>CM060939.1:161686511-166686511 GCA_030765085.1 Allium cepa
ATTAAATTAAGTTATGTAAATAAAGAAGAATTTATTAATTAATTCATTAATTATAGAGAAATTAATTAGTATAATTAAATCAGAGGATAGATTAATTAATATTTGAGGGGTTATAAATTAATTAATTAATGGGAGATTAATTATAGGGGTAATTAGGGTTTAATTACTTAGTTGATAATTACTTAATAGAAGTAATCGAGGATTAATTACTTAGTGTTATTAATTAAAAGATAAATTAAGGAAATTAATTAAAGGTTAGTAAATTTATAAATTTGATTAATTAAAGGATAACTAATCAATGTGGAGATTAGATTAATTGATTAAGAATCAATGTGGTAAATTATTGATTAAGGATAATTAAAGGTCAATTAATTTGTGCAATTAACGGTTAATTAATTTGTGTAATGAATTAAAACTCATTAATTAATGTAATTAAAGATGATAATTAGAAGATGATTAATTAATTGGATTGTAATTAATTAATCGTGTAAGCATGATTTAAAGATGATTGAAGTAATTAATTTAATCTATTTAAGATTAATTAGAAATAATATGACTAATTAACATTGCTTATGAATGATTGAATGATATTAAATGCCTTTGGTTAATTGATATCCCTGGTATGTGATCATGATGCTATGTGATATGAAATGTTTCTGTAATATGATATGTTGGGTTGAACAGTGATAATGTGGTTATCTATGATGAAATGCTGTGTAAAGTGACATCCAGTATTTAAAAGTAAATTGTATTCACTTGAATAACTTTGGTTAGGATGACATTGAATTCGAAGAGACCGGAGTCGGATATCAGTAAATACCCGAAACCACTTCGATTAATAATCTATAATTTTTTATAGATTTAATATGTGTAATCAGTAGGCTGGAATGAAATGATTGAAGTAATTGGACCATTTAAAACTAAGTCGGGTACTTAGATATTGATTTGTGGAAATAAATGTTGATTTTACGAATTGTTTACTTGTAATATGGCACGAGTTGCCCTGGGTTTTAAGTGTGATTTATGCATTAGAGTTTCTAGTTTGATGGTGTGACGCCTCACCTCTATGCTCACAATAACAAAGGTTATTATAAGAATTAACGTCTGCTATTGCGAAGAATAAGGCTTGTTAGAAGCGACCATCCGTAATTTATGCCTTAGATGAGTATTGATTACATCTATAGGAGTTGTGTAAATTACTCCCAAAGATATAAATTCAATCCAAATCTAAAACGAAACTACGGTGGCTAAAGAAAAATTCAGAACAACTCATAATAACAACAACACAGATATGTAAAGTCACATCAGAACATAAATATCATATATATAGCGGAAGACTAGTCTGGATACATGCTACAACAATCGATAGTTCACATGAACCGAACATACATATTCAAAACATCAACATACATGAGACGATAGTCAACACCAAAAGTAACTCCTCGAAGTCTAGACAAAAGATGATGTGAAATCCCAAAAGCTAAAGCAGCAACTGAATCAGAGATAGCGATTATCCTGAAATAACTCGGTCTGACCCGAGTATTATTTAAAAGAAAATAATAAACGGATCAGTCTAATCTAAACTTCAGAAATAAGTGTATGATAAACAACACTTAAACAAATAATTATAATCTTGAATGAGATTATACAATATAGATAATCAGCATAGTTCAAATAAAGAAATCTCAATTTAAACTCCATCAAAATCAATAATCTCGATTGAGACTATTCAACATAAATAATCACCATAGTTTAGATGAAGAAATCTCAATTTAAACTCCATCAAAATCGGCTTTTAATTTCCCAATTGAATTCAAAACAGCAGTACACAAATTTATAATCTTGGATGAGACTATACACAAATTATAATCTCGGATGAGACTATACACAAATTTATAATCTCGAATGACACTGTACACAAAATTATAGTCTCGAGTAAGACTATACACCATAGTAATCAGCATAGTTTAAAGGAAGAAATCCCATTAAACATCATCAAAATCAACTTTCAAATTCATAATTGAATTCAAAGCAGCAGTACGCGATAATCTAGAATACAATTAAGATAACTAGACAAATCAACAGTCACAAAATCTAGAAATCAAAATAAGATAACTAGGAAATCAACATAAAAGATGGATTCATCCCAGCAGATGGCGAGTTTTAACTACGCCGCACGTGCATCTCAGATGGCCGAAGCCTACCAAGTACTGTAAATTTTTGGCGCCCATCAAATGACCCGAAGGTCCGTAGAGTGACCCGAAGGTCCGTAGAGTGACCCGAAGGTCCAGTACTAGTAATTGACCCGAAGGTCCATCAGATGACCCGAAGGTCCAACAAATGACCCGAAAGTCCAACAAAGTGGCTCGAAAGCCAAATAAAATCATCAAAAGCATCAAACAACAAATGTTTCAATTAACGAGTCCGGAATTAACCGAAATAGTAAAAGTGTGGTTGCATACTCCGCACTTTTGCTAAATCGTTTAAATCTCTTCATCGTTTCCTTGAAATTGCAAAATTGTGTATTTTATAAAAATAACATTTTACGTTCTCAAACGGACAAGTCCGGAATAAGCGAACCAGTAAAAATAAGGGTTCATAGTCCTCAATTTTGCTGAAGCATTTAAATCGCTTTCTCATTCTTTTGAAAGCGCAAACTGTAAATTTTTTGGAAACGATTTTATTTTAAAATGATTTTTAAAACATGTGATTAAAACAGCAACAACTACAGCAATTTCGACGAGAAAATTGCGCTTCACAAAACTCCTTAAAACGGATATCAAAATCAGTGTTGCGGGACAACCGCTTGAAAATTCACTTTAAAATTGACGGTTGCTGAAGTCAAAACAACAGTAATTTTTATTCGTCAAAAATATCGCAAAAAAATATGCTTCAAAAATATAATACCAGCGTGAAAATTTCCGTTATAAAATAACAGCGCAAATTACGTTTTAAAACGTAAAACCGGTTCAAAAATAAATTACTGCAGTAAACTACGTTACTGCATACTTTACAAAATATTGCACTGTCTGTTAATATTGACGTGCCCAACGAAATCCATGTATGCACACTATAATATGGAGATTTAATACACACGAAATGCATGCACGCACATATTACACGTAAATAACCAAAGATATGGCCTTTGTGCCGTTCACACTGCATAAAATGATATAAGAAAAAGGATAAAAATGACCTACTAAAATTGTTTTCACACACACTCAACATCAGGCAAATACACCAATTATGCCCTGGTAATAAGTGATTGTGCACTGACATTTACATTAGAATACTTGGACAACGCAACACTCTACATGAGTTACAACTTGTACACACGTGAGTGGATTAAAGGACTTAAACCAAAAATTTAGTGAATGCAACACAGTGACCAGGACCATACTTCTATGCCTGCATGGATAAATGAAAACTCCTGGAACTTTAAAATCACGCATACACGAAATAGGTATGCGAGCTATACGCGTATTGATGAAATGACAAAATACCTAGAACTTTAAAATCACGCATACACGTGGATGATGGCATTTGCACTACGCGCTTTACATACTACACGTGATTAGATTTCAAAATATGGTGACCAACTCAACAAGTTTTTGTGCATAGTAAACTAAAAACAAAACTCATACCAAAAATAAAACTGGTACACATGCACTTTATGAAGTTTGAAATAAATATAAAAACAACCTCGAACCTTAATTCACACATGCATGAACACATGGCTTGCGTGACCTATATTCTCAACTTGAATGCATGAAAATACATGGCTTGGGCAAAAAACGTGATGTGTTTACTCAACTTGTGTTTCACATTTTATATATACTTTTTTCTACTCAAACACGTAACACGTGCAGGTAAGAAATTTAATAATTGAATAACCTGTAACTGAGTTTCACAACTTTGCATGCACACGTACAAATGGTTTCCAAAAGATAGAGAAATTGATAAATCAGTTTGCTTCTTTTTCTTCTTTTTTTTCATTTTGGACAAACACGTCCCCAACTGGTCTATTAATACTCAAGCACTTTTAGTTTTGTAGGCATACTATTGATGCTAGGGAAATACATATCAGGGTACACACTAAAAATGGCATGCGCGAGAAAATGCAATACTCACCCGAGTGCCAGGCAGTACCCTACTCTCACGCGCGAAATACTCTGGCCTGAGCAATATACTAATCATTTCTCACTACACTCCTTATGCAATTAACGAAATAGCATACCGTAAAATGTTTTCATGGAAAAAAAAGAGCTAGACACAACAACCAGTACGCAAATGAACTTTAATATTGCGCTAGAAAATTTTGCAGAAATCGAAATCAAAATAAGCAGCGTTTTATTTAAATTAGAAATGTGAGTTTAAAACTCACCTTTAATTTGCTTCAAAATCGGTTAACAACCGATATCCAACAGAAAGCAATACTTTTTGATTGCCATTAAACTTCAACCGAGCTACTGAAGAAATTAGCTACATGAACGTTGCAGCTTATTTTCTTTTCTCATTTTCGTGAATAAGTCAAGCAAAAGAAGTGTGCTGGCAAATTTTGGTACAAAAGCATTTATGAGGAAAAGTGCCTATGAGAAAAAGGACACAACATGCTTATAAGAATAGTGATGGCAGCAAAGAAAATGTTCAAACTTTGAGATGGATAAAGTAATGTGTTCTCTAGCTTTATGAACCAGAACTGACAGCACAAGCTAAATGGACTTATATTTACTTTCACACGTGACGGAAATTTGCACTACATATCCAATGCGCACTATTGTAAAAATATGCAACTGACTTTGAAATCATTTTTGCATTGCAAATTTATTTTTCAAATTTTCATTTAAAATTTTCCATTTAAATTTTTTATTTCGACGGCGGTAAAATCACGGTTGTTACAAACTCCTCTCTTGTAAAAATTGCGTCCCCGCAATTTTCATACTAGAAGCAGTCAATAACGTAAATAATTCATCACAACAAAGATTAAAAATAGAAAGGATGAATAAGAATGTTCACCCCCACCGAAGAGGAGAGAAAACACAAATAAGAACGCTCGATGAATTCTCTGGTTTTTCAAGTGTAATCTTTGGGGTTTGCGGTCCATTGAATTTTCACAAGTGGGACTTCTTTATTCAAAAGGCGTTTAATCTCCGAAGCTAGCACACGAATAGGAATTTGCACCGTAGACAAGTCGGGTGAGATCTCAAGATCTTGCAGCAGATGGGGATCAATAATAGAATCTGAATCTCGAAGGCATCGACGAAGCTGAGATACATGAAATACGTCATGAATTCCCGAAAATTGAATTGGCAACGATACACGATAAGCAACTGGACCAATGCGTTCTGTAATAGGAAACGGTCCAATATAACGAGGAGTCAATTTCCCGGAGCTACTAAAACGCACCACACCCTTCATCGGAAAAACACGAACAAATACGAGATCGCCAACAGAAAATTCCAAAGGCTTCCTACGATGATCGGCATAAGATTTCTGCCTAATCTGAGCCTCCTTCATTCTCTGTTTGATAATTTCAATCCTCTCAGAAGATTCATGAATATAATCAGGGTCGAGAAATAATCTTTCTCCGGATTCCAACCAACAAGATAGTGATCGACACGGCCTTCCGTAAAGGGCTTCGAAAGGAGCCATACCGATACCGGATTGGAAACTGTTGTTATAAGCAAATTCAATCAATAGATAAGTGGTCTATCCAGCTACCACCAAAGTCAAGAAACAGTCCTATTGGACTTGATAGGAATAAAATGGGCTGATTTGGTCAATCGGTCAATAATCACCCAAACACTAATATGGCCCGACCTCGAACGAGGTAGACCATCAATGAAGTCCATAGAAACTTGATCCCATTTTTAAAATGGAATCTCAAGAGGATGTAAAAGACCACTAGGACGATGGTGTTCTGCTTTAACAAGTTGACAAGTCATGTAACTACTCACATAACTTGCAACATCACGCTTCATATCCTCCCAAAAGTATAAGCGTCTCATATCAACATACATCCTACTACTACCCGGATAGATAGTATACTTAGAATGATGACAGTCCTCAAGAATGTCATTTCTAAGATTAGAAACAATAGGCACAATCAACCTTTCCTTCTTCCGACTACAATCATGTACATCAATTTCGAAATCCTTTAGATTATCACTTCGGGATTCCTATTTACAACTCTGAACAAGATAAGAGAGATTTGGATCTTGTTTCTGGGCATCGGCAACACGATCCAACAAACTAGGACGAGCCTCGATGCTAAATAAAAGCACGGGAGAATTAGAAACCGAAGGACGGTCTCTAATAACCACTGGCATCGGTACAAACACAAGATCATGATCCCTTCGGGAATCACACGGATAAAGAGTATCGGAAAAGAGTCCTTTCAAATAATCTTCTTTCCTGAAAAGCTAAAACTTTCAAAATTACAATTATTTTTATGAAATCATTTTTCTAGAAAGAAAAATTACTTTTTATAGTTCAATTTATTATGTCAAATTGTCTCATCAAAGCGTTTAGGAGATTCCAATCAATAACGTTGATCAAGCGCATCGGCCAGAATTCTTAAAGCACTCAATGGGCAATACAATCACAAAATCATCTTCTATATGATCAAAAATTCCAATTATACTTGTAAATAATCTTATGAAAAAGATTTGCAAAAATTTTAAATTGTTGTTTTCATCCAAAATCAATAAATTCACAAATGAGTCATCGAGATATTCGTAGAATACTCGATTTATAAAATGGATGAAATAAGCTGGGCAAACTGAATGATATAATAAGTCATTTATAAGAATCATAACGAGTGCAGAATGCGGTAAGTAAAATGTTAACTTCCGCAACTCGTAGCTAAATGAAAACCGGTGGTAAGGTCGAGTTAGGAGAAGAGCTAGAATGAATAAAATGATTGGCTTCCAATCTCAGATAATTGTTGCTTGAGTTCCTCATTTTCCTTAGCAGACATCCTCGTGGAAGGACGACTGACAGGATGAGCAGCAGAGATAAGATCAATACGGAACTCAATTGCCCTATTTCGGCGGCAAGGCTCAAAGACATCAGAAAAATCACAAACAACTGAAATATTAGCTAAGACGTCCTCCGATTCGAAGGAAGAATGATAGCATTCAAAGTATGGTCTATGCTTTGAAATATAATAGATAACTGCTCGATAGCATCGAGATGCTAAAGATGCAAAGTTCTTTCAGGATATAGGATTTGAACTTCATAACGGACGAGCCAATCCATACCCAATATCATATCAAAACCAAGATGATCCATAACATGCAGATTCGCATGAAAGGAGAAACCACAAAGAATAACTCAACATCAACACACAACAAGCCAAGAGTAGCAGATCCACCAATAGGATTCACCATCTTCAAAGGGTCGCAAAGACTAACAACATCCAAAGGAATAACACCAACAAGCTCTTTCGACACGAATGAATGTGATGTACCCGTATCGAAAAGAACTCTAATAGAACGGCAGTGAAATAAAATAAAACCTTCCAAAACAAAAGGAGTAAACCTTTTGGCTGAGAAGAATCACCAGAAGCTTAAGCAACATTAAGCTTCCCCAATTTGAAACCCTTAGGAGCAGTAGGACAATCGAAAACAGAGGACTTTCCTTGTTTTAACTCAAGGAAACTACTAGCAAGATCGATAAGGAATTTAACAAATGGAGTTCTACGGAAATAAGAAATATATTTCTAGACATATTCTAACTTGTTAGAAAGGATAAAAGTTTAAGAACAACGAAGGGATAGATTAGAAAGGCACGAACAAACCCTCGAATAGTTGTAACACATGTTCCATTCTTTTTCTGTTCCGTGTTTATTATAACTTGTTCTGAATCTCGGCTCTGATACCAAGCTGTGACGCCCCACCTCTATGCTCACAATAACAAAGGTTATTATAAGGAATAACGTCTGCTATTGCGAAGAATAAGGCTTGTTAGAAGCGACCATCCGCAAGTTATGCCATATATGAGTATTGACTATATTGATAGGAGTTGTGTAAATTACTCCCAGAGATATAAATTCAATCCAAATCTAAAATGAAACTATGGTCCCAGAGATATAAATTCAATCCAAATATAAAATGAAACTATGGTGGCTAAAGAAAAATTCAAAACAACTCATAATAACAACAACACGGATATGTAAAGTCACATCAGAACAGAAATATCAGATATATAGCGCAAGACTAGTTTGGATACATGATACAACAATCGATAGTTCATATGAACCGAATATACATATTCAAAGAAATCAACATACATGAGACAATAGTCAACACCAAAAGTAACTCCTCGAAGTCAAGACAAAAGATGATGTGAAATCCCAAAAGCTGAAGCAGCAACTGAATAGGAGAAAGTGATTATCCTGAAATAACTCAGTCTGACCCGAGTATTATTTAAAAGAAAATAATAAACGGATCAGTCTAATCTAAACTTCAGAAATAAGTGTATGATAAACAACACTTAAACAAATAATTATAATCTTGAATGAGATTATATGTAACGACCCAACTTCCTACGCCCAGGAAGAAGTATCGTTAATAAGAAAAGAAAGAGGTGAGAAAATAGAAGAGATAGAGAAGAAAGAACAACAACATCAGAATCTCACAGCGGAACGAATAAAATATAATATATCATATAAGTATTTACATAATGTACAACATCAATCAGAGTTATACAGATAATACATCACATAATAGACAATTATAAACACCTGTCTAGTTTTACAACTCAATACAATACAGGTCAAACAATAAGACTCAGAGATACCAACACAGCGGAACTATATATATCTCTACAACGCTGAAGCCTCCTGCTCCATTGCTCCTCCAGAATGCGTCAAAGCTAACCTGAATCCCTTGGCTACCCGTAAAAAATTTGGGTACCCGAGAGTTTATGAAAAACAAAAATAAACTCCGGGTCAGACATGGGTCTGGTATGAGTAACAGGTTAAAGTTGCTTAACTTTGAAAATCTTTTGAAAATAAAAGGTATCACGTAAGATTCCCTACACATAAACATGGGTAAGTTTTTACCTTACGCTAACCAAAACATTTGATAGGAAATTCTGTGATATTATAATAGGTCTAGTGTTTTCAAGTAAATAGAAAATAGCCGAAATTGTTACATGATTAAATTCCAGCTACTAGCCATAAAAGTGGGTAATATAATTAAAACCGTTGGCACTTATTGGATTGTGGATTCCATACAATGGCAGGGCTACTGGGGTACCGCCCGTCACAGTACGTGGCCTAGATCAACGTACCGAGGATTACTCCCTTCATCCCCTGCAACACAAGGCCGGAACCATTCCTTACTGAACAGTCCCGAACAAGATAACCCTGCAGTTGGTGTACATCCAACCGCCCACAAAGCCGAATAAAAAGGGACATCTAGACAGGGGAAAATCTTGTCCTTCTTGGGCATGACCCACCTAACCTTGCTGCACCTCCCCTGTTTTAGCCATTCCCGGTTGATGAGGCTTGAGGCTACGATTACCTTTATAGAAAATATTTCTTAGAATGCTCATCGCCCACCTGACGATGTGTTGAAATCATTCAATCCATACAAGTTCGTTCCGGGTTCGAACGAAACCGAAGGCATCATCTCGTTACACTCATTTTGGAATCACCCTCAGAGTTAACGACGACAACCCTTGCACTCTGATTCTTCATCCTCACTTCAGATTCACGACCTGTCGTTAATTTGGAATCGATGTCATTTTCGGATATTCCAAATAAGGAAAACCGATCCCAGTCTCATCGAAATCCAAAACGTGTCTTTTAGGGCCAAGTTTTCTATTTAGTCTTAACAGTTTAATTCAACATAATCAATATACACACAGATAGATAATTCATAATATCACAGTAAATAATCACATCATCTCACATACAGATAATCAATATTATCATTCACCAGATAATTAAATATTATCCTACTTAAACCAAGCATCCATATCATAAGATATTACCCATCTCATATCACAATCATCAAATGAAATATCCTTATCATTCATCCATAAGCAATGATTTATAATCTTACCATTTGTAATTAATTTAAAATGAATTAAATTAACAACTTCTATCTCTAATTAATTTAAAGTAAATTAAATTAATTACTTCATTCATAAATCCTGCTTATACAACCAATAATTAAATTTATACAAATTAATTAATTAATCTCTAGATATTTATCTTGATTAACTCCTCTAATCGATCATTTTCTAATTACAGTAAGTAATTAGTCTTTAATAAATTTTACAAATTCATTATTCTAAATTATTCCTAGTAATTAACTTTAATTACTTCATTTATAATTAATTACATTTATTCTTAATTAATTACATAAATTAATCTCCACATTATTAATTATTTCTTAATTAAACAATTTTTAATTTACATCATTAATTATATTAATTAATGATCTCTAATTCAAATTACTATATTAATCACATTAAGTGATTAATCTTGTATTAAACACAATTATTAATCACCTTTGATTAATAACAACCGGTAATTAATTATCCTTAATTACATAATAATAAATTAATTATTCCATAATTAATTATCCCCATTAATTAATCCTCTGATTAATTACAAAAGTAATTATCCAAATTACTTATTAACATATAATCTTTCACCAATTACATTCAGTAATTAACATTAATTACTTCATTAAGTAATTATGCTCCATTGCATACACTAGTAATTACACTTATCAAAATGATTTCTTAATTTAATTAAACTTAACTTAAATTAATCATTTTATCAACATTAATTACAATAAGTAATTAATTCTTTAATCAAGTAATTTCTTCACAATTTACAGTTGCTTATCCAATTAATCTAATTAATTATCCAAAATTAATCCTATATATTAACTAATTAATAATCCTTAGTTAATTGTCTTCATTTAATATCATTTCTTAATTTACTTCTTAATTAATCTTTATTTATTAATCAATTATTAACTTTAATACATAGGTCATTCCTTAATTACCTTATTATCCTTAAGATAATTCATTCTTTAATTAATGACTTCATTAACATTACATTTTAAATTTAAATATCATTTGAATTGAAGATTCAAAATGATTATAATTAAAATTCAAATTAAAATCTTTTAAATTAAACTATTTGAATTTTTAATTCAAATTTAAATTTCCAAATTACATTAATATTTAACTTGCAAACCTCAAGTTAAACAATTCATTTATTTTTCATTCAAAAACCTTAAATCAAGAATTCTCAAAATCAAGTTAATTTTTTTATTGAAACAAATTACTTGTCAACTATTTTATTTTGAACTCATTCTTAAAACATTCATATTTAAACTGATTTAAACTTTCAGATTTTGAATTCTAAGTAAACTTGAATTCCTCAATTTATCTTGATTTAAAACTTCGATTTAACTTTCTTTTGACAACTAGAGTCAGAAACTTGATTTTTAAATCCAAATCTATTTTAAACTTTAAAATTCAAATATCCATTTGAATCAAAACTTTAACAAAAATCATATTTAACTGCAGCAACATTTTGTTTCTGATCTAAATTTAAAATCTGAAAATTTCCAAGTTTTAAATCTGAAATCCCTTTAAATAATTTAAAACTGCATTTTAGATTCAAAATATAAATTTGAATTTATACTTCTAATTAGATTTAGACTTTATAAAATCTTAGTTGACAACTTAAATTCAATTACATCATGATTTCAACTAACTTACATTTAATTTTGCTTTAAATTTAGTTTAAATTTAAATGTACAGGTTGTTTATACAGCCTGTAGCAATTTAACTTTCACCTGAGACCAAAACAATGTTGCTTCGGGTCAACTGCCTCTCTGCTTCGAGTAAAAATGCAATTTACTCGAGACTTCCCTGAGTCCAAAACTTGCACACTAAAAACTGTGAACATTTAAACCTGGAGCTATCACAATTATCAACCCTACTCACTGCTTCGAGTCCTCCATCACATTGCTTCGAGTCATCTACTCGAGTGATTCGAATATTCCCTGAGACCAAATTCTGCACACCAAAAACACAACACCACCATACTTCACTGGCACGGTGCACGTGCACCGTGGCCCCAGCCACCTCCGGCCATCCTCTGGCACTCCCACACGACGCCAGTCACCTCCAGATCCCATCACAATCACCAGAAGCTAGCCCCTTGCTCGAAAACAAAAATACACCTTCTCCTCTACAACCTGGAAACACAACAAGCAACAGTCCCAAAACCTGAAACCTCCACCGCTCTTCAAACTCCGACCACTGGAGTACCACCGCCTCTGGCTATAGCTTCTACCATGTCCCCATAACCATCCCCCAAAGTTTCATCGAACTCGATCCCTTCTTGGCCTCGAAACGATCAAATTTCCAGCCATAGGCAAAACTAGGTCTAGGAGATAAAACTAGCTACCACCGTCACCTCCCGTCATAGATCAACTTCCTGACAATTTTCCTGGCCTCACCGACCATCCAACTACCTCCAAAACGAACCTTAAGCCCTCCGATCAACTACACTTCCAGAGGCAACCCAAAATGCTCGAATGGTTCAACCCAGTAAAGCATGTTCATAGCTCAACTAAAAATTGTAATTTGAGTTTTAAAAATCCTAATTTTGATTTAGTAATCAGTTCATAAACTTGAATTGATGGATCATGACAACTGAATTTTTGACTTGTTTTATAATTTGCTCTGTTACTTCATTTTGTTTTTCTTTTCAGGCTTACTCAAATTTGTATTTAACTTTCTTACAGATTTTAACCATCCATCTATGCTAATTCAAAAATTTTAGACTAAGTCCTAATCCAAACAGTAAGGAAGTAAAAAGATGATGACCTTTAAATCACACTGATACTTGAAGTAAGAACAGAAGGTTACAGAAATAGCTATATAGAGATATCACAAACACAAACAATATATACATATTACAGACATCAACCAAGCAACCATAACTAAAATTTTAAACCTCAAAGATGATGTTACTCACAGCAATGGGAAAACAAAGCAAGTTTATAATGAATCAGTTTGGATTTGCAGGCTTAAACATACTGTAATTTCCATTTCACAATAATCCAGAGTAAAAATGAATATATAAATATTCATTCAATATATCCAGGCATTCAAATATTTGCATGTAACAGTTTTAAAAAACTTAAGAAATTTAAAAGTGTTACTCACCCAAGTTGGCAGTGGAACAGAGGATGATACAAGAGTTCTGCAGTTTGCAAATTTTTGAATTTTCTGTAACCCTTTTTCTTGTTTTCTGAATTTTGACTTGAACTAGAAAATATGTAATTTAGTTTATACTCTTTTGTTTCTCCCCAGTTTTGTTTCATGAGTTACTAACTGAACTAAAAATGGAATAACAAATGATGAACACATATATAACTTCAACAATATGTCTTCTTGAACAAGCTTTGACATAAAATAATATTTGCTTTATTATCATTTGTACTAAGACCAGACAATAATAGAAATATTTCGGCTGGAGATATGTTATTTCAGATGCAAAGGTGGCTAATTAATGTTTGCTGTAGGTTTTAATTTGTGTTTGTACTAATGTTTTCATTTATGCTAACATCTTATTAATGTGTGCAGATTTGGCTTGTACTACTGTGCATATAAGTTTACACTAATTAATATTTGCTGACATATAACTTTACAAAGATATTTGCAGTATTTGTATTAATATGTTGCTGGCACTTATTTTACTTTTATAAAGATATTTTGCAGAACCTATGTTGGAACTAAGATGTGAATGTTTGGCTTGCAAATGCATATAAAGTTTACTTGCATGTTGTCATATTGTCTTCATATCTATATTAACATATAAATGATGTTTGCAGGTTTTATATGTTGTTCATGTTGACTTAAGTTTATAACTATTTTATGTAATACTTATTTTAAATATTAATAAGCTTATTGTAAATATTATTGTAAATATTATTCTTAAACATACAATATGGTTAACTACTTAAACCTTATTTTTATCAAGCTAAATTTAAATGTAAGCTAAAATTATTTTAAACAAACTAAACTTAAATCTTGAGTAATTTAAAATCATACGATCATTTATTAAATAGCTTAAATATCAAATTTCTAAATTATCAGAAATATTAGAATTAGAAAACATGTCTATTTAAAACAAAGATTTTCCATTTACAATATATACAGATATATATACATTATAAACGGAAGGCAATTTGATTAACTTCTAAAAGATAAATTATCAGTTAAATATTTATTTAAAAGAAGATTAATAAATCAATTCATATGTTATTACAAATATTATCAAATCAATTTAATTTTTAATGTAGAATATTAAATTGATATTGTCCCAAATTTCCGGGATATCACATTCTTCCCCCCTTAAAAGAATTTCGTCCCCGAAATTTAAAACAAAGGTAATTTAATAATCCAATTAAAAATTTAAATTTGAAACACAAGCATATATCAACATAAACTAACAATCATAGCAACCAATTCATCCAAACAACAAATCTAACTATCCAGACAAAAATTCTAAATAGAATTTTCTCGAGTTTCCCCAAGTATAAATACCGGGTTACTCGCCCTATAGAATCCAAACAACCAATACTACTACTAAACTACAGAGTTTCCACTCATCTAAATCTACAAAACAAATCAAAATATCAGACCAAACTCAAGTCTGACCCAACAACCGAAATTCCCTGAACTGCTGACTCTAAAATCAAAGATAGATCTTACACGTACTCCCTTAGAGATACGTGAAACACTCCGAATTCCAGTTATCCAAACTGACAATTCAATCCTGAAGACCAAGCACTTATCCAAAATCAAATCCCCGATTTCGGACTCCAAATTCCTTCGTCTCTTATCCACAAAATTCTTCGGACGATCCTGGGCTTCCCTCATCTTTACCGATCAGCTCAACTCTTGCTGATGCTCTATAAACAAACTGAACCAAAGACAATCCCACAAATGGATCTTTCCAAGATCAACCCAAAACTCAGAATACAACTCTATTCCAAAATCAGAAAACAGAACTCACTTCTCCCGCATCTAGGAAAGATTGAACATGAGCACTCCAAACTGGCCTCAAATCCTGAAAAATTTCCCGTAGAACTCTCTAATCCAAACACTGCAACATCCAATTGATTCCATCTAGAACATCTGCCACCATGCTTCCACTACGCCACTCTGACTGAACAGATGAAAATGCTGATGATGATCTCAAGCACAGACTGGTCAACACATTCTAAAAATAAAACTCAGAAGTTCCACCAAAATTCTGAGCTGCTTCACCAACTCAATTTCCAGATGTTAACAAAACCCTAACTTCCAGAAGACATCTAGAAAAATCTCTGAAACCCCAAAAGAACACCCAAACTATCGCAAGTCACTTTTGCGATCGATACAGCCAAATTCCAAAGGAAACTGCTCTCTCTTTACAAATCAGAACAGCTTACACTTAGGTGGCCAATCCATCGAAGAAACGGGTCTACATAATTACTTCTGAATTTCATTCCAGAAAAACTGCTAAGCCAGAAGATCTCTTGTCAACACCGAAAACTTTCCAAGCTGAATTGCTGTCACAGATGCTAAGATTTCCTATCCAAAGCTCTTTGAGAGACTCGGACCACAAAACAAACAAAACACCCAGCTGAGCACAGCCACAACACCGAAACAATCACTCTTGCTTACTTATTCCAAAGAAACATTGTTGGAGACATCCATAGTCACTGTGTCTCATCACACAGCTACTACATCTTGATATATCAAAATATCTTGACTTACTTCTGTCCACCCGACAGATCCAAACTCTAGCTCAGCCAAACTCTAACACTACAAAGATGAACTCCGAACCTTAACAGGTTTCCTTCAAAGATCAATGAAATCCTTACACTATTCAAAACTTACTCGAGATAGTATTAGGCCTACAGTCTCGACAATTACACTTCCAACCATTGATAGTTGTGTTACACACACCACTACCTATCTACCTTTATAACATATATTGGAAAACCTGAACAGGTAATCCAACAAATAGGTAGAAATAAATATAAATATATATATATCAAAATTACAAATACGCTCTCTCAAGAAGAAATCACTTAAGAGCCTAGGTATTCACTCAACCTAGCGCTCTGATACCACTGTAACGACCCAACTTCCTACGTCCAGGAAGAAGTATCGTTAATAAGAAAAGAAAGAGATGAGAAAATAGAAGAGATAGAGAAGAAAGAACAACAACATCAGAATCTCACAGCGGAACGAATAAAATATAATATATCATATAAGTATTTACATAATGTACAACATCAATCAGAGTTATACAGATAATACATCACATAATAGACAATTATAAACACCTGTCTAGTTTTACAACTCAATACAATACAGGTCAAACAATAAGACTAAGAGATACCAACACAGCGGAACTATATATATCTCTACAACGCTGAAGCCTCCTGCTCCATTGCTCCTCCAGAATGCGTCAAAGCTAACCTGAATCCCTTGGCTACCCGTAAAAAATTTAGGACCCGAGAGTTTATGAAAAACAAAAATAAACTCCGGGTCAGACATGGGTCCGGTATGAGTAACAGGTTAAAGTTGCTTAACTTTGAAAATATTTTGAAAATAAAAGGTATCACGTAAGAATACCCACACATAAACATGGGTAAGTTTTTACCTTACGCTAACCAAAACATTTGATAGGAAATTCTGTGATATTATAATAGGTCTAGGGTTTTCAAGTAAATAGAAAATAGCCGAAATTGTTACATGATAAAGTTCCAGCTACTAGCCACAAAAGTGGGTAATACAATTAAAACCGTTGGCACTTATTGGATTGTGGATTCCATACAATGGCAGGGCTACTGGGGTACCGCCCGTCACAGTACGTGGCCTAGATCAACGTACCAAGGATCACTCCCTTCATCCCCTGCAACACAAGGCCGGAACCATTCCTTACTGAACAGTCCCGAACAAGATAACCCCACAGTTGGTGTACATCCAACCGCCCACAAAGCCGAATAAAAAGGGACATCTAGACAGGGGAAAATCTTGTCCTGCTTGGGCATGACCCACCTAACCTTGCTGCACCTCCCCTGTTTTAGCCATTCTCGGTTGATGAGGCTTGAGGCTACGATTACCTTTATAGAAAATATTTCTTAGAATGCTCATCGCCCACCTGACGATGTGTTGAAAGCATTCAATCCATACAAGTTCGTTCCGGGTTCGAACGAAACCGAAGGCATCATCTCGTTACACTCATTTTGGAATCACCTTCAGAGTTAACGACGACAACCCTTGCACTCTGATTCTTCATCCTCACTTCAGATTCACGACCTGTCGTTAATTTGGAATCGATGTGGTTTTCGGATATTCCAAATAAGGAAAATCGATCCCGGTCTCATCGAAATCCAAAACGTGTCTTTTAGGGCCAAGTTGTCTATTTAGTCTTAACAATTTAATTCAACATAATCAATATACACACAGATAGATAATTCATAATATCACAGTAAATAATCACATCATCTCACATACAGATAATCAATATTATCATTCGTCAGATAATTAAATATTATCCTACTTAAACCAAGCATCCATATCATAAGATATTACCTATCTCATATCATAATCATCAAATGAAATATCATTATCATTCATCCATAAGCAATGATTTATAACTTACCATTTGTAATTAATTTAAAATGAATTAAATTAACTACTTCTATCTCTAATTAATTTAAAGTAAATTAAATTAATTACTACATTCATAAATCCTGCTTATACAACCAATAATTAAATTTATACAAATTAATTAATTAATCTCTAGATATTTATGTTGATTTACTCCTCTAATCGATCATTTTCTAATTACAGTAAGTAATTAGTCTATAATAAATTTTACAAATTCATTATTCTAAATTATTCCTAGTAATTAACTTTAATTACTTCATTTATAATTAATTACATTTATTCTTAATTAATTACATAAATTAATCTCCACATTATTAATTATTTCTTAATTAAACAATTTTTAATTTACATCATTAATTATATTAATTAATGATCTCTAATTCAAATTACTATATTAATCACATTAAGTGATTAATCTTGTATTAAACACAATTATTAATCACCTTTGATTAATAACAACCAGTAATTAATTATCCTTAATTACATAATAATAAATTAATTATTCCATAATTAATTATCTCCATTAATTAATCCTCTGATTAATTACAAAAGTAATTATCCAAATTACTTATTAACATATAATCTTTCACTAATTACATTCAGTAATTAACATTAATTACTTCATTAAGTAATTATGCTCCATTGCATACACTAGTAATTACACTTATCAAAATGATTTCTTAATTTAATTAAACTTAACTTAAATTAATCATTTTATCAACATTAATTACAATAAGTAATTAATTCTTTAATCAAAATATTTTCATGCACGCAACAAAATTAAGTTTGAAAAATAGATGATGCACGTAGAAATTATATATGCACACAATGAAACAAAGTTGACAAAATAAAACAACCTGAACATATAGTGTGCTAATATGTACTAACAGACGATGAAATTTATAGGGAAATTAAAAAAAAGGAAAAGTTCAAAGACCCTAAACCACAATTTAGATGGACATCTGATTAAGCCTCCAAAAACAGAACTATGGCAACCACGTCCCATGTTTTAAAAAATAAATCTGAGAATAAAACCAGTTTGAATCCATAAACGAACGTGTTCAGAATATAGAATTGATACAGCTCAAACCAACACTACAATAAAAACACCCTTTAATAGCGTTTAAAAAACGCTATTATAAGCTATTATAGCGTTTTTTCTGACGCTGTATATTGACATGTTGTAATAGGTCAGTGACCTATAACAGCAACATACAAAACGCTATAAGAGACGCTATGGACAAGGACATTTCATAGCGTTTTATGAGTGCTGTAAACTTGACTTTTAATAGCGTTGGAAAGTCGCTATGAAGTGAAACTATAGCGTTTTCATGACTGCTATGTAAAAACAGGCTGGCACACATATGAAATATACAACAGCGTCTATAGACGCTATAGAACACAATATTTTACAGCGTTATGTGCTGCTATAGTACATTGTATGTATGAGTACAGCTACTTTCTATAGCGGTTTGCTGTCTTTTATAGCGTTGCTTTTTTGTTATGAAAATTGTTTATAGCACTATCATAATGCTGTAGTATATAAAACTGGAAAAAACAACCTTTCCATAGCACAGTTAAAACGCTATAAATTTTTATCCCTGTAGTTTTTTTACCAGGTATATCCAAGCTTACAATTCTACTAATATAATATAAAATTTCAAAAACCACAATTATCACATAATGATGTACGTAATCAAATGAAGACATAAGCAAAACCTCAATATATATCCATAATATTTCATACACGAAGTTTCAAATAGTTGTGATCTTAAAAAAAAAACAATGCATACAACCATAGCTGACCAAAACGATACATACTAAAAGCAAAGATATATAAACGTCAATACAAAATACATTAACCCAACCATGACCGATTTGAAAGAGAATGAATGCAACAAAATAATTTTTCCTTCCTTCCAGCTTGTAGTAACCCCGGTATCATCATACAGCACCTGTCAAAACGAAGCACATAAGTACAAAATCACTTATTGTATTAAAAGACAGTATTAATTAAAATTATAGTAGTACAAAATAGCCAGATCTTGTATTCAATCATTGTATTAAAAGACTAACATGTGCTTAAGCTTGAGTACTTTCTCATCATGGCAATATCAGAGGAGCAAAAATTTTAGTTGGATGCATGTAACTGAACGTGTTTTGCTTTTTCATGTTTTATTTTTGGTCTTTAAATATAATTGTGTACTAATTCAATCTTCCCACTGCATTCAATTTTCCCACTGCAGTCAATCTTCCCTCTGTCAATAACTACTCCAACCCACTACCAATACATTCATCAACTCCTACAACACACTGCTGCATCCTACAACAAGTATTTCACCGAGCCTGCCTCTTTCCAAAACCCAGACATCCCACTGTTCTGCCTCTCTGTTGCACGCTACCTACATCACTTGAACCATACTTCAGACAACAAGTTACACACCATCCACCAAAACTTTCATACTGTCATATATTCACGACTGCCTGCTGCCTTGTTTGAGTACTCTACTGCTCTATCTACATTGGTCAACGCCTCCACATTGCTCAATTACACTTGCAATTTAGAGCAACATACAGTAAGATCTGGTTTGAAAATATGTAACTTGAAGAACAGCTATGCAATCAAGTACATATTGATATGGTTACTAAATCGAAATCAGTGCGTAAACATCAGAGTAATAGGGAAACAAACTTTTGTACCTTCAACCAAAACGCATAATTTCCGACAAACAATGGTTGAAAAAGTTACAGTAGATCCTAAGCCATACTAGTTGAAGTCCAGGAATGCACCACAACCACAATATCAACCTTCCTTCACTTATACTCCCATTAACAATCTCCTTTAAACCTCCCATTCAATACCCTGCCACCCATCATCGCAAGTGCAAAACAACTTCCAAACTCACCCCAACATCTTCTGTCTGCACCAGCCCCTACCTATACAACATCACTGCTGTCACTAGATAAAACATCTTCTGTCTGAAGGGCCAATCGAATGAATTTTTTATGCCTCACTGTAGCTGGCCTTCACCATAAATCTCAGGTTAGGGTACTCTTCTAATACCTCTGATATTCCATCCAAATCAGTGATGGAAATTAGGATAACAACGCTGGTGACTGCTTCTCAACTTAGCTAGGCATCAAAATGAGAAGCTATTTCTGACTACACGTCAGGTACTGTGTACAGAATTCAATTATAATAAATCTTTATAATATAAAAAAAGCCTTTCTCGGTTGATCATATGTTAGTTGTCTCCAATTTTGGACCTGGTCAACCACTTCATCGGTATATACTTCTAGTACTCCACCCGGATGAGTCTGATTTGTACTCAAATTATGTCTCTTTTTTATGTAATGGTAAATGGACTGAATATCAGGTTTGAGAACTGAACAGAATAAAAAAATTAAAAAATGAATTGGGTAAGAAATGGTTATGAGTAAAGAAGGCTAACTTTCAAATGTTCAATTAAGGATGTGCTTCAAAATACATTTGCAGTGAATATTGAATTTGAAAATAGGAAAATCTCACGTTATTTTTTTTTGGAATATATCGGTTAAGGGACAACGTTGCATTGTATTTTAAAGAAAAAATTGATTTGGAAATGAAGAAAATATGTCTCTCCCTTAGTAAAAATAAGTAGTATTACATTTTTTGTACTTTTAGAAATTACACATAAAGATATACATTTGGAAATATAATAACATAAATTTCGTTTTTATTTTTTTATTTTGACAAGTCTTCGAAGGCTCCGAATATTTAAGATAAATTTTTTGAAGTTGTAAAAACTTAAAGTTTAATTGTTGTTATTCTGATATATTCTATTTTTGAAAACTGAAACCTGTAAAAAACCAATAATTTTTTTTTTGCCATTTTTTACTATTCTTCACATTTTAGATTCCTACCTTTGACTGTTAACCCCTTAGCCGAGTAGTTTAACCTAATTAGTAATATGAAAAGATGTATAACAAACTAATTATATTAAAACATCTTTAAGCTTAGATTCAGGATATTTGAAAATAGCATACAGATAAAGCGATATTCTTCAGCTTACTTGGCGAACAACCGCAGATTTCACCTTAGAACTCTAAGACCGCGATATGGCATATCAATATATCTTCTAGAGACAGATGCCAAAGCCATAGACATCACATTTTCTATTCTACCACCTGCCATTCACTACCACATTCATCGAATATATTTGTACAAGGAAAAAAGTACAACAAAGACTAAAATATTTGGTTTAGTACGCAATATATTTTGGAATAAAATATTGAAAGTATTACTGATATTACATTTTAGTTCATTCCTGTGAACAATACATATCATTTCTTAGGGGGTGCTTACTATAAATTGCTAAGCCTTTCTGATATATGAGTCTGAAGAAAACAACAAATTTGAATGAGGAAGACTTGTTATATTTCCTTCACTTAACATAAATTTGATTCAGTAAATGGTCATGCCGCAACAACACAAAAAATGCAAAGAGAACCTAATACCTAGAAATATGCATGTGCATAGATCTGAAAGATGCATAGTTATATTTTCTCACAATCAACCCATCTGAACTTACTTATGCTCTAACACTTATCTGATCCATCTCGACCCTCCTTTCTTCCTTATCAATCGAAACAACTACTTTATTAAACTCACACCATTCCATATTTCATTCTATCTCCGCTACTTCCTACTCCCACCTCAGAACAGCTTCTATGCATATCACCTGACCATGCTCACATGCACCCTATATCTCACAAATCCATCATGTCAATCCGAAACTAGTCTGAACTGCTTATTGGAGGAAACATACATGTTCCACGTTTTTTTCTTCAATTTTTTTTTAGTTTCTTCGATATATAAAAATAGAGCAATAAAACAAATCTTCTCACTTTTGTTTGTTTTTGTCTTTCTTTTGTCCATCATTTTGTTTCAAGCTGCTTTTTATGGAATGTAATAAAAAAGTTGGAGAACCTAAACAGCAGAATATGCTTTGGGCTTTGTAAGTTTGTAGAGTGATACTAGATTGAGCTATAACAAAGTTGGAGAACCTAATCTATGAACTAAAAAATAAAATAAAAATAAATTAAAGAAGTTATACTTACAAGAATTCGATTCCATTATAACATTCTCAATAGGCCAAGCTATTGTAGTGCCAAGAGCATCTTCAATGACTTCTAATTCGGACGTTGTTCTCCATAGACGTGCTTTTGGATTTTTTACAATTTCTACCCAAACTTTAGTTGCATTTTTCCCCAAAGGAACACAATGAACCGTTGAAGTTGGATCGGTTGAAGACACGCGTCCTAATGCAACTATTTCTCTCTTTCCCGACCAATCGATCAGCTTGCATTTACCATTTACCATAAAATTTGTACTCTATCAATAAATAAAAGGGCTATTTTATTATGTGCTTCAACAATTCGTAAGATGAAAAAAAAGTGAATCGATTATAAATAAGTTTACCTTCTCGACAACTCTGGCATTACTCCTATGATCATCCGATGATGCACCGTTAACGGTCTCGAGAACTACTTTTGACTCAGGCCATGCGACTTTGATACCAACGGCTTCCCCAACTCGTGTCACACCTTTAGTGGGCCTCCATAGAAAAGCATCTTCCACTTTTGCATTATCTATCCAAACTGCAACAGCATCCGGTCCAAGAGGAAGATCATTCACAAGTTGTTTTGGATCACTCGAAAGTATTTGTCCTTCTGCAACTAATTTTTCGCTCTCACTCCAATCGAATAATTTGCATTTATGATGTGTGCTGCTACTTTTACTCTATTAAAAAAACATAATGGTTATTATTTTAATACATTCAAACTAAAACTTAAATAATATAAAGATGAAAGATTACCGTATGATCATCTTTGTCAAAGTTTTCTATGTTATGCAAAACAATTCTAGTAGATGGCCACGCTACTATATCACCTTCAACTTCACCAATACGTGTCAAATAAAGTGAAGGTCTCCACAAGAAAGCATCCGGTTTTCTCACGGTGTCTATTATAATTTTCTTGGCATCAGACCCTAAAGGGATTTGTTGGACAAGCTCCTTTGGATCACTTGACACAACTCTTCCTTCCGCAACAATTTCGTCTGTCTCACTCCAATCTAATAAATCACATGTGCCATATTTTTTATCATAATTGTTCTACAATTAATCAAATGAAAATTATATTAATAATAAATTAAATGTCAAATGTAATGATATCGATAGTACTATAAATAACTTTTACCGCTTGAGGTACATTTGTTTCATCCCGGCTTTCTTTTCTCTGTCAAACAAATATAAAAACAACATTAGCCCAGCACTGCCTCTCCTGATTTTATTTTAAATCCCGGCTAACTTTTACCGCTTGAGTCAATATGTCTTTGATTTTATTTTAAATTCAACCAGAGTCAATAAGCCTTAATATCACAGTGCATACCTGATTTTTCACAAGCATTTGAACCATCGCGGTTAATTCTGAAATTTGATTTTGCATGACGATGGTTTGTTTATCCCTTATGTGTGACCATATTGCCTTGCTGTAGTTCATACCTCTTCCCATTCCTCTCAATCGTCCTGGTCTGTCTTGTCCCAACACTTTTGCAAGCGCATCTTCTTTGTAATTAGTTGTTGAGCTAGAATTTGATTCAATGTTGATTTGTTTAATTTTTTCCTACACAAGTTGTCGTAATGCATATTATACACAATCGAACTACCGCAATAGCAAATAAATTGTTTCCTAATAAAATTTCAGAGTACTTACGATAGCCTCTGCAGCAGTCACATTTACTGGTTCGCCATTTTTTCGAGTGTGAGATTTGATCCAAACGTGCGATCGAGTGACAGAAGATGGATAAGGACTCGTCTTTCTCTATGTTTAAAGAATATTTATTACAACATATCACATTGAAAAACTAGGTAATAAATATTATGGTAAATAAATTAGAAATTCTTACCAAATCATCAGCCACTCGAGCCATTCCTTTACGGCTACATGTGTGTGGTATCTGATTGTTTCTAATAGTTTTATACTTCTGACTCAGTTCCTAAGAAAAAACACATTATTTATGTTGTCTAAACCATAAAATCTCATGTCTAAAGCATACAATTTCATCAACAGAACCTGAAACTGACTTTACCTTAAACTCTGGAGTTGTTTTGGACTTGACAAACTTCTTCCACTCGTTCATGCTTAGGTTGTCGGGTTTCAACTGATTTCTTTCTTCTTCATTCCTTGCAATTGCTATTTTGCGAACTAATCTAGCTTTTGAAGCTCTAAAAATGCACCCCATTTGCTGAAATATGCACTCTTTTTGCCATTGCTCGTCCAATTTAAATCTAACCTGCAACACAACACATTAGCAAAGTTGACGTTAAATAAGTGTACATTTGAAACTAATGCCAAGAAATTGTGACCACCAACATAAAAAATGAGAAGCCGTGAGATCTATTTGGCATCAATTGACCATATTTTAATTTTTTTTACTTAAAAAAGAAAGAAAAAGATTTACTAAGCCAGCTTTGAAGATAAATTAAATACAAATCAAAGCACAAAAAGTGAAAGAAAAAAAGTAACAATTGTGTGGTTTGGTTGTGCAGGTTGGTGAATCTATTATATGACTGTCAACGCAATATGGTTCGCACACTACATCACTCAATTTATACCTGAATGCATGCAACTGCATAGCTAATTAGTAAATGTAAAAACAGTTTATACCTGAATGCATCCCCACAAAGCAACTTGTAATTCGTTACTTAGTTCCTTCCACTTATCAAGTGTAACGGGAACATGTTCCCTTACTAGCGGACCTAAATATGAAGACAATTTAACAGATCCATATCCTATTGGGTTGCCATCCGCATCAAATTCGACTTCAATACGATTCTCAAGATTCGCTGGAAGTCTTTTCACTTTGGTTGGACCCCTATATTTGCGCTTCGCAGTCGAAATTGCAGCAGCATCTCTAGTAGTTCCCTCATTAACATCAACTTCAAAATTTTCTTGCACTGTATCTTCGTCACCTGCTTCAGCGTTGTCTTTGGTTTGAGCATCATTCGTCTCTTCCGTCTGTATAACTCGGTTTTCACTTTCTTGCGAGTTGTCTTCGGTATGAATTTGATTGACTGCTTTTAGCCATTTTAGAGCAGCCTTCTTCCTTTTAGTCATTGGAAATTATCAACCTGCTCCTGAAATGATTAAGTAGAAGCATGTGATTTCATTGTCGTGTTGCTTCTTAAGGATGAATATTAACTATGAATGTTTGACTGTAACAGGGCATACTTTCATATTCAAGTCCAACACTTGATTTATATTGTACGGTGGTAGCTATGCCAATGGTATTTGCAGTGTAACAGGGCATACTTTCTATTGTATAACCAGAGGTTTTGGCTTATCATCAAGCTCATCGGCTAATGAATTTGCAGATTAATGGTCGGTTTAGTATCGTGTGTATACTTTTATATAATGCAAAATGAATTTTCATATTCAAAGACATTAGATTATATGCATACCTGATGATTTTGATTGAATCACTTCAGGAGTAGTCTCGTTTGTGGTTTGACACACATCTCCATTACAATTATCAATATTCTGTTGATTTTGTTGCCTATAAATACATATCCATATGGCATAACTATTGATAATTTAGAAAAAGCGTAATAAATTCATCCGAACAGACAAATTTATAGTTAAACAAACATATAAGCATCTCACACAGAATAACAATAAATTTTATTAACCAACGAAATGAAAAAAGAATATTTCTAAGTTACAGAAAGGACGATTTTTAGCTTAGAAAAAATATTGGTGTAACCGAAATATTGTTGCTATTATTACTACACAGTTCTTTATTAAACCAAAAGATTACTACACTTTTAAGTAGTGATAAATATAAGCTTAAACATGATTTGACAATCAAATATATTTCTCAGTTGCCTATAGCGGTACCAATGTGGTAGTTATGCATGGTGCATGAAATGGTCAGGAAACAACTCTGATGTTCATAAATTCATACAGAAGCACTAAAGCAAGAATATTTGGAAAAATTATAATGTTGCTTTTCTAATTTCGGGGCAGTCTGAGCTAAGAATTGTTCTCTGTTTTTAATTCACTCAGAATTATAATGTTGTTTTTAATTCACTCAGAATTGTTCCCTGTTTTTAATTGCTACTTAGGAAACAACTCTGATGTTCATAAATTCATACAGAACATAATTACTATTGTACATTTGTTTTGGCTTTCACACAGACAACTCTTGTTATCAACCTCTACATCTTTTGTTTTTACAGCGTCATTAGTGCAAGACATTACAACATTGATCAAAAAAATATGAAGTAACAACTGCAAAACAATTTTTTTTAAATATCGTATACAGAGGTGTATAATGTGTAAACAGTCGTCTCACTGAAATTACACAAACAAGTATAATAAGAAAAAATGAAAAGGATATGATATCTATGAGATAATATATATGTATATATCTTTACCCTCACCTTTCTTGCAAGTAACTGATCTGCTAAGGAATTCAAATCTGCTAAGTAACTGTTCGTTGAGAATTTTGGCACCCAACCTGCATATAGAAGCATTTCAAATGATCAAGCGTTTTGTCCAGGGAACTAATTCTGAGATTTAAAGTTCATAACATAAATTTTATAGATTTCAGGTAATAGTTGCCAATGTTAATGTCGATTACTACTTTTACTCAATTTGAAAAAAATTGAAATCATCCTACGGTGGAAAAAAGATGCACATTTAAGCTTAAGATTTAGGCCCCATGTATCTGCTTTAGCCCACAAAATCAAAACTATATCATCCTGGTTAATTTCCGATTAACAAAAATGCAATAGCAGCATACATCTATAAAACTCACTATAACAGTCTGATGATGAGGGATGATGAGGGAGAAAAAATGGAGAGCGAAATTAGCTCAGTTAATGATGAGGAAAAAAAACAAAAATAGAGTGAATTAGCTAATCTATCCTCATTGAACCACGTTTCCACTGTATGAAAAGTATTAAATAACATTTTAGTCTGATTCTAGATAATATATTTTTGTGACAATTTTGCAATTATTTAGGGGTCCATATGTTATCAAAACTGAAAGCAAGACTTAAACATGAATTCAAATAGGATTTGATTTTCAGGTTTTGAATAAACAGATTTGCAAGTTTATCTTCTTTTTGTCCACTGTTCAGTTTCATTTATTTGTTACAAAGTGGGAGCATGGGTAAAAATGAAGTTCAATCACTACCAAAAAAGTACAGGTTTTAAAACGTATAATTTAACTTATTTATTTTAAATGTCGCTTGTGCTTATATTTTCTACGAATGCATACTTACATACAGCAGCAAACTAGTCCAAGCATAATCAATAACGATTTGGAAAACTTTTTTCAAGTATGCCTTCACAATCCTCCCTAACATAGCTAGCATCTTCCACGTAATCAAAAACCATCTCGTTTTCTTCACAATCTTGTACAACATAGCTTGTGCCCTCAATATAATCGATTGTTTCTAACTCATGAAAACCTCTTGGCGGTGCCTTCATTACAACATACCAATTAGAAGAGTCATTCTCTCTTGAATAAAAAATTTGTTTCGCCTGAGATGCAAGGATATACGGATCCCTCGAAAATGAAGCTTGATTTTGATGTAAATTAACAAGAGTAAATCCGTCTTCAACTTTCACTCCGTTTCCAATGTTTGCCCAATGACACTTAAAAATTGGAATATAAAATTTATGATAGTCTAACAGGATTATGTCAGTCAAAATCCCATAATAAGTGACCACATCAACTATTTGAGAAACATCTTTCGCACTTGCTCTACACATGGTAGTAGCATCATAAGTCACTCCAGAATTTTGAGTTTCTCTCTCAACATCTTTTGTGTGAAAACGTAA
Source organism: Allium cepa (assembly GCA_030765085.1). NCBI lineage: Eukaryota > Viridiplantae > Streptophyta > Magnoliopsida > Asparagales > Amaryllidaceae > Allium > Allium cepa. Next base: position 161,715,126 of record CM060939.1, read on the forward strand.
CCCATTGATTATATATCCTTTGCACGACAAAGCAGTACTACTTGGACCATAAGCAATCCATTTTAGAAAATCATCATGTTCATTTGAGTTTAAAGATATCTGAAAAAATTTAATCCATTCAATATAGAGTTAAAAAAAATTCAAAGCTAAAAACAAAATTTAAAAGATTTGATCAACCTTCTTTTTAATCCATTCAGCAAAGTTTTTTGTGTGAATTTTCCATAGCAATGTAGCATTTCTTTCCAATCGCTTGTCCGAACTTTGAAGCTCTTCCAAATGCATACTATCATAGTATAAAAGGTGCTAAGTCACATTTATAAATACACATATATTAAAACAATAAAAATAAACAATATGTGCTTACTCTAAAAATGGCTCGGTTATAGCCATATTCATTAGCACAGCCAAATGAGCTACTTCCTTCTCATTAGCCGTCAATGTAAATGTTTTGCATGTTGATATCGGACGTCCTTCGAGTATTGCATCATCATTCTCATAATCTTTGTTTCTACCTTCTTTCTCCCATAACTGTGATGATTTCTTTAGAAAATCACCAAAGAATCTCATAGATTCTTCGGCGAGATAATTCTCTGCAATGCATCCTTCAGGTCTTGAATAGTTTCTTACATAATCCTTAAGTGTTTTCATATACCTTTCGAAAGGATACATCCAACGAAAATGAACCGGTCCACATAATCGAGCTTCTTTTCCAAGATGAATTGTTAAATGTATCATTATGTCGAAAAATGAAGGTGGAAAATATCTTTCAAGATCACATATAATTCTGACAATCTCATCATCCATTTGTTGTAGCTTTTCTCTATCAAGAACACGCTGACATAGATTATTAAAAAATGCACATAAACGAGTTATTACTTTCCTTGGCCTCTTTGGAAGCAATCCTCTAATTGCAACAGATAGCATCTGTTGCATCAACACATGATAATCATGCGACTTCAATCCACTAACTTTGCAATCCTCCAATGACACACATCTTTTGAAATTTGAGCAATAACCATCAGGCCCCTTAAAATCATATAATCTTCTACAAAATATTTTTTTTTCAGAACTAGACAAAGTATACGGAGCCGGTGGAAGATATGTTTTTTTCCCACGAGGTTGCGCATATAAAGCATGTCGAATTCCCCAATCCTCTAAGTCTTTTCTAGAATTAATGCCATCTTTTGATTTGCTATCATGCAACATTGTGCTGAGTAAACTTTCACCAACATTTTTCTCAACATGCATCACATCTAAATTGTGGCGGAGTGGAAGTTCCTATAAACATCAATAATATGACAATTAAACGTTATAAAATTTATAGTTATATTTTTATGAATAAGAAAAATTTTGAATACTAACCTCCCAATATGGTAATTCAAAGAAAATAGATTTTTTTTTCCACCGTGATAGCTCTCTTTTTGTAGGATCGTTTTCACCTTCTTTATTGTCAGTACATTTTCTTTTCTTACTCGTAATCGTTATAATTTGCTTCTTATTTAGCTTCTTCTTATTCTTTCTCTTCTTGTCCTTTTCTATTTCTTCATTTATAAATTTTCCAAAATCATTTGGAAAATCTTTCAATATAACAGAAATATCTCTACCTGTAAGAATTCTAGGCTTGTTACCTTTCTCCACAGTATTATCAAACCAAGCCTTTTGTTTTCTTAATGGATCGGACGAAGGTAGAAATCTTCTGTGTCCCATATAGACATTTTTTCGACTATGATTTAGCCATCGATGGTGAGTATTAATACCACATAATGGACAACCTTGTTTGCCTTTTACACAACATCCAGCGAGATTTCCATAAGCTGGAAAATCGTTTATGGTCCATAACAAGATTGCTTTTAAGTTAAACAATGTCTTGCTAAATGCATCATAAATCTGCACTCCATTACTCCATAAGTACTGCAAATCTTCTACCAAAGGAGCTAAATATACATCAATATCATTTCCAGGTTGCTTAGGGCCGGGAATTAATAATGTTAACATAATATTCTCATTTTTCATACATAGTACAGGCGAGAGATTATATGTCACAAGCATCACTGGCCAGCAACTATACTTGGAACCCTTAATGTCAAATGGATTGAAACCATCAGTAGCAAGACCAAGTCGAAGGTTGCGTGGATCACTTGAAAATGATTTCCAGTTATCATCCACCATGCTCCATGTCAAAGAATCCACAGGATGACGCATTTTATCATCATTACTTTTATTACTAAAATGCCACCTTAGATCTTCTGCCATCTGCTCAGATCTAAACATTCTTTTAAATCTTGGAATAATTGGAAAATATCTCAACACTTTGACTGGAATACCTTTCATTACCTCTTTCGTCCGCTCATTTATCTTCCATCTCGAAGAACCGCATTTGGGACAACTAGTCAAATCTTTGTATTCTTTTCTGAAAAGACAACAATCATTTTTGCAAGCATGAATCTTCTCAAATCCCATATCGAATACTTTGAGGAACTTCTTTAGTTCATATAAAGTCTTCGGAAGGACATTATTTTTAGGTAATAACAATTGCTGCACGCTTAGAAGCTTATCAAAACCAGTATCAGATAATCTGGTTTCACATTTTAAATTATACAACGCAGTGATAGCAGATAATTTTGTTTGATCTACGCAAGCAGGATACAGTGGAGTTTCTGCATCTTCCAAATTTTTAAGGAAATCATCTGCTCGCTTTTGTGCATCATCATCGTTTTTATTCTCGGAGAAAAAAGTATGGTTGACAAACTCTTCATCTTCAAAGTGAATGGCTTGAAGTAACTCATATGTGTCATCCAATTTCACCTTTTTAGCTACATTTACTTGCTCGCCGTGACTAAACCACTTACTGCACTTGTATAAAGGATCCATTCCTCTAATAATCAAATGCTCAACAACAATGTTCTCATATTGATGAGTAAGATTTCGACAATCTAAGCAAGGACACAATTTTTTTTCCATATTTCCTAAATTTCTCTTAGCGGCATGCACAAAATTCCATGCTCCTTGCTCGTACTCCCTACTAGTTCTAAATTAAAATTAAAATTAAAAAACAAAGTTATTGACATAAAAAATCAAATTTAACATTAATTTCCAAATTAAATATTAATCCAAATATTGTATTCTTACCTATGCAAATGCACCCAATCTTTTTCCATCGCCATATATAATATTGCAACAAACAAATTTCTAAAAAAACAGAAGCACAATATGTGAGGAAGACTTTATTACCGATGCACAGTCTGTCAAATTAGAGGGAAAATTTTCTAAAAAAACAAAAGTTAAATATTATTTTTTATGTCAACTGAGTTTAGCATACTATGTCAACTGAGTTTACTTCAAATTCATAATAAAATAGCATTCTGCAGCAATTAGGTGAATTTACCTTTAAATACGTTAGCCATCAATTAGGTTAACAACACCAGGAATGAAGTAATAATTTGAGATCTTTGTTTAGGATGGCAAGTAAAATGTGACTTGACAATGTAAAACCTTAACATAGTTTAAAGACAGTAGTTTCCCGAGACATCATTAATATTGAAAACATAGAAAACATTATACGCTTATAATCTATAAAAACTTAGCATAATTTACAAAAAATTCAATTTTAAACATAATTTGCAATATATAGGCCATTTGGCTGTAAAAGCATAATTTGCAATATAGTAATAATTCCGTTTTAAATTAACCAGATATTTAAGCATAATTAGATAGTTGTAAAAGCAAACATAGTTTCCCGAGACATCATTTATATTCCATTTGGTTGACAGTTGGTGGAATACCCAGAACATTGCTAGTTGACATTAGTATTCACAAAAACTTAGCATAAAAAATTGAAGTGGCTCTAAGAAAATATTTGAATCGGAAAACTCTTGTGGATATAATAATTAAACTCCTGTGGAAAATATCATTCCTATGATATTTGCTACCAATAAGTTTCGACAAAACCTTCACTTTAGCAAACTTTGTCCAAAAATTGATTTGAAAAAGTTAAATGAATTCAATTTTATATTATCAGTTAACATCTTTTTGTTCTAGCTTAATATTCTTTAAACCATATCTATGTCAACAGAAATGTTGCATATTAATGCGAACCAAATGAACCGAAAGGTGTAAATATCTTACAGAGAATGTTACATTTTTTTAGACTTTTTTTGACGTTCTTTTCCGTCCAAACCTGCGTTATTGCACTCGTCTTAAATAGGCATAAAAGCTCATACATCTATATGATAAAAGTTCAATTAGCTATGATATTTCATAGATGTAGGAACTGAATACATGTTTTATTTATGTTTATAGAAGTGTTTTCTTCAAAGTATGATACCATTTTATCTTCGCTCGTTGAATAAATTTATGTAACTGTTATTTGATACCATTTTATCTTAAGCAGATCATAGTTTTTGTCTCACTTATCAACCAAAATAATATTAATATTCAATAATAATACAATGTTTACAAGAAATGGATAGAAGTGAAGTAGTTCAGTCATGTGTATTTTAGATCCATGTACCTTTAGTAAGAGGGTAGACATAAAAAATAATTTACCCATTTGCTTTTGGTATTTGCATTTCTAATGAATAATTGCGCTAAACTGCTTAACCAAATTAACCAACTTTCTAGTGAAAGTCGAACAAGACCAAAGATCGAGTAAATCTTTACAGTTAACCAAATTAACCAAATACCAAAAGATCGAGCAAAATTAACCAAATTTGCATTTCTAGTCGAACAAAATTTCAGTTAACCAAATTAACAAACTTTCTACAAATCGAGCATTCAACGATCGAGCATTCACAGATATCAATTTAAGGGACAGGTTTGGAGGCAAAACCAAAGATCGAGCATTCAACTAATTGCAAATGAATACTTATCTACAAATCAAAGCTTACCGATTCCAAAGACGATTTTAACGAAGCCTGATACCGCTTCTTCAACGAAAGGTTTGCCGGCTACTGCTTCTTCAACGACGCCTGATACCGCTTCTTCAAGGACGCGTGGAGACTCAGAGCAATGGGCGACAGCTTCAGGCGTGGATAATTGTGGTCGTGGGTTGGGGATCGAATTTCTCTGGGCTTTTATGAGATGGCGATTGAATTTGAGGGGAGGATGAATTAGCTGCGGATAGTTTAAGAGCGGGATGTTTTTTTGGGGAGAAAGAAATAGCGAAATTTAGGCGGCACGCGATTTTCTTTTCTAATTAACGAGGTTATACGCGCTATCAAAAAAATAAGAAAAGTGATTAGCATCAAATGACAGCAAGCCAATTTACTGTGCAATCCCTACTTGCTATTAAATCAACATTTTGTTGTAGTGCAACTTGCATAATTTGCACCCAAAAGGAAATGATGAATAAATTGGAAGTGTGAGTTTTGAACTCACCTTTAATTCGTTTCGAAATCAATTAGCAACAAAATTCAAGCTTTAGAACCAATTAGCACCAATAATCCATAAAAGCAATAATATGGAACCGTCACTAAAGCTTTACGCAATGCTACTTGGAAAAATGAAAACAACGAAAGAGTGATGCTACAGGAAAATGAGCCAAAGAAGTTTGCATCATACTTTTCTTTTCAATTTTGTGTATAAGTCAAAGGAAATGATGTTTTGGCAAGAATTGTACAAAGGCATTAAAGGAAAACATGCTCTGTAGAGATGGACACCCCTAGCGTTGATGATGGCACAGAAGCAAGGTTTCAACTTTTGTTTTATAAATATTGTTGACAGCAAATGTTCTCATTTTTGCTTTTGAATTGGAACGAGACCATACACGTGAAGGTAAGAAAATATAACACAACTTAGATTTAAAATGGACTCATTTCTTTTCTTTCTTTCTTTTTCAAATTTTAATTTAAAAATTCCTATTTTAAATTTTTATTACGACGGCAGTCAAAAATCATGGTTGTTACAAGGTTCGACCATCTTTCACAAAGATTAATTCACAGCTTTCAAAATGATTTCAATTCGTACTTGAAATCTTTCAATACAAATTGGAAATTCTTTCCTTATAAGAAAGCTATTATCATTTGGAAACAATAGTTTTCGTTTCGGAAAAATCGGATTTCATTTACATGAGTTAAAGCTTTTTAAACTTGAGTTAAATTTAAATTTCCAAAATGATACTTTTAAAATGGTTTAAAACCCATAAACACATTTATAACTCGTATACCCTTTTTAAACCATAATTTCCAAATATAGAATTCAATTTCAAATCTTTGAATTTAAATTGAAATCAAACTATTTTAAATTTCAAAACTTTATTAAGTTATTCAAAATAACTTGTATCTTTTTAAAACTTCTTTTCAAAAGCTTTACATATTTAGCCCTATTCCATTTCCGAAACTATTTGAATTCAAAACAAATCAACTTTTAAAACCATTTCCAAAATTCTACGACTCAACCAATTTCCTCGTGCAATCCATATTTGTGTGTGTATAGTGTAGTCCAGGGGTTTCACACCATACTGAAACATCATCAATCATTATAGATTCAAACGTGGAAATATAGATAAGCGGTATATTCTTATAACGCTTATCTTGATTCACAGATCACAGATAAATAATATAAATTTCTCATAAATAAATAAATTACATCACAGTTCACAACTTAAATCAGAATAATTCATATCACAAAGCGTCATATATCAAGAATATAAAACAATTCAACATCAAATAGAATCCAAATAGCCATAAATAAGATCAATTTAATTATCTGATTAATTCAAAACAGATTAATCACTAATCCTAGTTAATATACAATAATTAATTACAAATTATTTTGATTAATTATTCTTTAATCATCTATTAATTAACCATAAAATTATTAATTTACCATCCTTAATTAATAATTAAATCAGTTAACCTTTAATTATTAAATAATTAACCCCTAATTAATCTTTAATTATTTAATTACATTAATTAATTAACCCTTAATTAATTATCATTTTATTAATTATTCTTAAATAATTTCAATAAGTGATTTTCCTTAATCACTTAATTAGCTTTAGTCATTAATTAATTACTTTTAAATTAGGTAATTAATTATCTTTAAGTAATTAATTACCTTTAATTTCTTCATCACATGAATCAATGATCCTTTAATGTAATTACACAAAGTAATTACCCTTAATTGATTACCATTTAATTTATTATCTTTAATTAATTACAATGATTAATCAACCCTTAATTAATAATCATCCCTTAATCACCTTCATTAATTAATTAACCTTTAATTAGCTAATTATTTTCCAGTTAATTACCTTAATTAATTAATCGCATTAATTAATTACAATAAGTGATTATTCTTAATCACTTAATCATCTTTAACCATTAGTTAATTACTTTTAATTAAGTAATTATTTTTTAAGTAATTAATTACCTTTGATTACTTGATAAATCAACCTTTGCTCATTAATTATCCTTGATTACTTTTAAAAAGTTATTATCTTTAAGTAATTAACTACCTTTTTATATACTTATCATTAATTAACTTTACTTAATCACTTGCATCAATTATCATTTAAACCTCGTTGATAATCTTATAATTAATTATTAATAATTACTTGACTCAAACCTTTAAGTGACAATAAGGATTAAAAACTTCATCCTATTATCATTTATTTAATTTAATATTATTTAAACAATTCAAAGACATTTAACATTTTAAACTTTGAAACCCGTTAAACTTGTTTTAACAACTTTAAAACTTGGTAAATGCTTACCTTTGGAAAACTTGTTTTTGTTTTTCTTTTACCATTCATTGCATTAAGATCTGGTTCATGTTTCTGTTGAAAAATTAAAACCTAAAACATATCTTCCATTTAAATTTTAAAACTAGACCTGCTTATAAAAACTTCAGGCCAAAACTCGAAATTCACGAGCAAAATCTTTGCCAAAATTTAAAATTTAAAAACTGTAAAAACCATTTGAATCTCCCCGCTAAAATGCTCGAGCCATTTCATCACGAACCCGAGCTTCAGCCCGAGTCATCACTTTCTTCTCCAAACACTAACACCAACAAAAATCCATGTGCAAGTTCACAACCTCTTCGATCACCTCCGGCCAACTTCCCGACCATCAACACGTCACCGTTGATCAACGCAGACCTCCAGACCACCCAGGATTGATGATCTCGTCCGAAAATGGAAATTGAACAATCGAGCAACCCACAAACCCAAACCTGATCAACTAAATCCCCCCCTCGATGCCAATTCCGACCACCTGAACCCTCATCAGTCAAACCAAAGTTGCATCACATCTTCACGCAACGTTCCCCCTGATTCCATCAAGTTCGATGCACCCTAATGCTGTAGCCACAAATTTTTCCGATGTCGACAAAAGTTAGGGTTAAAACCCAAATCTTAGTCGTATCGTCGCCTTGACCATCAGGAAAATCTACAACCATTTTTCCTAGACACCCCTACCCACACGCTACCACCAGCATGAACCACGATGAACCCAACCTCACCGATCATCGGCAACTGAAAAAAACAACTTCCCATTCAATCTGGAATTCATGATGTATATAAACTTAAAAATTTTGAAGCTATGATCAAAATTCATCGTTTGTAAGTATGAATCAAGTTGTAAAATCAAAACTTGAAATTATGATTATTAATTGCTGACATAAAAATGATTTTTACTATTATATCTTATTTTCTAGAATATAACTAAATATTTTTGTTTAAAAACTAATTTTTAAATTTAAATTACAATATTTCAAACATTTCCTCTTTAGAGATCAAAGCCTAATTTTGATTGTTTGGGATGTTATATATTTTTGAATAGGTTTATCAACCCTGTCATGAATAATCAGAGGCACTTATGCCTGTGAACAGACATGCATAATGATATATGTATATATATATATCTATAAATATATTTTCATCAACACAACATGTCACAATCATACAACAACATTTGTCACAGTCAGATCAAGATTCATATATGCATAAGATCAAGCGTTTGCTCACCTGTGTTTTGACAGAGCAGAGAGGAACAAAATTCTATTGATCTGGATTTGATTGTTTGCTGTAATGTCCACTGATCTGAATTCTTGTTATGGTGATTTGATCTACTTTATCTTCTATTTGGATCTGGATTTTTATTAAATTGCTTTCATGCTTCTTGTTTTCCTTTGCATGACTTCAAGTTTTCATCTTTAGTTTTCCAGGTTGAAGATTTTTGAAACAAAATTTGTTTTTAAGCTGCTTTATTTGATTTTCCATGCTTTAATTTGTTTTGTTGAATTTGTTGCTTTGCTCTAGTTTGCTAAAACTTCCAGATTTTGATTTTGAACTGATGTTTCCTTTCTTTTGTTTTACCAGGTTTTGAAGTTGAATTGATTCCAGTTTTTTTTTAAGTTCTCTCAGGTTTGATTTTGCTTTGGGTTTTCATTTCTTCTCAGTTTTGAATTTGGGGTTCTCAGGTTTGAGAAAAAATAATATATGGCCTGGTTTTTTTCTCTTAGTTTTGATGTTTATTTCCATTACAAATTTTAAAACAAACCAATTTCCACTTGTATCCATTTGCTACACTTCCTAATTTATGTTATTCCTTAACTTACACTTGTTAAAACAATACAAATTATGTTTATACCCTCACTTCAATTTATTTTATAAATTTTGTTTTGGACCTTGCTTTATTTTAATTTTATGAAACATGTTTTCATGTTTTCTTATGCATTTTAAACTTTACACTTTCAAAATATACATTCATATCAAAGCTTTGTATTAATAAAATTTTAATATGTATATTAGTTTACTTTTAGTAATGTATATTTATATTCTCTAAAGAAATATGATTTAAAAATCAAATTATACTTTAACACATGTATTTTATATGTACTTATTCCATTTTGAATCCTAATTAATGCATTCCTTATGTATACATATCTAAAGCTTTCATTCATTCTTGTTTTAAAATCTAAATTCAAGTTATTATACTTTTAAATAAATAAACACACTTATGTATATTATAGAATTTAGCTTTAAATAATTATTTTGAAAATCATTTGTATTTAATTCAAAATATAACTTTATAAATATATTCCATATGTCTCTTAAAATTAGAAAACAAATTTCTGTAAAATTATATAGTTTTCAAATCCAAGTTTTATTTATTTATAAGATGTTAAATAAAGAATTTCAAATCCACAATTAAATTTTAGATTCAATGTCCAAATAAACAAATATCTTATTTAATCTTGGAAAAATTAAATTAATTTACAATTTAAATTCAAAAATTTATATCAATTACTAAACATAATTTTACTCAAAAATCGAAATCGTTACAGATCCCCCCTTAAGAAAATTTCGTCCCCGAAATTTGCCAGGGAGACAACATAGGACAGATGAACACATCTGAGACAGAAAATTGATTCACAAGAACAAATTGAATATTTATTCTGCATTTGACTTACCAAATCAGAATATCAATAATATGAGAACAAACTCATTCGATATTACACAAGATACTTGGGTCACCAGATATACGAAATATACAGGGCATTGGTTTGTTCGAAGGACATCTAACCATTCGTAGAGTGTATCTAGACCCAAAAGAACATATAATGGATACAATCTTCCACAATTCTCAAACACTAGATATGGATTCCAAATTCAGGTTGGAATACCCCAAAGTTTACACCAGCTTGTCCCTCTTCGGACTTTGACCTTCATAAGAAATCAAAAAAAAATTCAAATTTAGTTTTAATTAAAATCGTTTTATCAATACAAATTCAAATTTTAACTCTATATTTTATTAACCAATTTATTTCAATTTAAAATTTCAAATTCATTAAAGTTAAAAACGGGAAGATTAATAAGAAACCGATGAAGATTTGAAGTAAGGATTTTGTATAACGATTCGTAGGGCCACCATCACACCAAACTTCTTTCTGGAGCTATCACGAAGCCAACGAAGAATTTGAAATTGAATGATGATCAAAAGAGATTGATAGTGAAAGATTATTTCCTTGTTATTGTACGACATTGATCCTTTTTAGTGGTACTTCCCTGTCCCCTACCTCGTCCTCTTCTTGCACTCATACTCACTATTAGTGGATAGTAAGAGAATTTACTCTGGCATACAAATGGATATCTTAGGGATACTCATTCTAGGGTATACTTCACCCTATCTCTAATGAGTTACCTAATGTGTTATACTCTTGAGCTAAAGTTTCAACCTTCGGCTTTGATACCAATTATAACGACCTTGACTCGACCTTCGGAAATCGGCACCGAATACATCACTCGTATTCGAATGTCACAGATCCAAACGTCGAATCTGGCTCGCCGGAGCTTATAACAGATTAAGTATAACAACATAGCAGAATAAAAAGATAATATCATATATCTCCAATGAATACAATATCCAAATATGATACAACACTGATCACCCAAATATATCAGAGCACGATATACAATGCTACAGCGGAATACAAAACACCAGCAGCGGAACAACAGCTTAATATGATATCATAACTTAAACTTCCAAGAGAGAACTCCAACATTTGCATCTCCATATCAAATGCCCCAATCCAAAGCTAGCTCGAACTCCCAATCAAGTTGGAATCAAGCAAGTCCGGTCCAAGTGAACAATTGATGTCACCAAATCCAAAGGCTAGACGTTATCGAATTCTACACCTACTATTTGATTACCTGGAAAACCCAACTCTAGACTGCCCATGTGGAAAATTGTGGGCACCTAGAGTTTCAGAATGTAACAATAGAATCCAGTCATTCATGGGACTGGTATGAGCAAACAAAAGCAGTTTTTATCTTTATTAAAAGCAAAATAATTTAAAATTGAAATCCGCAATTCTTTTTGGAAAATGAAACTACCATAAGGTCTCCCGCTGCACACACAATGCAAACATAGAATTAAAGGAGATTTCCCTTTTAGATAGTCAAACATGCTTGATACGTAAAAACCTTTTGATATTATTATTAGTGCATAGTGGAAATTATTTGCAAGTATAATATTAATCTTAGCCAGCATAGACATTTCGAACAATGCCTACTATAACTACCATATAAACTGTGGTGACCACCATAAGTAAATGGCAGGTTCTACAACTAAAACCGTACAAGGCGGGTATTGGATATTGGATTTCCAACAAATGGTCAGGCTAAGAAACTTCCTACAACCACATGGGTACGCCTCTGAAGGGACGTCCCGAGAACCTACCCGGCTCTCTACCAACACAAGGCCGGGTTACCTATGTAACTAGGTAACTACTACTCGAGCATGCCATCCCCGGGTCGTTTGCTACCATTATCCGAGGTACCTCTACACTAACAACCATAAAACAATCACAAAGTAATAGATTTGCAGTGACCACATGAGTTAAGTATCTATGCTCCATACCATGATACCATCCTTTTCTAGAAGGGAATGACACACCCTGAAGGGCGCGACCCTCATAACCTTGCCGCATCTTTCCTGTTCCAACCATTTTCGGGGTGTGAGGTCCTGATGCAGTCTCGTCCAAAAGCAACGCTTTACACAAAAGCTATGCTTTGATCGACAAATGATCACACAACAGCACTCAGCATACCACACTACCAAATTGGAAGTATATCACTAATAACTATCAACTACATAACCTTTGAGCTCGTACTTCTCAGAGAAGGGTGTTAAGCTAAGAGAATAAATTCTCTGCCACCAAACAGAAATGTATTTGATAGAGATCGGTTTTATATCTCAAAGTGTAATGTCAGACATACAACCATACAAGTCCGTTCCGGGTTCGAACGGAACCGAAGGCACTTCGTCCAATAAAGGAAGAAGCCCTTGCAATCCAGGTATCCACAATCTTGATCGGACTCCCCATCACATATGGAGATCTCTATACCGAAGCAACTCAGTGCAGAGTCATTCGACAGGTTATCCTATCATTCTAGAAGACACCCAGTCTTCACCACCATCTTCAATTGCTATCCATTCATCGTATCACTATTCAGAATGGGTTATATGACACAAAGTCATCTCCCAGCTAAACCAAATAGTGAGCACAATGTTTTAAAAACATATGGATATTGGGATTTCAGTTAAGTCGCAACTTTAAACCCAAAACTTTCCTTTCAAATGGTTTAAAAAAATTACCATTTTCAAATCTTTAAACAAAAAGATTCATTTCACAAGGATCACTAATTTTCCACAAAGATTCATTTATAGCCTTTTAAAACAATTCCATTTCAAATTGGAATAACTCTTCTAATCATTAAATCAAAGATTCAATTCATAGCTTTTCAAACAATTCCCATTTCAAATCTTTTATATATAAAAGATACACCATTTTAAATTCCCTTCAATTTCAAAACAAGGTTTGGCCATTTTCACAAAGATTAATTCACAGCTTTCAAAACTATTTCAATTCAAACTTGAAATCTTTCAATACAAATTGGAAATTCTTTCCTTATATGAAAGCTATTATTATTTGAAAACTAATAGTTTTCGTTTCGAAAAAATCCGATTTCATTTACATGAGTTAAAGCTTTTTAAACTTGGGTTAAATTTAGATTTCCAAAATAATACTTTTAAAATGGTTTAAAACCTATAAACACATTTATAACTCGTATACCCTTTTTAAACCATAATTTCCAAATATAGAATTCAATTTCAAATCTTTGAATTTAAATTCAAATCAAACTATTTTAAATTTCAAAACTTTATTAAGTTATTCAAAATAACTTGTATCTTTTTAAAACTTCTTTTCAAAGGCTTTACATATTAGCCCAATTCCATTTCTAAAACTATTTGGATACAAAACAAATCAACTTTTAAAACCATTTCCAAAATTCTGTGACTTAACCAATTTCCTTGTGCAATCCATATTTGTATGTGTATAGTGTAGTCCACGGGTTTCACAGAATATTGCAACATCATCAATCATTATAGATTCAAACACGGAAATATTGATAGGCGGTATATTCTTATAGCGCTTATCTTCATTCACAGATCACAGATAAATAATATAAATTTCTCACAAATAAATAAATTACATCACAATTAACAATTTAAATCAGAATAATTCATATCACAAAGCATCATATATCAAGAATATCAAACAATTCGACATCAAATAGAATCCAAATATCCATAAATAAGATCAATTTAATTACATGATTAATTCAAATCAGATTAATCACTAATCCTAGTTAATTTACAATAATTAATTGCAAATTATTTTGATTAATTATTCTTTAATCATTTACTAATTAACCATAAAATTATTAATTAACTATCCTTAATTAATAATTAAATCAATTAACCTTTAATCATTAATAATTAACCCCTAATTAATCTTCAATTAATTAATTACATTAATTAATTAACCCGCAATTAATTATCATTTAATTAATTATTCTTAATTAATTTCAATAAGTGATTATCCTTAATCACTGAATTAGCTTTAACCATTAATTAATTACTTTTAAATTAAGTAATTAATTATCTTTAGGTAATTAATTACCTTTAATTTCTTCATCACATGAATCAATGATCCTTTAATGTAATTACACAAAGTAATTACCCTAAATTGATTACCATTTAATTTATTATCTTTAATTAATTACAATGATTAATCAACCCTTAATTAATAATCATCCCTTAATCACCTTCATTAATTAATTAACCTTTAATTAACTAATTATTTTCCAATTAATTACCTTAATTAATTACCTTTTATTAATTACAATAAGTGATTATTCTTAATCACTTAATCATCTTTAACCATTAATTAATTACTTTTAATTAAGTAATTATTTTTTTAAGTAATTAATTAATTACCTTTGATTACTTGATAAATCAACCTTTTATCATTAATTATCCTTGATTACTTTCAAAAAGTAATTATCCTTAAGTAATAAACTACATTTTTATTTACTTATCATAAATTATCTTTACTTAATCACTTACATCGATTATCATTTAAACCTCATTGATAATCTTATAGTTAATTATTAATAGTTACTTGACTCAAACCTTTAAGTGGCATTAAGGATTAAAACACTTCATCCTATTATCATTTACTTAATTTAATATTATTTAAATAATTCAAAGACATTTAACATTTTAAACTTTGAAACCCGTTAAACTTGTTTTAAAAACCTTAAAACTTGGTAAATGCTTGCCTTTCGAAAACTTGTTTTTGTTTTTATTTTACCATTCATTTGCATTAAGACCAGGTTCATGTTTTTGTTGAAAAATTAAAACCTGAAACATATCTTCCATTTAGATTTCAAAACCTGACCTACTTATAAACAACCCGGGCCAAAACTGGAAATTCACGAGCAAAATCATTGCCAAATTTTAAACTTTAAAAACTGTAAAAACCATTTGAATCCCCCTTAAAATGCTTGTAATATCCCGGAAATTTTCGACAATATCAATTTAATAATCTGTATTAAAATTAAATTGATATCGATAATTTTGTTAATAATGATTCAAATTGATTTAATAATCTTTTTCAACAAATATTCACTTGGTTATTTTATCTTTTAAAAATAATAAATTGGTTTCTATGTATAATATAAATATATAGTTTATATTGTAAATAGATTAGCTTTGTTTTAAATTTAATAAATAAAGCATATTTTCTAATTCTAGTATTCTTAGTAATTTGGAAAATTAGTTTTTATTTAATATAAGCTTTTCAAAGCTATTGAATAAATAATCTTGGTTTAAATTTAATAAATGAATCATGAATTAAAATTCTAACATATACATTAAATAAATTGGAAGTTTTGATTTAATTTAATATTAAGTTTTTCAAAGCTATGTAATAAATAAATATACGATTTTACATTGCTAAGAAAAATATTTAAATGTTTAAAATAATTTTGGCTTGAGTTTTAAATTTAAAATGGATTAACAAAAAGGTTTGTTTTGTTTCTTTTTAAAATATAGCTTAAATAAAATAAGTAATTCATTAATAAAGACAAAATTTCTTTTATAATTATTTCAATTTGATAATGAGATATTTCTTAAAACAATATTAACAATGTATTGTCTTTATAAATAGATTTTGAATAAAATGGCAATTTTTATTTCAAATTTAATTTGTATTCATAACTTGATTTTTAAATATTAGATTTTGAATTTGATTTGAATTTAAAATATAAAGTACAGATTTTTAATTGTTTTAATTTTTATATGCATAAGCTTTATTTATAAGCATGATTTGTTTTTATTTCTTTTATAAATTTATACACATATAAAATCCTAATTAACAAATTAAATTAGGCTTAACACATATATTGACATTTAAATTTAAATACAAATTACCTTACAAGGACAAGTGTTGTATTCTTAAGCCTTTTTTTTACAAATGTTATAAGATAAACATTTCATTTGACAAATGTTAAAAGTTTATACAAGTGGCCTCTTTTAAAATCAATTTTCTTTTACTTAATAAAATCTGAAAATATACCTATATAAACATGCATTTTCACTCATACTTATTTTTTTTCTCATTTCCGAATCAAAAGAGAAAACGTCAAAACTCCTCATTTTTTTTCCAAAATTAGTAAGTCCTCTTCAAAACAAATATGAGCATAATCTATACCACTTCCCTATAAATTTTCATAACCCTGCACTATCTTCAAACAAATCCGTGCATCTTCAAATCCTGAATCATGTTTAATACAAAATCAAACTCCTCTTCAAACTGTAGCCTTCCAATTCACTTCAGAAAATCAAACCTGCATTTCATTTCAACCTGAAATCAATTGTTGAAAGATCATGTCTGCATTTTTTTTTAAAAAACCTGAAGTCAAACAAGATCAAAGCCTGCATGCATGTAGTTTGGGTCAGGAAGCATAAGCATTCCAGTTTCAACAGCATGCAATTCAATTTTTAAAAGATCAAGCTTTTTCAAATAT
This sequence comes from Allium cepa, assembly GCA_030765085.1. NCBI lineage: Eukaryota > Viridiplantae > Streptophyta > Magnoliopsida > Asparagales > Amaryllidaceae > Allium > Allium cepa. The sequence continues at coordinate 161,732,005 of CM060939.1, forward strand.
AGAGTACTCTGTTCTTCTGTAATCAGGTGAGTAACTCCTTTTAAACTTAAAGATTAATCTGGTTGTTTGATTTATGCTTTAAATAAGTTGCAATTGGTATATATATGTTGGAATTTCCTATGTATTTATAATGTGTGATAGTTTTATGATTTTGAAAATTCTATGGAACATCTCTGTTCTAGATGTCAAGCCCGGTTTTTTTCAACTTAAATCATTTTCCCCTTGATCCATAGATTTCTAAGACGTAGGATCTAATTAAATATTGTTTATTTGATTATAAGCTAAATTTTTAAAAATTTATTTAACTTAAATTAAAACTATAATTGCTTTGGAAATAAGATTTTAACAGGAAACTCAAACCACCGTAAAATCCAAACACGTTAATTTTGCAATTCAGTATCATAAATCAAAAGCATTAACAAAAACACGATTTTTAAATCAAGAATCATAATTTTTAGAAAAGAGTTGAAGGCACGGTATTGTGTTGAACTGAAATGGGAATGATTGATTTTTCTGGTGATCTATGAATAGTGGAGTATCGGGGTTCTTCTAGGTGATGGAGGAGAGTTAGGAGAAGCTAGGAAAAATCTTTGATGGTGATGGATATCATTGTGGAAGGTGCAGCTTTGAGAATTTATTTTAACCCTAGTTTTTAATGGGTTTTAAAGAATCGAACATTACGGCTTGAAGGGTTGATCGAGTGTTATGGTGTTTTGGGGATTAATAGCTGCGTCGTGGATGAAGTCGAGGCCGGAGTGGCTGACCTTCAGGTGGTCGGAGCGGCGAGGATTTGGTGTTGACAGGTTTGAAGGGAAACCTGCTTGTTGTTTCCAGGTTTGGGTAGCTAGCTCGATTTGTGATTTGAGCTACTGTGGTGGATTCTGGTGATCGTGATCGAGAATGGAGATGATTGCTGATGAGTTGAAGTGCTGGTGGATGGCCGGTGATGGCCAGAGCCACGGTGCACGTGCACCATGCAATTGAAGTTCAGATGAACTTTAGTGTGTGCAGAATTTTGAACTCGGGAATAACTCGAGTTATTCGAGTACTTGACTCGAAGCAAAAGAGGGAATAACTCGAAGCGGATTTGGGTTGTTCTCGGGTTGTTCAGTGTTTCAGGTTTTGCAAAAAAACCTGTAATTTCAGTTTTAAATTTTTTGAAATATGAGCTTTTAAATATAAAGAAGGGTTTTAAACCTGGTTTTAAATTCAAGTTTGAATTTTAGAATCCAAGTTGAAATATAAAATCCCAGTTTAAAAATAATAATAATAAAATATAAAAGTAATAAAGTTTAAAAATTGGAATTATTAACTACTGTAAAATAGTTAGTAGTTTGGAATTTTTTTAAACTGAAGTGTTAAAATATGAGCAAGTTTAAAATGAGGTTTAAATTTGGAAATCAAAGTTTTAAAAATGTATTCCAATTTTTGAAATAACAGGAATTTTGAGATTTGAAAGGTTTAAACAAATTTGTATGTTCAAGTGTAAATTTAAATTATTAAATTTAACAATGAATTTAGTTTAAACTCTTATGAATTTCTTTTATAAGACAAGCACTTGTTTGGCTTGTAAATTTAGAGGTTTTAAATTGTTTAAAACTTTGTTTAAGTTTAAATTATATTCATTTTAAATTTTATATTTGAAATGAAATTTTAAAGTAAAATTCAAAAGTAATTTGTTTGCAAATAAATTTGTAAATGACAATTTAAACATAATTAAGAAATGTTTTATCTTAAAATTAAGTTAAGATTTAATGTTTGAAATTAATTTAATTAATGGAGTAATTAAGGGATAGTTAGTTAAATTAATTAATTAATTGATTAGGGATTAATTAATAATTGATTAAGGATTAATCTATTTGCAATTAAGATCATTAATTAAGATTATTAATTAATGATTAATGATTTATTAATTAGGCAATTAAGTTAAAGTCAAGGTAAATTAATTAAATAATTAAGGATTAATTAAGTTACAGTTGACACTTAATTTATTAAATAGTTAGACTTTAATTAATGAACAATTAAAGATAATTTAATTTGTGAGTAACAATGGTTAATCTAAGTTAATTACTTAATGAAAATAATTAGAGAATGGTTAATGAAGGTCATTAACCAGGATTATTTAATAATTGATTAATGTGATTAATTTTAATAATTAATTAGATTAATTAATTTAATAATAATCATTTGTGAATTGTTGAGTATAATTACTTAATGAAGTAATTAAGAAATTAATTACTTAAGGTAATTAATTAAGTTAAATGTGATTGTTTAAATTGATTGATTAAGTTTAATTAATTTTAAACACTTGATGTTTTAATGATAATTACTTAATATAATTAATGGATTGGAAATTTCTTAGTGAAGTAATTGATTGGGAATTACAGGATGTAATTAATGGAAGATTTTTTTAAGAATGGAAGTAATTTGGAATATAATTACTTTGTAATTAATCGAGGGATTAATTAAGAAATTAAGTAAGGAATGATTAATTTGTCTTAATAAGGTAATTAAGATAGTTAATTATTGAATGTGATTAATCTGGAATGATTAATAATTGTGGTTAATTACTTAAGGAAATTAGTTTTAATAAAGTAATTAATTAAAATATAATTAAGGATCATTAATTAATATAATTAATGATGTAATTAAAGTGGATTAATTATGATTGATTAATCAATGATAAGTAATTAAAGGTAATTAATTAATATTATTAATTAAGGATTGATGTAATTAATTACAATTAATTAATTGAAGTAATTAAAGGTTAATTACTGTTTTGGGTTGAGAATAATTAATTTGTGAAATTAATTAAGGATAATTACTTGAATGTAATTAAAGGATAATTAATCAAGGGTGATTAATTAAGGTGATTAATTTGAATGATTAATTAATTGATTGTAATCAATTAAATGGTTGAGTAAGTAAGATTTATATTGCTGAAGTAATTAATTTAATTTATTTTAAATTAATTAAAGATGAAGTAATTAATTTAATTCGTTTTAAATTAATTAGAGAGGAGGTAGTTAATTTAATTCATTTTAAATTAATTATAGTATGATTTAAGTAAATCATTGCTTATGTATGAATGGGTGATATTGATTGCCTTGGATGCTTTGTGATCTCAGAAATAAGATAAGTAATGTTGTATGGTATGAATGCTTTGGTTGCATTGTGATGATAATATAGATTATCTAATGTGATGATGATGTGGATTACCTGTTTATAATGATACTGTTGATTATCAATTGTGATTTGTGAGTTATCTATCTGTGTGTATATAGAAAATTGAATTGTTTTAAACTTCAAAACAACTTGGACCTAAAAGATGGCGTTTTGGATTTCGATGAGACCGGGATCGGTTTTCCATATTTGGATATCCGAAAACCACATCGATCCAAATTAACGATAGGTCGTGAATCTCAAGTGAAGGTGAAGATTCAAAGTGCAAGGGTTATCGTCGTTAACTCTAAGGGTGATTCCAAAATGAGTGTAACGAGATAATGCCTTCGGTTTCGTTCGAACCCGAAACGAACTTGTATGGATTGAATGCTTTCAGAACATCGTCAGGTGGACGATGAGCATTCTAAGTGATATGTCCTACAAAGGCAATCGTAGCCTGAAGCCTCATCAACCGGGAATTGCTAAAACAGGAGAGGTGCAGTAAGGTTAAGTGCGTCATGCCCAAATAGGACGAGGTTTACCCCTGTCTAGAGGTCCCTTTTTATTCGGCTGTGTGGGCGGTTGCTAGCTACAACTGGGGGGTTGTCTTGTTCGGAACTGTTCAGTAAGGAATGGTTTCGGCCTTGTGTTGCAGGGGGTAGGGTGTGATCCTCAGTACGTTGATTTAGGCCACGTACTGTGACGAGCGGTACCCCGGTAGCCCTGCCATTGTATGGACCAATAAGTGCCGTACGTATAGTTGTGCCCAACTATGTTGGAACGTGAGATGTAAGCAATCCAGCTATTTCTGTATTTTACTTGAAAACCCTAGACACTATTATAATATCACTGGATTTCCTATCAAATGTTTTGGTTAGCATAAGGTAAAAACTTTTCCATGTTTATGTGTGGGAAGTCTTACGTGATACCTTTACTTTCCAAAGGTTTTTAAAGTTAAGCAACCTTAACCTGTTATTCACACCAGACCCATGTTTGACCCGGAGTTTATCTTCTGTTTTCTTAAACTCTTGGGTACTCAAATTTTTTACGAGTAGCCAAGGGATTCAGGTTAGCTTTGACGAATTATGGAGGAGCAAATGGAGCAGGAGGCTTCTGCGTAGATATATAGTTTTCCGCTGTGTTGGTTTCTCTGAGTAGTTTTTCTTGTATTGTATTGAGTTGTATAACTAGACAGGTGTTTATAACTGTCTCGTATGTGATGTATATCTTTGTAACTATGATAATGATTGTAAACTATGTAATACTTATGTTATTAATATAGTTTATTCGTTCCGCTTTTAGATTCTGAAGTTGTTTCTTCTTTCTCTTCTTTCTCTTCTTTCTTTTCTCTTTTCTATCCCTTTCTTTCTTCAAGATGATACGATTTTCTATGGTGAGAAAGTCGGGTCGTCTCAGTTGGTATTAGAGCATTAGATTAAGTGAATACGTAGGCTCTGGAGTGGTGCCTATCTTGATAGAGAATATTTGTAATTATATATATATATATATATATGTATATATATATACACCTATCTGTTGGGTTACCTGTTCAGGTTTTCCAATATAAGTTATAAAGGTAGATGGGGTAGTGGTATGTGTAACATGACTATCATTGGTTGGAGTTTGAATGTTTGAGGTTGGAGGTGTATTTGTTGAGACTGTAAACCCAATACCGTCTCGATTGAGTTTTGTAGCGATGAAGGATTTCATCAATCTCTGAAGGAAACCTGTTAAGGTTCGGAGTCTATTTTTGGAAGTTGGATGAGTAGAGTTTGGATCTGTTATCTAGGAAGAAGCGAGTGATGATATTTTGATACCTCAGGAAGTAGTATCTGCGTGATGGGACGCAGTGACCTATGGATATTCTGAAGAAGTTTTCTATGGAAAAATTTTAAGGAAGTGAGTCTACTTCGGTGTTGTGACTGGGTTTAGCTGGTGTTTCCGTTTAAATTGAAATCCGAGTTTCTCGAAGAGCTTTGGATTAGGAAGTCTTTGGCATCTGTGTCAGCAGTGAAGCTTGGAGTGTTCTCTGTGTTGGCAGGAAGTCTTCTGGTTGAGTAGTTTTTCTGAAGTAGATTTCAGAAGCAGCAGAGTGACCCGTTTCTTCGATGGATTGGCTAGATAAGTGTGAGCTGTTCTGTTTGATAAAGGGAGAACAGTTTTCTTTGGATATTTGGTTTGGATTGATCGCTAAAGTGACTTGCGATTGTTTGAATGTTCTCTTGGGTTATCAGAGTTTTTCTGGATGTCTTCAAGGAAGTCAGAGTTTTGTCCGCATCTGGAGATTTAGTTTCCTTATCGACTAGAATTCCAGGAGTGCTACCAGTGGTTCAACTTAATAGAAGAATGGTTCCAAGAGTTTGAGTTGGTGTAGCAGCTTAGGGTTTTGGAGGAACATCTGAATTTTATTTATGGATCTGATGAACCATATTTCTAGATGTGTTTTCAAGTTTGTGCTCGTGTTCTTCTTCAGCAATTTCATCTACTTCGGATCAGAATTGCGCGGCGGAAGCAGTTACGAGTGTATCTGCTTTTCTTTTCCCGGACGGGAGAAGTTAGTTGTTGTCTTCTGATGTTTAAGGAGTAGAGTTTGATTTCTTGGTTTTGGTTGATCTTGAGGAGATCATTTTGTTGAGTTGATTGGTCTAGGTTGTTTCTAGAGACATCAGCGAAGGTTGAGCTGATCAGGAAGGTTGTAGGCAGCCCAGGATTTTCTGGAGAGTTTTGTGGATAAGAGACGGAGGATTTTGGATTCTGATGTCGGAGATTTGATTTTTGATAAGTTTTCTCCGATCAAAAGGGAGCTATAAGATTGGGTAAGGCTGAAAAGCTAGCTCTGAAGTGTTTTGGATCTATTCTGCGATCTTGTGAGAATAAGTGATTGATCCACTGGATTGAATTGCCAGTTTGGATAACTGGGAATCGATGAGTTTCACGTATCTATGAGGGAGTACGTGTATGATCTATCTCTGGTTTTAGAACCAACGGTTTTGGAGTTTTGGTTGTTGAGTATTATTCGTCTATAGTCTGATATCATGTCTAGTGCTATAGATATAGAAGAATAGGAGCACTGTAGCTTAGTAGTTTTGATTTTTTGATTTTGTAGGGCGAGTATTCCGGTATTTCTACTTGGGGAAACTCGAAAAAATTCTATCCAGAATTTTGTCTGGATAATTAGATTTGTTTGATTTGATGAATTGGTTGCTATGGTTGGTAGCATATGTTTGATATATGCTTGTGTTTTAAAATTGAATCTTTAATGAGATTATTAAATAACCTTTGTTTTAAATTTCGGGGACGAAATTCTTTTAAGGGGGAAGGATTATAATATCCCAGAATTTTCGACAATATCAATTTAATAATCTGTATTAAAATTAAATTGATATTGATAATTTTGTTAATAATGATTCAAATTGATTTAATAATCTTCTTCAATAAATATTCAATTGGTTATTTTATCTTTTAAAAATAATAAATTGTTTTCTATATATAATATAAATATATAGTTTATATTGTAAATAGATTAGCTTTGTTTTAAATTTTATAAATAAAGCATATTTTCTAATTCTAGTATTTTTAGTAATTTGGAAAATTAGTTTTTATTTAATATAAGCTTTTCAAAGCTATTGAATAAACAATCTTGGTTTAAATTTAATAAATGAATCATGATTTAAAATTCTAAAATATACATTAAATAAATTGGAAATTTTGATTTAATTTAACATTAAGTTTTTCAAAGCTATGTAATAAATAAATATATGATTTTAAATTGTTAAGAAAAATATTTAAATGTTTAAAATAATTTTGTCTTGAGTTTTAAATTTAAAATGAATTAACAAAAAGGTTTGTTTTATTTCTTTTTAAAATATAGCTTAAATAAAATAAGTAATTCATTAATAATGACAAAATTTCTTTTATAATTATTTCAATTTGATAATGAGATATTTCTTAAAACAATATTAATAATGTATTGTCCTTATAAATAGATTTTGAATAAAATGGCAATTGTTATTTCAAATTTAATTTGTATTCATAACTTGATTTTTAAATATTAGATTTTGAATTTGATTTGAATTTAAAATACAAAGTATAGATTTTTAATTGTTTTAATTTTTATATACATAAGATTGATTTATAAGCATGACTTGTTTTTATTTCTTTTATAAATTTATATACATATAAAATCCTAATTAACAAATTAAATTAGGCTTAACATATATATTAACATTTAAATTTAAATACAAATTACCTTACAAGGACAAGTGTTGTATTCTTAAGCCTTTTTTTACAAATGTTATAAGATAAACATTTCATTTGACAAATGTTAAAAGTTTGTACAAGTGGCCTCCTTTAAAATCAATTTTCTTTTATTTAATAAAATCTGAAAATATACCTATATAAACATGCATTTTCACTCTTACTTGTTTTTTTTTCTCATTTCCTAATCAAAACAGAAAACTTCAATACTCCTCTTTTTTTTTTTCCAAAATTAGTAAGTCCTCTTCAAAACAAATATGAGCATAATCTATACCACTTCCCTGTAAATTTTCATAACCCTGCACTTGCTATCTTCAAACAAATCCGTGCATCTTCAAATCCTGAATCATGTTTAATACAAAATAATACTCCTCTTTAAACTGTAGCCTTCCAATCCACTTCAGAAAATCAAACCTTCATTTCATTTCAACCTGAAATCAATTGTTGAAAGATCATGTCTGCATTTTTTTTTTAAAAACCTGAAGCCAAACAAGACCAAAGCCTGCATGCATGTAGTTTGGGTCAGGAAGCATAAGCATTCCAGTTTCAACAACATGCAACTCAATTTTTAAAAGATCAAGCTTTTTCAAAATATAGAGTACTCTGTTCTTCTGTAATCAGGTGAGTAACTCCTTTTAAACTTAAAGATTAATCTGGTTGTTTGATTTATGCTTTAAATAAGTTGTAATTGGTATATGTATGTTGGAATTTCCTATGTATTTGTAATGTGTGATACTTGTATGATTTTGAAAATTCTATGGAACATCTCTGTTCTAGATGTCAAGCCCAGTTTTTTTCAATTTAAATCATTTTCCCCTTGATCCATCGATTTTTAAGACTTAGGATCTAATTAAATATTGTTTGTTTGATTTTAATCTAAATTTTTAAAAATTTATTTAACTTAAATTAAAAATATAATTGATGTGGAAATAAGATTTTAACTGGAAACTCAAACCACCTTAAAATCCAAACACGTTAATTTTGCAATTCAGTATCATAAATCAAAAGCATTAACAAAAACACGATTTTTAAATCAAGAATCATAATTTTTAGAAAAGAGTTGAAGGCACGGTATTGTGTTGAACTGAAATGGGAATGATTGATTTTTCTGGTGATCTATGAATAATGGAGTATCGGGGTTCTTCTAGGTGATGGAGGAGGGTTAGGAGAGGCTAGGAAAAATCTTTGATGGTGATGGATATCATTGTGGAAGGTGCACTTTGAGAATTTTTTTTAAACCCTAGTTTTTAATGGGTTTTAAAGAATCGAACATTACGGCTTGAAGGGTTGATCGAGTGTTATGGTGTTTTGGGGATTGATAGTTGCGCCGTGGATGAAGTCGAGGCCGGAGTGTCTGACCTTCAGGTGGTCGGAGCGGCGAGGATTTGGTGTTGACAGGTTTGAAGGGAAACCTGCTTGTTGTTTCTAGGTTTGGGTAGCTAGCTCAATTTGTGATTTGAGCTACTGTGGTGGATTCTGGTGATCGTGATCGAGAATGGAGATGATCGCTGATGAGTTGAAGTGCTGATGGATGGCCGGTGATGGCCAGAGCCACGGTGCACGTGCACCGTGCAGTTGAAGTTCAGATGAACTTTAGTGTGTGCAGAATTTTGAACTCGGGAATAACTCGAGTTATTCGAGTACTTGACTCGAAGAAAAAGAGGGAATAACTCGAAGAGGATTTTGGTTGTTCTCGGGTTGTTCAGTGTTTCGGGTTTTACAAAAAAACCTGTAATTTCGGTTTTAAAATTTTTAAAATCTGAAGCTTTTAAATGTAAAAAAGTGTTTTAAACCTGGTTTTAAATTCAAGTTTGAATTTTAGAATCCAAGTTTAAATATAAAATCCCAGTTTAAAAATAATAATAATAAAATATAAAAGTAATAAAGTTTAATAACTGGAATTATTAACTACTGTAAAATAGTTACTGGTTTGGATTTTTTTTAAACTGAAGTGTTAAAATATGAGCAAGTTTAAAATGAGGTTTAAATCTGGAAATCAAAGTTTTAAAAATGTATTCCAGTTTTTAAAATAACAGGAATTTTAAGATTTGAAAGGTTTAAACAAATTTGTATGTTCAAGTGTAAATTTAAATTATTAAATTTAAGAATGAATTTAGTTTAAACTCTTATGAATTTCTTTTATAAGACAAGCACTTGTTTGGCTTGTAAATTTAAAGGTTTTAAATTGTTTAAAACTTTGTTTAAGTTTAAATTATATTCATTTTAAATTTTATATTTGAAATGAAATTTTAAAGTAAAATTCAAAAGTAATTTGTTTGCAAATAAATTTGTAAATGACAATTTAAACATAATTAAGAAATGTTTTATCTTAAAATTAAGTTAAGATTTAACGTTTCAAATTAATGTAATTAATGGAGTAATTAAGGGATAGTTAGTTAAATTAATTAATTAATTGATTAGGGATTAATTAATAATTGATTAAGGATTAATCTATTTGTAATTAAGATCATTAATTAAGATTATTAATTAATGATTAATGATTTATTAATTAGGCAATTAAGTTAAAGTCAAGGTAAATTAATTAAATAATTAAGGATTAATTAAGTTACAGTTAACACTTAATTTATTAAATAATTAGACTTTAATTAATGAACAATTAAAGATAATTTAATTTGTGATTAACAATGGTTAATCTAAGTTAATTACTTAATGAAAATAATTAGAGAATGGTTAATGAAGGTCATTAACCAGGATTATTTAATAATTAATTAATGTGATTAATTTTAATAATTAATTAGATTAATTAATTTAATAATAATCATTTGTGAATTGTTGAGTATAATTACTTAATGAAGTAGTTAAGAAATTAATTACTTAAGGTAATTAATTAAGTTAAATGTGATTGTTTAAATTGATTGATTAAGTTTAATTAATTTTAAACACTTGATGTTTTAATGATAATTACTTAATATAATTAATGGATTGGAAATTTCTTAGTGAAGTAATTGATTGGGAATTACAGGATGTAATTAATGGAAGATTTTTTTAAGAATGGAAGTAATTTGGAATATAATTACTTTGTAATTAATCGAGGGATTAATTAAGAAATTAATTAAGGAATGATTAATTTGTTTTAATAAGGTAATTAAGATAGTTAATTATTGAATGTGATTAATCTGGAATGATTAATAATTATGGTTAATTACTTAAGGAAATTAGTTTTAATAAAGTAATTAATTAAAATATAATTAAGGATCATTAATTAATATAATTAATGATGTAATTAAAGTGGATTAATTATGATTGATTAATCAATGATAAGTAATTAAAGGTAATTAATTAATATTATTAATTAAGGATTGATGTAATTAATTACAATTAATTAATTGAAGTAATTAAAGGTTAATTACTGTTTTGGGTTGAGAATAATAATTTGTGAAATAAATTAAGGACAATTACTTGAATGTAATTAAAGGATAATTAATCAAGGGTGATTAATTAAGGTGATTAATTTGAATGATTAATTAATTGATTGTAATCAATTAAATGGTTGAGTAAGCAAGATTTATATTGATGAAGTAATTAATTTAATTTATTTTAAATTAATTAAAGATGAAGTAATTAATTTAATTCATTTTAAATTAATTAGAGATGGAGGTAGTTAATAATTCATTTTAAATTAATTATAGTATGATTAAGTAAATCATTGCTTATGTATGAATGGGTGATATTGATTGCCTTCGATGCTTTGTGATCTCAGAAATAAGATAAGTAATGTTGTATGGTATGAATGCTTTGGTTGCATTGTGATGATAATATAGATTATCTATTGTGATGATGATGTGGATTACCTGTTTATAATGATAGCGTTGATTATGAATTGTGATTTGTGAGTTATCTATCTGTGTGTATATAGATAATTGAATTGTTTTAAACTTCAAAACAACTTGGACCTAAAAGATGGTGTTTTGGATTTCGATGAGACCGTGATCGGGTTTCCATATTTAGATACCGAAAACCACATCGATCCAAATTAACGATAGGTCGTGAATATCAAGTGAAGGTGAAGATTCAAAGTGCAAGGGTTATCGTCGTTAACTCTGAGGGTGATTCCAAAATGAGTGTAACGAGATAATGCCTTCGGTTTCGTTCGAACCCAAAACGAACTTGTATGGATTGAATGCTTTCAGAACATCATCAGGTGGATGATGAGCATTCTAAGTGATATGACCTACAAAGGTAATCGTAGCCTGAAGCCTCATCAACCGGGAATTGCTAAAACAGGGGAGGTGCAGCAAGGTTAAGTGGGTCATGCCCAAGTAGGACGAGATTTTCCCCTGTCTAGAGGTCCCTTTTTATTCGGCTGTGTGAGCGGTTGCTAGCTACAACTGCGGGGTTGTCTTGTTCGGAACTGTTCAGTAAGGAATGGTTCCGGCCTTGTGTTGCAGGGGGTTGGGTGTGATCCTCAGTACGTTGATCTAGGCCACGTACTGTGACGAGCGGTACCCCGGTAGCCCTGCCATTGTATGGAATCCAAAATCCAATAAGTGTCGTACGTATAGTTGTGCCCAACTATGTTGGAACGTGAAATGTAAGCATTCCAGCTATTTCTGTATTTTACTTGAAAACCCTAGACACTATTATAATATCAGTGGATTTCCTATCAAATGTTTTGGTTAGCATAAGGTAAAAACTTTTCCATGTTTATGTGTGGGAAGTCTTACGTGATACCTTTTCTTTCCAAAGGTTTTTAAAGTTAAGCAACCTTAACCTGTTACTCACACCAGACCCATGTCTGACCCGGAGTTTATCTTCTGTTTTCTTAAACTCTTGGGTACTCAAATTTTTTACGAGTAGCCAAGGGATTCAGGTTAGCTTTGACGAATTGTGGAGGAGCAAATGGAGCAGGAGGCTTCTGCATAGATATATAGTTTTCCACTGTGTTGGTTTCTCTGAGTAGTTTTTATTGTATTGTATTGAGTTGTATAACTAGACAGGTGTGTATAACTGTCTAGTATGTGATGTATATCTGTGTAACTATGATAATGATTGTAAACTATGTAATACTTATGTTATTAATATAATTTATTCGTTCTGCTTTTAGATTCTGATGTTATTTCTTTTTTCTCTTCTTTCTCTTCTTTCTTTTCTCTTTTCTATCCCTTTCTTTCTTCAAGATGATACGAATTTCTATGGTGAGAAAGTCGGGTCGTCTCAGTTGGTATCAGAGCATTAGATTAAGTGAATACGTAGGCTCTGGAGTGGTGACTATCTTGATAGAGCATATTTGTAATTATATATACATACATACATACATATATATATATATACATATATATATATATATATATATATATATATATATTTCTACCTATCTGTTGGGTTACCTGTTCAGGTTTTCCAATGTAAGTTATAAAGGTAGATGGGGTAGTGGTATGTGTAACACGACTATCATTGGTTGGAGTTTGAATGTTTGAGGTTGGAGGTGTATTTTTCGAGACTGTAGACCCAATACCGTCTCGATTGAGTTTTGTAGCGATGAAGGATTTCATCAATCTCTGAAGGAAACCTATTAAGGTTCGGAGTCTATTTTTGGAAGTTGGATGAGTAGAGTTTGGATCTGTTATCTAGGAAGAAGCGAGTGATGGTATTTTGATACCTCAAGAAGTAGTAGCTGCGTGATGGGATACAGTGACTATGGATGTTCTGAAGAAGTTTTCTTGGAACAAGTTTAAGGAAGTGAGTCTGTTTCGGTGTTGTGACTGGGTTCAGCTGGTGTTTCCGTTTGAATTGAAATCCGAGTTTCTCGAAGAGCTTTGGATTAGGAAGTCTTTGGCATCTGTGTCAGCAGTGAAGCTTGGAGTGTTCTCTGTGTTGGCAGGAAGTCTTCTGGCTGAGTAGTTTTTTTGAAGTAGATTTCAGAAGCAGCAGAGTGACCCGTTTCTTCGATGGATTGGCTAGATAAGTGTGAGTTGTTCTGTTTGATAAAGGGAGAACAGTTTTCTTTGGATATTTGGTTTGGCTTGATCGCAAAAGTGACTTGCGATTGTTTGAGTGTTCTCTTGGGTTATCAGAGTTTTTCTGGATGTCTTCAAGGAAGTCAGAGTTTTGTCCGCATCTGGAGATTTAGTTTCCTTATCGACTAGAATTCCAGGAGTGCTACCAGTGGTTCAGCTTAATAGAAGAATGGTTCCAAGAGTTTGAGTTGGTGTAGCAGCTTAGGGTTTTGGAGGAACATCTGAATTTTCTTTATGGATCTGATGAACCATATTTCTAGATGTGTCTTCAAGTTTGTGCTCGTGTTCTTCTTCAGCAATTTCATCTACTTCGGATCAGAATTGCGCGGCGGAAGCAGTTACGAGTGCATCATTTGGTTGAGGAGATCATTTGGTTGAGTTGATTGGTCTAGTTTGTTTCTAGAGACATCAGCGAAGGTTGAGCTGATCAGGAAGGTTGTAGGCAGCCCAGGATTTTCTGGAGAGTTTTGTGGATAAGAGACGGAGGATTTTGGATTCTGATGTCGGAGATTTGATTTTTGATAAGTTTTCTCCGATCAAAAGGGAGCTATAAGATTGGGTAAGGCTGAAAAGCTAGCTCTGAAGTGTTTTGGATCTATTCTGTGATCTTGTGAGAATAAGTGATTGATCCACTGGATTGAATTGCCAGTTTGGATAACTGGGATTCGATGAGTTTCACGTATCTCTGAGGGAGTACGTGTATGATCTATCGTTGGTTTTAGAACCAACAGTTTAAGAGTTTTAGTTGTTTAGTCAGATTCGTCTGTAGTCTGATATCATGTCTAGTGTTATAGATATAGAAGAATAGGAGCTCTGTAGCTTAGTAGTTTTGATTTTTTGGATTCTGTAGGGCGAGTATTCCGGTATTTATACTTAGGGAAACTCGAGAAAATTCTATCCAGAATTTTGTCTGGATAATTAGATTTGTTTGATTTGATGAATTGGTTGCTATGGTTGATAGCATATGTTTGATATAAGCTTGTGTTTTAAAATTAAATCTTTAATGAGATTATTAAATAACCTTTGTTTTAAATTTCGGGGACGAAATTCTTTTAAGGGGGAAGGATTGTAATATCCTGGAATTTTCGACAATATCAATTTAATAATCTGTATTAAAATTAAATTGATATTGATAATTTTGTTAATAATGATTCAAATTGATTTAATAATCTTCTTCAATAAATATTCAATTGGTTATTTTATCTGTTAAAAATAATAAATTGGTTTCTATTTATAATATAAACATATAGTTTATATTGTAAATATATTAGCTTTGTTTTAAATTTAATAAATAAAGCTTATTTTCTAATTCTAGTATTTTTAGTAATTTGGAAAATTAGTTTTTATTTAATATACGCTTTTCAAAGCTATTGAATAAATAATCTTGGTTCAAATTTAATAATGAATCATGATTTAAAATTCTAACATATACATTAAATAAATTGGAAATTTTGATTTAATTTAATATTAAGTTTTTCAAAACTATGTAATAAATAAATATATGATTTTAAATTGTTAAGAAAAATATTTAAATGTTTAAAATAATTTTGGCTTGAGTTTTGAATTTAAAATGAATTAACAAAAAGGTTTGTTTTGTTTCTTTTTAAAATATAACTTAAATAAATAAGTAATTCATTAATAAAGACAAAATTTCTTCTATAATTATTTCAATTTGATAATGATATATTTCTTAAAACAATATTAATAATGTATTGTCTTTATAAATATATTTTGAATAAAATGGAATTGTTATTTCAAATTTAATTTGTATTCATAACTTGATTTTTAAATATTTGATTTTGAATTTGATTTGAATTTAAAATACAAAGTATAGATTCTTAATTGTTTTAATTTTTATATACATAAGCTTTATTTATAAACATGATTTGTTTTTATTTCTTTTATAAATTTATATACATATAAAATCCTAATTAACAAATTAAATTAGGCTTAACATATATATTAACATTTAAATTTAAATACAAATTACCTTACAAGGACAAGTGTCGTATTCTTAAGCGTTTTTTACAAATGTTATAAGATAAACATTTCATTTGACAAATGTTAAAAGTTTGTACAAGTGGCCTCTTTTAAAATCAATTTTCTTTTATTTAATAAAATCTGAAAATATACCTATGTAAACATGCATTTTCACTCTTGTTTTTTTTCTCATTTCCTAATCAAAAGAGAAAACTTCAAAACTCCTCTTTTTGTCCAAAATCAGTAAGTCCTCTTCAAAACAAATATGAGCATAATCTATACCACTTCCCTTTAAATTTTCAAAACCCTGCACTTGCTATCTTCAAACAAATATGTGCATCTTCAAATCCTGAATCATGTTCAATACAAAATCAAACTCCTCTACAAATTGTAGCCTTCCAATTCACTTCAGAAAATCAAACCTGCATTTCATTTCAACCTGAAATCAATTGTTGAAAGATCATGTCTGCATTTTTAAAAAAAAAACCTGAAGTCAAACAAGATCAAAGCCTGCATGCATGTAGTTTGGGTCAGGAAGCATAAGCATTCTAGTTTCAACATCATGCAACTCAATTTTTAAAAGATCAAGATTTTTCAAAATATAGAGTACTATGTTTTGAACTTAAAGATTAATCTGGTTGTTTGATTTATGCTTTAAATAAGTGGTAATTGGTATATATATGTTGGAATTTCCTGTGTATTTGTGATGTGTGATACTTGTATGATTTTGAAAATTTTGTAGAACATCTCTGTTCTAGATGTCAAGCCCAGTTTTTTTCAGTTTAATCATTTTCCCCTTGATCCATAGATTTTTAAGACTTAGGATCGAATAAAATATTGTTTGTTTGATTATAAGCAAAAAATTTAAAAACTTATTTAACTTAAATTAAAACTATAATTGCTCTGGAAATAAGATTTTAACAGGAAAGTCAAACCACTGTAAAATCCAAACATGTTAATTTCATAAATCAAAAGCATTAAGTCAAGAATCATAACTTTTAGAAAAGAGTTGAAGGCACGGTATTGTGTTGAACTGAAATGGGAATGATTGATTTTTCTGGTGATCTATGAATAGTGGAGTCTCGGGCTTCTTCTAGGTGATGGAGGATGTTTAGGAGAAGCTAGGAAAAATCTTTGATAGTGATGGATATCATTGTGGAAGGTGCAGCTTTGAGAATTTTTTTAAACCCTAGTTTTTAATGGGTTTTGAAGAATCGAACATTACGGCTTGAAGGGTTGATCGAGTGTTATGGTGTTTTGGGGATTGATAGTTGCGTCGTGGATGAAGTCGAGGCCGGAGTGGCTGATCTTCAGGTGGTCGGAGCGGCGAGGATTTGGTGTTGACAGGTTTGAAGGAAAACCTGTTTGTTGTTTCCAGGTTTGGGCAGCCAGCTCGATTTGTGATTTGAGCTACTGTGGTGGATTCTGGTGATCGTGATCGAGAATGGAGATGGTTGCTGATGAGTTGAAGTGCTGGTGAATGGCCGGTGATGGCCAGAGCCACGGTGCACGTGCACCGTGCAGTTGAAGTTCAGATGAACTTTAGTGTGTGCAGAATTTTGAACTCGGGAATAACTCGAGTTATTCGAGTACTTGACTCGAAGCAAAAGAGGGAATAACTCGAAGCGGATTTGGGTTGTTCTTGGGTTGTTCAGTGTTGTAGGTTTTAGAAAAAAACCTGTAATTTCATTTTTAAATTTTTTAAAATCTGAAGCTTTTAAATGTAAAGAAGGGTTTTAAACCTGGTTTTAAATTCAAGTATGAATTTTAGAATCCAAGTTTAAGTCTAAAATCCCAGTTTAAAAATAATAATAATAAAATATAGAAGTAATAAAGTTTAAAAACTGGAATTATTAACTACTGTAAGATAGTTAGTAGTTTGGAAATTTTTTAAAACTTAAGTGTTAAAATATGAGCATGTTTAAAATGAGGTTTAAATCTGGAAATCAAAGTTTTAAAAATGTATTCCAGTTTTTGAAATAAAAGGTATTTTAAGATTTGAAAGGTTTAAACAAATTTGTATGTTCAAGTGTAAATTTAAATTATTAAATTTAAGAATGAATTTAGTTTAAACTCTTACGAATTTCTTTTATAAGACAAGCACTTGTTTGGCTTGTAATTTTAAAGGTTTTAAATTGTTTAAAACTTTGTTTAAGTTTAAATTATATTCATTTTAAATTTTATATTTGAAATGGAATTTTAAAGTAAAATTCAAAAGTAATTTGTTTGCAAATAAATTTGTAAATGACAATTTAAACATAATTAAGAAATTTTATCTTAAAATTAAGTTAAGATTTAATGTTTTGAAATTAATTTAATTAATGAAGTAATTAAGGGATAGTTAGTAAAATTAATTAATTAATTGATTAAGGTTTAATTAATAATTGATTAGGGATCAATCTATTTGTAATTAAGATCATTACTTAAGATTATTAATTAATGATTAATGATTTATTAATTAAGCAATTAAGTTAAAATCAAGGTTAATTAATTAAATAATTAAGGATTAATTAAGTTACGGTTAACACTTAGTTAATTAAATAACTAGACTTTAATTAATGAACAATTAAAGATAATTTAATTTGTGATTAACAATGGTTAATCTAAGTTAATTACTTAATGAAAATAATTAGAGAATGGTTAATGAAGGTCATTAACCAGGATTATTTAATAACTAATTAATGTGATTAATTTTAATAATTAATTAGATTAATTAATTTAATAATATTCATTTGTGAATTATTGAGTATAATTACTTAATGAAGTAATTAAGAAATTAATTACTTAAGGTAATTAATTAAGTTAAATGTGGTTGTTTAAATTGATTGATTAAGTTTAGTTAATTTTAAACACTTGATGTTGTAATGATAATTACTTAATATAATTAATGGATTGGAAATTTCTTAGTGAAGTAATTGATTGGGAATTACAGGATGTAATTAATGGAAAATGTTTTTAAGAATGGAAGTAATTTGGAATATAATTACTTTGTAATTAATCAAGGGATTAATTAAGAAATTAAGTAAGGAATAATTAATTTGTTTTAATAAGGTAATTAAGATAGTTAATTACTGAATGTGATTAATCTGGAATGATTAATAATTGTGGTTAATTACTTAAGGAAATTAATTTTAATAAGGTAATTAATTAAAATATAATTAAGGATCATTAATTAATAAAATTAATGATGTAATTAAAGTGGATTAATTATGATTGATTAATCAATGATAAGTAATTAAAGGCAATTAATTAATATTATTAATTAAGGATTGATGTACTTAATTACAATTAATTAATTGAAGTAATTAAAGGTTAATTACTGTTTTGGGTTGAGAATAATTAATTTTTGAAATTAATTAAGGTCAATTACATGAATGTAATTAAAGGATAATTAATCAAGGGTGATTAATTAAGGTGATTAATTTGAATGATTAATTAATTGATTGTAATCAATCAAATGGTTGAGTAAGTAAGATTTATATCGATGAAGTAATTAATTTAATTTATTTTAAATTAATTAAAGGTGAAGTAATTAATTTAATTCATTTTAAATTAATTAGAGATGGAGGTAGTTAATTTAATTCATTTTAAATCAATTATAGTATGATTAAGAAAATCATTGCTTATGTATGAATGGGTGTTATTGATTGCTTTGGATGCTTTGTGATCTCAGAAATAAGATAAGTAATGTTGTATGGTATGAATGCTTTGGATGCATTGTGATGATAATATAGATTATCTGTTGTGATAATGATGTGGATTACCTGTTTATAATGTAATGTTGATTATCAATTGTGATTTGTGAGTTATCTATCTGTGTATATATAGATAATTGAATTGTTTTAAACTTTAAAACAACTTGGACCTAAAAGATGGCGTTTTGGATTTCGATGATACTGGGATCGGGATTCCATATTTGGATATCTGAAAACCACATCGATTCAAATTAACGATAGGTCGTGAATCTCAAGTGAAGGTGAAGATTCAGAGTGCAAGGGTTATCGTCGTTAACTCTGAGGGTGATTCCAAAATGAGTGTAACAAGAGAATGCCTTCGGTTTCGTTCGAACCCGGAACGAGCTTGTATGGATTGAATGCTTTCAGAACATCGTCAGGTGGACGATGAGCATTCTAAGTGATATGTCCTACAAAGGTAATCATAGCCTCAAGCCTCATCAACCGGGAATTGCTAAAACAGGGGAGGTGCAGCACGGTTAAGTGGGTCATGCCCAAGTAGGATGAGATTTTTCCCTATCTAGAGGTCCCTTTTTATTCGGCTGTGTGGGCGGTTGCTAGCTACAACTGCGGGGTTGTCTTGTTCGGAACTGTTCAGTAAGGAATGGTTCCGGCCTTATGTTGCAGGGGATTGGGAGTGATCCTCGGTACATTGATCTAGGCCACGTACTGTGACGTGCGGTACCCCGGTAGCCCTGCCATTGTATGGAATCCAAAATCCAATAAGTGTCGTACGTATTAGTTGTGCCCAACTATGTTGGAATGTGAGACATAAGTATTCCAGCTATTTCTGTATTTTACTTGAAAACCCTAGACACTATTATAATATCACTGGATTTCCAATCAAATGTTTTGGTTAGCATAAGGTAAAAACTTTTCCATGTTTATGTGTGGGAAGTCTTACGTGATACCTTTTCTTTCCAAAGGTTTTTAAAGTTAAGCAACCTTAACCTGTTACCCACACCAGACCCATGTTTGACCCGGAATTTATCTTCTATTTTCTTAAACTCTTGGATACTCAAATTTTTTACGAGTAGCCAAGGGATTCAGGTTAGCTTTGATGAATTATGGAGGAGCAAATGGAGCAGAAGGCTTCTGCGTAGATATATAGTTTTCCGCTATGTTGGTTTCTCTGAGTAGTTTTTCTTGTATTGTATTGAGTCGTATAACTAGACAGGTGTTTATAACTGTCTAGTATGTGATGTACATCTGTGTAACTCTGATAATGATTGTAAACTATGTAATACTTATGTTATTAATATAATTTATTCATTCCGCTGCTAGATTCTGATGTTGTTTCTTCTTTCTCTTCCTTCTTTTCTCTTTTCTATCCCTTTCTTTCTTGACGCAGCGGATAATTAACAAACAATATAGATCGATTAAAGTAGCAAACGGTGGACTGAAGATACTGAAATGCCCAAATTCGTTGATCACAAAGATACTGAATTCTAGCTATCTCTGACACGTTGATCGCGCACGATGCCGTGAAAGAAGATCTACAATTCTTCAAACGTTGATCAAGCGCACTTGATACCGTGAATTGGCTTCAACGATCGTTGATTCGAGCGCATTCGAACAACCGAAAGTGGAGATAGGAAATCACACTCAACTACCAATTTAGATGAAAGCACACAACAATCAAAACGAAATTTTATTCAACAATTAACTCCCCAAAATGTACAACACACTCCCTATTTATAGCATTTCACAACCTGACCCTTAAGTCGTTGAGCGCCTTACGACTTATACAAGTCGGCAGCGACCTATCATTATCACACAGATGGCCGACTTAACTATCTGCCGACTCACGAGTTACACACACAAGTACCAACGACTCAACGAGTTACCACACGGCATTACAATCACACTACCTAAAGACGATACGACTCACGACTCATATTACAACACAACGCATATTACAACACCTAGGTCGTATACAACCTAACGACTTATGATTTAACATAAGTCGGCATAATCAACACGTTACAACACATCACAAACGACTCAAGATACAACGACTCATGACCTAACATAGGTCGGTAACGACTTAATCAGATACAACACTTATACACAGACGACTTACTGCAGCAAACTTTGTAGCGGCTTAGCGACTTAGGACTTTCTGCGACTTAAGAAGCGGCATGTGAAGGACTTAGGTCGTTAACCCGTGAAATCCCACTAAGTTGTTGCTTGTTAAGTCGTGAGCGACCTTCCATGATGTCATCTCCCCTTTCTAGCTCGTTACCCTTCACCCTGTTAAGTCGTGAACGACTTAGCGCCTCTTCCTTAGGTCGTGGACGACCTATAGCCTCCATCTTAAGTCGTGGACGACTTAACTCTTCCATAAGTCGTGTACGACTTATCTCTTGCAAAATTATTGTTTGCGTATTTTCTTCTCTGGCCTGAGCTGCATTATCCTCCCCAGGTTGAGAAAAATTCGTCCTCGAATTTGTGAATTCTTCCACATCGGATTGTTCATTCCCATAATATGGCACGAGATGTTTAACATTGAACACGTCAGAAGTGTACACATCTTTCGGTAGCTTCAACTTATACGCATTTTCATTAATCCGTTTCACGACTTCTACAGGACCAATTTTTCTGGCTCTCAACTTGTTATAAGCGCCTACTGGAAAACGATCCTTCGTTAATACAGCATATACCATATCTCCTTTATTAAATTCAACACTTCTTCGCTTCAGATCTGCGGATCTTTTATATTTCTCATTTGCTTTCTCCAATCGCTCCTGAACGATTTTATGACATTCAGTCAACCCATCAACAAAATCAACAGCCCGTTTAATCGTCTCCTTCGGTTGTGGTACTACCGCCAAATCCAACGGTCCCCTTGGCAAACTTGAATATACAATTTGAAATGGACTGAATCCCGTACTACGATTCACTACATGATTATGAGAAAACTCTGCTTGACATAGCTTCACATCCCAACTTTTCAGATTATCTTTCACTAGACATCTCAATAAATTTCCCAATGATCTGTTTACAACTTCTGTCTGTCCATCTGTTTGCGGATGATAAGCGCTGCTAAAGTTTAACTTCGTTCCGACCATCTTCCACAAACTTAACCAAAAGTGACTCAGAAAACAAGTATCCCTATCCGACACAATAGATTCTGGCAATCCATGAAGTCGATAGATCTCCTTGAAAAATAACTGAGCAACATGAACATCATCTGCCGTCTTCTTACAAGCAATAAAATGTATCATCTTCGAGAAACGATCCACCACAACATATATAGAGTCATTCCCCCTTTGAGTTCTCGGAAAACCCAGCACGAAATCCATGCTAATGTCTACCCATGGTTTTGTAGGAACAGGTAATGGCATATACAATCCCGCATTTGTAGCTGTCCCTTTCGAAACCTGAGAAACATGACATCTACGCACAAACCTTTCAACCTCTTTCCTCATTGACGGCCAAAAATAAGATTGAGAAATTAACTGCAAAGTACGATCTCTACCCACATGGCCTTCTTCATGTAGCTCCTTTATAATCTTCATTCTCAAACTACAATCCGGTATGCATAAACGATTTCCTTTAAACAGAAAACCATCCACCAATACAAACTCATCAGCACTCTCATCCTTGACTTTCTCAACAAACTTCATAAAGTAAGGATCTTCTTTAATCAACTCGGGCAGTAGCTCAAATCCTGTCACTTCAACCTTCATTGTCGTCAACAAATGATTCCTCCTGCTCAAAGCATCAGCTACATGATTTGTCACCCCTGATTTGTGCTTAACAACAAAAGTAAACTGCTGCAGATAAGCAATCCATGATGCATGCCTTGCTGAAATCTTATCCTGCCCTTGTAAGTGCTTCAACGCTTCATGGTCAGTGTAAAGAACAAACTCTTTCTGAAAGAGATAATGTCTCCAATGCTTCACTGCTTGAACAATTGCGTAAAATTCAACATCATAAGTGCTATATCTCAACTTAGCTCCAGACAACTTCTCACTGAAATAAGCAACTGGTCTTCCTTTCTGACTCAAAACTCCACCAACCCCAACCTTCGATGCATCAGTATGTAACTCAAACAACAACTGAAAATCCAGTAAAACTAGAATTGGTGCTGTCGTCAATAGTGACTTGATCTTCTCAAAAGCAACCCTTGCTTCTTCTGACCACTCAAACTTCTTTCCCTTCATGCAATCGGTTATAGGTGCCATCACACTACTAAAATGTGGAATGAATCTTCGATAGAAAGATACCAATCCAAGAAAACTTCGTAGTTCAGTAATTGTCTTCGGTTGTGGCCAACTCCTGACAGCTTCTACTTTAATTTCATCCACTTGAATTCCTTCCTTCGATAGAACATATCCCAGAAATAAAACACTTGGAGTCATGAACACACACTTCTTTGTTGCAGCATAAAATTTCTCCCGTCGTAGAATCAACAGTACTTTACGCAAATGTTGGACATTCTTTTCCATACTTCCACTTTAGATTAAAATATCATCAAAGTAAACAACCACGAACTTCCCAATGTACGGTCTGAAAATCTGGTTCATCACTCTCATAAAAGTACTCGGTGCATTCGATAAACCAAACGGCATAACCAACCATTCGTATAATCCTTCCCTAGTTTTGAAAGCAGTCTTCCACTCATCCCCCGGTCTAATACGTATCTGATGGTATCCACTTTTCAAGTCAATCTTTGAAAACACAACAGCTCCACTCAACTGGTCAATCAAATCATCAAACCTTAGCATAGGAAATCTGTATCTCACAGTGATCTTGTTTAGAGCCCGACTATCCGTACACATCCTCCACGAGCCATCCTTCTTGGGCACTAATAAAGCTGGCACTGCACATGGACTCAAGCTCTCCTGAACTCGCCCCTGTTCTAACAACTCCTCCACCTGCGTTCTCAATTCCTCATGCTCCTTAGGACTCATCCTGTAATGTGGCATGTGTGGTAACACTGTCCCTGGCACAAGATCAATTTGATGTTGAATATCCCTCAACGGTGGTTACTCCGTTGGTAACTCCTCAGGAAATACATCTCTGAATTCTTCTAATACTGGCTTCACTTCCTCTGGAACTTCAGCTGATTCAGTAGCTTCATGTCCAATTAACAAAAAAACCTCTGGACTGTCCTCTACTTCTTCGATGAATTCCTTCAAAGTCAATAAAGTCTTCAGCTCCTCAATCTCTTCTGACTTGCTCTCTTCCTGCTGTCTTTTCTTTGGAACCAAAATGATCTTAACACCTTCAAACATAAAGCTGTAGCTATTGGTCCGACCGGCATGTTGCACTGCTCGATCATACTGCCATGGTCTTCCCAAAAGTAAGTGACAAACATCCATTTCCACAACATCACACCAAATCTCGTCTTTATACTTCTTCCCAATAGAAAATGGAACTCGAACTCGCCTGTCCACCTTCAGTTCACCTCCTTTCCTCAACCACACTAACTTGTAAGGATTTGGATGCTTCTCTATTTTCAGCTTCAACTTTCTTATGGCTTCAGTAGAAAGAATATTGTCGCAACTTCCTGCATCAATCACAAATTTACAAACCTTCCCCAGAATTGTGCACGTTGACTGAAAGATGTTACTCCTCAACCAACTAGTTTCTTCTTCATGCTTCGGTATTAAACATGATCTCCTCATCATTATATTACATCCTTCATCTCCTGACGCAACATCCTGTTCATCCTCCTCAGATGGACTAGAATAACCTTCCCCAACATCCTCACCTTCAACTTCAGCAATCATGGTTCGTTTCTTTGGCTTCGGACATTCATTACTCTTGTGACCCACTTCTTGGCAATTGTAACACTTGAAACTGTTGTTGACCTTCGTCTTCGCAACTTCATTCACAACTGGTTTACTGATAGATTTAGGAACATTAGAGCTTCCACTCATACCCTTCACTTGATTGTTGGAATTAGTAAACACACCACCTCCACACCTTCCGTGCTTCTCCCAAGCCAACGCTTTCTGATGTGCTTCTGCTACAGATCTTGGATCAAACATATTCACCATATCTTGAATCTGCATCCTCAACCCTCCAACAAATCTAGCAGTCAGCTTTTCCTCTGTCTCCATAATGTCATTTCGAGCAATCAGTTGATAAAATTCATTTGTGTAATCATTAACTGACTTCCTTCCTTGCCTCAAGTTCTGCAATCTCTGATACATAAGTGATTGATAATTGTAAGGTAAAAATGTAGCCTTCATTAACTTCTTCATCTTCTCCCATGATTCAATCTTCGACTTTCCCATTCTCTCCCGTGTAAGTTTAGTTTGCTGCCACCATGCCATAGCTCTACCTCTCAAACGAGTAGCAACCAACTTAACTCTTCGATTCTCCGGGACTTCTTTGAAATCAAAGATCTCTTCACCATTAGACAACCAATCCAAAAATTCTTCTGCTACCATTCCACCCTTGAACTCTGGAATTTCCATCTTCATACCCGATTCCCAACGACGATCATCATCTACATCTCGATATGAATTTCGAACTTGGTCTCGATCTCGATAATGAATGCTAGCTCTATCACCCTCTTCATTAAAATCAAATGTATGTCTATATCGATCTCGACCATCAACATCCCTTTGATCACACATGTCTCTTCTACTATGTCTCTCTTCATCTCTACATGGCTCATCTTCAAACTCACGTGGAGTTCTTCTCTCCTCATGTCCATAGTCATGGTGATCTCTCCTCGATGAAATTGATGTTTCACTTCTCTCTCTAAAAGATTGCGGTGATACCCTTCTCGCTTCCGTAACCGATGGCGAAACTCGGTTTCCTCCATGGTTCGAGATTGGCGATCTCCTCCTTTGATTTTGATTCAAATCATTCATCAACTTCTCTAACTTTCCAATGCCTTCATCAAATTTCTCATTAATACGTTGTTCCATTTGCTCGGCCTCTTCTCTTCTATACAAAGCTTCAACATTTTGATGATGATTAGCTCTCCTTGGCGGCATGACTGAACTTCACAACACTTCAACTTCACAAATCTTCTACAAATCAAACTTCAACTAGCTCGCACAAGCTCAACACTTCAATACAACTCGGCCTACACTTCAACACTCGGCTTAAACAAGTGATGCACGGCTCTACCCAACTCGGCTCAAACTTAAACACCTTTCCAACTTTGATCCAAAATGAAATGGATCGAAAGCTTCTAACTTGTTGCAACTTCAAGATGAACACGATGAACACCAACTTCAAACTCCTTGGCTCCAAAACTCGGCTTAGCTATGATTGGCTAAGTCTAGCTCCGATACCAAAAACTGACGCAGTGGATAATTAACAAAACGATATAGATCGATGAAAGTAGCAAACGGTGGATTGAAGATACTGAAATACCTAAATTCGTTGATCACAAAGATACCGAATTCTAGCTATCTCTGACACGTTGATCGCGCACGATGCCGTGAAAAAAGATCTATAATTCTTCAAACGTTGATCAAGCGCACTTGATACCGTGAATTGGCTTCAACGATCGTTGATTCGGGCGCACTCGAATAACCGAAAGTGGAGATAGGAGATCACACTCAACTACCAATTTAGATGAAAGCACACAGCAATCAAAACGAAATTTTATTCAACAATCAACTCCCCAAAATGTACAACACACTCCCTATTTATAGCATTTCACAACCTGACCCTTAAGTCGTTGAGCGACTTACGACTTATACAAGTCGGCAGCGACCTATCATTATCACATAGATGGCCGACTTAACTGTCTACCGACTCACGAGTTACACACACAAGTACCAACGACTCAACGAGTTATCACAGGCATTACAATCACACTACCTAAAGACGATACGGCTCACGACTCATATTACAACACAACACATATTACAACACCTAGGTCGTATACGACCTAACGACTTATGATTTAACATAGGCTAGCATAATCAACACGTTACAACACATCACAAACGACTCAAGATACAACGACTCATGACCTAACATAGGTCGGTAACGACTTAATCAGATACAACACTTATACACAGACGACTTACTGCAGCAAACTCGGTAGCGACTTAGCAACTTAGGACTTTCTGCGACTTAAGAAGCGGCATGTGAAGGACTTAGGTCGTTAACCC
Source organism: Allium cepa (assembly GCA_030765085.1). Lineage (NCBI taxonomy): Eukaryota > Viridiplantae > Streptophyta > Magnoliopsida > Asparagales > Amaryllidaceae > Allium > Allium cepa. The sequence goes on from CM060939.1 coordinate 161,759,212, forward strand.
GTGAAATCCCACTAAGTCATTGCTTGTTAAGTCGTGAGCGACCTTCCTTGCCTTCCATGATGTCATCTCCCCTTTCTAGCTCGTTACCCTTCACCCTGTTAAGTCGTGAACGACTTAGCGCCTCTTCCTTAGGTCGTGGACGACCTATAGCCTCCATCTTAAGTCGTGGACGACTTAACTCTTCCATAAGTCGTGTATGACTTATCTCTTGCAAAATTATTGTTTGCATATTTTCTTCTCTGGCCTGAGCTGCATTATCTCTTCAAGATGATACGATTTTCTGTGGTGAGAAAGTCAGGTCGTCTCAATGCTCGAGTCATTTCATCACGAACCCAAGCTTCTACCCGAGTCATCACTTTCTTCTCCAAACACTGACACCAACAAAAATCCATGTGCACATGCACAACCTCCTCGATCACGTCCGGCCAACTTCCCGACCATCAAAACGTCACCGTTGATCAACACACACCTCGAAACCACCCAGGATTGATGATCTCGACTGAAAATAGAAATTGAACAATCGAGCAACCCACAAACCCAAACCTGATCGACTAAATCCCCCCTCCCCCTCCCCCGCCCCCCCCCCCCCCCCCCCGCTGCCCATTCCGACCACCTGAATCCTCATCAGTCAATCCAACGTTGCATCACATCTTCGCGCAACGTTCCCCTTTGGGGCCATCAAGTCCGATGCACCATAATGTTGTAGCCATAAATTTTTCCGATGTCGACAAAAGTTAGGGTCAAAATCCAAATCTTAGTCGTATCGCCACCTTGACCATCAAGAAAATCTACAACCATTTTTCCTAGACACCCCTACCCATACGCTACCACCAGCATGAACCCAACCTCGCCGATCATCGGCAACTGAAAAAAATAACTTCCTGTTCAATTCGAGAATTCACGATGTATATGTACTTGAAAAATTTGAAGCTATGATGAAAATTCATCGTTTGTAAGTACGAATCAAGTTGTAAAATCAAAACTTGAAATTATGATTATTAATTTCTGACATAAAATTGATTTTTACTGTTATATCTTATTTTTGGGAATCTAACTAAATATTTTTGCTTAAAAACTAATTTTTAAATTTAAATTACAATATTTCAAACATTTCCTCTTTAGAGATCAAAGCCTAATTTTGACTGTTTGTAACGTTAACGATTTTTCGTCCACGAACGCCGACATCAATACATACACTGTATCAACTGCGGAGCAATCGAATGCCGAAAACCGAACCGTTAAGGTTTAAGAAGAAGAAAAAGATAGAAGAGGAAAGAGAAAGATAGAACAGAACAGAAAGAACAATAGAACAATATCAGAATCTCACAATCGCAGCGGAACAACATATAATAAATAAATAAATAATCTTTAAAACAAAGAAATGTACATTTTATACATTACATCATTATCAGAGTTTACAACAACAATAGACAACAGAGTCAATAAATCAATGGACAGTTATATCAACTTATCCTCATACAGAATACACAGCGGAATCATACATAGTATAATATCATATACAAGTGGTACGTCTCGATATGCAGCTCGTCTCCTTAGCTCCATAGCACTCCAAAGTCCAGAATAACCTGATAACCTAACTCTAGACTGCTCGTGTGGAAATTGGTGGGCACCCAGAGTTTAGGAAGGAAACAATAAACTCTGAGTCAGTCATGTGACTGGTGTGAGAACTTAAAACAGTTATTTATCCTTAAAACAAAGAATAGGAGAAATTTTCAAAGTCAATTCGCAATGTGTTTTGAAAATGAAACTACCATAAGGTCTCCCGCCACACACAAAATGCAAACGCAGAATTGGAGGAGATTTCTCCTTATGATAGTCAAAGATGCTTGATACACATTAAAAAGAAACATTTGATATTATTACTAGTGCATAGTGTAGGAAAAATTCATTTCGAAAGTAAAGATATAAATCTTAGCCAGCATACTTACCATGATGGTATGCCTACTATAGCTACCATATTAAATGGCAGGTTCTACAACTAAAACCGTACAAGGCACGTATTGTTTTGTTTTGGATTTCCAACAAATGGTCGGGCAAAGGAACTTCCCAAGTAAAATAGAACGCCTCTAGAGAAACGTTCCCGGATCCTAACCGGATCTCTGCTACACAAGGCCGGGTTACCCCTAACTGGGTAACAACTGACATGAGTATGTCATCCCCCGGTCCTTTGGGACCTTCAACCGAGCGCTCGTAATCAACATCACACCAAATAATAAGTGTTTCAACATGAGTAAGTATCAGGGCTCCATACCATGATACCACCCTTTTCCAGATAGGAAATGACATACCCTATGGAGGAGCGACCCTCAAATAACTTTGCTGCCACGATTCCTGTTTCGACCACAACCGGTCTGTGAGGCTTGACGAAGTCTCGTTCACAAAGCAATGCTTTATATAAAAGCTGTGCTTTAATTCACAAATGCTCGATAGCACTTATATGCCACATTACCAACTTGGGAATGTATCACTGGTAACCATCAACTACATAACCTCTGAGCTCGTACGTCTCAGAGAAGGGTGTTAAGCTAAGAGAATAAATTCTCCGCCACCAACAGAAATATATTTGACAGAAACCAGCTTTACATCTCAAATTGTAATGTCAGACACACATCCATACAAGTACGTTCTGGGATCGAACGTAACCGAAGGCACTTCCAAAGAAGTCCTTGCAATCCCGGTATTCACAAACCCGATCGAATTTCCCATCACAAAGGAAATCTTCATACCGTAGCTAACGGTGCGGAAAAAATCGATAGGTCATTCTATCGTTTTCACAAATACCCGGTCTTCAACACCGGTCTTCAAATGCAATCCATAGCGACGTATCACATATTCGGAATGGGTTATACGACCCCAAGGTCCTTTCCCGGCTAACCCGAATAGTGAGCGCTTATTCAAAAATAAGTGTAGCATTCAAATTCAAACAATCACAACAAATACCTATTTAAAGGTAAATATTAATAGTCGGATTATTTAACAATCAATAGGCATACTCAACATTACCAAATTCCAAATAATTTCCCAAATTATTTACTTTTCAAAATATCTTTACTAGATATATATTTTCCACACTTCAACCATTTGTAAACAAATTTTCAAATCACTTTTCACCTTTATCACTTTTGAAAACAAATATCAATCATTTTCCTTACGCGGAATTTCTTTCATTTCAACATGGTTCATTTAAACCAATTAAATAAATCCTTACCGATTTACTTTATATTTACGTTCCTAATCCGTAAATTTACTTCCATACTTCAAAAATAAATCAACATTTATTTTTAAACAAATTCCCCTTTCCATTTATAAATTCCATAGTGAATTTACATTCTAAAATATTTGTGAATATATGATTTCCCAAACCGATTTCTAATATTCATTTTCAATTTATCTTCAAAAAGATAAATTCTCAAAATGTTTCATTTCACATTGGAAAAACATTTCCATACTTATTTATTAATAAGTAATTCACAAATCTATTTATTTTCAACATTTGAAAATATTCAATATACTTAAATCGAAATTAAGTATATTTTTCATTCTTTAAGAAATCATTCTCTTAAACACATTTGTTTGGGCCAAAACGAATGTTGCGTAAAACATCGTTACGACGACCCAAAATCACTAGTATAGGGATTCAAAATTAAAATAGATATGTAAATCCCAATACTATACAAAATATTTCCTTTCGAAAACCATTTACTATAACAACAGTGTTATAGTCCACCATTTCCTTCTATTTCTCGAAAACGTCTATTTCAACAACAATGTTGAAATCTGTGGTTTCGATTCATAATACATTTTAAAAACATCTTTTTAAAATAATTAACTTCATTTTATAATATTCATTTTGCCAAAAATGACCATTTTATTCAATAATGTATTCACTGTCCAAGATCGTGAATATATTTCCTTTAATAAACTTCGATATTCAATTTATCAAATTCAATTGATTTCGAATTTATAAACAATGTTTATAAATTCCATTTCTATTTATATGCTTCGATTTATAAATCTCATTATTAACAAATTCCATTTATATCTCATTTAAATGCCAAAATCCGATTTATAAGATAATTACTTATAAATCTTCTATTTTACAAAATCTATTCATTTTATAACTTCACAATTTATAAATCTATAAATTCCGTTCACTTATGAATCCATTTTTATTTCATTTTTAACACTTATAAAAACTCGTTTTAATATTCCAATATTTTTAATTTATAAAATATCAATTTTTATAAGTCTTTTATATACATCGTTTTTAATAATTCAAAAACCCCAATTTAAACCAATTTATTCTTTTAATAACTTAAAAATCATTATTTAAAGCTTATATATTTCAAAATCATACTTAAGCATTATTTTTCAAAAATCATAACTTTTGTGAAAATAAAATTTTAACGTTCATTTATTTTAACAATTCAAAATTTAATAAAACGTACACTTTTGAAAATCACTTTAAAAATTCTTTTAAAAACCAAAATCATTATTTTAAAATTTCATAAATGGATCCGATGATGCAGCAGCACCAAATAGTCAATCACGACATCCAAATATCATATATCGATATGATAATCAACAAATAATCACAATATCTGTAAATAAATCAATACAGTTGAGGAATCCAGTTGGATCCCTCCAACCTGTTTCCCTGCATCCAAAGATGTTAGCACAATACCAGTTCCGCTCCAGTATGGAATTATCGCAGTATATGGGATTTATAAAATATTATCCGCTTAATAGACGGCGCAATAGGGTTTCATCCGCTATATACTGCGGGAAATCAATTCCACATACATAAATAATACCAATTTCACTGTTTATGAAATATTCGCGGTATATGTTTTTAATAAATAACATCCGCTTACTAACGGCGCATAATGTCTATTTTAACAATCAATAGATAACAATCATCATTCAAACATGCATTCAAGAATTTTAAATATAACTATTTAAAATTAAAATCGAAACCGATTCGATTGAGTGAGAAGTTCTCACCTTGATTTCAATTTCGTTTTAGCGATTTATTTCGAATAAAATTAAACGGACGTTTAATTTTACCCGAAATTCTCAGTAACTCCAAACGAATCCAGTCTAATTCCATAGCGTAGTGCTCGTCCATACGATTCCAACGCAACTGGTTTCGCGCGTTTTCGACCTCGTATGAAAAAGATATGATTTTTCAAAAATTACACGAATTATATACTTATAAATTTACAACCTTTATTTTAATTATTTTTTTTACCTAAACCAAATCACTACCGTGCATTTTGAAGTCAACGCATCTGGGCCGTGAATCACCTCTTCTTCCCCACGTTATTCCCCAGTAACATTGCCGTGAATGTGAACCCATATCTCATGCTCTAGGGTTCCAAATTACGGCCACCACACTTCCTTCTAGCTCGATCAGAGAATACCACAACGTAGCCCACACACAACACCACTAACGCCCAGAGGCCGACCCCACTCGGCTGCATCCCCTGCACGAAAAACGAGGCCGAACGCGCAATGTTCCCGGGCAGTTTGCCGTTGGTTCGCTTCATATCTTTCGATCATCTCCGTTGAACTTCAAAATCTCGTCGAGCCCTACCTTTTGCAGTTGGAGGTTCGTTGAAATACTTCACGGATTGAAAGAAAATCGAAGAAGAATGATATGAATTTCTGGCCATTCATGCCTATGGAGGCGGCGGCTGAAAGGAACTAGGGTTAGGTTTTTTTTTTCTTTTGCAAAATGAAATTCCAAGGGGCTTATATAGGAAATTTCTCAAACACTATTCATCCCGGATTTTACGAACTCCAAACGAAGCATGCCGGTTGGCGTTTCTAAGGTTTACCCCGCGTTCCGAACACAATGGAACATGTTTCGGGAGCTAATTCGGTCATCTGTACGAGTTATGGCAATAAACGTCAAATTTAAAATTAAATCGATTAAATGAATTTCTAGGCGTTTTAGCTTGCACCGGACATACGATAAATCCGATTGACTTGAAATTTGAAACCTTACAATAATATTACATTACGGATCCGATGAAACTGGTTTCGTCAAAATCCGAGACTTTTTAAAAAATGACTATTTTAACTCGCCAAATTAATATTAAAACAATTTCGATGCGTTTCAAGCTGCCACGGTCAAACGACAACTCCGATTGCTATGAAAATTGAAATCCGATAATAACAAACTATTACGGATCCAATGGAACTAGTTTCGTCGAATTCTGAGACTATTCAAAAATTGGCTATTTTCAGTCGATAATTAAATATTAAAATATTCAATTTTCACAAATAAACTTTTAATTCGATTTTAAAAGTTCTATAACGTCTCTATAACTTCAATATGATATAATAAAATTTTACAAATCATTTTCAATCATATTTAACCCAATTTTCAATTATTTCCGGAATTTCAATTATTAAATTATCGATTTAATTGTCCAATTAAATCCAATATTTGATAAATAAATTATTCGACTGTTTAATTTCACTTATTAATATTTAAAATTAATTAAATATTCATATTTTAATTAATATAAATTCTGGGTCGTTACATACTTCCCCCCTTAAAAGAATTTCGTCCTCGAAATTACCAAGTAAGAAAAAGTTACTGAATTCATTAACTTTCCAAAACAAATTTGAACTTCTTACCATACTTTACTAAGTTTTCAAATATATACTTAGTTATCTTTTCAAAACCAACTACTATTATTTAACTTTCAATTCCAAATCAAAATAGTTTTCAAAAAATTTCAATTTTTCTCAAATTTTTTCTAACACCTTAAATTTTCGAAAAAATTCGCCATAGTCTCCTTTGCGCGGCTCGATCCGAAAAAAAATGACAGTATATATATCACAAATATACATCTCATCAAGTGATGGGGAAACCCGCAGGGAAAGTGTAAAAGTACGGTATGTAATCCGAGATATGTACCTTATTTATATTATTAGCGAGCATATACGGCTAATATAGCACGAAAGCGAGCTTCAAAAGCAAAGCAAGCGCAATCCGCACCTACTAAACACTAAATCAAACATATGAGAACATGTAGATATGAAAATAATATCAATGTACATCATATAGCAACATGACAACTACATGTGCCAACATAGCAAATGCAACAAAAGTAACAAATGCAACCACCAACCAACTATCATCCATAACCAAATCAATATTCATTCATATTCTCATTAAGTATTCAATGAATTGGTTTTCCATTTAAATCACATTTGATTCATTTACATTGGATTTTATCAACATTCTTTTCCAATTAGTTTACATTCACTAATTTAAATCCAATTCACATTCACATTCAATTCTATTCAATTTCATTTACTTTCAATTTGAATTTAATTACATAGCTTTCAATTTCACTAACACTTAATGAATTTACATACAATCAATTAACATCCATATAACAGCCAATGTATTTTCAACACAACCAAATTATTAGATTTTACATTCAATTTGGTTCAACGCTTTTAATTCCAATTGGTTCATATTAAATTGACTTCCATTCCAATTTATTTAACTTCCAATAACATTAGCTTTTAATGAATTAACACTTTCATTCATTATCCCAAATCAATTTTATTTACATTCAATTGATTTACATTCAATTCATTAGTTCAATTCATTAGTTCAATTCAATTGCTAATTCCTTTAACAATATAAAGTTGAATTCCATTCATATAACTCAAGGTCAAATTCTTAATGACTTCACTTCATTAATTTACTTATTGATTTACTTCGATACCAAAATCAACTTTATTCAACATCACTTAAGTTATATTCCTTTTCAACCATCTTATCAAATCCAAATCAATTTATTTAACTTTCCTTTTGTTAAATTTCAAATCACATGTCTTTGATGACAACTCAAATTTATTTCAACTTGGATTTTATTGATTTACTTATACTTCCTTTAATTTAACTTCATCCTTTAAGTTAAATTTATTCTATCAAAACTTAAATTGTATAAGTTATCAACTCATTTATCATTCCCATAAATCTTAAATAGGATTCCAGAGTCCTTTCAAATCTTTCAAAACCATTTTGAAATCAATTCAATTATCTTTTGAATTTCAAATCCAAATTCTCCAAACAACTTTAATTTAAAACAATTTGGCAGCAATTTCTCTTTTGAAAATCCGAAAATGAACACAAATGATGTCACGATCATCATCGGAATTATTTTCCAGCGACCGAAAAGAGTTTAGAGCATTAATTTCTCCAAAATAATTTTCCCAAAATATCAAATCTTTTCAAAATACTTCTCTCGAATTTTGTTTTCAGAATATAAATCACATTTATAAGTCTTTTACTTATATAATTTCACTTCTTGTATATAAGATTATTTCACAATTGTAAATCACATTAATTATAGTTCCATACTTATAATTCATTTGCTTATACAATTATTCTTTAAAAATTGTTGTTTTTATTTAACTTATTCAACAATCAACAATCAATTCATATACACTTTAATAATTCTGAAAAATTATTTCTTTTATATATAAAATATAATCAAGGTAAAATTATTTCATTTACCCTATTTAAATAATACTATGTCGACATGCCTCGTTTAAGTGTTTAGAAATCCCTATCGATAATATGGCGTCCCATCTACCGACCAGAATTCACAACCAGCTCAACGGATAAGCAAACACAATATAAAACAATTTCATATTCACTAACAAATACGCGCTCATAGCTATTATTACACTCAAACTCATTCTAGAGTACTACTGACTCCATCTCTAATGAGAAATACCCCACAGAGCCATGGTTGTCGCTTAACCATACGCTCTGATACCAAATGTAACGTTAACGATTTTTCGTCCACGAACGCCGACATCAATACATACACTGTATCAACTGCCGAGCAATCGATTGCCGAAAACCGAACCGTTATGGTTTAAGAAGAAGAAAAAGATAGAAGAGGAAAGAGAAAGATAGAACAGAACAGAAAGAACAACAGAACAATATCAGAATCTCACAATCGCAGCGGAACAACATATAATAAATAAATAAATAATCTTTAAAACAAAGAACTGTACATTTTATACATTACATCATTATCAGAGTTTACAACAACAATAGACAACAGAGTCAATAAATCAATGGACAGTTATATCAACTTATCCTCATACAGAATACACAGCGGAATCATACATAGTATAATATCATATACAAGCGGTACGTCTCGATATGCAGCTCGTCTCCTTAGCTCCATAGCACTCCAAAGCCCAGAATAACCTGATAACCTAACTCTAGACTGCCCGTGTGGAAATTGGTGGGCACCTAGAGTTTAGGAAGGAAACAATAAACTCCGAGTCAGTCATGTGACTGATGTGAGAACTTAAAACAGTTATTTATCCTTAAAACAAAGAATAGGAGAAATTTTCAAAGTCAATTCGCAATGTGTTTTGAAAATAAAACTACCATAAGGTCTCCCGCCACACACACAATGCAAACGCAGAATTGGAGGAGATTTCTCCTTATGATAGTCAAAGATGCTTGATACGCATTAAAAAGAAACATTTGATATTATTACTAGTGCATAGTGTAGGAAAAATTCATTTCGAAAGTAAAGATATAAATCTTAGCCAGCATACGTACCATGATGGTATGCCTACTATAGCTACCATATTAAATGGCAGGTTCTACAACTAAAACCGTACAAGGCACGTATTGTTTTGTTTTGGATTTCCAACAAATGGTCGGGCAAAGGAACTTCCCAAGTAAAATAGAACACCTCTGGAGAAACGTTCCCGGATCCTAACCGGATCTCTGCTACACAAGGCCGGGTTACCCCTGACTGGGTAACAACTGACACGAGTATGTCATCCCCCGGTCCTTTGGGACCTTAAACCGAGCGCTCGTAATCAACATCACACCAAATAATAAGTGTTTCAACATGAGTAAGTATCTGGGCTCCATACCATGATACCACCCTTTTCCAGATAGGAAATGACATACCCTATGGAGGAGCGACCCCCAAATAACCTTGCTGCCACGATTCCTGTTTCGACCACAACCGGTCTGTGAGGCTTGACGAAGTCTCGTTCACAAAGCAATGCTTTATATAAAAGCTGTTCTTTAATTCACAAATGCTCATTAGCACTTATATGCCACATTACCAACTTGGGAATGTATCAGTAGTAACCATCAACTACATAACCTCTGAGCTCGTACGACTCAGAGAAGGGTGTTAAGCTAAGAGAATAAATTCTCCGCCACCAACAGAAATATATTTGATAGAAACCAGCTTTACATCTCAAATTGTAATGTCAGACACACATCCATACAAGTACGTTCTGGGATCGAACGTAACCGAAGGCACTTCCAAAGAAGTCCTTGCAATCCAGGTATTCACAAACCCGATCGAATTTCCCATCACAAAGGAAATCTCCATAGCATAGCTAACGGTGCGGAAACAATCGATAGGTCATTCTATCGTTTTCACAAATACCCGGTCTTCAACACTGGTCTTCAAATGCAATCCATAACGACGTATCACATATTCGGAATGGGTTATACGACCCCAAGGTCCTTTCCCGGCTAACCCGAATAGTGAGCGCTTATTCAAAAATAAGTGTAGCATTCAAATTCAAACAATCACAACAAATACCTATTTAAAGGTAAATATTGATAGTCGGATTATTTAACTATCAATAGGCATGCTCAACATCACCAAATTCCAAATAATTTCCCAAATTATTTACTTTTCAAAATATCTTTACTAGATATATATTTTCCACACTTCAACCCTTTGAAAACAAATTTTCAAATCACTTTTCACCTTTATCACTTTTGAAAACAAATTTCAATCATTTTCCTTACGCGGAATTTCTTTCATTTCAACATGGTTCATTTAAACCAATTCAATAAATCCTTACCGATTTACTTTATATTTACGTTCCTAATCCGTAAATTTACTTCAATACTTCAAAAATAAATCAACATTTATTTTTAAACAAATTCCCCTTTCCATTTATAAATTCCATAGTGAATTTACATTCTAAAATATTTGTGAATATATGATTTCCCAAACCGAATTCTAATATTCATTTTCAATTTATCTTCAAAAAGATAAATTCTCAAAACGTTTCATTTCACATTGGAAAAACATTTCCATGCTTATTTATTAATAAGTAATTCACAAATCTATTTATTTTCAACATTTGAAAATATTCAATATACTTAAATCGAAATTAAGTATATTTTTCATTCTTTAAGAAATCATTCTCTTAAACACATTTGTTTGGGCCAAAACGATTGTTGCGTAAAACATCGTTACGACGACCCAAAATCACTAGTATAGGGATTCAAAATTAAAATAGATATGTATATCCCAATACTATACAAAATATTTCCTTTCGAAAACCATTTACTATAACAACAGTGTTATAGTCCACCATATCCTTCTATTTCTCGAAAACGTCTATTTCAACAACAATGTTGAAATCTATGGATTCGACTCATAATACATTTTAAAAACATCTTTTTAAAATAATTAACTTCATTTTATAATATTCATTTTGCCAAACATGACCATTTTATTCAATAATGTATTCACTGTCCAAGATCGTGAATATATTTCCTTTAATAAACTTCAATATTCAATTTATCAAATTCAATTGATTTCGAATTTATAAACAATGTTTATAAATTCCATTTCTATTTATATGTTTCGATTTATAAATCTCATTATTAACAAATTCCATTTATATCTCATTTAAATGCCAAAATCCGATTTATAAGATAATTACTTATAAATCTTCTATTTTACAAAATCTATTCATTTTATAACTTCACAATTTATAAATCTATAAATTCCGTTCACTTATGAATCCATTTTTATTTCATTTTTAACACTTATAAAAACTCATTTTAATATTCCAATATTTTTAATTTATAAAATATCAATTTTTATAAGTCTTTTATATACATCGTTTTTAATAATTCAAAAACCCCAATTTAAACCAATTTATTCTTTTAATAACTTAAAAATCGTTATTTAAAGCTTATATATTTCAAAATCATACTTAAGCATTATTTTCCAAAAATCATAACTTTTGTGAAAATAAAATTTTAACGTTAATTTATTTTAACAATTCAAAATTTAATAAAACGTATACTTTTGAAAATCACTTTAAAAATTCTTTTAAAAACCAAAATCATTATTTTAAAATTTCATAAATGGATCCGATGATGCAGCAGCACCAAATAGTCAATCATGACATCCAAATATCATATATTGATATGATAATCAACAAATAATCACAATATCTGTAAATAAATCAATACAGTTGAGGAATCCAGTTGGATCCCTCCAACTTATTTCCCTGCATCCAAAGATGTTAGCACAATACCAATTCCGCTCCAGTACGGAATTATCTTGGTATATGGGATTTATAAAATATTATCCGCTTAATAGACGGCGCAATAGGGTCTCATCCGCTATATACTGCGGAAAATCAATTCCAAGTACATAAATAATACCAATTTCACTGTTTATGAAATATTCGCGGTATATGTTTTTAATAAATAACATCCACTTACTAACGGTGCATAATGTCTATTTTAACAATCAATAGATAACAATCATCATTCAAACATGCATTCAAGAATTTTAAATATAACTATTTAAAATTAAAATCGAAACCGATTCGATTGAGTGAGAAGTTCTCACCTTGATTTCAATTTCGTTTTAGCGATTTATTTCGAATAAAATTAAACGGACGTTTAATTTTACCCGAAATTCTCACTAACTCCAAACGACTCCAATCAAATTCCATAGAGTAGTGCTCGTCCATACGATTCCAATGCAACTGGTTTCGCGCGTTTTCGACCTCGTATGAAAAAGATATGATTTTTCAAAGTTACACGAATTATATACTTATAAATTTACAACCTTTATTTTAATTTTTTTTTTTTACCTAAACCAAATCACTACCGTGCATTTTGAAGTCAACGCATCGGGCCGTGAATCACCTCTTCTTCCCCACGTTATTCCCCAGTAACATTGTCATGAATGTGAACCCATATCTCATGCTCTAGGGTTCCAAATTACGGCCACCACACTTCCTTCTAGCTCGATCAGAGAATACCACAACGTAGCCCACACACAACACCACCAACGCCCAGAGGCCGACCCCACTTGGCTGCATCTCCTGCACGAAAAACGAGGCCGAACGCGCAATGTTCCCGGGTAGTTTGCCGTTGATTCGCTTCATATCTTTCGATCATCACCGTTGAACTTCAAGATCTCGTCGAGCCCTACCTTTTTGCAGTTGGAGGTTCGTTGAAATACTTCACGGATTGGAAGAAATCGAAGAAGAATGATATGAATTTCTGGCCATTCATGCCTATGGAGGCGGCGGCTGAAAGGAACTAGGGTTAGGTTTTTTTTTTCTTTTGCAAAATGAAATTCCAAGGGGCTTATATAGGAAATTTCTCAAACACTATTCATCCCGGATTTTCCGAACTCCAAACGAAGCGTGCCGGTTGGCGTTTCTAAGGTTTACCCCGCGTTCCAAACACAATGGAACGTGTTTCGGGAGCTAATTCGGTCATCAGTGCGAGTTATGGCAATAAACGTCAAATTTAAAATTAAATCGATTAAACGATTTTCTAGGCGTTTTAGCTTGCACCGGACAAACGATAAATCCGATTGACTTGAAATTTGAAACCTTACGATAATATTACATTACGGATCCTATGAAACTGTTTCGTCGAAATCCGAGACTTTTTGAAAAATGACTATTTTAACTCGCCAAATTAATATTAAAACAATTTCGATGCGTTTCAAGCTACCACGGTCAAACGACAACTCCGATTGCTACGAAAATTGAAATCCAATAATAACAAACTATTACGGATCTAATGGAACTGGTTTCGTCGAATTCTAAAACTGTTCAAAAATTGGCTATTTTCAGTCGATAATTAAATATTAAAATATTCAATTTTCACAAATAAACTTTTAATTCGATTTTAAAAGTTCTATAACGTCTCTATAACTTCAATATGATATAATAAAATTTTACAAATCATTTTCAATCATATTTAACCCAATTTTCAATTATTTCTGGAATTTCAATTATTAAATTATCGATTTAATTGTCCAATTAAATCCAATATTCGATAAATAAATTATTCGACTGTTTAATTTCACTTATTAATATTTAAAATTAATTAAATATTCATATTTTAATTAATATAAATTCTGGGTCGTTACATTGTTTGGGATGTTATATATTTTTGAATAGGTTTATCAACCCTGTCATGAATAATTAGATGCATTTATTCCTATGAACAGACATGCATAATGATATATGTATATATATCTAAGATTCATATATATGTATAGGGTCAAGTGTTTGCTCACCTATGTTTTGATAGAGCAGAGAGGAACAGAATTCTTTTGATCTGGATTTGATTGTTTGATGTAATCTCCATTGATCTGAATTCTTGTTTTGGTGATTTGATCTGCTTTATCTTCTAGTTAGATCTGGATTTTTATTAAATTGCTTTCAGGCTTCTTGTTTTCCTTTGCATGACTTCATGTTTCATCTTTAGTTTCCAGGTTGAAGATTTTGAAAAAAGATTTTGTTTTTAAACTGCTTTATTTGATTTTCCAGGCTTTAATTTGTTTTGTTGAATTTGTTGCTTTGCTCTAATTTGCTAAAACTTCCAGATTTTGATTTTGAACTGCTATTTCCTTTCTTTTGTTTTACCAGGTTTTGAAGTTGAATTGATTCCAGTTTTGTTGAAGTTGTCTCCGGTTTGATTTTGCTTTGGGTTTTCATTTCTTCTCAGTTTTGAATTTGGGTTTCTCAGGTTTGAGAAAGAAAAAATGGCCTGGTTTTTTTTCTTAATTTTGACGTTTATTTCCATTACAAATTTTAAAACAAACCAATTGCCACTTGTATCCATTTGTTACACTGGTTAATTTATGTTATTCCTTAACTTACGCTTGTTAAAACAATACAAATTATGTTTATACCCTTACTTCAATTTATTTTATAAATTTTGTTTTGGACCATGCTTTATTTTAATTTTATGAAACATGTTTTCGTGTTTTCTTATGTATTTTAAACTTTACACTTTCAAAATATACATTCATATCGAAGCTTGGTATTAATAAAATTTTAATATGTATATTAGTTTACTTTTAGTAATATATATATTTATATTCTCTAAAGAAATATGATTTAAAAATCAAATTATACTTTAACACATATATTTTATATGTACTTATTCCATTTTGAATCCTAATTAATGCATTCCTTATGTATACATATCTAAAGCTTTCATTCATTCTTGTTTTAAAATCTAAATTCAAGTTATTATACTTTTAAATAAATAAATACACATATGTATATTATAGAATTTAGCTCTAAATAATTGTTTTGAAAATCATTTGTATTTAATTCAAAATATAACTTTATAAATA
Source organism: Allium cepa (assembly GCA_030765085.1). Classification (NCBI taxonomy): domain Eukaryota; kingdom Viridiplantae; phylum Streptophyta; class Magnoliopsida; order Asparagales; family Amaryllidaceae; genus Allium; species Allium cepa. The sequence goes on from CM060939.1 coordinate 161,774,691, forward strand.
TATTACATATGTCTCTTAAAATTAGAAAACAAATTTCTATAAAATTATATAGTTTTCAAATCCAAATTTTATTTATTTATAAGATATTAAATATAGAATTACAAACCCACAATTAAATTTTAAAATTAATGTCCAAATAAACAAATATCTTATTTAATCTTGGAAAAATTAAATTAATTTACAATTTAAATTCACAAATTTATATCAATTACTAAATTTAATTTTACTCAAAAATTGGGATCGTTACAATACTCATGGTAGTTAGTTCCCTAGTTACAGAGATAACCCGGCCTTGTGTTGGAAGAGATCCGATTAGGTTCTCGGGACATCCCTCCAGAGGCGTACCCTTTCGGAATGGATGTTCCTTTGCCTTGGCAATTTGTTGGAAATCCAAACAAAACAATATGAGCCCTTTACATTTTCAGTTGTAGAACCTGCCATCTCAGATGGTAGCTATAGTTGGCATACTATAATGGTACGTATGTTGGCTAAGGTTAATATTAAACTTTTAAAATGTTTTCCACACTATGCACTAATAATAATATCAAAAGGATTTCCGCGTATCAAGCATGTTTGACTGCTATAAGGAGAAGCCTCCCCCAAGTGTGCGATTGTATTGTGTGTGCGGCGGGAGACCTTATGGTAGTTTCATTTTCCAAAAAGCATAACGGATTTATTTTTATTTCTTTTGTTCAAATATCTATTTTTGTTTGCTCACACCACTCTCATGACTGACTCGGAGTTTATTGTTCCCTTTCTAAACTCTGGGTGTCTATAATTTTCCACACGGGCAGCTTAGAGTCAGGTTATCAATAGATGGTAGAGCTAGTTTAGATGGTAGATGTAGATTTGGAAGTCTTTGGTTCGGAATCGCATTTGCTTTACTTCAGCATGATAGTGGTTCGAGCTTTTTGGTTTTGGAGTTCTTTGAGCTTTTGGTTTGGATATGAAAGTCTTTGGAAGTCTTTGGAGCTTTGGATGAAGATGCAGTTTGTTTGATTTTCTCTCTCTCTCTCTCTCTCTCTCTCTCTCTCTCTCTTTTGGAATACTCTGTTGTAGATATTTTTCCGCTGTTATTTCCGCTGCGGCGTCGTATATATGATCTCTGATGTTGGTGGTCATTTGTTGTATTAGAATGTTGTATCCATGTTGTGTATTAATAAAGGTTATTCTTTTGTTTCTACTGTGTTATTTTCACCTAATATGTTATAAGCTCTGGCGAACTTGACTCCAACGTTTGAATCTCCGGCATTCGAATAAGGGTGATGTATTGGATGCCGATTTTCGAGCGCTGAAATCCGAGTTGTCACACCCTCTTAGTGAATAGTCCCACATTGTGGGGAGCTATAAGGTGTTCCTATTTAAATATAGGATTCACTAGAGAAATGACGGGCCCTTTGGACATCCAGTGTTTTCTCTTATGTTGAGAAAGGAGGCCATGCTAACCATCACACACGCGCATGCGCTGATCGAACAACTCGATTCGACCTAACCCTGGCCGACCTGGGCTTCGCTTGGCTAATATGATGTAGAACTTTTTATTTTTGACAGTCTATTTTATAAACCAACTTTGACTTAGTAATAGGACCTATTAAACTCAGATCTGATATTTTCTCATAACTCAGGCCCGTTTTCTACTTACAAATTTTCCCTATATAAACCATGCAATTTTCACGACCCGAAATCCGGCGTCCGAAAATCAATATTCATATATCACCAGTATTCGAATATCGCAGATTCAAACATCAAATTTGGTTCGTCAGAGCTTATAACACATTAATAATACAACACAACGGAAGAAAAACGAATATATCATTGATATACAACATTCGATACAATATTTGATACAACTGACTATCAATGTCAGAGATACACAATAGCAGAAAACACAGCAGTGGAAAGATACAACTCCAAAAGAGCAACACTAACATATGCCTTCAAAACAGAGGAGGATAGAAATCCCAACAACACCATCTCTAATGCCAAAGCTTCAAAGACTCCAAGCTCCAAATTGAAAGCTCGAACCACCATTATGTTGTAATAAAGCAAACTAGGTAACTATGTTGAAGTGAAACAATTGTGATTTCCAAATCCAAAGACTTCCAAGATATCGAATCTACATCTACTAGCTGATTATCTGAAAATCTAACTCTAGGCTACCCGAGTGGAAAATTACGGGCACCAAGAGTTTAGAAAGGGAACATTAAACTCCAGGTCAATCATGGGACTGGTATGAGCAAATAATAATATTTTTATTTGAAACAAAATAAAAAAAGGATTTAAAAGAAAACCGCAATGCTTTTTCGAAAAATGAAACTAGCATAAGGCCTCCTGCCACACACACAACGCAAGCGCACAATTGGAGGAGATTTCTCCTTATGATAGTCAAACATGATTGATGTGCGAAAACCTTTTGATATTATTATTAGTGCATAGTGCAGACAACATTTCGAAAGTATAATATTAACCTTAGCCAGCATAAACATTTCGTACTATGCCTACTATAGCTACCATCAAAACAGTGGGTAACCACCATAAGTAAATGGCAGGTTATACAACTAAAACCGTACAAGGCGCGTATTGGTGATTGGATTTCCAACAAATGGTCAGGCTAAGGAATTTCTTGATCCATATGGGTACGCCTCTAGAGGGACGCCCCGAGAACCTAACCGGATCTCTACCAACACAAGGCCAGGTTACCTCTGTAACTACGTAGTTACTACATGAGCATGCCATCCCAAGGTCGTTACTGACCTTTATCCGAGAGCTCTCAACACCAACAACCATAAAGTCATACATTTGAAGTAACCACATAGGTTAAATATCTGGGCTCCATACCATGATACCACCCTTTTCCAGAAGGGAATGAACATACCCTAAAGGGCACGACCCTCATAACCTTGTTGCATCTTTCCTGTTTCGACCATTTTCGGGTTGTGAGGTTCCGATGCAGTCTCGTCCACAAAGTTACGCTTTACGCAAAAGCCATGCTTTGATCAACACATGATCAACAGCACTTCGTATGCCACATTACCAAATTGGGAATGTATCACTAGTAACCATCAACTACATAATCTATGAGCTCGTATGTCTCAGAGAAAGGTGTTAAGCTAAAAGGATAAATTCTCCGCCATCAAACAGAAATGTATTTGATAGAAACCAGCTTTACATCTCAAAGAGTAATGTCAGACACATATCCATACAAGTCTGTTTCGAGTTCAAACAGAACCGAAGGCACTTTAAAAGATGCCCTTGCAATCCGGGTATTCATAATCCCAATCGGACTCCCCATCACATACGGAGATCTCTATACCAGCGTGACTCGGTGTAGAGACATTTGACAAGTAATCCTTTCATTCTTGAAAATACCCGGTCTTCACCACCGGTCTTCAAATGTTATCCATTACGTCGTATTATTATTCGAAATGGGTTATATGACACGAAGTCCTCTCCCGACTAAACCGAATAATGAGCGCTTAATTTTAAAAAGCATATAGATATATGGGATCTTAGTTAAGTCACAACTTAAAGCCCAAAACCTTTCTTCAAATCTTTAAACAAAAAGATTCACTTCACAAAGTTCACCAATCTTTCACAAAGATTAATTCATAGCTTTTCAAAACGATTTCCATTTCAAACTTGAAATCGTTAGACAAAAACTATAAGTTCTTTCGTTATATGAAAGCCATTATCATTTGAAAACAAATACTTTTCCTTTCAGAAAAATCCAATTAAATATGCACAAGTTATAACCTTTAAAGTATAAACTTGGGTTAAATTCAAATTCCCAAAATAATACTTTTAAAATACTTTAAAGATGTTTAAAACCAAATCTATACATTACATAACTTGCATAAATCTTTCAAACCAAGTTTCCAAAACGATTTCAAAACTTAAACAGGATATGTTATATTCAAACTAAATTTCAATTTCAAACTTTCTTTCAAAATCTTTTCATATTCAATCCAATTCCATTTCCAAAACCATTTGGATTCAAAATTCAACTTTGAAACCATTTCATTAATTCAAATATCTATGACTTAACCAATTTCCTCATGCAATCCATATTTGTGTGTGTATGGTGTAGTCCAGGGGTATTACATAATAGTGCAACATCATCAATCATTACAGATTCAAGCACAGTAATATCGATAAGCGGTATAATCCTATAACGCTTATCTTCATTCATAGATTTACAGATAAATAAGGTAAATTTATCACTGATAAATAAATTACATTCATCACAGATAAATAAATTACATTTATTACAGCTCAAATCAATTCAATTCATATCACAGAGCAGCACACATCAGGGAATCAAACAATTCAACATTCAATAGAATTCAAACATCCATAAGTAAGATCAATTAATTATTTGATTAATTTAAACCATATTAATTACTTATGAATAAATAACTAGCCCTGGTTAATTAATATTAATTAATTACAAACCATCTCAATTAATTAAACTTTGATAGTTTATAAATTAACCTTTAATAATAAATTAATCAACCTTTAATTATTAATTAATCAACATTAATTAATAAATAAAACAACCTTTAATCATTAAATAATTAACCTTTAATTATTTAAATATCATTTAATTAATTATCCTAAATTAATTACATTAATTAATTAATTAATCCATAATTAATTATCATTTAATTAATTACAATAATGATTATCCTTATTCACTTAATCAACTTTAACCATTAAGTAATTATTTTTAATTAAGTTATTATCTAATTACCTTTAATTACTTCATCACATAAATCAATTATCCTTTAATGTAATTACACAAAGTAACTACCCCTTAATTACATTAAGTAATTAATTTCATTAAGTAATCATACATTAATTACTTACATTAATTAAATTACCCTTAAATTATTTACACTAAGTAATTGTCATTGATAAATCAATGATGATCCTATAATTAAGATCTTAATTAATCAAGATAAATTCTTTATATTAATTAGTCACTTGATTACAATATTTAAGTCTCATTAAGTAAAATAAATTATCATTAAATAGATAAATTTCAAAACCTTTAAGTTAATTAATAATCAGAATATTTATTTAAGATAAACCATTTATCTTTTGAAAATATTATTTAAATAATTCTTGGAAATTTGAATAATTTGACTTGCTTGCTTTTTAAAATCCGAACTTGATTTTCCTTTTAAAATTTTAAAACCTAGTAACAAAGAATAAAGACCCGAGCTTAACACAAAAATACTCGAGCCAAACACATCTTTTCTCGAGCCAAACCCGAGACACTCGCATTTCTCAACTTCTTCAAGACAACCCACAAATATCTTCGGGCCTGACCTGAAGAGAAAAGCTTCTTCTCTGATAACAATAACATCACCCAGATACAAACCATCTCGTGCATGTGTACGCCTAAACGAGGCGATTCCGACCATCGTTATGATGACCAACAGGTCGCCAATGATCACGCCGATCCACATGTATATCGAGATTGATGGATTTTTCCAAAAATCAAAATCGAGCTCATTCAATCCTTCAGGAACCTAAAACTCATCGACAAGAAACGTCTCGCGTTGACGATTCCATCCATCATCTCCCTTGCCATCACGACCGTAGCTGCGCAACTGCTCATTTTCCCCCTGGAGCGGTCAACTCCGACGCTTCATCGACGACGAAATTCCCTATTTAAACCTCGATGACCCAAACCGGCTAAAAGCCCTACTTTACCATTTCCTAGTCGCTTCGATGATCTTATGATCTTGTAGCCATTTTTCCCTAGGTTCCCAGCCTACAACCCACCTCCAGTAACAACCACGATGTCCCATTCGTAGCCGATCGACGAGAATCAATAAAAAACCAATTTCTAATCAACTCGAGATTTCTCATTAAATATCAATTTAGAAATTCTGAAATGATCGTCAAAAATCATAATATTGAAACACGAATCCTTTTCTATGATCAAAAATTGAAATAAAAATCTTTGACTTTTCTAGTTTGAAAAGTTTTTACTATAATATCTTGTTTCTGAAATATCTATTGAGTATTTCTACTTACAATTATTTTTAAAAATGAATTTGTATTGTTATCATCATTTTCTCTTCAAAGTTCTTCGCCTAATATTGATCATACAAAGAGAATTTGAATTTTAGACTTAAATTTAAAAACCTATAAATAAGAACAGGACCTATTTTCATATATACAGGCATATACACTTAGACATTCACAAAAATACAGACATGCAAGCAAATTCATATCATCATTCAAACACATTTCATATCACACTTTAGAAATCATCAAGATAAAATTAGGGTTAAACGGTTTGCTCACCTAGATGGGAACGGAGAACAAAAAATAACCTAGAAATGAAGTCTGGAAGTGGTTTCCTTGATTTTTTTTTCTTCTTCTTCAGTTTGATTGCTTTTGGGTTTGATATTTACTTGATTGTTGAGATGATTTCTGAATTTGTTTGAATTTCTCCAAATCAAGTTGAGCTTGATGAATATGAGTTGAATCTTTGATTGATTGAATTGTTTCAGGTTTAAGATCTTTTTTTGATACTGATTTTGTTGAATATGTACCTTGCTTGTTTGATCAGGTCTTTGTTTTGCTAAATTTTGAAACTGGAAAGAGGTTAAGTTGTTTTGTTTCAGACTTTTGAATCGGGTTTTGTTTTTGAGTTAAATATGTTTGTAGTTTGTATTAGGTTTTAAATTTGATTCAGTTTTCTTTTCAGGTTTTGAAATATGTGAAAGAAGATTTTGAGAAAACAAGTATAGCCTGGTTTTGTTATTATTAATAAAATTAATTTTCAAAGAAACATATTTTGCCACTTGTTTATTTGCTATGAAAAAATAGCTACACTTGTAAACACATGTCTTCAAAAGGTAACAAATGTCATAAACTTGTATTTTTGTGTTAAAACCCTTAAATTAACTTTAATTAATTTATCTATCATGTTTTTAAATTAAAAATAAATATACAAACTATGTTTTTTTATTATTTTCAAATGTATTATGCTTTATTAATTTCAAAAGATACATATGTATGTATATTTTTAACTTCATACTTATTACCTTCAAAAGATAAATGCATATCACAACTTTATATTATATTTTCTATTTAAATAAATACATTTTTATTAACATTTATATTAAATTCAAGTCATAACTTTCAAAATATATTATATATATATATATATATATATTATAATTAGAAAACAAATTTCATTAATTTTAAAATATAGAGTATTTAAATTCAATTTATTTTCAACATATCTGTTTTTATAAATAAACAAGCATACATCTTATTAAATTTGGAAAATTCAAATTAATTCACAATTTAAATCCAAGAATTTATTCAATCACCGATTTAAATTTGACTCAAAATGGGGATCATTACAGATTCCTCCTTAAGAAAATTTCATCCTCGAAATTTGTTAGGTAGAGAGACAACAAAGAACAGATGGAAAATGTTTTACCAGATCAAACTGAAATAGTTATTCTTCATTTCGCTTACCAAATCAGAATATCATCAATATTATGAGAACGAACTCATTCAATAGTTCATGAAGTATTCGGGTCATCCGGTCTACGTGATATGTAGGAGCACTGGTTAGTTCGAAGGGATAACTAACCATTCGTAGAATATATCTGGACCCCAATAGAACAGACAATGGATACAATCCAATTTGGCTTTATATTTTGTTAACCAATTTATCTCAAATAAATTTTCAAATTCATTAATGTTAAAACGTGAAGACTCATAAGAAACTGATTATTAGAGTATGAAGTAGGAATTTAGAACCTTTTTCCACAACGATTCGCAGGGCCACGACCACACCGAAGCTTCTTCTTGTAGCTGCCACGAAGCAATCAAAGAATCGATATCGGATGATGATCAAAGAAGATCGATAGAAAAAGTTGTTCCTTTGTTGTTGTAGGGTATCGACCATTTGTAGTGGTAATCCCCTGTCCCCTATCTCGTCCTCTACTTGCACTCATACTCACTATCAGTGAATAGTAAGAGAATTTACTGAGGCATACGGACAGATATCTTAGGGATATACTCATTCTAGGGCGTTTTAATCCCTATCTCTAATGAGTTACCTAGTGTGTTATGCTCCTGAGCTAAAGTTCAACCTTCAGCTCTGATACCTTTTGTCATGACCCGAAATCCGACGTTCGAAAATCGACATTCATACATCACCCGTATTCGAATGCCGCAGATTCAAACGTCGAATTTGGTTCACCGAAGCTTATAGAACATTAACTAATACAACACCGAGGAAGAAAAATTAATATATCATTGATATACAACATTCGATACAATATTTGATACAAATGACAATATCAGAGATACACAATAGCGGAAAACACAGCAGCGGAAAGATACAACTCTAAAAGAGGAACACAAATATATGCCTTCAAAAGGGAGAAAGATAGAAATCCCAACAACACCATCTCTAATGCCAAAGCTTCAAAGACTCCAAGCTCTAAATCGAAAGCTCGAACCACCATCACGTTGTAATGAAGCAATCTAGGTAACTATGTTGAAGTGAAACAATTGCGATTGCCAAATCTAAAGACTTCCAAGATATTGAATCTACATCTACTGGCTGATTATCTAAAAATCTAACTCTAGGCTGCTCGTGTGGAAAATTATGGGCACCCAGAGTTTAGAAAGGGAACAATAAACTCCAGATCAGTCATGGGACTGGTATGAGCAAACAAAAACAGTTTTATCTGAAACAAAATAAACAAAAGGATTTAAAAGAAATCCGCAAAGCTTTTTGGAAAATGAAACTACCATAAGGCCTCCCGCCACACACACAATGCAAGTGCACAATTGGAGGATATTTCTCCTTGTGATAGTCAAACATGCTTGATACGCGAAAATCTTTTGATATTATAATTAGTGCATAGTGCAGAAAACATTTCGAAAGAATAATATTAATCTGAGCCAACATAGACATTTCGTACTATGCCTACTATAGCTGCCATCTAAATAGTGGGTCACCACCATAAGTAAGTGGCAGGTTATACAACTAAAACCGTACAATGCGCGTGTTGGTGATTGGATTTCCAACAAATGGTCAGACTAAGGAACTTCCTGGACCACATGGATACTCCTCTGGAGGGACTCCCCGAGAACCTAGCCGGATCTCTGCCAACACAAGCTCGGCTTACCTCTGTAACTAGGTAATTGCTACACGAGGATGCCATCCCCCGGTCTTTACCGACCTTTATCCAAGAGCTCACAACACCAACAACCACAAAGTAATAAATTTGCAGTAACCATATAGGTTAAATATATGGGCTCCATACCATGATACCACCCTTTTCCAGAAGGGAATGGACATACCCTAAAGGGCGCGACCCTCATAACATTGCTGCATCCTTCCTGTTTTGACCATTTTCGGGTTGTGAGGTTCTGATGCAGTCTCGTCCACAAAGCTACGCTTTACAAAAAAGCCATGCTTTGATCAACACATGATCAGCAGCACTTCGTATGCCACATTACCAAATTAGGAATATATCACTAGTAACCATCAACTACATAACCTCTGAGCTTGTACGTCTCTGAGAAGGGTGTTAAACTAAGAGAATAAATTCTCCTCCCACAAACAGAAAAGTATTTGATAGAAACCAGCTTTACATCTCAAAGTGTAATGTCATACACACATCCATACAAGTCTGTTCCGGGTTCGAACAGAACCAGAGGCACTTCAAAAGAAGCCCTTGCAATCCGTGCATTCACAATCCCGATCGGACTCCCCATCACATATGGAGATCTCTATACCGGCGTGACTCAATGTAGAGACATTCAATGGGTAATCCTTTCGTTCTTGAAAATACCCGGTCTTCACCACCGGTCTTCAAATGTTATCTATTACGTCGTATCATTATTCGGAATGGGTTATATGACACAAAGTCCTCTCCCGGCTAAACCGAATAATGAGCGCTTAATTTTAAAAATCATATGGATATATAGGATCTTAGTTAAATCACAACTTAAAGCACAAAACCTTTCTTCAAATGGATTAAACAAATTGCTATTTTCAAATCTTTAAACAAAAAGATTCACTTCACAAAGTTCATCAATCTTTCACAAGATTAATTCATAGCTTTTCAAAACAATTTCCTTTTCAAACTTGAAATCTTTCAACAAAAACTGGAAGTTCTTTCGTTATATGAAAGCCATTATCATTTGAAAACAAATACTTTTCGTTTCAGAAAAATCCGATTAAATATGCACAAGTTATAGCCTTTAAAGTATAAACTTGGGTTAAATTCAAATTCCTAAAATAATACTTCTAAAATACTTTAAAGATGGCTTAAAACCATATATATACATTACATAACTTGCATAAATCTTTCAAACCAAGTTTCCAAAACGATTTCAAAACTTAAACAAGATATATTATATTCAAACTAAATTTCAGTTTCAAACTTTCTTTTAAAAGCTTTTCATATTCAATCCAATTCCATTTCCAAAACTATTTGGAATCAAAATTCAACTTTGAAAACATTTCATTAAATTTAAATATCTGTGACTTAACCAATTTCCTTGTGCAATCCCTATTTGTGTGTGTATAGTGTAGTCCAGGGGTTTTACACAATAGTGCAACATCATCAATCATTACAGATTCAAGCACAACAATATCGATAAGCCGTATAATCCTATAATGCTTATCTTCATTCACAGATTCACAGATAAATAAGGTAAATTTATAACAGATAAATAAATTACATTCATTACAGATAAATAAATTACATTTATCACAGCTCAAATCAATTCAATTGATATCATAGAGTAGCACACGTCAGGAATATCAAAAAATTCAACATTCAATAGAATTCAAACTTCCATAAGTAAGATCAATTAATTATCTGGTTAGTTTAAACCAGATTAATTACTTATGAATAAATTACTAATCCTGGTTAATTAATATTAATTAATTACAAACCATCTCATTTAATTAAACTTTGATCATTTATTAATTAACCTTTAATAATAAATTAATCATCCTTTAATTATTAATTAATCAACCTTAATTAATAAATAAAACAACCTTTAATAATTAAATAATTAACCTTTAATTATTTAATTGTCCAATAATTAACTGTCCTTAATTAGTTACATTTATTAATTAATTTACCCTTAATTAATTATCATTTAATTAATTACAATAAGTGATTCTCCTTAATCACTTAATCAACTTTAACCATTAATTAATTACTTTTAATTAAGTAATTATCTTTAAGTAATCCATTACCTTTAATTACTTCATCACATAAATCAATTATCCTTTAATGTAATTACATGAAGTAACTACCCCTTAATTACATTAAGTTATTAATTAAATTAAGTTATTAATTTCATTAAGTAATCATACATTGAATACTTACATTAATTAAATCACCCTTAATTTATTTACATTAAGTAATTGTCATTGATAAATCAATGATGATCCTATAATTAAGATCTTAATTAATCAAGATAAATTCTTTATCTTAATTGGTCACTTAATTACAATATTTAAGTCTCATTAAATAAAATAAATTGTCATTAAATAGATAAATTTCAAAACCTTTCAGTTAATTAATAATCGAAAATTTTATTTAAGATAAACCATTTATCTTTTGAAGATATTATTTAAATAATTCTTGGAAATTTGAATAATTAACTTGCTTGATTTTTAAAACCCGAACTTGGTTTTCTTTTTAAAATTTTAAAACCTAGTAACAAAGAATAAAGACCCGAGCTCAACACAAAAATACTCAAGCCAAACACATCTTTTCTCAAGCCAAACCCGAGACACACGCATTTCTCAACTTCTTCGAGACAACCCACAAATATCTTCGGGCCTGACCCGAAGAGAAAAGCCTCTTCTCTGGTAACAATAACGTCACCTAGATACAAACCATCTCGTACACGTGTACGCCTAAACTAGGCGATTCCGACCATCCTTCTGATCACCAACAGATCGCCAATGATCACGTCGATCCACCTGTATGTCCAGAATGACTAATTTTTCCAAAAATCAAAATCAAGCTTATTCGATCCATCAGGAACCTCAAACCATCACCAAGAAATGTCTCGCGTTGACTATTCCGTCCTCAGCACCCTTGCCATCACGACCATAGCTGCTCCACTGCCCCAAGCTCACTTTCACCCTGGTGCGGTCAACTCCGCTGCTTCATCGACGACAAACTTCCTTCTTTAAACCTCGATGACCCAAACAGGCTAAAAACCCTACTTCATCATTTCCTAGTCGCTCCGATGATCTGATGATCTTATGTCCATTTTTCTCTAGGTTCCCAGCCTACATCCCACCTTCAGTAACAACCACGACGTCCCATTCGTAGCCGATCGACGAGAATCCAAAAAAAACCAATTTCTGATCAACTCGAGATTTCTCATTAAATATCAATTTAGAAATTCTAAAATGATCATCAAAAATCATTATTTTGAAACACGAATCCCTTCTTATGATCAAAAATTGAAATAAAAATCTTTGACTTTTCTGGTTTGAAAAGTTTTTACTGTAATATCTTGTTTCTGAAATATCTACTAAGTATTTCTGCTTACAATTATTTTCAAAAATGAATTTGTATTGTTATCATCATTTTCTCTTCAAAGTTCTTAGCCTAATATTGATCATATAAAGAGAATTTGAATTTTAGACTTAAATTTAAAAACCTGTAACTAAGAACAGGACCTATTTTCATACATCAAGCATATACACTTAGACATTCAGAAAAATACAGACATGCAAGCAAATTCACACCATCATTCAAACACATTTCATATCACACTTCAGAAATCATCAAGATAAAATTAGGGTTAAGTGGTTTGCTCACCTGGATGGGAATAGAGAATAAAGAAGAGCCTGGAAATGAAGTCTGGAAGTAGTTTGATCTGGTTTCTTTTTCTTCTTCTTCTTCAGTTTGATTTCTTTTGGGTTTAATCTTTACTTGATTGTTGAGATGAATTATGAAATTGTTTGAACTTCTCCAGATCAGGTTGAGCTTGATGAATATGAGTTGAATCTTTGATTGATTGAATTGTTTCAGGTTTAAGATTTTTGTTTTGATACTGATCTTGTTGAATCTGTACCTTGCTTGTTTGATCAGATCTTTGTTTTGCTAAATTTTGAAACTGGAAGGAGGTTAAGTTGTTTTGTTTCAGACTTTTGAATCGGGTTTTGTTTTTGAGTTAAATATGTTTGTAGTTTGTATTTCAAGTTTGAAGTTTAATTCAATTTTCTTTTTAGGTTTTGAAATATATGAAAGAAGATTTTGTGAAAACAAGTATAGCCTGGTTTTGTTATTATTAATAAAATTAATTTTAAAAGAAACATATTTTTCCACTTTTTTATTTGCTATGATAAAACTAGCTACACTTGTAAACACATATTTTCGAAAGGTTACAAATGTCATAAACTTGTATTTTTGTGTTAAAACCCTTAACTTAACTTTAATTAATTTATCTATCATGTTTTTAAATTAAAAAATATATACAAACTATGTTTTTTTTCAAATATATTATGCTTTATTAATTTCAAAAGATACATATATATGTATATTTTTAACTTTATACTTATTACCTTCAAAAGGTAAATACATACCAAAACTTTATATTAAATTTTATATTAAATTTTATATTTAAATAAATACATTTTTTTATTAACGTTTATATTAAATTCAAATTACAACTTTCAAAATATATATTACATATATATATTATAATTAGAAAACAAATTTTATTAATTTTAAAATATAGAGTATTTAAATTCAATTTATTTTCAACATATCTATTTTTGTAAATAAACAAGCATATATCTTGTTAAATTTGGAAAATTCAAATTAATTCACAATTTAAATCCAAGAATTTATATCAATTACCGATTTAAATTTAACTCAAAACCGGGATCGTTACACTATTTGACAAAAAATTTATTAGTTTAAAAATCGAGTTCTCTTCTTCTGCTGTCTTAAAACTACTTTAGATCTAAGCATTATTTTTTGAGTGCTATTAAATTAGCGGTTATTCTGCTAGAGACTGTTGATACTGATATTGATGGATGTTTTATCCTAGAGGTGGTGCTGCATCAAAAACTGCCTTGCACAATTCCAGCATAGTGGTGAAACGTCTTAAAGAGAGCGACCTAGTCCGCGACTCAACTACTAACACACTACAAATTCTGATCGAGGTACAACAAAAGGTGAAGAAATGCATATAGTAGAGGTAAGTCAGAAAAATACCTAAAGAACCTTTAACCTTAGATATAACTTATATATTAAGTTACTTGTATTAATAACATTAAAAATAATAGGGATAATAACAATGTTCAGCTAGCTTTGGCTTTGTTGAATTCGAGATATCTATAGCCATCTAAGCTACAATTAAGGCACTCATTAATATCTCCCTTATATTAAAAGTTTATGTCATATTTGTTGATGAAGTAGTTGTTGGCTCATCAGCTTAATATTACATCTAATTTTTTATGTTGACATTTTTTCAATAGTACCTTACCGTGTAGTGTAACTTATATTAATCTGGAAGTATTTTGTCTTATGTGTCATTAACCAATGTAATTAGCTATCTTTGTAAATGTTGGAATAGGCTAAACCTACAGGATTTGTTTAACATGTGTAGGATTATACATTTGAAAAGCTTGTCAAAATTTTGTTCCATATTGCATTGTGAAATCATATATTCTAAAAAATTCTTTCTAGCTTGTCTGTTTGTTTTTCTAAGCATTGTGCACTTAGTTGTAAAACTAAGCACCGTAGCGCAAAAAATTTCTAAGCTCTACTGCACTCATTGTCTTTGAGCCCTTCACTGCTTAGTTTTTCAACTGAGCACAACAGTGCTCAAATTTTCAATCAAGATGAGTTAAAGGTAAGGATAATAAAAGTAAATATAAAAAAAAAATCAATTAGGGGATGTCTCGAATGTAAAGGAATGAGAAGGTGATTTGCAAAACACTAGCTAAAAATAAGAACAAGGATAATAACAATATTAATAACGGTAATAATAACAAGAATAATAATAATATTAGCTAAAAAAACAAATAAACAATCACATATTCATCCATATTGCAAATCAATTTGAATAATCTATTAAATTCATACTGCAAAAATAAAAATAAATTCACGCAATTACCCGTTCTTCGAAACATATCTAGACTCCTTGAAATTATCATCGTCGATGAAACGTTGTGCGAATCACTGATGTTTGTAACCAATTGGAATAGTAAGGTTTCAACGATTAGTGGAAATTGCATATTGTTGTTTTGGTTAGCGATGCCTAAGATGTTGATCTATAAAGAAGTAAACAAAGTCGGAAAAGAGATAGAGAAATTGGGGTTAGTTAGGGTTAACTAAATTAAGGACGATTTGGGATTTGGATTGGAGAAGAAACGTTTGTTTGGGAAGTTCGTATTAAGTTAAAAGAATAAAAGAATCATGTAGTCCTATTGTAACGACCCGTAAATTTAACCTGTTTTATTAACGTATTAATTGAAATTTTGTGGGAATTTTGAAATATAAATTTTATATTTGGAATGCGTCTAGTCAAACATAGCAACTGGTAAAATTTCGTCCGAAAATATGAAAGTTTATTTCGTGCGTAAATTTACTTAAATTTAATCAGTTAAAAAGCGATGAAAATAAAACGTTTTCAAAACCAAAATATTTTTACATAGAAAAATTCTAAACCATCTTCTGAGCGAGAGGTCAGTTTGTCGTTTTTTCAAATTCGGACATTTTTGGCTCCGTCGATCTTATTTTTCTACGTTTTTCATGCATTTTCCGCTATTATAAAATTCGAATTTTTATAATTTGATCGTAACACGGATATCTGTATACCGTTTTGATCGTCTCGTCGTGTTGATCACAATGGTATATTCAATTCTGTGTTTTGAAATCCGGTACGCAGTGGAATCTATGAAAAACGATTTCGTACCGGTATTGGTTTTAAAACCATTTGGCTTCTTTTGCCCATTCATCTACCCATCCGTTGAAACCAGTAAATTTTTATAATTCCTAGATTTAACTTTGGCTATTGCTATTCTCTATGAAAATTTATTATACGTTGGTTCATTTCCTAGCTTCTGTAGCCTGTTCTTTTTCTTTTTCCTCCCTGCTAATCTTGTATTCCCTTGCCTCTGTCTTTTCTACTGTCTTATTCCAAAGTGAAATATATATGTGTGTATCAGTTCATTTGGCTTCAAGTTGCTTCCTCTTCATTCTGTTCTAGTTTGCTTGCCTCTCCTTTTTTTAATTTGGTTCTGGAAAAAATATCAAGTAGTATAAATGTTGCCTTTGGAAACCAAACATACACCCTCTTCCTTCTTCAAATTTCTCAACCCAAAACCGCTCCTCCTTCCGGTGAGCACTGCATCCCCAAGCACCGGCGAAGCCTCTCTCCTCCTCGGCCGTGCAAGCCGCTGATAGCTTCGCCTCGCCTACACGCCTACGCCAAGCACACTACCTAACCCTGACGCCACACCACCGTACGCCCCATGCACCCCTTCCACTTCGACCTCCCTCTCTCTCCTGCCTCACTTTCATACGCTCGCACCCCAGACCCGACCCGCCACCTCAAGCAAGCCCACAGCCACCACGACATCCGCCGGCCCTTCTTCGCCACCCAAACCCCGAGCACCATGGCCGAGCACGTCCAATCGCCCACCGAAGTACTTCGCCCACTACCCACCTGACCTCGGCAACCACCTCATCCAAGGCCGCAGCCGACCACCCTCAGCCCGCGTTCCCTTGCCGCCTTCGCCTGCGCCAGTCTCCACCGAGCACCTCCGTGCAGCAAGCGACCCAAACCTCCATTCGTTCGCAACATGATCTCCTATTTTCTTCCCCGCTTCCAATCACCGCTCTTCCACTTCTCCAGGCCAATAGCTACTGCATGATTTACACTTTAAGGTATAATATATATACGTTTATAGTTTATATGTACGGTTTTATATATAAGTTTTGAGTATATATATAAAGTAGAATCTGTTGATATATATCGACTTCGGTTTGGTTTCAACAGGACATTTTTAAAGTTTTGATTTTATGGGTTGGAAGTGTTGTTTTATTCGCTAGTAGGAAAGTATTTTGTTTTATACTATATATATAAACGTGTCAGTTTTAAATACATAGGGTATGAAATTTTTTTGTATTGGGTCTTTTCATTTTGTGTAAGGTTGCAAATTTACTTATATATAGCTGCTATTCACCTATATATGAGTTTACATTTTGTTTAAGATTGTAACTACATGTATTTTGAATTCCCATGTTTTCTATTTTAAAATTTTTCTAGATTAGATGAATATGTATAGGCAATTGGTTATGTTTAAGTTTACAAGATTATGTATATAGTCGGCATGGTGGGTTAATATAAAAAAAAAAATTTGTTACAAGGTATATTTATGTGCAGTATACTAGATTTAAAAGTAGTATTGTATATGTTGCGTGCATATATGTGTTACAGTCATATTCTATAATATATGTCTAGATATGTTAGTTTGTAGGAGTTGCAGTTTATTTGATTATGGTGTACATGTTATGCTAGTTGATATAAGATTTGATGTATAATTTACTTATTTATTTATTTCTTTGTTTTTTAAGGGTTTGTTTGTAAATATGTAAGAGTACAAATATACTCTAAGATCTGTTATATATAATTATAGCTTAATACGTTAGTTATGTATAAGTTAAAAAATATATATACCTCTCTGTATGTATATATGAGTATATGTTCAGTATGTTGTGATATAAGGAATTTTACCTATATAAATATTATACTTTTAAGTGGGCTGTTGTTCTATTATGTTATTTTATATACAGCGTATGAATTATATTAATTATCTATATTATGTAGTACCATATATATATAGTGGTATACCTGATGATTTGCATATATATGATATTTAGATATTTTGCTGTTTATAAAAGTATATACATATATATACGGGTATTGATTTTTAAATATAAAATATATACTCTCAATGTATGTAATATAATATAGATATTTTAAATATATAATAATAATAATAATATAATGCCAACAAGACTTGTTGTATGTAAATGGTTTCAAAATGTTACATTTGGGCTGTCTTGTTATACATATATCTTGTTTAAATTATATCGAATAAATTCCGATTAGTTCTCATCGATTTCCATTTACCAGCTTTGACTGTCAAATTCGTGCCAATCTAGCTTTGCTTTGGGATTTGTGCTTGGATTCATAACTCATCTCATTCTGTTTTTCTCTCTAGCCTCGAAATGTGAGCAATCACTCACGATTAATGTTCATTTATTTATTAAATTTGATTTCAATTGAAACGACAATTGAAATATGCTGCTGTAGTTATTTGCACTATTATGTATGTTATTACCTGTATCAATTCATCTGTAACATCTGACACCATTATCTGTTATTTACACGATGATAATCCAGTTTGGTTGATAATTGATTGTTTGTTGTTTACATTGGACGTTAATTGTTAATGTATAAGTGATAAATATTATGAAATTAAATTAGACGTAGAATAGTTAGCGACTTGAAATTGATATATATGTTGAAAACTAATTAGACAAACTTGTATAATATGACCCCTTTAAATGATTAAATTAATTGACACGTAGAAAATGGTTAATTACCCTTGAACCATTTGAATTTATGATGTATTAATTGATGAAGTATGAAATTGAATAATTGATGTAAAGTGTAGAATTGCATAGAAATAATAGTGTAATAATCTTTAATCTACATGAAATGATAGTGTAGATTCTAGAAATAATTAAATTAATTTGCATAAACAACAATGTGAATTAATACGATTATTTCGGGATTATTTGTATTGATTATTGAATTGTTATTGATTGTTGTTTATTTACTTTGACACCATCCCTATTATCACACTGCAAGTTCCCTTTGCTATGTTTTGATTTTTGAATTGAAATGGAATTGGGTTGAAATGATATATACCCAAATGAATTTGACCTAGGATAGAGAATTAAATAAAACCCGATTGGTCAATAAATTGATTTTAAAAAATGATTTTATTCGAGCAAAGAATAAGTTTTGAAATGAAGTTGGAATTTGAATTTTTGAAAGAAAATTGTAAAGATTGAAATCTGAAACAAATATTAACGTAGTAATTGATGAAAGAACGTTGTTTGAAATTTAATTATTTAATAATTAAACTTGGAATTTTTAATAAATATTTTGGAATTAGTAATAATTGAGTTTTGAAATTATTAAGTTTGAAATCATTTAATAATTAAATTTGATATTATAATCAAGTTGGACTTATAATTAAGTTTGAAATTATTAAGTTGAATTTATAATTAAGTTGAAATGATTTGATAATTAAGTTTGAATTCAAAATTAAGTGGAAATGATTTAATAATTAAGTTTGAATTTATAATCAAGTTTGTAATCATTAAGTTTTGAAATTATTAATAATTAAGATTGAAATAATTTAATAATTGAATAATATTTAATTATTGGATAATTGAATAAAAATTGAATTCTTTGATAAGAGAAATTGAACCTTTGAATAAGTGGATTTGAACTTCGTTAATAAATGAAATTGAGTTTCTTTATTTATTAAAGTTTTGGAAAAATATATTTAAATAAGTTAATAAGTGAAATTGAAACTTCTCGATTATGTGAAATTTAGTTCTTTATTAATTGAGTTTGAAATTTGTAACGAAGTCAATAAATAAGTGAAAATTGAATTCCTTTAACAAGAAATAAAATGTGATTTATTGAAATGAATGGGATTTATTGAAATTAACGTAAGAATTGTAATTTAAAGAATTGATTTGATGAATTAATTTTATTTCAATTTGAAGTTTGATATAATGAAGTTGAACTTAAGTAATTGATTTAAATGAATTGGAATTTAAATAGAAGTTGTTTGAAGGATAAATTTACTTAGCGAATATCGAATGAAATCGATAAATGAATTTAAATTGATTTGAATGAAAATTTAACCATTTTAAATAATTTCGGAATGAAACTTATATACGAACTTGAATCAATATTTGAATTGTTTAAATAAAAGTTGAAATCGAATTATAAGATTTTGAAATGGTAATTTGGAAGTTTTGAAACGTGAATTTCGGAAATTGATTTAGAAAGACAAACGAAATGTTGATTTACGAATTGAAATTGAAATTGAATTTGATTTGGTTTGAAATTTATTAAACGACCAATCGGAGTAATAATTACGGAAGTTATTAAAGAGACAGGAATCAGTTATGGGTATACTCTCTATCTAAACTGAAAACCACTTTAATAACTATAGGCGGAGTGATGATCCAGAATGAAGTGGTTGGAATGATGTACGTGATGACTGAAGAAAGAGAACGATAATGGATAGCCTTGACACTTGTGTCAAGTTTGAAATGACTAAAATCAGGAGCCGTGCCGGACCATATGAGGTTAGCCACCTCGAGCGGACACACTTCTTCGTAACTACTACTCATTACTTGTGATTGATTGGTGCAGCCTCGGAATTTCAGGAGTGTTGTTTCGTGGTGTTGCGATCGTTGCGGCGATGCGTTTTCACCAGTCCGGATCAGGCGAACGGTAGTTTCACTACCTTGGGTATTGGTTCATGTGCCTTGTCATACTTCTATTCCTATATACGCTACCACTACGAATTTTTTGTGTGTTATACCTATGGAGTACTCCCTGATATCTCACCAGTTTACGGTGGAGTTTACAGTGCTGTATAGACTGTGACATTTATTTAAAATGTGTTAAGGGGGATAATGGTAATGCCTTAACACTATTTTGATACTTTATATTACCGATAGACATTATCTATTTAGCGTACACTACTACATAATAGATAGTTTAACGGATCCTTAGAGGATGGTGATTCCAACATCCTTTGAGTTGTATTTCGATTGCTATTTCACTTGAGTTGGATTTATTGATATGAGAATATTAATGCTGACTCGAATGTTTTGTGTTTGTCTTACGCTCGGGTCAGACTGAGTGGATCAGTATCCGAGACTCACCTTTGGAGTTGGAGCTTTGTTTGAAGATCCAGCCATCTATTCTGCTTTCAGCATTCGAAGATTCCAGTGATGTATTCTGATTTGTACCTGATGTATCGTATTGCTCTTCTGTTGTAAACTTTGATGTATTTTATATATATATATATATATAGTAGCTTCATGAACTACTATCTCTTTTACTTCCGCTGCATATTATTACTCTGTGTATGTGATTCTGTGATTATTTATTTACCGTATATCTGTGTTTTGCCAAATTTAAATTAACAATTCGGTGTTTTGAATTATTCAAGTCCGACATGTGCAGATGCGAATAGTCCAAAATAGCGGGTCGTTACACCTATTGCTTTGGTTGTCAAGATAACAGAAGAAAATGAGTGGTTTATTGCTTCGATTGTGTTAATAACCGAAGCAAATGAATGGTCTATTGCTTTGGTTGTTGCGACGACCCACCTTTTTGGATGATTCAAGTCGATAATAAACCGTACATGTCTAACTCAAACCATTCAAAATGGCAGATTATCAATGGGGTTTAATAAGAAAATAAGAGAAAAGAAGGAAAGAAAAACACAGAATCTCGTAGCGGAATGACAAAATATAATAATTAAATAAACAGTTCATGAAGGTGTTTTACCATATACATTTGGTTTCAATTTTTACAACATAATCAAAGTGTAATCGATAAACATACCAAAATAATGCAGCGGAATAATAATAGTAAATACGGTCTAGCAAACTTCATCTCCATCTTTGAAGAATAATGTCTTCAAACACTAAAATTCTCAAGATGACCCGAGCGTAATGAAAAGACAAAACACTCGAGTCAGAACTAAAAGTTCTTATGTAAGTTAAATCAATAACAGGAAAAATATGAGGATAATAGCTTTAGAGATGTTTACGAGATTTTCCATCTCCTATCAAGTGTACAATGTGATGCAATAACTTAAAAGATGTTATTGGATTTTCCATCTTCTAAGGATCCATCAAACTATCAATATGTAGTGAGATACGCTATATATGTAGTGTCTATTAGTAAGTAAAGTATTAAAATAGCATTAAGGCTTTACATTGATCCCCCTTAACACATTTTTAAGCAGGCAGTCTATGTAGGTTTTGTAACACAACCACTAACATCGGTAGCCAGTGAGTCCCCTATAAGTACCATACTAAAACAAAATTATAGTGGGTGTGTATGAGGACAAAAGTATGACAAGGCACGTAAGGCAATGCCAAGGTAGGATACTACTAATTCGAGTCACCTAACTGGGGTAACCCGTAATGGCCCACGACGAACATCCATCCTCTAATCAAATCAAGGTGTACCGATAAAGTCAAAAATCAATATAGTAATACAAAGAATAGATGTCGCTAGATGTAGCTAGCCTCATTGGTCAGGACAAGTTGTTCTGTTTTAGTCATTTCCAAGACACAAGTGTGAGGGTCTATCCATCATTGTTCTCTTTCTTCAAATCCAACAAACGTTTGTCGATCCAATAACTTCATTCTGGATCATCCACTATGTACAAAGTTGTTAAAGTGGTTTCGGTATTGACAAAGAATATGCCAATATTCAGTCCCGGTCTCTTTAACAACCGAACGTCATTTTACACACCGTATGGTTCTTTTAAATTTCAAGAACAAGTCATATTTCACATCAAAATATCATATTCGCATCAAAATCATTTCAAATTAAAAATAGGTTATACCTTCATATCAAAGCATTCGTATTTAAATCAATGATTTAAATCTAAATAGTTCCCCTTTAAATCAATTTGAATATTAAAAAAGGTTTGAATAATTAAAATAGTTTTTCATTGAAAATAGTTTGGAATAACTAAAATTGTTTCAAGATTGAAAATAGTTTAGAATATAAAATAGTTTTAATATTGAAAATAGTTTGGATGATTAAAATAGTTTATATATTAAAATAATTTGATTATTAAAATAGTTTATATTAAAACTGTTTCTTTCTTTCACAACAATTTGAACTCACATTCCAAATCACAACAAAAGTTCAATTCATATCCCATTTTTGAAACAACTTAGTTTAAATCCATTTCACGTCCAAACATGGAAATGCCAATTTAAAACGTTTTAATTAAAGTAAATTCAAAGTTCAAATTAAAGTTTAAACCTTTAAAATAATTCACTTTCAATAAATTCCGATCATATATCAATTTCAACTTTAAGGTTTCAACTTAAATCTTTAAACAATTCATTTAAACAATTTCAATTTCAACATTTTAGATCACGAATTAGAAAATTATGTAATTTATATAAATTCAAATTTTATTTCTTTAAAATGTTATCATTTAAACCAATTCAAATTTAAGATTTGTAACCATTTAATTTAACTAAATCCGATATCTGTATATAATATTCTACCCTATGGCCAAATGATCATTTATTTCAATTTAATTACATGGATGGATATATATCATTTCAATCCATAATAAATGACATAGGTATATATCATTTCGACCTATTTCTTAGTTAAATTTGAATAATCCAAATGACAATTTATAGGATGTCAAATAATAAATAGAGTAATAACAAGGATACGTCCAAATAAATAAACAACTATACATCTAACATCAATCAATAGGCATCCAATTACAACCAACATTCAAATCAACCAAAATATCACAACAGTTACTAGTTATTAATTATCGTTGTTTAACTAGCAATTAAATTCATTATTAATTTAAATGTCAATTTAATCCAACGTAAACTTCAAATTAAATTTAAATGACAATTTAAATTACCAAACAACAATACATAAAATGTTATCACTTCATGATTTTAATTTAATTAACATCAGAATATTTAGTATTGCATGAGTGGGTTTACAACTTTGATTTACCATTAAAAATCCAACAAATCCCAAAATCTCAACTATCTCCAAATTCAACTAAACTAGTTTTATGTTGTCCGGAATTTCGATACAAAGCCAATGGAAGAAACCTTGCGTGAATTGGAGTTCGCATGCGAAAGCTACGAAGGTTGGAACATTTAAAATTTAAAATTTAAATTAAAACAAAACAAGGGAAAATCGGTAAAGTACCATCACCCAAACCCTACGTGTCGTCAAAACCGAACACGAAACGTGCTTTAACCGTTGTTCGTCAATCGCCCACCACTACCGCTACGCTCGTCGCAACCAAGATCCAACCACACCACCGTGCTTTACGCCCCCAGGGTGCACCAACGCCATGCTCGCCGTCGCCTCCGGTCTCCCCACGTGCTCCGCCACCGCCGCCTATAAAGCTGCCAATTCTGGCAATCTCGTGTCGATCCATGGTGATCAGCCACAATGGATCACCCCTGCTTATCGTCCTCTACGCTGCAGCAACTTCCAATCGCCAATTGGATCAAGATCCACCGTTGAATCCAAACCTTAGGATGAACGGCCGAAAATGATTCGCTAATTTCTAGACAAATGGAGCCTCTAATCGAAAAAAATTGCAGATGCTGATTTGATTCGTCAAGGGCTTCGCGATGATGTATTAATTGATAGGATTTGAGTAGTTTGAATTTTTGAATTAGATTGAAAATTGGGAATTTAGAGTTTTGAGATATTCACCATTGGAAAGGAGCAGATTAGATTTGAAAGTATGTACAGCAAAGTAGAATAGAAGGCTGCTAGGATTTCATAACAACATATGTATAGGCAAAGATGGAACATGAATGGATGGAACAGATATCGATTGGTCCAAGTGATAACAAAGGCCCGAAATACCAGTTTCGCCCCCGAAACAAAAATGGGTCATCATATATGTCGAAATATAAGCTTTTAATATTTTAAACTCAATGAAACTAATTTCAAACCTTAATTCTATTGCATAGAGAAGTTTGCTTTAAAATCAAATTATATTTATTTTTACGTGTTAATTAAATGAATTATTATTAAATTTATTTAATCACTTTTAAATTCTAAATTAAAAGTTTTCTATCACCATCCTTGATTAAACAAAAATTAATAATTTTTTAAAATTAAATTTTCCATGTTAATTCCAAGATTTAAATATTAAATTAATTTCAACATTTAATTGCAACAATAAGAAATCCGTTCATTATATTTTAAATTTCAAACAAATTCTTTTATTTTGATTTACAAGTTCTTATTATTAAATCAACAAATACCTTATGTGTTCATTAAACATAAGTTTTCATTTATTACACTCATTACTCCACAGTTAATGTCTTTTTTTACATTAACTGCAATATTTTAATTATATTTAATTCCATTGATTACAAAATTAATTTTAAAATAGATTAAAAAATAAGATAAGAAATAAATCAACGTTACATCTTAGTAATTTAAACACATTTCTAAAATTATTGTTTGCAGACAAAGGTTTATAAATCTACGTACTAAATAATTGATTTCTTATTGCATGCTAACATATTTATAATATTGCTTATCCCATTCTTTATTAACATTTATCATTACAATCGATGGAATTTACGTCCAAACAGTTATTCCTTATATTCAAATCAATAGCATTAAATTATGTTCTAATATGCATTACCATCTTTATCTCATTGAAAATTTTCATTTTAAAATTCATTTAAAATCAAGTTATATGTTCTAACAAATTTTTACGTTTATAAATCATAAATTTTAATTCTGACAGTACTGAATTTCAATGTTTTATTTAATGTAATATTTTTAATTTTCAAAAATATGGGTCATTACAGTCTCCCCGGCTTATAACTTCCCCAAATAGAAACAAGAAAGAATCAAGGGAATTGATATATTTTATTCAAAATAGTCAATTTATAAACAATTTAACTTACATTTTTAAGTTTAATATAAATTTGAAAATAACTCAAATTCCATCGCAAATTTCTAAGTCCTATATTTACGAAAAAAATCGGCAGCATCTCCTTTGCGCGGCTAGGTCTGGAAAATAACAGTATCAATAATTACAGACTATACGTTTCTTATTTTAATGATAAAGCGTCCCAAACCAAGGGAAAACAATAAAATACCATTATAAAAACCGTAATCCGAAAATGCACTTATTTGTCGGGTAAACAAAACTCTATTTATGAAACCAAAAGCAATAGTTATTGCTTCCATAAAAATGTATCTTACTTACATAATTCAAAAGAGTTAAAACTATATAAAAAACTGTTAACCCGCCTTTAGTCAAGGCCATGAGCAGATGGATTCAACACGATCAACTTCATGATTATCGAGGCTGGAATAGGATGGATTCGGTTTAAAATAATGAAGTTCAATTGGATATGTCATTTGGTCAAGAAATGGAAGGGGTTGCACGGCTCGGTCTAGAAGATAAGCTCCGTTCGGCACACCTCCCCTCGATCGACACCTCCCCTTGATCGGCACCCTCCCCTCGATCGGTACACCTCCCCTCGATCGGCACACCTCCCCTCGATCGGCACACCTCCCCTCGTTCGGCATGCCTCCCCTCGATCGGCACGCCTCCCCTCGATCGACATGCCTTCCCTCGATCCGCATGCCTTCTCTCGTTTGGCACTCCTCCGCTCGATCGACATTCCACCCCTCGGTCGGCACGCCTCCCCTCGATCGGTACGCCTCCCCTCTCACCTCCTCTCGATCGGCATACCTCCCCTCGATCGGCACACCTTCCCTCGTTCAGCACACCTCCCCTCGTTCGGGACACCTCCCCTCGTTCGACACACCTCCTTTCGATCGGCATACCTCCCCTTGTTGGCACACCTTCCCTTGATCGGCACACCTCCCCTCGATCGGCACACCTCCCCTCGATCGGCATCGTGATGAGGTGGGGATGGCTCGGCTTTATGGTTCTGCATAGTGGCTCGGCATCGGCTATATGGTGACATGGGTCGACATTAATACATGGTCCGGCGCTAGCTTTGCTCCGAGTTTTGGACTAGTCTACTTCGATATCTAGATAGGCTCACTTCAGGTCAATACCTGGGTAACTTCCATTCGGCATATCAACTGCTCAGGGTCGGTCGGCATAATGAAGTAGGCTTCGGTTATGACCTTGGTGGGCCCAAACTACTCAGGAGGCCCAACAACCTGGCTTTGCCTATAAATACAGCATGTGGGTCTCCAGATGGGGGATCTTCTTCTCTCCGCTCTCTAACTTTCTATTTTCTAAGGCTAAAGGTTACTCGATCAGTTATTAACTGTAACTGATTCGAACGTCAATAAAAAGGAAACTTCTGGAGTGGACGTAGGCCGGAGTTAGCCGAACCACTATAAAATTTGTGTTCTTTTTTGCTTTCATTTTAATTTCGACTGTTCTTCATATTATTACTCTCTACATATATTCTATCTGTTATCTGTGACCGTTAGTTGGTGCTTTCATTTACATTTGGGTGCTAGTGATCAATTTTGGCGCTAATATTTTGGTGCTTTCACTGAGAACGCAAGCACTCGGGAATTTTGAAGCTAGAAACTTGGATTCTAGGAAACAATGGCTAGATCATCAGCAAGGAAGCAAGTGACAAAAAAGAGTAATCAGGAGGGAAGTCAAGAGGCTTCCTCTGGAGCTGGAGCAAGTCAAGCATCCACCTACATCGCTAGAGATGAGATGGAAGCAATGTTGAAAAGACAAAAGGAGATGATGCAGGCTCTTCTCATACAATTTGCACAAGCAGGAAATGCAGGAGCTCGGATCTGTGAAGCTGGAACAGAAGCACTCAACCAGCAAGCAGAGAAAATGGCTCAATAGGGGGCAGCCTCCAATCAGCAGACGACTAACAATCTAGATGGACCCAGACTCGGGGGCACACCAACAGGAAATGCTGGACAAATCCATGGAGGGATACCGATGACGCGGTGCAACCCAACACCAACAGGAGTGTAGGAGTATAAGATGAGGAGTATGTGCCTGAATTTCCTCATGAAATTGGGGGGCAGACCAGAGGCAACGGACAAGGATTACAGCTTGGTGACAACGATAGAATGGCGGAGATGGTTAGCCAAGCTATGAGGGGTGGATTGGTAAATAAAGACTTGGAGGATGTGAATAGGAGTCCCTTTACTCCTACTATCAGGCGAGCTAGGAACCCACCGGATTTTAAGCTACCATCGTTGGAGATGTATAATGGAAGGACAAATCCTACGGTTCATCTGACAAAGTATATGAGTCATATGGAAGTGCTAGGGGCATCAGAGGAAGTCATGGCCCGATGCTTCCCATTGTATCTGAAAAACATAGCAGCACTATGGTTTAGACAATTGGAGAGCGGTTCCATTGGAATGTGGACCTAGTTGACTGGGAACTTTATGAGGCAGTTCAGAGTTCACATTTCGAGACCTAAGAATGTGATGAGTTTGGCGGCGCTAAAGCAGAGGACCAGGGAATCTTTGAGAAGCTTTCTGATGCGATTCAATGCAGCGGCTGCATTAGTGGATCGACCAGATCCATCCATGGTCTTAATAGCAGCTGTATCTGGCATAGCTAATGGAACAGAGATCAAAAATTCACTGACAAGGGATCCACCTATGGATCTAGGGGAGTTTTATCATGAAGCCGAAGGATTTCTACGGTTAGAGGATGCAAATGCTAAGAGAGAGGAAGGAGAAGGAGATGAGGTTTATGCGGTCAAGGGTGAAAATCCTTCTAAAAAAGATTCAGGAACTGATGAAGGGAAATGGAAGGCCAGGGATAACGACGATGGACCAATGCGACCACGAAAGGAACCGAGGTTCACCTCTTATTCAGAGATGAACGAGACTTTGGAACGAATTTACCAAGACACTAGGGGGCAGATTCCTTATCAAAGGCCAATGAGAAGGGATCCGACCAGCAATGAAAGAAGATCGGACAAGTATTGTTTGTTCCATAAACTGAAAGGTCATCGCACAAATGATTGTAGGCACTTGAAGGATGAAGTTGAGGGGCATATCCGGAATGGTCTGCTATCCCAATATGTGAGACGAAGGGCCACAACGGTGGAACAAGAACGACCACCACCTGCACCTACTGGGGACGGGTCGGGATCAAGGCGTCAGCTTATTATCAACTAATTGAAATAATGAAGAATAAGTAGCAAACTCCACACCAATGCGATTAAGTCATTTACAGACGTATAGGACCGCGAACGATCCTCAAGCATGCCATGATACGACTATAAATCGCATCAATGTAGGTGTTTGCACTTCGACGTCCCTGTTTTTCTTTTATTTTCCATTTCTCATGTTTGGACTTGATTTTGTTTGACTTTTCTATTGAAAGACTTATTTCGGACAAAAGTATGCCATCTGTGATTCCATAACGGCTAAACCACTTACTCATGTAAGGGATCGCGAACGGTCCTCGGGCATGCTCTGAGATGGCGATAAACCACCATAATAAATAAGTCAGAAATTCACTCGAACGTGAAATCTGGCATTATTAATACTAAGTCCCCCCGGACACACACAACTCACCTCGAACGGCACCCGATCGCGAACGATCACAAATCCCCTCGAACGGAACCCTATCGCGAACGGTCACTACACCACAAAAGGCTTTTAACAGCGTTTGATAAACGCTGTAATACGATACAACAGCGTTAGTTCAAACGCTGTATAACGACATGCTGTCGTATATACAGAACTTACAACAGCTTTTTGATAAACGCTGTTGAAACATCACTTTGACAGCGTTTCGTACATGCTGTCAATAATGTTTTTACAGCGTTTTCAAACATGCTGTATTATGTTTCTACAGCGTTAATAATTTAGCTGTCGGAGATGTTTTAATTCTACTTTAACTTTTTACAACAGCTTTTTATAAACGCTGTTAGTGAATCATCAACTATTTCGACAGCATGTACTAAACGCTGTTATTGACTATTTAAAGATAATTACAGCACGAATTGAACGCTGTTGTTTCTTCATTGACAGCATTAGTCAGACGCTGTCTTTTATTTATATATCAACTTTAATATTCCACTCTATTTTTGAATATTCCAGAACTATATTTTGAGTATATTCAAGCAACTAGTATATATAACATGTTTTAATAACTATTAATTAGTTACATAAACTAGTTAAGACAATATTAATAAACAAAAGACATCCATAAACCAAGTTTCAATAATATCCATAACCAAAAATAACAAAGTAAACTAAGTTGCCACAAATTTTGTTAAACAAAGACACGTTATATGTTAAACAAAAATATAATATCAATACAGTAAGTCCGCACCAAATGCCAACAAGAAAACGTGCATCTAAAATGTTTCATATGCTTGCTACTTGCTACGGAAGAAGAATGTGTCATCGCCATCTTTAATTACCTGCAATGGAAGCCTGCAAGGATTCCATCACTTGCTCAACGTACTTATATCTAGACTTTCACTGCATACTCAACATCGCAGCCTCACTCATTCATGTGTAGTTACTCCGTATATGCCAGTTCTCCCATTCACTGTCACGTGCTCAATATTCCAGATCTGCTAGTCCATACACACAAATATACTTACATATAGTTGAGCCAGCCTGCAAGGATAATTGAGCTCCCGTGGGCATTTGTTAATTGCAGCCACTTCATTTGGTGACACCATCTCATGCAAGGTCTGCATCACTTCCCACCTAAAACTGCAACATCGTGCACTAAGATTACTTTCTATTAAGTAACATCAAACTAAGATTAAAAAAATTAAAGCGCACATGTAAAAAAATGATGAAAGCTTATAATAAACAGAGTTACCACAATTTCCCAACATAAGTCTTGTTCAATTTGACTTGAATTATAAGGATATTAAATACATAACTCCTCACACTCTAAGCACACAAAAAAGGAAACATGACTCGACTATCACAAAGGTTAGCACCACTATCTGCTCATGATATTCCCTGCTATTTAAACCAAATGTTGTTGGAATATACAGTAAAACTATGGTTTATTTCTAGATATGAAGCTCGGTTTATCATTTTCCACAAACAAAATATCTATCATGCATTAAAATAAAATCATCTACGATAAAAATTACTTACCTGAATTTATATTTTATATTTACACATGAATTAGAATCTACGTTCCGTTATAAATATAAATAATATAACTATCACTTGGGCACTCGCTGCAAATGCCAACACGGTTCCAGCACATTTTAGGACTCACATAATGCACATGTTTCATACTTATCTATTCACCGACCTTCTCTATTTTTCTAGATATATCCATATGTATATTATATTGTGATGATACCAACCCTAGGTGTTCAATGTCCCTTTAAGAATTTAGCTAAATGCCATGGTTAAAATATTGTTTTGACTATTATCTGCACACATAAGTACGTAACCATGTTAAGTCACCTGGATTTCCAAAAAGAGAAGTTATGTGAAGTAAAAACATCTAATTACCTCACGCAACAATGGCCTATGTTAAAATTGTCAAAATAAAATAAGATGATGAAATTACAGCTATATTTTTCCTGAATGATAGGTTTGCTGCTACCAAACTTTATTATGCCCAACTTAATCCTTATCCTTACATAAGGGCATGCTAGCAGTTAATACTCATTTCAACAACTATTTAATATGAACAGTTAACTATAAACAAACTAATAATTATTAGCTGCTGAGTGTTGCATTACCAGAAAGAATGGACCATCTATATATTATTATTATCTTCTAATATGATTCACACGATTCAATGAGTTTTGACAACCAAACTATTCCATAAATAAAACTTGCATTAAAAGTTTGTCAGCCATTTCATCACTGAACACACGCACACTATGGGGCATAATTAAGCAAACCATAGGATATATGTTCATAATTGCAGTTAGCACTACAGGATCAAGTTCTAAAACTACGGTACTAAGAAGATTTGATACGAGACTCAAATGCCTTTATTATTAAAATTGGTTGCTAGCGTAGTGATAAACGATGTATGGTTAATGTCTCCGTCATGGAGCACTCGGTTCTTTTGATATGAACGTATGGGAATCATATCAGAGTTAAAGTCATTTTCTTTTCTAGCGGTGTACTTTGTTTGTTTTTGTCGAAGAATAGATGACAAGCAAGCAATCAAGTTTTCAACTAATGTTTTGACGTGATTTTTCTAGAACCAGTCGTATAAGACATTACAACCATACTCAAAAAGCATAAGATGAGTCAACAGTACGAATGACGTACCTGTACAATCAAGATATGCCAAATTTCACAAGCCAATTTCCTTTGTAGTGTCACCAAGCTCAATCAAGATATTATCGCCTTTTGAGATTATCTTCCTAATTGTAAAAATAAGAAAGCAAATCAACACAGACGCAGAGTTTAACATGTGATAGTAAATAACTAAATATACACCAATCCTTGGTAAACAATCACTATTGAAGTCTACAATTATCAAGTGATAGCCAAAACTAATAATTCATCTTTAATCATAGAAGCTGCTAAGAAATTTCGATAGTTTGAACTATGGACCTGACCTGACGTAATATATTTGCTCTTTTCGAAACCTGAATCATCCCATTTTTTTCTCTAGATATCGAACTCTCTAGAGCCGTTGATGATTCTAGCATTCCACTTGTCCCCATAACTGCTACTGAAGATGATAAAGAAGATGTT
The DNA here is from genome assembly GCA_030765085.1 of Allium cepa. NCBI lineage: Eukaryota > Viridiplantae > Streptophyta > Magnoliopsida > Asparagales > Amaryllidaceae > Allium > Allium cepa. The sequence goes on from CM060939.1 coordinate 161,807,256, forward strand.
ACCAAACAGTCCGTGCCAGTCACATTGTCTACAACAAATAATTTAAATGCTCAAGAGTTTCTAAAGCATTCAAGTGGGGCAGTTGGTGCAGAAACAGATGTAGCAGCAGCTGCAAAGGTGGCACTTACAGCAATAATCAAAAGCAGTGAAGAAGATAACTTGATAGATCATTACTTGCTTATTAAGTTGTTGTCTGAACCATCAATGCTAAACAATCTACTATCAGATTACAACGTACTGAAACAAAATGAAATGCCTTTATCCACTGCGCTAACTTTGTGCAATCGTAGTATAACTAGAGGAAGTAATGTGTAGAACATGCAAACCTAAAACACAATTCTATTAAACCTGCAGTTAAATATAATTAACATCATCATTCTGTTGAGTACCTAGCATCCAGTTCAATCAAAAGAATCCTTGACTAATTAGGGATGATGATGTGGACCACTCTCCTAGTTTAACTTTCCTAGTTCAGTAACACTTCAATCACAATATGTATAACGAAGTAATGTACATGTTACTAGATCATAACTAATTATCGAAAATATTTTGAAGTTTTTCCAAAGCCGATATATATACCTCCAGCACTTGCAAAGGGTCCAAAGATTCCCCATGATTGTGCAGAAGACGGACAACATCGTTAAACATAAGTGCTCTGTTGCCTTGGAATCTTCTAACTTCTTTGAAACCATTGAAAGAAAATACAATATAAAAAATAATTGGCAGATGATGTTAGATGATTGCAGAGATACAAACATAATTATGGTATTGTCTTCATTTAGGAACCTTATGAAGATTAAAAAAAATATTACCATTGTATGTATCATCTAGCAATCCTCTTCCAGTTAATGAAGCAATCAATCCATATGTACTTTGTAGCAGAGCCTACTTAAAGCGCATCTGGACCTGTTCAGCAATAGGCAAAGGTTGAGCAGATTGGAAATTAAGGAGCACTCACTTAATTATAGTAAAGTCTTTAAAATTTGTCTACAACAACCAAATCATAGTTCAGGCTTAACCTTGACGTGCCATATTATATATATATATATATATATATATATATATATATATATATATATATATATATATATATATAAGCTGACTGGGACAAAAAAATTCATTATACTATAAATTACTGCTAGTGTTTTAATTTCTGTACGTTTTTTGACAAAAAAATAATTGTATACTAATGAAATTATAAGTCACTAGTGAAACGAAGCCAATAATTACTGAAGAATTAAATCTAAAAATATGTGTTGTGAGGTTAAAAATATTTCTAAGATGTAGATTAAATTTTTTAAACTTTCAACTTTGAATAATTATTGTATACTAATAAAATTATAAGCCATTTGTGTATGTCTGCTAATTATTCTTTTGCATTTATAATTTCAATGCAAGAATTTTAAGAACCAAGAATCAGAAGAAAGCAGCAAAAAAAATAGTGGAACCGAAGTGCATGGGATACTTATCAACTGTTGCTGCAGGCAACCAAGCAAAGCTAATGGTGAACATTACATCCGAACAAGAATTTTCTCCTTCAGCGTTAGCATCAGCAATCGATGTAACATACACCGGAGGCCATTTGAGTTGCATGTGCGGTGACCAAACTGCTGCTATGCAAATGACATTTCAACTTGAAGGGTTCGGGCATGGAGACGTGGTAGACTTCATAATTGGAGAGCTTTTTGAAGAGACTAAAGAATTCAAGGATGGGGATTTTGCAGTAGTCGATATGCTGACTGGGAAAAAAAATTCATTATACTATAAATTACTGCTAGTGTTTTAATTTCTGTATGTTTTTTTACAAAATAATAATTGTATACTAATGAAATTATAAGTCACTAGTGAAACGAAGCCAATAAGTACTGAAGAATTAAATCTAAAAATATGTGTTGTAGGGTTAAAAATATTTCTAAGATGTAGATTAAAATTTTTAAACTTTCAACTTTGAATAATTATTGTATACTAATAAAATTATAAGCCATTTGTGTATGTCTGCTAATTATTCTTTTGCATTTATAATTTCAATGCAAGAATTTTAGGAACCAAGAATCAGAAGAAAGCAGCAAAAAAAATAGTGGAACCGAAGTGCATGGGATACTTATCAACTGTTGCTGCAGGCAACCAAGCAAAGCTAATGGTGAACATTACATCCGAACAAGAATTTTCTCCTTCAGCGTTAGCATTAGCAATCGATGTAACATACACCGGAGGCCATCTGATTTGCATGTGCGGTGACCAAACTGGTGCTATGCAAATGACATTTCAACTTGAAGGGTTCGGGCTTGGAGATGTGGTAGACTTCTTCTAAATCGAAATGCAGTCACAATTTCATATAAGGTGATTTATGCTTTTCCTATCCTTTTCGACAATTATTTATAGCAAGCATTATTTTTCTCTAATGTACAAGTTTTAGGATACTTGACCATAATTATATTTTGAATTTCAACTAATAACCAATGCACATGCATTACTATATCTGTAACATGAATAACTCTGATTGTTTTCATAGAGAAGAAACACACATTTATTTTAAGTAACCCACTTTCATAGAGAAATTATACCACCGACCTAAAAACATATTAACAGGTACTGGCTAACAGGCAGCTAAACTACACATGAATTATTAAAATTGAAGAAAGTAATACTTACAATTCATAGTTGTTTAAAACAACAAGCTTGTTGGGAACACAAGACTGTCCTCCTGATTTGCATGTTGTATCACAAGATTCCCTCTGCCTAATAATTCGAAATGTAATGTGTGTATAAACGAACAATAATAACTATTGTGCTAAATATTTGAAATTCAACGAGAAACATACTTTCCGATGACAACATTCACTCCATAAAATTTTGCTTCAGAGTTTGACTCTATGATACCTGATGCATATACTTCACTCTTTTTGAAACATTCAAAAAAAAAACTAAACTTATGCGCACCCGATGTATTTGATTCCAGGAAAAAGCAGTGATGAAAATCTCTTGCATAAGCATTCTCATGCACAAGACTGTCCTCCTTGCCTGTATGTCTAAAGTGCATCATCAAATAGCAAAAAAATCAATTCAAGTTTTGAAAAATGTCAATGAGGCATGAAATTGCTTTAATGAACATGAGAACAAAGTATGCGATCACATCAGACAATTCCATACCAACCAATCCAAGTCCAATTGTATGCAGTTCGGGAGCATGGTAGATCCCGCCTGTATCCAGCATTAAAAAATCAAAATCATTGGGTTTACTGATATAATTCTCACTTACTCATGATTTGATATGCATTCATTTATCATTTCATGTTTAGACTATCATGTTTATAAAGTTAATGCAACCCGAAGACAAGCAAAAACTATGATGGAGATGATGATAACTTTAGAGTACCAAAGTCTCATGTTTACTTTCATGAAATAATTGCTATGTATAAAGGTAAAGAGACTGTAAATATTACCGTTTGAGCATAGAAGAACATCAATGAAAGTAGAGGGGAAGTAGAGGTAGCAATGCCAAACACGACATATTCTTACTGACTAGAATGGTTGCTTCTAGTAGATCTCGAGATATGAAATTTCGCCCCATTCCATTACATGATATTTCATTATTTATTCGTGGATATTCTTTCTTTAGTGTACAAATTGATCAACACAAAACAAAAAAGTAGTTTACAATGCTTTTTCAAATTATTTTTACCCTTAATTAAAATGAAACAATATTCAATTCAATTTCAATCACTCTTTTGGATCATTTATCGTACTAACTATCAAGAATAGCTATAATGAATCGGTGATCATTATAAATTACTACCTTTTTTGGGCATCATTTGTTTAGCAAAAGAATAACATTGCCAACTATCTAGTGATCAAAGATTAGAATAACAAATAAAAAGGGCATGCTCACTTAGTGGTATAATAATAAAAAACAATCATAGCAACCTTCCACAATAATTAAGCAATTTGCCATATACAAATACATATGTGTGTATATGTATATATGTGTGTATATATCTGGACAGTAGAAATTAATTTGCTTAGTTTAAGTAATGTTTTAGCTATTGGGCAGCCACATTTTTGCGCTGATCAACAAGAAGTGAAGGTCATGTAGTAATCCATAGTGAGGTCGTAGTCTTCTATACAGACAATTCAATCATCCATTAGGCAAAATGCATACGGATCAAAAGAACACCATTGTCTATAAAACTTAGTAGGACCCTTATTGACAGTGAGAGATGGTGACCTGTAATTTTCTCATAATTTTTCTTTTGTCCAACTATTACATCCTTGAAAAATTATACCTACTCATTGTCTGGTTCTTCTTGATACTGGTGTTGATCAATCGAGCATCGCCAAGAGAAGCATAAGTGTATCTGAAAAAGTAGTGTCGATGATTCATCGTCTCCTAATAGTTTACCGTCGCACCTAAGAAAATTTGATAAAGATATTGAATTAATAAAATCCTAGAAGGAGAAATGTGTGGCCGCATGAGCAAGACTTTTCGATTATATGTCTACTTATTGTTCAACGAGGTTAGAAACTATTTGGAAACAATAAGCTTGGACCATTGTTCTCTTTAAGTAAAAAATAAAGGAACAGCTTACCATGTTCTCCACTTATATAGACTTGAACTTTTACGAAAACTTAGCAATTATGATGTAACAATCAAAATACATTTTCAACCTTTTACCATAACAGAAAGGACAACATTTTCCAATATGTGCTTAAGCATAATAATATATTCTTAAGCATAATAATATACATATGTCAATTACATCAAAACTCCTTTTTGTGAAATTGAGATAACTTAGTTAAATAATCTTAGTTTTTCAAAATCGAGTAAAAATCATTTTTGCAATACTAGGCATTCTCAATATTGAGGAAACCGAGTGAACCTCGGGTTTGCAAAACTTAGCAACACTCAGATTGCAAAACTGAGAAAAATCAGTTTTGAAAAAATGACAAAAACTCATTATTGTTAAATCGGTGTTCGATCATGTGTGTAATCAATGAATGACAAATGTTAAACATATTTAGCATGTGCAAATCAAACATTTGACTTGAGTCATAAGATCCAATTTCAAGGTTAAAGCTCCAGAAATTTTTGATGTAGCAGTTCCCTTACATAAACATTCACATTCAAAGTAGATGTCCCTAAACAACTTCTATGTCATGTATGTAGACTAAAATTTCTTATTAACTTATTATCCAACTATACAGATAGGAAAATGAGAATACTCTTAGCAATAGAAAAAGATCATACTAATGAAGCCATATGCTATGTTTGCTGAGGGAATCTCCTACTCCAAGTGCATCCATGGCTCTCCATGCATTTTCCCACGCAGTTAAAGCAAATCCATAGGATCTCAATTCACTTGATAATTCTAATACCAAGTTCTTTATTTTCTTTCTACAAAGAAAGTACTATTATCGATTTCAGTCTGAAATAATCATACATTTTACTTATATATGACTTATACTGAAGGGTAAATCAACTTTGCAATACTGGGTATATTCAGTATTGAAAAAACAGGAAAAAACTGAGTAAAACCCAGTTTTTCAAAATTGAAAAAAAAAAAGCAATTTTGAAAAATAAGAAAAATCAATTTTGTTAAATCAGTGTTCCAGCATGTGTATAATCAAAGAATGACAAATATCAAACATATTTGACTCTATTGCATCTAGTAATCTAGGATATAATAATTATATTTCTCAATATTCAATTGCAACATTTTTTTTTCCTACCCACAATATCTCTTTCTACATACAACAATGTTTAAAAACCAAGTTTCCAAAGTAAACTTTTGAAGCATAATAGCAATAAATGTTTGATATTTAATATGGTTAACAACATCAGACAGTAAGGAAACATGTCAAACGAATACCAATGTCTTACCTTTACATTACAGTCGGATTAAAGGATAACGGCTGGATGTGGTCTAGAAACAGTTGAAGTGTTTCTATTCCAATAGCCTGGGATTGGTCGGTAGCACCATTACCACCCTAAATTGTAGCTGAAGTGGTCTAGAATTTAGGGTTTTCATTTAGGGTTTCTTGCGGAGGGCAAAAGTATTTGCGATTTTGGATTAGGGCTTCTTGCGGAGGCTGAAAATGATTTAGAATTTTTGTGCGGATGATAAGATTGAGCGAAGGGAGAGCTGAAAGTGAATGATAATTGAGAAGTATTCCATTAAGGTTCTTGCTTTATTTTGGAGGGAAACAAAATGATAAATGGCGGCCATGAAAATAAATGTCGATTTATTTAGAGGGAAGATATTAGACAGCGATTATCAAATCTTGTTGATATCTAAAATCGCAAATAACTGCGTGCATGGTTAAGACGCTGTTCTATTTTGCTGTCAAATGCAGTTTTTCTTGTAGTGGGTCCCAACTCGTCTCGAATGGCACCCGATCGCGAATGATCAAAAATCGCCTCGAACGGCACCCGACCGCGAACGGTCCCAACTCTCCTCGAACGACACCCTATCGCGAATGATCACAAATCGCTTCGAACGGCACGCGACTGCGAACGGTCCCAACTTGCCTCGAACGATCACAAATCGCCTCGAATGGCACCCGACCGCAAATGGTCCTAACTCGCCTCGAACGGCACCCGATCGTGAACGATCACCAATGCCTCGAACGACACCCGATCGCGAACGATCACCATTCGAGGCGAATAGCACCCAACCTCGAATGGTCACATGCTACCTCGAATGACATACGATCGCGAACGATCATCATTCACGGTCCGGTAAGACTATCAATTTCTTTGCAGGTCATTAACAGGATATGAACATCCAGCTTATTGAGCTACAAAACACACCTTCCAATAGCAAGGCATGTTTTGGGGGGCAAAGGGTTAACCCTCCTTTAGCCAAGGCCATGAACAGGCGGATTCAACCCAACCAACTACACGATTATCGATGCTGGAATAGGATGGATTCAGTTTAAAAGAATGAAGTTCACTGGGAAATGTCACTGGTCAAGAAATGGGGGGGTTGCACGGCTCGGTCTGGAAGATAAGCTCCGTTCGGTACACCTCCCTTCGATCGGCATACCTCCCCTCGATCGGCGTACCTCCCCTCGATCGGCACACCTCCCCTCGATCGGCACACCTCCCCTCGTTCGGCACACCTCCTCTTGTTTGGAACACCTCCCAACGATCGGCACACCTCCTCTCATTCGGAACACTTCCCCTCGATCGGAACACCTATACCTCCCCTCGTTCGGCACACCTCCCCTCGATTGACACACCTCCTCTCGATCGGCATACCTCCCATAGATTGGCACACCTCCCCTCGTTCGGCACACCTTCCCTCGTTCGGCACACCTCCCCTCGTTCGGCACACCTCCCCTCGAACGGCATTGAACGTCGCTCGGCAACGTGATAAGGTGGGGATGGCTTGACATTATGGCTCGGCATAGTGGCTCGGGATCGGCTATATAGTGACATGGGTCGGCATCAATACATGGTCCGGTGCTAGCATTGCTCCGAGTTCTGGACTAGTCTGCTTCGATATCCGGATAGGCTCGCTTCGAGTCAATACCCGGGTAACTTTCGTTTGGCATACCAACTGCTCAGGGTCGGTCGGCATACTGAAGTAGGGTTCGACTGTGGCCTTGGTGGGCCCAAACTACTCAGGTGGCCCAACAACCTAGCTTTGCCTATGAATACAGCATGCGGGTCTCCAGATGGGAGATCTTCTTCTCTCCGCTCTCTAACTTTCTATTTTCTAAGGCTAAAGGTTACTCTATCAGTTTGTAACTGTAATTGATTCGAACATCGATAAAAAGAAAACTTCTGGAGTGGACGTAGGCCGGAATTAGCCGAACCTCTATCAAATCTGTGTTCTTTACTGAATTTTGTTTTAATTTCTTCTTCATATTATTACTCTCTACATATATTCTATCTGTTATCTGTGATCGTTAGTTGGTGCTTTCATTTACATTTGGGTGTTAGTGACCAATTTTGGCGCTAACAAATACAATATATTAGTTGCTCCCATCAATAACAAAAACAACACAACATAAATAATAATCATATGCAAATAAAAGCAGTACAACCATTATATGCAACCAAAGAATCCATCACACATCCAAGCAACCAAAACTAATGGTTTGACCAGGTTTGGAAACTTTTCATCATATAAGGGTGATAAATACCAAGTGTACCTTACGCTTAACAGCCTTAGGTAATTGCTCAATAGATTATTTATACAGCCTCAAACGATTTGAAGTATCATTACCCATACTCTCATAAGCCAAACAACATAGAATTTAAATGTTATTTAAGTTTGTATGATGTATATATATCATTTGTACACAATATTAATTCTGATCGCTTGCTTGAATACATAAATTTCACTTTCGAACTAGTATTGTTAACTCGACTACTCTAGTGTGGTCTCTGATCTGGTTCCTTGATTACAAATCTATGTTTTCCTTGCACAACCATAAACTATGATAGAAAACTTCAAAATCATATCAAAAATCCATATCAAGCATTCACAACCAAGAATCAAGCGGAAAATTCTAACTCGGTCTGGTATGAGTTACCACAAATCATGTATTCGAATCTGGATCAGAATTGTTATGCGAGATCTATGCACATCTTACATATTTTATTCTATTGGTTTCCTTTTACACATTATTTACTTTTCATTTATTTTAAATTCTCATCCATTCGTATAAGATCGTCTTTTATTAATTTATACATTTACTTACATAGATATTTCCAATTCAATATTTAAAATCATCGATGAATAAATTCTTAAAATATTACATAAGTTTCTTTGCAATTTAATTTATATTTAGTTACTTATATAACTTGATTTCCATTTAATATTAATATTCATTAGTATACAAATTCATGCTTAAGTTTTTCTACGTTGATTCACATTTTTTTGTTCATATATAGTATCATTTAATATTAAATCCATTTATGAATCATTTCAACATTTACTTAAGTTTATAATCATTTATTTAAATAGTATTTGCTTTTTTTACCATTCAATTTAGTTATTAAGCATTTCAAAACATAAAATTAAGTTTATAATATTTATCGTAATGTCTTAATTCTTATTATAGACATAATTTCATTTTGAAACATTTTTATTACTTAAGTTTTTACTTATATAGTATTCCATTAAATCCTAGAAGCATATACAGGTAACCTTATTCATTTTACATAACAAAAATGTTCAGTAGTTTAAATCTTCTTAATTTTCATTATCTTCCAATTCAAGAGTTACAAAACTTCCTCTTTTATATTTTCATTAAACATTTAGCTTTTAATTTTAGATTTCAAATTGGATGTTTCCGACCATTTAAATAATCGAAAATTCCATTTCATTTCAGTAATTGAAAATTAGTAATTAACAGAAAACTTAAGAAATAAATATTGGGTTTCATTTCAAACCATCTTGAAATAATTTATACTTAAATCTTTTGCATATCAAATCATACTTAGAAAATTAAAAAAAATTCACCAAAACAACTGTGTAGCAAAGCTACTATAGTATTCTTTCCACTTTAAAACTCAAAAATGAACATCGATGATGCCACGGTCATCATCGAAATTATTTTCCAGCAACAAAAGAGGGGAGTATAAAACTTATTTTCTTTAAAATTCTTTAAGAACATTTCTTTCAAATCCCATTGAAAATACTTCCAAATAATACCAATATCATTTTTCCAAAAAAGTTTGAAAACTAAGTTCAAAAACCCGAAATTTAAGTTCTTAAATTTTCAATTTAAATTCACTTTATTTGTAAATCATAATTTATAAACCTTATTTATAAAATTTCATTTCTCATACCATATAATAGTTCATAGTTTAAGAACATTGACCAACTAACAATAAATGACAATAATTGAATATTATCATTTACTAACAAACAACACACCAAAAATAACTATCAATTTATGAAATAATTCTTTTAAATACAAAATATAATACCAGGAAAAAAAATTATTTACCAATTCCAAAATCAATATTGTGTTGATTTATCCTATTCAAGTGTTTAGGAATTCCTATCGATGCCATAACATCCTATGTACCGAGCGAAATTTATAAATACCCAACAGAACAAATTAACACAATAAAAAAACATTTTTATAGTACTAACAAATATGCTCTCTCATATATATACACACTCACACTCATTCTGGGGTAACTAACCATATCTCTAATGAGTTGACCTCAACTGGCTAAGGTATCTTTAAACCAAAGCTGTAATACCAACTATGACGATCCACCTTTCTGGACGATTCAAGTCGACGATAAACCACACATGTCTAACTTAAACCATTCAAAAAGGCATATTATCAATAGCTTTTAATAAGAAAATAAGAGAAAAGAGGTAAAGGAAAACACATAATCTCGCAACGGAATGACAAAATATAGTAATTAAATAAACAGTTTATGAAGCTGTTTTACTATATACATTTGATTTCTAATTTCACAACATAATCAGAGTAAAATCAACAAACATACCAAAATAATGCACTAGAATAATAATAGTAAATACGGTCTAGCAAACTCCATCTCCATCTTCAAGGAATAATGTCTTCAAACACTGAAGTGCTTAGCCTGACCCGAGAGTAATGAAAAGACAAAACACTTGAGTCAGGACTAAAAGTTCTTATGTAAGTTAAATCAATAACGGGAAAAATATGAGGGTAATAGCTTCAGAGACGTTTACGGGATTTTCCATCTCCTATCAAGTGTACAACATGAGTGTAATAACTTAAGAGATGTTAAGGAATTCCATCTCCTAAGGATCCATCAAACTATCTATATGTAAGATACGTTATATATGTAGTGTCAATCAATAAAGTAAAGTATTAAAATAGCATTAAGGCTTTACATTGATCCTCCTTAACACATTTTTAAGCAAGTAGTCTATGCAGGTCCTATAACATAACCAGTAACATCGATAGCTAATGAGTCCCCTATATGTACCATGCTAGAAAAAAATCGTAGCGGGCGCGTATAGGGATAAAAGTAAGACAAGGCACGTGAGGCAACGTCCAACGTAGGATACTACCAATTCGAGTCGCCTAACTGGTGGTAACCCCTAATGGCCCACCGCAAACATCCATCCTATAATCAAATCAAGGTGCACCGATCAAGTCAAAAAATCAATATAGTAATACAAAGAATAGATGTCGCTAGAGGTAGCTAGCCTCGTTGGTCAGGACAAGTCGTCATGTTTTACTCATTTCCAATTGACACAGATGTCGAGGTCTATCCATCATCGTTCGCTTTCTTCAAATTCCGGACACGTTTGCCAATCTGACTACTTAATACCGGATCATCCACTGCGTACATAGTTGTTAAAGTGGTTCCAGTATTGACATACAGTATGCCAATGTTCGATCCCGACCACTTTAATAAAAAAACATCATTTTACCCACCCTTTGGTTCTTTTAAATTTCAAGAACAAGTCATTTTCATATCAAAATATCACATTAACTTCAAAATCATTTCGAATTCAAATTAGGTTTTACCTTCGTATCAAAGCATTCGTACTTAAATCAATGATTTAAATCTAAATAGTTCCCCATTAAAACAGTTTGAATATTAAAAATGGTTCAAATAATTAAAATAGTTTTTCATTGAAAAATAGTTTGGAATAATTAAAATAGTTTAAAGATTGAAAATAGTTTAGAATATAAAATAGTTTTAATATTGAAAATAGTTTGGATGATTAAAATGGTTTATATATTAAAATAATTTTATTATTAAAATAGTTTATATTCTTTCGTTCATAACAATTTGAAGTCATGTTCCAAATCATAATGAAATTAATTTTTTTATTTCCAATTCAAGTCAGCTTTATATTCAAATTTTGATTTAAATCAACCTCAATTCAAACAATTTGAACTTTTACTTCAAATTCAATTTAAATGATTCTATTCAAAAGCCGAAAGTTCAATTCACATCCCATTTTTGAAACAACTTAGTTTAAATCCATTTCACATCCAAACATGGAAATACCAATTTAAAACGTTTTAATTAAAGTAAATTCAAATTTTAAATTAAAATTTAAACCTTTAAAATAATTCACTTTCAATAAATTCAGATCATATCACAATTTCAACTTTAAAATTTGAAATTAAATCTTTAAAGAATTTCATTTAAATAGCTTTAGTTTCAACATTTCAAATCTTGAACTAGAAAATTATTTAATTCATATAAATCCAAATTTTATTTTCTTTAAAACAGTATCATTTAAAACAATTAAAATTTAAGATTTGTAACCATTTAATTTTACCAAATCTGATGTCCATATATAATTTTCTACCCTATGGCCAAGTGATCGTTTATTTCAATTTAATTACAGGGATGGATATATATCATTTCAATCCATAATTACATTGGTATATATCATTTCAACATATTTCTTAGTTCAGTTCAAATAATCCAAATGACATTTTATAGGATGTCAAATAATAAATAGGGTAATAACAAGGATATGTCCTAATAAATAAACAACCATACATCCAACATCAATCAATAGGCATCCAGTTGCAACCAACATCCAAATCAACCAAAATATCACAACAGTTACTAGTTATCAATTATCGGTGTGTAACTAGCAATTAAATTCATTATTAATTTAAATGTCAATTTAATCTAGTATAAACTTCAAATTAAATTTAAATGATAATTTAAATTACCAAACAACAATAAATAAAAAGTTATCACTTTATGATTTCAGTTTAACTAACATCAAAAGATTTAGTATTGTGTGAGTGGGTTTAATCACTCATCTTTGATTTATAGCCCATTAAAAATCCGATAAAAGCCCAAAAGCTCAATTGTCTCAAGATTTAACAAAACCAGTTTCATATTGTATGGAATTTCGATACGAATCCAATGGAAGAAACTGCACATGAATTGGAGTTTGTTTGCAAAATTTATGAAGGTTAGAGCATTTAAATTTTAAAATTAAAATAAAACAAGGGAAAATCTGTAAATTACCATCACCCAAATCTTACATATCGTCAACGTCGAACATAAAATGTGCTGCAGTCACCGTTCGTCAATCACCCATCGCCGCCGCTATGCTCGTCGCAATCAAGATCCAACCACACTGCTACGCTCTATGCCTCAGGCCGCACCTACACCATGCTCGTCGTCGCCTCCGGTCTCTCCATGTGCACTACCATCGCCTATAAAACTGCCAATTTTGGCGATCTCGTGCCTATCCAAGGTGATCGGCCACAGTGGATCACCCCGACTTGTCGTCCTCTACGCTGCAGCAACTTTCGATCACCAATTAGATGAAGTTCCACCATTGAATCCAAACCCAAAGATAATGGTCAAAAACGATTCGTCAATTTCTGGACAAATAGAGCCTCTAATCGCAAAATGAATTACAGATTCCTAGTCCATTCATCGTGAGCTTCACGACAATATATTATTTGATAGGATCTAAGCAGTTTGAATTTTTGAACTAGATTAGAAATTGGGAATTTAGGGTTTTGAGATATTCATCATTGGAAAGGAGCAGATTAGATTTGAAAGTTCGTAAAGAAAAATAGAATAGAAGGCTATTAGGGTTTGAATTAGTATTCCACCATTCACTAAGGTTTAGGGTCATGCTCCCATAATTACCCAATCCCATAAACTGGTTTATTCGATGACATAATTTTCCAAAAGGTTATTGTTACCCAATGATAGTTTTGTTAGGCCAACCAAAAATCTATCTGGTTGACTCGGGCAATGATATGTCAAATGATCCAACGATCTTTTAGTCCACTTAAACGAAAATAATAATGGTCTCCTTGATCAGTAAGAGAAAATATTTACGGTCTCCTAAAATAGGTAGGAGAAAATAACAATGGTCACTTAAGAATGATAGGAGAAAAACATAGGTGAGTTGCTACAAGTTCCTTCGGATGCTTAACTCGTATTTTTAGCTTCAATATCAACAAAGAACTATGCATTTAAATCGCCGAACTAACCATCTAAGAGCTCAATGGTTGGATGATAGGGCGCAACCCTACCCTAATCTCCATTCAAATATATGGTTTTAAAATACCCATGATTCTTGTCTTTTGATCAGTCCAAGACATTCTAACACAATTTCATCTTTCTGATATCCTAAATGCAATTCTACTCACTTCGGAGTTTAAGTCCGACCATGCACACTACTAGAGCAACCCTGCCTACATTACTTGCTAATTGTAAAGATTAAAATGTTAGGTGATAGAAATTTACACATAAGTGAGCATGTCTACAATTTATCATATGAAATAAATAATTGATCAAAGTATAAAGCTTAACACATCTTCAACCATCAATATATATATATATATATATATATATATATATATATATATATATATTCATGTGATGGCCAATTTATGCACAAAATTACTTATAATAATTAATATTTCACTTTTCTAAGACTTATTAAAATGGGCTAAAATCTCCTTTCCTTTCTTTGAAAATTTCAAAAATGCTTAACAAAACCATCTTTTTGTCTATATAAAACTTAGCCCAGCATAAAGTTAACACTGACAGGTGCCATAAAGTAGTTATCCTTTCTTTCAAAATTTGTGTTATTGCACATTGAAATATATCATGCGATCGCATATTGAATACCTTGGCCATCACATGTCAAGTAAATTATAACTATCACATGTTGACACTATCTATAGTCATTTCATATTGACATATGTAGTTATCGCATATCAATCATAATAAAGTCATTGTAAGATGAGAATTCATATATAGGTATCGTTAGTTGACAATATATATAGCTATTACAAATTAATAGAATTTGGCTATCATAGGTTATAAAAAAAATCCATCGCACGTTGGCAAATCATAGCTATCGAAAGTTGACAAAATATAACTATCAAAAGTTGATAAAATATAGCCATCGAAAGTTATTAAAAGTAATCATCAAAAGTTGATAAAATATACCTATCGTATGTTGATGGCTGCCATTGGTTGCAAAACACATGTTGCTGCATGTTGATAAATTATGGCTATCGCACATTGATAAATAGGGACGATCGCACGTTGAATATTCTATAATTATTTGGAAAACTGATTGACTTCCTTTAAAAGTAATAACATTTTACCAAACCAATTTCCTTGTCGAATTCTTATTGGTTAATCAAAATCTTTTTCAGAAGTTTGTAGCCAAAGAAAGAGAAAATTATCTTATTTTCTTTTTAATTCTTCTATTTATTTTCTTTTATACTATTAAAACCATTTTCATAAAACAATTTATATAAATAGTAATTACTTGAGAAAAATCCCCAAATACACCCAAAAATCTGATTTTTTTTCTTAACAGCATATAAAATTGGAGCAAAATAGTTCTTTTTCACATTTGAAATAATTAAATTCCAAAATTATCCATTTTTTCATAGAAAATTCATAATAAATTCATAAAAATTCAAAAAGTTATGAAACTTGAAATCCATCTTCGAATATCATTCCAAAACATCATATCAAAAATATGTAGTATTTAACGATCAGAAACTTAATTTTTACGTCAAAAACCCTTTAGGAAAATTCCCTAAATAATAAAATAATATTATACTTCAAATATTTGATTATATATCCCATACGCAAAATAAAAATCATTCAAAATTTGAATCTACACTAGAATCCGAATCAAAACATCAAAATATAGAGATAGAAAATATTATTCATCTTTTGTTTATTGAAGTGATGGGAATTTTCATAAGCTTCTTCTTTCTCTTTTTAATTAAGTAGTGGTTAATAGTGATGCTTATGTTTAGTTTGAGAATGAAAATAAAACAAACAGGTGGAAAGGGGGAGAATATTTTAATATTTTTTCTTCCTTATTTACCCTTTTGTGCTTATATTTTTTTTTCCTTTTTAGACGTTCTCTTTATTACACAATTAATGGTCGAATATGACAAACTCCACATTTCTTCACTTCCCATGTAATTATCCCATAATTAAATATTCAAAATAATATGCAATATAAATTAGGGATGTTACATAAATAGTGGGTTGTTACACTTGGTATCAGGGGTTAAGTTACCCAATTAGGTAACTAGTGGAATTAATTAGTGTGCAGTGTGTCCTAGGATTACTTGAGTGAACCGACAGAGCCATACGTAGGCTTGTTTCTTCAGGCAGTGCCATATGGACACTCAGGAAAGAAAAGTATACATAGAGGACGAGGCCACTTAATATACAGATATTCCATGAAGGATGAAATGTTAGGACTATATTTATATTTTGTTATACTTTTATTATATAGTTTTTCCATGCATCCACAACACTGTCCTGGATTACACTTTTTGTTTCTAGTAGTCTTCCATGACATTTCACAATATAAAGTCGAGAGGATATGCGCTAAAGTGCATCAATGAGAAATATTGAAGATTGTGGATTAACTGTTGTACATCTCTACCAAGATTTGTTTTATAATGTTGAGTAACAAGCTTCCCGAGTCCTGATACCGAGCCTATTATAGGATGTTATCTTTTTATGAACTCATGCTTAACTAAGAAACTCTGACTATATCCTTGGACATTGATGCTTAAGATTGATGTAGAAAGGAGGACAATGTTGAAACGAATTTTAGCAAGGCTTGAACTAGTGGAAATTTATAGAATAAGGACCCAAAGTAGTGTCGAATCCCATGAGGTATTCACCAACCTTATTATGGTTTTCTCCAAGGCAAAGCTAGTGAATATTGACTTTAGTTCGATGAAAGTTGCAGCTATTCCCAACTATTATCATATGTATTATCATGTGGGACATGGGCAGAGGGATACATGTTGCATTTAATGATGGTGTTAGAGGCTTTGTTTAAACACTTATAAAGGGTTAGCAATATCTATAAATTTGTGTGATGTGCGACCTCGAGCCATTTAAGCACAAGTGGAGAAGATTTGTTACTCATGCAAGCAACAAAATCAAGCCACATGCAAAAAGAAGTGTAGTTCGGAATATATAATTCGTTTCTAGTGTGTTATTTATTGAAAATTAGGATGCATTACCCCTTCATGGAAGTGTTTGAGCTACTTGCCCTAAGGAGTTAGGAATATATGTTCTCATAAAAGGATATTCACCAATAATAAATGAGGTGATTCAAATTCGTTACTTGCCACACATTTTTTGTTTAGGCATGCTAAATTAGGTTTGGGATTACACTTTTGTTTGAAGTTTAGCAAATAGCCACGTAGGATTCTCCACCTCGATAGGAATCTAACTGAAAGTGCTTTCATATTTGAAAGGGAAGTGACGCGAGTCTTAGCTGAAAGGAACTAAGGCGACTATGTGACATCCGAATGAGTGTTATGCCAAATTAAGTTGGTCGCCATACGGAGATTGTATATATTTTTTGGCTATAGGCCGAGTCAAACATTAAGTATTACCATTCATAGTTGGTGCACAAGCGTTGGGAATGAGTGGAGTCAGTCAATGAAGGTTAACTTGGAACTAAATTCCAAATAAGATTCGTTAGTTGTTCGATAAGGAATAACAAGCAAGCAAGTGACTTTAGGATTGATAAATAGCATCACTTCTTAGATTGGTGTTTGTACTTGAGTTCTCGACCATAGGTCATGAGACTATTTAAGCTAAACAACATCATAATGTAGCATATATGATCCAACCTTTAATGCTACATGGTTCATATAAACCGATGCACATGAGTTAGTGGTCTACCTTCACTATGCTGGCTGTATGACAATAGAAACCAAAGGTCGTTCTCGCTAAAGGTGATTTGATGACAATTAATATTAGTTAACCTTAAGATGTAGTTTGAATGGTACTTCTAGTTTATTATGTGGTGGCTTTGATAATCTTCTAATTGGCAATCTAATGCATTATAAAACGAGCATTGTGGTGCAAATAGTAAATTCTCCTTGTTATCATTGTGCAGTTGGTGTGTTCGAACTTAATCAAGCCATACACGGTTGTTGTAAGTAAATTAACAAGTAATTGATTTTCTAAACTTCTTTCTTGGAAGAATGTGTTCGATTTCGAGGGATGTGAAAGTTGGCATGGCGATTGTTTGATTTATTTTATAGTCATTGGAATCAGGAATCTAAAATATTGAGTTAACTTTCCTTTTGAAAACGGATGTGCATTTTTTCTTACATATACCTCACATAGGAGGAGTTGCACAACTTAGGAGTTGTTGTATGGACGAACAGGGCACGTTAATATTGGAGTAAAGTAGTTTGTACATATGGATTTTTTTATTGACTTTTTATTTAAGAGTTCTTTTGTTGTTGCTTATTACTTGATTGTTTATTTAATGATTTTGTCATTGTCTGTTGCTTGTTTGTTCACTTGTTGTGGTTGCTTACTCTTTGTTTGATTTTTATTATAGATAAACACGTGTGTATACAATTTTTTTTGTAAATAGGTAAGAGCTTTATTAAGGTATTTCAGCCCAAGAATTAGGCCCAATCTCTGGCCCTAGATAATGTACAGACTTTATATTTAATTAAGTACAAAAGATCACTCGTCCTTTCCGAACTAAAAATTACAGAAAACCGATAGTTTTCTACTTCTTCTTTAGTTCATGGCGGCCAGTGAGCAAGGTAGCTTGTACTTGGGTTATTTGCCGATGCAAAGTTCAGATCCCCTACTCCAGTTTGTGCTTCGTCTCGTCGCCGAGAGGTAAGAGTCTGTATGCGTCGTTGAACCAATTTCATGTCATTTACAGCAAGCTTGCTGATTTCTATGAATATTCTTTGTTTGTTTTGAAATAATTGTCGGTTTCTCTCTTTCCACACACTCCAAACTACAACAGTAATGTCGATACAGCTCAATTTGGATTCCATGTCTTCGTCATTCCCCTTTTGGATCAGGTAATTTAGTTCTTCTACTAATAATTGTGCTTGCGACGTCGAATTTATTGCGAGTTTACACGAATTCCATACCTCTGTCGAGAATTTATAGGAAATGAAAAGGTGTTCATGAGATTCTTCCTCTTGGTCACATAACACGCACATCTTCTCAGGTATAATCCCCCATTATGCAAGTCTATCTTTTGTAGGTGATCTTTTGAGCACCGCTTTATACGTGGCAAAGGCCATTTTAGGGCAATTGACATGATTCCAGTTGATTTTGCTCCATTTCACTTTATTATCTCTGTGTCTGACCTCATTCCAGGCTGATTTGGTGTTAAATTCATTTCCAGTATGCTTCCACACCCATAAATCACTGTCTCGACCACTAAATATCAGCATATATTGGATTTTTTCCTTAATTCCTTGAATCACAGGTATCAAAGAGCAGTTCCATTCATTATTGTTGATTGCATCTGCCACTTTTTTATCTGGACATCCATAGCCTGAGAATGTGTTAAGCCCTAGGATATCAATCAAGGATTCTCCTTGGATCCAAGGGTCTTTCCAAAGGTCAGTCTCCCTACCTACAGCAATCTCCTTTGTGCAGCAAGATGCTAGTGTTTTTCGTACATTCATAATTGCTTTCTAGACAGAAGATGCATTATTGTCTATTTGCATGCACCAGAAATTGCCTCTGATATATCTTTTCCTCATCCAGTTCCCCCACAAACTCTTTCCTTTAATAATTCTCCAGGCTTGTTTCAGAGTGTAGACCAACCTCATGTCTACTAGTCTTCTAAGTCCCACACCTCCTTCCTCTTTAGGTCTACATAAGTTCTCATATTTGATCTTGTGTAGGTCTCCTTTCCATATAAAGTCTGCACAAACTTTTTCTATTTTTTGTATTGATGCATCAGGTAATTTGAATGTTTGTAGCCAAAAATTAACTTTGGAATGGATAACTTTATGCATCAGTTCAATTCTGCCTGCTAGCGATAGGAGTCTGGAACTCCATCCTTGTAGTCTGTCCCTAATCGAAGTGATTAGTACTGCACATTCTCTGTCAGTAATATTATTGGATGATAGAGGAACACCTAGGTATTTAACAGGGAGTATACCTTCTTTCACGTTTAAACAATCTAAGATTTCATATCTTCTGTTTCATGTTTTATTAAAGTAACATTTGGTTTTTTTCTCATTCAATTTGAGATCTGAAAATCTCTCTAGTTTGCAGAATATTTCCTTAACAACTCTAACTGATGTTTGACTGGATTTTATACAAATGAGCAGATCATCTGCATAGAGTAAGTGGGTCACAATAGGCTGGAAGTTGTATATAGGCTGAATTAGTCTATCGAATGTAGCCAGCTCCATCTGTAATGAAAAATATTCCATGGCAATAGCAAACAGATATGGGGAGAGAGGATCACCCTGCCTGATACCTCTATTGGACCTTATAAAACCTTTTGGTATGCCGTTTATCGGAATTGAAAAGGTCAGTGTAGTAATACTTTCTTTGACTATGTTCATGAATTTAGAAGGGAAACCCTTAGCTTTTCAATACTGATATATATATATATATATATATATACATATATGAATATATGTATATACATACATATGTATATATGTATGTATATTGAATTAAAAAACTAATATGTATACACATAAGTGTCTTGTTTGATTGAAGCTAAAAACATGTGTCAGAAAAGTCACCACAATATTTACCAAGTACACTAGCTCATGTGGTTAGTGATATAGCATGGTAGGTTGAGGTTCTAGAGGTCATTTGTTTGAAACCGAAGACATCGAAATGAGTGCTATGCTTGAATAAAGTGTCACTCCTATTATCAAAGAAAGAAATAGCCATAACAACGATCGAACACTTTAACAACATTCTAAAATCACCATTATAAGCTTTAATAATGTTTTTCGTAATCCTGTATAATGACATGTATTAATAGATCATCGACTTATCATAGCACATTAAAAAATTCTATCATACTATTATATGTAGGTATTTTTACAACGCTCTTGAAACACCCCCACACCCCTTAATATACCCAAAAGGACACATTAAAAGGCATGGTGCATTGTAGGTATAACTGAAACTAGCAGAGACTAAGATTCACAAGACAAAACTGTAAAAACAGCGGAAACTAAAATAATAACTTATCCAAAACAAAAACTCCATAATTGGTTCATAAACTAAATAAGTCAAATACCAAATAGACACACATGTCTCAAAACCCAAGATGTATCATAAAAACTCATAGTCTCAAAAATCAGAGTACATAATATCTCTTATAATAAGCTAGTACACAGAAAGAACTAAAGTTAGAATAAAAGAAATACATGGTTAAAATCGTCTCCAAGAACCCTTCAAGTAACCGAGATCTATTGTCCTCTCCCTTGATTGCCTAGGTGGAAAAGGAGAAAATAGAGGAGTGGGTCAGACTAAAATTCTGGTGAATGATAGTAATTACTAGAATCTTTAAGCAAAGTAAAAGTAATTGACTTTACAACAGTTCTATTATGTAAAAGGAAACGAAGGAAATAGAAAAGAGAGAAACCGGAAATAAGTATGAATCACCCATCTCTCCTAGAACGGGGTAAACCATCTACATAATCCATAGAAATACTGTCCCGCTTCCATCCTGGCACATCTAAGGGTTTAAGTAATCCGCCGGGCTTCTGCTGCTCTGCTTTTACCCTTTAGAAAATGAGGCATTTAGCTACGAACTCCGCCACGTCCTTCTTTATGCCATTCTAATAGAATATCCTCTTCATATCCCGATACATTTTGTCACCACCCGGATGAATAGTCATACGGGAATGGCGTGCCTCCTACAAAACTGCTCTTAACAAATCACTGGCGTGGGGAACACAAAGCCTCCCATCTCTCCTAAGCCACCCTTTGCTATCAATGGAATAAAGTTGGAGATGTCTAGAGACTTCTCCTCGGCTAATTCTATCCATCACACCATAAGCTTCAAATTCTCTTGCTGCCGTGAGCCAATCTGATCCATAAGGGTTGGCCTCACCTCTAATGTCACTAACAATCTGGGAGTAATGTCCATAGAAGGCTTAAAATCAAAAGTAGATATGAACTCCAAGCTCCTTCACTCTACGAACAAAGGACTAAGGGTTCATTTCTTTCTACTTAATGCATCCGCAACCACATTACCCTTGCTAGGGGTATAGGCTATCTCAAAATCATACGAGGCTAAAAACTCCATCCATCTTTGTTGCCTCAAGATCAAGTCCTTCTGTGAGAATAGGTACTTCAGTGACTTGTGGTCGGTGAAAAGCTTGAATCTCTCTCCAAGCAAATAGTGCCTCCATGACTTGAGTTCGAAAACTATGGCAGCCAACTCCAAATCGTGGTTAGGGAAGTTCTACTCATGCATCCTAAACTGCCTACTACCATAACATGCCACCCTCCCTTCTTTCATCAACACCGCTCCGAGGCCCGTCCCATATGCATCAGTGTATACGGTAAAAGACTTAGCTCCATCTGGTAGTACTAACATTGGTGCGCTAGTAAGGGCTCTCTTAAGCTTTATGAAGGAATACTCACAATCCACGTCCCATACAAAAGCCTTATTCTTCTTAGTAAAGCACGTAAGTGGTGCCGAAATCTTGGCAAAGTCTCTAATGAACTTCCTATAATAGCCAGCCAATCCTAGGAAGCTCTTAACCTCGGTGACGTTCTTGAGGACCTTCCAATCTTGTACCGCAATAACCTTGGCAGGGTTAGCAGCCAAACCTTCTTTTGAGACCACGTGATCCAAGAAACATACCTCCTTTCTCCAATAGTGATACTTCAAAAACTTAGCTCTCAAATGGTGACTTCGAAGTGTGTGAAGAACTTCCTCTAGATGAACAGCATGCTCCTCCACATTCTTGGAAAATACCAAGATGTCATTCATGAATACCACTACTAATTTATTTAGGACTTCCCTAAAGACACGACTCATTAAGTCAACAAATAATTAGGTTGGGGCATTGGTTAACCCAAAAGGCATAACCAACCACTCATAAAGTCCGTCTAGAGTCCTAAGCATAGTCTTGTCTATGCTGTCATCGGCGATTCTAAGCTGATGGAATCCCGTGGCTAAATCACGCTAGGAGAATACAGAAGAGCCAACTAACTGGTCAAAAAGATCATTAATCCTAGGGAATGGATATCGGTTCTTCTTTGTGAGCATATTCACTTCTTTTTAATTAATGCAAAGTCGAAGAGAACCATCCGCCTTAGTAGCGAAGACGACTAGTGCTCCTCGTTCTGATATGCTCCTTATTATGAATCCCTTCTCCAAAAGCTCACGAATTTTCTTGCTCAATTCCTTCCTCTCCCTAGGTGCTATATGCCTCACTAGTAATGCCACTGGCTTAGCATTCTCAGTCAAATAAATCCTGAAGCCAATCTCTCTCTTAGGGGGTAGTCCCCTAACCTCTTCAAAGACGTCCAAAAAATCTCTGACGGTAGGAACCAAAGCAAGCTATGTTGAAGATGAATCGAGGGAATAGAGAAATCTCAACATGACTGACCCTTGATGGTCGCAAGATACCTCTAGAGTTCTACCACTACAAGTCTCTAATCTAACGACTCTCCTCTCGCAGTCTAATTTAGCTCCATATATGGATATTCAATCCATACCCAAGATCATCCCATACCCCAAGAATCCAAAACATAGGCATTGCACTCAAATTCTATGCCTAGGATATAAATTTTCAAACCCCTACAAACCATAGACAAGTGTGTCGATCCACCTATGGGGTTTGAAAGAACAATGGGGTCTACCACTAAAGAAACATCTAAGTGCAAACAATCCACAAGAGAATTAGAGATAAAAGAGTATGATGCTCCAAAATCGAATAAAGTCCAAATGGGAAAATAGGATATAGAAATCAAACCTTCAACTGTGACTTTCTTACCTCTATCCCGAATGTTGCCCAAAGATATTGTGTCTAATGCATGGATCTGCACAACTGATCCACTAGTCCCCTGCCCTGCCTCTCTAGGGCAATTCCTACTCAAGTGACTGGGTTGTCCGCAGTTGAAGCAGTTTACCTTCATCTTATCCCTGCTGCAATCCTTGGCGACATGTCCAACAATCCCACAGTTACCGCACTTCAAACCATTCTTAATCTGCTTTTGAGGGCCATCACCTTTCTTCTTCTCCTTATTGTTTTTCGACCACTTCTTCTTTGAACCTTCTGACTTAACCTCTTCTTTAAACTCTCCTTACTTGATTGCATCTAACATAAGCGCCATCTCAACCAAAGATTCATAAGTAGCTCCCATCGGTACATGATTCAACAATAATCCCCGAAGGGGTTGATTTAATCCCTTCACGAACTTCATAGCTTTCTTGTGTGGTGTATTCACCAACTCCATACCAAATCGCGACATTTCATTAAACTGATTGATGTATTCCTTAACAGACAAACTCCCATTCAAATTGATAAACCTCCCCATCTGAACACTTTCTTCCGCTTGAGACAGAAACCTCCTCTACCTAAACCTATTCCAACTGACTTCTCTTCCTTCCAACTCAACAACCTTCCAAGCCTCCTCTTTCAGCCAAGAGGCTAGTTGAACCTGCTAGCGGTCCTCTAATCCCAATAAGCCAAATATCATCTCGGTGTCCCTAAGCCAAGCTAATGCCTCCATAAAAGTCTCCTTGCCAAAAAAAGTCCAAACTCACAAAATCCTCACAAAGCTTAGAGAAATTGATGGCTCAGGTGGGATGGTGGGGTTCCCATCTGCTGGTGCAGGATTGGGCGCTGGCCCGTGCACCTCTGCAGGCATGGCTTGTAAATACCTATGAAACTAGGCTGGGACTGGAATGCCCTCGGTAAGGTTCGAGGCATCAGCCATTCTACGAAAAGAAAATGATAGTTTAGGAAAGAGTCAAAGGGAGATTGAACTGGACTTATGAGAGGATTTTTATAAAGAACCTTTTATACTTAAAAAACATTTTTAATAGTTCTTTTCTAAAAAATACTTTTAAAACAAGTTATTTTGGAAAATAAAATAAATTTTTAGGGATACTGTGACCTTAGGCTCTGATACCAAGTGAAACACCCCACTCCCCTTAATATACCCAAAAGGGCACATTAAAAGGCGTGGTGCATTGTAGGTATAAATGAAACTAGCAGAGACTAAGATTCATAAGACAAAATAGGTAAAAACAGTAGTAACTAAAATAATAACTTATTCAAAACAAAAACTTCATAATCGCTTCATATACCAAATAAGTCAAACACCAAATACACATACATGTCTCAAAACCCAAGATGTCTCATAGAAACTCATAGTCTCAAAAATCAAAGTACATAATATCTCTCATAATAAGCCAGTACATATAAATAACTAAAGCTAGAATAAAAGAAATACATAGTAAAAATATTCTCTAAGAACCCTCTAAGTAACCGCGGTCTACTGTCCTCTCCCTTGATTGCCTAGGGGAAAAGGGAAAATAGAGAAGTGGGTCAGACTAAGAGTCTGGTGAATGATAGTAATTACTAGAATCTTTAAGCAAAGTAAAAGTAATAGACTTTACAACAGTTCTAGTATATAAAAGGAAACAAAGAAAATAGAAAAGCGAGAAATTGGAAATAAGTACGAATAAACTATTGCTCAATTAGTAAGATAGGCTAACTTTGATTGTTTGCACTTGTCCTTGATAGCTGCTTTGATTAGGCTAAATTCCTAATCTACCCTTTGGTCGACCTGCTACTCCATCGAATCTACTATGGACCGGTCGTTTCCCAACACAGTAGACTTTGGTGTCTACGAAAGACACACTTACTAAGCGCTCGAAACTCGTAGCGATTACTGAGCACCAAATTGGAAGTCGCATATGTAACTGCCACCATACCCATGCTACCCGTTACTCCCTCTTTTGACCTTTTATTTAACCTAGTTAGCATAAGTGTGCCCCTCACCTCACTTCAGGATTATGTGAAGCACCTCATCTCACTTCAGGGTTATGTGAAATAACGTGTCCATAGAAAAATAAGGAAAATCCTGCCGGTCAGGTCCATATCAAACAAAAATCTGGTTGTATCCCTTGTTCAAATCCCCTTGTGTAACGACCCTAGATTTTAATTTAATTTAAATTGATAATTAAATGAAATTTTGAATAAAAATTTATAAAATTTATTATAAATGGAAGCGAGTTTCCCCAATTCAAATAGAAAAATATATATTAAGTCATATGGGTTTGAAAATTTGTATATATGAGAATATATATGTATATATTAGATTTTTAAATAAATTCTTAAATAAATGATTTTGAAAAAAATAAATAATATACTTTAGACACAAGTATAGAAATAAATAAATAAATTTGATTTAAAAATTTATAAATGATGATAATTTGAGTTATATAAAATATATGTACAAAGAGAAATATAAAACAATAATTAATTAAAGTAAAATTCATGATAAATATTTAAACTAAAAATAGAAGTAAAATAAATATTTGAGTTATAAATAGAGACAAATTAGGCAAGTTAAAAAGTCATTTCAGAAGATAAAATTGGTTATGTAAACTATAAAATGTAAAATATACACATGAAACAAATTAGTTAAAAATTTAAACAATATATTGACAATAGAAATTTATGTTCATATACAAGCAAAACATTAGTATAAAAATAAAATAATATATGTATGTGCTTTGGGAAACTACGATTGTAAATATAAAACAAATCTTATAAAAATGTACATAAGTTTGAAATAATTTTAAGTAAATTAAGTATTTAGTAATATAAGTTTAAAAATAAAAGAAAGGTAAGATTTTAAAACTTTGTTTAAGTTTAAAAGTGTGTTTATACTTGAGTTAAAATTTTATAAACAAATCAAACATAATAAATACAAACAAATATAAAAGTAAGTATGCAAGACAAAGGAAAGAACATAAAACAAAGTAAAAACAAGCAAAGTATAAAATATAAGTCTATGTATGCACACTTAAACAATACAAGGAAAATTAATATAACATGTAGACCTGGAAAGAAAATAAAGTACAGAATATATATCTCAGCCGAATAAAGAAGTGCAAGGCAAGGGACAATAGAATAGAAAAAGTAATATGTACAAAGTATGGTCAGCAAAGTAAAGGTAGAGTAATAAACAAAGTAAAATAAGAAGAAAATGTATACACTCAGGTACAATAGCATATCAAAGCAAAATCATCTCAGCCCATAACTATTGTACAAACAAACAATAATAATCCCTGTACAAACATTTTTCTCTACATGTATACATCTATCCTCACTTCAGTTCATTATCACAACTAAGCAACCTCTGAAAAAGAATACCATCTCAAGTTAAACAACAGCAAACCAAATCAATACAAGCCTGGAAAGTATGCAAGTCAGATCTGTTTTCAAAAGCCTGATTCAAATGATGTAGCTCTGTTCTTCTTTTCAGGAAATATCAGTGAGTAATTTTTGTTTTATAACTTAAAAGTTTGAATCTGTTGAATCTTGTGTGATGAAGTTCGGTATATTATAAACCTGTAAATTCATGAACTTGCTCTGTTTTGCATTTGCTATGAGTAACTTAAAGCTTAAGTATTTAAACTAATTGCAAGTTTAAAATCAGAAATAAGTGTGATTTGTATGTATGAAATCTTTTGTGCAAATGGATGTGGTCTGAGACCATATTAAAGTCTCTGTAAACAAACTTGTTCATTTTGTTCTCAGGTTTGAGTTGATTCAAATTATTTTACCACTTGATCAAATAGCTTTTAGGATTTATAATACAAACAGAAATTGTTTGTTTCAACATGATTTAGAGTTTAGGTTGTATTTAAGTTAAATAAAAATTGAATATGGTTCTGGAAATCAAAATAACAGAGAAAAATTTGAATAAGAGAAAAACCAAACCTTTTAATTTATAAATTCAAGAATATACTTTGAATCTCTGTAGCAAATTATGAATTTTAAAACTTAAATCACGATTTTTAGTCGAGTAATGGTTGTGATATTCTTTGTTGATCGAAATCAACATCTTTGTCGATTGCCGGAGTTTGGCATCGAAGTTCGTGATGGGGTTGTGCGAGGAGATGGAGGAACTTGCCGAGGTGATGGGAAAAATGGTTGGAGGTGCCAACGGTGGCGGTGGCGATGGGGGCAGTGATTTGAAGTTGGTAACCCTAATTTTTGAGGTGATTGGACTTTTGACCACCGCGTCTTCAACTGTGCATCGAGTTGCACGAGGTTTGGGAAGGTGGTAGCATGGTCGGAGGCGAGTTCATGGCTGGAGTTTGGCGAGTTCAAGTGGCCGAGGTGGGGAGAACGACTCGTTGACAGGTTGGGAAGGTTTGGGTTCTTGTGTTTCCAGGTTTTGGTTTTTACTGCTAGATTTTGGTTTGGGCGTGGTGATGGTTTTTGGTTGATCGTGATGGAATCTGGTGATGGAAGGCGTCGTGTTGAGGTTCGTGTGGATGGCCGGAGGTGGTTGAGGCAACGGTGCACGTGCACCGTGCACACTTGGATCTGAAGAACAGAAAAAAAAAAGAAGAAGAAGAAGGAAACGCGAAAGGAAAGGAGCAGGGGGAAGACTCGAGAAATCTTCAGTTTGACTCGAAGCAAATGATGCTTTGACTTGGGAAAACACTATGTTTTGATTCAGAGTACAAGAGTATGTACCCAGAGTAAAATTTATTTGTTACAGGTTTTAATAATAACCTATACTATTGTGTTTTAAAAAGTTTAAAATGAAATTTAAAATTGATGTTTTAAATAAGTTTAAATATCTTAAATTTGAAGGGAATTTAATATCAAAATCTTTTAAATTTTCTAAATAAGAAAGTAGTACTTTAACATATGAATTTAAAGCAAGTTGAAAAATCAATGTTTCAAATATTGTTTTTTTTGTGTTAACTAAATCATTAATAAATATGAGTTTTACTTTTAAGTAGATGAAGATTAAATAATTTGTAATTCATTAATTTACTTCGAAATAAATTAGAAGTTTAAATTTATAAATTATAGTTTAAGTAAATTAATTAAGGAATAGTTAATGTGTAATTAAGAATCATAGATTTCCAATTTGTGTTAAAGGAAATTCAATTTGAAAAGAAATTGGATAATTTATGATTAGAAATTAATTAATTGAAATTAAGAACTATTTAAGTTGCGATTAACACCTAATTTATTAAATAATTAGGATTAATTAATGGATTATTGATGGTTAGTCAATTTCTAGAAAAAAATAATTAAAGTTAATAAATCAAGTAATTAAGCAATAATTAATTCAAGGAAATGTAATAAATTAATTAAGTAATTAATTTGAGATTAACCAATATAAGTAAAAGGTTAATTAACTAATGAAAATGATTAAAGGTTTAATTTCTTAAATGAAATTGAAATTAAGGTTAAAAGATTATGAAATCAACTTTAAAGTTAATCTAATTAATTTATTAATTAAGAAGAATTAATTAAAGTGTTTGATAAATTAATTTATATCAAATTATTTGTAATTAATTAATAAATCAGGATTGGATAATTAATTCATAAGTAATAAATTTACTTGGAAATAAATTGAGTTGATTAGGATAAAAAAAAATGATTTAATTAATCCTGCTTATAAATGACTATTGAATACTTGACCTTGCTTATGAATGTTTATATTGTATGAAATGCCTTGAATTGATTGTCCTAACTGATTGTGATATTTGCACTGTGGATTGAGCTGTATATGATTCATTCATTTTTACATTTGTATATTATCTGTGTTCTGTGAATAAAAGATAAGCGTTATAGTTATATCGCTTATCAACCATATAATTCTGTGTTTAATCTGTGATGATTGAAAAATGTTGCACTATTGTGTTAAAACCCCTTGACCACACTAATACACACACCAATATGGATTTCACGAGGAAATCGATTAAGTCACAGATTTTGAAATGATTTTTAAAGTTGAATATTTGAATTCAAATGTTTTGGAAATGGAGTGGGTTTAAAGTGAAAAGCTTTGGAAATGGAATTTCAAAGATGAAATATATTTTGAATAACTTGATTAAGATTTCAAATTTAAATATTTTGATTTAAAATTGAATTCAATACTTGAAATTGAATTCTATGATTTGAACTAGGGATTATAACAATATTATACTAGTTATATATGAGTCAAACCATTTTTAAAGTATTGTTCTTTTGACAATTTGAATTAACCCAAAGATTATAACTTGTATAAATGAAATATGGTTTTTTTTCGAAATAACACTGTTGTTTCTAAATGATAAAAGAAAGCTTTCATAGGAAAAATGAATTTCAAAATTGTATTAAAAGGATTTCAAGTTTAAACTGAAATAGTCTTCCAAGTTATAGATGAATATTTGGAAATGAATTTTTGAAAGAAAATATTTGGGAACGAACTTTGAAAGATACCAGTTAAATCTTAATTTAAAGATTTAATGAATTAAATCCAATTGAATTGGAATTGTTTTGAAATCCAGGGATGAATCTTTGAGAAACTAGGTGAACTTTATGAAATAAATCTTTTGTTTAAAAGATTTGAAATGGTAATTGGGTTAAACCATTTAAAAGAAAGTTTTGAATTATTAAGTTGTGACTTAATTGAAATCCCAGTATCCATATGTTTTTGAACTATTTCGCTCACTATTCGGTTTAACCGGGAGAGGACCTTTGTGTCGTATAACCCATTCCGAATATGTGATACGTCGTTATGGATAGCATTTGAAGACCGGTGATGAAGATCGGGTATTTGCGAGAGCGATAGGATGACCTGTCGATTGACTCTGCACCGAGTTGCTCCGGTATAGAGTTCTCCCTAAGTGATGGGAAATCCGATCGGGATTGTGAATATCCGGATTGCAAGGACTTCTTTGTAAGTGCCTTCGGTTCTGTTCGAGCCCGGACCAGACTTGTATGGATTGTATGTCTGACATTACAAGTTGAGATATAAAGCCGATTTCTTTCAAATATATTTCTGTGGTGGCGGAGAATTTATTCTTTTAGCTTAACACCCTTCTCTGAGACGTACGTGCTCAGAGGTTATATAGTTGAAGTTATCAGCGATATATTCCCAATTTGGTAATGTGACATACTGAGTGTTGCTGTGAAATGATCATTGTGTTGATTATTTATGATAGGATCATTTATTTGATCGTCTATCTTGGTGATCATTTCTATGATCATTTGTTGACCCAAAGCATGGCTTTTGTATAAAGTATGTTTTTGTGGACGTGACTTCGTCGAGCCTCACACCCCGTGAATGGTCAAAACAGGAAAGATGCGGCAAGGTTATGAGGGGTAGCGCCCTTTAGGATGTGTGCATTTCCTTCTGGAAAAGGGTGGTATCATGGTATGGAGCCCAGATACTTACTCATGTTGAAAACACTTTGTTATGATTGTGTGAATTGATTACGAGCGCTCGGTGAAAGGTCCCAAAGGACCGGGGGATGGCATATTCGGTCAGTTGTTACTCAGTTAGGGGTAACCCGGCCTTGTGTTGGTAGAGATCCGGTTTGGTTCTCGGGGATGTCCATCCAGAGGCATTCTCATGTGGCAATGGGAAGTTCCTTGGCCTGATCATTCGTTGGAAATCCAATTCCCAATACGAAACCCTGTACGGTATTAGTTGTAGAACCTGCCATTTACTTATGGTGGTCACCACTGTTTGGATGGTAGCTATAGTAGGCATAGTTCGAAATGTCTATGCTGGCTAAGATTTATATCTTTACTTTCGAAATGAATTTTTCCTACACTATGCACTAGTAATAATATCAAATGTTCTTTTTAATGCGTATCAAGCATCTTTGACTATCATAAGGAGAAATCTCCTCCGATTCTGCGTTTGCATTGTGTGTGTGTGCGGGAGGCCTTATGGTAGTCTCATTTTTAAAAAAAAAAGCATTGCGAATTGACTTTGAAAATCTTTTATTGAATGTTTTTAAAGATAAACTGTTTTTGTTGCCCATACCAGTCCCACGACTGATCCAGAGTTTATTGTTTCTTTCCTAAACTCTGGGTGCTCATTATTTTCTACACGAGCAGTCTAGAGTTGGGTTTTTCAGATGGTCAGGTTTAGTGGATTATCTGGAGTTAGTTCAGTCTTTGGATCGCACCAGTCTTGGTTATCTAGGTGCATCGTTATTGGGAGTTCGAGCTTCTGCTGATTGATTCTTTGAAATGGAGTTACAGTTCCGATTTGGAGTTCTTCGTTGAAGACTATTTTAGAGTTATTTGTTTCGCTGCTAGATATTATCTATTTTCTTTTCCGCTGCTATTTTATTGTATCATATCTCTGATGTATATTGATATCTATTGGATCATCTGTTGTATCAGATATTGTATCAAAGCTGTATATCAATGTATTATTCTTTTATTCCGCTGTGTTGTTTACTTAATGATAGTTATAAGCTCCGGCGAATCGGATTTGAACGGTCGAATCTGTGGCATTCGAATACGATTTGAAGTATGAATGTCGATTTTCGAGCGGGCAAAATTCGAAACGTTACATTTGGTATCAGAGCTAAGGTGAAACTTTAGCTCAGGAGTATAACACATTAAGTAACTCATTAGAGATAGGGTGAAGTAAATCCTAGAATGAGTAATCCTTAAGATATCCGTTTTAACGCCTCGGTAAATTCTCTTACTATCTACTGATAGTAAGTATGAGTGCAAGAAGAGAACGAGATAGGGGACAGGGAAATACGACTATAATTGGTCAATACTCTGTAACAACAGTGGAAACAATCTTTCTTATCAAATTTCTTTGATTCGTTTCTAAATTCTTTTGAAATTCTTCGTGGCAGCTCAAGAAGAAGTTTCGGTGCGGTGATGCTCTACGAATCATTGTAAGAAATTTTTATTTTGTATCTTCATCGGTTTTCTATCAGTTTTGATTTTAAACTTTAATGAATAAATTTGAAATTTGAATTTGAAATTTGAGTAAATTGGAAATTTTGAATGAATTAGAAATTTTAAATTGAGTTAAAATTGATTAATAGAAGATGAAGGATAATTTGAATAGTATCAATTAAACGATTTCGTTTGAAACCCAATTTTGAAATTCTATTGTAATTTCTTGTGAATACCAAGGTTCGAAGAGGAACAAATTGTTATGTATACTTTGGGATATTTCGACTTGAGTTTGGAATCCATATCTTATGTTTGAAGAATTATAGGAGATCGAATCTGTCTATCTCTGTGTTGTTTTCGTGCCTGCGAATTTCGAGGACGAAATTCTTTTAAGGGGGGAAGTTTGTAACGACCCTAGATTTTAATTTAATTTAAATTGATAATTAAATGAAATTTTGAATAAAAATTTATAAAATTTATTATAAATGGAAGCGAGTTTCCCCAATTCAAATAGAAAAAAATATATTAAGTCATATGGGTTTGAAAATTTGTATATATGAGAATATATATGTATATATTAGATTTTTAAATAAATTCTTAAATAAATGATTTTGAAAAAAATAAATAATATACTTTAGACACAAGTATAGAAATAAATAAATAAATTTGATTTAAAAATTTATAAATGATGATAATTTGAGTTATATAAAATATATGTACAAAGAGAAATATAAAACAATAATTAATTAAAGTAAAATTCATGATAAATATTTAAACTAAAAATAGAAGTAAAATAAATATTTGAGTTATAAATAGAGACAAATTAGGCAAGTTAAAAAGTCATTTCAGAAGATAAAATTGGTTATGTAAACTATAAAATGTAAAATATACACATGAAACAAATTAGTTAAAAATTTAAACAATATATTGACAATAGAAATTTATGTTCATATACAAGCAAAACATTAGTATAAAAATAAAATAATATATGTATGTGCTTTGGGAAACTACGATTGTAAATATAAAACAAATCTTATAAAAATGTACATAAGTTTGAAATAATTTTAAGTAAATTAAGTATTTAGTAATATAAGTTTAAAAATAAAAGAAAGGTAAGATTTTAAAACTTTGTTTAAGTTTAAAAGTGTGTTTATACTTGAGTTAAAATTTTATAAACAAATCAAACATAATAAATACAAACAAATATAAAAGTAAGTATGCAAGACAAAGGAAAGAACATAAAACAAAGTAAAAACAAGCAAAGTATAAAATATAAGTCTATGTATGCACACTTAAACAATACAAGGCAAATTAATTTAACATGTAGACCTGGAAAGAAAATAAAGTACAGAATATATATCTCAGCCGAATAAAGAAGTGCAAGGCAAGGGACAAGAGAATAGAAAAAGTAATATGTACAAAGTATGGTCAACAAAGTAAAGGTAGAGTAATAAACAAAGTAAAATAAGAAGAAAATGTATACACTCAGGTACAATATCATATCAAAGCAAAATCATCTCAGCCCATAACTATTGTACAAACAAACAATAATAATCCCTGTACAAACATTTTTCTCTACATGTATACATCTATCCTCACTTCAGTTCATTATCACAACTAAGCAACCTCTGAAAAAGAATACCATCTCAAGTTAAACAACAGCAAACCAAATCAATACAAGCCTGGAAAGTATGCAAGTCAGATCTGTTTTCAAAAGCCTGATTCAAATGATGTAGCTCTGTTCTTCTTTTCAGGAAATATCAGTGAGTAATTTTTGTTTTATAACTAAAAAGTTTGAATCTGTTGAATCTTGTGTGATGAAGTTCGGTATATTGTAAACCTGTAAATTCATGAACTTGCTCTGTTTTGCATTTGCTATGAGTAATTTAGAGCTTAAGTATTTAAACTAATTGCAAGTTTAAAATCAGAAATAAGTGTGATTTGCATGTATGAAATCTTTTGTGCAAATGGATGTGGTCCGAGACCATATTAAAGTCTCTGTAAACAAACTTGTTCATTTTGTTCTCAGGTTTGAGTTGATTCAAATTATTTTACCACTTGATCAAATAGCTTTTAGGATTTATAATACAAACAGAAATTGTTTGTTTCAACATGATTTAGAGTTTAGGTTGTATTTAAATTAAATAAAAATTGAATATGGTTCTGGAAATCAAAATAACAGAGAAAAATTTGAATAAGAGAAAAACCAAACCTTTTAATTTATAAATTCAAGAATATACTTTGAATCTCTGTAGCAAATTATGAATTTTAAAACTTAAATCACGATTTTTAGTCGAGTAATGGTTGTGATATTCTTTGTTGATCGAAATCAACATCTTTGTCGATTGCCGGAGTTTGGCATCGAAGTTCGTGATGGGGTTGTGCGAGGAGATGGAGGAACTTGCCGAGGTGATGGGAAAAATGGTTGGAGGTGCCAACGGTGGCGGTGGCGATGGGGGCAGTGATTTGAAGTTGGTAACCCTAATTTTTGAGGTGATTGGACTTTTGACCACCGCGTCTTCAACTGTGCATCGAGTTGCACGAGGTTTGGGAAGGTGGTAGCATGCTCGGAGGCGAGTTCATGGCTGGAGTTTGGCGAGTTCAAGTGGCCGAGGTGGGGAGAACGACTCGTTGACAGGTTGGGAAGGTTTAGGTTCTTGTGTTTCCAGGTTTTGGTTTTTACTGCTAGATTTTGGTTTGGGCGTGGTGATGGTTTTTGGTTGATCGTGATGGCATCTGGTGATGGAAGGCGTCGTGTTGAGGTTCGTGTGGATGGCCGGAGGTGGTTGAGGCAACGGTGCACGTGCACCGTGCACACTTGGATCTGAAGAACAGAAAAAAAAAAAAAAAAGAAGAAGGAAACGCGAAAGGAAAGGAGCAGGGGGAAGACTCGAGAAATCTTCAGTTTGACTCGAAGCAAATGATGCTTTGACTCGGGAAAACACTATGTTTTGATTCAGAGTACAAGAGTATGTACCCAGAGTAAAATTTATTTGTTACAGGTTTTAATAATAACCTGTACTATTGTGTTTTAAAAAGTTTAAAATGAAATTTAAAATTGATGTTTTAAATAAGTTTAAATATCTTAAATTTGAAGGGAATTTAATATCAAAATCTTTTAAATTTTCTAAATAAGAAAGTAGTACTTTAACATATGAATTTAAAGCAAGTTGAAAAATCAATGTTTCAAATATTGTTTTTTTTGTGTTAACTAAATCATTAATAAATATGAGTTTTACTTTTAAGTAGATGAAGATTAAATAATTTGTAATTCATTAATTTACTTCGAAATAAATTAGAAGTTTAAATTTATAAATTATGGTTTAAGTAAATTAATTAAGGAATAGTTAATGTGTAATTAAGAATCATAGATTTCCAATTTGTGTTAAAGGAAATTCAATTTGAAAAGAAATTGGATAATTTATGATTAGAAATTAATTAATTGAAATTAAGAACTATTTAAGTTGCGATTAACACCTAATTTATTAAATAATTAGGATTAATTAATGGATTATTGATGGTTAGTCAATTTCTAGAAAAAAATAATTAAAGTTAATAAATCAAGTAATTAAGCAATAATTAATTCAAGGAAATGTAATAAATTAATTAAGTAATTAATTTGAGATTAACCAATATAAGTAAAAGGTTAATTAACTAATGAAAATGATTAAAGGTTTAATTTCTTAAATGAAATTGAAATTAAGGTTAAAAGATTATGAAATCAACTTTAAAGTTAATCTAATTAATTTATTAATTAAGAAGAATTAATTAAAGTGTTTGATAAATTAATTTATATCAAATTATTTGTAATTAATTAATAAATCAGGATTGGATAATTAATTCATAAGTAATAAATTTACTTGGAAATAAATTGAGTTGATTAGGATAAAAAAAATGATTTAATTAATCCTGCTTATAAATGACTATTGAATACTTGACCTTGCTTATGAATGTTTATATTGTATGAAATGCCTTGAATTGATTGTCCTAACTGATTGTGATATTTGCACTGTGGATTGAGCTGTATATGATTCATTCATTTTTACATTTGTATATTATCTGTGTTCTGTGAATAAAGGATAAGCGTTATAGTTATATCGCTTATCAACCATATAATTCTGTGTTTAATCTGTGATGATTGAAAAATGTTGCACTATTGTGTTAAAACCCCTTGACCACACTAATACACACACCAATATGGATTTCACGAGGAAATCGATTAAGTCACAGATTTTGAAATGATTTTTAAAGTTGAATATTTGAATTCAAATGTTTTGGAAATGGAGTGGGTTTAAAGTGAAAAGCTTTGGAAATGGAATTTCAAAGATGAAATATATTTTGAATAACTTGATTAAAGTTTCAAATTTAAATATTTTGATTTAAAATTGAATTCAATACTTGAAATTGAATTCTATGATTTGAACTAGGGATTATAACAATATTATCCTAGTTATATATGAGTCAAACCATTTTTAAAGTATTGTTCTTTTGACAATTTGAATTAACCCAAAGATTATAACTTGTATAAATGAAATATGGTTTTTTTCCGAAATAACACTGTTGTTTCTAAATGATAAAAGAAAGCTTTCATAGGAAAAATGAATTTCAAAATTGTATTAAAAGGATTTCAAGTTTAAACTGAAATAGTCTTCCAAGTTATAGATGAATATTTGGAAACGAATTTTTGAAAGAAAATATTTGGGAACGAACTTTGAAAGATACCAGTTAAATCTTAATTTAAAGATTTAATGAATTAAATCCAATTGAATTGGAATTGTTTTGAAATCCAGGGATGAATCTTTGAGAAACTAGGTGAACTTTATGAAATAAATCTTTTGTTTAAAAGATTTGAAATGCTAATTGGGTTAAACCATTTAAAAGAAAGTTTTGAATTATTAAGTTGTGACTTAATTGAAATCCCAGTATCCATATGTTTTTGAACTATTTCGCTCACTATTCGGTTTAACCAGGAGAGGACCTTTGTGTCGTATAACCCATTCCGAATATGTGATACGTCGTTATGGATAGCATTTGAAGACCGGTGATGAAGACCGGGTATTTGCGAGAGCGATAGGATGACCTGTCGATTGACTCTGCACCGAGTTGCTCCGGTATAGAGTTCTCCCTAAGTGATGGGAAATCCGATCGGGATTGTGAATATCCGGATTGCAAGGACTTCTTTGTAAGTGCCTTCGGTTCTGTTCGAGCCCGGAACAGACTTGTATGGATTGTATGTCTGACATTACAAGTTGAGATATAAAGCCGATTTCTTTCAAATATATTTCTGTGGTGGCGGAGAATTTATTCTTTTAGCTTAACACCCTTCTCTGAGACGTACGTGCTCAGAGGTTATATAGTTGAAGTTATCAGCGATATATTCCCAATTTGGTAATGTGACATACTGAGTGTTGCTGTGAAATGATCATTGTGTTGATTATTTATGATAGGATCATTTATTTGATCGTCTATCTTGGTGATCATTTCTATGATCATTTGTTGACCCAAAGCATGGCTTTTGTATAAAGTATGTTTTTGTGGACGTGACTTCGTCGAGCCTCACACCCCGTGAATGGTCAAAACAGGAAAGATGCGGCAAGGTTATGAGGGGTAGCGCCCTTTAGGATGTGTGCATTTCCTTCTGGAAAAGGGTGGTATCATGGTATGGAGCCCAG
The DNA here is from genome assembly GCA_030765085.1 of Allium cepa. Classification (NCBI taxonomy): domain Eukaryota; kingdom Viridiplantae; phylum Streptophyta; class Magnoliopsida; order Asparagales; family Amaryllidaceae; genus Allium; species Allium cepa. The sequence continues at coordinate 161,845,580 of CM060939.1, forward strand.
ATACTTACTCATGTTGAAAACACTTTGTTATGATTGTGTGAATTGATTACGAGCGCTCGGTGAAAGGTCCCAAAGGACCGGGGGATGGCATATTCGGTCAGTTGTTACTCAGTTAGGGGTAACCCGGCCTTGTGTTGGTAGAGATCCGGTTTGGTTCTCGGGGATGTCCATCCAGAGGCATTCTCATGTGGCAATGGGAAGTTCCTTGGCCTGATCATTCGTTGGAAATCCAATTCCCAATACGAAACCCTGTACGGTATTAGTTGTAGAACCTGCCATTTACTTATGGTGGTCACCACTGTTTGGATGGTAGCTATAGTAGGCATAGTTCGAAATGTCTATGCTGGCTAAGATTTATATCTTTACTTTCGAAATGAATTTTTCCTACACTATGCACTAGTAATAATATCAAATGTTCTTTTTAATGCGTATCAAGCATCTTTGACTATCATAAGGAGAAATCTCCTCCGATTCTGCGTTTGCATTGTGTGTGTGTGCGGGAGGCCTTATGGTAGTCTCATTTTTTAAAAAAAAAGCATTGCGAATTGACTTTGAAAATCTTTTATTGAATGTTTTTAAAGATAAACTGTTTTTGTTGCCCATACCAGTCCCACGACTGATCCAGAGTTTATTGTTTCTTTCCTAAACTCTGGGTGCTCATTATTTTCTACACGAGCAGTCTAGAGTTGGGTTTTTCAGATGGTCAGGTTTAGTGGATTATCTGGAGTTAGTTCAGTCTTTGGATCGCACCAGTCTTGGTTATCTAGGTGCATCGTTATTGGGAGTTCGAGCTTCTGCTGATTGATTCTTTGAAATGGAGTTACAGTTCCGATTTGGAGTTCTTCGTTGAAGACTATTTTAGAGTTATTTGTTTCGCTGCTAGATATTATCTATTTTCTTTTCCGCTGCTATTTTATTGTATCATATCTCTGATGTATATTGATATCTATTGGATCATCTGTTGTATCAGATATTGTATCAAAGCTGTATATCAATGTATTATTCTTTTATTCCGCTGTGTTGTTTACTTAATGATAGTTATAAGCTCCGGCGAATCGAATTTGAACGGTCGAATCTGTGGCATTCGAATACGATTTGAAGTATGAATGTCGATTTTCGAGCGGGCAAAATTCGAAACGTTACACCTTGATTTGAACTACCATAGATTGACCGTTTACTACCAGTATAAGCATAAGTGTACCACTCGCCTCACTTTAGGATTATATGAAGCTCCTCGTCTCACTTCAGGATTATGTGAACCACGTAACCATAGAAATATTAGGGGAATGCTATTTGGTACAGGTCCTACTCTTATCTTTGCTTATTAACTTAGATAAATTATTTAAATAAGCCTTTATATTTTTCAGTTGCTATTATTGCTTATTAATTTACCCTAAGTCTTAAAATAAGTGACATAGTTTCCATAGTTTACCATAGCTTATCAATTTATAACTTATGTTATAATCATGCTTATTACTTAACATAAGGTCTAAGTGTGAAAATAAGCTTCTTTCTTCTTTTATTCTTTTGTTATAATTCTAAGTTATAACTAGGCCAATCTTCTTAATTTTGTCCAATTAATATCATAATTAGACATAATTTCAGTCATATTCCAATTATATTACATTCTTTGTGATTTACATCTCATACTCCATTATTTTAGAATTTTTATACTTTAATCCAAATTTGCGTTAATTCTATTTTAACCCATACGCGAAGAAGAAGAAGGAGAAATAAAAGAAAACTAAAAATAGAAGAAAATTCAAGGCGTAGGAAGAAGATGTAAATAACGCATAAATAACAGTAAATAAATTAAAGTACTTTGAATACTATAATTAAATGGGAAAAGCTATAATTAAAAGAAATAAACTAAAATTAACTGAAAAGAATAGCTAGAAGGAATAGACTAAAAATAATTCTAAAAACTGTAAATAAATTACCAAAATGGTTACTCCAAAAATCGTAGTTAAACTACAAATATTGGAAACCCCCTTATTTTAAATTACTTAAAAATCTAAATAATTATAATCACTCACCTCTGGTCCTTAGCTCTTCCCTTTAGGCCTTCATGGATCCACTTGAGGGTATTAAAATATTTTTATTAAAAAGATTCTCTTCTTGGAAAATTATTCCTTTTAGGGTCCTTCCTGAAAAGGTGTGCCCAAGCGGAGAAAATCTAAAATGAGAAAAAGTGTTAGACCTGCGGTTCTATTTATAAGTTTAGAAGTAGATTCCGGACCGTTGGATTTGAGGATTGAATAGAATGCAATCACGTTATAGGCGGAATAGGAGCTATCAGATGCATGAATGGAAGGACCAGATTAGTAGTTTAAACAATGCAAAATACGTGTAAAGTCGGCTAAACATTCGAACGAACGAACGTTCGTTTATTCACGAAATTAAGAAGGCGAGTCGACCGGGCGGTCGACTACCCCCTTACCCAGGTCGACCAGCCAGTCGACCTGACCATATAATTTTTTTGTCCCGTTGTCTTGTTTAATTCATATCTCGTTTATTTTAGCTCGGATTCTGACGTTCTATATATGGAATTGACCAAAAATTACCATGGACACAATGGTGCAACTCCCGTGGCTCAATTCTTATAATTTTACAAAGTTATTTTATTATTTAATTAATTAATGAATTAATTATTACGGGTTAAATTTTAGGTTGTTATAGCTCTCATGTACAATTATATGATGGCATTTTCTAAATGCTGACATATGTTCAATTACGATGGCACTTTTGGAACGATGTCATATGTTTAGTTACCATGGCACTTTTAAAATGCTGTCATTCATTCATTCTTTTATGATATCAATTTTTGAATGCTATGTTGAATCAAGGTGTGACATTTTTCAACTGCTCTGATGGCACCATCGACATCTTTTAATTTTACATAACCATTGCACTATCAAATTGACTCAATTTCGATAAATATATATCTTCACACCATTCAATAAAATTACAAATGTTATATTTTCACATTTATAATCATTCAACAATCAATTCATTATATTCATAACGCAACTAATTAATTAATAAAAATTATATTAAACATAACCAAATGTTCAAAATTCATTTTCTAAAGCACACATTAGATGTTCATAATATTTCATATATAATGTTTCAAAGTGCAAATAAAAAGAAGCCATTGAATCAAAATGAACATCTAGCTAGTAATTTGTGATGTTATGCTATTATTAGCACCAAAGATGTCCAACTACTATCAAGGATAAGTGTAAGAGTTAGTAATCATAATAAAAATAAATTGGAAAATACATTCTCTCTTAAATTAGAAACCATAATAAAAAAGGATAGAGCTTGGATTCAAAAGAATATTGTTTGTAAAGTATAGGTAATGCACAGTATTTAATTGTACAAAACGCTTACGTACCCTAGTTTAATATGTTTATTAGGATAATAAGTTTTTACGATTTACATATATGTACATACATACATATACATACACACATGTGTGTGTACGTATATGTGTGTGTATATAATATATATTTTAATACAATATTTGTTATATTTATACTTTATATTAATTCATATACTTTTTGTTATGTATTGTATATTTTATTAGCAGTCCGCGTGGATCTAGTATAGTGTCTTTTTCACTCCACAAAGATCAGGATCAAATTAATTTTTATTCTTTTTTTGTCGATGAAAGATGTATCTCTAACTTCTCTATTACTAGTGATCAAGTAAGGCATAAATTGTTGGATCCTTCCATTAGAAAAGATAAGGTAATAATTTATAAATAATTTATATATTTTCATACATATAATTCTATGATACATTTACTTGATAAGTTAACCAAGATAATAAGTATTTATGATTAACATATTTGTGTGTATATATATATATAATATAGTTTATATTATATTGGTAATATATAATTCATATTAATTCATATAATTATTTATTATATAATAGTGCATATACAAATTTTGTATTATTCTCATACATATAATTCTATGATATCTTTACATTCTCTAGTTTAATAAGTTTATCAAGACATTATTATTACTACTATTATTATTATCCGCATACATATATATTGCAATCTTTAAATATAATTTATATGATTTGCATGTATATGTATAGATATATGACATAATTTTTGTATATCGTTTATATAATTGAGCGATTCTCTTTTAAGTAGAGCACTCTTGTAATTTAATTCCATTCGTCAAAGAGGTACTACCAAAAAACCCGGTAGGTGACTCTTCCCTATGAACCCTTACAACAATAAAAGAAACGAAACCTCTCCTCTCCCGCCCCACAACCTAGAAACTAAATATTATGAATAAAAAATTCATGAAGCATGCATCAGCGGCGTGGACAAAAATGAGCATATTAACTAAATACCAATGTCAGCCAAAGCAGTAAAGCAACAAGGATGGAGCAATGGAACATGATAAATCATTTAGGAAAGAATCCTCCAACCCAAACTAGCTATTATAGAAGCAACAATAGTGCTACCTCTATAGAGACGCAACAAGATCATATACATCAAGCCAAGATATTTTGATGTTGTCTAGTACTTTAGAAACAAAACTACACTAACATATAAAGGAATAAGCGTAAACAAGTATGAGCAACAACTATATCAAATAATGAATAAATGCATGTATGCATATATTGGTAGGAAATAACAACTAGGGATTGTTAGTCCGTAAGATGATGGTTTTGATGACAACAACCTTAGAATAGATTATAAAATATAAATACTAACATTATAAGTTTAGATATATATGTATATGCAGGATTTAACCATGCAGGTACTAAGAAAGAAGACTATATAGTATAGAGATTCAAGATATCAAGATAGAAGACTCATGAGTATCAAGATTATCAAGAGTTCAAGATTTCAAAGTTAAGTATTTTTTATTTTTAGGAATTTTGTTAAAACTCATAGAAAAGCACCGGCATCTTAAAATCCAATTTATTCGTGGAATGGAAACCACTTCGAGTCTGTTAAAGGGATGGAACCCTAAGTAGGATGGTACCCATGAAAAATCTAGTGGAACATTGTTTTGTATCCGCTAACTTTTTATTCAAAATGATTTTTCAAAATTATATCCTGTTTTCAAAATGTTTTCAAAACTTTCCTTTTAAAAAAATTCAAAACCCTCTATCCTGATTTTAAATAATTTTAGCCTCAAAATTATCTTTAATTTCAAAGTCAAATTACTCCTGATTTTAAACTTCCTTTTAATATAATACATTTAACTTTTAAATATTTATACTTAGATTTAAAATATAAAATTAGAGTTAAATTCTATATATATTATTCTCTATATTTACTTATGAATTTTAACTATGCTCAAGTATATTTATAAAGATTAAATTAGTTTTAATATAAGATAAAGGTTATTTTCAAAGAAAATCAAAACATCAAAAAATGCTTTGGGATGTCGACATGCCTATACACCCCATGTCGACATGGTGTCGGTTGAGTTCAAAATTTAAATTTCAAAAGAAGTGTCTATTCGCCATAACTCTTCACGAATGGACATGGCTGCTGTTCTTCTATAAATAATGGTTAGTTTCAATGAATTTCACATCAGATTATCTGGTTTTTCACTCCTCTTCTTCTTCCACTTTGCTTAATACATATTCTTATCATTACTCTGCCGAAATCAACATTGAATCGAACTCGATTACTCCTAGTTTGATTCTCTATCACTCTCTACAAGATTCTCAGTGCTATTCAGAGTTATAGACTTCTTTGTAATCTATTAAGCGAGAAAAGGTGTGATTGTAGCCTTGAAAATCAATCAAGAAAGAAAAGGTGTGATTGTACCCTTGGTAAATCAATTGGGTAAACTTGTGGCCCGGAAATCAAGTATCTCTACCCAGAGGATCGAAATTCTGGAGGGTGTACCTCATAGCCTTGAAACCAAGGGTGTAATTGTACAATTGCTTTCGAAAGGAAATCCATACTTGTGTTGCGGGACTGGATGTAGGGTAACTCCGAACCAGTATAAAATCCGGTGTATTCTTTCCTTTACTGCTTTTATTTTATTTCTACATCTGTATTTGTTTCTGTGATCATATCTGTGTCTGTATATTACGTACATCGGTGTCTAAATTAACATAAATCGAAAAAGGTTTAGTAATTCTTTATTAACACTATTCACCCCCCTCTAGTGTTAATCATAACCTTAAGATCCGTAATCCGCATTTCTCACAATTGGTATTGGAGTAAGGTTTTCAAAGTTTCATAATCTGATTTTTGAAAAAGTTTTTAAAATGGCTATATTTGTTAATACTAGTTTAGAAGCATTCAAACCATCATCGTTTCTTGAGTCTGCATATAATCAATATTCAAATTCAAGTTGTCTACCAAGATTGTTTGATGTGCAGGAATCATGCTTTATGGGTGTTGAGGAATCAATCCACAATGGATAAATTGTGCTGATCAGAAAGAACAAGTGGATACTTGATAGTGGGTGTTCTAGACACATGACTGTCAATCCAGATATACTGAATGATATAATATACAAAGATGGAGGATTGGTTAGCTTTGGAGACAATTCAAAAGGATATGTGATTGGCATCGGCAAAGTCGGTAATTTTGAAACTCCTACTATTACTAATGTTTTGCTAGTTAAGAATCTAAAACATAATCTGCTAAGTATAAGTCAACTATGTGATAAAGGATATAAAATTAAATTTGAAAAAGATAAATGTCACATTGAAGATAATAATTCAACCATTATATTTGAAGGAGTCAGGAAAAAGAATATTTATATCTTAGTATGAAAGTTTCAAATGATAACCTGTGTTTGTTGGCAAATATAAGTGACCCTTGGATTTGGCACAAGAGATTTGGGCATTTGAATTTCAAACTTTTATCTAGACTGTCAAAACATGATCTAGTAAGAGGTCTCCCTAAAATGAATTTTAAAGTTGATAGTTTATGTGATGCTTGCCAATTAGAAAAACTTAGAAAAAGTTCTTTTAAGTTAAAAGATATGATTTCAACTTCAAAACCTCTTGAATTACTTCATCTTAATTTATTTGGTCCATCTCAACTATCAATAAATCATAGTAAATATGTCTTTGTAATTCTAGATGATTATTCTAGATTTACATGGACAATATTCTTGAAACATAAGAGTGATACTTTTGAATGTTTTAAGACATTCTCAAAAAGAATTCAAAATCAATTTTCTCTAAAAATTATAACTATTCGAAGTGATCACGGTGGTGAAAATGAAAAGTTTGAGGAATTCTGCTATAAAAAGGGAATAACTCACAATTTTTCATTTTCGAGAGCTCCACAACAAAACGGAGTAGTAGAACATAAGAATAGGACGATTCAAGAGTGTGCGAGAACTATGCTTACAGATAGTAATTTACGAAAGAACTTTTGGGCAGAAGCAGTTGCTACCGCCTGTTATATTTTGAATAGAATTTTAATTAGACCTCTAACTGATAAGACATCTTATGAAATTCTTTATTTAAAGAAACCTATAGTATCTTATTTTAGAATTTTTGGAAGTAAATGCTTTATTTTAAATACAAAAGATAATTTAGATAAATTTGATCCTAAATCCGACAAAGGTATCTCTATCGGATATTTTAATAGAAGTAAAGCGTACAGAGTGTTTAATTTAAAAACTAATTCCATTGAAGAAAAAATGCATGTTTCATTTGATGAAGATTTCTGTTAACCCTATCTCGTTCACGAGTTAACAGGTCTATGAGTTAAGCAGCTCACGACTCAAAAGGCTTCACGACTTAAGGAAATGAATGGTCTACGGCTTAAAAGGATTGTGCGGCTTTGAACATGTTACGATTTAAAGAAACACACGACCTAAGGATTTGTACGACTTAAGGCCTCTACGGGATAGGAAGCCTTACGAGTTAAGCTTCCTACGACTCAAGGCATCTACGAGTTAAAGGATACATGAATTAGAAACCTCCTACGAGTTAAAGCCTCTACGAGTTAAGGAGTACCCGAGGTAGGCTGCTTACGAGATAAGCGGCTCACGAGTTAAGAAGAGATAACGACTTAAGACCCTGATGACCTAAGGAGTCTATACGACTTAAGGGAGCTACGACATAACAGATTAAAGCTTGACCGAGTTAACAAGTGTTACGACTTAAAAAAGGTGTACGACCTAAAGACACTGTCTCTTAACTCGTCTACGAGTTAGGACTCGCCTTCACAAAGCCTGAACTCAGCTTTAAGCCGGAGGCAGCTGGTTAAGTCAACCACGACCTACGACTTATGATGAGTCGTATACGACATATACAAACAAGCCGGAAACTACAACCAGATAACTCGTAAACGACCTAGTACTTGAAGCGTGGGTTCGAAAAAGGCAGGAAGCTCTCTACAAACCAGAGACTCAGCTCAATGAGTCGGTCACGACTCATCCTAAGTCAGCAACGACTTACCTTAAGTCGGCCACGAGTTAGGACTTAGCACTTTTTCCACCCAGAACTCTCTATAAATATGAAACCATCTCCAACATGCAAAGGACTTTTTGGGGGGCTCATTCTCTTCAAGCGCCATTACTCTGCCAAATTCCAGACGACTTCAAAGCTTTTTAGATCCAACAAACTTCTAAAGGAACTCCATGAAGGAATCATCCACATTCACCATGGATTTGAAGATGATTGTCAACATCAAAGCTTGAGCTACTTGTTTCACATATCCTATCACTTGAAGTGTGTTGTAATTGAAAGATCTTGTAAAGAATTGTAATCAAACTAGTGATAAAAAGATTAAAGTGGACGTAGGCTGGATTATAAGCCGAACCACTATAAATACTGTGTCTCTTACCGTTTTTCTACATACTTTCTGCTTATTTCTGTTTCCCGTACAAACGGGTGGTGCTTTCACAATCACATCTTATACACCAGGGTGTTAGCGTTTAAATTTTTAGCGTTAACATTTTGGTGCTTTCACTGAGAACTGAACTCAGGACATCTATCATCATTGTTTCAGAAAGATTTGTAGATAGAGTTTCTTTAAGAACCAGAAGTCTATCCGAAATCATGGCTCCTGGAAGGAAAAGTAAATCTGTGAGATCTGCAAACATTCAAGAGGGAACCTCCACTTCCCCAACACCAAATCAAGCCACTCCAGCTGTTGGAGTTTCAAAAGCGGAATTGGACGCTGCTATCTTTGGGTTGAATCAGCAAATAAATGCCCAGAACGCGCAATTGGAAGCTCAGAATGCTCAGAATGCTCTGATTCTGAATAGGTTAAACGATCTGCTCGGGGCAAACCGTCAACCTGCGAATAATGAAAGGAACTTTGTCGGTAATGTCCATGATGCTGAAACTAGAAACATTCCCGAAAGGGCTGCTAGCCCCTTTGAACAGACATTGCCTGAGGCTGGAGGATCCAGAAATAGGAATGACGAAGAATATCTTTCTGGTATGGTTCGACAGATTATGAAAGAAAGTATGCAAAGGGTCGAAGATGAGAAAGAGTGGGGTTTCGCTCCGAGCAAGACTCCGTTTACTGAAAAGATCCTAAAAGCTGAATTCCCAAGGAAGTTCGTCCCTCCGACCATTCCAGCTTACAAAGGGACAAGTGATCCAAATGAGTTCCTGTACAAATATGATTGGCACATGACAGGTGCCAGAGCTTCTGACGAGATAAAATGCCGCTATTTTCCTGTGTATTTGGAAGGGGTAGCTCTGCTTTGGTTCACAAAACTACCTGTCCGGTCCATCGATCAGTTTTCAGACCTAACCAGGAAATTTAAAGAGCAATTTAGGCTATATGCTTCAAAGGCAAAAGACATCATGTCGTTATCCGGTTTGGAACAGAATCCGGGGGAAACTATCAAGTCTTTTTTAAATCGCTTTAATATAGCGTTAGCTGAGGTGGATAATGCAGAACCCCGCATGGTCTTGACCTATTTGATGAGAGCTATTGATAAGTCAAGTGAATTCGGAAAGTGGCTGAACATGAAGGAGCCAAATTCTCTGGAAAAGTTCTACAAAAAGGCGGATGAATTCATGCGTTTGGAAAGCCGTCCTGTCCCGGCAAAGGCAACAGTAGAGAAAGCTGAAGACAACACTGCTGCGCCACGTAAGAATGGATCTGTGGGACAGAAAAGAGAAAATAATGATGGAAGGAAACAACACAATTCGAAGAAGCCTCGATCCTTCAAGCCATCAGAATATACTCCTTTGTTAGAAACACCAGAGCGCATCTACTTGGCTACAAAAGATTCTTTTGAGTATCCCAAACCTCCTGTTCTCAGAACCAGAAGAAAAGCTGTGCAAAGTGGGAAGTTCTGTCGCTTCCATAATCAGCCTGGTCATGACACAGACGACTGCCGTCAATTGAAAAATATAATCGAAGAATTGCTAAGAGAAAATAAGCTGCAGCAATTTGTGAAGAAGAGTGGTAATGATCCTGCTTCGTCAAGTCAGGGGCAACAAGCTCTTGCTCATCAGCCCAGGACAAATGAGAAGGCCGCAGGACATGAATCTGGAAGGCCAGTTATTAATGTCATCACAGGAGGACCCCACCCAGCAGGCAGAAGCTGGGGTGAAATGGAGAGGTACACTCGAGCTCTGAAACATATGCCAACTGAAGAGAATGTCTTTGTTTTAGAGGACTCTACACCCCTGAAACAACAAAGGACTTTTAATGATGATATTGTGTTCAGGGCTAGAGATTCCACGGGCATTGAGGCCCCTACTTTGGACCCGTTAGTCATCTCGGCCGGTATTGGACCGGCTATTGTCAGAAGAGTTCTTATTGATTGCGGCGCATCTTGCAACATCCTCTTCAAGAAAACGTTTGACCAGATGAGAATCCCGATGGCGGATGTGCAAGCCTCATCTCAGAAGATTGTTGGCTTCACTGGGGAGCCAAAGCAACCAGTAGGAACCATTGACTTGCTTGTGGAACTCGGAGAAGGAGAAAGAAAAGTAGTTCGCAAGCAGACTTTTGTGATAGTAGATGAATTTTCTGCTTATAATGCTTTCTTTGGTCGACCTATTCTTGCTGCATTCAAAGCTGTCCTTGCCCCATGGTGTCTTACTATTAAATTCCCTACAGACAATGGGGTAGGGGTTATTAAAGGAGACCAGAACGCTGGGCGAGAATGTTATATGACAGAGCTGCGAGAAACAAGGAAGAGAGAAATGGGGAAAGATGCGGCAACCCCAATCCGCATCAAAATACCAACCCTATAGCAACTACAGGGCGGACCCTGCACTGGCGAGCATAGCGGGGCACGAAAAGTGATGGATCCTAGAAAGGCCAGTGCGGGGGAGAGTAGGGTGGTACCAGCAGAAACAACGATACCGGTGCCCGTTGATCTGAAGGACCCAAACAAGGTGCTGAATGTGGGTTCACAACTTAATGTGTCAGTTCAGAATGCCTTGATATCTTTTTTGAAAGCAAACCTGGATGTTTTTGCTTGGACCCATGCCGATATGTGCGGAATATCCCCAGAAGTTGCGGTACATGCTCTGAATATTGACCCAAAGTTCACGCCAGTAAAGCAGAAAAGAAGAATCCAAGGTCTAGAAAGGTCGACAGCATTGAAAGAGGAAGTTGACCGGCTCATGGAGAATAATTTCATCAGAGAATCTACCTATCCAAATTGGGTTTCAAATCCAGTGCTAGTTAAGAAAGCCAATGGTAAATGGAGAGTGTGCATCGACTTTTCAGATCTAAACAAGGCCTGTCCCAAAGACTGCTTCCCATTACCCAGGATCGATCAACTGGTAGATGGAACAGCGGGTCATGAATTGTTGTCTTTTATGGATGCCTACTCCGGATATAATCAGATCATGATGCATGAGCCAGATCAGGAGGACACAAGCTTTATCACCGATGTCGGTCTTTACTGTTACAGAGTTATGCCCTTTGGGTTGAAGAATGCGGGGGCAACATACCAAAGACTGGTTAATGCTATGTTCAAACCGCAGTTGGGAAAGACTATGGAAGTTTACGTTGATGACATGCTAGTAAAATCTAAGAAAGCAGTGGATCACATCGAACACTTAGCAGAAATGTTCGCAATTCTCCGAAGATACGGAATGAAGCTTAACCCTTTAAAATGTTCTTTCGGGGTAGAATCTGGGAAGTTCTTGGGTTTCATCGTGAGCGCTAGGGGCATTGAAGCTAGTCCAGCTCAAATCACTGCTCTAAAAGAAGTCAAAGCTCCTAAAACAAAGAGGGAATTGCAAAGTCTCAATGGAAAAATTGCCGCCTTAAGTCGGTTCATATCCAAAGCTACTGATAAATGCATTCCATTCTTCGACGCTCTAAAGAAAGGAAAGAAAAACTTTGACTGGGCTCCCGAATGCCAGAAAGCTTTTGAAGAATTGATTCAACATATGGAAACGCCTCCAATACTTTCCAGGCCCGGCGATGGCGAGGATCTTCTTATATACTTGGCAGTTTCATCTCATGCTTTAAGTGCAGCGCTGGTACGGGAAGACAAAAGGATTCAACATCCAGTTTACTATATCAGCAAAAGACTCACTGGGGCAGAAATGAATTACTCCAAGTTGGAAAAACTCGCCTATTGTCTATTGATTGCCTCAAGAAAGTTGAGGCAATATTTCCAGGCTCATCCTATCAAAGTCCTCACTGATCAACCTTTAAAGCAAGTCTTGTTTCGCCCTGAGACTTCGGGCCGCCTTTTAAAGTGGAATATTGAATTGAGCCAATATGACATCACTTATCATCCTAGAAAAGCGATCAACGGACAAGCTTTGGCAGATTTTATTGCAGAATTTACAGACAAGGGTAACAGCGAGGAAGAAACAATCAAGAACTCCCCAACCCAATGGAAATTATTTGTAGATGGCGCAAGAAATGATTACTGTTCAGGTGCTGGAATTGTTCTTGAAACTCCTGAAGGCCGGTCATTATGCTATGCGCTAAGATTAGAATTTCCTTCAACAAACAATGAAGCAGAATATGAAGCTCTGATCGCTGGTTTGAAAATTGCTAAAGAACTAAACATTCGAGCGTTACAGATCTTCAGTGATTCGCAGCTTATAGTATGTCAAGTCAAGAAGGAGTTTCAAACGAAAGGAGGAAATCTGCCCGCTTATGTGTCAAAGGCTTGGGAACTTTTATGTGAATTCGACCATTACACGATAAGTCATATTCCTCGAGAAGAAAACATGAAAGCAGATTCTCTCGCAAAATACTCAAGTTCTGGCGAAGCCCAATCCTTAGGGTTAGTTCCAGTGGAAGTTTTGTCAAATCCGAGCATTGATGAAATGGATATCGATTGGGTTATGAGTATGTCGCAAGAGCAAGAATCATGGATGACTCCAGTAACAAAGTATCTACTCAATGGCTCTTTACCAGAAAACTCTAAAGAACGACAAAAGCTACTGAGAAAAGCTTCTCGATATATAATCCAGGATGGTCAATTATACAGACGAGGATTCTCAATGCCATTGCTTCGATGTGTATCCAAAGAAGAAGCCAAAACAATCCTAACTGAAGTGCATGGAGGAGAATGCGGTGATCATTCAGGTGGTCAAACATTAGCAAAGAAAATTCTCCGATACGGATATTTTTGGCCAGAAATTAATCGGGATGCCGCAGATTACTCCCGAAAATGTGACAAGTGCCAAAGATATGCCAAAATTCCTAGAGCACCTTCTACCGAACTCACACAGATGATCAGTCCATGGCCATTTGCAATTTGGGGAATGGATCTCATTGGGCCGCTACCAACCGCTAAATCAGGGATTAAATATGCTATTGTTGCGGTTGATTATTTTACTAAGTGGGCTGAAGCTGAACCATTGGCTACTATCACTTCTAAGAAAGTGATAAGCTTTGTGACCAAGAATATCATTTGCAGATACGGTGTGCCTCAAAAAATAATCACAGACAATGGTACTCAGTTTGAAAGTGAGGAATTCCAGGATTTTTGCAAACGATTCAAAATCCAGAAAAGCTTTTCGGCAGTAGCTCATCCGCAGGCAAACGGGCAAGTGGAAGCAGTGAACAAGATCATCAAATCAACCATCAAAAAGCAACTCGAAAGAGCAAAAGGTGGTTGGGTCGATAAACTACCACTTGCACTATGGGCATACAGAACTACTCACAAAACTGCAACTGGGCATACTCCTTTTTCGTTAGCATACGGATCGGAAGCAATGATCCCGGTTGAAACAGAGGTCCCTTCGCACAAAAGAATCCATTTCAATCAAGCAGAAAATGAAAAGCTGCAACTTGAAGCGCTGGATCTCCTTGATGAAAAAAGAGATGAAGCTAACCTCAGAGTTGCAGCTCATCAGCAAAGGATAGCCAGACATTTCAATTCCAAAGTTCGTCAACGCAGCTTTGAAATTGGAGATCTAGTCCTAAAAAGAATTATGACTGCGACAGGTGTGTTTGGGCCAAATTGGGAAGGACCGTATGTGATAGGTCAGAAACTTCTTGACGGCACATTCAAGCTCACCACAGTTGATGGAGATCAAATTCCAAGGGCATGGAACAGCAATCACTTGCGTCCATACTTTACTTGAAAATTTTGTTGAAACATTGTAAAAAGAATTATGAATGTATGATTCCTGTAATTGAAAGCAATTGTGAAACTGATGCAAGTAAATAATGAAAGAATATAAAGTGGATGTAGGCCCAATTTCATGGCCGAACCACTATAAATCTTGTGTTCCTTATTATCATTATATGTTTGCTTTGTTTTCGATATAAAAATACACAAAATGTATTGCTGAAATATCGATTTAAATTTTTGCAGACAGTGGAGATAAAACTTGCGCATAATAAGACCGAGCGATTCTCACCATCATTCAACAAACAAATTTCAAGTCACAAAGACCCCGAATTCAAATCCTAGATAGGAAATGCTTCAATTGAACGGCTAATGATTTCGATAGGAACGAGCCCTTGCTGATAAATTGAGATTGTTTAAACAAACAAACATCCAATTAGGAAGCTAGTGCCCGTTCTCACGAACTTGCCTGGCAATGAAGTACACTTCCTTGGATTAAACAAGCCACTTGTGAAAAAAAAGGGGATCGCTGAAAAGGCATAAGCAAGTGAACAGAGGAACAACCAAAGCTACCATCAGCGCCACAAGTCCTCTTCGGAGGCACAACTCTTCGGATAATAAAAGACCTCTAATGGGTCATATGCCACAAAAAAGAAAGTTCTCTACTCAACAAAAAAGATTGGAGGAGTCATGACCCTCCAACCATGAGAGAGTAACTTCCAGGCGATGAAAACCCTCTCTGAGGCCCATTTCACCAGGAGTTGAAGTGTTATAACCGCTCTTCGGGATTTCACTTCGCCAGAGTTGAAATGTAAACAAAATAAAAGCCCTCTTCGGAGGCCCATTTCACCAGGAGTTGAAGTGTTATAACCGCTCTTCGGGATTTCACTTCACCAGAGTTGAAATGTAAACAAAATAAAAGCCCTCTTCGGAGGCCCATTTCGCCAGGAGTTGAAGTGTAGCAGCCGCTCTTCGGAATTTCACTTCACCAAAGTTGAAATGTAAAAACAAAGACCTTCTTGAAAGCACACGTTTCACCGAGATTGAAATAAAACTTCCAAGTGTTGAAACGTGAAAAGGCTTTCTTCAAAGGCACAACTCTTTGGGGGTACACGTTTCACCAAGATTGAAATAAAACTTCCAAGTGTTGGAACGTGAGAAATCCCTCCTCAGAGGTACAACCCCCTCCCGGGAACACAATTAAGAAAAAAGACCTCTTTGGAAACCCACGTTTCACCGAGATTGAAATAAAACTTCCAAGTGTTGAAACGTGAAAAGGATTTCTAAAGCATAACTCTTTGGAGGTACACGTTTCACCGAGATTGAAATAAAACTTCCAAGTGTTGAAACGTAAAAAAATCCCTCCTCAGAGGTACAACTTTCTATAAAAAAAAAAAATCCTCATCAAAAGCGTACTTTAACTTTCAAAGGAAAAGTAATTTGCCTACTGTGGGAAATGATCGTAAAAAGAAAAGAAGTTAAAGTACCCTTCAGAGGTCCGCTTTACCACATAGAGGAATTCACTTGATGAGATATGCACATAAGCAAAAGAAAAAAGTGATTTCTTCGAACGACCAAGCGTAAAAACTTATACGAAGGGAGTTGTACTCTATAAAATTTTCTTTAAAGAATAAAATAATTATTCTTTAGCAAATAAGAGTGTAAGTCCCCTCGAGGTATAGAATATTGCAGCATACTTATGGAATGGGGGCAATATAGTATAATTACACACAATATGGTATAACTAAACCAGCAAAAGGTAACGCTCAAGTAACATACCATAAGCTCGCTGCAATATCAAATAAACTCATGCCAAAACAAATAACAAATGTATTCTTTAATTCAAACAAAAGTTTGTACAAACGAGGAATCATTTTATTCAAGGAATCATTTTATTCAATTACAACGCAGGTACAGGTTATTAGCTTACAAGTTAAAGCAATCTGTAAAAGATTCAAGCAGCAGTTCAAGGTTCAAGTGGAGTTTAAAAGTGCAAGTGCTAAGTCGTAGACGACTCAAGGACTAAGTCGAAGACGACTCAGCAATACTTAGGTCACGAGTCATAAAAGAGAATAGATGTCAGCTCAGAATTATGAAAAATTCATCAAGACATGTCTCGGCCCCGACTCAAGCATTGTGTCGTGATGTCTCGGCCCCGACTCAAGCATTGTGTCGTGATATCTCGGCCCCGACTCAAGTCTTGTGTCGTGAAGGTTGGTGAGCCGGTCCAGAGTTGAATCGCTCAAGAGTTAAGTCGTAACCGACTCAAGAGTTAAGTCGTAACCGACTCAAGAGTTAAGTCGTTCCTGTCTTAAGTCGTCAACACATCAAGCTGATTATGCTCTAAATCCTAGGTCGTAACTCAAGGAACAGAAGAAAGGCTCTGATTCAAAGCAACTGGAAATCCCTTAAGTCTTAACTCGGCTACGGCTCATGAAAATTGCTAGGTCGCATGGAAAATCTCTGAGTTGTATATGGGACGATTCCTCACTCTATTCGAATCAAGTTTTCCAACCAACCTGCCTTCCCTTCTAACTTTCAACCTGTTCACCCACGGCCTCCTCAACAGCAATAGCCTTAACCTATCACACTACAAGTCGCCTCAAATCGCGAATCACCTTATGTCAAGCCAAACGAGTTTAAGTTCGTCAATGACCGATTTGATAAAGCTCGTAGGATTTGAAAGGACAAGCCAAAAACGAGGGACTGAACATGTAAGGTAACAATGGCTAACGGTCGAAGAAGGAACAAGATCACTTACGATTGTATGATGCTAGAAGGAATCGGACGAAGTTTGGATCGAAATTGCCTTGGAGAGCTCAGAGATGCGTTAATGGCAGAAAACAGTTTAAAAGTTAAGTGATGAGAAGAAGGAAAGAGGAAGGACGACTCAGGCTTTTATATCTGGAAATGTTGGAATTTGAATCGGCATGCCCGGGTTATGATAAGTCGAAGCACACGACTTACGACCTAAGCGTGTGCTTCGAGGGGCAAATGTTAACCCTATCTCGTTCACGAGTTAACAGGTCTATGAGTTAAGCAGCTCACGACTCAAAAGGCTTCACGACTTAAGGAAATGAATGGTCTACGGCTTAAAAGGATTGTGCGGCTTTGAACATGTTACGATTTAAAGAAACACACGACCTAAGGATTTGTACGACTTAAGGCCTCTACGGGATAGGAAGCCTTACGAGTTAAGCTTCCTACGACTCAAGGCATCTACGAGTTAAAGGATACACGAATTAGAAACCTCCTACGAGTTAAAGCCTCTACGAGTTAAGGAGTACCCGAGGTAGGCTGCTTACGAGATAAGCGGCTCACGAGTTAAGAAGAGATAACGACTTAAGACCCTGATGACCTAAGGAGTCTATACGACTTAAGGGAGCTACGACATAACAGATTAAAGCTTGACCGAGTTAACAAGTGTTACGACTTAAAAAAGGTGTACGACCTAAAGACACTGTCTCTTAACTCGTCTACGAGTTAGGACTCGCCTTCACAAAGCCTGAACTCAGCTTTAAGCCGGAGGCAGCTGGTTAAGTCAACCACGACCTACGACTTATGATGAGTCGTATACGACATATACAAACAAGCCGGAAACTACAACCAGATAACTCGTAAACGACCTAGTACTTGAAGCGTGGGTTCGAAAAAGGCAGGAAGCTCTCTACAAACCAGAGACTCAGCTCAATGAGTCGGTCACGACTCATCCTAAGTCAGCAACGACTTACCTTAAGTCGGCCACGAGTTAGGACTTAGCACTTTTTCCACCCAGAACTCTCTATAAATATGAAACCATCTCCAACATGCAAAGGACTTTTTGGGGGGCTCATTCTCTTCAAGCGCCATTACTCTGCCAAATTCCAGACGACTTCAAAGCTTTTTAGATCCAACAAACTTCTAAAGGAACTCCATGAAGGAATCATCCACATTCACCATGGATTTGAAGATGATTGTCAACATCAAAGCTTGAGCTACTTGTTTCACATATCCTATCACTTGAAGTGTGTTGTAATTGAAAGATCTTGTAAAGAATTGTAATCAAACTAGTGATAAAAAGATTAAAGTGGACGTAGGCTGGATTATAAGCCGAACCACTATAAATACTGTGTCTCTTACCGTTTTTCTACATACTTTCTGCTTATTTCTGTTTCCCGTACAAACGGGTGGTGCTTTCACAATCACATCTTATACACCAGGGTGTTAGCGTTTAAATTTTTAGCGTTAACAATTTCAAAATTTTTGAAGATACAAATGATGAAGAGGATTTAATCACTCAAAATCAAGAATCAATTGAAACTAATAATGAAATTAATCATCCTAATAAAAGGGCTAAACTTTTAAAAGATCATCCTATAGAAAATATACTTGGAGATATGCATTTTGTTGTTAAAACTAGAAATCAACTAAGTCAAATGAGTAATGTAGCTTTTATATCAACTATTGAACCCCAAAATCCAAAAGAAGCATCAATTGATGATTCATGAATTTTGGCTATGCAAGAAGAATTAAATCAATTTACTAGAAATGATGTTTGGGAACTTGTTCCTAGACCAGAAAATAAAACTATAATTGGAACTAAATGGATTTATAAAAATAAAATAAATGAACAAGGAGAGGTAGTTAGAAATAAAGTCGATTAGTCGCTCAAGGTTATTGTCAAGAAGAAGGAATAGATTTTGATGAAACCTTTGCTCCCGTAACAAGATTACAAGCCATTAGGATTCTACTTGCTTTCGCAAATCATAATAATTTCAAATTATTTCAAATGGATGTTAAAAGAGCATTTTTAAATGGATTTGTTAAAGAAGAAGTATATGTTGAACAACCACTACTTTTTGAAAATGATAAATTACCAAATCATGTTTACAAACTGAAAAAGGCATTATATGGTCTAAAACAAGCTCCTAGAGCCTGGTATGATAGATTAAGATCTTATTTATTGCAATCTAAGTTTGAAATTGGTAAACTAGATAATACTCTTTTTATTAAAAGAAACAAAAATGATATTCAACTTGTACAAGTTTACGTAGATGATATCATTTTTGGTTCAACAAATTTTGAAATGAATAAAGAATTTTCTGAAATAATGACAAAAGAATTTGAGATGAGTCATATGGGTGAATTAAATTTCTTTTTAGGATTACAAATAAAACAATTAGATAATGGTATCTTTATTAGTCAAGAAAAATATGCTAAAGACCTAATTAGTAAATTTGGTTTGACTACTGCGAGTGGAAAACCCACTCCCATGGCAACCAATGAGTACCTTAGTAAAGAAGATCTCTCGCAAGATGTAGATCAAAAACCATATAGAGGAATGATTGGATCACTACTCTATATTACTGCCAGTAGACCTGATATCATGCATAGTGTTTGTCTCTGTGCCAGATATCAATCCCAACCTAAAGAGATCCACTTAAAAGCCATAAAACGAATCATAAGATATGTTAAACATACATCTGATTGTGGTTTATTCTACCCTAAAAATAATTCTTTTGACTTAATATCTTACTGTGATGCTGACTATGCTGGTTGTAATCAGACCAAAAAAGTACAAGTGAGACTTGTCACTTTTTAGGGAATTCTCTGATTTCTTGGCTTAGTAAAAAGCAAAACACAGTTTCTTTATCAATAACTGAAGCAGAGTATATTTGTGCTGCTTTGGCTTGTTCTCAAGTAATATATATGCAACAAACCTTAAAAAATTTTGGTTTAAAATTTTCAAAATCACCAATTTATTATGACAATATAAGTGCAATAAATTTATCCAAAAAAACTACTCAACATGCTCGAACTAAACATGTTGATATCAGACATCATTTTCTCAGAGATAATCTAAGTAAGGAAGTAGTTACTCTTGAGTTTATCAATTCTTAGAATCAAATTGCTGATATCTTAACAAAACTGTTAAATGAATCAATATTTACTAAATTAAGAAGAGAACTAGGTATTTGTTCTATAATTGAAATATAAAATATAAATACCAAGTATAATTAATATTAAAATAATTCAAAGAGTTAAAATAAAAAGGACCATGTCGACATCCCCCATATACCCATGTCGACATGCAACGTTTTTAAATTTTGAAATTTTCCCACCAAAATTCAAAAAATTTAGTTATATATTCTTCTCTATTTCGAATTTTTGTTCATTCTCTTTGTTTTCTCTTTAGTCTATCTTTTGAAATAAATAAAATAATGGCCTCCTCTTCCAAATCAAACATAAAATCAACCCTTTTATTCCCCTCTCCTACGTCGGGTCCATTTCAACGTACTACTCTCGCTCGAGTGACTAAAATAGAGGAATCTATGAAGGATGTACTTCAGATGGTGACTGAAATTCAAGTGACTCAACTTCGTATGGCAAAGGAACAAGAAAGACAAGGCAAGATTCCTAGAAATTTGCAAAAATTCCTAATGGATAACTAGGCCAACCCTATCTTGATTGATGAAGACTCTTCACTCAATCAAGAACAAGAGGCCAACAAGGAAGAAGAAGAAGAACCCATGGAAGAAGCGCACGAGGAGGATGATGACCAAGTCGTGTGTGTTGGAGAAGTGTGTTTTGACAGAATAGGAATCTTGTCGGACAACATGGAAAATTCTGTTTTCACTATCCAAACTGTTCGATTCATAGATCTCCTATGTTTTATAACGCACAATAGTTCCTTTTCTTTCTTCTCCATTGTTGTTTGTGTTTCTTTATGTTTTCTAAACGTTCATGTACATACAACTTCATACGTAATAAATAACTCGTGTTCTTATATGTGTTTTAATTATAAATACTATTGTGAATTCTTACTTGGGATAGTTGATAGTTTAGGACTATGTTTTAGTATTAGATTTAGTGATGATTACTTATGATAACACTATCATTATAATCACATGTCATAGAGTATTAGTTATATAGTTTGGAGTTATATAGTTATATAGTTTGAAGTTATATAGTTTTTTGTTGATGAAAAAGGGGAAGAAATATAAAATAGGATAGTTATGCAAAGATTAAGGGGGAGTTATTAGTTTTAGGGGGAGTTATTAGGATAGAACTAAAATTTTATAAACAAAGGTTGTCATCAACAAAAAGGGAGAGATTGTTAATCCGTAAGATGATGGTTTTGATGACAACAACCTTAGAATAGATTATAAAATATAAATACTAACATTATAAGTTTAGATATATATGTATATGCAGGATTTAACCATGCAGGTACTAAGAAAGAAGACTGTACAGTATAGAGATTCAAGATAGAAGACTCATGAGTATCAAGATTATCAAGAGTTCAAGATTTCAAAGTTAAGTATTTTTTTTATTATTAGGAATTTTTTTAAAACTCATAGAAAAGCACTGCCATCTTAAAATCCAAATTATTCGTGGAATGGAATCCACTTCGAGCCTGTTAAAGGGATGGAACCCTAAGTAGGATGGAACCTACGAAAAATCTAGTGGAACATTGTTTTATATTCGCTAACTTTTTATTCAAAATGATTTTTCAAAATTATATCCTGTTTTCAAAATGTTTACAAAACTTTCCTTTTAAAAAAATTCAAAACCATCTATCCTAATTTTAAATAATTTTAGCCTCAAAATTATCTTTAATTTCAAAGTCAAATTACTCCTGATTTTAAACTGTCTTTTAATATAATATATTTAACTTTTAAATATTTATACTTAGATTTAAAATATAAAATTAGAGTTAAATTCTATATATATATTCTCTATATTTACTTATGAATTTTAACTATATTCAAGTATATTTATAAAGTTTAAATTAGTTTTAATATAAGATAAAGGTTATTTTCAAAGAAAATCAAAACATCAAAAAATGCTTTGGGATGTCGACATGCCTATATACCCCATGTCGACATGGTGTCAGTTGAGTTCAAAATTTAAATTTCAAAAGAAGTGTCTATTCGCCATAACTCTTCACGAATGGACATGGCTGTTATTCTTCTACAAATAAGGGTTAGTTTCAACGAATTTCACATCAGATTTTTTTTGGTTTTTCACTCCTCTTCTTTTTCCACTTTTCTTAATACATATTCTTATCATTACTCTGCCAAAATTAACATTGAATCGAACTCGATTACTTCTAGTTTGATTCTCGAACACTCTCCCTACAAGATTCTCAGTGCTATTCAGAGTTATAAACTTCTTTGTAATCTATTAAGCGAGAAAAGGTGTGATTGTAGCCTTGAAAATCAATCAAGAAAGAAAAGGTGTGATTGTAGCCTTGGTAAATAAATTGGGTAAACTTGTGGCCCGGAAATCAAGTATCTCCACCCAGAGGATCGAAATTCTAGAGGGTGTACCTTGTAGCCTTGAAATCGAGGGTGTAATTTTACAATTGCTTTTGAAAGGAAATCCGTACTTGTGTTGTGGGACTGGATGTAGGGTAACTCCGAACCAGTATAAAATCCGGTGTGTTCTTTCCTTTACTGCTTTTATTTTATTTCTGCATCTGTGTTTGTTTCTGTGATCATATTTGTGTCTGTATATTGCATACACCGGTGTCTAAATTAACATAAATCGAAAAGGATTTAGTAATTCTTTATTAACACTATTCACCCCTCCCCCTCTAGTGTTAATCCTAGCCTTAAGATACGTAATCCACATTTCTCACAGAGATTGCTACAACTAGAGGAAGCGATTGAGTAATATAAATATTATAATTAAAAAGAGGTAAATAATCTAGCAACTAAGTTAGTTGTCAAGTAAAAAACATGTTTTTGTCTCGTGTGCATTATTAAACTCAAAGGTGAAGTCATAAGTGCATTGTCAAAATTTATGTTCCTAAAAAAAATTATCTCTTAAAAGATCAATATGGGAATTCACTTTATCATGTACACTTTTGAAAGAAACATTTCTAGTCAATTTGTAAATAAGGGCACTTAGCTAGTCATAACAATATAAAGCTATAATTTAGGTCAAATTTGAAGGTGGGTAGTGGTATTGTTAAGTATTCTTCGATTTCTCTTATACCACAAATACCAACTTGTGATGGTGTAGATGACATCCAAAGTTCAATGACTGGTACCAAAATAAAATCTAAAGCTATTCCAGTAAAATTCATAGTTTAAATCTTTATTAGTCATGATAAAGTAAAAGATGCTAAGAATGTTCGAAAGGATATGATTGGTCAAGGAGTAGTCACAATATAAATATTTGATAGTTCCATATTCTAAATTACAAAAAACACATTTTTTATACATAAATAAGTTTTTTTTTCCTTTAACAACTCGATCATATTAAGGTTTTCCTGTATGCTTAGTCACATGCTTAATTTTTCCTTGAGGAAGGGGGCCATTTACTTTCCCTGTATGTATGTATATATGTTTTGGTTCTTGAAAGTTGATAAATTTAGAAAACGAGCTTGATGAAATAACTTTTGAAACTATTCCAACATCAAATTTTAATATTGTTTTCATTATCTATGCTATTGAGTTCAAGTTTATTGCAAAGTAAAATGAATTAAGTTAAAGTAAACCCTTCAAGAGCAATATTAAAGTTAAGTTCTCAAGGAATGCTATTATCGGGCCTAAAAACATCTGAAATTACAACATTTTTAAATATATTAATTTCAAATAACTCTCCATGTTCAACTTTGGAGGAAATAGCTGAAATATAGAAGTCGTGCTAAAAGGATGTGTTATTTCCTGAGAGAACATTGTCGTTAATCCATAGGCTAAAGATGTTACGATTTTTTAGTACTAACTTCTAGAAGTGAGACATATTGTTAGTATTAGTTATCGATCTATTATGTAAATTGTAGGCTCCACCATAGAATATGTTAGATTTCATTTCATTTCAAACAAGGTTTACATGATTGTTATTAAATTTCCATAACCATTTACCTCATAGTGAAATATTGAGGTTGTGATGATTTATTATGCATAAATCTCCCTCTCTTTTGCTTTGCATATAGTATTCTAGTTAACCAGGTAATTTATGCTACGACTTTAGTTTCTCCCATTCCAAAGGAAATCCCTTCTAATTTTTTCAATTTTATCAATTACCAATTTAGGGAATAAGTAAGAAGACATCTAATAAATAGGTAGCAACGATAAGATAAAATTTAGAGTTCCCTGCCCATGCTAGAAAAGTATTTTCCATTCGAAAAAGAAAGCTTGTTGTTAAATTTATTATAATCACTTACCAGTCATTCCATTTAAACTTAGAAGTTCTAATTGAAAAGCCTAAGTATTCAATAAAGAATTTCATAACTCTACACTATTTGCTACAAAGTTTCCCACCAACCCAAAATCATTCAACCATTATCGAGCTTTTATCAAAGTTAATTTTCAAACTAGAAAAGAGTTTAGTGTTGTATAAAATCAACTCTAGAATGACAATGTTATGTGGTAAGTGAGACCCAAATAAGATGGTATCGATGAAAATTGAAGACCCAAAAATCAATTAGATGTGATATCATTACCAACATTCTTAAGATTCCAATGTGAATAAAAAGATTAATTCTAGAACATATATCAGTTGCTTGGTTGAATAATAAAGGTGACATGGTACCACCTAACCTAAATCCCATTTTAGATTGATTTTTTGTTTCCCAAGAATGCGCTAACCAGACCTAACTCTCTCTAAATCCCCTTGTAATCAACAAATCATTCAAAATCCCAATCAATCGAATCGAAAGCCATTGAAAAGTCAAGCTTTAATAGAACACATGTGATATTATTTTTAAGGCAATAGTTAATGTATTCTTGAACCACTACAGCGCCGTCGATGATGTTTCTACCTTTGATAAAAGCATGTTGGGCTGAGTCAATTAGTTTACACATTTATTACTTAAACAATTAGCAAGAGCCTTTGATATAATTTTAAAAGAATGGTTTAACAACGAAAATTGGCCTAAAGTCTTTGAGCTCATTCATCCCTACCTTTTCGTGCAATAGGATAACGTTAGCAAAGTTAAATCTACCTAATTCTAAGTTACCATTAAAACTCATTAAACATATTTATTAGATTTGATTTTAAAACATTTCCAAATTTTGCATAAAAACAATGGGAAAACGATTTTGACTAGGAGATTTGTTGCAAGGCATGTCAATGATGGCCTTTATAATCTCTTCCTTATATAATGGATTGTCTAAATCAGTTATGTCAACATTAGTATGTTTAGGATATAGAACGTTCCATTTTTCTTTATTTCGATGATTTTTATCACTTTCAAAAATACTTTATAGTAGTTAGTAAAAAGCATTGTTTAGTTCGGTCATGTGATTATTACACTATTTAAAACTACAAAGTATATTGTATTAGAATGCTTTCTCCCATTAGCAGCCTTATGAAAAAATTATGTTCCTATCACCATCGTCCATCCATTGAACTCTGGACCTTTATTTCCATGCAACTTCATCTTATGTTAATATTTTATTGAATTCCTCTTTGGGTTTGAATAAAATCTTTTTTCATATATATTTAGAATTTTAGATTCATCGGTATTTTTCAACTTTAAAATTTCAAAAAGTAATTTCTCTTTTTTGCCTTTATATTCCCAAATACCTCTTTGTTCCATTTTTAAGAAAAAGTTTTAAATATCTTAATTTACAAATAAATATATTTCCACATTGAAATTTTAATTATTCATAGTTTGCATTTTTTATTACTAGGCTATCAAATATTTCTCTAAAATCCATTTCTTTTCAAACCAAAATATTTTGTGAACAATGAGAAGATTATCACAAGCATGGACAATAGGATAGTGATCCAAGAGCATATACGTAAACTTGTTGACCTTAGCAATGGTATATTTACCTTCAATTTCTTCAGTTATAAAGACCTATCCAAGAAAGTTGTTCAAGGGACCTCTAGAATTTAACTAGATGATTATTTATCAGTTAATGGTAATTCTAACAAATTACCACCAATTATAAACTAGTCAAATTCTTCCATAATGGAACAATCATCCTCCGCTGGAGAGCATTGCCCTAAATATCTAGTTACGTGGAAATATCCCCCACCACGCATGGACCAAAAGCTAGAGCTTTAAAATTAAGTTATTTACTTCAAAGAACCCTCCTATCTACTTACGAGTGGGGTCTATAAACATTTGTATTGTAACATTGAGTAAAGAATCATGACTTAGGTTTGTAAAAATAAGGTGCATAGAGTATGTGGTGATTAAGGATTGTAAAAGGTGTACACGATCTTCTCTCCATCCAAAATAAGACCTCCCAAGGTTCCAATAGCTACACGATATACCCAATTACGTATATATGCGCCCCTCAGACATCTAAACAAATGAGAGCTAGGACATTCAATTTTTGGTTCTTGTAATTAAAAGGTCTATATTACAATCTTTAAAACATATTTTAATTTAAGTGCATTAGTCTAAATTATTTAATCTCCTTGCATTCCTTCCCATGAATCTCATTTGTTTATTGATTTATCGCATTCAAGTTTTTAGTTTTTAATTTATTCTATGCCATTTAATCCAAGTCATATTCAAAACCAATTTTCCTAGCTACGTCAAACATAGTACCAGTGGATAATTTTTTCGAAACCCCTTTAAAATAAGTGCTACCAAGTAAGTTAAGCAAACCTAAGTGAGGACCGTCGAATGCTTCAGTGAAAGTTTTGCGAAGTCTAGTGCTCCTTAGAGAAATCATCTTTGAATTAGCATGCATGGTCCGATCAGGACTTGCAAGTCCATTCCATACATCCCTTTCTTGCTCCGTTTTCGAACCAAGCTCCTCGTCCGTAGGCTTGCCTAGGACCTCATCATCCACTCTAATCCATGTTAAATCTAGAACAGTAATGAGTGACATGTCCATATCTTGAACCATTTCGACATCAGTCCCCGAACATTACACATTATAAAATTGAATGCTTGATGGACAGGAGACTGTAAGAGGTTTCTGTAACATGATATCTACAACATTATCCACATTTTGTGCATGTAATACACTTTCGTGCATCATTTCCAAATTTCCAACTGCAACGCAAACTACTTTTAGGTAAAACTCATCCCTTTTTCTACCTTCATTTGCAATCTCGTTTAAATCACAGCCACTTTCTTCCTTATTCTCATTATTTACACTCAAAGCATCAGAAGAGTTATGTATTTCCATTGCAAGGTTTTCACCTGCCATTCGAGAAATCAATTTAGGAGCTAAAACGAAGTCAGTGTCCAGACTAACTCTATTTACAATAGACTTAGAGACAACATCCTCTCGTTTATTAATAACTGAAATATGAGGTTGTTGACATTGCAAGAAAATTAGAATTTCCATAAAATGAATTTTATCGATATTTTGATATTAACTGATACAAATGAGAATACTGCTTTGATACATTTTTTGTCATTATATTACACGAGATATTGAAGTGGGCTGTGCAAATGAGCCCAAATGCTTGTGACCGTTGATGCATCCCTTAATTCATCAGATCGGTTAGCATTGACACATTAGGAAACTTTGTATACTTCAGCCACATTCTCTCTTATTCCCCACTTCAAACCTAACGAAGTCAGGGTTTTCCATTTTCTCAGATCAAAGCCGATCAGTCTATTTTCAAAAAATTAAAAACTCAATCTTGCAAAGTTGAGATATTTCTGTGGCTTTGTAAGATTTGCTAGCTTTCCACAGAAGTATTAAGCCTCGGTTTGAAAGTTAAGAGCGGCCATGAGTGAAATCGAGGTGATTGCTCTTCTGATGATGAACTTCTGCAAAATACTTGCTTTGTAATGGTTTTGTAGAAGGTTTTGCATCTCTGAATGATTTCGGATCTGTGGCTTTTTGTCGGAGCTTTATGTCTTTGGCATGTTGCTTGTTTGAGACGTGTGCTTTTTGCAAGATCTTTGCTCTACAACTGTTTTGTAAAGGGCCTTGCATCTCTTACTGATATCGGATCTGTAACTTTAGGATAGTGATTTGCATCTTCGACATGTAGTTCCTGCCTCAATCTGAGGAAGCTTTGCTTTGGCAGTGGCTTTGTTAAGATGTCTGCCCTCTGGTAAGCAGAAGGTATGTGATTTGCAGTTAGTTTTCCTTTCATAACCTATTCTCTTACAAAATATAAGTCGAATTCCATGTGTTTAGTTCTTGAATGCAAAACAGGATTTACTGCAAGAAATGTTGTACTTAGATTATCACACCGTATTATAGCTTTACTGTTAGACTCAATTTTTAATTCACTTAACAGTGACTCAATCTACATAATCTCTGCTGTAGCACTTGCAACACTCCTATACTCTACTTTAGTACTTGACCTTGATACTGTAGGTTTTTTCGTGAGCACCAAGAGATTGGATTTTTACCGAAAAATATGAAATACCCAGTAGTTGATCTTGTATCATCATGGTTAGTGGCCCAGTCTGCATCAGCATAACCATTAATGTTAAGTGTTTTGCATGATTCCAAAATTAATCCCTGATTTATAGTTCCTTTGAGATATCTGAGAATTCTTTTTACTGCTTTCCAATTCTTATCAAGTGGTTTGTGCATGAATTGACTGATTTTTTTTACATTGAATGTAATCTCTGGTTTTGTCATTTTGACATACTGAAGTGCTCCAACTATACTTTTGTATTGCTTGTCATTTTTTATTGGATCACCTATGTTTTTTTAAGTGTAAGTTACTTATCATTGGTGTGCATAGAGAATTTGCTTGATCCATCTTAGCTTTAATTAGTATCTCAGAGATGTATTTGCTTTGACTTAAATACAATGCAGTAGATGATACTTTCTTCACTTCAATACCAAGAAAGTAGTGTAGATTTCCCAGGTCTTTGACCGAAAACTGTTTGTCCAGATGTAGTGTGAGATTGTTTATTTCTGTTGCACTATTTCCTGTAATGATAAAGTCATCAACATATATTAGAAGATAAATAATAGTATCATTGCTAAACTTGGTAAACAGTGAGTTATCCGAATTTGTCGAATTATAACCAAGTTTAGCCAAAGTTGATTTTAATTTATCAAACCACACTCTTCGGTCTTCCTTGAGCCTATATATTTCCTTGTTTAATTTACAAAAAAAATTCTTACACCTTTTTTGTCTGAACCCTTAAGGCTAATCGATGTAAACCTCCTCCTGCAATATACCACTTAATAATGCATTATTTATATCTAGTCGCTTGATGATCCAATCTCTTTGCAAGGCAATTTTTAGGATAATTCTAATAGAAGTGGGTTTTACAACTGGTGAGAAGGTTTTATTAAAATCAAACCGATATTTGTTGTGAACGCCCCTTGGCTACTTGCTTGTGTTTAGAGATTGAACCATCAGAATTCTCCTTTAGTCTATATGTCCAATTTCATCCTACAACATTTTTGTTAGGTGATAAAGGAATAAGGGTCCATGTTTATTATAAGTGCATCATATTCTTCTTTCATAGCAGTCATCCATTTCTCGTCTTGCATGGCTTGCTGATATGTGCTTGCTTCTTCAGTTTCCAAGTTTGCATTATATATTTTTGGCTTGAATATGCCACTCTTTTCTATTGTTATCAAATGATGCCCGGCTCTTGTAGATTGTTGATTTCTGTTATTTGATGTAGTTTCTTGTTAAGTATTGGGTGATAGTGCATCATCCAATGCTTGATAATAATCTGATAGAGTCTTGTTGTCTTATTGTGAGGTATGATTTGAGCTCTCTAATGGTTTGTTTGACTCATGATTTGATTCTGAGTTGAAATCACCTTGAACTAACATTGGTGTGTGTTGTTCATCCTGACTTGCACATCTTGTTTTTGCTTGATCAGATGCAATTTAATCTAGTTGAGCAGGTTTTGGTGGTAGAGAATACTTTGGATTGTATATTTTTTGTGTTATATTGATCTCTTACTTGTTCAAGGGAAATATTTGCTCATTAAAAACCACATGTCTAGATTTGTAGATTCTGCCATTAGTATCTAAGTTGTACCCTTTCTGATTTGTTGCATCCATGGAAAAATGCATGGAGATGATCTGAAACTCAATTTGTTAGTATTATAAAATCTTAAATAAGGAAAACACAAACACCTAAAAATCTTTAGTCCTTGATAATCAGGTTTAACTTTGTATAGTAATTCTAATGGACTTATAAATTTGTGCACTTCTATGGGTAATCTGTTTATCAAGTATACTAAGGTTGCAAATGCATCTGTCCAAAATTTTAGTGGCATTGATGCATATGCTAATAGGGTGAGGCATGTCTCAACAATGTGTATGTTTTCTTTCTACAAGTCCATTTTTTTCTGAAGTGTGTGGACATGTCATTCTCTGTGTTATTCCTCTCTTTTGCAAGTATTCCTTTAATGGCATAAATTCTAGCCCACCATCAGTTTGAATAACCTTTAGCTGACCATTTGTTTTCTTTTCTGCACTAACTATAAACTGTGAGACTGCATTGTAAGTTTTAGATTTTTTTTTCTTTAAGAATATATCCATACATATCTGCTATAAGCATCAACAAATGAGAACTAGTATTTATATCCTAACTAGAAGTAACTGGGGCCGGTCCCTATAGATCTACAGCAACTAATTCAACTAGTTTACTGTATGTGGTGTCTGAATTTGGAAATGGAAGTTTATGACTTTATCCCATTTGGCAATATGTACAAATGTAACGCATAAGAACATTGTTAATAGAAATATTATTATCATTTACAATTTGTTTTACAATCTTTACACTTGGATGTCCCAATTTACAATGTCAAACATTAAATTTCTTACATTTTTCTCTCTGTTGATTTCAAAAACATTATACTCCTTATTTGCAGAATTTCTTGAATTAGCAATATTGAATTGGTAAAGTCCCCTAACTTCTCTACCCTGCAAGAGAATTTCCCTAATTAGAATGCTTTTGACCAAACAATATTTTAGATAAAATTCGAGATAAACATTGGTATCCTTTGCAAATTAAGATACACTTATTAAAAAATTTCTGATTAGGGGAACTCTTATTATGTTATTGAGATAAAATTGTTTTTTCCCCTTTTATACAAGCACATCCAGTGTGTGTAATTGTAATGGGCTTACCATTTCCCATATGTAAATAATGCATACCTTTGTACTCTTTGTTGCCAACATTTAGATTGTTAAGGCTATTAGTAACAGAGTTTGTTTCCCCTGTGTCTGGATACCAGTTTTCATCCTGAATGTCCTCTATCTTTGTTGATTCTGCATTCAGAGTGTCTGAGTGACTTTTTCCCTTTTGTTGTGTGTTGATCATATTGACATTTGGAGTCAAATTTCTTGAGTTATTATTGCCTTGTTGTGATGGTAAATAACTTGCATCAAATCTGAAGTAGCACTTATTTACACCATGTCCATACTTTTCACAAATTTAACATCTAAGTCTATTATTATTATTATTCCACCTCCTCTTCATCTGCCTATGAATTGCATATTTCCTCTTTGATAACCACTTGTTTGATTTCTTGCATTGATATTTCTTTCTTGATTTTTGCTTTTACTGTTGCTCACAAAATTAGTAGAGAATTCTGAGATTGCAAGTTTCTTTTGTTCAATTCTTCCCTCATAAGAAAGAATTATGGAATGAACATATTAGATAGATGAAGTAATCTCTATTGATGAAATTACAGCAACAACAAACTCATATTCATCATCAAGTCCCCGTAATATGCATAGAACTTGCTCCGTGTCAGTGATTTTGTGACCAATAGAGGCTAGTTGATCATAGAGAGTTTTAATTTGTCAAATAATCTCTCATAGGTAAGTTTTATTTTCTACAACTCCTCAGTTGTCTTTTATAGTACATTATCGTAGCTCAAGATTGCGTATTGAATACCTATTCAATAGTTGACCAAATTTCATGTGCACTTTTGCACTCAATCAGTTGTGGCAGTATATTTGCACTGACTGATGATTATAGCCAAGAACTGATTAGATCATCTTGTCTCTGATAAATTGTGTATTCTTGATTGTTGACAAGTCTTCCTTCTTGATTAGTGACGTATTAAGGTGTTGTTGATGTTTTAACAAGAGAAAGACAGGAAAGTGTTTATGCTGAATTGCATTATTTATTCATTCAGAACAAGGCTTTTATAAGCCAATACATAAACTGGAAATTAGCACACGTTTAAACTAACATTAAAGCCTAAAAACGTGGCTTAAGAACACAACTCTGACTAATAAACTCAATAAAATAGCTAACTATATCTGACCAATTCAGCTTCCTAGAATGCAGCTAACAAAACTTGAATAATTCTGACAATGATTAAATAACACAAACTGAAACCTGACTTCTAACAACTAGTGCATGATTTGTGCAGGCTTGATCACTTCACTCAACACCTCCCCTTGATCCAAGCTTGCACATTCCTATCTTCTCCATGAAATACTTGTGCTTAGCCTCGTTCAATGCCTTAGTAAATAAATCTGCATTCTGAAAGTTGGTTCCACAGAACTGCAGACTAACTTGACCTTCTAACACAAGTTTCCTGATGAAGTGATACTGCACATCAATATGCTTAGTTCTAGCATGAAACACAGGATTCTTTGTCATTGCTATGGCTGACTTGTTATCACACCAAATCTCCAGTGCTCGATTCTGCTCACAACACAAATCCTTTAGTAACTTCTTTAACCACAAAGCTTGCTTGGCTGCAGCTCCTGCTGCAACATATTCAGCTTCTGAAGAAGACAGAGCCACAATATCTTGCTTCTTTGCACTCCATGTCACAGCTCCAGAACCAAGATCAAATACAGAACCTGACATGCTCTTTCTATCATCAACACAGCCAGCCCAATCACTATCTGTGTATCCTTTCAATTTGAACTCCTTCACACTTTCATACCAAATGCCACAATCCAGAGAGCCTGCAACGTACTTCAAAATTCTTTTTGCAGCTCCCAAGTGTTGCTTGGTTGGATTGTGCATATATCTCGACACAACACTGACTGAATAGGCAATGTCAGGTCTAGTGTGTGTGAGATAGTTCAGACCTCCCACCATACTTCTGAAAATCCTTTCATCTGCATTCTTAGTACCATCTACTTTCTGCAACTTCTCATTAGCATTCATAGGAGTTTTTGCAACTTCAGATTTCTCCATGTGAAATCTTTTAAGCAGATTTGCTGCATACTTTCTCTGACACAGAAAAGTACCAGCTTTTCCTTGTCTTACTTCCAAACCAAGAAAGTATTTCAATGCTCCAAGATCAGTCGTTTCAAATTCAGACAACATTGAGGCTTTGAACTTACTTAGCATGCTTTCTGAAGAACTGAAATATATTATGTCATCGACATAGAGACAGACCATGATGAACTCATCCATACCTTGCCTTCTCACATAGATTGTTGGCTCATTTTCACTTCTGTTAAAACCAGTTGAGATGAAAAATGAGTCAATCCTGCTATACCATGCTCTTGGCGCCTGCTTTAGGCCATAAAGAGCTTTCTTCAGCTTGTACACCTTCTCTTCTTCACCCTCCTTCACAAATCCCCGTGGTTGATCCACAAAAACTTCTTCCTGCAATTCTCCATGGAGGAATGCAGACTTCACATCAAGTTGAGAAACCTGCAATTTCCATTGTGCAGCCAATGCTAAAACAATTCTCACTGTTTCAAAGCGTGCAATAGGTGAGAATGTTTCCTCATAGTCGATACCCTCCTGTTGTGCATAGCCTTTTGCCACAAGCCGTGCTTTGTGCTTTGAGATGCTTCCATCTGCATTATATTTGGTCCTATACACCCATTTTAGGCCAATTGCCTTCTTGTTTTGTGGCAAGCTCACTAACTCCCATGTTTCATTTTTCTGAATTGACTTAATCTCCTCTGTCATTGCATCTTACCACTCATTCTGACATACTGCTTCATCAAACCCTGCAGGTTCTGTAGCTACAAGTGCAAAATCACAGTTTTCATAGATATCAACAAGTGATCTTACGCGGCGTGGAGGAGATTCACTTGATGATGAAGACTGGGTTGATGGAGAACTCTGATTGCTTGAGCATGTTGATGACACATGAGGTGTTGTTGGATGAGTTTGCTGAGTTGGCGCCACATCAGGTTCATCAAGTTCTCCAAGCGTAACAGAATTGTGCATCTCTTCTCTTTTCTGATTTGATTCACACCAGCTCCAACTTGCATCTTCATCAAAGATCACATTTCTGCTGATGATCTTCTTTGTAACTGGATTGTAGAGCCTGTATGCTTTGGATTGTGTTGAATAGCCCACAAAGATGCACTTCTCTGCCTTATCATCCAGCTTAGTTCTCAAATTAATCAATGTATAGGCAATACATCCAAAAATTCTAAGATGACTTACAAATGGCTTTTTACTTCTCCAAACCTCAAAAGGTGTAGAGTTCATGACAGCTTTAGTTGGTGAGATGTTGAGCAAATACACTGCAGTTGCAACAGCTTCACTCCAGAATGTGTTAGGCATCCCCTTAGCCTTTAGCATGCTCCTAGCCATCTCTACCACAGTCCTGTTCTTTCTCTCTGCCACCTCATTCTGCTCTAGCGTGTAAGGTGCAGTGAGCTTTCTCCTAATGCCATGATCATCACAAAACTGCACAAATTCGTTTGGAGACAAACTCTCCTCCCCTGTCTGTTCTCAATGCCTTGACTTGCTTTCCACTTTGCTTCTCCACTAGAGCTTTGAATTTTTTGAAGTTCTCAAAGGATTCAGACTTGGCCTTCTGAAAATAGACCCAAGACATCCTGCTGTGATCATCTGTAATCAATAGGAAGTATTTACTTCCTCCTAAAGATTCAGTTTGCATAGGCCCACACAAGTCAGCATGCAACAGTTCCAAGCATTCACTAGCTCTCCAAGAATTTCCACTTGGAAAGGATCCACGAGCCTGTTTACCATAAACACAGCCTTCGCAAAATTCTAGATTCCCAATTTTGGGCAATCCAAGCACAAATTCTTTAGTACTTAAAATTTTTAAATCATGAACATTTAAATGTCCATACCTGAGATGCCACAGCTTAGCACTGTCATCTCCTTTCACCACAAGTGCATGTTCTGAATTGTTTGTCAGATTCAAAGGAAAGACTTTGTTCTTTCCCATTGCAATCTTCATTAGTGCCTCATTGCTTTGCTTTTCCTTGATCACACAGACGCCATCTTCAAACACAACTCTGTAGCCACCACACACCAGTTGACCAACACTCAAGAGATTGTGTGCCAGTTTTGACACATACTGAACATTGTGCAGAAGCCTTGATTTGCCTTGCTCAGTTTGAAAAGCAACTGTACCAATCCCTTCTACTGTCAATTGCTTCCCATCTCCAAGTCTTACAATACTCTTCTTGCTGTCATCAAAATTCTGAAACAGGTTTCTTAAACTGGTCATGTGGTTAGAACACCCACTGTCCACATACCAAACTGAATTGCTTTCATTGTCACAACCATGTTGAGCTAAAAACAGATTCTCTTGCTCAACATAATTTGACTTTTGTTCTAGTTTTCTTTTCTCCTTGTCTTCATCCTTTTTCCAGCAAGAAGCTTCCTTGTGGCCAGGTTTGTTACAGTAATAACATTTGATTGGCCCCTTGTAATTGCCTTTAGAAGAGTCTTCTCTTCCTTCACCAGATTGGCCTCTTCCACGGCCTCTGCCTCTGTAGCCACTTCTTCCTCTTCCTCTTCCTGAGTTTTGGTTTGATTTCTCCTTATTTGAAGACTCTCCTTTGACATGGAAAGCTTTCTCCTCTTTCTTCTCATCGCCTTTGGAATGCCTTTCTTCATGAGCTTGGAGTGAGCCCATGAGTTCATCAAAGGTGTATGTTTCCATGTCTTTGGATTCTTCGATTGCTGTTACAACATGATCAAATTTGGTTGTGAGACTTCTTAGCACCTTACTCACAACTTGTTGAGATTTGATCTCTTCTCCGTATGACCTCATTTGCTGAACAGTGCTTGACACACGTGAGAGATACTCTTGGACCGCCTCTTTTTCTTTCATTTGAGACGTCTCAAACTCTCTCCTAAGAGATTGCAATCTTACTGCAATCACCTTCTTATCTCCCAAGTATTCTTGCTTGAGAGTGCTCCACGCTTCTTTTGCTGTAGAGGCTGATGCAATCCTAGGAAACACTTCATCATCCAAAGACTGTTGAATGATGTAGAGTGCCTTTGCATCCTTCTTTCTCTTGTCTCTTAAATCTTGGCTTGGTTCAGCCGGTGCATCATCCGTGAACCCATCTTCTACAATGCTCCATAACTCTTGTGATCTAAAGAGTGTTTTCATCTTTAGACTCCAGAAGTGATAATTCACTCCCTTAAACATAGGCAACTGGGTAATTGAATTCCCATTGCCACCAACACTGTTGTTGTTGTTTTGCAATGGCTCACACTGTGTTTCCCTGTGTTTTAATCCTCACACAAAACACTCAATCAAGCCCCTAGAATACCCTCTGGCTTTGATACCAATTGTTGATGTTTTAACAAGAGAAAGACAGGAAAGTGTTTATGCTGAATTGCATTATTTATTCATTCAGAACAAGGCTTTTATAAGCCAATACATAAACTGGAAATTAGCACACGTTTAAACTAACATTAAAGCCTAAAAACGTGGCTTAAGAACACAACAACTCTGACTAATAAACTCAATAAAATAGCTAACTATATCTGACCAATTCAGCTTCCTAGAATGCAGCTAACAAAACTTGAATAATTCTGACAATAATTAAATAACACAAACTGAAACCTGACTTCTAACAACTAGTGCATGATTTGTGCAGGCTTGATCACTTCACTCAACAGGTGCTATGGCAAGAGATCCAAGAACATGGTCTTCAAGCCCATATCCTCTATTATAGTCTCAATTTGAAATTTCCAGAGGAGATAGTTTGAGTCATTCAATTGTATGTTGATCAACTGACTTTGAGGCTTGATGATAGACTTGATCAGATCTTGAGTATTGTTGTGAGTAGTTGTGGTATTGCTTAGGGTTGAATTTGTTGAAGTGTTGCTTGAATTATCTTGATTTCCCTCTGCCATCATACGGAGATGGTGTGTTGGATTGAACTGAAGGTTTCAGAAATGAAAAAGTTGAAAGCTATGCGGCTAGACTCTCTGGATGATGAAGTTTTCCTGACATGGAGATTCTTGGCGAGGAAAAGTGTCAGTGAATGCGGTTGAATTAGTGAGAAAGAACTACTGCAGCACTCTGATCTTGAGTCAGGTATGAAAAACTTCTTAAAGTAGTAAAAAGATGATGAGAATTTGAGTTCTTGAATTCTCAAATGATTCTAAAATGCAGCTAATCTCCAAATGATGACAATAGATCTGAAGAGATTAATGGCAAGGCATTTCTTGCTGTTAAGCAAATTTATTTGGCACCGATACCAAATTATAATTTTGATAAAATGATTTTATTGATATTAACTGATACAAATGGGAATACTGCTTTGATGCATTTTTTTATCAGTATCTATATTACATGAGATATTGAAGCGGGCTGAGCAAATAAGCCCAAAAGCTTATGGCCGTTGGATGCATCTCTTCATTCGTCAGACCATTGAGCATTGATACATTAGCAAACATTGTATACATAAGCCGCATTTTCTCATGCTAAGAAATATGGATTCAAATTTAGAATGTCAAAGATTTTTACCAAGGTAAGATTTGCAGGTGAAGGAGCAAACTCAAACTTGAGCCTTGGGTTGTAAGGACCGGACCACCAGTAGGTGAGCGATATCAAAGGTAGTCGATGAATAAGGTACTGATTTCTTATGGAAAGGAAGAGCTATCGAGGGGATAAGATACGAGTGAATAAGAGTTTGCAATTCTATAAACTAGATATAGAATTCGAACTATTGATCGAGCGTAAATCTGGAAGCGGGTGGCAGAACTAGCGGTGATGGACGCGACCTAGATCTATTGTGCGGGTTTTGAAGGATGCAAGCGGCTTGCTTGTGACTAAGGAAACCGCATAGAAAACATCAAATAGGGTCTCGACGACGACACCCAATGATCAGTGGCACTATAATGAAAATATGAGGCATTGTGGTTCTGACCTCGCATCTATGGAATGCGGACAAGAGCGATGGTTTTAGGATTTTGGTTCTGCTCAATCTTTTTAAGGTTGGATTTAAGGGCTTCAGTGAATGTTTTATGAGTAGAAGGGAGAGATGCAT
This sequence comes from Allium cepa, assembly GCA_030765085.1. NCBI lineage: Eukaryota > Viridiplantae > Streptophyta > Magnoliopsida > Asparagales > Amaryllidaceae > Allium > Allium cepa. The sequence continues at coordinate 161,884,128 of CM060939.1, forward strand.
GGAAAGAGAATGTTGGTAAGTCGTTAGTGGATAGGGGATTGAAGAGAGAATTGTGAAAAAGGAGTACGCCACTGACTCTAAGCAGCAAGCCTTTTTTAATACTAGGTTTGAACCGTACTTTGCACATGGGTCAATGTTGCATTCAATGATAAAAATATAGTTTCACTGTCTTGATTCACATTTTTTATCATTCTTGTATTATAATTTGTTGTAGCGAAGGTTAGTGAACTAATATAGGCTGAAATATAAATGTTCATGAAAAGCAAAGTTTGTTGATAAATTGCTTGATTCATCTACAAAGTTACAGTTGAAGCTTAAGCGTTTCTATAAAGCATATGAATATGTACAAAATGTTCATGGAAAAGTGAACTGGTAGCAAATAGCTTTTAGGATGAAAGGTTGTCCATGTGGATCTTTTTTGTGCAATAAATTTTTTCTATAGAAATGGTAATGTCCATACACCAAAATATATTGTAAACAACCACTTTTAACCTAATGTGTACGAAAATGCAGACTTGTTTAAGTAGATAAATTTGTAGCATCCTTCTAAAATTAGTGTGCCAAACGATATTAAGACATGAAAAAGGTTCAAGAAAATGAATTATGTAAGAAGACATGGGGGCATAAATAAACATCATCCCTCAAGATATGAATAAACTTTGAAAGCATAAGCAAACAACCGTAGGTGTATACGATGCAGTATGCAACATGCACACTAATAGAATGGAAACAAATGTACATATATAATTGTAGTTTAAATAGAAATAGAAAGCATTAAAAAATAGCTGGTGGTAATAGATGCATGGGTTTTTGGTGATCATTGTGTTTTGAAATGTTCAAACTTCTCGCATCACTGCTCGGCTCTTAGCAATATTAGAGTTAGAGTTGTTTGCTACCTCATCATCATCCTAGTATTAGCACAACTGAAATGTCAGTGGACAGCAGATACAAACTTTTCACCGTTGAATAGCAAACATAATTGAATAAATCAATTATACAGTACACACGAATTTATATTGTACTTTGTGGTCAGTTTCTTAAAATCAGCAGCACGGTTCAGTTGGATTCCAACTAATTTGGAGCATGCATAAAGTGAAACATCATTGGTGATTCAAAGATTACACTTATTTAGACATCTACCAAAATATATTCTTTCCAAAACACAAATATTTCACATTTAGTAAAACTTCAGTCAAGTAAAATAATTTATAACGTGCAGATACTTAGGCATGTAAACAGACGCTTTTGGATGCGGATAGTGCCATATCCGCATCCGAAATCATTTTCGGATATTGGATATCCGCATTCGCGGATACAGACGAATATCGGATAATTATCATATTCGCAAACGATTGATATATCAAGAATAATACAAAAAAATTAGTTTAACATAAATATTTTTCAATCCGATTGATTATAAAAGGGTTAAAAGTTAACAAATATGTAACGACCCGTAATTTCGCTACTTCGAAAATGAGAGATTTCGTTTGTTTTAAATTTAAAAAGGTTTAAAACTTAAATAAACAAGTTATATATAATAGATAATAATAGAGAAATTATTTATTCTTATATTTGATAAATTAAAAATTAAAAATTTGGATTTTGGAACAAACCAACAAAAGATAAGTTTTGTTAAAATAAATAAATGCTTAAATAAATAGGTTTAAATATTTATTTAAAAAGATAAATCTTATTGAAAACATCTAATAAAGATAATAAAGTATACTAAAATATTTATAAGTACGTTAATAATATTTTTACAAAAATAACCAAATTTTGTCGCATTTTGTCAGTTTTATATATACCGTAAAATTAGAGATTTTGATATTATTTAAATATGATTTTAAAATATAAAGAGACATGTTTTAATTTATTTAAAGAATTAAAAAGTTGATTTTCAAATTGGTTTGCATAAATAAATAGTTTAACTAAAATGTCTAAACATGACCGTAAAACATTTCGTCGAAAAACGACGTTTTGTCGATTAAAAGTTGCTGCAACATCGTCGCACCTTTATTTTCTTATATAGAAACATATATTCAAATAGTGTAAGTATTAATTAATTCACTAATCAAGTTTACTTTTACTAAACAAGGTTAGAAACTTCTAGAAAACAATTAAGAAAAAGTAAGCATAAAAAGACAAAAACGTCGTTTCAAAGCAAAAGGTAAAACATCAAATCAAAGAAACATAATTATTACTTACTTTACTTAAAATCTAAGTGAAAATGATATAAAGTAATGATTTGAAATGTGATGTTAAGTGTTGGAAAAAAATAAGATTACTTTATAAGTAAGTAAGAGTACTTTGGTATTTTTACAAAATATTATTTTAATCCAAAACTTTTTCTATAAATAAAGATACACTTTCTCACTTTTTTTTTCACTTCTTCTTCTTCCTTTTCCAAGCTTTTCACTGCCTCTTTAATGGCTTCTTCTTCTCTTTCAAATGCTTACTAACGTTTTCAAAACCATATCAAATCAACTCCAAACACTACCAAACTTTGGCAAAAACCTTAGAATACCATTTAAACATGGTTTAGCACCTAAGAAGTGAAGAAATGATGGAGGAAGGCAAGGATATAGGTATGGTCGAACCTCTAAGGAGAAGGAAGCAAGTTGGAAAGCTTCGAAGTAAGAAAAAGAGAAGCAAGTGCCGCCGATTTCATTCCAAGGAGCAAGGAGCAAATTCAAGGTACTGCGGAAGCTCTGCCGTATTTTCGGAAGTTTGAAAGAAGAGGTCAATGACATAAAGCAAAAGAAATGGAGTAGAAGTTGATTAGTTTAAGTTTAAGTGAAGTGTTGTTGATATGAATGCTAGTAGAAAGTGAACAATTTGGTTAAACGTGAGTACTCTTATTTTCTAATAAATCCATAAATTATTTCAAGTATAATGATTTAAAAGTTTAAATATGTTGTTTGAATGTTTGATATCTTGGATGCGAAATATGGTTGATTATATGTTTGTGATATGGATGATAACTTGGTTTGATAAGTGATAAGAGAAAAGATTAGTAATTAACCATAGTTAATTGAATGAATTAAATCCGTACAAATATGTGTTGAAAGTTATTTAGCCTCTTAATGATTTTAAATGAGTTAAAATAGTTTAAATATAGTTTAAAATAAATTTTGAAGTGTTTCGGACAAGTTCTGAAGCAATTCACAAAATTGGTCAAAACCGAGCTTGTCGCGTAGCGGCAGTTCGTAAATTTCGACCTCTAACCTCAAACTAGTGTAGAGAATGATTTATAAGTCGGATTTCTTCAAAATATAAATTCTTTGGTTCACAGTGATAATAGTTTTCCAACGAAGAAAGAAAATCAAGATTCAATAAGTAGAGTTTGAAATATGTCCAAAACAATTTTCTAAAAACATCGCGGTTTTGCAATTCGGAATCCAAAAGGGGATTTCTTTATAAATGATATTTTTAATGATTAAAAAATATGAAATAAATTGGAAAATCTATTAAAATGGTTTAAAAGACATTTGGAATGGAAAAAATGAATTTTCAAATATTAAAAAGTTGTTTAAATTAAATAAGCTAATATAGTACTTTCCGCAGCACTTTTATGCTGCGAATTCTATAACCTTTTGAATATGAGTTTAAACTTAGCAGTTATTTCCTAAATATTTTGTGAATGATGTTAAAGGAATAATCAAGTAATGTAAAGATGATTTGGAAGTTTTAATAAGAGTTTGAATAAATTATTAAGATGAATTGTTTATACCACTTAAATAAAAAGTGAAGAATATAGAATGTAATAACAAACTGAGTATGTGGAAATGACTAGTACATTTGTTCCGTCTGTGAGATCTGGGATGATAAAACAAGGTGTTTAACTAAGGTTAGGGATGGAGAAAACAATGCCCTGAACTTACCTGGCTTATGTTTTACCTTCTTAGGCGAGGGGTAGAACAAATCGAAAAGAAAGTTCGGATGCTCTAAAAGATCATATTTAAGTTTTTCCAAGTTAAAAGACAAAGATATTCATGATGTAGGATTACTTGCCATTAGTCCATGGAGGTGAAACTTGCCAATAGTCCCTGGAGGTGACCTTGCCATTAGTCCTTGGAGGCGAAACTTGCCATTAGTCCCTGGAGGTGAATTTATCATATTTAAGTGGCAGTAGTACTATGTTATGAAAATCTTTGATTTGCAAGAACATGAATTGGGGTTAAGAAATAAATCTTTGATTAAGATTTAATGAATGATTTGAGAATATTTTCCCTAAGTTAAATGTTATAACTTGAATATAAGGTATCTTTGATTAAGATTTAAAAGAATGATTTGGAAAGGTTTTCCTAAGTAAAAGAGAAAATGATTAGGATTTAAGAAAGGTTTAAATAAATCATATGATTTGATAAATGAAGCTTAATGATTCCATATACATTTGAAAAGAAATGTAGTAAATTGAAAAGAATATATCTAAGAAAGATTTTTGATTAGATAAAAGATGAAGTAATTGATTAATGATTGATATCCACATATGAAGTAAACATCTTTTTATCGGTAATTGGTTTCGAAGGAACCGGAGTCGGATTTGGATGATTCCTATCCGAAAATCACTTCGAACCAATGTATACGTTCAAAAGTGAAGACATGATGAAGATGATGATTATTGAAGACCGTGGATCTTTATAGCATGAAGACTGCTTGTTGAACATGCTCTGGTTGACCACCATTATAGAGTTATTTATAGCAGTGGTCTCCTCGTGATGGAGATTTTTCAGATTGCAAGGGCTTCTCACCTAGTAAATGGCTGAGCAAAGTGCCTGCGGCTTCGTTCAGTCCTAGAACGAACTTGTATGGATGTTTGTCTGACATTGTATTCTAAATCACATTTGAGTGGTTTCTATAAACATATATCAGTTGATGGCGGAGAAGGCAACTTCTCTTAGCTTAACACCCTTTCCCGAGACATACGAGCTCAGGAAGTTATACTTTTCTAGAAATCAGTCGTGTGACGTGGAATGACAGTGTGGCATTCAAAGTGGAACCTGTTATGATCAAAGCGTGGTTTTGTATGAAAAGCGTGACTTTGAAGAAATTGAGCATAGCCTCATGAGCCTCACACCCCGTTATGATGGGATTCTATGTGGTCAGATTGTAATGACCCCAAAATAAAAATAAAAATAAATAAAATATACATAGGAGTTTCTGTTGATAGAAATATAAGGAGTTAAGGTGATTAAAAATTGGAAATAAAAATGAATATAGTTTCATGTCTAAGGAATTATATAAATACACATATTTAATATAAGGGGTGTCTCCTGTTTTATTTAAAAATAAAATGGAGTTTTATAAGGCTCAAATAACTTATGTATTTATGTTAGAAATAATTAGCCTGATATATGTGATTTTTATCACATAAATGTGTATGAGGAGTTGCTGTTTTTAATTAAGGCTAGAATAAAAACAAATATAGGATTAAATATGAATTTTTTTTCTTCTAATTATTTCCAACAAACAACATAGTGAGATAGATTTTTACATCACATAATTATGTATGATAGTGTACATGATTGAATGGAGATAGTAGCTAGGAAGAAAATACAAGGAGTTTACAGTTTCTTTAAACTTAGAAGAAAAAAAATGAACAAAGGGTCACATGCATATGGCATGAACAAATGGAGGCATGAAAATGGCATGCAGTGTTTAAAATGTTTGATTCGCGAAATAACTAATTGAGGTAATCAAATGTGTGCAATTCCAATTAAGGACCACACAGAAATATGATTTGTGCATGAATAACAAAGGGGTATCAAAGGGATTACCCATTTTCTTAAACCCTAGAATGGTTTTATAAAGCCTATACCGAACCATATTCATCACTCTCTTGGGATCAAAACAAACAAAAAAATAATATAGGAGAAACATTAACTTGAGACTCTGAAAGGATCTACTGTCCAGAGGAACAAGACAGTAAAAGAAAACACTAGGTGAGCATTAATTCTTTTTATGCAATGGCATTAAGTCCTCTGGTAGGCAGCCTAACAAGTCATAAATAATTTAAAATCTCTGAAATGATTTGTTATGGGTGAGATGAATGTTTGTTTGTGCATTTTTGTTTGGGGTTTTTAACCTGTATGTGAGTTTCCCAAGTTAAAATGGTTTGAGCATTTTTGTTCTAAATTATTATGATGAAGTATGGATCTAAATTATTTAAGAAATACGCAGCAAGACAGTGATCTAGCTCATGTTTATTTCTTAGATAATGAAGCATGGAACTAAATATTCATACCACAAGTCAGAGGAGAATTTTTGGGCTTTTGAGGGATTTCCTTAATAAAACCCTTATCCATATATTCACAATGATATAGTAGGATCATGGTGCTTAAGTTATTTTTAGGGAAAAACCTTAGGTATGTTGTATTTTCTGTAGTAAGCAAAATAAATGGAAAATATGGGAGTGAGTCAGAAAGTATAAAAGTAAACATGCCTTTCTGAAACATGAATGAATGAAAGAAAAACTAAATTGATCACTTGGGAGTTAGTCAATGATCTGCTTGCTTCAGGTGGGAGCAAGTATATGCATGATGCAACTGCACCCTGAGGCCTCTGTGTGTTGGAATGAATTAAATTACCTGGGAGTTTCCTTCACAATGCATACATGGTGTTCATTTGACAGGGAGTTATAGACCATAAAATAAATAGGGAATGGAATTTAAAATCTGGGTTATGAATATCTAGACAGGGAGTTAAATTAATCAGGTTTTAATATGATGCTTTGATTAATAGCTGGGTAAAATTGGGAGAACAATATCTGAGTTAACCTATTTAAAAATGGAATTATGAAAGATGTATTGTTTGCTGAGTATTGGTTGAATGCATGGATGTGTGTTTGAAATTGTTTGGTATTAACTACTAATATGCAAAGTATGAAGCCTACTAGAGTAGGTAAATACTGCAAGTACACCAAAATTATGAATATGTGTATGAAATTTGATTAGTGTTCATACCAGTGTAAACTGACCCTTTTGGTTGCCCTTGCAATCATTTGGGTGTCTCAATGAAATTGGGGCAGCTCAGTGAATTGCTTCTAGGAAATTGAAGTTGGCTTGATGGGTGAAGAAGGCATTAGTTACTAGTATAAATAAAAGGAACCATTTCTAAATTTGCAGTGTTTTGTAATGAATTTATTAGTCAGATTATATGATGTAATTGAAGTTAATTGTAGGGAGTTTTTCTTCTGAGTATTTGGATTAAAGCATGTACTAAGTAAACCTATTCTGAATGGTTATTGATGGTGTTTGTTTAACTATTGATTTTATGAAAGTCTTATAAAAAAAACAAGGGAATGGGCATACCATATAAATATGATATGTGTATGTGTTAATTTCTGATTTTTATTGCCTGGGTTTATTTTGTAATTTTATGAAAAACCAAAGAATTAAGGTGATTGATTTTTAAAAGAGAAATGAGCTTGCAAGATTTGCATAAGAAATAATCTAGAGTAATGAAAGCAGGCATGGCAGATAACTGATACTATTTTGTACATGAATTCTGGAGAGATTATAACATTGCAATTATGTATCTGATTTCAAGATAAAAATGTTATAAAAGAAACAAACTTGTAAGTATTTTGTATTTTTGGTTGTTAGCTTAAGTGGATGAATTCCCAGGAATTTACATAAGGCAGAATCATGCATGTGTTAGGAATAGTTTTTTTGTAGAAGTTTGTTAACATGAACAATATGGGTTTGAAAGAGGCAAGAGAGGGACTATGGCCGGACTAGATGGCCATGGGTCAAGCCCTTATAGCCTGAAAGCATTTCACTTCAATTCATGAAGTGTAAGTGTTTCCAGGAAGAGAAAAAAAAACTCCAAGCAACTCTTAAAAAGACTCCAAGCATATTCAACATAAACTCCAAGTATTCAAGTCAGTGTTAGGATAAACTTGAAAATGCAATATGGCTTTATTTGTGCAAACCTGAAATGGTGAATAGGGATCAGTCCCAATGTTCATGCCTGCAAGTGTAAATTTTTGGAGTTATTTCATACAAGAACTTGATAACTAACATAAGAACAATTAAATGCCATTTTAGTGATAATAGGCTCATTTAGGCAGGAAGTCTAGAAAACTATGGAAAGAAATAAAAAGATGCACTGTGCAATGCAATATCATTCACATAAGTATCATGATTGCTGAAAATTCATCTTTTACAGTAGAGCAAAAATTTAGGGGAGAAATAAATGGTTATGTTGACAACTTGTATTGTATCTTGACTGTTTGATTCAAATTCTCTTTGCAAAAAAAATATTGTTAGCACTGAAAGGCAAGGGGAAACAATTATGTATCATCAAATATATAATTGCCTTAAAATGAATTGTGTACTGATATGATTATATTGGTAAACCAGGGTCTTGGGAAATATAATTGAAAATTATCTAAATATTCAAATGTAGTAGAAATGAGGTTTAGTGATAAAAAAAATCTATGTGTTAAGAGTAGGGCCACCACAGTTTGGTATCAAAGCTATGTTTTAAATAACATAGTAAATATTATTGTATGCATATGGATGTTTGAATGCATTGTTTGAATTATTGGTGTTGGATGCTTTTGTTTTATGTTTAAAAAATGAGTGCTTGTGATACATGCACAGTGTGCGCATAAATAAAATAAAAAAAGTAAAGGCAGCAAAAATAATGGGGGTAAACAAACTAACATAAAAATCATATTTATAGCATTATGGTAGGACCAAGACATCACACAGGTGCAGGACCATCACGTGAGCCACCTGTGATAAGCATGGAAGATTTTGTGAGAGCTTTAAGAGATGGAATAGCACCAAGGCTTGACAACCCTCACGAGGAGCTCTCCAAACTGCTTAAGACATGCACGAATTTGGGAGGAAAGGATTTTGAAGGTACTGAAGGAGCTATGGGTGTTCAAACTTGGATAAGAACTATTGAAAGAGTCTTTACAGATATGCAAATCAATGACCAAAGGAAAAGACAGATAGCTTCAAGGAAGTTGAAGGGGGTTGCACTGGATTGGTGGGAGGTTGTGATAGCAGGAAGGCCAGAGAATGACATCACTTGGGATGAATTCAAAGTCATGCTTGAGGCTAGATTTGTCCCAGCATCTGCCAAGGCCACACTGCTAGAAGACTTTATCAGATTAAGACAAGGAGGCATGATGGTAAATGAGTACACTCAGAAATTTGAAGCATTATCTAAGTATGGAATGGTGTTAATAGGTAATGCAGAAGCAAAGAATGTAAGGTACATTCAAGGCTTAAACCCTAGTCTATCAAGAGCAATGTTGCCATACAAGGATAAAACCTTTGACCAAGTAATTGATCTAGCTCTCTCATTTGAGCAACATGACACCACAAGAGAGAAGTTCAGGAACATGAAGCTCAATAAGAAGAAGGGAGGTCAGAAAAAAGTGCAACCTTATGACAAGAAAAATACAAGCAAAGGAGTTAAGAAGGGGGAAGGAGTAGTAGCACCTAAAAGCAAGAAACTCACTCATTGTTTTAATTGTGGAAAAGCTAGACATTATAGCAACCAATGCCTCGACCCTAAAATACTTAGAGGAGGCTGCTATTATTGTGGAAAGATGGGTCATCTAAAGAAGGATTGCCCAGAGACTAATAGGAGAACCGCAAAGGTAGGAGCTTTGGCAGCAAACAACACTGGGAAAGTTGGGCAACTTGAAGGTATAATTTTAATCAATACCCAAACAATATCAGTAATACATGAAACTGGTGCCTCACATTCACTAATATCTCTGGAAATTGTAAAGAAGTTAGCACTTGCTTGTGTTTCTATTGATCAACCCTTAACTGTATACAGCCCCATAGGAAGTTATTGTATGTTAGGAATGAAGTGTGTGGGTCTGAAATTAATTATAGGAGGTTATGAATTTAATTCAGATCTATATACTTTAAATTGTCCTGGTATTGGGATTATTTTGGGGGTGGATTGGTTAATGAAAAACAAAGCAATTTTAAATTTAGAAAATCTAACTATTTCTTTGGAGACAAATGGAGGCAAAAGAATTACAATCCTAAGTGAAATAGCAAAGAATACATGTTTTAATAAAATTTGGAGTATAATGAAATTCAAAAGGAATTAAAATAGAGGAAATCCCAGTAGTAAATGAATACATAGATGTGTTTGGAGAAGTAAGGGGAATTCCTCAAAATAGGCCAGTTGAATTCAAAATAAAATTAATGCCAGGAACTAACCCAATCATTAAGAAGCCTTATAGGATGGGTCCAAAAGAGTTAGTGGAATTAAAACACCAACTGGAAGAATTAGAAGAGAAGGGGTTTATAAGATCAAGCAGTTCTAGTTGGGGTACCCCAGTGCTCTTTGTCAAGAAGCATGATGGAACAATTAGGATGTGTGTGGATTATAGGGATTTAAACAAGGTGACCATTAAGAATAAGTACCCACTGCCTAGGATAGATGATCTATTTGATCAATTGCACGGAGCTAAAATATTTTCAAGGCTAGATTTAGCCTCTGGATTTCACCAAATGAAGGTTGCAGAGGAAAGCATTGAGTACACACTTTTAATACAAGATATGGCCTTTATGAATTTCTAGTAATGCCATTTGGTTTAACCAACGCTCGCTCCTATTTTGTAGATTTGATGAATAGAATTTTTAGAGACTTTTTGGATAAATTTGTTTTGGTATTTATTGATGACATATTAATTTATTCAAAATCAGAAAATGATCATGCTATGCACCTACACTTAGTATTATCCAGGCTTAGAGAACATGAATTAAAAGCCAAGTATTCAAAGTGTACATTCTGGCAACATGAAGTGAAATTTTTGGGACACATAGTGTCACAGCAAGGGGTGAGTGTGGATCCAAGCAAGGTCATGGCAGTTCAATCATGGAGTAGACCCAAAACATTGACTGAGGTGAGGTCATTCTTAGGATTGGCAGGGTACTATAGAAGGTTCATCAAGGATTTTTCAAGAATAGCCACACCAATGACCAAGCTAACAAAGAAAAACCAACCATATGTATGGACTGAGCAATGTGACCAAGCCTTTGAGAAATTGAAGCAAGCATTGGTGGAGGCTCCTGTCTTACAAATCCCAGAGGTAAATGAAGGAATGGTTGTATACACTGATGCTAGTGGGTCTGGGTTAGGTGCAGTGCTCATGCAACATGGCAAGGTGGTGGCATATGCATCAAGACAGCTTAAACCCAATGAGACCAAATATGCAACTCATGCTTTAGAATTAGCTGCAATAGTGTTTGCATTAAAACTTTGGAGACATTATTTACTTGGGGCAAAATTTGAATTATTCACAGATCATCAAGCATTGAAGTATTTATTTTCTCAAAAAGACTTGAATATGAGACAAGCAAGGTGGATGGAATTTCTAGCTGCATATGATTTAGATATTTTGTACAGCCCTGGAAAAGCTAATAGGGTGGCAGATGCTTTGAGTAGAAATCATATTAGATTGGCAAGTTTGATGATTGATGAATTCAAAGACCTTGTAGTGCTTGGGGAGGCAGATATATATAGCAAGGATGGAGTGAATTATAAAGAGCATGGTGACATGGTGGAGTATGGTACACTGGGATTGATCACAGTGAGATCTAACCTGGTGGAGAAAATTGGTGGCATGAAAGGCCAAGATCAAAATTTAAAGGAGAAGAAAGAAATGTTATTAAATAACATTGAGTTGGAAAATTTTAAAATAGATCCCAAGGGATATTTGAGGAAAAATGAGATGCTATGTGTACCAGACATTGCAGAATTAAAAGAAGAAATCATGAATGAGCATCACAAAACCAAGTACACCATACACCCTGGAGGCACTAAAATGTATCATGATTTAAAAAGGAGCTACTGGTGGCCAGGAATGAAGCAAGCAGTGGCAAAATATGTGGCAAAGTGTTTGACTTGTCAGCAAATTAAGGCAGACTATCAAAAACCCTCTGGCATGTTGCAACCTTTGGAGGTACCTCAGTGGAAATGGGAAAGTATTTCCATGGATTTTGTAGATTCCTAGAACTAGGAAAGGTAATGATAGTATATGGGTAATTGTTGATGGACTAACCAAGTCTGCTCACTTTGTCCCTGTCAGATCAGACAGAAATGCACATAGGCTTGCACAATTATTTACAAAGGAAGTGGTGAGGTTACATGGTATACCAAAGACCATTGTAAGTGATTGAGACACTTTGTTCACCTCAAGATTTTGGGAGAGCTTCCAAGAAGCAATGGGAACTCAACTTTGTTTAAGCACTGCCTACCATCCTCAAAGCGATGGGCAAACAGAGATAGTGAATAAAATATTGAAGGATTTATTGAGAGCATGTGTGCTTGACTTTGGGGGCAATTGGGAGGATCATATCCATATGGAAGAATTCACTTACAACAATAGCTATCAGTCAACAATAGGACTGGCTCCCTTTGAAGCCTTGTATAGGAGACCCTGCATGTCTCCTGCCTGTTGGTTGGATGTAGGAAAGGGTATAATATTAGGGCCTGATCATGTTAAATAAACTTCCAACATGATTGAGTTAGTTAGGCATAGGATGAAGGCAGCACAATCAGGACAAAAGTCTTATGCAGATAGAAGGAGGAAGCCAATGGAGTTTAAAATAGGAGAGTATGTTTTTCTGAAAGTATCACCAATGAGGAAGGTGTTCAGGTTTGGGAAATCTGGCAAGCTTTCACCAAGATTTGTAGGACCATATGAAATCATACAGAGAATTGGTACTATGGCCTATAAGCTTAAGTTACCAGAAGAGTTGAGTGGTGTACATCTAGTGTTTCATGTTTCTCAATTGAGAAAGTGGGTACATGATGAAGGAGCAATTTTAGAGTCACCTACTCAAATTCCAGTTCATAAGAACTTGGTCTATGCAAATGAGCCAGTAGGGATTGTTGCCAAGGAGGAAAAGAGGTTGAGAAACAAGGTGATTAAACTGGTGAAAATACAATGGAGCTTGGACACAAATGATTGTACATGGGAAGTTGAAGACAAAATGAGGGCTAAATACCCCAATCTGTTTTCTGATGGAGAGGTACGTTTATGTAGCTTTATGATGGCTTTCTGAATGTTTTTATATATTGTTTGCTTTCATAATAAAACTGTGAGTATTAGGTTATGGAGTTAAAACAGATTATGGACTAGAGTTTTCATTTGGAGAAATTAGAAGAAATTATGGGGACATAATTCCTTAAAGGGGGAGGGTATGTAATGACCCCAAAATAAAAATAAAAATAAATAAAATATACATAGGAGTTTCTGTTGATAGAAATATATGGAGTTAAGGTGATTAAAAATTGGAAATAAAAATGAATATAGTTCCATGTCTAAGGAATTATATAAATACGCATATTTAATATAAGGGGTGTCTCCTGTTTTATTTAAAAATAAAATAAAATGGAGTTTTATAAGGCTCAAATAACTTATGTATTTATGTTAGAAATAATTAGCCTGATATATGTGATTTTTATCACATAAATGTGTATGAGGAGTTGCTGTTTTTAATTAAGGCTAGAATAAAAACAAATATAGGATTAAATATGAATTTTTTTCTTATAATTATTTCCAACAAACAACATAGTGAGACAGATTTTTACATCACATAATTATGTATGATAGTGTACATGATTGAATGGAGATAGTAGCTAGGAAGAAAATACAAGGAGTTTACAGTTTCTTTAAACTTAGAAAAAAAATGAACAAAGGTTCACATGCATATGGCATGAACAAACGGAGTCATGAAAATGGCATGCAGTGTTTTAAATGTTTGATCCCCGAAATAACTAATTGAGGTAATCAAATGTGTGCAATTCCAATTAAGGACCACACAGAAATATGATTTGTGCATGAATAACAAAGGGGTATCGAAGGGATTACCCATTTTCTTAAACCCTAGAATGGTTTTATAAAGCCTGTACCTAACCATATTCATCACTCTCTTGGGATCAAAACAAACAAAAAAAAATATAGGAGAAACATTAACTTGAGACTCTAAAAGGATCTGCTGTCCAGAGGAACAAGACAGTAAAAGAAAACACTAGGTGAGCATTAATTTTTTTTACGCAATGGCATTAAGTCTTCTGGTAGGCAGCCTAAAAGGTCATAAATTATTTAAAATCTCTAAAATGATTTGTTATGGGTGAGATGAATGTTTTGTTTGTGCATTTTTGTTTGGGGTTTTTATCCTGTATGTGAGTTTCCCAAGTTAAAATGGTTTGAGCATTTTTGTTCTAAATTATTATGATGAAGTATGGATCTAAATTATCTAAGAAATAGGCAGCAAGACAGTGATCTAGCTCATGTTTATTTCTTAGATAATGAAGCATGGAACTAAATATTCATACCACAAGTCAGAGGAGAATTTCTGGGCTTTTGAGGGATTTCCTTAATAAAACCCTTATCCATATATTCACAATGATATAGTAGGATCATGGTGCTTAAGTTATTATTAGGGAAAAACCTTAGGTATGTTGTATTTTCTGTAGTAAGAAAAATAAATGGAAAATATGGGAGCGAGTCAGAAAGTATAAAAGAAAACATGCCTTTCTGAAACATGAATGAATGAAAGAAAAACTAAATTGGTCACTTGGGAGTTAGTCAATGATCTGCTTGCTTCAGGTGGGAGCAAGTATATGCATGGTGCAACTGCACCCTGAAGCCTCTGTGTGTTGGAATGAATTAAATAACCTGGGAGTTTCCTTCACAATGCATACATGGTGTTCATTTGATAGGGAGTTATAGACCACAAAATAAATAGGGAATGGAATTTAAAATCTGGGTTATGAATATCTAGACAGGGAGTTAAATTAATCAGGTTTTAATATGATGCTCTGATTAATAGCTGGGTGAAATTGGGAGAACAATATCTGAGTTAACCTATTTAAAAATGGAATTATGAAAGATGTATTGTTTGCTGAGTATTGGTTGAATGCATGGATGTATGTTTGAAATTGTTTGGTATTAACTACTAATATGCAAAGTATGAAACCTGCTAGAGTAGGTAAATATTGCAAGTACACCAAAATTATGAATATGTGTATGAAATTTGATTAGTGTTCATACCAGTGTAAACTGACCCTTTTGGTTGCCCTTGCAATCATTTGGGTATCTCAATGAAATTGGGGCTGCTCAGTGAATTGCTTGTAAGAAATTGAAGTTGGCTTGATGGGTGAAGAAGACATTAGTTACTAGTATAAATAAAAGGAACCAGTTCTAAATTTGCAGTGTTTTGTAATGAATTTATTAGTCAGATTATATGATGTAATTGAAGTTAATTGTAGGGAGTTTTTCTTCTGAGTATTTGGATTAAAGCATGTACTAAGTAAACTTATTCTGAATGGTTATTGATGGTGTTTGTTTAACTACTGATTTTATGAAAGTCTTATAAAAAAACAAGGGAATGGGCATACCATATAAATATGATATGTGTATGTGTTAATTTCTGATTTTTATTGCCTGAGTTTATTTTGTAATTTTATGAAAAACCAAAGAATTAAGGTGATTGATTTTTAAAAGAGAAATGAGCTTGTAAGATTTGCATAAGAAATAATCTAGAGTAATGAAAGCAGGCAAGGTAGATAACTGATACTATTTTGTACATGAATTCTAGAGAGATTATAACATTGCAATTATGTATCTGATTTCAAGATAAAAATGTTATAAAAGAAACAAACCTGTAAGTATTTTGTATTTTTGGTTGTTAGCTTAAATGGATGAATTCCCAGGAATTTACATAAGGCAGAATCATGCGTGTGTTAGGAATAGTTTTTTTTTGTAGAAGTTTGTTAACATGAGCAATATGGGTATGAAAGAGGCAAGAGAGGGACTATGGCCGGACTAGATGGCCATGGGTCAAGCCCTTATAGCCTGAAAGCATTTCACTTCAATTCATGAAGTGTAAGTGTTTCCAGGAAGAGAAAAAAAAAACTCCAAGCAACTCTTAAAAAGACTCCAAGCATATTCAACATAAACTCCAAGTATTCAAGTCAGTGTTAGGATAAACTTAAAAATGCAATATGGCTTTATTTTTGCAAACTGAATAGGGATCAGTCCCAATGTTCATGCCTGCAAGTATAAATTTTTGAAGTTATTTCATACAGGAACTTGATAACTAACATAAGAACAATTAAATGCCATTTTAGTGATAATAGGCTCATTTAGGCAGGAAGTCTAGAAAACTATGGAAAGAAATAAAAAGATGCACTGTGCAACGCAATATCATTCACATAAGTATCATGATTGCTGAAAATTCATCTTTTACAGTAGAGCAAAAATTTAGGGGAGAAATAAATGGTTATGTTGACAACTTGTATTGTATCTTGACTGTTTGATTCAAATTCTCTTTGCAAAAAAAAAAAAAATATTGTTAGCACTGAAAGGCAAGGGGAAACAATTATGTATCATCAAATATATAATTGTCTTAAAATGATTTGTGTACTGATATGATTATATTGGTAAACCAGGGTCTTGGGAAATATAATTGAAAATTATCTAAATATTCAAATGTAGTAGAAATGAGGTTTAGTGATAAATAAAAAAAAATCTATGTGTTAAGAGTAGGGCCACCACACAGATGCATGCTCGCATTTCAAATGTAGTGATTTGGGTTATCAGATGTTCTGTGCCCTAGGTACCAGATACGTCTGGGCCTCAAGGCAATTATTGCCCCATGTGGATAAAGTGGTTAGCTTGAGAAAAACAGGGAACTACCGGTTATCAGTTGTAATGTAGCAAGTATAGTTCCAAGTGACTAGTTTGAGAAAAGCGATTAAGGCACCGTGGGAGCTATGTTTGTTATCGCAGATCGGAGAAAAGGTCACTAGTTTCCTATCATGCTGGAAATCCAAACCCAATATGATATTTACAGTTTTGATTGTATTCCCAAAATAGCTGTAATGACTTGCAAACATTTCAGCTACCCCTTTTTGGTATTATATATTCCGTTCGGGATATTCAGTTGACCCAGTCCGGATATATTTCGTTAGACTTAGTCCAGATATTGGTATATTATTTGAATAAGTTTATTTGAAAAGTGTTTTCAAAAGAATGTCATTAAAAATATTTTCAAAAGAATGTCATTAAAAATAATATCAAGTGTATTTTGGTATGAAGTGTTTCGTTTATCATAAGGTAAAAACCCGTCTGTATTTATGTATGGGCGTGGTCTTATTAGATACCCTTCTTTTCAAAGGTTTTGATAACATAGTCATTTTAAAGTTTGAGTATCTCACGCTAGTTTATCAAGCCTGATCCGGGTGTTTTCAATACTCGGGTCAGATCCGAGTAGTTTCAGCTTGAGTTGAAGACGGTTGGAGTTTTCAGAGGAGAGCTAGAGATCTTCATCATCGTATGGACGTATTCTATTATCCGCTGTACTTAGTGTAATTTGTTTGATGTTTGTCAGCAATTGTAAGGACAGGTGTTTATAACTGTCCAAGCTGAATTTAGGTTAGACTCTGATATTGTATTTAAAATTTTCCGCTGTAAAGATTATTATTAAAATAACATATGTTATTCCATTCGCGTGAGATTCTGTTCTGTCTTTATTTTCTTTCTACCCTTAATGATCTGCTTATTCGTGCAATTGGAGTTGGGCATGTGTGGTTTATTATCGATTCAAATGGTATGGAAAAACGGGCCGTTACATTATATGATGACAACAAATATTTTCCAGCAGTTAAAGAACATTAATTGCACATGATATAAACTACTAACTTAATAAAATAATAAACAAATACCTTTCATTGCACTAAAATACACATAATTTAAATTATAATCTTGAAAAATACCGAATGGATAATTTTCGGATGTGGATGTCTGCATATCCGCATCCGCATCAAGTTTTCGGATATTTAGCCGCTTTTTAAATGTGGATGCGGATGAATTTCGGATTTTTTGGTATGTATTGATAGCCCTAGATATATTAATTTATATGTGTACATTTATATGGACATGCAAATAGACATATAGTAGTCGACAAATTAATAACAAACATTATCATTTGGCAATAAATATGCATATATACCTTGTTAAAACTAGATAATAATCTATAAATTCATTTAACTAAATAATTACTAATAACTGACAAAGAAAAGAGATTACTTGTGAACAAGTACTAAAATAACAAGTTGCCGGGTATATAAGTATGAGCAATGCTTGTTCGACCAGAAGAGTAGAGAACGAAAAGCGCGAAACAATACATGTAAGGTGGATCATTTTGCGGAAAAGATTTAAGGTACCTAAACCTGTATACCTATTTCCAGTCAGAAATAGCACTAACGTATAAGTATTATAAGCAGTCCACATAAGCACTCACATAACTCTTGAAATGGCAACGGTCAAATCAGGAATAGATTATATATAATCTCCACAAATACAGTACCAACAATATAATGGTAGTTCCTGTCATAGATAACAAAAAAAGCAAGCCATAACAAAAACACGATTAAAGAAGTTCGCTATAGAAATAACTCTCTAAACTTGCCATAGCAATTAAAATAACCTCAAAGACGGCCATAGAAAAACCCGACTGAAGTTTCACGATTGAGTTTTGCTATAGTACATGAAAACTGCGTATGAAATAATTGCGAAAGTTGGTTCAACGGGCAGATATCAGAGGGAAGCAAAATTTGTGTGGTTGGGATTGGTTCGGGTGTTATTTCGGTTGTTCCTTTCGGTTGTTCCTTTTGGGTAAACCAACTTTCTCATTCACGATTAGAAGCATTTATGGTGGAAATTGAATGGATCAGATTCATCGTATTCCTCCTTAAATATCCACTGTTGTTGAAATGTGATTGATGAAGCAAGAATCGAACGAGCAACCCAAAAACCGTATTTGCATTGTGTGGGAGCAACCACCTATATCTTCATGTTACGTAGAGCAAGTGCAGTGATTTCCTTGCTCATCCTATCAGCAATTCCAGAAGCATAGTTGACCCTCCACTAAACACAACATTTCCATCCAAATCTTTCGGCAATTCCAGGAAACATAGTTGACCCTCCACTAAGCACAATACTTCCGTACAAATCTTTCTTGATATCCACATCTCATAGAGTTGTATATGTTCTTAGGAATTCCAGGAGTTGCCATGCCAAATAATGAAGGTCGAAAATTGACTTCAGGCCATCCAAATCTCTCAGCTCTTATAGCAATAACTTGTCCATTGGGTAATTCATAACTTTTTTCTGCCGACAATCTGTTTTTTGCCGTTTCAAGTTCAATTTTCATAGTTCACGGCAATATATGCAAGTTTTTCTTTTATACCCCTGACAATTTCACGCTTCGCGGTTGTAGTAGTGAAAGAGTAACCTCCTTAGGTTACGATTTCATTAAACTATCCATGAGATCATGACCAGTAAGATCCAAAGGAAGGATTGCATGTGGAAGTGCATATCCTTCATGAATTGGAACAGTGTAGTCACTAATGCCATCACCATAGTCAAGCACAATATCAGTTATACACCCAGTAGCATGCAAGGAAAGCACTGACTGTATTTTACATACATGGCACGCACATTCAACGTCTCAAACATAATTTGTGCCATTTTCTCTCGGTTTGCCTTGGGATTATGTAGGGCTTCAATGAGAGTACATGATGCTCTATGCGTATAACACAGAGTCCATCATAAAATGCATGATGCAAAATCTTCCCCATGTCATCCTAGTCGCTAATAATGCCATGCTCGATCGGGTAATTAGTGACAAAATACCTCTTTTGAATTGAGCTTCATCACCTACATTAGCATCCTTCTGTCTCAGATCAACCATGACACTAGTGTGCCTAGACCGGTCAAAAATGCTTGGAAATACTGCTCTGGGTGTGTCTTCTCCAGCTAAACCAACCATAACCATTCATGTTCCATTATCACCAACAAGGAGTTAACTGTCCTCTTCAACCATCTTTTAAATCACTTAGTGAAAAACGGAAAAGAAATAAGATTCAGGCAGAATAAGAATACAAGTTATGAACAACATTATGATAATTGCAGTTCAAAAAGATAGTGATGATTGAAGGCCGAGGTTGGAAAGCCTATTTTTAAGCACAATAAACATAAATTCAATGGGGAACATTGTAGATTCGACAGTTTTCATTAAATTGCCTAAAGTGTTGTACAAATGTACCATGATGTATAACTAAATTGTCTAATGACATAACAGTAAGTAATGGAAGAAAGTTTCCAAAATTTTACCATGTTTTTGCATTATTAACTGATATATACCGTTTCAAGCATTCAACAATACGTGTAGAGAGGCATAGATGTCATTACTTCACATGAAACTAATATATAAACCAAAAGTTTAAGCTGGGTAAGATTAGTGCCAATGTAATGTGATATTGTAAGTTAATATTACTTACATTTGTTATCCAGCGTTTTGACCAGGCAATGTTTGGACAGACTGGACCGATCAAGCTCAGAGTTACCGAGGTAGGAAGCCCAAAGAGATAGCCCGGGAGTCCAGAAACCAAGTACGTACAGGATCATGAGGCCAAAGCGAAAATAATAAAACCAAGTCTAGTGCAATTGCAACAATGTTAGGGTTCAATACCGACCCCACCCTATGGGTTGGTACCGAGTCCCACTTCAACCTCAGATGGACCACCCCATCTTTTTCCTAAGCCTCCAACATGATGCCTTGAGCCTATTTTCAATATTGGTTTGTTGGTTTAATGCAATTCTCCATCGATCTCCATCAACATTTGAAGCTGTAACTTTGTTCTTCCATAACTCCATCATCTGGACTCGGAAACAAGCTTATATTGGTGCAACCAACTATGGAATATAAAGCTAACCACAAGACGAGTCAAGATAAAGACTAGAAGACAACCAATATGGCCATCTTAGGGATCGGTATCGATCCCTACCTACGGATCGGTACCGACCTCTACTTCTTGATGATGTGGCACCTACTTTTATAGGAGAATGGTCTAAATCATAGATAAAGGCTTAGAGATAATTTATGCGAGATATTAGGCTCCCCGCCTCTATAAATAAGAGGGCATGGCTCACTTTTCAAGATCTTCTGCCTCTAGTTCTATTCTAAGCTATATTCTTGTAATTTTGAAAATCTAAGTGTCAGACTTGTACTCACCTCTAAGAACTAATGCATCCAAATCAGAAATAAGCAATGAAAGATTAGAGTAGATACATGCCTAGCTTTATCGAGCCACTATAAACTGATGTATGTTCTCTTTTCCTTGTCTTTTATTTACTTTCTTTATATTTTATCCTCTACCATAATTCCTAGGTGTTTGTGCCATTTTTTTTCAAAAATTTTGATGCTTTCACTAAGAATAGATATTCTCAAGCCATTTGGATCCATCGTCTACTATTGGATTTTCCTATATCTAAGAGATAGATCCAATTTTCCTACCTTTAATTCTACAACTCGGATTTTCAAAGATCCACTACAATCTTTTTTCCATGGCCCCACCAAGGAAAAAATTATGTACTATAACAACCAGAGCTACCCCTAGTGATGCTAAGAATAAAAATTCTCAACTGGGTATGGAGCTAACCAGCCGGAGCAAATAGAGATCAAGACTCCAACTGATGTTATGGTTAAAGTGGAGATGGATAGGATGATGAAGGAGATGGAAGATAGATTCCAACCTAGTCAGCAGTAGATGAATCAAATAATGTGGCAGAGCTTGAGACTGCTGAATGAGTCAACACAAAACAACAATAGAAGAAGTAGAAGGGATTTCAGCTCAGAGTCAGAGAGCTCTTCTTCATCCGAGCAAAGGTGTAGGGATAGAAGGTAGATGTGAACCTAAAATACAGTTGGGACATCAATGGAGAGCACTGACTCAGGGCACAAGTACAGGGATTGGTACCGACTCTCGAGCAAGGGTCGATACCGAACCCCATTATGTGCGCCCGATGCTCAATAGTTGGAAAGCAGCGTGGATGTGGCTTTTGGACGTGCTGCTAGTGTTCAAAATTCGGAGTTTCGAACTGCTGCTGACAATATAACCCATGGAATTCAAACAAAAGGGACTGCTGGATGAATGGATCCCTTGGAGTTTGAGGAGCCTAGGTACCGAGCACTTTCCTAAGAGAGTTCGCTAGGCCAAACACTAGGGACTAGACCCGATTACCGTCGTTCAATCGAACCTGTTGACTCGGGCTATCTGAAATATATGGTTAGGATGTTGGTGAGTGAAAACAAATTCGGGATCAGTAATGAATGGGGTACAATGCTAGTCGAAACCCGTTCATAGAGGACATTCTTCGCACAAGATATCCTAGGAGATTTAATATGCCAATGAGGTCGTTGTATGGAGGAACGAAGGATCCTAGGCAAACTTATTGAGATATGAATGAATATAGATTCATCCAGAGCTTCAGATGCTATGAAACGCCGCTGTTTTCTAATTTTTTTAGAGGGGGTGGCTACGATGTGGTTCACTCAGCTTCCACCAAAGTCCATATCATCTTTCGCTGAGCTATCGCGAAAGTTCGTGGATCAATTTGGCTTGCATGCTTCATATTCGAAGCACGTGACGTCACTATCCAACATTTATCAAGCCGAAGGAGAGTTGTTGAGGGACTTTTTGAATCGGTTCCATACAGCTGTAATGGAAGCAACGGATCCTAAGAAAGACATAGTGCTGATGGCACTATGTAGGGGAGTTCACCCTGACTTGAATTTTGAAGACTAGTTGGAAAGGAAGCGGCTATTGATAATGGAAGCTTTTTATAAGAAAGACAATGAATATTTACGTCGGGGGGATGTGCGCAAGCATCCACGGAGGACCGTTGCTGGAAATTCAGATGAAGTGATACAAAGTAATATTGCTGCAAAGCAAACTGAAGAGAATTCTGGATATGTAAACGTGAAGGTTGGAAATGGGACAACGATGAGGCCATGAAGCATAAAACGAACAATCGGATTGTTTTCGGACTCCTAAGTATGATAATTACACTGAACTGAACAACTCAATAGAGAACATCTATCTGGCTTCTCAGAATACTGAACTATATATAAAGTTGGCTCCTAGGGAGTCAACCGAGAAGGAAAGGAAGTCGGGCAAGTTCTGCAGATTCCATGATACTCATGGCCATAATACCAACGAGTGCAGGCACTTACATGACATAATTGAGGATTTGGTTAGAAAAAAGAAATTACAGCAATATGTGAAAGCCCCGTAGGGTGGCAAGGAAGGGACTTCTAACCCACCCGCGTCATCTTCCTAGCAGGGGCAAAATCAACCTGGTGCTAATCCACCCAAGCAGCCAGAAAAACATTTGGTGATTAACACAATCATCGGTGGGCTTCGTCCTGCCGATAAAAGTTTTGCAGAAATGGATAGATACATCGGACCTATAAAACATGCTGAGAATGAATTGCTATGCTATTGAGGATGGAGCTCCGGCGAAACAATCTCGAACCATAACGAAAGATATCGTTTTTTTGAAATAGAGACCCTGATGGAGTGGAAGCTCCGACGATCAACCTACTAGTGATTTTAGCCACGATTGGTCCTGTTGTTGTATGGAAGGTGCTTGTTGACTATGGAAGTTTAGTAATATCTTACTCAACAAAGCTTATGATCAAGTGATGTTGAAGGAGTAAGATTTGAAGCTTTGTAGGTATCGAATAAAGGGGTTCAATGGGATGGTTACCGAAGCCATAGGATTTCTAAAATTACCGATAGTACTTGGTTAGGGCAATCGCCGGTGAGTGCTGGCCATGTCTTTTTTAGTGTTGGATATATACTGCATTTATAACGCATTTTTGAGCCGATCGGCCCTAACTGAATTTAGAGCGGTCGTTGCTTCCTAGTGTTTAACTATGAAGTTCCCTTTAGACAATAGAGTAGGGATTGTGTATAGAGATCAGGTGGCTGGCCGTGAATGCTACATCGCCGAGCTGAAGGAGGCAAGGCGAAAGGAGAAAGGAAAGGATCTAGAGGGGGGCCTCTACATAAAGGCTTTGGACGTGCAGTAACTATATCCTGAGCCCCGGCTCGGGCGGACTAGTCGGTCCTACAATGATATGGATCGACAAAAAGAGCCAGAAGGTGGACGAGAAGCTCCCGCCGAGTTGACGAAAACTAGTAGGAATGACTTAGGCAAAGTCCTGAAAGTTGGATCTCAGCTCGGCGCTAATGTGATAAAGGAGGTGGTTGGATTTCTCCGTGCATACCTGAATGTATTTATGTAGACACACATGGATATGTGTGGGATCTCGACAGATAGTGAGCCATGCATTAAACATCAATCCCAAATACGTACCTATAAAAAGAAACGCCACAGCCTGGATCCGAAGAGATCCGATGCACTCAAAGAAGAAGTGGATAAGATGAAGGACAATGGCATTAACCCGTGATACCTTATACCTAGATTGGGTATCAAATCCTATCTTGCTGCAAAAAGAAAACAAGAAGTGGAGGACATGCATCGATTATTTGAACTTGAATAAGGCATTTTTAAAGGACAGCTTCCCGCTTCCAAGGATAAATCAACTAGTGGACTCGCGGATATGAGCTACTTTCATTTATGGACGCGTACTCCGGATACAATCAAATCCCAATGCAGGTTTTGGATCAGGAACACACTAGCTTCATTACTGACCTCTGACTCTATTACTACCTGGTCATGCCCTTTAGATTAAAGAACGTATGAGCGACTTACTAAAGACTCGTGAATCAGATTTTTAAAGATCAGATTGGACGATCATGGAAGTTTACATGGACAACATGCTTGTAAAGTCATGACGTTCGAGGGACTATGTTGATGATATGATAGAGATGTTTGGAGCCCTCCGGCAATATGGGGTTAAACTCAATCCTTTGAAATGCTCTTTCAGCATTGCTTCAGGAAAGTTCTTGGGCTTCACTGTCAAATCCCATGGGATTGAAGCCAATCCAAGAAATATCAAGGTTTTAAGAGAGATCGAAACACCAAAGAGGGTCAAGGAGGTCCAAAGCTTGAATGGGAAGGTTGCCTCCCTGACTGGTTCATCTCCAGAGCCACTGATAAGTGCATCCCCTTCTTCGAAGTCATCAAGAAACAGAAGAGAAACTTCGTATGGAATCAAGACTGCAAAGATGCATTCTAGGCTTTAGTGAACCACTAGGAGAGACCTCCCTTTCTCTCGAAATCAATGGATGATGAGGATTTTTTTCTTATAACTGGCAGTGTCATTGCATGCCCTGAGCTCTGCAGTTCTCGTAGGGAATCTCATATCCAACAACCTGTCTACTATATCAGCATGCGGTTGACATAAGTAGAAAGAAACTATCTGATACTATAAAAGCTCGCTTACTACTTTTTAATTGCTTTTAGAAAACTTCGCCCCTATTTCCAGGCTCATCCGACCAATGTCCATATCAACCAGCCTTTGCGACAAGTCTTATAACGACCTAAGACTTCAGAAGGCTGTTGAAATGGAAGACAAAATTGTATCAATACGGTATAACCTACCACCCTAGGAGAGTAATCCAAGGTCAAGCCTTGGTGGATTTCATAGCAAAGTTCACAACACGAGATAATCCTCTAGAGAGTAGTCGAGAAAAAGAAGTTGAATGAAAGATGTACATAGATGGTGCATCTAACGATCGGCATTCCAGTGCTGGAGTTATGCTTACCACTCTCGAAGAACACTTGATCAAATATGCCTTAAAACTTGACTTTCCAATGATGAACAAGTGACAAATAAAATTCTTCGATATGGATATTTTTGGCCAACTGTCAATTGAGACGTAGCTGATTATTTGAAGGTGTGACAAGTGACAATGATGTTCTAAAATTCCGAGGGCTCCATCGATAGAAATCATTCAAATGGTCAACCCTTGGCCATCTTCATTTTGGAGCATTGATATCATCGGTGTTCTACCATTGTCTAAAGGTGACATGAAGTACTTCAACGCGACGGTTGATTTCTTTACCAAATGGGCTGAGGTAGAGCCATTGGCCTCGATTACCACGAAGAAAGTAATCAAATTTATGGTTTGAAATATTATTTGTTGCATTGGAGTTCCGAAGGCGATCATTATCGATAATGGGACAACACATAATTCAAGGTTTTCTGCTGCCTACATCACATAAAGAAGAGTTTTGTAATGGTGGCACACCTTCAAGCGAATGGACATGTTGAAGCTGTAAACATATATATCAAGTTCATTCTTAAGAAGCAATTGGAGAAGGCCAAGGGCAAGTGGATCGATAAACTGCCATTAACACTTTGGGCTTAATGAACCCCTCAAGTCTATGACTGATCACTATCAGTTCGCCTTGGCATACAGATCGGAGGCTATGATTCCAGTCAAATTGGAAGTACCTTCTCATCGAGTGACGCATTAAAATTCATTGAAAAACGAGCATCTCCTTCTGGACTCCCTTGATATGATCGTTGAGAAGCGGACCAAAACTGATTTGAAAGTAGCTGCATAATAATACTAAGTCGCTCGATATTACAGTAGCAAATTCAAGTGTCGGACCTTTGAAATTGGCAATTCGGTCCTCAACTAAACCTTCCTTAGCCCTAAGAACTTGGGCCTGAGTTGGGAGGACCCGTACACAATAAAGGAAAAGCTTGGAGATGGCATTTTCAAGTTGGCAACTATGGACGGGTTCTCACTCCCGAGGGAATGGAATAGCGAGCACCTACGATGCTATGTAACTTAAAAACAAGCTCGTAAATAATTGGATAAAGCCATGTATTATGACATATTGTGCCATTTTACATCTTTTATGAAATGAAACGTCCTTTCCTGCCTAAAAATGTGTCTCTCCATTACTTAAGAGTTGCGACTTGACCGACTTGGGTGTATCTACATATGATTAATGTAAGTGTGCAGGTACCCAAACATAGGTGCCAATAAAACTTCTATGGCCCATGATCAAGCCCGTGAAGTTCCTTTTGGTGTCCAAATATTAATGTCAACCAACTCTTGCCTTTGATTGAGGGCATGAGTATAAACTCAAGCCAGACACGACATGACTGTTTGCATGCTAACTCATATACCTGGACTGTGGGCAGGAGTATAAACTCGAACTAGATGTTATATGACCATTCATCAACTAACTTTTGTCCTTGGATTGGGGCTAGGAGTTATAAACTAAATGGATGTGACCCTACCATCATCAGCCAACTCTTGTCCTCGGATTGGGGACAGGAGTATAAACTCTAACAGGATGTGACATGACTGTCCATGCACAAACTCTCACCCTTGATGTGAGGGTAGGGGTATGAATTGAAACAAATGTGATATAACCATTCATTTGTTTAACTCTTGTCCTCAGATTGGGGGCAAGAGTACCAACTAAAGTGGACGTGACAAGATCATCCAACTCTTAACACTTTGCCATGAGTAGGCAATGCCAAAGGTCCAAGATTGGTGTAAGATGGTGTCTTGCCTTTGAACTTCGAATCGCCGCCTGGAGTTAGGCACGATTGGAAGTGTACATCCTGAATGAGGTTGTGTGAACTACGATAAGTCAATTTAGATTGGTGCCCTAAATTTAAAGCAATCGGATGTCGTGATCCTTGAAAAGGACACCTAAACTGCTATTTTAAGTGGTTAACTCAAATGAATGCCTACAGTTTGACGCTTTAACAATTACTTTGTGTTTGCAAGAATGATGGAAGGCCTATAAATCACAGAACGAGCTAAAGGATTCCGTCCTTCAATAATAACTAAAAGGAATAGATCGCAAGTACATTAAATGGAAATCATATTTCTTTAGTACTTAGTCAAATCCATACAAGGAGTAAACGAAACAAAAAATCTTTGTTCTTCACGTGAAATCTGGAAAGCTAAGTACAAGTGTTATTGACACTAGAAACAAAAAACAAAAGCAGGAGCTGAACCAGCACAAACCCGACCAAAAACCAAAATAGAATGCAACTACTACTAAAAAGCAAGCCTATCTATAATAAACAAGCTGGTGCTCACTTCTTCGATTTCGTTCCCATTTTTTCTTTTTAGAGCCAGGAGAAATATCGCTTTGGCTTTCACCTTGTCTTTTCCCTTCTCATCCTCTACTTCCTTTGCTTTTGGATGGAGTGTTCATGCGATGATCCAGCAGGCACGCTTTGAGCACTATCAGGTGGAGAAATATGGACCGAAGCAAAAATAGTTTGTTCGGGCAAGGCAATGGATAGAGGAGGAGTAATAACTTCAAGTTTCTCCTGTTTGATCTCAATGGCAAGGAGGATGTCTCTCTCAAGTTCCCGCTCAAGCTCGTGCATGGTGGGACCCGACAGAGGCTTGGAGACCCCAATATAACAAAGTCTTCATCAATATGAATTTCCTAAGTCCCATCACCTCCTTCATCCAATAAAGCATCAATCATCTACTTGTTAAAATTGGAAGTATCTTCAACCGGGCTGGTTGGAATGGTTTTTGAGGTGGTAACAATAACAGATTCTATTATATGCACTTGCATTCCTGACTGAGATTACTTGTCGGTAAGCGGAGCAACATAAGGTTTACCAAAGGCTTAAGAAACAAAAGGAGAAAGATTAGCTAGGTAACACATCAACGTCTGGAGTATAGGAGAAGTAAATGAGATACCTTCTTTATTTTGGAGTTCTGCGCGGGTCGGAGTGCCATCGGAGTTCTACTCAAGAATTAGAGAGAGGATGGTGGGCCTGTGGATCTCACTGCCCAGGTATAGGAGCAGCTTGGGACCCAAGGTTTTGGCTGGCAGTAGCATTATGTAGCATCGATCTGAAGCCATTGCCCATGTCTTTATGTGCTGTTGAAGCAAGCTCTGGATGAAGGATAAGTTGGCCGTCTTTCAGAATCTTAGGCTCATCACCTACTAAAACTTCTCTTTCCAACTGCTCTAAATCTATCTCGCCATCTTTGAGGAAAGATTTTTCTTCTTCAACGATTCTCTCTCAATGACGGCAAGGATTCTGGGATAATCATCTTTGAACCACTCTAGATTTTGGAATTTGAGAACGTTGGCATTATATTGGTTTAGCAGCGGTTCAAACTTCTTTATCGCGCTCTCTTATGCCCACTGTTTCCCAGCCTCAAATTCTCTTTTGACGAGTGCATCAACAGCTTTAACATGCTAGAGCACTCTGTCTCTTTCCTTCCCGGCATGGAGCAGCTCTTCACAATAAGTCTGAGCTTGTTAAAGTGCTTCGTCCTTTTCTTTGTTTTGCCCTCTAATTTGGTTTTCAGCTCAGTTGCATTTCTAATTGCAGCATGTTTCAGTGGATAGCCTTTTCCATTTCATCTTGATGCTTAATCTGCTCCTCTTCAAGTGCCTCGGTAGCCTCCTCAGCCTTCTTCTCGGCTTCGGCTTAGGATGTTCTTAGTTTCTCTACCTCAGCATTGAGATTAACAATGATTCTATTATTATCAGCATCGATGAGTCTCTGATTGTCGATCTCAAGCTGCCTATCCCTGGAGACATTGGAAACTTTCTCAACTAACTTAAACCATTCATTATACTGATTGTGAACATCGATCACATAATAGATGGTTATCTTTCGTACGTCAGCCAAGATTCTTTCTAGATTAGGGACAAATATAAGCTATTAAAGCAAATGCTTGGAAATTCTTCTTTCAGTTTGCCCATTCGAGCATTAGTTACAAGTTGTTCCTTCGAAGAGATAAGTGGGACTAAAGTAATTTCTTTTCCCGACCTGTGCTGGGAAGTTTCAGAGCCTCTCTTGTGATGCCTACGGTCCGAGGACCAATTGGTGTGAGATGGCACCATAGGTTGCACATCGATGGAGGCCGGAGGAGGAGCACAAGAAGCATCACAAGAATTGGGATGTCATCGCGATGATCGGGTTGCTTATTTGGACCACTTGGAAGAGGTGATCTAGACGTAGGGCGATGTTTGGAAGCATATTCATATGATGAGTGATCTCTGTAATTACTGCTTCTGTCTCGGTCACCTTTATCTCGGCTAGAACGATAGCCTGACTCGTAATAACAACTGCTTCCCTAGCGGTATGAGATCGACTGAGGCATTTGTGCTTGGGATGCTTTATCCTTCAAAGACTGATAAAAGTATTTCGTTTTTTCCATGGATCCTAGAAGGAAAACAAGAGCATGTTAGATCCAACAAGCAAGGACACAACTCAAGTGCGATTGTTGTGAAGCGCACGTGGGCATGAGTGTCATAGTATTCCCCTGGTAGACCGTGATTCGAAGCTTTGCTTATGAAAGTATCCCCTCCCATACTGATAGGAATGAGGTCCTTAATATTACCGATATCAAAAGAATTAAACTCGATAGGAATTGGCCCTATGCGAGTGAATGTGTCTCTCGGAAGAAGAGATGAAGTTCATCTGTGACCAGTGGGGGCTGGGTAGAAACCTACACCTTGGAGATTTCCATGATTAACCTCTTCCTCATAGCAGGCAGTTGGCCGTCCCTAGATTGTTCAGGCTGAGAATCATAACCCCCATCGATGTTACACTGGTCAGCCTCGCCACTTTCACCAATAATTTCGCCTTCCTCAGTGTCTTCTAGTGCTGGTTTAATGTTTTCTTCAACTTTTTCCCAAGGACTTGGGACTGAGGGAAAATCTAAATCATCGCCACCTCCTTCGAGCGAGTTGTTATCATCATAGTCATCGTCATTGCTGCAAGCTATTTAGATAATGCCAATACTTGGCCCTCTTCTAATAAGACATTGGAGAGAAGATTTTCATCTGACAAGAGAGTTCTGATATCTCCGTCTCCCACCAGAATTGCCATGATTGTATTGATGGCATCTGAAAATGTCGGGTTGCTGGGTCTCGCTGGATCATTTGGATATTAAAGCAAGGATGTAAGTTAAGTCTGCATACTATTAAACAAATTCATATAATACACATGGAAAGGAACTTATGTCTGGTCATCCATCCACGTGTAAAACCGGATGGATAGTGAATAGAGAACCACTTGGTTTTGTAGTAGCTTAACATGTTCAATACCCACAGTAACCACTCTGCAACCCCTGATTGGTTCTAAGTAAATAAAAGATGGACTTTCATTTCAGCTTTTGAAACGGCATATATATCGAATCTCATTGTTGGTCTCTCGATGTAAGTGTTTAGTGAAGATCATATATATGCCAAAGAGACATGCATAGCTATTTGGGTGCAATTGTGTTGGATCAAGCCTCATAAAATTCAGAATTCGATAAACGAATTTACTGAAGGATGGGACTTAACCTGCAAAGCACATGTATCTATTACATGCAATATAACCCTTTAGGGGATTGCGAGCTCTTTGATCACGAGATGGGACAAAGACGTCGTCGAATGGAATTCCATGACTGTTGGATATTCTCTGAAGAGATGCCTCGTCGATTTTAGAAGCAATGGAATCATCATGATCATTTAATATTACTGCATCCTCAAGAATGAACACAATTAAATTAAACATCGAGAAAAACCTTAGTCATTTCATGGTGCAATTAAGAAACAATTCAATGATTTTAATTAAAAATAAGGAAAAGAATTTACCCACAATATATGTGGGACCATGCAACCAACTGCGGAACGGGTTTCCTTTTACAATAATAATATTCAATTTCAACCATGGATGCAAATAATTAAACATCGTGAAATGCCCTCAGCGCTTCCCACTGTAATTGAAGAAAGAAGTTAATTTAAAAACTTGGAATCAAAGGAAAGAACAGGGAAATTTTCCAACAAATGACTAGGAGGGTGTGCCCCCATTATTGAAAGTATACCTCTAGAAATATACTTTAAGAGGGTCACCTTCTTACGACACCTCATGGGAACTCCAAGTCGGACACCATCAACCTTACTGAGAATCCGAGTATTTCACATCTCAATGCGCAAACCGTATCCAATCTAAAGTGAATGTGAATATACCCCAATGTGAGCAACTCTACGTAACTTTCCACTTACTCACTCTCTAGTTTTAGTCCTTTCTTACAAAGGATAACAAACTTAAAAGAGCAACAAATTATTTTTTGGTGACGATACACGATGAAGAAAGCTGAACTAATAGTTAACAAATTAACTAACAGAGATAATTAATGGAAATTAAATTTCATATTCTTACTATTACTCATCGATTCCAAACAAATGCTATCCCTTAGTTGAAAATGAAGCGGGAAAGTTGAGGTAGTGTTATCTCTGGGCATTGCCTTGACGACATTTTTAACCTTCGAGATAGAAACGAGTCCATGCCTCGACCTTAAACGTTAAATATATAACTAAATCTTTTCCATATAAGCGATATCGTTTACAGAATTACTTTTTATAACTGAATCGAATTTTACTTTTAAAACCAAACTTGAGCTAAAGATTCACATTAAAATATGAACCTCAAATAACTTTATCAAAATGACAGATTTATTTAAAACATAAATTTATTTCTTTAATATCTTTATTTAGGTTGATCAATTATTTTTTAAAACAATGGTTAATTATTTCGTATAGCTTTACTTAAAATAATAAATTAGCTTTAATCCCAATTCGTTGCTACAAAACAGCACTAATTTAAAAGACTAATTAACTTTAATCATCCTTGTTAAAGGATTAATTAACCTTAAAATTTTATTATTTAAATAATTAATTAACCTTTAAAACCTAATTATTAAAAAGGTTAACTAATCTTAATCTCATTATTATTTAAATAATTAGTTATCTTTAAAACATCATTATTAAAATGATTGGCCAGTTTTTTGGGAGAAATGGGTGTGTAGCGTGAGACTACATAGCCGATTAGATATTAATATAAATTAGTAGTAGTCGACCAACAAGCCGATCGATAGCCAAAAATAAGTTTTGCGAACCAGACAAGTCCCAAGTTCAGCATACACAGAAAGAAATATGTACAAAAAACAGCAGCATTATGTAAAAGTACCAAGCCAAAATAAGAGCATTACTACTACCGGCTATGGAGATGATGATCATACATTTGAATCAGAAAGGGGCCAGCAAGAAGAGACTTTCCATGTGCTTACCCATTAGTTAGCGGAAGCATTGTCACTGGGAGGGAGACGTAGAGTGAAAGACCTCCTTCGCGCTGATCCAGTCCAGAGAGAAAACAGGTACGAGATTCGGTTATAGATTCCATCAATATTGCATTTGGGCTTGTTGAAAGCATATGCATTTCTTTCTTTCCAGATGCACCAACTATAAATGGAAATGAAGGAGTCGAGTTTTCTAACCGAAGGGTTATATTGCTAGTAGTCAAAGAATAAGTGGAGGATAGGGATGTAGCCGATGAGATTAGCACTGGTCGTGGCCCAAATGTAGTAGGAGAAATCATAGCCAAAAAAGAGATGAGAAATGGATTCATCTTGCATAGAGCGCAAGGCAAAAGTAGGGTCTAGAGGGATATTCAAACATCTAAGTCTATCTTTGGTGTCGATACGAGTATGGATGTGGCACCATTGGAAAAAAAGGATGCGGGGAGGGAGTCTACATTTCCATAGTCTTGCAAAAGAGAATGATCTGCCTAGGTGGTTAAGGAATGAGTAGCATGAGGCGACTGAAAAGCCTTTCTCAGGAGATAAGGCCCAGGTATTTTGGTCTGCTGTGTTAGAGTGCTGGAGTGAAAAGAGCATATTGCTGGCTAAAGTAAAATCATTCAAGGTGTCAAGGTCAAGAGAGCTGGGGGACATAGGAAGTCTAGGACAAGGGTTGAAATCTCGCCCACTTTTGAGTTATGGTGGGAGGTATGGTAAAATAGGCTAGAGAACGAGCGGGCGAGGGGTGATTGATCATTCCAAATATCTAGCCAGAAAAGACAGCTACTACCATTGCCAATGGAGACGTGGAATAGGGATTTACACGGGGTATGGATTGTAAAATGCCAGCCCAAAAGGGAGAAGGTTTAAGACGAGGGGAGGAGTGAAGGACTAGGTGAGCGTTGGAGTGATAATGAAGCTAAAGTATCCACTCTTTCCAGATGAAATTGCTCGGTGTGATGATACGCCAAAGCCATTTGGATAAGAGAGCTACATTGAAATAGTCGAGGTTAACTATTCCTAAGCCACCATGATCTTGGTGCAAACAGACAGACTTCCAGTTGATCAAACATTTTGCTTTATTGCCATTTCAGAGAAAAGATCGTCTAATAGCATTAATTTTTTTTATAACTGAATTTGGCAGTTCATGAAATGACATCTAATACGAAGGAAGGGCTGACAGGACTGATTTGACAAGGACGAGATGGCCTATAGATGATAGAGATTTGGCCTTCCATAATGAAAGCCTAGATTCAATCTTGGAGATAAGCGGGAGCTAGTCCTATCGGGAGAGTTTAGTGAGGTGAAGAGGGACGCCCAGGTAGATGATCGGGAAGTGGTCCAGTTTACAGTTGAGAAGAGAGGCGGAAGAGGAGCCGAAGTGGTAGCAGTCACCAAACATGATGATTGAGCTCTTGTTAAAGTTGATGGATAAGCCGGAGATGATTTCGAAGACATGTAAAAGAACTTGGACAATGAATATGATCAGGTTCTGGGGAAACCAATAGGATGGTGCCATTGGAAAATTGGAGGTTAGAGACTGATAAGTCAGAGTTGGGGAGTTTAATGCCAGCAAGAAGGTCGTTGGCTATTGCTAGCTTAACCATGCGGTTAAACACATCAGAAATGAGGACAAAAAGGAGTGGCGAAAGAGGGTCACCTTGTCTAAAACCTCGAGCTGATTTTATATGCCCACCTAGGGAGCCATTGATGGAAATTGATGAAAAACTTGAATTGAGAATGCACTTGATCCAATCGCACCATGTATCGGAAA
Source organism: Allium cepa (assembly GCA_030765085.1). Classification (NCBI taxonomy): domain Eukaryota; kingdom Viridiplantae; phylum Streptophyta; class Magnoliopsida; order Asparagales; family Amaryllidaceae; genus Allium; species Allium cepa. The sequence continues at coordinate 161,918,800 of CM060939.1, forward strand.
AACCTCTGTACTTCATAAGATCGAGCAAAAAGTTCCAATTAACAAAATCAAAGGCTTTGGAGAAGTCAAGTTTGAGTAGGGCTCCTGGAATTGTAGAGTGGTGACAGAAGGAGATGTCTTCTTATGTGGCCACCACATAATCAAAGATGTTACGGCCGAGGATGAAGGCCGATTGTTCAACCCCTACCAGAGATCCAATACCCTTTTAGACACGATCGGAAGGGATTTTAGTGATGATTTTGTAGGTGGTGTTGAGGAGGCTAATGGGATGAAAGGAAGGCAGGGTGATTAAACTGAGGGATTTGGGGATAAGGATGATGTTGGCATAATTCAAACGTGCAACAGACAAGGGTTAAATTGAAATTCAGAGCACATCTCTATGATATCAGATTTAACAGTGTCCCAGAAGCGTTTGAAAAATAGGGACCAAAGCCGTCTAGAACTGGAGATTTGTGGTCAGCCATATCTTTTAAGGCCGACCAAATTTCATCTTCAAAGAAGGGATGGTCGATGTAAATCGAAGAAGGGTCGGGATAAAGGAGATTCCAGTCAATGGGCGGGAGCGGAGGAGAGGGTTTACCTAGTAGATTGCGATAGAATTCAGTGAATAGGCGAAGGACGTTTGATTGGTCAGAGAAGGTGGTATCATTATGAGAGATTTTAGAGATGAAGTTGGATCTACGACGTCCATTGGCGACGCGATGGAAGAAAGCAGTGTTTTTGTCTCCCTTGTCAATCCATTTAGCTTTGGAGCATTATTTCCATCCAATCTCTTCCTGCTTGATAAGTCTGTCCAATTCTAGCTCCAACTCACGCAGGCAATTAGATTCAGAGACAGATAGGTGGCGAGATTCTTCCAGTATGTTGAGATGTAGAATGTCATCTTGGGTCGCTGTAATGCAGGAACGGATCGAACCCCAAATAAATTTGGCCAAGGTCTGATGAGTTTTCTAAGTGATCGAAGTTTGAGGACAACTCGAGCAGTGGCTGATTGAATCAGAGAGGGTTGGGTCCAAGCTAGTTTAACGAAGTCGTCGATTGATGGTTCTAGGAGCCAAAGGCGCTCTAATCTGAGTGGACTCTTAGGGTTTGGTGTGGTGCCGGAATCAAGTAACAGAGGACAATGATCAGAGAAAGTGGTGGCAAGGCATTAACTGGAGAGAGGGGTAGAGGTCGTCCCAGGCGGATTTGAAAAGGAAATGGTCCAATTTTGCTAGGGCTGGTTCAGATCTACGGTTTGACCAGGTAAAGAGTCGGTTACTGATTGGTGGGTTGATGAGGGAACAATAATTAATAAAGTCATTAAAAGCATCAGAATCTTGTGAACTGCTTTCGGAGTTTCTTTCAGAAGGAGATCTTGTCGTATTGAAATCCCCTCTGATAACCTAAGGATCATTGATATGCGAGGCAAATTCAAAGAAGCTCGACCAAAGGACAGATCTCTCATGGATATTTTGAGGACCATAAACATTGGAAAAGAGGTAGAGTATACCCGAGTGAAGATGACGAAGGATAAAATATAGTGCAGCAGAATGAGAAATGATTTGACAAAGGGACCATATCGATCTGTTCGAAGTTGTAATTATACGACCCCCTATACCTATAGCATCTATGTGGGCCCAGCCAGACAGGTGAGGGCCACCTAATAGTCTATGATGAGATGGGGATGGGTCCGAAAGTTTAAATTCTTGGATTAAAAGGATGTCTATCTTTTATGGGGCTTGAATAAGGTTGATTGCATGACATTTAGAGGGGTCCCTCAAACCCCAAACATTCTAGGAGACTATTTTCATTGGGAAAGGGACAAATGCTCATTTTCTAGTTTTTGCATGGTCGTATAGTGTTCATCAGATAAACTTACAACCATGCAACGTCCCATTTTCTTATTAATTTTAGAATTAGCAGAGGAAAAAACAAGAGGTTTAAAAAAATTACCCGATCTTCCAGGAAGAGTGTCTGCATAGTTCAATATGTTATTGCGGCAAACAAGGTTTGGGGAGAGGGTTGCTAATTGTTGAGAAGCTGGAGTTAGTTCCTGGGTTGATGATTGAGCTTCAGGCTGGGAAGGTGGCGCATCTGGCAGGCAAGGAGTCTGAAGATGAAGCGGAAGAGAGAGGTCAAGGTCTGCAAGCAGGCCCCAACGGGGCTCAACAGGAGGCCAATCGTCCCATCTGAGTAGGCCCACCACTTCCATAGAGTCATTGTTAAAACATCATTATTAAAATAATTAATTGATTTTAAATCATTAGTATTAAAATAATCAATTACATTTAAACATTATTATTGAAATAATTTATTTATCTTAAACCATCTTTATTTAAATAATCATTTGTCTTTGTAAAACACATGCACAAGATTTAACAAAATACTTCAATGGGGAAAATGTTTCCATTCAAAAATTGCATAAACTAAGATGGGGATATATATATATAAGAAAATAACAACTATGCACATATATAAAACATCACTTATCAAATATAAATTTGCCGGTATACAATTCAATGTTCAAAACAATATAATAACAGAAGTGGAATTTATTCTGCTAAAGGTGTCAAATAAAATTTAATTTGCAAAATGGTGTTATATCCTGCTAAACAGATATCATTGGATTTCATATTCAATTAGGATCACTTAAGGGTATTCGACAAACAAAATCCCCGGGATAAAATATTTTTTTAAGAGAGTTTGCTTTTAAAACAAAATTGATCTCTTAGAAAGAAAGCAGGTTTAATTTAAAACTTTTATGTAATAATTAAATAACATTTAAACTCTTTATTTAATAGTAGTTAAACCTTTAGTTAGTAATTAAATAATAGTTAACTATTAATTAAATATTATTTAAAAAAATTAATCTTTAAATAACCATTATCTCTTAATTAATCTCAATTATTAATTAAATAATACTTAATTAAAAATTAAATCATAATAAAATCTTTATTAAAAATAGTTAAATCTTAATTAAGTTGTAATTAAATGTTAACTTAACTAGTAATTAATTAAACCCTTTATTAGGTAAATAAATAACAATTAATCATTAACTAATAATTAAACACAAATTAATCCTTAAATAAATTATTAATTAATAAGTAATCTTTAATTAATTAAATAATTACAATTAACTTACTTGATTAATATTTTAGTACTAATTTCCTTTATTAACAAATGGTTAAGTACTTATTACCTTAATTAATTAATCATTAATTAAATACATAATTGAATAATTAATTAATCAATAATAATTATTTTTAAAAACTTATATTAAATTTTGAAAAACATTTTTCAAAAAGATACTTATGTTAAAATATTTTAAATTCAAAAAGAGTTCGTTTTTAAAGAACTACTTTTGTAGTGATTATCACTATATGACCTGAAATTTTATATCTTCTTTTTACTCTAAATAAGTTTCAAAACTCTATCTTTAATTCTTAAAAATTACCTTTATAACTTATGAATAAAGTTTGAAAACCCCTGGGAATAACACTTAATACATCTTCGGTATTCATGTAATGTCGCCCAAGTATCCATAAGATAAGTTGTCTTGGGGTTAAATATAACAGAAAGAACAAAATGGATAAACTCACATCAGAATGGTTACATATAATATAAAATGATATAGTACAAAAGGTTTCTCATTATAAGGAGTTATCAGAGTTATAGAAAAGTACTACAGCTAACAGATTGATAGCAATACATTATGACTTTTCATTTTTAAGATACAAAATGCACTTACATAATCATTCAGCAGAAATAAATAACTAGATAACTAAGGAGCCTCCTGCTCATCCATTGTCTACATAGAGCTCCAAAGAAAAACTTGCTATTCTCGGACCACTCAAATATAATTGAGTACCCGAGAGTTTGAGGAAAATAAACAATTCGGGTCAGACAAAATGTCCGGTATGAGTAGAACTATGAAACAATGGGGTGTATTTAAACAATAATTTATGGGACCATGCCGATAACGTGAAACAAGTTTTCACATAAAAAATAACCAAACATAAGAAAATTGGAAATGAATAATAGGGGACAAATCCAAATACAAATGATGGGCATAGTAGTATGACATTTAGACTTAGAAGAATGGAAATAGTATGAATAAAAATCCAAACTGGACAGAATGGATAAAACAAAGAAACAGTCCAACTTTATAGAATGGGCAAAATCAATACTTAAACACCGCAAAGAGTGGTTAACTCTTCCCATGGTAGCTTAAAGATAAACAGATTCAAAGGTTTGAATCAAATAAGGAAAGGAAAATTTCCAACAATGACTATGAAGGCGCACCCCCTTGAAGTATGCCTCTAGTAATATACTTCTGAGAAGCTCATATACTCCATGACACTTCTCGGACAATACCAAGCCGAACCCCACCAAACCTTTTGAGTATCCGAATATTTCACATCTAAATTTTAACCTTTTTTAACGTACTGGTACACAAAAATTTAGACGAGATGTGAAAACACCTTAATGGGAGCAACCTCACATAATTTGGCTTCCTCACATGCTATTGGTTTAGTCATTTTCGATAAAGGATAAAAAAGTTCAACGGAGCAACACATCATCTCAGAATGACAATAATAAAGAAGTGAAGTAACCAATAGCTGGAAACCAACTATTGAGGATATAAAATGATCGTATATGGAAATTAAGTCTTGTATATTTATCACTACTCATCAAAATAGTGACAAGTTTACTTCTTCGAAGTTTAGTGCTAAGTATACAAATAAATCGTTCCTTTATAAGTGAATCGCTTTACGGAAATTAATTCATTTCCATAAACCAATCAAACTTTTTTTTTATAAATCCGAATTCGTGCTTGGCCCCACATTACAAGTATTAGCTTTAAAACACTTTGTTAAAAGAGTTCATTACCTTCAAAACATCAATTTAAAATGGATTTAATAACTTAAAACATCCTTATTACATTGATCAATTCACTTTGAAACTTCATGAATTAAGTTGATTAATTAACTCCAATAACCTTTAATTAAAACGGTAAATCACCTTTAAAGCATCATTAATCCAATTAATCAATAAATTTAAATATAATCAATTAAATAAAATAATTAACTAATTAATTCTAATTATTGAAAAATGATTTATTAATTATAAACATCAATAAAGGAAAGATTAATTTGAGTTAAACAAGCTGATAAATTTTAAAAATCATTTATTAAAAAGATTTATTAATTTAAAAGCATCATTAGCAAATTGATTAATTAACTTCAATTCATCATTATTGAATGAATTATATAAAATGATTAATTAAATTGAAACATCATTAAATAGAATGATTAATTAATTTAAACAATCATTAACCAGATAATTAGTTAAATTTAAAACACATCATTAACTAAGTGATTACTTGACCTTATTCTTTATTAATTAAATAATTAATTAAATTAAATAATCATTATTAAAATGGTTAATTACCTTTGAAAACATCATTAACCAAAATCTTGCGAAATTTATAAAATAATTTTAAGCACAAAGATGAAACCAAACGATTTCGATAAAAAGTGATTTTCCAAAAGTGCTAATATGGTGACTATCGCTATATTGGCTGTTCTAGAACAAGTTTATGATATTATCATTCAACTAGACATTATATAGAAATGGTATGAACATATATATAAGGTAATTAACTATAAAATTACATTTAGAGAGCATTTACTTGTAAATGATTTACTTTAACTACCAATTTTACATTTAGCCAACCACATGCTTAGCGAAAACTTTTCAAAGCATGAAACAAACGACCAACCAAACCATCACTTCACATATACAATAAGCATTCATGGGCTATTAACACAAACGTTAACATAGTATAAACTTGGTTTAAGAAGGTGCAGTTTTACTCACCGAAAGCTATCCAAACCATCACTAACGTAGGGTTTGACCTAGCACTTACAATCCTAAGAAAAAATTGGAGTCTTGGACCCTTAATGCACTAGGTAGGCTTGGCCTTGAAATAAGAAGGAAGTGAAAAAAATTTTTGGTAAGGAGGAGTGACTTTGGATAATCATCGAATTCTCAAAAACGAACACGAAAATAGGTCATTTTCCAACTGGATTTTGGACTATTTACTCTCTGATTTTGGAAAGGTGGTGTAATACCCACTATTTTGGACCATTCAAATTGACAATAAAACTAAACATGTTTGAATAATTCAAAACAATAGATCGTAATATAATTTGGAGCAAATAAAACCAATCACAGACATAGAAATATCAGAATAACTCGTAGCGGAAATAAAATAACTATAGTAGTTCATAAAGCTACTACAAACATTAGCTCAAAACAAGTACAAAATACCAGAGTCTGAAAGTAAATACAATAGGAAATCCCAATACATATATCCACTAACACATAAGCTAAATATAAATAACTGAATAGAAATAGATAGACAACTAGATAGATAGATTATTTCCAACAATTCTCTAGCTTCAGAAGGTGAATCCAAGCTGTGATACTCAGGCTGACTCGAGCGGAAAGTAAAACACAAAAACACTCGAGTCAGGACATACATACTTACACAATGTAAACCGACTCATGTGAACTGTAATAGAAATGCACAAGTAACTTAAAGGATGCTTGCGACCGCCCATCCTTTAAGCATCCGTTAAACTATCTACTATGTAGTAATATACGCTATTATAATAATGTCTAAAGTAATGTATAATATATTTTAAAAATAGCGTTAAGGTGTTACCCATATTGTAATAACCCGTATTTTCGACATCTGATAATTGGATAATTACCTAGTTTATTCAATTGAGGTGATAAAAAATCTGATAATAAAATATATCTGGATATGTAAATGAATTTGAAAATATAATAAAAAGTTGAATTATAAATATCTGGATAAATATTTATTCGAATATCTCTTAATATAATTATTAGAATTGGCAAAATTATTATTTTCAAACAAGTTAAATTTGCATTTATTTAAATATAAATGAGTTGATTTTAAGTAGAATTTATAGTTGAAATTCAAAGAATAAATATCTTAAAATAAATTGGTTTTAAATTATATGTACATGATTTTTATTAGTATATACTTAGTTTTATATTATTTTATTTTCAAGCATTTTATAAATATAGATAAAATAAATATATTAAACTAAATAGAAAAATATAATATAGAATTATATTAAAAAAAAACATATGTAAACATGATACATATATTATTAAACATAAGAAAGTACTAAAAATAATTGTTTTTAACAAATGTAAGTTGAAGAATACATGCATATTACATGTGTACTTTGTACATTCCTTGGAAATTATCTAGTGGCAAACAATTTTCTTTTAAATTTATTAATAAACAAAAGAGAAACCTGGCTATTTTTATTTTCAGTTCAAAGTTTAAATTTTTTCTCGTCTTACAACTAAAATCTGAAAAGTAAAAGAAAAATAACTGAGAAGAAAATAAAATCGGCTTCAATTGTTCAATTTCATTCCTGAGCAAAGATTAAAGCTAGAAACAAATTCATATTCAAGATTCAGGTTCAACTAAATCAACAATCAAGTCCAGATTTAAAAGGAAAATAAAAACCGTGCCCTCTGTCTTTCCAAATTTCTGTGAGTGGACTTTAAACTGTTAAGTAAATTTAACATTTTTACTTGTGCATGTGATAAATTTAAGTAGTAATATGATTTGTATGGATGTATTTTGCTTGAAAATATAGTTGAATTACTGAGAGATCCTCTGCATGCCTGTATATGTGTGTGTGTGTGTGTGTGTGTGTCTATATATATATATATATATATATATATATATATATATATATATATATATATATATATATATATATATATATATATATATATTTGTACCTCTGTTCTTAGTTTACAGACCGAATCAGATTTCAAAAATCATTTCCTTTCTTTCCAATTCTTTTCTGGCTATGATCACTAAAAAGAAAATGATTGTGTGAAAGTTATATTACTTATGAAAATAGTCTCAAGAAATTTTATTAAGCATTTCTCGGGGAAAAATGATTTTTACAGTAAAACAAATTTTAACCAAAAATTCAACCATCATCATTCAATGTTGCATTAATATGGTTGGATTAGTCGTGGGTAATGATGATTTAGCATAACAAAATCACAATTTTTAAGCTTGTAATTTGTGTGGAATTAGGAGTTGAACGGTTTCGGGTGTGTTGCCAAATTTCTGCGATAGGTCACTCGTGCGACGTGGTGGTTGGCAGGAAGAAGCATCGGTTGGAGTCACATTAGGGAAAAATGTTGGATGGTTATGCTATAGTGTGGATGAGTGAGGGGAGTTTAATCTTGGGTTTGGTGTTGTTGTTGGCACGGCGTTGGTTTGGAGGCAAGGGCCGGGAATGGAGGAGATTTGTGATGTGCGCACAGTGGGAAATAGATGAGGAGGGTTGCGGCGGTGCTCTGGGTGAAATCGAGTGAAGACCGGTGGCTGGTAGTGGCGTGGAAGGTATTAGATGGTAATGGGTTTCCATCCAGGTCTAGTCGTGGATCGTTTTTTTGACTTGAAGGTTTTGGCCGTGGTTCTAGGGTGTGGGGCAAGATGAGGAGGTCAAAGCGTTATACGAGTTCGATCGACGGTGGGTTATACGATCGGAGGTGGGTGTGCATGTACACCGTGATACGGTGTGTAGGTGAAAAAAAAGAACATGAAGAAGAAGTAGTAGAAGAGGAGAAGAAAGGAAGTGGTTCGAGTCAATCTCGAAGTTGTAGCACATGTGTCTCGAAGTAGACGAGTGCGCGCGTGTTGCTTGGAAGTGGCTCTGGTATATTGTTGTTTAGCTCGGGTTTTAGCTCATGTGTAGGTTAATGTTTTAAAGGCAAAGAAATTTACAAGTTTTCAAAACCAAAGTAAATTTTAAACAGATTTTAGAAGCTAAGTAATGAAGTTTCCAAGTAAAGTTTCAAAGTTTAAATAATAAAGTTAAATGTTTAAATTTATTTTGTTTAAAGTAATATTATGATGGGTTAATTCATTTATTGATTCCTAAATATTTTCAAATTTGAATTAAATCGAGTTTTAAATTATTTCCTTTAACAAATTCTTTTAAATAATAAATGTTATACAAATGTTTAGATAAATGATAGTTGTGTAATATATTTTTAACTTGAACAAAATTAAGTCAATACTTAAGTCCATTTGAAAGAATTTAAATGGTGCATTTAAGGAATTAATTTAAAATGGTAAAATATTTTTAAATTATTAATTTAAGGATCTTAAGTTAATCTATAAGTAAATGGTGAATTAATTTCAAGGTTATTTAAATAAGGTCTTTAAGTTAAATAGTTTATCTTAAATAATGTTTTGATTAACTTAAAGGTTTTAAGTTAAATTTTATGTTAATGACAATTAAGTAATTAATAAAGATAAATGGATTATCTTGAATTTAATTAAGATTTTGGGTAATTATAGATTAATTAAATTAATGAAGAAATTAAAGGGAAGATTGTTTAATTAATGATTAGGGATTAATTAATGTATAATTGAGGGTTATCAATTAATTAATTAGAGACTAATTAATTGGTAATTAGAGATTAATTGATTGGTAATTAGAGATTAATTACTTAAATGATAATTACTCAATGTAAGTAATTAAAGGATTAATTTGTTAAGGGTTAATTAATTTAATTAGTAATTAAAGGCTAAATTAATTAATAATTAAGGTTAATTGAGGATAATTAACTAATGGATAGTTACTTAATGAAAGTAATTATGGATAATTAAAGGATGATTAATTAATGGTTTGTAATTAATTAATGTTAAGTAAGCAGGATTTAAAAGCAGATAAATTAATTAGAATTGGTTCAATTAATATATCTTGTTTATAGATGATTAAGATATATTGAATGACTTAGATTATTTGTTATCACTGATATGTGATTTGTGATTCTTTATGATATGAGATACTTCGACTGAACTGTGATATTGTGAGTTATCTATCTGAGATGAATTGTTGTCCTAAATATAAATGGTATTGTTTAAACTTAAAACAATTTGACTTAAAGAATAACATTGGATTCGAAGAGACCGGGGTCAGGTATCAGTAAATACCTAAAACCACTTTGATTTGCAATCTACAATAATTCTTTAAAGATTTAATATGTGAAATCAATAGGTTGGAATGGAATAATTTAAGTAAAATGGACCATTGAAACCTTGTAGGGGTACTTAGCGATTTATTTGTGAAAATAAGTGTTGACTATAACAAGTTATGAACTTGTAGTGAGTACGAGTTACCCCGGGTTTCCAATTAAGTTTTATGACTTAGTATTTCAAGTTACATGGGTTTATTCACGTTGGTTTCCAGCCTGACCCAGGTGTTGCTTTGATGTAATGCTCGGGTCAGACCGAGTGTTACAGATTTTCAGGTTAGGACGTTGTGGAGTTCAAGGGTAGAGCTGGATGGAAGGAATGTATGGAGTTTACCGCTGTGTTTTGGAGTTGTATTACTGTATTGTGGGACAAGTTATTTATAACTGTCCAGTTATGATTGCACTATGATGTATGGTTATAAAATCGATAATTACAGCTTTCTTTGTATAAATGCTATTATGTGATATTATATTTTGATCCGCTGCGAAATGTGAGATTCTGTGATTTGTTTTCGGTTCTTCTTCTACCTTTTTCCTTCTTTACCCTAACAATCTGGGATTTCCGGCCATCGATTTATCGGCACATCTACAGTGAACGTATTAGTGTCGAATTCTCGATGTTGAAAATTTCGGGTCGATACATTTCGGTATCGGAGCAGAAGGTTAAGCGAGAACCTTGGCTCTGGTGGGTTTACTCATTAAGGATAGGGTCAATAGTACCCTAGAATGAGTTGAGTGTAGTATATATGAGCGCGTATTTGTTATTTTCTTATATAATGATTTTAAAAATGGTTTTAAAAATGATTTGTTATAAGTTTATATTTTGATATATATATATAAAGCAATAGTTTTTCTATTATATTAAGGTAATTTGTTGTTGTATTATTTTAATTAAAAATAATAATAAGAATTAAGTGGTAATAGAAATACAACGAAATAGGAATTGGATAATATAAACTATATAAATAAGATAAATTGATCCAAAATGAAATTAAAATCCTAAATTTGTAAAAGAGTTTTCAGAATAAGATAATATATAGTGAATTGGTTTCCAGTTATGACAGCCTTGGTTATTATCCTAAAATGTTTATTGTATCTTGATAATGAAATGTTTGTTAATGATAAAGAAAAATGAAATTGTTTTAAGGAAGTAACGTTTAGATAAGTATGACTTGTAAATTGTGATGGATCTAAATTGTGATGTTTTAAAATCTAAGTCCGAAATTTGGAATTGTTTCAAAGTTTTTTAAGATTATTCAGAATATTTTTGAATAAAGGGAACTTGTTTTATACAAGAGTGTTTTGAAAATTTCAAAGAAAATTGTTTTGAATTAAAAAACAAGAATGGTTTAAAATTGGAAGTAAACACTAGGTGTTGATTTTTAAATTTTTCCTTGGAATGTGATGTGAAAACCCAAAGTGAAATAAGTTTTTAGACTTAAATGGGAAGACTGTTAATAAGAAGTTCAAATTTTGAAATGGGAATTCAAATTGGGTAAAGTTGATTGGATTAAATAAATTGAATTTAACTTAGGGGGAGTTAAATGAGTTTAGAATGAACAACCTGAATTGGAATTTTCAAAATGAAATGGAGATTTAACTTAGGAAGTTAAATGGATTGAATTGAAGGGAAGTATGTGTGATCTTGAAATGGGTTTGAGACCTGGAAATTGGAATTAGATGTTATTGATGAATGTTTTAAATAATTTGGATATTTATTTATTTTGACTTATCTTAATATCATCCTATTGTTATTAGTAATCTATGAAACTGAGAATTGGATTATTTTAAATAAGAAATGGATTGAGGTAATATACATCCATTACTGAAATAAAATAGAAATAAGATTGAACTTATGAAAAGGGAAATTGCTTTGAACTTAAAGATTTAAATGTTAGAAATGAGCTTGCTGAAATTTTTTTAAGGATTGGTTTCGAAGTGAAAATTGGGTAATAAATTGGATTTTGAAGATTAAATCATTAAAAAAGTTTTGAACTCTTATTTGAACTTTGAAATAAGTTAATTAAAGGTAATTTAAAATGGAATTTTGAAATTTAGACTCAGAATTAAATGGTTTAAAAATTTTAAGTTGTTAATTTAAAAATAAAGATTGGTTTGATTTAAAGGATTAAATCAACGTTTAAAAATTTAACTCGAATTTATGAAATTCAAGATGGTTTTGAGTTGAGATTTGAATAGAATTAGTTCAAATTGAATTTGATTTGAATTAATTCGAATTGTGATTGAAGATGGATAAGAATAAAATTCAAATGGAAAAATTGAATTGAATTAATTTGAAGTGAAATTGAAGTTGAATAAGTTTGAATTTCAAAAGGGAGTTGATTTGAATTTGGGATAGGAATTAAAGTTAATTTAAATTGAATTGAAATTGAATCAATTTAAATGGAAGTGGAAATTGAAAATTGATGGGAAATGAAAATTGGGAATTGAACAGTTTGGCTCTAAACTTTTTTTTTCAAATAAATTGTTTTGATATAAACTATTTTAAATCTATTTTCCTAGCTATTTACTATGCAACCTTTCTTTTTAAAACCTAAAATATCTTGTACTTATTTCATAATTATTTTGAAAACTAATTACTATTTCACATCTGTTTTACAAACTAATCACTATTTTACAACTACTTACAAACTAATTGCTGTTTTACAACTATTTTGCAACTATCCAACTATTTTACAATTATTTAACTACTTTACAACTATTTTAAAGTTACTTAACTATTTACTACTATTTGCACCTAATAACTATTTTACAACTACTTATCTATTTTAAAAAAATTCAAGCTATTTTCTTAATACAAGTTGGTCAGAGTGCAAAATGTCTATAATTGAATACTAATTGATATAAAAATTGAAGTGTTAACCCATATGGAAATTGGAAGCAATGGTGGATGAGTGAACAGAATCAAAATGAAGGTGAATAGAAAAGAGAATTTATTTAGCTAATGATCAATAAAGATAAATACGTATGATGTACGTATATTTTTCTATTCCTATAATGATTTGATCCAGATTCGAGCACAGAATTTCGAGATAGTATATCGACCCGAGTTGGGATTTTTTACTCAATTTTCGACGGCGAACCTTGGATATGGATTTTTGATTGATTCTAAAAATTCTCCATTATAGTTAGGCTATGCAAGGAAAATGACGGTTTCTGATCAAGAAACCAGATCTAAGTCCGCTCTAGGAAGTTAGGTGGACGATACTAGTTTGGAAGTGGGATTGTGTGATCGAGTGAGAAGTCATATTTGATATTGAATACGGATGGTATATGTACATCGTACGTGCTTGAATGATATTGATATTGAAATTTTGAAAGAAAGGAGAAATGATTTTTGAAAGAAAAGTATATTTTTGAGAAATATATATGAATAAAGGTAGAAGTTGGATATCTTTTGAAAATCACTTTATGAAAAGTAAGTGATATGGTAAGTAACTTTATAAAAGAAAATCAAATTTGAATGTTGATTTGGCATGGCAAAGTTATATATATATTGTTATATTTGATAAGCTTCCCTATGTTGAATCTAGAAACAGAAGAAGGGTTTTTGAAAATATTTGAAGTATAAAAGGGGAATCTATACAAGTGGTCCAAATATTATTTTCAAGTGGAAAGGATAAGTTATATATATATATGTATCTATATATATAAATGATTTTATGAGAATGATTTTGGAAAAAGAGTTTTGGAACGTATGGATTTTGGAAAGGCTTTTGATTTTTGGGAAAATCAATTTTTGGGAATTTGGAAAGCCAGGTTGGAACTATCGATTTGGGATATCGATTTTGTGTAAAGGAGATTCTGATGTAAATCATAAAGGGTATGATTCGAAAGATACTATAAGTGTATAGTATAAAGTGTTTTGAGATTGGCTTTGAAGAAAAAGGCTTTCCCATTGAAAGGAAGTTCATAGGAGATCCACGAGGTGGTTTTGCCTTGAGCCCTAAGGGGGAGGCTCTAAATTGAATCCTTGGAGGAAGTCCGGACAAACTGAAGTTCTTGAGGATTTTGTTTTGTGGGTAGCGGAAGTCGAGGACGCTGATGCCTATAGAGACATTTGGGTTATGTTGTGACAATAGTGTAACTCGATGTCACTGCGATCTACTGCGGACCATAGCGGAAGTCGTGTGTGCGATGAGAGCAAACGGTCTAAGTTTTATTTTCTTGTGATGGCAACGTAACATTGGTAGACTGCGATCTGTGGAGACATAGCGAAAGTAGAGAGGCCATAAGAACGTAACATTGGGACTCGACTGATGTAGTCTGCGACCTATGTAGGAGCGGTGAAATTTCATTTGGCAATGAAAATCGAGGGCGCTGATGCCTATAGTTACATGGATTTTTGTCGTGATGGCGACGTAACTCGGGATGTAGCTACGATCTGTGGCGGGTTCCATGGCGTAATCGAGGGCATAGAGTGCCTACAGTTGTCTAAAGATTTTGCCAAGATGGCAACGTAACCATCGGGTTAACTGCGACCATGGAGGGGGTGATGATTTCCAGAGCATTCTTACCCAAAATGTTTCCCATATTCTCAAAAATTGTTTTCTGTATTTTCGAAGTTTTGGAAAATGTTTTCCAAGTATTTTCACTGGGCGTTGAAAACAGGTTTACCAAGTACTTATACACTTTCAGTCCTACACCTGATCAATGTATGATGGAATTTCTGTGAGAACAAGGATGGACATGTTGAGACATCGAGTTATAAAAAGTATTTTTATAAACTATTTTGGTAATATTTTATAGATTTTAAAGCGTTTTAAAAAAATTTAATAAAAGAATTTATAGTTGAAATGATCAAAGAGCAATTTAAGCTGACAGTAAGCATTTTAATAAATTCTGGCTTTGTTCCTTTTCGAGGACGAAAAGATTCAAAGGGGGAGGAATGTAATAACCAGTATATAATTGGAAAATTAACTGGTTAATTCAATTGAACGGATAAAAATTCTGATAATAAAAGATATTTGGATATGTAAATGAATTTGAAAATGTAATAAAAGTTGAATTATAAATATCTGGATAAGTATTTATTTGAATATCTCCTAATATAATTATTAGAATTGGCAAAATTATTATTTTCAAACAAGTTAAATTTGTGTTTATTTAAATATATATGTGTTGATTTTAAACAGAATTTATAGTTGCAATTTAAAGAATAAATATCTTAAAATAAATTAGTTTTAAATTATATGTACATGATTTTTATTAATATATAATTAGTTTTATATTATTTTCTTTTAAAGGATTTTATAAATATATATATATATAATAAATATATTAAACTAAATAGAAAAATATAATATAGAATTATATTAAATAAACAAATGTAAACATGATACACATATTAATAAACATAAGAAAGTATTAAAAATTATTGTTTCTAACAAATGTAAGTTGAAGAATACATGCATATTACTTGTGTAGTTTGTATATATTATTTATAAAAATAGCTTCAAGGAATTTTATTAAGCATTTCTTGGGGAAAAATGAATTCTACAGTAAAACCAAATTTAACCGAAAATTCAACCATCATCATTCTATGTTGCATTTATATGGTTGGATTAGTCTTAGGACATGATGATTTATGTTAACAAAATCACAATTTTTAAGCTTGTAATTTTCATGGAATTGGGAGTTGAATGGTTTCGGGTATGTTGCCAAATTTCGACGATAGGGACTCGTGCGACGTGGTGGTTGGCAGGAAGGAGCGTCGGTCGTAGTGGCATCTGGGAAAAATGTTGGATGGTTATGTTGTAGTGTGGATGAGTGAGGGGAGGTTAATCTAGGGTTTGGTGTTGCTGTTGGCACGGCGTTGGTTTGGAGGCAAGGGCCAAGAATGAAGGAGGTTTATGATGTGCGCACCAGGGGAAATAGATAAGGAGGGTTGCAGTGGTGCTCCGGGTGAAATTGAGTGAAGGCCGATGGCCGGTGGTGGCGTGGCAGGTATAAGACGGTAATGGGTTTTCGTCCAGGTCTAGTCGTGGATCGTTTTTTTTTACTTGAAGGTTTTGGCTGTGGTTCCAGGGTGTGGGGAGAGATGAGGATGTCGAGGCATTTTACGAGTTCGATCGATGGTGGGTTATACGGTCGGAGGTGGGTGTGCATGTACACCATGATATGGTGTGCAGGTGGAAACAAAAAAACAGGAAGAAGGAGAAGAAGTAGAAGAGGAGAAGAAAGGAAGTGGTTCGGGTTAATCTCGAAGTTGTAGCGCGTGCGTCTAGAAGTAGTCGAATGCGTGTGTGTTGCTTGGAGGTGGCTCTGGTATTTTGTTGTTTGGCTTGGGTTTTAACTTATGTGTAGGTTAACGTTTTAAAGGCAAAGAATTTTACTAGTTTTCAAAACCAGAGTAAATTTTAAACAATTTAGAAGCTAAGTAATGAAGTTTCCAAGTAAAGTTTCAAAGTTTAAATAATAAAGTTAAATGTTTAATTTTTTTAAGTAATACTATGATGGGTTAATTCATTTATTGATTCCTAAATATTTTCAAATTTGAATTAAATCAAGTTTTAAATTGTTTCCTTGAGCGTTTTTTTAAAATAATAAATGTTATACAAATGTTTAGATAAATGGAAGTTGTATAATATATTTTTTAACTTGAATAAAATTATGTTGATACTTAAGTCCATTTGAAAGAATTTAAATGGTGTATTTAAGGAATTAATTTAAAATGGTAAGATGTTTTTAAATTATTAATCTAAGGATCTTAAGTTAATCTATAAGTAAATGGTGAATTAATTTCAAGGTTATTTAAATAAGGTCTTTAAGATAAATAGTTTATCTTAAATAATATTTTGATTAACTTAAAGGTTTTAAGTTAAATTTATGTTAATGATAATTAAGTAATTAATAAAAATAAATGGATTATCTTGAATTTAATTAAGATTTTGGGTAATTATAGATTAGTTAAATTATCGAAGAAATTATAGAGAAGATTAATTAATTAATGATTAAGAATTAATTAATGTATAATTGAGGGTTATCAATTAATTCATTAGAGATTAATTAATTGGTAACTAGAGGTTAATTGATTGGTAATTAGAGATTAATTACTTAAATGATTGTTACTAAATGTAAGTAATTAAAGGATTAATTTGTTAAGGTTAATTAATTTAATTAGTAATTAAAGGCTAAATTAATTAATAATTAAGGTTAATTGAGGATAATTAACCAATGGAAAATTACTTAATGAAAGTAATTATGGATAATTAAAGGATGATTAATTAATGGTTTGTGATTAATTAATGTTAAGTAAGCAGGATTTGAAAGCAGATAAATTAATTAGAATTGGTACAATTAATTTATCTTGTTTATAGATGATTAAGATATATTAAATGACTTAGATTATTTGATATCACTGATATGTGATTTGTGATGCTTTGCCATATGAGATACTTTGGTTGAACTATGATATTGTGGGTTATCTATCTGCTATGAATTGTTGTTCTGAATATAAATGGTATTGTTTAAACTTAAAACAATATGACTTAAAGAATAACACTGGATTTGAAGAGACCGGGGTCGGGTATCAGTAAATACCCGAAACCACTTCGATTTGCAATCTAAAATAATTCTTTAAAGATTTGATATGTGAAATCAATAGGCTGGAATGGAATAATTTAAGTAAACTGGACCATTGAAACCTTGTAGGGGTACTTAGGGATTGATTTGTGAAAATAAGTGTTGACCATAACAAGTTATGAACTCGTAGTGAGTACGAGTTACCCCGGGTTTCCAAATAATTTTTATAACTTAGTATTTAAAGTTATATGGGTTTACTCACGCTGGTTTCCAGCCTGACCCGGGTGTTACTTTGGTGTAATTCTCGGGTCAGACTGAGTATTACAAATTTTCAAGTTAGGACGTTCTGGAGCTCAAGAGGCGAGCTGGATGGCAGGAACGTATGGAGTTTACCACTATGTTTTGGAGTGGTATTAATGTATTATGAGACAAGTTATTTATGACTGTCCAGTTATCATTGTACTCGGATGTTTGGTTATAAAATTGACAATTACAGCTTTCTTTGTATAAATGCTATTATGTGATATTATATTTTGATCCGCTGCGAAATGTGAGATTCTATGATTTGTTTTCTGTTCTTCTTCTACCTTCTTCCTTCTTTACCCTAACAATTTGGGATTTCTGACGATCGATTTCTTGGCACTTGTACAGTGAACGTATTAGTGTCCAATTCTCGAGGTCGAAAATTTCGTGTCGTTACACATATCGCCCTTAACACATTTTACAGTGCCAATAGTCTATACAATACCATCGTACCTCCAGATAGGGAAGCTACCATAAATACTCCATAGATACGACACAAATCAAACTCGTAGTAAAGCATGCTATGGTAGGTGACACGGCACAACTAGGCAATGCCAAGGTAGATATACCAATTATGCATCCGAACTGGTGGTAACGCATGAGCGCAGCTACCGCCCACCTTGAGCCACACTCACAAAAAAATATCAAAGGTGCACACCAATCAATCACAAAGTAATAGAATGGTATCGAAGAAGTGTGTCCGATCAGAGGAGCTACCTCATTGGCTCGAAATCGCTCTTGTTTTAGCCACCTTATGCCAACTCATGGGAGTCAGGTCCACGTATATATCTCAATAGAACGTCGCCACCATCCTACTTCATTCTGGAATCTCCATCTCGTACACGGTTGTTAAAGTGGTTTTCGGAGTTGGCAGAGAGTATGACAACTTCCGATCCCGGTTTCTTTAACAACCAAACGTTATTATAACCCATGATTATTTATTTCAAATGGTTTACATTTCACAACAATCATTTCCATTTCAAAAAAAACCATTTAAACTAAATGCTATTATCTTTTAAAATAATATCCATTTCAAAATGGTAATACTTCCAAATAAATGTACTTAATCATAGCACTTTAAAAATGTAATAATTTAGAAATCATAACTCTTGAAAAATGTGACCCTTATATAATAGCATTTCAAAATGTTATCTTTTAGAAATACAGCATTCTTAAAACATAACCTAAAGTAGTGTAACACTTTTAGCAATATAACTTAAATAACATAGCATTTTGGAAATGTTACAAATTCTACCATAACATGTTTAAACATCATATCTTCCATCATAGTTTTATAAAAATCTGTTTTATTATACAAAACATATCCATTTCATAAAATAAAATCTATCACTATTACTAGGTTAGATTTAAAGTTCCATATTAAATCAAATTAAATCATTAAGTTATATATCATAGATAAAATCTTTAAATTATCGTTTAAAACCAGTTATCAAGTTATAAAATTTTAACTTATTAGAAAACCAATATATATATATATATATATTATTTAAAAATCATTTAAATCAAAATTTAAGTTAAAATTTCATATATTTAAAGATTCAAAATACTTAATAATTTTAGAAAAGTATTATATAAAAATTAACCATGCATCTGTATAATATTTTCTAACCTAGGTCAAGTGATACAGATATGTATCATTTCAATCCGTAATTTATAAAAATTCCTGGTTTCATCATTTCAAACTCGCAATCCCAAGTCAAATAAAAATAAAAATTGCTTGTGCCTATCATTTTAGCTCATAACGATTTTTCCCTATTCTAATGTTCGTTCAGGTATGTATCATTTCAACCCATATGAATTCTATACTAACAGTGAACTTGCTGTGTGAGAAACAGAAAATAAGTAAACAGTATAGAATAACATAACATATTAGGTGATGTAACAAGTATATGATCAGGTTATAACATCATATAAAGTCGTGTAACATGCATATATGAACTTAGGTCATTATAGCATATCAACTACTAGACATTCACAAATCATTGTTTCACAATTATATAAGTACAAATGTTGAGAGTGATAAACTCACCTTCTTAAGCTAGAGATGACAATTCAAGACACACGACCAAACTCCGAAAAGCACGACAAAGCACGAATAGATTTGAGTGGATGAAAAGACAAGATTCAAATCTTGTACACAACAAAGAACAACATATATAAATATATATAAAACGCATTAAAATATGAATTAAACAAAGTAAAATGGTTAAACAAGACTTAGTAGGCTCGGCCACTTTGGCAATAGGCCTGACCACCTTGGAACATGGCTAGGCCATGACGTTTTAAGGCATGCTAGGCTCTATTAGGAAGCAAGTAAGCATGACTATGGCAAGCATAGGGTACGGCTATGGGGTAGGTGAAGGAGCGGCAAGGAAAAATGCACTAGGAAGTCAAAGAGGCAAGGAAAAAATGAAAGGTCATGTGCACTATGGTCCGGTCCTATGGCTAATGTGCTCGGCTTGGGTTGTTTAGGCTTGGACAAATGGTCACGGCTATGAATTAGGGCATGGTCATGGAAAAGCATGACGGATGGAAGAATTGGTGGTGGCCAAGGCTAGCAAATGGAAAATGGTGGTCAAAGAAGGCTCTGCTAGGGTTTCTACAAGCTTTTCTAATGGAGTTTTTGGATCGTGGAAGGTCACGGCCTGGGTAGTGGATGGTGATGAGATGATGGCCGGTCATAGGTGGTGGATAGTGGAGGAGATGAGGTCGGCAAGAGAAGTAGCGTGGCCGAACTTGCTTAAGAACAAAAGATAAAAATAAAAATGGAAAAAAGAGGAAGAAGAAAAAAATAACTTACTAAAAATTTTATTTCTATTAGGAAACGCAAATGAGAAAGAGAGGAGGAAGAAGAATGTTTTGAATGGCTATGCTTGTGAATGGGCATCTGTTCAAGTTGAATAGATAAAGTGATGCCACTTAGGAAAAATAGCAAGCCCAATTACAAAGTCCAAATCCAAAACATGCTCACAACCAAATAGAAAATAAAAGCCCAAACCAAAATAAAATAGAAAATGAACAATAAAAATACTAAAAATAATTGCATGTAAAATGCTGAATTTTATCAGATTTAAAAAGTATAAATCAAAATTTGATGAAATGAAAAGCAGAACGAATATTAGAATCAAATTCAGCTTCAAGAAAAAGGTTGGAAATTTAAAATTCAAACTTAAAAATTTCAACTGAAAGTCAAAGTTTGACCAAAGTTGACCAAAATATAAAATTTTCAGAAGATCATTAATCTATTATATTTAGAAAATAAATTATAAACAAAATCCAAAAATACATTGGAAAATTCCAAAATTCCAATTTTTAAATGATTTAGAATCAAATTTGAAATAAATTCTATCTAAAAATATTTACAAAATTATGGGTTGTTACACTCTCCCTCACTCAAAACTTTTTGTCCTCGAAAAGGGAGGAGACACGAAAACAAGGAAAGATATGATAGAAAAGCAAATAGTACCTAAAATAAACAATTCCGGATTCGAAGCACGCAAGCTCTCCTCCGTCTCCCAGGTATAATCTCGACCATCAGTACCCCACTACACTTTGACCAGGTTGACAGATTTCCTTCTTAGCTACTTCGTACCTCTATCGATAATACGAAGTAGCTTCCTCTCGACAGTAAGGTTTGGCTCGATTTTCAAACTCTCGAGAGCTGAAGACGGGACAATCAAAATATGGAATACATTATACACTCTAGTAAACTTCTCAGGCAAATACAGGCGATAAGCTAAAGAACCAATCCTCTCTAAGATGCGGAAAGGACCAATGAACCTAGAAGCAAGCTTTCCTTATCTTTCTTTCTATCCCAAATTATTATTAAATTTATTCCACTTAATATATCTTATCACATATGTTAGTTACATTTACTCTTATCATAAATATCCAAGTTTATTTATAAATTCCTTTAACACCATTTTATATTATATACTATCCAATTACATACCTAACTTCTGAATAATTAGGTAAGTTATATTGGAATGTAATTTAGTATTGTATACATAAAATTTTCCAATTCAATTATTTCAAGTTCAATTATTTATCCAAAATTTTGACTTCAGTTTATAATTGAAATCATCCCTGAATCATAAATTTAAGAATTTAAATCTCTGATTTACCTCAAACGATTAAGAGATAATTATATATATATATATATATAACATATATCAAATCAAATCTAAAATCATATACTTATATATATATATATTAAATCAAGCCATATCTAAGAAATTTAAATCAATTTATTTTTATTATTTTCTAAACAAAAGTGTAGCGAAGCTACGAATTGGTCTCTCCTCTTCGAAACTCGAAAATGAATGTCGATGGTGCGGCCACCATTACCGAAATTATTTTCCAACGACATAAGAGAAGAGCACAGATTTAAACATTTTAAAATTTATACTCAAAGATACTTTTAAATAATATTCATTTTAAAACATTAAAACCAAAGTTTGAAATCGCTAGAATTAAATTCTTAAATCCATAATTTTAAATTCATTTAAATTCCAAATCAATTTATAAACCATGCATTATAATTTTATTTATTTATATCATGTGTCAATAGTCATTGGTTTTCAAAACAATAAATGAAATCAAATATTATCATTTCAAAAACCACTTCAGTTAACTATTTAATTTCAGAAAAAAATTCATGTAAAACTTATTTCATTTACCAATTTTGAAAACAATATTGTGTTAGTTTGTTCTGTTTAAGTGTTTTGGAAATCCTATCAATATCGCTGATCAGACGAATCGATCGAAATCCAAAATCAACATTAACAACCCAAAAAACACAACATATAAAACATTCAATATTAATACGAATACCCTCCCTCACTCCATGATTCCAAAATGGATTTCAAAATAAGGATAGAAATTCAAATTTAGGAGATTCTAATCAAAAGAATTCAAATATAGAATGAGATAGATAAAGGATTAAGACAAGATTGAAGATAGAAGATTGAAATTATACCTGATAACTATTGTTATAGGTGAATTCAGCGAGATGGAGATGATCTTCCCAAGATCCTCCATAATCAAGGACACATGCACAAAGAAGATCCTCTAGAATCTGATTAGCCCTTTCTGTTTGACTGTCGTTCTGTGGATGGTAAGCAATGCTCAGATTCAGATGAGTACCCAAAGGTTCCTGAAAAGCTCTCCAAACTGGTTGGTAAAGATGGGATCTCCATCACAAACAATTCTAACAAGAACACCATGAAGACGAACCGTCTCACTCATATAGATCTCAGCCAAATAAGAAGCAGAACGGGTAGACTTGACCTGAATGAAAAGAGATGACTTGGTCAATCTATCCACAAAGAGAGAAGAGAATAAAGACTTACATTGATCGCAGTGATTTCAACTGGATCAATAGAAACTCCATCACTAGAAACAATATGCCCGAGAAATCGGACTTCATCCTTCCATAAATGGCATTTCAAGAATTTAGCTTTCAACTGATGACTCCTAAGAGTTCACAGAACAAAGCTCAAGTGGGATTCATACTCTTCCACAGACTTAGAAAAGACAAGAATATCATCAACAAATACAAGAGCACATTCGTTAAGAACATCATGAAAAACACGATTCATAAGATTAACAAAGGAAGCTGGGGAATTAGTCAAACCAAAAGGCATAACTAACCACTATAGAAACCATTCTCAGTACGAAAAGCAGTCTTGGGAACACTTTCCTATGTAACTCTGAGCTGGTGAAAAACTGTGGCAAGATTAAGCTGAGAGACAATAGTAAATCCATGGAGCTGATCGAATGTATCATTTATGCGAGGCATAGGATATCAATTTTCATAGTGAGCTTGTTCAGCTCCCAATAATGAACACACATCCTCAAAGAACCATCGGACTTGGTGACGAAAACTACCACTGCTGCCCATTTGGAGTGGCTAGGTCTGATCAGACCCTTGGAGAATAAGTCCTCAATTTTCTTCCCTAATTCAACCTTCTCACTGGGTGTCATTCTTCTAGAAGGAAGAACTACAGGTCGAGCTCCACGAATAAGATCAATACGAAAGTCGATTTCCTACTAAGGAGGTAAGGAAGTGACTTCATCCAATACATCAGGATAGAGTTTGACCACACGAGTCGAATGAAGATCGCCTGGGGAAGAATCAAGAGAATAAATAAAACTGCAAGCAAAATCGTGAGGCAAATGTCACCGAATAACCAAAGAATTACCAAAAATCATCAATAAGAGAAACAATCTGGGTTTTACAAGAGGTAACGGCTTCATGCCACTTCAACCAATCTCCTCCAAGCAATAGATCAAAAGCATCAAAACCCAAAACATAGAAATCACCAGAAAAACGATAACCAGAATAGAAGAGTTTCACCCTTCTACAAATCCTACTAAGGTTCGTAGGACCACGAATAGGATTTTTAACACACAAAGGTTCAGAAACAAACTCAGGAGAGAGGAGATGCTCAAACTTATCGTAAAGATCCGTACAAATAAAACTATGGGAAGTTCCAATATCAAATAAAACACGAACAAGAAAATAAAACAAAGAATAGGTGCTCTGAAGAGTACCTTGGGAAACACTAAGAGCAGGAGTAGAGGCAACAGCAAAAATACCAGACGGCTTGCCCTTCTGCTGAGTAGGACAATGGTAATTAAGAAACAAAAGACAAGGTTCAACCAGAATAGAAATCCTAATCAAGTAATTTAATTAACAAGGTGGATAAGGAAAGGAATGAAGTTAAGAAAAATTTGATTTCAAAGCAAGAAAATTTTATATCAAAATAATCTTTGAAAATCATTTGAAAAATCATTTTATACATGAAAATACGTTCTCTCACAAAGAAATGATTCTAAGATTGATTTCACTCACTCTAGGGTATTTTTACCCTATCTCTAATGAGTTTTTGCTCCGCAGGCTAAGGTTTGCCTAAAACCGAAGCTCTGATACCAAATGTAACGACCCACTGTTTTGGACCATTCAAATCGACAATAAAACCACACATGTCCAACTTGAATAATTCAAAACAATAGATTGTAATGTAATTTGGAGCAAATAAAACCAATCACAGAATCACAGACACAGAAATATCAGAATAACTCACAGCGGAAATAAAAAAACCATAGTAGTTCATGAAGCTACTACGAACATAATCTCAAAACAAGTACAAAATCAAAAAAAGTACATGTTCGAACATCATTGACTAACTCTTGATCAACCTCGATTCGTTACAATATGAACAAAAATTCAACCAAGTTGATTGACTAGAATCGAGCAATACCAGAGTCTGAAAATAGATACAATAGGAAATCCTAATACATATATCCACTAATACATAAGCTGAATAAAAATAACTGGATAGAAAACAACTAGATAGGTAGATAATCTCCAGCAATTCTGACTTCCAGAAGGTGAATCCAAGCTGTGATACTCAGGCTGACTCGAGCGTAAAGCAAAACACAAAACACTCACGTCAGGACATACATACTTATACAATGTGAACCAACTAAAGTGAACTGTAATAGAAATGCACAAGTAACTTAAAGGATGCTTGGGACCATATCTGATGCAGTGCAATCTTTGTATGTTTTAGGTCGCCAACGACCTAGCAAGTTGATAAGTCGCCCAAGCGACCTAGCGAGTCATATTGACCGACCTAACGAGTTAAGCGATATAACACGCATATCCTTAGGATGCTCACATCCAACGCTTTTCCTTAGGTCGCTACGAACTACTGAGCTTCGACCTACCGAGATACGAGTTAACGAGTTAAGTGATGCAGCGCATCATGCTTTAGGTCGTAGGTCGCGTGAAGCTATGTCGTCTGAGCGACCTAGCGAGTTTTGCCGCAGTTCTTTATGTCGCTACCTTCCTTAAGTCGCTCACCATGGTAGGTCGCTGACCTTAAGTTGCTCATCACTTAAGACGCTCATTTCATTTTAGGTTGCTCCTGAAGCTTAAGCCGCTCCGTGTTTTCTTATGTCCCTGTCGTGCTGCCTTGAGTTGCTACTGGATGCCGAAATAATCAAGTCGCTTGTATGCTTATTGTGTAAGTCGTAGGTCGCTATTGTTAGGTCGTGTGTGTTAAATCGTGTATTTTTGTAACTCGTGGGAAGTTAGGTTGTAGGTCGCGTCATTAAGTCGCATGGCTGTGTTGTGTTGTAATTTTTCTATAAATAGTGGTATGGTGTCACTTGTAAGAAGATAGATTTTGAATAAAATTTTGTTGAGTGCTTTGTGCCTCTTTAAAAATTAGAAGTTGAGTGTGAACTCCTTTCTCCATCTTCGGTTATTCGAGTGCGCTCGAATCAACGAATTTGAAGCCGATTCACAGAATCTCGTGCACGAGATCAACGTCGGAAGATCGTAGATCTTCTAACGCGGTATCGTGCGCGATCAACATGTTGAAGATAATTAAAATCCGGTATCTCGAGAGATAAATAGATTTGGGCAATTATCTTTGTTTACTTGACACGAATCATTTCGTGAGGAAGAAATTTGCATCAATTTGCATCAATCATTAATATCATGTTAAGTTTGTTAATCCGCTGCATCAGATTCGAATTCGACCAGGGGATGAATGGAAGACCGCATTCAAGACGCGGGAAGGGTTGTATGAATGGCTGGTCATGCCATTTGGTCTTTCGAATGCACCTAGTACTTTTATGCGAGTGATGAATCAGATCTTTCGACCGTTTATTGGAAAGTTCGTGGTGGTATACTTTGATGATATATTGATATACAGTGGAAGCATAGAAGAACATCTGCAACACTTGTGGGAAGTGTTGATGATACTTCGTCAGGAGAAATTTTACGCGGCAACAAAGAAGTGCATGTTCATGACACACAGTGTTTTGTTTTTGGGGCATGTGTTGTCCAAGGAAGGAATCCATGTGGATCAAGGTAAAGTTGAATCAATCAAGGATTGGCCACAACCCAGGACTGTAACTGATGTGAGAAGATTCCATGGGTTAGCATCATTCTACCGAAGGTTTATTCCACATTTTAGTAGCGTGATGGCACCGATGACAAATTGTATGAAAGGAAAGCAGTTTGTGTGGACTAAAGAGGCCGATTCTGCTTTCCAACAGATCAAGACACTCTTGACTACAACACCAATTCTTAGATACCCGGATTTTCAGTTGCTCTTTGAGCTAGATACTGATGTGTCTAAGGTTGGAATTGGTGAAGTATTAAGTCAGAAGGGTCTAGCGAGAAACTTTCTGGAGCCAAGACAAGATACAATACCTATGACTTGGAGTTATATGCTATTGTCCAAGCCATAAAGCAATGGAGACACTATTTGTTTGATAAAGAGTTTGTGTTATATACGGACCACGAAGCGTTGAAGCATTTGTAGGGACAGGATAAGATTGCAGCCAGGCATGCTTCATGGATCGCATACTTGCAACAGTTTACATTTGTTGCAAAGCATAAGTTGGGAGTTATAAATCGGGTGGCAGATGCATTGAGTAGAAGAAATCATTTGTTGACTACGATGAGAGTTGAAGTGACGGGTTTTGAAGTATTTCCAGAATTTTTTGTTGAAGATCCTTACTTTGCTAAGATTATAGATGAAGTCGAGAAAAGGAAGACGGATGAGTATCTGTTGGTGGATGGTTTTCTCTTCAAAGGAAATCGATTATGTATACCAGAGTGCAGTTTGCAGATGAAGATTGTGAAGGAATTGCATGAAGAAGGACATGTGGGAAGAGATCGTACCTTGTAGTTGATTTCTCAATCATATTTTTGGCCTTCCATGAGGAAAGAAGTTAAAAGATTTGTGCAGAGATGTCACATATGTCAAGTTTCCAAAGGAACGGCTACGAATGCAGGATTGTATATGCCATTGCCCGTGCCTACTAGACCATGGGTTGATGTTAGCATGGATTTTGTTTTGGCTTTGCCAAGAACTCAACGAGGGAATGATTCTATATATGTTGTGGTGGATAGATTTTCGAAGATGGCACATTTCATAGCTTGTAAAAAGACCGCCGATGCAGTCTTTGTTGCTCAATTGTTCTTTAAAGAGGTTTATCGACTACATGGACTTCCTGAGACCATTGTTTCTGACCGAGATACTCGATTTCTAAGTCATTTTTGGTTAAGTCTGTGGAAGATGGTTGGGACTAAGCTGAATTTTAGTAGCGTCTATCATCCACAAACGGATGGGAAAACAGAAGTGGTGAACAGATCTTTGGGAAACTTGTTGAGATGTCTTGTGAAGGATAATTTGAAGAGCTGGATTGTGAACTTGTGTCAGGCAGAATTCGCACATAATCATTCTGTTAATCGAAGTACTGGATTCAGTCCATTTCAAGTAGTATATTCAGCCATTCCGAAGGGACCGTTGGATTTGTCGACAGTTCCACGTCAGAATGGGATTGTTAAACGAGCTTGTGATTTCGTGAATGAGTTGCAGGAGTGTCACAGGATTGTTCGTGAACGATTTCTTAAGTCAAATGAGAAGTATAAGCAACTGGCACATAAGAAGCGAAGGAGTGTGGACTTCGAAGAGGGTGAATTTATTTACACAGTATTGACAAAAGATCGTTTTCCAGTTGGAACTTACAACAAATTGAAAGCTCGAAAGATTGGTCCAGTTGAAATCTTGAAGAAGATCAATGATAATGCTTATCGGTTAAGGTTGCCGGATCATATTCATATTGCTGACGTTTTCAACGTCAAACATTTGATTCCGTCATGAGCACAAGTTTGTCGAGGAAGAGGAAAGTGTGAATTCGGGGTCGAATTCTATTCAACCAGGGGAGGATGATGCAGCGCAATCTTCGTATGTTTTAGGTCGCTAGCGACCTAGCAAGTTGATAAGTCGCCCAAGCGACCTAGCGAGTCATATTGACCGACCTAATGAGTTAAGCGATCCAACACGCATATCCTTAGGACGCACACATCCAACGCCTTTCCTTAGGTCTCTACGACCTACTGAGCTTCGACCTACCGAGATATGACTTAACGAGTTAAGTGATGCAGCGCATCATGCTTTAGGTCGTAGGTCGCGTGAAGCTATGTTGTCTGAGGGACCTAGTGAGTTTTGTCGCAGTTCTTTATGCCGCTACCTTCCTTAAGTCTCTCACCATGATAGGTCGCTGACCTTAAGTCGCTCATCACTTAAGACGCTCATTTCATTTTAGGTCGCTCCTGAAGCTTAAGTCGCTCCGTGTTTTCTTATGTCGCTGCCATGCTGCCTTGAGTCGCTACTGGATGCCGAAATAATTAAGTCGCTTGTATGTGTATTGTGTAAGTCATAGGTCGCTATTGTTAGGTCGTGTAAATCGTGTATGTTTGTAACTCGTGGGAAGTTAGGTCGTAGGTCGCGTCATTAAGTCGCATGGCTGTGTTGTGTTGTAATTTTTCTATAAATAGTGGTATGGTGTCACATGTAATAAGATAGATTTTGAATAAAATTTTGTTGAGTGCTTTGTGCCTCTTTAAAAATTGGAAGTTGAGTGTGAGCTCCTTTCTCCATCTTCGGTTATTCGAGTGCGCTTGAATCAACGAATTTGAAGCCGATTCACGGAATCTCGTGCGCGAGATCAACGTCGAAGGATCTAGATCTTCTAACGCGGTATTGTGCGCGATCAACGTGTTGAAGATGGCTAGAATCCGGTATCTCGAGAGATCAACGGATTTGGGAAATTATCTTTGTTTACTTGACATGAATCGTTTCGTGAGGAAGAAATTTGCATCAATTTGTATCAAACATTAATAGCACGTCAAGTTTGTTAATCCGCTGCGTCAGTATCCTTTAAGGATCCGTTAAACTATCTACTATGTAGTAATATA
This sequence comes from Allium cepa, assembly GCA_030765085.1. NCBI lineage: Eukaryota > Viridiplantae > Streptophyta > Magnoliopsida > Asparagales > Amaryllidaceae > Allium > Allium cepa. Next base: position 161,948,558 of record CM060939.1, read on the forward strand.
CGCTATTATAATAATGTCTAAAGTAAAGTATAATATATTTTAAAAATAGCATTAAGGCATTACACATATCCCCCTTAACACATTTTATAGTGCCAATAGACTATACAGTACCATTGTACCTCCAGATCGGGAGGCTACCATAAATACTCCATAGATACGACACACATAAAACTCGTAGCAAAGTACACTAGGGTAGGTAACACGGCAAAACTAGGTAATGCTAGGGTAGATATACCAATTATGCATCCAGACTGGTGGTAATGCATAACCGCAGCTACCGCCCACCTCGAGCCACACTTCCCAAAAAAATTAAAGGTGCGTACCAATTGTAACGATCGCGATTTTTCGATGCCGAAAAAACCGAACCGTTATGGTTTAAGAAGAAGAAAGAGGTAGAAGAAGAAAGAAAAAGATAGAACAGAACAATATCAAAATCTCACTGTTCGCTGCGGAACAACATATAATAGATAAATGAATATTCATTAAAACAAAAGAACTGTATATTTTATACATTACATCACATTACATTCATTATCAGAGTTTACAACAACAAATAGTGGAAAAGAAGTACTATACTTAGTAATATGCTACGCCATCAAGCTTGCCTCCCGATTCTGTAGCAACTCCCGAATCCAGAATGACCTGATAACCTTAACTCTAGACTGTCTGTGTGGAAATTGGTGGGCACCCAGAGTTTAGGAAGGGAAACAATAAACTCCAGGTCAGTCATGTGACTGGTGTGAGAACTTAAAACAGTTATTTATCTTTTAAAACAAAGAACAGGATAATTTTAAAATAGATTCGCAATGCTTTTTGGAAAATGAGACTACCATAAGGCCTCCCGCACACACACAATGCAAACGCAGAATCGGAGGAGATTTCTCCTTATGATAGTCAACGATGCTTGATACGCATTAAAAAGAAACTTTTGATATTATTACTAGTGCATAGTGTAGGAAACATTTCGAAAGTAAAGATATAAATCTTAGCCAGCATAGGCATTTCACACTTATGCCTACTATAGCTACCATCCAAACAGTGGGGCGCCACCATAAGTGAATGATAGGTTCTACAACTAAAACCGTACAAGATCGTATTGTTTCTTTGGATTTCCAACAAATGGTCAGGCCAAGGAACTTCCCATTGCCACATGGAAACGCCTCTGGAATGACGTCCCGAGAACCAAACCGGATCTCTGCCAACACAAGGCCGGGTTACCCCTAACTGGGTAACTACTGACACGAATATGTCATCCCCCGATCATAACTGATCTATATCCGAGGATCCTCGATTTCCAACAACCACAAAGCAATAAATTTGCAGCAACATCATAGGTTAAGTATCTGGGCTCCATACCATGATACCACCTGTATCCAGAAGGAATGACATACACTAAAGGGGCGCTACCCCCTAATAATCTTGCTGCATCCTTCCTGTTTTGACCATTTCCGGGGTGTGAGGTCCGACGAACTCTCGTCCACAAAGCCACGCTTTATACAAAAGCTGTGCTTTGATCATCAAATGCTCAAAAGCACTTTGTATGCCACATTACCAATTTGGGAATGTATCACTAGTAACCATCAACTATATAACCTCTAAGGGTGTTAAGCTAAGAGAATAAATTCTCCGCCACCAACGGTAATATATTTGATAGAAACCAGCTTTACATCTCAAATTGTAACGTCAGACACACATCCATACTAGTCTGTTCCGGGATCGAACGGAACCAAAGGCAATTACAAAGAAGTCCTTGCAATTCGGATATTCACTAATCACGACCGGACTTCCCATCACAAAGGGTAATAAATTTCTATATCGGGGATCAGCCGATGCAGAAACATTCGACGGTAATCCTTCTGTTTTCACAAATATCCGGTCTTCAACACCGGTCATCAATGCTACCTATTACGACGTATCACATATTCGGAATGGGTTATACGACCCGAAGGTCCTTTCCCGCCTAACCCGAATAGTGAGCGCTTATTTTAAAAAAAATAATAAGTGTAGCATTCAAATTCAAGCCATCACAACAAATACCTATTTAAAGGTAAATATTGATAGTTGGTTATTTAACTATCAATAGGTATGCACAACATTACCAGATTCCAAATAATTTTCCAAATTATTTATTTTCCAAAATATCTTTACAAGATATATATATAAATAATTCCCATACTTCAAAATTAAATTGATATTTATTTTTAAACCAATTTTCCCAATTTCATTTATAAATTCCATATTGAATTTACATTTCCAAAATATTTGTGAATATACGATTTCCAAATCGATTTCAGATATTCACTTTCAATTTATCTTTAAAAAGATAATTCTCAAAACGTTCATTTCATATTGGAAAACATTTCCCTACTTATTTAATAATAAGTAAATAATAGAGCAGCAAGATATGATTTTTTTATTGTGAAAGCAATTTAAAAAAAAATCAATATGTAATTCCAAGGTCTAGTTTGGATTTAATTATGGTTTGAAAATTTTGACAATAAAAGGGTCTTGTGTCAGAAAATTTTTAATTAAAAAGTGCTGTTTAAAACAGCGATAACTTATGATTTACAAATCCAAATGAGTCCATTCTTTTTGCAAAAGAGAGTACTATTAGTAATCTAGAAATATATTTGTATAAATTTTGAAATTTTGCAGTTTGGTTATTCAAAAATGAGTTTGAAAACTGATGGATATCCCTGTCATCTTTTATAATTTCTGAGTTTAAAGCTGAAAATAAATTGGGCATAACTTTCAAAATCTAAATCCGATTTTGATGATCTTTATATCGCTGGAAAGAATAGACTGAGTAGAATAACTTTTATTTTATGAGCATTTTCAGATTATGAGTTTTACTGTGTCAAAGTCTGAGTCTTTCTAGCAGGCCTGAATTTGAAAATTTTGAAGGTTTGAGTTGTTATCTTATTTAAACTTTGATTTTAATGCTTCATATGTTTATAAATGCATTCTAATATGTTTCAATAAGTTAAGTGCAGGTGAAAGAGGATATTTGAATGATTAATTAGCAAAATAGTAAGTATAAAAGTAGGCATGCTCGCATTTTAAACGTTAAAAATGAAAGGTGTGAATTGCAAGGTGTTTATGTGTTAAATATATATATTATGTTCTGACCTTTTGGTCAATGTACATCTATAACTCATATTTATGAAATTGTAAGGGGCTCTCCATGTAAAGGAGACTCTACCTAATTTGTTTTCGAAAAATTAAACACTTAGAAAAAAATTTGAGAAAATTTAATTAATGAATATTTAGAGCCATTGATGAAGGGTCTAATAAGTGTCCTTTTAAATCATAAAGTAAAACGGTTTAAAATTTGATAAGTTTAGTGGAAAAAAAAATATGCGTTACAAACTAGAGAATACCTATGGAAGAATTAGAGAATAAACAACTTAAACTTTATTTACTCTAATGAAGAGTAATGAATTTAAATTTAAAATTTAAGTAAGAAACTTTAGAAATTTTCAATTATCGAAAATTGAGAATTTTAAATCCTATAGATAATGGGTTGAAAAACTTTAAGAATATTTGATTAGTAAGAAAGAATTTAAAAATATATTCCTTGTGTTTATCTTGCCTTTGTGCAATTATTTTACGACTTGCATTTATGCAGTCGTATGAGTTTGGTGGTATTAGGGAAAACCACCTACCACTTATTGTGTTTTCTTTCCATAATGGATGTCTATCCACTATCAGTATGACTCCCTTCGTAGTCTTATATGGAAAGTCGCATCGATTATCATCTTATGGATTAGAGTTCGAGATAAAGTTATGACTAAATCTCGACTCTGTTCTTGAAGCTTCGTAGGAATCGATCTCACTCGATTTATCTATTGCGTAACATCCTATCTGTGTTTTACTTCGATGGTGAAACGTCTTCGAAATAGGGATGTATTGCTCATAGAAATTCAATGGTCCACAAATCCAGGTAATTCCACTAGGGAAACCATAGAATTAATAGAGCAACCTTATCTTGTTCTTCTTTCATCTTGAGTTGAAAGTGGGGAGTTTTGACCTTGTGCTTGTCTATCCTTCTTATGATTGATGAAATAATTATGTTGAATACAAACTTTTCTCCAGAAATTGCGAGGACGCAATTGTGTTAAGGGGAGGAGTCTGTAACAACCCTGGTTTTGGAGATTACCTGTTAATATTAAATTATAAGTGTAATTATAATTTAATATTGTAAATTAAATAAAATTGGAAGTTTTATACTGTTTATTTAGAATAAACAACGGATTTTGAAATAGGATGAGAAAAATAAAGTTTGGGACTTTATTTTATTTATTTGGGTAAAAAAAATGGAAAATGGATTCTATTTAGAGAAAATGCAATAATTGTATTAATTATCGCCAATTACTTCTTTTAATAATTTTTAAAAGAAGTATGTGATTTTTAAAGGATGTTTATTTAAATAAAAGGGTGGAAATTGGCTAAAAATTGTGTTTTAATTATAAAGTTGAGTTTAAGATAGTTTTTAATATTTTTCTGAGTAAGAAAATAATTTTTGAGGAATTTTAGAAGTTAAAATGTAGACTTCTACATTTAGTTGTGAAAAAGTGCATTTTTGTAAAATAAAGGATTTGGATATTAATAATGTTTTAAAAATATAAATTTATCTTTTTATATGGTGAAAAATGTTTTATTTTGTAAGTGTTTAAGTCTACATGTTTATCTTATGCAAAAATATGAAGAAAATGCATTTTTGTTTTGGTAATTAGTGTAAGTATGAAGCCTTTATAATATAAGTGATGTTTATTTAACATAAGCCATGTTATTTTCTTTTAATTTTTGGGTCCAAGCCCATTAGTGTTCAAATCCTGATTAAGAAAAGGAGGAACTTAGCTACTGTACGTTCATTTGCTTTGTCTTCCTCCTTCTCCTTCTCAAAAGCCAGTAAAGAAGAAAGTAGAAACCCCTCTTCACCAAATTGCAAACTCAAACCAATTTCTTCAAGTAAATTCATCAAATTAAAATCTTTTGCAATCTAGAGAATCCATCAGGTAATCAACTCCAAAATACAAATAATTTCATCAAAATCTAGTTTTGAGATAGGTTTTGTATGTAGTCTCTTCTTTTGGGTTTGCATGGCTCTTTTTGTTTTTTTTACAGGTCTTGAAGCCAAATCCATCTGAAAGCTCCAATCTTTTTGCTTAAATCCGAGTATTTATGCAAATCAGAAAGGTGAGAACAATATCTCACAAATACTAGCTAACTTGCTTGTGAAATTGCTTGAATTTGCTGCATATGTAAAAGTTTATTCAATGTAGTCTATTTTCGTTTCTGGCCTGAAGTGCCAACTTTGGCTATCCATAACTTTCTTCTCCGGCAACGAAATGTTGCCGGATCTTTTTCTGAGTTAAGTTTATATGTTAAACTTTATTTCTGTAAATTTTGGTTGAATAACATGGTCATTTGAGTGTTCAAATCGTCACTGCAAAATCAATGCGCAGCCTGCAAATATCCTGTGCACATTTGAGTTGTTGCAAACATGGCCTGAGTCCATGTTTGAGACATCATATCTTTTTCGTTTCTTTCTCAAATTGCACAATACTTTTTTTTTGAAAGATGAAGTTCTCTACTTTATGCGTATTAAATTTCAGATCATTTTGACATAGATAGCTTATATAAATCTACTGTCAAACTTGGACCTGGACTATGTTTTTACCCAGAATTCAACAGTGAAACACTGTCTGGATTCATCTTTGAGAGATTATATCTTTCTCATATTTCATCAAAATTGCATCATTCTTTTAGTGTTTAAGCGATGAAGTTTTCTACTACATGCTTACCAATTTTGAGCTCAATATAATACAATTTGATCCCCTGTTTTATGCCTGAAAGTTGAGTCCAGGATGGTTTTAGGCCTGCACATTTATTTGGTTTTTGAACTGTTGCAAACATGGCCTAAGTCCATATTTGAGACAGCATAACTCATTCGTTTCAAATTGGATTTGAGTGATTCTTTTTGCAGATTGAAGTAGGAGTGTTGATTTACATTATCGTATAATTCCATGAAAATCTGGGTTGGTTTGCTATTTCTAAACTACTGTCGAACTTGTACTCGCAGCTTGCTATAATTCAGTGTTTTAAACCTTGTTTTGGTCCGACTTTGAAAAGACGTAGATTCTTCGTTTCAAATCGGATTTGAATGATTCTTTTTGCAAATTGAAGTAGGAATGTTGAGCTACATCCTACCAAATTTCATATCATTCGGACTCTGTTTGCAGGTCCAAACCTGCTGTCGAACTTGGGTTCGCACCGTGTTTTCACCGGTTTTTTATACTTCGAATAATTTCCGGGTTTTTCTGATATTTTCCGGTTTTTGAGATTTTTCGCTAGATTTGGTACACGGGTTTTATAAAGAATTAAATGTGTTTTTCAAGCAAATTAACTTTTCAAATTATTATTTAATATTATTTTTATGTATTAAATTAATTACTCCATAATAGGAGAATTTCAAATGTAATTTCTAAAGCGATTTTGAAGCCTTCCTAAAACTCGTTTTCTTCAACTTAATTTCTATATAAAACACACAATTTTGCACTTCGAGCGAAGAGAGCGGAGAATTAAATGATTGGATAAAACGCGTGCAACGAACACGTGCGTTTATCTTTTCAGTTAATTCCTAATCTATTCGTTTGATCGTTTTGACCTTTGGGTCTGGTTTACCGATGAGATGAGGTAAACATTGTACTGCTTTGAGTGTGGAACGGACTAACGGTTAGTAAACCGTTTAGTGAGAATGTGTGGTAGGGGACACAAGTTAACACTTTTCGGGTTCCTTTCCGAGAGTTTGTGACACATATTGCCAGTTAGTGGTGTCCAGTACTAGGCCTCCGGACCTTCGCCACTACGGTTTGTTGCCTTCGGGTTTGTGCCTTCGGGTTTGTTGCCTTCGGGTTTGTTGCCCTATAGTATCGCTTTTGGAGTTGGTCCATCGTCACTGCTCGAGAGATACTTGGATTTGTTGCCTTCGGGTTTGTTGCCATATAGTATCGCTTTTGGAGTTGGTCCTTCGTCACCGCTTGAGAGATACTTGGGTTTGTCGCATTCGGGCTTGTGGATCCTTGTTTATACAGTACTGAGCACGTGCATCTTTTGTTTCATTGACATTTATATTTCCCTTGAGTATCGCCTTTCGGAGTAGGTCTTTTGAACCACTCGATACATGGCGATTACCTTGTGGAAACTTGTGTTACCTTTGTTGGTATCTGTTATTTGCCTTTTTGGCTTGATTTGGAATATTCATATCCTTTGTTTATTTGAGATGCCGATGATATGAGGCTTGTTATGATTCATCTTTTTCTAGATGATCGAGTATTCTCTTTTAGAGATATTTGTGGTACTTTATGATCTTGCATGTTCATTATCATTTAGCTTATCTAACTGATTTGTTTAGCTAGACTGACCCGTGTATTTTATACTCGGGTCAGACCGAGGTGTTTCAGGTTAGGTACATTCATACTTAGCCTATTCAGCTTCTGCATGGACTATCTGCTATCTCCTTTTGTTATAGCTTTTTTGCGTAGTCATTTTTGGTTGTAACTCTGATATGTATATTCTTTTGACTCGCCTGTATATTGTGGTTGCTATAACACTTGACATATATCATTTTGTATACTCTGTGTATATCTGTATATGTATGTGATGATCTACTGTTCTGTGATGGGGTTTACATTTGAGTTATTATATTTTGTTCTGTTAGATCTTATAGCCATTATAGTTTTGTATTAAGTATCTATTGGATATGTCGATCCACATGAAAAAAATGCTACATTTATCGATGTATCCAGTAGATAGTTAAGACAAGGCTATAGATGGCCGCTCCTATCCAGCTCTATTCTCCATATTAGCAGACAGTATTACCTTGTAATACTCTTTGCTAATGTGGGTCTCGGAGTGGGGCGTTACAGCAACACTTGGATAATATTCAATATACTTAAATCGAAATTAAGTATGTGTTTGATTCTTTAAGGAAAACATTCTTTTAATACATTTATTTGAGTCAAAATGAATGTTGCGTAAAACATCGTTAGGACGACCCAAAATCACTAATATAGGGATTCGAAATTTAGATAGATATATAAATCCCAATACTGTACCAAACATTTCCTTTCGGAAATCATTTACTATAACAACAGTGTTATAGTCCACCATTTCCTTCAATTCCTTGAAAACGCCTATTTCAACAATGAATGTTGAAATCTATGTTTTCAATACTTAATACATTTAAAACATCTCTAATCGTTTTAATTCTATTTAAAATATCATTTTTCCCCAAACATTTCCTTAATATATTATTTATTATCCAAAATCGTGAATATACTTTGTTAATCCAAATTCAACATTTTCACATATTAAATTAAAGGATTTTCCACAGTCCAAAATCGTGGATATAATTCCTTTAAAAATTTCTATGTTCACTTATCAATTTATTTGATTACGGATTTATAAAACAACGTTTATAAATTCCATTTCTATTTCATAACTACTTCGATTTATAAATCTCCTTTAATAACCAATTCTATTTATATTTCATTTACATGTCGAATCCAACTTATAAGTAAATTACTTATAATCCATTTATTCACAAATCCATTCTTTTATATCATCATTTATTCATAAATCCAAAATTCTTATTTACTTATAAAACTAGAGACAACTTTATTTTAATACTTATAAAAGCTCGTTTTATAATTCCAATATCTTTAACTTATAAAATATCAATTTTATAAATCTTTTATATAAATCGTTTATACTAATTCAAAAATCCCAATTTAAACTATTTATAAATTTGTTAGCTATTTATTTCAAAAATCATGCTTTGGTTATATTTCACAAAAATCCTAATTTTTATAACATAAAAATTTATAACGTTTTAATTTTTTTTTAAATGAATCAATTCGAAAATTTAATAAACGTATAATTTCCAAAAATCACTTTTGAAATCCCTTAAAAATCAAAATCGTTATTTTTAAACTTCAAAAATGGATCCGATGATGCAACACATCAAATAATCAATCACGGCATCCAAACATCATATATTATCATATGATAATCAACAAATATCACACTATATGTAAATAAATAAATACGGTTGAGGAATCCAGTTGGATCCCTCCAACCTGTTTCCCTGCATCCATAGATCTTAGCACAATACCAATCCCGTTTCAAGACGGGATATCGCGGTATATGGGATTTGCAAAAATATTATCCGCTTAATAGGCGGCGCAATAGGGTCTCATCCGCTATACAATGCGGGAAATCATCAACTGCAATATATACATATGCCAATATATATATCGCTATATATTACTATATATATACATTAACATCCAAACAGTCAGTCAATCAATAACTGCAAAATCAACTTTATATTTTTGAGTGAGAAGATCTCACCTTAGCTTTTTATTTGCAATCCATTTCCATCTTGACTCGATTTCCTTGTTTTATACCTATTTAATTATTTACACAATTCATTAATATTCGAATCAACTGAACAATAAATTTTCGTTTAATAGTTTTTTGATTAGCTGATAATTCTTTTTAAATCAATTTTCTCCTTTAATTAAATTTATTTAACCAAAAATTATATTTTAAACTAATAATCTTGGTTTAAACTAATTTCTTTTCAAACACCCAATTCTTTAAAGAATTATTTTACTTAAGATTTTCCATTTCGATTTATTCTCTCCACAATATTGACCTTGTATAAGCATTGTAAGATTTATTAATATTCAAACTAAATTGGATAATTAATTACCATTGAATAGATTTATTTAATTTAAACTAATAATTTGTTTTTAAACTAAATTTTCTTCAAGTTTTAAAATTCCAATTATTATTTATTTTCTTTCTTTTCCTAGTATTATCTATTTAAATAATTCTCGTTTATAAATTTATTTAAGATTAAATTTTAAACTACATTTCCTTAAATAAATCATTTTATTAAAAAAATTGAATTCCTAACAAATTTCCTTTCAACCAAGAATTATTATTATTTTAGCAGCTAAATAATTAGATAAGTTTATAAATCCAATAAATCACAGAGATGCATATTTATTTTATTCTTTAAATTTCCGACAAATCTTCTTTTATAAAAAAAAATTCATTTGAAAATAAAATTTTAATTCAACTAATAATTTTAACTTAAACTAATTCCTTTTAATAGACTAACAAAACAAGTGATTCACTATTAAATTTATAAAAAGGAGATTATCCATACATATATTGATTTTAAAACTTAACGGTGCTTTAAAAATATGTGTCTGTATATACACACACACACACACATACACACACACACACACACACACACACACACATATTAGTTTTATTCTTTTCTTTGAAAACAACCTATATAAAATTTAAAAACTTATATTTATTATTATCACTTTCTTCAAACTTTACTAAAAAAAAAGTATGTTTTGTTTTTCTGTAAATACTAGCAGAAATTTCGTTACTGCATTTAAAAATTCTTTTCTCTGTTTTATAAATTTAAAACTCTACATATATTTTTTATTTTTGTTATTATTATTTATAAATACTGTAAAACAAATTTCTTGAAAATAAAACAAACTTATACCTCACTGTAATGATTCGAACTCTACCCAGATTCGATCAAAGTCGAACTCGACTACGCTGCTGCCGAGTATCACTGCTCCGCCTCCACGGCGCTGCCCTGACCATCTCGAATTCGCCTCCGCCGCCGACAAAATCCCATCGCGACCCCAGAAAAAAATCGAACGCCGCCAGTTGCCGCTTGCAGTCGATCGGCGCTGAAGACCTAGTACCCACGCGACTTCGAATCGCCGCATCCACCATCGCGCGCCGCCGTTCCCTCCTGCGAACACCTCGCGAGCGCGAACTCCCCCAGGCCGCCGCTTGTCGTGCCGCGATCCCCCATTTTTTTTATACAATGCTGCGGCCATTTTTTTTTTCGATTTTGTTTTCAAAAATTTTAGAACGAGAAAGGGGGCTTCGGCCATTTATTTGTTTTCTTTTTTTTTCGAACTGATGGAAGAGGGAGAGGGTTATTTAATCTTTTGAAGAGGCATGGTTTACATGATTTTTTTTCCTTGATTCTGTGCGTGATTTTAGGCGTGTTTTTAGGCATGATGTTAGGGAGATAACGTGGTGTGTTGTTGACCAAATTTAATATTTAAATTTAAATTGAGTTTGATTTAATTTCAACGCGTTTATACGTCGTATGCTCGCATAACAACTCCGATCAATATGAAATTTGAAATCCGGTAATATTTCAATATTACGGACCCAATTGAACTAGTTTCGTCGAATTCCGAGACTGTGCCTCGGAAGGCTATTTTTAAATTCAATTTAAACGGTATAAATTTTAAAACTGAACAAACTACTTTCAAATTCAATTCTGAAGCTTCTATTATCTTCAGTATTATCAATATAAATTTTACAAGCCTTTGAAATATTTTTATAATCAGCTTAAAATTGGAGATTTTAAATTTTTATTCAACTTTCAATAGATTAACTTCTATAATTTAATCGCCAAATTCAAAGTTATACTGAAAATTCAAACTAAACCATCATTCAAATATTTAAAATTAATTAAATATTTTCAATTTAAATTGTTCAAAATTCTGGGTCGTTACAATCTTCCCCCTTAAAAGAATTTCGTCCCGAAATTACAAGTTAGGAAGAAATGGTCCTTAACTCGTCTACTATTTTTTCACAATTCAAATAGTTTTATCAACTCACTAACCTAAATCTTTTATTAAAGATCCATTATCATTTCAATTAATTTTCCAAAATCAATTATAAGTTTCAACCAACATTGTTTCCCTAACAATTTAAATTTAAATTTCAAACTTTCAAAATTTCTCAAAAATTTTCTAACACTCTAAATTTTCGAAAAATTTCGACAGCATCTCCTTTGCTCGGCTAGCTCGGTACAAGTACAAAATGGCACCACGGCCCCTCAGATTCAAAATGAAAACGAAAAGCCAAGCGGCTGAGCAAGAAAATCACCAAATTTCATACTGAAATTGAAATACGTACCTTTTTGTCGAGCAATTCAATTTTATCTCAATTCCATTTCTTTTAATACACCTGTATATCCTGCTAGTAGTAGTATCCATAATATCCAATTACAATATTCAAACCATTTTGCCAATCCCATTGCAAAATTTCAATATATGCTTCTTATACACTTTTACGTCACTATTGAAGTTATATGTTCATTTTCATTCAATTTGCATTCCAATTTCATTTGAATTCAATTTATCTTCTATTCTGAATATTGAATTTTACCTTTTAACTTTCATTTACAATTGATCCATATCACTATTTTAAATTAGTTTCATTTACTAATTTACTTCAATTTGCAAATTTCGAAATCGTTTGTCGTTAACTAAAATTTTCTTTTTTTCAAAAATTTTCTAACTCCCAAAATTTACGAAACTTTTTGGCAGAGTCTCCTTTGTACGGAGGAGCTTTTGCAATTTGAAAAAAGATATAAATATGTATACATCGACCCACACGGTCGGAAAAACAGAAAAACAGTTCATATTTCCTATTTTTATTGCGTAGGTGTACCTTATTAGCATTTTTAAGCAAAGCAGTTTATTTTTAACATCTGCGCAACCCAAAATACAGCCAAACGGCTTCCAAAACCTGCACTTACTTAGTTTAAACACGTCAGTGACAAATATAAGAAATCTGTTAACATTTCATTCATTTTCAATAACAAATATATAGATTTCATTAGCAATACATTCAAGATAAATTCCATTAGCAATTCATATGGTTTCAATTCATCTTTAGTCGCTTACGACCAATTCACATGCCATTTCCATTAAATCAAGTGGTTTACAACTCATTTTCTTCATTCTATTCATTTCTAAGAAAAACGAATTCATACCATTTTAATTGATTCAAAAATCAATTTTATTTGCTTTCATTAACTCATATAATTTTATACAATTTCGTTTGTGTCAAACGACAATTATTTCTATGCAAATTTAATGATATTCACTTAATAGAATATCCATTCTAGTTTATAACTAGTTTAAATTGATGCCAACTCAATTTATTTTAATTCCACTTCATTTGCAATTAATTCACAAGATTTTTCTTTCTTAAGTCGAGTATTTATTCAATATTTACTTAAGCTATTTCACTTCAAACTCAAGTTTATCTTTTATTTTTTTCTTCCTTATAAACAATTTCCAATTCATTTTCTTTGATCGGTTTTCATTTATCAAATCTATTCCATTAATGAATTTTTATTTCAAATGTTTTCCTGGAATTCTATTTCCAATTATAAATTACCTTTACCATTTATATTCACAATTTTATTCATATATGAGTTCATTTCCTTATACTTTCAATTCATATTTATAAATTTCATTTGTTAAATGAATTTATTTTCAAATCTTTGGTTATACCATTTTATTTCTTATTTAATTCCATATAACAATGATAATAATTCAATATTATCACTTCGAAAAATCCAAACATCCATATACTATAATAATTCATAGAAAATCATTTCTTTTCTATACAAAAATAGTTTTGGGCAAAATTATCTCATTTACCCGATTCAAAACAATTATGTGTCGGTTTATCTTGTTTAAGAGTTTAGAAACTCTTATCAACACAGTTAGCTAGACTGCACCGACCAGAATCTATAAACAATCAACCGATAAATCAACACAATACAAAACAATTTCATATTCACTAACAAATACGCGCTCATATCTATTATTACACTCAAACTCATTCTAGAGTACTACTGACTCTATCTCTAATGAGAAATACCCAACAGAGCCATGGTTGTCGCTTAACCATATGCTCTGATACCAAATGTAACGATCGCGATTTTTCGATGCCGAAAAAACCGAACCGTTATGGTTTAAGAAGAAGAAAGAGGTAGAAGAAGAAAGAAAAAGATAGAACAGAACAATATCAGAATCTCACAATTCGCAGCGGAACAACATATAATAGATAAATGAATATTCATTAAAACAAAAGAACTGTATATTTTATACATTACATCACATTACATTCATTATCAGAGTTTACAACAACAAACAGCGGAAAAGAAATACTATACTTAGTAATATGCTACGCCATCAAGCTTGCCTCCAGATTCTGTAGCAACTCCCGAATCCAGAATGACCTGATAACCTTAACTCTAGACTGCCCGTGTGGAAATTGGTGGGCACCCAGAGTTTAGGAAGGGAAACAATAAACTCCAGGTCAGTCATGTGACTGGTGTGAGAACTTAAAACAGTTATTTATCTTTTAAAACAAAGAACAGGATAATTTTAAAATAGATTCGCAATGCTTTTTGAAAAATGAGACTACCATAAGGCCTCCCGCACACCCACACAATGCAAACGCAGAATCGGAGGAGATTTCTCCTTATGATAGTCAAAGATGCTGATACACATTAAAAAGAAACTTTTGATATTATTACTAGTGCATAGTATAGAAAACATTTCGAAAGTAAAGATATAAATCTTAGCCAGCATAGGCATTTCGCACTTATGCCTACTATAGCAACCATCCAAACAGTGGAGCGCCACCACAAGTGAATGATAGGTTCTACAACTAAAACCGTACAAGATCGTATTGTTTCTTTGGATTTTCAACAAATGGTCAGGCCAAGGAACTTCCCATTGCCACATGGAAACGCCTCTGGAATGACGTCCCGAGAACCAAACCGGATCTCTGCCAACACAAGGCCGGATTACCCCTAACTGGGTAACTACTGACACGAATATGTCATCCCCCGATCGTAACCGATCTATATCCGAGGATCCTCGATTTCCAACAACCACAAAGAAATGAATTTGCAGCAACAACATAGGATAAGTATCTGGGCTCCATACCATGATACCACCTCTATCCAGAAAGAATGACATACACTAAAGGGGCGCTACCCCCTAATAACCTTGCCGCATCCTTCCTGTTTTGACCATTTCCGGGGTGTGAGGTCCGACGAAGTCTCGTCCACAAAGCCACGCTTTATGCAAAAGCTGTGCTTTGATCATCAAATGCTCAAAAGCACTTCGTATGCCACATTACCAATTTGAGAATGTATCACTAGTAACCATCAACGATATAACCTCTAAGGGTGTTAAGCTAAGAGAATAAATTCTTCGCCACCAACGGTAATTTATTTGATAGAAACCAGCTTTACATATCAAATTGTAACGTCAAACACACATCCATATAAGTTCGTTCCGGGATCGAACGGAACCGAAGGCACTTACAAAGAAGTCCTTGCAATCCGGATATTCACTAATCACTACCGGACTTCCCATCACAAAGGGTAATAAATTTCTATATCGGGGATCAGCCGATGCAGAAACATTCGACGGTAATCCTTTCGTTTTCATAAATATCCGGTCTTCAATACAGGTCATCAATGCTACCTATTACGACGTATCACATATTCGGAATGGGTTATACGACCCCAAGGTCCTTTCCCGGCTAACCCGAATAGTGAGGCTTATTTCAAAAAAAAAATAAGTGTAGCATTCAAATTCAAGCCATCACAACAAATACCTATTTAAAGGTAAATATTGATAGTTGGTTATTTAACTATCAATAGGTATGCACAACATCACCAGATTCCAAATAATTTTCCAAATTATTTATTTTCCAAAATATCTTTAGAAGATATATATATAAATAATTCCCATACTTCAAAAATAAATTGATATTTATTTTTAAACCAGTTTTCCCAATTTCATTTATAAATTCCATATTGAATTTACATTTCCAAAATATTTGTGAATATACGATTTCCAAATCGATTTCAGATATTCACTTTCAATTTATCTTTAAAAAGATAATTCTCAAAACGTTCATTTTATATTGAAAAACATTTCCCTACTTATTTGATAATAAGTATTTCACAAATCTATTTATTTTCAACACTTGGAAAGTATATAATATACTTAAATCGAAATTAAGTATATACTTAATTCTTTAAGGAAAACATTCTTTTAACACATTTATTTGAGTCAAAACGAATGTTGCGTAAAACATCGTTACGACGACCCAAAATCACTAGTATAGGGATTCGAAATTTAGATAGATATATAAATCCCAATACTGTACCAAACATTTCCTTTCGGAAATCATTTACTATAACAACAGTGTTATAGTCCACCATTTCCTTCAATTCCTTGAAAACGCCTATTTCAACAATGAATGTTGAAATCTATGTTTTCAATACTTAATACATTTAAAACATCTCTAATCGTTTTAATTCTATTTAAAATATCATTTTTCCCCAAACATTTCCTTAATATATTATTTATTATCCAAAATCGTGAATATACTCCGTTAATCCAAATTCAACATTTTCACATATTAAATTAAAGGATTTTCCACAGTCCAAAATCGTGGATATAATTCCTTTAAAAATTTCTATGTTCACTTATAAATTTATTTGATTACGGATTTATAAAACAACGTTTATAAATTCCATTTCTATTTCATAACTACTTCGATTTATAAATCTCCTTTAATAACCAATTCTATTTATATTTCATTTACATGTCGAATCCAACTTATAAGTAAATTACTTATAATCCATTTATTCACAAATCCATTCTTTTATATCATCATTTATTCATAAATCTAAAATTCTTATTTACTTATAAAACTAGAGACAACTTTATTTTAATACTTATAAAAGCTTGTTTTATAATTCCAATATCTTTAACTTATAAAATATCAATTTTATAAATCTTTTATATAAATCGTTTATAATAATTCAAAAATCCCAATTTAAACTATTTATAAATTTGTCAGCTATTTATTTCAAAAATCATGCTTTGGTTATACTTCACAAAAATCCTAATTTTTATAACATAAAAATTTATAATGTTTTAATTTTTTTTAAATGAATCAATTCGAAAATTTAATAAACGTATAATTTCCAAAAATCACTTTAGAAATCCCTTAAAAATCAAAATCGTTATTTTTAAACTTCAAAAATGGATTCGATGATGCAACACATCAAATAATCAATCACGGCATCCAAACATCATATATCATCATATGATAATCAACAAATATCACACTATATGTAAGTAAATAAATAAATACGATTGAGGAATCCAGTTGGATCCCTCCAACCTGTTTCCTGCATCCACAGATGTTAGCACAATACCAATCCCGTTTCAAGACGGGATATCGCGGTATATGGGATTTATAAAAATATTATCCGCTTAATAGGCGGCGCAATAGGGTCTCATCCGCTATACAATGCGGGAAATCATCAACTGCAATATATACATATGCCAATGTATATATTGTTATATATTACTATATATATACATTAACATCCAAACAGTCAATCAATCAATAACTGCAAAATCAACTTTATATTTTTGAGTGAGAAGATCTCACCTTAGCTTTTTATTTGCAATCCATTTCCATCTTGACTCGATTTCCATGTTTTATACCTATTTAATTATTTACACAATTCATTAATATTCGAATCAACTGAACAATAAATTTTCGTTTAATAGTTTTTTGATTAGCTGATAATTCTTTTTAAATCAATTTTCTCCTTTAATTAAATTTATTTAACCAAAAATTATATTTTAAATTAATAATCTTGGTTTAAACTAATTTCTTTTCAAACACCCAATTCTTTAAAGAATTATTTTACTTAAGATTTTCCATTTCGATTTATTCTCTCCACAATATTGACCTTGTATAAGCAATGTAAGATTTATTAATATTCAAACTAAATTGAATAATTAATTACCATTGAATAGATTTATTTAATTTAAACTAATAATTTGTTTTTAAACTAAATTTTCTTCAAGTTTTAAAATTCCAATTATTATTTATTTTCTTTCTTTTCCTAGTTTTATCTATATAAATAATTCTCGTTTATAAATTTATTTAAGATTAAATTTTAAACTACATTTCCTTAAATAAATCATTTTATTAAAAAATTTGAATTCCTAACAAATTTCCTTTCAACCAAGAATTATTATTATTTTAGCAGCTAAATAATTAGATAAGTTTATAAATCCAATAAATCACAGAGATGCATATTTATTTTATTCTTTAAATTTCCGACAAATCTTCTTTTATAAAAAAATTTCATTTGAAAATAAAATTTTAATTCAACTAATAATTTTAACTTAAACTAATTCCTTTTAATAGACTAACAAAACAAGTGATTCACTATTAAATTTATAAAAAGAAGATTATCCATACATATATTGATTTTAAAACTTAACAGTGCTTTAAAAATATGTGTCTATATATATATATATATATATATATATATATATATATATATATATATATATATATATATATTAGTTTTATTCTTTTCTTTGAAAACAACCTATATAAAATTTAAAAACTTATATTTATTATTATCACTTTCTTCAAACTTTACTAAAAAAAAAGTATGTTTTGTTTTTCTGTAAATACTAGCAGAAATTTCGTTACTGCATTTAAAAATTCTTTTCTCTGTTTTATAAATTTAAAACTCTACATATATTTTTATTTTTATTATTATTATTTATAAATACTGTAAAACAAATTTCTTGAAAATAAAACAAACTTATACCTCACTGTAATGATTCGAACTCTACCCAGATTCGATCGAAGTCGAACTCGACTACGCTGCTGCCGAGTATCACTGCTCCGCCTCCACGGCGCTGCTCTGACCATCTCGAATTCGCCTCCGCCGCCGACAAAATCCCATCGTGACCGCAAAAAAAAATCGAACGCCGCCAGTTGCCGCTTGTAGTCGATCGACGCTGAAGCCCTAGCACCCACGCGACTTCGAATCGCCGCATCCACCATCGCGCGCCGTCGTGCCCTCCTGCGAACACCTCGCGAGCGCGAACTCCCCCAAGCCGCCGCTTGTCGTGCCGTGATCCCCCATTTTTTTTTATACAAGGCTGCGGCCATTTTTTTTTCGATTTTGTTTTCAAAATTTTTAGAACGAGAAAGGGGGCTTCGGCCATTTATTTGTTTTCTTTTTTTTTCGAACTGATGGAAGAGGGAGAGGGTTATTTAATCTTTTGAAGAGGCGTGGTTTACATGATTTTTTTCCTTGATTCTGTGCGTGATTTTAGGCGTGTTTTTAGGCATGATGTTAGGGAGATAACGTGGTGTGTTGTTGACCAAATTTAATACTTAAATTTAAATTGAGTTTGATTTAATTTCAACGCGTTTATACGTCGTATGCTCGCATAACAACTCCGATCAATATGAAATTTGAAATCCGGTAATAATTCAATATTACGGACCCAATGGAACTGGTTTCGTCGAATTCTGAGACTGTGCCTCGGAAGGCTATTTTTAAATTCAATTTAAACGTTATAAATTTTAAAACTGAACAAACTACTTTCAAATTCAATTCTGAAGCTTCTATTATCTTCAGTATTATCAATATAAATTTTACAAGCCTTTGAAATATTTTTAATCAGCTTAAAATTGGAGATTTTAAATTTTTATTCAACTTTCAATATATTAACTTCTATAATTTAATCGCCAAATTCAAAGTTATACGGAAAATTCAAACTAAACCATCATTCAAATATTTAAATTAATTAAATATTTTCAATTTAAATTGTTCAAAATTCTGGGTCGTTACAATCTTCCCCCTTAAAAGAATTTCGTCCCGAAATTACAAGTTAGGAAGAAATGGTCCTTAACTCGTCTACTATTTTTTCACAATTCAAATAGTTTTATCAACTCACTAACCTAAATCTTTTATTAAAGATCCATTATCATTTCAATTAATTTTCCAAAATCAATTATAAGTTTCAACCAACATTGTTTCCCTAACAATTTAAATTTAAATTTCAAACTTTCAAAATTTCTCAAAATTTTTCTAACACTCTAAATTTTCGAAAAATTTCGCCAGCGTCTCCTTTGCGCGGCTAGCTCGGTACAAGTACAAAATGGCACCACGGCCCCTCGGATTCAAAATGAAAACGAAAAGCCAAGCGGCTGAGCAAGAAAATCACCAAATTTCATACTGAAATTGAAATACGTACCTTTTTGTCGAGCAATTCAATTTTATCTCAATGCCATTTCTTTTAATACACCTGTATATCCTGCTAGTAGTAGTATCCATAATATCCAATTACAATATTCAAACCATTTTGCCAATCCCATTGCAAAATTTCAATATATGCTTCTTATACACTTTTACGTCACTATTGAAGTTATATGTTCATTTTCATTCAATTTGCATTCCAATTTCATTTGAATTCAATTTATCTTCTATTCTGAATATTGAATTTTATCTTTTAACTTTTATTTACAATTGATCCATATCACTATTTTAAATTAGTTTCATTTACTAATTTACTTTAATTTACAAATTTCGAAATCGTTTGTCGTTAACTAAAATTTTCTTTTTTTCAAAAATTTTCTAACTCTCAAAATTTACGGAAAATTTTGGCAGAGTCTCCTTTGTACGGAGGAGCTTTTGCAATTTGACAAAAGATATAAATATGTATACATCGACCCACACGGTCGGAAAAACAGAAAAACAGTTCATATTTCCTATTTTTATTGCGTAGGCGTACCTTATTAGCATTTTTAAGCAAAGCAGTTTATTTTTAACATCTGCGCAACCCAAAATACAGCCAAACGGCTTCCAAAACCTGCACTTACTTAGTTTAAACACGTTAGTGACAAATATAAGAAATCTATTAACATTTCATTCATTTTCAATAACAAATATATAGATTTCATTAGCAATACATTCAAGATAAATTCCATTAGCAATTCATATGGTTTCAATTCATCTTTAGTCGCTTACGACCAATTCACATGCCATTTCCATTAAATCAAGTGGTTTACAACTCATTTTCTTCATTCTATTCATTTCTAAGAAAAACGAATTCATACCATTTTAATTGATTCAAAAATCAATTTTATTTGCTTTCATGAACTCATATAATTTTATACAATTTTGTTTGTGTCAAACGACAATTATTTCTATGCAAATTTAATGATATTCACTTAATAGAATATCCATTCTAGTTTATAACTAGTTTAAATTGATGCCAACTCAATTTATTTTAATTCCACTTCATTTGCAATTAATTCACAAGATTTTTCTTTCTTAAGTCGAGTATTTATTCAATATTTACTTAAGCTATTTCACTTCAAACTCAAGTTTATCTTTTATTTTTTTCTTCCTTATAAACAATTTCCAATTCATTTTCTTTGATCGGTTTTCATTTATCAAATCTATTCCATTAATGAATTTTTATTTCAAATGTTTTCCTGGAATTCTATTTCCAATTATAAATTACCTTTACCATTTATATTCACAATTTTATTCATATATGAGTTCATTTCCTTATACTTTCAATTCATATTTATAAATTTCATTTGTTAAATGACTTTATTTTCAAATCTTTGGTTATACCATTTTATTTCTTATTTAATTCCATATAACAATGATAATAATTCAATATTATCACTTCGAAAAATCCAAACATCCATATACTATAATAATTCATAGAAAATCATTTCTTTTCTATACAAAAATAGTTTTGGGCAAAATTATCTCATTTACCCGATTCAAAACAATAGTGTGTCGGTTTATCTTGTTTAAGAGTTTAGAAACTCCTATCAACACAGTTAGCTAGACTGCACCGACTAGAATCTATAAACAATCAACCGATAAGTCAACACAATACAAAACAATTTCATATTCACTAACAAATACGCGCTCATATCTATTATTACACTCAAACTCATTCTAGAGTACTACTGACTCTATCTCTAATGTGAAATACCCAACAGAGCCATGGTTGTCGCTTAACCATATGCTCTGATACCAAATGTAACGATCGCGATTTTTCGATGCCGAAAAAACCGAACCGTTATGGTTTAAGAAGAAGAAAGAGATAGAAGAAGAAAGAAAAAGATAGAACAGAACAATATCAGAATCTCACAATTCGCAGCGGAACAACATATAATAGATAAATGAATATTCATTAAAACAAAAGAACTGTATATTTTATACATTACATCACATTACATTCATTATCAGAGTTTACAACAACAAACAGCGGAAAAGAAATACTATACTTAGTAATATGCTACGCCATCAAGCTTGCCTCCAGATTCTGTAGCAACTCCCGAATCCAGAATGACCTGATAACCTTAACTCTAGACTGCCCGTGTGGAAATTGGTGGGCACCCAGAGTTTAGGAAGGGAAACAATAAACTCCAGGTCAGTCATGTGACTGGTGTGAGAACTTAAAACAGTTATTTATCTTTTAAAACAAAGAAAAGGATAATTTTAAAATAGATTCGCAATGCTTTTTTGAAAATGAGACTACCATAAGGCCTCCCGCACACCCACACAATGCAAATGCAGAATCGGAGGAGATTTCTCCTTATGATAGTCAAAGATGCTTGATACACATTAAAAAGAAACTTTTGATATTATTACTAGTGCATAGTGTAGAAAACATTTTGAAAGTAAAGATATAAATCTTAGCCAGCATAGGCATTTCGCACTTATGCCTACTATAGCTACCATCCAAACAGTGGGGCGCCACCATAAGTGAATGATAGGTTCTACAACTAAAACCGTACAAGATCGTATTGTTTCTTTGGATTTTCAACAAATGGTCAGGCCAAGAAACTTCCCATTGCCACATGGAAACGCCTCTGGAATGACGTCCCGAGAACCAAACCGGATCTCTGCCAACACAAGGCCGGGTTACCCCTAACTGGGTAACTACTGACACGAATAAGTCATCCCCCGATCGTAACCGATCTATATCCGAGGATCCTCGATTTCCAACAACCACAAAGAAATGAATTTGCAGCAACAACATAGGTTAAGTATCTGGGCTCCATACCATGATACCACCTCTATCCAGAAGGAATGACATACACTAAAGGGGCGCTACCCCCTAATAACCTTGCTGCATCCTTCCTGTTTTGACCATTTCCGGGGTGTGAGGTCCGACGAAGTCTCGTCCACAAAGCCACGCTTTATACAAAAGCTGTGCTTTGATCATCAAATGCTCAAAAGCACCTTGTATGCCACATTACCAATTTGAGAATGTATCACTAGTAACCATCAACTATATAACCTCTAAGGGTGTTAAGCTAAGAGAATAAATTCTCCGCCACCAACGGTAATTTATTTGATAGAAACCAGCTTTACATCTCAAATTGTAACGTCAAACACACATCCATATAAGTTCGTTTCGGGATCGAACGGAACCGAAGGCACTTACAAAGAAGTCCTTGCAATCCGGATATTCACTAATCACGACCGGACTTCCCATCACAAAGGGTAATAAATTTCTATATCGGGGATCAGCCGATTCTGAAACATTCGACGGTAACCTTTCGTTTTCACAAATATCCGGTCTTCAACACCGGTCATAAATGCTACCTATTACGACGTATCACATATTCGGAATGGGTTATACGACCCCAAGGTCCTTTCCCGGCTAACCCGAATAGTGAGGCTTATTTTTAAAAAAAAATAAGTGTAGCATTCAAATTCAAGCCATCACAACAAATACCTATTTAAAGGTAAATATTGATAGTTGGTTATTTAACTATCAATAGGTATGCACAACATCACCAGATTCCAAATAATTTTCCAAATTATTTATTTTCCAAAATATCTTTAGAAGATATATATATAAATAATTCCCATACTTCAAAAATAAATTGATATTTATTTTTAAACCAATTTTCCCAATTTCATTTATAAATTCCATATTGAATTTACATTTCCAAAATATTTGTGAATATACGATTTCCAAATTGATTTCAGATATTCACTTTCAATTTATCTTTAAAAAGATAATTCTCAAAACGTTCATTTCATATTGGAAAACATTTCCCTACTTATTTAATAATAGTATTTCACAAATCTATTTATTTTCAACACTTGGAAAATATTCAATATACTTAAATCGAAATTAAGCATATATTTGATTCTTTAAGGAAAACATTCTTTTAACACATTTATTTGAGTGAAAACGAATGTTGCGTAAAACATCGTTACGACGTCCCAAAATCACTAGTATAGGGATTTGAAATTTAGATAGATATATAAATCCCAATACTGTACCAAACATTTCCTTTCGGAAATCATTTACTATAACAACAGTGTTATAGTCCACCATTTCCTTCAATTCCTTGAAAACGCCTATTTCAACAATGAATGTTGAAATCTATGTTTTCAATACTTAATACATTTAAAACATCTCTAATCATTTTAATTCTATTTAAAATATCATTTTTCCCCAAACATTTCCTTAATATATTATTTATTATCCAAAATCGTGAATATACTTCGTTAATCCAAATTCAACATTTTCACATATTAAATTAAAGGATTTTCCACAGTCCAAAATCGTGGATATAATTCCTTTAAAAATTTCTATGTTCACTTATCAATTTATTTGATTACGGATTTATAAAACAACGTTTATAAATTCCATTTCTATTTCATAACTACTTCGATTTATAAATCTCCTTTAATAACCAATTCTATTTATATTTCATTTACATGTCGAATCCAACTTATAAGTAAATTACTTATAATCCATTTATTCACAAATCCATTCTTTTATATCATCATTTATTCATAAATCTAAAATTCTTATTTACTTATAAAACTAGAGACAACTTTATTTTAATACTTCTAAAAGCTCGTTTTATAATTCCAAAATCTTTAACTTATAAAATATCAATTTTATAAATCTTTTATAAAAATCGTTTATAATAATTCAAAAATCCCAATTTAAACTATTTATAAATTTGTCAGCTATTTATTTCAAAAATAATGCTTTGGTTATATTTCACAAAAATCCTAATTTTTATAACATAAAAATTTATAACGTTTTAATTTTTTTTAAATGAATCAATTCAAAAATTTAATAAACGTATAATTTCAAAAAATCACTTTAGAAATCCCTTAAAAATTAAAATCGTTATTTTTAAACTTCAAAAATGGATCCGATGATGCAACACATCAAATAATCAATCACGGCATCCAAACATCATATATCATCATATGATAATCAACAAATATCACACTATATGTAAATAAATAAATACGGTTGAGGAATCCAGTTGAATCCCTCCAACCTGTTTCCCTGCATCCACAGATGTTAGCACAATACCAATCCCGTTTCAAGACGGGATATCACGGTATATGGGATTTATAAAAATATTATCCGCTTAATAGGCGGCGCAATAGGGTCTCATCCGCTATACAATGCGGGAAATCATCAACTGCAATATATACATATGCCAATATATATATATATATATATATATATATATATATATATACATTTCTATATATTACTATATGTATACATTAACATCCAAACAGTCAATCAATCAATAACTGCAAAATCAACTTTATATTTTTGAGTGAGAAGATCTCACCTTAGCTTTTTATTTGCAATCCATTTCCATCTTGACTCGATTTCCTTGTTTTATACCTATTTAATTATTTACACAATTCATTAATATTCGAATCAACTGAACAATAAATTTTCGTTTAATAGTTTTTTGATTAGCTGATAATTCTTTTTAAATCAATTTTCTCCTTTACTTAAATTTATTTAACCAAAAATTACATTTTAAACTAATAATCTTGGTTTAAACTAATTTCTTTTCAAACACCCAATTATTTAAAGAATTATTTTACTTAAGATTTTCCATTTCGATTTATTCTCTCCACAATATTGACCTTGTATAAGCATTGTAAGATTTATTAATATTCAAACTAAATTGAATAATTAATTACCATTGAATAGATTTATTTAATTTAAACTAATAATTTGTTTTTAAACTAAATTTTCTTCAAGTTTTAAAATTCCAATTATTATTTATTTTCTATCTTTTCCTAGTTTTATCTATATAAATAATTCTCGTTTATAAATTTATTTAAGATTAAATTTTAAACTACATTTCCTTAAATAAATCATTTTATCCAAAAATTTGAATTCCTAACAAATTTCCTTTCAACCAAGAATTATTATTATTTTAGCAGCTAAATAATTAGATAAGTTTATGAATCCAATAAATCACAGAGATGCATATTTATTTTATTCTTTAAATTTCTGACAAATCTTCTTTTACAAAAAAAAATTCATTTGAAACTAAAATTTTAATTCAACTAATAATTTTAACTTAAACTAATTCCTTTTAATAGACTAACAAAACAAGTGATTCACTATTAAATTTATAAAAAGGAAATTATCCATACATATATTGATTTTAAAACTTAACAGTGCTTTAAAAATATGTGTGTGTGTGTATATATTAGTTTTATTCTTTTCTTTGAAAACAACCTATATAAAATTTAAAAACTTATATTTATTATTATCACTTTCTTCAAACTTTACTAAAAAAAAGTATGTTTTGTTTTTCTGTAAATACTAGCAGAAATTTCGTTACTGCATTTAAAAATTCTTTTCTCTGTTTTATAAATTTAAAACTCTACATATATTTTTTATTTTTATTATTATTATTTATAAATACTGTAAAAAAAAGTTCTTAAAAAAAACAAACTTATACCTTACTGTAATGATTCGAACTCTACCCAGATCCGATCGAAGTCGAACTCGACTACGCTACTGCCGAGTATCACTGCTCCGCCTCCACGGCGCTGCCCAGACCATCTCGAATTCACCTCCACCGCCGACAAAATCCCATCGCGACCCCCAAAAAAAAATCGAACGCCGCCAGTTGCCGCTCGCAGTTGATCGGCGCTGAAGCCCTAGCACCCACGCGACTTCGAATCGCCGCATCCACCATCGCGCGCCGCCGTGCCCTCCTGCGAACACCTCGCGAGCGCGAACTCCCTCAGGCCGCCGCTTGTCGTGCCGCGATCCCCCATTTTTTTTATACAAGGCTGCAGCCATTTTTTTTTCGATTTTGTTTTCAAAATTTTTAGAACGAGAAAGGGGGCTACGGCCATTTATTTGTTTTTTTTTCCGAACTGATGGAAGAGGGAGAGGGTTATTTAATCTTTTGAAGAGGCATGGTTTACATGATTTTTTTTCCTTGATTCTGTGCGTGTTTTTAGGCATGATGTTAGGGAGATAACGTGGTGTGTTATTGACCAAATTTAATATTTAAATTTAAATTGAGTTTGATTTAATTTCAACGCGTTTATACGTCGTATGCTCGCATAACAACTCTGATCAGTACGAAATTTGAAATCCGGTAATAATTCAATATTACGGACCCAATGGAACTGGTTTCGTTGAATTCCGAGACTGTGCCTCGGAAGGCTATTTTTAAATTCAATTTAAACGGTATAAATTTTAAAATTGAACAAACTACTTTCAAATTCAATTCTGATGCTTCTATTATCTTCAGTATTATCAATATAAATTTTACAAGCCTTTGAAATATTTTTAATCAGCTTAAAATTGGAGATTTTAAATATTTATTCAACTTTCAATAGATTAACTTCTATAATTTAATCGCCAAATTCAAAGTTATACTGAAAATTCAAACTAAACCATCGTTCAAATATTTAAAATTAATTAAATATTTTTAATTTAAATTGTTCAAAATTCTGGGTCGTTACACTAATAAATCACAAAGCAATAGAATGGTATCGAAGAAGTGTGTCCGATCAGAGGAGTTGTCTCATTGGCCCGGAATCGCTCTTGTTTAGCCAACTTATGCCAACTCACGAGAGTTGGGTCCATGTATATACCTCAATAGAACGTCGCCACCATCCTACTTCATTCTGGAATTCCACTGCATACACGGTTGTTAAAGTTGTTTTCGAAGTTGGCAGAAAGTATGACAACTTCCGATCCCAGCCTCTTTAACAACCAAACATTATTATAACTCATGATTATTTATTTCAAATGGTTTACATTTCAAAACAAACATTTCCATTTCAAAAAAAACCATTTAAAACAAATGCTATTTGTAACGACCCGAAATTTTGGGTCGCTAGATTTGAATATTTAATTCATTTTAAATGTCGAATATGGATTATAATTTGATTTTGAAATAAAAAGATTTATATTAAATTAATAGAATTAGTTAAATTTCAAATATGGGAAATTCAATTAAAATTTGAATAATAATAACTTAATATTAGAATTGGATAATTGGTGATTCTGGGTGTAAATACATATATAAATAGATTCTAAAATTTATTTTAAGTTTATTTGGATCTGAATTATAATATTGGACTGTTGGATGGAATTAAAAGTCGACAGGTTGAATTTGGAATATTATATTAATTTAATAATGTAATTTAATATTATAATAATGCAACTAATCAGATTTTGATTCAAAATGGGTCAAAACGGTTTCTAATGTGATTTTAAATTCTATATGGTTTATAATAAAGTTAATAAAAATTAAACGTGAAATTTTAAGTGATTTCGACGATTTTGATAATCGCTCGAATTCATCGACGAGTTAAGATAGCCTTCCGGGGCACAGTCTCGGAATTCGACGAAACTAGTTCCATTGGATCTGTAATAGTTAGTTACTATCGGATTTCAATTTTCGTAGCAATCGGAGTTGTCGTTTGACCCTGACAGCTCAAAACGCATAGAACTATTTTAATCGATTTAAATTAAAATTGATCATTTATTTCCGTAACTCGCACATACGATCGAATTAGCTTTCGAAACACGTTCCATTATGTTCGGAACGTAGGTAAAACCTTAGAAACGCCTGTCGGCACGCGTCATTTGGAGATCATGTTAAAAAGTTGCTTTAAATGGATTTAATATTAAAATTTTATATACGTATATATATTCACGTTTATACGCCTAACCCTAGCTTAATTCTAGAGCCGCCGCTTATATCGTTTAATGGCCGAAAACAACCCATTTTACTTCTAGTTTTCACTAGATCCACTCAATAATTCCAAAAACTTTCAACTGCAAAAATCGAAAGCTCAATGAGTACTACGTTATGAACAGTAATGATCGTAAATCGTTGAGTGGATTGAGGGAGATCTTGCCACGAAGGGGCCGCGTTCGAGTTCAAATCCCGAGATGAGGAGGCTGGCGAGTTCATCGAGGCTTGGGGCGTGGGAAGGGCTTGCGAAGGCCGCTCGTATGGCGGTGCCTGATTAAGCTCGAAGGGATCGTTGTAGGGGCGGGTAGCTCGAATGGAATGGCAGTGATGGGTTTCGTGCATGATTCGGTTGCGAGAGGGAAGAAGGTGCGGCCTGTCTTTGTTTGGTAAATATAAATTAAAATAAAAACAAAATTCGTTTTAAAATGTTATTCAAACTTTAATAATTCGTCACTTGAACATACGTTGTCGGATTTCAATGAATTTGGTAGCGCCGGAATCGCAGAGACAAGATCTACGCAGTGGAGTAATTCTGGGATCATTCGGAGCAAGTAAAAATTTAGATTAAATCGAATGTCGTTCGATTTAATTTAAATTTGAACGCTCGTCGAAAACGCAAGGTGAGTTATTCTCACTCACATCTGGATACCAGTAATTAAAATAGCTAATATTTAAATGTTTGATTGGTTGTTTAGTTGAATATGATAATTATTATCAAATTAAATCGATATTTATTTGTTTTGCTAATATTTGTGGATGCAGAGAAACAGGTTGAAGGGATCCAACTGGATTCCTCACAAATAGAAATTTATTTATATTCTGTGATATCTTTCATTTATATTTTGTGATAAATTGTTTTGATCCTGTTATGATGTGCTTTATTTATATACTGGGATAGATTAAATTGAAATTAAATCGTGTTGTGCTATGATTGGGTGAATACAACCTGTGAATTTAAATATAAATAAATAAATTGGGTTTAAAGGAAATTAAAGAAATTCTTAAGTATAGAATTTAGAAGGAATTAAATTCAAGAAATTGGTGATAATTTGAAATGTTTGAAAGTGTGATCCATAAAGGAAATGTAAATTGTTCGAAATAATAGCGAGATTTGTTTTTAAAGAAGGGAAAGTGTGCTTTCTCCTGGAAAACTTTAGTATGTTTTTAAGAAAAGTTCTCAAATATAAATATGCAGTTTAAATATGTTTAGACTATTTTAGATTGAAATATTATTTTAACATTGTTTTTAAGTGAAAGCAAATATTTGATTTAGTAATTTTGGTATTTAATTATTTTTAAAAGGTAAAGTACTATTAAGTTTTCAAAAGAAAATTATAATATAAATATTTAATTTAATAACTTTATCTTTAAAAGTTGAACTTGACTGAAAGTACTTAGGAAACCTCTATATATTTCCTTAAGTATTATTTTCAATTAAATAATTTCTAGAAGCTTTATTTTAAATATTTTAAACACACGTTTGATAATGATTTCCAGAAAATAACAATGTGTTTAAAAATAAAAGGAGTTTAGTTTTAAAGTATGGAAAGGATTTTATGGGATGAACGAAAAATTGAATTGGGTAAATCATGTAGGATTGATAAAAAGAATTCTTTGAGTTATCCTAAAATGGAAGTGTATTTCCCTGGAAGCCAAGTACATTTTTAAAGTATATTTTTGAATGGTTAGAAGTATGAAGTTATGTTAAGAATGGTTTCAAGAAAATCATTTAAGTGGTAAAAATTTTAAAAGTGAACATTTATCAAGGTAATTATAGAAGTAATTATTTTAAAAAGGTAAATAGCATTATGTTTTAAAGAATATTATTAATATTTATACTTTATAAAATGGTTCTATTTTAAAGATAATTAGTTAAAGATTTATTAAAAATTGTATAGAGACTTATAGCTTTATTTTAAATTTAGTATGACTTAATTTTATTTTAAAGAAAATAGTTTATATTTTATAAAGCAGTTTGATTCGAAATATTTTTAAAGGTATACATATTTTAAATCATGTATGTAAGAAGTTTCAATATGAATGTTTTAATGTATTTTCAAGAATAAAGTATTTAAATTATTTTAAACCTTAAATACTGGTACTTGAATGTTTTCAAGGGAAGTAAAAATTTGGGAGATTTATTCCTTGAGAAAAGTTGGGTTTTGAAAAGTGTTTTCAACGGGATTTGAAAATGGAAACATATCTTGCAAAGATATTCTTGAGGAAAATAAATAATTGGGAATTATTTATTGTGCGATGGATGCTTATGGATGTTAATTGATGGTTAAACCACCGACTATCAATATTGGACAAATGCGTTGATCGTTTCGAAGAGACCGGGATCGAGATTTATTTCTCGAAAACCACTTCGATCCGGTTTGCAACTTTTCGTGGGAAAAACGAGTTCGGAGTCGAAGATGGAGCAGTGCAGTACAAGGGCTAGTCGCTACTAATCCTGAGGATGTTTCCAAAATGGACGTAGTAGGAGCAGTGCCTTCGGTTCCATTCGAACCCAGGATGGACTTGTATGGATGAATGCTTTCGGAACATCGTCAGGTGGGTGATGGGCATTCTAAGTGAAACGTTCAAAAAGGTAATGCTTAGCCTCAAGCCTCATTAACCGGGAATGACTGACAATCAGGGGTTATGCAGCAAGGCTAGGTGGGTAGCACACATTCAAGGTGAGGTCATCCCTTTCTAGATGTCCCTTTTTATTCGGCTTAGTGGTGCGGTTGCTGATCCCAACCGTGGGGTGATCTTACCCGGGATTATCCAGTAAGGGGTAGTCCCGGCCTTGTGTTGCAGAGGATCGGGCATGGTCCTCGGTACACTGATCTAGACCAGGTACTGTGACAGGTGGTACCCAGTGCCTAGTCATTAGTTGAAAATCCATTCTCCCTACGCGCCTTTTACAAGTTTTTTTTGTAGTACCCACTCTGTGGCTAGTAGCTGGAATTTAATAGATGTAACAATTTCGGCTATTTTATAAGTATTTTTAAATAGACCCCATTATAATATCAGAAGATTTTTCTAAAAAAATGTTTTAGCTATCATAAGGTAAAAACCCGACATGTTCATTTGCGGCATGGTCTTACGAGATGCTTTTGTTTTCAAAAAGGATTTTTGAAACTTTAATAATCAATTTGGGTGCATTATTATCAGCGGGTATTCCAGACTGACTCGGATGTTATTTCATTATAATGCTCAGGTCAGACCTAGTATTATATGTTTAGGACAGGATGCTATGGAGCAGGAGAGGAGCTGGAGTCCAAGATGTATTATCTGTACTTGTATATATCCGCTGCTGTGATTGTTTGAGATTGTCAGACTGGTAATTGTTGTTTGTGTGTGAAACTCTGATGATATATTGTATAAAACAGATATAGTTTTCATTTTGTGTAAAGAGCTGATATTATATATTATATTTTATTCCGCTACGATTGTGAGATTCTAATATTGCTTAGTTCCTTCTTTCTTCTACCTTCTTTCTTTTTCCTCAACAATCTGTCTTTTCCGGTACTTGATCGTCGGCATATCATATTGTTGGTATCTTGTGTCGATTTTCAAGGGTCGAGATGGGCGGGTCGTCACACTTGGTATCAGAGCTTAGGTTGGCGACAACCTAGGCTTTGGTGGGGAAATTACTCATTAGATATAGAGTCAATAGTACTCTATAATGAGTTGAGTGTATTAATAGCTATGAGAGCGTACTTATTAGTGAATATAAAATTGTTATTATATTGTGTTGACTTATCGGTTGAGTGTTTATGAATTCTGGTCGGTACGGGAAGTACAGCCGTATCAATAGGGGTTTTTAAACACTTAAACAAGATAAACTGACATAGTATTGTTTTTAAAGAGGGTAAATGAAATACTTTTACCAAAAATTATATTTTGATATAAAAGAAATAATTTTCTGAGATTATTATATATATTTGATTGTTTGGATGTGGATATCTTAATCTAATAAGAATCTGAAATTTGATCTAAAATTTGAAATGGTAATAACCAAATAAAATTCTATGAGTATAAATTATACAAAAGAAGAATACTAAATTTGAATTAAACCAGAATATAAATACCAGGAATTTTGAAAGGGAGTTTAAATGTATTGGAACAAAAGTTTGGAAATTTAAAATCTTGAAAATGTTTGAAACATTTTCCAAAATGTTTGAAGGTAATAATGGAATATTATTTAGGGTAATGTGTTTGAATGGAAATTGTTTGAAATGAATTTGGGAAAGTAAGGAAGCACTGAACTCACTTCATTTATCTGGGAAATAATCCTGATGATGATGGCCACATCATTAGAATTCATTTTTGAGTTTCTAAAGTGATGGATTGCTTCTATAATAATTGGGTATGACATCTGTTTAGATTTGGTTGATATACAAGGTGTTCTAGAAATTTCAAAGGAGGAAATTTATTTGGTACAACCAAATTGTTTTGGAAATCCGAAAATTAGATTGATATACCAAGTGGGTATGTGTTGATTATTATTTCAAAATGGGTTTGAAATAAAACCGGGCAACTGAATTCTGGAAAATTCTATTTAAATAATGTGTAAAGTTAAAATGAATCAACCAATGAACTTATTAAGTGAAGTTGATATTAATAAGAAGGAAATGAAATTTTTTATCTTGGAATTAAAATTTAACTTGAATATATTGAAGTGAATAGAAAATTTGAATTTAACTTGGGATAAGTTAAATAAATTGGGCTTAGAATTAAATTGATTTGGATTAAATCGAAATGTAAAATGACTTTGTAATTGTGGGTCGTTGTGTAATGAATTGTATCCATAAGCTATTAAGTGTTATACTTATAATATGAGATTATGGATTTAAACTTTGCAAAGAATTAGATTGAAAGAAAATTAGTATCCTTAAGAATTCAGTGATACATACATATATATAAAATTTGAAATTGTGATTATAAGATGTAAATGGATTAAAATGAGCAATATAAGCTTTAAAATAAATAAGTTAGTGAATTTAAAAATAGAAAATCGGATCTGAAAACCCAAGTAAAATGGAATTATAATCACAAATGGGAAATAGTTGAATAGTTTGGTGAATTCAAAATTTAAATGCTAAATGAAATGTAAATTGAAATAAGGTGAAGAAAATATAAAAGATAAAAGGTTGAATGGACTTAAGTCGGAAAATAAGACTTATATATTTGAAAGTAAAAATTTAAATTGAATGGAGAATTAAAATTGGATTTAACTTCGACTAAATGGAATTGAGTTGAATTTGGATTGAATTAAAATCAAAATTGAGTCGTGTTACAAATAATTATGAATGGAATTAAGTTCTTATTTAAAATAGTAAAAGAAATGGTAAAAATTCAAGTTGGCTAAATAAGTTTAGTTGAACTTGAATTAGAATTGGAAAAGAATGGTGAATTGAAAGAAAATTTAATTAAGTTGAAAGGATATTGTAGGAATAAAATTTAACTCAACTAAATCCAAAGGAATTGTTTGAGAAGGAATTTAGCGTAAGCTAAATAAAATAAAAAGAAGCTTGAAGATGAATTTAGTGTAAACTAAATTAAATGGAATTTGTATTGGCATGGAAGAAATTTTGGTGGTTTGTTAAGAAAATTTGAAAGGAAAAATAAAAACCTAGTTCTAGTATAGGATTTAATTTTTGGCAATAAAAAGCTGAGAATGTGAATGAATAATGAAATTATATTATAATAATGATGGTTCGAATTGTAAATAAATTCAAATGAGTGAAATAATTTAAAGTGGACTCATTGTTAACAAAATAAATTTAAATGGATTGAGTAAGTAAACAAATTGAATTAAAATTTGTAAATGAATTGGAATTTGATTGAATGAGAATCAAATGAAAATGAAATAAAATTGATTTAAGAAGAAATGAAAATATTGTGAAAGAACTTAAGAAAATTAGAAAATAATTATGGTCGAGTTTTATAAGGGGTCTTGAATGAAATTTGTTTAGATAATAAAATTGAAATGCAAGTGAAATGATTTTAATTAAATATTGTGAAAAAATAAGGATGTATGGATTCTAAATAATCCATAATGTAATGATATTAATATAAACTGAAGTTGGATGATGAACTTGAAGTGAGAATAAGGATTTGATTTAAAAAATTGCAAGGAAATAAGAATATTTGGGATTGTGAAAAATTCCGAATGAAATAAAATTAATATAAATTTAAACTGGAATTAATTTTAATGGTTATAAACTTAAGTGATGGTTATTTGCTTGAATGACATGAAATTTGCATAAGAATTGGTTGTTTTGTTGTATTCGGAATTAAGTTGGTTTAAAGAAGCAAATGAAATTGGATTTTGAATCAATTGGAATGGATTGAAATTTTATTAAGTGATTTTGCATATGAATGAAAATGGATCATAAAAGAAATGCAAATACATCAAATTGAAAGTGAAAATTTGGTTGTCGATCAATTTGGAATTGAATTGAAGTAAATTGATGCAAGTAATACACATGTAATCATATTGATGTGAATATGGATTGAGAATAGTAAACTTGAATGTCAATCATCCAAGTGAAATAAAATGGAGTTGGATTTGTCAGGAAATTTAAAATGGTGAATTAAATCTTTGAAGTACTGATAAAATATGGTTAATATTGTTAAATTATGAAGTTTGCTTGGTTAAACTATAAAATTGACATGTTTGGCTAGTTAATGAGTAGAATGTTAATAAATTCTCATCTTTATTGAAAACTGATGTGTTTGTTTGAGTAAGTACAGGTACGGGAGGCAGTAGATAGAGTTGGAGCGCGTATATGCAATATAAATTAGCCGCATGCTTTTAAAATGCTAATAAAGGTACGCCTACGCAATAAAAATAGGAAATATGAACTGTTTTTGGTTTTTTCGACCGTGTGGGTCGATTAATATATATTTATATCTATTGTGATATTGCAAAAGCTCATCCATACAAGGGAGACTCTGCCAAAAAAATATGGAAATTTTGGGAGTTAGAAAATTTTTAATTTTTTTGAAATGTTTCGTTAACGACAAATTGATTTCAAATTAAAATTAAATAAAAAGAATTTTGGGATAGGAATTGAAACTAGTAGTTTTGATTCAAAACTAAAGAATTTAGGCAAAGTGGAATTGAGATTTTGACTAAATAGGTTTTTCTATTGGGTTTGGAACATTCTTCTATCTTAGCAAATTTCGGGGACGAAATTTTATAAGGGAGAGGAATGTAACGACTCGGAATTTTGAGTCACTAGATTTGAACATTTAATTCATTTTAAATGTCGAATATGGATTATAATTTGATTTTGAAATAAAAAGATTTAGATTAAATTAATAGAATTAGTTAAATTTCAAATATGGGAAATTCAATTGAAATTTGAATAATAATAATTTAATATTAGAATTGGATAATTGGTGATTCTGGGTGTAAATACATATAAAAATAGACTCTAAAATTTATTTTAAGTCTATTTGGATCTGAATTATAATATTGGACTGCTGGATGGAATTAAAAGTCGATAGGTTGAATTTGGAATATTATATTAATTTAATAATGGAATTTAATATTATAATAATGCAATTGATCAGATTTTGATTCGAAATGGGTTAACACGGTTTATAATGTGATTTTAAATTCTATATGATTTATAATAAAGTTAATAAAAATTTAAAGGTGAAATTTTAAGTGATTTCGACGATTTTGAAAATCGCTCGAATTCATCGACGAGTTAAAATAGCCTTCCGGGGAATAGTCTCGGAATTCGACGAAACTAGTTCCATTGGATCCGTAATAGTTATTTATTATCGGATTTCAATTTTTGTAGCAATCGGAGTTGTCGTTTGATCCTGGCAGCTCAAAACGCATAGAACTATTTTAATCGATTTAAATTAAAATTGATCGCTTATTTCTGTAACTCGTACGTACGATCGAACTAGCTTCCGAAACATGTTCCATTATGTTCGGAACGTAGGTAAAACCTTAGAAACGCCTGTCGGCATGCGTCGTTTGGAGATCATGTGAAAAAGTTGCTTTAAATGGATTTAATATTAAAATATGGTTTATATACGTGTGTGTGTGTGTGTGTGTGTGTGTGTGTGTATTCACGTTTATACGCCTAACCCTAGCATAATTCTGGAGCTGCCGCTTATATCGTTTAATGGCCGAAAACATCCCATTTTACTTCTCGTTTTTCACTAGATCCACTCAATAATTCCAAAAACTTTCAACTGCAAAAATCGAAAGCTCGATGAGCACTACGTTCTGAACGGTAGTGATCGGAAATCGTTGAGCGGGTTGACGGAGATCTTGCCACGAAGGGGCCACGTTCGAATTCAAATCCCGAGATAAGGGGGCCGGCGAGTTCGTCGAGGCTTGGGGCATGGGAAGGGCTTGCGAAGGCCGCTCGTATGGCGTTGCCTGATTAAGCTCGAAGGGATCGTGGTGGGGACGGGTAGCTCGAATGGAACGGCAGTGATGGGTTTCGTGCGCGATTCGGTTGCGAGAGGGAAGAAGGTGCGGCCTGTCTTTGTTTGGTAAATATAAATAAAAATAAAATTCGTTTTAAAATGTTATTTAAACTTTAATAATTCGTAACTTGAACATACGTTGTCAGATTTCAACGAATTTGGTAGCGCTGGAATCGCAGAGACAAGATCTACGCAGTGGAGTAATTCTGGGATCATTCGAAGCAAGTAAAAATTTAGGTTAAATCGAACGTCGTTCGATTTAATTTAAATTTGAATGCTCGTCGAAAACCCAATGTGAGTTATTCTCACTCACATCTAGATACCAGTAATTTAAATAGCTAATATTTAAATGTTTGATTGGTTGTTTAGCTGAATATGATAATTATTATCAAATTAAATCGAAATTTATTTGTTGTGCTAATATCTGTGCATGCAGGGAAACAGGTTGGAGGGATCCAACTGGATTCCTCACAAATAGAAATTTATTTATATTCTGTGATATCTCTCATTTATATTCTGTGATAAATTGTTTAGATCATGTTATGCTGTGCTATATTTATATACTGGGATAGATTAAATTGAAATTAAATCGTGTTATGCTATGATTAGGTGAATACAAACTGGGAATTTAAATATAAATAGATAAATTGGGTTTAAAGGAAATTAAAGAAATTCTTAAGTAAAGAATTTAGAAGGAATTAAATTCAAGAAATTGGTGATAATTTGAAATGTTTGAAAGTGTGATCTATAAAGGAAATGTAAATTGTTTGAAATAATAGCGAGATTTGTTTTTAAAGAATGGGAAGTGTGCTTTCTCCTGGAAAACTTTAGTATGTTTTTAAGAAAAGTTCTAAAATATAAATCTGCAGTTTAAATATGTTTAGAATATTTTAGAAAGAAATATTATTTTAAAATTGTTTTTAAGTGAAAGCAAATATTTGATTTAGTAATTTTGGTATTTAATTATTTTTAAAAGGTAAAGTAGTATTAAGTTTTCAAAAGAAAACTATAATATAAATATTTAATTTAATAACTTTATTTTTAAAAGTTAAACTTGACTTAAAGTACTTAGGAAACCTCTATATATTTCCTTAAGTATTATTTTCAATTAAATAATTTCTAGAAGCTTTATTTTAAGTATTTTAAACACACGTTTGGAAATGATTTCCAGTAAATAGCAATGTGTTTAAAAATAAAAGGAGTTTAGTTTTAAAGTATGGAAAGGATTTTACGGGATGAACGAAAAATTGAATCTGGTAAATCGTGTTGGATTGATAAAAAGAATTCTTTGAGTTATCCTAAAATGGAAGTGTATTTCCCTAGAAGTCAACTACGTTTTTAAAGTATATTTTTTGAATGGTTAGAAGTATGAAGTTATGTTAAGAATGGTTTCAAGAAAATCATTTAAGTGGTAAAAATTTTAAAAGTGAACATTTATCAAGGTAATTATAGAAGTAATTATTTTAAAAAGGTAATAAGCATTATGTTTTAAAGAATATTATTAATATTTATACTTTATAAAATGGTTCTATTTTAAAGATAATTAGTTAAAGATTTATTAAAAATTGTATAGAGATTTATAGCTTTATATTAAATTTAGTATGACTTAACTTTATTTTAAAGAAAATAGTTTATATTTTATAAAGCAGTTTGATTCGAAATATTTTTAAAGGTATGTATATTTTAAATCAAGTATGTAAGAAGTTTTAATATGAATGTTTTAATGTATTTTCAAGAATAAAGTATTTAAATCATTTTAAACCTTAAATATTAGTACTTGGATGTTTTCAAGGGAAGTTAAATTTGGGAGATTTATTCCTTGAGAAAAGTTGGGTTTTGAAAAGTGCTTTCAAGGGGATTTGAAATGGAAACATATCTTACAAAGATATTCTTGAGGAAAACAAATAATTGGGAATTATTTATTGTGTAATGGATGCTTATGGATGTTAGTAGATGGTTAAATCGTCGACTATCAATATTGGACAAATGCATTGATCTTTTCGGAGAGACTGGGATCGAGATTTATTTCTCGAAAACCACTTCGATCTGGTTTGCACGTTTTCGTGGGAAAAACGAGTTCAGAGTCGAAGATGGAGCAGTGAAGTACAAGGGCTAGTCGCTACTAATCCTGAGGATATTTCCAAAATGGATGTAGTAGGAGTAGTGCCTTCGGTTCCGTTCGAACCCGGGACGGACTTGTATGGATGAATGTTTTTGGAACATCGTCAGATGGGCGATGGGCATTCTAAGTGAAACGTTCAAAAAGGTAACGCTTAGCCTCAAGCCTCATCAACCGGGAATGACTGAAAAGCAGGGGTTATGCAGCAAGGCTAGGTGGGTAGCACCCATTCAGGGTGAGGTCATCCCTGTCTAGATGTTCCTTTTTATTTGGCTTAGTGGTGCGGTTGCTGATTCCAACCGTGGGGTGATCTTACCCGGGATTATCCAGTAAGCGGTAGTCCCGGCCTTGTGTTGCAGGGGATCGGGCGTGGTCCTCGGTACACTGATGTAGACTAAGTACTGTGACAGGTGGTACCCCAGTGCCTAGTCATTAGTTGGAAATCCATTCTCCCTATGCGCCTTTTACGAGTTTTGTTTGTATTACCCACTCTGTGGCTAGTAGCTGGTATTTAATAGATGTAACGGTTTCGGCTATTTTATAAGTATTTGTAAATAGACCCTATTATAATGTTAGAGGATTTTTATAAAAAAATGTTTTAGCTATCGTAAGGTAAAAACCCGACATGTTTATTTGTGGCGTGGTCTTACGAGATGCTTTTGTTTTCAAAAAGGATTTTTGAAACTTTAGTAATCAATTTGGGTGCATTATTATCAGCTGATATTCCAGACTGACTCGGGTGTTATTTCATTATAATGCTCGGGTCAGACCGAGTATTATATGTTCAGGACAGGATGCTATGGAGCAGGAGAGGAGCTGGAGTCCGAGACATATTATCCGTAATTGTATATATCCGCTACTGTGATTGTTTGAGATTGTCAGACTGGTAATTGTTGTTTGTGTGTGATACTCTGATGATATATTATGTAAAATCGATATAGTTTTCATTTTGCGTAAAGAGCTGATATTATATATTATATTTTATTCCGCTGCGATTGTGAGATTCTAATATTGCTTAGTTCCTTCTTTCTTCTACCTTCTTTCTTTTTCCTCAACAATCTGTCTTTTCCGGCACTTGATCGTCGGCATATCAAACTGTTGGTATCTTGTGTCGATTTTCGATGGTCGAGAAGGGCGGTTCGTCACACTATTACTCTTCCAATATAATATCCATTTCAAAATGGTAATACTTCCAAATAAATATACTAAATCATAGCACTTTAAAAATGTAATAATTTAGAAATCATAACACTTGAAAAATGTGACCCTTATATAATAGCATTTCAAAATGTTATCATTTAGAAATACAACATTCTTAAAACATAACCTAAAGTAGTATAACACTTTTAACAACATAACTTAAATAACATAGCATTTTAAAAATGTTACAAATTCTACCGTAACATGTTTAAACGTCATATCTTCAATTTACATCATACTTTTATAAAAATCTTTTAATTATACAAAACATATCCATTCCATAAAATAAAATCTATCAGTATTACTAGGTTAGATTTAAAATTCCATATAAAATCAAATTAAATCATCAAGTTATATATCATAGATAAAATCTTTATATTACCGTTTAAAACCAGTTATCAACTTATAAAATTTTAACTTATTAGAAAACCAATATATATATATAATATTTAAAATCATTTAAATCAAAATTTAAGTTAAAATATCATATATTTAAAGATTCAAAATACTTAATAATTTTTAGAAAACTATTATTTAAAAATTAACCATAGGTATGTATAATATTTTCTAACCTAGGTCAAGTGATATGGATATGTATCACAATCCGTAATTTATAAACATTCCGGATTCTATCATTTCAAACCCGCAATCCCAAGTCAAATAAAAATAAAAATCGCTTGAGCCTATCATTTCAGCTCATAACGATTTTTCCCTATTCTAATGTCCATTCAGAAATGTATCATTTCAACCCATAGTGAATTCTATACTAACAGGGAACTTGCAGTGTGAGAACTCAGAAAATAAAATAAACATTATAGCATAGCATATCATATTAGGTGATGTAACAAGTATATAATCAGGTTATAACATCATATGAAGTCATGTAACAAGCATATATGAACTGAAATCGTCATAGCATGTCAACTATTACACATTCACAAGTCATTGTTTCACAATTATATAAGTACAAATATCGAGAGTGATAAACTCACCTTCTTAAGCTAGAGATTACAATTCAAGGCACACGAACAAACTCCGAAAAGCACGACAAAGCACGAAATAGACTTGAGTGGATAAAGAGCCAAGATTCAAATCTTGTACACAATAAAATACAACATATATAAATATTATACAACACATGAAAATATGAATTAAACAAAGCAAAATGGTTAAACAAGACTTAGTGGGCTCGGCCACTTTGGCAACAGGCTTGACCACCTTGGAACATGGCTCGGCCATTATGTTTTGAGGCATGCTAGGCTCGGTTAGGAAGCAAGTAAGAACGGCTATGGCAAGCATAGGGTACGGCTATGGGGTAGGTGAAGGAGTGGCAAGGAAAAAGGCACTAGGAAGTCAAAGAGGCAAGGCAAACATGAAAGGTCATGTGCACTATGGGTCGGTCCTATGGCTAATGTAACGATCCAGATTTCTGAGCTAAATTTAAATTGATAATTAAAATAAATTCTTTAATTTATAATGTGAATTAATTTGAATTTTTCAATTAAATAAGATATGTGCTTATTTATTTATATAAATTGATAGTAATTTGAAATTTTGACTTTAAATTTTTCCAAAATATATTCTGTATTTATTGAGAATAGAATTTTGAAATTAATAGGAAAATTTATTTTGTATTTATAATGTGCATTTTGATTTGAAAGTTATATCTTGAATTTAATATAATGAATTTTCAAAAGGTTATTTAAAGTTAAATTCTTATATATATGAAAATATATTTGATCACTTATTAATATAAAATTAGTTTTAAAATCATTTTCTTAAGGATATGTAAATATCTATAAAAGTAAATGTATATAGATTAAATACTTTTGAATAATGAAAAGATTTGTATGTAAAAATACATAACAATAAAAACAAATATATAAAAAAACATATGTCAATATATAAAATGTAAATGCACAGGGGTTTAAACAAAATTTGTAAAATTATTCAAAAGAGGGATTTAAACATAAAAGTGATATTAAAGACATTTGTAAAATATTGATACAAATAATTAACAAGTGTAAGCCTTATTGACAAATGGAAATTTGATTTTTCTTTTAGAAAAATTTAGTACAATAACATGTTATAAGAGAAAATAACCAAGCTATTCTCAGTTTCTCAAACCTAAAATTAAACTACATGATCGAAAGAGAACCTGAAACAAATTTGAAAACAAAACTACAAAATCATCTCAACATCAAAGTCTCAAGACATCAACCTGGAAATCAAAAGGCAGGATCAAGCAATTCCAGATTTTCAAAGAGCAAAGCAGATCAGGCAAAGATATGTATTTAATTCAAAGCTATCTGGAATCAAACTTAAATCAAACTTAAATCAAATGTATGTTCAACTCAATGCAAGATCAACTAACAAAAAAATAGATCAACAGCAAAGCAGGTTTACAGTTATAAAGCTTGTCATCTGTTCAAAAGAAAATCAAGTGAGCAAAACTTTTAACCCTTAATCTTTTGATATTGATACATGTAATATATCTGTGTGGTGATGATGTATATATGTTTGACTGGATGTATTCAACTTGAATATAATTGAATCAGGCTATATATTGCATGCATGTCTGTATACATATGCATATACTTATGCTCTGTTGTTTTCACAGGCTCCAGCTTTTCTTTTTAAATTTTTTATCTCCCCATATAAATAACTTCAGGCTATGATTTATAAAAGAAATGTGCTCATAACAATGTTATACAAATTCTAAAAATAGTTCCAAACATTTTTATCCAGTAATTAACTCCTGAATATGAAATAACAGAAGAAATCAAAAATAAATCAAAAACCAATATTTCTAATTCTATGATTTGATTCCATAAAAAGATTAGTGATATGAAATGATGATTTTTGATATAATTTTAGGATTTTTAAGTGTGGGAATGAAGTGATTTTTTGAGTTGATCAGAATTCGAATATTCGTAGATTGACGACGAACGGAGTGATGATGGCAGCTGTGACCAAGGCTGGAAGTGGTGGGTGATATGGTGGTCATGAGAAAAATAGTCGGGGGATTTATTGAGGACCGTGGTGGCCGAAATGTAGCGAGATATGGTTCGGTGTATCATTTTGGTCGTGTTGGTTGCTGTGCTTCGTGCGACGTCGGTGGATCACCGAAAGTGATCGCACGGGGGGATAGAAGCAGGATGGTGAGGCACAACTATAGTCGAGGTGTCTGGGTTTCTTATGACCGTGATCGACGGCGCGTGGGGAGTTTGTGGATCGAGGTTGGTTCCAATGGGTTCGGGTTAGCTCATTTCCGATTTGCATCGAGTTAAATGGTGTTGGGTGGTCAGAGCACTAGCAGGGATTGTCGGCGACTGATCGAGGAACCAAGAGTTGGTCGGAGGAGCGTCTGACCAACATGTACATGCACGCGTGCACATTTGTGTCAGGTCTGAACACGGCTGTGTGTTTGAGTTTGGGTGAAGCATTTTGCTAGGTTTTAGTTCGGGACGGTTGCGT
Source organism: Allium cepa (assembly GCA_030765085.1). Taxonomy (NCBI): domain Eukaryota; kingdom Viridiplantae; phylum Streptophyta; class Magnoliopsida; order Asparagales; family Amaryllidaceae; genus Allium; species Allium cepa. The sequence goes on from CM060939.1 coordinate 161,992,659, forward strand.
GTTCGACTCGAAGAGTTGAAGCAAGAAGATGAGTTCGCGAGTGACAGGGTTGGCTCGAGAAGAAGCCGGGTTGGACTCGGGTAATGATATTTTAGGCCCGGGTAAAATGTTAAGGCTAACAAGTTTAAAGTTAAATGATAATCAAGTTTAAACTGATTCTTAAGATTTTTTTTAAATAATAAATGTGATTTAAAATGATTGGGTAATTAAAGGTCATATACTCGGGTCGGGTTAAGTTGCTAACCAAGTTTTAAAATTTAGATAAAATAAGTTTTCCAAATTTGAATTTAAATCAAGCTTTTAAAACGCTTTCTTAATTAAAGGTTTTATACCAGTTTCGGCTGAATAGTTAAAGTTTGAAAATAATTATTTTTAAATAAAAATAGTTAAAGTGTTTTAATGCATATATATCCTTTATTTTAAATGAACTCTTTATTTTATTTAAATAAGATTTAAATATTGAAATAAAGTGATCGGTTAAGATAAGAAATTATCTTGATTAATCAAAGGACTTAATTAAAGGATCATTATTGATGTGTTAATAATAATTAATTATGTGATTGATTAATTAAGGAAATTAATTTAAGGATGATTAATTAATTAAAGGTTAATTAATTAATGAAGGTGATTAAGGAATGATAATTAATTAAGGGCTAATTAATTAATGTGATTAATTAAGGATAATTAATTATTTAAAGGTTAATTAATTAATGAAGGTGAATAAGGAATGATAATTAACCAATTAGTAATTAATTAATGAAATTAATTAAGGATAATTAATTAAAGGATAAAAATTAATGAAAAGATAATCATTTAATGATTAAAGGTTGATTTATTTATAATTAAAGGTTAATTATTTAATGATTAAAGGTCAATCGATTTATTAATAAAGGTTTATTAGTTAATAATTGAAGGTTAATTAATTTATTATTAATGGTTAATTAATAGACGATTAAAGAATAATTAATCAAAATGATTTGTAATTAATTAATAATTAATTAACCAGGATTAGTGTTTATTCATAAGTAATTAATCTGATTTAAATTAATCAAATAATTAATTGATCTTACTAATGGATGTTTGTATTCTATTAAATGTTGAATTGTTTGATATCCCTGATGTATGATGCTCTGTTTTGATTTGAGCTGTGGTGAATGTGATTTATTTATCTGTGACGAATGTAATTTATTTATCTGTGATAAATTTATATTATTTATCTGTGAATCTGTGAATGGAAGATAAGAGTTATAAGATTATACATCTTATCAATATTGCTGTGTTTGGATTGATATGATTTATGATGTTGCACTATTGTGTAAAATCCCTGGACTATACCTTACGCACACAAATATGGATTGCACGAGGAAATTGGTTAAGGCACAGATATTTGAATTTAATGAAATGGTTTTAAAGTTGAATTTTGAATCCAAATGGTTTTGGAAATGGAATTCGATTGAATATGAAAAGCTTCTGAATGGAAGTTTGAAATTGAAAATATTATTTGAAATTGTTATGGAGATTTGGTTTGAAAGGTTTATACAAGTTATACAGTGTATGTATATGGTTTTAAACCATCTTTAAAGTATTTTAAAAAGTACTATATTAGGAATTTAAATTTAACCCAAGTTTATACTTTAAAGATATAACTTGTGCGTATTTGATCGAATTTTTCCAAAACGAAAAGGATTGTCTTTCAAATAATAATAGCATTCATATAAAGAAAGGATTTTCAATTTATGTTGAAAAGATTTCAAGTTTGAAATAGAATTATTTTGGAAGCTATGAATAAATCTTTGTGAAATATTGTTGAACTTTGTTTTGAAATTAAAGAGGATTTTAAATGGTGTATCTTTTATATAAAAGATTTGAAATGAAAATTGTTTTTGAAAGCTATGAATCTTTGGAAATGGTTTTGAAAGCTATGAATTGAATATTTGATTTAAAGACTCGATGAGTTAATCCAATTTGAAATGGAATTGTTTTGAAAGCTGTTTGGAAGATTGGTGAACTTTGTGAAGTAAATCTCTTTTGTTTAAAAGATTTGAAAATGGTGATTTGTTGAACCGTTTGAAGAAAAGGTTTTGGGTAATAAGTTGTAACTTAACTGAGATCCCATTATCCATATAATTTTTAAATATTGCGCTCATTATTCGGTTTAGCCGGAAGAGGACCTTGTGTCATATAACCCATTCCAAATAATGATATGACGTTATGGATTGCATTTGAAGACCGATGGTGAAGACCGGGTATTTTCGAGAATGAAGGATTACCTGTCGAATGTCTTTGCACTGAGTCGCGCCGGTATAGAGATCTCCATATGTGATGGGGAGTCCGATCGGGATTGTGAATACCCGGATTGCAAGGGCTTCTTTGTGAAGTGCCTTCGGTTCTATTCAAACACGGAACAGACTTGTATGGATGTATGTTTGATGTTACACTTTGAGATGTAAAGCTAGTTTCTATCAAATACATTTATGTCTGGTGGCGGTGTAACAACCCTGTATTTTGTGATTATTTTTAATTGTATATTTTAATTATTTTTATTGAATTTTTGATTTAAAAACTTTATTTTATTAAAATAGATAAATTTTGTTATTTTAAATATAAATTTTGATTTTTGATGTAAATTAGAATTCCAAACATGAATTAATAGAATATTTTCCTTAAATGTGAATTTTGGGCAATATGGTCAAACTTTGACTTTTAAATTTAAAATTTAAAAATTTTAATTTTTGAAATTTATCTTTATTATGAAAATAAATTAAATTTCAAGAATATTGCTTTTTGTTTCGTTGAAATCCGATTAATATTGTGAAAGTTGTGCTTTTTATAATATTGTATGTAAATTGTTTTATTTAACAAAATTGTTTATTTTAATTGATATAAATAATATTTTTGTTTGTCAAATCATGTTCTAATTTGTGTATATATGTGTGATATGATAGGCTATGTATAGGACTTATTTTTAAAACCTTTTTGAAGTGTAGTAGGAATTTTTCCAATACTAGTTGTATTTTTTTTTCACAATTTTAATTCTAGTCCAATATTTTAAACTATTCTCATTACTTACTTTTTATTTTTTCGTATGAATATTTATCTATTTTCTTTTCACTTTATTTTGTTTTCATTTTATTGCAAGATTTTATATTTTTTTTAACATTTTAAAAGTATAGTTATAATTTTCGAAAGTTAATTGTATTTTGTTTGTAATTTTAAAGTCTAGTTTCAATTTAATAAACTATTTCTTTAACTCTTTTTCTATTTTTCTTAAAATATTTATTTCTTTTCATTTTATTTTACTTTTTTTTCATTTTCTAGTTCGTTTACCAAATTTCATTTGTTTTCATTTGATTTAAAGAAATGGAAATTTGAAGAGACTAAATCCTTATAACTTATGACTTTTCACTAGCCAAATCTCTTCATATTTTGGCCGTACACTACCTACTCTTAGTCGTGGGTTTTCATTTTTGTTTTCACGTGAAAACACATCTTTCTCATTTAATTTTCACGGCATTTCAGATCTAAGAAATTTTGGTAATGTCTTCCTCATCTTTTTTCCACTTTTTCTCTTCATTTTATTGGTTTTTCCATTGAAATTTAGCCTTGCCTCTCCTCGTAATACTCGGCCATAGCCCCTCCACCACCATCCACGGCCACACCACCACCATCCACGGCCACATCATCATCTTCCCCTCTGACCAATGCAAGATCGTGACTTTCCAATGTTGCAAACATCACCAAAAATTGCTAGAACTCCATGCAAATGCCATAGCCGACCTTGTTGCCACCATCACCTTCAATTTCCACCTTGGCCACCCCCTTAGCCGCCGCTGCCAGTCCCTCCACCACCTTTGGCCGCAACTCCAGCAACCACCTGACCACCCCCTTGCATGGCTGAGCCCAATCCACCTCAGGCCGAGCCTATACGTTGCACCAATCTCCACTTATTTTCCTTAAACATTTGTATTCTTGTGTTGTAACCACCACCACTTCATCTCCTTATAGCCTTTCCTTTATGACCCATACTCTAGCCTATGACATAACCATGGCCGAGAACATAAGCCCCCTAGGCCGAGCACTTGAGTGTTGAGGCAAGGTCAAGTTGCTGTGTTCTTTTGTTGTTTTTATTTTTAATTATTTCCATACGTATTTTGTATTAATTATATTCACGTGATTTTTTGTTTTGTCTTGTTTATGGGTTGTTTACAAGATCATATCTTGGCTCTCTCTCTCCACTTGAATCAAATGTCGTGTTGTGTCGTGATATCGTGCCTTTTGGAATTCGTTTGTGTGCTTTGATTTGCTGACTCCAGCGTAAAAATGTGTGCGTATACACTCATGACATCTATACTTATATAATTAGTGAATTGATAGCAATTGAATGCGTAGAAATATTATATTATGTTATACTTGCCCATGATATGAATTATATGATGTTAGCCCTGTTTACAAACCTGTCATATCATCTGTTACTGCTATATGTTACTATACTATTATTTATATCTGTTTCTCACACTGCAAGTTTCCCGTCGAATAGAATCACTATAGGTTGAAATGATACATACCCGAACAGACTTTCGAATAGGGAAAAATCGTTATAGGCTGAAATGATAGGCCTGAATGATTTTTATTTATTTTATTTAACTTTGGATTGCGGGTTTGAAATGATAGAACCCAGATTTTTCTTTGTAAATTACAGATTGAAATGATATATCATCTGTATCACTTGACCTAGGTTAGAAAATAAAATACAGACCCGTGGTTATTTCATAAAGTTTTCTGTAAAAAAATTTAAGTATTTTAAAATGTAAATTTATGATATTTTGGTTTAAATTAAATATAAAAATGATTTTATAAAGTGTTAGGGATTTTTCTATAAGTTAAATAAGTGAAATAAATGAATAGTAAGTGGTAATTTGAAATATAAATTAATTTTGAAATTTGTGATTTTGTTTAAATGGAGTTTGAGTTAAGTAAATAAAATTTGATAAATTGATTTAAATTTGAATCTAAATTGACTTAATAAAGTGTTATGATTTTTCTATGAATTTAAATGGTTAAATAAATGAATGTTTAAAAGTGTAATTTGAAATATAACTTAACTTGGAAATGTGAAACTTGTTTTAAAAATAAAAATTAAGTTAAGAAAATAAAATGGAAATTTAATTTATGAAATGGTAAATTAAATTAAAGTGTAAAGTAAATGCGAAAAAAAATTAGGAAAATTGTACATTGATTTTTATAAGTGAAGCATTAAGAAATTTGATATTATTTGTGAAATTTACTTTATAAAAATCATAAGTTAAAGGGTATTTAAATGACCATTTTTAAAGCGGAAAATATGAAATTTATAAGTTAAAATGGGTTAAATTGAAATTTAATTGTTGCTGAAATTCTATTGTAAATCTGGAAATTCTTTTAGTAACACTTTAAAAATGCTATTGTTTCTGAAATGAACTAAAATTTGAAATAAATGAATCTGCAGCACTTTGTAAGTGCTGTAGTTGCAGAAGTGAACAAAAAGGGATAAAACTAATGAAAGGGCTATTGTAGCACTTGTTAAGTGCTGCAGTTGGCTGAAATAAGATTTTGAACTAAAATTGAACTATTACAGCAGTTCCATAAATGTTGTCTTTGCTGAATTAAACTAAAGCTTTTTATTTGAAACCTGAACTATTACAGCATTTCTGTAAATACCGTCTTTGCTGAATCTAACTATTTTTCAACTAAAACTGATATATTACAGCAGTTTTTAAATGCTATCTTTGTTGAGTTGAATTGTTTTCAAATGTAACTCACTACAGCATTTTCTAAATGCTGTGATAGGCTGAAATTTTCAATGGTTATGTTTTAAGTGAATAAATGAACTCAGAAAAGGCTAAATTTTTTAGAATTGAATATTTGATTTGTAAATATATTGACTTCACTTTAATTGGTTTAAATGAATGATTTTAATTCGAAATTATAAACCATTTGAAATTTATAACCACGGGTATACTTCTCTGTACGTTGTTTGATTTCCTAGTGATTATGTTGATGCACATCTTCAAATTGATAGTGTGATTAGAGGTGAGCGATTACTGTACCTCTACGCTACCCTAGTCACATTTACTCTGTTAGTTGAATGGTTTACTTTAATATGGACATTTCTATGATAGCGTTTATTTCTGTTTAAATTGATGTTTTAAGGGATCCTTAAAGGTTGGGCGATCCCAAGCATCCTTTAAGTTATTATGCAAATTACAGCTCACTTGAGTAGGTTTACATTGTATAAGTATGTATGTCCTGACTAGAGTGTTTTGTGTTCTACTTTACGCTCGGGTCAGCCTGAGGCTCACAGCTTTGGATTCACCTTCTAGAGCTAGAGATTTGTTGGAGCTTATCTGTCTATCTATTCGTCTGTTTCTGATCCAGTTATTTTTCCTATTCGGTATTTGCTTCTGTATTATTGATTTATGTATCCAGACTCCTATTGTATCCAATTTTAAACTATGATATTTTGTATTTTGTTTTGAGATTTTGTTATAGTAGCTTCATGAACTACTATGGTATTTTATTTCCGCTGCGAGTTATTTTGATATTTCTGTGTCTGTGATTCTGTGAATGATTTTATTTGCTCCAAATTTTATTATAATCTGTTATTTTGAATTATTCAAGTTCGACATGTGTGGATTATTGTCGATTTGAATGGTCCAAAATAGTGGGTCGTTACAGTTGGTATCAAAGCTTTGGTTTTAGGCAAACCATTGCCTGCGGAGCAAAAACTCATTAGGGATAGGGTAGAAATACCCTAGAATGAGTGAAATCAATCTCAGAATCATTTCTTTGTGAGAGAATGTATTTTCGAAGTATAAAATGATTTCCAAATGATTTTAAAGGATTTTCAAAGATTATATTGGTATAAAATTTTCTTATTTTGAAATCAAGATTTTCTAAACTTCATCCCTTTTGTATACACCTTGTTAGTAATCTCTTTGGTTAGGTTTCTTATCAATTGGGATTCCTTTGAACTTTGGAATGCTCCCACTTGTTCTGAAATCCATTCATGTCTCCCCTATTTGTATTCCTTTGATTTTGGAGCATTCCATAACTCCACTTTGAATGACCTCTATAAAGATCGACGATTACACCAATCTTTAAATGATTTGTAAAGGTGTGAAACTCCTTTACAATTGGCATTGATTCACCGGAGATTTATGTATCCTCGGTTTATGGTGTTATCAACCTTCTGCTATACCTGGATTCTATCTCTGGCGTTCGAATGTCGATTTGCCTTAGATTTCCGCATTCATTATATTCCTGAAGTCACGGTTGACTGCTTAAGGTCGTCCACGATTTATATAGGCTTATCCATCTTCTATTGGGTAATTAAATTATCTCATCTTCGTTCGAGCTTATCTTCAAACCAGAATTCTATTTGAGTAGGGTTCCTCTTAGTTGAATTTCTGTTTTGTTTGAAATCCATTCTTAAATCATCCCTTGGAAATTTGTGTTTGGTTGTATTTTGAAATTGTGCATACATCGAAATTATTATTTTGATAAGGATGACTACATTTTATATATAAAAGTGAAGTATTTTCGATAAGGATTATATACCTTTTATAAATGAAAATTTGAAGCTTTGAAGGGATTTGAAATTTTGAAAAATTTATAAGAAATTTGATTTATATAAAAATGATTTATAACTGAAGGGTTTTGAATTTGAATTTCGAGGATTCGAACTCCGGTGTTTTGAAATCGGTTTTAAGTTTTTGAAAAATATATAATAATAATATGATTTAAAGATATTTTTTGAATAAGAAACGTTTCAAATGTATTCAAATGAATTCCAATGATTTCGAAGAGATTTCAAAGAAGTTTCAAGAAAATAGAAGTCCAGAACTCACTTGTGTCGCTGGAAAATAATTTCGGTGATGAGTGCATGCATTTGACATTGATTTTCGAGTTTCAGAGTGAGGGAAAGGCCGCTCTAGTAGCTTTACTATGTGAATGATTTTGTTAAACAAATTTTGTTTTCAGATTTCGAAGTATGGTTTGATGTTTGAAAGATATATGTATATATATATATATTTGAAATGATTTAAAGTAAGCCGGTGTTCAGTCCTCAAGATTCGGATTTGTCTTGGTACAACCTTATCTATCGGAATTGATTTACTAATTTGTTGGTGATTTCCAACTTTTGGATTTTAAATATGATTTCTCTGACTATTTTGAAAGTTCGAGCACTTCCAAATCAAGGTTTAACTTTAAAGCTAGGTAATTTTCAAAAAGTAAATTAGATTTTCCATATATGAAAATAAATATTTTAAAAGTATTAAAGGGATAGTTATAGAATTGGGAATCATTTTGGAGATAAGTGATTTTTTAGGAAAGGACTTGATTTCGAAAATAGATTGGAATTTAAACCCAGTATTTACATGATGACTTTAGAAATGGATTTGTTTGACATAAATTTTGTTGATTTGGAAATTTGGATTATTTTCTAAATCTATTATTTTAAGAAACTTTGAAACTATATATGTAATTTCGAAGAAATGATTTGGCGAAATCATATATGATTTTGAAACTGAAATGTTATTGAAAGGAATGGAAATTGAGAATCTGGTTTTATTAAATACTTGATTTGGGAGTTACTGGACTTATATACAATTGATTTTTATAAGTATGAAGTTGATTTGAAAACTATTTTTTTGGAAAGGTACTCAATTTGGAATGAGAAATCTTACATAATCGAAGTCTATATGTGTGATTTGATATACTATTGATTTTGGCAAGTATTCGATTTGAAAACGAATCTTATATATAATGGACTTTCGATAAGTATGATATTTGAAAGAGATTTGAAAAGGGTACTATATGATACATATTTTCGAAGCAAAGATATGGAAAGTGCCTTTTGTTTGATATTCGCTTTGTGGCCACATTGTGGATTCATTCTATCGATATTATTCTCTCTGATTTTGGTTTTCCGAATGTGATCTCGAGTGTCCTACCACGGCGATCTCCATGGTTTTTCTTTTGAGCGCAACTGCATGGCGTAATTCGCAGGGGCTGCGAGAGCCTATGGGTACGGATGTTTCCTGGGGGATCCAGGCGTAACCATTGTGTATCTACGATCTATTGAGTCGCTTGGTAGCATAAACAGCAGAGGCTGCGAGAGCATATGGGTACGGATGTTTCCTGCGGGATCTAGGCGTAACCATTGTGCATCTACGGTACTACCAGTCGTCATGGCGTAATCGTAGGGCTATGGGAGGCCTACGGGTACGAATGTTTCCTAGGGGATCCAGATGTAACCATTGTGTATCCGTGATCCATGATCGACATGTTTTGGTTGTTTTGTTTGGATCGTACTTTCCATATCTGTTTTTAGAAGTTTTCCAGTATTTTCACTGGGTGTTGAAACAAGTCTACCATGTACCTGAAGAATTCTTGCTTTGTACCTCATCAATGCATAGCCAGAGTCTACAAAAAAAAGGATAAACTTGTTAAGACATCGAGTTATAAAAGTATTTTGATAAAGTATTATATAAAGGATATTTTCGATCATTTATTTTACCTTTCTAAATAATTTAAAATGTTTTAAATATTGTTTACTTCGAACTAACAAATTTGAATTAGATGACTATTCATCATATTATAAAATGTTTAAAATGTTATAAAAATATAACGGTTTTAAGATAATGGTTCATCCTTGTCTTTCAACCTATTTTCCCTTCTAGCTATTCCTATTCTCCACCTTGATAAACTTACCTATAACAACAGTTATAAGGTATAATTTTAATCTTCTTGTCATCTTGTCTTAATCCTATTTCATTCTATCTTTTTCTGTGTTTTCAGTACCCCATTCCTTTTCGAGAACGAAAAGATTTGAGTGGGGGAGAGTGCAACAACCCTGTATTTTGTGATTATTTTTAATTTTATATTTTAATTATTTTTATTGAGTTTCTGATTTAAAAACTTTATTTAGTTAAAATAGATAAATTTTGTTATTTTAAATTTTGATTTTGATTTTTGATGTAAATTAGAATTCCAAACATGAATTAATAGAATATTTTCCATAAATGTGAATTTTGGGCAATATGGTCAAACTTTGACTTTAAAATTTAAATATTTGAATTTTTAATTTTATATTTTATTATGAAAATAAATTAAATTTCAAGAATACTGCTTTTCGTTTCGTTGAAATCCGATTAATATTGTGAAAGTTATGCTTATTACAATATTGTATGTAAATTGTTTTATTTAACAAAATTATTTATTTTAATTGATATAAATAATATTTTTGTTTGTCAAATCATGTTCTAATTTGTGTATATATGTGTAATATGACAGGTTATGTATAGGTCTTATTTTTAAAATATTTTTGGAGTGTAGTAGGAATTTTTCCAATATTGGTTGTATTTTTGTTTACAATTTTAATTCTAGTTCAATATTTTAAACTATTCTCTTTACTTGCTTTTTATTTTTTCATAAGAATATTTATCTATTTTCTTTTCAATTTATTTTGTTTTCATTTTCATTACAATATTTTATATTTTTAACATTTTAAAAGTATAGTTATAATTTTCCAAAGTTAATTGTATTTTGTTCGTAATTTTAAAGTCTAGTTTCAATTTAATAAATTATTTCTTTATCTCTTTTTCTATTTTTCTTAAAATATTTTTTTTCTTTTCATTTTATTTAAATTTGTTTTCATTTTCTATTTCATTTACTAGAATTTCATTTGTTTTTATTTGATTTAAACAAATGGAAATTTGAAGAGACTAAATCCTTATAACTTATGACTTTTCACTAGCCAAGTCTCTTCATATTTTTGCGTGCACTTCCTACTCTTAGCCGTGAGTTTTCATTTTTGTTTTCACATGAAAACACATCTTTCTCATTTAATTTTCACGGCATTTCAGATCTGAGAAATTTTGGTAATGTCTTCCTCTTCTTTTTTCCACGTTTTCTCTTCATTTTATTGGTTTTTCCATTGAAATTTAGCCTTGCCTCTCCTTGTATTGCTTGGGCATAGCCCCTCCACCACCATCCACGGCCACACCACCATCATCCAAGGGCACATCAACATCTTCCCCTCTGACCAATGGAAGGCCGTGACTTCCACATATTGCAAACTCCACCAAAAATTGCTAGAACTCCATGTAAATGCCATAGCTGACCTTGTTGCCACCATCACCTTCGATTTCCACCTTGGCCACCCCCTTAGCCGTCGCCGCCAGTCCCTTCACCACCTCTGGCCGCAACTCCAGCCACCACTTGACTAACCTCTTGCATGGCCGAGCCAATTCACCTCAGGCCGAGCCTATAGGTTGCACCAATCTCCACTTATTTGCCTTAAACCTTCGTATTCTTGTGTTGTAACCACCACCACTTCATCTCCTTATAGCCTTGCCTTTATGACCCATACTGTACCCTATAACACAGTCAGGGCCGAGCACATAAGCCTCCTAGGCCGAGCACTTGAGTGTTAAAGCATGGTCAAGTTGTTATGTTCTTTTATTGTTTTTATTTTTAATTGTTTCCATATGTATTTTATGTTAATTATATTAATGTGATATTTTGTTTTGTCTTATTTATGGGTTGTTTCAAGATCATATCTTGGCTCTCTCTCTCCACTTGAATCAAATGTCATGCCGTGTCATGATATCATACCTTCTGGAATTTGTTTGTGTGCTTTGATTTGCTAACTCCAGCGTAAAATGGTGTGTATATGCACTCATGACATCTATACTTAAATAATTAGTGAATTGATAGCAAGTGAATGTGTAGAAACGTTATATTATGTTACACTTGCCTATGATATGAACTATATGATGTTAACCCTATTTATAAACCTGTCATATCATTTGTTACTCCTATATGTTACTATACTGTTATCCATATATGTTTCTCACACTGGAAGTTCCCCGTCGAATAGAATCACTATGGATTGAAATGATACATATCCGAACAGACTTTAGAAAGGGAAAAATCGTTATGGGCCGAAATGATAGGCCTGAACGATTTTCTTTATTTTATCTAACTTTGGATTGCGGGTTTGAAATGATAGAACCCGGATTTTTCTTTGTAAATTACGGATTGAAATGATATATTATCCGTATCACTTGACCTAGGTTAGAAAACAATATACAGACCCGTAGTTATTTTATAAAGTTTTCTGTAAAAAAGTTTAAGTCTTTTAAAATGTAAATTTATGATATTTTGGTTTAAATTAAATATAAAAATGATTTCATAAAGTGTTAGGGATTTTTCTATAAGTTAGATAAGTGAAATAAATGAATAGTAAGTGGTAATTTGAAATATAAATTCATTTTGGAATTTGTGATTTTTTTTAAATGGAGTTTTAAGTAAATAAATATGATAAATTGATTTAATTTTGAATCTAAAATGACTTAACAAAGTGTTATTGATTTTTCTATGAATTTAAATGGTTAAATAAATGAATGTTTAAAAGTGTAATTTGAAATATAACTTAACTTGGAAATGTGAAACTTGTTTTAAAAATAAAAGTTAAGTTAAGAAAATAAAATGGAAATTTAGTTTAATTTATGAAATGGTAAATTATATTAAAGTGTATAGTAAATGCAAAAAAAATATTGGGAAAATTGTACGTTGATTTTTATAATTGAAGCATTAAGAAATTGATATTATTTGTGAAATTTACTTATAAAAATCATAAGTTAAAGGGTACTTAAATGATCATTTTTAAAGTAGAAAATATAAAATTTATAAGTTAAAATGGTTTAAATTGAAATTTAATTGTTACTGAAATTCTATTGTAAATCTGGAAATTATTTTAGTAACACTTCAGAAACGCTATCGTTTCTGAAATGAACTAAAATATGAAATAAATGAATCTGCAGCACTTTGTAAGTGCTGCAGTTGCAGAAGTGAACAAAAAGGGCTAAAACTAATGAAAGGGCTATTGTAGCACTTGTTAAGTGCTGCAGTTGGCTGAAATAAGATTTTGAACTAAAATTGAACTATTACAGCAGTTCCATAAATGTTGTCTTTGCTGAATTAAACTAAAGCTTTTTATTTGAAACCTGAACTATTACAGCATTTCTGTAAATACTGTCTTTGCTGAATCTAACTATTTTTCAACTAAAACTGATATATTACAGCAGTTTTTAAATGCTATCTTTGTTGAGTTGAATTGTTTTCAAATGTAACTCACTGTAGCATTTTCTAAATGTTGTGAAAGGCTGAAATTTTCAATGATTATGGTTTTTAAGTAAATAAATGAGCTCATAAAAGGCTAAATTTTTGGAATTGAATATTTTCTTTGTAAGTATAATGACTTCACTTTTAATGGTTTAAATGAAAGATTTTAATTTGAAATTATAAACCATTTGAAATTTATAACCACGGGTATACTTCTCTGTATGTTGTTTGATTTCATAGTGATTGTGTTGATGCACATCTTCAAATTGATAGTGTGACTAGAGGTGAGAGATTACTACAGCTCTGTGCTAACCTAGTCACATTTACTCTTTTAGTTACATGGTTCACTTTAATATGGACATTTCTATGATCGCACTTACTTCTGTTTAAATTGATGGTTTAATGGATCCTGAAAGGATGGGCGATCCCAAGTATCATTTAAGTTATTATGCAATGCTATTACAGTTCACTTGAGTCGGTTTACATTGTATAAGTATGTATGTCCTGACTCGAGCGTTTTGTATTTTACTTTACGCTCGGGTCAGCCTAAGAGTCACAGCTTTGGATTCACCTTTTGGAGCTAGAGATTTGTTGGAGCTTATCTGCGATCTATTCGTCTGTTTCTAATCCAGTTATTTTTCCTATTCGGTATTTGCTTCTGTATTATTGATTTATGTATCCAGACTCCTATTGTATCCATTTTAAAACTATGATATTTTGTATTTTTTTGTGATTTTGTTATAGTAGCTTCATGAACTACTATGGTATTTTATTTTCGCTGCGAGTTATTCTGATATTTCTGTGTCTATGATTCCGTGAATGATTTTATTTGCTCTAAATTTTATTGCAATCTGTTATTTTGAATTATTCCAGTCCGACATGTGTGGATTATTGTCGATTTGAATGGTCCAAAATAGTAGGTCGTTACAGGCGGAGAATTTATTCTCTTAGCTTAACACCCTTCTCTAAGATGTACGAGCTCAGAGGTTATGTAGTGGATGGTTACTAGTAATACATTTCCAATTTGATAATGTGGCATACGAAATGCTGCTGATCATTTGTTGATCAAAGCATGGCTTTTGTGTAAAGCATAGCTTTGTGGACGTGACCTTGTCGGACCTCACAACCTGGAATGGTCATAACCGGAAAGATGTGGCATGGGAGTAGTGCCTCCTGAGGGTATGTACATTTTCTTTTGAATAGAGGTGGTATCATGGTATGGAACCCAGATATTTAACCTATGTGGTTGCTGCAAATTTTTTACTTTGTGGTTGTTGCTTTGTGGTTGAGGGCCCTCGGGTAAAGGTTGGTTATGACCGGAGGATGGCATACTCGTGTAGTAGTTACCTAGTTACAGAGGTAACCCAGCCTTGTGTTGGCAGAGATTCGGTTAGGTTCTCGGGGCGTCCCTCTAGAGGCGCGCCCATGTGGCCCAAGAAGTTCCTTTTCCTGACCATTTGTTGGAAATCCAATCACCAATACGTGCCTTTTGCGATTGCAATTGTATAACCTGCCTATCTTAAATGGTAGCTATAGCAGGCATAATATAGTGGTACCTATGCTGGCTAAGATTAATATTATACTTTCAAAATTGTTTTCTACACTATGCACTAATAATAATATTGTCAAAAAGGATTTGCATATCAAGCATGTTTGACTATCATAAGGATAAATCTCCCCCAACTGTGCGATTGCATTGTGTGTGTGCCGGGAGGCCTTATGGTAGTTTCATTTTCCAAAAAGCATTGCGAATTTCAATCTTAAATTCTTTTGTTGTTTGTTTTTGTTTAAAACTATTTTCGTTTGCTCATACCAGTCCCATGACCGATCCGGAGTTTATTGTTCCCTTTTTAAACTCTGGGTGCCCACAATTTTCCACACGGGCAGCCTAGAGTCGGGTTTTAGTAAAATCAAAAGCTAGTCAAGTATTGATATGGATCAAAAGTTTTGAGGTCTTTGGATGGCTGACGTTGCTTAAGTCCAACTTTATGGTGGTTCGAGCTTTCGATTTGGAGCTTTGGAGCATTAGAGATGGAGTGCAGTTTGGATTCTCAAGTTGTCTCTCTCTTTCTTTTGAAGGCATATGTTGGTGTTCCTCTTTTGAAGTTGTTTCTTTGCGCTGTTATATATTGTCTCTGATATTATTGTAATCATATTGTGTCAACTGTTGTATATCAGTGATATATTCATTTTCTTCCGTTGTGTTGTTGTACTTAATGTGTTATAAGCTCCGACGTGAATCGAATTTCGACATTTGAATCGGCGGCATTCGAATATGAGTGAATTATGGATGTCGATTTTCGAAGGCTGAAATTCGGGTTGTGGCAGCTAATGTGCTCGGCCTGGGTTGTTTTGGCTTGGAAAAGTGGTTAGGGATCATCTGGTCACGGCTATGAAGTTGGGCATGGTCACAGCAAATTAGGGGAGATGGAAGAATTGGTGGTGGTCGAGGTTAGAAAATGGAAAATGGTGATCAAAGAAGGCTCGACTAGGGTTTCTACAAGCTTTGGTGATGGACTTTTTGGATCATGAAAGGTCACGGTCTGGGTAGTGGATGGTGATGAGGTGAAGGCCGATCATAGGTGATGGATGGTGGAGGAGATGAGGTCGGCAAGAGAAGTAGTATGGCCGAACTTGCTTAAGAACGAAAGATAAAAAGAACAATGAAAAAAAGAGGGAGAAGAAAAAAATAACTTACTGAAATTTTTGTTTCTATCAGGAAACACAAAAGAAGAGAGGAGGAAGAAGGATGTTTGGAACGGCTATGCTTGTGAATGGGCATCTATTCAAGTTGAATAGATAAAGTCATGCCTCTTAGGAAAAATAGCAAACCCAATTACAAAGGCCAAATCCAAAACAAGCTCACAACAAAATAAAAAATCAAAGCACAAACCAAAATAAAATAGAAAAAGAACATAGAAAATGAACAATAAAAATACTGAAAATAATTGCATGTAAAACCCTGAATTTTATCAGATTTAAAAAGTATAAATCAAAATTTGAAAAAACGAAAAGCAGTACGAATATCAGAATCAAATTCACCTTCAAATAAAAAGATTGGAAATTTAAAAATCAAATTTAAAAATTTCAACTGAAAGCCAAAGTTTGACCAAAGTTGACCAAAATATAAAATTTTCAGAAAATCATTAATTTATTATATTTGGAAAATAAATAATAAAAAATCCAAAAATACATTGGAAAATTCCAATTTTTAAATGATTTAGAATCAAAGTTTCAAATAAATTCTATTTAAAAATATTTATAAAATTATGGGTTGTTACAGGTGGTAAAGAGGAAGTTTTAGAAAATTCTTTTTTCTACAATTACAAAAAACAAACTACTCAATTTCCATCAGTTTTAAAGATCATATGGTCGAAAGAAGAAGGACCACTTTTGGACTTGAAATTCTTGGTCCAAAAACACTTTGTAAACAATTGATATTTGGCATAGCTATGCTTCAAATTTGAAGAAATGATCAACATAAAAGTTGTAGCCATTGGAATTCAATACGACTTGAAAAAATGAAAATCTTGGTTTGGAGTAGTATGAAGGATTTTATAGTTGAATGAAGTGGGAGGAAAATGGAGAAGTTTTTAAAATGAAAAGGAGGAGATTTAACAAGTTTGAAATTATTTTAAAAGATTAAACTTGGATTTTTAAAAACTTAAAATTATGAATGAAAACCATTAAAAGGTTTCATGAAGCATTTAGGAAGATGAAGAATTCTAAAAAAAAAGGGAAAAATGAAAAGAATAAGGGAAAATAAAATGGAGAAAAGCTTTTATAAAAAATGCATAAAGGGAATTACCATTATACCTTTGTCCTTTGCCCTCCATTCATATGCATCCACCTCATCACCAAACCTCCCTCCCTATGTACTCATGCCACCATATCCTCCTCCCTCTTCAAGTCAAAGCCAACATGCCATAAATGCCTATATTTAATTTTTAAACATATTTCCATGATGTGATGTTTAATTTTATATAACTTTATATTATATTACCTTAGGTATATATATACATTCATACACTTAACTAATGCATATATGAATACATACATATCCTAATTTATTTCTAAATAAATGTGCATATACTTATGATATTTTGATTACAACATTTTTGATAACTTTTAGCTGAAAAATCGAAAATTCAAAAAACGAATTCCAGTCACATTTTTTGTTTTTCATCGAACTACATATTTTTGTAAACTAATTTTGAAAACTATTTTATTTTCAATATTTATTATTTAAAAGATTTTTTATTTTAATTATAAAACATATTATTTGGATATATTTAAAATTAATTAAATATTCGGAAATTAATGTGGTGAAATTTCGGGTCGTTACAAAAATATATATATATAACTTCCTAACAATTTAAAGTAGGAAAAGAAACCACTTATACAAGGGAATTCGATGTCGCCATACAAACAATTTAAATTCTAAGTTATTTAACATATAGGAATTCAAGCATGAACAAGATCACACAAATGTGTCATCACAACATACGCTAGCAAGATCCTAACTTCATTCTACTAACCTTTAGTTTCACTTCCAAGCTTACAAATCAATATTTCATGCCACATACATAAACAGTACATGTATACATATAACTCAACCATAAACTCCAACAAATCAAGCCATGAGATATCATCCAAAAAAGTAATCATCATATTTAAACATATAAACAATAGCTATTTTTAACATCTAAAGCTAAAACTTTAGTAAAAAAAGTAAAAAAATTCTCACCATAAGCTATCCAAAATAACAGAAAATAGGCCAACTTCCAACTAAATTTTGGACAAGTTACTCATCCAATTTGGAAAAGTTTCCAAAGGAAAAATTCTTGAAAACTCTCTTTTCTGCAATTTAAAAAAAAAATAACCGCTCTATGATTTGTTTTGGGGAAGACATGGTCAAAAGAAGAAGATGTATTTTCGGATTTGAAAATCTGGGTCCGAAAACACTCTATAAAGAAAAATGATATTTTAACATTGCCAAGCTCAAAATTTGAAGAAGTGGTACAAATGAAAGTTGCAGTCATTGGAATTTACTACCGTCTCAAGAAAATTATTTCTTCATTTGGATAAGATATGAGGAAGATATGATAAAATAAAAAAGAGGAACATTTAAAGAAGTGAATGGCTATTTATAAGCAAGAGAAAAAGTGAATTAGATAAATGTCCTTATCCTTTACCCTCCATTACCCTCTTGCCACATCACCTTGCCCTCTCTTCCACTATGTACTCATGCCACCATTTGGTCCCCCTACCTCCATTTCATGAGAAAACATCCATTTAATTAGATATGTACTAATGTTAAACATATTTCATGTGATGCGATGTTTACTTTTTACTAAATTTATATTTTAAACTTTATATACTTAGGTATGAATAAATATATACATACATTAATACATATATACACACACATACGTATACCGACTTATCTAGAAATGTGCATAATTAAGCCAAAGAGTTCACAACATATTCGATAACTTTTAGCCGACGACAAATCAAAAATTCAAAAAACGAATTCGACTCACATTTTCGATTTTTCTTTGAATTAAATACTTTTGTTAATTTGAAAAACTATTTCACTATCAATATTTGTTATTTAATATATTTTTATTTTAATTATAAAACCTATTATTTGAATATTTAAATTAATTAAATGTTCTCAAATTAAAGCGGTGAAATTCCGGGTCGTTATACTCTCCCCCCTAAAAGAATTTTGACCCCGAAATTTAGCCATAATCCTAATCCAAAAAACAAATTGAACCAGAAATACATAACTTTATTTATCAATCCATACGATGTACATAGATCATTTCTACAAAATATGATTTGATCACTCACTCGAATATATAGCTTTACTTTCGAACTGGTATCGCTCATCCGGCTTTCTAATCAGACTCCGATCAGGCTTCTTAATTTGAAACTTCCGTTCTCCATACATAGCTGTGTACTATGATAAAAAACTTTCTTTTCATATTAAGAACCCTTACCAAGTGTTCACTATCAAAAATCGAGTGATAGATCCTTATTCAAAACGGTGTGGGACAGCTTAAAGTTGTGCATTTGAATTGTGGATCTAACTTGTGTGAAAAGAGGAATGATCTACTTTCAACTTACGTACTTATTTTATTGGTTCCTACCAATACTAGTTCTATTTCTGCTAAAATTATTTATTTAAACGCTTTATAAAACTAACTTAAGCTTAACTTTTATAATATTCTACTACATCCTGAGAGTATATACCACTATTTGATTCGAACTTTTCTATTTTGAATTTATATCAAAAAAATTCTTGAAATGATTTTTATACATTTTAATCATAAGTTATATTTACATAGCCCGAGTAAATGAAAATTGCACTAAGGAATTGTGTATTACCAAATAGTATCATATATTCTCTTACTAAGAAGGGTAATACTTAAGAGAAATGCCAACCATCCGAACACATCTATTTCCTATTTTTAATTATTTTCGGGTCACTTGAACTAGTTAACATAAAATTCTTCTTTTATTGAAAATCCAATCTGTAAAATAAATAAAAATATAAACAGATTATATAATTTTACCTCTTTTTTATAAAGCATTTCACAATGTTTATTCTTAGTGCAGATTATAATAAACAACCCTTATTACAATCAAATTTAAATTTAAATTTTTATCCCAACATTATCACCGACCGCCTTATAGTCAAATTGTGAAACTGAAATCATAAGGTGTTCGTGTTTAATTTACTAAGTCGATAATTTCTCATAAACTGTCTAAGCCTAACTAATCCACAATAAATGATAATGATTAAACATTATCATTCTCTAACAACAAGGATATCCTATATAATTATAACAATTTTCTAAAATTCTTCTTTTATATATAAAATATAATCTAGGTAAAAAAATTCATTACCTAATTTTAAAACAATATTGTGTCGGTTGGCCTTGTTTAAGTGTTTTAGAGATTCCTTCTGAATCCATAAACCACTCAACGGACCAATCAACACAATATAAAACATTTTTATAAAAATAAAAAATACGCGCTCTTATATATATACGCACACTCAAGCTTATTCTAGGTCTCGCTTACCCCATCTCAAATGAGTTAACCCCACCAAAGCCTAGGTGTTCGCTCAACCTAATCTCAGATACCACATGCAACGTTCTACTTTTCCTACACATAAAGATGACACTTAATACATCCTCGGTATTCATGTGCCGATGATCTAAGTGTCCAAAAGACAGGTCGTTTAGGGTGAAGAAAGAAGAATACATAATAGAACCTCACAAAAATGTGATGAGTAACATAATATATATATATATATATAAAGTCTTTACAAAAGAAAGAACTTTATTATAAACAATCATCAGAGTACACTATCCTATTATTAGCTTGGACAGATATAACGGCATGTCCTTACAAATGTTGACAAATACAGCAATCAAAACAAAAGAAAAATAAAGAAATACATAGATACATCTTGGGAGTCCAGCTCGTCTCATGAACTCCAAAGCTTTTGAAGCTAATCTAGAAAATATGCTCGGTCTGACCTGAGCGTAAAGATAAAATAACACTCGAATTAGTCAGAAAATACCAGCGTGAGAAAACTCAAGTAACTAGGTAAACATATAAGAATTCTGTGAGACCGCATTTTTAGCGTGGAACGGGTTTTTATCTCACTAGATCAACATTCATATATGAAGAAATGAGAAACAAATCGGAACTATAATCCAAACAAGAATAAATGTTCATAGACAGATAAAAATCCAAACTTAAAGAATGAACATAATTAAATTAAACATCAAGAAGAACTTTAGTCATTTCATGGTGCAATTAAGAAACAATTCAATGATTTTAATTAACAATAAGGAAAAGAATTTTCCCACAATATATGTGGGACCATGCAACCAACTGCGGAATCAACCATGAATGCAAATAATTAAACATCGTGAAATGCTCTCAAAACTTCCCAATGTAATTAAGAAAGAAATTAATTTAAAAACTTGGAATCAAAGGAAAGAACAGGGAAATTTTCCAACAAATGACTAGGAGGGTGTGCCCCATTATTGAAAGTATACCTCTAGAAATATACTTTGAGAGGGTCACCATCTTGCAACACCTCATGGGAACTCCAAACCAAACCTACCAACGTTACCGAGAATTCGAGTATTTCACATCTCAATGTGCAAACCGAATCCAATCTAGAGTGGATGTGAATATACCCCAATGTAAGCAACCCCACATAACTTGACTTCCACTTGCTTTCTGGTTTTAGTCATTTTCGACAAAGGATAATAAAGCTCAAAAGTGCAACAATTCGTTTTGTGGTGACGATACACCATGAAGAAAGCTGAATCGATATTTTATAAATCAACTAACGTGGATAATTAAAAATGATCGGACATGGAAATTAAATTTCATATTCGTACTATTACTCATTGATTCCAATCAAGTGATATTCTATAGTTGAAAATGAAGCGAGCAAGTTAAGGTAGTGTTACCTATAGGCATTGACTCGACATTTTTAACCTTCGAGATAGAAACAAGTCCATGCCTCGATGTTAAATGTTAAAAGATGACTAAATTCTTTCTATATAAGTGATATCGTTTATAGAACTACTATTCCATAACCAAATCAAACTTTACTTTTTTTTTAAAAATTTGTGCTAGGGTTTCACATTAAATCTTAACCTCAAACAACTTTATCAAAATGATTGATTTATTTAAAACCTAAATTTGTGCTTTAATATCCTTATTTAGATTGATAGTTTAATTTTTAAAACAATGGTTAATTATTTCATATAGTTTTATTTAATATAGTGAATTGGCTTTAATCTCAATTCATTGCCTTAAAACAACACTATTTAAAAAGATTAATTAACTTTAATCATCCTTGTTAAATGATTAATTAACTTTAAAGTTTTATTATTAAAATAATTAATTAGCCTTTAAAACCTCAATATTATAATTAATCTTAATCTCATTATTATTTAGATAATTAGTTATCTTTAAAATATCATTATTAAAATGATTGATCAGTTTAAAGCGTCGCTATTAAAATAATTAATTGATTTTAAATCATTATTATTAAAACAATCAATTTCTTTTAAAATATTATTATTGAAATAATTTATTTATTTTAAACCATCTTTATTTGAATAATTATTTATCTTTGTAAGACCCATGTACAAGATTTAACAAAATACTTCAAACGGAAAAATATTTCCATTTAAACATTACATAAACTAAGTACGAGGATATATACAAAAGAAAATAACAACTATGCACATATACAAAACATCACTTATCAAATATAAATTTGTCGGCATATAATTCAATGTTCAAAACAATGTAATAGTAGAATTGAGATTTATTCTACCAAACAGATGTCATTGGGTTTCATATTTAATTGGGATCACTTAAGGGTAATCAACAAATAAAATCCCTTGGATATAATACTCTTTAAAAGAGAGTTTGCTTTCAAACAAAACCGATCTTTTGGAAATAAAGTAGGATTAAACTTTAAAAAATTTATTCAATAATTAGATAACATTTAAAATCTTTATTTAATAATAAGTAAACCTTTAATTAATAATTAAATAATAATTAACTGTTAATTAAATAATTAAATATTATTTAAGATAGTTAATCTTTAAATAAATCATTATCTATTAATAATCTCAATTAATAATTAAATAATACTTAACTAAAATTTAAATAATAATTAAACCTTTACGAAAAATAATTAAATCTTAATTAAGTTTTAATTAAATATTAACTTACCTAGTAATTAATTGAACCCTTTAATAGGTAAATAAATAACAATTAATCATTAATTAATAATTAAACACAAACTAATTCTTAAATAAATTAATAATTAATAAAAAAATCTTTAATCAATTAAATAATTATGATTAACTTACTTTATTAATAAGTAAGCACTAATTTCCTTTATTAACAAATGATTAAGTACTAATTACCTTACTTACTTAATTAAATAATCATTAATTAAATAAATAAATAAATAATGAATAATAATTACTTTTAAAAACTTATATTAAATTGTGAAAAACACCTTTCACTTATGTTAAAATATTTTAAACTCAAAAAGAGTTCGTTTTCACGAACTGCTTTTATAGTGAATATCGTTATACGACCTGAAATTTTAAACTTATTTTTTACTCTAAATAGCATTCAAAACTCTACGTTTAATTCTTAAACCTACCTTTCTAATTTATGAATAAAGATTCAGAATTAAAAATTAAGTTTGAAAACTATTATAAAACTTCCTAGCAATTTAAAGTAAGAAAAGAAACCACTTATACAAGGGATTTCGATGTCGCCATACAAACAATTTAAATGCTAAGTTCTTAACATATAGAAATTCAAGCATGAACATATCACATAAATATGTCATCACAGCATACACTAGAAAATCGTAACTTTCATTCTTCTAACCTTTAGTTTCATTCCAAGCTTACAAATCAACATTTCATACCACATACATAAACAATACATGTATACATACATCTCAACCATAAATTCCAACAAATCAGCCATGATACATCATTCACAAAGTAAACATCATATTAAAACAAATAAATAATGGTTATTTTCAACATCTATAGCTAACAATTTAGTTAAAAAAGTAAAAAAATTCTCACCTTAAGCTATCCAAAATAACCGAAAAATGGGTCAACTTCCAACTGATTTTTGGATAATTTACTCATTGAATTTGGAAATGTTTCCAGAGGGAAAATTCTTGGAAATTCTATTTTCTACAACTGATGAAAAAGATTCGATCAAATTGGATTTTTTTTGAGGGAGATGTGGTAAAAAGAAAAAGAGGTATTTTCGGCCCTGAAAATATAGGTCCTAAAACACTCTACAAAGAAATAATATTCGAACATGGCTAAACTCAAAATTTGAAGAAGTGGTACAAATGAGAGTTGTAGCCATTACAATTTTATGTGGTTTCGAAAAAATAATTTCTCCATTAGGATAAGAGATGAGGAAGATATGATAAAATAATGACGAGGAAAAATTTGAAAAAGTGAATAGCTATTTATAACCATGAGAAAAAGTGAATTACCTAAATGCCATTGTCCTTTACCCTCCATTACCCTCTTGCCACATCACCTTGCCCTCTCTTCCACCCTGTACTCAAGCTACCATTTGGTCTCTCTCCATCCATTTCATGATAAAACTTCCATTTAATTACATATGTACTAATGTTTAAACATGTTTCATGTGATGTGATGTGATGTTTACTTTTTACTAAATTTATATTTTAAACTTTATATAATTAAGCATGAATACATATACACATACACTAATACACACATATATACATATACCAACTTATTTAGAAATGTGTATACTTATTCTAAACAGTTCATGATGTTTCTGATAACTTTTTGCCAACGAAAAGTCGAAAATTCAAAAAAAGAATTCCAGTCACATTTTCGATTTTTCTTCAAACTAAATATATTTTTAACTAATTTGAAAAACTATTTTACCATCATTTTTTATTATTTAATACAGTTTTATTTTAATTATAAAACCCATTACCTGCATATCCTGCTTAGCACTAATATCCAATCACAATATTCCCAAAACATTTTATCGGCTCTCACAAAATGTCAATATCTATTCATTCAAATATTGACTTAAGTTATATTAGTAGTATCAATTTTCATTTTAGAATTCACTATTCCCTCTTAAGTTAGTATAAGTATGAAATATGTTCCTTATACTTATTTCCATCTTACCACTTCAGTTTATATTTATTCCCATTCAAATCGATTCTTTCATTTTCATATGAATCCAATTTATCTTTACCTATAAATATTGAATTTTATTTTCCATTTATAACTAATTCTCTTATTATTTTAGTTAGTTTCATTCATTAATTAATTTAGTTGCCAATTTAAATTCGTTTTGTCAATTAACAAAATTTCTCCAAAAATTTTCAAACTCCCAAAATTTTCGAAAATTTTTGGCAGAGTCCCCTTTGTACGGAGGAGCTTTTGCGATCTGACAAAAGAGATAAATATATATACATCGACCCACACGGTCGGAAAAACCAAAAACAGTTCATATTTCCTATTTTTATTGCGTAGGCGAACCTTATTTAGTATTTTAAGCAAGCAGCTTATTTATTTAGCAGTTAATGCAACCCAAATCCAGCCATACGGCTTCCAGGTACCTGTACTTACTCAATTTAAACATGTAAGTACCAAATATGTGCAGTTTAACTATATTTCACCTAGTTGCAATGGTTAAAACATATGAATTCTAAATGAAATTCACACCAAACATTTTCTCGTAAGCAAATTATATAGTTTCCATGCTAATTCAACTGTTTCAATTAATTTATAAACCATTCTCATCCTATGTGAATGTTTTTCAATCCATTTGTATATAACCTCATTAATTTGAGTGGTTTAAAACTCAATTGCTTACATTTAGTTTAGTATTAAGCAAACTGAACTCATATTTAATTCAGTTGCTTTCAAACCAATTTATTTTACTCCTATCCATCCAAGGCATTTTAATAACTTCTATTTACATTCAATAACAATGTATTCCTTGCAATTTGACGAGATTTATGTGAATAAATAAGCACTTGAGTTTTATAATCAATTTAAATTGACTCCAACTCAACTTACACTTAATTCAATTCCATTTCGGATTTATTCATAATCCATGTATTCTCATTTCATTGCATTTCAGATTTGAATCCATTCGCTTGCATATCATTTTATTAACCAAGCTAGTTTATTCAAAACCATTAACAACTTAGGTTCATCTTCATTTCCAATTAAATTTCCTTTTTATTTTAATCCATTCACAATCATTTATTTAGCTCAACACATTCCATTAAATTTAATTTATAATCCATTTATTTACATATCATTCCATGTTAGTTTATTCCAAATTATTTTATTTAGCTCGAAGACAATCCGAGCTATTTCATTCAATAACCATTTCTCAACTTATTTAAACCACATTTCATTTAATACTTATTTATTCCATCATTTATTTATTCGATATAATTAGTTCATCCACATTCACTTAAACCATTCTAATAAACTCAAAACATTCTATTTTCCTTATTGTCTCAAGTTATTTCAATCCTTTAATAATTTAAATGGTTACAATTATTTATTTAAGCATTTTCACTCCATTAAATATTATCGGCAACTCACCGAATTTTACTTCAATTAAAATTTATTCTTACTTGATTTAAATCCAATCCACTATTATTAAACTTAATTTTTTAGTTGAATTCAACTCAACTCTTTTCCATCTTTTAGCTTAAGTTTATTCACTCCACTTTTATACTTAAGCTCATTTCGTTTCAAGTAAACCTTTCTCTTCATCTATTCAGCTTAAGTCAATTTACTTCAATTTATTCAAATTTTATTCTTAAGCTCATTCTCATTTTGCAAACAAAGTTCTCTTTTCAATTTATCTTGATTCTATTTTAATTCAATCCCATTTCCAACTACAAATTATTTGATCAATTATTATACATTTTAGCTTTCTAGATTCAGCTCATTCAATTTATTACCTGGCTATTTCCAAGTTATCTTCACTTATGAATTTTATTTGCACATTCAAATCATTGCTATTTTAATCCATTTACATTTTTATTTTTTTATTTTTTTATATACATTTCCGATTATATTTAATTTGTTCACACCTCAAGTCAAATTTTAATTTATAACTCAAGTTCTGAGTCCACTATTCACTTTAAATTTACCACCCAATTTCATGAACACACAATTAAAGTACATTAACTTTACTGACAATTCAAGTCGAATTCAATTTATAACTTGAGTTTATTTCCACTCTTCATCATAAACTCACAATTCAATTCTATCTTAACTCAATTTTGTTTAATTCAATTCGATTGCAACTAAATTCGAATACAACTGAATATTATTTTTCAGCCTAATTAATTAATTAATTTCAATCCAGATAAATTTTTATTTTCCAATCCAATGTAAATTCCATTTTTAACTTTTCCTTTTAAATTTAAATTCCAACATTCAAAGCTTATATTCTCTTCCTGATTTAAAAATCATCTCAATTTATAAGCTTACCACCTATTCCTCTAGGATTTTTAAAACACCCGGCTTTTGGTTTCAAACAATTTAAAATCTCCAACATTCAAATCTCATTTCTCGAAAATTTTAAACCAATCCTGGCTTTTATTTCCAACAAATTTCTTTTGAGACTTTCAAAAACAACTAGCTTTCTAAACAAATCAATTTGGTAGCAATCCGTCACTTAAAAATTCGAAAATGAATACTGATGATGCGGCCGTCATCTTTAGAATTATTTTCTAATAATCTAAGTGATTTCAATGCTATATCACTTTCAAAATCCCTTTAAAACAATTTCCTTTCAGAAATATCTCCAAAACAATTGTGTTATTATTTATCTTCAAAACACTTCCAAAATCCCCGGGATTTAAATTTCCAAATCCTACTTAAATCCATTTTACTATCATTCATTTGCATAGCTTATGCTCATACAAATTCTTATTTGATTATATTTCAATTTATAAATTCCATCTATAATTCATATTTATAAATTTCATTCTAAAATGAATTTATTTCCCTAAATTTTAGTTATATTTCAATTTCTAGTTAAATTTTCACTTAATAATGATAATACTTTAATATTATCATTCTTAACATCCGAGCAACCATATATTAGCTAAAATAGTTTACAAAACTTTTATTTATACCAAAATATATTTTGGGTAAAATTATTTCATTACCCACATTTAAAAAAATACCGTGTCGATTGTTCTATTCAAGTGTTTAGAAACCCCTTCAATACAGTTGCGCAGACTGTGTCGACGAAGGTTCATATGCCACTCAATAAATCAACCAACACAATATTAAAACAATTTATATTCACTAACAAATACGCGCTCATATCTATTAATACGCTCAAACTCATTCTAGAGTACTACTGACTCTATTGTATGAGTAATTCCCACCAGAGCCAAGGTTATCACCAACCTGGCTCTGATACCAACTGTAACAGCCCGCAAATCCGTACCCCTTGAGTCAACACTATTCTACCTAAATCAACTCAAGTTGTATAGAAATACGAACCATTTGGGTTAAAGAAAAAGAGGTAGAAGAAGAAAATAGAAAACAATATCAGAATCTAACCATCACGGCGGACTAAAATATAATAGAAAATAAATGAACTTTACTCAAAATCAAATATATCTGTTTATATATTACATCATCAGAGTACATCGATCAACGGCTCATTAACAACATACAAATGGATACACAGCAACTCAATCACAGTGGAATATATATATATATATATATAACAAGTACGGATATACGTATCATCCTCCAGCTCGTCTCCTGAGCTCCACAGCATCACATCCTGCATTCTATAATACTCGGTCTGACCCGAGCATTACAGTTAAATAACACCCGAGTCAGTCTGGAATACCAGCGTGAGAAAAACACATCCAATTGATTTTTAAAGTTTCAAAATCCTTTGAAAACAAAAGCATCTCGTAAGACCACGCCACAAATAAATATGTGGGGTTTTTACCTTACGATAGCTAAAACAATTTTTATAGAAATCCTCTGATATTATAATAGGGTCTATATACAAATACTTATAAAATAGCCGAAATTGTTACATCTATTAAATTCCAGCTACTAGCCACAGAGTGGGTAATACAAACAAAACTCGTACAAGGCTCGTAGGGAGAATGGATTTCCAACTAATGACTAGGCACTAAGGTACCACCTGTCACAGTACGGGGCCTAGATCACCGTACCGAGGATTACTCCCTTCATCCCCTGCAACACAAGGCCGGAACCATTCCTTACTGAACAGTCCCGAACAAGATAAACCCCGTGGTTGGCGTGACCAACCACCCACTAAGCCGGAATAAAAAGGGACATCTAGACAGGGGAAATATCTTGTCCTGCTTGGGCATGACCCACCTAACCTTGCTGCATATCCCCTGATTTTCAGTTATTTCCGGTTGATGAGGCTTGAGGCTAAGCGTTACCTTTAGAACGTTTTCACTTAGAATGCCCATCGTCCACCTGACGATGTTTCGCAAGCATTCGTCCATACAAGTCCGTCCTGGGTTCGAACGGAACCGAAGGCACTACTCCTACTACATCCATTTTGGAAATATCCTCAGGATTAGTAGCGACTAGCCCTTGCACTTCACTGCTCCATCTTCGAATCCAAAATCGTTTACACGAAACGTACAAACCGGATCGAAGTGGTTTTCGAGAAATTAATCTCGATCGCGGTCTCTTCGAAACGATCAGCGCATTTGTCCAATATTGATAGTCGGTTATTTAACTATCAATTAATATTCACAACATCCATCAAACAATAAATAATTTCCCAAATTATTTATTTACCTCAAATTATCTTCACAAGAGATATTTCTATTTTCAATCCTTTGAAAACAGTTTCAAAACCATCATTCTTTTCAGAATCAACTTTCCTAAATATTTTATATCTCCTCTGAAATCACCAAGCACAAAAATAGATTTTTAAAATAATTTAAAACACATTATTTTGAAACATTTAAGTTAAAATTACTTTAATAATTTTTTAAAAATACATACTATATGAATGTTTGAAATAAGGTTATAAAACTAGATTTCTACTTTTAAAACAAAATACTAAGTTACTTCTTGATAATTACTGCTAGAATAGATTAAAGAAAATACTTACTTTAAACTTTAAATAATAGAAATAATAAATTTTTCAAAACTTGCTTTCTTTAAAAACAGCTTTAAAACATTTAATTTATATTTACAATTTTAACTTTTAAAACATGTACTTGGCCATCTAGGGAAAGTTCCAACTCAATCACTTAAATCAATTCCCCGAAATTGATTTCCAATTTATTTTATTTGAAGTAAGTTTCTTTAATTACTCAATTCATTTCAAAAATTCATTAGTTACGGACTTATTATTATTGTTGTTATTTTCCGTTTGATTTTAAAACTTTTAACTAAAATATACGAATGTCAGGTTTTTTTTCCAATTTCTTCTTTATTCCTTAAGTTAAATCTTAAATATTAAATAAATGTTTGTTTTTATTAAATAATATCATTGAAGTTTCAAACTTCATTAACCTTCTGCTTATTCAAAAATTCATTTCCATATACAGAATTTTATTAATTAAAAAGTGATACAAATGAAAGTTATCACATTCTTCCTGCAGTTTCCAAAACTTTAAAAATTATAGGATTTGGATAAGAAACGCAAAAGTTATGCACAAAATACTAGCTCAGGTTTGCACAAAGCACTGAGTACTCTACGACAACAGGACAGTGAGTTTGCAAGAGGTTTTTCCACATTTTAATCAACTAATTTCAGAAAAGGATACAAATAAAAGTTATAGGACTTCTGTTAGCTTTCCGGAATGACCAAGATCGTCGAATTTGGATTAACGGTTCAAAAGTTATGATCATTTTACTAAAAACATTAAACTTAGCCTGAACTTATGCATTTGCAGGACAGCGACCAACAATTTCAATTTTAGCATAGAAAACATCGAAATCAGGCAAAATAAATAAAGAAAAAGTTTTAGCTTAGTTCCTAAGCTTTCCGAAACATTAAAAATTTCCGAATTCCGATAAGAATTGTAAAAGTTATGGATAAAACAATTCTAAGATTTGAATTTCACAACTTATGTCATTTTGTCTCGGGACAGCGATAAACAATTACAATTTTGGCCAAGATAACATCGAATTTTTTTAAAACTCAAAACTTAAAAGTTTTAGAAAAAAGTCTAAGCTTTCTGCAACATCTAAATTTATCGAAATCGGTTGAGGAACGAAGAAGTTATGGCCAATTTAGTTTCAGCCTTAAGCACAGAGCTAATATTGGTTTTGCTCTCGGGATTACAGTAGAAAAATTCAATTTTGACATGGCTAACATCCAAATTACAGAAAACACAAAACATAAAAGTTGTAGCACATGAAATAAGCTTTCCAGAACATCCAAGAAATCGAAATTTCATTAAGGATTGAGAAAGTTATGGTTAAATTACTAAGCTGCGTTTTTGATAGAACCGAGCCATTTTTACTTATAACTATCATCTCTTCATCACGAATAACATGAATACTAGAAATTAAATAGTTTTTCTCACCTTAAACTTGTGTATTTGACTTGACTCTTTTTCCTTAGCTTTCTCCAAGCTTTTTCACTTTATCTTACTTTTGTTTTTGCTTTGTGAAAGTATCAAAATAAGTGAACATTTCCACCCTTTATATATTAATTTTCAAGGCTAGTTTGGTAATTTTAGTTTTGGACACTTGTCTTCTTCTCTTTGCACAAGCTTTAGAATGTTGACACATGTCTACTTAGGTGTCTTAAGATGTTTCTACACATGGACACATGTCCTTCATTTTTTTATGCAAGCTTTATTTCATGACACATACCTTATTTAGTAATCATTTAAGGTGTTCTAGAAGTGTACACCTAAGTGATATATGTGTCATAATTCTATTTCATCTTAAGATAGGTGTATGGTCTATATTATGCCACTTGTCTTCACCATGTCATGCCACTTATCCTATACTTATACATACTTATACCTTTTGTATTATTATAAATATAAATACAATAGAGATGGTGTATACAAGAAGCTGGACTAATTAAATTATTATCAATTAAATTTTTAGCGTGTTTATATATCGTACACTCACACACTAACTCTGATCAAAACGAAATTTGAAATCCGATAATAATTCAATATTACGGACCCAATGGAACTGGTTTCGTCGAATTCCGAGACTGTGCCTCAGAAGGTTATTTTTAAATTCAATTTAAACGATGAAATTTTCAAAACTGATCAAATCATTGTTGAATTTGATTTTAACACTTCTATCGTCTTCAACGTTATCAATATAAATTTTACAAGCCTTCAAATTATTTTTAACAGGCTTAAAATTCTAGATTCAACAATTTACCCAATTTCTAATTATTAAATTATATTATTTAATTATTAATAAATAGCGATATTTGTATTTCAAGTTAAGATTGCTCTATTGAATATTTAAAATCAATTAAATATTCCGATTTTAAATGCTCGAAAATTCCGGGTCGTCACATTGCACAACTCCAACACTCAAATATATTCCATCCTTCACCCTTCTTCTTCCACCTTCACCACTTCCTAAATCATGGTCGTCCACATCCCTAAGCACCCACATCCGTTCAACCACTCCAATATCTATCTAAGGTCGATTCGAAATTCTTGATTTTGGAACCAAGCCAAATTGCAAGCTGGAGATTAAGGCACGGGTCGGTGGAGGTGGGTCGGGTTAAGGAGGAGCAAGCCCATTCAGGCACGACTTCAAATAAGGTGGCAGCGGCATTCACGGGGCTGAATGAAGGTAGAATGCAGTATGAAGTCGAAGGTTTTAATAGTAGAAAGGTTTGGTTTGACGAAAGCAAATAAAGAAAGTAAGGAAATGAAGTGGAATATTTTGGGTTAAATACCCTATAGAACTCGCGCTTTCAAGCAAACTTGGAAAATTCTCCAAGTTAGGAGTCGGTACCGACTCCTAGATTAGGGGTCGGTACCGAGTCCTAAATTTTCCTTTCAAAAAAATGGTATACGTATAAACTTATATATATAGTATATGCATATGTGTGTGGATGTATATGCACATATGGACTTGTGATGAATCATGTGTGTGCATACCCAATATCTGATGATCAGAACCAAAGGGAGATTAAGTTTGAACCTGAAAAATCCTTGGATGGAATCGGTTTAAAGTCGTCAAGCTCAAAATGAAATATTATGAGATTACGTTCCAAATTTAAAATTCCAAATGCTGGTAGAGTGTCGCGGCAGATAACTATGGGCATAACTTTTCATTGAATCGATTTACAACGGTAGCGACCATTCGAAACATAGGGTGGAGTCCTTCATGACAATTCCTATTTTTCTCGATTCAAAGCATATCACGTTGGAAACGAGATGCAATTTGGGGGGCAAGTGTTATCTAGGCTTTTGATCAGGCAATGTTGGGACAGATTTGACGGATCAAGCTCAGAGTTACCAAGGCAAGGTCCAAAGAGATAGCCCAAACGTCCAGAAACCAAGTATAACAAGATCGCAAGGCCAAATCCAAAACAACCCAAAAACCAAGTCAAGTACAAATGCAACAATGTTAGGGTTCAGTACCGACCACACCCTATAGGTTAGTATTGAGTCCTACTTTCACCTTAGATGGACCCTATCTTCTGCCTAAGCCTCCAACATGATGCCTTGAGCCTATTTGTAATGTTAATTTGTTGGTTCAATACAATTCTCCATCGATCTCCACGAACACTGGAAGTTATAACACTCTCTTCCACAACTCCATCATTTGGACTCGGAAAAAAGTTAATATTGGTCCAAACAACTATGAAATCACAAAGCTAACCGCAAGATAGGTCAAGATGAAAACTTGAAGACAACCGGTATGGCCATCTTAGGGATTAGTATCGAACCCTACCCAAGGATCGGTACCGACCCTACT
Source organism: Allium cepa (assembly GCA_030765085.1). Taxonomy (NCBI): domain Eukaryota; kingdom Viridiplantae; phylum Streptophyta; class Magnoliopsida; order Asparagales; family Amaryllidaceae; genus Allium; species Allium cepa. Next base: position 162,026,396 of record CM060939.1, read on the forward strand.
TCCTTATGATGTTGCATCAACTTTTATGGGAGAATTGGTCTAAATCATGGATAATAGTTTGGAGATATTTTATGCGAGATATTAGGCTCTCTACCCCTATAAATAGGAGTGTAGTTCTCATTTTTAAAGATTTGTTGGCTCCAGTTCTATTCTAAGTTATATTCTTGTAATTTTGAAAATCTAAGTGTCAGAGTTGTACTGACCCTTAAGAACTTATACCTTCAAATTGAGAATAAACAATAAAAGATTAGAGTAGACGTAGGCCTAGCTTTGCCGAACCACTATAAACTATCATGTGCTCTCTTTTCCTCATTTTCATGTACTTTCTTCATATTATATCCTCTACCTTAATTCCTAGGTGTTTGTGCCATTTTTGATTCAAACACATGGGTGATGTTGATCATTGAACTAAGCATACCATATTTTTTGTATCCACTTGACTTTTAGAATACCCTTAAAGTTTCAGTGTTTAAATAACATGTCGTGCATATAACAGGCTAACCTAATATGAGAGTTCCTACATTAATTATCTCAGAAATGGCAATTTTGTACAAAAATAGTGCAACGTAATCTGTTTGCTTTAAGTGACCACTATTTATATAGCAAAAGGAAATCATTTATAGACTCACATCACATATATCTAAACAATCTAATTCGATATTAGTAATTTAACTCAGGAGGCACATTATCATTCCTCCTCGTTTATTCTACTTGAAATCTTAGCAAGAAAAAAATGATCAACCTATACAATTACGATTCAACAAAATTCATTATTATGCTCAACACTCAAAAATAATCTAGTTGATTAGCTATTAAACTAAACCAAGATAGAGTATCACATTGGTTAGTTCAGTATTAAATTAATAATAAAAAATTATTAGTAAAATATTAATCAATCGCATTACTTTTGGATATGTCCAGCAGATGGTATGAGGATACCAATAATTTTTTGTAGCAGTATACTACAAAGATACTTTCAAAGATGATAAGAAGAAATTTGAATATTTGAGTACGTTAACTTGAATTGTAAAAAGTACATCAAAATAAAAGTCATGTAAGTCATATAATATGTTTTCTATATGTGGTAAACACAAATGTATATAGATATATAGACTGAAATAGAGGATAAACTAAAATAACTATGAAGTTAAAAAAAATCTGTTTACATATAGTCGGCATGTGCACACATACATTTAGGGTATCGACTTCTCTTTGTCATGACTTTACAGGTACATACAGGTGGATCAATGTTTATTAGAAGATAAAGGGAATACCTATGTACTCTACGTAGATAGTGAGAAACTCAGTTGTAAACAACAATATAAAGATCGAGTAAACCGATAATAATATCATGACAGTTAGTACATGTCCAAAGGATAATATTCACAAAATGTTCCATAAAGGTAATATTAAGATTTTAACTAGAGCATTGTTTTATATAAAGTAAGTTGGTTATATATTTGAGTGGTAAATTGTAGTCAATTTTCAGCCCACCATTGGACATAGAGGAACTACATGTCAATGTGAACCGAGATTCATTTAATGGTTATTTGAAATACATAAATAAGCAATAGTATCAAACAATTGCCGAGAATAACATTATGAAAGAAACCAATGATTAAGTAAACTAAAATAAAAAATTATAACCAATATTAGAAAGAGTAGACCATGACTATGATTAGTAATAAAAAATAGTAAACCAAATATCGCGAGTAATAATAATCATAATTTCAAGTGGTAAAAAGGGTAATACCTAGAAATCAAAATGGAACAGCAGTTTCGATAGATCAAACTTCCACAGCTCGTGAATTGACGATATTTGTATGAGCAGATCTTGTTAACCCAAAAAAATGGATCAACACACTAAATCAATTGTGAAAGCACCAGTGCAAATAATCAACAGCATAAATCTCAGATAAACAACAAATATAAAGCAGAAGTAAGAAAAGAGACATGGAATATTTATAATGGTTCGGTTGACTCTGGCCTACATCCACTTTAATCAATCTTTATTATGATTATACTAGTTGAATCTCTCTGGATATCAATTAGTTAGGTCTTAGATCTAAGTTGCAATGAGTTACAATAAGTCATAAGCACAAGGGTTGACTGGAGAATCATAGTAACCCCCTTTATGACTGTTGTGAGAGAAGAAAGCTGAAGAAGTGAAGGAATTCTGGTAGAGTACTCACGGCTCTCGCCCTAAAAGGATCCATCTCGAGTTGCAGGTAGGTAAGTGTTTACAGGGGAATTCAATGAGTATTGGGCCAGAAGTCCAAGTGCAGAAGAGTCCAATTGTTATGCCAAGTGGTTGCCGAAAATCTCTAATCAATCTGAGTCATTTCTATTGATTTCTAGCTATCCATAGAGAATGGATCACTAAAGATCCATCAACATAGCATATTTTTCTATTAGAAGCCTTTACTTAGTGCTACGAAGGAGCTCGGAAAGTTTGAGGGTGATCCGATCTATGTTGATGGATCGCTAGCTATCCATAGGGGATTGATCACTAGCTATCCATAGCGGATGGATCGCTAGCTATCCATTCACTTAGAATATTTTTAAGGGATCTTTGTTTGGTTATCTTTCTATCTTTTATTTAAGTGCCTCGTTCCTATATCAAGTCATTTGGAGTTAGTTTAATCATCTATCTTCGTAGGTCATCTGGTCTAGAAGAATCATCCATAACTCAGTCAAAACTTAATGAAGTCAGAAGAAACTTTGTAGATATTCATTCTAAGGTGTGTGGGACCTACCATAAAAATTTCAGATGGTGGGGTCCAATCTACATGGACCGTTTGCTATTCACTTAGTTAGGTTGCTAGTGATCCATCAAAAAACCTCCAAATGATAATATTTCTTCTATGAGCCTTTTATATGACTTTTAAGTGTTCTCTCAAAATTTCAAGTCAATTCGACTCCGTATGAGTTCTCTAGATCCATTTTAAGTTAGCTACTTTTGACAAATAGCTTAAATCAGATGAGTCTTCACTTCTCGAGCTAAATTGTTTGGCATGCTAAGAAACTTGGCAAGCGTGCTTAGAAATGGTAATGAATCATAATGCAAGAGGTTTGGGCAACCCACGATGCTTCCATATGGATCGCTAGCGATCCATCTACTTAATATTTTATTGGATGATTTTCCTTGAGTCCTATTGACTTGTTCGCTTAGTTGTTTAGGTTGAGTCTCAAGTTATTCTAGCATAGTCTGAATATTCTAACTCCTATTGCATTTTGCTGGGTTAAAAACCCGGTTAACACTTGCCTTCCAAAGTATGCCTTTTGAATGAAAGGTGTGCTTTGCTTAAGAATAAGTTCCTAATTCTTCAGTCTTTGATAATTGAGCTTTCCAGCTGCTTTATCCTTCGTGAGTCGTCCAATTCCATCGGATTCTCTTGCCAATCACAAGTCGTTCCAAACCCGTTATATCCTAGGACTTCTAACTCTGCCTAAGTGTAATTTATACATCATAATCATTCTGGTTTCATTTAGAGTTATTACATTACATGTCTCAAATCATCCCGTGTTCATCCAGGATTTACATCATTACTACTCAGATTTAATTTATCAAAATCATATTATGTCACGTCATATATCAAAATCATCCTACGTTCATCTAGGATTTCTATTTGTAAGGCATTCAAATCCTTTTTGCAAAAGTCAAATCCGTTTTAAGGTTCAATCTCTCCAGACCGTTTAAGTTTATTATACGATCCCTTCGGATCATTTGATGTTAGTTTAGAGGACGATCTCTTCAGATCGTTTGTTGTTTCAGTTCCAGAGGATGATCTCTCTGGATCATTTTCTTATTAAGTTAAGGGGGATTAATTAAGCCCATTCGCTCACTCTCCGATGAGGGGGCTTATTTCTTGCACTCTGGTGTCGTCTCTTCAGCTAGGACTCTATGGCATTGGATATCGTACAAGTCCATCCACTCGCTCTCCGGTAAGGGGACTTGTACCTTGCTCTCCGGTCTCGTCTCTCCAGTCGGGACTCTATGGCGTTCAAAATTAGTCATCACATTAAATAAGATTTTACAAAATTCAAATTTCAAATCAAAGAAAACAAGTAGAAATTAGAAAAGCATAAATCCTTAAAGTTTATCCCAGACATCCGACTTAGAGCGTGGCAAGGGACCAATCTAGGTTTTGTGCACGTCCAAGCGATCTGAGATTATTACCCTAAGTAGTCATCTCGGATATCCTACTCAGAGCAGGACTTGGAACCAATCTAGGTTTAGTGCACGTCTGAGCAATCTGGGGTTATTATTGTTTTTACCATTAATATATGAAAAGAAAAGTACAAAAAAGAAACCAAAGCAAAGAGTAGCAGCCAGATCTAACTTACCATCCATCTCGGTTATGAGATCATTTGTCTTGTCCCAGATCCCTGAGTATTCCTTGAAGAATATGCTGTGGGCGGTGGCAGATCTGGCTATGTTATCACAGGTTGTTTCCTCACGTACTACGATAGTTGGTTGTTCCGAACCAGTTCTTCTCTCATATCATGAAGGTTTCAGCACTCATTCATTTCATGTCTGCCCAGCTCATGGAAGATGCAAAACTTTATAGATCCTTTCTCTCAATCAGTGGGCTCTCTTCTCGAAGGCTTTCGATAGGGAACTTGCTCCTTAGTATCTAGGTATATCCTTTCTAGGGTTCTAGCCTTCTCAGAGTAGGAAGAGAATTTGGGTTCCCTCCTTTGTCGTTTCGGTTCCCTAAAATCATCATCGACTTCTCTTTTCCCTTTGTCTTTTCCAAATCCTGCTCCAGAGCAACCCTTGCCATCCACAACATACATTTTGGCATCTTCAGCTTCATCTTCAGCCAGCATCCTCTTGTGGTAAATATCTCTTGGCTTCACAGTAAAACTCAGTAAGATCCATTAGTGGATCCCTCTTAAATACAGCCATAGAGTCGATCTTGCCCACAACTCTAGACACTGCCGCCATCAAAATCACTGATGGGTCCGGCCTATCAAGCGCAGCCGCTGCTACATTGAATCTTGCTAAATAACTTCTCAAGGTCTCCTCAGGCCTTTGTTTCACATTTTCCAATGTCATCACATTCTTCGGTTTTCAGACTTGAATTCGAAATTGTCTTAAAAATCTGCACACTAACTCGATCCATGTGCTAATGGATCCATTCTCCAGTTGTCTAAATCACATCGTCGCCAAGCTCATCAAGTATAATAAGAAGCACCGCCACATTACTTCCTCACAAGCACCCATCACCTCCATATGTTGGATATATCTCATCAGATGAATCATTGGATCAGTCTTTCCGTCATACATTTCCAATGTAGGAAGCTTGAAATCGAAAGGATTTCTTGTAACGATCCCGAATTTTTACTAAATTTAAATTGATAATTAAATTAATTTTTGAATTTAAATCTATAAAATTTATTAGTAAATTGATTCGAGTTTCCCTAAATTCAAATAAAAATATATATTAAATCATACGAATTTAAATATTGTACATATGTGATTTGGATTTAAATTTCAAGAAAATGGATTTACTATAATATGAATATATATGTATATATGTACATACATTGAGTTTGAGTTATTGTTTTAACTAAATGATTTAAAGATGAAATTATTTTTAACTTGATTTAAAATGGTGAAATTTATTGATAAATTGATTTGAAAATTCAAAATGAAGTCTTTAAAATAAAATAAACAAATTTGCTAAATTTAAAACAACACATTATCTAGAATATACAAAGTAATAAAATATTTGTAGGCAATAAGTATGAACACAGATAAAATAAAAGAAATAAACATAATAAAATAGAAGTTTATTTATGTTATTAAGCCATAAGAAAAGAAAAGAAACAACATTTAATATGAAATAAAGTTGTCAATAAATATGCAAAGTAAACAAAACAAAATAAATACAAACAAAACATCTTCAAAGACATGAATATGTAAAAGCAAACCGTACATATACAAACAAATATAAAAGTAAGTATGCAGGCTGGAATAAACAAAGTAATGAAAAATATCTATGAACATAAAAAAATAAAATAAGTAAAAACATAAAGTACTAAGCAAATAAATGCAAATATCCTAAGTACACAACATTGCATATCATCAGCCACCAAAATATGAGATCTGCAGCCATATTTCTAATACACCTCAAACTATATAATACAACATCACTGCAGGCATGCTTTATAAAATAAAAAGTACAAAAAGAACATACTATCACCCTGTGCAACTTGTAACCCCTAAACATATTCTTTTCTTTTATTTATACCAGCCTTCTCCTCCCAGTTCATCCACTAAGTAAAAAAAAAATCTGAGTAAATATCATAACATAAACAAGCTTCACACTTAAAACATTTTCCAAGCAATCAAAGCTTGACAGTTTAGAAGCAAAGAAAAGCTTCAGATAACCCAGATTTCAACTTCAACTCCTGAAGTCAACATGGTCTGGAAAGTGAGTAACTCCACCTTTAAAAATTTAAAGTATGATATAGTTGAATATTATTGCTGTGATCAATTTTGTTTTGAGATATGGGTTTGCAAATTTCTAAAGCTTGATGTATGCAGGCATTAGAAAAAATTATAACTTCTCTGTTTAATCTCAGAGTGCAGAACAACAAAGAAAATTCATTTTCTTTTTTTCTAATCAACATTAGGCTTTGGTTTTAGAACAAATTAGTCGTATTTAAGAATGAGTTATAATCTAAAAATAGTTTCATGAAGTACAAATGGATATAGAATGAAAAATCAAATTTTTACAGTTAAGACTTTAAATTTTGGGATTTTCGAACCTCGTGAATCATTGATTCAAGTATATAACTTGAATCCTAAATGGAAGACATGAATTTTAAATCTTGTTTGATGATTTTTAAGCAATTGGTTTGAGAGGAGTTTGAAGATGTTTGCATTGGGTATTTTCATCGATTGCCGGCGGTAATGGGCACTGGAGGTGTCGGGGTTGCTGGTGGGGGTGGTCGAGCCTACGGTCGTGGTAGGAAAAATGTCTGGAGGCGGCGACGGCGGCGGAGCTTTGAAATTTTTAAACCTTGTTTTGGAGGGTCGAGTACTTTTGATTCGTTCACCCTATTGGATGCATCGAGTTCGACGCAGTTTGGAGGGACGGTGGATGGGTCGTAGGTGAAGCCGAGGCTGGAGTTTGGTGGCGAAGGGTGGTCGGAGCGTCGAGCAGTGGTCGTTTCCAAGTTTTTGGGTTGTGGGGGTCTGCCTGTTCCAGGTTTCGAATTTTTATTTGAAATTCGATCTCAGCGACGTGGCGGAGTTTCGACGATCGAAGGTTGGTGCAGGGATGGATTTGGACTTGTTCGACGTTGCAGTGTCGCTTGGAGCCGGTCAACGGCGGTGTATACGTGCACCGTGTATTTGTTGGAGGTCAGGAAAAAAATATGTAAAGTGGGGAAGAAGCAAGGTAACTTGCGTGAGTTGACTCGAAGCATTACACGAGTTTTACTCGAGTTACTTCGGGTTTCGCTCGAAGAAATATGGTTTTGGACTCAGGGCAATGTTGACTTAACTCGAGTAAACTTAAGTTATAGGTTTCAGATTTTTGAAACCTGTCGGTGTGCAATTTTGAAATTATAAATGGAAATTTTAAAAAAAAGTTGAAGATTTAAAAGTTTAAACCTAAAATAAATTTCAAATCAGATTTTAAATTTTAAAATAAATTTTAGTTTATAACTTAAGTGTTTAAAATAAATTAAATATAAAAAAAACAAAAAGGGAAAATTTATTTTTAACTCTTTAAGAATTTCCTTTAAAATAAATTGTTCTTTTTTTTCATGTAAATTTTAAAATATTAGAAAATTCTATTTTAAACTTATTTAAAAATAAATAAGAATTCATTTCAATCTTGAATTTAAAATGGAATTGAAAAGGGAATTTGAAAATAATAAATTAGATTGATTAATTTAATAATAATTATTTGTGGAATTGTGAAGAGTAATTACTTAATGACAGTAATTAAAGAATTAATTATTAAATATAATTAAGTGAGTTAATTGGATTAGTTCAGATTTATCACTTAAGTTAATTAACTTAGAATAACCACCAGAAAATTTTAGAAATTATAATTACTTAGAAAAGTAATTAATTGATAATTACCGGATGTAATTGATTAAATGATAATCAGTAATCTGGGTATAATTATGTGTTAAGGGGTTAGTTTAATTTATTTATTAAATAATTAATTAATAATTGTGATAAATTAAGATAAATTAAATAATTAAAGGTTAAATTGATTCATTAATTAAGATTGATTAGTCCGTAATTAAAAGTGAATTAATAAATGATAAAAAGGGGATTTTATTCTGAAATAAATTGAAATTAACTTAGGATAATTAACCCAGATTTATAATTAATACAGTTGATTCAAATTTATCAGTCAACTAATGAATTTTTCTTGTGGATGTTTGAACTTGACTGAACAATTAATTTGTCTGATATCCCTGATATTGATGCTTTGAGATATATCCTGTTTTGGTGTTATGATCTGAAATGTAATTTATTTATCTGAGATAAATGTAATTATTATCTGTGATATATATATATCTGTATTCTGTAAATAAAGATAAGCATTATGGTTTATACCGCTTATCAAATATAAGCGTTATAGTTTATACCGCTTATCAAATAAGTTTCTGTATTTGATCTGTGATGGCTGAATGATGTTGCACTATTGTGTTAAACTCCTAGACCACACTTATACACACACTAATATGGATTTCACGAGGAAATCGATTAAGTCACGGATTTTTGAAAACGATTTTAAATAGACAATCTGAATTCAAATGTTTTGAAAAATGGATTGGGTTTAAAGTGAAAAACATTTTGAAATGGAATTTCAAAGATAAAATTTATTTTGAATAACTTAGTTGAGTTTTGAAATTTAAATATTTTGATTTAAATTTTGAAGTCAATATTTAAAATTGAATTCTATAATTTGAAACTAGGGATTAAAGATGTTTATATATGGGTTAAACTATTTTAAATATCCATTTGGGAATGTGGACATAATTCAAGAACCTTAACTCGTATAAATAGATCGGATTTTCAAAATGAAAACTGTTTGTTTTAAAAGAATAAAAGCTTCCAGACAAGAAAAGAAATTCCAGTTTAATTAAAGGAATTTAAAAGATTGAATTGGAAAAGGGTTTTCCAAGTTATGAGTGAATTCTTTTTGAAAACTATGAATTGAATTTGTTTATTTTTAACAGATTTAAAATGGTGATTTGTTAATCCAATCGAAATGGAATTGTTTTGAAAACTATGAGTTGAATCCTCGTTTAAAGATTTTAAATGAGTTAACCCAATCGAAATGGAAATTGTTTTAAAACCTATGAATAGATCTTTATGAAACGAAGTGAACCGTGTGAATTAAATCTTTTTGTTTAAAAGATTTGAAATGGTAATTGGTTTAAACTATTTTGGAAGAAAGTTTTGGAATTTTTAAGTTGTGACTTAATTGAAATCCCATATCCATATGTTTTAAATATTGCGCTAACTATTCGGTTTAGCTAGGAAAGGACCTTTGTGTCGTATAACCCATTCCGAATATGTGATTCGACGTTATGGATAGCATTTGAAGACCGGTGATGAAGACCGGGTATTTGCGAGAGCGATAGGATGACCTATCGATTATCTCTGCACCGAGTCGCGATGGTATAGAGATTCCCTAAGTGATGGGAAGTCCGATCGGGATTGTAAATACCCAGATTTGCAAGGACTTCTTTGGAAGTGCCTTCGGTTCTGTTCGAACCCGGAATAGACTTGTATTGATTGTATGTCTGACATTACAAGTTGAGATATAAAGCTGATTTCCTTCAAATATATTTCTTTGGTGGCGGAGAATTTATTCTCTTAGCATTAACACCCTTCTCTGAGACGTACGAGCTCAGAGGTTATGTAATTGATGGTTATCAGCGATATATTCCCAATTTGGTAATGTGACATGCTGAGTGTTGCTGTGAAATGATCATTGTTTGATCATTTGTGATATGATCATTTGTTTGATCATTTATCTTTGTGATCATTACTTTGATCATTTGTTGACCCAAAGCATGGCTTTGTACCAAAGCGTGGCTTTGTGGACGAGACTTCGTCGGACCTCACACCCTGGAATGGTCGAAACAGGAAAGATGCCGCAAGGTTATTTGGGGTAGCACCCCTTAGGGTATGTGCATTTCCTTCTGTATAGAAGTGGTATCATGGTATGGAGCCCAGATACTTAACTTATGTTGATATCGCAGATATATATATATGTATTACTTTGTGATTTGTTGCTGGGGCCCCGGATAAAGGTCAGTTACGATCGGGGGATGGCATACTCGTGTCAGTAGTTACCCAGTTAGGAGTAACCCGGCCTTGTGTTGGCAGGGATCCGGTTTGGTTCTCGGGAACATCCTTCCAGAGGCGTTCTCATGTGGCAATGGGAAGTTCCTTGGCCTGACCATTTGTTGGAAATCTAAAGAAACAATACGAATCATGTACGGTTTTAGTTGTATAATCTGCCATGGAATGTGGCGGTAACCTGCTATTGAACATGGTAGCTATAGTAGGCATACGATAATGGTCGTATGTTGGCTAAGATTTATATCTTTACTTTCGAAATGATTTTTACTACACTATGCACTAGTAATAATATCAAATGTTTCTTTTTAATGCGTATCAAGCATCTTTGACTATCATAAGGAGAAATCTCCTCCGATTCTGCGTTTGCATTGTGTGTGTGTGCGGGAGGCCTTATGGTAGTCTCATTTCTAGAAGCATTGCGAATTGACTTTAAAATCTTTTGTTGATAGTTTTTAAAGATAAACTGTTTTTGTTGCTTACACCAGTCCCATGACTGATCCGGAGTTTATTGTTTCTTTCCTAAACTCTGGGTGCTCAAAATTTTTCTACACGAGCAGTTTAGAGTTGGGTTTTTCAGATAGTTAGGTTCAGTGAATTATCTGGAGCTAGTTCAATCTTTGGATGTGGACGAGACTTGCTTGTCTTTGTGTATCGTGATGTTGAAACAAGCTGTTGCTGCTGGAGTTCTCTTTTGAAGACTATCTTAGAGTTATATTGTTCCGCTGCTAGATATTATCTATTTTCCTTTTTCCGCTGCTATTTTATTGTATCATATCTCTGATGTATATTGATATCTATTGGGTCATCTGTTGTATCAGATATTGTATCAAAGCTGTATATCAATGTATTATTCTTTTATTCCGCTGTGTTGTTTACTTAATGTTGTTATAAGCTCCGACGAATCGGATTTGAACGGTCGAATCTATGGCATTCGAATACGATATGAAGTATGGATGTCGATTTTCGAGCGCGAAAAATCCCGTTCGTTGCATTTCTCGCATTTCGGATATTAGCAGTAAACGGGTTTCTGTTCACATCTTCCAAACCTGATCCATGGGTCCTCCTCTAACCAACCATCTTACTAATTCAGCAATTCGATTTTCACCATCCAACATAGGTCTTCATCCCACAATGATGTTCTTCCCCTGATTTGGCAAAGGAAATCCAATGCATACTCCACTGGTTGCACACTAGTGTTCTTCCCTACTCTCCTAGTATCATTCTATCCTCCGCTCCTCCGGGGTAGCCCTAGCACATATTCCTCTGCTGGTTGCACTCTAGTGTTTGGATTAGCTCCCGTACCACTGATTCCTAGAGTTTTAACAGTCGCTCCATTGTTAGCCCATTCAGTGTCGGCTCCAATACTGATCCCATCATCAGCGTTGATTTCCAGGTTGACTCCTGTGTTGCCCCCAAGTATCGGTTTCTCTGGGCATGGAGGCAATGTTCCATCTCATTCTAATCCGACTCTAGTAGCTCCTATATTGTTTCCTAGGGTCGGAATTCCTATAGATCTTGCAGTTCCTTGTTGTCCCATCCTTTGGAAGAATCCCTCCATCATCTCTTGTTGCCAAGCCAAGATTCCATCATGCATCTCCTTCATTTGCCTTTCCATTTCTTCTCTAGCTACATAGTTGGATTAGCAAGAATTTAAAGATACATCCTTACTTCCTCCAAGCTCTGGTTGACTTGCTCCTGTTTTAGATCTAGTGTTAGGCCTCTACTATTTTCCCAAATCTCATACTCAAGCTTCAAGTTTTCGGATCTACCTTTGTTCTCAGTGAAAGCACCAAAATATTAACCCAAAAAATGGATCAACACCCTGGATCAAGTGTGAAAGCACCAATGCGGATAATCAGCAGCACAAATCTCAAATTGACAATAGATAAAAACTAGAAGTAATAAAAGAGACATAGAATTTTTATAGTAGTTCAGCTGACTATGGCCTACGTCCACTTTAATCAATCTTTAATATGATTATACTAGTTGAATCTCTCTAGATATCAACTAATTAGTCCTTAGATATGAGTTACAGTGAGTTATAATAAGTCATAAGTACAAGGGTTGACTGGAGAATCACGATAACCTCCTTTATGAAAATTGTGAGGGAGAAAAAAGTTGAAGAAGTAAAGGACTTCCACTAGAGTAATCACAACTCTCTCTCTCTCTCTAGAAAGATCCATCTCTAGTTGCAGATATCTGAGTATTTATAGGGGAATTCAGTGAGTATTGGGCCAAAAGGCCAAGTGCAGAAGAGTCCAGTGGTTATGCCAAGTCATCACCGAAAATCTCAAATCAATCCGAGTCATTTCTATGGATGACTACCTAGCCTTAGAGGATGGATCACTAGCTATCCATCAACTTAGCATATTTTTCTACCAGAAGACTTTACTTAGTGCTACGAAGGAGCTCGAAAAGTTTGAGGGTGGTCCGACTATCTGATGGATCACTAGCTGTCCATAGGAGATGGATCGCTAGTTGTCAATAGGGGATGAATCCTTAGCTATCCATCCACTTATCATACTTTTGAGTGATCTTTGTTTGGTTGTTTTCCTATCTTTTATTTAAGTGCCTTATCTAATCAAGTCGTTTGAAGTTATTCCGATCATCTGTCTTCATGGGTCATCTAGTCCGGAAGAATTGTCCATAACTCGCTCAAAACTTAACAAAATCAGTTGAAACTTTGCAGGTACTTTCTTTGTAATGTTTGGGACCTACCATAAGAATTTCAGGTGGTGGGGCCCATTCTACATGGATCATTAGTGATCCATCTAGTTAGGTCGCTAGAGATCCATCAAACAATATCCAAATGTTCCCTTTTTAACCTTCTTTAAATCTTCTAAGTGTTCTTCCAAAATTTCAAGTCAATCCGACCCGGTATGAGATCTCTAGGTCCATTTTAAGTTAGCTACTTTTGATCAAACACCTTAAATCAAATGAGTCTTCACTTTTCGAGCTAGATTGTTTGACATGCTACGAAACTTGGAAAGCATGCTTAGAAATGGTAATGAATCATGATGCAAGAGGTTTTGTCAACTCATGATGCTTCCATATAGATCGTTAGTGATCCATGGATGATGGATCACTTACGGTCCATCTACTTAGTAGTTTATTGGCTAATTTTCTTGAGTCTCATTGCTTGTTCGCCTAGTTATTTTGGTTGAGTCACGAGTTATTTTAGCATAGTCTGAATATTCTAACTCTTAATGAATTCTAATGGGCTAAAAACCCGGTTAACAGATCCACTATAGGTTACAAATACACCTTGAAACAACGGAAACTCATCATAGAATAACCATTACATTTGATTTCATTCACTTCAGCCTACGTCAAAATTCAATGGTCAATAAAGCATTGAAACTATGGTAGTCTATTGGAAGGAAAAATTATTTAGGAACTCCTAAGATCAATTGCAATTAGCTTAGAAAAGGAGGGAATTTTTTAAGGTTTGACTGAATTCAGTGAGAATTGGAAAAGCGGAAGGAACGTGGATGGAGGTAGTGGGTTTCATTCACTTCAGCTAACACTAACATCAAAATTGAGTGGCCAATAAAGCATTGAAATTGCAGTTGTACGTCGAAAGGGAAAATTATGCAGAAACACCAGAGATCAATTGCAATCAAATTAGAAAGGAGGGAATTTTTTAGGTTGTTGACCAAATTCAGTTATGTGAATTGGAACTGGAGTTTCGAATGTGGATGGAGTTAGTGGGCGGCCTGTCAAATAAATAAAGAACGGAATAGAATTTGAGAATTTTGAAATGATAGACAGAGACGATGACACGTAAACAAGATTGAGTTTGTGCTTTCAAGTTTAAGTAATAGAAGTAAGGCTAATTCTATTTAAACTAAGAAAAATGATGTGTTCCCCCTCCAAAAAAAACATACACACCACCTGTTTTACTGAGTTTCCTCCCATTGTTTCTAGTTTTTCCTATATCTTTTTCACGTACCCAAATTTATTTCTCTCAATAAAAAAATCTGCTATAATGAGAAGTCAATTTTCAATATTAAAAACGTTATATCTTTCAGTAGAAGTATCGAATTTCAATTTCATTTTCACCATTAAATTGCAAATATTATTATCTTTCGATTAAGATCAATATGTGTTATGTTTTAATGATTTTTTCAACTTTTACAATAGCAAATATTTGTCGAGAAATGGCAAATATTTTCCGCTCTTGTAAATTAAAAAAATACAAGCACATTCAAATTATCAAACACATACACACTCAAATTACATTGTGATCAAATTATATTGTTTACATTGTCATTGTTCTCAAACATATTCAAGCACAAACACAATCATTAATAACAAATACCATATTTTTCTTAAAACCAAAATAAAAGGAAATTATTCCGTTGAACATATTGAGTTCATTAATCCTAAGCTTGTCGGGTAAATATTTTTCGTGCCGTAAATTAAAAAATTCAAGCACAAACACATTCAAATTATCAAACACATACATATTCAAACTACATTGTGATCAAATTACGTTGTTTACATTGCCATTTTTCTCAAACATATTCAAGCACAAACACAAACATTAATATCAAATACCATTATTTTTTTTCTTAAAACCAAAAAAGAACGTAAATTAATTTCATTATGCATATTGAGTTCGTTCAACCCAAATTTGAGGGCAAATATTTTCCTGGCAAATATTTACAATGGCATATATCTGCTGCCCTTGTAAATTAAAAAAAAAATTAAGCACAAACAAAATATTACTCATTCCAAATTTTTCACGTGATTGGTATATCTACATAAACAAAATATCGTATTACCAAATTTTATACTGCATTCCAAATATTAAAAATAAATATCACTCACCTCATATGTTATAAACTCCTTAGTGTAGTCCAATATAATTTCATTATCATTTTCATCTTCTTCATTTGATAGTGCCATAATCTATAAAAAAGCAAAAATTAAAATTATATAGGGGGTATTTACAGTGGAAAATATTTGCCACCACTATAAATTAAGAAAATTGTCAAGCACTGTCACAAACCATGCAACAAGCATTGGTGGTGCCATAATCTGTAAAAAAAAATTATGCAACAAGCTGTATCACAAATAACCACGCAATGGAAAAGTGTGCTTATTTCAAACAGCCACGCATTGTTAGTGCATGGCTGTTTGTAGGAACCACGCATTGCTAGTGCATGGTTCCTTCACACAACCACGCACTATCAATGAGTGGTTGTCTGAAACAACCACGTTTTGCCACCTTCGCGACATTTGCAATTAAAATATATATATGAAATGTGAATGCTTACAGCATTTGTAAACTCAATAAATTCAGTGTTAGTAGCAGTTGGATCATCGAACTCCATCATTTTAATGAAAAAATTCGACAACTTGTAGATTTAATTTGGATTTGGAATTTAATTTGATAGAGGAATGGAGTTTTTAGGATTTTGGATAAAAGTTAGAAAGTGAATACAGTAAGAACGTAAGAGAAGAGATGAGAGGGTATTTTTATCTTTATTTTTTTTAATGGGGGTTGGGGGAACTCAGCATGTGATGACCTAGGTTTTCTGACGTCTGTAATTAAGTGATTAATTGATACTTAAAAATATTAGAATATATATATATATATATATATATATATATATATATTGATTTAGGAACTATGATAAATATTGAATTATAAAAATATCTGAATATAATGAACTGTATAGGAAAAATAATATATATATATATATATATATATATATAAACTCCATTATTTAAATTAAGATGAGACATCCATAAATATATAAATAAAAGTACATACAAGCTTATGATGTTTAAGCATATAAATGCATATACATATATATATATATATATGAAATAAAATATAGAAAGTTGTGTAATTGTGAAAAATATATGATATCAAAATGCACATAAGCAGTGTATATGAGGAATTGTATAAGTATAAAAGTGTGTGGGTGAATATATGTATATATGTTATGGAAACCTTGCATATGGTCTAAGTGGTAGAAAACATATACATAAAAATATAAGAGAACATAGGTATGTAGTATGTATGTACTTAGGAATGAAGATATGTATGTAAACAAAAAGTGAGGTAAAGTTTCAACTCAAGCAAACAGAACTTTTATCAACGCCAGGCATTTAATGTTCAAGCATACAAGGCATATCAAGCATACAATACATCATATCAACATAAAACATCAAAGATTTTATAAAATACCAATTCACCTTTTTTTCAAAAATCAAATCAGGTCAAGCAACCTCTGACCAAATAAAAGAAAGGATAAGAAAAAAAGTAAAACCAGGGATTTACTGTATATAAAACAGAAGAGTGCAGCACCCTACTTTCTTATATATAACTCCGGTGTCTTCTCTATTTCATTTATTCTAAAACTAAGTAAGTTAAACAAATATAAACATTTTTGCCATTTCACAAAACTAAGGAAACAAACTCAACTCAAGAGAAGATCAAAAACAGATCAAGGCAGGGAGTAGTTTACAAAGGTCATTTATTCTCTGTTCAAAACAAAAAAATTGTGAGTAAACTTCTTCATTCAAAAAAAATCTTTATTTTTAATCTATGATTGTGTTTTAAAGTAGAATAGTAATATCAGTTTTGGATACATTGTTGCAAAATAAATATATGTATATGTGCCTGCACGTGAAAGTATGGATGCCTGTATATTTCTTTTTCCTGTCTCTGTTCTTCTTTGACAACATGTTCAAACTCTCAAAAAAATCTATATCTCTTTATCGACACAGATTTAGACTATGATGTTTGAAAGGTTCCTGGTTGTATTGGAGTGTATTTAATTTTAAAAATGACTTCATGAGATACTATCAAGTAATAATACCGAAATAGGATGTACAGGTAAGTTCCCAAATTTTTCAAAGAATTCGATTATGTTAATTCATGATTTCACTGACATAAATGGAAGTGGCGTTAGGAATATTGAATTTTGGTGGAATTTTCATGATTTTTAACCATGTTTATAATGGGGTAGGGGGTGTTGAATGGAAGTTGGTCGTTGATCAAATTTCGATGATGCCAACGATGGTAGGTCTCGGGATTTGGTCAGGAGGTAGCTGCAGAAGGGGGGAGCGTAGGAAAAATGGCGATCGATTTTTCTATTTGGTAGGTAGGCGGGTCGAGGTGGATATAGGGTTTAAGGCGTGTTCTTATATGTGGTCGGTTTTGGGTGGATAACGGCGTCAAGGTGGCAATAGGGGACTGCACACACAGAGGGAGAGAGGGAGAAGGAGACGGCGAAGCGTTGGGCGGAGCTTTACGGTTGATAGTGGCGGTGGTTGGCAAGGCGTGGTGTTTGAAGGGAGGGTTCGTTCGCTCCAGGCCTGGGTTGGGGGTCGTTTTCACGAATTTAAGGGTTGTCGTGGTTCCAAAGGTCGGCATGGGGTGTCGGGGTCGGGGGTGACCAACGTAGGTTGTCGACAGCGGTGAATCTGGTCGGAGACTGGTGTGCACTTGCACACTTTGGTTGCACAGAGAATGATCGAGGTCTGGTAATAAAAGAGAAAAAAGAGAAAGGAAAAGGATGGAAAAGAAGAGAGAAGAGGGAGGAAGAGCGCGTCGGGTTTTGGGCCAGGAAATAAAAAAAAAATAAAGAAAGAAAAGAAAAGATAAAAGAAAAATAAGAGAAAGGCAAAAGAAAACAAAAAGGTAAGGAAAAGCAAAAGAAAAGAAAGAATAAAATAAGAAAAAAAAATAAGGGAAAGAAAAGTAAAAGAAAAGAAAATGAAGAAGGTAAGGAAAAGAAAATAGAAAAAAAAAATGGATAAGGAAAAGAAAATAGAGGAAAAAGGAAAAGGGTAAGAAAAAGTAAATAAAAAGTAAAGTAAAGGAATAGAAAGAAAATAAAAGGGAAAATAAAAGAAGAAAGAGAAGAAAAGATTTTAAAAGAAGAAGGAGTAGAATTTAAGATTTAAACATAAGATGATTCATACTCCCGTTTAATTTAAAGTGGAATGGAATTTTTTAATTTTAACTGAGACAATTAATGGTAAGAAATAATTATTATTATTTGACTTAAAACTTGTGGATAATGGACAGTGCTTTCTAATATTTATTATTAAATGAATAGTTTAATTTGTAATTAATTTGGTTTTGAATATAAATGAATGCGGTTAATCTTAGTATAAATCGTTTGGGTATTGGTTGTAGATCGTTAATTGGGTTAACGACCTATATCTTTACTCATTCTTGGGGGTAATTGTTTTCAAAATTTAAAATAATGAGATTAAAACAATGATACATTTTAATTGAAATAAAATCTATAATAAACCCCCATAATCGGGTATTTCCCCATAGACGATAAATTATTATTTTAAACAATTTACCCCTTAAATTTTTTCACTCGGATTCAAAGAGACCGCAATCGGATACCAGCGTATCCAGAACCACTTCGGTTTAATAATCACTATAAATCTATACGAGTTTGATTTTAGAACCCAATAGGCTGGAATTGAATAAATTAAGTAAACTGAATTATTTTAAATAAGTAGCTATATCCGGGCATTATTACGATATCAATGGATTGTGTAACAAATGTTGGTTATAACAAGATAAAAATTCATAATATTGGACGAGTTACCCTGCTTTTCAAAGAAGTTTATAACTTAAGTATTTCCAGTTGAGTTGGTTTACTCACGCTGGTTTCCTGCCTGACTCGGGTGTTACTTTATTATAATGCTCAGGTCAAACCAAGTATTACAGATTTTCAGGTCAGGACGTTATGGAGCTTTGGAGACGAGCTAAATGGCGGAGACGTATTGATTATATTCCGCTATGTATTAAAGACTGTATTGTCAGTATTTAGGGGCAAGTTATTATAACTATCCAGATTTGTTGTACTCTGATATCTTGTATGTATATTGGCAGTTACAACTTTTCTTTGTATAAAATGCTGTTATTTTATATTATAGTTTGTTCCGCTGCGATTGTGAGATTCTGTACTGTTGTTTTCTGTTCTTCTTCTACCTCTTTTTCTTCTTAACCCTAACAGTCTGGGGTTTCCGACACTCGATTGCTCGGCACTCTATCCAGTGGACGTATTAGTGTCGATTTTTAATGTCAAAAATCTTTTGGGCCGTTACAGGATGTTTTTGAGTTTAAATAGAATTAGCCTAGAATTAATACATAAACTGGTGTTTAAATACATACACTATAATTTTATTTATTATATACAAGTATGAAGGCACGTCCGATGGACGTGAGTAAGGCAAGTTTGTGTAAAATAGGGGATGTGAAGAGAACTATGTGGTATGTGTTTTAATGAAATAATACTATGTGAATTCGTTATGTTGTCCTTACGTACTGAACGCTTAATGGGAACTTACCCTTGGGACCTGCCGTAGAGTAATGTGAAGTTGTTGGTTTCAGTATGTACTAAACAGCTGATAGCATTGCATATTGGGTGGTAGGTATATACTCACGGTCGGTATGTCAAAAAAGTATGTGCATATGTAAGTTAGCGGTAGTGGTAGTTCATACAAATGTCAAAGTATAGTAGAGTGTTATATTCAGATATACAAATGTTGTTGTAACATGTACAGACAAAACGTGTATGTTTGAGGCAACAGAGATAATTAAAAATGATGCTGTAAGAAGCAGAAGAAGCTGAACGTCGAGTTAAAAAAAATAAAAATCTTTGGATTTCAATCCTGATTCTAATTGACTCTTTTCAGTGTCCATTCAATGTTCAAATTCTAGTTGAATACTCAATCCAAATCACAACTGAGAAAGATTGTCCAATTCATGCTCAAATTCAATTAAAAAAATTCACTGTACTCAATCTACCATTTAAGTTTTACAGATTAAAAAAAGGTGGCAGGACAAAGAAAATTAAGGTACGGACTTAGAGATGTAGATGTGCGGATAGACGTTTGCGTATCACAAATTTATGAACCATGCTGTAACATCAGTACTGCAACAGTGAATTATAAATATGTGTAAGTTGAACAGTGCAGAAGCGTGTGAAAAGCAAATTTATTTGTCAATAGTAATTACATGATACCAAATGTGTTGGAAGGAAACTTACATTGTAGTATGAGGAGTGATAATTAGTTACAAATAAATTTGTTATAACAGAAAACATCAAACAGAAAATGTTTAGCTAAAAGATGTATTGTCTGCGAACAGAATTTGTGTTGGAGAAAGGAAGTCCGCCCAAATGTTGGTACATATGGAGCACGTTGGCAAAAGATTGTTCCTGCAGATGAAAATGGCTCAGTCAACATCAGTGAAGCAAGCAAAAATCATTCAAATTGAATGAAAAGTACAGCTGTTGTACATGTGTAATTTTTCGTTTGAATATTTTGTACATACCTGATGATTGGGCTGTCAACTATTAGCTAACGGGTTGCACATAAATGGCTGTCGAAAAAATAAAATATGGACTGGAAACATTGGATTTTCAAAGTCACTTTATTTGTAGAGTCTGTATTTCTAGTCAGTGTTTTGTAGAAAACTACATATATTTAAAACTGCATATATACGATGGAATCATGTAGACGTAAGTGTTCAAACCAAACTATATGCATTTATACGCGAAATTACAGTTTCAACAGTTGAATGTGATAGTCCACATTCGAAGTATTACGTCCTCAAAATCGATAGGTCATTTGAAAACGCAACTATAGAACTGAATGGTTAAAAAATTATGTATTGTACGTAACACATTTTCAACATCAAAGATGGAGCCGAAACTCTGTAGTTTGAAAATAACTTTATTTTTAGAATGTATATTTGTAGTGAAAGCTATGTGTAAAATTGGATATATTGAAAAGCAGAAGATAATGTGGAACCATATAGACTCGCATCTTGAAACCAAACTGTATGCTTTTAGACCCGCATCTTGAAACCAAACTGAATGCTTTTATATTAGGAATTAAATTTCCAGAAAATGATATATTATATGTGTTTAAAACCTTATATATTTTGAAAATGTTTATGGCAAAATCTGAATCTATTGAAACCTATTGTGTTATTAAATGAAGACGGGTACAATAGTCAGTACTGAGTTGAAAATCCTACATTTCAGACCTGAATGCATTAACTTCAACTCTATATTTTGCAAAGCTGATGCAGAACATCAGTTAACAGATTCAACCCTAGAACTAACACATATTATAAGTCTGTTACATTAAAACTGAGTGGACATACGTTTACAAATAAATCGAAGTGCATGTTCATAAATTTACATCTGTACGTACATATATATATAGTTGATGCATTTTCAAAATCAAATATGCACCGCAAACTTTCTACTTTCAAAATTAGTTTATTTTTAGAATCTGTATTTGAAGTAAAAGCTATGTATAAAAGTGAATATAGTCAAAAAGTGAGTATATTATGGAACCATATATACGTGAATGTTGAAACCAAACTTCAGGCACCCATTTAAAATTTTAATTCTCAAAATCGGTAGTTCAGTTGAAAATTGCAAATTTAGAACTTCATGGTAGAAAACAATTATGTATCCTACTTAATACAGTTTGACCATCAGAAATGTACCCAAAACTTTGAACTTTGGAAAGAAGTTGATTTTTAGAATCTGTATTCGTAGGCAAAGCTATGTATAAAACAGGATATATTCAAAAGCTACCTGTTGGAACCAAATTGTATGCTTCTATATTGAAACTAACAGTTTCAAAAATTAATATATCATATATGTTTGAAACTTTCATATATTTCAAAATTGCTTGTGACAAAACCTGAACCTAATGAAACATGTTGTCTTGTCAAATGAAGACGGACAGAGTTCAATTAGTACTGAGTTGAAATTCGTACATTGCAAACCTGTTTTCACAAACTTCAAATCTATATTTTGCAAAGCTGATGTATAAAATAATGTAAGAGAATCAAGGCCAGAACTCAAACAAATATTTAAAGTCCGTTACGTTGAAAATCAGTTGACATACATTGAGAAACAAATCAAACTGCATATTAACAAATTTATATCTGTACATACATACATATATATATATATATACATATATATATATATACATAATGCATTTTCAAAATCAAATATGTACATGTCACTTTGTAATTTGAAAATCACTTTATTTTGTAGAATCTGTATTTGTAGTAAAAGCTGTGTATAAAACTACATATATTGAAAAACCGAACATAGTATAGAACCATATATACCTGAATCTTCAAACCAAACTTTATGCATTTCTTTAAATTAGAATTTCAAAATTTGTTATATTATATATATGTACACGATAAAAGTACGGATTTGTAGAACTGGTTGGAAAAAAAAGTATGTATGGTACGTAATACATTTGCAACATCAAATATGTGACCGAAATTTTGTACTATGAAAATAACTTTAGTTGTAGAATCTGTATTTATAGTCAAAGCTATGTATAAAATTGGATATATTGAAAAGGTGAAGATAATATGGAACCATATAGAACTACATGTTGAAACCAAACGATATGCTTTTCTATTGGGAATTAAATTTATAGAAAATGATATGGTATATGTGTTTGAAAGTTTCATCTATTTTGAAAATGTTTATGGCAAAAGCTGAATGTATTGAAACCTGCTGTGTTATCAAATGAAGAAAGGTATAGTGCAGTCAATACTCAGATGAAAATCCTACCTTTCAAACCTATATCCATAAACTTTAAATCTATTTTTTGCAAAGCTGATGCAGAAAATGAGTTAATAGATTCAACGGCTGGAGTAAAACACATATCTGAAGTTTGTTATGTTGAAAATCAGTCAACATACATTTACAAATAAACCAAAGTGCATATTCAGAAATTTACAGCTACACATACACACACACACACATATATATATAGTTGATGCGTTTTCAAAATCAAATATGTACCGGAAACTTTGTACTTAGAAAATCAGTTTATTTTAAGAACCTATATTTGTATCCCCTTTATTCGCAAGGAAGTTCATTTAGCATTGTTAAGAACAGCCGATTCAGATTCCAAAAAGGTATGCGTATGTTTGGTATGTACAACGTTGGTGATGGTAAAGTTGAAAAAGAGAAGGAGATGAAGAATTAAAATTGGTACCGGTTGTAGGTGGTGGTTGCAAATCAGACGTGAGCAACTGTTTCGCACGCCGTTGGCGTCTACGGTGAGCCAGCTGAACTCGTGCATCGTTGGACATTCTTGAACGTCGGGCTGGTTGAGCCAACCTATGCTGTTCGCTTTGATGAGCATCCATCTGTTTATCATTCAGTGGAGGAAAAGAAATATTTAAATCAGTAAATACCGCAAAAAAGGGTAATAATGTAAGGTAAAGTTTCTGTAATGGAAGAAAGTGTTGACGTGAAGGGGATGGAATACCTAGTTGCAGCAAGACTGCGGACATATCCAAACAGGGAAGAGGAAGCATTGTTTAAGCAGTGTGGATATTTGTGAACTAAAATAGTGTAGGCAAAAAAAGGAGATATTTTGGAGTTTGAACGGGTAAAAAAACAGAGGTATTCAGCGGAGACTAAGTCCGTAGGGAGTAACCGCTATATTTAGTAATACGTTGTGTGCAAACATACTGGGCAGTGGAAAATTAAAGAATAGATAAGCAGGAAACTGGTTTTTCATGTGTACCAAAAACTGTTAGCGACTTACCCAATGTTCATTGTCGTGCTGCAGCAACGAAGGTGGGTAATGCGCAAACGAACTCCTCCTGCCATTATTTTACTTTCGTAGAAACCAAACTGAACATGTTAGTCGAAAACATGATAAACATACTGAATCAATGCAGAAAAGAGTAACAACTGAAGATGGACTTGAATCATCTAAGAAATGTAGGAAAGAAAATGTTGTCTTCAGTAACAGGACACCTAAATACAAAAACAATGGTTTGTCATATGGTCAGTATTCTGCTTCGCTTCATTGCACTGTAAAAAAGTGGAAAATAAAAGAACGGCAAGAAAGTCGGGTTCATCAAGATACTACATTGCGCTAATGTTGATTAGTATTGTTATAAAATACAATACCAAATTGTTTTGTACTTATCCAATTTTACCTTCTTTTCAGGTTCTAAATCCAAGTCGCTGTAAGCAACATCATCGTTTAACTCGATATTTGCAAAATCTTGTAGCATTGAACTTGTACTTGGATTAGTGGAAGATGGACCATCATTACGATTGCAAGCAACCTCATAGAATGTAACTAAATACATCAAAATAAATATTTAGCAGCTTCAAAATGCACTCTGGATAAGGCAAATAACCTTTTCGGGTGTATTTTTGAGGCCCTCGCTAAATTTTTTTTGGTGGATCTTTCCTTCTTTTAGTTTTCTTTTTATTCTTTTTAACCTTTTTGCATTTATCTGTAAATATTTAGACAATTTTAACATATATTAGCAATAAACTGTAGCAATCAGAAAAACAAACAGCACGAATAAATTATTCAATGATATATCCCAAAGTTTTACCTTCATCTTCTCCATTTATAATGATAAGAGGTCATCAATTGAACGTTTATCACCGCCCACGTCTGCACTCTCTTCAGTTTCTGTGTTCTGTATAAATATATAAACATAGACCACTAAAAGGATAAGATATGAAATGAACAGTCTTGTTCCAAAAAAAACAGCAAATAACAAATAATGTAGATCATCACCTTCGACGGTTTTTGCTCCTCCAGCTCTTTTCTTTTCTTGGCATTCAGACGATCCAACAATCGACAGCGCTCGCCTGATTTTAAGCGCAATGCCAAAGGAACTTTGAGTGAAGCTTTATTTATTCATTCATCGAAACAGTGCCTAAGAATGTCGAGCTTCTCCGCTTTATAATTGAGTTCATCCATAGTATGCCTTGCCTTGTTGTAGCATCTTCGTTCTCTAAAGTTGAGTGCATGGGTAAGGTTGACTTAACCGTTGCTTCCCACCTATTCCTTTCTGAAGTATTTAGTTGATGGGCATGCTGGTGTTTCAGAACAGAAGTATTGCCCGGTGTGATAACATCTTTATGTCCATTCAAATAGACATGGAGTTCAATGGTGGTCGCCTCCCCATGTCTACCAGCAAACAGCCAAATCGGCAGACAGGGTGTATCATCATCGATTACACCTGAATCGCCATGCCTACCCTCGGACTTCCACATAGCTGTACCTGCTAGACGAACAACAAATACAATTGAGTCACAACCGTAAACCTTTTGTAGTAGAGATAAAAAGCAATGCCGTGTAGTGCCCTGAAGTCTATGTCCACGGCGAGGAAGACAACGTAAGCCATCGACCTGAGCGGGCAGGTAAAGTCGCCAAACAGCAGACCTGGTCATCAACAAGGTAGATCGAAACCAAAAGAAAAGCAGAGTCCTTATATTGGCGAAGTACGAAATCAGAAAGCCCATAACAGAGTCGAATCAAAATCCAGGGTTGGTAGATGGTCAATTTCCAGCAGCAACAGTGAAATCGAAGAGCAAATTAGTTAGGGGATGAGAGTTAGGGGGAAGCAGCGGAAAGCCCATAACACAGTCGAATCGAAAGATAGGATTGGTAGATGGTCGATTTGTAGCGACAACAGCGAAAGCGAAGAGGAAATGAGGTTGGGAAGGAGAATTAGGGGAAAGCACAAATTGTAGGTTATAGAAGTGGAGGGGGAGTAAATTAGTGAAGGGGAGGGAAGAAGGAGTAGGTTGTGAGGTGTGGGTTAGGCAGAGGAGGTACATGGAAGTCGGTTGGGAGAGAACATAGGAAAGAGAAAGTGGGAGAGGAAAAATAGGGAGAAATGTTGAACAACCACATAATGTAGTGGGCAGTAGATGATGGGAAGGGTAAACGACAGATATGCCCTCTTCAGTTTAGTTATGTAGCTAGCCTGTGCGGGGGTTGATTGGGAAGTTTAAAAAAACTTCACCAAAGCAAAGAATTTGTATTATTTGTAGAGTTATAGTTGGTAGTAATTCATGTACTTATTATAAACACGAGATTTTATGGCACGTGCAATGAACATGCATGTAAAAAATTCATATAAAGTTTAAAATTTATGTGTAATTTTGATAAAAATAAATTAAAAAATATAAAGAAAAAATTATAACTTTTTATTTGAATAGAGTTTCGAACCTGCAAGCTTATTTACATTTCAATATTTTCATTTAAAAATAAATGTTAATATTTATTATCAAAAAACGACACTTATTATAGAAAAATGGTTATGGGGATTGTCCGTGTAAGCTGAGTGGTGACACATTTATCCCGAAGCATTTTGTACGAGGGGTGCAAGAGCACATGCCCATATGCTTTTATCATCTAGATCTTTGGGTCAAATGCATAAGTTGTTGAACTTTATTACAGTTTATTGAGAATATTATGTGCGCAAAAATGCATCTAACAAAACCGATAGGATATATTAAAAATAAATCAACAATTTAACAAAGAAAAACCGATCCAAACCAAATCGACATTTTTTAAATCGAAACCAGTAGAACCTAAAATGACCTGTTCGGTTTGATTCGTTTGTTATTAGATAACCTACTTTAGTTATATATATATATATATATATATATATATATATATATATATATATATACATATATATATATATATGTATATATATATATATGTCCAAATAGGTGATAGGTGCTTTTAGTTTTTAGAAAGAGGGAAATGGTAAATATGACAAATTTTGGAAAAAAAATTAAGTTTAAGGACACCAAGTTTTATTTTTAGGTCGAAGAACAAAATGCGAGTTATAACTAACATTGTTCTAACTAGCATTTTGTTTTTCAGTCTAAAAAACAAACTTTTAGTTCTTCAGTCTAGATTTGTTTTTAAGTTTGTTCTTGTGTCTACTTTTCTGTTTTATAAATTAGCTGCTCTTTTAATATTAACACGAAGGTAAAACAATTTTGTCTAGATGATACCATTAATATCAATATTGACAATTCATTCTTTTTCTACAATAATTTAACTTTTATGTCAGCTTAATTGGTTGGTTTAATTTTCCTATTAAAGTCTAAAACTGATCAAAATACCGGACGAATTAAGAAAACCTAAACAGACAAAACAAATAAATACTCAACCTTAATGCAGTGAAACCCGAAAAGGTAAACGTTGAAGAACATTAATATTAGATCCGCGCTTATATTACAATATTCATTCAACATTTGAAACTTAAAATTAATTGATTTAATTATTTATTTATTTAACCACACTGTGACATTAATTGGAAGAAGACTGGACGCAATATTTGGGTACGGTTATAAATTTCCCGCCATCCTCTTTGTTTCCGACAATCTCATCTATTCTTTCTTTGTTATTTGGCGTGATGGAACCTTCTTGTCAATGGTGATCATGGCGTATTTCTGGAAGGTAGATCTATATCACTAGGTATTTCAATCTATCAGCGACGGCCCCTCTCTCATCTCCTTCCTCTGGTGTGTTTTTCTTCTCCTAGTTTCTCTTTGTTTCAGTAATCCCTTTGCCCTTTGCTTCCAAATTCGAAAACTGCTTCAGTGATTTGGTGACGATAATCTTACAATCAATTTCTACGATTTGGGCTTTTTTATTGTTGTGAATTTCTTATGTGATTTTTTCTCCATATGTGATAAACCGTAGTGGTACTAGGAACGCAAGCACAGTTTTCCTTTATATTTAGTTTTACATGCCAAATCTTTTGTTTTAAGGTGAAACCCTATTTAGCTCTAGGAAGCTTCCATAAAAATACGGAATAATTACTCTTGAAGGCAAGGCTTCTTATAAGGCAGAGTTTTATTTTTCATCAAAACTGAGGTTTTAAAATAACTCTTTATAACCAATTGCTAAGAGCAAAATGAATCTACAGTTTTCCGCCAATCACAGTAGTCTATTTGGTTCTGATTTTGTACATCGTTATCAATGATTTTCTAATTCAGAATTTGGGACCATATTTTATTTGAATAAACAACATCCAACAAAATACCAATTTTATAAATTTTCTGCTATGGAAACAACAAATTTTGTAAAAATAGTTAAACCATTTTATTGATTTTAGGTCTCTGAAAATTTGGTTTGTTCTAACTTCTAAGATCGTAATAATTTGGATAATAACGAGTTATATCTACTTTGAAAACATGCATATGTTTATAATATTATTGCAGACAACAGTGGTGTGGAAAAGTAAATAAATAAAGATTGCAGTGGTAAGATACTAGATAAATAAGGTTTTGAGTTCGAATCTTTGAAGATATTGAAATAAATAAACGAATGAATTTCAACCTCTTCACAGGGAAATTACTGTACAATCCAATTTTTGAAGTTTGAATAAAAAATAAACTTAAGATGATTTTGATTTTTATTAACACATTGAATTTTATGATAACCAATGTAACTAAACACTATACCGTTGCCATCGATATTATAACAAGAGTGAGGTGATATTCATTTTATATTTTTTTGTATACACATTTTTAATAGGTAAAACATGGCAAGAAGTTTTTCCTAAAATAGCAAGAAAATAGTTCTAGTTTTTGCTAGATTGAAAATCAATTTGACACAATTAAATGGGCAGAACTCATTGCAAAGCTTTGAAAAGTCATGTGGTCCATAACATGCATTAATAGGCAAATGAAAAAAAAAAAAAACAGCCATTAGTTTTATACTTCAAGTACCCTTATGCTTTATGCTTTATGGTTTTGATTTTATTTGTTCTATTCAAATTCATTTGAATGCTAATTATGAATTCTAATATGTCAATTTATATGCTTTCTATATGTTCTCACATATTTGATTCTCATTATTATCTGTATGTTCTATATGTCAATTTAATCTGTATGTTCTATAATTATCACATGTTCTAGCTTTCTATATATTCTCACATAGTTGATTCTCATAATTATCTTTACCTGATTAAATCGATGAATTTCACTGAATGTTTATGCTTGAAGTCATCATCAGTTACCTCGTTAGCTAATATTTCCATTATGTAGGTATACACCATGGAACTATCCCACAACTTGAGTAACAAAATGCCTAAACAAGAGGTATGTTGGTTATTACTGCATACATATAACTTTATATCTATATATGTTTTCTTATATATTTTGTTAAATCTGGCATCTTCCTTAAATTTAGAAGAATTACTACTCTTAATCATAATACAACTCTTCTTATTTCCATGGTTGGCATTTCACTTTTGCACCTCTTATTGACATCTCAGTTGTTAAGCCTGATGATATATATGCTGAAAGTTTGACTGTTATCCGCAGATGTATTTTCCTACTGAGATAGTGGAAAACATATTAAACCGACTTCCATCTA
This sequence comes from Allium cepa, assembly GCA_030765085.1. Classification (NCBI taxonomy): domain Eukaryota; kingdom Viridiplantae; phylum Streptophyta; class Magnoliopsida; order Asparagales; family Amaryllidaceae; genus Allium; species Allium cepa. The sequence goes on from CM060939.1 coordinate 162,055,965, forward strand.
CCTCCATCGCTAGACTCCAAACTGTTTCCAAACACTGGTGCGCAATTATTCGATCCTTTGCTTTGAATGCACATTCCAAAAGTTCATTGATGAGCGTTCAACTTTCAACCACCATAGATTCTGGAAAGCTTACACATTTCAATTTTGATGAAGATGGAAACACGGTAACTAGCATTCATAAGCTTAACCTTGGAGGCACGCTGAACTATAATTTGTCTAACATGGTTAATGGATTAGCTTGTGCTTACGGAAACAAAACAACCAACAATTTCTACTTGATGAATCTCATCACATTGGAAACATCAAAATACACAAAAAGAAAGATAAAGGGAATCTACTATGACCAGATTACTTTAGGATACGATCCATCCACTGGCTTGTACAAATTCATTAGAATCTATTCTAACCACAAGACTTCTTCCTACCATTGTGAGATTCTTAAAACTGGTGTTCTGTTCAAAGGCGATTGGAATATCATCGGAGAAATTCCTCATATGATTGATTTTGACAAACCTGTTTTCATAAATGGAGCTATTCACTGGATGATGAACCGTTTTTTGCCATTATCATTGAATACAAGCAAGTCACTGGCTTTTGATTTGCTAAAACTGGATATGAAGGAAGAGAAGTTTGAAACAGTGACTTCGGTTCTTCAAAATGAAGTTGGCCACTACGACTATCAATTTTGCGACTGGGATTGTACTTTCAGTTTGAGTGAAGAGAATGGTAAGCTTTATATGCTACACTATTGCTGGCAGCGGAAGTATCTGTATGGATGGAGATTGACAGAAAACAATGATGGTTGTGTTTGGAATATCGTGTTTCATGCAAATTTGGAATCAATGGTTGAAAAAGAACCAGGCTGTTTACTGGGTAGACATGAATATCCATATGTGGTTGGGATTGTAGACGGCAAGGTCTTGATTAGAAGTGAAATGTCTAATAAAGGGGTTTATATATACGATATACTCCATAAGAAACTTAGTAAACATTATGATATTGACCGCGGCAGTTTTTCCGCTGGCATTAAAAGAAGGCGAATGCTATTTTCAATGAAATGAGATTACCTTCAGAACGCCTTCAGTAATGGTGCACGTTGAAGATTATTGTATGACAGGTTATGCTATTTGCTTTGTATGGAAATTCCTGTGCTGGTCAATAGTTTTGTCATACTAATCATTCAGTATGACATAGATATGCGTGTTATCTTATGTGCCAGTACAAGACATTATATATATGCACAAAATAGTTATCATGTTATTTTCGCATATACTTAAAAATGGCTGCAAATGAAATAGAAAATTAATTGTTCAATTGTATCAGAGACTGGGCAGAAAAATAGAACCATGCAACCGTCTCATACAGAACATTGTTTCAATTCACTTTCTTAATGCTAATGTAATTTGTATCATACATAACTCTATTTTGGTTAACAAAAGCGATAACTACGTACTTGAGAAGGGTATAAGTTATCATTAGCTTTATTCCATGCATGGTTTAGTTTTGCATGGATGGAGCAGTCTTTTACTTGTCAGAGACTGGGCAGAAAAATAGAAACATGCAACCATAGCCATCTACAGGGGCGGAGCCACTCTTCTCCCAGCTAGGGCCACTGCCCTAGCTCAAAATCCCCAAACTTGACAAAAAAAATCTCCAAATCTGACCGCCCGCCCTAGCTGAATCCAAGCTCCCGCCCTAGCTGAAGCCAAATCAATACAATTTGTGCCAGAGATATCAGAAGCAGCTCAATTTGGCCCTAGCTAAGCTTGGAAGCTACCTCCGCCACTGGCCATCTAACATCGTTTCATTTCACTCTATTTTGTACCATACACAACAAATTTGGTTAGCAAAATCAGCAGATACGTACTTGAAGGATATCAGTATTAGCTTTATTCCGTGCTGCCCTATAGACGGATTTTCGGTAGTGAATGGATTTTTTTTTTTTTTTTTTTGCATGAGCCTTTCTTTTAGTTCTCTTTAAACGATGGGATTAATTAATAAATAAAAAATTTGGAAATTATGTTTATTCGTTAGATCCTATTTTCAAATGTAGAGAGAAATTTTGAATTTGTACAAAAGTTCAACCATTAGATCCTATTTTTAAGGGATGTTAAGATTTAGTACCCGTATAGGGGCATTTTTGGTAATTCACACTGAAATAAAAAATGAGTGACAACAGATGTATTATAGCTATTAATAAAGATTTTTATGACCATAGTGTAAAATGCAAATATTTATATTGAAGACTGAAAACCTTTGCAGTTTTCACTGCAAGTATTTGTAGTACATGCTGCAAATATTTGTCCTTTATGCTTTAAATATTTGCAAAATGAACTTTACAGAATAAAGTGAACAAGGCAATGGTGTTGCATGTCTCCAAAAAGAACAAATCATAAAAGCCGTACATTTCCTGCTCAAAAATCTGGTATTAAACTGATAATTTTTCATGAAATAATCACTGTATAGTATAATACTTAAAATTCTAAAATTTACTTGAGGTTAGCAATGGTCAATATGAATACCGAATTAAGTATGGATAAGGAAATTGGGTGAATTAATTAAGTTAATAAGATAAGGTTTACATTGATAAATCAAATAACACAACGAGTCAATTAAAAAAGCTTCAAGAGTCGTCCTGTAACAAAGAGTGCTTGGAGCGTTTATAAGAATTTCTATAACTCACTAGAACGGACAGTTCTTTGAATAAAAAAAGATCACAAAGATTAAAGTTTTAGTATAATCTTGAGATGATTTCAATATAACATCTTATATTCATTATTTCAACAGTAATTTGTAATTATTTCACATATAATTTTTGGACAACAAAATAATGCTCTTGTTCCTTGCAATCTTCAGCAAATCATGGTTCAGAAACATAATCAATATTATGCTAGATCCATTCAAATCTTCAAAGAGTTTGAAAGTGGAAGAAATGGGCAACAAAATAAAGCTCTTGATCCTTGCAATCTTCTTCATCGCTCTTCCATCTTTGGCTCATGGAGCGAAGCATTGGTGACTACTAAGGATGGACACTTTGTTCCAACTACACGGCCTGGGCTGAGCAGAGAGATTTCAAAGTCGACGACACTTTAGGTAACATACATTCTCTATTTCCATGTTTACTCGTACAACAAACAGTGAAGAATGAACTAAAGATCTATTGCTGCAGTTTTTAACTATGAGATGAGGAAGGGTGGGCCTGACTTCCTCACTTGCAGCATACCGGCAGGTGCTCAGTGTTTGACTACAGGCAAAGAAATCATCAATCTTGCAACATCTGGTAAAAAAAGGGTAAATTTGTGGTGCAGCAAAATGCAAAACATTACAATTCATGCATGAAACTAGTTATCGATGTACAACCTGATGAAACATGGAATAATGATCCAGCTCCAGCAGTTGCAGTATCAGATGGGTCAAAAACTATCGTCGTTATGTTTTAACGGAGCTCCAGCAGTTGTAGTATCAGCATCCATTATTTTTTAACTAAGCTTGTCTCCACAGTTGCGATTCTAATCATGATTTTCAATCTCCTTGTCCTTACAATGATTTTGATGCTTCTCCTGCTGTTTATAAGGCCCTGAATATTCCCCAATCTCAGATTGGAGACTATGATATTGCATGGTCTGATGCTTGATTCCACAATATGTTGATGGCCTGTGATATATATGCTTATGTTTATGTATATGTATATATGGTAGTTCCCATAACATCTTAAACTTTTACATGCATGTGAATCGAAGTTTGATTATCAATGAATTATATGTATACTTTGTCAAGTTTGTTGCTCAGCACGTCTCATATTCCTCACTACATGCATCATTCATTAATTTTACTTTCTGTACAAAAAATACACACACTTAACCATATGATTATAGGTGATGTTAATAATTGTCAATTTAAGATGTTTGTAAGATTATCAGGTTCGTATATATGTGCAAAAAATACACACACTTGAACAATGATCTCATATATATCAATCAATGAGACATGATCTTAAAGTGGGTAACTAACTTGAACAAGAAACAGAAGATCATCAGATCTTTTGCGGAAAGTTAATAATTATTATACTATCAAAAAACAGTGCTTTAGCCTGTAAAGATGGAGACAAGTCCATGAACACAGGAAATACAAAAGGTACCTGTTATGTGTTAGACATGTTAGATGATTAGATTAGTGAACAATATGATCAGCACTATACTATGAAGGTTTTAAATGGCAGGATAGTAATTTGAAAATATTTATTTAAAAAATTAGCACGGTTAGCCTTATGAAATACACATATGGCCTGGCATTTTATGGAGAAAGCCTGATCTCAAAATAAAAACTTTCTATAAGCAGTATTATCTTTACAAAATGCCATAAATTAAATCATTAGTTTCACATTACATTTTATCTATGTACTTCGGAATTATTACGTAAAAAAGTGCAGACTATATTTAAAGCATACCTCTTTTCATATGCTCGAAATTGCTGTGATTTCCACAAAGACATCTTTGCATTTATTACCATTTGTTTCCATACAAAATTGTGAAAAATGCATCTTTCTTATAAATATATTCATATCAAGATAGGTATGTTTTTCAATCTGAGATTTTATGCAGCAATTAATTTATAAATTTCAAAGGAAAGAATTAAATAGTGGAAGAAGTATTAATTGCTTTGATACCTTCTAAAGCTATGCAGCTACACAACATCAATGTTTAGGTGCTAGTTAGCAGATTAATTACACACACATACATGTTTAAATATTATAAAATTTGCATATGAAATTAATTATTGGAAATAATCAATATATATATATATATATATATATATATATATATCTCTTATATATAAAGCGAATACTTCCCTTAGTGAAGCCTTTTTCATCTTCCAGAAATAACCTTCATCATGAGCGGCTTGAAACCTATCAGCACACGGGTACTTTGGTCACTTTATTATCATTTGCTCACGTTCAGTCCCATGTCCCCCACTACTGCTCCACTTTCATTGTTTGTTCTCTCTTTATTTGTAACAGAGAATCTGAGATTAGAATGTCAACCGAACCTCTGCAACAATTTTTAGAAAAATTACAAAAAATATTTCATGTTGGAAAAGGTAACAGATGCTCTTCCTCTAAAGTCGCTTATGAGATCTCAAACTCCATACTCTTGGTAAACTTCATTCGTAATTGTTTTCCAGTTTATCCTTTTTTTAATTTGATTTGTGCTTTGATGCTTTTTGTAGGCTATTGATAAGGTAATTACAACAGATCCAATGATTCTCAACCCTCACCTTCATAGGAGAACACTGTTCCGCATTTGATAAAGGTTATTGTTGTGATTAGTGGTTTTCATACCTTAATTCTGTTGAATATTGATAGAAGGTTTTGTTTTTTTACAGCCTCCTTTAATTTACCATATGTTGGCGTAGCGGCTGGCGATGTGAGGAATGAGGGATTTGTGTTTTTCGATTCATGCATTGGCGTGCGCGGGCCAGGCTACGTTATGAATTTCAACAGCAGCGCATGGAAATATTTGACACCGTGACTTCGACGACGGTGAGGGGAATTGAGCCTGGAGATAAAGAAGGAAGTCGTGACGTACTGTTCCAGGCAGTGGAGGCGTGAGGTTTTGGGCAACAACGAAGTCTGTTGTGGTGGATCTAGATGATGGGTGACAACAAAAATAACCGGCCAGTGATGGGCGATGCCGAGCCATGTGGCTGATGGAGACAGTGTGGTGGCTGAAACGGATTGAAGCTGGCAGGTACATGTTCACCACATATTATGTCACTTATAAATCTGAAATACGCTACAGTTTTTCATTTTCTTCGTCAATGAAATAAAAGATTTAGGCTTTTGGTTTTAGCTTTAGTAAATCCTTTCACATATGTTTTGATTTTATGACTATATTTCACTTAAAATTAACATTATTTCAATTTAATCGGAAACTGAGATTGGAAAAAATTGCTATTCTATTCACACTCTGTAGAAAAACTCCATTATTTTGGATGGTTTATAGATTTGATTACCAGTACATATTAAATTGTATAACAGATTTTTCAAAAGATCATCATGAATTTTTCTCTGACTATATTCAACATATTTTCTTAAATTAGTACACTTTTGATCAATCCCTTTCGGTCCGAAATAAACAATGTGCAGAATGTGGATTTAAAATCTCAATCTATGATTATTACCTTATAGTTTCTTGGACAATTTTTGGACCAACTGCCTTATAGTTTCTTCCAGTTTGTGAAGTACAGAACGTATCCAAAGGACGTTGATGCGTATGGAGCCAACAGTTATTCCATTGAATATTCATATAGTTATTTCAAGACTTTATAAGAAAATCATAGGAAATGATGTAATTTTTTAATGCGAATGAAAATTACAAATGCAATGTTACAATAGTAGAGAAAAAAATAGCAAAAAAATTACTCTTTAAATTGCTTAAAGAAAAGTAAGCATTAACTAAAATTTAAAGGATGTTTTGTGTCTATTACTTTACTCAGATCTGTTAGTAAGCAAGATTTTTCAGTTGAATGGGAAGCACTATTATGAATTTAGTTATGAGTATTGCATTTCTCAAGTTTTCAGTTCACATTAACAGCCATTTAAACTGCATAGACCATTTTTACAACAACAAATTATATTCAACGTACTCAATGTTCCCTCCATACAACTTGGTGCTTACTTGGCTATAATTTTTAGGCTGCTTAGAAATTAATGGTATGTTTATTTTTTTACTTTACAATGCAACTCATTGCAGTTTAGTTCAACTTTCATTGGACTCACAGAAAGAAATGGAAACAACGAACAATGCAAATCAAATGCTTCATTTTGATGTCTGAACTCTTTTTAACTCTAAATCGAACATTATTATATTGAATTAGTATAAAAATATCAGGTTGTGTTATGAAATTGGCTTCAGTTATATCTTATGTGCACCATTTGCACATAATTAATAAAAGCTTATTCATTGAATTATAACTGTACATCTAATTATATTACAATCAAAATATTTAGAGCTTTTTTAACAAATTCGCCACTATGGATACTGATGTATTTAGACAGGTTGTTTAGCAGCTACATCACAAATGTTTTATTTATGTTAAAGAATGTATTTGGTCTACCTTGAAAAGTTCTGATAAGCTAAAAGTAAAAACAAAACGTAAGAAGGCATAAATGTTAATACTTACTTTTCAATGCTACTCATTGCTATTTTGGCAGTGCAAAAAAAGAAATTTATTCAAATATTCTTTATACACGTCCAGCGGAATTGCCTTCGTACTGATCTGTATAATATGGCATATACTTACTTGAATCCTTTTTCAAACTTCCAAATCTACCATTCCATTCGTTTTGGAAAGAAAATTATTAAAAAGGATTAAGTTGTCTAATGAAAAGGGCTAAATTTAATATTTTTCATGCTATGTAGAAATGGCTTCTTGATTTCATTGTCTGTGTTAATGCAGGAATGATACTTCTGGAGTAATTGTCAGGGCGAAAGATTTATTTAAACGACACTGGGACTTAATCCTTGGTTATAATACTTTCTTACCAAAAGAGTATGAGATTAAACTTCCTATGAAAAGAAAAAAGTCGAATTTGAGGAAGCTATAAGTTTTGTTAACAAAATTAAGGTTTATTGGTTTCTTAATCTTTTGTATTTACACACAATTTTACTTGAGAGCTTTAACTTAACTTTTCTACACATGATGCAGAATCGCTTCCAAGCCGATGATTCAGTTTATAAGTCATTTTTTTGATTTTCTGAATATGTACAGAAGGGAGAATAAGCCTATTATAGAAGTTATCATGAGGTATGATATGTTATAATGCTATACATACTTATGGTTGATGTTCTAATTTTATAAATTGCCTTTTCAAGATGTTAAAACTTTTGCAGGTAGCAATTCTTTTTCAAGATCACAGTGATTTGCTTGATGAATTCATTCACTTCTTACCTGATCCTTCCACAGCAACTGGCACACACACATCATCTTCCAGAGCCTCAATTCCTAAAGAGGATAGGAGCTCTATTATGCCTTTGGTGAGAAACCCTTACACTAGCTCAATCGTTGATAAGGTAGTTTTCCATTTCCAGTTTGTAATGTACATTATGTACTTATAGTGCAACAATATACACAACATAAATAAAGAAGGGACCTACCAGGAAACTTTAAATGATTCTAGATCCTTCATATGTATTTGCTAAAATATAACTAATCATCAATACTTTAACAACTTCTATTTTTAGATATATTCATGTTGCTAATTTTACATCATATGATTTGGTTTTAAATACCTTTGATTAAATGTTTGAGTTAAACTTAATATTTAGGTACACTTATCAAAGTTAAATTTATATATCTATTGGTCTTGAAAATGTTTTGTTTAATTGTTAACAATTTTCTGTATCCACGTAATAGTCCAATATATGATCTAAATTCTCTTTATATCATCAATGAATAACCTCGGTGCATTCATTAAGGTAGAAAGATTTGAAAAGTATGAGATGGAAGAAAAAAAGGAGATGAAGAAGTAGAAAATATGCTAAGGTTAACAATGGTGTCAGGAGTTGCAACATACAGGACATACCAATTTAATACTACATATTTGGTATCTTGAATAAATCAAAATTTTGCCAGTTTATTCTAAATATTTATGCGAAAAAATGAGATGTGATTCAATTTCTAGCAGAGACCTTTGTTAGCAGACTTCCCAAGAAAAAATCATCGTACAAATGTGTTTTTCTTTTACTTCAGTTAGGTTAGACTACATGCATTTTTACATAATTTTGCATAAAGTGGCGATTTCATATTCCTTCTAAAATGTGTTTCCAGTCATCAAGGAGCAATGTCTTTCGGGACATTATCAAGGGACCCTAAGATAAGTAAATTACTGTCACATATATACATTTTCACCGTGCTCTTTAAAGCCTACTTTTTCCTCTTATAGTAGTACTTATTCATAAGAATCTTTGCCGCCTAAATATGCAAGAACTTTGTAGTTTTGGCGAGTCTAATTTGCATATTAGTTATGAACGAGTTTGATTGGTGGATTCATTGTTAAGTCTTTTAATGTGATAATTAGTTGATGCTTCAGTGGATTAAGACAGCCAAAGTTGGATATGTTTGTAGTAAGGCTTTGTATTTGTATGACAGGAGAGTAATAGAGCAATGAGAATGAATGTGTTGAACATGTTACGTATGCAATTCCTATAAATATTCATCACAAGAAGGCTTTGCTATACAAACTTTTATTCCTACTGCTACTTAACCTGTTATGACAGTTAAATTATTCAAGTTTCCATACAGCCAGCGTAGCTTCTCATGAAATCACCCGTGATTTTGATGCAAATACTTCCCAAGTGAATCCCTTTTGAATTGCCAAAATTGACCTTTATTAAATCATCTCATTATACGTCACAGTAAGGTACTCTAAAATCAGTTCTTATGCACGTTTTCTGTCCCCCCTCATTGCTTTGTCATGTGCCAAAAAAGGAAACAAATTAGGTCGAAAAACAAAGCGTTTGACGATTTCAACACATTTTTTAGATAGGTATGCTATCTGGGTAATCTGAGAATGATAGCTTAACAGGATGGACTTGAACGACGGCAGCAACGGGTCTCCTTAGTGCGATGGACTTGAATGACGCAGTAACAGGTCTCCTCAGCATGATGGACTTGAACGACAAAAGCAGTGGGTATCCTCAGTGAATCGAAAGACGAAAGCAGTGGGCCTCCTCAGCACGATGGACTTGAATGACAGGCAGCAGTGGGTCTCCCTAAGGTTTTACTCTCTTTTTCTTCTTTTTCTGCTCCAACAATGATTGAAAGGTAACCTTTTAGTCTATTTATCAATTCACGCTTCATCTTTTTTTATTGAGTAAATTATGCTTCATCTTAATTTGGAACATGATTGTCTTGATTCCAGATCATTTTGATGTCTAGGAGTTGAAATTTGAGCCATCCGTCCTTCTTCCAAATGTGTTACTTAACAGTTAGTACTCTGATGAACAATAATAATGTATTATTTTTTCACTTTCAAACAAATCTTTGTTTCCATAATTATAATTGTTGTATAGTATTTGATTTGATAAATCATTAGATCCTTTTTTTTGTTCCTTATTTTGATGTTAATTCTATTGATGTGCGTGATTTCTATTTCAGTACTGCAACTCATGAGTCATGACAAAGACATTAATGTTCTGTTATATGATGTTGATCATGGAATCCCTATGAATAATTATCCTCTATTGTTAAATAAGCAAGCTGTGTATAGGCACATATTTTAACTGCTCCAGTTATATCATTCCTTAAAATCTCCATTAACAAATTGTTAGAGATTGACATCTATAATTACAAAGCAAGTCATAATGCATGAATAATGGAGGTGGAAACATGCTATTATGTATATTTTGTCATATTTTAGTCATACACAGTAATAAATGGTTTCCAATTATAAACGTTCAATCAAAATGGCTTGACATTGGTTATTACTGTACATGCTCAATAGTATTTACATTGGTTATTACTGTACAAATTTTGATTTTTCTTTGTTTATATTACTGCTACTGAATTTAATAATACGTATTGATAATTTTTCATTGATCCACTGATTTGGTATGGTTCAGATTTTTGTAATAGAGCATTACATTAGTAACGACTTTATCATTTCTTTCCATACGTGGGTAATTAATGAAATGCTAAATTGTCAATGATGCTACATTTGGTACAATCCTTTTACACAATTACGGTAAAACCATGAGGTCCAGAGAGGAAATAAATTTCATAATTGATGGTCGTATATTTCTAATTTGTAAGTTGTTTATTTGTATATTTAGGATTTAATTTAATGTGAATTAATTATCCATACAATCAATTCATACCAGCATGGAATATATTGACTAATAAATTTGTCATTAATATTGGAATGACGTCTAAAGAGGTAAGATATTTCATAATTCATTATTAGGCTATCAGTTAATTGTTTGGCACTATATATAAGATTCAATCTGCTGTGAATTAATTATCTTTTCAGTCAATTTGTTTATTTTATGTAAAAAGTGATGTTGTGTCATGCATAGTGATGATATGCTTCTTAATATACGATAAATATGATAGTGCTTATCGTATTATGCTTGGTTTAGAAGATTGAATTCCCATAAATTGAAATGAAAATAAAATATAATTTACTATGGCAAACTAATTTGTTCTACTGATTCCATCATCTTTTTAACATATATAGTTTTCAGTATCACCCGCTAATTCTGACCATTAGTTCCGGTGTACTACTACAGGTTATACCAATGCAAGGAAGGCAGAGTTCCTAATATTATTACAATCCTTTCAAAGTTTCACAAAGTCAAAAATATAGGAGTCTTTCTATTGGAAGAGACTCTTCCCATTTTCATTTGGTTTTCACCACTCAAGTGTATTAAACCTATAGTATATTATTGTCTTTGGTTTTGCATGTGTTGTTTTATTTAGTTCTACGCACAATTTTTTTTAATTAAGTACTGCGCACATATTTTGTACCAACCTGGAATCATATCTAACCATTGTGATCAACTATTCATTCATTTCATTTTTATTCAAAATATTAACTGTTAAGTTTTCTTAGGTATGCTTACTTTTATGCAACACTGTATTAAAGGTATTGGCCATGTGAAGTGACAAATTATATTTTTAAGCTTCATTTTAGTTGTACTTTTTTCCCAGAAGCCCATTAAGTGCTAATGATGAGGATGCAACTTTTCTTTGCTTTAGTTTCAATGCTATAGGTTAGTACTTGAATAATTTGTTTTTGTAGCCTAATAGATTATACTATCAAACAAATTGACCATGTGAAAATTAATTAGGTGTTACATTATACATATTAGACTGTCAACTAATAATTTTCTATAACTAATAATTCGTCCCGTGCGCCAAAGTTTAAGCATGTTATGTGTAAAGTTTGGTTAATAAGTTTAAGCATGTTACTTTATTTTCCCCGCCCTCCACTTGCGTGTGTGCCAAAGTTTGGTTCTTTTATGGTTTAATACAATGTTTATATGTAAGTACATATTTTATATTCCTGTTAAATCAGCTTTTTCCTTAACAATTAATAAATCACAAGAACAAACCATCCTTTAAGTTAGTGTTTGTCTTGCGGAACATATTTTCAGTCATGATCAACTATATGTTGCTTTATCTAGAGGAGTTCTATGAAAAACAATGAAATTTTTGGTGAAAAATGGAAGGATTCGAAATAGAAACGGTACACATACTAGAAATGTTATAGATAAGGACGTATTTTTAAAATGTAATGATGAACTTAGTTGAATGTACATCGTTTTTTCCCCTTCACACGCAATACTTTTACAATAATATTATTCTTCAACATGTATACATATATATTGCTCACAACTATAGCATCACTCCATTTAAATAACCGATTTTTATATGGCCACTGAGTAATAATTGCAGTTCAAATCATTTTCTCCATTTTACTGTTTTTTTTTCCTTTATATTTTCAAGTACCGCTTCTATAAATTAACCTTTGGGTTAATTTTTTATATATGTATGGAAGAAAATTTCCAACTTTATTCAGAATACAAAATGTCCCTTATACAACGTTTTTAACTCCGCATCAACTTATTATTGATACTGATCCAAAGCCTCGAACAAGGAGAAGAGAAAATGATAACTAGAATATCTTACAAACGGTGTTTTCTAATACCAATTCCTCATACGCACGTGCATCGCACGTGCCAAAGTACTCGTATATATATATATATATATATATTTGTGTGTGTGAAGGGCTGAATATTATAAATTAAATCAGAAATTATATCTTACTCCGAAAAGACCTTGCCGAGAGTCGGTACGTTCTTTTTTCGGTCTTTCCTCTTAAAGCACCACTGTCTCCACTTTCTCTTCATGTTGGAAATACGAAGAAATGGCATTACTGAAGGGAAGGGGGTGGTGGCCTGTGTAACAACCCACTTAGGAGTGAAAATATAATAACTGCAATTAACTACATTTTGATAATAACTTGGGAATTTTGAAATAAAGTTATTGGGTTTTGGAAATAAAATGAGTTTCTTTTAGAATAATAATTATTATTAATTGAAAAAATGATTTATGCGAAAATAAGGAAAGAATATTATATAAAAGAAGTTAAAAACATTATTTTGGAATTTATTTGAAGTCAAGAGTTTATATATAAAAATTTATAAATGTTTTAAAGAAAATAAGAAAGCAATAAAAATTTATGTTTGAAATAGAAATATACAAGTAGATATAAATTATTTTCATGTAAGTAAATTGTGAATTAAATTTTTTTCTCAATATAAATAGAAGACAAGCTTTGAAAATTTGTTTAAATTAAATTTTAAATGAGAAAAATAGTCAAATGAGTTTAGAAAAACATGTAAGTGTTAAATTGTATCAAAACATATTATAAAAGGTTGAAAACACACCTAAATGATGCAAAACATAATTTTTATAGTAATGAGCCTTTTGTAGAGAATAGAGAAAATACTTGCATGTTTACTCAATAAGAACTAGGCTATATATAGCACTAATTAGTTACGGCAAACTCATAAACTAAGGCTGAACAATAGCCACGATTACAAAAGAACAAGACTTAATCAAAGTAATCTAACAGTCCTACAAAATAGGAATTTATTCAAACTGATCCTAAAGACTTGGACAACCTCTGATTCTTTCAATCCCTCCTTAAGCTAATGTCCTAAAGACATATTAGCTTACTTCTGCAATGTCACACATACCAAGTATGGCTCGAAGTTTCTGAAATGCATCTACCTTCAATGACTTGGTCATGATATCTGCAATTTGATCAACACTTGCACAATGAACTAAGGAGATAACTCCTTCCTCTAATAAATCCCTTAAGAAATGAAAACGAACATCGATATGCTTGATGCGACCATGCATAACTGGATTTCTAGATAACTTGATTGTGGAGCTGTCACAGTTTATGTTTGTACCGGTCTTCCTTTCATAGTTCAGCACCTTGAGTATCCTCTTCATCCAAATAGCTTGACAAGCACACATAGCCTCTACCACGAATTCTGCTTCGGTAGTAGATAGTGCCATGGTAGGTTGTTTTTTTAAACTCCAAGCTACAACTCCTGAACTGAGTAAGAATGCATACCCGCTTGAACTTTTTTGAACTTCACTGTCACTAGCATAATCGATGTCATTGTAGACAAAGCGAAATCAGTTCCATAGAGAAGAACAACACATGGACTCTCACAGAGTTACCAAAAGGCACGAAGAATATTGGAGTCAAGTGGGTCTTTAAGACAAAGCGAGACGAAAATGGGAAGATCATAAAGCACAAAGCTCGTCTAGTAGCTAAGGGCTACTCTCAAAAACAAGTCGGACTACTCTGAGGTTTTTGCTCCAGTGGCTCGGTTAGATACAGTGGGAATGGTAATAGCATCAGCAGCTCAGAAAGGATGGAAAATTAACAGCTTAATGTAAAGTCAGCGTTTCTGCACGGCGACTTTATAGAACAAGTGTTTGTTGATCAAACTAGAGGATATGAGAAGAAAGGAAGTGAATAACTGGTGTATCAACTACACCACGCACCGTACAGACTAAAAAATGCTCCCAGAGCTCAGTTTAGTCGAATCAAAGCTCATTTCATTAAGGAAGGATTTCAGGGCTGCTACAGTGAACAAACCCTCTTCACTTAAAGAAGCAACGAAGGTAAAGTTATCATTGTTAGCATTTATGTTAATGATTTAATATTTACTAGTGATAATGAGTCCTTGATGATGGAGTTTAAAGCATCAATGATGACGGAGTTTGACATGTCAGACTTGGGATGTATGAGTTTCTTCTTGGGTATTGAAGTTTTACAAAAGAAAGAAGGGATATTCATCTGTCAAAGAAGGTATAAAGAAGAAGTTTTGAGAAAATTTGGGATGCTGGAGAGCAATTCGGTGAGTAATCCTACTATGCCAGGGATGAAGATTCACAGCGATGCAGAGGGAGTACCTGTGGATGAGACTTACTATAAACAAATAGTAGGAAGTCTTATGTACCTCACCTCCACAAGGCCTGATCTAATGTATGCTACAGGTCTACTAAGTAGGTACATGGCTAAGCCAACGGAGCTTCATCTGCAATTCGCAAAAAGGGTTCTCAGATACCTCAAAGGAACGATGAATATTGGGATTTTCTACAAAAAGGGGAGTCAACCGGTTTGAAGCCTACACTGACAGCAATTATGCCGGTGACAGTGAAGATCGGAAAAGTACAAGCGGGTATGCATTCCTACTCAGTTCAAGAGATGTAGCTTGGAGTTCAAAGAAACAGCCTATCGTGACACTATCTACTACTGAAGCAGTTTTCGTGGCAGCGGTTGTGTGTGCTTGTCAAGCTATTTGGATGAAGAGGATACCCAAGGTGCTGAACTATGAAGGGAAGACCTGTACAAGCATAAACCGTGAGAGTCCATGTGTTGTTCTTCTCTATGGAACTGATTTCGCTGTCCATTGCTTGCCTCCATTTTTGTTCTTTCACTACATCTTCGAAATGAATTGGATCTTCAGAACCCATATCTTGTACCATATTAACTTCGTCATCATCAGACAAAGTGTCACCACTTACAAAATCATTCATCCAAGCAGGATTTCTTCTTACTCTCCCTGGAACTTGTGGCTCTTCTCTATTGTCTTCTTCTGCATTTTCTGCTTCGGTATCTCCCTCATTCTCAGTTTCTGCCACTTCATTTCCTCCCTCAATCTCATTTTCTACTGCTTCATTTCCTCCTTCAATCTCATTTTTATTTCTGATCCACCATCACCTATCTCATTTTGTGTTTTCTTATCCCATTCTAGATCAGCACCCATAAGTATTTCGAACTCTTTTCCCCACTCCCACTGCTCACTTTCTTTAAACACCACGTCTGACTCACAATGATCTTGTTAGTTGTAACATCCAAAAGTCTATAAGCTTTTGTATTCTCACTCACTCCTAAGAAAACACAAATTGAACTTTTATTATCCAGTTTATCTTCGTTGACTGTGGGAACGTGAGCGTGAGCTATGCATCCCCAGACTTTGAAGTGATCCACATGGGGCTTAACTCCACTACAGGCTTCTTAAGGAGTGATTTCTTTGGCTGCTAGAGTGGGGTATGGGTTCAGTACATGAAAAGTCCAGTTGACTTCTTCTAGCCAGAAAGATTTTTGAATTTTCTTTGTAGAATGTGATGCTCGCACCATGTTCATAACTTTTCGGTTCTTCCTCTCGGCGATGCCGTTTTGTTGAGATGTGTAGGCGTTTATAAGTTGCCTACGGATTCTGTTCTCCTTGCAAAAATCACTAAAGCCAATGGAGGTGTATTCACCGCCTTTATCAGTCCTTAGAGTTTTGAGTGGCCTCATTGCTTCCTTTTCAACCTGAATCTTGAACCTTTTAAAGCATTCCATGGCTTTTGATTGCAAAAAGAAAGACCAATCCTTTTCTCCTGAAGTCATTGATGAAGCTTAGAAAATATCTCTTTCCACTGTTGGATGTTGGAGTTATAGGACCGCAAATGTTTGAGTAAACAAGCTCCAGCGGGTGAGTTGCTCTCCATGAGACATTCTTTGGGATTGCGTTTCTTGTCTATTTCCCATTTAGGCAGTCCACACACGTTATAATTGAGGTCGGGAACCTTGGAAGACCATGTACCATATCTTTGTACTGAAGTTTGCGTAGGCCTTTGTAGCTGAGGTGTCCATATCGTTGGTGCCAAAGCTTATATAGATCATCTCCATTTGTGTGAAGGCAATTCTCTTCTTTGCTTCTTTCTTGCTGCTCACTATTAACCCTTGGTAACTTTGACACAATGATGAACATCCTATTTGCACTCTTCTCAGTCTGTGCAATCAAGCCTCTTTGTGGGTGATAGATGTTGCATACTTTTCCTTGAAACAACACTGTCAATCCTTTCTCCTGCAGTTGGCTTACGCTCAACAGATTTTTCTTGAGATCAGGTACGAAATAGACATCTCCTATGCCATATAAAATGCCTCCTAGCTCCAGTTTGACAATTCCTTTGCCACTTACTTGCATTTTGTTGTTTCCAAGCTTGTCTGAATGAGAGAATGACAAATCCAAGCTTGAAAACATATTTTTGTTACTTCACATATGGTTTGAGCACCCTGAATCAATGAACCAAACGTCTCTCCTTTCTCTCTTAGGATCACCCTCATAGGCCATCAATAGAAGTTCATCCTCAGCATAATTGGCTTCTTTGTTCCACTTAGGGCACTCAAATTGATAGTGTCCCAAGTTGTGACAATTAAAGCTCTCAACAGTAGCCTTATTCATAATGTATCTTCCGCTGCCTCGTCGACGACCTCGAGATGATCCTCTGCCCATTCCATAGCTTGCTCTTTCTTCCACTTTGATAACCCGGTCATAATCTTCTTTATGAAAGCAATTGAACTTTTTCTCATGCATCAC
This sequence comes from Allium cepa, assembly GCA_030765085.1. Classification (NCBI taxonomy): domain Eukaryota; kingdom Viridiplantae; phylum Streptophyta; class Magnoliopsida; order Asparagales; family Amaryllidaceae; genus Allium; species Allium cepa. The sequence continues at coordinate 162,073,424 of CM060939.1, forward strand.
CAGTGAGCTTTGTAATTCATCAATGGATATGTCATCTGTGTCCTTAGATTCTTCGATGGACACTACCACATATGTGAATTGCTCGGTTAAGGTGCGCAAGATCTTCTCCACAATATTAGAATCCTGCATTTTCTCTCTGTTGCTGCGCAACTTGTTTGAAATCACCATTACTCTTGCAAAGTAATCAGTGATGCTTTCTCCTTTCTTCATCTCCAGAATTTCAAATTCTCTCCTTAGAGAATTTTTCAATGACTTCTTCACTTTTTCATTTCCTCCAAATTTCTTCTTCAGTGAGTCCCACACCACCTTGGACGTGCGCCGATCTAGAATTTGCTCAAAGACGGTTATATCTATTGCTTGATAGAGATAATGTTTTACTTGATGATCTTTGGTTTTGGCATCATCCAAGTGTCCCTGTTGTGCATCTGTGAGCAAGGTTCCTTCCGTTGGTTCTTCATAACCACGTTCCACCAGTCTCCGGAGACCCTTTGCCCATAATAGGTTTTCCATGAACTCGCTCCAATGATCATAGTGACCATCAAAATGGGGGATTTTGGCAATTGTTTTGTCTTCACTCATTTTGCTGTGTTTGAGATCTTAGGTTGCTACCTCTCACTCGTAGTATTTTTCTCTGATACCAGATGTAGAGAATAGAGAAAATACTTGCTTATTTATTCAATAAGAACTAGGCTTTATATAGCACTAGTTAATTACAACAAACTCATTAACAAATGGTGAACAATAGCCACGATTACAAAAGAACAAGACTTAATCAAAGTAATCTAACGGTCCTACAAAATAGGAATTTATTCAAACTGATCCTAAAGACTCGGGCAATTTTTGACCCTTTCGCCTTTTGGGTGTGTAAGCAACTCGAAAACAAACTTTCCTTAATCTAACCAGCAAAGGAAGCATTTTGTTTACAATTCATTTCTCCACACATCTATAAAGCTTCATAAAACCTAATAATGTAAGCCCCATTATCTCTTTCAATCAAAACTCATGTTTTCATGTCAATTTCAAGATAAAAAGAGTAAGTAAGGGCTCCTAATTATCTTATGATGGTTGCAAATCTCAAAATTTAAAGTGAATTTAGATTTAATTCAGTTAGCAATAATGTGGAATTGAGTCTTTAAAGCATGGATTTGGAGGAAACAAGCTTCAAGATTTAATTTTTGTGTGTATAACTACTCTGATATGTATTGCATGTATAATTTAATGGTAAATTATGATCTTATATGTGTGATGCTCTGGTTTTGGTTGAAAAATAGAATTGTGTTTAACAGGATAGTGTTTGAGATATTTTGTTTGGAAGTATAGCATATAGTGTTTTCTATGGTTGTTTGTTGTGTAAGAGTATTTATATTATGGGATGAGAATTTCGCTTGTAGTAAAACAAGCATAAATTTTGATTCGGTTAACCAAATTCATTTATTCTCAATTTTCTCGGAAGCAGGTTAAATTACTTAAAACATTAAGATTTAATCACTTTATGTGATTCTTCATTTAACAAGCTGAAATCTCTTTTCAGGTTGTACTATTTTCAAGCCTGATGTAAATTCCGATATTAAACCCCTTATAGTTATTTTGTTATAACATTCAAAGTACAAAGCCATTTTTATGTTCTTGTGCTTATTTTAAAGATAATATAAAGTTCTATAAATTACATTGGACAGTCTGTAGTTTATGACTTGAAATCATATTACAAGTTGGAACAAATTTGTGGGTTGTTGTATGTTTCCAATTTCAATTTCAATTTCTTCTTTCAGTTCTGCTATAACTAGTAATGTTCATAAACCCAGTTCAAATAAGAAGAAAAATACATATATTTATAGATATGGTTTTTACAATGTAATCACGTATGTATACATAAGTGGTTTAATGTTATTAAAGTATTAAATAAATATTTGAAAATTGAAATATCATCTCTTTAAATGAATGATTGCCTAACTATGTGTTCTATTATTACCTACATTTTTTTTGATGAGTTATAGTGCTGTTATGTGCTTATGTAAATACATATGATCATTGTTATAATTGTATATGTTATATACAATTGCATACTTGTTAATTAAGTAATCACCTACTTATTCATTCTATTACCCCTATATGTTATGTTATGCATTCATGATGCTAAGTGATAATGCTTTTCACTAATGATACATATTTTTTTATGGATGATCACTTCTTTTTTATTGTGTTGCCTGGAATGTTGTGTAACAACCTGCATATATTACGATTTTATATTTAAATGTTTTATTTAAATATAACATCGCTAGTTGAATAAAAGTCCGAAACGTGAATTTTGTAAATAGTTGAATCCAGACTCGAGACCACTTTCATTGAGTTCAAAATGACGTTTACAACTTGTTTGAGTATAAACATTGATATGTTTAGAGTTGATTAGGTTTTGGTTTTTTCATTTGGGCTTTGGGTTTGGTTCTAGCCCAACAACCCAACAAGATAACCCAAACTCCTCTACCAAATACCCTAACTCCACTCCTCTTCATTCATTCCTTTCATAATTTCCTAACACTCTCAAGCAAAAGGAAAAATGGAGGAAAAGAAAGGAAACTAAAATTCCTAAGCCCTAGCTTTTCTTAGGAATTCAAATTCAAGTTATAAAGCAAAGAGAAGCTTAAGTAAGCATCCTCTTCATCTTCTCCATCTCGATCTCTCTTCAATTTTCATAATTTCTTATTACCAAACATTGGGAATCTTTGCATGTAATAATAGATTGAAAATCTTAGAGGTGTAGTTGAGGAGGAATTGACCTTGCTTTGTTTTAGAGCTTCTCATTCCTTGTTTTTTGAGTTTAAAGATGAGTTCTTGAACTCACATCTATGTCTATAGCTTTCATTATTGTTAGGTATGAATTCCTAACATCTATTTCATGTTCAATTGCTTTTGAATTGAATTGGTTTGGTGAATTTTCCAATTTTTGGTATTTTGAAATCAAAATCTATGAAAAATCTGCTATGCATGTTTGGACATGTTGTTTGGAGTGTATTGAAGAGCCTATAGGTCTAGGTTGTCACTTGGCATAAATGCCTGACCACCATCCCTCATTTGATCGCTTCCGAGTTGATTTGGCCATCAATGGCTTAGGCAAATTTTGCCCTGTGCTTTAGCTCAAAAGTCCGACAAAACACTCAGACATCTGATGCAAAGGAATAAAAATTCCAGACCTTCAGCTCAGACGTCTGAGGTTATTTTCAAACATCTGGATGATCTAAAAGAAAATTTCCAGACCTTCAGCTCAGACGTCTAGGAAAACCACCAGATATCTGGCGCTGTTAAAATTCAGCCACTTTGCCTATTTTTATGTGGTTTCCATTTTAATTGATTTTTGATGATCCGAATGGTTATTGTCATTCATTACCGAGTTTGACGATTTCTTTTCGGAATTATTGGTGTTTCAATTTGAAGGATTTGATATCGGTTTCCATGGTTTTGATTCACGTTATTTAATGTGGATTTTGGTGATAGATTTTTTTTACAGTCGTTTCCATGATTTGTCACTTTAAAATACAAAGGTTTCTATACTAGTAGTAAATACCAAAACTCTTTTGGAAAAAATGATTTCAACACAACTTTTAATACAAACTCATTTTTAAAACCGTTTTCCAATCTATTAGTATATACAAACCTTTATCTCATTCGTACGAGAAAACCAATTAAATGACTTAGCAAAATAAGTGGTATGAAACGCTTGCATTTACTTCGTCGGTTAATTATTGGACTTGTTCGATTGAAATTTCGTGAAATTTTTCGAGTGGAAATCTACAATCTGTTCGTAAATATTTAAGTTAAGCTAGTGGTTATAGGACATGAAGCTAAACTCATTTATTTACTAACTTAGTGTAATTTACACTTATCGATCAATGATGATCATTTTGTGATTTAGACTAACGATGTGAGATGTCTCTTTGTCTGCATGGGGGACTTAACTCCGTTTCAATGGAGCTTAGGCTCAATTTGGTGGGGTAGCGACCCATAGTCTTTGGCCCATTTTGGTGGAGTTACGGCTCAAATTTTGGGTTAGCAACCATGGGATAGCGTCCGGTTTATGATACATGTGTTGGTGGTTTTTCATGCTCCCGTTTATGATATGCCTCCCTCTTTGTGTTTTCTGGATTTCTAATTATTGATTTCTAGAATTTATGTTTCACCAATTTTTGTGATTTGCATTGATATGTTTTGTTAATATTTGGGTTTTGGTGAATAAGCTAAAGAATATGATAACTGATTTTTGATGTTTTGAGAAAATTTGAGATATTGTATGATTTTTTTTGTTATCATATATGTATTTGTCATATCTCTTATCCTATCTCATCTTACATGATAATTATAGCTAGACTGATCCATTTATTATTTTTCTTCTTAAATAATGCTCGGGTCATAGCGAGGTATTTCAGGTGCTTTCACTTGACTTCTTATCAGGGACTGTCATCTGACTTTTGGCTAACTACTTTAACTTAGTAGTTTTTGTTTTTTATACATTCGAGATAGAGACTCCTTGATGTATACATATTCTTTTGTTTAGCACTTGTACTTATTCTTTTATGATGTGGTGGATCTTGTATGATCATTACTTTGATCTTCACTTCTATGCGTTATATTCATATCTATTTCTGCCCTAGTGATATGAATATCCGTGTCTGATTTATGTTATGCTTATTTTATATTTGTTTTCGAAGGCCACATAGCCATAGTGTAATAGCTTTGAGTTTATATTTGATATGTCAGATTTCCTCTTTAAATGAAATGAATGACATACTATCTGACATATCGGTACTTGCACAAAGCAATTACACAGATGGTCACTCCTCAACAGCCATATTCTTCGTACTAATTGACGGCATTACCCAGTAGTGTCTTTGATTAATGTGAGTACAGAGGTGGGGCATCACATGTTGGTTATATTATTATAGGATTAAATGTGATGTGGTAATTATCCCAAAATAACATATTGTGCAACCCACTTTAATGTTATGGTCTGATACTTGATATATGAATACATTGTAACCCCCTTAATGGCATTGGGATATAAGCAAAATTTAGGCAAAAAATTTGTTAATAAGGCCGAGATTAATGAATGTTGTTTGCAACCCAATTGGTCACAAACACCCAAGAATAGGTTTAAGTAGTGAAATAAATGAAGAAATTAAATGAAAATAGAGGAATAACACTGAATATCAAGAAAAATGCAGTGGAAAGCAAAAACAACAAGATTTATAGTAATTTGGCGTTTATTGCCTACGTTTACTTTGAATATTCTCTTTATTGCTTCATAATTCACTTGATTATAGTTACAATCAGTAAGAAATAGCAAAAGGTCAGAAAAGAGTAAAGGAAGTATAATGGTAGAGTTTCACTCTCAAACCAAAAAAGTCCCTTAAAATGTCACCTTGTGTCTTTATTTATAGATGGAGGCAGCCTCCAATCTGACTGAAACTTGGCATCTGGACCTCCTCAACTATATGGACCCTTTATAGGGAGGGCTAGGCCCAACTCTCAGTGGATGGGGATCAGTACCGACCCCTTCATGAGTCGAGTTTAGGTTAGCAATCCCAATGGCAGCACCTTCTTGGTCTATAATGACGGTGTTTCAATTATCAAGGCGGTTGGATGCACGGAGCTCTAGTTTTTGCGATACTTTAGTATGAATCCTAACTTGTTTAGGTCATGTCGATCCCTTTTGGTCTTCCAACATGTGTTGATCTCTTCTTTACATGACATGTAGTTCCAATCTATACCTCCTGAATGTTCTATGCTGGTCCATACTCCTCGTACACGATATGCCGATCCCTATCCCTTGAACGTTCTATGACGATCCATACTTCATGAATCGTGCTATGCCGATCCGTATCCCTTGTACGTTCTATGCCGATCCATACTTCATGAGTCAAGCTATGCCAATCCGTGCCTCTTGAATATTCTATGCCGGTTCGTAACCTATGAAAAAACCATGCCGATCACCGAACCATGACCATCAACACACCGACCCCATTGGTTTTATAACTATGTCGATCCTTCTCCGCTTCCATTCAAGTTAATCATCTTGCTATATAACCATGTCAATCCCCCATCCTCTCAATCATATACTGAGCCATATCCTCCGTACATATTATGTCGACCCATTACCATATTAAAGATATACCGATCCATCCATATTTCATCCAATTCGACCAACATTCCACCGATCCATATTCCAACCAAACTAAACCCCATAATCCGACATCATGCATCATCTATCTACTGACTCTATTGCCCCTAGGCTTGATACAACTCCCTGGCCATCATGTTTGGTCATGTGGCTGTTGTCTCGTGATCACCTTTCCCATCAGCAGTCAAGTTTGGCCCTCATAATCAGCCCTATGTAGCCGAGTCAAGGCACCGGCTAACAATTGCCCCCCAAAGTACGTCTTGTGGATAGCATGACGTGCTTTGAATTGGAAAAACCCAGGTTCCTGGGAACAAGTCGATCCAACTTCCTAGTTGATTATGTTCCTTTATTAACCTTAGACAATACAAGTCTGATGTCGTACTCCATTAGTATGCACATACTTGTTCATATGAGATCTTCAGGTTTTCTTCTGATTTGACATCAAGCTTGATCATTCCAAGCTAAACTGTCATTTCAGTTACTTTTAAAAAGTTGAATTCATAAACCTCTTTCCTGCATGTTCATATACATGTTTCTGTTGTTGACTTTCGAACGCATTCGGACGTTTGTTAGTCTTTGCCAAGTTGTTGTATTCTGTATGCTTCCATTTATAGTCTAACCTTCATGATATCGGTTGTCATTCGGCTTTCAAACATTTGCCATTTCCTTCTACCCTCCTTTTTATTACACTTACATCCATCATTCATGCATATCTCCCTTTCCCTTTCTTTTTTAGTATTGCATTATTACATATATATGTATATATATATTTTACATATATATATTATCATTTTATTTTTTTAGGAGGGATCAACATTCAGTATGCCGATCCTTAGTGAGCCTATGTAGATAGGGGTCAACGAGCCTTGAGACCGATCCTTTAGTAAGCTTGTGTAGAAAGGGGTCGGCGGGCCTTGAGGCTGATCACTTTTCAATCTCGTGACCGAGTCACTTGGTGTGATCGTTTCATCTTCCCTTCCTCATCATCGATATAAAAACTCACACCTCTCTCCTTTCTCTTTTCACTTTATCTTCTCGACACCTAAACCCCTTTTCCTTTTCTCTTTTCCCAACCAAACGCATTGAAGCATGACGAGCTTCTTCTTTAAAACAAAATTCGAGTGCGAGACCCCATTTTTGATCTCCACTAACATCAATTCGTTCTTAGTCCAAGTTTCCGACCTCATGATCTATACCAAATACGTATGACTTCCTCTCATAATTGCATCAGTTGAGTCACAGGTTTATAAGTTCACTTATATTTTAAACATAGGCGAGCGAATCAGTGGGCTTAGTTAGGTTAGGAGAGACCGAGGAAGGAGAAGAAGGCGCTAGAGGAGGAACAGAAAGGAATAGGGAATGAGGGAGAAAGAGGGATGAGGAAAAAGGGAGGTAAAAGAAGGGTTCGATGGCTGGCTATTTGGTGATGAAATGGGAATTACTGACATTAGGGATCGGTACAGATAAGGATCTTATGTGGGGTCATTGTAGAGGCTTATCCATAGGGATCGGTTTAGGAATTAAAAAGTAGGGTTCGTCCTAAAAGTTGAAGTATAGGATCGACATCTAGACTAGAAGTAATCATAGGGCTATTTGGTGATACATAGAGATTGGTACGTAAGCTAACAGGAAGGGTCAGTGTTGCCAGATGAGTTTAAGTATAGGGATCGGCTGTGAGGCTAGGGCATAGGGATTGGTATCCAAGGCAAGAATCGGTGTTGACTATAAAGACCAGCATAACTCAAGTAGTTCAAACATCTAACTACACACAGCCTTACCCAAACATAAAACGACTAAGAATTACACGACTTGCATACTTGGACCAACAGACTCAAGTTTGAACGACGGATTACCAGTATGTTAAATATGAACTACGTATAAAATTGGCCAAACGTACTTGAACAATGGACTCCATAACTCAGAATGTCAACATCCAATCTTAAAGCTTTGGTTGACAATCAACTTTCACGTCGATTGAGACGTTCAATGGTGATAGTCTCTCTGGATGAACCTCCAAGCATCAACTTTTTATTCTCGCTTTCCTAATTTCACATCGCTTATGTTTATTTCATATTGCACTGCACTAGTTCACACACAACACATGGGGACATGTTATTATTTCTAATATTGATTCTCTACTGAGTATAGTTGACATAGATTTCAAGCTACATGGAGCACTCAATCATATTGTCTTTTGGATCGGTTGTGAGATCAAGCTTCGCCACCTTATTCAATAAACTCGCACCGAATCATCAAGCAGACATGCATAGGAATCTGACCCGTAAGAAAACTCTTTTCCAACATCTCAGTTTTTCCTATAGAAGTTATTGACCCGGCTCCTGACACCGTTGAGGGTGCCATCAACTTAAACAATCAGGTTGATTCACAAGCTTCTAGAATCGAAGAAGCCACTCTTCATAGATTATGTTCCATTCATGAAATTCCTTCCAAAGATGTTCTAGTTCCATCTATTCTAGATAGGCCTCATTTTCCCCCAGCTGGGTATACTGCTTGTAACAAGTTCATGCGCTGGGCCAGATGCATGCCTCCTTTTAACTCTTTTGTCTAGAAAATGCTGAGATACCTAGGGATCGCTCCTACCCAACTGCATCCCAACAATTATGATTTCATCCATGGCACTTTTCTTCTCTTTATAAATGTCCTATTTCGTCTGCCAACTCTCGAAGGCATCAGATACATCTACAATTTCAAAAGACGGTCTGGGAGCCCTTCATATGTCTTTCTTGAACCTTCACCAAATGCCAAGTCCTAACGAGCGCATAGAACAAGCTCTCTCTATCCAAACACAAGTGGTTCTACGCATGATGCCCTCACAGCTTTGCATGGAGATGGTTGGAAGGACGTAGTGCTATTCTTGTCTTTATTTTTAGTTTAAAGATTCAAATCGTAACTTTTTTCTTAACCATACTAATATCTCCAATTCTTTCATCTGTCCGCCCTCGACATAAAGGCTTCGAGGATTCCAGGGCTGCCATCGCCATTTGTGCTACTCCTGTAGAGGATCGGGACATCAAACTCCTTGTCATTGATAAGCTGCTCTCGTTATTTGAGCTGTTGGAAGACGGTCGCAAAATCGGACTTCCTGATGGTAAAGTAATTTCGAAAATTATAATCGAGAGAAGAGAAGAAGTGAATGACCCGACGATGCCCCCTATCAAAGGAACCTGAGAAGACATCGAAGAGTGAGAGATAAGGGAATTAATAGATTCGGGATCGAGAAGCAAAGATGTATGCTTCGGAAAAGTGCCAGCAGTTGAAGCATAAAAAACTAGCCAATTGCCAACTACCCCGAGGAGGAGGAAAAAGTTGGTGTATAAGCTACAAAAGAGTAAGGCCGAGGCAAATTTGAAAGTCTTCATAACCCCAATTGAAAAGGAGTTGTCTTCCCAACAGATGGAAAGTTCACTAAAGGAACTGTCCGACATTTCGATTCCGGATGAAATGTTAAATTATAACTTTTCTAACATCGATGTTGAAGGGCTTAATTCTCCTGCAAAAAGCGACGAAGGTGTGCAACCTCCCAATAAAAGGGAGGAAACTCCAATGAATAAAGCTAATGTTACTAGTCCATCGGGGGGACACTAGGACACACACAAGCATATGCACTCCACCATACACTCATGATTAATTCCTTGTGTTACAACTACTAATATGCACCTACTTGGATTTTACAAGTGCAATGTCACACTTTCATTCTTTTGACCCTCTCCAAGGTTCTTCCATTTATCATTACTCTGGCCGAGACTCTGAACCTGGAAGATGCAGATATGATGGGTGAGACAAAGACTATTATTCTCGAGAATCATCTTACTCCTCTAGACAGAAATCTCAAGCACATGCTCCTCGCCATTTTGATCAATCAAATCCTCTCGCTCACAGGTGAGAAAAATCCTCTCACCGGGGTTCCCAGGCTGTTGCTCTTCACGATCAACATTTTGGGTCGTCAAGCACAAGGCAATCGCGCGAGCATTGCAAGCATCCGTTAGTTACTTTTGAACAGCTTCCGCCGGTTCCTACCCATAATCCTACCATGGCGGAAAATTTAGCTGAACTTAAAACTATGTTTTTGAAAATATGCTTCGATGGACTCAAGTTCCTTTCCTCTATATACATCATTCCTAGAAGCGCCAAAGAGAGCTCATTATCATGCATGAATGACATGAATGTCCAACATGAAGCGTTCATTTACTTAAGTTTCCATCAAGTACCAGCATGAAATTGATCACCTCAAGTTGGGGGTCATTCATGACAAAGATATCATCAAACATCAAGATGTTGAGCTACTTGAATGTAAAGCCCAACTTACAACGGAAGAAAAGAATGTGAAAGAAACGGCGGAGGCTGTAAGTCGTTTGGAGGCTTCGCACAAAAAGGAACTAGATGCAGTGCTTCGTCGCAGTGGCACTCTAGCCTTAGAGAAAGACTCCTTACAAAAGGAGAAAGACGTCTTAACTTGTTGTGTTGAGGAGCTAGAAAAATTATTGTTCAGAGAGAGAGAGAGAGAGAGGAAAAAATCGAGGCACAGGAAGAGTCACAAAAATATTACGAGGAGAATGTTGAAACAAGGAACTTAAAAACGAAAATTGATGAGAAACTCGCCTAGATCAAAGTCAGGAAAGAGGTGCTCACAAAAGCCAACTCCCGGATAGAGGGTGCCACTTAGTCCGGTAGGGAAGAGATCAAGAACTTATTCGATCCGCTCATTGCTGAATACAACGCAAAAGTTCTCTTTCGCCATGACTTGACCTTTCTAGGCAAAGGCTATCTTGAATCGCTTGTCGAAGCCTGAGAGAGTCACTAAAATCAAGAAAGAAGAGTCGAGCGTCGAAATCCGAGTCAGTGGCCAAAATGGCTATTTTTCCAGTTAATTAAATCAAAATTTCAATTTCAATTCGAATATTGACAAATTTCATCATTTTTGATTTCTTAATTACTTACAATGATCTAAACAAATCTAAATGTGAATTTATAGTTGATTAATTTATCAATTTCAGTATTAACCTCAATTTCATTTAACTTAAAAATTATAATTTTCAAAAATTCTATTTAATTTACTTTTCATTCTATTATTCATTTCAATATTAACAAACAGATGAAATTAACATTGTATTCAAAATCTATTACCTTAATATTCTCAGATTTCATCCAATTTCTATTAACGTAATAATTAAATGTTTAATTTCATTTATTTGCAATTAATTCAATATTGAATTTTACACTTAAATTAAATTAATAAATCTTGCTTTCTATAAATTAATAAATCTTGCTTTCTATTCTTTAAATCAACCAATTGTCATATTATAAATAGAATTAGCGTTATTTCCAAATATTTCCTTAACTTATACTAATATAACCTTGAATTGAGATTCATTGCAATTTATTACAAACTTGATTTAATGGACTAAATAAAAGATAACTTTAAAATAAATATTGCCACTAACCCTTAATCATATTTATATAAGTTATCATTTCCAAACAATTACATACAGAACATTGATTTTATTCAATCAACTAATTCATTGATTAATTCAATATTTACATTTATTTTTCTTATATTAATTTATTAGCAAATATTCTTATTTTATTATCAATTAACAAATATTATAATTTCTTACTAAACATTGATTTTTATTCGCTTACCCTTTATTACGTATTATTACATCAATTTATATAACTTTGAATTCATTCCCAATTTACAAATTTCAATCACTTATGATTTTATAATTTGTTTCCATTAATTAGGATTGCACTAAACTTGTCATTTATCAACTGGCATTAACATTACTACCTTAATTTACATTCTGTTACTTTTAATCCATATTTTATTTCATTGGTTAATTCAATACTCTTACTCTTATTCGTACTTTTATAAGTTTTCATTTCTAAACAATATTATAATTACTTACAAGACATTATTTAATCAATTTCTATTTATTATTACAAATTTCTTTTATTTATACAACACTTACACTTATTTACTTATTTTCAATTTTATACCCAAGTACAATAATTTACACCATTTCATTTTTATTGTGATTTCACTTTAATTGTCGATAATTTGTTTTTAATAACCATTGCTACAATTCATTCTTAACATTTACTTCAATAAAAATTATAAAATTTTATTTCTTTCTAAATTTAATTATAAAAATCTTATTAATTTAACCAATTTAAAGTATGGGAACTTACAGGTCGTTAAATGAAGAGTTACTGCCATTGATGAAGAGTTCTGACCAAAAGGAGCATCCATTTCTTTTCAGAGAAGGATCACTTCCTTTCGCAGAAGAAGATGTCTATACAAAAAAATGACAGTTGGTTTCAGGTCAGTCGACTGGTCATTTTTGGTTAGTCGACTTACTATGCAACAGGTTTTAAAAAATAAGCAGTGCATATCGTATATGTACACCAGTCAGTCGACTGGGTGATTATATTCAATCGACTGGCTGTGATATTTTTACACAGCATGCTCTATTTTGATTGATAATGAGAAATATGAAATGCGGACTACTTCAGGATAGATTTTAACAAATTTCTAAGACTCAATCATAAGTAATAGACAGTGAAAACATAGATTAAAAGTCTTGATATGGCCATAGTCCTTTGAATGTCTCTTTTTCTTCTAACTTGCTTTGTCATGTATCAAAACTAGTGATTCGACATTCTCATATTTGAAATTATTTTTATGTCTTTAATACAAATTCTTGTATACTGCTTTGTGCTGAGATGAGACATAAATTTTTTATGAGGCATTGAAGCTATGAAACATATCTATGTTTGCCCAAAGGAACATGTACGAGAGATCGCATCTAGCCTGTCCTTTAATCCTTGCCATTGGACAATTTATACTCTCTACTAGTATGGGTAGTGGACTAGGGTGTCGCACCACGGATGAGAAATCATATAAAAAAATTCTATACAAAATTATGGTGCAGGCTATCATATTTATAACCGAGGGTTTACACCCTTTTCCCCACCACTCTTTCTAGCCTCGAAGACTAAGTAAAAAAACCACTCTCTCTAGCCTAGAAGATTAAGTAAAAAACCTCAAACGTCCCATATGAGGTTGACTATATATTTGTGTTGGAAAGTCAACGATCCATTTGAATCATATTTGATTCATCATTTAGTTAAATAACTTTTGGCTCCTCGATGGATCGAACAATCATACAACTTTTGTACATCATTCTTTCTGATTTTAGGCCTGAAATAAATAATTAAATATAGCCACATATTAATATACCATTTTTATTAATTTATAAAATTATAAATTAATTTTATCCTTGGTCAAATTTGGAAATAACCAACGATGATGGTTTATTAACTCTCAGGTGTGATCATGATCCCACAATCAGTATTGAAACAATTTAAATATCCAAGCCTATGTAGGTTTTGCTAAAGCATGGTATAGGTTCAATTTTAATGCCTACAAATTATCTAGGGGAAATTGTATTTCTAATCTAATGTAAGATTACATAGTAATGATACCTTGTACACGTATTCTTATTATTATCATTGTATCACTTTGATATCTAAATTTTTTCCTCAGATCAAAAACTTTATTAGTATCCATATTAATTATGCATGTCACGTTTAATCCCTTAGTTCAATATGACAACAGTTATCGATTAACCGATGTACTCTAGTTAGAGATTTTGATTTTAGGTTGACTGACTAGTTATAGTGATATCGACCTTCTATAATAAAGAAGACGAATTCTATATTGAGTAATGTTTTACTTCAAGTAGTTCAACATATACCCAATTATGGTCCTGGAATAGTCGCTATGCCATGTGCTTGACCAAAGTTAAAATATAGTTTAGATACTTCGATAGTACTCTCAAATAAGAAGACTACCGTACATCAATACCTTGATATTTTCTATTTTGACTAAGTTATATTAACCTATAGTGGATTCTTGTTGAGTCATTTTGTGATTATTCCAAACAACTACAAATATATAACCCTTTGGTGTCCTAATGTTTATAAGTAAATGAACGTCCATCATATGTAGAGCATTAAATAAACTAGTCTCAACTGATGCATCGATATATTTTTCTTGATCCATCTTAAATAGGAATATTTATCAAAATATATTTATGTGCATAGTACTCATGGTTTCGAAAATAATTGTAAACTATAATATGTAAAATACTTCTCCTAAGGATATTCTATATAGTTATGTTTAATGCATTTGATTCATTATTTATATCTATATATTGTAACATGTAAAAAAGAAAATAAACTAGATGTTTACTTCATTTCGACAAGATTTTTTAATAAGAGTTAAGCTATGTAATAAATTACATAATAACCCTTAGGACATACCCTTAACTCTATCAATCTCTCACTGCCATTTGGGGCCAATTATGGTGCGTAATGACTTTACCTTCAATCAGTCAACCTACATTATACTGAGAAAGGGGCCTTATCGAACATATCTATGATATTATTATATTCTATCAACATTTCAATCGTGCTTCCTTGTTACCAATAAACTCTTTGATCACGTATTCATTATAAAGAACATATCATGATTTCTTATTAAGTTATTAGTTCGCATTGAATTCTATTTTGCATTATTGAAATCACAATATGTTTTTGGATTTCCAATCGTGTGAACCAATCCTAGCTCTCTTATAAATTTGTGCATTTATATACTTCTTATATTGCAGCACTACTCAAGGCTATGTACTTATCATGTTTAGTTATGTTCGCCATAACTTATCATTTGGAAAAATTCCAAATTAAAGCTCCTTAATTAAGATTGAACATAAAATTTAAAATTGACTTTACAACATTTGATATCACTGAAGAAGTTCGAGTCTGAACACTCTTTGATAAGGAGTTTGTTACTTCCACAAACAATTCTCTGATGTTTCATAAATACTCAACAACACTCTTAACTACCATTTAATGATTTTACCTTAGAGTTGATATTCTCTTAATCCACCAAGTATGAAAATAGGTTCTAGTACACCATAAGTAACAATCCGCACCTCCAGAGACGTAGACTCATAACCCAAAAGCGGCATTTGAACTCATGTCGTGCCAAGAAATATGGATTGTTAAGTTTTTATTGGTTTTGTAGAGAGAAAAATATAACTTTAAAATTTTATGTTTTTAGATTTCAAAGTGGAAGGAATAAAATATAAATACTGGAAATAATCCAAACCATTACTGTCTTAAAACTATAGCAGTCCATATAAGAAATGCTCCACGTACGGTTTTGAAGCCGAGCCTTTCCAGCAATGGGGCCTAGGGACCGATATGATGATTGGTTTAGGTAGGGTGGCAGTCTAAATAAAGTATTTGGATAGAAATGTAATATAGGTCTAACTGATATATATATAATAAGATACATATGAATGACTATAAGTGTAACAATCCAGAATTTTACCACTTTGATATAGGCAATTTAAATATATTTTAAATAACGATTAAGACTTTTTATTAATAAATAAACCTATTTTAATTAGTTATTAATGATGATAAAATAGTTTTCAAAAATTTGTTTACCAATATAGATAGTTCATAGAAAATAGAAAATGTGCCGAAGAACGTTTTTCGAAATTTCGACCTTTCGGCACCAAAAAGTTATCAGAAATGTTGTGCATGTTTCTGCACCATGTACACACATTTAAGTGATACATTTAGTGATAACAATTCTTAACTAAAAATATATTAACTTATATAAAAAAGAAATGACAAGTTATGGTTAAAATATAAACATATGTATGTATATACACATACACACACACACTTTTATACATGTACATACATACCTCCTTACCTCAAGTACACCCACATGGATTTACTTGCATGATTTAGGGAGGTAGAGGGGAGGGGGAAATGTGTGCTAGGAAGATGGAGGGGTATGGTGTAGCATGCATGCATATATACTACTTAATACAGAAGGGTAGTTTAGTCATTTACCTATTTTCTTGGCCTATAACACCGCACTATCTTCATCGAAATTCATTTACGTTCCATTCTCCATTTTCTTCATTTCTCTTATCCATTCCAATGGCTTCTTAGAAAAAGATTTCAAGAAGAAACTAGTTCAAACTATACTAAAACCGCTCCAAAACAACTCTAAATCACTTCTATCCACTTCTAATCTTCATATCCACCAAAACAACACTCCATTACCTCATTTCTTTACTGGCTGAGCCAACCAAACCCCCTATGCCAAACCATATTAACCTACTTTAGAACTTAATGTCTAAAAATTCCAAAGCTAGGAGGCTTGTTTAGGTCATGTTCGAATTTCGATGAAGTTTGATCTTGTTTTAGCACGTTTTGGTGAGTAAAGTTAACAATTTTTAAACAATTAGTTAACTTTATTAAATTTTGAAAAATTTACGATGTATATTGGTGTACGAATGTTATATATGATTTGTGCTTGATTATGTGACGATTTGGTGATAATTGTGTATACCGAAGTTTGAGTAGACTAGAAAGTCTCTAGCTTGTATTTTGGAAAAGAGTTAGTTAGCAATTGTGAAACTACTTATATTATTGTTATGATATATGTTATAATATGGTGTTTGAAATGAGTTATTTGTTGCACTTGGGTTCGTGACATGAAGTTAGCCTTTAGCTAACCAAAAGCATGTAGAAATCCACTTTTGTCAAAGGTTTGAATTTGTCTTCAAAAGTGAAGCGTTTTCAAGTTTTAAACTTTAGTTTTCCTTCCAAAGTTAATTCTTATGGTTTGAAGGGAATAAGGGTTCAAAGTCGAAGTTTTTTATAACTTAGAAATCAAATTTCAAACAGTTAGAATTACGGGTCCGTATAGCGATAGCCGCTATACGCGTAGTTCGTTGAAAACGAACTAATCTACAAAATTTAAGTGTTTACCCTTAGAAACTTTATACTAAATGTTTTTCTAACTCTAATTAAGTTAATCGAAGGTACTTAGTAAATTTTTAATTAATTATTTATTTAATGATTAATTAATTAATTAAGGTAATTATCACTAGTTAATAAAGGTTGTTTATACTTAAATGTTAATCAATTAAGTTAATCATGATTAGTAAGGTAACTAAAATTAATTACTAATTAAGTATTTAATTAAGGATTAACTTATTTATTATTTTACTATTATTTTATTAGTAATTAATTAATTAGTACTTAAAAATGGTCCAATACTAATTAATTTCTGATTATGGATAACCAAGTTCTGATCAGGGTTTAATTAAGTTTAATTATTATTTAAAGAGGATTAAATTTGATTACTTAACAAATTAATAAAGATTAGGAGTTTAAATTATTAGTTGCTTTCAAATATTGATTTATTCTCTTTTCAAAAGTGCTTTCTATTTTCAAATGTTTTAATCAACGGATTTCTATGTCATGTACCTTTAAGTAACCTTGGAAAAATATCAAACCCAAGTAATGTGGTGACACATGTATGGGAAGTAAATCATCCCATAGCTAGCACTAAAAGTCGATGAGTAGGCTTACCATCTATCTGTCATTTCTAGAGTTTATCTCTAGTCGAGGAGTATGATAAGGTCGAATGTTGGAAACGTGATAGATATGGAAGATTTAATTTCCATGAATCTTTCGCATTTAATTAAGTATATGGTTATCCATATATTAACCTTGTATAATCACCTTTAAATAACGGATTTTCCGCTATTGATCACTTGACCTATTTTGACTCAGTAAGTACGGTTGTAAGTTCGAATTTCCCATTGAGGACTTGAATACATTTTCATACTTCTAAGGGAACTAGAATTGAGTTAGTCGAAATTATCGCTTAGTTTAGAGATGCTAATTTTGGATAATAATATTATTTCGAACCACTGCAAATTGATAACATTCATGTTGGATCGTTATGAAGTATACTATGAAGCTATACTATTCATTCTGAGGGTGGTTCCAATATGGAAGATAGTGATTTGTGATTGCTTTTTCAATCCCAGAACAACTCATATGGATGAATTCTACTATTGGATTGGTTGCCCAGAGGGCAATGTTAGTATTCCAAGGTTTGTTAAGCGAAAATGGTAAGAGCGTGGCCTCTTACATCCTCACACCTGGGAAATGAATAGAGCAAGGACATGCGGCAGGGCTAAGTGGGTCGCACCGAAGTAGGGTATGTTCATACCAAACTAGAGTGATATCAATGTATACTTCGAGGTCCCATTGTAATGTTGTTGACCGTAACCAAGAGGTGATCATATTCGGTGCTACTTGAGAAGGGGCATAGTGTTGGTCTTGTGTAGCAGAGGTGTAACGTGTTGTAGCCTCCCGTACATTTTATCTAAAGGCGTGCGAATTTAGTGGGTAGACCCCTACCCTTTCATAGTTGGAATCCATTATCCACTACCTTCATTTTTTTAGAACCTAGTATGCTGGAATTTAATTAATGTGAAATTTCGGCTAAGATTCTATATTTAACTTTAAACCTAGATATTATGATAACATTAGATGATTTTAATATAAAACGTGTTGTTTATCGCAAGGTAAATCCGCTTGTCTTTATGTGCGGCGTGGTCTTACGAGATACTTTTGTTTAAAGAGATTTTATAAAGTTAAACTTTATGCTTTACTTACATTGAACCTATGTATAACCCAGAGTTTATTTTTCTTTTCCCTAAAACCTCGGGTACTCAATTTATTTGAGTAATTGAGTATTAAAGAAGCATTTTGAAGCAGGATGGAGCAGGAGTCTTCCTAGCATCTAGCAATTGTATTTGTATTTCCACTGGGTTATGTATGTTATGGAATATTAATGGACAGCCTGATCTAGCTGTCCTTAGACTTGGATTTGGAGTAGTACTTGTTATAACTTATGTAATATTTTATGGTATCTTCATGTACTATTCAATGATGTTGTGTATTACTCTCATGTTATAGTGAAATCTTTGTTTTATTTCTCTTGACTATTATTTCTATACCCCACGACCTGTCTTTCGAACAATTGAATGATCAGCACAGGAATACCGAGGATGTATTAAGTGTCATCTTTAGTTGTAGGAAAGGAAGATCATCACAATAAGTAAATATAACACCAGGGGGGCATGGTTACCCCCACCATGCATCTTCTCCTTGTTATACCACCTACCATCTTGTCTTCCTATAACAGGTATAAAAAAGAATAAAGGGGATCAGATAAGGTCTAAATAGGTAATATCACTAGTGGTATGGTGTAAATATCGTTAAAGCATCATTTATAATCTACACTACCTAAGGGTGTTCTTGTCAGTGTATATTATATCTGAAAAATTACAGCATACGGAAATAAACTATAGTATTCCTAAATCTAGTATTATCCAAAAGATTTTCGTCTGAAGGTTAGAAATCTAGAAACTTGGCTAACCTAAGAATATATGGAGTATAAGCATTAATAGTAAACCACCTAACTATATATTGAATAAACATTTTCAATGTTAAACAATTTAATCTCACCTACACCGAGTATAAATCACAAAAACTGGGCACATGGTGAGCACGCAACCTTGATGATAATCTACTACCAATGCATCAAATAACCAACCTATGTGGTGTCTGTGCCTTACGTGTGCTCTATTCATTCAACCTATAGTAAGAAGGGTTAACAAAAATTCGACTCTCCTATAAGTGTCTCAGCTTAACCGCTCGTCAACCCTACTATTGTGGACATCTCTGTCTTCGCTCCTTCTGCAGTCAACAAAACAAAATATGCGATCGAGACATGCTAATAATGACGATAAGAACATTTAGTTATGATATAATCACATGCCATGTTGAGTATCATGTTATACAGGATCGTGAAGTGTGAACTCCAAAAAACCACCAAGTGGGAACAAAGCCTTGCATGTTACATAGCTTCATGCAATTACATAAGCTTCAAAAAGTCATGGAAGTGGGAAATAAATCCCTAAAGCTAAAATACTTGACTTGCACAAGGTCCAGGTCTAACCTGGATTGTTTGTAGGTTTTTAGTCAATCGAATAACATGTTAGTCGACTAGTTTCCTATAATATATTTCTTTTTTCTTTAAACTACGAATTTAAGTGACTGGACAACATTACCAGTCGACTAAAAGAGTTTCAGGCGACTAGGTATTTCAACTGTTTGACCGTGAAAATGAACTGTTTACATACTGGTTGGACTTGGGTTTGTGTTAGTGTTTTATAAAACCAATTAAGTCAATCACTCCTACTTTCAATCAGCTGGATTTAAAGAAAAAAATTTGTTTTTAACATATTTAAATTATTGTTTTGATCTAGTTTTCATTGTTTATCTTTAATTTCTCCATTCATACTTCGCTTATAAACTTTGAGTTCATATAATCCAACTTTTAAACAAATTTCTATATATAATTTTAACTTTGATCATATCCTAAGTTTTTTGTGCAATTTATCCAATTGATTATATACTACTTCATTCAATACTTCATTTAAAAATGCATAATTTTATTCTAAGTTGACAAAATCAGATTTAGATGATTTTTAAAGGACATATACATAAATTTAATTCTATTCATTTGATTTAATTTTAATCTATTACATAAGTTTAGATCCATACAATTCCAAAGCTATATATGTATAGATTCACTTTATTCTCCTAAATCAAGTCAAATCTATTACATAACTTAAATATATGTATTTTTAGTAGAAACTTCATTTAATCCATCCTCCCTTCAAATTCCAACAATTACATTATCAAAATCATTGTCTAGGGTTTTCCAATTATCAAACTCATATACGTCTTCAATTAAAAATCATCAATTCAATTTAAAAGTTGTATTTTTAATAAATGAAATTTAAATACTGATCAACGTCAAATTCACTTCATAGATAAACTCACTCACCTTTATACAATGCTTATGGAGAAATTCCTTAACCTCCCTTACCGATTTGATTTGATTTGGCATTTCTTATCTTATAGTTAGCTTGTAACTATTGTGATTTGATTTCCTCTCTTCTTATCAGTTTGATTTTCTACTTTTTGTTAGGATGTTTGATTTACTATTTTTAAATAAAGTTATTTTAAAATTTGAGGAAAAAGAAGAAAAATGGAGATAATGTGAGACATGGACTGTAGATGAAGAGAAATAATGAATGATGTGAATTAGGGTTTGGAAATTATATTAAATAGTCATACAACCTGAAATCCCCCATCATCCCACTTAGGCCTCAAACCATTTTGCCTCAAAACTCGTGTTGTAGTAAATAATCCAAATATCCCCCACTCAGTGTCTATTTATGTTTTATATATTAATTTAGGCTACAAAAATCTAATTGACATAATGGAATATTCGAATTCTTTAATTTTCTTTATTTGTATGCAAAATTACAAATATTCCATTCTTAACAAATTATTTATTACTATAAAAATCTTGGTTGTTATGTTGCTCCCATTTAGTATAATATTGTCCTCAAAATTCAAAGAGACGTTAAAATAACTACAAGAAATAAGACTTTTCATAGCTTGAAAAAATGCTGTAAAATTTTTAAGAGCACGGTAATAAAGGTTGCATAATGACATCTTGTAATAGGCCTTGAACTTTTAACATCGAGTGGAGAAAATGATATAAAAAGTCAATTATTTAAAGCATTTATGTTATGTTATTATTTTAGATGGATTATACAACGCAATGTGCACATCGTAAATAAGTTTTTCGAAATGCAAAAGGATGCTATAAATAATTTTAACAACGTTCCCTAAAAGGCTGATAAAGACATGCTGAGCCTTTGGTCCTGAATATTTCCTAGCATGTTATAAACGCTGTAAATACGATATCTTACAGCGATTTTTTGTCGTTAAAAGATTTTGCCAGTTACTTCTATGTTTTCTTAGCACTTTTTAATCCTCATGTTAATCTATAATATTTAATAAAAATTTTAAAGCATATTTTCCAATGATCGTATTCTTTCAAATCCTGTAAAATATTATCAAACAATCGAAAACAGTTTAGACAATGCTATTATAATTGAAATAATATTATGTAGTAATATCACGAAATTCTCGATGTATAAATTCGTATTCAAAGCGAACTCAAATAATTGTTAGTCCCTGAGAAGATGGTTTTGATGACAACAACCTTAGAATAAGATTATAAAACATAAATACTAACATTATAGTTTAGATATATACGTATATGCAGAATTTAACCATGTAGGTACCAAGAATGAAGACTGTACAATATAGAGATTCAAGATATCAAGATTGAAGACTCATGAATATCAAGATTATCAAGAGTTCAAGATTTCAATAATAATTATTTTAATATCCTAGAAAAGCACTGGCATCTTAAGATCCAATTTATTCATGGAATGGAATCCACTTCGAGCCTATTAAAGGGATGGAACCCTAAGTAGGATGAAACCTATGAAAAATCTAGTCGAACATTGTTTTGTATCCACTAACTTTTATTCAAATGTTTTTACAAAATTATATCTTGTTTTCAAAATGATTTCAAAACCTTCCTTTTAGAAGAATCAAAAACATCTATCCTGCTTTTAAATACTTTTAGCCTCAAAATAATCTTTATTTTCAAAATCAAATTATCCTTGGTTTTAAACTATCTTTTAATAATAATATATTTAACTTTTAATATTTATACTTAGATTTAAATATAAAATTATAGTAAAATTATATATATATATATATATATATCAAAATATTATTCTCTATATTTATTTATGTATTTTAACTTAGTTAAGTATATTTATAAAGTTTAAAAATAGTTTAATACAAGATAGAAGTTATTTTCAAAGAAAAAAAAATCACCAAAAATACCATAGGCTTGTCGACAACCCCTAGGTACCCCTGTCGACATGGTGGCAATTGATTTTAAAATTTTGAATTTCAAAAGAAGTGTCTATTCGTCATATCCTTTCACGAATGGACATGACTGTTGTTCTACAATAAACAGGGGCAGTTTTAAACGAATTTATATTTATATTTTTCCTAATTTCACTCCTCCTCTTCTTCCACATTTCTTTATATATATTTTTATCATTACTCTACCGAAATCACCATTGTATCTAACTAGATCATCTCTGGTTTGATTCTCTATCACTATCTCAACTAGATTTCAGTGCTATTCAGAGTTATAGGCTTCTTTGTAACAAATTGAGTGAGAAAAGGTGTGATTGTAGCATGTGAAATCAATCAAGTGAGAAAAGGTGTGATTGTAGCCTGCGAAATCAATTGGGTGAACTTGTTGCCTATAAAATCAAGTATCTCTACCCAAAGGATTATGAATCTGGAGTGGTGTACCTCGTGGCCTTGAAATCGAGGGTTGTAATTGTAACAATTGCTTTTGAAAGGAAATCCCTATTTATGTGCGGGACTGGATGTAGGGTAACTCCGAACCAGTATAAAATCTGATGTGTTCTTTCCTTTATTGCTTTTACTTTATTTCTGCATCTATGTTTGATTCTGTGATCATACTTGTGTCTGAATATTGCATACATTTGTGTTCAAATTAACATAAACTCAAAAAGATTTAGTAATTCCGTAAAACACTATTCACCCTCCTCCCTTCTAGTGTTAATTCTAGCCTTAAGATCCGTAATCCGCATTTCTCACATTTGGTATTAGAGAAAGGTTTTCAAAGTTTCATAATATGATTTTTGAAAAAGCTTTTAAAAATGCTATGTTCAAAAAACTTGTTAATACTAGTTTAGAGATATTCAGATCATCGTTGTCTCTTGAGTCTGCATATAATCAATATTCAAATTCAAGTTGTCTACCAAAATTGTATGATGTGCAGGAAACATGCTTTATGAGTGTTGAGGAATCAATTCACAATGGACAAATTATGCAGATCAAAAGAAGAAATGGATACTCGATATTGGATGCCCTAGACACATGACTGGTAATCTAGATATGTTGAATGATGTAATATACAAAGACGGAGGACTGATTAGCTTTGGAGACAACTCAAAAGGATATGTGATTGGCATCGGCAAAGTCTGTAACTCTGAAACTCCTATTATTACTAATGTTTTGCTAGTTAAGAATCTGAAACATAATCTGCTAAGTATTAGTCAACATTGCGATAAATGATATAAAATCAAAATTTGTAAAGGATAAGTGTCACATTGAAGATAATAATTCAACCATAATATTTGAAGGAATTAGGAAAAAGAATATTTATATTCTTAGTATGAAAGTTTCAAATGATAACCTGTGTCTTTTAGCAAATACAAGTGACCCTTGGATTTGGCATAAGAGATTTGGGCATTTGAATTTCAAAATCTTATCTAGACTATCAAAACATGATCTACTAAGAGGTCTCCCTAAAATGAAATTTAAAGTGGATAGTTTATGTGATGCATGTCAATTAGGAAAACTTAAAAAAAGTTCATTTAAATTAAAAGATATGATTTCAACCTCGAAACCTCTTGAATTACTTCACCTTGATTTATTTCGTCCATCCTAAATTCTGTCAATAAATCATAGTAAATATGTTTTTGTAATTGTAGATGATTATTCTAGATTTACATGGACAATATTTTTGAAAATAAAAGTGATACTTTTGAATGTTTTAAAAACTTTACAAAAAGGATTCAAAATCAACTTTCTCTAATAATTATAACCATTCGTTGTGATCACGGTGGTGAATTTGAAAATGAAAAGTTTGAGGAATTCTGCAATAAAAAGGGAATAACTCACAATTTTTCATTTCCAAGAACTCCATAACAGAACAGAGTAGTAGAACATAAAAATAGGATGGTTCAAGAATGTGCGAGTATTATGCTTTCAGATAGTAAATTGTCGAAGTATTTTTAGGCAGAAGCAGTTGCTACCGCCTGTTATATTTTGAATAGAATTTTAATTAGACCTTTAACTGATAAGACATCTTATGAACTTCTTCACTCAAAGAAACCTAAGGCATCTTATTTTAGAATTTTTGGAAGTAAATGTTTTATTTTAAATACAAAAGATAACCTAGATAAATTTGATCCTAAATACGACAAAGGTATCTTTACCGGATACTCTAACAGAAGTAAAGCGTACAGAGCGTTTAATTTGAGAACTAACACCATCGAAGAAACAATGCATGTTTCATTCAATGAAAGTTTCAAAATTTTTGAAGATACAAATGATGAAGAGGATTTAATCACTCAAAATCAAGAGTCAACTGAAACTAATAATGAAATTAATCATTTTAATAAAAGATTAAACTTTTAAAAGATCATCTTATAGAAAATATACTTGGAGATATGCAATCTGTTGTTAAAACTAGAAATCAACTAAGTAAAATGAGCAATGTAGCCTTTATATTAACTATTGAACCCAAAAATCCAAAAGAAGCATCAACTGATGATTAATGGATTTTGGCTATGCAAGAAGAAGTAAATCAATTCACTAGAAATGATGTTTGGGAACTTGTTCCTAGACTTGAAAATAAAACTATAATTTGAACTAAATGATTTATAAAAATAAAATGAATGAACAAGGAGAGGTTGTTAGAAATAAAACCCGGTTAGTCGCTCAAGGTTATTGTCAAGAAGAAGGAATAGATTTTGATGAAACCTTTGCTCCCGTAGCAAGATTAGAAGCCATTAGAATTCTACTTGCTTTTGCGAATCAAAATAATTTTGAATTATATCAAATGGATGTTAAAAGTGCCTTTTTAAATAGATTTGTAAAAGAGGAAGTACATGTTGAACAACCACCACTTTTTGAAAATGAAAAATTACCAAACTATGTTTACAAACTTAATAAAGCTCTATATGGTCTAAAACAAGCTCCTAGAGCCTGGTATGATAGACTAAGATCTTACTTATTACAATCAAACTTTGAAATTATTAAAGTAGATAATACTTTTTTTTATTAAAAGAAATAAAAATGATATTCAACTAGTACAAGTTTACGTAGATGATATCATTTTTGGATCAACTAATTTTGAAATGAATAAAGAATTTTCTGAAATAATGACAAAAGAGTTTGAGATGAGTCGTATGGGTGAATTAAACTTCTTTCTAGGATTGTAATTAAAACAATAGATAATGGTATCTTTATTAGTCAAGAAAAATATACTAAAGACCTAGTTAGTAAATTTGGTTTGACCACTGCAAGTGGAAAACCCACTCCCATGGCAACCAATGAGTACCTAAGTAAAGAAGATCTCTTGAAAGATGTAGATCAAAAATTATATAGAGGAATGATTGGATCATTACTCTATATCACTGCTAATAGACCTGATATCATGCATAGTGTTTGTCTCTGTGCAAGATATCAATCCCAACCTAAAGAGACCCATTTAAAAGCTGTAAAACATATCCTAAGATATGTTAAACACACCTTTGATTATGGCTTAATTTTATCCTAAAAAAGATTCTTTTGAATTAATATCTTACTATGATGCTGATTATGCTGGTTGTAAATTGGATAGAAAAGTACAAGTGGAACTTGCCACTTTTTGGGAATCTCTGGTTTAGTAAAAAGCAAAACACATTTTCTTTATCAACAACCGAAGCAGAGTATATTTCTGCTGCTTTGGCTTGTTCTCAAGTAATATATACACAACAAACTTTAAAATATTTTGGTTTAAATATCTCAGAATCACCAATTTATTATGATAATACTAGTGCAATAAATTTATCCAAAAATACTACTCATCATGCTCGAACTAAACATATTTATGTCAGTCATCATTTTCTCAGAGATAATATAAGTAAGGAAGTAATTACTCTCGATTATATCAATTCCGAGAACCAAATTGCTGATATCTTAACAAAACCCTTAAACGAATCTATATTTGCTAAATTAAGAAGAGAATTCGGTATTTTTTCAATAAATGAAATATAGAATATAAATAACAGAGTATAATTAAAAATTAAATTAAATTAAATAAAAAAGTAAAAAATATAGGTACCATGTCGACAACCCCCTCTTACCCATGTCGACATGTAACGATTTTTTTATTTTTGAAATTTTCCCACCAAAATTCAAATAAATGGTTATATATTCTTCTTATTTCAAATTTTTTTTCATTCTTTCTGTCCTTTCTTTGATCTATCTTCTGAAAAAAAATTAAACAATGGCCTTCTCTTCCAAATCAAACAAAAATTCAACCTTTTCGTTCCCTTCTCCTTCTATTGGACCATTTCAACGAACTACACTCACACGAGTAATGAAAATGAAGGATTCTTTGAAGGATGCACTACAACTAGTGAATGGAATTCAAGTAGTGCAACTTAGATTGGCCAGGGAATAAGAACGGCAAGGCATAATCCTTAGAAATTTGCAAAAGTTTCTAAAGGACAATCATGCTAATCCGATCTTGATTGATGAAGAATCTTCAGGAGATCAAGTGCAAGAGGACAGCGAGGAAGAAGAAGAAGAAGTCTTCATGGAAGAAGAGCATATTGAAGATGACGATAAAGTCATTTACATTGGCGAAGTGTGCTTTGACAAGGATGGAAATCTAGTCGAATAACGTGGAAATTTCTGTTTCCATTACCCAAATTGTTTGGTTCATAGATCTCCCATTTTCAAGGACACACATTAGTTTCTTTTCTCTTTTTCCTATTGTTGTATGATCTTACTTTTGTCTTCTACGCAAATGTAAGTATAACAATAAATAATTAATAAATGATTTGTGTTCTTATATTTGAATTATCACTATTATAAGTATTATCATATATGGATTCTTAGTTAGGATAGTTAGTTATTAAGGACTAAGTTTTAATTTTAGAATTAAGTGATGATTATTTATGATAACACTATCATTATAATCACATGTCATATAGTTTTAGAATAAGGGGGAGTTATATAGTTTGGAGTTAGTTTTTTGTTGATGACAAAGTGGGAGAAGTATAAAATAGGATAGTTAGGCATAGATTAAGGGGGGGTTATTAGTTTTGGAGGGAGTTATTAGGATAGAAGTAATATTTTATGAATAAAAGTTATCATCATCAAAAAGGGGGAGATTGTTAGTCCCTGAGAAGATGGTTTTGATGATAACAACCTTATAATAAGATTATAAAATATAAATACTAACATTATAATTTAGATATATATGTATATGCAGGATTTAACCATGTAGGTACCAAGAATGAAGACCGTACAGTATAGAGATTCAAGATATCAAGATTGAAGACTCATGAGTATCAAAATTATCAAGAGTTCAAGATTTCAATAATAAGTAATTTAATTAGGAATTTTGTTAAAACTCCTAGAAAAGCACTGACATCTTAAAATCCAATTTATTCGTGGAATGGAATTCACTTCGAGCCTGTTAAAGGGATGGAACCCTAAGTAGGATGGAATCTACGAAAAATCTAGTGGAACATTGTTTTGTATCCACTAACTTTTATTCAAATTTTTTTACAAAATTATGTCTTGTTTTCAAAATGATTTCAAAACCTTCCTTTTAAAAGAATAAAAAACATCTATCCTGGTTTTAAATACTTTTAGCCTCAAAATAAACTTTATTTTCAAAATCAAATTATCCTTGTTTTTAAACTATCTTTTAATAATAATATATTTAACTTTTAATATTTACACTTAGATTTAAATATAAAATTATAGTAAATTTTATACATATCAAAATATTATTCTCTATATTTATTTATATATTTTAACTATAGTTAAGTATATTTATATAGTTTAAAAATAGTTTTAATACAAGAGAGAAGTTATTTTCTAAGAAAAACAAGTCACCAAAAATACCATAGGCTTGTCGACAACCCCTAGGTACCCCTGTCGATGAGGTGGTAGTTGATTTTAAATTTTTGAATTTCAAAAGAAGTGTCTATTCGTCATATCCTTTCACGAATGGGCATGACAGTTGTTCTACTATAAATAAGGGTAGTTTTAAACGAATTTATATTTATATTTTCTCTGATTTCACTCCTCTTCTTCTTCCACATTTCTTTATATATATTTTTATCATTACTCTACCGAAATCACACTTGAATCAAATTAGATCATCTCTAGTTTGATTCTCTATCACCATCTCAACAAGATCTCAGTGCTATTCAGAGTTATAGGCTTCTTTGTAACAAATTGAGTGAGAAACGGTGTGATTGTAGCTTATGAAATCAATCGAGCAAGAAAAGGTGTGATTGTAGCTTGTGAAATCAATTGGGTGAACTTGTTGCCTATAAAATCAAGTATCTCTCCTAGAGGATTGTGAATCTGGAGTGGTGTACCTCGTGGCCTTGAAATCGAGGGTTGTAATTATAACAGTTGCTTTTGAAAGGAAATCTGTACTTGTATGCGGGATTGGATGTAGGGTAACTCCGAACCAATATAAAATCCGGTGTGTTCTTTCCTTTAATGCTTTTACTTTATTCTGCATCTGTTTGATTCTGTGATCATATCTGTGTCTGAATATTGCATACATTTGTGTTCAAATTAACATAAACTCAAAAAGATTTAGTAATTCCTTAAAATACTATTCACCCCTTTCTAGTGTTAATTCTAGCTTTAAGATCCGTAATCCGCATTTCTCACAATAATAATCATGTAAACGCATTTATAATTTAATATGATATAATAGACATATCCGAATTTGTACAATATCCATATACCAAGTTTACACACTATTCGTAAACTAAGTTTTCACATTACCTATTACATCCAAAAGTGTACCAAACCAAAAGGAAATCATATGCTTATTTCATCAAAAAAGATGTTGGTCACTTGACTAATGCAGCATCGTGCTAATTGTCTGTTTCAAAAGTCATCAGTTACCTACAAAAATTAAAAAAGAGCATGAAATAGGCATTTTAGAGTCAAATCATCGATATCATACAACGTTGCTCTTTGCTTTTTCTTTAGAATTTCAAAATGCGTCAGTCTTTTAGATAAAAGAACTCATTCCTTAAGTAAGCGAATCCAAATAAATTATAACAACCAACCATTTTGACCTTCAAAGGTCGATGCTAATATATCTACAGTATTCATGTGCTGAGCATCCGAATATCAAAAAGATAAATTGGTTTGGGAAAAAGAAAGAAAAGATGGAACAAAATCTCACAATGTAACGAGCAACCTATGATATAACAATGATCTTTACAAAAAATATAAACTTTTTTACGCATATATAAATCAGAGTTGACTAATCAATCAACAGCCTAGAAAGTTATAACAACATGTCCTTGCAATTGCTGATAAATATTAACAACCAGTGCAGCGGAAAATTGAATATACATGAATACGACTTGGAAGTGTCCAGCTCATCTCCTAAAGCTCAAAGTATCCAAACCGAATACGTAAGTATGAATAGTCTAACCCGAGCATTGTAAAAAAAATAACGCTCGGTTCAGTCTAGTTAACCAGCATAAGAAACACACCACAATTGAATTTTAAGGTTAGAAAAATATTTTGAACATAAGGGTATCTCGTAAGACCATGCTGCAACATAAACATAGATAGGTTTTTACTTTACGATAACCAAAACATTTCTATAGAAAATCCAGTGATATTATAACAATGTCAAGAATCATAGTCGAAAATTTTACATTATTATATTCCAACTTAGTAGGTTTACAATCAAGTCTGGAGGCACTTATTGGAGAATGGATTTCCATATAATGACAAGGCACCGGGATACCACCTACCATGCACATCTTTAGAAAAAAAAATAACGGGAGCCACACATGGGCCCATTGCCAACACAAGACTGGCCTACCCCTTATTGGGTAGTACCGAATATTTCATCGTGCCAGTTTCTTTTGCAACCTTTTCGAGACCTCTCATGCACAACCAAATCCATAAATGAATATATCTAGAAAGTTGATGACAATACCTTAATGCGTGCGAACGACTTAACCTTACTACATCTCCCTTGATTTTAGTCATTCCCTGTTAATGAGGCTTAAGGATACATCCACCTTTTTAAATAGCAATCCCTCTTGGAATGCTAACACTATGCTCCAAGTAATAATCCAGTGGCAGCATTCATCCATAAAATTATCCAGGATACAGACCGAAGGCACTACTTCTAAGGCTCCATCTTCTATTCCATACTCTCTAAGACGTCTTCAGAATAAGAGGCTTGAGTTGGATCGAAGTGGTTTCTAGATAATTTATACTTATACGAACTCGGTCACTTCAAAACAACATTCGATAGTTTTCGGTGAACTCAACCTACGATTAATTAGGAATAAATTAGCAAAAGATAAGAGCAGAGATCACTTCTTAACTGTTTGCAAATGGATTTCCTTACCATTTATCCTAGAAGAACGAAACGAGTTTATATATCGTGTATAGCACCATCGACGGTAATTGTACCATATAATTTCTATGTTTCTCCTAGATATTTCCCAAGCTACGTTTTGCCCAGATTTAATAGTCTATTATTTAACCATTGATTACATTTCCCATGGTAATCACTAAGCCTCTCAAAATTTATCTTTGATTAATTGAATCTCTTTCCAAAATACTTATTAAAATATCCATATATCTATCTTTTTGATATAAGTATATTCACCAAAAACTTAGAGAGATTTCCTATTCCAAAATCATATTTAAAATGTTAAAATCCTAATATCATTAAAACAGTGAGATTAACAACCCTAAAACACCATTTCTTTCCAAAAATCTCTTGATTTCATATAAATATTTCCAAATCTATTTATAAAACTACTTTATAATATTTCAATTTTTATTTATAAAAATAGTCTTTTATAAATCTCAAAATCCATTAATAAAATTCCTCTTTCAAATCACTTAACCATTTATAAATCTCTTTTCTAAAATCTTTCCAAACCCAACTTCTTTCCAAATTCCAAACCTCTTTCCAATTTATAAACTCCTTTAAATATATCCTTTTTGTAAAAGAAATCCTTTTATGAATAATTTATTGTTTTATTATAATAAATAAAACTTTAACATCATAAAGATAAATTTAAAACAATTTTAAATAACTTAATAATAAACTTTAAAACACATTAAATAGTATAATAATTAACCTTTTTTAAAACCTTTTAATTAATATAATATTTAACTTTAATTTATTTTAATAAATATAATAAATAACTTAAACAACTTTCAAAAGATAATTAATTAACTTTCAAGCAACATTACCAATAAAATAATTAACTAGTGATAAATGATCAATAATACGATAATTTATCATCTTTAAACAACTTAAATAAAATAATTAATCTTAAAATATAATGAATATAATAATGAACTTTACTAAAGAAATAATTTTACAAAACACTTTGTAAAATAAGAATTTAAAAAACACTCTGTAAAATTAATAATTTTAGTAAAACATTTTACTTTAAATTATAAAATTCGAAGTTAATTAAAATCCAAAACTTTACCAATTTAGAAATATACTTAGTGACCACAATGGTATGTAACATACCACCATTAAATTCAATTTAACTTCTCAAGTTAAATTACAGGTATTTAGATAAGCCGGCATATATGTGACCAAATTCATAATTAACAATCAATTGTTAACAGATCACTTATCCAGCATAAATTAACTGGCACTTAAATGGATGTCCAAATTTATATAATAGCAGAAAGAGAAGTTGTTCTGCTAAATGAATATCATTCAAAATAAGCTCTTCTATTTATTGTTGGACGGTGTTTTTTTGGCCAAATGGATAACACCAACGAAGTATGCTTAAATTAACTATGTTATTATTTAAATAATATAATTATATTAAATAAAAGTTATTTTATCACTTTATACGTTATCAATTTTCTAAAATGATAATTTATCCAAACCAAATAACAAATGGGTTAAACATCCAAGCAAACAATAAATAATTTTTATCTACTGTATATCTTACAGATTAACCAAAAATGTGATTTTATCTCACCGAAATTCAAGTTATCGCCACAGCGTTCTAATTCCGTAGTGTTCGAATTTATCTTGAAATTCTACTAGCTCTAGTTCCTACCGAGCAAATTCTAAAGCATAGTGTTCAACGTTGCAAGTGCAACCTGACTGACCACATTCGATTTGAACCATGTATGAGCAAGTTATAGCATTTTATAAGTTAACGAATTTTAAAATAAAGTAAATATCACTAATTACATCTCTTATAAACTAATTACCATAACTAATATATTTATCCCTCTCCCTTGAAATCTCCTTTCCACTTAATTCCTAAAGCCGACCTTCACTATGACCGTACTCTTCCACCCTCACCCATATCTCCACCGTCTCTCAATCATTCGCCAAACCGTTAACTCCAAGCTTCTTCTCTTTCCGTGAGCTACACACCCATCTCGAATTCGACACGTCTGCACCCACCCTCAACATCGCGACATCCACAACCTCTATCGACCATACACACTGGTCACGACACCATCTAAGATGTCGCACCTCGCCAAAAAAAGAGAGAAAGTTTATCTTCGACAGCACAAGCCTACAACTGATCTCCTTCTAGCCTCCCATCGACCATAGTTCATATAATCCTTAACCCTAGTTTATATTAACCCCGACCATAATTGAGGCACCACCCTTAACCCTATCGAACACCTCAAAACAACCATAGGATTGTAGATCTTCCTTAAAAAACCTTGAAGATAACTTCCTTTTGTTTTTATCATTATTGTTTTGAATTGTTATGGATTTTAAAAGAAAGTTGATTTGGGTTTCTTTGTTTTCTTGTCAAACCGACCGTTAGGGAGGTTTGCTTACTGTCATCGGCCAAAATCATTTTTTCTGAAGCCAAAAAAACGTGGATCTTGTCTCATTGCGGTTTCCCTAAAAACGTGGATCTTGTCTCATCGCGGTTTCCCTAAACTTCATCCTTTTACTTCGCGCATCAAAGATTCCAAATTCAAATCTATTATGATTTTCAAATTCTAAAATTTCAATTTCAAATCGACAATTTTGAATGTTTGATTAATATTTAAATTTGAAATTCATATTTTCAGATTCAAATCTCAATTTATTCTTTTCCAACATATTATCACTTAATGTTTAAGTAATATTAACAAAATTTTTAAATGTATATTTCTTATCAAAGTTATACAATCGAACGGTCGGTTTCTCCACCGTTATGCAGTTATACTAGTTTCTAATTTCAAAAGGATGGAATGGTGAAAAGAACAAGCAAGAGAAAAATGGGTACTCCTTGGTACGAATGTCTCAAGTTAGTTTTAAAATTTTAGTTCTAGGCATGTCGTTGCACAAATTATTTTCGCTTATGGCTACAAATGACAAATCAAAAATACGTTTGCGCTCAGTACAGCAGTGCGACCCTAAAACACTAATAATACACCCTAGTTGTTGAATTCTGTAAAATCGCAAAAATACTATCGTTTGCTGATAAATCATCAAATGACAATATAAATATTTTTCAAATAAAAAATTATGGAAAAGTTAGATAAATTAAGTTAAAAATACGTCAATAGAATACGAACCGTAAATATCGTAATTTATTTTTCAATTATTTGTTGAAACATTTATTACTGTAATTAAATTTACAAAATGAACTCACCGTTTACTATTTATTGATTTAAAAGGAGTTAAACAAGTCCATTTAATCCATAGAATTAATATTTAATTTAAAATCCAAATATTTAAATCACCGTTCACGTATTAATTAACAATTCAAATAATTTAAACAGTCCCTATATTTGAATTCAAGTTGCTAATTTTCAAAACCAATATTTTGATATTCAAAATTAATTAACTATTCAAAGTCAAATGATCAAAATTCTGCATCGTTACATTCTTCCCCTTTAAAAGAATTTCATCCTTGAAATGGCCAAGGTAAGGAAAATGCCTCCAAACCCATTAACTTTTCAAAATCAGTTAGTTGGAATTGATTATTAAATCTTCAAGTCTTTTAAAGTCATGGAAACTTTCAGAAGTGTCTCCTTTGCGTGGCTCGATCAAAAACTACAAATCTCACTACGGATCCTAACCAACCAAAAGAAAGCAAAAGCCAATTGGCTTCCCATACATGGGACATAAAACCATAAACCAAACAACAATATAAACATGTACCTAACTGTTGAGCAACTAACTCCACTCATGAAACCAAAAGCATGAAACTAGCCTTTTCTTCTATATAACCTGTATCACAAATAAAAATAATATCCAACCAAATAATTCATAGACGTATAATTTACATTTTCAAACATCAACAACTTATAACCTATTAAAGCTCGTATGAAGTACATCTACCATCCATATGCAATGTCAAATCTGATCGCTTGCTCGATCACGTAATTCCACTTTTAACTAGTGTCGCTCACTCAACCACTCTAGTGCAGACCCCGATCCCGTTCCTTGATTAGAAACCATCGTTCTCCTTGCATATCCACATATTATGATAGAGAACTTCAAAATTAAATCAAAAATCTATATCCAGTGTTTAACTTTAAAAATCGAGTGAAAAATCCTAAATTGGACCAGTGTAAATCATTTTAAAATCGTGTACTCGAAACTGGATCAACCAATTATGTGAATAAAATAATCTATGTACAAATTATGCATTTATTCCAATTAGTTTTCTAAGTTTTACCAATATCCTTTTTATTCACATTCCTTTAAAATCATAATTTATTTCACTAATAGCATTTGTTCAATACAAAAATAGTTTATGAATCATTCCATGCAATATTTACTTAAACTTATTTCATCTTATAACACCACTTATGTAAATCAATCACTTTAAAACTCCAGTTTATACACATTTCAAAAAGTTACAACTTTATCTTTTAAAGCCCTTCCAAGCTTAAGTTCATTATAAACATTTTATAAAGCACATTTATGTTTATTACTCATTTTGAACTTAAGTCCATATTTGTTTAGCACTCCGCTATCATCTAAGAGTCCATATCAAATTTCAGATTTATTTTACATAACCAGAATGTCCAAAGATTTTTTTTTTAATTTACCATCTTCTCAAGTTCAAAAGATATAGAAACTTATTTCTTATAATTTAAACTTATTTCTTATAATTTTTTCCAACACTCAACTTAAATTTCTAAATCAAATTTGGAGGTCCTGAAGGTCCAAAATCGTCGGAAATTCCATTTCATAAAACCATTTGTTTTAACTTTACCTAAGTTAAATTTCATTTTCATAGCTAAAACTAAAATTTTCTTTTCTTAACATGAATATCTAACAAATTTAAATTTTATTTTAACTTACATTTCTCAAATTTGTAAGTTATAAAAATTTATACACTCACAACTTCATAAGATACTTAGCCTAAACTATGATATCCATTCGGCAGTTTTCGGCTATCCAAAATCATCGAAAATCCTATCTTAGTTTCATAAATGGAGATTACCAAACAACGTATCAAAAGAGATGAAATACTAAACTAGTCTAGTGCATAGGACACATGAAGCCATATAATATTATTTAACCGAAAGTTTAAGAATTAGCCATCCGGTTTTTATTTCAAATCATTTTGAAATAATAATGTGCATGCCCTTATTTTTTTTTTCAAATCAAACTACTAGAATTCAAAACAAAATTTATTTTATCTAAACAACTCTACTACAAAATACTATAGTAGCAATCACTTACTTAGAAACTCACAAAATGAAGACCGATGATGCTGCAGTCATCACAAGAATTATTTTTCAGCGACCAAAGTGTGTTCAATGCTTTTTGTCTCCTTCAAAATCCTTTAAAAATATTTTGATTCCGAAATATACTTCCAAGTAATACTACTAATATTTTTCCAAAACTTTTGAAAAATAGTTTCCAAAACACTAGAATTTTAGTACTCAAAAACTCAATTTTAAATCTTTATTTATAAACTATGTTTGTAAATCCTATTTATATAATTTCACTTCTTATGTAAGGTCATTTCATAATTGTTTCTCTTTGTAAAGATTATAATAGATAACTTTAATTATAATTTAAAATTTAACTCAATATTATCGTCGAACGCTTTGTAGTTAAACCGTGAAATTGAATTTCTAAGGTGTTCGTATGTAATTTAATCAAAAAATATTCCTATAATTTATTTGATGCCAACTAATAAACAATAAATGATAATAATCGAATATTAACTTTCTTTAACAACCAGTCACACTCTATATCACTATATTAATTTTTGAAAATTATTCTTATATCTATAAAAATAGTTTAGGTAAAATTTATTCATTTACCCACTTTTCTAAAACAATTTGGTTTTCCTTATTCAGTTGTTTAGAAACCTCTACCGATACAGTTGTACATTCTATATCGATCAGAATTCAACCAATAAATCAACACAATATAAAACATTTTTAAATCACTGAAAAATACACGCTCATATATATAATAACTCAAACTCATCCTAGGGTCCCACTTACCCTATCTCAAATAAGTTAATCCCCGCCAAAGCCTAGGTGTTCGCTCAACCTAAGCTCTGATACCACATGTAACGAGCCACTTTTTTGACCTTCAGAAGTTGACACTAATACGTCCACGGTATTCAGTGCTGATCATCCAAATGATGGAAAGACAGATTGTTTGGGGAAGAAGAAAGAAAAGACAGAACATAATCTCACAATGCGACAAGCAATCTGTAATATAACAATGATTTTTACAAAAGAGAAATCTAAACTTTATTATACATCAACCGGCTGGACAGTAATAACAACCTGTAATCATAATTATTAATAAACATCAACAAATAATGCAGTGGAAAATAAAATATATTTGAACACGACTTAGAAGCATCCATCTCGTCCCCTGAAGTTCCAAGTATCCAAACTGAAATCAAGAACTAGAATTTTTGAAAAAGAAATGAAGGAAGTGAATTAAAGCGATAATTTGAAAGAAAAAATTGAATTTTTTTAATATAAAATGATATAGAGTAAATTACCCTACTACGCCTTGTCCTTTACCCTCCTTAAACTTTTGCCACATCGCCACCATTTGAAATGTCATGATGTTATATTACCTTTTTCACGTCTTTTCTCTTTCTTTTTTTCATTTTTAAAAGAGAAGCCAACAAAACTTATTTAAATATTTAACTTACTAACCCAAATATTTTTCATATGTTATTTATATAAGCGCACGTGTGTATATACACTCTTGTTCACATAACATTTCTGACAACTTTTAGACGATGAAAAAGTCGAAAATCCGAAAAATGATTTTCGGTTACATTTTCAATTTTTCTTCGAACTAATTATTTTTATAAATAAAATTCCAAAGCAACTTCAGCATTATTAGTTATTACTTTAAAAAAGGTTTATTAGATTTATAAAATCTAATAATTGATTATTTAAAAATGTATTAAATATTCATATTTAAAATTATTAAATTATGGGTCGTTATAGTAATAAAATGTTAATTCATATTTTTCTATGCGCCATCGGACGTGCCTTTACTTTAAAATAAAATATGATTTTATTTTAAAAAATAGATTGGTTCTACTATAAGTTAATAGGTTACATATGCCCATCTAGTTCCACCTAAGCAATACTTTTTGAAATTTGCCCATTTCACCCATTGCTAAAATGGACTCAATAATGATAGAACGCATATGGTCCATGCAATCTAATTATTAAACATTTAGGGCCGACCAATAGATTTTTCTACATGATGAGTGTCTAGAACAATCACATGCATTAAACAACATACTAACATGAAAATCATAAAATCAATCACAACAATCATCATACAAGGTGCCTATAACCTAGTCTAACATATATCAAGGCAAACACACATCCAAATAACATGTCTCGAACAACAAAAATTGAATTATTTATGTTTTTACAATAAGTAGTGTTTTAACACAGTAATAAAATGAAAATTTAACTTTATAAATGGATCCAAAACATGTTAAAACCTATATATACATATATAATAAGGCAAGGGATTAAATCACTCACCAAGACCTCCAAAATCTAAGGGGCTGTTTGGTTTACCATTTTCAGGTTATTTTCAGTTTTCGATTTTAAAAAATAATGAAAATCCGTTTGCTTTACTATTTTGCAAAATGTGTTTTTAAAAACAACCAATTTTCAAAATGGGCTAAACATTGAGAATTGAAAACAATTTTTCTTTATTTTCCAAGTTTTCGGCCCAACGAAAATCCAAAACCGAAGTAGAAAACAAACGCGCAGAAACCCTTTTTCTCTTCTCCGGCCGCAAAATTCTGAAATTATAGCGTGAGCGAAATCATCGTCTTCTTCGTTGGATTGTCCCAAAATCATCGAAAATCAGGTAAATTCAATTTTTATTACTTTCTTATCTCAATTCTTCACTCTAGCAATATCTAAGGTTGAACGTGAATGATTTAATGATCTCTTAGATTTATTTGTGTGAATTAGGGTTTGCTTGTTAGTGAATTCGGGTTTTGCTTGTTACATAGTTGGATTTGTTTGCTTTAAACATGCTTTATTTTCCCAAGAGTAGCAATGAAAAATTGTTGCTGAGATTCAGATTTAGATGATTATATTTATTTGAATCTCTGCTTAAGACATGTTTTATTAACCATGTTTTTGTTATTTCTTAAATTGTTCAATTTCAGAAAAAAGAGAAAAAAAAAAGAGAAAAGGGTTTTGCACATTTTTGTTTGAACGGAAATTCGAAGCTGAAATTAACAAAACAATTTGTATTAGGCCCTGTGATTCTCCTCTTTTTTTTTTTGAAACGTCAAAAAGTGTAGACAATGCAACCAAAAACGTTATATGAGGTAATGAGAGCAACGCAGGATTTTCCTATTGGAAAAATTTATGACAGTCATTGCATTTCCGATGAGTGAGTGTCCCTGAGTTATTATCACTTGCATTTCATTTCATTTCATGTTAACTTAACCGTGTTTGATTGGTAGAAAGTCTTACAAGTGAATTATTTGAAAGGAAGTTTTCATCATGGTCTTGATTAAAACTTCTATACTGTTTGATGTGGATAGTATAACCATAAACCACTCTGGATAAAATGGATCACTAATATGGAAAACGTTTTGATCTCAACTCGGTCACCATTACCAACACATATGCCTTCTTTTGGAAGAATGCTGTCAAAGCCTGTTCCTCTTGTTATTGGAGTACATGAACTTAATGTTCAGTGTAGCCCATCTAAACTTAACCCGTGCCTTATCAAGATTTTACATAAGATGTATAAAAAAATACAAAATAGGTAAAACAAGAATGACATATTTCCACAGGAAAGTAAATATATCAAATACATACAAGTCTCCGAAAGATACAATCATAGTAAATGGAAAAGGATACCTTTTTCAGACATAACTGCTTTACAATCTAACAACAGTGGGTTTGTAATCAAGCACAATAACTTTGTCAAGTGCATTCAGGAACTCATTCGCAAATTGTACTTGAGCTGGATGTGCAATGTATTCAGCAATGCCTTCCATGCTTTCGAATGTTGATTCAAACACATGAGTGAAGCCTTGATGCATGTTTTCTATGCTCACATCCTTTCCCCTGTTCATAATATGATGTAGCATCATCATCATTATCCAAAAATTGGTATGTGTACGTTGATTTATCTACATCATCACCAAAACATAACAAGAAACCTGTACCATAAAATATGAACAACCAAAAATGAAACACTTCATTTCATTTCATGTTAAAATTGAGGAAGTGTGGGTGGTCTGAATGAAGCAGTGACAGTGTGTTGGAATTGCAGAGGGATGATTCAGCAGTAATGAGTGGGGATGTTGGTTTGTTGGACTATGAAGGCAGTAAATGATATTGTGGTGGATGATATAGCAGGTTGTTGGTAGAGGATTGACACAGTTTTGTTGATTTGATGATGGTGGTGGAGTTGTGTAGATGAAGTTTGTCACAGTGACTGTTGTATGAATTTCATAGGTGATGGGAATTGGTGAACTGATCGCAGGGTTGTGCACAAGCAATGAGCAATGTGTAATGAGAAGAGGTAAAGTTTGGAGTATGAAATGCACCTTTTTTCTTGTATGGTAGTGTGTGGTGATATATGGATATGGTATGGTTTGTGAGGGGAAGTCAAGTGTGAGTAGTTTGACAGTAAGGCAGTGGGGTATGTTGGATGATGGTCAGTGGGTGTTGTGGTATGAAGGCTGTTAAGGAGAAAGTGGCAGCAGTGGGTGATGAAGGCGAGAGTGGTTGCAGAGGATGTGCATAGTATATGGCATAGGGTTATTGGGTATTGTATTGGTTGTGTAGTTGTTGTAGTGCAGGAACTGTTGATAGAGGAGCAGTATGATGAGATTTTGTATGTAACAATGGCAACAGGGGAGTGTCAGAAGTATGGTCATTGGTTTGCTGTATGGTCTTTCAAGTTGATGTGATGAAGAAGTTGATAGAGGAGTTGCAGTCAGGTGGTAATTTGTTGTGATATGAAGTCAGGTCGGTGTGTATGTCGATGAATACGGGGATGTATGTATGCAGTTATGGAGCAGGGGCAGTTTGGCAGAGATGGAAGAAATGCACTGGGATGAAGTTATGTATGACAGTGGGCGTGTGAGGGTGGATGAAGTATGTTATATTCAAAGTTGAGTGTTGCACTGTGCACAGTTTTATAAAAAAACAAAAAAAAAACTGAAATATTTTTTGTAGTTCTAACTTTAACCATGGTTGTCCAAAATATTTATCTTTATTTAATTATTTATACAGAATATGGAAGGTCATAGTAAGGCAAAGGAACCAATGTCATGGTCGTGTGAGAATGAACGCGTTTTCATTGGAATACTCTATGAATACGTAAAAGCGGGAAAATTGCAATGCTCAACTTTCACTAAAGACCAATGGGGAAAAATTAATCAAGAGATGATTGAAGCAACAAAATCTGATTATGGGATAGAGAGATTAAAGGGAAAGTGGAACCGCTTGCGTATTATACATCGTCTGTTTTCGCAACTATTAGGACATACTGGCATTACATGGGACCCAAATACCAACAAGGTTAACGCTGCAGAAGAAGTTTGGCAACACTTCTATACGGTATGCGTTTGAAAATATAATTTATGAATGTAAGTGCATATCGAACTAATATTTGTTAAATTATATAGATCAACAAGACCGAGTTTAAGATATTTAAAAAAGATGGTTGCAAGAATTATGAACTTTTGGGAGAGATTTTTGGTGGAACTACGGCTACTTGAGGTTTAAGTAATGCTTCAACTAAACTTCCTCTCAATTCAGATGATGAAAGACAATTAGAAGAAAATTTTCTGAACAAGGGTGTGCATGTTCATGTGGTAAATGATGATGAGCAAACGAGTACTCGTCCAGGCGATGACACGTCAACAAATGAACGACGGCGAAAAAAACATAAAGCCAATAATGTTGAAAAGCTTGAGTCGTGTATGGAAAAGTGGTCTTCTTCAATTGAAATGCGCAATGAAGAAGCCGAACTAAGAGTGCGATACTTAAAAGGAAAAATTGCAAAAGTTGAAGGAAAGTCGCCCAACCCAAATGATAGTCAAAGTGACGTATCGGATCCATATTCCAATTTGGTGTGTATGTATATATTAAATGGTATTGACGGTGTTTCTAATGAGGTCTACATGAAGGCAATGAAGGCTTTTAAAGATCCTGATTTTAGGATGCAATTTGTTATGATGCCGGAACGTAGAAGACTACCAATTTTAGAACTTCTAGAATAATTTTATTAGCTTGTGTGTTGTGGTATCTTTATTGTAGGTTGTGTTTTGTTTAATTTTAGTTAGGAAGTCAACTTTTCCTTGACCTTTATTAGTTACTTGATTTGATTGTTTTGCTTGTCTTGGTTGGACTGGTTGCAATGCTCTTCAATTTGCAGACTAATTAGTTTGTTATGCTAATTGCTTTGTTTGTGACACTGTGACACTGTCCATTATTGAATACATGCTACTATTTGATTTCTAACATGAATACATGCTGCTGTGTCTTAAATCAAGGAAGCATGCTACTGTATTCATTAATATATGAAAATTGAAATACATATTATTACTTGCTTCAGCATGCATATATTATTGTTCAATATATCCCAAACAAGTTATACACAACACAGCAACTGGATGAGTAGCAAATTATCCTACAGGCTGTTGAATCATCAAGCTAGCACAACACTGTATGTGTAGTGAACTACAAGCTACTGAAACAACATAATATATGTGTAGTGAAACACCATAATATATGTCTGAACTATGCGCATGGCTAACACAACAGAGAAATATGATGCCTACTAACTAAATACATTGTCTGATATAACATTTCCTCACATAATTTCAGGTTTTCAGAATCATGATCTACTGCTAATTCCAGAGCTTTTAGTTTTTTTTAGCCTATTCAAGATAGGTATTTTTCTTAACATTTCATTTGTTGCAAGCCTGTAATTTATACTACCTAATCATGATCTACCGTTTATTTTTCTTTGTTTACAAAAATGAGGTATTTTAAAAATACCTTTTTCATGATTCTGACTTTGTCGACTCAGATCAATCAAAATTTTGTAATGTTTTGTGAATAGGTATTGCATTTTTATGAATTTTGATAAGTATCGATAGCTTTATTGCAAGTGCATTTTTCAGACATTCTAACAGTAGAAGGAAACTTAATGGTATTTCATTTAAGAATATTGAGATTTGTTTAATTAATTGAAAGATAGTTTTTTCCTGATCAAAAATTCTGTTTGTACGAATAAAAAGTTTATAAAACCTATCGCGTGATATTTTCATAACCTGTGAAGAAATTTTGACTAATGTTTTGATGAACTATTCTCTGAATGCTTGTGCAACAAATGAAATGTTGTGGTACTGCAAACAACGAAAAGTAAGTATAAATACCTTTCATGGCCAAATCCTTAGTAAGGTCTCATTTTTGCAAGCCTGTAATTTATACTGAAAGTTGTAACATGGAAATCCCCATGTATTACAACTCAAACCCCTCGATATGCATATGTCATAACCTTCCTTAAGCGCCACTCATTATCATACCTGAAGGGGTATCCTTAATCTTTATAAACTTGAATTAAGTGCAAAAGTAATGGGTTATGACCACTAGAAAGTTAAGATGGAGTTATTTCCTTATTATAGGAGAATTTTTTTAAATATATATTATTGACAATGATTTTATCTATATTTTTCTCCACTCCCTTTCTTATCCAGATATAGTTATATCCTAATGCTTTAATTTCTGCATGGCCTGATTGTAGCAAATAGTTCTTGATAGCTCATAAGAGGAATTTCTCTTTTGTTGATCACTGTTATAAGCATAGCAATATTTTTAACGATAAATAGTTAATATAAATTTTATGCAGAGTAATGTCTACTGGATCTAGTATCATTTCGTATGAATCCAATGATGACTCTAGTTCTGATGATGATTTTATATTTACGGACTACTGTGATGAAGAGTTCGGTGATATGTTAATGATTAATTACTTTGTTGCTAATCAAAGGAGTATCATGAATAGAATACCTTGTAGAACATCAACACTTACAGGAAGAATGTTCTTACTTGATGTATTGAATGGAAATCCTTCTATATGTCATCAAATTTTTCGAATGCAAAAACATGTATTCTTGAATTTTTGTGATGTTCTAAAAGGGAGTGGACTTTTAAATGATGGAAGAAAAGTAAGCGTGGAAGAGGGTGTGGCAATGTTTCTAATGATAATAGGACACACAACAAGATATAGTATTATTGCCGATCGTTTTCAGCATTCACACCAAAC
Organism: Allium cepa; assembly: GCA_030765085.1. Taxonomy (NCBI): domain Eukaryota; kingdom Viridiplantae; phylum Streptophyta; class Magnoliopsida; order Asparagales; family Amaryllidaceae; genus Allium; species Allium cepa. The sequence goes on from CM060939.1 coordinate 162,118,123, forward strand.
TATTTCAAAATGGTTCAGAAGAGTTTTACGAGCTGTTTGTTCTTTGGGCACGGAGATAATACGTCCAACGAATCGAGATGTCATACATGAACGTCTTGTAAACAAGTATCCCTACTTTAAGGTCATTTTTTTAGCACAACTTTTATATTTATCAAATAATAAACACAAATAATATTGTAGTATTATTTATTATAGGATTGTATTGGTGCAATAGATAGAACACATATTGCTGCATGGGTGCCTGCATCGAAACAAACATCTTTTCGTGGAAGGAAAACCAATATAACACAAAATGTCATGGTCGCATGTGATTTTGATATGAAATTCGTATTTGTATACCCTGGATGGGAAGGCGCTGCTAACGATTCTCGAGTATTCATTGATGCAGTTACAAGAACCGGAAATAATTTCCCAATGCCAAGAGGAGGTATATTTTATCGTATAAAATGTCATCATCAAATATTATTTTATAGTTACATAATACTTATCTTTATAATCTTTATATAATACATGGCCACTATTTTATAGATCAATATTACCTTGTTGATGCTGGATACCCAAACATGCCTGGATTTCTGGCTCCTTATCGAGGACGTAGATATCATTTACGTGATTATAACGGACGAGGAAGACTACGTGGAAAGAAAGATTTGTTCAATTATAAGCATTCATCGTGTCGAAATATAATCGAGCGTTGTATTGGTGTTCTAAAAGCAAGATTTCCAATTCTAAAACTAATGACCAATTATCCACTTCGTAGGCAAAGACAAATTCCTATTGCCTGTTGCACATTACATAACTTTATTCTACAAGAACATGCTTTGGATGCTCTTTTCACACAATACTCATATGAGAATATGGTATTTGAACATGCATTAGAGGCAAATCAAAATCAAGAAATCATACAATTTGATGTTAGTCAAACAACTCAAATGGGACATATTAGGGATCAAATTGCTATACAAATGTGGAATGATTATACAACAACTCATCCATAAACATAGTTAAGTATGGAAATTTGTCTTTTTTTATCCTTTCTTAATAGGAACGTGCTTTGCTAATGATAATAAATTTAACGATGCAGGTAATGATGCAGGTTATGGCTTTTGGAGCGTATATCTCTTCTCTGCAAAGGAGGTAAATATTTGTAAATGTCTAATTAACCCTGGTTGTCCATATTTATTCAATTCCACAATTCTTTTTAAATCAAAACACATAGAAGTTTGTTTAATGTGTTTCATTTGAATATACGATTATTTCTTATTATTTCGACAAATCTTTTTAATTTGGAGGGCATGTCTATTAGTTGTTATCGACAAATGTTAAATCTGATTAAATTTGTAGGTTGGGTTGTAGAGTGGCTTATAAAAGGAGAGTGGCTGAAGTGAATGAAGATACTGAAGACTTTTAAAGATAATATGTGGTTGGTTAGTTTAGTGGTGGTCATGGTATAAAATCAGGTTCAGTTTGTACTTTTTGCTTCAGTTTATAGTTTGGGCTGTCTTAAAGGGTGTATTTTGGTTAGTATATTTTCTTTTTGGGGGTGGTGTGGATGTTATTTTGGGTCTGTAGTAGTTTGTAGTAGTTATGTCTGGGTTAGAAAAAAGTAAAGACTATTTGTCTATCAGATACATCAAAACTTTTTTTCTCTCATTCTGTACTGATACAATTGGTATATCTTATCTATTTTGTTGATTTTGAGTTCAGATATGATTAATTTATTGTATGACATAAGTTAGTCTCATTTCGATATGGTTCACATACCAATAGTCATTATCATTTTATTATCTATGTCAATTTATGATTTTTCTACTTTCATGACATTTTTTGTTAGTTTCGTCAATTATCTTATCTTATTTCTATATTTAATGATCAAATTCTAACCAAATTTGAAATTGGTATTTTTGTTTTGGAATGGAATTTTTGATTTTTAGTTTAAAAATTATTTTTCAAAACTCTAGAACCAAATATATTTTCCAAAATATTAAAAACACTCAAAATGAAAAACCGAAAATGAGGTTTAAAGACAAAAACCGAAAGCTAAAAATGAAAACAAACAGGGCCTAAGTTTTGCACACAAATCGTGGTAGATCCAAAAATAAAATGTAAAGATCTAATTTCTCCATCCTAGAAATATAGATTTAAAGATCTCTGGTGAATCCCTTTGCTAATTTATTCTTGTTCTTTGATTTAGACTTGATTTGAGGGAGAAAAGAGAAGGTTTTTGGTGAAGAATGAGTTAATAGGAGTTTAGATCTATTTGAGAAGTGGTAAAAATGATTTGGAGATAATGGTTCAGCCTATTATAGTCTCCGAACCTAATATAGATTAGTGGGCTTTCCCCCAAATTCACTACTTACGCACTAAGCTGCTTTAAAAACTGTCAATCTTCAAATAGCTATATCTCCTAACCAAAAAGTTCAAATCGCTATTATAACTATTCTATGAAAAGGGAAACCATCATATCTTTCCAATGAAGCGGTAATGGATAGTAATTTGATTTCTATCAAAATTTATAGCCATAACAAGTTTTAAGGGGTAAAATCATCTTGGAAATTTCTAAAGATTGAAAACATCACTAGTAGTGCATTTTCTAAAGTTATAGAGTCATACGACCTAATATGAATACGAAAAAATATATTCTATAATCCTTCTACGCATAAAATATGGGTCGTTATAAGAGTAAACTATTTACCTATAATAACAGAAGTGTCTCGAAGTTAATGGGAGTAATATTGAGCTTTTATATATGATCCAAGAATACATACGATAGTGTTGCTCGACTAGCATCAAAATTGATCAAGTGTTTTGATAGAAATATTAAATTATTTGATTGTCGGTCAAAATATAGAGAAAACATGTGATAATAAGAATGAACATTAAAGCCACATATTTCTATACCATAAGTAAACAACACCCTACTGATTATTACTAATGTACTTGTGTTAAAATCAGTTTTAGTTGTTTTAGCACTCAACGTTGGATTCAAAAATGATATCTTTCCTATACAATATAAAGGACATTGGGAATGTACCAAATGATATACAGAAACACTTTATTAAATGTTTAATAAGGAACATGTGAAATGGATTTCTTATGCATTAGCAATAGGAATTAGCATACATGTTATGTTGTTCACAATATCATGATTTGTTTAATGTACTTGATACATGATGCAAAAAAATTCCAAATTAAAGGTCATTAAATGGTAATTTGGAGTGTTCTTGTGTATTTATGATATACTAGAGAATTGTTTAGAAAAACAATAAATTCCTTATAAAAGAGTAACTGGACTCAAACTTCATAAGAGACATTGAATATGACATGTCGTATTAAATTTACGTTCAAAACTAGGTCAATAAGCTTTAAGTTGGAAATGTTTCATATAGAAGACTATAGTCGATTCAATGAAAGTACCAAGTATGTCCCCTTGAACAGCGCCAAGGTAAAAACAATGTAAATATAACAAATGAACAAATTTATAATAGAGCTGAGGGTGATTTCGAATGTTAAGAATCACAAAAAATTATTATACGATAATAATGACACGATATAGTTTGTACGGAACTTAGACCGCATAAGAAGTCAAGGTAAATACTCTGAATTATTCTACATGATAAACAAAGTTAATCAATGTTGGACATAGTTGATTGATAGAGTAGATTACTGAATATAATAACATACCCATTCATTGGGGGACTGACCTGATTAGTTTTGAGAAAACTAATTGAAGAAGTTAGAGTATGATTCCGTAATAGATCTCAAGTGCAAGTGGGAGATTGATAGAGTACAGGTATGCCCTAGGTGCAATTATGTAATTTGTTACATATATCTAGCTCGATAATCAATCTTGTTCGAACAAGAGGTGTTTTCTTCTATTATATACTTGATACAATATGTTATACTAATTAATTAATTTAATTAAAAGTACATTTAATAAAAACCCATAAATGGTATGTTTTTGTGATAGTAGTCACAAAGTATTGTAACCATAAATAATTTATCATAATGAAAACAAACATATCATTTTAAATATTTCCATTCAAAATTTATTGAGACTAAAAATCAGTGCATCCATGGAGACTATGGTACGTAATGTTCTCCAAATATTGGACAGTGTATTGCTCATGACTGTTGAGGGAATATAGGAATAATGTACTAAAAGTTATCTAGGTAACTATCGAGTGACTTTCTCGATAGTTTTCTGTTAGTTAATGTAACTAAGGATAAACAAAAAAATATCGATGTGACAAAATTACACAGTTCTCTTAGTTTGAGAATACTATTGAGCGTCAATGTGGAAACTCCACTTTGATTATAGTTAAATCGTGGCACGATATCCATTGAACGACTATGGTTGGGTCGAGTGGAAGCATAGGAAGTGAAACGCTATTCAAGAGAAGATTCGTCTCCTCGTTTATATGAAGTTAGTATCATGGTCAACCGAGGTCCATTAAAAGTCAAAGTCTTTGGCAAATACATTTTGGTTAATAGGCGTAAATAATTGTCACAACTAGTTAACGCTTAATAAAGTAAAATTTATTTTTACCTAAACCCAGTAAATGATAAATTTAACCAAAATGTCATACCGCCTGCTAAGTGACATGTGAATGATAGTATTCGAATTGTTCGATAATAATTGCTGACCAAATGTACACATGAGAGTCACACAACCAAAATATTGAAAATTCCTTTACCACCGGTTTAGTTAAATTATAATTGTTATTTATAATTAAATTAATATTTATGAAATATTAATCATAAAATTTTATTTGATGTGGCGAACAATATTAATATTATATTTATAGTAGTTATAAATATACTAATCGATATACGATATCGGTATGCATTTAAATTAGTTTTAAATGCGAGAACTTTATTCATGGGGTTGGAATAGTTTCAAGGCCCATTTGGAAGTTGCAAATTTGGACATAAATGTGCAAAGGTGAGACCGGCGATGTATGGTGCATGGCTAATTAGTTTGAGTAAATAAATGTCAAGAATTGGTAAAGAGAAAAATAAGGATTCAATCCATTTTTACTCTCTCATACTTCTTAATTATTTCACTTTTGCCTCATTTGATTTTTGAGAAAAATCCACTCATTTGCAATAGCAAAGATAGCTGGCCATGGCTTCTCAGAATGCCATAAATTCAAAATATAAATACACATCAAAACAAAGTGTTTCGATCACCGATGGTAAATTTGTTTGGGAGATAACACCTTTAGAATAAGAATTCGATTGAGGAGTTCATTTCAACGCTTCTATGTAAGGGTGAGCGTTCGGTCGGTTCGCTCGGTTTTGAGGTAGAAAATGTCAAACCAAACTAAAACCGAAAAAAATATAAAACCGAACCAAGTTAATTTTGGTTAATTCGGTCGGTTACCGATTTAACAAAACTAAAAAAGCAAGTAAGATAATTCACCATTTGTTATTATTATTGATTTAGTCAATCAAAACATAATTTTGTGTTTATGTACACTATTTTGAGTGTTTATTTTAAGTTTATGAGAAAATTTAACCTATTTTTAATAAATAAGGTTTTTTTTATATTTATAAACTGATTGTTAAGATTTATAATGCAATGAATTTGGATAATATAATAAAAGTTCAGTTAATTCAGTTAAACCGAAAACCAAAATAAAATTATTTTACAAACCGAATTCAAACCGATATAATTTCATAATCGAACCCAAGCCAACCGAAATGAACCAGTTTGGTTGGTTGATTTAGTTCTAATCGAATATTCATCTAGATGTGATCATTTGGCATTGGTGAAAGGTATTTATCCGATCAATTAATTTATATTAATTCTCATTTAATTATTGTTCTCTATATCAGCTTACTAGATATACTACGAATAGGTGTACAATTGCCTTATCACGCACGATGGTTGTTTGTATGTGTGTGCATTAATAATAATTAAAAAAAATTATATATATATATATATATATATATGTAAATATCATAGTGATCATGGAATATTTTTTTATATTGAATAATATTATTTAAATGATTAAATTACCTTAGTCTAAATTTAAAATGATGATGAATATATAATACATGTTTTAAAACTTTAAAAAATTTATTTATGACAAAAATAATTTTCAGGCAGAAAACTAAAAGAAAGTTTTAATTGAATAATATTATTTAAATGATTTAATGGCCTAAGTCTTAATTTAATATGAATATAAATATATAGTTCATGTTTCAAATTTTGAAAAAATTCACTTATGCAAAAATAACTTTTGGCATTAAAAAATAATATTATTATTCCATATATACAATATATATATTCGCTTCATAATCATTTATGAAACTATAAAATACCATTATATAAATTTACAAATAATAATAATTTGATCAAAATTTTATATAAAATTTTATAACACATTTCCTTTCAAAAATAAAACTATTTATTTGTTTATTTAAATAATAATTTCAAGCGATTTTATAATTTAATAATTATTGTTGGAAATGTTTTTGTTTATGAAGTGAAATATTAAAAAATTAAATAAAAAAAGGTTAATGGTAATTTATTTATGAACCATTAACTCGTTGCAAGTTTATAATGGTATTATATTTATGAATCAATATTATAATTAAGCCGTTGCAAGTTTGTAATGGTAATATATTTATGAATCATTATTATAATTGAGCCATTACACTTGCACAACGGTAATATATTCATGTGACATTATTACTGAGCCGTTGCAAAAGCTAATGGTATGAAATTATTGTTTTAAATTGTGAATAAATTAAAATCCATTAACATTCCACCTGTAACAACCGGCATATTTTACGATTGAATATTTAAATGTTTTATTTTAATATTTTATCGTTAGTCGGATTTTAGTCCGAAAAGTTACTTTTTGCATACGGTCGAATTAGGACTCGGAACCACTTCCATTGAGTTCAAAACACCGTTTGCGATCTTTTTGAGTGTAAACTTTGATATGTTGGAGTTAGTGGAGTTTTGTTACTTTTTCACTTTGGATTTTGGGTTTGGTTTAGCCCATTTGCCTAAACCATTAATTCTAACTCAACCCCCTTCTCTTCATAACTCTACTTTCATTTCCTAACACTCAAGCTTCATCAAAAATGGAGGAAGGAATGGGAAATTAAAACTCCAAGATCAAGTTCATTTGCAAATTCAACATCCAACTCCAAATTCAAAGAGAAGCGAGTGATTCTTCCTTTGCTTGCAAGCTTCTTCTTTATAGATTTTGTGTAAAGGTGAGATTTGTATCTCACATCTTTGTCTATAACTATCTTTGATTGTTGGGTATGAATTCCTAACACTTTTACATATGCATTTGCCATTGATTTGGATTGAATTGGTGAAAATCCCATTTTTTAGTGTTTTGGGTTCATATCTTTAAAAATCCAATCTTTGATGTTTGAACACGTTTTTGGTGATGCATCGAGTAGCCAATACGATCGGGTAGCCGATAGGTGTAATCCCCTAGCGTTCGTGGTCGATCGGTTGCAAATTGAGTGAGTTTTGAGCTTCAAAACCCTTAGGTCGCTTGGCTTGCATATAAGAGATTCTCGGCCTGCATTTAGGTCGTTCTTCCCCATAGGTCGTTAGGTCGCTCAGCCTTAGGTCGTAAACATAGGTCGCTACGTCGCTCGGCCATCTTCACTTCCTTAAGCCGCTCGGCATTGGTTAGGTCGCGTCGTGCTAGGTCGTTGCTCGGCCTTGTTACCCCTTAAGTTGTTAGGTCGCTCGGCCTGGTTCATTAGGTCGCTCGACCTCCCCACTAGGTCGCTCGGCCTCCTTTTATCTTTTAGGTCGTTGCACCCCTTGGTCGCTTGGCCATGTTATGCCGCTACCCCTTTAGGTCGCTCCCCTATAGGTCGCGCTATGTTTTAGGTCGCGTCTTGATTAGGTCGCACCACTTAGGCCGCATGCTAGCTCCCTAAGCCGTTTCTACCTTAGGTCGCTCGGCAGTTAGGTCGCGCCATTCCTTAGGCCGTTGCAGTTAGGTCGTGCCACCCTTTAGGTCGCCCCTGCTTTAAGCCGTGTGCTATTTCTTGAGCCGTTAATTCCTTGTGTTGACTTAAGTTAGGTCGTAAGTCATGGCTATTAAGTAGAAAGGGTATTTCCACTTTGATGAATTTGGAATTGAATTCTTTGGATTGTATTCACATCTTCGAATGTGAATTTTTGTGATTTATTGTTTCTACAATCATTTTTTTAATTTGTCACTTCATCTCACTCGTACGAGAAATCTAATTAAACGACTTAGTAAAACAAATGGTATGAAACGCTTGCGTTTACTTCGCCGGTTAATTCTTGGACTTGTTCGATTGAATCTCTTGTGACAATTTTCGAGTGAAGATCTACACTTTGTTCGTAAATAATTAAGTTAAGCTAGTGGTTATGGGACATGAAGCTAAGCTTATATATTTACTAGCTTACTGTAATTGACACTTCTTGATGATCGTTGATGATCATTTTTGTGATTTAGACTAGCAAATGTGCGATGTCTCTTTGTCTACGAGGGAGACTAAACCCCATTTCTGTGGAGCTTCGGCTCAAATTGTTGGGGTAGCGACGCATGGTCTTCGGGCCGTTTTGTGGAGCTTCGGCTCAAAATTAATGGTTAGCAACCATGGAATAGCGTTCCATTTTGTGATACACGTATTGGTGAGTTTTCATGCTCCCGTTTTGTGATAGGCCTCCCCCTTTTTTGTGATTTCTGGATTTCCATTGATGATTTCTAGAATTTTGTGTTTCACCAATTTTCGTGATTTACATTGATAAATTTTATCAATATTTGTGCATTTGTGAATTTGTGTGTCATTAACTTTTGTGATTGGCATTGATATTATTGTCAATATTTATAGTTCGGTGAGTTGGTAAATAAGGAGTATGACATTCCTTTTTATCTTTGAGAAGATTCTTGTGATTTTGATTAATCTCTAATTGATTTTTCAATTGCATACTTATCACGGTATGGCTTTATGGTTATTATATATTTATGTCATATCTCTTATTCTATATCATTTTATCTGATATTTATAGCTAGACTGATCCGTTTATTATTTTCTTATTAAATAATACTCGGGTCAGACCGAGATGTTACAGGTGCTTCTGCTTGACTTCCCATCTGGGATTATCACCCTGACTTTTGGCTAACTACTTAGATTAGTAGTTTTTGTTGTATACATTTGAGATAGACTCATTGATGTATCCATATTCGTTTGTCTAGCACTTGTAGCTCTTCTTTTGTGACATTTTGGATCTTGTTTGACCACTACTCTGATGTATACTTTCATGTGTTATATATTCATATCTATTTCCGCCTTTGTGATATGGATGTCTGTGACTGATTTGTGTTATGTTTACTTCTATATTTGTTTCCGAAGAATATATATAGCCAATGTGCAGTAGCTTTGAGTTTGTATCGGTATGTCAGATTTTCCTCCTTAACCCGATGCATGTTGTACTATCTGACATATCGGTGCACGCACAAAGCAATTACACGGATGGTCGCTCCTCAATAGCCTTATTCTCCGTGCTACTTGACGGCATTATACCGTAGTGTCCTTGGCTAGAAGTGGGTATAGAGGTGGGGTGTCATAGTTTGGTATCAGAGCCAATCTTTGGAACAACGTAGAATAATCTAGCAAGGATCATCGTCCTAAGTCCATCTTAGGAATCGTGCTTTAGGATTTAATTCGAGTCTTCGTACCGATTCATCCTATTTTTCTTTATGATTCCTTGTTTATCTATCAAGATTGCTTGATATTCATTTGGTGAATAACCTTATCCTTCTTCTTTCTTTCTTTCTAAAGGAAGAGAAATGGTTAGACCTGGCCGTCCCAGCACCGGTCAATCTCGTGCTACTCCCCAAGATGGAGTATTTATGTCTGCCCAACAGCTTCTTGATCTAGTGAGGAATGCTCAAGCAGCCGGATCTAATCCGGAGTCTACCCACCCTAGGTCTGGATTTGCACGTTTATGCAGTGATTATACTAATTTGGGTGGAAATCCATTCAAAGGTTCAAAAACCATTATTGAAGTCCACGCTTGGCTTAGATCGTGCGATCGAATCTTTTCTCGCATGAATCTTGTTGATCCTCACCGTGTCCAGGTTGCCTCAAGTATGCTCCAAGAGAGAGCATTAGATTGGTATGAGCTTCTGAGAAGGTGATTTTGGCTTGCCGTTTCATTGACCTTGTTCAAGATGAATCCTCTGTGACAGACTATATCGCATCATTTGAATCACTTTCTAAATATGGGGTCGAGTACATAAACACCCCATTGAAGAAAAACCAACGATTTGTCTATGGCTTGAATAAAAATCTCAAGAAGACATTACTTCTAAAATTAGAAGTTTCTTTTGATCAACTCGTTGATATCGCTCTTCGTCTTGAAGAGGCAGATAGGGAGAGTGATGTAAAAGTTGTGAGCGCTAAACCAGACTTCAACAGCAAGAAAAGGCCTAATAAGTTTATAGGTCCTTATCCCAACAATAAGAAAGGGAAGCAAGCCTCTCCGGCAACTAAGACTTCTACCCCAAGTGGTGGGCAATGCTACAACTGTGGTTCTAAGGACCATTATGCGAACAAGTGTTCAAAGCCTCGTACTTGTCGCTACTGCAAAAGCCCGGATCATTATTTATATTTTTATCCCAAACTTCAAAATAGGAAGGAGGGAAAGCTTAATGTTGCTCAAGCCCCTGGCAACACATCTCATGGTAAAGGTATTTCTCATTCTATCCTTGATGGCATTATTTTATTTCGTGATCATCCTATTCGAGTTCTTTTTGATACGGGTGCGTCCCATTCTTTTATTTCAAAAGAACTTGTTGATACTTTTTCTTTGGATGTTTTGTGTTTAATGACTTCTTTGAGAATTGCAAATCCGGTCGGTGGATCCACAACAATCAGTTTATTGTGTAAAGATGTCGAGATTATTTTGTGTGATTTTTCTTTCCGAGCTGATTTGCATGTTATGCGCTACATAGGCTTTGGAATGATTTTGGGAATGGATTGGCTTAATCGCTATAAAGCCCAAATCCTATGTCCTGAGCGGACTATTTACCTTCGACATCCTCAATCTGTTAAGCAGATTTCTATTGACCTTAATGATTCGGATTCCAGCTTAGTTGCATCTTTATATTCTTTGAATCCTCATGATGACGATAATGATGATGAGGAAGATACTATTTCTCTTATTCACGTTGTTCGTGAATTTTCTGACATATTTGAGCCCATTTTAGGATTACCACCTAAGCGAGCAATTGAGTTAAGAATCAATCTCATTCCTGGAGCTCAACCTATTACTCGTCCTCCTTATCGTATGTCCAATAAAGAAAACGAGGAGATGCGTAAACAATTATCCGAATTGGAGATGAAGCAATTTATTCGCTCTAGTTCCTCGCCTTGGGGAGCTTCGGTTATTTTTGTGAAGAAATCTGACGGTACACTTAGGCTTTGCGTTGACTATCGCAAGCTTAATGATCTTACTATCAAGAATAAGTATCATGTACCTCGGATTAATGATCTATTCGATCAACTTAGTGGTGCTAGAGTCTTTTCACAATTAGACTTAGCTACCGGTTTTCATCAGCTTCGTATTGCAGAGGATAGCATTCCTTTGACATCTTTCCGTACTCGTAATGGATCGTATGAATGGCTTGTTATGCCATTTGGTTTAACGAATGCTCCGGCTTATTTCGTTGACCTTATGAATAGGGTTTTCAAAGACTTCCTCGATCGGTTTGTCCTCATCTTTATTGATGATATTCTTGTGTATTCTAAAACTGAGGAGGAGCATGAAAAGCATCTTCGGATTGTGTTGGAAACTCTTAGGAGCAATCAATTAAAAGCAAAATTTTCTAAATGCCACTTTTGGCAATCTCGTGTGAAGTTTCTCGGTCATATTATTTCCGAATCCGGAATTTCCATGGATCCTTCAAAGATTGAAGCAATTCAAAATTGGAAGAGACCAGAGAGTGTGACGGAAATTCGTAGTTTCCTTGGATTGGTAGGTTATTACCGCCGATTCATAAAGGACTTTTCCAAAATTTCTGTGCCTCTTACTAGTTCGACAAAGAAGGGAGTTAAATACATTTAGTCCGACAAATGTGAAGCTTCTTTTCAGAAATTAAAAGAACTCCTTTCCGATGCTCCTATTCTTGTGATTACCGAGGGAAACCAAGATTTTATTGTTTATACCGATGCTAGTCGCGTTGGTGTGGGGGTCGTTCTTATGCAAAGAGAACGTGTTATTGCTTATGCTTCTAGGCGATTGAAGCCAACCGAGACTAGATATGCCACTCATGATTTAGAACTCGCGGCTATTGTTTTCGCCCTTTGTATTTGGCGTCATTCTCTTTTGGGAGAAAAATTTATTCTTTACACTGATCATAAATCCTTGAAGTATCTATTTTCTCAAAAGGAACTTAATTTGCGTCAACAACGTTGGCTCGAATTTCTTGAAGCTTATGATCTTGATATTCTTTATACTCCCGGAAAGGGAAATCTTGTTGCGGATGCACTTAGTCCTAAGCAACAAGCGGTTGTTTCTATGATGATATCCGAATGGAATGATTTCAAAATTCTGTCCACTTGTGAGATTCGAGATCGTGTTTCCGATTTATGTTCAACTCTTATTTTATGTAGCCTTGAGGCTCATCCTTCTCTTTTAGACCGCATTCTTGAAGCTCAAAAGTTAGATCCCGAATTTTCTCTTCTTGGCTAAAATTTTAGGGATAAAATTGATATTGAAGGTTTGAAAGACTTTGATATTGATTCTCGTGGCGGTATTCGAAAGTTTGGTAGATTATCGTGCCAAATATTAGTAATCTTCGTAAAGACATTTTAGAAGATTCTCATCGTTCTAAATTTACCATTCATCCCGGTAGTAGTAAAATGTACGCAGATATGAAGCGACTTTATTATTGGGAGAGAATGAAATCTGATGTTGCTAACTTTGCTAAGTGTTGCATGACTTGCCAACTTGTCAAGGCCGAACATCAAAGGCCCGGTGGGTTATTGCAACCTTTAGAAATTCCAATTTGGAAGTGGGACCGAATCTCCATGGATTTTATAGACGGCCTTCCCCGTTCTCGTTCGGGTCATGATACCTTATGGGTGATAGTCGATAGACTTACTAAATCTGCCCATTTTATTCCCGTTTGATCCAATCGAACCATTCCTCTCTTGGCCAAATTCTTTATTAAAGAAATTGTAAAATTGCATAGAGTTCCTTCTTCTATTGTTAGTGATCGTGATCTATTGTTTACTAGTGGATTTTGGAAGAGTCTTCAAAAAGCTTTGGCAACGAAGCTTAATTTTAGCGCCACTTATCATCCCCAGTCCGATGGACAAACTGAGCGTGTGAATCAAACTCTTGAAGATCTTCTTCGTGCATGTGTTCTTGATTTTGGTGGAAGTTGGGAAGATCATATTTCTCTTATTGAGTTTTCCTATAATAATAGCTTCCAATCTAGTATTGGTATGGCACCTTTTGAGGCACTCTATGGAAGGCCATGCCGATCTCCTTCTTGTTGGCTTGAGGCCGGCGAGAAGCTGGTTTTAGTCCATATTTTATTCGTAATTCAACAGAGAAAATTGACCTTATTCGTCATAGGATGAAAGAGGGCCAGAGTAGGCAAAGATCCTATGCCGATAACTGGAGAAGGAAATTAGAATTTTCGGTGGGAGGTCTTGGGTTTATCCGTGTTTCACCTATGAAGGGTGTTGTACGTTTCAGTCGATCGAGAAAGTTAGCGCCTCGATATATTGGGCCATTTCCTATCACCGAACGTATTGGTTCCGTGGCTTATCGCCTTTTATTACCGGCTCAGTTTTCTGCTATTCATGACGTGTTTCATGTTTCTCAATTGCGGAAATGCCGTCGAGATTCCGATTCTATTCTTGAGCCCGGTGTTGTGGAAGAAATTGAAGTTTCATCAATTTAACATATGAGCAACATCCTATTCGTATTATTTCTTCGGAGGTCAAGCGCCTTCGAAATAAAGATGTTCCGCTTGTTGAAGTCCAATGGTCCTCAAATCCTAAGGATTGCTCTTGGGAATCTAGAGAGTTCATCGAGCGAACACATCCAGACTTACTTTCTCGTGCTCCATGAGGTGAATTTCTTATTTCAAATTTCTTCTATGATGATATGCTTTCATGGTTGTTACCTTATATTTTCTTCTTAAATATTGCGAGGGCGCAATTTCTTTAAGGAGGGGAGTCTGTAACAACCCGCATATTTTACGATTGAATATTTAATATTTTATTTTAATATTTTATCGTTAGTCGGATTTTAGTCCGACAAGTTACATTTTGCATGCGGTCGAATTAGGTCTCGGAACCACTTCCATTGAGTTCAAAACACCATTTGCGATCTTTTTGAGTGTAAACTTTGATATGTTTGGAGTTAGTGGAGTTTTGTTACTTTTTCACTTTGGATTTTGGGTTTGGTTTAGCCCATTTGCCTAAACCATTAATTATAACTCAACCCCTTTTCTTCGTAACTCTACTTTCATTTCCTAACACTCAAGCTTCATCAATAATGGAGGAAGGAATGGGAAATTAAAACTCCAAGCTCAAGTTCATTTGCAAATTCAACATCCAACTCCAAATTCAAAGAGAAGCCATTGATTCTTCCTTTGCTTGCAAGCTTCTTCTTTATAGATTTTGTGTGAAGGTGAGATTTTTATCTCACATCTTTGTCTATAACTATCTTTGATTGTTGGGTATGAATTCCTAACACTTTTACATATGCATTTGCCATTGATTTGGATTGAATTGGTGAAAATCCCAATTTTTAGTGTTTCGGGTTCATATTTTAAAAATCCAATCTTTGATGTTTGAACACGTTTTTGGTGATGCATCGAGTAGCCAATACGACCGGGTAGCCGATAGGCGTAATCCCCTAGCGTTCGTGGTCGATCGGTTGCAAATTGAGTGAGTTTTGAGCTTCAAAACCCTTAGGTCGCCCGACCTGCATATGAAAGATTCTCTGCCTGCATTTAGGTCGTTCCTCCCCTATAGGTCGTTAGGTCGCTCGGCCTTAGGTCCTAAACGTAGGTCGCTAGGTCGCTCAGCCGTCTTCACTTCCTTAAGCCGCTCGGCATTGGTTAGGTCGCGTCGTGCTAGGTCGTTGCTCGGCCTTGTTACCCTTTAAGTCGTTAGGTCGGTCGGCCTTGTTCGTTAGGTCGCTCGACCTCCCCACTAGGTCGCTCGGCCTCCTTTTATCTTTTAGGTTGTTGCACCCCTTGGTCGCTCGGACATGTTATGCCGCTACCCCTTTAGGTCGTACCCCTATAGGTCGCGCTATGTCTAAGGTCGCGTCTTGATTAGGTCGCACCACCTAGGCCACATGCAACTCCCTAAGCCGTTTCTACCTTAGGTCGCTTGGCAGTTAGGTCGCGCCATTCTTTAGGTCGTTGCAGTCAGGTCGCGCCACCCTTTAGGTCGCCTCTGCTTTAAGCCGTGTGCTATTTCTTGAGCCATTGATTCCTTGTGTTGACTTAGGTTAAGTCGTAAGTTGTGACTATTAAGTAGCAAGGGTATTTCCACTTTGATGAATTTGCAATTGAATTCTTTGGATTGTATTCACGTCTTCGAATGTGAATTTTTGTGATTTATTGTTTCTACAATCATTTTTGTGATTTGTCACTTCATCTCACGCATACGAGAAATCTAATTAAACGACTTAGTAAAACAAATGGTATGAAATGCTTGCGTTTACTTCGCCGGTTAATTCTTGGACTTGTTCGATCGAATCTCTTGTGACAATTTTCGAGTGAAGATCTACACTTTGTTCGTAAATATTTAAGTTAAGCTAGTGGTTATGGGACATAAAGCTAAGATTATATATTTACTAGCTTACTGTAATTGACACTTCTTGATGATCGTTGATGATCATTTTTGTGATTTAGACTAGCAAATGTGCGATATCTCTTTGTCTATGAGGGAGACTAAACCCCGTTTCTGTGGAGCTTCGGCTCAAATTGGTGGGGTAGAGACCCATGGTCTTCGTCCCGTTTTGTGGAGCTTCGGCTCAAAATTAATGGTTGGCAACCATGGAATAGTGTTCCATTTTGTGATACACGTGTGTTGGTGAGTTTTCATGCTCCCGTTTTGTGATAGGCCTCCCCCTTTTTTGTGATTTTTGGATTTCCATTGATGATTTCTAGAATTTTGTTTTTAACCAATTTTCGTGATTTACATTGATAAGTTTTATCAATATTTGTGCATTTGTTAATTTGTGTGTCATTAACTTTTGTGATTGGCATTGATATTATTGTCAATATTTATAGTTTGGTGATTTGGTAAATAAGGAGTATGACATTCCTTTTTATCTTTGATAAGATTCTCGTGATATTGATTAATCTCTAGTTGATTTTTCAATTGCATACTTATCACAGTATGGCTTTATGGTTATTAGATATTTATGTCATATCTCTTATTCTATATCATTTTATCTGATATTTATAGCTAGACTGATCCGTTTATTATTTTCTTATTAAATAATACTCGGGTCAGGCCGAGATATTACAGGTGCTTCTGCTTGACTTCACATCTGGGATTATCACCCTGACTTTTGGCTAACTACTTAGATTAGTAGTTTTTGTTGTATACATTTGAGATATAGACTCATTGATGTATCCATATTCTTTTGTCTAGCACTTGTAGCTCTTCTTTTGTGACATTTTGGATCTTGTTTGACCACTACTCTGCTGTACACTTTCATGTGTTATATATTCATATCTATTTCCGCCTTTGTGATATGGATGTCTGTGACTGATTTGTGTTATGTTTACTTCTATATTTGTTTCCAAAGATATATAGCCACTGTGCAGTAGCTTTGAGTTTTATCGGTATGTCAGATTTCCCTCCTTAACCAGATGCATGTGGTACTATCTAACATATCGGTGCACGCACAAAGCAATTACACGGATGGTCGCTCTTCAACAGCCTTATTCTCCGCACTGGTTGACGGCATTACACCGTAGTGTCCTTGGCTCGAAGTAGGTATAGAGGTGGGGCGTCACACCACCACTTTAGTAACGTATAAAATTTCCATTTTGTTTATTTAAATGATAGATAGACAAAAGAGAGATCGTAAGAATAACAAACATTTTTCTTTTTCTTCTTCATTCAACAAAACTAAACACCTTGAGCAGTAATTCAGTGTGCAAATCAGAATCAAATTCGTAAGTGTAAACAGGTTGATATTTGTTTTAGATTTGAGATGTTGTTTTATCCTAGAGGCGACGACATTTGTTTTTCAGAACTACTTTGCACCATCGAGCAGAATGCCGAAATGTCTTCCAGAGAGTGACAACGTATGCGATTCAACCGAAGTTTGTTATTCCCAACAATTTGAAGACGATGCAGGCAACAATGACTTCTACTGCAACTATTGATGATGTTGCATCGACCTCAATGTTTCAGGTCCCCATGGTTGCTTCTGCGCCGTTCAAATTAAAGGGCTTCCATTTCAAGCACTGGAGGCAAAAGATGGAATTTTTTCTAAGGATGAGGAAGGTGGTTGGTGTGCTCACTGTGGAAAATCCGATAGTACTAGGGAAGCCCACCGAAACCAATGCTCAAAAACTGCAGATTTGGCAGGAACAAAACCAAAAATTGTAGAATTGGACAGAGCAGGATTACCTCTGCAAGAACTTCATACTCAATGGCCTAAGCGGCGATCTTTGGGACTACTATAATTCAGAAAAGACAGCTAAGGAAATCTTGGAGGCGCTGCAAAAGAAGTATGATACAGAAGAAGCTGGAGCAAAGAAATATGCCATCAGCCGGTACCTTAAATTTTAGATGATGGACGACAGGTCAGTAGAGACGTAGTCTCATGAACTTCATAAAATAACTCATGAGATCGTCTCTAAAGGTATCGTTATTGACGAACAATTCCAAGTTTCTATTTTGATAGGTAAACTACCCCCTAGTTGGAAGGATTTTAAGAATAATCCGAGACAAACACTAAAGAATTTTCTTTGGATAACTTGATAACTCGCCCCCATATTGTGGAGGAATCACGTAAACAAGATATGAAGGAAGAAGTACTTACTGTTATAGGAAATACTAAGAAAGCTATAATTCTGAAACCAAATTCTCAAATTTTTAAGAATCAGAACCGCAATAAACAGAAACCACCCAAAAAGAATGACTCTGGACAGTTGTTTCTTTGCTACAACCATGAAAAGCTAGGTCATATGGCACGCAAGTGTAGTAACAGACCAGGACCTGCACCGCAAGCTAACATGACCGAGGAGCCTCTAATGGCTATGATTACCGCTGAGATTCACCTTGTTGGGGGATCAGAGGGTTGGTAGATACTGGTGCTACACGCCATGTCTGCTATGACCATGTTATGATCAAGACATACACGGAGACTAAGAAAAAGAAAGTGTTGTTGGGAGACTCTCACACTACTATGGTTGTTGGGATTGGAAGCATAGAGCTGAAGTTTACCTCTGAGAAGACCATCATTCTAAAAGACATAATGCATTTGAAATGTTTAAATCATTTAAAATTGAAATTGAGAATCAATCTAGTAAGAAAATTAAGAGATTTTGTGCTGATGGAGGAACATAATACAAGTCTAATTTATTTCTTGATTTCTATAAATTGCATGGTATAATTCATGAGAGAACTACAACTTATTCACTTGAAATAAACGGTAAAGCTGAAAGAAAAAAAGTAGAACCTTTACCGAATTAGTCGTAGCTATCTTATTGAATTTGGATGGAGCAAAACATTGGTGGGGGATATTTTTATTACTGTATGCTATGTATTGAATATAATCCCTAAATCAAAAAGTAAAATCTAACCATTTGAAATTTTAAGAAATTATAAACCAAATGCATTTTATTTCAGAACTTGGGGATGTTTGGTATAGGTTCGTATACCAGACCCTAAGAGAATAAAATTAGCAAGTAGAGGATATGAAAGTGTATTTATTGGCTATGCTATTAATAGCAATGCTATTAATAGCAAAGCATATAGATTTTATGACCTAAATACACAAAATATAATAAAATCTAATGATGCTGATTTTTATGAATCTAGATTTCCTTTTAAATTGAGGAATAGTGGGGGTTCATCAAGTAACACCATGCATATTAAAACAGAATTTAACGAGTCTTCTGAAAATGAACCTAGAAGAAGTAAAAGAGCAAGAACCGCATAAGATTTTGGTTCATATTTTTGTGCTTTTACTATAGAGGAGTATCCCGTAAACCTTTAAGAGGCCTTATCTGTCTTAGATGCCGATTTTTGGCAAGAGGCTATAAATGATGAAATGGATTCTCTAAAATCCAATCAGACTTGGAACATAGTAGATCTACCACCCGGTTGTAATTCTATAGGCTGTAAATGGGTACTCAAAAATAAATTAAAACCTGATGGCATAGTTGATGAATATAAAGCCCGTTTAGTAACTAAAGGATTTAAGCAAAGAGAAAACGTAGACTTTTTTGACACCTTTTCACATGTAACTAGGATTATATCCATTCGAGTACTACATTTATGTCCATTCATAATTTAATAATACGCCAAATGGATGTTAAAGCTGCCTTTTTAATGGTGAATTAAAAGATGAAATTTATACGGACCAACCCGAAGGATTTGTAGTTCATGGTCAAGAATATAAAATTTGCAAGTTAGATAAATCATTATATGGCTTAAAACAAGCACCTAAACAATGACACAAAAATTTTGATAACTTAATAATCTCACATGGTTTTAATGTTAATGAAAGTGACAAATGCATTTACTATAAATCTGAGAATGACATTTGTACTGTCATATGTCTGTATGTATATGACCTACTTATTTTTGGGTCAAACATTCATGCCATAAGCTCTGTTAAATCTTTGCTAAGTGCCAATTTCAATATGAAAGATCGAGGTGAAGCAAGCGTCTGAAAAGGGACTTTCTTTTGATCAATCTCATTATATTAAGAAGATTCTAAAGAAATCAATTACTTTGACTGTAGACCTGCATATACAATATAATCCTAATGTAAAGCTATTTAAGAACGCCGGTGAAGGCGTAAGACAGTCTGATTATGCGAGCATCATTGGCACCGTTCGGTATACCACTGATTGTACTAGAACCGACATTGCCTATGTCGTAGGACTATTATGCAGGTTTACGAGTGACCTAGTATAGAGCATTGACACCCTCTTGAGAGGGTGATGAGATACCTAAATGAACCATGAACCTTGGGTCACATTAAGAAAAATTCTGGTGCAGACTGGAATACTTTATCTGATGATTCAAAAGAAACCAGTAGCTATATTTTTAGCATTGCTGGAGGAGCCGTTTCTTGGAAATCATGAAACAGACTATTTTGGCTCAGTCTATTATGGAGTCTGAGATGATAACATTAGCCACAGCTAATGAAGAAGCTGATTACTTAAGAAATCTTCTAGCAGAAATTCCTTTATGGGAAAAACCAATACAGCTGTGTTGATCCATTGCAATAGTTCCGCGGCTATTGCAAAAGTACAGAACCGTTATTACAGTGGTAAGAGATGAAAGATACATCGTAAGCACAGTACTGTTAGAGAACTACTCTTTTCAGGTGATGTAAAAGTGGATCACATACGCATTGATGAGAATTTGACAGATCCTTTGACAAAAAGACTAGACAGAGAGAAAGTCCTTAGAACTTCTAAAAGCATTGGACTACTGCCCTTAGATTGTTGGGTTATGTACAATAGTAACCACACCTAATGACTGGAGATCCCAAGAAATAGGTTAAATGGGTAAGAACAGCTGTGAAGTGATATTAGTTGAACATGCTATTTTTATATTAAGAAGCATGTATTTCTGAAGTGATTAGAGGATGAGTTAATAGAAAACTCTTAATGAGATCTATGTTCTATTTGGAACGGCGTACCTACCTTTAGGAGTACTCTTGATAGACTCGCCTGTAATATGGAAATGTGACTATTTCCTATGGAGTTTTGGAAAAAATTCCTAGAGCATTCACTAAATTGGAATAGACGTGCATGACCATAAATGATGGGGCTTATTTGGTTGCACTCTAGAAAGATTGTGTATGGTCTAATGTTAAGAATAGAGTTCAAGTCTACATGTCACTATAGTAAAACCCAAATCCTATCCACTATGCAAAGGTTCAAGTCAAAAGACACCTTAGTTTATGCATAATATTATGTTTTCAAAAACTGCTCGAAAAATAATTCAAAAAAAAATTCAAGTGGGGGATTGTTGGAAATGTTTTGTTTATGAAGTGAATTTGTCAAAAAAATTAAATAAAAAACAGGTCAATGGTAATGTATTTATGAACCATTATTATAATTGAGCCCTTACAAGTTTATAACGGTAATATATTTACGAATCATTATTATGATTGAGTTGTTGCACTTGCACAACGGTAATGTATTTATGTGACGTTATTATTGATTCGTTACAAGAGCTAATGGTATTACAATATTGTTTTAAATGAGAATAAATTAAAATCCATTAACATTCCATCACTTTAGCAACGTATACAATTTCCATTCCGTCTATTTAAATGATAGATAGGTATAAGAAAAATAGTAAGAATAACAGACATTTTTCTTTTACTTCTTCCTTCAACAAAATTAAACACCTTGAGCAGTGTTTCAGAGTGCAAATCGACTTTGTTACTGCACATAGGTTGACATTTTTTCATATTAGAGAGGCTGTTTTATCCTAGAGGCGGCGACGTTTGTTTTTCAGAACTACTTTGCACCATCGTGCAGAACGCCGAAACGTCTTCAAAAGAGTGACAACGTACACGACTCAGCCGAAGCTCATTGTTTTCAACAATTATTTACACAATTAATTAATTAAAATTGAAAGAAAAATTAAATTAAAAAAGCATATATATATATGTATGTATGTATATGTGTGTGTGTGTGTATGTATGTGTGTGTGTGTATGTATGTATATGGGCCAAGAACAATAAGATAGATTTTTATGTGTAAATCTTATTGTTTACTTGATTTTATACATATACGTATACCTATAAACATATATAACTTGTTATATGTTCATATTATTTGGAAAAAAATTTTGTTCGGATTTTAAGTATATTATAAACTTTAAAAGATTTTATAAATAAATATACATAAAATAATTTTATAGTTTAATTATATTCATATATATAAAAAGATTACATATGCACGCACGCGCGCGCACACACACACACATATTTCACAATATTTTATATCTAATTAATTACATCCATTATTCTATAATATATATAGACATATTTATATCTTATTATATTTCGATGCACACATATGGAAATATTTAGATAACATATTTTTACACACTAGCTGCCAACATGTCATCTGCGATGTGAAACCCAACATTTAAACACGGGCATACTAAATCAGACACACGTTATTTTGCTGCATGAGCATATACACATATATGTGTATATGACACACACACATACATAATATAATACAAATGATATAAAATAAAACAGTATTTATAAATTTAAATAAAAATATTGACTTTATTTAAAATAAAATTAAAAATATTCTAAATGGACTTAGACTACACAGCCTAATAAAGATCCAAAATGGAAAAATAATAATTGAAACTCGTCTATTCTTTTTGTTGTTGGCCGGCCCAATTCCAGCAAAAGATATCACTATATTTTCTTTTACTTAGTCATGATTTTAGTATTATTCAAATCATCTCTTGGATAAAAATTAAAAATTAAATTCCAGTATCAAATTTCCTGCTAATTGTAATTGTACACAATGAACATTCTTCTTCCATCACCATTGTTTATTCTTTTTCCTAAAACCACCGCGGCTTCTTGTCCAAATAAAAAGCTCATTATTTTGCAGTAAAAATCATGATTGTATTGAAAAAGTTGAAAATTATCCACTTTTTTTTGTGGCTAGAGTTAGAGTTGAACTTTATGATTTTAAGTGAATACTACAAAAAGAACGTTGGTTTCTAAGAGTAATTTCTTCCCAACATTACAATGCGCAAGGACAATTTTGGAAGAATTTTTTATTGGGTAGCTTAGTATTTTGAGTGGATAACCAATTTTCCATAATTTTTGTGGTATACTCAGCACTTATCGTTCAATCAAATTTGGTGTGTATACAAAATATGAGCGAACAACTGGTTGGTTTGATTTCAAATCTAATAATGATGTTTTTCATCGACTTCAAAAAATGAATGGTTGTGGACTTTTAATTATGTTGTTTCAATTAAAGGAATGTTATGCTTAGGATATAGAAAAAAAAACGGAAAAAAAAAACTGCATAAAGTAACGAGGCAGAAGAATTTAGAGTGGTTCGATCAGTGAGGATCCACATCTATCATGAAGGTTTTTGATCTATTTTATTATTGATCTCCTCTAAAATACAAAGCTTTATGCAAAGTAATGTATTTCATATGATTCTTCGTTCTCGCCCGTTTCTCATTTATACGAGAAGGAATATTTATGGTAGACAACTATTGATGTGGTTTGGAAGTGGATAGGTGGCCATGTTGATACGACTTGAAGATGAACTGCTGCAATGAGCGATTGGGTCCATTAATAATCGTGAGTTTTTCATCATGTAATTGATGATTTATTTCTTAGGGTTAAATAAGATGTTATAGATAATTTATAAGCTTTTAAATTGAGGTTAACTAAGATATTAATGAGTCTTTATATAAGTTAAGATGAATATTTATTAATTCTTTAGTAGGTGGACTCCAATAGTATATATTAGAGAAAATAATATTTATTATCAAAAAATGCCACTTATTGCAGAAAAATGGCTAATGAAAAGATAATAGTTAGACAAACATATTAGCGTATCATAGGCTGGTAATGCGAGTAATGGATGGAAAGAAAATAAAAGGATAAATAATACAAGAAAAAAGGTACAGACTTCTGTTCTTGAATTTGTTATAAGAAAAATCTCTACATAAATGAATTCGTAAATTCGGTCTTAATTTTTGAAAAATAGAAAACACAAGGTGTCATGCATTTTCTGAATTGCACTTTTCTTATTTTGAAAATTTTGAAACTTGTGAAAAGCGCAAGTTAACTTGCGTTTTCTAACAGGAAAAAGCAAGCTAGTTTGCGTTTACTGATTTTTTTTTTGAAATATTTGAAAATTTTGAAAAGCGCAAGCTAGTTTGCGCTTTTTGATTTTGAATTTTGTTTTTAAATTTCATAATTTTTGAAATTTTTGAAAAGCTTTCTACCAGAAAACCGCAAGCTAGTTTGCGTTTTCTGATTTACAAAAAGCAGAAAACTAATTTACATTTCATTACTACGTGCACTTTTTCTGTAATAACATCAGAAATATAGACCTTCTGCGCAAAGCCTCTAAATAGTATATAAGATTAGATGACTAGGGGAATTAATTTACGAGTTAACAGTTATTTAAGGTTATTAAAAAGGCAGTAAAGGATGAGTTATCAAGCTTTTATGGGAATGCAATTGTTATGAGGATGGTTCGTGTAAACTAACACAATTATCTTGGAGGTATTTTGTAAGAGGGGTGCGGAAGCACATGTCCGTAGGCTTTTATCAGTTAGATCTTTGGGTCAAATGCATAAGCTGCTGGACCTTGTTACAATTTATTGAGAATATCATGTGGGAAAATACATCTAACAAAATCGATTGAATATATTAAAACAAAACCAACTATTTAAGAAAGAAAAAACGATCCAAACCGAATCGACATTATCGATATTTGTCAAATCGAAACCAACCGAATCGAAAATAACCAGTTTGGTTTAATTTGCCTGCTATTAGATAACCTATGTTGTTTAGTTATTTATTAAGAATATCAAAATTGACAATCTTCGGCCTCGTTTTGCTTGCCGTTTTTAGTATTGTGTTTTCGTCTATACAAAACGCGTCCATTGTATGTATTGTTTAAAAAAAACAATTTTGAAAAATAAAATTAACATGTAAAATATAAAACAAGTTTATTTTGTTTTTCGTGTTACGAGGGATAACAAAAGTCCGGAGAACAATCCAACTCTTTCGTTGTTCGTTGGTCGTCGCAATGGCTAAGAATTATAAATCTTCTTCTCTTATTTTTTGCTATTTCTTAGTGCAAGTTGAAAACACAAAACTAAAAATACAAAATGAAACCACCCTTTCCTACCATAATTTAACTTTTATGTCAGCTTTGGCTGGTTTGATTTTTCTTTAAACTCTAAAACTGATCGATGAATTAAGAAATCTTAAACCAAACCTAAACCAAATAAAAGACAAAACAAAGGATACTCAGCCCTAATATTGTGAAACCAAACGTTGAAGCACATTAACATTAGGTCCGCGTCTATCTCTACTACTAATAATGAAAATTTATTGAACTAATCTACTTGGCGTCTCTTTGAAATTCCAAAAATAACCTTGTCCGTGTACGAAGCACGGGTCTATGCTATTATTAATAATATTCATTTCATATTTGAAACTTAAATTAATTGATTTAATTAATTATTTTATTTAACCACAACGTGACATTAATTGAGAGGGGACTGGACGCACAATATTTTGATACAGTTATAAATTTCCCGCCATCCTCTTTGTTTCCGACGATCTCATCTATTCTTTCTTTGTTATTTGGCGTGATGGAACCTTCTTTTCAATGGTGATCATGGCGTATTTCTGGAAGGTAGATCTATATCACTAGGTATTTCAATCTATCAGCAACGGCCGCTCTCTCATCTCCCTCCTCTGGTATGTATTTCTTCTTCTAGTTTCTCTGTGCTTCAGTGATCCCTTTTTCCTTCGTTTCCAAGTTCAAAAACTGCTTCAGTACTTTGGTGAGGACAATCTTACAATCAGTTTCTATGATTTGGGCGTTGTTGTTAATTTCTTATGTGATTTTTTCTTCATATGTGATAAACCCTAGTGGTAATAGGAACACAAGCACAGTTTTCCTTTACATGTGAAATCTTTTGTTTTAAAGGGAAACCCTATTTAGCTCTAGTAAGCTTCCATAAAAATACGGAATAATTACTCTACAAGGCAAGGTTTCTTATAAGGCAGAGGATTTTTTTATTTTTATTTATTTTTTTATTTTTTATTTTATTTTTAATCAAAATTGAGGTATTAAAAATGGCTCTTTATAATCAACTGTTAGGAGCAAAATAAATCTACAGTTTTTCGCCAATCACAGTAGTCTATATGGTTCTGATTTTGTGTATCGTTAACAATGATTTTCTAATTCAAAATTTTGAACCAGTTTTTATTCGAATAAACAACATCCAAAAAATGCTTATTTTATAAATTATCTGCTATGGGAACACTAATTTTGTAAAAATAGTTAAACCATTTTATTGATTTAGGTCTCTGAAAATTTGGTTTGTTCTGACTTCTAAGATCATAATAATTTGGATAATTATGAGTTATATCTACTTTGAAAACATGTGTTCATAATATTAGTGCAGTGATAAACAGACAACAGTGGTATGAAAAAGCAGATAAATAAAGATTGCAGTGGTAAGACACTAGATAATAAGGTTTTGAGTTCGAATTTTTTAAAATATTGAAATAAATATATGAATAAATTTTTACCTCTACAAAGGTAAGTTACTGTACAATCCAATTTTTGTAGTTTCGAATAAAAAATAATCTTGAGATGATTTTGATTTTTATTAACATATTGAATTTTATGATAACCAATGTAACTAAACACTATACTGTTTTCACCGACATTATAACATGTGTGAGGCGATTTTCAATTTTTTTTTATACATACCCATTTTTAATAGGTAAAACATGGCAAGAAGTTTTTCCTAAAATAGCCAGAAAATAGTTCTAGTTTTTGCTGGATTGAAAATCAATTTGGCACAACTAAATGGGCAGAACTCATTGCAAAGCTATGAAAAGTCATGTGGCCCATAACATGCATTAATAAGCAAATGAAAAAGGAAACAGGCAATAATTTTATACTTCATGTACCCTTATGCTCTATGGTTTTCATTTTATTTGTTCTATTCAAATTCATTTGAATGCTAATTATGAATTCTAATATGTCAATTTATATGTTTTCTTGGTGTGTTCATTCTAGCTTTCTATGTATTCTCACATAGTTGATTCTCATAATTATCTTTACCTGATTGAATCAATGAATTTCACTGAATGTTTATGCTTGAAGTCATCATCAGTTACCTCGTTAGCTAATATTTCCATTATGCAGGTATATACACCATGGAACTATCCCACAATTTGAGTAACAAAATGCCAAAACTAGAGGTATGTTGGTTATAGCTGCATACATGTAACTTTATATGTATATATGTTGTTTTCTTATATATTTTGTTAAATCAGGCACCATCCTTAAATTTAGAAGAATTACTGCTCATCGTAATCATAATACAACTCTTTTTATTTCCATGGTCGGCATTTCACTTTTGCACCTCTTATTGACATCTCAATTATTAAGCCTGATGATATATATGCTGAAAGTTTGACTGTTATCCGCAGATGAATTTTCCTATTGAGATAGTGGAAAACATATTAAACCGACTTCCATCTACCTCCATCGCTAGACTCCAAACTGTTTCCAAACAATGGTGCGCCATTATTCGATCCTTTGTTTTGCATGCACATTCCAAAAGTTCATTGATGAGCGTTCAAATTTCAACCACCATAGATTCTGGAAAGCTTACACATTTCAATTTTGATGAAGACGGAAACACGGTAACTAGCATTCACAAGCTTAACCTTGGAGGCACGCTGAACTATAATTTGTCCAACATGGTTAATGGATTAGCGTGTGCTTACGGAAACAAAACAACCAACAATTTCTACTTGATGAATCTCATCACATTGGAAACATCAAAATACACAAAAAGAAAGATAAAGGGAATCTACTATGACCAGATTACGTTAGGATTCGATCCATCCACTGGCTTGTACAAATTCATTAGAATCTATTCTAACCACAAGACTTCTTCCTACCATTGTGAGATTCTTAAAACTGGTGTTCTGTTCAAAGGCGATTGGAATATCATCGGAGGGATTCCTCATATGGTTGATTTTGATAAACCCGTTTTCATAAATGGAGCCATTTACTGGATGATGAACCGTTTATTGCCATTATCATTGAATACAAGCAAGTCACTGGCATTTGATTTGCTAAAACTGGATATGAAGGAAGAGAAGTTTGAAACGGTGACTTCGGTTCTTCAAAATGAAGTTGGCCACTACGATTATCAATTTTGCGACTGGGATTGTACTTTCAGTTTGTGTGAAGAGAACGGCAAGCTTTATATGCTACACTACTGCTGGCAGAGGAAGTATCTGTATGGATGGAGATTGAAGGAAAACAATGGTGGTTGTGTTTGGAATATTGTGTTTCATGCAAATTTGGAATCAATGGTTGAAAAAGAACCAGGCTGTTTATTGGGTAGACATGAATATCCATATGTGGTTGGGATTGTAGATGGCAAGGTCTTGATTAGAAGTGAAATGTCAAATAAAGGGGTTTGCATATACGATATACTCCATAAGAAACTTACTAAACATTATGATGTTGACCAGGGCAGTTTTTCCGCTGGCATTAAAAAAAGGCGAATGCTTTTTTCAATGAAATGAGACTGCCTTCAGAACGTCTTCAGTAAAGGTGCACGTTGAAGATGATTGTATGGCAGGTTATGCTTACTGGTATTTGCTTTGTATGAAAATTCCTGTGCTGATCAATAGTTTTGTCATACTAATCATTCAGCATGACATAGATATGCGTGTTATTTTACGTGCCAGCACAAGACGTTATATACGCACACAAAATAGTTATCATGTTATTTTCGCATATACTTAAAAGACGTCTGCAAATGAAATAGAAAATTAGCTGTTGAATTGTATCAGAGACTGGGCAGAAAAATAGAACTATGCAGCCGTATCATACAGAACATTGTTTCAATTCACTTTCTTAATGCTAATGTAATTTATATCGTACATAACTCAATTTTGGTTAACAAAACCAATAACTACGTACGTACTTGAGAAAGGTATAAGTATCATTTGCTTTATTCCGTGCGTGGTTTATTTTTGCACGGATGGTGCAATCTTTTACTTGTCAGAGACTGGGTAGAAAAATAGAAACATGCAACCATATCTATCTAACATCGTTTCATTTCACTCTATTTTGTACCATACATAAATCAAATTTGGTTAGCAAAATCAGCAGATATGTACTTGAAGGATATCAGTATATGCTTTATTCCGTGCTGCCCTATAGACGGACTTTCGGTGGTGTAGGGATTTTTATTTTTTATTTTTTATTTTTTTGCACGAGGCAGTCTTTTAGTTCTCTCTTTAAACAATGAGACACTACTATAGCAAATACCATTATGTTTTATTTTAGTCAGACCACACTGTAAAACGCAACTATTTGTATCAAAAACTGAAAACATTTGCAGTTTTCATCGCAAGTATTTGTACTACATGCTGCAAATATTTATGGTTTATGCTTTAAATATTTGCAAAATAAACTTTACAAAATAATGTGAACGAGGCAATGGTGCTGCACAAACATTATTTGCATACACAAACATCAAATTACAGTGTCTCCAAAAAGAACAGATCATAAAAGCCGCACGTTTTCTGCTCAAAAATCTAGCATTAAACTGATATTTTTTTTCATGAAATAATCACTGTATAGTATAATACTTAAAATTCTAAAATGTGCTTGAGGTTAGCAATGGTCAATATGAATACAGAATTAAGTATGAATAAGGAATATGGTGAATTAAGTTAATAAGATAAGTTTTTACATTGATAAATCAAATAACAGTACGAATCAAATAAAAAAGCTTCAAGAGTCATCCTGTAACAAAGAGTGCTTGGAGTGTTTACAAGAGTTTATATAACTCACGAGAAGGAACAGTTCTGTGAATAAAAAGAAAAAAAATCACAAAGATTAATGTTTTAGTATAATCTGGAGATGATATCAATATATAATCTTATATTCGTTATTTCAGCAGTAATTTGTACTTATTTCACATATGATTTTTGGACAACAAAATTATGCTTTTGATCCTTGCAATCTTCATCAAATCATGGTTCAGATACATAATCCATGTTATGTTACGTCCATTAGAATCTTCGAAGAGTTTGAAAGTGGAAGAAATGGACAACAAAATAACGCTCTTGATCCTTGCAATCTTCCTCATCGCTCTTCCATCTTTGGCTCATGGGACGGAGGGCATAGTTGATGACAACATGGCCTGGGCTGAGCAGAGAGATTTCAAAGTCGACGACACTTTAGGTAACATACATTCTCTGTTTTCATGTTTACTCGTAGAACAAACAGTGAAGAATGAACTAAAGATCTATTGCTGCAGTTTTTAACTAGCTCGTACAAAAAACAGTGTAGGCAGGCCTGACTTCCTCACTTCTTGTATACCAGCAGGTGCACAGGCTTTGACTAGAGGCAAAGACATCATCAGTCTTGCAACACCTGGTAAACAAACGGTACATTTGCGGTGTAGCAAAATATTCCCAATCTCAGATTGGAGACTATGATATTGCATGGTCTTATGCTTGATTCCATAATATGTTGATCGTGTGTGATATATATTTTTGCCTTAAGATTTAAGGATGTCGTAACTTATACAAACCCTAATGGATCGATAACCTTAAGATTTAAGGATTATGGACCCTCTAAACAAAAAACATAGACACTGATGCTGAATCAAATTCTGAACTCCAAAGGAACTTGTGATGGACAAAATAATATATCCTAAAGAATTAGGAATGGTTCTTGAAAGACTCTAAATAAAAAATTAAACAAAAAGCAAAAGACCTTAATAACGAATTAAACAGTGAATACACCTACCACATAGAACTAACGGAAGAACAAGGAGAAAGCTCTATAGTAACTTATCCTAAAGAATCTCCTTACAAAATGGATTATCCGCTAGGACACCCTCTTAGAGTAAATGTTAATCCCTATACTAATGAAAATAAAGATTTAAGAACTATAGGAAAAAGAATACCTACTGAAAAAATATTTTTTGGAAAGGACGCTGTAATACTTAATGTTACAGAATGTCATCCTCAACTATTAGATATATATTTAGAATAATGGACTGCTGCAATAGCTAGGAATTATTCAGCCAAACACATAAATATAATAACAGAAGAGGAAATGGTTAGAATAGTAGAAAACTATTTAAGAAATATAGCTAAAGAAATGTGGGAAGCATACAAAAGTAATTTTCCAAATGAAGTAGCCTCCCTAGTAGCACAAGGAGGAAATATATACAACTTTGCTTACTAATACATAGAATAATAACAGGAAGAGAAGTAAATGCTGGACTTACTCCTAGACAACAAGAAGCAATGAGAGATTTAGAACAAATACAATTGTTACATTGGAAATATATAATAAAATTCTTAAATCAATTTTTGTATTATGCCATAACCTCTGGCAACTATTATTCTAAAGAAATAGAAGATAGATTATTTTCTAAATTGCTTGGTGATTTAGGGAAGGAAATACATAAATCTTGGAATGAGACATATGCTAACATATTAGATACATAGTAGCACAAGGAGGAAACATATACAACTTTGCTTACCTGATACATAGAATAATAATAGGAAGAGAGGTAAATACTGGACTTACTCTTAGACAACAAGAAGCAATGAGAGACTTAGAACAAATACAATTGTTAGATTGGAAACATATAACAAAATTCTTAAATGAATTTTTGTATTATGCTACAGTCTCTGGCAACTATTATTCTAAAGAAATAGGAGATAGATTATTTTCTAAACTGCCTGGTGATTTAGGGAAGGAAATACATATATCTTGGAATGAGACATATGCTAACATTCCTAATACTTATGATAACATAGGAATTAGAATAACCCACATCATTTCTGAATTAAAAAAAATGTACATATATACAAATTCAAAGAGAATTAAAAAAATTATGGATTTTGCTCTATATACTCCTCAACAATATCGATCTAAAAGCCTTATTGTCAAAAAAATAAGCCTAAGAAACAATATACTAAGAAATATTATCTCAGAAAATCAAATGCGAGAAAACCATACTTAAACAAAGAAAGACATGTTAGGAAATCCAAAGAAAACATATGCAAGTACTATTACATGTTTCGCATGTAATGAGAAAGGACATTTGTCTTCAACATGTCCAAAAAAACACAACTTATATACTAGGGAATCAAACCTAGTTGACTCTGTTAAAGAAAATCTACTTGAAGTAGCCTGAGACGTATTTGAAACTTCTACAATATACTCTATAGTATTATTGGAAGGATTTGAAGAACAGGAAAACACTTCTAATTCAAGCTACTCTTTAATAGAAGAACTAACAAGTGAACAAACAAGATTGGTAGACTTCCCAATTGAATAATTTCATAATTTAATGATTTATGAAGAATGTATACATGATTTCAAATATAAAATGGGAACTAATACTACAAAATGCTCGGTTTATTGGGAAAAAGACTCGGTTAATTATAAACTAGACATAATTAACCCAGATATTACTATCAAAACTAGATCACCCAAATATGACAACTAGATGATTGAAGAATTTAAAATACACGCATAGACATCCTAAATAAACTAGGAATCATAAGAAGGTCAGACTCTAGACACATGACCTCAGCCTTCATAGTACAAAAGAATCTGAAAGAAAAAGAGAACAGAGTAGAATGGTCATGGATTATACCACACTTAATGATAATACAAATGAAGATGGATATTGTATTCCTGACAAAGATATATTAATTTACAAAATACAAAATATTTATTGGTGTTCCAAATTTTATTTAAAATCTGGTTTCTGGCAAGTCAAAATGCACCCAGATTCTATACCATGGACAACTTTCATCTGTTCAAAAAGACACTACGAATGGCTTGTGATGCCATTTGGACTGAAAAATGCGCCATAAATATTCCAAAGAAAAATGGACGACTATTTAAACATTATAGTAAATTCACATGTGTGTACATGATGACATATTAGTTTTTTCAAAAACAAAAAAAAGAACATATAGCACACCTATACACAATATTTAAACTCTTTGAAGCTCATAGTCTAATAATCTCTAAAAAGAAGATAGAATTGTTTAAAAATACTATAGACTTCCTAGGAGTAAAAATAGGAAAAGGGCAAATAGAACTTCAACCACATATATTCAGAAAAATACTAGAATATCTGGACAAAATAGAAAATCTAAAACAACTACAATCTTTTCCTGGACTTATAAATTATGCAAGATTATAAAAAATTTATCCAAATATATTGGACCACTATACAACAAAGCAAGTCCAAAGTGCAAAAGAGAATTTAATCAAGAAGATATAAAAAAAATCCGAAATATTAAAGAATTAGCAAAAAATCTAATGCCACTTGCATTACCACTAGCTACAGATTATCTAATTATAGAAACCGACGGTGCCTCTTTAGGATGTGGAGGAATATTGTTAAGTAAAAAATATAAAACCGACCCAAAAAATACAGAAAGAATTTGTAGATATACATCAGGTACATACAAAGAAAAAGGATATATGACATCGTTGGACTATGAAATATTATCCATAATACATATATTAGATTCCTTTAAACTTTTTATAATGTCACATAAAGAAATTACTATTAGAACAGACTGTGAGTCCATAATAAAATATGCTAATAACAAAAAATAAAAAGCTTTAATAAATAACAGATGGCTAAAATTCAAAAATGCAGTTTTGAACTGTGGAACTAGGATAATATGGGAACATATTAAAGGTATTTCAAATATACTACCAGACAAATTATCAAGGTTACTTAACTCCTTCGAAATTTGTGATCTTACTAACTCTTTTGAAGATTGTGATTTTGTTAACAGAGAAGAAGAAATAGAAATGGCTACCACAAATCAGTTAACAAATAGCAAAAGATTTCTGAAGACATATACACAATACAGATTTGTCAAAAATGCCCAACTATCTGAAGAACAACAGATGGTATTAGACAGCATATGGAACCTGTTAACTACTCCACAGGAAAATAAACAGAAGCTAAGTATATTATATACTTTGGTTGAATTATTTACAGACACAAAAAACATAAAAAAATTCACACACTATTGTCTGTTCAACGGACCTAGTGCCGGCATATATCTTGATTGGGAAGAAATGGTTCCTAAACTTAAGAAACTTGAACAAAGCCCGAAATATGGAAGACCATATCATAAAGGCTATTACGCTTATGAGACAGCCAAGATTGTTATTTAAAAGATTCTTAGCACAGATTACATAGTCTCTGACACAATTAAGCAATACAAAACATAGCCTCGGGAGTACAGATAAAAGAGGAGATAATAACTCCTACAGAAATATGCTTAAAGCCCAAGACAACATTTGCGGCTATTACAAAGGAGGCCAATAAAGGAAAAATGGTACAGCTTGGACATATCCCACAGCTTCTCCAATACAAATAAAGAATCAGGAAATTTCTTTTCTTGAGACACTTGACAAAGAAATACAATTTCCACAAAATACAAAAAAGAAAAATACTCCAACATACAAAGAGATTTATTCTCTAATTACAAAAATTTCTTCACAAAAAATCCCTGGATTCAAAATAAACTGGGAAATACCGAGAAACCAAAATATTCCTTGCACTAAACAATTTACAGACTGCAAAGAATTCTTATCAGACTATAGATGTAGGATTGTTGCATCTACGCCACTTATTAGTCTTAAACTTTCATAATACAAATATCTTGTCCATGAAAAATTCATTTTGGATCCACGATTCTTTAAACTATGGTTTTGTCAAAGACATTTATATAAATGGCCGGCATCCGACAAAACTAACAGAGCCTCTGCATTCGATAGCAGACTATTTTACAGAAGTTCTTGATATAGAATTACACCTGGATATATCTACAGTTCCTCCACATTATGGAAACAACATCCTTGATCCTGCAAGGCATATAACTAAAATTAAAGCACATAGTTTTGATCATGACTACCCACCTTGGGAAGAGCCTACGAAGTTCATCAACAACTCAACACCCAAGATGTATAATCAACACTAAATACAGAGCCTATATGCTAGGACAAAACCTAAGTTGGACAAACATGGACAATAAATATTTCAAACTACATGCTGAATCCCCAGTAACAAAAATATACATCTCCAAGAAAATACAAGAATTTGAACCGGAATACAGGTCTTTCGAAATCTTCCATCCTAGGTCTAATACTATACAAATCTATAGAAAATTACATATGCCATTAACAGGAGAAGACAAAGAAGGTTCTACCAGTAGCAACAAGACTAAAGAAGATGAAGACCTTATGGACTGATGTGACAGAAACCTACCGCACAGATAAAAGTATCCACTAAAAGTACATACGTGGAAAAACAAAGTCTAGTGGATGCTTGCTTTTATTTTAATATCTTTTCTTTTTTCAAGTGCGCCATTATGTATTAATAAAGTGGGAATGTAACCCACAGCTGTAAGTTATCAGACTGTATTTCGAAAGTGTTCCGAGCATGGCTATATAAAGGCACGTAAGGCCTTCAGAACATATATCTCATCTTGTAATCTTAATCCTCTATTGTAGAAACTTCTAGTATTATCCTTTTTA
Organism: Allium cepa; assembly: GCA_030765085.1. Taxonomy (NCBI): domain Eukaryota; kingdom Viridiplantae; phylum Streptophyta; class Magnoliopsida; order Asparagales; family Amaryllidaceae; genus Allium; species Allium cepa. Next base: position 162,153,729 of record CM060939.1, read on the forward strand.
ATGTTAAATATTAATTTCTTCATGAGCTAATTACTTAAGACGTGAATCAAGGAAGAAAAGTGAAGCAGCCTAGGTATGATTCTTATTTATGTTTCTTCTTAGTTTGAGGCAAGATAATGATGCAATGTTCATGTTTTTCTAAACTCTGAAATCATCTTATATGTTGTTTACTTCAAAAGACGTAAACTCATTTGAAAGAGCAAAGTACCCGTTTTAGCCGTTAGTCATGAGGACGTTAAGCGTTTAGGGGAAGAAACGAAGGGTGACAAGGTGAGAATTAACAACATAAAAGATTTTTTCATGTTTATCAAAAACCGCACATAAGTTTATGCCTGAAAGGTTGAGGAAGAAGATGAATAGTATTATAAATAGTGCTTGTGTAGCTTAATATTCCTAGATTCATATCTGCTTTTCTAAATATTATCAAGTTTATCATAATAACAAACCCTCTGATTGAATACTTACAAAATTACTTAGAGGAAGAATTCCTTACAAAATTACTATTCATTCTAAAAAATACAAACTTAAGCCAGCAAGATCAATATATTATTACAAACATATTTAAAAACAAGTATGTGAATGAACTTATAGACATAACTAATTCCTCACCGAACCTATATAACATAATAAATGAAATAGACATATTTCATTATCTTACATGAACAAAAAATAAAAACGTAATTTTGAGTCAAAGATTTCTAAAATAATTTCATAAAGAGTGGATGAACATGAATAAAGAAACAGAACTACAAAATATGATTTCGATATGGATCTTTACCATGACTGGTAAAGATCTACTAATAAGACAGAGAAACTATAAGAGTCTAAATAATAAATTAGAAGACTCTGACAATAAAAATAGAAATAAAAAAGTTCCTAATTCCTTATTCAGACATCTACTTAGTGAACCCTTGGGTTTTAAACCTTCAAGCTGCCACTAAGGTAGTTTAAAAAAAACATATTATCTCTTCTCTCTGCCTGTTTTTGGTATGTGTATATATATGTGTGTGTGTGTGTGTGTACGTACCTATGTATGTATAGTTGGTAGTTCTCCATAACATTTTAAGCTTTTACATGCATGTGAATCGAAGTTTGATTATCAATGAATGATATGTATATTTTGTCAAGTTTGTTGTTCAGCAACATCTCATATTCCTGGTTACATGCATCGTTCAATCATTTTCTTTATGTACAACAAATACACACACTTGACTATGTATGTAGGTGATCTTAACAATAGTCAATTTAAGATGTTTGTAAGATTATCAAGTTCACATATATATACAAGAAATATACACACTCAAACAATGATCACATATCAATCAATGAGACATGATCTTAAAGTGGGTAACTAACTTGAACAAGAAACAGAATATCATCAGATCTTTTGTGGAAAATTAATAATTAATAATTATACTGTTAAAAAACTTAGCCTGTAAAGATAGAGACAAGTTCATGAATACTAGAAAAAAATACCTATTATCTGTTAAAAACTTAAAATGTTAGATGATTAGCTTAGTGTACACATAGGACTATAACTGCAACATTTTATTGTCTGTGTTTTTTCCACTAATATCTGGTATAGGTTGAATAATATGATCAGCACTATACTATGAAGGTTTTAAAAGGCAGGATAGTAATTTTAATATATTTATTTGTAAAATTAGCACAGTTGGCTTTATGAAATACAAGTATGGCCCGACATGTTATGGAGAAAGCCTGATCTCAAAATAAAAACTTTTCTATAAGCAGTATTATCTTTACAAAATGCCACAAATTAAATCATTAGTTTCACATTACATTTTACCTATACCTGGAAATTGTTATGTACAAAAATTCAAACAATATTTAAAGCATACCATTTTCGTATACTTCAAATGTTGTGATTTCCACATAGACATCAACATTTATTAATAATTTTTCCATACAAAATTGTGAAAATGCATCTTTTCCATAAATATATTCATATCAAGACATGTATGTTTTTCAATCTAAGATTTTATGCAACAATTAATTTATAAATTTCATAGGAAAGAATTAAATAGTGGAAGAAGTATTAATTGCTTTGAAACCTTCTAAAGCTATGCAACTACACAAACATCAATGTTTAGGTGCTATTTAGCAGATTAATTACATACATACATAATTTTAAATATTATAAAATTTGCAAATGAAATCAATTATATTAAATACTATGCATATTTTTATAAAATTTTGGCTGAATATTAATTTTATGTAAATGTGACGACCCAGAATTTCTGGATATTTGAAACTGAAATATTTAATTAATTTTAAATATTTCAATGTTAGTTTAACTTGAATTTCAAATATCACTATTTATTTGGCAATTAAATTATTAAATTTAATTATTGGAAGTTGGGTAAAATATTGAATCTTCAGTTTTATGCTTGTTAAAAATATCTTAAAAGCTTATAAAATTCATATTGATAATACTGAAGGTAATAGAACTTTTAAAATTGAATTTGAAAGTGATTTGTTCAGTTTTGAATTTATATCGTTTAAATTGATATTTAAAAATAGCCTTACGAGGCATAGTCTCGGAATTCGATGAAACCAGTTCCATTAGATCCGTAATAGTGTTTTATTATCGGATTTCAATTTTCGTAGATTTTGGAGTGATCGTTTGGCCATACGGTAGATAAACGCGCTGAAAATTATATCAAAATTTAATTTAATAACTGGGTTCAAAAAGCTATCTTCTCCATACGATTGAGTTAGGCCTTGAAACCTTTTCCATTGCGTTTGGAATAGGGATTTAACATTATAAACGCCTAGCAACATGCCTCGATTAGAGGTCGAGATTTTAAGTTGCGTAATTCAGGATGATTTGAATTTAAAAATTAAATATAAATATATATATTCATATACAACTGATAGATTAAACACGTTTCTATCTTTAACAACACATGTCACCTTTTTTAGCACGCGTCCCCTTCCTCTTCGTAAAATCAAACCAGATAAAATAAATAGGAAGAAAATGATATAGTAGCAAACCTTTCTCTTTGAAAAATAAATTATATAGCAATGGCTGAGCAAATCAAAATCCTCCTCTTTCATCTCAAATCAAATTCGTTTAAAAAGAAAAATAAATGGCCAAAGCTTCGAAAATCAAATCGATCTGGGACTCGAAGGAGATGGGAGTCGCGACATCGTCATGATTTTCGGCTCGAGGCGATTTTATCGGCTGTGCACATTTGGGTCGTTCGCGAATTCAACTGAGGCATGGCCTCGTCAATGGTGGCAGTCGTCATCGCGAGCATAAGGGGGAAGGTCGCCGTCGAAGGCGGAGGCTGTATTGTGAGGCTGAGGTTAGCAGCGCATGTGGTGGAGGTTTATGAAGGTGGGAACTGCGTTCGCATGTGACATGGCATGGCGGGGATCGATGCACGTGCGAGTTCATTGCCTGAGGATGTTGCGATGTTCGATTTGGGAAAGTATTCTGGGCAGTCGAATCGAGAGAGGCGGCGACTCAGTGGTATAATTCTTTTCCCTTCAAATTAAATAAATATATATGTATTGATATATGAAAAAAAAATTACAGTAAGATATTTAAAACATTTCTGTTGATTTAATATATGTATATATGAGTAAGAAATATATATATATATATATATACACACACACACACACACATGCCTATTTTAAATTGTAAATAGAAGTTATATGTTCAAGATTTCGAAAATAAATTGGAATGCTGAAGGTTTATATGTAAAGATTAGATTTAATTCTATGCAAGTTATTTTAGCATATGTAAGAAATAAATATACATACACATGTTTCAGTTTACTAGTTTGTTCTAAGATAAATTTTTAAGGTGATTTATTTTGTTTAATTAACTTATTTAAAATTTATTTTTGTCTAAAAATAATTTATTAAAGGAAATTTAATTTTTAGTTAAATAAATTTATTAAAAGGAATTGGTTTGAAATTAAAAGTATTAGTTTAAAATAAAATCACTGGTTAATTAAAATTATCAAATGAAAATTGATTATTCGATTATTTCGAATATTAATAAATTATACAAATGTTTATACAATGTCTAATACAGTGAAGAAAACAAGTCGTGATGGAAACGGATTGCAAATAAATGGGCAAAGGTGAGATCTTCTCACTCAATCGGAATAATTAGAATTTAAATTATTGATTGATTGTTTGGATGTGATAGTATATATAATAGTGTGTATATATATTGGAGCGATTGATTTCCCACATTATATAGCGGATAAGACCCAATGAGCCCCACAGATGACCCCATATACCACGATTCCACCTCGAAGTGGAATTGGTATTTTATATTGTGCTAACATATGTGGATGCAGGAAAACACGTTGGAGGGATCCAATTGGATTCCTCAAATGTTTGAATTTATTTCTTATGCTGTGATATGATTTATTAATAATCCGTGGTTGATTATATTGGTGATTGAAATTTATTGAAGGCTTTGGTTTGGCCAAATATATTCTGGTATTTTAAAAATACCAGAATTATATAATTTGATTTTTTGGAAATTAAAGTAGAAAATTTTAAGTAAATTAATTTTAAAGAATTGGATAAATTTAAAAGAAGGAATTTGGAAAGGGGAAAAAGTTGATTTTTTGAAATCCTATAGAATAAATTCCAAATATGGGGGGAAAAAGATTTTTAACAAATGGATTTTGAGAATTTAAGTAGTATCGTTTAAATATTGAAGAATTTATTTTAAAATTCGGATTCTAAATGGTTTTGGATAAGTAATGGAATAATTTTTAAATGGAGTAAATTTTTGGAAATTGATTTGGAAATTAATTTGGTGTTTGAAAGCAAATTTTTGGAAATCGATTTGGTGTTTGAAAGTAAATTTTTGGAAATCGATTTGGAAATTGATATAGTATTTGAAACTGTGTTTTGAAAAAGAGATGAGACTACAGAATTTATATACTAGATTTATAAGTGGAATAAGATATCAGTGGATATTTGGAAATATAAATTCACGATGAAATTTATAAAGAAATGGTTAATTTGTATTAAAAATAAATATTGGTTTATTTTTAAAAGTGTGGAAAGAAAATATACGAATTTGGGATGTAAATTGAGATAAATCAAGAAGGATTTATTAATTGATTTAAATGGACTATTTTGGAATGGAAAGTGTATTTTCCTTGGAAAACCGAGTATGTTTTCAAAGTAGTTTTTAAGTATACATTAAAAGTTCTAAAGTTGCTTTTAAAAGGAATGTTTTTGAAGAATTTTTTTTTTCTTAAATTGTTTTAATTTTTTTAAAGTAAATATTTATTATGTTAATTATAGAAGTGATTATTTTAAAATTTTAACTAGTATTTGATTTAGAACATGGTTATTTAAATAATTATACTCTATCTAATAATTCTATTTTTAAAATTAGTTTGGGGCTTAAGTTTTACATGAGATATTAGTATAAAATTCCATAACTAATATTTAAATAAAAAGTGTTTAAAATAGTTTTTATTATAAGTGTCTCCAAGTATATATTTTGGATAAGTGATTTAAATTATTTTAAAGTATTCAGACTTGGCAAAATTTTCAATGGAAATAAACGATGTTTGGAAATTTATTCCGCGAGGGGAAAGTGATTTGAAAATTGTTTTCAAAGGGTTGAAGTGTGAAAATATATCTTACGAAGATATTTTGAAATAAATAATTTAGGGAAATTATTTAAATAAAATTATTTAAATTTGATGGTTGCTGTGAATGTTGTTTGATAGTTAAATAACCGACTATCAATATTGGCCTTTAAGACGACATTTGAATTTCGATGCGACCGGGGATCAGATTCCAAATGGTTATCCAAGAACCACATCGAATCTTATAAGTGGATCTTTTATTTAAAAGATTAAAAATGGGAATTTTTGTGACTTAACTATGATCTGAATGTATCCACTTGTTTTTAAAATAAGCGCTCATTATTCGGATAAGCCGGGGGAGGACATTAAGTCATAAAACCCATTCCGAATAATGATACGACGAATTGGGATTGCATTTGAAGACGGTGGTTGAAGACCGGGTATTTTCGAAAATGAAAGGATTACCTGTTGATTGTCTCTGCACCGAGTTGCTTCGGTATAGAGATTACCCTATGTGATGGGGAGTCCGGATGTGATCAGGGGATATTCGGATTTGCAAGGACTTTTTCCTTAATTGGACGAAGTGCCTTCGGTTCATTCAGACCAAGGATTGACTTGTATGGATGTATGTATGACATTACACTTTGAGATATAAAGCTGGTTTCTATCAAATATATTTCTGTTGGTGGCGGAGAATTTATTCTCCTAGCTTAACACCCTTCTCTGAGACATACGAGCTCAGATGTTATGTAGTTGATGGTTACTAGTGTAACAACCCGATATTTTCAGCCATTCGCATCCACACATGTCAGACTTGAATTGCTCAAAATACCGCATTGTAAATAAATTTGGAGCAAATGAAAACAATCACAGTATCACAGACACATAAATATCAGAATAACTCGCAGTGGAAATTAAAATACCATAGTATTTCATGAAGCTACTATAACAAAATCTCAAAACATAGTACATAATATCAGACTGAAAAACATATACAATGGAAATCCCAAATACGTAGAAGTTTATAAATACCAGAGCTGAAATAGAACAACTGAAACAGAGAAATAACTAGATAAGCAAAATCTCCAGCGATTCCTAGCTCCAGAAAAGAAATCCAAAGCTAAGATGTAAATACTCAGGCTGACCCGAGCGTAAAGTAAAACACAAAACACTCGAGTCAGGACATACATACTTATATAATGTAAACCAACTCAAGTGAACGGTAGTAGCAATGCACAATTACTTAAAGGATGCTTGGGATCGTCCATCCTCTAAGGATCAGTTAAACCATAATTTAAATACATCCCGTGGTTAAAATTCCAAATTGGTATTTTATACTTCAAAAAATCAAATTATTTAAAATTCAATATCATTCCAAATTCATTTCAAAATATCAAAATATCATATCTATCAATACCACATTCATTTTATTTAAAATTTGAATACCATTTCAGCTCACATTTCAAAATAGTTTATATTTCAACCATTTAAAATGAAGTCATTATATTTAATAATTAAATATTAAATCTCAAAATTTTAGCCTTTTCAAAGTTCATTTATTCACTTAAATTTATTAAAACAGTGAAATTCAGCTTTCACAGCATTTAGAAAATGCCACGGAAAGTTACTTTTGAAAACAATACACTTCGGCAAAAGACAGCATTTAAAGATGCTGTAATAGGTTTTAGGTTTCAAATAAAACTTTAGTTAAATTCTGCAACTACAACACTTACAAAGTGTTGTAATAGCCCTTAGCTCATTTTAGCCATTTAGTTCATTTGTACTAACTACAGCACTTAGAAATGCTGTAATATCCATTACTTTAGAAATGATAGCATTTCAAAAATGCTGTTAATTAAATTCCAAATTTTCAATACAATTTCATAAACAATTAAATTTTTAATTAAACCAATTTAACTCATAAAATTTAATAATTTCACTTTAAAAACAATCATTTAAATACCCTTTAATTTATGATTTTATAAAGTGAAATTTTCATACAAGATCAAATTTTTATAATTTACTTATTAAATTAATGTACAATTTTAAAACATTTCATTTACTTTACATTTTAATTAAATTTACCATTTCATAAATTAAATTTAAATTCCATTTTATTTCCTTAACTTTTATTTTTTAAAACACATTTCATAATTTCCAAGTTAATTTATATTTCAAATTTCAATTTTAAGCATTTATTTATCTAACTATTTTAATTTATAAAAAATCAATAACACTTTATAAAATCATTTTAAATTCAAATTGAAATCCAATTATCATATTTTTTGACTTAATTTAAACTACATTTATAAACAAAATCATAAATTCTAAAATTTACTTATATTTCAAATCCTACTCTTCCATTTATTTATTTCACTTATTTAATGTGTAGGAAATCACTAATATTTTATTAAATTTAAATAAAAATTTCATAATATTTACATTTTTGAAATACTTTAAAAATTTCTAGAAAATAATATATATTAACCACGGGTCAGTATGTAATTTCTAACCTAGCTCAAATGATACGGATAATATATCATTTCAATCTATAATTTTTCAAAGGAAAAATCCGGGTTCCATCATTTCAAACCCGCAATCCCAAGTAAAATGAAATAAATAAAAATCGTTCAGGCCTATCATTTCAGCCCATAACGATTTTTCCTATTCCAAGGTCCGTTCGGGTATGTATCATTTCAACTCATAGTGATTCTATCTATAGAGAACTTGCAGTATGATAAACCGATATAAATAACAGCATAGCATTATATAACAGTAATAGATGATATGACAGGTGAATAAACAGGGGTGAACATCATATGATCATATCACAGGCAGTTATAACATGATAATAAAATCTAGAGATTCAAATGGTGTCAATGTACTAATTATATAAGTACAGAATGCCTTGTGAGAATAACTCACCTCTACAAGCTGGAGATAACAAATTCAGACACAAAAACAAAGACCCGGAAAGCATGAAAGCACGAATATGGATTCAAGTAAGGGGAGAGCCAAAGTATTTATCTTGTACATATCAAACAAAACAATATTTTTCACATAAATATACAACACCAATATTAACATTAAACAACCTAGAAATAAAGTACAACAAAGAAGCAAACAACTTGACCAAGCTTTCACCCATCACATGCTCGGCCTAGGGATTAGAATGCATGGCCATGGTGGAATATTTGGGTCAAGTATGGGTCCAACATGGTCAGCCTAGCTTGGATATGAAGAAGCTTATGGTTGTGACATGAAAATACAAAGGTCATGGCAACAAAAAGCAATTTTGGTGCAACAACAAGCTCGGCCATGGGCATGTAGTGGCTCGGCCTTGCCTGGTGGAAGTCAAGTGATGGTACAATAGTGGTCTATGGTCAGGTAGTGGCTGGAGAAAGTGGTGTAAGTGGTGGCCGAGAGGGTGTATGGGGTGGTGATGCATTGTTGAGTTCGGCTATGCATATATAAGGAGTGATTGATAATTTTTTTTGTGGAGCATGCATCATAGGGGTCACGGCCTGACATGGACAAGGAGATGGAGGGGGTTTGCAGTCAAACAAGGTGGTGGTGAGGGTGGTGGTGAAGGAGGAGATATAGGCCGAACTAGTTAAGTGAAGGCATGACAAGATAAATAATAAAACAAAGAAGAAAAATGAAAAAAGTGAAAGAAACATTACCAATTTTTTTCTTAGAAATGTTGGCCGAAGTTTTTGATGAGAAGTGAAAATTTTTGTGCGTGAGAAAATGAAAGTGTTTGGCTGAGAAAGAAAATAAGGTCGGCCTCATCAATGCAAGTGTTGTTTTGAAATGAAAAGGTAAAAAGAAGATGAAAAGTTTAAGGCATGTGAAAGGTTATAAAACTCTTCAAATTTTCCATTTTCTTTTTACATTTTTAACACATGAAAAATGAATATAAATAAAATAAAAATAAAAAAATGATGTATGAATAAAAATAAATTTATAAATTTTAGATAAATATAAATTAATTAAGAAAATAGCTTAAAAATAGAAACTAGTTTTGAAAATTGTAAAGAAAATACAATAAGCTTTGGAAAATTATAACGTCACTTTAAAAATGGTTTAAAATAAAAATATATACCTAAAATGCCATATAACACATATTTGAACATGATATTACAAATAAAAATATTATTTATATAAATTAAAATAGACCATTTGATCAAATAAAACAATTTATATACAATATTGTAAAAAGCATAACTTTCACAATATAAATCGGATTTCAACGAAACGAAAAGTAGCATTCTTGAAATTTAATTTATTTTCATAATGAAAGATAAAATTTAAGAATTCAAATTGTAATATCCCGGAAATTTGGCAATATAAATTTAATAATCTATGTTAAAAATTAAATTGATTTGATAATTTTTGATAATAAATTTTGAATTGATCTAATAATCATCTTTTAATAAATATTTAAATTGGAAGATTTTATCTTTTAGAGATAATAAATTGTTTTCTATTTATAATATATATAATTGTATATATTGTAAATTGATGAACTTTGATTTTGAATTTTGTAAATGAATTAATTTTCTAATTCTAATTTATATTTGGTAAATTGGGAATTTGATTTAAATTTAACATTTAGCTTTTCAAAGTAATTTAATAAATAATTATATGGTTTATACTTATGATAAATCTTATTTGTTTTAAAATTTTATTTAGCTTAAAAATATGAATTTAAAATTTGATTAACATTAAAACTTTGTTGTATTTTCTTTTTAAAATATTGCTAGAATATATACATAAGAATTTAAAATACAAATTTCAAATGATCTTAATTTGTTTATAATCTCGTTTATAAATTATTTAATATTATTTAATTTGTTATTTTTAGATAATAATTATAATACTTAAGTTCTTATGAACATAAATAGATTTTAAAAAAAATGGGATTTGTTGTTTTTAAATTTAATAAGAGTTATATATGCATCTATATATAACTTGATTTTTAAAATTGGATTTGATAAATTAATTTAAAATTTGAATTTAATGTCTTGAATTTAAAAGAATGAACACTTAAAAATATTTGAATAAGCTTATATTTATATTTGTTTTGTTTCATTTCTTTTTAATTAGAAAAAGAGATAAATTCATTTATATATACATAAGAATAATAAAATAAGATTTATAGGTTTTAATAAAACAATTTAATTTAAAATAAAAATACTTAAATTCACATGTGTAAGTTTCTTAACACACCAAATTGACATGTGTTGAATCATAAATAAATTAAGGTGACAAATGTTAAGAATAGAAACAAGTGTCCTATTTATTTTTCATTTTTCTTTTCTATTCTTTTTTTAAACTTGAGAAAACCTTCAGCTTGAAATCTAAAAATCTTCTTCTTCAAATCAAAAGCTAAGGCAAGTACAAGTCTGCAAACTTTTGATCTAAACAAATTCCTGTAAATAATCTCCTCCAAAATCTTCAATCAACATTCAAACAAATCTGAATTCATCTTCTAAATTGAAGTGCAAATCAAAGTATAACCTGTAGCCTCTTAAATTCATAAACCTGAAGCAAATTTGCAACTGCACATCAAACCTGCATGCAACATCCTCAAAAACCTGTAGCCTCTTAAATTTCCTTAACCTGAAATTCATTTGCAACTTCAAAGTCCTGCATGCATTTTCTTTCTGAAGCCTGCATTTTTCTGCAATCATGCAAATGAATCTGGAAGCCTGCACTTCTTTCTCTGGAAACATGCATGCATCAGGAAGCTAGCATTGTACAATAACAAGATGAATGTTTTTAAAAAAGCTAACTGCAGCTTTTAAAAGTGCAAAACAGGAAGCAACTTAAAGTTCTGGAAATTTAAACACAATACAGTTTCAAGATTTTCAAAGGCTCTGCTCATGAATTACAGTGAGTAACATTTTTACTAAATAAACTTAAGTATAAATTAGTTATTTGTTTACTGTAGAATTAAGTGTGTTTGCATGCAAATTTACAAGTTCATTTCTGAAAGATATATTAATATATGTAAATTGAGTAAGTTAGTGTGAATTTATTTTGTTTTTGTGCATAGATTCCTAAGCTTAAGAAATTGCTTAGAAATTCCATTTCATTGAATTCAATCTGTGCAAAGATGTATGATTTAAACAAAATTTGGTTGTGTAATGTGAGTTAAGTTTAAATTTTATTTTAAAAAAAAACTGTACTGTCTCTGAAATTCAAATAACAGAACAAAACTTTTGAATGTTGGAATTTAATCATCCTGATTTATTGATTTAATATTATCAATAGATTACATGATCAAAAACTTGATTTTTAAAACTTAAATTAAAATTTCTAGTTTGGAATTGATTGATAAATTCTGGTATAATCAGAAAACAAATTTTGGGTCGAAATTGTCGATCTAGGAAGTTTGGTTGGCCAGAATCTTTTCTGGTGATGGAGTGTTGATCGAAGTTGCAGGGAAAGATGGTAGTTGATGGATTAAAGCTTTGGGGCAGTGATAATTTTGAATCAAAATTTTAAACCCTAATTTTGTTCATCTGAAAAAAAATGATCACCGCAACTCCTATAGGAGATCGAGTGTTTCCAGATTCGAGTGGATGATGGATGGGGTGTGGAGGAGTTCGTGGCCGGAGGCGTCGATTCTCTGATGATCAGAATGTTGAGTTTGGGGCATTTCCAGTTCGACATTGTTTTCTGGTTTTGAGCTCGAATGCTAAATTTTGATTTAGAGGTTCTGCAATGTAATTGATGATCGAAATAGTATAGGGTGATGACCGTCGACTTGCGCAAGGGGTTGCGAGGGGTCGGAGTTGATTGCTTCGGTGGTGCAGGTGCACGAGGATTCATGGCGTATCAGTTTGTTTTGGGTAAGATTGTATTCCCGAGAGTGTTTCGGGTTGTTCTGCGTTTCTGCTCGAAGTTTTAGGTTGTTTGACTCGAAGGGGTTGATGTGTGGGCTTGGGTGAGATTGTTGTTACGGGTTTGTGAAAAACCTGATTGTATTTGAATTGAATGAATTTAAGATGAAAGTTACTCGAGTTTACTCGAGTTTATTTAGTGTTTTACTCGAGTTATTTTAATGTTTAGCTCGAGTTAGTTGTTCAAGTTTGAAACTTGTCCTATTTCAAAATTTAAACTAAATTTTAAAACATTTAGCAAAGATTTAAAAATGAGTTTAAATCTAGTTTTAATTATGGATTCAAGTATAAATTGAATCATAGCTGAAAATGAATGAAGTTTAAAACTCAAATTTGTTTTAAAATAACTTAAAAAAGGGATTAAGTGTTTAAAACGTTTTTAAAGAAATTTTAATTTAAATTGGAAATTTAAAATATAAAGAAATATCTTAAACAAAGTTTAAACTAATTCAAATCTGAATTTGAATCTTTAGTTTAAAATAAATTTAAGTTTTATAAATTTAAGTGTTTAAAACAAATTTGAATGATAGTGTAAAATTTTAATGTTTTGAATTTAAAAAGAAATTTGTTTAAACTCTTGTAAAATTTCTTTTATAAGAGAAAGTATTTTTATCATGTAAATTTAAAGGTTTTAAATTGATTTTAAACTTGTTGAAGTTAAATTATAATTTAATGATTTGTATTTCATTTAATTATTAGGGTAATTAAATGAATAATTAATTTATTTAATAAATTAATGAAATGAATAATTACTTAAAGTAATTAAGGATTTAATCTTAAAGGTTTAAGATTAATTATTCTTAGAATAATTAACTTGTAATTTTAGAATCATTAATTAAATAAGATTAGTTTTTAATTAATGATTAATAATTAATTAGTCAAGTAATAAATGACTAATTAAGTACAATTAACACTTAATTAATTAATTAGGGCTTATTATATGGGTTATTAATGAGTAATTAATTTGTATTTAATAATGATTAAGAAAAGTTAATCATTTTAGAAAAATAATTAATGAATTGTTTAATAGTTAATGAAGGTCATTAACTAAGGATTATTTAATAATTAATTAATGTGATTAATTTTAATTATTAATTAGATTAATTAATTTAAAGATAATCATTTGTGTAAATTGTTAAGTATAAATTACTTATGGAAGTAATTAAGGAATTAATTACTAATTGTAATTAATTGAGTTTAATTGATTAGATTAAGTTAATTAATTCAGTTTAATTAATTTAAAATAATCATTTGATGATTTGTGGAGTATAATTACTTAATGTAATTAAATGAAGAGAAATTACTTAGGGAAGTAATTTATGGGTAATTACTGTATGTAATAAATTGAAGGTGATTTGTTGATGAAGTAATTTGAGTATAATTACTTTGTAAATTAATCAAGGGATTAATTAGAGATAATTAATTATTGAGTAATTAATTTATTTTGGTGAAGTAATTAAGGGTAGTTAATTACTAAAAGGAGTTAATCAAGGGCGATTAACAATTATGGTTTAATTGTAGATTAATTACTTAATGTAATTAATTTGAATAGAAATTGTAATTAGAAATCACTAATTATTATAATAATGATGTAATTAAGAATAGATTTATTTAGAAATAATTAATAAACGAAGTAATTAATTAATGTAATTAATTAAGGATTAATGCAATTAATTATAGTTAGTTAATAAATGAAGTAATTAAAGATTAATTACTGTATTGGGTAAAGTTGAGAAATTAATTAGTGGATAATTACTTGAATATAATTAAAGGTTAATTAATCAGGTATGATTAATTAAAATGAATAATTGGTTGAAGATTAATTAATTGATTGATAATTAATTAATGGTGGTGTAAGCAAGATTTATATTGGTAAAGTAATTAATTTAATTTACTTTAAATTAATTAGAGATGATGTAATTAATTTAATTCATTTTAAATTAATTATATTTGTCATGATTGTTAATCATTGCTTATATGGATGAATGATGTTATTTACCTTGAATGGTTTGAATCTCAGATAGGAGATAAGAAATGTTGGGTGATATGGATGCATTGGTTGCATTGTGATGATGATTTGGATTACCTTTTGATAATGACAGTATGGATTATCTGTTGTCATAATAATGTTGATTATCTATTGTGAATCTGCGATTTATCTATTTGGGTATATAGATAATTGAATTGTTTTAAACCTTTACAACAACTTGGCCTTAAAACACACGTTTTGGATCTCGATGAGATCGGGATCGGGTTTCCATATTTGGATATCCGAAAACCACATCGATCCAAATTAAAGATAGGTCATGAATCTCTTGTGAAGAGTGAAGACTCGAGATGTAAGGACTATTCGTCCGTATAACTCTGGGGTGATTCCGTGATGAGTTTGACAGAGATAGTTCTTACAGGTTCGAGATGATAATTCAAAGTGCAAGGGTTATCATCGTTAACACTGAAGGTGATTCCAAAAATGAGTATATCGAGATAATGCCTTCGGTTTCGTTCGAACCCGGAACGAACTTATATGGATTGAATGCTTTCAGAACATCGTCAGGTGGACGATGAGCATTCTAAGAGATGTATTCTCTAAAGGTAATCGTAGCCTCAAGCCTCATCAACCGGGAATGGCTAAAATAGGGGAGGTGCAGCAAGGCTAAGTGGGTCATGTCCAAGTAGGACGAGATTTTCCCCTGTCTAGAGGTCCCTTTTTATTTCGGGTGTGTGGGCGGTTGGAACTTAAGCCAACTGCGGGGTTGTCTTGTTCGGGACTGTCCAGTAAGGGATGGTTTCGGTCTTGTGTTGCAGGGGAGTGGGCGTACTCCTTTGTACGTTGATCTAGACCACGTACTGTGACGGGCGGTACCCCAGTAGCCCAGCCATTGATGGAATCCACAATCCAATAAGTGCCAACGGTTTTGATTGTATTACCCACTTTTGTGGCTAGTAGCTGGAATTTAATGAATGTAACATTTCGGCTATTTTATATTTACTTGAAAACCCTAGATACTATTATAATATCACTGGATTTTCTATCAAATGTTTTGGTTAGCGTAAGGTAAAAACTTCTCCATGTTTATGTGTGGGATGTCTTACGTGATACCTTTTCTTTTCAAAAGATTTTTCAAAGTTAAGTAACTTTAACCTGTTACTCACACCAGACCCATGTCTGACCCAGAGTTTATCTTCTGTTTTCTTAAACTCTTGGGTACTTAAATTTTTACGAGTAGCCAAGGGATTCAGGTTAGCTTTTGACGAATTTTGGGAGGAGCAATGGAGCAAGAGGCTTCTGCGTTGTAGATATATAATTCCGCTGTGTGTTCTCTGTGTTGGTTTCTTTTGTTGAGTTGTATTGAGTTGTATAACTAGACATGTATTTATAACTGTCTAGTATGTGATGTAAATTCTGTGTAACTATGATTAGTGTTGTATACAATGTAATATTTATGTTATTAATATAATCTATTCGTTCCGCTGTTGAGATACTGTTGTTGTTTCTTCTTTCTTCTCTTTCTTTTCTCTTTTCTATCCTTTTTTTCTTCAAGATGAGGCGATTTTCTGTGGTGAGAAAATCGGGTCGTCTCAGGTGGTATCAGAGCGCTAGGTTGAGTGAATACCTAGGCTTTGAAGTGATTTCTTTCTTGAGAGAGCGTATTTGTAATTTTAAATATATATATATATATATATATATATATATATATATATATATATATATATTTACTTCTACCAATTTGTTGGATTACCTGTTCGGGTTTTTCCAATATAAGTTATAAAAGTAGATAAGGTAGTGGGATGTGTAACGCGACTACTACCAATGGTTGGAGTTTGAGTGTTGAGGTTGGAAGTGTATTTATCGAGATTGTAGACCTAATACCATTTCGAGTGAGTTTTTCTTGGAATAAGGATTGCATAGATCTTTGAAGCTAACCTGTAAATGTTCGGAGTTCATCTTTGAAGTTGGATGAGTTGAATTTGGATCCATCGGTTGGGCAGAAGAAAATAATGGTATCTTGATACCTCAGGAATTAGTAGCTGTGTGATGAGACGCAGTGACTATGGATATCTCCAAAGATTTTTCTTTGGAACAAGTTTAAGAAGTATATCTGCTTCGATGTTGTGGCTGGGTTCAGCAAGATATTTCTGTCTGATTTGAGGTCCGAGTTTCTCGAAGAGCTGTGGATTAGGAAGTCTTTGGCGTCGGTGTCAGCAGTGCAGCTCGGAGTATTCTGTGTGTTAGCAAGAAGATCTTCCGGTTAGCAGTTTTTCTGGAGATGGAGTTCAGAAGCAGCAGAGTGGATCCATTTCTTTGATGGATTGGCTAGTTAAGCGTAAGCTGTTCTGATTAGTAAAGAGAGAACAGTTTTCTTTGGATATTGGACTGGTTGATCGCAAAATTGACTTGCGATTGTTTGAGTGTTCTCTTGAGTTATCAAAATTTTGTCCGCATCTGGAGGTTGAGTTTTCTTATCGACTGGATTCCCGGAGTGCTACCGGTGGTTCAGTTTAGTAGAAGGATCAGATATGACATCTGAGTTTTCTTTTATGGATCTGTTGAACCATATTTCTGATGTGTGTTGTCCAGTTTGTGCTCGAGTTTTTCTTCTACTCCAGATCAGAGTTGTGCAGCGGAAGCAGTCTGGGAGTGATTTTGTTTTATCTTTTTCGGATAGGAGAAGTAAGTTAGTCTTCTGATGTTTGTGGAGTTGAGTTGGTATTGGTGTTGGATTGATCTTGAGGAGATCATTCTTTGGGTTGTTTTGGTCCAGTTTATTTCAAGAGACATCAGCCAAGGTTGAGCTGATCAGGAGAGATGTAGGCAGCCCAGGATCGTCAGAAGTATTTTGTGGATAAGAGATGAAGAAATTTGAATTACGGAGTTGGAGATTTGATTTTGGGTAAGTTGTCTCCGATTTAAGGAGCTTTAAGATTGAGTAAGACTGGGTAAGTCAGCTCCGAGGTGTTTTGGATCTTCTCTGTGTCCTTGTGAGAATTGGTGTTTGATTTTCAAGGTTGAATTGCCAGTTTGGGACTGGGATTCGATGTGTTTCACGTATCTCTGAGGGAATACGTGTATGATCTATCTCTGGTTGTGGAACCAGCAATTCCAGAGGATGTGATTGTTGAGTCAGACTTGTCTGTAGTCTGATATCCTGTTAGTTTGTAGATCTTGCTGAAATAGGAACTCTGTAGCTTAGTAGTATAGATTGTTTGGAATCTATAGAGCGAGTATCCCGATATTTATATTTGGAAAACTCGAGGAAATCCTATCCAGAATTTTGCCTGGATAGTTAGATTTATTTGATTTGGGTAAATTGGTTGCTATCATTGTTAGCATACGTCGTTAATATATGCTTGTGTTTTAAAATAAAATCTTAAGATAGATTATTAAATTACCTTTGCTTTTAAATTTCGAGGACGAAATTCTTTTAAGGGGGGAGGAATGTGATATCCTGGAAATTTGGCAATATAAATTTAATAATCTATGTTAAAAATTAAATTGATTTGATAATTTTTGATAATAAATTTTGAATTGATCTAATAATCATCTTTTAATAAATATTTAAATTGGAAGATTTTATCTTTTAGAGCTAATAAATTGTTTTCTATTTATAATATATATAATTGTATATATTGTAAATTGATGAACTTTGATTTTGAATTTAGTAAATGAATTAATTTTCTAATTCTAATTTATATTTGGTAAATTAGGAATTTGATTTAAATTTAACATTTAGCTTTTCAAAGTAATTTAATAAATAATTATATGGTTTATACTTATGATAAATCTTATTTGTTTTAAAATTTTATTTAGCTTAAAAATATGAATTTAAAATTTGATTAACATTAAAACTTTGTTGTATTTTCTTTTTAAAATATTGCTAGAATATATATATAAGAATTTAAAATACAAATTTCAAATGATCTTAATTTATTTATAATCTCTTTTATAAATTATTTAATATTGTTTAATTTGTTATTTCTAGATAATAATTATAATACTTAAGTTCTTATGGACATAAATAGATTTTTAAAAAAAAGGGATTTGTTGTTTTTAAATTTAATAAGAGTTATATATGCATCTATATATAACTTGATTTTTAAAATTGGATTTGAAAAATTAATTTAAAAATTGAATTTAATGTCTTGAATTTAAAAGAATAAACACTTAAAAATATTTGAATAAGCTTATATTTATATTTGTTTTGTTTCATTTCTTTTTAATTAGAAAAAGAGATAAATTCATTTATATATATACATAAGAATAATAAAATAAGATTTAAAGGTTTTTATAAAACAATTTAATTTAAAATAAAAATACTTAAATTCACTTATGTAAGTTTCTTAACACACCAAATTGACATGTGCTGAATCATAAATAAATTAAGGTGACAAATGTTAAGAATAAAAAAAAGTGTCCTATTTATTTTTCATTTTTCTTTTACTTTAATTAAGTCATTTTTCTTTTCTATTCTTTTTTTCAAACTTGAGAAAACCTTCAGCTTGAAATGTAAAAATCTTCTTCTTCAAATCAAAAGCTAAGGCAAATACAAATCTGCAAACTTTTGATCCAAACAAATTCTTGTAAATAATCTCCTCCAAAATCTTCAATCAACATTCAAACAAATCTGAATTCATCTTCTAAATTGAAGTGCAAATCAAAGTTTAACCTGTAGCCTCTTAAATTCATAAACCTGAAGCAAATTTGCAACTGCAACTTCACCAAACCTGCATGCAACATCCTCAAAAACCTGTAGCCTCTTAAATTTCCTTAACCTGAAATTCATTTGCAACTTCAAAGTCCTGCATGCATTTTCTTTCTGAAGCCTGCATTTTTATGAAATCATGCAAATGAATCTGGAAGCCTGCACTTCTTTCTCTGGAAACATGCATGCATCAGGAAGCTAGCATTGTACAATAACAAGATGAATGTTTTTAAAAAAGCTAACTGCAGCTTTTAAAAGTGCAAAACAGGAAGCAACTTAAAGTTCTGGAAATTTAAACACAATACAGTTTCAAGATTTTCAAAGGCTCTGCTCATAAATTACAGTGAGTAACATTTTTACTAAATAAACTTAAGTATAAATTAGTTATTTGTTTACTGTAGAATTAAGTGTGTTTGCATGCAAATTTACAAGTTCATTTCTGAAAGATATATTAATATATGTAAATTGAGTAAGTTAGTGTGAATTTATTTTGTTTCTGTGCATAAATTCCTAGGCTTAAGAAATTGCTTGGAAATTCCATTTCATTGAATTTAATCTGTGTAAAGATGTATGGTTTAAACAAAATTTGGTTGTGTAATGTGAGTTAAGTTTAAATTTTATTTAAAAAAAAAATGCACTGTCTCTGAAACTCAAATAACAGAACAAAACTTTTGAATGTAGGAATTTAATCAACTTGATTTATTGATTTAATATTATCAATAGATTACATGATCAAAAACTTGATTTTTAAAACTTAAATTAAAATTTCTAGTTTGGAATTGATTGAGAAAATCTGGTTTAGCAGAAAACAAATTTTGGGTCGAAATTGTCGATCTAGGAAGTTTGGGTGGCCAGAATCTTTTCTGGTGATGGAGTGTTGATCGAAGTTGCAGGGAAAAATGGTAGTTGATGGATTAAAGCTTTGGGACAGTGATAATTTTGAATCAAAATTTAAACCCTAGTTTTGTTCATCTGGAAAAAAATGATCACCGCAACCCCTATAGGAGATCGAGTGTTTCTATATTCGAGTGGATGATGGATGGGGTGTGGAAGAGTTCGTGGTCGGAGGCGTCGATTCTCTGATGATCAGAATGTTGAGTTTGGAGCATTTCCAGTTCGTCATTGTTTTCTGGTTTTGAGCTCGAATGCTAAATTTTGATTTAGAGGTTCTGTAGTGTAATTGATGATCGGAATAGTATGGGGTGATGACTGTCGACTTGCGCAAGGGGTTGCGAGGGGTCGGAGCTGATTGCTTTGGTGGTGCAGGTGCACGAGGATTCATGGCGTGTCAGTTTGTTTTGGGGAAGATTGTATTCTCGAGAGTGTTTCGGGTTGTTCTGCATTTCTGCTCGAAGTTTTAGGTTTTTGGACTCGAAGGGGTTGATGTGTGGGCTCGGGTGAGATTGTTGTTACAGGTTTGTGAAAAACCTGATGTATTTGAATTGAATGAATTTAAGATGAAAGTTACTCGAGTTTACTCGAGTTTATTTAGTGTTTTACTATAGTTATTTTAGTGTTTAGCTCGAGTTAGTTGTTCAAGTTTGAAACTTGTCCTATTTCAAAATTTAAACTAAATTTTAAAACATTAAGCAAAGATTTAAAAATGAGTTTAAATCTAGTTTTAATTATGGATTCAAGTATAAATTGAATCATAGCTGAAAATGAATGAAGTTTAAAACTCAAATTTGTTTTAAAATAGCTTAAAAAAGGGATTAAGTGTTTAAAATGTTTTTAAAGAAATTTGAATTTAAATTGGAAATTTAAAATATAAAGAAATGTTTTAAACAAAGTTTAAACTAATTCAAATCTGAATTTGAATCTTTGGTTTAAAATAAATTTAAGTTTTATAAATTTAAGTGTTTAAAACAAATTTGAATGATAGTGTAAAATTTTAATGTTTTGAATTTAAAATGAAATTTGTTTAAACTCTTGTAAAATTTCTTTTATAAGAGAAAGTATTTTTATCATGTAAATTTAAAGGTTTTAAATTGATTTTAAACTTGTTGAAGTTAAATTATAATTCAATGATTTGTATTTCATTTAATTATTAGGGTAATTAAATGAATAATTAATTTATTTAATAAATTAATGAAATGAATAATTACTTAAAGTAATTAAGGATTTAATCTTAAAGTTTTAAGATTAATTATTCTTAGAATAATTAACTTGTAATTTTGGAATCATTAATAAAATAAGATTAGTTTTTAATTAATGATTAATAATTAATTAGTCAAGTAATAAAGGATTAATTAAGTACAATTAACACTTAATTAATTAATTAGGGGTTAATTATATGGGTTATTAATGAGTTATTAATTTGTAATTAATAATGATTAAAATAAGTTATTCATTTTAGAAAAATAATTAATGAATTGTTTAATAGTTAATGAAGGTCATTAACTAAGGATTATTTAATAATTAATTAATGTGATTAATTTTAATTACTAATTAGATTAATTAATTTAAAGATAATCATTTGTGTAAATTGTTAAGTATAAATTACTTATGGAAGTAATTAAGGAATTAATTACTAATTGTAATTAATTGATTTTAATTGATTAGATTAAGTTAATTAATTCAGTTTAATTAATTAAAAATAATCATTTGATGATTTGTGGAGTATAATTACTTAATGTAATTAAATGAAGAGAAATTACTTAGGGAAGTAATTTATGGGTAATTACTGTATGTAATAAATTGAAGGTGATCTGTTGATGAAGTAATTTGAGTATAATTACTTTGTAAATTAATCAAGGGATTAATTAGAGATAATTAATTATTGAGTAATTAATTTATTTTAGTGAAGTAATTAAGGGTAGTTAATTACTAAAAGGAGTTAATCAAGGGTGATTAACAATTATGGTTTAATTGTAGATTAATTACTTAATGTAATTAATTTGAATAGAAATTGTAATTAGAAATCATTAATTATTACAATTAATGATATAATTAAGAATAGATTTATTTAGAAATAATTAATAAACGAAGTAATTAATTAATGTAATTAATTAAGGATTAATGTAATTAATTATAGTTAGTTAATAAATGAAGTAATTAAAGATTAATTACTGTATTGGGTTAAGTTGAGAAGTTAATTAGTGGATAATTACTTGAATATAATTAAAGGTTAATTAATCAGGGATGATTAACTAAAATGAATAATTGGTTGAAGATTAATTAATTGATTGATAATTAATTAATGGTGGTGTAAGCAAGATTTATATTGGTAAAGTAATTAATTTAATTTACTTTAAATTAATTAGAGATGATGTAATTAATTTAATTCATTTTAAATTAATTATATTTGTCATGATTGTTAATCATTGCTTATATGGATGAATGATGTTATTTACCTTGAATGGTTTGAATCTCGGATAGGAGATAAGAAATGTTGGGTGATATGGATGCATTGGTTGCATTGTGATGATGATTTGGATTACCTTTTGATAATGATAGTATGGATTATCTGTTGTGATAATAATGTTGATTATCTCTTGTGAATCTGTGATTTATCTATTTGGGTATATAGATAATTGAATTGTTTTAAACCTTTAAAACAACTTAGCCTTAAAAGACACGCTTTGGATTTCGATGAGACCGGAATCAGGTTTCCATATTTGGATATCCGAAAAGTACATCGATCCAAATTAACGATAAGTCGTGAATCTCTTGGGAAGAGTGAAGACTCGAGGTGTAAGGACTATTCGTCAGTATAACTCTGGGGTGATTCCGTGATGAGTTTGACGGAGATAGTTCTTACAGGTTCGAGATGGTGATTCAGAGTGCAAGGTTTATCGTCGTTAACTCTGAGGGTGATTCCAAAAATTAGTATAACGAGATAATGCCTTCGGTTTCGTTCAAACCCGGAACGAACTTATATGGATTGAATGCTTTCAGAACATCGTCAGGTGGACGATGAGCATTCTAAGAGATGTATTCTCTAAAGGTAATCGTAGCCTCAAGCCTCATCAACCAGGAATGGCTAAAACAGGGGAGGTGCAGCAAGGCTAAGTGGGCCATGCCCAAGTAGGACGAGATTTTCCTTTGTCTAGAGGTCCCTTTTTATTTTGGCTGTTTGGGAAGTTGGAACGTACGCCAACTGCGGGGTTTTCTTGTTCTGGACTGTCCAGTAAGGGATGGTTCCGGTCTTGTGTTGCAGGGGAGCGAGCGTACTCCTTGGTACGTTGATCTAGGCCATGTACTGTGACGGGCGGTACCCCAGTAGCCCAGCCATTGATGGAATCCACAATCCAATAAGTGCCAACGGTTTTGATTGTATTACCTACTTCTGTGGCTAGTAGATGGAATTTAATGAATGTAACAA
Organism: Allium cepa; assembly: GCA_030765085.1. Lineage (NCBI taxonomy): Eukaryota > Viridiplantae > Streptophyta > Magnoliopsida > Asparagales > Amaryllidaceae > Allium > Allium cepa. Next base: position 162,177,265 of record CM060939.1, read on the forward strand.
TTTGGGCTATTTCATATTTACTTGAAAACCCTAGACACTATAATAATATCATTGGATTTCCTATCAAATGTTTTGGTTAGCGTAAGGTAAAAACTTTTCCATGTTTATGTGTGGGAAGTCTTACATGATACCTTTTCTTTTCAAAAGATTTTTCACAGTTAAGAAACTTTAACCTGTTACTCACACCAGACCCATGTCTGACCCAGAGTTTATCTTCTGTTTTCTTAAACTCTTGGGTACTCAAATTTTTACGAGTAGCCAAGGGATTCAGGTTAGCTTTTGACGAATTTTGGGAGGAGCAATGGAGCAGGAGGCTTCTGCATTGTAGATATATAGTTCTGCTGTGTGTTCTCTTTGTTGGTATCTTTTGTTGAGTTATATTGAGTTGTATAACTAGACAGGTGTTTATAACTGTCTAGTATGTGATGTAAATTCTGTGTAACTCTGATTAGTGTTGTATACTATGTAATATTTATGTTATTAATATAATTTATTTGTTCCGCTGTTGAGATTCTGTTGTTGTTTCTTCTTTCTTCTCTTTCTTTTCTCTTTTCTATCCCTTTATTTCTTCAAGATGATGCGATTTTCTATGGTGAGAAAATCGAGTCATCTCACAAATATTTAAATTTTAAATTTAAATGTCGAAGTTTGACCAAATTGACCAAAATCCACTTTTCTGGAAAATATTCTATTTATTCATGTTTGGAATTATAATTCATAGAAAAATCAAAATTTATTTTTAAAATAACAAAATTTATTCATTTTAATAAATAAAATAAAGTTTTTAAATTAGAAATTCAAATAAAATAATCAAAATAAGCAATTAAAATAAATCACAAAATTCAGGGTTGTTACACTCAACCTCACTCAAATCTTTTCATCCTCGAAAAGAAAGGACAAGGAAAATAAAGAAAGATGATAAAAAACAAAATAGTACCTAAAGCGAACAATTACGGATTCGAAGCACGAATGCTCTCCTCCGTCTCCCAGGTACAATCCCAATCATCAGTACTTCACAATACTTTGATCATACTAACAAATTTCCTTTTTAGCTGCTCTGCTCCATACCTCTGTCAACAATACGAAGTGGTTTACTCTCGACAGTCAGATTTGGCTAAATATCCAAACAATCAAAAGCAGACGACTGAACAAAAGAGATGGGTCATGAAGATACCAGAGAAGATGTGAGATGTGGAATACATCATGCACTCCAAAAAGCTTCTTGGGCAAATCCAAACGATAAGCCAAAGAATCAACTCTTTCCACAATGCGGAAAGGACCCTCGAAGGGGAAAAAAGTAGGAATAGCTAGATGGGAAAATAGGTTAAAAGACAAGGATGAACCATTATTTTAAAACCATAAATTTCAATTTGAAAATTTTATATATTTAACATTTTAACATTCCATAATATGATGAACAGTCATTTGATTCAAATTTGTTAGTTCGAAGTAAACAATATTTAAAACATTTTAAATTATTTAGAAAAGAAAAATAAATGATCAAAATATCCTTTATATAATACTTTATCAAAATAATTTTATAACTTGATGTCTTAATAAGTTTACTTTCGTTCCTGCAGACTCTGGCCATGCGTTCATCAGGCGCAAAGCTAGAATTCTCCAGGTACTTAGTAGACTTGTTTCAACACCCAGTAAAAATACTGAAAAACCTTTTAAAAAAAGATAGAAAGTACGATCCAAACAAATCAACCAAACCAAACATTTTTCTAACCATGGATCGTAGATACACAATGGTTACGCCTGGATCCCCCAGGAAACTTCCGTACCTGTAAGCTATCTCAGCCTGCGAATTACGCCATGATGACTAGTAGACCGCAGATACACAATGGTTATGCCTGGATCCCGTAGGAAACATCCGTACCCTTAAGCTATCTCAGCCAGCGGATTTTGCTACTAATACGACCTACATAGAACGCAGGATACACAGTGGCTACGCCTGGATCCCCCAGGAAACATCCGTACCCCCAGGCCATCTCAGCTAGGCGAATTATGCTATACAGTCGCGCTCATACGACCATGGAGATCACCATGGAATTCGATGGACACTCGAGTATCATATCCGGAAAATCCAAATCAGAGAGAATAATATCAATAGAATGAATCCACAGTGTGGCCACAATGCGGATATCAAGCAGAAGGCACTTTTCATATCTTTACTTTGAAAATATGTATCATATAGTACCTTTCAAAAATCACTTTCAAATATCATATTTATATAAATTCCACTATATATAAGATTCCATTTTCAAATCAAATACTTTCCAAAATCAATAGTATATCAAATCATACTTATATAGACTTCGATTATATAAGATTTCACTTTACAAATTGAGTACCTTTTCCAAATCAACAGTTTTCAAATCAATTTTATACTTATATAAATCCATTTTATATAAGTTCGATAACCCTCAAATCAAGTATTTAGTAAAGCAAGGTTCTCAAATTTCAATTCCTTTCAATAACGTTTTAGTTTCAAAATCATATATGATTTCGCCATTTCATTTCTTCCAAATTACATATATTCAGTTTCAAAGTTTCTCAAAACAATAGATTTAGAAAATAATCCAAATTTCCAAATCAACAAAATTTAAGTCAAAAAAATTCATTTCCAAAGCTATCATATAAATACTGGGTTTTACTATCCAATTTATTTTCAAAACCAAATATTTTCCTCAAAATCAATTATACCCAAAATGATTTCCAAGTTTAATCCCTTTAAAACCTTTAAACTATTTATTTCTATTCAAAAGATCAATTTACCTCTTTCAAACTATTTAAAACTAAATTTTTAATCAAAACATTCCAAAACTAAATTCCATATCAGTATAATTCAAAATAGTCTTATTCATTTTACTTAAAAAAACAGTTCAACTTATTTACCTAATCGAATGAATTATATTTTTCCAGGATTACATGGCTTTGAAAATTAAACCTTGATTTGGAAGTGCTCGAACGTTAAAATATAGTTGAAGAAATCATATTTAAAATCCAAAAGTTGGAAATCACCAACAAATCAGTAAACCAATTCTAATAGATAAGGTTATACCAAAACAAATCTGAAGCTCGAGGATGGAACACCGGCTTACTTTATATTATTTCATATATATATATATACACACACACATACACATATATCTTTCGAATATCAAACCGTACTTCAAATCTAAAATCAAAATTGGTTTCACAAAATCACTTGCATAGCAAAGCTACTAGAGTGGCTTCTCCCCCACTGAGAAACTCGAAAATAAATGTCGATGATGCATGTATTCATCATCGAAATTATTTTCCACCAACATAAGTGGGTTCTGAACTTTTATTTCTCGAAAACTTCTTTTGAAATCTCTTTGAAATCATTGGAGTTCATTCGAATACATTTGAAACATTTCCTATTCGGAAAATAACTTTAAATCATATTATTATTATATATTTTTCAAAATCTTAAAACCGATTTCAAAACACCGGAGTTTGATTCCTCGAAATTCAAATTCAAAAACCCTTAAGTTATAAATCATTTTTATATAAATCAAATTCTTATAATATTTTCAAAATTTCAAATTTTTAAAGAAAGAAAAATATATAATCCTTATCGAAAACATTTCACTTTTATACAAAAGGTGGTCATCCTTGTAAAAATAATAATTCCGATGTATGCACAATTTCAAAATACAACCAAACACAAATTTCTAAGGGATGATTCAAGGATAGATTTCAAACAAACAAAGATTCAAATTTAGAGGAACTCTAATCGAATAGAATTCTGGTTCGAAAATAAGCTCGAACGATGATGAGATACTTTAATTACAAAATAAAAGATGGATAAACCTATATAAATCGCGGCCAACCTTAACCGATCAACCGTGACTTCAGCGATATAATAAATGAGAAAATCTAAGACAAATTGACATTCGATCGCCAGAGATAGAATCGAGGTAGAGCAGGAGATAGATGGCATCGTAAACCGAAGATATAGAAATCTCTGGTGAATCCATGCCAATTGTAAAGGAGTTTCACCCCTTTACAAATCATTCAAAGATTTGCAGAATCATCGATCTTTATAGAGGTCATTCAAAGTGGAGTTATGGAATGCCCCAAACTCAAAAGGATAAAAATAGGGAAGACAAGACTGGATTTCAGAATCAGTGAGAGCGTTCCAAAGTTCAAGGAATCCTAATCGATAAGAATCCTAACGAAGAGATTTCTAACAAGGTGGATACTGAAGGGATGAAGTTTAGAAAATATTGATTTCAAAATAAGAAGATTTTTATACCAAAATAATCTTTGAAAATCTTTTAAAAATCATTTGGAAATCATTTTATACTTTGAAAATACGCTCTCTCACAAGAAAATGATTTTGAGATTGATTTCACTCATTCTAGGGTATTTCTACCCTATCTCTAATGAGTTTTTTCTCTGCATGCTATGGTTTGCCTATAACCAAAGCTCTGATACCAACTATAATGGGCCGCGCCAGTGGGGTAACGCCCACCGTAGCATACATTGGTACCTGTATTCTGCCTTTACGGCCAGCCTCTCAACTGCACCACCAACCCCCACGGGGACATGTGGGAGTAAGAGTCAACCGTTCGCTACCAAACCAAGAAGCGAGAACCCCCTATCATGCTGCACCCTCCAAGTGCAATGGCAGACACACATGTTGGGCTTGAATTGCTCAAAATACCGCATTGTAAATAAATTTGGAGCAAATGAAAACAATCACAGAATCACAGACATAGAAATATCAGAATAACTCGCAGTGGAAATTAAAATACCATAGTAGTTCATGAAGCTACTATAAAAAAATCTCAAAACATAGTACATAATATCAGATTGAAAAACATATACAATAGAAATCCCAAATACATAGAAGTTTATAAATACCAGAGCTGAAATAGAACAACTAAAATTGAAACGAAGAAATAACTAAATAAGCAAAATCTCCAACGATTCCTAGCTCCAGAAAAGAAATCCAAAGCTAAGCTGTAAATACTCAGGCTGACCCGAGCGTAAAGTAAAACACAAAACACTCGAGTCAGGACATACATACTTATATAATGTAAACTAACTCAAGTGAACTGTAGTAGCAATGCATAATTACTTAAAGGATGTTTGGGTCGCCCATCCTCTAAGGATCAACTAAACCATAATTTAAATACATCCCGTGGTTAAAATTCCAAATTGGTATTTTATACTTCAAAAAATCAAATCATTTAAAATTCAATATCATTTCAAATTCATTTAAAAATATCAAAATATCATATCTTTCAAAACCACATTCATTTTATTTAAAATTTAAATACCATTTCAACTCACATTTCAAAATAGTTTATATTTCGACCATTTAAAAATGAAGTCATTATATTTAATAATTAAATATTAATTCTCAAATTTTTAGCATTTTCAAAGTTCATTTATTCACTTAAATTTATTAAAACAGTGAAATTCAGCTTTCACAGCATTTAGAAAATGCTACGGAAAGTTACTTTTGAAAACAATACACTTCAGCAAAAGACAACATTTAAAGATGCTGTAATAGGTTTTAGGTTTCAAATAAAACCTTAGTTAAATTCTGCAACTACAGCACTAACAAAGTGCTGTAATAGCCCTTAGTTTATTTTAGCCATTTAGTTCATTTGTATCAACTACAACACTTAGAAATGCCGTAATATCCTTTACTTAAGAAATAATAGCATTTCAAAAATGTTGTTAATTAAATTCCAAATTTTCAATACAATTTCATAAAAAATTAAATTTTTGTTTAAACCAATTTAACTCATAAAATTTAATAATTTCACTTTGAAAAAAATCATTTAAATACCCTTTAATTTATGATTTTATAAAGTGAAATTTTCATACAAAATCAAATTTTTATAATTTACTTATTAAATTAATGTACAATTTTATAACATTTCATTTACTTCACATTTTAATTAAATTTACCATTTCATAAATTAAACTTAAATTCCATTTATTTCCTTCACTTAACTTTTATTTTTTAAAACACATTTCACAATTTCCAAGTTAAGTTATATTTCAAATTTCAATTTTAAGCATTTATTTATTTAACTATTTTAATTTATAGAAAATCAATAACACTTTATGAAATCATTTTAAATTCAAATTAAAATCAAATCAACATATTTTCTTACTTAATTTAAACTACATTTATAAACAAAATCATAAATTCCAAAATTTACTTATATTTCAAATCCTACTCTTCCATTTATTTATTTCACTTATTTAACTTGTAAAAAATCACTAATATTTTATATAAATAATTTTAATTAAATTTAAATCAAAATTTCATATATTTACATTTTTGAAATACTTTAAAAATTTCTAGAAAAAAATATATATTAACCATGGGTCTGTATGTAATTTCTAACCTAGGCCAAATGATACAGATAATATATCATTTCAATTCGTAATTTTCAAAGAAAAAATCCGGGTTCTATCATTTCAAACCCGCAATCCCAAGTAAAATGAAATAAATAAAAATCATTCAGGCCTATCATTTCAGCGCATAATGATTTTTCCTATTCTAAGGTCCGTTCGGGTATGTATCATTTCAACCCATAGTGATTCTATCTATAGGGAATTTGCAGTGTGATAAACTGATATAAATAACAGCATACATTATACGACAGTAACAGATGAAATGACAGGTGAATAAACAGGGGTGAACATCATATGATCATATCACAGGCAGTTATAACATGATAGTAAAATCTACAGGTTCAAATGGTGTCAATTTACTAATTATATTAGTACATAATGACTTGTGAGAATTACTCACCTCTACAAGCTGGAGATAACAGATTCAGACACACAAACAAAGACCCGCAAAGCACGAAAGCACGAATACAGATTCAAGTTAGGGGAGAGCCAAATTAGTTATCTTGTACATATCAAACAAAACAATATTTTTCAGATAAATATACAACACCAATATTAACATTAAACAACCTAAAAATAAAATACAACAAAGACCAATCTTTCACCCATCACATGCTCGACCTAGGGATTATAATGCATGGCCATGGTGCTGTATTTGGGGTCAAGTATGGGTCCAACATGGTCGGCCTAGCTTGGATATGAAGAAGCTTATGGTTGTGGCATGAAAATACAAGGGTCAAGGCAACAAAAAGCAATTTTGGTGCAACAACGAGCTCGGCCATGGGCATGTAGTGGCTCGGCCTTGCCTGGTGGAAGTCAAGTGATGGTGCAAAACTGGTCTATGGTCAGGTAGTGGCTGGAGAAAGTGGTGTAAGTGGTGGCCGAGAGGGTGTATGTGGTGGTGATGCATTGTTGAGTTTGGCTATGCATATACAAGGAGTGATTGCTAATTTTTTTTGGTGGAGAATGAATCATAGGGTCACGACCTGACATGGACAAGGAGATGGAGGGGGTTTGCAGTCAAACAAGGTGGTGGTGAGGGTGGTGGTGAAGGAGGAGCTATAGGCCGAACTAGTTAAGTGAAGGCAATGACAAGATAAATAATAAAACAAAGAAGAAAAATGAAAAAAAGTGAAAGAAACATTACCAATTTTTTTCACAGAACGTTGGCCGAAGTTTTTGCTGAGAAGTGAAAATTTTTGTGCATGAGGAAATGAAAGTGTTCGGCTAAGAAAGAAGATAAGGTCGGCCTCATCAATGCAAGTGTTGTTTTGAAATGAAAAGTAAAAAGAAGAAAAGTTTAAGGCATGTGAAAGGTTATAAAACTCTTCAAATTTCCCATTTTTTTTTCACATTTTTAAACACATGAAAATGAATATAAAAAAAATAAAAAAAATATGAATAAAAATAAATAAATAAATTTTAGATAAACATAAATTAATTAAGAAAATAGCTTAAAAATAGAAACCAGGTTTTAAAAATTGTAAAGAAAATACAATAAGCTTTGGAAAATTATAACATCACTTTAAAAATGTTTAAAAAAAATATATACCTTACATGCCATATAACACATATTTGAACATGATATGACAAATAAAAATATTATTTACATAAATTAAAATAGACCATTTGGTCAAATAAAACAATTTATATACAATATTGTAAAAAGCATAACTTTCACAATATAAATCGGATTTCAAGGAAACGAAAAGCAGTATTCTTGAAATTTAATTTATTTTCACAATGAAAGATAAAATTTAATAATTCAAATATTTAATAAATTTAAAAGTCAAAGTTTGACCAAATTAACCAAAATCCACTTTTCTAGAAAATATTCTATTTATTCATGTTTGGAATTATAATTCATAGAAAAATCAAAATTTATTTTTAAAATAACAAAATTTATTCATTTTAACAAATAAAATAAAGTTTTTAAATTATAAATTCAAATAAAATAATCAAAATAAGCAATTAAAATAAATCACAAAATTCAGGGTTGTTACAACTAGTGATATATTACCATTTTGGTAATGTGGCATGCTAAGTGCTGATCATTGGTTGATAAAAGCATGGCTTTTGTGAAAAGAATAGCTTTGTGGGACGAGACTTCATCGAACCTCACACCCCGAAAATGGTCAAAACATGAAGGATGCGGCAGGGTTATGAGGGTCGTGCCTCTTAGGGTATATGCATTTCCTTCTGGATAAAGAGTGGTACTCTGGTATGGAGCCCAGATATTTAACTTATGTGGATAAAAAGTGGTATTCTGGTATGGAGCCCAGATTATTTTACTTATCTGGTTGTTGGTTATTGAGGCGCCTCGGTAAAGGTAGGTTACAACCGGGGGATGGCATACTCGCGACAGTTAGTTACCTAGTTACAGAGGTAACCTGACCTTGTGTTGGCAGAGATCCGGTTAGGTTCTCGGGGCGTCCCTCTAGAGGCATACCCATTCGGAAAGGAAGTTCCTTAGCCTTGACCATTTGTTGGAAATCCAAACCAAACAGTACAAGCCCTTTACGATTTTCAGTTGTAGAACCTGCCACCTCAGATGGTAGCTATAGTAGGCATAATATAATGGTACATATGCTCGATAAGATTAATATTATACTTTTGAAATCTTTTCCACACTATGCACTAATAATAATATCAAAAGGATTTTCACGTATCAAGCATGTTTGACTACTATAAGGAGAAACCTCCCCTAAGTGTGCGATTGCATTGTGTGTGCGGCGGGAGACCTTATGGTAGTTTCATTTTCCAAAAGCATTAACGGATTTCTTTTTCTTTCCTTTTGGCACGAATAACTGCTTTAAGATCTCACACTAGTCCCATGACTGACTCGGAGTTTATTGTTCCCTTTTCTAAACACTGGGTGCCCCTAATTTTCCACATGGGAAGCCTAGAGTCAGATTATCGGTTGTTCTGGAGCGAAGTACGGAAAGTATGCTGTGGAGATCAGGAGGCCAGCTGATGGTGAGACGTATCACTCATATATGATGCTACTTTTCCGCTGTTGTGTTGTAATGACTCTGATGATGTAATGTATAAACGAATATAGTTCTTTTGTTTTAAAGATTAGTCATTTATCTATTATATATTATTCCGCTGTGATTGTGAGATTCTGATATTATTTTAATTTCTTCTTCTACCTCTTTCTTCTTTACCCTAACGGTTCGGTTTTCCGACATTCGATTATTCTGCATTTGATACAGTGGACGTATTGATGTCAATTTTCGGTCGTCGAAAAAATTGGGTCGTTACAGTAAACATAGTAAATCCGAGCATAATAATATAGGTTAGAAAATGAATCATAAATTATACCTTACTTCGAAAAGACCTTACTGAGAGTTGGTACGTTCTTTGTTCAGTTCATCCTCTTAGAGCGCCACTGTCTCTACTTTCTCTACATGTTGGTAATACAAAGTAATGGCAGCACTAAAGGAAGGAGGTGGTGGCCTGTGTAACAACCTGGTTAGGAGTCAAAATATAATAATTTTTACAATTAAATGCATTTTTGATAAATAAGTTAGGAATTTTGAAATAAAGTTATTGACTTTTTGAAATAAAATGGGTTTCTTTTAGAATAATAATTATTACGAATTTTGAAAACTGATTTATACAGAAATGAAGGAGGAATATTTTATAAAAGAATTTAAAAATATTATTTTGGAATTTATTTGAAGTTAAGATTTTACAGATACAAATTTATAAATGTTTTAAGGGAAATAAGAAAGCAATAAATAAATATATTGAATACTGATTTAAAATTCACATTGAGGGACAAAAATACGGTTTATGGTTTAAAGATGATTTAAAATTTTATGTTTGAAATAAATAAAATTATGAATTAATTTTTTTTCTCAATACAAATAGAAGACAAGCTTTGAAATTTGTCTAAGGTAAATTTAAATGAGAAAATTGGCTAAATGAGTTCATAAAAATATGAAAGTGTTAAATTGCATTAAAAACATATTATAAAAGGTTGAAAACACTCATATATGATGTAAAATACAATTTTTATGTCAAATGGGCCATTTGGATATGTAAGCAATCTGAAAACGCACTTTACTTAATCTAACCAGTAAAGGAGACATTTTGTTCTTCAATACATTTCAACACACTCTTCTATTAAGCTTCATAGAACCTAATAATGGCAGCCCCATTCCCTCTTTGAACCAAAACTCATGTTTTTCATGTCTATTTCAAGATAAAAATAGTAAGTAAGGGATTCTGATTTCTCCTAATCCTATAATATTTTATTATGGTTATAAATCTCAAAATTTAAAGCGGTCTTAGATTTAGGTCAGTTAGCAATAATGTGGACATGAGTCTTTGAAGCATGGGTTTGTGTGACGAGCCAGAAATTTTAACGATGTAAATTGGAATAATAAATTGATTTTAAATATTTAAACGTTAATTTTCAACTTGAATTCAAATATTATTATTATTTAGCAATTGAGTTATTATATTTAATAAACTGAAATTGGGTAAATTATGGAATCTTCATGTTTAAGCCTGTTAAAAATAATTTGAAGGCTTATAAAATTTATAATGATGATATTGAAGATAATAGAATGGTTGGAAATTTAATTTAAAGATAATTTGTTCAGCTTTAATAATATATTGTTTAAATTTGAATTTAAAAATAGCTTTCCGAGGCACAGTCTCGGAATTCGATGAAACTAGTTCCATTGGATCCGTAATAGTTAGTTATTATCGAATTTTAAGTTTTGTAGCAATTAGAGTTGTCGTTTGACCCTGGCAGCTCGAAACGCTTAGATTTATTTTAATCGATTAAAATTGATCGTTTACTTCCGTAACTCGCTCATACGGTTAAATTAGCTTCCGAAACACGTTCCATCGTCTTCAAAATACGGGTAAAGCTGTATAATCGCCTAGCGACATCTCTTAAGAGGAGTTTCAAATTTTATATGGCAATTAGCGAGGGCATTTTGGAAATTTTCTAATATAATAAAACTTAAAAAGTACATTAGATATTTTGATATGGGAACAAGCGTTCACAAGAAGCTTCCCCTATCCTATCTTATTCCCGTTCCCCCTTTCTATTCTCATAAAGAATCGAACTCTCAAAATTAAAAAAATAATATGGCCGAAGCCGGCTTCATCAAATCGAACGCATGAATTAAAATTAAAACTAAATTTTTTTTTGAAATGGCCGAAGCCCTTGCGTACAAAGGGAGGTCGAAAGAAAGGGAAGCGTCGCGTGGCCGAAGACGAATCTCGCGATTGTTGAAGGGGGGCGCAGGTACTCGCGTTCGAATAACGGGAGCATCGACGACATTGGCGGCTAGGGTTACACTGGAGTCACATTCAATCGAGGTCATGGCGCTCGAGATGGGGGTGTAGCTATAGGCGCCGCGACATCGTCGACATGGCAGAGCTCTGCTAAAGTTCGAGCTCGTGAGCGCAAGGCCACGTTGAGCGAAAGCTCGTATTCGAGTTTCGTGCTCGTGTTCAAGAGGCACGCCGAAGTCAAAGGGGAGCTTGCCGAGTTGATTTCATAGGGTGGAGGCTGTAAGGTAATACTGGATTTTTTAATTTTGGTTAATAAATATTATTGACAGAGGAAGAGATTGAAATCATTTTAGTTACAAAACCGAAAGGGAAGTACATGTATGTTTTGTTATATAGAGGTAAATAGAAATTTATTTTTAGGTAAGATTTAAAAAGAAATTTAGTTTTAATATGTATGTATGCAAGTAGAATCTGATTAGGAAATATTTTGTAACGACCTGCCTTTTTGGACAGTTTAAACCGACGATCAAATACACATGCCGGTTCCAAACCATTAAAAAAAGGCAGATGGTTATTGGGGTAATTAAGAAAAGAAAAGAAAAGAAATAAAGGAAATGAAACAACACAGAATCTCGCAGCGGAACGATAAAATATAATAGTCAAATAAACAGTTCATGCAGCTGTCTACTATACTTTGACAATTATTTATACAACATTTATCAGAGTTATACATATACAGCAGAGCAATTAAATAATGCAGCAGATAGCATGATGCAAGGGTAATAATAGTGATAGTATACCAAATCTTCGTCTCCATCCTCCAGAATAGATCTTCAAAAATCTGAAAAACTCAGGACTGACCCGAGCGTAATGAAAAGACAAAACACTCGAGTCAGGACTAAAATATCCTTATGAAAGTTAAATCAATCGTAAATAAATATGAGTGTAACGGCGTCAGAGATGTTTACGGGGTTTGACATCTCATATGCAGTGTCAACGTGCGTGCAATAACTCAAGAGATGTTACGGGATTTTCCATCTCTCAAGGATCCGTTAAACTATCTACTATGTAGTAATATACGCTAAGTAGATAATGCCTATCAGTAATATAAAGTATCAAAATAGCGTTAAGGCATTACTATAATCCCCCTTAACACATTTTATATTCCCAAAAGCATATACAAGACCGTAGTTTCCCCAAAACCGGAAGTCACCAGAGGGCAATCCATATACTCAAGGTACAAATCAAAACGTAGTGGTCGCGAATAGGATAATCAGTATGACAAGGTACATGAGGCAATACCAACTAGGATACTGGTAGTTGCGTGATCCGGACTGATGTTGGGTATAGTCAGCAGCTACCCCAACACCGCGAAACAACACTCCCAAATCAAGGGGTGCACCCAAATCGAATCACAAATGTAATAGAAATGGTATCGAAGAAGTGTGTCCGCTAGAGGTGGCGAACCTCAATGGCCCGGCGCGGCTCCTGTTTTAGTCATGTCAGGGGTCATCCAATATCGTTCTCTTTCTCCAGTCAACGCGTTCACCAAACCATCCACTTCATTCTGGATCAACACTCCGCGTATAATAGTTATTAAAGTGGTTTTCGGTATCGACAGAGAGTATGTCCATATCCGATCCCGGTCTCTTTAATAACTACGTATTATTACACCGTTGGCTCTTTTATATTTCAAATCGATTCACTATTTTTATCAAAATATCATATTCGCTTCAAAAATCAAATCCATTTCAAATGTCATCATATCCATTCAACTGTAAGATTCCGTTTCAAAAAACATTTTTCGCATCAATATCTCATTTCGTTTTCAAAATCATTTCGAATTTCAATTTAGGTTGCAACTTCATTTAACTCAATTCGTATTTAAATTCAAGATTTAAACATAAACATTTCACCTTATTAACCAGTTTGGAATCTTAGAAAAGTAGTTTTAAGTAGTTTAAAAGTAGTTTAAATAATTAAAATACTTAAAATACTTAAACTCTTAAAATGGATGTGAAATAGATAAATTAGTTTAAAATAATTTAAATCGGGTTAAGTAGATTTAAAATAGATTAAAACAGTTTAAGTATCCAAAATGGTTTATATAACCGAGTAATTTGGAAAACAAATAAAACAGCTTCAAAACCAATCCATTTCAATTTATAACTTCCCAATTCAAATCACTTTCAATTTCCCTTCTATTGATTCAATTTCGATTTCAATTCAAAACAACGTCAACTTTAACTTCAAGTCAATTGAATTCTACATTCACCTTCAATTTATTCAATTTCAATTTTTATCGATTTGGAGCTTGATTTCAAAATATCCATTTATAACACTTAACAAATTTTCCATCAATATTCGAGTTTAAATCCAAATTTCAAATATGGTTCAATTCCAAGCTCGATTTCAAAATATCATTTTTATATCACTTTTACTTAATAATATTCAAAGCTCGAATTAAGGTTAAATCTTTAAACAAATCAATTTCGAAATTCAATCATATCCTGATTTTAAATTCCAAAGTCTCCACTTAATTTTTTTTAACAATTTCTTTTAACCAAAATTAATTTCAACATTCCAAACTCAAATTTCGATAAATTCGATCTTTATAAATTGATTTCTATTTATAACTTTTAAATCAAAACATTTAAACAAATTTCAAATCGACGATATTTAAAATTATTAATTTAGCCAATCTGGTGTCCGTATATAATTTTCTATCCTATGGCCAAGTAATTATTTATTTCAATTAAATGTCAAGGATGAATATATATCACTTAAATCAAATCACAGTGTCATATGTATGCATAACAGTATATATATATATATAAGCAAATAAACATCCAAACATTTAACTATCAACCAATAACATCCATCGACATACATCATCCAATAAACAATACAATTCATAGCAATTTCATAGTTATCAATGTCAGGTAATTTAATCGCAATTCAATTTCAATTTCAATTTAAATTTAACTGTCAATTTAATTTCAACGATTAATTCAAATGACAATCTATATGACAATTAAATTTTATCAAACAACGACAAATAAAAACATAACACTTCATAATGTTAATTTAACTAGCATAAAGATATTTAGTACGTTGTGAGCGTTATAAAACACTCACCGTGATTTCAATGTAGTTCCAGCGCTATATTTCGAATAAAATTAAACGAGCGTTTAATTTTACCCGAAATTTTCACTATCTCCAAATGATTCCAATCCAGGTCCATTGTGCAGTGCTCGTCGATACGATTCCAACGCAAAAAGTTTCGTGCGTTTTCGACCTCGTATGACAAAGTTATGATAGTTTAAAGTTTATACGAATTTAAATATACAATTTCAGATTTTATTTTAAATATCAAACCCTCAACTGCATCCAGGCCGTTCATCCAAGCATCTGCAGATCTGGGCCGCTGCTGCATCTTCTTCTTCTTTACATGAAAACTCACGTATGCAAACCCATTAGCCGTCGTTCTTCCATCAATTTTCACGACCTCTACGACGACTTCCAGAGCGATCAGAGAATACCACCACGCGCGCCACCACACGAGCCACCAACGCCTGGAGCAGCTCGAAGCTTGGCCTCCCATCTCTCCTTGAAAAACGTGAAAAACGCAGCAGGTTTGAACGTGATTTTCCGTCGATCCGTGGCTCCGATTCCGATCTCCACCGTTGGATAGCTAGATCTTGATGCCCTCTACAACTTTGTAGTTGAGAGTTTTTGCTAATTGTTGATGGATTGAGAGGAAAATGAGGAAGAAGATCGGCAATTTCTGGCCATGGAATAGGTGGCGGCTATGATTTAGAATTAGGGTTTCTGGATTAAAATAATAATAAAACTGTCTCGGTTTGCGTGCGTATTTATATAGGTAGGTCCAAAATCATCCGAACTCCAATCGAGACGTGCCGCCGGGCGTTTATAAGGTTTTACCCCCATTCCGGACGCAATGGAACTAGTTTCAAGGCCTAATTCGATCATATCTGGAAGATAGCTTTTTGAAGTCGATTATTTTAATTAAATTCGAAATTAAATTTCTACGCGTTTCAAGCTCGCACGGCCAAACGACAAGTCCAATTGCTACGAAAATTGAAATCCTATCATAATTTACTATTACGGATCCGATGAAACAAGTTTCGTCGAAATCCGAGACTGTTTGAAAAATGGCTATGTTAACTCGTCAATTAAATATTAAAATATTCAATTTTCACAAATTTACCTTTAATTCGATTTTAAAAGTTCTACAACATCATTCTAACTTTAATATGATAAAATAGAATTTTACAAATCATTTTTAATCATATTAAACCCGTTATCCAATTATTCAAATAATTTCAAATATTAAATTATTCAACAAATTACATTAATAATCATTTTCCTTCAATAATCACCTTAAATTTTCTAATTAAAATAGCTAAAAATACGGGTCGTTACACTCTCCCCCACTCAAAACTTTTTGTCCTCGAAAAGGAAAAGAAGGGAAAAGGAACTAAGTATAGAATTCAACATTAGATATATTTTATTCAAAGTTACCAACTTATAAAACAATGAAATTCCATTTATAAAGTCATAACTACGCTTCCACAATGTTACTCCGAACGGCTTTCTAAATTTAAAAGTTAGTTATCAAAACAAGTTATAAAATTTAAAAACTTGAAAAATTTTCTAACACCCGGATTCACGGAAAATTTCGGCAGGGTCTCCTTTGCGCGGCTCGATCGAAAATTTTTACAATTCAATATATAACACAAATATAACCAATATATATCAAATATACATCTCATCTCAATGATGAGGCATCCCATATCTAGGGAAACAATATATATATATCACCAATACCATATAAAAACATAAGCGTACCTTTTATTTAGCATTTATTAGCAGTTTACTTACATTTTGTATTTAGCACAGAAGCGAGCTCTACAATGAAGCGCAACCCCTTTGCTACCTACTAAAATGCTCAATAAATAAGTTAGAACCATGCATATAAAGATAGATCGATATACTTAGCCTACACAACATATATATAACATATTTAGCTTCAAAACTGAGATTCCAATTTCAGGACAGCAAACAAATCTTAGTTTAGGACACCTAAACGATAAAATCCGGCAACAAAATCTATTCAAAAGTTGTTGCATTCATTTCAGGCTTTCCAGAATGTCCAAAATCATCGAATTCGGACCATTCGTTCAAAAATTATGTCCGTTTTACTTAGCGGATACGCCTCAGCCTGGGCAATGCATTGTGCAGGTCAGCGACGTTCACCCGCGTTTTCGACCTTCTAAACGACATCAAAACACATAACACCTAAAACAAAAGTTTTAGCTTAAGTTCTTAGCTTTCCAGAAAGTGCAAGATCATCAAAATATGATAAACCAGTCAAAAGATATGGCGAAAATACTAAGGGTGTATACTACTGATTTTACTTATTTTTACACAGGACAGCGAGTAACATTCAAGTTTTTTAACATAGTAGACGAAGGAATTTTCTCAAGTTATCTAAACAAAGTTGTGCTATAGTTTTTAAGATTTTCGAAAAGTCCAAGATCGTCGAATTCCGTTTAACCATTTAAAAGTTATGGTTGTTTTCGTTTCAGCATATATTGGACAATGTTGGATTTTTTTTTTCCAAAAATTTGCTTTTATTATTTCAAAGTACAAAACATCAAAACTTCAAATTTTCTAAAGAACAATCATAAACACAAAGTCATCTATTTTCTTATTCATCCATGCAATAGGTTTACATTCAATTTGTTTCCGATTTATTCAAGTTTGTTTCATTCACATTTTTAATTCAAGTCAATTTGCTCCCAATTTGAATTTAATTATTTAAAATTTTATTCCGTTTATTCAATTCCATTAACACTAATGAATTCTACATAATCAATTATCATCCATCTAACAACCAATGCATATCAAACATTAACATCCATCCAAAATCTACACTAAATCAATTATACATTTCCAAGTCAATTTTAATTTCATACACTTCCAAGTTTATTGACATTTAGTTATATTCAAATTTAATTAGTTTCCATTTACCAATTTTATATTTCATTAAGTTTAAATTTTATTCATTCACTTATACATGTATCATTCATTTTACAGCTTAAATTTCTTTTATATTTACAACTATCAATAGATCTTTACATTTTATTTTTCACTCTCACACTGGTATATTATTTCTCTACTTATCCTTATTAGCATTTTAAACCCTTTAAGTATTTGGTAAGTTATAGTTATGCAAATAGAATGTAGTTAAACAACATACAACTTCTTTTCATTTAAAGTTGAATTTTCAATTTATCAATTCTTAAGTCATTACTTAAATTTCACTATAATTTAATTTCACATTTACATTCACATATAGTATTTTCATTTTATATTAACATAATTGTGAATCACCTTTAAATGTTAATTTAAATTCCAATTATTTACTAACAATTTTATTTATATTTGCAAACCCTTAATTAAATGCATATTTCATTATTCAAACCTATACTTGTATATTATCCAATTAACAATTCATATAACATTTTTGAACTTCTTAAGTATTTTGGTAAGTTATATCTAAGCTATAGAATGAAATTTAATACTATGCGAGTTTTACAGTTTCAATTTTATTTTAAGTTCATAATTTCCTAATTCTAAGGATTTGTACTTCAATTGATATTTTCACTTAGCTCTTAGGTTCATTTCTCATTTCACAATTCAGAAGTTCCTTAATGATTCAAGTCTAAATTCATTTCAATCATAAAAAAAAATCATTAATTATTAAAGAACTTAAGAATTCCAATCCCGGTTTCATTTCAAATCAAGGTTTGAAATAATATATACTTATATAATTTATATATCAAATCATACTATAGAGAATGCAAAACAAAATAAAATTTGAGTCAAAACAAGGTTTAGACAAGCTATTAAGTGGTCTTCCCCACTCGGACTCTCGAAAATAAACGCCAATGATGCGTGCACTCATCACCAAAATCATTTTCTAGCGTCAAGAGAAGGGAATATAACACTTATCATTAAAAAAATCCTTCGAAAACAATTTCAACTCAATTATACTATCATATAATACTCATATTATATTTTTCAAATTCTTGTAAGTCGATTTCAAACACCGGAATTTAAATTCCCAAATCCAAGTTAAAATTCATTTATATTCATTATCAATGGATTTCATTTTCCTAAATCCATTATTATTTAATCAATTTTTTTTGTAAATATTGACTGATCCAACAATAACGATAATAATCTAATATTATCATCCCCTAACAATCAATTCAATCAAGATGAATAAATATTCCAATAATTCTTTTATATAAAATATATTCCAAAACGATATTGTGTTGGTTTGTCCTATTCGAGTGTTTAGAAATTCCTATCGACGCCTTGGCGTCCCAAGTATCGACCAGAAATCATAAATACTCAACGGAACAAAGTTAACACAATATAAAACCATTTTATATCAAATAACAAGTACGCTCTCTCATATACACTCAACTCATTTATATAGTTTACCTCTATTTCAATGAGTTATTCCCCACTAGAGCCAAGGTTTATCGCTAAACCAAAGCTCTGATACCAACTGTAACGACCCGCCTTTTTGGACAGTTTAAACCGACGATCAAATACACATGCCGGTTCCAAACCATTAAAAAAAGGAAGATGGTTATTGGGGTAATTAAGAAAAGAAAAGAAATAAAGGAAATGAAACAACACAGAATCTCGCAGCGGAACGATAAAATATAATAGTCAAATAAACAGTTCATGAAGCTGTCTACTATACTTTGACAATTATTTATACAACATTTATCAGAGTTATACATATACAGCAGAGCAATTAAATAATGCAGCAGATAGCATGATGCAAGGGTAATAATAGTGATAGTATACCAAATCTTCGTCTCCGTCCTCCAGAATAGATCTTCAAAAATCTGAAAAACTCAGGACTGACCCGAGCGTAATGAAAAGACAAAACACTCGAGTCAGGACTAAAATATCCTTATGAAAGTTAAATCAATCGTAAATAAATATGAGTGTAACGGCGTCAGAGATGTTTACGGGGTTTGACATCTCATATGCAGTGTCAACGTGCGTGCAATAACTCAAGAGATGTTACAGGATTTTCCATCTCTCAAGGATCCGTTAAACTATCTACTATGTAGTAATATACGCTAAGTAGATAATGCCTATCAGTAATATAAAGTATCAAAATAGCGTTAAGGCGTTACCATAATCCCCCTTAACACATTTTATATTCCCAAAAGCATATACAAGACCGTAGTTTCCCCAAAACCGGAAGTCACCAGAGGGCAATCCATATACTCAAGGTACAAATCAAAACGTAGTGGTCGCGAATAGGATAATCAGTATGACAAGGTACATGAGGCAATACAAACTAGGATACTAGTAGTTGCGTGATCCGGACTGATGTTGGGCATAGCCAGCAGCTACCCCAACACCGCGAAACAACACTCCCAAATCAAGGGGTGCACCCAAATCGAATCACAAATGTAATAGAAATGGTATCGAAGAAGTGTGTCCGCTAGAGGTGGCGAACCTCAATGGCCCGGCGCGGCTCCTGTTTTAGTCATGTCAGGGGTCATCCAATATCATTCTCTTTCTCCAGTCAACGTGTTCACCAAACCATCCACTTCATTCTGGATCAACACTCCGCGTATAATAGTTATTAAAGTGGTTTTCGGTATCGACAGAGAGTATGTCCATATCCGATCCCGGTCTCTTTAATAACTACGTATTATTACACCGTTGGCTCTTTTATATTTCAAATCGATTCATTATTTTTATCAAAATACCATATTCGCTTCAAAAATCAAATCCATTTCAAATATCATCATATCTATTCAACTGTAAGATTCCGTTTCAAAAAACATTTTTCGCATCAATATCTCATTTCGTTTTCAAAATCATTTCGAATTTCAATTTAGGTTGCAACTTCATTTAACTCAATTCGTATTTAAATTCAAGATTTAAACATAAACATTTCACCTTATTAACCAGTTTGGAATCTTAGAAAAGTAGTTTTAAGTAGTTTAAAAGTAGTTTAAATAATTAAAATACTTAAAATACTTAAACTCTTAAAATGGATGTGAAATAGATAAATTAGTTTAAAATAATTTAAATCGGGTTAAGTAGATTTAAAATAGATTAAAACAGTTTAAGTATCCAAAATGGTTTATATAACCGAGTAATTTGGAAAACAAATAAAACAGCTTCAAAACCAATCCATTTCAATTTATAACTTCCCAATTCAAATCACTTTCAATTTCCCTTCTATCGATTCAATTTCGATTTCAATTCAAAACAACGTCAACTTTAACTTCAAGTCAATTGAATTCTACATTCACCTTCAATTTATTCAATTTCAATTTTTATCGATTTGGAGCTTGATTTCAAAATATCCATTTATAACACTTAACAAATTTTCCATCAATATTCGAGTTTAAATCCAAATTTCAAATATGGTTCAATTCCAAGCTCGATTTCAAAATATCATTTTTATATCACTTTTACTTAATAATATTCAAAGCTCGAATTAAGGTTAAATCTTTAAACAAATCAATTTCGAAATTCAATCATATCCTGATTTTAAATTCCAAAGTCTCCACTTAATTTTTTTTTAACAATTTCTTTTAACCAAAATTAATTTCAACATTCCAATCTCAAATTTCGATAAATTCGATCTTTATAAATTGATTTCTATTTATAACTTTTAAATCAAAACATTTAAACAAATTTCAAATCGACGATATTTAAAATTATTAATTTAGCCAATCCGGTGTCCGTATATAATTTTCTATCCTATGGCCAAGTAATTATTTATTTCAATTAAATGTCAAGGATGAATATATCACTTAAATCAAATCACAGTGTCATATGTATGCATAACAGTATATATATATATATATATATATATAAGCAAATAAACATCCAAACTTTTAACTATCAACCAATAACATCCATCGACATACATCATCCAATAAACAATACAATTCATAGCAATTTCATAGTTATCAATGTCAGGTAATTTAATCGCAATTCAATTTCAATTTCAATTTAAATTTAACTTTCAATTTAATTTCAACGATTAATTCAAATGACAATCTATATGACAGTTAAATTTTATCAAACAACGACAAATAAAAACATAACACTTCATAATGTTAATTTAACTAGCATAAAGATATTTAGTACATTGTGAGCGTTATAAAACACTCACCGTGATTTCAATGTAGTTCCAGCGCTATATTTCGAATAAAATTAAACGAGCGTTTAATTTTACCCGAAATTTTCACTATCTCCAAATGATTCCAATCCAGGTCCATTGTGTAGTGCTCGTCGATACGATTCCAACGCAAAAAGTTTCGTGCGTTTTCGACCTCGTATGACAAAGTTATGATAGTTTAAAGTTTATACGAATTTAAATATACAATTTCAGCTTTTATTTTAAATATCAAACCCTCAACTGCATCCAGGCCGTTCATCCAAGCATCTGCAGATCTGGGCCGCTGCTGCATCTTCTTCTTCTTTACATGAAAACTCACGTATGCAAACCCATTAGCCGTCGTTCTTCCATCAATTTTCACGACCTCTAGGACGACTTCCAGAGCGATCAGAGAATACCACCACGCGCGCCACCACACGAGCCACCAACGCCTGGAGCAGCTCGAAGCTTGGCCTCCCATCTCTCCTTGAAAAACGTGAAAAACGCAGCAGGTTTGAACGTGATTTCCCGTCGATCCGTGGCTCCGATTCCGATCTCCACCGTTGGATAGCTAGATCTTGATGCCCTCTACAACTTTGTAGTTGAGAGTTTTTGCTAATTGTTGATGGATTGAGAGGAAAATGAGGAAGAAGATCGGCAATTTCTGGCCATGGAATAGGTGGCGGCCATGATTTAGAATTAGGGTTTCTGGGTTAAAATAATAATAAAACTGTCTCGGTTAGCGTGCGTATCTATATAGGTAGGTCCAAAATCATCCGAACTCCAATCGAGACGTGCCGCCAGGCGTTTATAAGGTTTTACCCCCATTCCGGACGCAATGGAACTAGTTTCAAGGCCTAATTCGATCATATCTGGGAGATAGCTTTTCGAAGTCGATTATTTTAATTAAATTCGAAATTAAATTTCTACGCGTTTCAAGCTCGCACGGCCAAACGACAAGTCCAATTGCTACGAAAATTGAAATCCTATCATAATTTACTATTACGGATCCGATGAAACAAGTTTCGTCGAAATTCCAGACTGTTTGAAAAATGGCTATTTTAACTCGTCAATTAAATATTAAAATATTCAATTTTCACAAATTTACCTTTAATTCGATTTTAAAAGTTCTACAACATCATTCTAACTTTAATATGATAAAATAGAATTTTACAAATCATTTTTAATCATATTAAACCCGTTATCCAATTATTCAAATAATTTCAAATATTAAATTATTCAACAAATTACATTAATAATCATTTTCCTTCAATAATCACCTTAAATTTTCTAATTAAAATAGCTAAAAATACGGGTCGTTACATATTTTTATTAAAAAGAAATTTTGTTAAAATTTAATTTATTAGTTTAACACCAAACTATTGGTTTAAATTAAATAAATAAGTGGAAATTAATTGTTGATAAATTCAAATATTAATAAATTATAAAATGTTTATACAAGGTCGAAACCAGAAGCCAAGCCGAGATTGGATCGGATTTGGATGGAAAAATCAAAGGTGAGTAAATCTCACACTGTTTTCATTTAAATGGTTAAATTTAAATAATTGATGGATTGATTGTATGTGTGTTGATGAACCGTGACTTTGGTTTTGTTTAACTCTTGAGTTAATTGTTGTTTGACTCGAATAATTTGATTTTAAACTTAAATCATGAAGTAAGAAAATAGTTCATTTTAAAGTTAGTAAGAGTTTGATGTTTGGTGATTCATTAAATAGGAAGTGTAATCTAATGGATAATTAATTAATTAAGTGTAAGTAATTCGGAATAATCATTGGATGGTTCGGTAAATAATTACTTAATGGAATTAATTAATTAATTTGTGTAGTAAATCAAGAGATTTATTGAGATTGTTGATTAAGGAGAAATTTGATTTATTTAATTAAGTAAATAAGTGGATAGTTAATTACATGTTGAGATTAATCGAGAGTGATTAATACTGTGGTTTAATTCACGTAATTAATTTAGATTCGAAATTTAAATTAAAATATAATTGGAAATAATTAATATAATTAATGATGTAATTAAAGATTGATTAATTAAGATGAATTGATCAGTAATAAGTGACTTAACGGAAGTAAATTAGTATAGTAATTAAGGATCAATTAATTAAATTAAAGTAATAAAGATTACTTAATGATCTAGTTGGTACTAAGAAATATTGTGAAGTTAATTAAAGATAATTACTTGAATGTAATTGAAAATAATTCATCCAAAGTGATTAATTAAGATGAATAATAAAGGGCTGACAAATTAATTGATTTGAAGTTAATTAATGTTAAATGAAGGGATCTAAGTATTGAGGCTAGAAATTCAATTAGAATCGATTGAATTATTTTGGGAGTGGCCTAAATTGTTTATGGATGATTGGATGGTATGGGGTGATTTGATGGAGTTGATAACTCCGATATGAAATGTTGTGTATATCATTTAGATAACTTGAGATATGATGATAAATGATGATATGAGATTCAAAGAGACCGAGGACGGGTATTGGGAAATACCCGTAACCTCTTCGAATTTTTGTAAATTGGTTTGTGGAAACAATAGGCTGAAATGAAAGGGTTTAAGTGAATTGGATTAATTAATCTAAGTTTGGAACTTAGAAATTGATGTGGAAAAAGTGTTGTCTATAGTATATTGTGAATTAGTTAAATTGATATAAGTTACCCCGGGTTTATATAAGTTGATTTCTTTGGTATTTCATGTTAGATGGGTTTACTCACGCTGGTTTCCAGCCTGACCCGGGTGTTACTTTGGTATAATGCTCGGGTCAGACCGAGTATTACAGATTTTCAGGTAGATATGTTCTGGAGCTCAAGAGGCGAGCTGGCCGGCTATAATGTATGGAGTATTTCCGCTGTAGTATATTATTGTGTATCTGAGACATGATTGTATATGTCCAGTCTCTGTATATATGTGAAACTCTGATGTATATTAAATGTAATTAACAGATATAGTATTCTTCTGTAAACTGTTATTTATTATTATATTTTATCCGCTGCGAATGTGAGTGGTTGATGTTTCTGTTCTTCTTCTTTTCTATCTCTTTCTCCTTTTTCATAACTATCTGGAATTTTCGGGTTCGAAAATTTCGGGTCGTTACAGTTTAGAGAAAAAAGCTTCAAGGTTTAATTTTTGTGCATATAACTACTCTGATATGTCTTGTGTTAATAAGAAAACTTGTCAACGTCCCCAATGCTATGTGAAAGGTAATTGAGTTCAAACGAAACCAAATTGTTGGAAAGGTCCCTTCGTTCAAAATATTCCTTTCGACTAGGTTAACATAGCTGAAAGGGTTCGAGGTGATAGTTCTACCCTTCAACCAAGTTGGCTTAATCGAAAGGGTCTAAAGAGTTAATTCTCTATTTTGACCACATTGACTCAGTCGAAAAGCATCATGGAGTTGGCATGTAACATGCCACATTTTTAGATAATTAAATAATCAAATAACGATGAATAGTAAAATTACGCATTTTTGGAATTGTCAGAATATGGCCTCGAAACTTATACTACTGTGTTTATGGCGATTTTCTTATCAATTTCAATATATAACTTGTCGAAATCCGAGTTAATATAAAGAAGTTATAAGAAGAACAAGAAATCAGAATTAAACGAAAAGAAAAAAAAAGTAAGACCTTACGGGTCGACCCATAAGTCGACCCGCAAAGCACAAGGGTCGACCCTAAGGTTGACCCCCAAAGAACACAGGTCGACCTATAGGTCGACCCGCTTTTTGCTCTAGACGTGAAATCGTCCAAGGAGGTGCCGAAGTTTATAATTCTGATTTTTGAGCGATCTGAGGCATTGTTTTCTGGATCCAATGATCCACAGTGATCCTATGACGTGGTTACACCAGATTCAATCCAAAAATCCGATAGTCTGAGATCCCCAAACTCCACAATAAATAGAAGCCTAGGCCTAGCTATTTTCTCACAATCAGATTTTCTCCAATTGGGTTCATTGCCTAAGGCTGAACCCTAAATAGAAAATATTTCTAGGGAGGATATCATTTAATAAAAATATTAGGCACCTTAGAAGGGGATCCAGAAAGGTCATGGAGAAAAGCTAAGGACGACAGGTGAGTGGATTTAAATTATATCTCTTTTATGTTTATGATATATAATATCGTTAGATTGCCGTTAATTATTTAATTCAGCATTTATTTCAGTAATTAGTTCCACTAATTAGTTATGTTGAAACTATAAATTTTATGAGAGAAGTGTACTTATATTTAAATGTTATTTATATGGAAAAAAAGAAAGGAATCCAATTAAATATAAGTAATATTAGGCTTAAAAGTTGTTGACAAAGGCATAAGCCTAAAAATGAGAAATTTACAGTAAATTTTGTTAAAACGGGAGAAATGAATTGAAAAAGGGAAAAATCTAATAACTTGATTTGGAAATTAGTGATAGATTAGTTGGTTGGTTTGGAAAAGGGAATACATTTCTATAGTTTAATATTGTAAGCATAACGATAAACGTAATTGCAGGAATAAAAGTAAGAAAAGAGGAACTAGTGCAAAATAGAGACATTATTGTATTTTGCATTATCAAATAATTAAAGAAAGAAAAAAAATATCTTACAGTTACAAGTTATTGTTTATAGCATTATTTACTATTAAAATATGGGAATGGATTTTAGCACAGTTTTTGTAACCAACCAAATAGAATAAAACTACTTCCTAGAATAAAAGAGAATAACTGAAGCGTTAATGAAATTAAAGAAGAGGAAATAATCAAATTAATTATTTGACAAGACTAGAAACAATAAACAGAATATGTGACAAGATCTGCATTTACTGCGCAGATAGTAGAATAAAAAGTAAAGCGGTTATTATGATAAGTAATTTGTGACAGTTGGACGTAGTCCCAAGCTAAGACTGTCATATAATATAAGAGAACTAAAGAGAATTCAGTATCATAATAAAAGAAGATGGAATAGAATAAAAAAGAGATACTTGCAATTACATTTATAACATATAGGTTATGAAAGAAAGAAAAAAAATATATAAGTGACAATTGCAAGTATAATTATAACAAGTAGGTCATAATTAAAAAGAAAGAAACAGAAGAGGCTTATTTTATCAAACTTAGATCCTGGATTAAGTTAATAAGAAAAAATAATAGAAGTGGCCCGTACCGGCAACACTCCCTTTTAGGTCTAGGACCGATGGTTTTACACATAGGTAGCACTGGGTTTGCTGATTAGGGAAAATAAGTGCCAAAAGAATAAGAAAAGTAAACTAAACGCATAGTAAAAGATTAGACGTAGGGTCTAATAAAATGGCAAGGTGCGTTTGGAGCAGCTCGAAAGAGAATCTGGATAAAGAGCCTAACGAAGTAGTTCATCGTAGATTTTAGTACAGAAAGAGCACGTTCAACTTAGTTAGTTAGGGCTAGAAGGAAGTACGAGACCTCAACGGGACGTGAGGATACTCTAGGATGGCCCTCTAGGTTAGGCCTAACCGGAGGCAGGTCTGTAGATGTTCCATCAAGAGAGTATGCCTAGACTGCTTTTGCATGGCAAGCCAAACGAAGCGGACCATTGTAGGCAGTCAAAATGTTGATGGAGTATGGTATTCGTATGACACCGTACTCTGGGTTACGAGTAGGTTATGGTGGGAAGGACCCAAACGGATAGTCGCATGCGGAGATCAAGCCATCATCAGTCAGAGCGAGTTTGGGAAAGGCTAGAGTTAAACCAACATGCCAATGATTCTTTCACTATCATGACATTGGATGAGGGGCACAGCAAATTGGATGCTTAGATTGTTTGGAGTAGGGCACAACCACTTAGCTCTTAAAAGGTCTTTCGATTAGTTGAGGTGGGACCGCGTGGGGCCATAGCCATGCTGAGAAAAGAGGAAGACCAAATAGAATATCTGTATTGTAGGCCTATTGAAGTGGACCTTTACAGATATATAAAATCCCTTATCGAGTTCCATGCAAGGTAGACCATGTTGGTAGAATTCAGGGAGTAGACAGAACGATTACGTGTAGTCCTCAAGATACGCACTGGGTGATACATTGTGGATGTCCGAGTACTAGTATAAACTAGTGCAGATGTAGTTTCACGTTTTCCT
This sequence comes from Allium cepa, assembly GCA_030765085.1. Taxonomy (NCBI): domain Eukaryota; kingdom Viridiplantae; phylum Streptophyta; class Magnoliopsida; order Asparagales; family Amaryllidaceae; genus Allium; species Allium cepa. Next base: position 162,205,290 of record CM060939.1, read on the forward strand.
AGCAGATGGCGAAACATTTGTATTGTAGGCCGCATGAAGCTGTCCTTTACAGATGTTGTTTCAGTACGCTCTAGTAGCGAGAGATGGAGTCCCTTTCAAGGAGGATACGGTGTTAGAAATGCAGACTACAGATCTTAAGCCTAGAATAACACTAGAGGAAGAGTGAATTGTGTTTTGTGGATTTAATAAATCTTTTTGAAACTTATGTAATTTAATCACTAACAAATGCAATACACAAACACAGATATAATAACAGAATCAGACACAGATGCAAATAATAAGTAAAAGCAGTAAAGGAAAGAATACACTAGGATTTCAAACTGGTTCGGAATTACCCTACATCCAGTGCCGCACAATTGTACGGATTTCTTTTCAAAATAGTCTCTCAGATTACACCCTCGATTTCAAGGCCACGAGGTGCACCCTCCTGTATTCAAGTCCGGGGAAAACTCTCTTGATTTACTAGGCCACAAGATCACCTAATCGATTTGCGGAGCAACATCACATCCAATTGATTTCAAGGCTCAACCGCACCTTTTACTCAACAGTTTGATTTACAAATAATCCTATAACTCTGAATAGCACTGAGATCTTATGGAGAGAGTGGAAGAGAATCAAATAAGAGATAATTAAGTTTGATTCACTTGGTATTTCGATAGAGTATAGTTTAGGATTCTTTAGACTAAATGTGGAAGATGAAGAGGAGAGAAAGCAAGAGAAATCTAGTTGAAAATTCGTTTAAAACTACTGGTATTTATAGAAGATCAACAGCCATATCTATTCGTGAAAGGATACGACAAATAGACATTTCTTTTGAAAATTTGAATTTTGAATTTTAACGGACACCATGTCGACACGGGAGGGTAGGAGTATGTTGACATGCTCTAGAAAAAAAATGGTGATTTTGATTTTCTTATTAAAATTGGTTTCTATAATTTTCCAAAATGATTTCTAAACTTTTATAAATATATTTGAATATAGTTTAAACATATAAAAGTAAATTTTAATATATAATCTTAATTTAAAAAGTGATTTAAAATTTGAGTATATTTGAAAGCTAAATATCTAAAACAAGAGATAGTTTAAAATCAAGGACAATTTTGAAATAAAAAAATTAAAATGATAAAGATAATTTTGAGGCTAAAATATTTCAAACAAGAGAGATGTCTTTTTGAAAAGAAGGTTTTGAAAACATTCAAAATAACAGATATATTTTTGAAAAGAATTTTCATAAAATTAGTGGATATCAAAATAGGACCACTATATGTTCTTTTAGATATTGTCGTGGGTTCCATCCCACTAAGGTTCCATCCCTTTAACAAGCTCGAAGTGGATTCCATTCGATGAATAAATTTCGAAAAAAGATGTAAGTGCTTTCTAGAAGTTTTAACATAATTCTAGACTCAATACTTATCTTGTACTTTGAAATCTTGAACTCTTGATATCTTGATACTCATGAGTCTTCAATCTTGATATCTTCAATCTTGAATCTTTATACTATACAGTCTTCATTCTTGGTACCTGTATGGTTAAATCCTACATATACATATATATCTAAACTATAATGTTAGTATTTATATTTTATAACAAGTCCTAAGGTTATTGTCATCAAAACCATCATCTCAAGGACAAACATACAGAAGGTACTATGGGTAGTACCTAGGATCGAATGCGACCTTTAGGCATGTTGCTACATATATATTGATTATTAGGTCTTAATCTACTAGGGAGTAGATATGTACCATTCACGCACAGAGGCGAGAGTATTATAAACCCAATAAATCTAATATAGCAAAAAATGAAAATAGAACGATATATGCAGAATTATGCTTAGAAGTGTATAATTTGCCAATTCACCAGAACGTTAGTTCCGGCCCTTTTCTCATAACATGCCACAGGTTAGATAGATGGCAGAGATTTTCCAGCTTTGAGACACTTGCTTAGAAAGTGTTATTACCTTGGCGAGTATTTAATTACCATTATATTTTAGTCAGTTCCGCCGTGCGATATTTATTTGAGCTCTGATATATTTATCTTTGCCTATTTGCAGGATACCAAATATCCAGCTCAGGCTTCAGTGGGCTTGGGTTTTAGTATTTATGCGAAAAATCCAGACCCATTGGAATTCGGGTTGTTACATTTGGTATTAGAGAAAGGTTAGTAGATCCTAAGTAAATTAGGAAATATGAGTGAACTGTATTTGTATTTTTGAATAAAATATAAATATATTATGTACTAAAATCCAAATAGTCCCCAATTATAGGTTTTAACGTATGGAAAGTTTTTAGAAGTATATTTTGTGCATAGTTTGCAAGTTGAGTTTGGAATGACCCAGGGATGTTGAGCCCTATGTTATTATCGATTTATAGTGTGCAATAGCTATGTTTTGAGAGAAGATTGATATCCATATGTTATAGGAAGTGGGAAAGTTCCCTAGGGATAGTAGGAAGCGTATTTTTATTTTGAAAGGAATAAGAGATTTTAGTAAAAAAAATGAGATTTCCAAGGTTTAGGAAGGTTATTCCTAGGATAGTAAGAAGAAAATCCACTTTATGTCAAGCCCAATAAAAAGAAACTTTTTGTGATAACCCGAAATTTTGGACATCGGTTAAGTAACTGATTTTATTTGGTTAAATAAATGGAATTTTGATAATTTAGAAATATCTGAATATATATTAATAAATAAATTGAAAACTATAATAAATCTTATGATAAATTTAATTATGTTAATAGATATGCCAAACTTTATAATAGTGAAAATTTAAAGAATATACATATATAGGTATATAAGTGTGTATATATATAATACATGTATGCCATGTGAAGTAGTATACATGGAAATTTTTAAAAGTTGTGGATATACATACATAAACATAAATTTATAAAACATAAAGCACTAAAAGACTAATGTTTATTAAGTTAAATCTTAGTATTTTAAGTTTAAAATAGGATTTAATAAGGTTTATACTTTATTTAATATAAGTATTAAAAAAAATATAATATAAAAACACATATAAGGATAGAAGTAAATACAAATATAATACAAAATTATATCAAGACATTTGTACATATTTTAACAAGTGTAGTTCTATAAATTCATGACATTACAAGCGTTGACTTAGATTAATATTTGTAGGCTAACAAAATAACAAGTGGCAATTAATAAAGATTTAAACAACATGTTTTTAAAAGAAGAAACTAGTTTTCATGTCTTTCTTTATTTTTTTCAATTCTAAAATCAAGCAAAGAACTGGGATCAAACTCCAGTTCTTCAAATCTGGAAAAAAGAGAACTCAAAGTCAACATCAGAAACAAGAACAGATCAACATCAACAAGCAAGATCCAAAGATCTGATCATTTCAAAAATCTGGGTCCAGATCAAAGTCTAGTTCCAGATTCATTCAAAACAAGCTACTCTGTTTTATAACCGTGAGTAACTATTTTTTTAAATCTTTGATTTTTTGTAAGAACCCGATGCATGAATGTGATTAAAGCTTAAAGTTTAATAGTGGAAGATGTCTGTATATATGTATATTATGCTTGTATGTGGGAAAAAAATTGGGTATAAATGACTGGGTGCAGGCAAATATGCCTCTACTATTGCCTACAGGTTTTCAAATTTATTTTCAAATCCCAAAAACACTTACTCTAATTCTTTTTAGAGTTTGATCTCTAAATGAAATTTGAATATAAGATTTTAACATCAATTTTAAAAATAGTTTCAAGAATTTATGTTGATTAACCATTTCAAAAATGGCAAATTACAATAGGAAACAAACATAAAAAAAAATTCAAAGACAATAAATTTGTATTTTGATTTCATAATCATGTTTGTTTTAGGAAATAATGAATTTAGAAAATGGTTTCATAAATTTTAAGTTTATATTTGGGAAGGATTTTGAAGTTGATCAATATTTGCATTTTCATCTTATTTCGACGATCACAAGGGAGTGTGGCCTTGGGGTTCGTGTCAGAGGTGGCTAGTGGTATAAGGATGTGAGGAAAAATAATCGACAATTTTCTGGAATGTCGTGGTGGCATGGCGAGACTGATCTAGGGTTTAAGCATGGGTTTTGGGTATGGTTGATTTTGAGGCCATTGCGGCATCGACGGTGCGTCGAGTTTGATCGAAGAAAGGGAATGGGAGCATGAGATTCTGGTGAGGGTTAGGGCTCGGTGCAGTGATGGCCGATGATCGGTGGTGGCATTGTGGAGTGGTTTTCGTTGAGCAGGTTTGGGTTTAGCTGTGTCGACTTGCTCGATTTAGAATTGGGAGTAGACTCATACTTCTTGGTAGAGGGCAACGACGGTGAGGTCGTCCGACTTGCCTGAGGTCGCAGAGTTGATCGAAGCAGCGGCGAGGCATCATGCACGTGCATGGGTTTTCCACCATAACGGTTATGTGTTGTGTCATTTGGAATCGTGTAGAAGGGGGGATGATGCTCGGGTGTGTCTCGAAGCAAGTTGTCTGCATGAGTGGCTCGCGAGAGACCCGAGGTTTTAATGTTTTTGCTCGAGTTTTTTTTTAGTTTTGTATGATCCTAGGCCTTAAATTTTTTTAAAAGGAATTTTGTCCAGGTTTAAAAGTGAAATATGAATTCTAGATTTGGAAGTAAAGGTAAATTTTAAACAAGTTTTCCAAGGAAGTTTTCAAAGTTTATATTAACTAGATTTAAGGGATATAAGATGTTCAATTTTAGAGCAAAATGTTTAAACGGGTTTTAGTTGTAAAAGTGTAATATATTAAAGTTTTCAAAGTAAAGTTAAATCAAGTTTTTAAAGTTTAAATTCTGTTTAAAATTTGTTTGGTTTATATAATTATACATTAGATTAATTATGTAATTAGCTCCTAAATGATTTCAAACAAAATTTAATGATAAGATTAAGGAGTGATTTAAGTATGTGGTATTAACTTTAATTAATAAATGATTTTTGGTATAAAATAATTTCAAGCACTTTATTAAATAAAGATTTAAATAATTTAATCGAGTTCTTGATTTAATGAAGGAAATTAAAGGACTAATTACTGGATGAAAGTAATAAAGGATTAGCTAATTAATGCAAGTAATTAAGGACAATTACTTAATGGAAGTAATTAATGGTAAATTAATGTAATTAATTAAAGGATTAATGAAGATTAATCAAAGGATTAGATAAATAATGAATAAGATTAATTAAATGATAATAAATCAATGTAAGTGATTATTGAATTAAGGATAAATGAAATTAATTATAGTTAATTAATGAGAGTAATTAAAGGTTAATTTATGTGAATGGTTAAAGGATAATTAACTTGTGGCTAATTACTTAAGGTAATTAAATCATAATTAATAAAGGATGATTAATTAAGATGATAATTAAAGGATGATTAGTTAATTGATTAGTAATTAATTAATGTTGAGTAAGCAGGATTTATAAATGATTGAGGTAATTAATTTAATTAATTTAAATTAATTAGAAATGGAGTGACTAAGTAATCTTGCTTATAAATGATTGGTTGATATTTCTGATATGAAATGTTTTGTGATATGATATGTTTGGGTTGAACAATGATAATGTGGTTATCTATTAATGATAAATTGCTGTGTAAGTGACATTCTATATTTAAAATTTGAATTGTATTCACTTGAATAACTTAGGATAAGAATGACATTGGATTCGAAGAGACCAGCGTTGGGTATCACTAAATACCCGAAACCACTTCGATTTGTAATTTATAATAATTCTTTATGGATTTGATTTTGGAATACATAGGCTGGAAAGGAATAAAAAATGTAAACTTGGTCATTTAATATATGTAATAATACTTAGATATATTTGTAAGATATGTATTTGACCATGGTAAGTTAAGAACTCGTAGTAAGGTACGAGTTACCTCGGGTTTTAAATTAGTTTACCATTGGTATTTTCATGTTAGATGGGTTTACTCACGCTGGTTTCCAGCCTGACCCGGGTGTTACTTTGATGTAATGCTCGGGTCAGACCGAGTATTACAACTTTTCAGGTAAGGACGTTCTGGAGCTCAGGAGGAGAGCTAGATGGCAGGAACGTATGGAGTGTATTCCGCTGTGATATATTGTTGTATATATGGAACATGTTGATTTTAACTGTCTAGTATTTGTGTAATGGTTAAAACTCTGATGTATTAAAATGTAAATTTACCGATACTGCTTTTCTTTGTATAACGGCTATTATTTGATATTATATTTTGATTCGCTGCGAATGTGAGATTCTGTGACTTGTTTCCTATTTCTTCTTCTAAATCCTTTCTTCTTTTCCTAACTATCTGGAATTTTCGGATCGAAAATTTTGAGTCGTTACATTTGGTATCAGAGCTGAAGGTTAAGCGAGAACCTTGGCTCTGGTGGGTTTACCCATCAAGAATAGGGTCAGTGGTACCCTAAAATGAGTTGAGTGTGTATGTGTGTGTGTGTATGAGTACTTGTTATTTTCTTATATAAAGGTTTTAAAAATGGTTTTAATGAATGATTTTTATAAAAGCTTATGTTTTATATATAAAGCAATAATTGGTTGTTGGATATTGAAATTGAATAAGAATTAAGTGAAAAATACATACATACATACATACATATATCAAAATGAGAATTGAATAGAATGAATAATACAAATAAGATGAATTAGAATTGGTTTCAAACCAGAAAATAAAATGGTTATTGTGTTTAATATTGAGATGTTTGTTTCTAGTAAATATTGATAAAAAAAATGAAATGTGTTAAGGAAGTAAACTTTTAGGTGAGTATGACTTGTAAATTAAAATGGTTTTAAATTGTGATGTTTTGAATTCCAAGTCTGGAAATATTTGAAATTGTTTCGAAATGTTAAAAGGAATAATAATTAATATTATTCAGAATATTTTTGAATGTGATCTTATTTTAAAATAAGAATTTTTTTGTGAACTTTAAAAGAATCTGTTTTGAATTAAAACCAAAGGTGGTTTAAATTTAAAATATGGCTTGGTGGGCTGATTTGTAAATTTCAAGATGTATTGAAATTTAACTTGGGGAAGTTAAATGGGCTGATTTGAATGGGAATTATGTGTAATCTCAAACAAGTTTGAGGTCTAGGAATGAGAAATGAGTGCTGTTTATGGATGCTTTATATAAATAGGATGTTTATTTATTTTGACACATTCTGCTATCATCTTGTTGTTATTAATAAATCTATGGAACTGTGAATCAAATTGTTTGAAATGAATTAAGAAATGGATTGAAATAGTATACATCCATTGCAGATAAATGAAATAAAACTTAAATTGGAAATTATTTTAGTAATTTTGATTTTTAGAAATAAAAATTTAACTTGTGAAAATGAAATCACTTTGAGCTTAAGATTTGAATATTTAGAATGAACTTGCAAACTGAAATTATTAAGGAGTGGTTTCAAAATTGAAATTGGAGAATAAATTGGATTTCAAAGATTAAACTGTTTAAAAAGGATTTAAATTATGATTTGAACCTATAAATAAGTTTATATGGAAGTAAAGGAAATTTAAGATGGAATTTTGAGTTTTGGACTCAAAATTAAATGCTTACAGAGTTCTGATCTTTTACTAGAAAACTTGAGATAAGTAAGTAAAAGTGATTTGAATAAATATTAAAATGTTGGACCCAAAATTTAATTATGTAAGGACTTGGGTTTTTAAATTAAAAGTAAAGGTTAATTTGATTTAAGTAATTAAATCAACATTGGAAAATTTGACTCGAATTTATTTAATTCGAGATGATTTAAAAAGTGGAGATTGGAATTGGGATTAATTCAAACTAGAATTGAAATGAATTGAAATTGGTTCAAATTGAAATTTGATTTGAATGATTTGAAATTGTGATTAAAGTTGAATAAGCAAATTCAAATGGAATTTGATTTGAATTTGGATAGAAATCGAGGTTAATTCAACTTGAATTGGGAATTAAAGTTAATTTAATTTGAATTGAAAATTTGATCAAATTAAAAGGAAGTGGAAATTTAAATTGAATTGATGGGGATGGAGGTTAGGAATCGAAAATTTTGGCTCTGGACTATTTTCAAAATAAATTATTTTAATGTAAATTTTCTTAAATATAATCTTCCAAGCTATTTACTATATACAACCTTTCTTTTTAAAGCCAAACTATTTTATACTTATTTTACAATTACTTGACTATTTCACATCTATTTTACAAACTAATAATTATTTTTTAACTACTTATCTACTTTTAATTTTTCAAGCTATTTTCTAAATTTAAGTGGACATAGTTCAAAATGTTTATGGTTAAATACCAATTGAGATAAAAACTGAAGTGTTAACCCAGCTGAAAATTGGGAGCAATTGTGAATGAGCGAATAGAATCATAAATGAATGTGAATAGAAAAGAGAAATTGATTTGGCTAATAATCATTGAAGATAAATACATAGGATGTACGTATATTATTCTATTCGCATAATGGTTTGATCCAGATTCGAGCACATAATTTCGAGATAATATATCAATCCGAGTTGGGATATTTCACTCAATTTTCGACGGCGAACCCGAATATGGATTTTTGATTGGTTTTGGAAACTCTCTATCATAGTTATGGCTATGCAAGGAGAATGACACATTCTGATCAAGAAACCAGATCTGAGTCCGCATTAGGATATCGAGTGGACGTACTAGTTCGGAAGTGAAATTGTGTGATCAAGTGAGCGATCAAATTTTAAAATTGTGTACGAATGGTATATTTACATCATACGTGCTTAAACGAAATTTATGTTGGAAATTTTGAAAGTAATGAACGATGATTTTTGAAAAGAGAAGTATGTTTTGAGAATATGTATATGAAATAAAATAGGGGTTGGATATTTCTATGATTAGAACTCATTTTATAGAAAAGTAATATGGTTAACAAAATTATAAAAGAGTAATCAAATTTGAATATTTGATTTGGAATAAACAAAGTTATATATCTTTGTTGTATAAGATAAATCTCCCCTTGTTGAATCTATTGCTAGGAGAAAAGGGTTTTTGAAAAGTATTTGAAGTATAAAAAGGGAATTTATACAAGTATGAAGTGATCCAAGATTTTCGAAGTTATATATATCTATATATATAAAGGATCATATGAGAATGATTTTGGAAAAAGGTTTTGGAACCTATGGATTTTGGAAAGGCTTTGGTTTTTGGGGAAAAATCAATTTTGGAAAGCCTAGTTTGAGAATTATCGATTTTGGAATAATCGATTTTGAGAAAAGGAGATTTATATGGGATTCATACTAGGCGTATGATTTGGAAGATACTATATGTGTATAGTATAAAGTGTTTTGAAAATGGGTCTGGTGAAAAAGGGGCTCCCTTGAAATGAACTTCTTAGGAGTACCATAGGTTGGTACTACCTTGAGCCCTAAGGGGTTCTAAAGTGGATCCTATGAGGAAGTCCGGACAAACTGAAGTTCTTGAGGATTATTGGGTAGCGAAAGTCGAGGGCGCTGATGCCTACAGAGGCATTTGGGTTATGCTGCGACGACAGTGTAACTTGATGCCGCTGCGATCTACTGTGGACCATAGCGGAAATCATGTGGAGGTGAATGTCAACTGTCTACGCTTGATTTTGCCGGGATGGCAACGTAACATTGGTAGACTGCGATCTATAGTCGAGTAGAGAAGTTTCATTCTTTTTGCAGCGAAATTCGAGGGCACTGATGCCTACAGTTATATAGGTTTTTGCTGTGATAGCATTGTAACATCAGATGTAGCTGCGGTCTGTAGCGGGTTCCATGGTGTAATCGAGGGGCATGGAGTGCTTACAATTATCTATGGATTTTGCCGGGATGGCAACGTAACCATCGGGTTAACTGCGACTATGGATGGGGGTGATGATTTTCAGAGCATTCTCACCAAAGATATTACCTCCATTTCAAAAATGTTTTCTATATTTTCATAAAGTTTTCGGAAATGTTTTTCAAATATTTTCACTGGGTGTTGAAAATGAGTCTACTAAGTACTTATAGATTTTCAGTCCTATGCATGATCAACGTATGACCGAATTTTTGTAAGAACAAGGGTGGACTAGTTGAGACATCGAGTTATAAAAAGTATTTTTTATAAAAACTAATTTATAATATTATGTGGATTTTAAAAATGTTTTAAAAATGATCAAAGAATAATTTATCTGGTTTTAAATTATTGAATAATTTTGGCTTCGTTCCTTTTTGGGGACGAAAAGATTCCAGGGGGGTTGGGGAGGAGTGTGATAACCCAAAATTTTGGACATCGGTTAAGTAACTGATTTTGTTTGGTTAAATAAATGGAATTTTGATAATTTAGAAATATCCGAATATATGTTTATAAATGAATTTAAAACTATAATAAATCTTACGATAGATGTAATTATGTTAATAGATATGCCAAACTTTATAATAGTGAAAATTTTAAAGTATATCCACATATAGGTATATAAATGTGTATATATATAATATATGCATGCCATGTGAAGTAGTATACATGGAAATTGGTAAAAGGTGTGGATATACATACATAAACATAAATTTAGAAAAGATAAAGCACTAAAAGACTAATGTTTATTAAGTTATATCTTAGTAGTTCAAGTTTAGAACGATTTTAATAAGGTTTATACTTTCTTTAATATAAGTATTAATATATATATATATATATATATATATATATATATATAATATAAAAACACATATAAGTATAGAAGTAAATAACAAATATAATATAAAATTATATCAAGACATTTGTACATGTTTTAACAAGTGTAGTTAAATAAATTCAAGACATTACAAGTGTTGGCTTAGATTAATATGTGTAGGCTAACAAAATAACAAGTGGCAATTAATAAAGATTTACACAACATGTTTTTAAAAGAAGAAACTAGTTTTCATATCTTTATTTATTTTTTTTGAATCTGAAATCAAGCAAAGAACTGGGATCAAACTCCAGTTCTTCAAATCTAGAAAAAAGAGAACTCAAACTCAACATCAAAAACAAGATTAGATCAACATCAACAAGCAAGATCCAAAGATCTGATCATTTCAAAAATCTGGGCCCAGATGAAAGTCTAGTTCCAGATTCATTCAAAACAGGCTTCTCTGTTCTATAACTGTGAGTAACTATTTTTTTAAACCTTTGATTTTATGTAAGAACCTGATGCATGCATGTGATCAAAGCTTAAAGTTTAATAGTGTAAGATGTCTGTATATATGTATATTATGCTTGTATGTGGGAAAAAAATTGGGTATAAATGACCGGGAGTAGGCAAATATGCCTCTGCTATTGCCTATAAGTTTTTAAATTTATTTTCAAATTCCAAAAACACTTACTCTAATTCTTTTTAGAGTTTGATCTCTAAATGAAATTTGAATATAAGATTTTAACATCAATTTTGAAAATAGTTTCAAGAATTTATGTTGATTAACCATTTCAAAAATGACAAATTACAGTAGGAAACAAATATAAGAAAAAATCCGAAGATCATAAATTGGTATTTTGATTTCATAATCATGTTTGTTCTAGGAAATAATGAATTCAGGAAATGGTTTCATAAATTTTAAGTTTATATTTGGGAAGAATTTCGAAGGTGATCAATATTTGCATTTTCATCTTATTTCGACGATCACGAGGGAGTGTGGCCTCGGGGTTCGTGTCAGAGGTGGCTAGTGGTATAAGGATGGGAGGAAAAATAATCGGCGATTTTCTGGAACGTCGTGATGGTGTGGCGAGACTAATCTAAGGTTTAAGCGTGGGTTATGGGTGTGGGTGGTTTTGAGGCCATTGCGGCATCGACGGTGCATCGAGTTCGATCGGAGAAAGGGAATGGGAGCGTAAGGTTCTGGTGAGGGTTTGGGCTAGGTGCAGTGATGGCCGGTGATTGGTGGCGGCGTTGTGGAGTGGTTTTCATTGAGCAGGTTTGGGTTTAGCTATGTCGACTTGCTCGATTTAGAATTGGGAATAGACTCATACTTCTGGGTAGAGGGGAGCGACTGTGAGGTCGTTGCCGACTTGCCTGAGGTCGTAGAGTTGATCGGAGCACCGGCCAGGCATCGTGCACGTGCATGAGTTTTCCACAATAACGGTGATGTGCTGTGTCGTTTGGAATCGGGTAGAATGGGGGGATGTTGCTCGGGTGTGTCTCGAAGCAAGTTGTCCGCGTGAGTGGCTCGCGAGAGACCCGAGGGTTTAGTGTTTTTTCTCGAGTGTTTTTAGTTGTGTATGATCCTAGGCCTTAAATTTTTTAAAAGGAATTTTGTCTAGGTTTAAAAGTGAAATATGAATTCCAGATTTGGAAGTAAAGGTAAATTTTAAACAAGTTTTCAAGGAAGTTTTCAAGTTTATATTAACTAGATTTAAGGGATATGAGATGTTCAAGTTTAGAGCAAAATGTTTAAATGGGTTTTAGTTGTAAAAGTGTATTATATTAAAGTTTTCAAAGTAAAGTTAAATTAAGTTTTCAAAGTTTAAATTCTGTTTAAATTTTTTTGGTTTATATAATTATACATTAGATTAATTATGTAACTAGCTCCTAAATGATTTCAAATAAAATTTAATAATATGATTAAGGAGTAATTTAAGTATGTGGTATTAACTTTAATTAATAAATGATTTTTGGTATAAAATAATTTCAAGCACTTAATTAAATAAAGATTTAAATAATTTAATTGAGATCTTGATTTAATGAAGGAAATTAAAGGACTAATTACTGGATGAAAGTAATAAAGGATTAGCTAATTAATGCAAGTAATTAAGGATAATTACTTAATGGAAGTAATTAAGGATAAATTAATGTAATTAATTAAAGGATTAATTAAGATTAATTAAAGGATTAGTTAAATAATGAATAAGATTAATTAAAGGATAATAAATCAATGTAAGTGATTATAGAATTAAGGATTAATGAAATTAATTATAGTTAATTAATGAGAGTAATTAAAAGTTAATTTATATGAATGGTGGATAATTAATTTGTGGCTAATTACTTAAGGTAATTAAAGCATAATTAATCAAGGATGATTAATTAAGATGATAATTAAAGGATGATTAATTAATTGATTAGTAATTAATTAATGTTGAGTAAGCAGGATTTATAAATGATTGAGGTAATTAATTTAATTAATTTAGATTAATTAGAAATAGTGTGACTAATTAATCTTGCTTACGAATGATTGGTTGATTTTCTGATATGAAATGTTTTATGATATGTTATGTTTGGGTTGAGCAATGATAACTTGGTTATCTATCAATGATAAATTGCTATGTAAGTGACATCCTGTATTTAAAATTTGAATTGTATTCACTTGAATAACTTATGTTAAGAATGACATTGGATTCGAAGAGACCGGGGTTGCATACCAGTAAATACCCGAAACCACTTCGATTTGTAATTTATAATAATTCTTTATGGATTTGATTTTGGAATAAATAGGCTGAAAAGGAATAAATGATGTAAACTTGGTCATTTAATCTAAGTACTAATACTAAGACATGATTGTAAGATGTGTATTTGACTATGGTAAGTTAAGAACTCATAGTAAGGTACGAGTTACCTCGGGTTTTAAGTAAGTTTATGCATTGGTATTTTCATGTTAGATGGGTTTACTCACGCTGGTTTCCAGCTTGACCCGAGTGATACTTTGATGTAATGCTCGGGTCAGAATGAGTATTACAGCTTTTCAGGTGAGGACGTTCTGGAGTTCAGGAGGCGAGCTGGATGGCAGGAACGTATGGAGTGTATTCCGCTGTGATATATTGTTGTATATCTGGAACATGTTGATTTTAACTGTCCAGTGTTCGTGTAGTGGTTGAAACTCTGATGTATTAAAATGTAAATTTACTGATACAGCTTTTCTTTGTATAACAGCTATTATTTGATATTATATTTTGATTCGCTGCGAATTTGAGATCCTGTGACTTGTTTTCCGTTTCTTCTTCTACCTCCTTTCCTCTTTTCCTAACTATATGTAATTTTCGGATCGAAACTTTCGGGTCGTTACACTTTTGGAATTGAAAAGTTCTAAAATACAGTTGTTAATTTTTTTTGAGAAAGTAAATATTGGGTTTTTGAAAAAAAAAGTGGTATGAAATTTAAATTGGTTTTTCTATGATGTAAATTTTGTTAAAAGTGAAATTCTTTTTGAAGAATTATAGAGCATATATAGCTCACTAGTTTCTTTATAGGTAAATGAAGATTTTAAATATAAAAAGCTAGAGTGTGTTAAGTATCAAAAACGTAGGTTACAACATTTATTGTTGTAATAGATGTTTTAGTGAAAAATAAAGGAAGCATAGTCTATGACACTATTGTTATAGTAGCTGACTCCCAGAGGAAATGTTTTTACATGACATATGAGATTTATTAATATTTATTTTAATTGAATCCATATACTAGTATTTTTGGGTTGTAGTAACGGTGTTTTACGCAACATCTGTTCTGACCGAAATAAAAATTTGTTTTGAAGATAATTTCTAAGTATAGAAATAAAGCGGTTTCTAAGTACACTTATTATTTAAATAAGTATATGGAAATGTTTTCTAGTTATGAAAATATTAAAACAGTTTTGAAAATGAGTCCTTTTGAAAAAAAAGAAGTATGTTAAATATTAGAAAGTAAATAAATTTCGTAGGAAATGTCTATTGTAAGCGAAATAGATTAAACATAATTTAATCTATTGCAATGAAATGAATAATGATATAATTTTCTATGAAACAAAATCACAAATAAAGATATTTTGTGCAAGTTATAAGGAATACGTGAAAGAGATGTACAAGGTATGGAAAGCACCATATTTTGTATAGCCTATTTCGATAAAATATAAAATAAGTTACTTGTAATTTCACATAAACATGAAATCCTCTTTTAAAGGATTCATAGAAGGTTTTAGCGTTAATGGTTTCTCATAAGAGAAATAGTTCCAATACATTAAGGTATAAAACCATTAGGTGTAATAAGAAGTGTAATAATTAGAGACAATGTTAGTAAGGAGGGGTGTTATAGAGAGCCTTAGTAGGAAAGATAAGCAATAAAAATTTCATATTTTTCCATTGATTATGCGCATTGGTTACTTGCCTTTGTAGAAAGTCCCCATTTGTAGTAAGTTAGAAACTCCTCCAACGTTAGGTAATTGGAAGAGTAGGAAATTTAAGGTTTTTTGATAAAATAATTGTTCTTATCTATTCCACTTTTTGTAAATTTGAAAATCTATGAAAAGAAGATATTTTAAAAGCATGTGAGGACATTTTTGGAAGTCAAGAAAAAAAATTATTTAAGGACAATCATGTCGTGTTTTAAAGCAAAATTGTTTGGTCAAAAAGTAATAAGTTTTTAGAAGAGAAAAACTTAGTGACAAAATAAATTTAAAAATCCGTTTTTTTATGGAAATCTGTAAAGGTCTTTAAAAGGATAAGAGGAATAAGTTTTGAACTTAGAATTTGTAAGTTTCCCCCTCTAGGTTTAGGGGATAGTTTAAATTCAAAAAATAACTATAAAAATGTAAGTCTCGAAAGATAAAATATTAAGTAACCAAGTACCTTTGAATTTAATAGAAACTTCAAAGTAACACTATTAAAGGTAAGAATTTTGGAATTTGATGTTTCAAAAATTTATAAGCTTTAATTTTTGAAATGAAATGATAAATACCAAACCAACCTTTTAAATATGGAATAGATAGGAATCATATCCTAGGTGTGACGGGAAAAGTGTAAGGCTACAGCAGTGATTACTTTTAGTAGTAATAATAAAAATTCCTGTAAAGTGTATAGCACACTAGTGAGAACCTAGGAATGTTGCTTCATGTGTGTAGACCATAGAAGAATAGTGAAGTGATATTAGTAAGATAGTAAGACACATGTGTTTGGGATAGGTAGACCTTAGTTGGGGAAAAATGAAAGGTAAAGGTAAAGAAAAAAATTTCCCCAAACTTAGTTGCATTTTTAGATAGAGACTGCATAGATTTAAACCCTTATTCGTTGCAGAAAATGAGACTTGATTATTGCATTTTAAGTATGGAATGGGAAAGAGAATAGATCCTACTCATCGTGAGTAGCACAATGTAAGTTAGTAACAAGTAATAGGCGGCAAGAGGAGCATATGAGCTACTTAGATTCCTAGAGTAGCAACATTCTATAGGACCATTTTCACCCTAGAGGGGAGGGGGGGGGGGTGAATAGGGTGACACTAATATTAATAAAAATTAATTGTTAATCGGCGAATTTTCTATCGAATTAGAAAACCGTTGAAAAATTTTAAATTAAAAATAACCGCAAGCGCACGGCGTACACTTGAAGTACGTGGCGAATACGGGTCGATCCGTAGGGAGTTGTTAGAGTTTTAAAAATCTATTCAGTCAAATTAGACCAAATGGAGGAGAAATTGTTGACTAAAACTAAAATGAAGCTAAAACTAGAATTAAAATGTGATTAGAAAACTATTGACTAGAGAATAATTTAGAGGCAAATCCAATCTTAAATTTTTGTAAATCAACAGACACATAACTTATGATCTATAACTTTGATATTAAGTGAAATAATCATTGCATTTATCATAAGTATGGTTTGTTTATGTTATTAGTTAACATACCTCATACCATCAAACTATAATACAACAATTATACCACTTATAATTCTCATGAAAATGAAGCCAAAGCAAAAGCCATTTTAAGTATGATCTATTTACCATTGTGACTAGTAATATAGATCGTCAAATTTCATTTCATAATCAAAAATTAATTAGCAAATGATGATATAAATTGTGTTTATGTTGAATAAGAATAGCTCATTTGCATAAGCAATATAAGCTATCAAACCTACTTGTATAAACTTACATCAAAATTCACATTCATGAAGCATAAACAAAGAGATCATAAATTATAAAAATGTTGAAATTACATAAAGTTAGAGAGCTTCATTACCCCTAAATTGAAGGGGTTTAGCTACTCATTTGTGGCATTGAAGCAACATAAGTAAATTTCAACATTAGAAAGAAAAGAGAATAGAAAATAAGCAAAGAAAGCAAAAGAGATTAGCTACTAACTACTTGCATTAATGTAAATCTAAGCTATGAGCATAAAGAGAAAGAGAGCATACAAATAAACATTAATAAAACAAAGAAACACATGTAGAAAAGAGAGAAGAAAGAGGCTTGGAAGCCATTTTTATTTCATAGAACATTTAGCTTACACTTTGATTTCTTAATTTCCTAAGTAAAATGAAAGAGTAGAAGATGGTTTCATGTACATAAGAGGGCAATATACATGCATAAAACCCTAATTCTATTTTTAGGGGGCTTTCTAAAATGCCCTTTAGGAAGTGTGGCCACCAAGTAACCATTAGCCACTAATTAATCCATCATTTGTTGTGCATGAAGCTTTATCCTCCACTTAGTTGTCCATTAGCTCATAATTGTACATTTAGGTAAGTGAGTGGGGTCCTCCATGATCTTGAACTTGAATTATTTTCTCTTCATTCCTTTGTATTTTATTTGTGCATGCATGTATCTTCATATAAGCCTCTTCCATATGCATCCAAATTCCTACGAAAATCATCAAAATGTCCAAGTAAAAATTTCTCAAATTTGCACATGCACAAAAAAGACCATTTTGCCCTTAAATGAAGATGAAAATATGATGGTTTTGAAAATAATTGAATTTTGATTTTAACATGTACAAATGCCCAAATATGATGTTTATTTAAATAAAAAAGACAGAAAATATGGATGTAAATATATGCACATTTACGTGCACATCAAATACCCCCACACTTATCTTTTTATTCGTCCTCGAATAAAGGAGCACTAAGATAAATCTGTTTTCGTAGGGAGCTCGATTGCATTGAGCGTATGCAACAAGCCGTTAAACCCCTGAGTGTCTCCAGTCGGATGAGTGTTGTCTCGTGAGGGTTTTTAGCGGATACTACCCACAAAATCCAATGCAAAGTGAAAATATTTACAAAATGCAAGATTTATTTACAAAGAGATGAATGCGATTTTTTGGAAATATATACAAATGAAAGGTTTACTTTTAAATAGACTCAATAGGTTAAATACAAGTTTTGGTCATTGCCTTGAAAATTTAAGTCATTTACTCATCAAAATTTCCAATAAAAATCAACTTGTCATAACAGATAGACCATAGTTTGGCTAGTTGTTTCGGTTGATAACACAATGTAATTATGAAATGGATCCTTAGTCGATTATCAAAGTTTATTAAAGTGGTATTTTCATTTCTTTTCAATAACAAGTTTAATCAAACAAGTTAAAATAGTGCTAGGATTTCAATTGCTTGCTCTCTCATTATTTGCAAGAAAAATTACACACCTAGCTCAGGTAAACTGAGGCCAGATATACCACCCATGCACTGCCTTTCGGGCTTATATGAGGGGAGCATAGAGCATGGCGAGTGCATACACTTTCGTGCATAAACCTATCGAACGTAGGTGGTTTTTATTAAGTCTTTTTTTTACATGTGTTCCATACATGCATAACCGTGAGGACTTTTAAATGAGTATGAAAGCACATAATCAAAGATTCCAAGTAATTCACCCATGCATAACCGTGAGGACTTTTAAATGAGAGTGAATACTTTGGATGTTATTATTATTTTTTATATTTTTTATATTTTTAAGAGTGAGAGTTTTTCAAAATCATCTTAGCACCATTTAACTTAGAAGATAAAAATGTTATATCATTTACTTTAAATTTACCATTTTTTTAAACAAAGATTTTCAATTATGACATACTTCATAATTAACACATACGAACCTTCCTATATACTAGTTAAACCATTGTTATTTGTAATCAAACTTCATTTTTATTTTTGTTACAACAAGTAAACTTTCAAAAATTTCAATTTTATTAACCAAAACTTATACTTATCTCATAGCGTTTCTTCAAAAATAAATCAAAATGCTACAAAATGGTTTTGAGATTTAGAAAATTTGAGATTTTTTTAAAGCACGAAAATAAAAATTAAAAAATGCCATGAAACTAAAAAAAATAAAAATGAGACTCCCCCCACACTTAATTTTGACTGTGTCCCCACAGTCGATGCATGATATAATGAGTGTAACGGGGAAAAATATATACATATTTACAAAAGAGGGTTAACATTCTTACTAGACATAGCTTGGCTCATGAAGGATTATGAGCTCCTCCTCTTGGTTATTTGGAAATTCCAAGAAAGGTTTCAAACGATGACCCTTGACTTTGAAAATTGATCCATACCTAGGGTTTTCTATTTCTACGGCACCATGTGAAAAAACAGTTCGTGCCACAAATGGTCAGGTCCATCTTGATTTCAGTTTCCTCGGAAATAAATGAAGTCTCGAGTCATATAAAAGAACTTTCTGGTTAGGCGAAAATGTTTTCCTTAGGATTGAATTATCATGAAAAACTTTGGTTCTTTCTTTGTAAAATTTCTCATTTTCGCACACATCGTTCCTAAGTTCTTCTAGTTTGTTGAGTTGTAGTTTTCGGTTTTCGCCAGCTTTTTCAAGATCAAAGTTTAAGTTCTTTATTGCCCACAATTCTTTGTGTTCAATTTCAATGGGTAAACGGCAAGCTTTACCGTAAACTAAACAAATTAAGGACATCCCAAGGTTAGTTTTAAAAGCAGTATGGTAAGCCCAAAGCGCATCGGTTAATTTCTGAGACCAATCTTTTCGATTTTTGTTGACAGTTTTTTTCAAGTTTTGTTTTATTTGACGATTCGAAACTTCAACTTGCCCACAAGTCTGAGGATGATACGGAGTGGATAACTTGTGGGTTATCGAGTATTTCTTCATTAAAGTTTCAAAAGAACGGTTACAAAAATGGGTTCCGTTATCACTGATTATTGTGCGAGGTGTGTCGAACCTCGAAAAGATGTTTTCTTTGAGAAATTTAACAACAATTCTATGGTCATTGGTCTTGCACGGGGTGGCTTCGACCCATTTTGAAACGTAATCGACAACGAGAAGGATATATAAGTTTCCAAAAGAATTGAGAAAATGTCCCATTAAATCGATACCCAATACATCAAAGATTTCGATCGTAAGAATGGGGTTTGGAGGCATCACATCTCGTCGAGAAATTCGTCCCAACATTTGACATCGATCGGAAGTTTTACAAAATTCAAACGAGTCTTTAAAAAGAGAAGGCCAATAGAAACCACACCGAAGCACTTTTTTCACAGTTTTTCGAGGACCAAAATGTCCACCACACGCTTGATCGTGGCAAAACGAAAGAACACTCCTTATCTCATTATCCGGAATGCAACGTCGGATGATTTGGTCGGGATAATATTTGAACAAGTATGGATCGTCCCAATAGAAATATTTCACTTGGGACATGAATTTGTATTTGTCCTGTTTGGACCATGATGAGAGGGTTTCTTTAGTGACTAAGTAGTTCACTTTATCAGCGTACCATGGGTCGAATGAAATTGAAAGAAGTTGTTCATCGGGGAAGTTTTCATTGATCGGCAAAGAAGATGGTGCGTTCGAAAGACGAGACAAGTGATCAACTATGACATTATCAGATCCTTTTTTTCTTTGATTGTAAGGTCAAATTCTTGTAGTAAAAGGATCCAACGAATCAAATGGGATTTAGCATCCTTTTTAGCAAAGAGATATCGAAGCATAGAATGGTCAGTGCAGATCGTAATGTGTGAACCTATCAAGTAAGGTCGAAACTTTTAGAGAGCAAAAACTACAGCTAGAAGCTCTTTTTCGGTTGTTGTGTAGTTGAGTTGAGCGTTGTTCAAAGTCATATTCGCGTAGTAAATGACGTGAAGGATCTTGTTGATGCGTTGTCCTAAGACAACACCAACAGCAAAGTTCGAAGCATCACATTATTTCGAAAGGAAGATCCCAATTAGGTGCGCAAATGATTGGATCAGAAATGAGTTCGTTCGTAAGACGTTCAAAAGAAGAGATGCAATTAGAGTTAAAATCGAAAGGAACGTCTTTTCCAAGAAGAGTCGTCAAAGGACGAGCGATTTTGCAAAAGTCTTTCACAAAGCGTCGGTAAAAGCCAGCGTGTCCTAAAAATTATCGAATGTCCTTAACAGATTTGGGAAGGGGTAGATTTGCAATTACGTTGATTTTCGCTTTATCTACCTCAATGCCTTTATTTGAGATGATATGTCCAAGGACTATGCCTTGTTTGACCATAAAGTGGCATTTTTCCCAATTCAAAGTCAAATGTTTTTCTTTACATCGATTTAGAACCAACTCGAGATGATGTAAACATTAGGAAAAAGAATCGCCAAAGATTGAGAAATCATCCATAAAAACTTATAGAAAGCATTCTATCATGTCGGAAAAGATTCCAACCATGCATCGTTGGAAAGTCGCAGGAGCGTTGCAAAGTCCGAATGGCATACGTCGATAAGCAAAGGTACGGAATGGACACGTAAAAGTCATTTTCTCTTGATCTTTGGGAGCGATTGGAATTTGGTTATAGCCGGAATAACCATTAAGGAAGCAGTAAAATTCATGGCTGGCTAAACGTTCGAGCATTTGGTCGATGAAAGGAAGGGGGAAGTGATCCTTACGTATTGCGGCATTTAGTTTTCGATAATCAATGCAAACACGCCAACCCGTTTGAGTACGAGTTGGAATAAGCTCATTTGAATCGTTCTTGACATCGGTTAGCCCAGACTTTTTTGGTACAACGTGAATTGGGCTAACCTATGAACTATCAGAGATTGGGTAAATGATTCCATTATCGAAAAGTTTAAGAATTTCATCACGGAATCTTTCATTTTTGGATTAAGCCTTCGCTGCGCGTCACGAGTAGGCTTGGCATCGTCGATTAAATGGATGCGATGTTGAACAAGAGTGGGACTAATTTCCTTTATATCGGAAATCGTCCATCCAATTGCTTCTCTTTTTTTTAGAAAGAATAGAGAGTAACGAGGTTTCTTGATCAAGAGAGAGAGTTGCGGAAATTATGACGGGTAACATTTCGTCTTCACATAAGTATGCGTACTTAAGGTGATCTGGAAGTGGTTTGAGGTACAACTTCGAGAGTTTTTTGATCAAAGAGTTGGATTGAGATTCGGGCTCAACTTGAAGCGATTCAAAGGGAAGAGTGTATTCAATCTAGTTGGGAATTTCGCGAAATAACTTTTCGTACTAGGCTTCATGTTCGTCGTTAAGGTCAAGTGTATCGTTTTTGAAGTTTTCGTGAATGGCACTAAATTCCAACGTTTCGTCACGAGGTTCATTCGATTAGATTTCAAAATTGAAAATGTTAAGATCCAAAGTCATGTTCCCAAAAGAGATTTTCATTGATCCGTTTCGACAATTGATTAAGGCATTTGAGGTGGCTAAGAATGGTCGGCCTAAAATCAATGGAATTTGACTCGAGGGATTTATCACGGGTTGTGTTTCGAGAACTATAAAGTCAATATGGAATATGAATTGCCCTACTCGAATAAGCACATCCTCGATTTCTCCCACGGGCTTCTTAATCGAACGATCAGCGAATTGAAGTGTAACTTTTGTGGGTTTGAGCTCACCTAAACCTAATTGTTCGTACACGGAGTATGGAATCAAGTTGACACTCGCTCCTAAGTCTATCAAACATTTGTTAATTGTCTTATCTCCAATTGTATAGGAAATTGTAGGGCAGCAAGGATCTTTGTATTTAGCGGGCATGGAATGAGATAAAACTTCACTCAAACTGGCGGCTAAGAAGACTTTTTTGGGCACTTGAGTGTGTCGCTTTTGGGTGCACAAGTCCTTAAGAAATTTCGTGCACGTGGGGACTTGCTGAACGATGTCAAGAAGTGGAATGTTAACTTTAACTTGTTTATAAATTTCCAACATCTTTTCCATTTGGTCCGAGTGTTTCTTTGGTCGAAGACAATGTGGAAATGGAACACAAAATTTGGTAGGTGGGTCTACTCGAGTTGAAGAGGAAGAGTTTTGATTGGCATTCGATTGGACGTGTGGCTTCCCGTTCTGTTTAGATTCGTTTATTGTTTTAGAAACGTCGAGAGAGATTTCTCTTAAATCGTTTGGGCTAATGACTTGATTATCGATTTGTTTACCGGAATGTAAAGTTGTGATAGCATTCAATTGGGTGACATTGCTATCTTGAACAACATAGGCTTGATTTGAATTTGCATTTTGATTTCTAGGATTTGGAAGGGGCTGGCTTGGAAAAGTGCCTCGTTCGCGTTCACCTAAAGATGTGGCTAATTGACTTATTTGCATTTCGAGTGTTGCAATTGATTAGTTCGTGTTTTGCATATATGAATTTAATGATTGCAAATTGTTGTTTGATTGATGTCTTTGAGTAGCTTCCTTTGCCAGCGTTTCAAGAGTTTTCTCAAGTGAAGTTAAACATTTATTGTCTTAGGGAGGATGAGCAGAATTAGTTTGAAAATTTGATTATTGTGGTTGATTATGGGACGGACCCACAAAGTTTGGTTGAAAATTGTTAGGCTGAAAGGGAGGATACGAAGCATTATTCAGAAATGCTTGAAAATTGGGATGAATTGTATTCGTATTGGGATTGTTTTGGTTCCATGCAAAATTCGGATGATTTCTCCAACCCGGATTGTAAGTTGGAGAAAGTGGATCGTTCTTGGCTTTATTGAAAGCATTGATTAGTTCGACAGAATTGGGACACTGATCGGCTATATGATTAGGATCGTTGCATTTATAACACATTGGTTGGGAAGCTTGGTTCATTTGATTCGATGAGAAAACGTTATCGAAATTTTTAATCATTGCGTCGATTTTAGCTTCCAAAGCAAAAGAAGATCCCGTGACGACCCGAAATTTTTGTATATTTGAAATTTGAATATTTAATTAATTTTAAATATTCAGAGGTTAATTTTTAACTTGAATTTCAAATATCAACATTTGTTGGATAATTAAATATTGAATTTAATTATCAAAATTGGGTAAATTATTGAATCTGGAATTTTAAGCCTGGAAACAAATAATTTGAAGGCTTGTAAAATTTATATTAATAATACTGAAGATGATAGAATTTTTAAAATTGGAATTTCAAAGCGTTTTGTTAAGTTTTGAAATTTTATATTGTTTAAATTGAATTTAAAAATAGCCTTTCGAGGCACAGTCTCGGAATTCGACGAAACCAGTTCCGTTGGATCCGTAATATAGAATTATTATCGGATTTCAATTTTCGTAGTGTTTGGAGTGACCGTTTGGTTGTACGATAAGTAAACGCATTGAAAATTTTATTGAGACGATTTGAATTTAGATAATACACCATTCAAATCACAGTCCAAATAATTTCACATCAGAATTTTTAAAGCTTTCATTTCAGTCGTTGTACCCAACTGGCTGGAGCACGCAAACATCTTTTCCTTGTTCCCTTTCCAATTGATATCACGCAATCTTCCTCAGGAATTTTCAACGCAAGCAGTTAAGAAAATTATAGCCGACACTATATTCATTCCTTTTCCTTTCCAGTTTTTCAAACTAAAGAAATAAATTGTAAATCTAGGGCCGTAGTAAACCTTCGAAAAAAATTAACTATCGTTCACCATATTTTCCCTCTCCTCGCGCGATTCGAAACTCGCGTTTGTGGCAGCAGAAGTCTTCGTCTACGGGGAATAGGGGGAGTTGGAATCGAGCTTATTCTCTGGAGCTGCTTGATTTAGGGGACGCATGCGAATTTGGGCATGTGACGTCGATCTAGGGCAGCAGAGTCGAGCTCGATGTTATCACGTGGCCAAGGTTCGTGATAACGGAGAAGCGGCGACGATGGTCAGTAGGCGTCACGTTCTTTGGAGGCTCGCAATTTGAAGTGCAAGAGGAGGATGGGAACGGGAACACGGGGATTTATGCTTGTGTGTATCGGCATTAGAGTAGCGGTCGACGATCTGAGGTGAGGCATCGGCGGCTCTGGAGTTCGCTGGTGGAAGTGGGGTCGCAGCAGAGTAAGTGGTGGTGGGCCGACATTGTGGAGTGGTTCGGCGAGTTCCAGTTGCGATGGGCTGAGGTATTTTTGCCTTTCGATTCAATAAAATGTATTTTACATTTGAAAATTTATAGCTGTTTGGAATATTAGTGAAGTACAAATGTTTATAGGAATATATATATAGACATATACAAAATATTTAGCTTACTGTTATTATATATTTAGATCAGAAAACAGAGAAAATTTTATATTAAAAGTAAAGCATTTATTTTGGTCGTTTGCTGTAATATATAAGTTTATATAAAGTGGGAATTCGAATTTATATAGATTTTCAAGTATATTCGTAGTTTCAATAAAATAAATATGTATATATTCATATTTTAGTTTACTAGTTATTTCAAAATAATTTATAAAAGGAAGATTAGTTTAAACTATAAGTATTTGTTCAGAATAAATTATTTGATAAAGTTAGATCACTGGTTAATTAAATTTATCAGATGAAAATTGATTATTAAGTTAATTCAAATATTAATAGATTGTATACCGTTTATATAAGGTCTGAAAATCGTAAGGAGAATAATTAGTGTAATTAACTTATATTAATTACTTTTTAAACAAAGGGATTTTTATAGGAAAATTATTAGTTAAATTAAAATTAATTAATAGTAATGGATTATCTGATTATCTCAGATATTAGTAAATTATATAATGTTGTTCAAGGTCTAAATTTATGGTGGAATTGGCGAGATGGAAATGGATTGCCAAACAAAAAAATCAAAGGTGAGTTAATCTCACTCAGCTGAATTTAAATTTCAATTTAAATGATTAAATTTAAATAATTGTTTGAATGGTTAAATTGATTGATGTGCTATAGTATGGTATATTTTGGGATTGGTATTTATATTGTGCTAACGTCTGTGGGTGCAGGGAAAACAGGTTGGAGGGATCCAACTGGACCCCTCAACTTTTATTTAAAATTATTTAATATTCTCTATTGTGATTATTTGATATTCTATAATGGATTATGTGGAAATATTGAATGCTATGGCTTGATTGATATAATTGGGTATAATGAATTATCGAAAATATATAAACTGGATTTTGGAAAGAAAATAAAAGAAGTGAATGTGTAAGAAAATAATTATAGAATAAATTTAAGAATGAATTGGGAAAGAAATACAGTGACTTTAAAATTCTAATAAATACATCTTGAGCATGGAAAGGAAAATTTGAATAAACAGAAAGTTAATGAATTTTAAAATTCAGTGTTATTATTTAAAAAGAACAAAACATTTATTTAAAATTTAAGATTTAAATTATTGAAAAGAATAAAGAAGAAACTGGGAATAACCTGAAATTTGTATTTTTCAGTTAAAAAGGTTTGAAATCAAACGGAAAATAATAATAATAAAGTCCATAACTAATGAATTTTGAAATGAACTGATAAGTAAAGAAATTTATTTCAAATGAAGTAAATTAGAAATCAATTTGGAAAATTGATTTAAGTGATTGAGATTGGAAATTCTTCCTGGATAACCAAGTACGTTTTCAAGGTAAATTTTTAAATATAAATTAAAAGCTTTTCAGTTGTTTTAAAAAAACAAGTTTTGAAAAAATTATTATTTCTAAATATTTAAATTTTAAAGTAAGTATTTCCTTTTAATCTATTATGGTAGTAATTATTTAAAGAGTGACATAGTATTTTGTTTTTAAAAGTGAAAATCTAGTTTTATATTTTATTATGTAACCTTATTTTCAAATATTCTTATAGTATGTATTTTTAACAAATTATTGAAGTAGTTTTAACTTAAATGTATTAAAGTATATTTCAAAGTAAAGTGTTTTAAATTATTTTAAAAATCTAGTTTTGTGCTTGGTGATTTCAGTGGAGATAGAAAATATTCGAGAAAGTTATTATGAAAAGAAAGATGGTTTGAAACTGTTTTCAAAGGGTTGAAATAGAAATTTATCTTGTTAAGATATTTTTTTTGAGGTGAATAAATAATTTGGGAAATTATTTGTTGTTGGATGGTTGTTTGTGAATATTAATTGATAGTTAAATCACCGACTATCAATATTGGACAAATGCGTTGATCGTTTCGAAGAGATCGGGATCGGGATTTATTTCTCGAAAACCACTTCGATCCAATTTGTACGTTTCATGGGAAACGAGTGTGAATTCGAAGATGGAGCAGTGAAGTGCAAGGGCTAGTCTCTACTAATCATGAGGATATTTCCGAAATGGATGTAGTAGGAATTGTGCCTTCGGTTCCGTTCGAACCTGCGACGGACTTGAATGGATGAATGCTTTCGGAACATCGTCAGGTGGACGATGGGCATTCTAAGGGATATGTTCTAAAAAGGTAAGGCTTAGCCTCAAGCCTCATCAAATAGGAATAACTTAAAATCAGGGGTTATGCAGCAAGGCTAGGTGGGTAGCACCCAAGCAGGGTGAGGTCATCCCTGTCTAGATGTCCCTTCTTATTTCGGCTTAGTGGTGTGGTTGCAGATCCCAACCGCGGGGTGATCTCACTCGGGATTATCCAGTAAGGGGTAGTTCCGGTCTTGTGTTGTAGGGGAGCGGGCGTACTCCTCGGTACTGTGATCTAGGCCACGTACTATAACAGGTGGTACCCCAGTGCCTAGTCATTAGTTGGAAATACATTCTCCCTACGAGCCTTGTACGAGTTTTGTTTGTATTACCCACTTTGTGGCTAGTAGCTGGAATTTAATAATGTAACAATTTCGGCTATTTTATAAGTATTTGTAAATAGACCCTATTATAATATCAGAGGATTTCTATAAGAAATTGTTTTAGCTATCGTAAGGTAAAAATCCGACATGTTTATTTATGGCATGGTCTTACCAGATGCTTTTATTTTCAAAATTTTTTTGAAACCTTAATAATCAATTGAGTGTGATTTTCTCACGCTGGTATTCCAGACTGACTCGGGTGTTATTTAATTGTAATGCTCGGGTCAGACCGAGTATTATAAGATACAGGATATGATGCGGTGGAGCTCAAGAGACGAGCTAGATGACGATATGTACTTTCGTACTTGTTTGTATACATATTCCGCTGTGTTGTTTAGTTGTGTATCCAGTTGTATGTTATTGATGTTGAGCTGTGATTAATGTACTCTGATGGTGTAATATATAAACAGAGAAAAAAAGATTTTGAGTAAAGATTATTTGTTATCTATTATATTTTATTCCGCTGCGATGGTTAGATTCTGATATTGTTTTCTATTTTCTTCTTCTACCTCTTCTTCTTTAACCCAAATGGTTCGTATTTCTGTACATCTTGAGTTGATTGACGTAGAATAGTGTTGACTCAAGGGGTATGGATTTGCGGGTCGTTACACTTGGTATCAGAGCTGAAGGTTGGCGACAACCTTGGCTTTGGTGGGAATTACTCATTGAAATAGAGTCAATAGTACTCAAGGATGAGTTTAAGTATATTAATAGATATGAGCTGGTATTTGTTAGTGAATATAAAATGATTTTATATTGTGTTGATTGGTTTATTGAGTAGATTATGGATTCTGGTCAATACGAGTAATTAACGTTATTGATAGGGATCTCTAAACACTTGAGTAGAACAATTCGACACAGTATTGTTTTAGAAAGGGTAAATGAAATAATTTTACCCAAATTATTTTTGTATATAAAGGAAATAATTTTTGTAAATTATTATAGTATTTGGTTGTTTGGTTGTTTGGAAGTGATAATATTTATTTATTATCATTAAGAGTGAAATTGAATAAGAAAGTGAAAACTTATAACCAAAGTTGAAAGAATAAATTTATATAACAAAATGGAATTTGAAAATATAGATTATAAATGTAACTTATAAATTGAAATAACTTTATATACAAATGAGATTGTAATTTTGAAATAAAATTTCATAGAAACATTTGAAATTAAAATGAGATAAAATTCCAGAGAATGTTTGAATATAGATTTAAAGGGATTGCAATTTGGAATTTTTGGGAAAATTTAAATTCTTTTGGATTTGAAAGTGGTTTTCAAAGGTTTTGGAGATATAATAGTATTATTTCAATAATATTTTTGTGTTGAATTTGAAATCTGGGAGATTTGAAATTGAAAATATTTGGAAATGTTTTCAAAGAGATAAAAGCACTAAACTCTTCTCGGTCACTAGAAATAACTTCGGTGATGACTACAGCATCATCGATGTTCATTTTCGAGTTTCCAAGAGAGGGCTTGCTACCTTGATGTTTTGGCTCGGTGTTTGTTTGAAAAAGCTATGGTTGATTTTAGAAATGCAAAGTATTTTGAGATGTAGTTGATTTCAAAGGGGATCTTGAAATTTTGGAAATTGTTTAAACTCTAGAATCTTATTTAAAAATGTTTGTGAAATAATAAAAATATGTTGGCTAAATAAAATGTATAATTCCGAGTTAAAAAGTAAAACGTGAATGGGATTGGTTGTCTATTGATGAAAGTATGAAAATAAATAAGTTTGTGACTTATAAAATTTAGAAGTGAAATAAATAAGCCAAAATAAAATTTATTTGAATTTTGGGAAGCGAATTAAAATTCAAAACTTAAATTATAAAATAAATTACCTCTAGTAAAATAGTTAAAGCGGTTTTGAGATAAAAATCAAATATTGGGAATGAACCTTGAATAAACAAATTAATAATTAATTGGTAATGAAATATGGAGATGGAACTTGAATTGGTTAAATGAAAGTCGAATACCAATTTAATGTGGCAAATGTTTTGTTTGTAAATAAATTATGAAATGAGTATTTGATATAACCAATATGGAATGTTCCAAGATTAATAAATGGATTTAAATAAATTGAATGTGGATATGGAATGCGAAATAAATTGAACGAAATCAATTAAAATGAAATCAAATTAAGTATAGATTGAATTGGTATTAATTTAAAATAGTTATAAGCAGGAATGGATATTCTTTTAAGTAAATATCACTGCATTTGCATAAAAAAATTGTCGTTTGACGTAAACGAGATTATATAAATTCTATGGATTAACAGAAGCTAATAAAGTTGGTTTTGAATCAATTGTAATAAATATGAGCTTGTTTGGATGAAAAATAAATTGAATGTAAGCAATGAAGTGTAAATGAATTCAGCTTGGATTGTCGGTGAATTGAATATAATTGGAAGTATGAAATTCAAAATTGTTGACTGAATAAACTAATTTAAATTAGTTAGTAGATGAAATTGGTTGGTAATTGAAATCAAATTAAGGATTTAAATTGGAAAGTGCTTATATATATATATATATATATATATAACTTGAGTCTTAAAGTTGAAATAACTTGACGAAAAATAAAATAACTTAAGTAATATATGAATAAAAGCTTGATTTAAGTAAAATTGTGAAATGGTTGTGTCGAGTTTTATGAAATGATTTTAAATAAAACTTGTTTGGTAAATGAAATGAAATTAGTAATTGAGTTAATTAACGTAAGTTATATTAATGAGAATTTGACTTCGGAAAAATGGGAGTTGGATTGCTTTTGGGATTAATTCATTTTAAATGAGTTTGTTTGGACTAAGAATGAAATTGAGTTAAGTAGAGAGTTGTGTAATCATTTGAATTGAATAGGATGGTTTGAATATGGATTGAAAGCATTTAAATTTGTGTTGGAGCCTAATAAATTTGCTTATGGTAAGTGTTTAGTGGATATTGCTTATGTACGTATGTGTTTAGCTATTGAAATTAAGTGGAATGTTAATAAGCTTTGTATATTTGTCACTTACATGTTTAAATTGAGTAAGCACAGGTTTTTGGAAGCCGTTGACTGGTTTTGCCTGCGATAAATGCTAAAATAAATAAGCCGCTTACTTAAAAATGCTAAATAAGGTACGCCTACGCAATACAAATAGGAAATATGAACTATTTTTCTGTTTTCCGACCGTGTGGGTCGATGTATATATATTTATATCTTTTGTCAAATTGCAAAAGCTCCTCCTTATAAAGGAGACTCTGCCAAAAAATTTTGAAAATTTTGGGAGTTAGAATTATTTTGAATCTTTTGAAAATTTTCACTAACGACAAATGATTTAAAATTGGTGAGCAAAAAAAGAATTGAAACTGAATATTGAAATCTAATTTGAATAAGAACGTGAATGTAAGGTAAAGTGAAATCGAAGGAACTAAAAAAAAGGGTAAAGTTTGCAAATAAACTTTTACTTGAGATTTTAAATAAATTAGTAAGTGAAACTAGCAAAAGGTATTTAGATTTGAAAGTATAGTAAATTGAAGCAAATTGAATTCAAATGGAATTGTAAAGACAAAGTGAATAAAAATGGATATAAACTCCAATAGTGAAGTGAAAATAAATATAAGAAGTATATAAAATACTTATATTGAACTTAAGAAATGAAAGGTGAAATACTTAAGTAAATTTGGTGTTGAAAGTATGCTAAGTAAATGATTGAATGAAGATTAAAACTCACAGTAGTGAAACGGGAAAATTGTGAAAAAGAGAATAACAATCAAAATGAATGTGAATGAAAAGGGAACTGATATAATAGATAATCAATAATTACGTAAGGTGTACGTATATTATTTTATTCGCATAGCTATATTGATCCAGAATTCGAGCACAGAATTTCGAGATAGTTATATCGATCCGAGTTAGGATTTTTCACTCGATTTTTGACGGCGAACCTGGATATGGAATTTTGGTTGATTCTGTAAATTCTCTATCATGGTTTGCAGCTATGCAAGGAGAATGATGGTTTCTGATCAAGAAACCAAATCTGAGTCCGTACTAGAAAGTCGGGTGGACGATACTAGTTCGGAAGTGAAATTGTGTGATCGAGTGAGCGATCGAATTTGATATTGCGTACGGATGATATATGTGCATCGTACGGGCTTAAGTAAATCAAATATTGAAAATTTGTAAAGGAATGCATAAAATGGTTTTGAAGCTGTAATTGGATGTTATTGCTTAGTAGGATATACAGGTGTATAAAGGCAATGGATAAATTGGGATTTTTGATTTTAGAAGATAAAAATTTAATGGCCCGACTAAATATGTATTTGAATTTCTATATGAAATTTGAATGGGTTTTTGATCTAGCCATTTGGCTTTTTTTTTCTTTTGAGATTTGGGAGGCCGTAGAGCCATTTTGTAGTAGTAACGAGCTAACCGCGCAAAGGAGACGTTGGTGAAATTTTTCGAAAATTTAGGGAGTTAGAAAAATTTTGAGAAAATTTTGATAATTCAAAATTCTGTTTTTAATTTAAAATTTGAGTTGATAAGTAAGTGATATTGTTTGGGACTTATGGATAAGTTTGAAAGGTTAGGAAAAGGGTTAGTGGGTCTATGATAAAAGATTTGTTTGGTAAGTTGTTAAAAAAAAACTATTTGGGTTGAGGAAATAGATAATGGGTTATGGATCATTCTTCCTAACTAGTAATTTTGGGGACGGAATTCTTTTAAGGGGGGAATGCGACGACCCGGAATTTTTGTATATTTGAAATTGGAAAATTTAATTAATTTTAAATATTTAGAGGTTAATTTTTAACTTGAATTTCAAATATCAATATTTATTGGATAATTAAATATTGAATTTAATTATCAAAATTGGGTAAATTATTGAATCTGGAATTTTAAGCCTGGAAACAAATAATTTGAAGGCTTGTAAATTTATATTAATAATACTGAAGATGATAGAATTTTTAAAATTGGAATTTCAAAGCGTTTTGTTAATCTTTGAAATTTTATATCGTTTAAATTGAATTTAAAAATAGCCTTCCGAGGCACAGTCTCGGAATTCGACGAAACCAGTTCCGTTGGATCCGTAATATAGAATTATTATCGGATTTCAATTTTCGTAGTGTTTGGAGTGACCGTTTGGTTGTACGATAAGTAAACGCATTGAAAATTTTATTGAGACGATTTGAATTTAGATAATACACCATTCAAATCACAGTCGAAATAATTTCACATCAGAATTTTTAAAGCTTTCATTTCAGTCGCTGTAGCCAACTGGCTGGAGCACGCAAACATCTTTTCCTTGTTCCCTTTCCAATTGATATCACGCAATCTTCCTCAGAAATTTTCAACGCAAGCAGTTAAGAAAATTATGGCCGACACTATATTCATTCCTCTTCCTTTCCAGTTTTTCAAACCAAAGAAATAAATTTTAAATCTTTGGCCGCAGTATACCTTCGAAAAAAACCAACTATCGTTCACCATATTTTTCCTCTCCTCGCGCGATTCGAAACTCGCGTTTGGTGGAGCTGAAGTCTTCGTCTACAGGGCATAGGGGGAGTTGGAATCGAGCTTATTCTCTGGAGCTGCTTGATTTAGGGGACGCGTGCGAATTTGGGCATGTGAAGTCGACCTAGGGCAGCAGAGTCGAGCTCGATGTTATCACGTGGCCGAGGTTCGTGATAACGGAGAAGCGGCGACGATGGTCAGTAGGCGTCACGTTCGTTGGCGGCTCGCAATTTGAAGTGCAAGAGGAGGATGGGAATGGGAACATGGGGATTTGTGCTTGTGTGTATCGGCATTAGAGCAGCGGTCGATGATCTGAGGTGAGGCATCGGTGGCTCTGGAGTTCGCTGGTGGAAGTGGGGTCGCAACAGGGTAAGTGGTGGCGGGCCGACGTTGTGGAGTGGTTCGGCGAGTTCCAGTCGCGATGGGCTGAGGTATTCTTGCCTTTCGATTCAATAAAATGTATTTTACATTTGAAAATTTATAGTTGTTTAGAATATTAGTGAAGTACAAATGTTTATAGGAATATATATAGACATATACAAAATATTTAGCTTACTGATATTATATATTTAGATCAGAAAACAGAGAAAATTTTATATTAACAGTAGAAAATTTATTTTGGTCGTTTGCTGTAATATATAAGTTTATATAAAGTGGGAATTTGAATTTATATAGATTTTCAAGTATATTCGTAGTTTCAATAAAATAAATATGTATATATTCATATTTTAGTTTACCAGTTATTTCAAAATAATTTATAAAAGGAAGATTAGTTTAAACTATAAGTATTTGTTTAGAATAAATTATTCGATAAAGTTAAATCACTGGTTAATTAAATTTATCAGATGAAAATTGATTATTAAGTTAATTCAAATGTTAATTGATTGTATACCGTTTATACAAGGTCTGAAAATCGTAAGGAGACTAATTAGTGTAATTAACTTATATTAATTATTTTTAAACAAAGGGATTTTTATAGAAAAATTATTAGTTAACTTAAAATTAATAAATAGTAATGGATTATCTGATTATCTCAGATATTAATAAATTATATAATGTTGTTCAAGGTCTAAAATTATGGTGGAATTGGCGAGATGGAAATGGACTGCCAAACAAAAAAAATCAAAGGTGAGTTAATCTCACTCAGCTGAATTTAAATAATTAAATTTAAATAATTGTTTGAATGGTTAAATTGATTGATGTGCTATAGTATGGTATATTTTGGGATTGGTATTTATATTGTGCTAACGTCTGTGGATGCAGGGAAAACATGTTAGAGGGATCCAGTTGGACCCCTCAACTTTTATTTAAAATTATTTAATATTCTCTGTTGTGATTATTCGATATTCTATAATGAATTATGTGGAAATATTGAATGCTATGGCTTGATTGATATAATTAGGTATAATGAATTACCAAAAATATATAAATTGGATTTTGGAAAGAAAATAAAAGAAGTGAATGTGTAAGAAAATAGTTATAGAATAAATTTAAGAATGAATTGGGAAAGAAATACAGTGACTTTAAAATTCTAATAAATAAATCTTGAGTATGGAAAGGAAAATTTGAATAAACAGAAAGTTAATGAATTTTAAAATTCATTGTTATTATTTAAAAAGAACAAAACATTTATTTAAAATTTAAGATTTAAATTATTGAAAAGAATAAAGAAGAAATTGGGAATAACCTGAAATTTGTATTTTTTAGTTAAAAAGGTTTGAAATCAAACGGAAAATAATAATAATAAAGTCCATAACTAATGAAATTTGAAATAAACTGATAAGTAAAGAAATTTATTTCAAATGAAGTAAATTAGAAATCAATTTGGAAAATTGATTTAAGTGATTGAGATTGGAAATTCTCCCTGGATAACCAAGTACGTTTTCAAGGTAAATTTTTAAATATAAATTAAAAGTTTTTATGTTGTTTTCAAAAAAGGAGTTTTGAAAAATTTATTATTTCTAAATATTTAAATTTTAAAGTAAGTATTTCCTTTTAATCTATTATGGTAGTAATTATTTAAAGAGTGACTTGGTATTTTGTTTTTAAAAGTGAAAATCTAGTTTTATATTTTATTAAGTAACCTTATTTTCAAATATTCATATAGTATGTACTTTTAACAAATTCTTGAAGTAGTTTTAACTTAAATGTATTAAATTATATTTCACAGTAAAGTGTTTTAAATTATTTTAAAAATCTAGTTTTGTGCTTGGTGATTTCAGTGGAGATAGAAAATATTCGGGAAAGTTATTATGAAAAGAAAGATGGTTTGAAACTGTTTTCAAAGGGTTGAAATAGAAATATATCTTGTGAAGATATATTTTTTGAGGTTAATAAATAATTTGGGAAATTATTTATTGTTGGATGGTTGTTTGTGTATATTAATTGATAGTTAAATCACCGACTATCAATATTGGACACATGCTTTCACTACAACAAAATTATTTTTTAATTGCAAGTGGGGATAGCGTGGTGACCGTGTTGCTATATTTAATGATTAGGGTGCTAAATATACAGTGTGCTTACGCTGTCACATTGAATCCTCAATCCCGCTAATTAAAAACTTAAGCGGCAAAATATTTTATTTCCCTCTTTCCACCACTTAGACCAAATCCCTCGTAATGTCTTCTTCTTCACAAAAACCAAACTTTTGCTCCTCTCTTCAATGGTCTAACTTCTGGCTTCACAATCCTTAGCCCAAGGTACCTTTTTGTGACCTCTTTTCTTCACCAATTTAACATCCAGATCCGACGACGTCTTGTTCCAGGCAGGGTCGACCCTCTACCAAAGCAGCTAAAGCAACCGCTCTGGGCCTCATCAAAATTTAGGGCACCATCTTCCTACTCCAGTGCAACAACAGATTAAAAAACAAAATCACGATTTGCTTCTCGCTCGGCGGCGGCGATTCCATCTCCATCCAATCGACAGCGATTCTAGCTCCATTCAATTGATGGAGGCGAGGTAACGGCGACTCCTCAACGCAGCTAAGGCATAGCCAAATAGTGGCATAGGATTGGACAGTGACAGACTTGAGACTTCGATCGTTGGTGCTTGGTTTTGGTTACTGCAACACTACTACTGCCTGCTTGTTTTTGAAAAGGTAAATAAATTTGGTCTTTTGCATCTTCTGATACATATTTTGTTGTACTTAGTATTGTAATTTGCAAACAACATCACTATGTTCTAAATTCTAACGCGAATTCAATTTTGATCCCTATGTTCTAATTTTGAGTTGGTTAATTGTGTATTAATGATTGATTTGTATAATAAGGATCAAATCAAAATTGGTATGTTTAATTTGTTATTTAAGATAGTAATATAATAAAGATTGATTTAATAATAGTTAACGAATTTTTTTAACCGTTAGTTCATGTAAAATTTATCCCCAAATATCTAGATTTGTTTTCGTAGGAATTTATAGTTAATGTTTTTTAGTCAAATTTATCAGTCAAAAAGAATTTTGGGTTCAAATTATCGTGAGAAATATTTTTGATAATTTATAACTAACAGACTAGATATTCATAATGAAAATATTTTTTGTTATTTTAATATTTGTTAATAACAATATCATTTTGTTGTTTAATAGTTATGAAACTTTAGGATTTTTTAATTTGTTTTTAAGTCTCTCACTTCTTTGATTACTTACTGAGTTTTAATTAGCCCATTTTATTCTTTTAGATGAAATAGTTTGTGTAGGTTTGATTTGTGACTTGAGGTATGTGGACTGTGCCACCCTTTATGAGCTAAAGTGATTAATGAGGAAATAATTAACTTTCTGAAATTTTACTATGTTCTTCGTTTGTCTTTTGGTTCTTTTTATTGTAAATTGGATGTTGAATTATTGTTACTGTTAATATAGTGCATGTAAA
Source organism: Allium cepa (assembly GCA_030765085.1). NCBI lineage: Eukaryota > Viridiplantae > Streptophyta > Magnoliopsida > Asparagales > Amaryllidaceae > Allium > Allium cepa. Next base: position 162,242,261 of record CM060939.1, read on the forward strand.
TGAAAATCATCCTTTATATCCAGGAGTTCGTTTTCTGTTTTATAACTGTGTTTTGAAGACAGATCAATGAATAAACTGGATTCAACTCCCATAATACAAAATGAAATAGATTGTACTCAACCATTCAAATTACATGCTATCCTTTAGTCTAAGTTCTGATAACTAATACTAAATTTTAAATCTGAACACATTGTCAGTTTAACCATTTGGAGATGTCAAATCTGATGTATCTGCGTTTGTAATCTATTCTTTACAACAGCTAAACGCTCAGGTTTGTGTAATTTATGTCCATTTGTTTGTCTTAATCTATGAATTTATAAAGTGGAGCAGATGAGGCAGATTTTTCATTAAGGTATTGATTGAAATGTTTTAGTCGATCTTACTATTTTTAGCACTCCCATTGTCCCAGTATATAGAAAACTTCCATGTGCTTTTCAATGTAAAAGGGGAGTGTATTTATTTAAAATGTTACACGGAAAATGAAATATCTACTCTATATAACCTTGAAAATTAGGGTCTTAAATCCATGTCCCTAAATTTAAACTGTGTGGCACTGCTCTAGTTCATTGGTCCATGAATAGACATGATATTTGAACCAGCATATTTCTGTCTTATTTTCTTCATTGGGGTTATGCTAAGATGCCTATTTTAAATTATAGTTCAGTAGTGTTTCTATGTAGTTTGTATTTGATATTTTTAAGTTTTGGAGGAAATTTTATCCAATTCTAAACTAACTAATATAAAAGTGATATTTGATAAGTTTTTCCTAAGCTTTTATTTTCAGCTGTAATCAACTTAAAAAATCATTAATTTCTTATGCAACTTTTTTCTTTTATTTTGTTTTCCACTACTTGACATCTTTCAAAGTAGGTGATTTTTAGCCTAAGCATTCACATACTTTAGCTATTAAGGAATTTAGTACTTGTCATCTTTAAAGCATGTGAATTTTATAATCTCCTGTAGTTGATACTTAACACTGATATCATGTAATTTTGTTTATTCTTTTGTAGTATTTTTTACAATAAGTTTATAAAAATAAACTAAGTTTCATAACAATTAATTAAATTTTGAATAATAATAATAATAATTTCTATAAATTATAAAATATTAATAAAGTTAGCTAAGTTTTATAACATGTATCTATTCTTTTTTCCCTTTTAAATTTAACTTTATCCACGCTAACTAATTAAATTATTAAGTTAATTTGATAATGCAGTTGGCTAGTTATAGTAAGGTGGTTACAGGATTGAAGAAGTGTGGAATTTCTACTTGATTCCATGCACATAAGAAAACAATGTCGCTAATGAGGATTATACCTTCAAATGTGTACCATGCAATCCCTTCTTTTGTGAAATCTCTTCCTGTGTTTGATTAATTTCTTGGTATTGCTTTAGCTGCCTATCATAGAATAAAAAATACATTTTAACTTATTCTTGCATTATGCGTAATTTACAACTTAGTGGTAACTAGATAAGTTGAGTTGTTAATGTCAGTGCATTGCGTTCTGTGGAACTAACAAACATGTCAGCACCTTTAATATAGTGGGCGAAAAGGAGATATGTGTATATAACTTAGCCAGCTTCCTGCTTTGTCTAGAAATATTTTTCAAGCACAATGTGTGTATAATTTAGCAGTATTATATCGGTTAATACATCCTCCAAGCACAATATGTATTAAATGTGATGTTTTCCTCTGTTTTAATTCAATACATTTACCATTTTTTACTGGATGAAGCATCTACCAACAATTGCAATATTTAGACATTTCCAAAGTTTATATATCAGGTTTTAACTTAAATTCCGTTTAAGTCTACATGTTTCTATCATTATTCTTTTCATTAATTTTTACAGAGTAAGGAAAGTATCTTATAATGATGTAAATAGTCCGAATAAGTATTTTCTTGTGAAAGAACAACCTACGCATCTTGATGCAACAGAAATCACTACAAGAAAATTTACTACTTATGGCTCGATGAAGTTTTTTTAAATAAAATAAATAATTAATTCGTTGAGTAGTTATAGGATTTTATGCTTGCTTAGCTTCTTTTTTTAAATCAGTCAATAGTTCCTTACCTTTGTTATCTTATTTTGGTGAAGTAATTATTGAATTCAATTCTTACTATAGTTCCAAAAATGATACATCCTTACCATCAATCTTTTTGGCAGTGATTCATGTGGAACCTGGAGTTGTGCCATGTCTAATAATGGACCTAATACCAACAGAATCCAGTATTTTATCTACACTGTTAAGGTATCATCTTTTACTTGAGGAAAAATATTAACTTTTATTAGCTTAAAGTCGTCCTATGAGGCTTAAAATATCAACTGTAGCTTGCATTCCATCCACCCCTACTAATAGGAAGGGGTCTCGCAAGGCAAGTATAGTGAGTGTAATTCATCTTGTCTTCATTTTTAATATATCTTCTTTCAATAATCTTAGTGCTCCATATACTATATTTGTTTGCAAGGATTTAATCTCTGGTAGTAAATTTAGTTTCACCTTTCTCAGTCAATATATAGCTTCAATAATTTGATCATTACTGAGTATATCAATCTATTTTTGATTATACAACTTATATATACACATACATGACTTGAATTTTACTCAAGTTTAATTGTTTATTTAAATTTAATCCCTAAAAATAGAGAAAAAAATATAGGATTTAAATTGAATTTAAATCTAAAATCCAATGTGATGGATATTGATGATAAGTATATATGATATTTTGGAATTTGACTGCTGTTTTGTTCTTGCATAGCTGAACTTGAACACTAACGAACCTAAGGCAAAGCTCTTGCTGTGTCATTTTGCAACTTCTTGTGTTATATTATTAGTAACTATGAAGGACATTTATGCTTATTTCAAAATTCGACTGTTTACTTTGTAATCTGAATATTGAGGACCTTGAAATACGACCTTCATTGTGTTTACTTTGCATTTTTTTGGAGTGTATTGGCAGCAACATTGATGAACTTGAAACTGACCCCTACTATGTGTTTATTTTGAATTCAAGAATCATGTTACATATCTTTAATTGATTCTGGTCCTTGACCCTGTATCACTGTATACATGTGATGCCTTATATGTTCATGTCAATTGCCTATGCACCTGTGTCTCTGCACCGTGGTTACATGTTGTTTCAGTTGTTGTGTGATTTGTTTTAGGAATTCATTTGTTGGCTTGTTCACTTGTTTTGAACGATCTGTTGAGTTGCTTGGTCATAATACAATGTATGAAAACAAGACATGCTGCTAATCAAAATAGAACTAGATAAATATGGTTAGTTCATTTCAGTAGCTAGTAGAAGAAATAGAAAGCCTGAACTTAGTTATAACATGTTTCCGGTTTCTCTACTGTGGCATGTATTTATGTTTAAAAAGTAAATAGCAGAAAGTATTACATTTTCATCCTCTATATCATGTGGTAAATCATCAATTAGAATGTTTAAGTTGTTGTCTTCATAAGTGGTATTTATGTTTTGATTCTGCACGTTATCTGATTTTTGTTGTGATGTTGTTTTTTCGGTTTCAGAATTTAAACGACGGTATCTACCATCAGTTCTTAGCACTGCTGAAGCAGTTTCAGATTCAACTGCTAGTCCACTAACTTCAGTTTTAGGAATAGCTGAAGCAGCTGAGTAAGATCCCTTATTCTGAGCACTTTGTTTTTGTTTTTCATTGTCTTGATTAAATTTTCTCCTTGCCAAGTTTCCTTGTTTGCAAGATTCTCACCTGAATTAATAGTTGCTTTTGGCATCTAGAGTTGAATCTAGAGTTTAGTTGGGTCTGTATGAATGACATCTTAAATATAGAAAACTTTTTCTAATGTTTTTACTAGATGACATCTTAAACATTTAAAAAATGCCTTGGCATGTGATGATCCATTTTTGTTTTCATAGTGTTTGGTTGCTGGAATAAGAAATGCATCTTGATAGTTCCAAATATTCAAACATCCAAAGATTTGGATGTCTTTTACTGTTGTTTTTATCGACCAAATATATAGGATCCAACATTGTGAAGAAAACGAGATGGATGTCGATTTTTTGGAGGATGCTAGCTATGTTAGGGAGGATTGTGAAGGCATATTGGAGAAAAGTTTTAAAAACCGTCATTGATTACGCTTGGAAACTATAGGTAAACCTTACATGATTACGTGGGGAAACATATTCATTTTACAATATATTGTTTACATTTGCATGAATATATGTACTTCTTTTGAGTGTCTGCATTGTTCACATGCTTTCCTGCATACCTCAAGGTCTTTAATTGTTCAACTTTCTTTCTTAGTGAAAATTAGGTGATAAAGGCTATTGATATAAACAGAGGTTGTAGAGTTTTCTATATTATATTTTGTTTAAACCTGTTAAATTAATGAAAAACATATTTATAAGTTTCAATTATTAAATATATGAGTTAGTCAATTTTTTCCCTCGACAAATTTTGAACTTGGAAGTTATTGTTTTTGTTGAAGAAATATTCAAAAATGTGCAAACATGTTTTTTAGTTCGTTTACACACAGTATCAAGTTAATAGTTCAATCGAATACGTTAGTTTAGTTGTTAGTGTCAGTGATGTTAGTTCAAAACTTAAATTGATAGATTACTGTTCCTACAGTTAAAAGCATTGCCTTATGGACCTGAAGAGTAGACAACCATTTGCATGTCTAAATATTTTTAAACAATGACTTCAGTTGAACTATGAAAAATATCCATGTGCAATACCTCTCGCTCTATTTGAAAATGATTACAAAAGTTTTTGTAATTAATCTTATGTTATTAGGTACATGTTTCCATTTCTTCAAGAGATAAGCACACACTTGAAATAGTACTACGTTATTTACCAGAGGATGATGATGGTCTTAGAGTCTTGGACTTCATGAAGCGGATGATGGAGGTTTTCTTGCCAAAGTCAAGGCAGCTGGTTTCAAAGGTAGCTAATATGTTGTGGGTTCATATTAATTTCATGGACATCCTATGTTATTGTTTTTTAATTTCATGTATAACCTTGTTGTTACAGGTGAACTCAACCGGTCTCAATTAGGTGCGACAGTAGAAATATCGCGGATAGATGCATGGTATGCAGAAGAGTAGGGTATGTTGCTAAACCCAATAACTTATATAGTAAAAGGGTTATGCCGCAGATGCTGCATACAAGAGTTGATTCTTCGATGCGTGCAGGCGAGCTCATAATATCTGAAATCAGTCATTGTTGAGGAATCTAGGTTGCATTTGCAAGTTCATCCTTTTTTTGTGATCTTCTATTTATGCTAATCACTAGTTAAAGCAACCAGTATATTATGGTTACTTTATCATCTTACTAGCCATAGACAAGGAAAACTAAAAATGATGAACAAGTTATCAAAATAACTAGATTTGAGGTACAATCATAGCTCTAAATGCAGTTATTGAAGTATGATATATGCACATCTACTTCAAACAGTTCTCTGAAACATCATTTAAACTTCAAAATAAAAATTTCTTTCCTTTGTCTATATGACATGATATTTACTTGTGAGTTATTTTGCAAAGAACAGACTGTCTCATTGGAGCAAGAATAAACTTTTCATTGCATCATAGTCAACACTTCTCCCAATTTAATGTGTGAATCCATTTGGTAGGTATCTGTTTCTTTTGCCGAGATAGGTGAATGACCAGATCATCGCAATGAATTGATTGAGCTAGTTTCTTCTATGCAATCCGAGATAATGCAGTTATTTAGTCAGAATCAGCTACATGTACACACTACACAAATTTGGTTTTGTATTATTTTGTATATAGATGAATCTTGCTTGCATTTGTATAGACTATAAACCATAATGAGTAATTTTGTATTCTTTTTCAGGAATTTTTTTTGTTTGAAAGGGATTGCACTTTGTCTATGATGGAGTTTCAAGAAGATTCTTCCATGGCTGATTCCTAAACAATTTGGGCTAAGCTTACTAGGTAGCCCACCAATTCCTTTATTTTTCTGAATGACTTTTACTAATACATAGATATAACCACATATATTCTAACTTAGTTGTAACCTTTTAAGAACTTTGAAATAATGTATGTGTCAGTTAAAAATTATGCATACTTCACAGTAGTCAAACAGGATATGCTTTTTCCTAATCCCACATTGTTCAACCACTGAGTCGTGTTATGTAATGTTAAATTATGCATACTTCACAGTAGTCTAATATCAAATCACAGATACTAGCATGATAATGTTATTTTCCTTTTTTTTAAGTGCAAAGTCTTTCCTTTAACTGAAAAATCAATAAAATCTTAATCAACCGTGAAGGCAACGTCTCGCCAGTTATTATTTCACCCATTAATGGATATGATATGAGAGCTTTGTTGCTATTCATTCACAAGGATGTATCGACCAAATATGCACTTTTTAAGTGGTTCTTATTATGCGTACCCACTAGCCGAAGCATTAGTGCTTGTCTAAGACAGTGAGAGAGGAAAAAGACATGACATCATCGATCAAGAGGTTATCAAGCATGCACGGATGAGCCATCCATGGTTTGAGATAACTAGAAGCACATTAATGGCTATAGTTCATCAACTGCTGCTTTAGCTAATTTTTACTGTAATAGCAGAACAGTCACGTATATTTTTATGTACCATATTAGGGTGTAGATTGATCACAATAATAGGTTCATTAGGGGTTATGCTAGTTTCAGTAACTTAGTCTTTGGCGATGCATATTTTGTACTTATACATACTTGTATATATTGACTAACATATATGTATGTTTGTGTTTTGTTCTTCACAGGTGTTGTGTGATGCTTTTGAGGTTGATACATGATGTCGCACTCTTTCTCCTTTAAATCGGTCAAGCTTATCGACGGTCGTTAAAATATTTTTAGTATGTATCGTTTTGGTATGCTACACTCAATTTGTGTACTTATGTTTAATTTTTATCCCAAATATTTATGTTTAATTCTTCATGTATGAAATATTATGGATATATATATATATATATATTGTGATTTGGTTTATGACTCAATTTGTGTACTTACGTTAATGTGATGAATGTGGTTTTTTGAGTTATAATATATTAGTAGAATTGAAAATTGTAAGCTTTGAATGTTATGGCAGCAAAAAATGTGCAATAGAATTTTTTTATAGCGTTCTAACTATGCAATAAAAAGAAAAATTGTTCAGCTTTGTTATACTATAACATCATGTTAGTGCTATACAAAATATTTTGCAAAGAGTAAATAGTTTTCATAGCAATAAGACGGTGCTATAATAGATAGTAATGAATTTTCTATAGCATTTCAATGTGTCATAAAAGGTAGACATGATGATTCCATAGCGCGTTCAAATGCCATAATAATATAGCATGTCGACATACTTATATCAACTAAAATGCGTCATAAAAAGTTCTATAGCACGTTTCATAATGCTATAGAAAAGCAGTTGCACCAATATGGCCTATTTTAGATGGCAAGAAAAATACGTTTTCCATTGCAAGTATGACACGCTATAGTATCTATGTAACAGCCCAAGATTTTAACTAGCACTTATTTCTTTTATTTATTAAATCTTGAAATTTATTTTAATATATATTATTTATTTGATTGAATCATTTCCCAAAAGTCTAATGTAAAATTGAAAGTTTTTGAAATTTTTAACTTTGTTAAAGGATAACTCCAATTGGAATTTTTAATAAAAAAAATGAATTTTGTATATTAAAATTTATTTATAAATTCTTAGGATAATAAGTAAATACATGTAAACGAATTTAGTTTTAAGTTAAGTAATAACTTTTGAGAAGTCGGTGTATTTGCACTGTTAAATTTCGCATTTAAAGGGGCACGAATTGTAATGGTAAATAACGTATATAATAGTAAAATGTATTAATTAAAAAAAAATCGACGCATTCAATTCGTTTTAAAATTGGTATAAATCTTTTCCAAATAAAACTTTGTCGTTTCTCTTCACTTAAATCACGCAGATCTCCTTCCAAATTGCACGTATTGGGTTCGAAATAAAAAGGAGATTGTTTGTTTTTCCCCTTTCTCTGCGACTACTTTTATTTGGTATAGGATCTTTTAATAAGGTAATGTTTAAAATCAAATATCATCACCGTTCCTAAAAATCTCAAATGCATGTTCTTCTCATTTTAAAAGCAATGCAAAATTTGTCAAATTTTTAAATTCGGTTCAAGGATAAAATAAATTTCTTACCGTATCTATAATTCAATCAACAAAATCTAATGCATGCCGTTTTACTTTTCCCTCAGTTAGCAACGCAAGATTTGTTCCCTGCTCGTTTGTTTAACGTATTAAATATTTTCCAAATTCCCTTCAAAGAAATAAAGATACTTGCCGTTCCTTGTAGCAAATCACGCGCCTTCTTGTTATTGCCTGCCTTTTTTTTCTCTCTAATATCGCAAATTTATCTATAAAGGGATACGAGGACGCAAATAATCCCCATCACCATTTTTCTTTCCGTGGCTTTCATCTTTGTCTGGTGAAGCTTCTCGCACGTATCAGGTAATGGCCTCTGTTTGTTTCCCTTTTATTTCATTTTCCTTTATATTCTTCCCATGCTTTGCTCTTTATCTTATTGGCTATTCATCACCGTGCTCGGCTCTACGTTCCCTTACACAACTCATCCCTTTTTTCGACACCACCCTGGCTAGATTTCCGTTGTGACATGATGGCCGAGAGTTGCCATTGCCACCATTTATCACCTGTGCATGAACGTGTGCCTCACCATGACCTACGTGCATGCATTTGCATTATGTAGATAGGATGAGTTAGAGGATGCATATCCATGTCTTATCAATTGCAAGTAGATGTGAGTTTTGTGAGTCTAAAAGTTGAATCTTGTATTAAGTTAGGAAATCTTGTATTAGACTACCGGCGCCGCATCTTCATACGTCTTCTTTTGTTCTTCGGTCGCAAGCTACAAAGAAAGGAGCGGTAGCAATTAAGAAAATTTTCAGCAAATTGAAACGTTGCACGAGCCTTTAACTTAATAATTAGAAGAACAAGACATTTTTTTTTACAAATTCTATGATAACAAGCCGCAGATGCTTGGCGTTTTAATTTTCAAAGGATGTAAATTTACCAATGAAATCCCTAAGTGTCCCATTGTCGGTTACACAAATTAGAAAGAATAATATTCAAAATCCTATCAATTAAGATATTGAAATAACGTACATGCATTCAAATTTGGATGTAGGCTTTAGCAGTGCCTTTAGATCAAATAGTGATTTATCCATGCATTTAGTTTTGAAGTATAGGCTAGGTGTAGATTTTGCATGTGTACATGAAAATCAGATAGGAAATAGGCAGTATATTTTTGGCGTGAGTAGGAAAAGAATAGGGGAAGCTCTGCCTATAGGGGAGTGAAGTATTTGTTTTTTTTGTTACAGTGAGCGTGCATTCATTCAGATAAAAAAAAGTGGGCAAGCCGAGTGGTTCGTCGACTCGGGTTGTGTGGGGAGTAGTCGAGCAAGTTTGGTCCAACTATCTTTTATATAATCCCGTCCCATTTTCGTTTTATTTAATTTATTTTTTCTTTGACCGTAAATTAAAGTCGCACGTTTGGTATTTGGATCTTATAGATTTGAATCAAGGCGGGGCATCTGCGGAAATCTAATCGTGCCATTTGTACGTTCTTTTATCAAGTGGTACAAATCGTTTGAATCTGATTATCTGCCGTTTTAAGGTGAGTATTTCTCACCAGACAAACATAACTATATATCTATGAATTTATCACAAGTGTAATTGTAAATTTATTTTATTAAATTTTATCCGCCTGTGATATAAACGTATGATGTTAAACCCCATTATTAATTGACACATCATTAGTTGTTTATTTTTTCAGTTTTACTATTTAATGCAATTTACTGTTAATCATCACTGCAAGTCCCATGTAAATTTGAGATCGTTATAGGCTGAAATGATAGGCCTGAACGATAAATTATTTATTCATTTATTTATTTAATTGTTTAGTTATTTGTTATTTAACCTGGGATTTCGGGTTTGAAATGATAGAACCCGGGATCTTTGTAAATTGCGGATTGAAATGATATATATCCGTATCATTTGACCTAGGCTAGAAAACTATATACAGACCCGTGGTTTATATAATATTTTTCTGAAATGTTTTAAAAATATTTTTAAATGGAAAGTTTATAATATTCTGGTTTAAAATGTATTTAAAGGATTTTATAAAATTTATAATGATTTTTAAATGAGTCAAAATGTTAAATAAATGAAAGTCTAAGTAAAATTTTGGAATATAACTTATTTTGGGAAATTCTGAATTTTTGTTAAAAGTGAGATTTTAGTTAAGTAAAATAATTGATAATAAGTTACATTTAGGGATTTAAAATTTAATTGTTAAGTTAATAATTTATTACAGCACTAAAATGCTGTCTTTTGTAAATGAACTGTTTAACCTATAACTTTAGGTAGCATTTTATAAGTACTACGAAAACTGAATTTTTGATTGTTTTAATAAAATTTAATAATCTTTGGGAAAAAGGCTTAAATTTTGGAATTTAATATGTAATTAATAAAAACAAGGAATTGACTTTAAATGGTTTTAAATGGAAGAATTTAACTTTTAAATGTGAGTTGAAAGGCAATTAATTCCTAAATAAATTGAATAGATTTAAATGGTATTTTATATTAAATAAAATGACTGATGTTTAACGTTTGAAACGATATTATGATATTGAAATTTATTTGAAATTTATTTTGATTTTTAAAGTATAAATACCATTTTTAAAAGTTGTAACCCAGGGTTATAATAACGTTTGGTTGTTAAAGAGACCGAGATCGGATATCTGGCATACTCTCTGTCGATACCGAAAATCACTTTGACAACCGTGTACGCGGTGGAGATTCCAGAATGAAGTAGGATGGTGGAGACGTTTCCTTTGAGGTAAATACGTGGACCCGACTCCCGTGAGTTGGCATAAGGTGGCTAAAACATGAGCGATCGATGGATTAATGAGGTAGCACCTCTGATCAGACGCACTTCTTCGTATGCCATTCTATTACTTTTGCGATTGTATTGGTGCGCACCTTTGATTTGGGAGTATTGTTCGAGGTGGGCGGTAGCTGCGCGCTACGCGTTACCATCGGTCCGGAAGCGTAATTGGTATATCTACCCTGGCATTGCCTAGTTGTGCCGTGTCACCTACCATAGCGAGCCTTGTACGAGTTTGGTTTTCTTTCGTAGCCCGTGTGGTATCCTCTGGTGGCTTCCCGATCAGGAGGGACTATGATATTGGATGGACTACTGGGACTATTATGTGTTAAGGTGGAAAATGTAAAGCCTTGACGCTATTTAAAAGTAAATTTATTTTAATATAGACATTATTATAATAGCGAATATTACTACATAGTAAATAGTTTAACGGATCCTTAGAGGATGGGCGGTCCCAAGCATCCTTTAAGTTACTTGCTCTATATTACAGTACACTTGAATTAGCTTACACTATATAAGTATGTATGTCCTGACTCGAGTGTTTATGTTTTATTTTACGCTCGGGTCAGCCTGAGTTTCGGTTCAGCTTTCATCCTAGAGCTAGGACGTCTGTAGATCTTTCAAGCTGCCTGCAAACTTTCAGTCTGTTATCTTATTTATGTAATCAAGACTATGGAATATCTGGATTTTCTATTTGATGATTTAAACTATATCTGAGATTAAAGACTATATAATTTTTATTTGTTTGAGACTTTTTATAGTGGCTTCATGAAACACTAAGTATTTTTAAATTCCGCTGCGAGTTTTCTGATATCTGTGTGTCTGTGAGTCTGTGATTTGATTTCATTTGCTCCCAATTTATTTACAATCTATTGTTTTGAACTCTTCAAGTTTTGACAAGTTTAAATTTATCGTCAAATTTGAATGGTACAAAATAGTGGGTTGCTACAGTTGGTATCAGAGCTTTGGTTTAACCATAGCTTAAGGAGCAAAAACTCATTAGAGATAGGGTAGCAATACCATAGAATGAGTGAAGTCAAATTTTAGAATCCTTTCCTTGTGAGAGAACGTATTTTAAAGTATAGAATGATTTCAAAAGGGGTTTTCAAAGAAATGTTTTGATATGAAACCTTCCTGTTTTAAAATAAAAAATTTCCAACTATTTCTTTACTCCTCTCCATCTTATAAATATAGCCTTTGTTAAATGCTTATTCTAGTTAAAATTTATCTTACCCAGAATATCTTGACATCAATATTTTTTCCTCTGTTCTTAAATTCATTCTTGATTTCTCAGGATGAATCGAGGAAATATAAGAGGTAGGGGACGAGCTGATGCCCCAGCTCCTCCACCCGCTGCCCCGGTAAGATTTACTAAGCTATGCAAAGATTATACTGAACTTGATGGCACTAAGTTCACGGGTTCTGAGACCATAATAGAAGCTCAGCAATGGTTGAGAGACTTGGAGAGAATCTTCTTCTGTCTTGAAATCACTAATGCCCAGCAGAAGCAATTGGCGGCTTGGCAGATGAAAGGAGCCGCTTTGAACTGGTGGCTGTCAGTTACTGCTCACACCAATGAAGCTGACATCACCTGGGAGCAATTTAGGTATCCTATTCGGTTAATCAAATTTAGGTTAAATTCCTCATTTATTGAAATTTGTCTTATCCCTCTTATCGTGCTTTAGGGAGGCCTTTCTGGTCAAATGGGTGCCCGAAGCAGGCAAGTCTCAGCTATATCGAGACTTTATGGATTTGAAGCAAGGCGATATGTCCTTCACAGAATACGAGAGAAAATTTAATGAGCTCTCGCAGTATGGACTGAATTTGATAGAAACCCGCTTAAGAAGAACGAGAAATTTATCGCTGGTGCTCGCCCCGAGTTTTACGATCGACTTATTACCCACGTGCATGGGACGTTCACCGCTCTGATGGACATGGCTCTACGGTATGAGAACCCTACCTCTAAGGCCACTCCACCTGCCCAATCTGCACCATCTCAATCTTTTGGAAATTCTAAGAAAAGGAAGTCCAACTTCTACCGTCATAAGAGGAATAGGACTCCAGGGCTAGGATCATCGTCTTCATCATCCCAGAGGCAGCCTGTGGATCTATCTACCATTACTTGCTACCGATGCGACCAGAAAGGACACTACGCTAATAGTTGTCCTACTTTGGGTGCCGCTATTCCACCTCCTTCTCAGTTGGCTAGACGAAACCTCTGCCACATCTGCCTTCAGCCGGGGCACTTCAAGAGAGACTGCCCTACTCAGAAGAAGGGCACGGCATCAGGGATCTTTGCGGTGACTTCTGCATCCTCTCCAGCCCCACAGCCTGCACCTGCACCTGCACCTGCTCCAGCTCCGAACGACTCTCAAGGTACACTTCAGGGTTCTTTTACTTTGTTTGAATCTCCTGTTCGTGTTCTATTCGATACCGGAGCTTCCCACAGCTTCATCTCGTCGGAGCTCTGTAATAAATTTGAGCATCTCCTTTCTCCTGAGTTTTCTTCCATACCTTTATGTGTTTCAAACCCCATTGGTGGTCGTGCAAACCTCAGTAAGGTTTGTAGGGATGTGAAACTTTTCTTAGGTAATTATAGATTCACTGGCGACTTTTATGTTCTGGGTTTTGACGCTTTCGATCTCCTGCTTGGAGATGACTGGCTGAATAAGCATGATGCCCATATTTCTTGTAGTTCCCAAACTATTTCGCTTGTTGGTGATAAGGGTGATTATTTGGTGATCCAGTGTAAGTTGCCTCAAGAATTTGCTGGTAGTTTCATCTATTCTCTTGACACTTTCCCAGATGATATCCATTCGACCCCTGTAGTCAAACTATTTCCCGACGTATTTGGTGAAGTCATCTCTCTACCTCCGAAAAGGGAAATTGATTTCCGTATCGATCTCATTCCTGGAGCGCGACCTGTAGTTCTTTCACCCAGAAGAATGGCACCACGGGAGAAGATTGAGTTAAGGAATCAAATTCAAGATTTGTCCTCCAAAGGTCTGATTAGACCTAGCTTTTCAGAATGGGGAGCAGCCGTAGTTTTCGTCACCAAATCAGATGGTTCCCTTCGAATGTGTGTTGATTATAGGGAGCTAAACAAGCTCACTATGAAAAACAGATATCCTATGCCCCGCATCAATGATATGTTCGATCAACTCTATGGAGCAACTGTTTTCTCTCAGCTGGATCTAGCCACAGGATTCCACCAGCTTAGAGTTGCTGAGGAGAGCATACACAAAACTGCTTTCCGTACTGAGAATGGTTTCTTTGAATGGCTAGTTATGCCTTTTGGGTTGACCAACGCTCCCGCCTTCTTCGTCGACTTGATGAATCGAGTCTTTCGGGATGTGTTTAATAAATTTGTTCTTGTCTTTATTGATGACTCCTTGTCTTCTCCAAAACAAGGGATGAGCATGAGTCGCACTTGAAGTATGTTTTAGAGACTCTTCGAAATCATCAATTAAAAGCTAAGTTCTCTAAATGTCATTTCTGGGAAGAAGAAGTCTGATTCCTCGGACATATTGTCTCTAGTGAAGGAGTTTCTGTTGATCCAGTCAAGATCGTTGCGATCAAAGTTTGGGAAGAACCTAAGACTCCTACTGATATTCGCAGTTTTCTGGGCCTTGCCGGTTACTATCAGAGGTTTATTGAGAACTTTGCTTGGATTTCTACACCTCTGACTGCTCTGACTCGAAAGAATGCTAAGTTCATATGGAGCAATAAGTGTAAAGCTACATTCAAAGAGTTAAAGGATAAGATCATCTCCGCACCAGTGCTTACTATACCGAATGGAAGTGAGAGATTAACAGTATTTACCGATGCTTGTCGAGAGGGTTTGGGAGCAGTATTAATGCAAGATGGGAAGGTAATTGCATATGCTAGCCGTCAGTTGAAGACCTATGAAGCAAATTATGCTGCCCACGATTTAGAATTGTTGGTTGTTGTCTTTGCATTAAAGATATGGAGACACCATCTTTTGGGGGCTAAGTTTGATCTCTTCACCGATCATCAGTCTTTGAAATATATCTTTACCCAGAAGGATTTAAATCAGAGACAAGTACGGTGGCTCGAGTTTCTTGCATCTTATGATCTCGACATCAATTATACTCCTGGGAAAGCAAATGTTGTGGCGGACGCGTTGAGTAGGAAGAAGTCATTGTTATGCCAGCTTATTGTTTCTTCTCCTCTTGTGGACCGTATCGTAGCTAAGCAAGATGAGGATAGGATCATCGGATTGATTAAGGAGAATGTCCGAAGCAGAGGTAGTAGTAGTTCTGATGGTAGTGGAGCTCAGATTGATGGTAGAGGGATTTTAAGGATTAATAATCGGATTTGTGTCCCGAATGTTGATGGTTTAAGGCAGGAGTTACTTCGGAAACATCATCAGTCCCGACTTTCCATTCATCCTGGTGTGGCAAAAATGTATCAGGATTTGAAGAAACTCTATTGGTGGAGAGGTATGAAGCGCGATGTCTTTATCTTTGTGAGTAGGTGTGCAACTTGTCAGCAAGTCAAGGCTGATCATCAAAGGACGCCGGGTTTGTTACAGCCTCTGGGGATTCCAAATTGGAAGTGGGAGCAAGTTTCTAGGGATTTCATCGATGGTTTACCGAGATCTAGGAAGGGAAATGAGAGCATCTGGGTTATCGTAGGTAGACTGACTAAGTCCGCACATTTTATTCCAGTCATGGCTACTCGTAAGGCTTTGAGCTTATCTGAGATCTATATGAGGGAGATTGTTCGCCTCCATGGTGTTCCCCTAAGCATAATTTGCGATTGAGACCCCATCTTCACTAGTCAATTTTGGAAAGCTTTCCAAGAATCCTTGGGTACTCGTCTGAATCTAAGCACTGCTTACCACCCACAGACCGACGGTCAAACAGAAAGGGTAAATCAGATTCTAGAGGATCTTCTTCGTGCCTGTATTTTGGATTATGGAGGATCTTGGGAAGATCATCTCCATCTTGTGGAATTCACCTATAACAATAGTTATCAGGCTAGTCTTAAGATGTCCCCTTTTGCTGCTCTGTACGGACGTCCTTGTTGATCTCCGTCTTGCTGGATTGAATCCGGAAATCGCTTAGTTCTCGGTCTTGAGATGATTTTGGAAGTTTCGGAAAAGGTTGAAGTGATAAAGAGGAGGTTAAAGATCGCTTAGGATAGACAGAAGAAGTACGCGGATCGTCGTAGAAGAAGCTTGGAATTCCCTGTCGGTGATCTAGTTTTTCTTAAGGTTTCCCCTTTAAGAAACGTGGTTCGGTTTGGGCGGAGAGGGAAGCTTGCCCCTAGGTTCATCGGTCCATTCTGCATCTTAGAAAGAATTGGATCTCTTGCTTGTCGGCTGGATTTGCTCGAGAAATTTGCTGGAATACACAATGTGTTCCATGTATCCCACCTTCGTCGCTGTCTTTACGATCCATCTCTTATCATCCAGCCTACTGCTCTTGATGGTCTGGACGTCGAGCCTGATCTCACTATTGAAAGGAAGCCGCTTCGTATCGTTGGTCAAGGTATGAAACAACTAAGAAGAAAATCTGTCCGACTGGTCAAAGTGCAATGAAGCACCGATGAACAAGATTGCACATAGGAAACGGAGGAGAGCATTCGTGCTTCGAATCCGGAATTATTCGTTTAAGGTACTTTGCTTTACTATCTTATCTTCCTTTGTTTTCCTTCTTCCGTTCCTTTTCGAGGATGAAAAGTTCTGAGTGGGGGAGAGTGTAACATCCTAAGATTTTAACTAGCACTTATTTCTTTTATTTATTAAACCTTGAAATTTATTTTAATATATATTATTTATTTGATTGAATCATTTCCCAAAAGTCTAATGTAAAATTGAAAGTTTTTGAAATTTTTAACTTTGTTAAAGGACAACTCCAATTAGAATCTTTAATTAAAACAAATTAATTTTGTATATTAAAATTTATTTATAAATTCTTAGGATAATAAGTAAATACGAAGATTGTAAACGAATTTAATTTTAAGTTAAGTAATAACTTTTGAGAAGTCAGTGTATTTGCAGACTGTTAAATTTCGCATTTAAAGGGGCACAAATTGTAATGGTAAATAACGTATATAATAGTAAAACGTATTAATAATAAAATAAAAAAATCGACGCATTCAATTCATTTTAAAATTGGTATAAATCTTTGCCAAATAAAACTTTGCCGTTTCTCTTCACTTAAATCACGCAAATCTCCTTCCAAACTGCACGTATTGGGTTCGAAATAAAAAGGAGATTTTTTGTTTTTCCCCTTTCTCTGCGACTACTTTTATTTGGTATAGGATCTTCTAATAAGGTAATGTTTAAAATCAAATATCATCACCGTTCCTAAAAATCTCAAATGCATGTTCTTCCCATTTTAAAAGCAATGCAAAATTTGTCAAATTTTTAAATTCGGCTCAAGGATAAAATAAATTTCTTGCCGTATCTTAATTCAATCAACAAAATCTAATGCATGCCGTTTTCCTTTCCCCTCAGTTAGCAACGCAAGATTTGTTCCCTGCTCGATTATTTAACGTATTAAATATTTTCCAAATTACCTTCAAAGAAATAAAGATACTTGCCGTTCCTTGTAGCAAATCACGCGCCTTCTTGT
Source organism: Allium cepa (assembly GCA_030765085.1). Classification (NCBI taxonomy): domain Eukaryota; kingdom Viridiplantae; phylum Streptophyta; class Magnoliopsida; order Asparagales; family Amaryllidaceae; genus Allium; species Allium cepa. The sequence goes on from CM060939.1 coordinate 162,259,811, forward strand.
TATTGCCTGCCTTTTTTTTCTCTAATATCGAAAATTTATCTATAAAGGGATACGAGTACGGAAATAATCCCCATCACCATTTTTCTTTCCGTGGCTTTCATCTTTGCCTGGTGAAGCTTCTCGCACGTATCAGGTAATGGCCTCTGTTTGTTTCCCTTTTGTTTCATTTTCCTTTATATTCTTCCCATGCTTTGCTCTTTATCTTATTGGCTATTCATCACCATGCTCGGCTCTACGTTCCCTTACACAACTCATCCCTTTTTTCGACACCACCCTGGCCAGATTTCTGTTGTGACATGATGGCCGAGAGTTGCCATTGCCACCTTTTATCACCTGTGCATGAACGTGTGTCTCACCATGACCTACGTGCATGCATTTGCATTATGTAGATAGGATGAGTTAGAGTAAGTTAGGAAATCTTATATTAGACTACTGGCGCTGCATCTTCATACGTCTTCTTTTGTTTTTCGGTCGCAAGCTACAAAGAAAGGAGCGGTTGCAATTAAGAAAATTTTCAGCAAATTGAAACATTGCACGAGCCTTTAACTTAATAATTAGAAGACCAAGACATTTTTTTTTTACAAATTCTATGATAACAAGTCGCAGATGCTTGGCGTTTTAATTTTCAAAGGATGTAAATTTACCAATAAAATCCCTAAGTGTCCCATTGTCGGTTACACAAATTAGAAAGAATAATATTCAAAATCCTATCAATTAAGATATTGAAATAACGTACATGCATTCAAATTTGGATGTAGGCTTTAGCAGTGCCTTTAGATCAAATAGTGATTTATCCATGCATTTAGTTTTGAACTATAGGCTGGGTGTAGATTTTGCATGTGTACATGAAAATCAGATAGGAAATAGGCAGTGTATTTTTGGCGTGAGTAGGAAAAGAACAGGGGAAGCTCTGCCTATAGGGGAGTGAAGTACTTTTTTTTTGTTACAGTGAGCGTGCATTCATTCAGATAAAAAAAAGTGGGCAAGCCGAGTGGATCCTCGAGTCGGGTTGTGTGGGGAGTAGTCGAGCAAGTTTGGTCCAACTATCTTTTATATAATCCCGTCCCATTTTCGTTTTATTTAATTTTTTTTTTCTTTGACCGTAAATTAAAGTCGCGCGTTTGGTATTTGGATTTTATAGATTTGAATCAAGGCGTGGCATCCGCGGAAATCTAATCGTGCCATTTGTACGTTCTTTTATCAAGTGGTACAAATCGTTTGAATCTGATTATCTGTAGTTTTAAGGTGAGTATTTCTCACCAGACAAACATACCTACACATATGTGAATTTATCACAAGTGTAATTGTAAATTTATTTTATTAAATTTTATCCGCCTGTGATATAAACGTATGATGTTAAACCCCATTATTAATTGACATATCATTAGTTGTTTATTTTTTTAGTTTTACTATTTAATGCAATTTACTGTTAATCATCACTGCAAGTCCCCTGTAAATTTGAGATCGTTATAGGCTGAAATGATAGGCCTGAACGATAAATTATTTATTCATTTATTTATTTAATTGTTTAGTTATTTATTATTTAACTTGGGATTTCGGGTTTGAAATGATAGAACCCGGGTTCTTTGTAAATTGCAGATTGAAATGATATATATCCGTATCATTTGACCTAGGCTAGAAAACTATATACAGACCCGTGTTTTATATAATATTTTTCTGAAATGTTTTAAAAATATTTTTAAATGGAAAGTTTATAATATTCTGGTTTAAAATGTATTTAAAGGATTTTATAAAATTTATAATGATTTTTAAATGAGTCAAAATGTTAAATAAATGAAAGTCTAAGTAAAATTTTGGAATATAACTTATTTTGGGAAATTCTGAATTTTTGTTAAAAGTGAGATTTTAGTTAAGTAAAATAATTGATAATAAGTTACATTTAGGGATTTAAAATTTAATTGTTATGTTAATAATTTATTACAGCACTAAAATGCCGTCTTTTGTAAATGAACCGTTTAACCTATAACTTTTGGTAGCATTTTATAAGTACTACGAAAACTGAATTTTTGATTGTTTTAATAAAATTTAATAATCTTTGGGAAAAAGGCTTAAATTTTGGAATTTAATATGTAATTAATAAAAATAAGTAATTGACTTTAAATGGAAGAATTTAACTTTTAAATGTGAGTTGAAAGGCAATTAATACCTAAATAAATTGAATAGATTTAAATGGTATTTTATATTAAATAAAATGACTGATGTTTAATGTTTGAAATGATATTATGATATCGAAATGTATTTGAAATTTATTTTGATTTTTAAAGTATAAATACCATTTTTAAAAGTTGTAACCACGGGTTATAATAACGTTTGGTTGTTAAAGAGACCGGGATCGGATATCTGGCATACTCTCTGTCGATACCGAAAACCACTTTGACAACCGTGTACGCGGTGGAGATTCCAGAATGAAGTAGGATGGTGGAGACGTTTCCTTTGTGGTAAGTACGTGGACCCGACTCCCGTGAGTTGGCATAAGGTGGCTAAAACAGGAGCGATCGACGGATTAATGAGGTAGCACCTCTGATCTGACGCACTTCTTCGTATGCCATTCTATTACTTTTGTGATTGTATTGGTGCGCACCTTTGATTTGGGAGTGTTGTTCGAGGTGGGCGGTAGCTGCGCGCTACGCGTTACCATCGGTCCGGAAGCGTAATTGGTATATCTACCCTGGCATTGCCTAGTTGTGCCGTGTCACCTACCATAGTGAGCCTTATACGAGTTTGGTTTTCTCCCGTAGCCCGTGTGGTATCCTCTGGTGGCTTCCCGATCAGGAGGGACTATGACATTGGATGGACTACTGGGACTATTATGTGTTAAGGTGGAAAATGTAAAGCCTTAACGCTATTTAAAAGTAAATTTATTTTAATATAGACATTATTATAATAGCGAATATTACTACATAGTAAATAGTTTAACGGATCCTTAGAGGATGGGCGGTCCCAAGCATCCTTTAAGTTACTTGCTCTATAATAGAATACACTTGAATTAGCTTACACTATATAAGTATGTATGTCCTGACTCGAGTGTTTATGTTTTATTTTACGCTCGGGTCAGCCTGAGTTTCGGTTCAGCTTTCATCCTGGAGCTAGGACGTCAGTAGATCTTTCAAGCTGCCAGCAAACTTTCAGTCCGCTATCTTATTTATGTAATCAAGACTATGGAATATCTGGATTTTCTATTTGATGATTTAAACTATATCTGAGATTAAAGACTATGTAATTTTTATTTGTTTGATACTTTTTATAGTGGCTTCATGAACCACTAAGTATTTTTAAATTCCGCTGCGAGTTTTCTGATATCTGTGTCTGTGATTCTGTGATTTGATTTCATTTGCTCCCAATTTATTTACAATCTATTGTTTTGAACTCTTCAAGTTTTGACAAGTTTAAATTTATCGTCAAATTTGAATGGTACAAAATAGTGGGTCGCTACAATCTACCAGACTTTTTACAACATGTTGATCTATGGCGATTATTGAATTGCTATAGAAAGTTTTTATAGCGATTTTCACACGCTATAAAAAGTCATTTTTGTTGTAGTGGTTGATCATTTCGAAGAGACCGAGATCGGGATTTATTTCTCGAAAACCACTTCGATCCGGTTTGTACGTTTCGTGGGAAACGAGTGTGAATTCGAAGATGGAGCAGTGAAGTGCAAGGGTTAGTCGCTACTAATCCTGAGGATATTTCCAAAATGGATGTAGTAGGAATAGTGCATTCGGTTCCGTTCGAACCCACGACGGACTTGTATGGATGAATGCTTTCGGAACATCGTCAGGTGGACGATGGGCATTCTAAGGGATATGTTCTAAAAAGGTAACGCTTAGCCTCAAGCCTCATCAAATGGGAATGACTGAAAATCAGGGGTTATGCAGCAAGGCTAGGTGGGTAGCACCCAAGTAGGGTGAGGTTATCCCTGTCTAGATGTCCTTTTTTATTTCGGCTTAGTGGTGCAGTTTCTGATCCCAACCGCGAGGTGATCTCACTCGGGATTATCCAGTAAGGGGTAGTTTCAGTCTTGTGTTGCAGGGGAGCGGGCGTGCTCCTCGGTACTGTGATCTAGGCCACGTACTGTGACAGATGGTACCCCAGTGCCTAGTCATTAGTTGGAAATCCATTCTCCCTACGAGCCTTGTACGAGTTTTGTTTGTATTACCCACTTTGTGGCTAGTAGCTAGAATTTAATAATGTAACAATTTCGGCTATTTTATAAGTATTTGTAAATAGACCCTATTATAATATTAGAGGATTTCTATAAGAAATTGTTTTAGCTATCGTAAGGTAAAAACCCGAAATGTCTATTTGTGGCATGGTCTTACGAGATGCTTTTGTTTTCATAAGATTTTTAAGACCTTAATAATCATTTGAGTGTGATTTTATCACGCTGGTATTCCAGACTGACTTGGGTGTTATTTAACTGTAATGCTCGGGTCAGACCGAGTATTATAGGATACAGGATATGATGCTGTAGAGCTCAGGAGACGAGCTGGATGACGATACGTACTTTCGTACTTGTTTATATATATATTCCGCTGTGTTGTTTAGTTATGTATCCAGTTGTATGTTATTGATGTTGAGCTGTGATTGATATACTCTGATGATGTAATATATAAACAGAGAAAAAAAGATTTTGAGTAAAGATTATTTATTATTTATTATATTCTATTCCGCTACGATGGTTAGATTTTGATATTATTTTCTATTTTCTTCTTCCACCTCTTCTTCTTTAACCCAAATGGTTCGTATTTCTATACATCTTGAATTGATTGACGCGGAATAGTGTTGACTCAAGGGGTACGTATTTGCGGGTTGTTACAGATCCTATCGAGTGTGCACTCGACCGTGAGTAAATTGATTTCTTGTTCGAACGTTCCCATTGGGACGACTTTTCAGCAAGGTTTTCAAGAAATTGCCAAGCATCATCATGATATTGAGCAAGAAAGTTGCCTTAGCACATTGATTCGAGCATTGTTCGCGAGCTGTTTTCGAGTCCATCGTATAAGATTTGGCAAATTGTCCATTTTTCAAAGTTATGATGTGGATATTTTATCAAAAGCTCTTTGAATCTTTCAAAATATTTTCCAAATGGTTCTCCCTTGAATTGATGAAAATTTACAATTTCATTTCGAATTTTACTTGTTTTTTCCAAAGGGTAGAATTTTTTCAAGAAAGCTTTTACGAATTCATCCCAGGTTTTAATCGAGTTTGATGATAAGCTGTACAACCATTTTTCAGCGTAATCCGTAAGAGCAAATGGGATTAATCAAAGTTTGATTCCATCATCGAAAAGTTGTTGGAGTTTAATGGTTGCTCAAACTTGTTCGAATTTAGTCAAGAAGATGTATGGGTCATCGTGCTCAAAATTTGCCAAATTTCGAAAGTGTGGCAATATGGTTCGAGTGAATTTCAAAATGGTTACCCGTAGGGGCGGGTAACGTGATGCAAGATGGAATAGAAACTCTATCGGGAAAGATTCTATCCATAAGAGTTCGAGGGCCGTTTTCGTTTGCCATTTCAGGAGGATCATCTGTTCGAGTTAAACGGTTTGTAGAAGGGTCGCGAGTCCAACGATTCGTTGTTGTGTCACGAGTCCAAGTAGTCATGCACAATAGAAAGTTGAGAAGAGAAAGGAGTTAGAATCGAGTTTAGAGAGTGAAAGAAGATTTGAAAAATTGTTTTTGTTTTTTATTTTTTGAATTTTCTTTTTTTTACAAGGAAGAAAACTGTTTACCAAGAGAGATTTATTTTCAAAAGAAAAGTTTGATTTTTTTTATTTTGGTTTTTCAATTTTTTTATATGTTTTGTATATTTTTTTTGAATTTTAAAATATTTACCAAAAGGATTTTTTTGTTTTTAGGAAGTGGAAATTGATTTTTGTTTTTGTTTTTGAATTTTCAAATTTTATTTCTTTTTCAAAAGATTTTTTTTTTTTTTTGATTGAAATTTTTTAAAGGAAAGGAATTTTTTTTATTTTTTTGATTAAAAACTAAGTTAAGTAAAATTTACAATTTTTTTTATTTTTGGATTTTTGATTTTTTTTAAATATGCATGAACTAATGCAACTAAATGAATGCAAAGGACTTAATTACAGTTTTCCGTCTTTAGTAGCTCCTAACCAAAAATTGTATGATCACACTGTCTTAAATCAACAAAAATATTTCTTAGCCAGGTAATGGACATGAGTTATCGGTGCACCACGAATCACCGTAGCAATGCAGCCGAAGGTTTAAGTACCTTTAGAGGAACAACCAGTACAATATTTACGTATCACCATAATTTTTATGATTGGTTATTACTCTGCCGTAGCCTAGACACCAAGAAATAAAATCGTTCAAATAAAATAATTGTGAAGATACAATTAAGCCCTAAGTGAGCTCGTGACACCCTTAGGTCCAACGTCTAACTTTTATTATTAGTCAAATTTTATGATGAAATGCGTTTGTAGGCTTAGAAAAGGGTAATGGAACCCCCCATCTTATGTGAATTGGGGTATTGCCCTTAGAAAAGAAAAACAAGATGAGATGAATGCAAAGCAGAAATTAAACGTGAAATTACAATGCAACTAAAATGAAGTTTGTTTTTGTTTTTGGATTTTGAAATTTTTTTATATACACAAATGCAAATGCGAGCAACCAACAATGCAATTCAAATAAAAACAAGGAAAAAGGTGCACGATACCAGAGCGTGCAGATTATTTAGCAATATATTTTTTTAGCGGCGATTTTTCTTAGCAAAGCAAAGCAGTTTATTTGTTGGTAAGCACTTCTTCCTTTTGAATTTCTGCTTTGGCAACCTGAAATAAAGAACAAGATATATTTATAATTTTTTTTTAACATAAGGATGAAACTTAAGATCAACTTGAAACGAGACAAAACAAATTTACAACTATTTTTTTTACAACTATATAGTATAACAAAACCAAACTCAAAAGAAATCAAACAAAATAAATTGGGCTAACTTTTTTTAACAAACCAAAACTAAACAATTTAAAAACAAGAAAACAAACACACGCTAAAGCCCAAAACCCGGCCCACACCAAAAGTTACCACCACTCGCCAGTTAAAACAAACACAACGGTGGCCGAAAAATAATAATAAATAAAATCAAAATCTCGAACTAATTTTCACTGCAAATTTCTAAATCAAATTCCCAATCCAAAACTCGTCCAAATTTACGGTTGTGGTGATCGTGATCAGTGATAAACATGAAGTTTTGTGGTTCGATTTGGATAGTGGTAGCTGATTTCAGGTCAAGGCGGTTGAAGCAATAGGCGACTTGAAATTGGGATGGTAAAGTTTGCTGGTTGGAGGAATTGCGGAGTATGGTCTTGGTGGTCTGATGTTGATGTCGAGTTCGATTAGGGATTCACGATTGTAGTTCGAATGTTGGAGGCACGGAGTTCGATAGTGGTTTTGTGGTGGCGAATTGTAGAGTTCGGCGATTGGGTTGCAATAGAATTTTGAGTTCGAATTGCAGGCAAGATGATTCTTTCTACTTGATGGCGATGGATTGAGAAATTGAGGTGATCGACGGTTGAGGTTTGCCAGTGGCAGAGTGTTGACGTTGCATGGAGTTTGATGGTTTGGAAGAAAATCCAATGGCTATTCGGTGTTTGATGAAGGCTGTTGTGATGGTGGAGTGTGACAGAGCAGTGACAGTCTTGGCTTGCTGTGTTAAGGAAGTGGAAGTGAATACTCGAATTATTCAATTGAGTAGCTTTCTGTGTCAAGGATTGTGGCAATGGGAAGTCAGTGGAGGAGATGAAGTTAGATGTCAGAAAGTGATATGATAGTCAGTATCTTTAACTGTGCAGGTCGACAGAGTAGTGATGATGAACTGGATGTCTATTATGGGATTGGTGAAGCAGTTTGTTTATGGAGGAGGATAAAATGTATATGTAGTGGAGATTGATAAGGGAAGTTTGTAGTGAACCAGGTATTTGATGTTGTAATGAATCCGGTTTGGTTTGTATGTGTTTCTGGTGAAATGCAATGAAGTTTGGATTTGGACAGTTGAATGAAGTGGTAATGGAGGGGGACTGTGATAGTTTTGGTTTTTGGTACAAAACTATAGTGATGTATGTAGCTTGGATGAACGGTAAGTGGATGTGGGTTGGTGGTATTGAATGGATGGTGATGTCTGATTTTTGAATTATATGGCACGGTTGTGGAAGAGGGATGGCAACTTCTTTGGTTGTGATATGCACAGGAATGTACACAGAAATGCAGTGGCACTTGTTTGAATTGAAGTGTGGTATGAGGCAGGATATGCATTGTCACAGTTTGAGTGATGTTTGAAAAGTTGCTGACAATGGAAAGAGTGGTTGTGCATGTATTTGGTGCAGCAGTTAGATTTTGTATTGGAAGTGAAACTGTGGTGAATGTAGTGGGTGATGAGTTTTTTGGGAAAATGTTATGGTTAAGAAGGCAATGAGAAAGGTTGAGAAAAATTGATGTTTGTCAAGGAAGGCGGAAGTGCTGGTTTCTGATGGCAGGCATTGTGTGTTTGAAGTGATGAGAAGAGCGGCTAGGTGGTATCAGTAACTATGGTATCAGTCAATTGTATGTGATATGGTGTGGTATTGGTAGAAGAATGTTGAAATGTGGGATGCAGTGGCAAGGGGGATGAGAGTGGAAGCAGATGTTCAGTGAAGAATGATGTTAATGAATGCAGAGGGTATGGGGATGCACTGATAAACAGTGTAACAGACAGAGATCAAGAACATAGAGCAAGCACTTGCAATGCAAAGTTTTTTTAATGTAAATTGTAAAATGAAATGAAAATTGTAAATGAAATGGAATTTTTTTTTCAATATGAAATGCAAAATTAAACTAGAGACAAGAAACTGCACAAGAACAAAAGCACACAACAAAATGAAAACAAAGTTCACACAACACACAATTTTTTTTAAATTGCAAACACACACACAAATTAAAAGAAAACACACAAAAATTAATAGAAAATAATTCGAAGAATAGAAAATCAAAATCAAAAGAATTCCCCGGAAACGGCGCCAAAAACTTGTTAATATGCGGATTTTCTATAGAATTAGAAAACCGTCGAAAAATTTCAAATTAAAAATAACCGCAAGCGCACAGTGTACACTTGAAATACGTGGCGAATACGGATCGATCCGCAGGGAGTTGTTAGTTTTAAAAATCTATTCAATCAAATTAGACCAAACGGAGGAGAAATTGTTGACTAGAACTAAAATGAAGCTAAAACTAGAATTAAAATGTGATTAGAAAACTATTGAACTAGAGAACAATTTAGAGGCAAATCCACTCTCAAATTTTTGTAAGTCAACAGACACATAATTTATGATCTCTAAATTTGATATTAAGTGAAATAATCATTGCATTTATCATAAGTATGGTTTGTTTATGTTATTAGTTAACATACCTCAAACCATCAAACTATAATACAACAATTATACCACTTATAATTCTCATGAAAATGAGGCCAAAGCAAAAGCTATTTTAAGTATGATCTATTTACTATTATAACTAGTAATATAGATCATCAAATTTCATTTTTACTTTCATTTCATTATCAAAAATTAATTAGAAAATGATGATGTAAACTGTGTTTATGTTGAATAAGAATAGCTCATTTGCATCAGCAATATAAGCTATCAAACCCACTTGTATAAACTAACATCAAAATTCACATTCATGAAGCATAAACAAAGAGATCATAAATCATAGATATGTTGAAATTACATAAAGTTAGAGAGCTTCATCACCCCTAAAATGAAGGGGTTTAGCTACTCATTTGTGGCATTGAAGCAACATAAGTAGATTTCAACATTAAAAAGAAAAGAGAATAGAAAATAAGCAAAGAAAGTAAAAGAGATTAGCTATTAACTACTTGCATAAATGTAAATCTAAGCTATGAGCATAAAGAGAAAGAGAGCATAGAAATAAACATTAATAAAACAAAGAAAAACATGTAGAAAAGAGAGAAGAAAGAGGCTTAGAAGCCATTTTTATTTCATAGAACATTTAGCTTACACTTTGATTTCTTAATTTCCTAAGTAAAATGAAAGAGTAGAAGATGGTTTCATGTACATAAGAGGGAAATATATACATGCATAAAACCCTAATTCTATTTTTAGGGGGATTCCTAAAATGCCCTTTAGGAAGTGTGGTCACCAAGTAACCATAAGCCACTAATTAATCCATCATTTGTTGTGCATGAAGCTTTAACCTCCACATAGTTTTTAGCTCATAATTGTACATTTAGGTAAGTGGGTGGGGTCCTCCATGATCTTGAACTTGAATTATTTTCTCTTCATTCCTTTGTATTTTATTTGTGCATGCATGTATCTTTATATAAGCCTCTTCCATATGCATCCAAATTCCTATGAAAATCATCAAAAATGTCCAAGTAACAATTCTCAAATTTGCACATGCACAAAAATGACCATTTTCCCCTTGAATGAAGACGAAAATATGATGGTTTTGAAAATAATTGAATTTTGGTTTTAACATGTACAAATGCCCAAATATGATATTTATTTAAATAAAAAAGAGATAAAATATGGATGTAAATATATGCACATTTACGTGCACATCATTAATGCAGAAATAAAAATAATAACAGTAAATAATGGAGAAGAGACCACACACAAATTTACCCAGCTTCGGCAAAACCCAGCCTATATGCTGCCCCTAAAGTTTCTACTAGAAATTAAGTAGTCAGATGCTTACACACGTAAACTTGCGACACCCGCTAATGACTAACCTAACTCTACACTCAAAACCCTGCCACGACTCAGCATTGAGTCGCGAATTCTTGAACTACACCACTGCAGTTCGTAACCTAGTTACACAACTAGAAGAATTAAAATATTTAAAAAATGAATTACAAATAAAATAAATCAAAATCCCTTTTAAACACTTAAGCCCCATAATAAATTAGAAAGCCGACCTAAAGTGAATTAATTTGTGCGCTCTCCTTTAATATTTCTTCGGCCCAATATGAAACGAGGTAACTTCCCTTTTTAATACTTCGGCCGACTTTGTTATTTGCTTCTTGAGTCCAATGTCTGCTTCGTTCCTCTTTAAAAGTTAAGGCTTATTAATTGAGGCGCTGCTAGAGTGATTGAAGCTCGAATCGTTAGTTGTTGCTTCTTAATTAACTTCGATGCTTCTCTGATTGATTCAATTCACGACTGCTTCAAACATGTCGAGTCAAACTCTTTAACTGGTATGCGAATTGTCTTTTATCGATTTTGATTTTTCTCAAATTGATTCAAGTTTTTGGTTTTGTTCTAAGTATTTTCTTAAACTTGAATTAATTATTTACTTGTGATGATGCTGGGTTATATAGGGATGAAAACCCGTAAATATACATTCGTATTTTTGCATTTGAATTCTTCTCGAATTGCTCTTATTCATCCGATCTTTGCTTGAGTGCTTGTGATGAATTGTTGACTTGTTCGTGTTGAAATTGCTTGAATATTTTTTTAAGTCGGTTCCGTTCATTACTCCTTTGTCTTCGGCCCTTTGAATTTTGAGATGATCTGGATTTTCTGACTATGACTTGTTTTACACTCTATTCAAACTGCTTCACCGTAATTTATTTGTATGTGTGTCAACATATATGTGTTGTAATGTCTCGACCGCTCATTGTTGTTGCATATGAAAATACGTGCTTGTTTGTCCACTTTATGTAGCTTTCATACCTAAACTGTTGTCGTAGTCATGCCATTTGAAATCTTTGTCTGGTGGTAGCTCTGAATTTTCATGCTTATGTGGTTCATGTTGTACGTCGATGTATCCATGTAAATGTCGCATACTGAATTGAGTCTGATTTTTGGTTTTTGCTTGAAGTATTAAACTTAATGCCTAATGTAACGCACCACCTCTATACTCACGCTAGCCAAGGACACTACAGAGTAATGCCATCAACTAGCATGAAGAATAAGGCTGTTGAGGAGCGACCATCTGTATAATTGCTTTGTGCGAGTACCGATATGCCAAATTAAAAATATAACTTTTCATCACAAGAGGAAATCCGACATACCGACACAAACTCAAAGCTACTACACACTGGCTATATGAAATCCTCAAAAAAAAGTATAGAAATATCATAACACAAATCAGTCGCAGAAGTTCATATCACAAAGGCGGAAATAGATATGAATATATAACACAAAAATTGTACATCAGAGTAGTGATCTGACAAGATCCACAGTATCACAAAAGAATAGTTACAAGTGCTACACAAAAGAATAAGTATACATAATGGAGATTATGTCACTAATGTATACAAAAAAATAAACTACTAATCTAAGTAGTTAGCCAAAAGTCAGATAACTTTTCCCGACAAGGAGTCAAACAGAAGCACCTGCAACATCTCGATCTGACCCGAGTATTATTTAATAAGAAAATAATAAACGGATCAGTCTAGCTTTAAATATTAGATAAAATGATATAGAATAAGAGATATGACCAAATCGTATGATACCCATAAAGCCATACTATAATAAGTATGTAATTGAAAATCAACCAGAGATTAATCAATATCACAAGAATCTTCTCAAAAATCAAAAGAATGTCATACTCTTTATATTTGTTCACCAAACCACAAATATTGACAACTATCAATGCCAATCACAAAAGTTAATGACACACAAATTCACCAATGCACAAATATTAATAAAACTTATCAATGTAAATCACAAAAATTGGTGAAACACAAATTCTAGAAATCATCAATGGAAATCCAGAAATCACAAAAAAGGGGAGGCCTATCACAAAACGGGAGCATGAAAACTCACCAACATGTGTATCACAAAACGGAACGCTATTCTATGGTTGCTAACCATTAATTTTGAGCCGATGCTCCACAAAACGGTTCGAAGACCATGGGTAGCTACCTCACCAAATTGAGCCGAGGCTCCATAGAAACAGGGTTTAGTCTCCCTCGCAGACAAAGAGACATCGCACATTGCTAGTCTAAATCACAAAATGATCATCATTGATCATCAAGAAGTGTCAATTACACTAAGCTAGTAAATATATGAGCTTAGCTTCATGTCCCATAACCACTAGCTTAACTTAAATATTTACGAACAAATTGTAGATCTCCACTCGCAAATTATCACAAGAGATTCAATCGAACAAGTCCTAGAATTAATCGATGAAGTAAACGCAAGCGTTTCATACCACTTGTTTTACTATGCCGTTTAACTAGATTTCTCATACGAGTGAGGTAAAGGTTTGTATATGCTAGTAGACTGGAAAAAGGTTTAAGAAACGAGATTTGTAATAAAATAGTGTTGAAATCGTTTTGATGAAAGAGTTTTAATATTTACTACTAGTATAGAAAACCTTTATGTTTTTAAAGTGACAAATCACAAAAATGATGGTAGAAACAATCAATCACCAAAATTCACATTCGAAGACGTGAATAAGATCCAAAGAAATCGATACCAAATCCATCAAAATGGATATTCCCAAAAATCCCAAAGAGAATGTCATCAAAGTCGATAATAAATGATAACAACAAAAGGGAAATATCACGAATCGATTAAATTTGGAAACTCAAGCAGAATAGGCATAATATGCAAAAGCAAGAAGATTCAGACGTCCTAAGTGTATGATTCAGATATCTGAATCTGGAAAATAAAATATTTTCCAGAACATAATTCAGACGTCCGAACCATGTAATTCAGACGTCTGAAATAGGCATTTTTTTGCCTATTTCCTTTCCGGTTGCTCACAAGAAAATTCAGACGTCTAGAAATATTGATTCAGACGTCTGAATATTGGGAAATAAAAATTAACAGGATAACATTCAGACGCCTGAATCCTACGTTTCAGACGTCTGAAACTGAAGTTCAGGGCATTCCCTGAACCTAGGCCAATGATGGCCAAAACGATTATCGGAAGCGATCGGACGAGCAACAACGACTAAGGATTTATGCCTAGCGACAACCCAGCCTTAAAGGCTCTTCGATACGCCTCAAATATGAATGCCCAAATATCCATATAAGGATTTTCATAAATTTTTCTTTCAAAGCACCAAAAATTGGAGTATTCTCCAAAGCAATACAAATCAAAAGCCAATGCGTATAAATAAGTGTTAGGAATTCATACCTAACAACAAGGATAGATATAGACATAAATGTGAGATAAAAATCTCACCTTTAAACCCAAAACAAATGAAGAAGAAGTTATAGAGCAATGGCAAGAACAATAACTCTTCAATTCCAACCCAAGAAGCTAGAATCTAAGCTTAAAAGAGAAACATTTCCTAAGCTAGGTTTAGGAATTTCTGAAAGTGAAAGGAGAATGAGTTGGAGAAGAAGAAGAGAAGGCTTACCAAAGCTTCTTCTATGAATTTGGAGCTAGAACTTGAACTTGAAAAGATGATTAGGGCTTGGAGTTTTAATTTCCCATTCCTTTCTCCATTGTTGCTAAAGCTTGAGTATTAGGAAAATAAGAATGAAGTGAAGAGGAGAGGTGGACTGAGCTAGAGTAATAAGTAGGGTTAATGGGCTGAAACCCAACCCAAAGCCCCAAAATTCTACTATCTCCAAACATATCGAAGTTTATACTCAAAAAGGTCGCAAACGTCATTTTGAACTCAATGGGGGTGGTCTCGAGTCCTAATTCGACTATTTGCAAAAAGTAGCTTTTCGGACAATAATCCGACTAACGATGAAATATTTTAAATAAAATATTTAAATATTCAATCGTAAAATGTGCGGGTTGTTGCAGACTCCCCTCCTCAAAGAAATTGCATCCTCGCAATATTTAAAAAGAAAATAAAAAGTAACAACCATAAAAGCATATCAACACAAAAGAAATTTGAAATAAGAAGTTCACCTCAAAGAGCACGAGAAAGTAAGTTCGGATATGTTCGCTCGATGAATTCTCTGGATTCCCAAGAACAATCCTTAGGATTTAAGGACCATTGAACTTTCACAAGCGAGACATCTTTATTTCGAAGGCGTTTAACCTCTTAAGAAATGATGCGAATAGGATGTTGCTCGTAAGTCAAATTAGGCGAAACTTAAATTTCTTCAACAACACCGGGCTCAAGAATAGAATCGGAATCTCGAAGGCATTTCCGTAATTGAGAGACGTGAAACACGTCATGAATAGCAGAAAACTGAGCCGGTAAAGAAAGGCGATAAGCCACGGAACCAATACGTTCGGTGATGGGAAATGGACCAATATATCTAGGTGCTAACTTTCCCGATCGACTGAAACGCACAACACCCTTCATAGGTGAAACACGAACAAACACAAAGTCTCCCACAGAAAATTCTAATTTCCTTCTTCGGCTGTCAGCATAGGATTTCTATCTACTCTGGGTTTCTTTCGTCCTATGACGAATAAGGTCAATCTTTTTTGCGGAATCACGAATAAAATCTGAACCTAAAACCAGCTTCTCACCGGCCCCAAGCCAACAAGAAGGAGATCGGCATGGCCTTCCATAGAGTGCCTTGAAAGGCGCCATACCAATACTAGATTGGAAGCTGTTATTATAGGAAAACTCAACAAGAGAAATATGATCCTCCCAGCTTCTACCAAAATCAAGAATACATGCACGAAGAATATCTTCAAGAGTTTGATTCACACGCTCGGTTTGTCCATCGGACTGGGGTTGATAAGCGATGCTAAAATTAAGCTTCGTTCCCAAAGCTTTTTGAAGACTCTTCCAAAATCCACTAGTAAACAATGGATCACGATCACTAATTATAGAAGTAGGGACTCCATGCAATTTAACAATTTATTTGATAAAGAGTTTGGCCAAATGAGGAACGGTCCGATTTGACCGAATAGGAATAAAATGGGCGGATTTAGTAAGTCTATCAACTGTCACCCATAAGCTATCATGACCCGAACGAGGGGAAGGCCGTCGATAAAATCCATGGAAATATGATCCCACTTCCAAATTGGAATGTCTAAAGGTTGCAATAACTCACCGGGCCTTTGATGCTCGGCCTTAATGAGTTGGCAAGTCATGCAACGCTTAACGAAGTTAGTGATATAAAATTTCATTCCCTCCCAATAATAAAGTCGCTTCATATCCGCGTACATTTTACTACTACTAGGATGAATGGTAAATTTAGAACGATGAAAATCTTCTAAAATGTCTTTACGAAGATCACTAATTTTTGGCACGATAAGTCTACCAAATTTTCGAATACCGCCACGAGAATCAATATCAAAGTCTTTCAAACCTTCAACATCAATCTTATCCCTACAACTTTGGCTAAGAAGAGACGATTCAGGATCTAGCTTTTGAGCTTCAAGAATGCTTTCTAAAAGAGAAGGATAAGCCTCTAGGCTACATAAAACAAGATATGAACATAAATCAGACACATGATCTCTAATCTCACAAGTGGGTAAAGTCTCGAGATCATTCCGTTCGGATATCATCATGGAAACAACCGCTAGTTGCTTTTGGCTAAGAGCATCGGCAACACGATTTCCCTTTCCGGGAGTATAAAGAATATCAAGATTATAAGATGCAAGGAACTTTAGCCAACGCTGTTGATGCAAATTATGTTCCTTTTGAGAAAATAGATACTTCAAAGATTTATGATCGATGTAAAGAATAATTTTTTTCTCCCAAAAGATAATGACGCCAAATTGGAAGGGCGAAAATAATAACCACGAGCTCTAAATTATAAGTGGCATATCTAGTCTAGGCAAGCTTCAATTGCCTAGAAGCATAAGAAATAACACGTTCCCTTTGCATAAGAACGACACCCAAACCAACGCGACTAGCATCGGTATGAACAATAAAATCTTGGTTTCCTTCGGGAATAACAAGAATAGGAGCATTAGAAAGGAGTACTTTAATTTCTAAAAAGAAGCTTCACATTTGTCCGACCAATGTATTTAACTCCCTTCTTTGTCAAACTAGTAAGAGGCACGGAAATTTTAGAAAAGTCTTTTATGAAACGGCGATAATATCCCGCCAATCCAAGAAAGCTACGAATTTCCGTTACACTCTCCGGTCTCTTCCAATTTTGAATCGCTTCAATCTTTGAAGGATCCACGGAAATTCTAGATATAGAAATAATATGACCGAGAAACTTCACACGAGATTACCAAAAGTGGCATTTAGAAAATTTTGCTTTCAATTGATTGCTCCTAAGAGTTTCCAATACAATCCGAAGATGCTTTTCATGCTCCTCCTCGGGTTTAGAATACACAAGAATACCATCTATAAAGATGAGAACAAATTGATCGAGGAAGTCTTTGAAAACTCTATTCATAAGGTCAACGAAGTAAGCTGGAGCGTTCGTTAAACCAAATAGCATAACAAGCCATTCATAAGATCCATAACAAGTACGGAACGATGTCAAAGGAATGTTATCCTCTGCAATACGAAGCTGATGAAAACCGGTAGCCAAGTCCAATTGTGAAAAGACTCTAGCACCACTAAGTTAGTCAAATAAATCATCAATCCGAGGTAAAGGATATTTATTCTTGATAGTCAAATCATTAAGCTTGCGGGAGTCAACGCAAAGCCTAAGTGTACCATCGGATTTCTTCACAAAAATAGCAAAAGCTCCCAAAGGAGAGGAACTAGAACGAATAAATTGCTTCGTCTCCAATTAGGATAATTGTTTGCGCATCTCCTCATTTTCTTTATTGGACATTCGATAATGAGGACGAGTGATAGGTAGAGCTCCAGGAATTAGATTAATTCTGAACTCAATTGCTCGCTTAGGTGGTAATCCTAAAACGGGCTCAAACATGTCGAAAAATTCATGAACGACGTGAATCAGAGAAATGACATCTTCCTCATCATCATTATCGTCATCATGAGGATTTAAAGAATATAAAGATGCAGCCAATGAATAGTCCGCTTAGGACATAGGATATGGGCTTCATAACGGTTAAGCCAATCCATTCCCAAAATCATTCCAAAGCCTAAGTAACGCATCACATGCAAATCGGCTCGGAAAGAAAAATCACACAAATTAATCTCGACATCTTTACAAAGCAAACTAATTGTTGCAGATCCACCAACCGGATTCGCAATTCTCAAATAAGTCATTAAAGCAACAACACTCAAAGAAAAAGTATCAACAAGTTCTTTTGATATAAAAGAATGGGATGCACCCGTATCAAAAAGAACTCGAATAGGATGATCACGAAACACAGTAATGCCATCAAGGATAGAATGAGAAATACCTTGACCACGAGAAGTGTTACTAGGAGTTTGCACCACATTAAGCTTTCCCTCCTTCCTGCCTTGAAGTTTGGGACATGCGGATATATAATGGACCGAACTTTTGCAATAGCGACAAGTAAGGGGCTTTGAACACTTATTAGCATAATGGTCTTTAAAACCACAATTGTAGCATTGCCCACTACTTGAGGTAGAAGTCTTTGCCGCCGGAGTTGCTTGCTTCCTTTTTTATTGGGGTAAGGACGTTTGAACTTATTAGGCCCTTTCTTGTTGTTGTTGAAGTTTGGTTTAGCACCCATAACTTCAACGTCACTCTCCCTATCCGCCTCTTCAAGACAAAGAGCGATATCAATGAGTTGATCAAAAGAAACTTCTAATTTTAGAAGTACTGGCTTCTTGAGATTTTAGTTCAAGCCATAGACAAATCTTTGATTCTTCTGCAATGGGGTGTTTATGTATTCGACCCCGTATTTAGAAAGTGACTCGAAGGATGCAACATAACCTGCCACGGAGGATTCACCTTGAACAAGGTATATGAAACAACGAGCCAATGTCACCTTCTCAGCTTCTGGCACAAACTTTAATTCGAATCGTCCCCAGAAATGCTCCCAGGTAAGATCTGGTTCAATAATTTTAGAAATCAGAAGCTCGTACCAGTCTAATGCTCTTTCTTGGAGCATACTAGAGGCTACCCAGACACGGTGAAGATCAATAAGATTCATGCGAGAAATGATTCAATCGCATGTTCTTAGACAAGTCTGGACTTCAATAATGGTTTCAGAATCTTTGAATGGCTTCCCACCCAAGTTGGTATAATCGTTGCACAAGCATGCAAATCCAGACTTAGGGTGAGTAGGCTCTAGAATAGAACCGGCCTCTTCAGCCTTCTTAACGAGATCAAGAAGCTGCTGTGTAGACATAAATACTCCATCCTGGGGAGTAGCACTAGATTGATCGACGTTGGGATGGCCAGGTCTAACCATTTCTCTTCTTTAAGAAAGAAAGAAAGAAGAAGAAAAAGTTATTCTCAAAATGAATATCAAACAATACTGATTGATAAGACAAGGCATCACAAAGAAAATAGGATAGAACGAGTCCAATGACTTGAATAAAATCCTAAGGCACGACTCCTAAGAAAGACTTAGGACAATGATCCTTGCTAGATTATTCTACATTGTTTCGAAGTTTGGCTCTGATACCAAGCTATGATGCCCCACCTCTATACTCACGCTAGCCAAGGACACTACGGAGTAATGCCGTCAACTAGCACGAAAATAAGGCTGTTGAGGAGCGACTATCTGTATAATTGCTTTATGCGAGTACCGATATGCCAAATTAAAAATATAACTTTTCATCACAAGAGGAAACCCGACATACCGACACAAACTCAAAGCTACTACACGGTGGCTATATGAAATCCTCGGAACAAGTATAGAAATATCATAACACAAACCAGTCGCAGAAGTTCATATCACAAAGGCGGAAATAGATATGAATATAACACAAAAAGTGTACATCAGAGTAGTGGTCTAAGAAGATCTACAATACCACAAAAGAAGAGTTACAAGTGCTACACAAAAGAATAAGTATACATCATGGAGTCTATATCACTAATGTATACAACAAAATAAACTACTAATCTAAGTAGTTAGCCAAAAGTCAAATAACTCTTCCCGACAAGGAGTCAAACAGAAGCACCTGCAACATCTCGGTCTGACCCGAGTATTATTTAATAAGAAAATAATAAATGGATCAGTCTAGCTATAAATATCAGATAAAATGATATAGAATAAGAGATATGACAAAATCGTATGATACCCATAAAGCCATACTGTAATAAGTATGTAATTGAAAATCAACCAGAGATTAATCAATATCACAAGAATCTTTTCAAAAATCAAAACAATGTCATACTCTTTATTTTTATTCACCAAACCACAAATATTGACAATTATCAATGCCAATCACAAAAGTTAATGACACACAAATTCACCAATGCACAAATATTGATAAAACTTATCAATGTAAATCACGAAAATTGATGAAACACAAATTCTAGAAATCATCAATGGAAATCCAGAAATCACAAAAAGGGGGAGGCCTATCACAAAACCGGAGCATGAAAACTCACCAGCACGTGTATCACAAAACGGAACGCTATTCCATGGTTGCTAACCATTAATTTTGAGCCTAAGCCCCACAAAACGGTCCGAAGACCATGGGTTGCTACCCCACCAAATTGAGCCGAGGCTCCACGGAAACGAGGTTTAGTCTCCCTCGCAGACAAAGAGATATTGCACTTTGCTAGTCTAAATCACAAAATGATCATCATCGATCATCAAGAAGTGTCGATTACACTAAGCTAGTAAATATATGAGCTTAGCTTCATGTCCCATAACCACTAGCTCAACTTAAATATTTACGAACAAATTGTAGATCTCCACTCGAAAATTTTCATAAGAGATTCAATCGAACAAGTCCAAGAATTAACCGACGAAGTAAACGCAAGTGTTTCATACCACTTGTTTTACTATGCCGTTTAACTAGATTTCTCATACCAGTGAGGTAAAGGTTTGTATATGCTAGTAGATTGGAAAACGGTTTAAGAAACAAGCTTTATAATAAAATAGTGTTGAGATCGTTTTTATGAAAGAGTTTTAATATTTACTACTAGTATAGAAAACCTTTATGTTTTTAAAGTGAAAAATCACAAAAATGATTGTAGAAACAATCAATCATCAAAATTCACATTCGAAGACGTGAATAAGATCCAAAGAAATCGATACTAAATCCATCAAAATGGATATTCCCAAAAATCCCAAAGAGAATGTCATCAAAGTCGATAATAAATGATAACAACAAAAGGGAAATATCACGAATCAATTAAATTTGGAAACTCAAGGAGAATAGGCATAACAGGCAAAATCAAGAAGATTCAGACGTCTGAAGTGTACGATTCAGACGTCTGAATATGGAAAATAAAATATTTTCCAGAATAAAATTCAGACGTCTGAACCCTATATTTCAGACGTCTGAAATTGGCATTTTTTTGCCTATTTCCTTTCTGGTTGCTCACAAGAAAATTCAGATGTCTGGAAGTATTGATTCAGACGTCTGAATACTGGGAAAAAAATTCCCGTTATAACATTCAGACGTCTGAATTCTACGTTTCAGACGTCTGAAACTGAAGTTCAGGGCATTCCATGAAACTAGGCCAATGATGGCCAAAACGTTAATCGGAAGCGATCGGACGAGCAAAAACGACTAACGATTTATGCCTAGCGACAACCCAGCCTTAAAGGCTCTTCGGTACGCCTCAAATATCAATGCCCAAATATCCATATAAGGATTTTCATAAATTTTGCTTTCAAAGCATCAAAAATTGGAATATTCTCCAAAGCAATACAAATCAAAAGCAAATGCGTATAAATAAGTGTTAGGAATTCATACCTAACAACAAGGATAGATATAGACATAGATGTGAGATAAAGATCTCACCTTTAAACCCAAAACAAATGAAGAAGAAGCTATAGAGCAATGGCAAGAACAATCACTCTTCAATTCCAACCCAAGAAGCTTGAATCTAAGCTTAAAAGAGAAACATTTCCTAAGCTAGGTTTTAGGAATTTTTGAAAGTGAAAGGAGAATGAGTTGGAGAAGAAGAAGAGAAGGCTTACCAAAGCTTCTTCTATGAATTTGGAGCTAGAAATTGAACTTGCAAATATGATTAGGGCTTGGAGTTTTAATTTCTCATTCCTCTCTCCATTGTTGCTAAAGCTTGAGTATTAGGAAAATAAGAATGAAGTGAAGAGGAGAGGTGGACTAAGCTAGAGTAATAAGTGGGGTTAATCGGCTGAAACCCAAACCAAAGCCCTAAGTGAAAAGTAGCAAAATTCTACTATCTCCAAACATATCGAAGTTTATACTCAAAAAGGTCGCGAACGTCATTTGAACTCAATGGGGGTGGTCACGAGTCCTAATTCGACCATTTGCAAAAAGTAGATTTTCGGACAATAATCCGACTAACGATGAAATATTTTAAGTAAAATATTTAAATATTCAATCGTAAAATATGTGGGTTGTTACACCTGAACCGCCTTGGTCCCATTTTGTGTTCATGCTTGAAATGTTGTTGAGTTCATACCTTTTTCTCTGGTGTACTTGTTGCATTGCTTCTGAACTGTTGTGAGTTTGTTGTTCTTTGTGTTCATGTGCAATCCGGTTTCATATATGGAACTGTTCTCACTTTGTTATTCTGGTTGCATCTCTTTTACTCACAACTCCTTATGCATTGCTCCCATTATTTTCTGCGTTCCATATATTTGGGTCTGTTGCATCATGTAGTCTGCTATCTTATACGTGCCTCTGATGTGTGTACTCTGGCTTACTCGAGTCTGGTTGTTGCAATCTAAAGGTAGATGAATGCATTTGAAACTCGATCTCTTGTTTGGTTCTGGTCTTTATGTACATGAGCATTGCATCCATCTCTGGTGGTTCAGTTATGAAGTCTTGTTCTGTGCTGGTATCATTGTGTGCCTGATCTGATACATTCTTATTTGGTTGCTCTTGCCTTGAGTTTGAATGGTTGAGGCTTCTGTGTATTACTGCATATATACATACATGTGTGTATACATATGTACATATATGTATGGTGGTTTGATATTGAATCTGGTTGTATTGCAATTTGGTACGAACTACATTTGCTTCGAGCCAGTTCATTTACCTGATCCGGTTGCACCCCATACCTGAACTGATGTTGCATTGAGTCTTTTTGTTGTTGTAGTCTTGTTAGCCTTGAATTGATCTGAGTTATTTTCTTCGGGATAAGCTTGGTTCGTTGGGAATCTGGTTTTCGTGTTGTACTAGCTTGTTGTGGAATTAAACTGTAGTTCTTACATTTGTCTTGTACTTGATTCCATTTAACATGTATGGTGGTCTTCATGTTGCACCTGACCATTGCATTGAGTCTTGTTCCAACTGGACTCTAATTTTTTGTTGCCTCTGGTTGTGATGATCTCTGGTTCACTCGAGTCTGCACTTGAGTTGAATCTAGCTTTGGCTCGGGTTTTACCTCATGCTTACCTGTGCCTATAGTTTTAATAAGAAAGTGTATATCGGTGTACACGGCGTTGTGGCATGTACAGTGATATACAGTGCATGTCATAAGTTGTTCGTGTATGATGAATACAAAAGAAAATGATGACGAATAACCCAAATAACCAGGGAAAATAATATTTCAAAACACACATTTTATTTTGCACTACAAAAATATTTCTTTTTCAATTTTACCGCGTCGGTGTTTATTTTGTAGATAGCTCAGATGCTGGATTCGGGCTGGAACATAGTTGAAGATAAAAATACTAGTGTTGAGTGAACATGTAGTGAGGTGTAATATGTAAAATAAAATTTATATTGTAATTGCAAATGTGTAAATGTACAGTGAGAGCTCAAATTTGAACTATTTGAATTTGTAATAGAATATTTGTTTGAATAAATATTTGTTTAAATATGAATTCTATGTTTTTTATTTTATTCAGCAAATATTTATTTAATTATGTGAAAAATAAAATAGTACAGTAACAAATACATTTAAACGAATATATATATGTTTATTATCATCAAATAAAAATCATAGGCAATTGTATTCTACAATCTCCCCCTTTTGATGATAACAAACATATATTAAGATTTTGACTCTATTAAATTTATTTGGTCATGAAGAATTCTATTTGCTCCCCCTATTTGAATACTTCCCCTACAACAAAGCTCCCCCTTCATATATGCATGAATATAAATAAAAATATGCAAATAAAAAACGATAAACCATGCAATGAGCCTAGATGAGAATATGCAATTAAGAAATAAAATATTTGAACTTATTTGCCAAAATCTTAACTTCTCTCTCCCTCTTTTGTCATCAGCAAAAGAGTAACAGTGTTAGAAATATAGAGATAAAATGATAGACATTAATACAACATTAATTCCTAATCGAGTATGTATGTTAAATTTCAATAAAAATTCAAACAAAAATCATAAATACTCTATTAGGCGCATATTCCATTTTAGAGTGATAGGGGTGATGTCGGTATAGAAAACCATATAGTTGTATCTATTTGTGGTATATTTATTACAGGAATTTGAATATCTACTAACCATGCATAAGCGTTAGGACTTTTTAGTGAGATAAGTAGTATTCCCTTTTTTTTAAAACTGCATTTCAAGTATCTTCTAATCGTGCATAACCGTGAGGATTTTTAAATTGGATTAGAATCCATTTGTCCATTTAATAATCAATTATGATATGTGCTCCATACATGCATAACCATGTGGACTTTTAAATGAGCATGAAAGCACATAATCAAAGATTTCAAGTGATTTGTCCATGTATAACCGTAAGGACTTTTAAATGAGAGTGAATACTTTGGATGTTTTTATTGCTAATTAAATTTAAAAAAAAACCACACAATTTCCTGTTTAAAATACCACATTTTGACGTACTATATTAAATTTTGATGAGGGATGGTCGTTAGAAATATGATAGAGACAGAGATGGTCATGGAATTTTTACCAATCAAAGTTATTGCAAATTTTGTTTAAATTTTTAAAGAAATTTACTACATATACTGTCTCAAGTTATAATGTATGATTAGTATCAACACTCATCACATTTTTTCAGTCACTATTTTCCTTTTAGATAATATGAAGGAAGTCAGATTAGTTAACATAGACATTTTAGATCAAATCCAAAAATATAAAATCAAATTTCTAAAATGCCTAAATTAAGATGCGGTTGACAAAAACTATTTTCTGGAAGGGGTTTCGTAAAATTGTCTGCCAACTGAAAATCTGTTGAAATAAAATTTATGCAGATATTTTCTTTGTGAAAGTGATGCAACTAATGAATATCTCACATAAAACACGTTCCACTAGTACTTTTTCTATCAACTAGGCTACTAGTGTAATCTGCATCTGAATTCTCTTTTGATTCAAAGTTATCATTAGATAGATATCATAGGCCAAACCGTGAAGTGTGCAACAAATACCTTATAATCATTCTACAACTTTTAAAATGTATTTCCTTAAGGATTTTATTGAAAACATGCACGTAAACAACTAGTGAACATAGTGTCAGATCTAAAAGCAGTAAGATAAACAAATATATCCACATGTATCTGGAGTAATCATCAACAAAAACAACATCTCTTACCACATAAACTTGCAATATCGTTAGTCTAAACAAATCTATATGAACTAGTTCAAGGACTCCAGAGGTGCTTACAATGCTCTTGGAATAAAAAGATAATTGGTCAACAATTTTGCATAAATCAGAATCATTCATTTCCATATCATATAACTGGCTGATTAAAAATCAGATTATGGTGTAGTTTTTCAACATATAATATATCGTTCAAGATAAATGTACCATTACCTTTTTTTACCTTTACCAATAATTTTTCATTGTTGCCCATTTTGACTCTGCCACCATTGTACTAGGCTAAGGAACTTTGATTTTTGCCTATCGTGTGCCTGGAACAGCCAGAATCCAGGTATCACTCTTGTTGTTCCTTAGCCTGCCACCACACCTACGCAAGGAAAGATTTTGTGACCTATTTGTTTTTATAGGTCCATGATTGTTAGTCACAAAGGATTTTGAAAAAATATGTTTATGTAGACCCAAGACAATCTATATTTTTTCCTTCCAGGACCCAGATTTGTTTGACTTTAAGGGATTTTACATTCGTGCCTTTTGGAACCCAAATTGGTATGGTTTTCACGTGTTTGGGTCTATACTAGCAATTACTATGATTGTGTCAAATTTTTCCACAAATCATGCACTTGGAATTAACTTTATTAATTTCTCTTCTAACACGTTCAGATTGAGTATATCCAAGTCCATGTCTAATAGGATTAACAGTTTGTTTCCCAAATAACATATTTAGTGATTTTTCTCCTTCGGAGAATTTCCCTTAAATTGTAGACAATTGTTGGACTTATGTTTTGAGAGATTCATTTTCATTCAATAACAAAGTTCACTTTTTGATAGAATTTTCTCTCCTAGTATTTTCATTTTCTTTCAAAATAATAATTACATTTCCAAGCGATTTGATTTTAATTTTTGATTTTTTTATTTCTTCTTCAAATGATGGACACTTATCACACTTAGGGCTCTTATTTCGATAGTTTCAAACCAATTGATCAAGTTGTTTATTTAATTTTATCAAACTATCTTTTTGTTATTCAAGTATAGCATACTTCTTCTTAAGTCGTTCAAAACAGCCATTTACTTCGTGAAAATATATAAGTAATTGTGAGTGAGTCAGTTTTGATACCTCGCTTGGCTCGTCGTCATCATTGTCAGTTGTATCACCTCGAAGATAGGGATCTGCTTTTTCACTCTCACTGCTAGTGCTTTTATCATCATCATCATCACCACTTTTATTCCAAGTGGCTACAAAACTTCTCCTTTTCGATTACTTTCCTTTTCTGAGTCGATTCTAAGGACAATTTGGCTTGATATGACTGGGTTTATTGCAGTTGTAAAAAATGATCTCTCGCTCTTCTGAATCGTCTAGAACATTGACCATTCTATTCTTCAGCTGTTGATTCAGGGCAGGAGTTTGTATTTGCAGTTCCACCTTTTGAATCTCTTTATTATCAGTGTTAATTCAGCTGCTCCTTTATCATCACCATCATCTTCACTTTTTGTTGAACCTTTCAAAGCTATTGATTTCTTTTGCGTATCACCTCCTTCACGTTCTTCCTTTAATTTGATTTCTAGCTCATAAGTGGTAAGATTTCGATGAGTTCTTCAACTTTAATTTGTTTCGGATCCTTTGATTCTTGAATGCTAGTCACTTTTGCTTCAAATTTTCGTGGAAGAATTTTGAGGATTTTTCAAATAATTTCCAGCTCTGTGTATGGTTTTCCAACGAATTTTGATTTGTATACGAGGCTAGATAGTCATCCATACATTTCTTTGAAACTTTCATCCTTTTCCATTGTAAAGTTTTCGTATCCGCTACCGAGCATGGCAAGGCGAGATTCTTTGACTAGGGTGGTTCCTTCGTGAGTAACTTCGAGTGTGTGTCAAATTTCCTTTGTAGTTAGGCAATGTGAGACACGATTAAATTAAATTTGATCTAATGAACATATAATGGAATTCATAGCTTTAGCGTTTGCAAATTGCAGTTTATTTTCAAGATATGTCCATTGATCCATCATTTTTTCAACTTCTTGATTATCTATCACTGTAGTTAGTGTCCTATATCCCTTCTCAACAATATTCCACGTATATATGGTTTTCAGAAAAATTTTCATCCTAGTTTTCCAAAAAGTATATTCACCATTGAACATGGGTGGTCTAATTATTGACTGACCCTTAGCAAAAGCATTATTAAAAGAAGTCATTTTAAAAATCAAATTTTTTAAAATAAAAAATTTGATTTTTGTTTCTAGCTCTAATACCACTTGTAGGATCGAATTTACTCTAGAATAAAAATAATAACAGTAAACAATGCAGAAGAGACCGCACACAAATTTACCCAGCTTTGGCAAAACCCTACCTCCATGCTGCCTCCAAGGTTTCTACTAGAAATTAAGTAGTCAAATGCTTACACACGTAAACTTACGACACCCGCTAATGACTATCCTAAATCTACGCTCAAAACCCTGCCACGACTCAGCCACTAAGTTGTGAATTCTCAAACTACACCACCGTAGTTCATAACCTAGTTACACAACTAAAAGAATCACAATATTTAAAAAACGAATTACAAATAAAACAAAACAAAAACCCATTTAAACACTTAAGCCCCAAAATAAATTAGAAAGCCGACACAAAGTGAATTAATTTGTGCGCTCTCCCTTAATATTTCTTCGGCCGATTATGAAACGAGATAACTTCCTTTTTACAATACTTCAGCCGGCTTTGTTATTTTCTTTGTGAGTCTGATGGCTGCTTTGTTCCTCTTTAAACATTTGGGCTTGTTGATTGAGGCATCGCTAGAATGATTGAAGCTCGAATCGTTCGTTGTTGCTTCTCAATTCACTTCGATGCTTCTCTGGTTGACTCAATTCATGGCTGCTTTAAATATATCGAGATCGAACTCTTTAACTGGTATGATAATTGTCTTTTATCGATTTTGATATTTTTTGACTTGATTCGAGTTCTTGGCTTTGTTTTAAGTATTTTCTTGAACTCGAATGAATTATTTTCCAATGATGATGCTGGGTTATATAGGGATGAAAACCCTTAAATATATGTTCGTATTTTTGTATTTAAATTCTTCTCGAATTGCTCTTGTTCATCCGATCTTTGCTTGAGTGCTTGTGATGAATTGTTGACTTGTGTGTTACTGCATATATATACATACATGTATGTATGTATACATATGTGTGGTACTTTGATATTGAATCTGTTTGTATTGCAATTTGGTCCGGACTTCGTTTACTTCGAGCCAGTTCATTTACCTGATCTGGTTGCACCCCATACCTGAACTGATGCTGCATTGATTTTTTTGTTGTTGCAGTCTTGTTAGCCTTGAATTGATCTGAGTTATTTGCTTTGGGATAAGCTTGGTTCATTGGGAATCTGGTTTTCATGTTGTACTGGCCTTTTGTGGACTTGAACTATAGTTCTTACATTTGTCTTGTACTTGATTCCATTTAACATGTATGGTGGTCTTCATGTTGCACCTGACCATTGCATTGAGTCTTGTTCCAACTGGACTCTGATTTGTTGTTTCCTCTGGTTGTGATGATTTCTGGTTCACTCGAGTCTGCACTTGAGTTGAATCTAGCTTTGACTTAGGTTTGAACTTGTGCTTACATGTCCCTGTAGTTTTAAAAAGTAAGTGTATATCAGTGTGTACGACGTTGTTGCATGTACAGTGATATACTGTGCATGTCACAAGTTGTTCGTGTATGATGAATTTAAAAGATAATGATGACGAACAACCAAAATAACCGAGGCAAATGATATTTTCAAAACTCACATTTTATTTTGCGCTGCAAAAATATTTCTTTTTCAATTTTACCATGTCAGTGTTTATTTTGCAGATAGCTCAGATGTTGGATTCAAGCTGGAATAGAGTTGAAGATAAAAATATGAGTGTTGAGTGAATATGTAGTGAGGTGTAATATGTAAAGTAAAATTTGTGTCGTAATTGAAAATGTGTAAATGTATAGCGAGAGCTCAAATTTGTACGATTTGAATTTGTAATAAGATATTTGCTTGAATATGAATTCTGTGTTATTTATTTTATTCAGCAAATATTTATTTAATTATGTGAAAAATAAAATAGTACAATAACAAATACATTTAAATGAATATATATGTTTATTGTCGTCAAACAAAAATCGTAGACTATGTATTCTACACTTTCTCTGTCAGAGTGGACATGGTCCTATGCCTCCTAGCCCTAGATGATAGTTGTGTTTAGATGCTATATTTGCATATCTAGTATGACTTTGTAATAGACTTGTTTTATCTTTTAGTTAGGATATCATACTCCTATGTAAGCATTTAGTTCCAATTGTAGTAAATAAGTGATGATTAATATGATGTTTTTCCTCTGTCTTTTTTACGATGTTCACAAGAAGAGAATATGAACATAGGACATAAGTAATAAAAGAAAAGCAAGTTAAAATGAGTAACTAAAAGGAAAACAATAAATTTAAAGAAAGCGATATAAACGCCAACTAAAAAATTTGAAAAGCAAAATTAAGCTTGGGAAGAATTTTGGAAAGGA
The DNA here is from genome assembly GCA_030765085.1 of Allium cepa. Lineage (NCBI taxonomy): Eukaryota > Viridiplantae > Streptophyta > Magnoliopsida > Asparagales > Amaryllidaceae > Allium > Allium cepa. Next base: position 162,289,753 of record CM060939.1, read on the forward strand.
AGTTTTTCTTATGTAAACCGTGCTTGGGAAAGAAAATAGAGATTTTTATAAGAATAGCTGCATAAGTTCCAAGTACGGAGAAAGAGGTGTGGAAAATAAAACGGTAAATGTGAGGTTATCTGTTTTCTACCTTCTTTATGACATTAGAAATCGAGTTCGGAAAATTTAATTTTTCTGAAATTTGAACAATAAAAGTTGTGTAGTAGGATTTGGATGAAAAATTTGTTGAACTACGCCCCTATTCTTTAGGAGTATGGGAAAAATTTGGATGAAAAAATTTTGAGTTTTCAAAAGATTGTATTCATATAAAAACTGCAAGTATATTTAGGATGTGTGCATCATATTTTAAAAAGGAATTTTTAAAGAAGAAAAGCATTCATATAGGAGGTACCGCTTAGAAATTCATGTACATGCATATTTTTATGTTGAACGACACTTGCACAAGGACACGGATGGTCGCAAAATTGGATGTACGCAAAAATGGATGTGATTGATGCAAAGAATTACATAGTTTTACCCTTGTCGAATTTCGAGGACGAAATTTCCTAAACGGTGGGAGAATGTAACACCCTGCATTTTTAGATAATTAAATAATCAAATAACGATGAACAGTGAAAATAAGCATTTTTGGAATTGTCCAAAATGGTCTCGAAACTTATACTATTGTGTTCATGGCGATTTTCTGATCAATTTCCATATATAACTTGTCGAAATCCGAGTTAATATGAAGAAGTTTTAAGAAGATCAAGAAATCATAATCGAACGAAAAGAAAAAAAGTAAGATGTTACGGGTCGGCCCATAGGTCGACCCATAAAGCACAAGGGTTAACTCTAAGGTCGACCCCCAAAGAACACAGGTCGACCTATAAATCGACCCACGTTTTGCCCTGGACTAGTTATTTTCTCAAACTCCACTATAAATAGAACCCTAGGCCTAGTTATTTTCTCACAATCAGATTTTCTCCCAATTGGGTTCATTGCCTGAGGCTGAACCCTAAATAGAAAATATTTCAAGGGAGGATATCTTTTAATAAAAATATTAGAAACCTTAGAAGGGGATCCAGAAAGGCCATGGAGCGAAGCTAAGGACGACAGGTGAGTGGATTTAAATTATATCTCTTTTATGTCTATGATATATAATATCGTTAGATCCCGTTAAATATTTATTTCAACATTTATTTCAGTCATTAGTTCTACTAATTAGTTATATTGAAATAGTAAATTTTACGAGAGAAGTGTAATTATATTTAAATGTTATTTATATGGAAAAAAGGAATCTAATTAAATATAAGTAATGTTAGGCTTAAAAGTTGTTGAGAAAAGTGTAAGCCTAAGTGTGAGAAATTTACAGTAAATTTTGTTAAAACGGAAGAAATGAATTAAAAAGGGGAAAGATATAATAACTTGATTTGAAAATTAGTGATAGATTAGTTTGTTGGTTTAGAAAAGGAATACATTTCTATAGTTTAATATTGTAAGAATAAAGATAAACGTAATTGCACGAATAAAAGCAAGAAAAGAGGAATTAGTGCAAAATAAAGAAATTACTGTATTTTGCATTATCCCACAATTAAAGAAACAATAAAAGAAATATCTTACAGTTACGAGTTATTACTTATAGCATTATTTAGTATTAAAATATGGGAATGGATTTTTAGCACAGTTTTTGTAACCAACCAAATAGAATAAAGGAAAATAATGTGAAGCATTAAAGAAATTAAAGAAATGAAATAATCAAGTTATTTGTATGACAAGACTAGAAACAATAAACAGAATATGTCACTAGATCTGCATTTACTGCGCAGATAGTAGAATAAAAAGTAAAGTAGTTATTATGATAAGTAATTTGTGATAGTTTGGATGTAGTCCCAAGCTAAGACTGTCATATAATATAAGAGAACTAAAGAGAATCTAGTATCATAATAAAACAAGATAGACTAGATAGAAAAGAGACACTTGCAATTACATTTATAACATGTAGGTTACAAAAGAAAGTAAAGAATATAAAAGTGACAATTGCAAGTATAATTGTAACAAGTAGGTTATAATTAAAAATAAAAAATAGAAGAGGCTTGTTTTATCAAACTTAGATCTTGGATTAAGTTAATAAGCAAAAAAATAGAAGTGGCCCGTACCGGCAGCATTCCCTTTCAAGTCTAGGACTGATGGTCTCACACATAGGTGGGGCTGGTTTGCTGATTAGGATACATAAGTATCCAACAGATTAATAAAAGTAAACTAAATGTATAGTAAAAGATTAGATGTAGAGTCTAATAAAATGGTAAGGTGTGTTTGGAGAAGCCCGAAATAAAATCTGGATAAAACGCCTAACAAAGCAGTTCATTGCAGATTTTAGTACAAAAAGAGCACGTCCAACTTAGTTAGTTCAGGCTAGAAGGAAGTATGAGCTTTAATTGGGACTTGAGGATACTCTAAGATGGCCTTTTAGGGTAGGGCTAACGAAGCTGCACCTCTGGAGGCAGGTCTGTAGGTGTTCCAAGAGAGTATACCTTGACTGCTTTTGCATTGCAGGCCTAACGAAGCGGACCTTTGTAGGCAGTCAAAAAGTTGATGATGGAGAAGGATATTCATATGACACCATACTCTGGATTGCGAGTAAATTATAGTAGGAGGGACCCAAAAGGATAGTTGCATGATGAGATCAAGCCATCATCAATCAGAGTGAGTTCGGGAAAGACTAGAGTTAAACCAACAGGCCAATGATTCTTTCACTATCGTGACATTGGATGAGAGGCACAACCAATTGGATGCTTTAATTATTTGCAGTAAGGCACAACCACTTGGCTCTTAAAACGTCTTTTGATTAGTTAGGGGGAGGTTGTGTGGGGCCATATCCACGCTGATAAATGAAACAGACCAAATAGAATATCTGTATCGTAGGCCCAACGAAGCGGACCTTTACAGATATAGAAAATCTTCGACCGAGTTCTGTACAAGGTAGACCTTATTGGCGAAATTCAGGGAGTAGACATAACGATTTCATGTAGTCCTCAAGTTACACACTGGGCGATACATTGTCGATGTTCGAGTACTAGTATAAGCTAGTGCGGATGCAGCTTCATGTTTTCCTAGCAGACGATGGAACATCTGTATTGTAGGCCTCACGAAGCTGTCCTTTATACATGAAGTTTTAGTACGCTCTAGCAGCAAGACGATGGAGTCCCTTTCGAGGAGGATATGGAAGATACTATGGGTAGTACCTAGGACTGATGCGGTCTTTGGGCATGTAGCTACATATATATTGGTTATTAGGTCTTAATCTACTAGGGAGTAGGTGGGTATGATTCACACACAGAGGGAAGAGTATTATAAACCCAATAAACCTAATATAGCAGAAAATGGAAACAGAAAGATATATGTTCTTTCACCAGAAATTTAGTTCTGACCCTTTCCTCATAACATCCCACGGGTTTAGATAGATGGCAAAGATTTTTCAGCTTTGAGACACTTGCTTAGAAAGTATTATTACCTTGGTGAGTATTTACTTACTTTTATACTTTAGTCGGTTCCGCTGTGTATTTATTTGAGCTCTAATTTATTTATCTTTGCCTTTTTGTAGGATACTAGATACCCAACTCGGGCTTCAGTGGGTTTGGATTTTAGCATTTATGCGAAAAATCCGGACCCACTGGAATTCGGTTGTTACAAGCACTACCTTTCAAATAGGTCTATCTAGTTGAAAGGCTTCAAAGGGTTAACTCAGGAATGCAAGATAAAGAAGTAACATCATGATCGAAACCTATTCTTTAAGTGTATTGGAAGTAACCGATCATTTTAGCTTTTCATTTCTTTTGATCATGTCGAAAGGGGATGCATATTTCACTAATATGACATAGCTGCTCTCAACCCCATGGTTTTGCTACTTTTTCTGGGGAACCTCTTCGAAAGGGTTACAGCCGATGATAAACCCCTTCAATTGAGTTCCTCTCTAAACTATTATTGGTTGATTATAAATCGGGACCCTTCGAAACCCCTTTTTGACTGGGTCAAGAGGGGTTCCATTCTCTCAAAATAGGCCCAGCTTGTAACTGCCTAAGCCATACTTTATTTTCCTTGTATAAGATCGATTCAGATATTCCCAGTTCCATAAATTCATCTATGTTGAAACCCATTCTCATCCTTGTTTTTCATTGCCTATTGTTGGTTTTAATGATGATGTGTTTCAACTAGCTAATGATCTAAATGATCTTCCTCATCATCAAAATCCATAATGAACCAGCTATCTTCCTATATTAATAAGCCAAAATGAGTTACAAGTAGTAAAGCTTTATCCTCAATTTGATTTAGGGTTTCTAAAGAATTAATTAAAGCTATGAAATTAAAGTATAAGAATTGAATTTAGAATTCCAAAATTTGGTCCCCAAAACTGGACCCATTGGGTCTTATTTATAGATGTTGGTTGGCCCCCTTTTCATGCTTATGCCTTCGACTCGATCAAAAGGCCTCTATTTATATGCTTCTTTATGCCTTTCGAATTAGTCGAGAGGCTTAATCCCCCTACGACACTGCCAAAAAGTATTTTTTTTGTATCCTTTGACTCCACCATGTGCTTTCTTTATTTTTCCCAGACCTTTCGATTGAGTCAAAAGGGTCTTCTATCAACCTTTCGCCTTTGTTAAGCCTTTAGAATTCCTTTTCTCTACTTTCTCCAGAATCTCTTTCGATGTATTCGGAAGGTCTTTAAATGCGCCTTTCTCTCCATGTTGCCTTGTTGTCATCGAAAGTAATGATGAAAGCCTTTCGACACTGTCAAAGGCTTTTCATTGAAGCTTTAATGGTTCCATCACTGTCGGAAGCTTCCAAATACTTATCTGTTGATTAACATGTAACCTTCTCCTGATGGCATTGGCCTCGACCAGTTCAAAAGGCTTAAATATGCTTTCGAAAGGGTTGTTACGTAGGAGAAACCTTTGGTTTCAAAAAAGTTTGGCGCATAAGTGGGATTATCATCCATTGCCTTCAAAGGGGTTCCAATGTCGTCTTTTCTTATTTATCTATGTCGAAAGGTTGAAAGTGGCAGAAGGGTTGTCTTGTTTCCATCTTAATTGAAAGCCTTCACACTGTAAGGGCAGTCGGTGCCTCCGACTCCTTCGAAACCTTCTTAATGCCTTTGAAATGCCTTCTTATGGCCTTTTTTGAAACCCACGTCTGTAACTTCATCAAAACCTAATACTCTCATTAACGTTCTTTCATACTTCTGCTCTTGAGTGGATTTTATAACTGACATTTTACCCCTCCTCCTATATGAAAGAAGCTTTTGTTCTTTAGGACAAAAAATTTCATAACTTTCCCGCTTTTTCTAGCTTCATTTTCTTGCAAAATTCAAAGCAAATGATATTTTCTATTGTTATACCATTATCATATTTATGCGTATGTTTCTCGATAAATCAGCATATCAATGCCTTTATATTTAAATAACTAGTTGGCCATAGTCTTGATTCAAAGATATGAGGCCCATGATCAATGGTCATTAACGCATATAATAAACGTAATCCACGAACTCTTTGTGGGAAATTGTCAGTAGCCTATAGCTGTGAAATGGGCTATTAGTTACTATCGGGAAATAAGCATTTATAGCCCATCCACTTTATTTTGTATTTGAAGATTTTCTGGAGATTTAAATCAGCCTGAAGCTCTCATTTGGATGTTGGTGAGCATCATTTTAGAGTAATAATATACTAACTCTAATTTAGGTATTAAATAGACTAGCTTGAAATTTCTAGTTTCTATAGCAATCTTAACTCTATTACTTTTTACCCCAGGCTTGGGGCTTGATAAAAACTATGAAGCAATGAATTTAACTCCTAGATTAGGGTATTAATTTTCGAAGTTTAGAAGTTAATAAAGAGATATCCAGAATCCAGATAGCAATATCTCGAAATAGTCTTCTGAATGGCATTTCTAAACCCAGATTTGGGCATTTATGGTAAATTAATCAGATACCTATAATAATTGCCTTTATATCAAGACCCGAGTCAAGATCGGGGCATATGTCGGGCAATTAAAAATAAGTAACAATCATCTTTGTAAAAAGAATATTTGGCCCAGATTAGGGCGTATGTTGGGTAAGCAGATATTCATACTAATTGCTGTCAAAATAGAAATCCTCTGACAAGAGTTGGGCATAAGTTGGACAATCAAAAACCCGTGGTATTTGTCTCCATAATAGAAACCACATGTCCAGATTAAGGCATTAAGGTGTAATGAAGCAATAATCCTGATATCCAGATTCGGGTATTAGTATATGAAGTTCTGAAATGAATGTCTCAAAACCCAAATTCAGGTATTAATTGATGGAATTCATATATGAGAGACTCGAAACCTAGATTTGGGCATTAATAGATGATATTTAGATATGAGAGTCCTGGAACCCAGATTTGAGTATTAATAGATGAAACTCAGACATGAGAGACCCAAAACTCAGATTCGGGTATTAATAAATGGAGTTATGTTCAACTCCTTTGATGTATGAACCCTTTAAGTCTTATATAGAAGTAAGTTGATTAGCTGCCTCTTAGGTTCAGATGTTTTAGTCCATAATTAGATGTGCCATTTGTTGGGCTTAAACATCTTAGTCCTTTGCTGAATGAGCCTCCTCTTGGGCTTGGACGTCTCAGTCCATTCCTGAATGAGCATCCTCTTAGACTTGGTCGTCTGTAACAGCCCGCAAATCCGTACCCCTTGAGTCAACACTATTTTATCTAAATCAACTCAAGTTGTACAGAAATATGAACCATTTGGGTTAAAGAAGAAGAGGTAGAAGAAGAAAATAATAAAATAAAAAAAAACAACAGAATCTAACCATCGCAGCGGAATAAAATATAATAGATAATAAATGATCTTTACTCAAAAGTCAAATATCTCTTTTTACATATATTACATCATCAGAGTACATCAATCAACGGCTCAACAACAACATACAACTGGATACACAGCAACACAAACACAGCGGAATATATATAAAACAAATACGGATATACGTATTGTCCTCCAGCTCGTCTTCTGGGCTCCACAACATCATATCCTGTATTCTATAATACTCGGTCTGACCCGAGTATTACAGTTAAATAACACCCGATGTAACGATCCTGGATTTAAATTGAGTGTGAATTGATAATCAATTTCATTTTTGAATAAAAATTATGAAATAATGGGTAATTGATATAAAATACTATTTAGATTATGAATTGATTAAGAATTAATTTGAATATATGGAAATAAACAATAAATAAGTAAATACATCAACTAAAAATTTAACAGCATTTTCTCTTAAAATAATGTGTATATGATAATAATAAGAAAAATGTAATTTGAAATTTAATTGAGAGCTTCGATTTATGGATAGAAGTAAATATAAAATGTCTTTGTATACTTGTAAAATAATGAACAAAGGGAATAGTAAAGCAAATAAAAAGTAAACAAAATAAAGTATTCAAGCAAATAAATATGCAAAGTAAAACAATGAAGTATACTTTCCTGTACATCAGGCAAGTAAAGAAAGTTATGCAAACATATCAGCCGAGCAAATACATGCAGGTGAAAGAAACATAAAGTACCTACATAATTTAATAACATAAGTGTAAACAAGAGAGGACAGCAAGGCAAGTAAAAGAATCAACAAGTGGTATCAAATAAATGCAGGCCTGGAAACCATATAAAAGAGAAAAGAGAAAAAGTACATAACCAAGAAATTTACTCAACAAATATAATATTAACATAGCCACCACTGTCTCAAATCTTTGGACAGCCGAACCAAAGAAAAAAAAATGTGAGCATGGTACAAGGCAATTAATGCAAATATACTTCAGCCCCCAATTGAAAGTATGCATGTCCACATTTTTATAAAAAAGTATAAACTATTGTACAAAGAAAATCTCTGGGAAAAAAAAAGAAAAAATAATACATCCTGTACTTGCAAAGAACTTCAAGCTGCATGCTTCCTTTTATACATATCTCCCCTCACCATTTCGTTCACCTGTGAAAAATTAAGAAAGGAGAAAGAAAAAAAACCGAAGTAAGAAACATTTAAACTCAAACAAAATTTTAAACCTCAAACATATAGGTTGGTAGAGGTGAATTGATACCAAAGCAAGCAAGGCCTGGGCATCAGGAAGCAAAGAAGTTTTAGCATCAAAACCTGATCACAAACTCAGCATCAAATTGAAAGCTTTAGAAACATGATTTGGAAGGTGAGTAACAACAGCCATTTAGATTTGAATCTATGATGCCATTTGCTCTGTGTATATGCATATATCAGTGGTATCCTTCTCTGTTGCATTTCAGAGTATCAGACAACAACAAGAAAAAAAAATTCAATTTCTTTTACCTAATTAATATTAGGCTTTGATGTCAAATACAAGTTGTTGTGTTTAAGTACGAGTAGGGACTTAAAAATAGTTTCCTGACATAAAAATGCATATAGATGGAAAGATCGAATTTTATAGTAGTGACTTCTTTTTCTGGAAAATTCAAGTATTACGAAATATTGATTCAAGTACGTATTTGGAATCTACACTCCAAGACAGGAATTTTAAAACTAATATGAGAATTTTTAGTTGACGATCTTAGTTGTAGTTAATAATTGAACAAAATGGGCAGTTTTATCTTTTTCTGGTGATTGAATGACTCGTGTTGGTTGGGGTTGTTCGGGGTGGTAGACGAGCCTATGGGGTTGCTTGGAAAAATAGCCGGAGATGGTGGAAGCGACTGTGGCGTCGGCGGCGATGAAGCAAAGATTTTAACCCTAGTTTTATCTGGGGTAAGTTTTGATTTCGTTCGTCCCCCTCGGTTGATCGAGTTGCTTGGGGTTTCGGGAGGTGAAAGCGTGGGGGTTATCGAAGTCGTGGCCGGAGTTACGCGAGCTCCGGTGGTGGAGGCGTCGAGTACGAGCCGTTGCCAGGTTTGAGTGGAAGCGAGGTAAGCGTGTTCCAGGTTTGAGTACTTTCGTTCCCAGGTTCGTTCCCCTTTCCTTGTTTTCGAGCTCGAGTGATGTTGGTGGCGTTTGAGGGGTTGGAGCTCGATCTGGAGATGATCGTCGGCATGCTTGAAGGTGCAGCGATGACCGGAGCGCCGCCGCGACCATGTGCACGTGCACGAGTTTTTGGGTTGCCTGAGTGTTTTGTTGAAGAACAAGGTTGCTAAAGTAAAAAGTGTTACAGGCTTTGAACCTGAACTGATTTGTTTGTAAAATTGAAAACTAAGCTAAGCATTTAATCAAGTTTTAAAAATCTGGTTCAAAAGTAAATGGTTTGAATTTCTTTAAAACCTGAGATTAAGAAGTTTAAGGGGTTTTTGGAAAACTTTGTTAAAATTTGGTATTTACTCATTTTAACCTTTAAGTTTAAAATGAATTATGAAATATAAATTTGAAAACAAATTGTTTAAACTTGCTTTGTGATGATAATTAAAACATTAGATAGAAAATGTTTTAAATTTGAATTAGTAAAGATAAAATGATATGCACTCATTAAATTAGTTTAAGTGAATAATTGATTTAATTATTTAATCAAGAAATTAAGGTTTGAGTTAAATTAATTAAGGTCAAATTAAATTGTAATCAAGAATAATTAATTGAGGATTAATTATTAATTAAGTTAAATTAACTTGTAAATAAGATTCATTAATTTAATAAGAGTTGTCTTTTAAACAAATGATTAGGGTTATTTAAATCAAGTAATTAAGATTTATTAAGTTACAGTTTAGAACTTAACTAATTAAATAATTAGAGATAAATTAAGATGTAAATTAAGAAATGTTATTAGTTAATGAGGATAATTAACTATGAATTATTAAGTAACAAAATCAAATGTGTCAAATTTTGATAACAAATTAGATTAATTAATTAAATCAATTGTAAATTGTTAATTACTTAATGGAAGCAATTAAAGGGTTAATTACCAATTGTAATTAAATTTGGATATTTTGATTTAATTAATGATAAAAATAAATTGGTGATTAATGATTTGTTATTATGAGATGATTGCTTAACGATAAGAAATTAAAGAGTAAATTTCTTGAAATAATTAATTAAGAAGTTAATTAATTATATAAATGGGTTCAAAAGTTAATTTAATTAAATATGATCGATTTGATTAATTAAAGTGTTTGATAAATTAATTTATATCAAATGATTTGGATTAAATAAATCAAAATTGGATAATGAATTCATAAGTAATTAATTAAATTTGAAATGGCTTGAATACATTAGGATTAAACAATTGATTAATCCTGCTTATAAATGTTTATTGAATGCTTGACCTTACTTATGAATGATCATATTATATGTGATGCCTTGAATTGATTGTCCTATCTGATCTGTAATATCTTGTTCTGTGAATTGAGCTATGTGAAATTTACTCATTTATTTATGTACATTTGTGTGTTATCTGTGAATCTGTGAATGGACGATAAGCATTATAGTTTATATTGCTTATCGAATATATTGTCGTATTTGATCTGTGATGATTGAATGGTTGTGCACTATTGTCTTAAACCCCTGGACTGCACTATACACACACAATTATGGATTTCACGAGGAAATCGATTAAGTCACAGATTTTAAAATGATTTTTGAATTTGAATTTTTAAATTCAAATGTTTTGGAAATGGAATCAGAATAAATGTGAAGAGCTTTTGGAATGGAATTTCAAGATAAAACTTATTTTAATTTACTTGATTTAGTTTGGAATTTAAGTAATATGATTTACAATTGAATTCAAAATTAGAAATTGAATTCTATGATTTGAAATTAGAGATTATAGATGTTATACCAGTTATATATGAGTTAAACCATTTTAAATATATTGATTTTGAGAATTAGAATTTAAATTCAAGGGCTTTAACTCGAGCAAATATAATTGGATTTTTCTGAAACGAAAACTGTTTGTTTTCATTTAATAAAAGCTTTCACATAAGAAATGAACTTCAAATTTGAGTTAAAATAATCTCTAATTTGAAATGAAGATAATTTCCAAGTTATGAAAACGATTTGAAAACTATAAGTTAAATCTTTAATTTAAAGATTTAATGGGTTGATCCTATAGAAATGAAATTGTTTTGGAAATCTATGAATTGATCTTTGTGAGATAAATCTTTTTGTTTAAAGATTTGAAATGGTAATTTGTTTAACCATTTAAAGAGAATTTTGGGTTTTAAGTTGTGACTTAATTGAAATCCCAATATCCATATGTTTTTGAACTATTTCGCTCACTATTCGGTTGAGCGGGAGAGGACCTTTGTGTCATATATCCCATTTCGAATATGTGATTCGACGTTATGGATAGCATTTGAAGACCGGTGATGAAGACCGGATATTCACAAGAACGAAAGGATAACTCGTCGATTGTCTCTGCACTGAGTCGCGCCGGTATAGAGATTTCCTAAGTGATGGGAAGTCCGATCGGGATTGTGAATACCTGGATTTGCAAGGGCTTCGTAAGAAGTGCCTTCGGTTCTGTTCGAACCCGGAACAGACTTGTATGGATTGTGTGTCTGACATTACATTTTGAGATATAAAGCAGATTTCTTTCAAAATACATTTCTGCTGGTGGCGGAGAATTTATTCTTTTAGCTTAACACCCTTCTCTGAGACGTACGATCTCAGAGGTTATGTAGTTGAAGGTTATCAGCGATATATTCCCAAGTTGGTAATGTGACATGCTAAGTGTTGCTGTGTAATGATCATTGTTTAATCATTTGTGATATGATCATTTGTTTGATCATTTATCTTTGTGGTCATTACTTTGATCATTTGTTGAACCAAAGCATGGCTTTGTACCAAAGCGTAGTTTTGTGGACGAGACTTCGTCGAACCTCACACCCCGGAATGGTCAAAACAGGAAAGATGCAGCAAGGTTATTAGGGGGTAGCGCCCCTTTAGGGTATGTACATCTCCTTTGGATAGAAGTGGTATCATGGTATGGAGCCCAGATACTTACTTATGTGGATATCACAAACTTATATATATCTTGTTTTGTGATTTGATGTTGGGGCCCCGGTTAAAGGTTGTTACAACCGGGAGGTGGCATACTCGTGTCAGTAGTTACCAGTTAGGGGTAACCCGACCTTGTGTTGGCAGAGATCCGGTTAGGTTCTCGGGACGTCCTTCCAGAGGCGTTTCCATGTGGCAATGGGAAGTTCCTTGGCCTGACCATTTGTTGGAAATCCAAAGAAACAATACGAGCCTTGTACGGTTTTAGTTATAGAACCTGTTTCCTCAGAAGGCAGCTATAGCGGGCATAATATAATGGTACCTATGCTGGCTAAGATTTATATTCTACTTTTGAAATGTTTTCTGCACCGTGCACTTATAATAATAATATCAAAGAAATTTTCTGCGTAGTAAGCATGTTTGACTATCATAAGAAGAAATCTCCTCCAAGTCTGCGTTTGCATTGTGTGTATGGCGGGAGGTCTTATGGTAGTTTCATTTTCAAAAAGCATTGCGAATTTACTTTAAAATTCTCTTGTTGATTGTTTTTAAAGGTAAACTGTTTTTGTTGCTCACACCAGTCCCATGACTGATCCGGAGTTTATTGTTCCTTTCCTAAACTCTGGGTGCTCATTATTTTCTACACGAGCAGTCTTGAGTTAGGTTTTTCAGATTGTCAGATTAGTGGATTATCTGGAGTTAGTTCAGCCTTTGGTTCGCACCTGTCTTGCTTAGCTTGGTGCATCGTTATTGGGAGTTCGAGCTATTTCTGGATTGGTGCTTGACGATGGAGATTATCCGCTGCTAGTGTTATCTATTTCTTTTCCGCTGCTATTTTCTTGTATCTCTGATGTATATTGATATTCATTATATCACTCTGTTGTATCAGTGTTGTATATCAATGTATTATTCTTTTATTCCGCTGTGTTATTTTACTTAATGTTGTTATAAGCTCTGGCGAATCGGTTTTGAACGGTTGAATCTATGGCATTCGAATACGATTTGAAGTATGGATGTCGATTTTCGAGCGAGCAAAATCCGTATCGTCACACCCGAGTCAGTCTGGAATACCAGCGTGAGAAAATCACACTCAATTGATTATTAAAGTTTCAAAAATCCTTTGAAACAAAAGCATCTCGTAAGACCACGCCACAAATAAACATGTCGGGTTTTTACCTTAAGATAGCTAAAACAATTTTCATAGAAATCCTCTGATATTATAATAGGGTCTATATACAAATACTTATAAAATAGCCGAAATTGTTACATGATTAAATTCCAGCTACTAGCCACAGAGTGGGTAATACAAACAAAACTCGTAAAAGGCTCGTAGGGTGTAACGATCTCGAATTTAATTAATGTTAAATGGATAATTAAATTTATTTTTGATTTAAAATTGTGAAATTAATTGATAAATTGATTTGAGTTTTTTTTCCAAATTCAAATAATATATGTTTATGAAGAGATAGTTTCTTTTATAAATTGTTTTAATTTAATATCTAGATAATGAATGAATGACAATGTAAATATCTTAAATTATAAAAATATAAAGTGAAGATGTTGGATAAATTCTAATATCATGTTTATATTAAAAAATAATAAGTATAAGACATACAAGTATATAGACAAATGTTTGATAAGTAACACATTGGAAACAAATCAAATTGGGTAAGTGTAACACAAGACAGTAAATTATATTTAAGTATAAAGACAAGTATGCAGGCAAGAAGACAATGAACATATAATTAACTCAAGCAAAGTACAAAGAAAAGGAAACAGTGCAAATACATTTATATCTATAAAACAAGACACATGCATTTAATGAAACATACCTCTAGCATTTAATGCCAACACCTTCAACATGTTTTTGTACACAAGGAAGTAATGTCACCCTGTACACTCTTTTATATATCAACTTCCTCTCTATTCGTTCATTCCAAGCTGTGAGAATCTGAAGTAATGTTATCTCAAACTAAAAACAAACTTTAGTTTAAAAACATCAAAACATTTCAAGCCTGAGAACAAAAGCTTCAATCAGTTCAACAAGCTTCCCTGTATCCTCTGCTCTTCATACATGTGAGTAACATTTTTTTTCTTCAACAATTTAAGGGATTGAATTTGTGCAAGTGTAACTGATAAATGTATGTGTGTGCACATATAATTATCTGTGTATATATAATATATATATATATATATATATATATGGGAAGATTGAAAATAAGTATGCAGGCTGTTGTTTAAAACACATCTGTTCTTAGTTCAAACTCAAACTGTTTGATTCAAAAATCATTTACTCTCTTTCTGATTTATGATTGAACTTCAGATTCAAACAAAAGATGTTTATATCATTGTAAACTAAGTTTAAAAATTTAGTTAAGGTTTAAACAACTTACAAATTTTCTCTAGAAACCCAATATGCTGAACAAACTCAAGATTTGCAAATTTTCGAACTACTCTGATCATAGATTCGGGTATCTAACTAAAATCCATGCTGAAAATGATGATTTTTAAGATGGGTTTCGTAATTTATAGTTTGGGATTAAGGGTGCAGTTCTATTTTTAACAGAAAATGGTTATGTGAGGACTTCTGGTGATCTTCTTGATCATGGAGGTCGGGGTTTCCTCTGGTTGTAGTGGAGTGATAAGAGACTTTGGCAAAAATGTCAGGGAGTCGATCGAAGCACGGTGGAGGTGGTGGTTGTCATTTTTTGTCTGGAACCCTAGTTTTAGTGATGTATAATGTTTTGGATCGTGCGCCTTCTCTAGTTGATCGAGTGTGGCGAGTTTTGGGGTGATGGTAGAGGAGACGTCGACGAAGCCATGGCCGAAGTCTGAGGCCCTACGGTGGTCGGGTTGTGGCGAACGTCGCCGTTCCAGGTTTTGAAGTTGGTGAAGTTGTTTTGCTCCAGTTCGACCAAATGTCTCGTTTTTGATTTCGAGGTTATCTCGATGACCTAGGTGATTGTACCGATTGAGGGGGACGTAGTCGAGATGGTGATGATCAGAGAGGTGATCGGAGAAGCCCAGATATGTGTCCACGATGCACATGGTTACGCTAGTGTCAGTGATAAAAGAGAAGAAGAAGAAAGAAAGGGGAAAGAAAGATTAAGGAAAAAGGGAGGAAGGAGAAGCTCGAGTTTGAACACGTGAAAAAAACATATTTTACTCGAAGCAGGGACAGTGTAAACTCGGGTCAGAGTTTGTCCCAGTTTAGATTGAAAATTTTAAAACCAAATCTAAATTTTAAACCAAGATTTTTAAAGCTGAGTTCAAATTGAAATGTTAATATAAATTCAAGTTGAATGTAGAGTTTAGATTGAACATAAATAAGTTTTAAATTTAAATTGTTTTAATAACTTAAAAGCAATTCAAAATATGTTAAAGAGATTTGAAATGGAAATGGATTTGAAATTTTAAATGAAAAATTTAAGCAAGTTGAAACTAAAAGTTTAAATCTAAATTTAAAACTGAATTAAAGATAATTTGAATCCTAGTTCTGAAATCAAAGAAGTTTTAATATTTAAATTGTTTAAATTTACTTTGTGATGATAATTAAAACATTAGTTAGAAAATGTTTTAAATTTGAATTAGTGAAGATAAAATGATATGCACTCATTAAATTAGTTCAAGTGAATAATTGATTAATTTATTTAATTAAGAAATTAAGATTTGAGTTAAATTAATTAAGGTAAATTAATTTGTAAATAAGATTCATTAATTTAATAAAGAGTTGTCTTTTAAACAAATGATTAAGGTTATTTAATCAAATAATTAAGATTTATTAAGTTACAGTTTCGAACTTAATTAATTAAATAATCAGTGATTAAATATATGATTTTAAAGGTTAATTAAATGATAATTAACAATAATTAAATTGTGTTTAATTACTTAAGAATAGTAATTAAATAATTATGAATAGTTAATGAGGATCATTTACTTGAAATTTATTTGATAATAAATGTGAAAAGAATTATTCATAGAAATTTAATCTGATTTAAATTTGTCAGATAATTAAATTGATCCTACTTATGGATGTTTGGATTTTATTGGATGCTGAATTGTTAATATCCCTGATATGTGATGCTTTGTGATATATCCTGATTTGTGTTGTGACCTGTAATTTATTATCGGCGACCTTTATATATCTGTGATCTGTGAATGGACGATGAGCGTTATAGTTTATATTGCTTATCAACTATATTTCTGTGTTTTAATCTATGATGATTGATGATGTTGCACTATTGTGTAAAACCCATGGACCACACCATACACACACAATTATGGATTTCACGAGGAAATCGATTAAGTCACAGATTTTTGAAATGATTTTTAAAGTTGAATATTTTAATTCAAATGTTTTGGAAATGGATTGGGTTTAAAGTGAAAAGCAATTGAGATAGAATTTCAAAGATAATTTTTTTTTTGAATAACTTGATTAAGATTTGGAATTTAAATATTTTGATTTCAATTTGAATTCAATACTTAAAATTGAATTCTATGATTTGAAACTAGGGATTAACGATATTATACTAGTTATATATGAGTCAAACCATTTTTGAAGTGTTGTTTTTGGGAATTTGAATTAACCCAACGGATTTAACTTGTATAAATAAGATCGAATTTCTTCGAAACGAAAACTACTTGTTTTCAAATAATAATAGCTTCCATTTTAAAGAAAGAATCTCCAAATTATGTTGAAAGGGTTTCAAGCTGAAATAGAATTGAAATGTTTTGAAGGCTATGAAATAAATCTTTGATTCAAAGACCGAATGAGTTAATCCAACTTGAATTGAAATTGTTTTTGAAAGGCTATGAATGAATCTTTGGAAATGATTTTGAAAGCTATAAGTTAAATCTTTGATTTAAAGATTTAACGAGTTAATCCAATTGAATTGGAATTGTTTTGAAATCCAGGAATGAATCTTTGAGAAACTAGGTGAACTTTATGAAATAAATCTTTTTGTTTTAAAAGATTGGAAATGGTAATTTGTTAAACCATTTGAAAGAAAAACTTTGGATTATTAAGTTGTGACTTAATTGAAATTCCTTATCCATATGTTTTAAATGTTGCGCTTACTATTCGAGCTAGCCGGGAAAGGACCTTTGGGTCGTATAACCCATTCCGAGTATGTGATAGTCGTTATGGATAGCATTTGAAGACCGGTGTTGAAGACCGGGTATTTGCGAAAACGATAGGATGACCTATTGATTGTCTCTGCACCGAATAGCTACGGTATAGAGATTCCCTAAGTGATGGGAAATCTGATCGAGATTGTGAATACCCGGATTGCAAGGGCTTCGTAAGAAGTGCCTTCGGTTCTGTTCGAGCCCGGAATAGACTTGTATGGATTGTTATGTCTGACATTACAATTTGAGATATAAAGCTGATTTCTTTCAAATATATTTCTGTTGGTGGCGGAGAATTTATTCTTTTAGCTTAACACCCTTCTCTGAGACGTACAAGCTCAGAGCTTATGTAGTTGATGGTTATCAGCAATATATTCCCAATTTGGTAATGTGACATGCTGAGTGTTGCTGTGAAATGATCATTGTGTTGATCATTTGTGATAGGATCATTTGTTTGATCGTTTATCTTGGTGATCATTTCTATGATCATTTGTTGACCCAAAGCACGACTTTTGTATAAAGCGTGGCTTTGTGGACGAGACTTCGTCGAGCCTCACAAACCGGAAATAGTCGAAACAGGAATCGTGGCGGCAAGGTTTCAGGGATCGCTTCCCTAGGGTAGGACCATTCCTTTTGGAAAGGGGTAGTATCATGGTATGGAGCCCAGATACTTACTCATGTGGATACACTATATCTATTACTGTGTGGTGTTGTTGGAATCGAGGCCTCGTATAAAGGTCCAAAAGGACCGGTGGTGGTATATCTGAGGTTTCTTACTCCCTGGGAAAGGGGTAGCCGGCCTTGTTTGGCAGAGATCCATTTGGGATGCTCGGGGACGTCCTTCCAGAGGCGTTCCATTTCGGGGTTTGGGAAGTTCCTTTTCCCGACCATTTGTTGGAAATCCATTCTTCAAAATACGTACCTTATATGGTTTTAGTTTAAAAAACAATCATTCACTTATGGTGGCCCCACTGTTTGGATGGTTGCTATAGTAGGCATAGTTCGAAATGTCTATGTTGGCTAAGATTTATATCTTTACTTTCGAAATGATTTTTACTACACTATGCACTAGTAATAATATCAAATGTTTCTTTTAATGCGTATCAAGCATCTTTGACTATCATAAGGAGAAATCTCCTCCGATTATGCGTTTGCATTGTGTGTGTGTGCGGGAGGCCTTATGGTAGTCTCATTTTTAAAAAGCATTGCGAATTGACTTTGAAAATCTTTTGTTGAATGTTTTAAAGGATAAACTGTTTTTGTTGCTCACACCAGTCCCATGACTGATCCGGAGTTTATTGTTTCTTTCCTAAACTCTGGATGCTCAAAATTTTCTACACGAGCAGTCTAGATTTGGGTTTTTCAGATAGTCAGGTTTAGTAGGTTATCTAGAGCTAGTTCAGTCTTTGGATGTGGACGATACTTGCTTATCTTTGTGCATTGTTATTGGGAGTTCGTGCTACTACTGGAGTTCTTCTTTGAAGACTATGTTAGAGTTATATTGTTCCGCTGCTAGATGTTATCTATTTTCTTTTCCGCTGCTATTTGTTGTATCATATCTCTGATGTATATTGATATCTATTGGATCATCTGTTGTATCAGATATTGTATCAAAGTTGTATATCAATGTATTATTCTTTTTATTCCGCTGTGTTATTTACTTAGTGTTGTTATAAGCTCCGGCGAACCGGATTTGAACGGTCGAATCTACGGCATTCGAGTACGATGCAAAGTATGGATGTCGATTTTCGAGCAGGCAAAATCCGCGTCGTTACATAGGGAGAATGGATTCCAACTAATGACTAGGCACTGGGGTACCACCTGTCACAGTACGGGGCCTAGATCACCGTACCGAGGAGTACGCCCGCTCCCCTGCAACACAAGGCCGGGACTACCCCTTACTGGATAATCCCGAGTGAGATCACCCCGCGGTTGGGATCAGCAACCGCCCACTAAGCCGAAATAAAAAGCGACATCTAGACTGGAATGACCTCACCCTGCTTGGGTGCTACCCACCTAGCCTTGCTGCATAACCCCGGATTTTCAGTCATTCCCAGTTGATGCGCTTGAGGCTAAGCGTTACCTTTTCAGAATATATCACTTAGAATGCCCATCGTCCACCTGACGATGTTTCGCAAGCATTCATCCATACAAGTCCGTCCCGGGTTCGAACGGAACCGAAGGCACTATTCCTACTACATCCATTTTGGAAATATCCTCAGCATTAGTAGCGACTAGCCCTTGCACTCCACTTCTCCCTCTTCGACTCCAAAATCATTTTCATGAAACGTACAAACCGGATCGAAGTGGTTTTCGAGAAATAAATCTCGATCCCGGTCTCTTCGAAACGATCAACGCAGTTTGTCCAATATTGATAGTCGGTGATTTAACTATCAATTAATATCCACAAACAACCATCAACCAATAAATAGTTTCCCAAATTATCTATTTATCTCAAAACTATCTTTACAAGATATAATTTTACTTTTCCAATTCCTTTGAAAACAGTTTCAAAACTATTTGCCTTACTCAGAATAAATTCCAAGTATTTCTATTTCCACTGGAATCACCATGCACAAACTTAGATTTTTAAAATAATTTAAAAAAACTTTATTGTAAAATATATTTAACATTTAATATAGAAAAAATTTCTTAGTACTTAACTTAAAATAATACTCTAGAAATAACTAAAATAAGGTTACTTAATAACTATACATTAGATTTCTTCTTTAAACCAAATACCAAATCATTCTTTAAATAATTATTACGATAATAGATTAACAAATTACTTACTTTAGAATTTACTTTAAAATATTTAAATTAAAACTACTTCAATAATTGATTAAAAATATATACTATGTGAATATTTGGAAATAAGGTTACTTTATAAATATAAACTAGGTTTTTACCATTAAAACAAAATTACTAAGTCACTCTTTATAAATTGTTACTACTGTAATAAATTTAAATAAATATTTACTCTAGAAATTTAAACATTAAACATTTAGAAATAATAAATTTCCAAGAACATATTTTATAAAACGACATCAAAACCTTTATTTTATTTAAAAACTTACTCTGAAAACGTACTTGGCTATCCAAAGAAACATACTTCTCTTCACAACCTTTACGAAATATAAATCACTATTTATTTTTAGACAAAATTTTCTCATTCCTTTAATACATTTTCACCTTGAATTTATTCTTCCAAATATCGAATTTCCAACACTTAAATCAATTCCCAAATTGATTCCCAATTTACTTCATTCATTCAAAATCCTTTAATTTTAGATTTTATTCCTTAATTATGATTTAAGATACTTTTAATTGAATATCAATTTTGATTTCTCAATTTACTTCTGATTCTCTTAAATAAACTTAAAGTTTCAAGTTTTAAAGTAATTCTTTATTCATTAAATTAATATCACACTCTTTCCAATTCATTAATTACTGTTTATTCAAGTCCTTTTCTTTTCATACTCGAAGTTATTTATTAATATTTAACATACTTCCATTTCTTTTTTTCAATTCATTCTTAATTTATTAAATTTCCGGGATTATTACGTTTACAAATTTACTTCCTTTATTTTCTTTCCAGAAGTCAATTTATATATTTTATGAAATTCATTCTGCCCAAATATATCCAATCAGACCAAAACATTCAATATTCCAATATATTCCTCATAGAATATCAAGTAATCACAACAGAGAATATTAAATAATAAATATTGAGGGGTCCAGTTGGATCCCTCCAACCTGTTTTCCCTGCATCCACAGATGTTAGCACAATATAATATGCCAATTCCAAAATTAACATACTATAGCGCTTCAATCAATTTCAACCATTTAAACAATTATTTATATTTAATCATTTAAATTTAAATGAACTGAGTGAGATTAACTCACCTTTTGATTTTACTTTGCTGTCTGATCCAATTCCGACCATTTCCTTCATGATTTTAGACCTTGAATAAACATTTATAAGATTTATTAATGTTTGGATTACTCAAACAATTTTATTAACATTTTTAAATAACCAACCCGTCAATTATCCTTCCAAATAAGTTTAATTAATTAGTATCTTAATTTAGACCAGTAATTTAGATTTTCAAATAAATTTCCTATGGTAACTAATTTTCCTAGTAACCCAAAATAATTAGATGAATTACTTAAACCGGTTATCACCAATACATTATTTCAAATGTCATTGTAAATTTGAAACATGTATATTTCCTTCTTTTTTTTGCCAGCAAAGAATATAAATATCTTAGCTATTCTTTCTTTATGAATCCAAACAATTTAAAACTTCTGTAAAATCTTTTTATCGTATACATATATATATTTTACCAATATACATGTCCTATATACTACACTTTCTCAAGTTCATTACCGTTCAAACCCAGTTAGAATTCAAAATGAAATATAGAAACGAATAGAGAACCCATACCCAGCCGAAGACGAAACTCACGAACCTTGAACAGCATCACATGAACGCGACCTTCCCTGTCTGAAGACGAGTCACCACCTGACGAGTTCGCCATGCCATCAGAAACCCTAATTCGCCTCGCGACCATCGCCTGCAGTGGACGCGGCACCTCACCTGGTTGCACGTGCTTCTGAGTCGAGCGAGATCTTATCGCGTGAACCCCCTATCTCTTCGTGCGCCTACCATTATCATGCGGCCTCAAACTCGAGCCCTCCAATTCACACGCACTCGATTCCCAAAGCATATCGAATCGGCAGGGAAGGTAAAGGAGGAAGCCGCCATCTTCGTGAATTATTCGATTTTAAGGAGATGCGATTCTATTTACAATTGGGATTTTTTAACGTGAGGTAAAGGAAGACTTTGCTCACGATTTGAAAAAGAATTATAAAGGAGATAGGTATTTGAGTACTTTGAACTGGGAGAAGAAGGAGACATACGCAATTAGAATTTAAAGAATTTCGCTACGCCATTTTCTCGTTTGATAATGACTGAAATCGAATGGAATAAACGAGGAAGAAACAGGAAAATTTTAGAAGGAACGAGAAGTGTACGATGGAAGATAAGGGTAACGTGTTGGATAAAACTTGTACAGTGATTTGGATGTGATAGAAAAACAACTGATGTGGAATTAATTTGACTAGTCAACAAAGAATATATTACATTTAATTCAATATAAATTTAAGCGCGTTTGTACGTCGTATGCTCACACAACAACTCCAAACACTACGAGATTTGAAACCCGATAATAATAAAAAAAATTGGATCCAACGGAACTGGTTTCGTCGAATTCCAAGACTGCGCCTCGGAAGGCTATTTTTAAATTCAATTTAAGCGATCAAATTTTCAAAACTGAATTAAAACACTGTTAATTTCAATTTTACAACTTCTATTATTTCCAATGTTATCAATATAAATTTTACAAGCCTTCGAATTATTTTCAGCAAGCTTAAAATTCCAGATTCAACATTTTACTCAGCTTTACTTATTTAAATTTAATTATTCAATTATTTAATTATCAAATAAATTGTAATATTCGTTATTCCAGTTAAAATTACTCTATTGAATACTTAAAGTCAATTAAATATTCTGATTTTAAATGCTCAAAAATTCCGGGTCGTCACATTCCTCCCCCCTTAAAAGAATTTCGTCTCCGAAATTAGTAGTTAGGAAGAATGGTCCAATACCCGCTTACTTATCCTCAAACCAAACAATCCAACATCTTACTAACCATCTTTTTATAAAAGACCCATTATCATTCTTATTAACTTCTCAACTCTCCCATAGTTTCAAACTATACTATTCGTTTACTCATTCGAGATTCAATTTAAAACCAAATTTTGAATTATCAAAATTTTCTAACTCCCTAAATTTCCGAAAATTTTTGCCAGCGTCTCCTTTGCGCAGCTAGCTCGGTACAACTACAAAATGGCTCTACGGCCTCCCAAATCCAAAAAGAAAACAAAACGCCAAGTGGCTAGATCCAAAAACCCAATCGTTCCATATAGAATTTTAAACACATACCTTTTAGTCGGGCAATTCTAATTTATTATCTGAAATCAAAACCAATTCTCTTTTCCCTTTTCATACCTGCATATCCTGTTTAGCAATAATATCCAATCACAACATTCAAAAACATTTTATTGACTTCTTTCCAAATTTTCAATGTTCATTCCATTTTAGCCCGTATGATGTACCTATATCTTTCGTAAGCAATACCGAATCCGATCGCCTACTCGATCACACAATTTCACTTCCGAACTAGTATCGTCCACCCGACTTCCTAGTGCGGACTCAGATCTGGTTTCCCGATTAGAAACCGTCATTCTCTTTGCATAGTCGTGACTATGATAGAGAATTTCCAGAATCAATCAAAATTCCATATCCAGGCTCGCCATTGAAAATCGAGTGAAAAATTCCAACTCAGATCGGTAAAATTACCTCGAAATTCCATGCTCGAATTCTGGATCAAATAACTATGCGAATAAATAATATACGTACATCCCACGTATTTTCCCCAATTGATTTTCAACTATATCAATTTTCCTTTTATTCACATTTATTTTGATTCTCATTCATCTTTCCACAATTATTCCATTCACAACTATCAGTTTTAATTTTCATTCAATTATCCACTTAGAACAATTTCCTCAATACCACATTTACTTAAGAGTTTCATTCTTCATTTCTTAAGTTATAAATATTTTATACACATCTTACATGAACTTTCACTTCACCATTGAAGTTTCTTTTTATTTCTATTCACTTTGCCCTTACAATTCCATTAGAATTCAATTTGGCTTCCACTTTGATTGTTGAATTAGTTTCACTTACTAATTAAGTTAAATCTCAAATAAAAGTTTATTTGCAAACTTTTTCCCTTCCTTTAATTTCTTTAGTTCCTTCGATTTCACTTACTTTACATTCACATTCAAAATAGATTTCGATTATTTAGTTCCAATTCTATTTTCCTAGCAAATTTAGATCATTTGCCGTTAATGAAATCTTTTCAAAAATTTCAAAAAATTTTTAACTCCCAAAAATTTCGAAATTTTTTGGCAAAGTCTCCTTTGTACGGAGGAGCTTTTGTAATTTTACAAGAGATATAAATATATATACATCGACCCACACGGTCGGAAAACAGAAAAACAGTTCATATTTCCTATTTGTATTGCGTAGGCGTACCTTATTTAGCATTTTAAAGCAAGCAGCTAATTATTTAAGAAATTAGCGCAGTCAAAACCAGTTAAACGGCTTCCAAAAACCTGTACTTACACAATTTAAACATGTCAGTGTCAAATATACAAAGTTTATCAACTTTTCACTTTATTTCAATTGCCTAAACACATGCATAACATAAGCAATATGCACTAAACACATAATGTTTTATAAGCAATATACCCACAATAATTTCCATAAGCAATTTATATGATTTACATAACTAATTCAATTGCTTTTACTCGCTTCCTTACCAATTTAGTTGATAACTATGCCAATTAAATCCCGATTCGTTATTATATTTAATTTCATCTCATATCCAATTTATTCACAACCCTTCACTTGCATTTCATTTCTAATTCTATAACCCAAACTCATTTGATTAATATTTCGAAGTCATATTCCATTTATTTATACTTGAATGGAATTTATTCACAACTTAAACCATTTTTGTTTCAATTCGTTTTTTTTTAATTTCACCTAGCAGCTTTCAGAATATATGTGTCGAGCTCTATTTATGTTATCCATATTCGATTTGTTAGTATTTCAACTATCCAAGTTCATTTTCTATTTTAATTTGATTCTAATCCAAATAAAACTCCATTTACTAATTTAATTCAGTTAATATACTCGATCGATTTATTTTTAATCTAAACAAGCTCAATTTATTTCTAACTTATTCACTAATAACAAGACTAATTCATATTTTATTAATACAAGGCCATTTCCAATTTATTTCTACTCATTTGAGTTTATTTGCAATTCAACCATTACTATTATTATCCAATCTTATTTTATCTCTCAGATTTGGATTTTTTTTTTAGTTTCAAAATACCCAACAAATTTATTCAGGCTTATTACTTCTCTTGTAGACTTTTGTTTTTATAAGTCATACACTTATTAATTTTTCCCGCTCCATTCAAGTTATGATTCTATAACTTATCTCATCAGAATTTTTCAATTCCATCATTGTTATAATCTAATTCTATTTTATTCAACTACACTTCCAATTACATTTAATTCACCAACAATCCAAACAAGCTCAATTTATACTCGAGTTCATTTCAAATTTCATTAATTAATTAATTATCTATTGGTTTATTCAAATTTTATACTCAATATTTTTTTTATATTTCAGAAATCACTTTAACTATTTTACTGGAATTCAATCTATTTATTAATCTAGGTTTTAGATTTTATTCATTTCCAATATGAACAATTTAATTTTAGCTTATTTATTTCACTTTTAACTTTTTAGAAGTCACAAACTTATTTATATTCATACTTTCATCTATTTACAATCAATCCCATACACATTTCACTTTTTAACTCGGGATTATACTTTTTTTTTAGCCAGTACATATTTAATTATTCCATAACATTTTTAAATAAGATTCCAGAGTTTAAACGATTTCCTAAAATTTCAAAATCACCTTTGAAATCAACTACATCCAAAATCATTTGGCAAATTCAATTATCCCTTTAAATTTTCAAAACCAAACCCAATTCGCAAACAATTCCAATTTAAAATATTGAGGTAGCAATTTCTCTCTTGGAAACTCAAAAATGAACACCGATGATGTCACGATCATCATTGGAATTATTTTCCAGCGACCACAGAGAGTTTAGTGCTTTTATCCCTTTAACAACCTTTCAAATATTTTAAATTTCCAAATCACACAAGATTTCAAATACAACTCAAAATATTTCCAAAATAATACTATTACTCCAAATCTTTTGGAAACCATTTTCAAACCCAAAGGAATTTAAATTTTTCCCAAAAATCCCAAATTGCAATTCCTTTAAATCTATATTCAAACATTCTCTGAAATTTTATCTCAAAATTATAATCACATTTACAGTTTATATTAACAAATCTCATTTGTATATGAAGTTTATTTCAATTTATAAATTACATTTATAATCTATATTTCCAATTCCATTTTGTTATATAAATTTATTTCCTCAACTTGGTTATAAGTTCTAATTTCTTATTCAATTTCTACACAATAGTGTTAATAATTTAATATTATCATTCCTTAACAATCAAGCATCCAAATACAAATACTTTACAAAATTTATATCTTTAATATACAAAAATAATTTGGGTAAAATTATTCCATTTACCCCACTTTAAAACAATACTGTGTCGAATTGTCCTATTCAAGTGTTTAGAGATCCCTATCAATAACGTTAATTACTCGTATTGACCAGAATCCATAAACTACTCAATAAACCAATCAACACAATATAAAATCATTTTATACTCACTAACAAATACGCGCTCATATCTATTAATACGCTCAAACTCATTTTAGAGTACTATTGACTCTATTTTAATGAGTAATTCCCACCAAAGCAAAGGTTATCACCAACCTAAGCTCCGATACCACTGTAACAGCCCGCAAATCCGTACCCCTTGAGTCAACACTATTCTATCTAAATCAACTCAAGCTGTACAGAAATATGAACCATTTGGGTTAAAGAAGAAGAGGTAGAAGAAGAAAATAATAAAATAAAAAAAAACAACAGAATCTAACCATCGCAGCGGAATAAAATATAATAGATAATAAATGATCTTTACCCAAAAGTCAAATATCTCTTTTTACATAAATTACATCATCAGAGTACATCAATCAACGGCTCAACAACAACATACAACTGGATACACAGCAACACAAACACAGCGAAATATATATAAAACAATACGGATATACGTATCGTCCTCCAGCTCGTCTTCTGGGCTCCACAACAGCATATCCTGTATTCTATAATACTCGGTCTGACCCGAGCATTACAGTTAAATAACACCCGAGTCAGTCTGGAATACCAGCGTGAGAAAATAACACTCAATTGATTATTAAAGTTTCAAAAATCCTTTGAAACAAAAGCATCTCGTAAGACCACGCCACAAATAAACATGTCGGGTTTTTACCTTACGATAGCTAAAACAATTTTCATAGAAATCCTTTGATATTATAATAGGGTCTATATACAAATACTTATAAAATAGCCGAAATTGTTACATGATTAAATTCCAGCTACTAGCCACAGAGTGGGCAATACAAACAAAACTCGTAAAAGGCTCGTAGGGAGAATGGATTCCAACTAATGACTAGGCACTGGGGTACCACCTGTCACAGTACGGGGCCTAGATCACCATACCGAGGAGTACGCCCGCTCCCCTGCAACACAAGGCCAGGACTACTCCTTACTGGATAATCCCGAGTGAGATCACCCTGCGGTTGGGATCAGCAACCGCCCACTAAGCCGAAATAAAAAGGGACATCTAGACTGGAATGACCTCACCCTACTTGGGTGCTACCCACCTAGCCTTGCTGCATAACCCCTGATTTTCAGTCATTCCCATTTGATGAGGCTTGAGGCTAAGCGTTACCTTTTTAGAATATATCCATTAGAATGCCCATCGTCCACCTGACGATGTTTCGCAAGCATTCATCCATACAAGTTCGTCCTGGGTTCGAACGGAACTGAAGGCACTATTCCAACTACATCCATTTTGGAAATATCCTCAGCATTAGTAGCGACTAGCCCTTGCACTCCACTGCTCCATCTTCGACTCCAAAATCATTTTCACGAAACGTATAAACTGGATCGAAGTGGTTTTCGAGAAATAAATCTCGATCCCGGTCTCTTCGAAACGATCAACGCAGTTTGTCCAATATTGATAGTCGGTGATTTAACTATCAATTAATATCCACAAACAACCATCAACCAATAAATAATTTCCCAAATTATCTATTTATCTCAAAACTATCTTTACAAGATATAATTTTACTTTTCCAATTCCTTTGAAAACAGTTTCAAAACTATTTGCCTTACTCAGAATAAATTCCAAGTATTTCTATTTCCACTGGAATCACCATGCAGAAACTTAGATTTTTAAAATAATTTAAAAAAACTTTATTGTAAAATATATTTAACATTTAATATAGAAAAAATTTCTTAGTACTTAATTTAGAATAATACTCTAGAAATAACTAAAATAAGGTTACTTAATAACTATACATTAGATTTCTTCTTTAAACCTAATACCAAATCATTCTTTAAATAATTATTACGATAATAGATTAACAAATTACTTATTTAGAATTTACTTTAAAATATTTAAATTAAAACTACTTCAATAATTGATTAAAAATATATACTATGTGAATATTTGGAAATAAGGTTACTTTATAAATATAAACTAGGTTTTACCTTTAAAACAAAATTACTAAGTCACTCTTTATAAATTATTACTACTGTAATAAATTTAAATAAATATTTACTCTAGAAATTTAAACATTAAACATTTAGAAATAATAAATTTCCAAGAACATATTTTATAAAACGACATCAAAACCTTTATTTTATTTAAAAACTTACTCTGAAAACGTACTTGGCTATCCAAAGAAACATACTGCTCTTCACAACCTTTACGAAATATAAATCACTATTTATTTTTAGACAAAATTTTCTCATTCCTTTAATACATTTCCACCTTGAATTTATTCTACCAAATATCCAATTTCCAATGCTTAAATCAATTCTCAAATTGATTCCCAATTTACTTCAATCATTCAAAATCCTTTAATTTTAGATTTTATTCCTTAATTATGATTTAAGATACTTTTAATTGAATATCAATTTAGATTTCTCAATTTACTTCTGATTCTCTTAAATAAACTTAAAGTTTTAAGTTTTAAAGTAATTCTTTATTCATTTAAATTAATATCACACTCTTTGCAATTAATTAATTACTGTTTATTCAAGTCCTTTTCTTTTCATACTCGAAGTTATTTATTAATATTTAACATACTTCCATTTCTTTTTTTCAATTCATTCTTAATTTATTAAATTTCTGGGATTATTACGTTTACAAATTTACTTCCATTATTTTCTTTCCAGAAGTCAATTTATATATTTTCTGAAACTCATTCTACCCAAATATATCCAATCAGACCAAAACATTTAATATTCCAATATATTCCTCATAGAATATCAAGTAATCACAACAGAGAATATTAAATAATAAATATTGAAGGGTCCAGTTGGATCCCTCCAACCTGTTTTCCCTGCATCCACAGATGTTAGCACAATATAATATGCCAATTCTAAAATTACCATACTACAGCGCTTCAATCAATTTCAACCATTCAAACAATTATTTATATTTAATCATTTAAATTTAAATGAACTGAGTGAGATTAACCCACCTTTTGATTTTACTTTGCTGTCTGATCCAATTCCGACCATTTCCTTCATGATTTTAGACCTTGAATAAACATTTATATGATTTATTAATATTTGGATTAATCAAACAATTTTATTAACATTTTTAAATAACCAACCCGTCAATTATCCTTCCAAATTAGTTTAATTAACTAGTATCTTAATTTAGACCAGTAATTTAGATTTTCGAATAAATTTCCTATGGTAACTAATTTTCCTAGTAACCCAAAATAATTAGATGAGTTACTTAAACCGGTTATCACCAATACATTATTTCAAATGTAATTGTAAATTTGAAACATGTATATTTCCTTTTTTTCCTGCCAGTAAAGAATATAAATATCTTAGCTATTCTTTCTTTCTGAATCCAAACAATTTAAAACTTCTGTAAAATATTTTTATGGTATACATATATATATTTTACCAATATACATGTTCAATATACTACACTTTCTCAAGTTCATTACTGTTCAAACCTAGTTAGAATTCAAAATGAAATAAAGAAACGAATAGAGAACCCATACCTAGCCGAAGACGAAACTCACGAACCCTGAACAGCATCACATGAACGCGACCTCCCCTGTCTGAAGATGAGTCACCACCTGACGAGTTCGCCATGCCATCAGAAACCCTAATTCGCCTCACGACCATCGCCTGCAATGGACGCGGCACCTCACCTGGTTGCACGCGCTTCTGAGTCAAGCGAGATCTTATCGCGTGAACCCCCTATCTCTTCATGCGCCTAACATTATAACGCGGCCTCAAACTCGAGCCCTCCAATTCACGCGCACTCGATTCCCAAAGCATATCGAATCGGCAGGGAAGGTAAAGGAGGAAGCCGCCATCTTCATGAATTATTCGATTTTAAGGAGATGCGATTCTATTTAAAATTGGGATTTTTTTAACGTGAGGTAAAGGAAGACTTTGGTCACGATTCGAAAAAGAATTATAAAGGAGATAGGTATTTGAGTACTTTGAACTGGGGAGACATATGCGATTAGAATTTAAAGAATTTCGCTATGCCATTTTCTCGTTTGATAATGATTGAAATCGAATGGAATAAACAAGGAAGAAACAGGCAAATTTTAGAAGGAACGAGAAGTTTACGATGGAAGATAAGGGTAATGTGTTGGATAAAACTTGTACAGTGATTTGGATGTGATAGAAACACAATTGATGTGGAATTAATTTGACTAGTCAACAATGAATATATTACATTGAATTCGATATAAATTTAAGCGCGTTTGTACGTTATATGCTCACACAACAACTCCAAACACTACGAGATTTGAAACCCGATAATAATAAAAAAAATCGGATCCAACGGAACTGGTTTCGTCGAATTCCAAGACTGCGCCTCGGAAGGCTATTTTTAAATTCAATTTAAGCGATCAAATTTTCAAAACTGAATTAAAACACTGTTAATTTCAATTTTACAACTTCTATTATTTCCAGTGTTATCAATATAAATTTTACAAGCCTTCGAATTATTTTCAACAAGCTTAAAATTCCAGATTCAACATTTTACTCAACTTCACTTATTTAAATTTAATTATTCAATTATTTAATTATCAAATAAATTGTAATATCTGTTATTCCAGTTAAAATTACTCTATTGAATACTTAAAATCAATTAAATATTCCGATTTTAAATGCTCAAAAATTCCGGGTCGTCACAGTCGTCTTAGGCCGTTATTTAATGTGCCTCTTCTTGGGCTTGGACGTCTTAGTCCATTTTTTGATGGGCCTCTTCTTGGGCCTGGACATCTTAGTCCATTGTTTGTTGGGCCTATTCTTGGGCCTGGACATTTTAATCTATTGTTTAATGGTCCTATTTTTGGGCCTAGACATCTTAGTCCATTGTTGTCCGGTGCTCTTGTGTAGCTCATATTAGTAGCTGGAACCAAGGACTTACCCGACCACCCTCTAGGAGGCACCCTGTGTTGGTCCTTGTGCGGCGCATACAGGGGCTTGTTCGGTCCTTTACACTGGCCATCTTATGGTGTGGATAAAGGCTTACTCCATCCTCCCTCCAGGAGGTGCCTTACACTGGCCATAGCGTAGCCTAGATAAGGGCCTATTTGGTGCTTTACCCTGGCCAACTTATGGTGTGGATAAAGGCTTACTCAATCTCCAGGAGGTGCCTTAACCTAACCAAAGGTGGGGCCAAGGGCTTGTCCGGTGCTTTAACTTGGCCATCTTATGGTGCGGCTAAAGGCTTACTCCGCCCTACCTCCAAGAGATGCTTGCCCTGGCCATCTTGGCGTAGATAGAGGCTTTCTACCATCTTAGGTAGACTTCCATCTTATGTAATATCTAATTATAAGGAGCATTTCACTCCCAACCATGTAGATTTTCATTTTGAAGAAAGAGATGTTTTATTCATTCATCTTTGGAAAATATGGCCTCAAATATTCAGCATTCTATGTTCTTGGAACCATATTGCCATCTGGTCGGCATAATTTGTATGCACCGAGGGGGATTACTTTCAAATGATTAGTGGTCCTTCATAATTTGGCCCTAAGGGTCCATCTGTAGGATTTTCTGTATTTGAAATCACTCTTCAGAGTACCAAATCTCCTTCGTGAAATGGCCGAGTTCTCACTTTTGGGTTGTAATACCTTGATATTCTTCTTTGATACTCAACGGTTCTGACCGCTGCTTCAACTCTTAATTCATGTATCAAATCTAAGGATTCTCTTTTTAGCTCTTGATTCTTATCGAATGCATAAGTGATTCTTCGGTCTAAGGGTGTCTCAATCTCTATTGGTAACATCACCCCACACACATATGTTGAAGAGTAGGGAGTACGTCCCGTTGCCCTTTTAGTGGACGTTTGATAAGCCCATAACACAAATGGTTGTTCTTCTAACAAATTTCCTTTTGTCTTATTCAACTGCTTTTTCAGAAATGTCTTTGTGGTTTTGTTTGCATCCTTAACTGCCCCATTTGCTTTCGGATGTGTGACAGATGAAAAGCTATTAATGATTCCAATCTTGTGGCAAAAGTAAGAGAATTCTACACTCTCAAATTGTATCCCATTGTTAGAAATTATCTTCTGGGGAATTCCAAACCTGGTTATGATATTCTCGATGATAAATCTGAGTAACTTAGCTAAAGTAATCTTTGGAAGTGGCTTCGCTTCAACCCATTTAGTGAAATAGTCTATGGCGACTACGACATACTTTGCTCCTCCTTTTGAAATTAGCAATGGGCCGATTAATTCTATTCCTCGTATGTCAAAAGGCCATGGACTTACAATTGGAGTCAATTGGCTTGGGAGAAACCGAGAAATCTTTGAGTATTTCTGACATTTTTCACATCTTCTCACATATCCGATGGCTTGGCTTACCATACTTGGCCAATAAAATCCTTCCATCATTATTTTCTTTGCCAATTTTGTTCCATTTGAATGATCTTTACAGAACCCGTCGTATGCTTCTTCCATTAACTTTACTCCATCATTTTGGCTCACGCATCTTAGGTAGGGAAGACCATATCCCTTCTTAAAGTGGATTCTATTCATCATTATAAAGGTTGGAGCTTGTCTCCTGATTTTCTTTGCCTCACTTTTTTTAGGTGGGAGTATTCCTTTTACAAGGTATTCAACAATGGGTGACACCCATGTGTCATCATATATATTACTTGATCTTGGTTGGTTCGAAAGGCTTAGTTATGCTTTCAAAGGGGCTGTTCCAACAAAATATCCGTTTGATTAATTTGAATGAATATGAAATCGTTGGTTTTGAAAGGTTTAGTGCGTATGTGAGTGGCTATTATTAGGTGCTATCGAAAGGTGTTCTTCAACTCATTCAAAATGCCTTCATGCATTCGAAAGCACCTGCTTCTAAAGGGAACCATTGAAGTGGAAGGGTGCCTTCAACCCTTTCAACCCCTTCGTAAGCTTGTAACACACTTCACTATTGGGTGTAGCATCCCTTCGACTTCTTCGAAAGGCTTTGTTGATGCTATCATCTCTTTGTTATCCTTTCTTTTTATTTATTTTGGTTTCGACATGGTTAAAGTTAGAATTGGTGGTAACACTTGCCCCCATTCAAAGGGATACTCTTGACTTTGTAAGTTAACCATTTCGAAACCCACAATGTTTCCTGCCTATTCATATTCTTGCATAAATCCTTGCCATTCATTTAAATTTGATCGTACGGTCCTTCCTTCATGTTGATTTTTCTTATAAATCATGTTCCTTTCTTCTCCTCTTTCATTTATCTGCAATCAAAAGAAAATCCAACAAGAATCAAAGCTTTTAATTTATCAAATAATTCCTATTTCCAACCAACAGAAACTCGAATTCAAAGTATGACTTTATTATTTCCGCTTTTCAAACTTACTTTTCGCGATAAATTTATTTGGCTTTAATTCGAATCATTGTTTTAATCTTATAATTTGAATCTTTCATTCATATGAAAGTATCTTTGGATTTTTTTACACTATTACTTATTTTTTTCCATTTATTACATCAATCTATATGTAAATTCCATCTGATTTGGTTCGTTCGTTTTTTTAGGTGTAAATTTGCAATTTAGGGATTTCTAAGACTATCGAATGTATATTCACGCTTAAATCAAATTAATTATTGATTTTTTGAAGTTCTAGGCTAAAATTTAATTTGGGAAAGAAGGAGATTTCCAGTTACTTCATAGAGAAGTATTAGTAGCATGAATCGCATTTTGGCGCTGCAATTTTACCTTTCTATCTCTTTGAAAGGGGTTAAGGTGACAACTTTTATTTTGCTTCTTCAACCTCTTTCGATGGGGTCAAAAGGTAGTCTAGTGCCTCTCTTAATTGATCTTGTCGAAAGATTGATGTAGTTAATATGAAGTGGACTTCTTCAAAAGCATAATTATACTTTAGTGTATCCTGATACCTTTCAAAGAAGTTGTCCAATGTGTCTTACTAAATAACTATCTAGTACATACTTTGGAAAGCATAATATTAATTTTATAGGTTTTGAAATGTTTAGTACATGCTTACTCTCAGTTTATTTTAGGGACGTGTAGAGTTAGAGATTCATGATTCATTTTCTTTTATAAATTGGATTGAGAATAACATACTTTGTTTAAGTTTTAAATCAAATCAAACCTTTCGACTTAATTAAAACCGACTGTATCAATTTAAATTTAGTTATTGGTATGCTTTCGAAACCATATACCCTTTTCGACTTTCTCAACACCTTTTGTAACTAATTTAGATTCGATCACCATTTTATACCAATATTGCCGAAACATCTCTAAGCCTATTAATATAATTTAAACCCAAACCTTTCGACTTAAATGGCATATAAGGTTTCGACATCTTTCATATTCTCTTAGTGAAATAACGTTCAGGGGTTTTGACAATGCCGAAAGGTTCTTTTATCTTGTTTACTAAATTTCATTAGCGTATACTTATATTCAAATTGGTTGTGTAGGCTTCAACTACTTCCTTCAATAACAATATTATCCTTGAGCTTTCGACATCATTGATGGGTGTTTGTTAGGTGTCAACTCCTATTCTCCCTTTCGACCCTATCGAAAGCTCAACAAATTTCATTTTTCTAACTCTAACATTCTTTCAAGGATATGAAATTTTATGTTTTGGTTGATATTCGAATTGTTGTAATAGGTTTCCAATATCCTTGAAAAAATGTTAATCTCAAAACAAATTATAATTTTTAACTGAAATGATTTCACCTAGCAGGATCATTGGCGTGAAAAAGTCTTCTCAAAAACCAGAATAGGTCACAATTTCGGTGACGGAGTCTTCTCCCAAGTAGACTGAAGTAATTTCCAAACACTCCTTAATATCTACCCAGGATAAGGTGGATGCAAGTCTCAATGACTTAGGCATCACTGGGGTGGAAGCTATTCTCCTGAGTGATAATGACAAAATCCAAAGCCCTAAGGAAGGGTACTTTGCCTATACTTCTATCCACATATAGCATAGTGGCCTCTTGCCTTTCTAGGATTTCCTATCTAAATTTTTGACCTACCTGGGCATTGCTGTAACAACATGCATATTTTACGATTATATATTTAATTTTTTATTTAAATATAGCATCATTAGTTGAATTTAAAGTCTGAAATGTGACTTTATGTAAACAGATGAATCTGGACTCGAGATCACTTCCACAACTTGTTTAAGCATAAACATCAACACGTTTGGAGTTGATTAGGATTTTAGTGTTTTCGTTTGGGCTTTGGGTTGTGTTCTAACCCATTAACCAATAAAAGAACCCAAACCTTCTACCAAATACCTCCCTCTCCACTCCTCTTCATTCATTCCATTTCTAATTTCCTAATACACTCAAGCCCTAGGAAAAATGGTGGAAAGAGGAAACTAAATTCATAAGCACTAGTTCTCTTAGGAAATTAAAATTCAAGTACTAAAATAAAGGAGAAGCTTAGGTAAGCATCCTTTTCATCTTCTCCATCTCAATCCCTCTTCAATTCTTGACTATAACCTAACTTAGGAAAAACTTCACATTTGATAATAGATTGAAGATTCTAAAGGTGTAGTGAAGAGGAATTGATCTTTCCTTGTTTTAGAGCTTCTCAATTGTTGTTCTTGAGTTTAATGGTGAGTTCTTGAACTCACATCTATGTCTATAGCTTTCATTGTTGTTAGGTATGAATTCCTAAGATCTATTTCATGTTCAGTTGCTTTTGATTTGAATTGGTTTGGCGAATTTTCCAATTTTGGTATTTTTAAGTCTATAGGGCTGGGTATTTTCCAATTTTTCTATTTTCCAAATTTTTTTGGACATGATATTTGGGGTGTATCGAAGATCCTATAGGGCTGGGTTGTTGTTTGGCATAAATCCCTAGCCTCCATTGCTCGTCCATTCGCGTTCGAATTGATTTGGCCATCATTAGCCTAGGCAATTTCTGCCCACCTCAGGCAACCAAACGTCTGGTTGAAATTTCCAAACGTCTTATAGGGGCTTCTGAGAAAAAATAAATAATAAAAATGAAAATAAATTTCCATATCCCAGGACTAGACGTCTGGTTAAACCCAACCAGACGTCTGGGAGGCTTTAGGAAATAAAAAGAAAAAGAGAAGGGTTAAACGTCTGGATAATCCTACCAAACGTCTGGTTCTTATAATTTTTTCCATTTGCCTATTTTGGCCTGGATTTCTAATTTTTATCGATCTTTGACAATCTAAATAGTTATTGGCAATCAATACCTACTTTGATGATTTCTTTTTGGATTTTGGGTGTTTCCATTTGATGGATTTGATATCGATTTTGATGGTTTTAATTCACGTCGTCGAATGTGGATTTTTGGTGAGAGGTAGTTTTACAATCATTTCTGTGATTTGTCACTATAAAATACAAAGGTTTTTATGCTGGTAGTAAATACTCAAACTCTCTCACAAAAAATGATTTCAACATTACTTTTAATACAAAACTCTTTTAAAACCATTATCCAATCTATTAGTATATACAAACCTTTACCTCATTCGTATGAGAAATCCAATTAAATGGCTTAGTAAAACAAGCGGTATAAAACACTTGCGTTTACTTTGTCGGTTAATTCTAGGACTTGTTCGATTGAAATCTTGTGACAATTTTCGAGTAGAAATCTACAATCTACTTGTAGATATTTAAGTTAGCTAGTGGTTGTGGGACATGAAGCTAAAACTCATTTATTTACTAGCTTAGTGTAATTTACACTTATTGATCAATGATGATCATTTGTGATTTAGACTAGCGATGTGCGATGTCTCTTTGTCCGCATGTGGGACTATACCCCGTTCTGTAGAGCTTCGTCTCATTTTTATGGGCTAGCGCCCCATTGTTTTTTAACCATTTTATGGAGTTCGGTTCATCGAGCGTATCATTGTATTACGTCGTTGTTTTGGCTTATTTGAATTTCAGGTTCCTCGAGCATACCGTTGTACTGCGTCGTTGCACCGGCTCTATGGGTTAGCGACCCATGAGATAGCGTCTCATTTATGATGCACGTGTTGGTGAGGTTTCATGCTCCCGTTTATGATAGGCCTTCCTCTTTTTTTGTGAGTTCTAGATTCCTAATTGATGATTTCTTAAAATTTATGTTTCACCAACTTTTGCGATATTGCATCGATATGTTTTGTCAATATTTGAGGTTTGGTGAAATAGCTAAAGAATATGATATTCTTTTTGGGTATTTGATGATAATTGGGATATTGTATGATTTCCATTGTTACAAAATATATACATGTCATAGTATGGCATTATTGTTGTCATATATTTTTGTCGTATCTCTTATCCTATCTCATAGATTATTTATAGCTAGACTGATCCATTTATTATTTTCCTTCTAACATAAAACTCAAGTCAGACCGAAGTGTTTTCAAGTGCTTCTACTTGACTTCTTAGCAGGGACCATCATCTGACTTTTGGCTAACTACCTTAGCTTAGTAGTTTTTTTATACATTCAAGATAGAGACTCCTGGTTGTATACATATTCTTTTGTCTAGCACTTATACCTATTCTTTTGTGATGTAGTGGATCTTGTACGACCACTACTTTGATGTACACTACTATGTGTTATATTCATATCTATTTCCACCTTAGTGATATGAATATCTGTGACTATATTTGTGTTATGCTTATTATGTATTTGTTTTCGAAGGCCACATAGCCACTGTGAAGTAGCTTTGAGTTTGTATTTGATATGTCAGATTTCCTCTTGAAATGAAATGAATGATATACTATTTGACATATCGGTACTCGCACAAAGCATTTGCACAGATGATCGCTCCTCAACAGCCTTATTCTTTGTGCTGGTCGATGGCATTACTACATATTGTCCTTGGCTAGTGTGAGTATAGAGGTGGGGCGTCATAGCATGGTATCGGAGCCAAAATTCGGAATAACATAGAATATTATGACAAGAATCATTGTACTAAGTCTCTCTTAGGGATCGCGCCTTAGGATTTAATCCATGTGTTAGGGTCTGTTCTGTCTTATTTATTTTATGATGCTTTGTTTTATCAATCAAGCTTATTTGAATTCATTTTGAGAATAAACTTTTTCCTGTTCGTTCTTTCTTTCTTTCTTAAAGAAGAAGAGATGGTTAAACCTGGCAGTCCTAGCGCTGGTCAATCCATTGGTCCTCCTCTAGATGGAGTATTCATATTTGCCCAACAACTTTTAGATCTTGTAAAGAATCAAAGATTTATTTGTGTTTTGAATAAGAACCCCAAAAAGGTTTTACATCTGAAAATAGAAGTGCCTTTCGACCGGCTTGTAGATATCACTCTACGACTTGAAGAGGTTAATAAAGGAAGTGATAGTGATGTTGGAGGTACAAAAAAGAGTCTCAATAACAACAAGAAGAGGCATATTAAGTTCAAAATCCCTAATCCCAACAAGAAAGGGAAGCGATCAACTTTGGTAGCAAAAACTCCTACCCTTTATTGTGGAGAATGCTAGAATTATGGACCTGGCCAACTCGGCATGTCAAAGGCTTTAACAATTTAAGCTAATGTCCAAGTGCAAGGAGAATTATACTCCCAAAAATGTAAATTTTTCTTATTAAAGTAGTTCTTTATTGACTTCATCTAGTATCTTTTTACAAACCCATTAATTTTTCCTTGTTTGAAAAAAAATATTATCATTCCTTCGAGTGCTCGACATTGATTTGTCTCATGTTCATTCATCATATGATAGTGATAATAGGATCCTCCTAGATTCCTCTTAGAGTTTGGTTTTTTCTTCTGTGATGGTTAATAGTTAAGTTCTTCTGTGGTTAACAAAAAAACATTCTCGATTGATGTTGCTAAATTGCATTCCTTTAGGAGTCTAGATTTGAAGCCTGTCTTTTGAGGATGGTTTCTAGTTTCTTTTAATTTCTTGGTTTTGACGCTTCATCCACAACAACTAACTTTCTTTTCAAAACCTTTTGAAGTTCGTGTGCTGGCAATGTCCCACTTGTTGCTTGATGCCATTTATGTGTAAAGGTGTTGTAATCGGCCATCGCTCCTTTTTCAAAGATTGTGCCTTTGGTGTAGAATTGAATTGTTTTCCTCATTTGGTTGAAAAAATTATCACTTGTATCCTTTGTTTCCCAAAGGCAAAGATAGGTGTGGGACCAATGTGGAAAGGGTTTAAACACCATTTTTCTGGGTCATATGATTCTGGTTTTTTCTTCTTCATAATCCTTAGAGCTTCTAGTCTTAGCATTTGCTCTTCATGTAGTTTGGAATCATTAGTTATTCTTGGGAAGAATCCAATTAAATATGGTTTTGAGGACCCTTGTTCGGACCTTTTGATCTTGTTTAACATGATGATGAAAAATTATATTGTAGTTAGGTTCGGAATAGAATTGGGTTGGAGGAAAGTGAAGTTAGAAGTACAATAAGGGCGGAGGTTTGAGCCCTCCTTCTAGCACCAAAATGTTAACAAGAAAACTTGTCAACACCCCAATGTAGAGTTAAAAGTACCGGTATGTCCTTCTAAACCTCTTTTGATTAAGTAGATAAAGTTAAGATCTTATTGCTTCCTTTGATTCACCATTCGAATAGGTCTTTGTTATGAAAATCCTTCCTTATCCTACCTTTCGACCCAATCGAAATACTTATATCCCTTTATTTTTAAAGTCTTTCAAACCAACCTAGTTGGCTTATTTATCGGTTCGAAACACCCTATTCAAACAATGGTGGTAACATAATGGTTGGCTCTAATGTTGTTGGGTATTGACTCAATGATGGGTTTGACTTCGTTGAAAGCTTGCATCTTTAATGGCTTTGATTTGGATTTTTGAATCTGGGGACTGTGGCTAAATTTGAAGCTTCAACTCACTAAAAAGGTGATCTTTTGAAAAGTAGTGGTTTAGAGCTAAGTACCTAAGTGTATTGGAAAAATAAGGGGTTTCGACTCACTCGGAAGGTATCTTTTAGATTAATTAGACACAAACAAAACACAATCAAATCCCATAAAAGTATCAAAACAGCGGCATAACCAAAAGCATCAAAATCTCATCTTTAAAAAATATAATGATGTACAAACTGATCAACTTACCCAATTGGATTTCCAAATTAGGGCTACAAATTTACAAATTTAAGAAAGTACAAGGAGAGGGTGAATGAATTCGGATCCCTAAAACCAGCCCCTAGGGTCTTATTTATAGGTGCTGGTTGGCACCTTTCGACTCAATGCTTTCGACCTAGTCGAAAGGTAGATGTGTAGACCTTTCGTCACCTTTGACACTTGCACATCCCTTTACATTGCATTTGAATGGATATGAATGCCTCCATTTTTGTCGAAAGGGACAGATGTGCCTTTTCCCTTTGTGTTTCTTTATTATTGCAAGTGGGAAGGAGCGTGATCCTTCGACTTTGTCAGCAAGTTCATCCTGGGGGTTTCGAAAGTACTGAAATACTCTGGGTTTCGACGTAGAATGTAGCTTTCGAAGACATACCCTGCGGATAGATGCAGAATCCCTCTTGGTTGTGAATGGTTTCGATCGGTTCGAAATGATTAGTTATGCTTTCGAAGGGGTTATTCCAATAAAATATCTTTTTGAGTAATTTGAATGAAGGCGAAACCTTCAATTGAAAGGTTTGGTGCGTATATAAGTGGCTATTATTAGCTGCCTTCGAAAGGTATTTCTTCATCTCATTCGAAAGGTGTTCTTCAACTCATTTGAAACACCTTCATGCATTCGGAAGCACCTGCTTCGAAAGGGAACCATTGAAGCGGAAGGGTGCTATCGACCCTTTTGTCCCCTTCATAAACTTGTAACACACTTGACTTTGGTTGTAGCATCCCTTTAACTCGTCAAAAGGCTTTTTGGATGCTATCACCTCTTGGTTATCCTTCCTTTCTATTTATTTTTGTTTTGACAAGGTTAATGTTTGAATTGGTGGTAATATAGTTATTTTGTTATAACTTTCAAAGTATCAAGCTACATCCTTGTGCTTCTTTTAAAGATAATATGAAGTTCTATGACTTCCATGCTTATCATATTTTGAGAATCTATTGTTTTTTACTTGAAAAAACACTACAAGTTGGAAAAAATTTCTGGGTTGTTGTATATTTCCAATTTCAATTTCTTCTTTCAGTTATGGTATAACTAATAATGTTCATAACCCAATTTAAATAAGAAGAAAAATACATATATATAGATATGCTTTTTACAATGTAATCATGCAATTATACCTAAGTGGTTTAATGTTATTATAGTATTAAATAAATATTTGAAAATTTTAAATTGAAATAACATCTCTTTAAATGAACGATTGCTTTTCTATGTGTTCCATTATCATATATATATATATATATATGTATATATATATATAACTTTTTGATGAGTTATGGTACTGTTGTTATGTTCTTATGCAAATACATATGATCATTGTTATATTTGTATATGTTATATACAATTGCATACTTATTACTTATGTAATCACCTACTTACTCATTCTATTACCCATATATGTTATGTTATGCATTCATGACGCTAAGTTATAATGTTTTTCACCAATGATATATATATATATATATATTTTTGTGGATGATCAATTTTTTTTATTGTGTTTCCTCAATTATGGAATGTTGCTTATATTATTATAGGATAAAATGCAATATAGTAATTATCTCAAAATAACATGCTATGCAACTCGCTTTGATGTTATGGTCTGATATGTGATATATGAATACATTGTAACCCCTTAATGACATTGGGATATAAATAACATTAAGGGGGTAAATTCATTAATGATGCAGAGATTAATGAATGTAATAATAATATTGATCGGTAGGAGGTGAACTACCAGACATGCTAATATCCATCTAAGCTGGACTGATTTAGAGTCCCATCCTGAATCGTGATGACCTGGTCCTAATACCACTATAGTCTAAACGATCTACTACATAAACAGAATAGCAAGGTGAGGCGCAAGTGTTGTAGTGATAGATGATGGAGATGAGATGATATCTGAAGCATGATGGGGGTGCTAGAGAGGAGGAGAGAAGAAGATTGTGCAATAAAGAAATCGTGTGGGGGCACCCACAACATTGATCAAAGGATATATAGATGAAGTAAGCTATGATATCTTAGTTCCTATCTAATGTCTAGTAAAGACTAGTCGAATGGTATGGGGTTGAAATAGAACATGTGCCTTGGGGTTGATTCAGTATAAATAAATTGAGTAGGATTCACCAGAAACGTACACCTTCACTTTTGTACTTGTAATAATGTGAGATTAATATTATAAAGACGCGACTCATAAATGTGGATATGAATGATTGTTTAGTTGATTAGATTTGCAACTATCAGTCATTATATAAAGCCATGACATGCATGTTAAAACCAGCGTGCATTATAAAATGTGGGTTAGGTATTAGATTAGTGAATGTATGACCTATTTGGGAATATATGCATATTACACTCACACTATTTATGCATTGTGCCAAGTAATTCTCATGGCCAGTGTCTAGCCTGACTCATGGTTTATTTTTTTTAACAACCTCGAGCCAAAATGGGGTTGTTTTATACGTTATAATGCTTTGATTGTGTTTCTTTATGGGCCACGATATCGTGATGGAGTAGATGACAATGGAAACTTTTGTTTCTCTTGTAGAGTAGTTTCATATGATGTGATGATGGATATATGTATAGTGATTCAGTTATACATAACGATTATGGTGTACATTTCTTATTTAGTCATATACCCAATCTCGAAATATATGTTATGAGATATTATAGCAGATTTTCATTATCTTTTATTGGCTTCCGGTACTGTCATCTTTGAGATTAATTTTATTTGTCTCTAATATAAACTCTTGTAAATTGCATGGTGTCGAGACATGATATATAGTATTTATGAGGTATTTATGTTATGAAACGTATCCGTGTTTACCTAAAAAAATGTATACAAGAGATCATTTCTGCATGTCCTTTGCTCCTTGCCATTGGATAGTTTATACTCTATAGCAGTATGGGTAATGGCTGGGGTGTCACACCATCGATGATAAATCATATACAAAAAAAATTCTACACAAAATTATGGTAGAGGCTATCGTATTTATAGTTGAGGGTTTACACCCTTTTCCCACCACTCTCTCTGGCCTAAAAGATAAAGTAAAATCCCTCAAACTCCCCATACGTGGTCAACCATATATTCAAGTTGGAAAGTTAATGACCCCCTTTGAATCATATTTGAGTCATCGTTTAATTGATTAACTTCTAGCTCCTTGATCGATCGAACTGTCGTGTAACTTTTATACATCATTTCTTTCTGATTTTAAGCTTGAAAGAAATAATTAAACATAACCACATATCAATATAACATTCGTATTAATTAATTTATTAATTATATTATTTATAAATTAATTTTTTACATCGTCGAATTAGGAAATAACCGACAACGATGTTTTATTGACTCTTAGGTATGAACTTGATCCCATAACCAGAATTCAAACAATTTAAATATCCAAGCCTGTATGGATTTGCTGAAGCATGGTATAGGGTTAATTTCAACGCTTATAAATCATCTAGAAGAAATTGTATTTCTAATCTAATGTAAGCTCACGTAGTAACGATAGCTTGAACACGTATTCTTTTTGTCATCATTGTATCATTTTGATATCTAGAGTTTTCTGTAAGGTCAAAAACCCTATTAATATCCGTATTAATTATGC
The DNA here is from genome assembly GCA_030765085.1 of Allium cepa. Lineage (NCBI taxonomy): Eukaryota > Viridiplantae > Streptophyta > Magnoliopsida > Asparagales > Amaryllidaceae > Allium > Allium cepa. The sequence goes on from CM060939.1 coordinate 162,333,898, forward strand.
ATGTCACGTTTAAAGTCTTTGGTTCAATATGATAACAATTATCGATTCACTGTACTCTATCTAGAGGTTTTGACTTTAAGGTTACTTACTAGTTATAGTGATACCGACCTTCTATAATGAAGAAGACGAATTCTATATTGAGTAATATTTCACTTCAAGCAGTTGAGCATGTACCCAATTATGGTCTTGGAATAGTCGTTATACCAGAGGCTTGAACATAGTCAATATATACTCTAGGTAATTATGATCGATAATACTCTCAAATCAAAAGACTACATCGACTCAAAGCCTGAAAGCAGCGTTTGAACTCGCATCATGTCAAGAAGTATGATGTGACGCCCCACCTCTATACCCATGCTAGCCAAGAACATTACGGTGAATGCTGTCAACTAGCACGAAGAATAAGGCTGTTGAGGAGCGACCATCCGTGTAATTGCTTTGTGCGAGCATCGATATGTCAGATAGTATAGCATGCAATTCTTTTCAAGTGGAAATCCGACATGCCGACACAAACTCAAAGCTACTACACAGTGGCTATAATATCTTCGGAAACAAATATAGAAGTAAACATAACATAAATCAGTCACAGACAATTCATATCACAAAGGCGGAAATAGATATGAATATAACACATGAAAGTGTTCATCAGAGTAGTGGTCTAAAAAGATCCACAATATCACAAAAGAATAGTTACATGAACTACACAAAAGAATAAGTATACATTATGGAGTCTGTATCTCAAATGTATACAACAAAAACTACTAATCTAAGTAGTAAGCAAAAGGTCAGAGTAATGGATCCCCGGAGAGAAGTCAAGTCGAAGCACCTGCAACATCTCGGTCTGACCCGAGTATTATTTATAAGAAAATAATAAACGGATCAGTCTAACTACAAATATCAGATAACATGATATAGAATAGGAGATATGACTAAACACATAATAATCACAATGCCAAGCTGTGATATATATAAGTAATTGAAAATCAACAAGAGATATATCAATATCACGATAATCTACTCAAGATAAAATGGAATGTCATACTCCTAATTTCATTCACCAAGCCACAATAAATGACATATAAGATATGGCATAGACGTATAATATCCATAATGGCGTACTACTATAAGTATGTAAATGATAATCAACAAACGATTAATCAATATCAAAGAATCTTCTCAAAGATCCAAAAAGGGTATCATACCCAAAACTTGTATTCACAACAAGTTAATGACACACAAATTCACCTATGCACAAGAATTGATAAATCATATCAATAGAAATCACAAAGTTGGTGAAACATAAATTCCAGAAATCAACACAAGAAATCCAGTCAACGACACACAAATTCACCTATGCACAAGAATTGATAAATCATATCAATAGAAATCACAAAAATAGGTGAAGTATAAATTCCAGAATTCGACACACGAAATCCAAAAATTTCACAAAATAAGGGGGGAAGGCCTATCACATGAACGGGAGCATGAAAACTCACCAACAGCTGTAACACACGAACGAGAAGCTATCTCATGGTAGCTAGCCATTAATTTGACACACGAATGGTCCGAAGACCTGACACACGAATGGTCCGAAGACCGTGGGTTGCTACCCCACCAATTTGAGTCGAAACTCCACAAAACGGGGTTTAGTCTCCCTCGCAGACAAAGAGACATCGCACATTGCTAGTCTAAATCACAAAGATGATCGTCATGATCAACGAGAAGTGTTAATTACACTAAGCTAGTAAATATATGAGTTTAGCATCATGTCCCATAACCACTAGCTTAACTTAAATATTTACGAACAAACTGTAGATTTCCACTAGAAAATTGTCACAAGAGATTCAATCGAACAAGTCCAAGAATTAACCGACGAAGTAAACGTAAGCGTTTCATACCACTCATTTTACTAAGCCGTTTAATTAGATTTCTCGTACGAGTGAGGTAAAGGTTTGTATATACTAATAGATTGGAAAACGGTTTTATAAACAAATTTGGTATAAAAATAGTATTGAAATCGTTTGAGGAAAGAGTTCTGATATTTACTACTAGTATAGAAAACCTTTATATTTTTAAAGTGACAGAACACAAAGAAGATTGTAGAAACAATCAATCACTAAAATTCACATACGAAGATGTGAATAAAAATCCAACGAAACCGATAAAGAATCCATCAAAATGGATACTCAAGAAAATCCCTAAAAAGGAGTCATCAAAGTCATAATAATTGATAACAATAAATGGGAAACAACACGAATCGATTTAAGTTGGAAATTTAAGCAACAAGGCAAAGCAGGCAAAAAATCATCAGGTCGGTCGGCCGGACTCCCTGAGTCGGTCGACCAAACCTAAAACAGAAAGTGCTTATGCACTTGGAAGCAGGTCGGTCGACCGGACCAGGGGGGTCGGTCGGCCGAACCAGAAACAAAAGTGCAACTGCACATTTGGAAGCAGGTCGGTCGACCGAACCAGGGGGGTCGGTCGGCCGGACCTGTTTCCAGCCTCTTCCCTGCCTATTACAAATGAGGTTCAATCTTGACCAAATTGCATTCTCTCGAGCAACGGCGCTAAGGGATTATGCCAATCGACTACCCGGCCCTATATGCTCCTCGATGCATCACCAAAAACATGTTCAAACATCAAAGTTAGGATTTTTAACGAATTGAACTCAAAACACAAAAAATTGGAATATACACCAATTCAATCCAATCCAAAAGCAAATACACACGAATAAGGGTTAGGAATTCATACCTAACATTCGAAGATAATTCATAGACTTAGATGTGAGATTAAAAATCTCACCTTTGAACCCAAATCAATGAAGAAGAAGCTTGAAAGCAATTGGAAATCAACCACACTTCAATCTCAACACTAGAAGCTTGAATCTAAGCTAAAAGAGAAACATCTCCTAAATTAGGTTTAGGAATTTTCTGAAATTGGTAAGAGAATAAGTTGGAGAAAAAGAAGAGAAGCTTACCAATGGGTTCTTCTTGAGTTTGGAGCTAGGAATTTGATTTGCAAGAGGAACTAGGGTTTTGGAGTTTTAATTTCCTATCTCTCCCACCATTAATACTCTAAAAACTGAGATGAGAAGAGAATGAGGGTGAGTGGGGAAGAGTGGCTCAGATTTGAGCATAAGTTAACATAGGGCTGAGCCCAAACCAAACCCAAAGTGAAAAGTAGCAAAAAATCAACTTTCTTCAAACATATCGAAGCTTATACTCAAAAAGGTCGCAACCGACATTTTAAACTCAATGGGAGTAGTCCCGAGTCCTAATTCGACCGTATGCAAAAAGTAGCTTTTCGGACTAAAATTCGACTAACGATAAAATATTTAAATAAAATATTTAAATATAAAATCGGTGATTATGCGCGTTGTTACAGACTCCCCTCCTTAAAGAAATTGCGTCCTCGCAATATTTAAGAAGAACATATATAGTAACAACCATGAAATCATATTCAATGCAAAAGAAATTTGAAATAAGATGTTCACCTTAAAGAGCACGGGAAAGTAAGTCCGGATGTGTTCGCTCGATGAACTCTCTAGATTCCCAAGAACAATCCTTCGGATTTGAAGACCATTGAACTTTAACAAGCGAAACATCTTTATTTCGAAGTCGTTTGACCTCCGAAGCAATGATACGAATAGGATGTTGCTCATAAGTTAAATTAGGCGAAACTTCAATCTCTTCCACAACACAGGGCTCAAGAATAGAATCGGAATCTCGAAGACATTTCCGAAGTTGAGAAACGTGAAACACGTCATGGATAGCAGAAAATTGAGCCGGTAATAAAAGGCGATAAGCCATGGAACCAATACGTTCAGTGATAGGAAATGGCCCGATATATCGAGGCGCTAACTTTCCCGAGCGACTGAAACGCACAACACCTTTCATAGGTGACACACGAATGAACACAAGATCTCCCACAGAAAATTCTAACTTCCTTCTTCGTTTATCGGCATAGGATTTTTGTCTACTCTGGGCTTCTTTCATCCTATGACGAATAAGATCAATCTTTTCTGTGGAATCACGAATAAAATCTGGACCTAAAACTAGCTTCTCACGGCCTCAAGCCAACAAGAAGGCGATCGGCATGGCCTTCCGTAGAGTGCCTCGAAAGGTGCCATACCAATACTAGATTGGAAGCTATTATTATAGGAAAATTCAACAAGTGAAATATGATCTTCCCAACCTCCACCAAAATCAAGCACACAAGAACGAAGAAGATCTTCAAGAGTTTGATTCACACGCTCAGTTTGTCCATCGGACTGGGGGTGATAAGCGGCGCTAAAATTAAGCTTCGTTCCTAAAGCTTTTTGAAGACTCTTCCAAAATCCACTAGTAAGCAATGGATCATGATCGCTAACAATTGAAGTAGGAACCCCATGCAATTTAATAATCTCTTTAATAAAGAGTTTGGCCAAAAGAGGAACGGTTCGGTTAGACCTAACGGGAATAAAATGGGCGGATTTAGTAAGTCTATCAACAATTACCCATAAGCTATCATAACCCGATCGAGAACGGGGAAGGCCATCTACAAAATCCATGGAAATTTGATCCCACTTCCAAACTGGAATTTCTAAAGGTTGCAATAACCCACCGGGCCTTTGATGTTCGGCCTTAACGAGTTGGCAAGTCATGCAACGCTTAACGAAGTTAGCGATGTCAAGTTTCATTCCCTCCCAATAATAAAGTCGCTTCATATCCGCGTACATTTTACTACTACCAGGATGAATGGTAAATTTAGAGTGATGAGAATCTTCTAAAATATCTTTACGAAGATCACTAATATTTGGCACGATAAGTCTACCAAATTTCCGAATGCCGCTACGAGAATCGATATCAAAGTCTTTCAAACCTTCGATATCAATTTTATCCTTAATATTTTGGCCAAGAAGAGCCAATTCAGGATCTAGCCTTTGAGCTTCAAGAATGCGGTCTAAAAGAGATGGATGAGCCTCAAAGCTACATAAAACAAATGATGAGCATAAATCGGAAACACGGTCTCGAATTTCGCAAGTGGATAAAATCTCGAGATCGTTCCATTCGGATATCATCATAGAAACAACAGCTTGTTGTTTACGGCTAAGAGCATCGGCGACACGATTACCCTTACCGGGCGTATAAAGAATATCAAGATCATAAGGAGCAAGGAACTCGAGCCAACGTTGTTGACGCAAATTAAGTTCCTTTTGAGAAAATAAATATTTCAAAGATTTATGATCTGTGTAAAGAACAAATTTCTCTCCTAAGAGATAATGACGCCAAATACGAAGGGCGAAAACAATAGCCGCGAGCTCTAAATCATGAGTGGCATATCTAGTCTCACCTGGCTTCACTTGCCTAGAAGCATAAGCAATAACACGTTCTCTTTGCATAAGAACGGCACCCAAACCAATGCGACTAGCATCGGTATAAACAACGAAATCTTGATTCCCCGCGGGAATAACAAGAATAGGAGCATTAGATAGGAGTTCTTTTAATTTTTGAAAAGAAGCTTCACATTTGTCCGACCAAATGTATTTAACACCTTTCTTCGTCAAGCTAGTGAGAGGCACGGCAATCTTAGAAAAGTCTTTGACAAAACGACGGTAATAGCCCGCCAATCCAAGAAAACTACGAATCTCTGTCACACTCTCCGGTCTCTTCCAATCTTGAATCGCTTCAATCTTTGAAGGATCCACGGAAATTCTGGATTCGGAAATAATATGACCGAGAAATTTCACACGAGATTGCCAAAAGTGACATTCAGAAAATATTGCCTTTAATTGATTACTCCTAAGAGTTTCCAACACAATCCAAAGATGTTTTTCATGCTCCTCCTCGGTTTTAGAATACACAAGAATATCATCGATAAAGATGAGAACAAATCGGTCGAGAAAATCTTTGAAAACCCGATTCATAAGGTCAACGAAATACGCCGGAGCATTCGTCAAACCAAATGGCATGACAAGCCATTCATAAGATCCATAACGAGTACGGAACGAGGTCAATGGAATGCTATCTTCTGCGATACGAAGCTGATGAAAACCGGTAGCCAAGTCCAATTGTGAAAAGACTCTAGCACCACTAAGTTGGTCAAATAAATCATCAATCCGAGGTAAAGAATATTTATTTTTGATAGTAAGATCATTAAGCTTGCGGTAGTCAACGCAAAGCCTAAGTGTACCATCGGATTTCTTCACGAAAATAGCCGAAGCTCCCCAAGGCGAGGAACTAGAGCGAATAAATTGCTTCGTCTCCAATTCGGATAATTGTTTACGCATCTCCTCGTTTTCTTTATTGGACATACGATAAGGAGGACGGGTAATAGGTTGAGCTCCAGGAATAAGATTGATTTTGAACTCAATTGCTCGCTTAGCTGGTAATCCTAAAACGGGCTCGAATATGTCGGAAAATTCACGAACGACGTGAATAAGAGAAATAATATCACTCTCGTCATCATCATCGTCATCACGAGAATTTAAAGAACATAAAGATGCGACCAAGCTGGAAACTGAATCTTGAAGATTAATAGAAATCTGCTTAACAGATTGAGGATGTCGAAGATGAATAGTCCGCTCAGGACATAGGATATGAGCTTCATAACGGTTAAGCCAATCCATTCCCAAAATCATTCCAAAGCCTAAATAACGCATGACATGCAAATCGGCTAGGAAAGGAAAATCACACAAAATAATCTCGACATCTTTACACAATAAACTGATTGTTGATGATCCACCAACCGGATTCGCAATTCTCAAAGAAGTCATTAAACACAAAACATCCAAGGAAAAAGTATCAACAAGTTCTTTTGATATAAAAGAATAGGACGCACCCGTATCAAAAAGAACCCGAATAGGACGATCACGAAATAAAATAATTCCATCCAGAATAGAATGAGAAATACCTTGGCCACGAGATGTGTTGCCAGGGGCTTGAGCAACATTAAGTTTTCCCTCCCTCCTATTTTGAAGTTTGGGACACTCATGCATAAAATGGTCCGGGCTCTTGCAATAGCGACAAGTACGAGGCTTCGAACACTTGTTCGCAAAATGGTCTTTCGAACCACAATTATAGCATTTCCCTTGAGTAGAGGAAAAGGTCTTTTCAGTAGGAGTTGCTTGCCTCCCTTTCTTATTGGGATAAGGACCTTTGAATTTGCTTGGCCTCTTCTTGTTGTTGAAGTTTGGTTTGGAACCCACCACTTCAACATCATTCTCCCTATCCGCCTCTTCAAGACGAAGAGCGATATCAACGAGTTGGTCGAAAGAAACTTCTAATTTTAGAAGTAATGACTTCTTGAGACTTTTGTTTAAGCCATAGACGAATCTCTGATTCTTCTTCAGAGGGGTGTTGATGTATTCAACCCCATACTTAGAAAGCGACTCGAAGGAGGCGACGTAATTAGTCACGGAGGACTCACCTTGAACAAGGTCTATAAATCGTCGAGCCAATGTCACTTTCTCAGCTTCTGGTACAAATTTCAACTCGAAGCGTTCTCGGAATTTCTCCCAGGTGAGATCCGCTTCATTAATCTCAGAAATAAGAAACTCGTACCAGTCCAATGCTCTTTCTCGGAGCATACTAGTGGCCACCTGAAATCGGTGAAGGTCAATAAGATTCATGCGAGAAAAGATTCGATCGCATGACCTTAGCCAGGCCTGTACTTCAATAACAGTTTCGGAACCTCTGAATGGCTCCCCACCCAAATTAGTGTAATCGCTGCACAAGCGTGCAAATCCCGATTTTGGGTGAGTAGGTTCCGGGTTAGCTCCAGCTGCTTGAGCATTCGTCACTAAATCAAGAAGCTGTTGAGCAGTCATAAAAACTCCATCCTGGGGCGGAGTGCTAGATGGCACGGCTCTAGGGCGGCCTGGTCTAGACATTTTTCTCCCTTTAGAAAAAAAGGAAGAAGAAGAAAAGGGTTATTCACCAAATTGAATATCAAGCAATCTTGATAGATAAACAAGGAATCATAAGGAAAATAGGATGAATCGGTACGAAGACTCGAATTAAATCCTAAAGCACGACTCCTAAGATGGACTTAGGACGATGATCCTTGTTATAATATTCCATATTGTTCCGAAGTTTGGCTCTGATACCAAGCTGTGACGCCCCACCTCTATACCCACGCTATCCAAGAACATTACGGTGAATGCTGTCAACTAGCACGGAGAATAAGGCTGTTGAGCAGCGACCATCCGTGTAATTGCTTTGTGCGAGCATCGATATGTCAGATAGTATAGCATGAAATTCTTTTCAAGTGGAAATCCGACATGCCGACACAAACTCAAAGCTACTACACAGTGGCTATAATATCTTCGGAAACAAATATAGAAGTAAACATAACATAAATCAGTCACAGACAATTCATATCACAAAGGCGGAAATAGATATGAATATAACACATGAAAGTGTTCATCAGAGTAGTGGTCTAAAAAGATCCACAATATCACAAAAGAATAGTTACATGAACTACACAAAAGAATAAGTATACATTATGGAGTCTGTATCTCAAATGTATACAACAAAAACTACTAATCTAAGTAGTAAGCAAAAGGTCAGAGTAATGGATCCCCGGAGAGAAGTCAAGTCGAAGCACCTGCAACATCTCGGTCTGACCCGAGTATTATTTATAAGAAAATAATAAACGGATCAGTCTAACTATAAATATCAGATAACATGATATAGAATAGGAGATATGACTAAACACATAATAATCACAATGCCAAGCTGTGATATATATAAGTAATTGAAAATCAACAAGAGATATATCAATATCACGATAATCTACTCAAGATAAAATGGAATGTCATACTCCTAATTTCATTCACCAAGCCACAATAAATGACATATAAGATATGGCATAGACGTATAATATCCATAATGGCGTACTACTATAAGTATGTAAATGATAATCAACAAACGATTAATCAATATCAAAGAATCTTCTCAAAGATCCAAAAAGGGTATCATACCCAAAACTTGTATTCACAACAAGTTAATGACACACAAATTCACCTATGCACAAGAATTGATAAATCATATCAATAGAAATCACAAAGTTGGTGAAACATAAATTCCACAAATCAACACAAGAAATCCAGTCAACGACACACAAATTCACCTATGCACAAGAATTGATAAATCATATCAATAGAAATCACAAAAATAGGTGAAGTATAAATTCCAGAATTCGACACACGAAATCCAAAAATTTCACAAAATAAGGGGGGAAGGCCTATCACATGAACGGGAGCATGAAAACTCACCAACAGCTGTAACACACGAACGAGAAGCTATCTCATGGTAGCTAGCCATTAATTTGACACACGAATGGTCTGAAGACCTGACACACGAATGGTCCGAAGACCGTGGGTTGCTACCCCACCAATTTGAGTCGAAACTCCACAAAACGGGGTTTAGTCTCCCTCGCAGACAAAGAGACATCGCACATTGCTAGTCTAAATCACAAAGATGATCGTCATGATCAACGAGAAGTGTTAATTACACTAAGCTAGTAAATATATGAGTTTAGCATCATGTCCCATAACCACTAGCTTAACTTAAATATTTACGAACAAACTGTAGATTTCCACTAGAAAATTGTCACAAGAGATTCAATCGAACAAGTCCAAGAATTAACCGACGAAGTAAACGTAAGCGTTTCATACCACTCATTTTACTAAGCCGTTTAATTAGATTTCTCGTACGAGTGAGGTAAAGGTTTGTATATACTAATAGATTGGAAAACGGTTTTATAAACAAATTTGGTATAAAAATAGTATTGAAATCGTTTGAGGAAAGAGTTTTGATATTTACTACTAGTATAGAAAACCTTTATATTTTTAAAGTGGCAGAACACAAAGAAGATTGTAGAAACAATCAATCACTAAAATTCACATACGAAGATGTGAATAAAAATCCAACGAAACCGATAAAGAATCCATCAAAATGGATACTCAAGAAAATCCCTAAAAAGGAGTCATCAAAGTCATAATAATTGATAACAATAAATGGGAAACAACACGAATCGATTTAAGTTGGAAATTTAAGCAACAAGGCAAAGCAGGCAAAAAATCATCAGGTCGGTCGGCCGGATTCTCTGAGTCGGTCGACCGAACCTAAAACAGAAAGTGCTTATGCACTTGGAAGCAGGTCGGTCGACCGGACCAGGGGGGTCGGTCGGCCGAACTAGAAACAAAAGTGCAACTGCACATTTCGAAGCGGGTCGGTCGACCGAACCAGGGGGGTCGGTCGGCCGGACCTATTTCCAGCCTCTTCCCTGCCTATTACAAATGAGGTTCAATCTTGACCAAATTGCATTCTCTCGAGCAACGGCGCTAAGGGATTATGCCAATCGACTACCCGGCCCTATATGCTCCTCGATGCATCACCAAAAACATGTTCAAACATCAAAGTTAGGATTTTTAACGAATTGAACTCAAAACACAAAAAATTGGAATATACACCAATTCAGTCCAATCCAAAAGCAAATACACACGAATAAGTGTTAGGAATTCATACCTAACATTCGAAGATAATTCATAGACTTAGATGTGAGATTAAAAATCTCACCTTTGAACCCAAATCAATGAAGAAGAAGCTTGAAAGCAATTGGAAATCAACCACACTTCAATCTCAACACTAGAAGCTTGAATCTAAGCTAAAAGAGAAACATCTCCTAAATTAGGTTTAGGAATTTTCTGAAATTGGTAAGAGAATAAGTTGGAGAAGAAGAAGAGAAGCTTACCAATGGGTTCTTCTTGAGTTTGGAGCTAGGAATTTGATTTGCAAGAGGAACTAGGGTTTTGGAGTTTTAATTTCCTATCTCTCCCACCATTAATACTCTAAAAACTGAAATGAGAAGAGAATGAGGGAGAGTGGGGAAGAGTGGCTCAGATTTGAGCATAAGTTAACATAGGGTTGAGCCCAAACCAAACCCAAAGTGAAAAGTAGCAAAAAATCAACTTTCTCCAAACATATCGAAGCTTATACTCAAAAAGGTCGCAAACGGCATTTTAAACTCAATGGGAGTAGTCCCGAGTCCTAATTCGACCGTATGCAAAAAGTAGCTTTTCGGACTAAAATCCGACTAACGATAAAATATTTAAATAAAATATTTAAATATAAAATCGGTAAATATGCGGGTTGTTACAGACTCCCCTCCTTAAAGAAATTGCGTCCTCGCAATATTTAAGAAGAACATATATAGTAACAACCATAAAAGCATATTCAACGCAAAAGAAATTTGAAATAAGAAGTTCACCTTAAAGAGCACGGGAAAGTAAGTCCGGATGTGTTCGCTCGATGAACTCTCTAGATTCCCAAGAACAACCCTTAGGATTTGAAGACCATTGAACTTTAACAAGCGGAACATCTTTATTTCGAAGTCGTTTCACCTCCGAAGCAATGATACGAATAGGATGTTGCTCATAAGTTAAATTAGACGAAACTTCAATCTCTTCCACAATACTGGGCTCAAGAATAGAATCGGAATCTCGAAGACATTTCCGAAGTTGAGAAACGTGAAACACGCCATGGATTGCAGAAAATTGAGCCGGTAATAAAAGGCGATAAGCCATGGAACTAATACGTTCAGTGATAGGAAATGGCCCGATATATCGAGGCGCTAACTTTCCCGAGCGACTGAAACGCACAACACCTTTCATAGGTGACACACGAATGAACACAAGATCTCCCACAGAAAATTCTAACTTCCTTCTTCGGTTATCGGCATAGGATTTTTGTCTACTTTGGGCTTCTTTCATCCTATGACGAATAAGATCAATCTTTTCTGTGGAATCACGAATAAAATCTGGACCTAAAACCAGCTTCTCACCGGCCTCAAGCCAACAAGAAGGCGATCGGCATGGCCTTCCGTAGAGTGCCTCGAAAGGTGCCATACCAATACTAGATTGGAAGCTATTATTATAGGAAAATTCAACAAGTGAAATATGATCTTCCCAACCCCCACCAAAATCAAGCACACAAGAATGAAGAAGATCTTCAAGAGTTTGATTCACACGCTCAGTTTGTCCATCGGACTGGGGGTGATAAGCGGTGCTAAAATTAAGCTTCGTTCCTAAAGCTTTTTGAAGACTCTTCCAAAATCCACTAGTAAACAATGGATCACGATCGCTAACAATTGAAGTAGGAACCCCATGCAATTTAACAATCTCTTTAATAAAGAGTTTGGCCAAAAGAGGAACGGTTCGGTTAGACCGAACGGGAATAAAATGGGCGGATTTAGTAAGTCTATCAACTATTACCCATAAGCTATCATAACCCGATCGAGAACGGGGAAGACCGTCTATAAAATCCATGGAAATTTGATCCCACTTTCGAACTGGATTTCTAAAGGTTGCAATAACCCACCGGGCCTTTGATGTTCGGCCTTAACGAGTTGGCAAGTCATGCAACGCTTAACGAAGTTAGCGATGTCAAGTTTCATTCCCTCCCAATAATAAAGTCGCTTCATATCCGCGTACATTTTACTACTACCGGGATGAATGGTAAATTTAGAGTGATGAGAATCTTCTAAAATATCTTTACGAAGATCACTAATATTTGGCACGATAAGTCTACCAAATTTTCGAATGCCGCTACGAGAATTGATATCAAAGTCTTTCAAACCTTCGATATCAATTTTATCCTTAATATTTTGGCCAAGAAGAGCCAATTCAGGATCTAGCCTTTGAGCTTCAAGAATGCGGTCTAAAAGAGATGGATGAGCCTCAAGGCTACATAAAACAAATGATGAGCATAAATCGGAAACACGGTCTCGAATTTCGCAAGTGGATAAAATCTCGAGATCGTTCCATTCGTATATCATCATAGAAACAACAGCTTGTTGTTTACGGCTAAGAGCATCGGCGACACGATTACCCTTACCGGGCGTATAAAGAATATCAAGATCATAAGGAGCAAGGAACTCGAGCCAACGTTGTTGACGCAAATTAAGTTCCTTTTGAGAAAATAAATATTTCAAAGACTTATGATCTGTGTAAAGAACAAATTTCTCTCCTAAGAGATAATGACGCCAAATACGAAGGGCGAAAACAATAGCCGCGAGCTCTAAATCATGAGTGGCATATCTAGTCTCACCTGGCTTCAATTGCCTAGAAGCATAAGCAATAACACGTTCTCTTTGCATAAGAACGGCACCCAAACCAACGCGACTAGCATCGGTATAAACAACGAAATCTTGATTCCCCACGGGAATAACAAGAATAGGAGCATTAGATAGGAGTTCTTTTAATTTTTGAAAAGAAGCTTCACATTTGTCCGACCAAATGTATTTAACACCTTTCGTCGTCAAGCTAGTGAGAGGCACGGCAATCTTAGAAAAGTCTTTGATAAAACGACGGTAATAGCCCGCCAATCCAAGAAAACTACGAATCTCTGTCACACTCTCCGGTCTCTTCCAATCTTGAATCGCTTCAATCTTTGAAGGATCCACGGAAATTCCGGATTCGGGAATAATATGACCGAGAAATTTCACACGAGATTGCCAAAAGTGGCATTTAGAAAATTTTGCCTTTAATTGATTACTCCTAAGAGTTTCCACCACAATCCGAAGATGTTTTTCATGCTCCTCCTCGGTTTTAGAATACACAAGAATATCATCGATAAAGATGGGAACAAATCGGTCGAGAAAATCTTTGAAAACCCGATTCATAAGGTCAACGAAATACGCCGGAGCATTCGTCAAACCAAATGGCATGACAAGCCATTCATAAGATCCATAACGAGTACGGAACGAGGTCAATGGAATGCTATCTTCTGCGATACGAAGCTGATGAAAACCGGTAGCCAAGTCCAATTGTGAAAAGACTCTAGCACCAGTAAGTTGGTCAAATAAATCATCAATCCGAGGTAAAGGATATTTATTTTTGATAGTAAGATCATTAAGCTTGCGGTAGTCAACGCAAAGCCTAAGTGTACCATCGGATTTCTTCACGAAAATAGCCGAAGCCCCCTAGGCGAGGAACTAGAGCGAATAAATTGCTTCGTCTCCAATTCGGATAATTGTTTACGCATCTCCTCGTTTTCTTTATTGGACATACGATAAGGAGGACGGGTAATAGGTTGAGCTCCAGGAATAAGATTGATTTTGAACTCAATTTCTCACTTAGGTGGTAATCCTAAAACGGGCTCGAATATGTCGGAAAATTCACGAACGACGTGAATAAGAGAAATAATATCACCCTCATCATCATCATCATCGTCATCACGAGGATTTAAAGAATATAAAGATGCGACCAAGCTGGAAACTGAATCTTGAAGATTAACAGAAATCTGCTTAACAGATTGAGGATGTCGAAGATGAATAGTCCGCTCAGGACATAGGATATGAGCTTCATAACGGTTAAGCCAATCCATTCCCAAAATCATTCCAAAGCCTAAATAACGCATGACATGCAAATCGGCTAGGAAAGGAAAATCACACAAAATAATCTCGACATCTTTACACAATAAACTAATTGTTGCGGATCCACCAACCGGATTCGCAATTCTCAAAGAAGTCATTAAACACAAAACATCCAAGGAAAAAGTATCAACAAGTTCTTTTGATATAAAAGAATGGGACACACCCGTATCAAAAAGAACCCGAATAGGACGATCACGAAATAAAATAATTCCATCCAGAATAGAATGAGAAATACCTTGGCCACGAGATGTGTTGCCAGGGGCTTGAGCAACATTAAGTTTTCCCTCCCTCCTATTTTGAAGTTTGGGACACACATACATAAAATGGTCCGGGCTCTTGCAATAGCGACAAGTACGAGGCTTTGAACACTTGTTCGCAAAATGGTCTTTCGAACCACAATTATAGCATTTCCCTTGAGTAGAGAAAAAGGTCTTTTCAGTAGGAGTTGCTTGCCTCCCTTTCTTATTGGGATAAGGACCTTTGAATTTGCTTGGCCTCTTCTTGTTGTTGAAGTTTGGTTTGGAACCCACACTTCAACATCATTCTCCCTATCCGCCTCTTCAAGACGAAGAGCGATATCAACGAGTTGGTCGAAAGAAACTTTTAATTTTAGAAGTAATGGCTTCTTGAGACTTTTGTTTAAGCCATAGACGAATCTCTGATTCTTCTTCAGAGGGGTGTTGATGTATTCAACCCCATATTTGGAAAGCGACTCGAAGGAGGCGACGTAATTAGTCACGGAGGACTCACCTTGAACAAGGTCTATAAATCGTCGAGCCAATGTCACTTTCTCAGCTTCTGGTACAAATTTCAACTCGAAGCGTTCTCGGAATTTCTCCCAGGTGAGATCCGCTTCATTAATCTCAGAAATAAGAAGCTCGTACCAGTCCAATGCTCTTTCTCGGAGAATACTAGAGGCCACCTGAACTCGGTGAAGGTCAATAAAATTCATGCGAGAAAAGATTCGATCGAATGACCTTAGCCAGGCCTGTACTTCAATAACAGTTTCAGAACCTCTGAATGGCTCCCCACCCAAATTAGTGTAATCGCTGCACAAGCGTGCAAATCCCGATTTTGGGTGAGTAGGTTCCGGGTTAGCTCCAGCTGCTTGAGCATTCGTCACTAAATCAAGAAGCTATTGAGCGGTCATAAAAATTCCATCCTGGGGCGGAGTGCTAGATGGCACGGCTCTAGGGCGGCCTGGTCTAGACATTTTTCTCCCTTTAGAAAAAAAGGAAGAAGAAGAAAAAGGTTATTCACCAAATTGAATATCAAGCAATCTTGATAGATAAACAAGTAATCGTAAGGAAAATAGGATGAATCGGTACGAAGACTCGAATTAAATCCTAAAGCACGACTCCTAAGATGGACTTAGGACGATGATCCTTGTTATAATATTCCATATTGTTCCGAAGTTTGGCTCTGATACCAAGCTGTGACGCCCCACCTCTATACCCACGCTAGCCAAGAACATTACGGTGAATGCTGTCAACTAGCACGGAGAATAAGGCTGCTGAGGAGCGACCATCCGTGTAATTGCTTTATGCGAGCATCGATATGTCAGATAGTATAGCATGCAATTCTTTTCAAGTGGAAATCCGACATGCCGACACAAACTCAAAGCTACTACACAGTGGCTATAATATCTTCGGAAACAAATATAGAAGTAAACATAACATAAATCAGTCACAGACAATTCATATCACAAAGGCGGAAATAGATATGTATATAACACATGAAAGTGTTCATCAGAGTAGTGGTCTAAAAAGATCCACAATATCACAAAAGAATAGTTACATGAACTACACAAAAGAATAAGTATACATTATGGAGTCTGTATCTCAAATGTATACAACAAAAACTACTAATCTAAGTAGTAAGCAAAAGGTCAGAGTAATGGATCCCCGGAGAGAAGTCAAGTCGAAGCACCTGCAACATCTCGGTCTGACCCGAGTATTATTTATAAGAAAATAATAAACGGATCAGTCTAACTGTAAATATCAGATAACATGATATAGAATAGGAGATATGACTAAACACATAATAATCACAATGCCAAGCTGTGATATACATAATTAATTGAAAATCAACAAGAGATAAATCAATATCACGATAATCTACTCAAGATAAAAAGGAATGTCATACTCCTAATTTCATTCACCAAGCCACAATAAATGACATATAAGATATGGCATAGACGTATAATATCCATAATGGCGTACTACTATAAGTATGTAAATGATAATCAACAAACGATTAATCAATTTCAAAGAATCTTCTCAAAGATCCAAAAAGGGTATCATACCCAAAACTTGTATTCACAACAAGTTAATGACACACAAATTCACCTATGCACAAGAATTGATAAATCATATCAATAGAAATCACAAAGTTGGTGAAACATAATTTCCAGAAATCAACACAAGAAATCCAATCAATGACACACAAATTCACCTATGCACAAGAATTGATAAATATATCAATAGAAATCACAAAAATAGGTGAAGTATAAATTCCAGAATTCGACACACGAAATCCAGAAATTTCACAAAATAAGGGGGGGAAGGCCTATCACATGAACGGGAGCATGAAAACTCATCAACAGCTGTAACACACGAACGAGAAGCTATCTCATGGTAGCTAGCCATTAATTTGACACACGAATGGTCCGAAGACCTGACACACGAATGGTTCGAAGACCGTGGGTTGCTACCCCACCAATTTGAGTCGAAACTCCACAAAATGGGGTTTAGTCTCCCTCGCAGACAAAGAGACATCACACATTGCTAGTCTAAATCACAAAGATGATCGTCATGATCAACGAGAAGTGTTAATTACACTAAGCTAGTAAATATATGAGTTTAGCATCATGTCCCATAACCACTAGCTTAACTTAAATATTTACGAACAAACTGTAGATTTCCACTAGAAAATTGTCACAAGAGATTCAATCGAACAAGTCCAAGAATTAACCGACGAAGTAAACGTAAGCGTTTCATACCACTCATTTTACTAAGCCGTTTAATTAGATTTCTCGTACGAGTGAGGTAAAGGTTTGTATATACTAATAGATTGGAAAACGGTTTTATAAACAAATTTGGTATTAAAATAGTATTGAAATCGTTTGAGGAAAGAGTTTTGATATTTACTACTATTATAGAAAACCTTTATATTTTTAAAGTGACAAAACACAAAGAAGATTGTAGAAACAATCAATCACTAAAATTCACATACGAAGATGTGAATAAAAATCCAACGAAACCGATAAAGAATCCATCAAAATGGATACTCAAGAAAATCCCTAAAAAGGAGTCATCAAAGTCATAATAATTGATAACAATAAATAGGAAACAACACGAATCGATTTAAGTTGGAAATTTAAGCAACAAGGCAAAGCAGGCAAAAAATCATCAGGTCGGTCGGCCGGACTCCCTGAGTCGGTCGACCGAACCTAAAACAGAAAGTGCTTATGCACTTGGAAGCAGGTCGGTCGACCGGACCAGGGGGTCGGTCGGCCGAACCAGAAACAAAAGTGCAATTGCACATTTGAAAGCAGGTCGGTCGACCGAACCAGGGGGGTCGGTCGGCCGGACCTGTTTCCAGCCTCTTCCCTGCCTATTACAAATGAGGTTCAATCTTGACCAAATTGCATTCTCTCGAGCAACGGCGCTAAGGGATTATGCCAATCGACTACCCGGCCCTATATGCTCCTCGATGCATCGCCAAAAACATGTTCAAACATCAAAGTTAGGATTTTTAACGAATTGAACTCAAAACACAAAAAATTGGAATATACACCAATTCAATCCAATCCAAAAGCAAATACACACGAATAAGTGTTAGGAATTCATACCTAACATTCGAAGATAATTCATAGACTTAGATGTGAGATTAAAAATCTCACCTTTGAACCCAAATCAATGAAGAAGAAGCTTGAAAGCAATTGGAAATCAACCACACTTCAATCTCAACACTAGAAGCTTGAATCTAAGCTAAAAGAGAAACATCTCCTAAATTAGGTTTAGGAATTTTCTGAAATTGGTAAGAGAATAAGTTGGAGAAGAAGAAGAGAAGCTTACCAATAGGTTCTTCTTGAGTTTGGAGCTAGGAATTTGATTTGCAAGAGGAACTAGGGTTTTGGAGTTTTAATTTCCTATCTCTCCCACCATTAATACTCTAAAAACTAAAATGAGAAGAGATTGAGGGTGAGTGGGGAAGAGTGGCTCAGATTTGAGCATAAGTTAACATAGGGCTGAGCCCAAACCAAACCCAAAGTGAAAAGTAGCAAAAAATCAACTTTCTCCAAACATATCGAAGCTTGTACTCAAAAAGGTCGCAAACGGCATTTTAAACTCAATGGGAGTGGTCCCGAGTCCTAATTCGACCGTATGCAAAAAGTAGCTTTTCGGACTAAAATCCGACTAACGATAAAATATTTAAATAAAATATTTAAATATAAAATCGGTAAATATGCGGGTTGTTACATATGAATTGTTAGATTTTTATTGGTATGGTAGAGAGGAAATTATAGCTTTAAAACATTCTACGCTTTTAGATCTCATAGTGGGTGGAATAAAATATTAATACTGAAAATAATCAAAATCATTACTGTCATAAAACAATAGTAGTCCATACACGAAATGTCTAGATAAAGTCTCCGAAAAGACATATAGTATAGGTATAACTGATATGTATAATAAGATAAATAAAGAATAAAAATAAGTAGATATAACTCTAGGGTGCACGGGTTACTCGCACCCTGCATCATATCCTCATTATACCACTTTCCATCATGTCTTCCTGTAGTAGGTATAAAGAGGGAAAATAAGAAGGGATCATATAAGGTCTAAGTGGGTAATATCACTAGTGGTATGGTGTAAATAGGTATTAAATTATCATTTATAACCTACACTATCTAAGTGTATCTATTTGTAAGTGTATATTATATCTAGAAAATTACAACGTAGGGTAACGACCTATATTATTCCTAAATCCAATAGTAATCTACAAATATTTCTACTCAAAGCTTGGAAATCCAGAATTGGGCTAACCCAGGAATATATCTAGTGCTAAGTCTCAATAGTAAACCACCAACTATATAATGAGTTAACATTCTCAATGGCAAACTATGCATGTGACGATCTGGAATTTTTGGATATTTGAAATTGGAATATTTAATTGATATTAAATATTTGAAAGTTAGTTTAGCCCGAATTTCAAATATCACTGTTTATTTGGTAATTTAATTATTGAATTAAATAATTGGAAGTTCGGTAAAATGGTGAATCTTGGTTTTTAAGCTTGTTAAAAAAAAAATTCTAAGGCTTATAAAATCTATATTGATTTTACTGGAGATAATAATAATGTTAAAAGTTAATTTAAAAATGTTTTGTTCAGTTTTAAAAATATATTGTTTAAATCGATATTTAAAATAGCCTTCCGGGGCACAGTCATGGAATTCGACGAAACCAGTTCCATTGGATCCATAATAGCGTATTATTATTGGATTTCAAATTTCGTAGTGTTTGGAGTTGTCGTGTGATCATACGGTAAGTAAATGCGCTAAAATATATATCGAAAATTTAATATAATAACTAGGTTCAAAAGCCTATCTTCTCCATACGATCGAGTTAGGACTCGAAACCTTTTCCATCGCGTTTAAAATTAGGATATAACCTTATGAACGCCTAGCGCATGCCTCAATAGGAGATCAAGATTTTTAGCTCGATTTCAAGACGTTTAAATTCAAATTTAAATTTAATTTTATATTGTGACCAGTCAAAAACAAATCACTGTGATTCAACACGTAGCCTGCCTTTTCAAACACTTGTCCTCCCTGAGACACGCGTCATTTCTAAAAAAATTAAAATAAATCAATAAGAATGAATTGTTCAAAACGGAGCCTACCTTCGTTCTATTCAAATTAAAAATCCCTCTTCAGGTTTTAAATCATTTAGTATTCAATCAAATTCATTCGTTCAACATTTACAAATTAGGATTCAAATCGCGCTATTCCAACTATCACACTTATGGAAATTGCGTTCCTCGAATTGAATTCATTTCTCGAGGGAAAAGAAATGGCGGCCAAGCTTTAAGGAATTTGAGTTCAGTGGAGCTAGGGTTCAGGACGGGCGAGTTACGATCGGAGATAGGCGAGGAAAGGATCGTGTTCGAGGAGCGTGCACGATAGGTGTGATGCTCAACGTCGAGGCGGTAGGCAATCATGGGAAGTTGAGGCCAAGGAGCAGCCAGGGCCGCGATTTGTAGCTTGCGAGGCCGGAGTTGGTGGCTGCACGTTGGAGGGATGACTGCGACTAGGTGGCAGCAACGGTCGATGGGTGGACTCGATGATGAAGCTAGGGCCTCGCGATGTCAGCTAGGGCAGTGAGGTATATAGTTCTTGTAATTTAAAATTTAATAATATATATATGTATGTATATTTGAGTATACAGTAGAGCAGAATATATATATAGATAAAAAAATTTGGAAAGTAGGAATTTTTAAAATGTTTAAAGTTTAGGTAAAATTATATTTTTAAATCTATATAGATTATTTTATATACGGTTTGAAAATGAAAATAAAATAATTATGCATACCTTTTAAATCTACTAGTATATTTTAAAATTATGTATTTAAGATGATTAGTTTAGTTAATTAACCTATCAAATTATTTAAGTTACTAAAGAATTCTTAAAAGAAAATTACTAGTTTAAATTAAATAATTAATTAATTAAATCTATTAAATGGTAATTAATTTGTTCGATCAATTCGAATATTAATAAACTGTATAAATGTTTATACAAGGTCAAAATCTGAAAGAAAGCAAGCCGGATTGGGTGTGGGTTGAAGATAAAACAAAGGTAAGTTAATCTCACTCATTTGGATTACCATTTATATTTAAATAGTTAAATTTAAATTATTGGTTGAATGATTGAATTGACTGGATGCGATATTAAATAGTGGAAATTAGCCACAAGGGCCTCTTTAGCAAGTGCAATTAGTTTCTAGGACACACAACTGAAATAATTACTTTTAAGGACAAAATGAAAAATAATTAGTTTCTAAGGCCTAAAAACCTATGAAATTATGTCCTTGAAAGTAATTAGACTGCTGACTTTGTCCTTAAAAGTAATTATTCTACTAATTTTGGCCTTGAAATTAATTTATATATATGTGTGTCCTAGAAACTAATTGGACTGCAAAGTTTGTCCTTCTAGTGAAATGCCCCTATTATATATATATATATATATATATATATATATATATATATATATATATATATATATTGGAGTGATTGATTTCCCGCACTATATAGCGGATGAGACCCTAAGTGCCCCGTATAATAGCGGATGACCCTATATACCGCGATATCCCCCTCGAAGTGGGATTGGTATTTTATATTGTGCTAACATCTGTGGATGTTGGAAAATAGGTTGAATGGATCCAACTGGATTCCTTAAAACGTTAAATTTATTTTATATTCAACGATGTGATTTATGTGATAATCTGCGATGATTATATTGATTATATTGGGAATTGAAATTATTGAATGCTGTGGCTTGGTTGAATACATATTGGTATTTGAGAGAATGAAAAATATATAAAGTTTAGATTTTTAAAGGAAACAAAAAGGGAAATTTTTGAAGTAAAATAATTATAGTGAATTTGGGTAAATTAAAAATTGAATTTGGAAAAGTATAAAAGTTTGATTTTTAAATTCTACTAAATAAATTTTGAGTATGGAAATAAAGATAGAGATTTTAGATAAATGACAATAAAAGAGTTTCGGAGACTTAAGTGATATTGTCTAAAAATTTAAAGGTTTTTATTTTCAAAATTTAAGATTTAAAATGTTTGGGAAGAAATAAAAGGGTAGGATTTTGAATGAAGTATGAAGTGGATATTTCAGTTTAAAATAAGATTTTAAATCATAAATATAAAAGTAAATATGAAATTAATGGGTTTTAAAATAAATTTGGGTAAGTAAAGGAATTCGTTCTAAAATGGAGTTAGTTTTGAAAATCGATTTGAATACTGATTAAGTGTTTGAAACTGGGATTATAGGAGAATAAAATTTTGGAATTTATAAACGGGTTTATAATTTAAGTGAAATATTTATCCGAGGATAATTTTGAAGTGTAAATTCAGGATGGGAATTTATAAGAAAGCGTGATTTATTTAGAAATAAATGCTGATTTTTTTTAAAAGAGTGGAAAAGAAATTCACGGAATTGGGACATAAATTAAAATTGGGATATATCGAGAAGGATTTACGAATGATTAGACGAGTTATGTTGGAAGGGAAGGTGTATACCCTGAAAAGCTAAGTATATTTTTCAAAAGAGATTTCTAAGTGTAACTTAAAGGTTTTAAAAATTATTTTAAAGAATGTTTTAGAGAAATTCTATTATTTTAAATTGTTTTAGAATTTTAAAGTAAATATTTGTTTAAATTAATTATGGTAGTAATTATTTTAAAGGTTAAATTAGTATTATAATTTAAAAGATAATTATTTAATATTTATACTTATAGAATAACTTTTATTTTAAAATTAGTTTTGGCTTAAGTTTTACATCAGAAATTATTATAAATTTCATAACTAGTATTTTAAATAAAGTGTTTTAAGTAGTTTTTTTATTTTAAATGTTTTAAAGTATATATTTTTGGATAAAGTGCTTTTAATTTTTTAAAATTTAAATATTAAGACTTGGTGATTTTCAGTGGAAATAAAACAATTGGGTGGGAATTTATTTCCACAAGAGAAAAAGTGTTTTGAAAACTATTTTCGAAGGAATTAAAGTGTAGAAAATATCTTGCGAGGATATTTTGAAATAAGTAACTTGGAAAATTATTAAGGCCTGATGGTTGTTTGTGGATGTTATATGATAGTTAAATAACTGACTATCAATATTGACCAATGCGCTGATCGTTTCGAAGAGACCGGGATCAGGACTAATTTCTCGAAAACCACTTTGATCCGGTTTGAACGTTTTCGTGAGGAAGACAAGAGCTTGGAGTCGAAGATAGAGCAGTGAAGTGAAAGGCTAATCACCACTAATCCTGAGGGTGATTCCAAAAGGGATGTAGTAGAAGTAGTGCCTTCGGTTCCGTTCGGACGTTTAACAGACTTGTATGGATGAATTCTTTCAGAACATCATCAGGAGAACGATGAGCATTCTAAGTGTATATGTGCTAAAAAGTTAATGCATGGCCTCGAGCCTCATTAACCGGGAATGGCTAAAACAGTGGAGGTGCAGCAAGGCTAAGTGGCTAGCAACTAATTAGGGTAAGGTCATCCCTGTCTAGATGTCCATTTTTATTCGGCTGTGTGGGCGGTTGTTGATCCCAACCGCGGGGTGATCTTATTCGGACTATCCAGTAAGGGTAACTCTAGTCTTTGTAGCAGGGGATCAGAGGGGATCCTTGGTACGGTGATCTAGACCACATATTGTGACAGGCGGTACCCTACTAGCCCTGCCATTGATGGTAACCCAATCTCCAATAATTGCCTTCGGATTTGTTTGTATACCTATTATGCTGGAATTTAATGAATGTAAAAATTTCGGCTATTTGAATAAGTATTTGTATATACACACTACTATAATATCAAAGGATTTGATAAAAAAATGTTTTGGTTATCGTAAGGTAAAAACCCGACATGCTTATTTTTGGCATGGTCTTAAGAGATACCTTTGATTTCAAAGGATTTTGGAAACTTTAATAAACCAATTGAGTGTATTTTCTCACGCTAGTTTTACAGAATGACTCGGGTGTTATTTTACTATAATGCTCGGGTCAGACTGAGTATTATTGAATACAAGATATGATGCTGTGGAGCTCAAGAGACGAGCTAGATGGGGAGAGTATCACACTTATTTGATGTATTACCCGCTGTGTATGGTTTGCTGCATAATCAGTTTCTGTGAGGATGAATTATGATAACTGACCAGTTGTGTGTTATCAATGGTGTTGTACTCTGATGATTGTAAGTTACAAATTCATTTGTATAAAATCTGTTGTTATCTATTATATGTTATTCCGCTGTGTTTGTGAGATTCTGATGTTGCTTTGTTTTTCTCTTCTTCTACTTCCTTCTTCTTTTCCTTACGGATTGGTTTTCCGACACTCGATTGTTTGACATTTCATACAGTAGACGTATTGATGTCGATTTTCGAGAGTCGAAAAATAATATCGTTACCATTTAATTGCCCCTACATTAAGTATAAACCACCCTCGATATATTCCTCGGTTCATTTAATCTATATGTTTTTTACAATCATTTAATCTACCCTCACTTCAAATTCCAACAATCATATTATCAAAATCATTATCTAGGGTTTTCCAATTATCGAATTCATATAGATCTTTATTTTAAAATCATCAATTCTATTTAAAAGTCATATTTTTAATAAATTAAATTTAAATACTGATCAACATCATATTGACTTCGTAGATAAACCCACTCACCTTTATACGATGCCTATGAAGAAATTTCTTAATCTCCCTTACTGATTCTATTTAATTTCGCAATTCTTATCTTATAGTAGCTTACAATTATTTTGATTTGATTTCTCTCTTTTTCCAAATTGATTTTCTACTTTCTATTAGGAGATTTGGTTTACAATTTGAGGAAATTTATCTTAAGATTTGAAGAAAAGGAAAAAAAAAGGATATTATGTGAGGCAGCGACTATAGGTGAAGAGAAATGAAGAATGAGGTGAACTAGATTAGGAAATTCCCTTAAATAGTTAAACAACCCAAAATTCCCCTTTGTCCCGCTTGTGCCTTGAACTGTTTTGTCTCAAAATGCACATTGTAGTAAATAATCCAAACATCTTTCATTCGGTGTTTGTTTATGTCATTTTATAAATTAATTTAGGAAATCTAATTGACATAATGGAATAATTAAATTCCACAAATTCCTTTATTTATAAAGATCTTGTTTTTAGGCTTTTTGTAAAACTACAAAATTTCGTTCTTAATGAATTATTTATTACTATAAAAATCAAGGGTGTTATATTGTTCCCCTTTAGTAGAATTTTGTCCTTAAAATTCCAAGAGAAAGAAAAACCACTATAAGATATAAGACTTTTCACAGCTAAAAAAAACATTATAAAAATTTTTAAGAGCGCGGTAATAAACTTTGTATAATGACATCTTGTAATAGGCCTAAACTTTTAACATCGAGTTCAGAAACACTATAAAAAGTCAATTATTTAAAGCATATATATTATATTGTCATTTTAGATGGATTTTACTGCGCAATATGTACGTTGCAAAAAGGTTTTTCGAAATGCAAAAGGATGCTATAAATAATTTTGACAACGTTCCCTAAAATGTTGATAAAAACATGTTGAGACATTGGTCTTGAATATTGCCCGGCACGTTATAAACACCATAAATATGATATCTTGCAGTGTTTTGTTGTTAAAAGATTTTGCCAGTTTAGTTCTATGTTTTCTTAGCACTTTCTAAACATTGTGTTAAACTTCTTACAACATATAATACCTTTTTAAAGCATATTTTCCGATGGTCATAATCTTTCAAATCCTGTAAAATATTATCAAATAATCAAAATTAGTTTAGATAATGTTGTCATAATCGAAATAATATTATGTGGTAATATCATAGAATTCTCAATATATAAACGGATATTTAAATCAAACTCAAACAGTAATCATGTAAACGCAATTCTTAATTCAATATGATATAATAAACATAACAAAATTTTTACACTATCCATATACCAAGTTTGCACACTATTCGTAAACCAAGTTTGCACATTACCTATTACGTCCAAAAGCATATCAAACCAAAAGAAAATCATACGCTTAATACGTCAAAAAGGATGTTGGACACTTGAATAATGTAGCATCATGCTAATTTTTTGTTTCAAAAGTCAATACCTACGAAAATTAAAATAATGGCATGAAATAGACCTTTTAGAGACATGTGCATTAATATCCTACAACCTTGCTCTTTGCTTTTTCTTCAAAATTTCAAAATGTGTCGGTGTTTTAGACAAAAAGACTGATTTCTTAAGTAGTAGAATACAACGTATACCCTTGACCCTACCTCCACACAGGAAAATATACTGTAAAATTGGATACAACAAGATATTTTGAACATGCAAATATGTTGTAAGGAATAAATGCATAAAGCTCTTAGTTCATTTATTCACATTCAGATTGATAAAACTACATAACATACATATGACTCAACATACTCGCATAAGGACACTATCATCAATAACAACTATACAAACACAAGGTCTTTGTATTTTCAGTCGTTGCACCTTGCAATCTAGGTTGTAGTAAGAAAAGTGAAATAATAAGAAATTCATCATAGTGTAGTATGTCACTATTGGTTGAACCATTATAAAATTTTGTCTCTTTACTTTTCAGCATACTAGTAGGCTTTGTTTTTAATTTTCAACCGAGATATTAGTTACCGACCATTTCTAATATATCCTCTTAAACATTCTTTCGAACTTGGCTATACATTTAGTCAGAAAGTTGCACGTATATTCTACATAAGGATCGCAATAACCATTGAGGGCGAAGTTCCTTCTCTTCCCGTCTTTCATCCAATGGCATCGGTCGTTCCAGTGTAAGTGGCATCCCTTCCTCTAGTGGACGAGCATCTTTTTCCTTCTAAGAATGCTCCCTCCCACAAGAACATCCGGTTGTCCATACTCGTGGCTAAACCTGGAAGAAAGGTAGCAAGTTTAGAAACCAAGCCCACATGCCGTGCATCCCTCCTTAAAGGGTCATCAAGTAGCCTCCTCATCTATCTTCGCCCTCAACCATGTCCAAGGATGGCTGAGCGCATGCCGACATGTCAGAAGACGTCCGGGCTTAATGGTCAGTGTCTTTCTCAAGCGCACTTATATGCATAGCCCTACATCACATATAAGTTCATACTCCCGATATAAGTACTGCTATTTGCTAAGTTCTTGTGAACAATGATACTTACATTCCGTGTGACGACCCGGAATTTCTAGCAATTTAAATTTGAATAATTAATTGATTTTTTTTTAAAATATTTAAAAGTTAATTTTTAACTTGAATTCAAGATATCAATATTTACTTGATAATTAAATTATAGAATTATATAGTTTAAATATTGAATCATATAATTTGAAATTGAGAAAAACCCTGAATCTGGAGTTTTAAGCCTGTTAATAACAATTTGAAGGCTTATAAAATCTATAATGATAATACCGAAGATAATGGAATGGTTGAAATTTAATTTAAAGATCATTTGTTAAATTTTAATAATATATCGTTTAAATTGAATTTAAAAATAGCCTTCCAAGGCACAGTCTCGGAATTCGACGAAACCAGTTCAATTGGATCCGTAATAGTTAGTTATTATCGGATTTCAATTTTCGTAGCAATCGGAGTTGCCGGTTGACCCTGGCAACTCAAAACGCGTAGATTTATTTTAATCGATTTAATTTAGTATCGATCGTTTAATTCCGTAACTCGCACATACGTTCAAATTAGCTTTCGAAACACGTTCCATTGTGTTCGGAACGCGGGTAAAACCTTATAAACGCCTGTCGGCACGTCTATTTCGGGTTCGGGATTTCGCGTAAGCTTAACGAGACGTTTTGAAATTTTATAATATAATAAAATTTAAAGTACATATGACAGAGATATTTTTATTTCCAATGCGTACTCGTGAGGCTTTTCCAAATCGATACTTATTCCCGTCCTTCTCTTTAATCTTCGAACAGAAGCCGATTCTTAAAAAAAAATGAAAGAAATAAGAAACAAATGGCCGATCGTCTTATTTTCTTCCAAAACCAAATTTATATAGATCAGTCGAGTGTTTCCTTCTTCTTCTTTTTATTAATTCCTTCCCAAGGTCAAAACGAAACGGCTCGTTCATCTTTAAAAAAAAAATATGGCGACGGCATCTTAACCAATCGCGATTTCCAGTTGCCGAAAAGGAAAGGGGAGCATTCATTTTCGTCTCGAACTCGAGGGCAAAGGATGCGGTCGTGCGCGAGCCAGGGTTCACTGCAATTTGGAGGAAGTCGCGATTCGAGGTGGATTCGCGAATGGTGGTGGTCGCGATCTTCGGTCGTGAAGCCTGGTAATGGAGGCTAGGATCGATGAGGGTTCGTTGTGCCTTTGTCGATCGTGATCCGCATGCCGGTTGTATTTTAGGAAGCAGGTATGGGTCTTCCTTTGTTTTGTTAATTTAACTTGAATTTGTATTTTAGATAAATAGGAAACAAATTTATACAGATAAGGTTGCTGTTGGGGATATTTCCACCGAGCCATCACAAGGAGGTTACCACCGAATCAAACACACTACTACTGGTCCAAACCAAACCGAAGCATCACCGATCCACTACCACACCAACTCACAACCGGACCATCCCTCACCGGACCAACACCCACCGGACCAACACACGCCGAACCAAGCCCACACCAAACCAACACCATTACCGGACCAACCTCCACCGGTCCAAATCCACTTCCCTGCTACTACCGGACCAGCTCAACTCCAAGTCCTAGCCGGACCAACCACCACCAAACCAAGCTCTACCGGACCACAATACTACCGGACCAAGGCATTCCGGACCAACTTTACCGGGCCAGATTGCAACAACCCAGGCCCGTCAGCTGCTATATACATACATGATCCCTGCCCCCAGCCTCACTCTATAAATAGAGGGGCAAGGGTACAACAATGGCGGACAAGTTTGAGAGCTCTAGCACGGAAGGAACTTTCAAACAACTTCCATATACTTGTATATAAAGCTTTGTACTTGTAATCTGAAAGAAAAAGGAGAATAACATATAAAGTGGACGTAGGCACGTTCTGGCCGAACCACTATAAATCTGTGTGTCTTTTACAGTTTAGTCCATCTATTTCATATATTTGCATAAATCACCCAAACCATCCAGATCAACATATAATCAACTAAATCATACGACTAGGAGGTGTTTGTCTAATTTTTGCGCAAACATTTTTGGTGCTTTCAATGAGAGCGGAGCTCGAAGCTTCAGCTTCTCCCACTCAACCCCTTTTTCTGTCAGCATCGTTCATCGCTTGGAAAATATGGCTCCCGGACGGAAGAAAGATGCTAACAAAGGAAAGGACATCGCAACTGGCAGTATCCCAGATCCAGTAATCAAAGACCAAGACAATCGTCCAGTTCCAACAGCAAATTTAAATCAGGCAAATCCGACAGCCCCTGCTACGGAACAACCAATTACAAGGGCGGATCTGGACAGGGTTGTGGCTGAATTAACTAACCGCTTCGCATCTCAACAAGAATCCTTGGTAGACCAACTCATGTCACGCTTAAGAGATGCTGAAGAATCCAACCGCAACACTGAATCATGGGGTGAGTCCCGGTCTGGAGGATCTGAGAGGCGACAAAGGTCTTTCTTCTTCGAAGAGGCTAACAACAGAAACAGCCATGGTAGAAGCCGAGCCCGGACTCAGCTCGAATTCCGACCCGAGGAAACACTTGGAACCGAACCCAACAGGGGAGGTACCAGGCAAGGGTCGGATGTAGCTGAGCCCGCCATACTACCTAACCATGGAAACACCAAGGAACGGGGCCGAGCTGGAGTCCAGCCCGAAGTTGGACCCGAGGAAGTGCTGAGAAGAGAACCTAGCAGGGAGAGATCAAGGCAAGGGCCAACTGTGGCTGACCCCAGCATGCCCTCGGAAGACCAGAGGCAGCCATTGGAGAATGTCAGGAGTGATGAACGATACCATCCTTACAGGTCATCTGGACGGAATCAATCCCGCAAGGAGGAACCAAACTCATTTTTATCCGCTCCAAGTTCTGATGAAAGGATGACGCGATTGTTCAGAGAGTGCGTCCAACGGGAGCAAAGGGATCGGGGGATAGGTGCTAGGGTAACCAGCCCCTTCACCCGCAATATCGAAACTGCCATCACCCCCCGGGAATGGAAAATGCCAACGATGGAACCTTACAAGGGAACCTCTGACCCCATCGTACACTTACATAGATACACCCAGCATATGCTCATGAGCGGAGCAACAGAGGGAGTATTGTGTAAATGCTTCCCACTTTTCTTGGCAGATCTAGCTACCTCCTGGTTCTACCACCTACCCCAAGGGTCCATCAGCTCATGGGAAATGTTGAAAGAGAAGTTCATCAGCCAGTTCCGCATTCATGTGGAACAACCCAAGGACGCTTATTCCTTATCTAATATCAAGCAGAAACCCGGAGAGACAGTGCAACAATATCTAACCCGATTCAACGCCGCGGCGGCCGCAGTCCAAGATGCCGACGAGAAACTTATCCTAATGGCTCTCTGCAGTGGTGTACATCCGGATACTAAATTTGCTAGAAGACTAACCAAGGAAAAGACAGCTACTTTACCTGATTTCTTCCATGAAGCTGGAAAGTATATGAGACTTGAAGACGCTGCCACTAAGAGGCAGTCAGGGCAACAGGCTAAAACAGCTACAGACAGGGTTCCCGCTGCAGCAAAGGATGTTCGGAGAAATGACTCTAGAGACAATGCTGGGGGCAAGAAGGGGAAAAAGCGCTTATATCGACCTGGGCCAAGATTTGACTCTTACACTCCTTTGAATGAAACGATCGAAAACATCTTCCTAGCCACTCAAGACGAAGTTAGATACAAGCGCCCCCCGCACAAGAAGGAGTCAGATAACGCACTCAAGTCTGGAAAGTTCTGCCACTTCCTCGAATCCCATGGACATGACACCAATGAATGCCACCATCTCCGGTACTTGATTGAAGAACACATCAGAAGGAAGAGACTGGAACGCTATGTAAAAAGCCAGAACAGGACTCCAGCTCCCGCCAATGAAAACCCAGGGCTACCACTCCCAGAAGTAGGCGGAGGAAATCGCAACACCAGCGGCTCTAGTCAAGAGAAGATAGTGGTCCATACCATATCGGGAGGACCACACATCGCCGACAGAAGCTGGGCAGAGATGGAAAGTACGGTAAGTCACTTAGAAACGATGAAGGCTACGTTAATTCTGTTATGGAAGAACGCCACCCCAAACGGAAAGAGAGTAATGACATCACATTCAGTAGGCATGATCTAAAGGGAAGACAGTACCCACACATGGATCCTATTGTCATCTCTGCCTGGTTCGGTCCGGCCAAATTTTTCTGAATTTTAGTAGACACTGGACGCTCGGTAAATATCCTATTCAAGCATGCTTTCGACAAAATGAAGCTGTCAATGAAGGATGTGTCTCCCTGCAACAAACCACTGCATGGTTTCACTGGAGATGCGAAGATGCCCCTCGGGCAACTGGACCTTTTTGTTGAAATAGGAAGCCATCCCCGCTCCGTTGTGCGAAAACAAACATTTGTGCTAATAGAAAGCCACTCGGCCTACAATGCCTTTTTGGGAAGACCAGCCTTGTCTGACTTCTAAATTGTCCTAGCCCCATGGTGCCTAAAAATGAAATTCCCAACAGATCACGGAGTAGGAGAAATAGAGGGAGATCAAGACGCCGCTCGAGATTGCTATGTAACTGAGCTTCGCAATAACCGCATGAAGGATAAAAGGAAGGATGCAGAGACTTCTCTCTGCAAGAAAAACCTGGAAGCATAGCAATTAAAGAAAGCCCCTCGTCTTTGATATACCAGCGATCCTTTCAACGAATTAGACCTCAGGGACAAAGAGGAGGAGGCCACTACCGAGCCTGCAGAGGCTATGGAATTTGTATCTGTAGACAAACACGATCCAAGTAGACTGTTGAGAGTCGGGTCTCAGTTAAGAGCGGAGTTGAAAGATCAACTTGTCGATTTTCTTCGCCACAACATGGATGTATTTGCATGGACGCACGCTGATATGACAGGAATCTCCCCAGATGTAGCGTGCCACGTACTGAACATCGATCCCACCAAGGTGCCAGTAAAGCAGAAAAAGAGAAGTATGGGGGCAGAACGATCAGCCGCCCTAGAGGAAGAAGTGAAGAACATACTTGCCAATAACTTCATACGAGAAGCCATCTACCCAGAATGGATCGCCAACCCGGTGCTGGTAAAGAAGGCTAATGGGAAGTGGCGAACATGCATCGACTTCTCCAACTTAAATGACGCTTGTCCGAAGGATTGCTTCCCACTCCCCCGAATCGATCAGCTCGTGGATAGCACCGCCGGACACGAACTCTTATCTTTTATGGACGCATACTCAGGATACAACCAGATCCCTATGCACGCCCCCGATCAAGACCACACTAGTTTCATCACTGACCGGGGATTGTACTGCTACAGGGTAATGCCTTTTGGACTTAAAAACGCTGGGGCTACTTATCAGCGCCTCGTCAACAAAATGTTTGCGGAACTAATAGAACGAACTATGGAGGTTTATGTGGATGACATGCTGATAAAATCGAGGAAAGCCAACGATCATATAAACCACCTGGACGAGATTTTCAAGTACTTCGCCGATATAGAATGAAGCTGAACCCTCTAAAGTGCTCCTTCGGGGTATCGTCGGGAAAGTTCTTGGGATTCATCGTCCATGCCAAGGGGATTGAAGTGAACCCCGAACAAGTTCGAGCTTTGCAAGATATCAAGATACCATCCACTCGAACAGAGATGCAAAGCCTAAACGAAAAGTGGCCGCCCTAAGCAGGTTCATCTCTAAAGCAACCGACAAATGCATCCCTTTCTTTGAAGCTCTAAAGAAAGACAAAGGAAAGTTCGAGTGGACTAACGAATGCTCGACGGCCTTCCTTAACTTAATCGAACACCTCCAGAGACCACCAGTACTCTCAACTCCGAATGAAGGCGAGGAACTATACCTATACCTTGCTGTATCGTCACATGCTTTAAGCGCCGCTTTAGTGAGAGAAGACGACTGCGCGCAGCGGCTCGTATACTTTGTAAGCAAGAGATTTACTGGGGCAGAAGCCAGATACCCTAAACTTGAAAAGATAGCATATTGTTTGCTAATTACGTCACGAAAACTGCGACACTATTTCCAATCTCATTCCATCAGAGTTTTAACCGATCAACCGCTAAGGCAGGTACTCCACCACCCCGACACCTCTAGGCGACTACTCAAGTGGTGCATTGAACTGAGTCAATATGATATCACCTATCATCCTCGCACTGCTATCAAGGGGCAAGCCATAGCTGATTTCATTGCCGAATTCACTACTAACGAATGTAAGGAGCAATCTGAAATAGCAGAAGACATCAAATGGAATCTCTTCGTAGATGGAGCATCAAATGAACAGGGCTCAGGGGCAGGTGTTGTGATAATCACCCCCAGGGGAAGGAAGCTGCACTACGCCCTAAGGTTGGAATTCGCTGCCACCAACAATGACGCAGAATACGAAGCAGTGATAGCCGGATTAGAACTTGCCCTGGAGATTAGAGTCGGTTCTTTATGTCTCCATAGTGATTCTCAACTTATTGTAAACCAAATACTGGAAGAATTCCAGGCTCGAGGAGAACGACTCACAGCATATCTAAAGAAGACCAAGCTGCTGCTCAATCAATTGGATCACTATCTAATCAAACACATTACTCGAGAAGAGAATCAGGAGGCTGACGAACTGGCAAAGCAAGCTAGCATAAAGGACGGCACTGCTTCCCGAACGATAACCATCTCAAAACAACTGGCCCCGAGCTACGAGCCAATGTATATGATAGCTGCAATTAAAGAAGAAACTTGGATGACCCCCATCCGGAAGTACTTACAAAGTGGCACACTGACCGACGGACGTAACGAAGCTAAGAAAATCTTAAGGAAAGCTTCCCGCTACACATTACAAGAAGGTATCCTCTATCGGCGCGGCTTCTCTAATCCCTTATTAAGGTGTATCGCTGGAAGGGAAGCCAGGGAAGTCTTGTCCAACATTCATCAAGGAAGTTGCGGAGATCACACTGGAGGACAGACCCTAGCAAAGAAAATACTCCGATATGGGTATTACTGGCCCACTTTAAACAAAGACGCCTTAGACTTCGTCAAAAGATGTGACAGATGTCAGAAATTTGCTAAGATTCCTCGACTGCCAACGAATGAAATTACTCAAATGACCAACCCTTGGCCCTTTGCAATATGGGGAATTGACTTGATTGGCGAACTGCCAATGGGCCGAGGCGGAGCTAAATATGCCATAGTGGCAGTTGACTATTTGACCAAATGGGTGGAAGCGGAACCTCTAAATAAAATATCTTCGGCAAAAGTTATTAACTTCTTGATCAAAAATGTTTGATGCAGGTACGGGGTTCCACTCAAAATCATATCGGACAATGGACTTCAATTTGACAGTGAGGAATTCGCCGACTGGTGCCAAGAGCACGGAATTCACAAAAGCTTCTCATCTGTGGCTTTCCCCCAGGCAAACGAACAAGTCGAAGCTGTCAACAAAATCCTCAAAACCTTAATCAAGAAGAAACTTGAAAAGTCAAAAGGCGCCTGGGTGGATGAACTTCCTACGACACTTTGGGCCTACCGCACATCTTACAGAACATCAACCGGGCATACTCCTTTCTCTTTGGCATACGGATCGGAGGCCATGCTCCCAGTTGAAACTGTAGTACCTTCCCACCGTAGGATCCACTACAACCCAGAAGAGAATGAAGAACTCCTCCACATGTCTTTGGATCTACTTGAGGAGAGAAGAAATGATGCAACACTTAAAGCGGCAGCTCACAAGCAAAAAGTAGCGGCACAATACAACTCTAAAGTCAAACACCGCAGCTTACAAGAAGGAGATCTTGTCCTCAAACGGATCTTCCCATGCCCCGGAGCGCTAGATCCAATCTGGGACGGACCCTATGTAATTCATAAAGATCTCCACAACGGAGCTTATATTTTGTCAACAGTGGACGGAGAGGTGTTCCAGAGGGCATGGAACATCCAACACCTCCGTCGATACTTTTCTTAACTTGTACTGCCCATATGAAGTGAATTAACAACGAGAATCAGTGGACGTAGGCATTTTCGTGCCGAACCACTTTAAAAATCTTGTCTCTTTTTAACTTGTTCCTTTATATCTTGGCTGCTTGTTAAGCTTTATCCTTTTCTGTTGAACAAAATCATGTATAGCGACATTTCCATTCTGGACACTTCGCGGCACAACTTCACATGGACAAGACCCAACAGGTACTATGCGAATATATGCACTCGCCAATGAGACACTTTTGCTCCGGCATCCCTCTGCTACGGGTTAACTCATTGCTCGCGACTGCCCTCAAAGCCAACTGTAATGAGCCGATTATAAGCCATCAAGAAGGCCGACTATAGCCGATGGCAGCTCATTACGGCGTTCGGCTTGCCGGCAACTGTGAACCTACTTTAAGCCCCAACATAAGGTGTGGCCAGCCAGGGGTAGTTCACGGTTGACGATCGGCACCCACGCTAGCCGGCCACAGTAAATCGAATAATACCCACGATTACGGGCCATAATGGCTCGGGTAGTTACTGTGCGCGATCTCGGCTCCGATATGTCTTAAGTGCGGCTGTGGTAAAAAAGATAAACTCCCCGCGGAGGCGTAAGATGGGTGACAAATGTCTCCAAGACCCACAGCTAGGGAAAGTGACTACAAAACCCGTTTGCCATGAACTTAAGCATGTCGACGGCCTTCCGTGATTGGAAGTTTTACTGTTTCTCATATTTCCATTTCATTCAAAAACTTTTCTCCTATCCTATATAACAATCCTTAAAGTACAGGTCACAAAATAGGGGAACTCTCGCTTGTGGAAATATGAACTCACATCCGGATGATGGAACACTCAGCTGCATTACATACTCAGTCACGCAAGACATTCAAAGCAACCCTCTACAACTAAAACACGAAGGGCGGTACTATCTTCTCTTGTATACAAATATGTAGCTTTAATTTATTCACACGTCATATTGGCGTTACAAGACATGAAACAATATTCTGAGCAGAAACTTAGCATCAAATGCGATTAAATCACATGCATAAACACGCAGCTGTATTGCTTATGCAACATATCAAAATAACAACCACATTTGAACATAGCAGAATCAGCTTATGTTATAAAATTACAGAAAGTCATTCTTTACAAATAATATAATTACAAGTTACATTAATGTTTCGGACTAACATAGACAACAACCAAAATATGTACAAGTCAAGTCAAGGAATCGGAGCTTCGCCTCCATCCCGCTAGTCCTCCGGATCTACTTAACTGCAGGGTCAGAACTCCCCGCATGTATTCCAGAGGTCCCGCCTGCCCAATTCACAGGAGAATCCATCAATAATCACGAAAGATAAGCAATCAAATCATGAAAAGGTTAAAAGGAAAGACTTACCAGCGTCTGCTCCCTGATCATCATCATCTAGCTGCACGCCTACCTCATCCGCAGCAAGCAGCCGCATGCCCTCCTTAACCGCCACCTTCTCTTCCTTAGTGAATTGGGCCGTAACCACATCCATCCTGAAAGCCGCACCACCTTCCTTATCCGCATCGGCCTTAGCCTCCTTCAAAGCCTGAAGATATATCCTTGCCATGACCCGGGGATAGTCGTCCATCCAGGACAGGTTGCCCTGCCTCCAAGTTCGGAAATACATGTCCTGGAGCATCTTGTCGATCATCCCCTCGTTCTCCTCAAACTCTTTCGTCCGGGCCTCAGAAGCCGATAGCTGTGCGACGGTAGCATCTCTCTCCAATCGGTATCTTGAGCAGTCAGCCTGAAGGGATTTCCGCATCACTTCCATCTCCTCCTTCAGCCTGGCCTGAGCAAGCTCAGCGGATTCAAGCCTCCCAGATAACTCTTCTACCTGCTCAAGATCCGCTCTCCGAACCTCGTCCACCGTTGCGATGGCCATGTCAATCCGTTCCTTGTAGGCAGCCTCCATCTTTCGTAGTTCTGCCTTACTAGCCTCTTCCATAGTCTTCTTCAACCGCCTGGAGGCTGCCTCATGCTGAGAAATCTGAATGGCTTGATTGGCAAGCTGCTTGGCCTGATCAGAAACCATTAACCGTAGTCGGATGTTGGCACTCCCAATCTCCTCTCCAGCCTTGACCAGACGGGCATGATGCCCCATCAACTTCCTGGTCTCCTCCGCGACTCGGTCGATATTACCCTTGGCTTCGTTCCCCATGGTAACTATCCGAGTAGTAAGCAAATCGAGATCTAAGGACTTAGCCTCATCAAGCAACCGTACCATGGGGTTGCGGGGAAGAAGATGCTCGCCCGTGGCCTCATCAAAAGAGATGTCCTGAAAACTCGGGTCCAGATCCGGGTGGCCGGCAAATGGGTTGCGAACCAAACAAGGATGGTCTATCGGGGTGACGGTTGGATTTTCGGACGGATGTGGGGAAGGCATAAGCTCGGTATCTTCCTCAGTAATATCATGGATAGGCTGGACTGGAGGCTGAGGGCCAGGTGAAGGTTCACACGAAGATCGCCCCCTCTTCCTCTTTCGCATATCTTCTTCAATAACACCGAGAAGAGGGCGATATCTAACCACATCTCCAGGACGGCTAGTTGACGGCTTTGGTTTGGCAGAAGCTTTGAGTAGCTTGTACTGTTCAAGGCGGTGCCGAATATCTGATGTCTTGGCCACCTTACCTGTTCCTGGAATAAAAACCAGGTGTTACAAGCATGCATGAAACTATGATCCGATAAATATGTTAAGTAGGAAGACGCGCTTATTTTACAAATCCTGAGGGGAAGTGGGATACAGCAATAAGTCCTGAATCTCATTCTAGGACTGGAGCTGGCCATAAAATATTACTAAGTCCTTATCATAAGGGGAGTCTGCGAAGGTTAAGAATTCACCTTGAACCGCCGGAGTCGCCTTAGCTGAAGGACCCTTAGAAGATGGATCGGCACCAGTCCCAGCCTTGTCATCCTTCTTCGCCTTCTCCACCAAGGCTGATCCTTCCTCCAACCCCTCAAAAACCTGGTGGAAGGCGTCATCCGTCCACTCCTGGATCTCCCCCTCTTGCTCAGAAGACAAAGCCCTGGCACCACTACCACCCTGTCCTTCACCTTCTCCATCTTCTCCGCTCTCCTCCTCGCCTCTTTCCTCCTCTCCACCTTCCTCCTCCGGAATATCTGGGCATGTGCAAGGGGAGGGTCCGTCAGACTTCTTAAGCTTCTTCCCCCCGACGACTGGAGGTACCGAGAAAGGTCTCCTCTTGCTACTCTTCGCAGTGGCCCCATCTTTAACTTTAGCAGCCCTCTCCTCGGCTGTATCTCTCTGCATAACCACAGATTGACGTGGCAAAATCAAGTTGTGCTCCAGGAGAGTGGCATTCCAGATCAGGTAAGAATCCGACCTATCCCTTCCTGAGATAGCCTTTACCTCCGCAGCCATCTGTACAAGCTGATCATTCTCCACGACCGCAAAGCCACCCGTCGCTAGCAAGAAATAAAAGCACATAAGAAGAAGCATTGTAGTCGGGACAGAGAAATTACGAATGGAATTCAACTTACAGCCAGAAGTGAAAAGGCGAAAAGAAACGGAGTCGTCCTTGACGAAGAACCATTCCTTCTTAAACATGGTAAACTTCGAGTATAAGTCCAAGACCGGCTTGTAGGACACGGCCGACTCTAAACTAATGTACGGAGACCCCTTATTGTAGCCCCTCAGATTATATAGATATCGGATTTCCCAGTTAGAAGGGGGGCGCCCATATTTCCTCTGAAAAATGATGAACAAGCACACCAGGATAGCATAGGAGTTGGGCTGAAGCTGGAAAGGAGCCACCTTCAGATAGGTAATGAAGCTGACTATCCACGCATTGATCGGAGGAATGGCCCCGCACATGCAATGGTATCGGCTATATGCGAAATATCCTCCAAGGGGATTGTACGACATCACTCCGTCCCCCAGCAACAGCATACTCGCTCTGTCAATCCCAAAGGAGCGAGAGATAACGTCAAGTTGCTCCTCTTTGAGAGAGCTCGGAAAGCAATCGGGAGGAGAATTCAGAAGCTCTTGAGGACCATATCCATCCACTAATGACCTCGGGGCAGGTCCATGTTGCGCTGGTTCTGGCTGGACTGGGGGCACGGCAGGAGACTCTCTTCTGTCCTTAGATTTCCTCTTATCTGATCGGGTTTACACTCTTTGAGACATTTATCTGCAACACAAGAAAAGTATATCGTTAAAACATACAAATAATGTAGTCTGGAATTTCACCCATAAGTCAAAACGCTCAAGCTCCCAGTGTCATTCGGTAAAGAAAATGTAAAATTTCATTCGGTATTCAAAGTCCCAGGGTTCATCCGGTGGTTCAAATACAAGTTCATTCGGCATTTCCCCTTCTCATTCGGTGGTTCGAACACGAGCTCATTCGGTAAACCACAACTTTCATGTACATTTGGTACACGAGGCCCCCATACCATTCGGTAATTGAGAATAAAAAGTTCACTCGGCAGAATAGATCATCACCTGGTTCGGCAAGAATCTGATTCGGCTAATGCTTTGATTCGGCAGAGATTATAGTTGATTCGGCTGATGAGGAAAAATGGAGGCATTAGGCCCCTATTTATAAGCAAGCATCAATGACCGGACCAGGTGGCTCGGCGTTAGAGACCGGATGGAAACACACGAGCTCAAAACAAAGCACGCCATGTGCATGCACATACCCTACTTTAGGGGGCAAGTGTTGGGGATATTTCCACCGAGCCATCACAAGGAGGTTACCACCGAATCAAACACACTACCCAAGCTACTACCGGTCCAACAAAAACCGCAGCATCACCGATCCAACCCACTTCCAACTACCACCGAATCAAACAGACTACTACCGGTCCAACCCAAACCGAAGCATCATCGATCCACTACCACACCAACTCACAACCGGACCATCCCTCACCGGACCAACACCCACCGGACCAACACACGCCGAACCAAGCCCACACCAAACCAACACCATTACCGGACCAACCTCCACCGGTCTAAATCCACTTCCCTGCTACTACCGGACCAGCTCAACTCCAAGTCCTAGCCGGACCAACCACCGCCAAACCAAGCTCTACCGGACCACAATACTACCGGACCAAGGCATTCCAGACAAACTTTACCGGGCCAGATTGCAACAACCCAGGCCCGTCAGCTGCTATATACATCCAGGACCCCTGCCCCCAGCCTCACTCTATAAATAGAGGGGCAGGGGTACAACAATGGCGGACAAGTTTGAGAGCTCAAGCACGGAAGGAACTTTCAAACAACTTTCATATACTTGTATACAAAGCTTTGTACTTGTAATCTGAAAGAAAAAGGAGAATAACATGTAAAGTGGACGTAGGCACGTTCTGGCCGAACCACTATAAATCTGTGTGTCTTTTACAGTTTAGTCCATCTATTTCATATATTTGCATAAATCACCCAAACCATCCAGATCAACATATAATCAACAAAATCATATGACTAGGAGGTGTTTGCCTAATTTTTGCGCAAACAGTTGCTGTGATAAACCTATGAAAATCAGAGAAAAGAAAATATAGGAGTTTTAGACATTGAAATATCTATATCAAGTTAGTTTAAAATTTTAAATTTTTAGTTAAATTAACTTTTAGTTTAAATTAGATAAATAAATGGAGATTTATTTGGAATATTAATAAACTGTAAATGTGAGTAGTTGTGTTTTTGAATTTGATTTGGTATAAGATATAAAGACCTTAACTTACTGATTAATTTAAATATTTATACAAGTATTTTTAGTTTAT
The DNA here is from genome assembly GCA_030765085.1 of Allium cepa. Lineage (NCBI taxonomy): Eukaryota > Viridiplantae > Streptophyta > Magnoliopsida > Asparagales > Amaryllidaceae > Allium > Allium cepa. Next base: position 162,374,976 of record CM060939.1, read on the forward strand.
TGTTTAATCTGAAATAATGATAATAATGAAATATTTATTTAGTTAAATGGAATGGTTAACTAATAAATTCATTTAAAGGGATTTAAATTTAAATTCAATAAGCAATTAATTAAATCTGTGGAAGTTAATTGTTCAATTTATTCAGATATTAATAAAATTGTATAAATATTTATACAAGGTCAAAAACTGAAAAGAAGCGAGTCGGTTTGGAAGTGGGTTGCAAAACAGAAATCAAAGGTGAGTAATCTCACGCTTATGGATTTTATTCAATTTAATGGTTAAATTTAAATGATTGGATGAATGATTGAATTGAATAGATGTGCTATATTATATAGTGGTATATAGTATATACTGGAATGATTGATATTCGGTGATGAATGTTTTTGGTAATTGGACTGCTGAATGCTGTGGTTTGTTTGAATATTTCGGTACCGTAAGTTATCGAAATATATAAATTCGATTTTTGGAAGAAATATAAGGGTCATTAAATGGATCGTTAATTAATTCAGTTAATTAATGATTTGGGTTGATTAATTTAGTAATTCAGGGTTTGGATTAATTAATGAAGGTTTAAGTTAATTAGAATAATCATTTGGTGGTTTAATAACTAATTACTTGATGTAATTAATAAAATAGAATTACTTTGTGTAATTAATCAAGAGACTAATTGAAATAACAAATTACGGAGTAATTAATTTATTAATAAAGTAAATAAGAAAATAATTAATTGCAGGTTGTCGGTGATCGAGAATGATTAATATTGTGGTCGAATGAAAGTAAAATATAATTGGAAATCATTAATATTAAAGATTTGATTAATTGAGATTAATTAATTCATAATAAGTGACTTATGAGAATTCAATTAATATAAGTAATTAAGAATTAACGTAATTGATTATAGTTAATAAATTTGTGAAGAAATTCAGGATTACTCATTGATTTGGTAAGAGTAATTAATATCGTGAAATTAATTAAAGAGAATTACTTGAATGGAATTGTAAGAAAATTAATCCAGGGTTGTTAATTAAGATGAATGGATATAGAGGGATTGATGGATTAATTGATTTGGAATTAATCAATAATCTAAGTGAATGTGGTTAGAAATTTCAATTAGAATCAATTGAATTAATTTGTATGTGATTAAGCATTGCTTATGGATGATTGAAAAGTATTGGATGCTTTCAATGAGTTGATATCTCTAATATGAAATGTTGTGAATTTCATTTGAATAACTTGGGTTAGGATAATATGAGTCTTGAAGAGACCGGGATCGGGTATTTGGGGATTACCCGAAACCACTTCGAATATTTATATATCGATTTGTGAAATCAATAGGCTGTATTGAAATGATTTAAGTAGACTGGAGTATTATCTAAGTTTGGTACTTAGAAATGTATATGTGAAATAAGTGTTGTCTACAGAAAATTGTGAATTGGTTAAATTGATATAAGTTACCCGGGTTTATATGAGTTATATACTTTTGTATTCCTTGTTAGTTGGGTTTACTCACGCTGGTTTCCAGCTTGACCCGGGTGTTACTTTGGTGTAATGCTCGGGTCAGACCGAGTGTTACAGATTTCAGGTAGATACGTTCTGGAGCTCAGGAGGCGAGCTGGATGGCAGTATCGTATAGAGTATTTCCGCTGTATTTATATTATTGTTCATCTGAGACATGATGATTGTAAATTTTCAGTGACTGTATATAATGTGAAACTCTGATGTATTAGAATGTAATCGACAGATATAGTATTCTTTTGCAACTGTTATTATTTATTATTATATTTTATCGGCTACGATTGTGAGATGTTTGGTGTTTCTGTTCTTCTTCTCCTTCTATCTCTTTCTTCTTTTTCATAACTATCAGGAATTTTCGGGTTAGAAATTTTCGGGTCGTTACATTCCGTCTCTCCGTTTAACACAACACTTAAACAAAGTGCTTAAGCCACGCATGCGCTCTAATTCGAGCCAGGACTTATAATCATCCTATGACTGGTGACATGTCACCTAAGAGAACCCTTTGAGCCCTCACACTTTTTGGCTCGAGCTAGGTCTGTCTTCCATTCTGCACATATTCGCTTATCACTTAGGATAACCCACAGAAAAACATGCACTCTCACTTAGCGCCAATTTCGTCCTCCACTCAACACCTGGCCGACACTTAGTTCATATGAATGTCCGAGATCAACTCGTCGCATGACCTCATTGTTATTTAACATATCTTAAAATGAGAGAAATGTTTTCTGCAAATAATATAGGGACTACATCAGCTATCCCAAATACGCTATTTTATAAGTCATAGAAAAACAAGCAAAGACAACAACAAGTTTCATAGATAAAGTTTGCAGCAAAAGATCTATGTCATTCAGTTCAAAGAGCATAGGGGAGCAACACCTTTCCCATTAGGCTTATGAAGAGAAGGAGAGGCCTATGCATTTGGGCCCCTTAGAAGATCCAGGATTAAATGTGCAGATGAGCACCCCAATATCGATTAATCAATATTTTGCTATGCAAGTAAGGGTGCACTGCCACCTTCAAAGCCTTTCACATCGAATTTCATAAGAGGAAACAAAAAGCTTCCAAACGACATCAAGGAGTAGAACAGGACTACAGCTGTGGCAATAGAGGTAGAGGCGATAGTCACTACAACATCATGCATTACATCCTCGAGAAGGTTGGTCAGAGAATGCATGGCCATGTCTCTAGTTACACACCACTAAAGTATCCTTTACTCAACAAACTCCTAAGACGAGCAGCTTCCTTAGTCTTAGGCATCATATCTTTTCTTATTTTTCTCTTGTAATTCCTTGTGATTGTAAAAGAGCTATATAGTAAGAGAGTTTCACAAAGGATGTTGACATATTTGCCGAACCACTTTATAGTCTTTGTCATTTACCTTTAAATGCTTGATTTTCTATAGTTTTCTATCCTTAAGCCTAGTGATTAGCTAGTGGTATTTTCTCTTTACGATACATTAGTCTCATTCCAAATTTGATGAAAGATATCTTAAACGGTATTCAATGTAAATTGATCAACATTAAGTAATAACTATTATTAAGAAAAAACTTGAACTACTTAAATTTCGAACATTAAAAATACATAAAGAAATTGAACATTTCTACATTTAAAAGCATAGATTAGAAACTTAGTGTAGTATGCACTGAATGTTAATTTTATTATACTAAAAAATACAATGTCTTTGCCATGCACAACTATGGGAATTAAGTTGTAACAAATAACAATTCAAACTACTTGAAAAATCAAAAATTCAAAGTTTATTTTCAAACATTTTTCCATTTAAAATTTGTGTCAGTCTAGAGACTTCCTTCAAGGTTCAAACTATAAAATACACCATTTTTCATTTTTTAAAATGGAACTTAATCGATATAATAAGTGCTAGCTACTAAATATGACCATGTTTGTCAATCAGGTTAACATCAATGGATGGCCATCGAATTTCTACAGCAGGCAACTATTGAGTTCAATGTGTAAATTTGTTTTAGTTGCTATATTTATAGTAAGAATCAACTCTAGCTTATGTAAAATTGAATAGTGAACATCAAAGTAAACTAACATTATGCAAAAATTGGCATTGCTCAAGTTTGAGCACCTAAATATTATCTTAGTTTACATTAAACTTTATGTGATAAACAATTGAACCTCAACTTACATGTTGTTGTCTTAGTCTATTACTTATTATAAAAAATGGCTTTTTCAATTTTCGCTATATGTCCCTTGGTGGAAAACTTAATCTATTACCAAACATTTCAATTTTCGCTATATGTCCCTTTTAGTTAATGACTTTAAAGTCAATAAATTAGTTTAAATGTAACTAACCTTTTTCTTTAATTATGTTTTAGATTAATTAATCATTTTTGATTAATGATATTTAAATTTAATTAATTAATTTAATTAATGACGTTTTTAAAAGTGATTGACCCTTTTTAATTAATGGTATTTGAAGTTAATTAATCAAATTAATTATCTAAGTTTAAAGAAAATTAATTATTCTTATTAATGATAGCTAAAACTAATCAACCAATTGAATAAGGATGTTTTAAGTTATTATCTTTTTTATATTGGACTTTTAAAGTTAATGAAACATTTTAACAAAGTTGTTTAATGTTAAACCTATGAACTGAAACTCACATACGAATTCGGTCTTAAAAGTAAAAGTTTGATTTGACTATGAAAATGAATTAATTTTCGTAAAGCAATATCACTTTTATGGAAAGTATTTAGTTGCATACTTAACAACAAATGTCCAAGAGGGAGACTCGTCTTTATCCCAAAAGTTAAGAATATATGCTGAGACATGGCTTTACGGAAATACTACCTTAACTTATCGGAATCATTGCTACTCAACAGATAGTACAAGTTTGAAATCGATGAATGGTGAATGGTATACAAGATTTATTTTTTATATACGATCATTTTGTTACCTTCTATAGCCAGTTTGTTGACTGTTGATTACCTTAACTTTCTTTACTTTTCAACGCCCTAAGATGTTGTGTTGCTTATTTGAGCCTTGTTATCCTTCGTCGAAAATGACTAAACCCAAAAAGCGAGTGGGGAATAAGCTATGTGGGGTTGTTCCCATTAGGGTATTGTCACATCTACTCTAGATTTAGTTCATATATTTATGCACCAAGATGTGGAATACTCAGATACTCTATGACGACCCGCAAATCCATACCCTTTGAATCGAAAATAAACCACACATGTCTGACCCAAAAAGCACGGACTGACGAAAAGTCGGGAGAAAGAAAAGAAGAGAGAAGAAAAAAAGAGAAGAAAGAGAGAAGAGAAAATAAAACAGAATAATAAAGAATCTCACATCGCAGCGGAAAACATATAATATCATATCAATGATCTTTACAAAACAGAAACTGTATATACATACATCAATCAGAGTTCAACAATCAATCAATATTTATCAGCCTGGACAGTTATAATAATATGTCCTCACAATTGCCGATAATATAAAACAACTAAGCAGCGGATAATCAAAACAGATACGTGTATATGAAAATGAATACCTCCAGCTCTCCTGGTGAAGCTCCAAAACACCAAATCTGAACCTGTAAATATACTCGGTCTGACTCGAGCATTGAAATGGAAGAACGCTCGGATCAGTCTGGTAAACCAGCATGAGAAACACACTCAACTGAATTTATTAAATTGCCAAACTTTTCCTTTTCAAAACAAAGTATCTCGTAAGACACGCCCACACATAAATACGGACATGTTTTTACCTTACGATAACTAAAACATCTCATATCAAATCCTATTATATTATACTAGTGTCTAGTATATACTAATAATTTTCATCATAGTCGAAATGGTTACCCATATAGCATTTCGAGGCTATTCATTACGCCTTTACAAACAAAACCGCAAGCTCGTAGTGGGGTTTGGATTTCCATACAAATGGCCAGGTGAAGGGACTACCTTCCAGCAGTACATCTCTAGAGGAATGTACCGAGGACCATCACAAAGGATCCTCTACCAACACAAGACCGGCCCACCTCTATAACTAGATGGTACTAAATATATCATCCTCCGATCGTTACCGACCTTTACCGAGGGTCCTCTAGCATACAAAGCACAATAATAAGATACATGACATTATAGCGTATAAAGATATATGTAAAAGAGGATGATCATACCCTACTTGGGAGAGACCCACTTAGCCTTGCTGCATCTAACCCTGTTTTGGTCATTTTCGGTTGATGAGGCCTGAGGTAACGATTACCTTTCATATATCACATATCACATCACTTTGAATGCCACATGGCCATTTCCTTCGACTACTAATTGCCTTCTACAAAAATACAACCCCTATGCTCATAGGTCCCAAGGAGAGTGTTGAGCTAAGAGAAGTTGCCTTCTACGCCACCACTAATGTACGTTTGTAAAAACCAATGTACGTAATCTTTAGAAATGCAATGTCAAACATTCATACAAGTTGTCCAGGAATAGGACAAACCGAAGGTACTTTCCTACCACATCCTATTGGGAAATCCCTAGGATTAATAGCGAATAGTCATTGCATTAGATATTTGATAATGTAGAGACAACCGCTAATCTATGTATATTGGGATTTTAACCCCAAACGATCATCAAGTAGTCCCCCATTATGAAAATCCTAAATGTCAATATCATCGATAACCTGCACAATCAAACGCATATATGTTAGTACGAAGTGGTTTTCAGATAACTTTGATCCCGGTCTCTTTGCACCAACAACGCAAAAGTGGTTCTCAACCTCACACAGAAACCATGTCTCATAGACTTATCACGTCCCCAACTTTCAACTTGCTATCCTTCGATCAAGAAGAAAGCTCGATAGATTGGAGTAATACTCCACACTACACGAATCAACATCCTTAACACAAACGATAATCAAGCCTACACAGATGGCTGTGTACTAAGTGTACGACTAAATGGTTCCCACATCAAGTCGAGGAACTAAAATGTAATAACCCGGGTATTTTAACGGTTTTAAATAATTTAACTAACTAAATTAGTGGAATTTTAAACGATAAAATTTTGAAATATAAATTTGATATTTGAAATGCGTCTAGTTAAACATAGCAACTGGTAAATTTTCGTCCGAAAATATGAAAGTTTATTTCGCGCGTAAATTTACTTCAATTTAATCAGTTAAAAAGCGATGAAAATAAATATTTTCGGAACCTAAATATTTTTATATAGAAAAATTCTAAACCATCTTCTGAGCAAACTCTATTTTTCGTTTTTCAAATTCGGACATCTTTAGCCCCGTCGATCTTATTTTTCTGAGTTTTTCATGCATTTTCCGCTTGTTGAAAATTTCGAATGTTATATAATTCAATCATACCATTGATATCGGTCTACCATTCTGTTCGTCTTGTTGTGCTGACCAGCACAGTATATTTATTTCTGTGTTTTGCGGTCTGATACACGGTGGAAACGATAAAACGGTCCCTGTAAGGGTATCAAATTTGTAACTTTTAATTCATTTACTCTCTTAAACTCCTACCGTGGAATCCAAGCAACCATCATTATCTGCATGAATCAAGGGCCTTTCAGTTACTTTCATTTATTTTATATTTTTTGTAGCCCATACGTCCATTCATTTTTCCTTTTAAACCTCTTTGACCTGTGACCTTATTTGCTCCTCCCCACTTCCATTTCATTTTTGCGCTGGCTCCTTTTACTAACTTTCCCATTCCTTCATTTCTTAAATCCAATCGCCACCTTCCTAAAAAAAAAGTGAAAGGGTGTACAAGTTTGCCTGGTTTTTAAATGTCCTCACTTTCCATTCTTTACATATTGGCATGTCTGTACACTCTCCTCCTCTGCCATTTTTGTTTCTACCTTGCATACCTCTCAAAACAAAGTGTGTATTGCTTTATATATAATAGTAATATACAGCTTTATATTTTCTTCCTATTTCTTTCATTTGCACGCAACCGATCTACCCACTCAGCAAACACCACCTAACGCCGCAGCCGCAAGTGCCTCCACTAACCGCCTCAACAGCCGACCACTCCCCTTTGACCATCGATCCTCCCAACGTCGGCCTCTGACCACCAACCAACTAAATATGTACCCATGCACTGCCACATCTCTAAGCCCACCACATCATTGCCAAACCGGCCTCAAACTTGACACGCCAAAGAAATAGCCTTTCCGCCTTGCCTTCTCCACCATAGCACTGACCGGAAACTTGAAGTAGTAGCAACCAGCAACAAAGTCTCCCCTCCGCATCACCGTACGCTATCACACCCGCAACTCAGCCTCTGTCGTCGCCTTTCTCCTTAGCCACCATCACCTCTCACCTGCTCCTCCCGTTCTCTATAGCCGGCCTCCGCCTCCAAGACCCTCTGACCTGCCACCAAACTCTCTTTCTTCCCCTTGCCTCCGTGCGAGCCTAACCATAGGTATGTTTATGTAACAGTGTGTTGCGTGTTCTAAAAAAAAATTTTTGCAAACGTGTATTGTATATTTATATAAGTTTATATATATCAGTGGTTGTATAGTAGCTTAAGTTGCTTGCAGTTTGATTTTTAGAGTTATTGGTATAGTTTGCACTGTTGTTATATTTTCATACTACAAAGTTTTATTATATTATTATATACATTACAATGGTATATATTTGATGACAGAGTATTATTTTGTTTTACAAAGTAATATATAAGTGATTTCGTATTAAGGTTATCATTGTGTATTTTAAAATATATATTTATAGACCTAGTTTATATATAAATTTATACAAGTATTATATATATTACTTTAGTTTCGTAAGTTTATGAATCTGATTTTTCTATTCATAAATTTATAAAGATTATATTGTAGTATGTTTGTGGGTCCTACTATGCATGTTATATTGGTTATTAAGTTTTGTTACAGTATGGTTGGATTTGAACTCATAAAGGTGTTAAAGATTTTATATTAGCCTTGCCGTATACTGTGTGTTGTTGAACAAAATTGCATGTATATTTATATACATGAAAACCTTTTAAAAGGTACAGTGTATAATCATATGTTTGTGTTGCATTTTATATGTGTATATATTGTAAGTATTGATTTTAAACAGAAAATATGAATCATTGATTTTAATATAATAATCAGTATAGTATACATTTCGCTTTGTTATATCAAGTTGGTTCTGATTGGCGTTATTAATTTCTATTTATCAGCCTTGATTGTCGATTCGTGCCAATCTTTGCTTCAGAATTCGTGTTTAGATCCGCAATTCGCTTTCATTCTCGTTCATTGTTTCTAGCTCGAAAGGTGAGCAATCACTCACGATTAATATTCTTTTATTTATTAAATTTAATTTCAATTGAAACGACAATTGAAATATGTTAATGTTGGTTATTTACACTGTTATGTATGTTATTACCTGTATCTGTTCACCTGTGACATCTGACACCTTTATCTGTTAATCATTTATGCGTTGATAATACAGTTTGGCTGATGATTGATTGATTGTTTATGTTTATATTGGATGTTAAATTGTTAATGTTAAAGTGATAAATAGTATGCAATTGAATTTGATATAGGATAGTTAAACGTTGAATTTGATTAGTTAAATTTGTATAAGATGACCCCTTTTAAATGTTGATAAATTGACACGTAGAAATAGTGTTAACCACACCTTGAACCATTGAATGTATGTTGTATAAATTGATGTAATTTGAAATTGAACAACAGATATCAGGTGAAGAATCGTTTAAATAATAGTGTAATAATCTTTAACCTGCATGAAATGAAAGTGCAGATTCTAGAAATAATTATATTAATTTGCATAAAGTACGAATGTAAATTAATACGATTATTTTGGGATTATTTAAATAAATTATTCGATTGTTATTGATTGTTGTAATTGCTTGTTTATTTACTTTGACACCATCCTAGTTATCACATTGCAAGTTCCCTTTGCTATGCTTGATTTTTTGAATTGAAATGGAATCGAGTTGAAATGATAAATACCCAAATAACTTGACTTAAGATAGAGAATTAAATAAAACCCGATTGGTAAAAATTTGATATAAAATAAAATAAAGATCTTATTTGAATAATAATAAGGTTTTGAAAAAAAATTGGAATCTAAATTTTAATGAAAGGAAATGTGAATATTTGAAATTTGAAACAAAATATTAACGTAGTAATTTATGAACGAATATTATTTTAAAATTTAATTATTTAATAATTAAATTTGGGATTATTAATAATTAAGTTTGGAATTATTAATAAATGAGTTTTGAAATTAGAAATAATTAAGATTTGAAATTATTTGATAATTAACGAGATTGAATTATTTAATAATTAAATAAAATCGAATTCTTTAATAAGTGAATTTGAACTTTGTTAATAAATGAAATTGGGTTTTTCTTTATTTATTAAATTTTGGAAAAAATATTTAAGTAAGTTAATAAGTGAAATTGAACTTCTTGAATATGTGAAATTAAGTTTCTTTATTGAGTTTGGAAATTTGTAACTAAGTAAAATATGTGGAATGGAATTTCTTTAACAAGAAATAAAATATATGATTCATTGATATTAATGTAAGTCTTGTAATTTAAAGAATTGATTTGACGAATCTAATTTAATTCAATTTGAAGTTTTGATATAATCAAGTTAAACTTAGGTAATTGATTTAATGAATTAGAAATTAAATAGAAATTATTTTGAATGATAAATTTACTTAATGAATATTTAATAAAATCAATCAATGAATTTATATTGATTTGAATGTTGAATTATATTTATTTAAATGATTATGAAATGAAACTTATATACGAACTTGAATCAATATTTGAATTGTTTTAAATAAAAATTGAAATTGAATTATAAGATTTTGAAATGGTAATTTGGAAGTTTTGAAACGTAAATTATGGAAATTGATTTTGAAAGACAAATGAAATGTTTATTTACAAATTCTAATTGAAATTGAATTTGGTTTGATTTTGAAATTTATTAAACGACCAATCGGTGTAATAATTATGAAAGTTATTAAAGAAACCGGAATCGGTTATGGACATACTCTCTGTCTAAACTGAAAACCACTTTAATAAGTATACGCGGAGTGATGATCCAGAACGAAGTGGTTGGAATGATGTACGTGATGACTGAAGATAGAGAACGATAATGGATAGCCTTGACACTTGTGTCAAATTGGAAATGACTAAAACAGGAGCCGTGCCTGGCCAAATGGGGTTAGCTACCTCGAGCGAACACACTTTTACGTAAACTACTCGTTACTTGTTATTGATTGGTGCACCCTACGAATTCCAGGAGTGTTGTTTCGCGGTGTTGCGATCGCTGCGGCGATGCGTTCTCACCGGTCCGGATCAGGCAAACGGTAGTTTCACTACCTTGGGTATTGCCTCATGTGCCTTGTCATACTTGTATCCCTATATACGTGACCACTACGAATTTGTTTTGTGTTATACCTATGGAGTACTCCCTGATAGCCCACTAGTTTATGGTGGAGTTTACAGTGCTGTATAGACTATGACATTTATATAAAATGTGTTAAGGGGGATAATGGTAACGCCTTAACACTATTTTGATATTTATATTATTGATAGACATTATCTATTTAGCACATAGTACTACATAGTAGATAGTTTAACGGATCCTTGGAGGATGGTTATTCCAACATCCTTTGAGTTACTTGTATTTCAATTGTTATTTCACTTGAGTTGGATTTATTGATATAAGAATGTTAATCCTGACTCGAGTGTTTTGTATTTTGCTTTACGCTCGGGTCAGACTGAGTGTACCAGTATTCGAGACTCACCTTTGGAGTTGGAGCTTCGCCTGGAGATCCAGCTATCTGTCTAGCTTTTAGATATTCAGTAGATTCCAGTTATATATTCTGATTCTTGTTTTTGACTATTGTATTCGAGACTTATGTTGTAACTTGTTTAACTCTGTTATTTATATAGTAGCTTCATTAACTACTATCTTTTGTTTCTGCTGCATTTATTACTCTATGTCTGTGATTTGGTGATTATTTATTTACTGTATATGTTCAGTTTTGCCAAATTTAAATTAACAATTCGGTATTTTGAATTATTCAAGTCCGACATGTGCGGATGCGAATAGTCCAAAATAGCGGGTCGTTACACTTGGTATCAGAGTTTTGGTAGCTCTAGGAAAAACTTAGCATATAGGGTAAATGTATTTACAGAATCACTCTCATTCGAGTTTCGATCTCTTCTTTTTGACTCGTTCCTTTGAATTTTGGGACATCCCACGGTTCCAAAATTCATTCGTGTCCCTAACTATCCGTCTTCTTCCAATTCTGGAGCATAGCATAACTCCACTTCGAATGACCCTTATAATGAATCGGCGGTCTCGCCAATCTTCAAATTATTTGTAAATGGATGAAACTCCTTCACAATAGACATCGATTTACCGAAAATTTCAATATCCTCGGTTTACGATGCTATCTATCTCCTGCTATACCTGAATTCTACTTCTTGAGATCGAATGTTGATTTACATCGGAATTCAACATCGATCTTATTCTTGAAATCACGGTTGACCCGGAAGGTTGCCCGTGAAATAAAAAAAATGCTTGTCCATCTTCCGATTCTGTTAATCGAATTATCTTATCTTCTGTTTCGAATTTATTATCGAATCAAAATTCTTTTTGATATGATTTCCATCAAATTTGAATCTCTATACTAATTTTGAAATCCATTCTTGTATCGTCGAGCGAGAAAGTGTATTTGTGAATTAATATTAAAAATGTTATATATATTTTGTTGTTTGAGTTATTGATGTTGATTTGGATTTTCGATCGATTCGTCTGATCAACGCTATCGATAGGATTTCCAAAACACTTGAACAGAACAAACTGACACAATAGTATTTTCGAATTTGGTAAATAAAATAGTTTTGAATGATTATATTATATATAAATATAAATTTTTTTCTGAAATTAAATTGTTAATGAATTTGTTGCCAGAAATAATAATTTTTGATTTCATTTATGGTTGTAAATCATCGACTATTGAATAATATGAACAAATAAATTTATAAAACTTGGTTAAAATTGATTTGGAATCTAAATAGATTTAAACTAAAATTTGAGAGTTTAATTTCCGGTAAATTCCAAACTAGGGCTTTAAAGTTTTAAAATGTATATTATTTAAATATTTTCGAATAGGAATGGTTTTCAAAGAATTTTAAATGATTACATAAGTGCTCTTCTCTTTGTTGTTGGAAAATAATTTCGGTGATGACGGCCGCATCATCGATATTCATTTTCGAGTTTCGAAGTGGAGAGACTATTCTGTAGCTTTGCTACGGTTTGTTTTGAAGAATAAATTGATTTGAAATTCTAAACATGACTTGATTTATAATATATATTGAAATTTTTTAAATTTGATTTGATATATTATGTATTTATATATTTATTTCTTCTATAAAGTGGTTTGAAGTTAATCGAAAATTAATTCTTAAAATTTTGATTTAAGGATGATTTTCAATGAAGCCAAAAAGTTTGACAAATACTTAACTTCAAATAACTGAATTGTAAAATTCATTAGGATAATGCTCAAATTTCATTCAATATAACTTACCTAAATTTTCAAAAGCTAAATATGTAACTAAGTATTATACAAAATAAATGATATCAAAGGAATTTTTAAATAAACTTGAGTAGTCATAATAAAGGTAAATATACTTAATATATATGTGATAGGATATATCAAGTAGAATAAATTTAATAATAATTTGGAATAAAGAAGAATTCAATTTGTCGAATAAAGTACGATTATAATAAATGATTATTTAAATTTATGATCTTTGAAATTGTTAATTTAAGAAAATTGGATAATATACAACATAAGTTGTCTTCATAAATAAAATGTGAGGGCGTATAATAAATGTTATTCACTAAGATTTTAATTATAAAATGTTTATGGAGATAAATAGAATAACAACTTAAATAAATAATAGATGTGATTAATGAAATAAAACTTTTGTTTTGAAAGTTAATAAATTGAAATTAAATCAAATTAATAAAGATATCTTGAATAAATTGAATTTAGTTTGAAAGAAACCTTTTGTACCTAACATTAATGAATGTGAAATCAAATCAATTTAATGAAAATCTTGAATTTAAAAACAATTGTTGAATATAAATTTATTTAAACTAAAATTTATATGGTTTAAATTGATTGAATATTATATAATTCAAGTCTATCTTCTTTTGATTGTTTCTATTCTCCTACTTTCTTCCTTTTCTAGAACGAAAAGTTTTGAGTGCGGGAGAGTGTAACAACCTGGGTATTTTAACGGTTTTAAATAATTTAACTAACTGAATTTGTGGAATTTTAAACGATAAAATTTTAAAATATAAATTTGATATTTGAAACGCGTCTAGTTAAACATAGCAACTGGTAAATTTTCGCCCGAAAATATGAAAGTTTATTTCGCACGTAAATTTACTTCAATTTAATCAGTTAAAAAGCGATGAAAAAAATGTTTTCGGAACCTAAGTATTTTTACATAGAAAAATTCTAAACCATCTTCCGAGCAAACACTATTTTTCATTTTTCCAAATTCGGACATCTTTAGCCCCATCGATCTTATTTTTCTGAGTTTTTCATGCATTTTCCGCTAGTTGAAAATTTCGAATTTTATATAATTCAATCATACCATTGATATTAGTCTGCCGTTTTGTTCGTCTTGTTGTGCTGACCAACACAGTATATTTATTTCTGTGTTTTGCAGTCTGATACGCGGTGGAAACGATAAAATAGTCCCTGTAAGGGTATCAAATTTGTAACTTTTAATTCATTTACTCTCTTAAACTCCTACCGTGGAATCCAAGCAACCATCATTATCTGCATGAATCAAGGGCCTTTCAGTTACTTTCATTTATTTTATATTTTTTGTAGCCGAAACGTCCATTCAATTTTCCTTTTAAACCTCTCTGACCTGTGACCTTATTTGCTCCTCCCCACTTCCACTTCATTTTTGCGCTGGCTCCTTTTACTAACTTTCCCATTCCTTCATTTCTTAAATCCAATCGCCACCTTCCTAAAAAAAAGTGAAAGGGTGTACAAGTTTGCCCGGTTTTTAAACGTCCTCACTTTCCTTTCTTTACATATTGGAATGTTTGTACACTCTCCTCCTCTGCCATTTTTGTTTCTACCTAGCATACTTCTCAAAACAAAGTGTGTATTGCTTTATATATAATAGTAATATACAGCTTTATATTTGCTTCCTATTTCTTTCATTAGCACGCAAACGATCTACCCACTCAGCAAACACCACCTAACGCCGCAGCCGCAAGTGCCTCCACTAACCGCCTCAACAGCCGACCACTCCCCTTTGACCATCGATCCTCCCAACGTCGGCCTCTGACCACCAATGTGACGATCGCCTGTGACTCCCGCACTCAACAAGGAATTAGTGCGCTGAAAGGTGTACCAGGCAGCCATGGACGATGGTCAGGGTAAGATAAACAGTAAACTCTATCGTATTACTCACAGCGCAGGGATAAAATACGATGGAAAAGTATACATAGTGAAGCTCATAGAACAGAATCTTATCATATAAACTCATAGTAGTTTTATACAAACATCTGAATAGTTAATACATCAAGCCTCACTACATAACACTCAGAGTACAAAACAAACAGCGGAACATCCAGTACATATAGTAAGAAAACAATATGCAAAAGCCTCCAGCTCGTCTTCGTCATCAACAGCGTTGGTCACTAAGAACAGCACCTGTCACCTGCTACCTAGTCTGCCCATCCCAAAGATGAACAGCCCAAGGTAATAAGAGTTGAACATAAAACCTTAAGTCAGACAAAAGTCCTAGTGAGCAGTAAATCAACTATCAAACATACCAAAAGAGCATAAAGGGTAAAAAGGAATAAGAACCCAACCATCCCACTCCATCTGTTTCTACAGTGATAGCCCCCAAACCCACTAAGCAGGAATAAACATAGCAAAACAGACAATTAAAGTAAAGCAATTATCACTCGAGTCAAGGTCGGTGTTTTCCAAGTACAAACCCCCAAGGCCTAAACCAAGATCAGATAAGCACCCAGGAAACATCGCTCTGGAGCCCGAATGATGATACAATCAAACATCCATGACTCTGGCTATCACTGTTATCATTGCTTCGATATCACCGTTAATTGAATGACCGGCTCATTCTTTCATCCGTCCGTCAAGGGCTAATGGTAACCCCAGTTCTAGACATAACTCCGCACGTCGTCGCAGCCCGTGCCTAGGGCTATCGAATCTGCCCAGAGTACTTGGCACGTCGTCGCAGCCCGTGCCTGGGATTATCGAATCTACCCAGCGTACTCTTGCTTTGAGCATGCTAGAACCTTCAATAACGATGAAATCTCAGCCTCCTAGTCATCCTCCTCGACGACTATTCTCATACTAGCTCAAGCATCTCTCGAGCCATCCATTATCAACAAACTCGAACCATATCACCGAGTTATCAACATGCTTGGAATGATCCCGTCTGGATTAAACCAATGCTATCTCATATCATGCTTTGCTTCATCTCATCATAGCAAAGTCCCATCTCAACATCATCATCAAATCTATCCATATGAGCTTTCTCATCCGTTTCATATGCCACAAGCAGCTTTCCTTATTCAAGAGCCTTTCCACTTAGCTTTTGAATCATCTTCGACCAACTTGTCCATATCAAATCCATAAATCAACTAACTTCTATCAATCAATCAAATCAATCATTAATCCAAACAATCAACCATTCAAACAAGATCTAAGTAAACAATTATAACAATAATGGCAATTTCGTGAATAAAGAGTCCAAATCTAACAAGTGTGACTTCTAAGTAATTTCTTGATGAATGAACTAGCATAGGTTAACATATAATAAAATGGATATCAAAACTTTATGAACAATGGATCTACATGCAGTCTTAAGGAAAATGCATGAAATCACTATCTTTAACACACAAACAAGCCACCGATCCAATATACTCCTTTGGGTCCGTGTGAGAGATAACTACCACTCACCGAATCACCTAAACACTCCAAAAGCTACCAACTTCAGATTTGCACAGCAAAGGATCTAGCTTGATCCGACAAGATTCCGATTCAAACGATGAAATCTCTCTTCGATGGGTGGAGATCTTCAACTTTGGCTCTTGGATCTCTAATTTGATCTTCAAATTAGATGGATGGAAACACAAGATTAAAGTGGAGAAAAGAAGTGAAGAAGTGTTGTAGTCGAGCTCTCAAAATGGTAGCACTTCGTCGCTTCAAAATCCGGATCTCAAAAATGAAGGTGGGAACTTCTATTTATAGGCTGGAAATTGGGTCGTTCGCACTTAAGTCGGTCGCTCTTAGGTCGGCCGCGACCTAACGACCTAACACACCCTGCCGGCTCAACAACCCAAACACACCCTATCGTCCTAACGACTTAACCAGATGCCGACCCAACAGCTTAGGCACTCACGCGACCTAACTCTAAGTCGTTCCGCGACCTAACAAACGTCACGAGCCAACACACACACACGGCTTAGCACGCACACGACCTAACACTCAACGCAACTGCGTGACCTCACGGCTTAACGACCTAACACAAGTGCCGACCTAACGAAACAGACCACCTACGACCTAACAAACCCAACGACCTACCTTAGGTCGTTCAACGACCTAACTATGTTGCCGACCTAATGCATAGCCGACCTAACTAAACACACGGCCAAGCGATCACGACCTAGCTTCCTTAGGTCATTAACTCGCTTCGACCAACCTATCACTAAGCCGCTAGCCACTAACTCGCTTCAACCTCTTAGGTCGCTTACTCCACTAAGTCGCTAACATCTATAGGTCGGTCAAACTCTATAGGTCAGTCAAGTCTATAGGTCGGTCATTCCTATAGGTCGGTCAATACCCTAGGTCGCTCCAAATCCTATAGGTTGCCCCACCGACCTAAGCACTACACGATCTAACCCCTTAGTTGCTCTATCTCCTTCACTCGCTCCAACTCCTTAGGTCGCTAGCTTCCCTTAACTCGCTCACACGACCTAACTTCCACACGAGCTAACTCTGGATGACTTAAACAATACTAACGACCTAGTGGCAACTATTTTACGATATATCGATACGTAAAATACGGGTCGTTACAACCAACCAATTCGATATGTACCCATGCACTGCCACTTCTCTAGGCCCACCACATCATTGCCAAACCGGCCTCAAACTTGACACGCCAAAGCAATAGCCTTTCCGCCTTGCCTTCTCCACCATAGCACTGATCGAAAACTTGAAGTAGTAGCAACCAACAACAAAGTCTCCCCTCCACATCACCGTACGCTATAACACTCGCAACCCAGCCTCTGTCGTCGCCTTCCTCCTCAGCCACTGTCACCTCTCACCTGCTCCGCCCGTTCTCTGTAGCTGGCCTCTGCCTCCGAGACCCTCTGACCTGCCACCAAACTCTCTTTCTTCCCCTTGCCTCCGTGCGAGCCTAACCATAGGTATGTTTATGTAACAGTGTGTTGCGTGTTTAAAAAAATATATATGCAAAAGTGTAGTGTATATTTATATAAGTTTATATATATCAGTGGTTGTATAGTAGCTTAAGTTGCTTGCAGTTTGATTTTTAGAGTTATTGGTATAGTTTGCACTGTTGTTATATTTTCATACTACAAAGTTTTATTATATTATTATATACGTTATAATGGTATATATTTGATGACAGAATATTATTTTGGTTTACAAAGTATTATATAAGTGATTTCGTATTAAGGTTATTATTGTGTATTTTAAAATATATATTTGTAGACCTATTTTATATATAAATTTATACAAGTATTATATATATTACTTTAGTTTTGTAAGTTTATGAATCTGATTTTTCTATTCATAAATTTATAAAGATTATATTGTAGTATGTCTGTGGGTCTTACTATGCATGTTATATTGGTTATTAAGTTTTGTTACAGTATGGTTGGATTTTGCACTCATAAAGGTGTTAAAGATTTTATATTAGCCTTGCCGTATACTGTGTGTTGTTGAACAAAATTGCATGTATATTTATATACATGAAAAACTTTTAAAAGGTACACGTGTATAATCATATATTTGTGTTGCGTTTTATATGTGTATATATTGTAAGTATTGATTTTAAACAGAAAATATGAATCATTGATTTTAATATAATAATCAGTATAGTATACATTTCGCTTTGTTATATCAAGCTGGTTCTGATTCGCTTTATTAATTTCTATTTATCAGCCTTGATTGTCGATTCGTGCCAATCTTTGCTTCAGAATTCGTGTTTAGATCCGCAATTCGCTTTCATTCTCGTTCATTGTTTCTAGCCTCGAAAGGTGAGCAATCACTCACGATTAATATTCTCATTTATTAAATTTGATTTCAATTGAAACGACAATTGAAATATGTTGATGTTAGTTATTGACACTGTTATGTATGTTATTACCTGTATCAGTTCACCTATGACATCTGACACCTTTATCTGTTAATCACTAATGCGTTGATAATACATTTTGGCCGATGATTGATTGATTGTTTATTTTTATATTGGATGTTAAATTGTTAATGTTAAAGTGGTAAATAGTATGCAATTGAATTTGGTATAGGATGGTTAAACGTTGAATTTGATTAGTTCAATTTGTATAAGATGACCCCTTTTAAATGTTCATAATTTGACACGTAGAAATAGTGTTAAACCACACCTTGAACCATTGAATGTATGTTGTATAAATTGATGTAGTTTGAAATTGAACAATAGATATAAGGTGAAGAATCTTTTAAATAATAGTGTAATAATCTTTAATCTACATAAAATGATAGTGTAGATTCTAGAAATAATTATATTAATTTGCATAAAGTACGAATGTAAATTAATACGATTATTTTGGGATTATTTAAATAAATTATTCGATTGTTGTTGATTGTTTTTATTGCTTGTTTATTTACTTTGACACCATCCCAGTTATCACACTACAAGTTCCCTTTGCTATGCTTGATTTTTTGAATTGAAATGGAATCGGGTTGAAATGATAAATACCCAAATAACTTGACTTAGGGTAGAGAATTAAATAAAACCCGATTGGTAAAAATTTGATATAAAATAAAATAAAGATCTTATTTGAATAATAATAAGGTTTTGAAAAAAATTTGGAATCTAAATTTTGATGAAAGGAAATGTGAATATTTGAAACTTGAAACAAAATATTAACTTAGTAATTTATGAAAGAATATTGTTTTAAAATTTATTTATTTAATAATTAAATTTGGGATTATTAATAATTAAGTTTGGAATTATTAATAAATGAGTTTTGAAATTAGAAATAATTAAGATTTGAAATTATTTGATAATTAACGAGATTGAATTATTTAATAATTAAATAAAATTGAATTCCTTAATAAGTGAATTTGAACTTTGTTAATAAATGAAATTGGGTTTTCTTTGTATACTAAATTTTGGAAAAAATATTTAAGTAAGTTAATAAGTGAAATTAAACTTCTTGAATATGTGAAATTAAGTTTCTTTATTGAGTTTGGAAATTTGTAACTAAGTAAAATATGTGGAATGGAATTTCTTTAACAAGAAATAAAATATATGATTTATTGATATTAATGTAAGTCTTGTAATTTAAAGAATTGATCTGACGAATCTAATTTAATTCAATTTAAAGTTTTGATATAATCACGTTAAACTTAGGTAATTGATTTAATGAATTGGAAATTAAATAAAAATTGTTTTGAATGATAAATTTACTTAATAAATATTTAATGAAATCAATCAATGAATTTATATTGATTTGAATGTTGAATTAAATTTATTTAAATGATTATGAAATGAAACTTATATACGAACTTGAATCAATATTTGAATTATTTTAAATAAAAATTGAAATTGAATTATAAGATTTTGAAATGGTAATTTGGAAGTTTTGAAACGTAAATTATGGAAATTGACTTTGAAAGACAAATGAAATGTTGGTTTACAAATTCTAACTGAAATTGAATGTGGTTTGATTTTGAAATTTATTAAACGACCAATCGGTGTAATAATTACGAAAGTTATTAAAGAAACCGGAATCGGTTATGGAGATACTCTCTGTCTAAACCGAAAACCACTTTAATAACTATACGCGGAGTGATGATCCAGAATGAAGTGGTTGGAATGACGTATGTGATGACTGAAGAGGGAGAACGATAATGAATAGCCTTGACACTTGTGTCAAATTGGAAATGACTAAAATAGGAGCCGTGCCGGGCCAAATGGGGTTAGCTACCTCGAGCGAACACACTTCTTCGTAAAATACTCATTACTTGTTATTGATTGGTGCACCCTACGAATTCCAGGAGTGTTGTTTCGCGGTGTTGCGATCATTGCGGCGATGCGTTCTCACCAGTCCGGATCAGGAAAACGGTAGTTTCACTACCTTGGGTATTGCCTCATGTGCCTTGTCATACTTGTATCCCTATATACACGACCACTACGAATTTGTTTTGTGTTATACCTATGGAGTACTCCCTGATAGCCCACTAGTTTATGGTGGAGTTTACAGTGCTGTATAGACTATGACATTTATATAAAATGTGTTAAGGGGGATAATGGTAACGCCTTAACACTATTTTGATATTTATATTACTGATAGACATTATCTATTTAGCGTATACTACTACATAGTAGATAGTTTAACGGATCCCTGGAGGATGGTTATTCCAACATCCTTTGAGTTACTTGTATTTCAATTGTTATTTCACTTGAGTTGGATTTATTGATATAAGAATGTTAATCCTGACTCGAGTGTTTTGTGTTTTGCTTTACACTCGGGTCAGACTGAGTGTACCAGTATTCGAGACTCGCCTTTGGAGTTGGAGCTTCGCCTGGAGATCCAGCTATCTGTCCAGCTTTTAGATATTCAGTAGATTCCAGTTATATATTCTGATTCTTGTTTTTGACTATTGTATTCGAGACTTATGTTGTAACTTGTTTAACTCTGTTATTTATGTAGTAGCTTCACAAACTACTATCTTTTGTTTCCGCTGCATTTATTACTCTTTGTTTATGATTCGGTGATTATTTATTAACTGTATATATTCAGTTTTGCCAAATTTAAATTAACAATTCGGTATTTTGAATTATTCAAGTCCGACATGTGCAGATGCGAATAGTCCAAAATAGCGGGTCGTTACATAAAATGGCCAAATTTTGATAGTCGGTTAAAGAAAACAAAAAATATTTAGCACCATAAGCAATCACTAGGCCCTTTTAATTAATCTTTTATTAATTAAATCACTTGCCAAATATTCACCTCAAATTATCTTTAAAAGGATATATTCTCAAACCATTTCGCATTTCACTATTGGAAAACACTTCCATATACTTATTTAATAATAAGTAATTCACAAATCAATTTGTTTTCAACACTTAGAAAATATTACATATACTTAAATCATGATTAAGCATGTATTTTATTCTTTAAGGAAAACATTCTCTTAAACATATTTATTTGGGTCAAAACGAATGTTGCGTAAAACATCGTTATGACAATCCAAAATCACTAGTATAGGGATGCGTAAATTAGATAGATATATAAATCCCATATACTATACAAAACATTTCCTTTCCAAAATCATTTACTATAACAATAGTGTTATAGTCCATCATTTCCTTACTTCTTGTGATATCCCGGGAATTTCAAGCAAATTTAAATTTGATAATCTCTTTTAATAAATTATTAAAATTGATTAATTTTTTATTTAAAACAATAATAATAATTGTGTTGTATATATAAAGATTTTAAATGAAATTATTTTATACAAGTTGAAATTGTATTTGTTTAAATATATGTATATATCAAATAGATTTTAAATGGGATTCAAAATTGAATTTGAATTTGGATATTTAAAATTTGAAATTAAAAAGATATATATATATCTAAATTTATGCTTTGGTTTTAAAATGTATTTTATTTGATTTTATTAGGAACATAAATTGTTTATATTATTTTCTTTTTAAAGGGATTTATTTATATAAATTAAAATATGTATTTATAAATTAGAAAATTAATTATAAATGCTTTATAAAAAATTTAAAAATCTAATTATGCATGAAAGTTACATGTGTTAACTTATAATTATTCTTATTAACATGTGTTAGAAAATTATCTAAGTATTATGACAAGTGTTAACAAATTATACAAGTGTCTTTAATTATTTTATTTTTAAAAATTAAATAAAAATAAAACCGAGAGATATAAAAATCTCTCCACTCTCCTCTCTCGTTTTTCTTTACCTATTTTTTTTCAAAACACTTAGTGAAAGAAATAACCTGTAAAACAAATTCCGTAAAACTAAATCAAGATTTCAAGCCATTCTCTTTGCAAATTCAAGATTAAAAGCAAATTCAAATTCAAGAACTACCACTCCAAATTATAAACAAGAGGAGGAAGATATGTAGGCATCATCACCTCAGTTTCAAGGCTTAAAGCATCAAATCAACTCAACTGTTTAGTTTTAAAAATCACTACAATTCAAGTTCCAGATTTCAATCCTTTTATCAAAACTCTCTAGTTTAGCATCTGCTTCAAAACTGTCAGGTGAGTAAACTTTAAAAAAAATAAGTTTAAGTAAAATTTAATCTGTGTATGAAATTATTTTTTTTATATTGTGCTTGCATGTGAATATATATATATATATATATATATATATGTATGTATGTATGTATGTATGTATGTATGTATATATGTGTGTTAGTTCTGTGCATGCTAGTTGTAGGTCTGTTACCCTCAGTTTTAGACTACAGAGTTTAAAAAAACAAGCAAAAATCCAAAATTCTGCATCTACTTGCAATTAGGTTTTAAGATTTAACAAAATAAGTTTGTGTAAATATAATTCAAGTTTTTAAAACATGTTTAAGTATGTTTAATTTGGAAATCTGCTGAAGTTAAGAAAATACAGTAAGATTTTAAAAAGAATGATAAAAGAAAACAATTTAATTGGTGGATTCAAACATGCAACTTGAATCATCTCTGGAAAATGTGATTTTTAAAACAAGATTCATGGATTTTAGTTGGGTTTTGGGGTTGCATTTTGGTGATGACCAGAGAAGTTCTTTTGAGCAAAATCAGGTGACTGGGTGTTTTCTGGCGATTGGGGTCTTCGCTAGAGAGGGCCGCGATGTAGGAGAGCTTGGAAAAAATGCCAAGTGGGTTTCTTATCACCTGTGGCGTCGGTGGTCGGTGGGTTTTGTTTTAAACCCTAATTTTGGGTTAGGATCAGAATTGGGATGACGGTGTTATCTATGGCGCATTGAGTGGCTTCGGACTAGGTTCGTTGGTGGCGTGGAGGTCTAGCGAGGCTGAGGATGGAATTTTATGACCTCTGGTGATTGACATTAGGTGATCGAGGCGTTTTCAGGCAAGGTGGTGGTGCCTGGAATGGTTCGAATTGCCTCGTTTTTGATTTGATTTTTGGGGTAGCGAATTGCCGTGACGATCAGTGACTTATTGAGGATGGTCAGGAGGTGCCAGAGCATAGTCGGCGATGGTGCACGTGCACCTAGTTTCTGTGTGCATTGATGATTGGGAACAAAGAGAGCTTCCTCGGGTCGTAGCTCGTGTATTTGTGGGTTGGACTCGAAGTTGTTTCGAGTAGTTCGAGCTTGTTTTTTATGAACTGTTTTAAAACTTAACTAAAAAAAAGGAAAGGGGAGATGAAGAAGAAAACTCGAGTCAGGTCTTGAGTGAGGGTCAGGTCGAACCCGAAGTTAAGTTGAAAATGTTTTAAAAAGCTTTTGAAAGCTAGTTTTTAAAATTAGATTAAAATCTGGTTTAAACTATTTAAATGATACATGTTTTAAAATATTTTGAACAAAGAGATTTTATGGTTTGTTAATTAGAATTTGAGAAATGTTAAGTATTTTTAAAAATTAATTTTTTAAAAGTAATTAAAAATAAATTAAGATGGAATGTTTTTAAACATGTATTAATTTGAAGTAATTAATGAAATTGTTTTATCTTGAAAGTTAGTTAAGTTTTTATAATTAAAGATTACTTAAATTAATAAGGTAATTAAAGTTAAATTAATTAATAATTTAGGATTAATTAATTTATAAAGGTTTAAGGATTAATTAATTGTTAATTTAGAATTAATTAATTTATAATTAGAGGCTAATTAATTAGATAATTAAAGATCAATTAATCAATGATTAGAATAAATTAATCAAGTTATTAAGGTTAATTAATTATGGATAATTCATTAAGTAAATAAGATTAATTAATTTATAATTTGAATTAATTAATTAAGTAATTAAGATAAATTAATTTATAATTTGAAATTAATTAATTAAGTAATTAATTAAGATTAATTAATTTTTAATTAAGGATTGATTAATTGTTAATTAAGGATTGATTAACCAATAATTAAGGATTAATTCATTTATAATTAAGTTTTATTAATTAATAATTAAGGTTATTAATTAATAGTTAAAGTATAATTAATTAATTAAAGATTAATTAATGATTGATTACAAGGTTAAGTGAGAAGTGATTAATTAATTAATGATTGATTATAAGGTTAAGTGTGAAGTGATTAATTAATTAGTGATTGTAATTAATTAATGATTGATAAGCAAGGTTAATTGATAATTCTTAAAGTAATTAATTAAATTTGAATTAATTAAATTAATTGTAATATGGATTAAAGATGCTTGCTTACGAATGATTGTTTTGAATAGAATGTTTGGATTTGGTTGATATCTATGGGATGATAATCTATGATATTTTGTGATGAGATATTGAATATATCAGTGATAGATGTATGTTGTTATCTATGAATAATGCTGTGTGAATTCGATATTTTTAAATTGAATTGAATTATTTAAATCCTTAAACAACTTGACCTTTAAGATGGCGTTCGGATTTCGATGAGACCGGGATTGGATATCAAGTTTGATTATCCGGAAACCACATCGATCCAAGTTAAACGATAGGTCATGACATCTCAAAGTGAAGATCGAGATGGAGTTTCAAAGTGTAAGGGTTATTGTCGTTAACTCTGAGGGTGATTCCAAAATGAGTGTAACGAGATAATGCCTTCGGTTTCGTTCGAACTCGAAATGATATTGTATGGATTGAATGTTATCAGACCTCGTCAATGGAGGACGATGAGCATTCCAAGATGTATTCTTTAAAGGTAATCATAGCCTCAAGCCTCATCAACCGAGAATGGCTAAAACAAGGGAGGTGCAGCAAGGTTAAGTGGGTAGCACCCAAGTAGGACGAGATTCACCCCAATCTACAGGTCCCTTTTTATTTCGGCTGTGTGGGCAGTTATTGACCACAACTACAAGGTTTTCTTTTTCAGGACTGTCCAGTAAGGGATGGTTCCGGCCTTGTGTTGTTGGGGATCGGGAGGGATACTCGGTAAGCTGATCTAGGCCACGTACTGTAACTGTGAAGACCCGCAAATCCGTACTCCTTGAATATACACTAATCTCCGTAGATTAATTCAAGATGAACAGAAATACGAATTCTCAATGTTTAAGAAAAAGAAAAAGATAAAAGAAGAGATAAGAAGATAGAAAATAGAGAGAAAAAAATAGAAAATAGAACGGAACAGAAAACAACAGAACAATTACAGAATCTCACAATTCGCAGCGGAACAACATATAATAGATAAATGAATAATCTTTAAACAAAGAACTATATCAGTTATTACATTTTATACATTACATCATATCATCAGAGTGTACAACAATATACAACAACAAACAATGTAGCGGAAAAAGAAATACTATATAAATTAGTAATACGCCATGCCATCCAGCTTGCCTCCAGCAACTCCAGAATATCCTGATAAACCTAACTCTTGACTGCCCGTGTGGAAATTGGTGGGCACCCAGAGTTTAGGAAGGAAAACAATAAACTCCGAGTCAGTCATGAGACTGGTGTGAGAACTCAAAACAGTTTATTTATCTTTTAAATCAAAATAGAGGAATATTTTTAAAGTCAATTCGCAATGCTTTTAAAAATGAGACTACCATAAGGCCTCCCGCACACACACACAATGCAAACGCAGAATCGGAGGAGATTTCTCCTTATGATAGTCAAAGATGCTTGATACGCATTAAAAAGAACATTTGATATTATTATTAGTGCATAGTGTAGGAAAAATTTATTTCGAAAGTAGAATATAAATCTTAGCCAGCATAGACATTTCGAACTATGCCTACTATAGCTAACTATGTTCAATAGCAGGTTACCGCCACATTCCATAGCAGGTTATACAACTAAAACCGTACAAGTCTCGTATTGTTTCTTTGGATTTCCAATGAATGATCAGGCCAAGGAACTTCCCATTGCCACATGAGAATGCCTCTGGATGGACATCCCCGAGAACCAAACCGGATCTCTACCAACACAAGGCCGGGTTACCCCTAACTGAGTAACAACTGACCGAATATGCCATCCCCCGGTCCTTTGGGACCTTTCACCGAGCGCTCGTAATCAATTCACACAATCATAAAGTGTTTTCAACATGAGTAAGTATCTGGGCTCCATACCATGATACCACCCTTTTCCAGAAGGAAATGCACATATCCTAAAGGGCGCTACCCCTCATAACCTTGCCGCATCTTTCCTGTTTTGACCATTCCCGAGGTGTGAGGCTCGACGAAGTCTCGTCCACAAAAACATACTTTATACAAAAGCCATGCTTTGGGTCAACAAATGATCATAGAAATGATCACTAAGATAGACGATCAAACAAATTATCCTATCACAAATAATCAACACAATGATCATTTCACAGCAACACTCAGCATGTCACATTACCAAATTGGGAATATATCGCTGATAACCTTCAACTACATAACCTCTGAGCTCGTACGTCTCAGAGAAGGGTGTTAAGCTAAAAGAATAAATTCTCCGCCACTAACAGAAATATATTTGAAAGAAATTGGCTTTATATCTCAATTTGTAATGTCAGACATACAATCCATACAAGTCTGTTCCGGGCTCGAACAGAACCGAAGGCACTTCTTACGAAGCCCTTGCAATCCGGGTATTCACAATCTCGATCGAATTTTCCATCACTTAGGAAATCTCTATACCAGGAGATACCCAGTGCAGAGACAATCGATAGGTCATCCAATCGCTTTCGCAAATACCCGGTCTTCAACACCGGTCATCAAATGCAATTCATAACGACGTATCACATATTCGGAATGGGTTATACGACCCCATGGTCCTTTCCCGGTTAACCCGAATAGTGAGCGCTTATTCAAAAATAAGTGTGGCATTTAAATTCAAGCAAATCACATCAATTACCCATTCAAAGGGAAATATTGATAGTCGGTTATTGAACTATCAATGGATATGCACACATCACCAGTTTCCAAATAATTTTCCAAATTATTTATTTTCCAAAATATCTTTACAAGATATATTATTTTCAATACCTCAAAAATAAATCAATATTTATTTTCATACAAATTCCACTCTCTTTTATAAATTCCATTGTGAATTTTCATTCTAAAATATTCATGAATATATGACTTCAATTCGATTTCTAATATTCATTTTCAATTTATCTTCAAAAAGATAAATTCAAAATATTCACTTAATATTGGAAAACATTTCCATACTTATTAAATAAGTAATTCACAAATCTTTTTATTTTCTACACTTGGAAAATATTCAATATACTTAAATCGAGATTAAGTATATATTTCATTCTTTAAGGAAATCATTCTCTTAAACATATTTATTTGGGCCAAAACGAATGTTACGTAAAACATCGTTACGACAACCCAAAATCACTAGTATAGGGATTCGAAGTTAAAATAGATATATAAATCCCAATACTATACAAAACATTTCCTTTCGGAAATCATTTACTATAACAACAGTGTTATAGTCCACCATTTCCTTTTATTTCTCGAAAACGTCTATTTCAACAATAAATGTTGAAATCTATGGTTTCGAATCTCAACACATTTTAAAACATCGTTAGATCATTTTAATTCTATTTAAAACATCAAATCTAAACATATTCTTTAACATATTATTCACTATTCAAAAACGTGAATATACTACGTTAACTAATTTCATCATTTCTATACATTTTATTTCAAAGGATTATTCACAGTCAAAACGTGAATATAACTCCATTAATAGGTTACAACAATTTACTTATCAAAATAAGTCGTTTGTGAATTTATAAAACAACGTTTATAAATTCTATTTCTATTTATTTTACCACAACTTCCTTTTATAAATTCCTTTATTAACCTATTCGATTTATAACTCAATTATAAACCAAAGGTCTATATTATAAGTTAAATACTTAGAATTTATTTGTTTGCACCATCGTTCCTTTGAACTTCATAATTATAAATCTTATAACTTATAAGATTCAATTATTTATCCAAATATATTCTTTAATAATTTCACAAAATTTATAAATCTTACTATTTATAAATTTCATTTATAACTTCACCATTTATAATTTTATAAATTCAATTCACTTATGCAATCCACTTTCACTTCATTCAAACACTTATAAAAACTCGTTTTATAATTCAAATACTTTCATTTATAAATTATCAATTTATAAATCTTTTTATATAAATCAATTTATATTATTCTTTTAAAACATCTTTAATCTCCTTTATAATTTCATCATTTTTATTCATAAAATAATTAAATTTTATAAATCCTATATTTTCAACTTTTCATAATAAATTCAAAAATCCCGATTAAACTATTTTATAAAATCATTAATCCCATATTTTCAAAAATCAGCCTTTTACTATATTTCTCAAAAATTCATAATCCTTATAACATTAAAAATTATATCGTTTATTTATTTAAAATGAATCAATTTCCAAACATATAGTATATTTTCAAAAATCACTTTAAAAATCATTTTAAAATTCCAAAACTTGGTCCAATGATGCTACATACCAAATAGTCAATCACAACAACAACGATATCATATATCGATATGATAATCCATCAAATATCAAAATATCTGAAATCAAATAAATACTGTTGAGGAATCCAGTTGGATCCCTCCAACCTGTTTTCCTGCATCCACAAACATTAGCACAATACCAATTCCGCTCCAGTACGAAATTATCGCGGTATATGGGATTTAAAATATTATCCGCTTAATAGACGGCGCAATAGGGTCTCATCCGCTATACAAATGCGGGAAATCAACAACTCCAATATATACATATGCCAATATATATATATTGCTATTATATATAATACCAATTTCACTGTTTATGAAATATTCGTGGTATATGTTTTTAATAAATAACATCCGCTTACTAACGGCGCATAATGTCTATTTTAACAATCAATAGATAACAATCATCATTCAAACATGCATTCAAATATTTTAAATCTAACTATTTAAAATGAAATCGAAACTGATTCGATTGAGTGAGAAGTTCTCACCTTGATTGTAATTTCGTTTTAGCGATTTATTTCGAATAAAATTAAACGGACGTTTAATTTTACCCGAAATTCTCACTAACTCCTAACGACTCCAATCCAATTTCATCGCGTAGTTCTTGTCCATACGATTCCAACGCAACTGGTTTCGCGCGGTTTCGACCTCGTATGAAAAAGATATGCATTTATGAAGTTACACACGATTTTAACTTACTAATTACAACATAATTTTAATTGATTTTAACATACACTCATCATCACCCTCCATTCCCAAATCCAACACATCAGGCCGTCCATACCCTTCTCTCCTCTTCACGTTTTCACGTCTCCAGGCCGAGCACGCAACCCCTAAATTCGACATTAGGGTTTAATTATGCAACTCCGTCGCTCATCTATACTTCGATCAGGATATACCAATGGAATCGCCTCACCTTCCTCCATCTACGACTGCAAAGCCATGAAGCTCGGCCATCCCCCTTTGAGTGCACACGCAAATGAACGGCCACGCACGCAGCCACCTCCCCACCTCCACGTGACGCCAAACCCCATCATCACCGTATAGATCGAAAGCTCTCGTCGAGCTCTACATGTTTGTAGTTGATCACTTCTTCTAATTGTTTGTAGATTGGGAGTGATTGAGGGGGAAAGGAGGATGATTTCTGGCCTTTGGTTTCTATGGTGGCAGCTAGGTTTAGGAATTAGGGTTTTATTATTTTTTTTCTAATTTATGAGAGAGAGGGGGCTATTTATAGAAGAACGAACGACACTATTCATTCCCGAAATTCCGAACTCCGATTTACGTGTCGTAACCAGCGTTTCTAGGGTTTACCCCGCGTTCCGAACACAATGGAACAGGTTTCGGAAGCTAATTCGGACATCTGTGTGAGTTATGGCAATAAACGTTCAATTTAAATTAAACCGATTTAAACGATTTTCTAGGCGTTTTAATTTGTACCGAACAAACGGTAAATCCAATTGACACGAAATTTGAAACCTTACAATAATATCACATTACGGATCCGATGAAACTGGTTTCGTCGAAATCCGAGACTTTTTGAAAAATGGCTATTTTAACTCGCCAAATTAAAATTAAAAATAATTCGATGAGTTTCGAGCTGCCACGATCAAACGATAATTCCGATTGCTACGAAAATTAAAATCCGATAATAACTAACTATTACGGATCCAATGGAACTGGTTTCGTCCAATTCTGAGACTGTTCAAAAATTGACTATTTTCACTAGTCGATTTTAATATTAAAATATTCAATTTTCACAAATTAACTTTAAATTCGATTTTAAAAGTTCTAAAATATCATTCTAACTCCAACATGATAAAATAAAATTTTACAAATCATTTTCAATCATTTTTAACCCAATTTTCAATTATTTTCATAATTTAACATATTAAATTATCGATTTAATTATTCAATTAAACCCAATTATTCGAATAAAAATTTATTCGACTTATAAATTCACTTATTAATATTTAAAATTAAATAAATATTCAAATTTTAATTAAATAAAATTCTGGGTCGTTACAGTACGGGCGATACCCCAGTAGCCCTGCCATTGTATGGAATCCAATCTCCAATAAGTGCCTGTACGGTTTTGATTGTGCCCAACTATGTTAGAAGGTGAGATGTAAGCATTCCACCTATTTCTGTACTTTATATTAAAAGCCCTAGACCCTATTATAATATCACTAGATTTCCTATCAAATATTATGGTTAGCTTAAGGTAAAAACTTACCCATGTTTATGTGTGGGAAGTCTTATGTGATACCTTTGTTTTCAAATGATTTTAAAGTTAAACAACTTTAACCATTTTCTCACACCAGACCCTTGTCTGACCCGGAGTTTATTCTATTTTTCTTAAACTCTTGGGTACTCAAATTTTTATGAGTAGCCAAGTGATCAGGTTAGGATTGACAATATTTTAGAAGCTGGGATCTGGAGTCCAGACGTATCTATCTATATCTTTCCGTTGTGTTATGACTTTTGGATGTTGTATTTTGGATGTAATGGTTAGACAGGCCTTTATAACTGTCTAATGTAATGAAGTTGTATTATTTTGTGTACTCTGATATGTAAGACTATGTAATGGATATGTGAAATATATTATATTTTGTTCCATTTCCGCTGTGAGATTTTGATGTTGCTGTTCTTTCTTTCTATCTTTTCTATCTATATCTATTTCTTTTCTTATTGATGATGCATCTTTCTGTGGAATGAAAGGCAGGTCGTCACACTTCTCGAAAATGTGTATTTCAACAATGAATGTTGAAATCTATGGTATCGATACTTAACACATTTTAAAATATCTTTAAACCGTTTTAACTCCATTTACAAAATACCACTTCCCAAAAATATCCATTTTATTTAGTATATTTTTCGCTGTCCAAAATCATGAATATAATTCTCTTATATAAATTTAATATTTCTATACATTTATTAAAGGATTATCCACTGTCCAAAATCGTGGATATAATTCCCTTACCGAATGCTTTACTTATACACATTTTATTAAAGGATTATCCACTATCCAAAATCATGGATGAGATTCCTTTAATAAACTTCAATATTTAACTTATCAAATTTAATTGATTTCGGATTCATAAAACAATGTTTATAAATTCACATTTCTATATTATAAAAACTTCACTATACAAAATTTCTTTATTAACAACTTCCATTAATTACTCAATTACATGTCAAAATCCAATTTATAAGTAAAGTACTTATAAATTCATTTATTTACAAAATCATTCTTTTTATAACATTATCAATTCATAAATCTGGAAATCTTATTTACTTATAAAGTAAATAATAACTTTATTTTAACATTTATAGAACTCCTTAATAATTC
This sequence comes from Allium cepa, assembly GCA_030765085.1. NCBI lineage: Eukaryota > Viridiplantae > Streptophyta > Magnoliopsida > Asparagales > Amaryllidaceae > Allium > Allium cepa. The sequence continues at coordinate 162,407,804 of CM060939.1, forward strand.
CAGTATTTTGATTTATAAAATATCAATTTTACAAATCTTATATATAAAAACCATTTATAATAATTCAAAAGTCCCAATTTAAATGATTTACAAAATAGTTAACTCCATATTTCAAAAATCACATTCTGTTTACATTTCCCAAAACTCATAATTTTTATAACAATAAAAATTATAACTTTCATTCATTTAAAATAAATCAATTTCCTTAACAATTCAAAAATTAATGAAACATCTATTTTCAAAATCACTTTAAAAATCCTTTTCAATTTGAAATCATCACTTCAACATTTTTAAAATTTCAAAAATAGGCCCAATGCTGCAATAGCACTAAATATGTAACGATCTGGTTTTAAGCCAAATTTAGTTTGAAAATTAATAATTTTTTTGGGTTTATTCGTGAATTAATTTGAATTTTTTCCAAATTAAATAAGATATGTGTTTATTTATATATGTATATAAATTAATTGTAAATTGAATTTTGGTTTGAAATTCAAAAATAAATATTTTTGAGAAATAATTTGAATTTGAAAACTCTATAATTTAAAACTAATAAAATTTGTCTTCTAATTATAATATATATGTATATATATTTGGAAGATATATTTTGAATTAAATATAATAATTTTCAAAAGGTTATTTAAAGGTTAAATTCATATATATATATATACATGCTTATTTATTAATGTGTAATTATGTTTTAAAATCAATTTCTTTAAAGTTATAAAATATTATAAAAGGGAGTGCATTAATTAATTATAGGAAATATAAAAAGAAATATATATATATATATATATATATATATATAAAAGAAAAATTGAAAATATGAATAGAAAATTACATAAAAATATATTTAAACACATAAATACATGTGTAAGCATTATAAACAAAAAGATTTACAAATGTAACTATTTAATAACATGAAGATACAAATGTAAAACATGAAAACAAGAAATATACAAGTGTCATGTTTAATTCATCATCTTTTATTTTTAAAAATAAAAGGAAAACAAGATTTATATATGCATCTATCTCCTTCTATTCTCATTTTCTTCTATCCCCCATTTTTTTCAAATTTTGTTACAAACCTGAAAAACTACAAAACCAGAAAATAAAATCAACAATCAAAACCGAATCAAATACAACAACTCTTTCAATGATCAGTTTCAACCTAAGCAAAGCTAAGTTCAACTCAAACATCAAACCAAAGATTCAAGTTCAGAATCAAAGACAAGCTTCCAGATCGAAATCAAAGTCCAGGCTTCATTTCTTTTTACTTCTCAATCTTTCACCTTCTCTATTTCTAAACTGGAAACTAAAAAGAACAGAAAAAATAAAACCTATAAACTAAAGAGAAGATCAATTCAACAACAATTTCAACTGAGCAATTCAAAGATCAGATCAACTCAACATGTATTCAACTCAGTATCAAACCTGAGCAAATTCAAATGCAAAGAATCAATGGCAAGCAGTAGTTTCAAAATAAGATCCAAGCTTCCGTTTCAAATCAAGTTCCAGGTCTAAGCATAGGCTCTTCTTCTCTGTTTTTTATTCCAGGTGAGCAAACTAACCCACTTAAGCTTGAATCTGTGATATATCTTGATGTTATACTTGTTGTTGTTGAGAAAAATGTTGTATAGAATGGAAATATATCTGCATGTGTGTATATATATATTTATGTGAATTAAAATATGCAAGTACAGGCATATATGCATGTTCTTGTGTTCACAGGCTAGAAACAAAATCAAAATCAAAATCAAAATCTCTTAGATCATTCACATATAAGCTTAGATGTATAAATGAAAAATGCTTGAATTAACAAGATATTTGTTTTAAAAATAGTTTCCAGTTAAAATTTTGAGTAAATATTTCTAAAAAATTTACTGAGATAATAAATTCAAGTCGAAAATTAGACCTTTAAATTTGCAAGTTTTGATTATATAAACTATTTTGAATTTGAAAATGATGATTTTAAATAATAAAATCTAGATTTTGATGCCCCACCTCTATACTCACGCTAACCAAGGACACTACGAGGTGATGCCGTCAACTAGCACGAAGAATAAGGCTTTTGAGGAGCGACCATCCGTGTAATTGCTTTGTGAGAGTACCGATATGTCAGATTGTATAACATGCATTTCATTTCAAGAGGAAAACCGGCATATCAAATACAAACTCAAAGCAACTACATAGTGGCTATTTGGTCTTCGAAAACAAATATAGAAATAAGCATAACACAAATCAGTCACAGATATCCATATCACAAAGGTGGAAAAAGATATGAATATATCACATAAAAGTGTACATCTAAGTAGTGGTCATTCAAGATCCACTACATCACAAAAGAATAGGTACAAGTGCTACAAAAAGAATATGTATACATCCAGGATTCTCTATCTCGAATGTATAATGACAAAAACTACTAAACTAAGTAGTTAGACAAAAGTCAGGTGATGGTCCTAGATAAGGAGTCAAGCAGAAGCACCTGCAACATCTCAGTCTGACCTGAGTATTATTTAATATGAAAATAACAAACAGATCAGTCTAGCTATAAATATCAGATAAAATGAGATAGAATAAGAGATATAACAAAAACGTATGATAGTAATAATGCCATACTATGAAAAGTATGCATTAATCAATAACAAAAATCATACAATATCTCAAGAATCTCAGAACAGCAAAAAGAATGTCATATTCTTTATGTTATTCACCAAACCATAAATATTGACAAACATGTCAATGCCAATTGCAAGAATTGGTGAAACACAAATTCTAGAAATCATCAATTAGACATCCAGAAATCACAAAGGGGGAGGCCTATCACAAACGGGAGCATGAAAACTCACCAACATGTGCATCACAAACGGGTCGCTAACCCATGGTCGCTAACCATAGAGCCAGTGCAACGACGTAGTACAATAACGGTACTCCCGAGGAACTTGAAACTCAAATAATTCGAAACAACGACATAGTACAATCGTACGCCCGATGAACCTGATAAGCCAGTAGAACGATGTAGTACAACGGTACAACTGGTAAACCGAACTCCATAAAAGAACATGGGTCGCTAGCCCACAAAAATGAGTCGAAACTCCAACGAACCCATAGGTCGTTAGCCTATAAAAGAAATGAGACGAAACTCAATAAAACGAGGTATAGTCCTCTACGTGGACAAAGAGACATAGCATATCGCTAGTCTAAATCACAAAATGATCATCATTGATCAATAAAAAGTGTGAATTACACTAGGCTAGCAAATAAATGAGTTTAGCTTCATGTCCCATAAGCATTGGCTTGGCTTAAATATTTACGAACAAATTGTAGATCTCCACTCAAAAATTTTCACAAGATTTTAAATCGAACAAATCCAAAAATTAACCAATGAAGTAAACGTAAGCGTTTCATACCACTTTTTTTACTAAGCCGTTTAATTAGATTTTCTCATACGAACGAGGTAAAGGTTTGTATATACTAATAGGTTGGAAAACGGTTTTAATAAATGAGCTTTGTATTAAAATAGTGTTGAAATCGTTTTGATGAAAGGGTTTTGATATTTACTACTAGTATAGAAACCATTGCATTTTAAAGTGACAAACCATAGAAATGATTGTAGAAGCAATCAATCAGCAGAAATTCACATTTGAAGACGTGAATTAAATCCAAAGAAATCGATACAAAATCCATCAAAATGGATATTCCCGAAATCCCGAAAAAGAAGTTATCAAAATCAACGAAGGTGATAACAACAAATCGGATCCACTAGAATCGATTAAAAATTGGAAATCCACACAAAAAGGCAGAACTGGCTGAGACAGCAGATTCAGTCAACTGGAGCAGGATGGTCAGTCGACTGTGTTATGCTTGGAAACTTTCAGTTTTCAAGTGCAGTCGATTGGACCATAGTGGTTAGTCGACTGATACTGGCTCAAGAAATTTCCTGGGTTCTGTTCAGTCGACTGACTTCCAGGTCCAGTCCACTGAACTGGAATTTCCAGTATTTTCAGCCTAGCCCCAATGAAGGGCGAAAACCAAACGGAGGCGATCGAATGAGCAATGACGACTAGGGATTTATGCAACGCGACAACCCAGCCTTATAGGCTATTCGACACACCCCAAAAACATGTCCAAACAGCCATAATAGGATTTTCATAAATTGGACAACAAGAATCAAAAACTGGAAAATTCACCAAATCCATTCAAATCGAAAGCAAATGAACATGAATAGATGCTAGGAATTCATACCTAACAACAATGAAATCTATAGACATAGATGTGAGTTTCAAAAACTCACATTTTACTCAAAAACAATGAAGAAGAAGCTTGAAAACAAAGGGAAGGTCAACTACTCTTCAACGTCAACTCTAAAAGCTCCGATCTAAGATCATAAGCAAATAATTTGTAAGTTAGGTTATAGGAAATTTCTGAAATTGGTGAGAGATTGAGATGGAGAAGAAGAAGAGGATGCTTACCTAAGCTTCTCTTTGATTTTGGAGCTAGAACTTGAATTTGCAAAGGAAATTAGGGCTTAGAATTTTAATTTCCAATCTCTTCCCCCATTTTTACTAAAGTTTGTAGTGTTATGAAAATAATTGAATGAATGAAGAGGAGAGGGGGGTGGAGGTAGGGTATAAGTTGAGTTGGGTTAGTGGCCTGAAACCCAAACCCAAGCCCTAAGTGAAAGCGTCAAAATTCTGCTCAACTCCAAACATATCGATGTTTACACTCAAAAAGGTCGCAAATGCCATTTTGGACTCAATGGAAAGGGTCTCGAGTCCTAATTCGACAGTTTGCAAAAATTAGCATTTCGGGCTTAAATCCGACTAACGATGCTATATTTAAATAAAATATTTAAATATACATCGTAAAATATGCGGGTTGTTACAGACTCCCCTCCTTAAAGAAATTGCGTCCTCGAAATACTTAAGAAGAAAATAAAAAGTAACAACCATAAACGAATATCAACACAAACAAAATTTGAAATAAGAAGTTCACCTTAAAGAGCACGAGAGAGTAAGTTGGATGTGTTCGCTCGATGAATTCTCCGGATTCCCAAGAGCAATCCTTGGGATTCGAGAACCATTGAACTTTCACAAGAGGAACATCTTTATTTCGAAGGCGTTTAACCTTCGAAGCAATGATACGAATATGATGTTGCTCATAAGTAAAATTAGGCAAAACTTCAATTTTTTCAATAACATTGGGCTCAAAAATAGAATCGGAATCTTGAAGGCACTTCCGTAGTTGAGAAACGTGGAATACGTCATGAATAACAGAGAACTGAGCTGGTAATAAAAGGCGATAAGCCACGGAACCAATACGTTCGGTGATGGGAAATAGACCAATATATCGAGGTGCTAATTTTTTCGATCGACTGAAACGCACAACACCCTTCATATTTGAAACACGAATAAACACAAAATCTCCCATAGAAAATTCTAATTTCCTTCTTCGGTTATCGGCATAGGATTTTTGTCTACTTGGAGCTTCTTTCATCCTATGGCGAATAAGGTCAATCTTTTCTGTGGAATCACGAATAAAATCTGGATCTAAAACCAGCTTCTCACCGGCCTCAAGCCAACAACAAGGAGATCGACCTGGCCTTCAATAGAGTGCCTCAAAAGGAGCCATACCAATACTAGATTGGAAGCTATTATTATAGGAAAAATCAACAAGAGAAAAAGTATCTTTCCAACTTCCACCAAAATTAAGAACACATGCACGAAGAAGATCTTCAAGAGTTTGATTCACATGCTCGGTTTGTCCATCGGACTGAGGATGATAAGCGATTGTAAAATTAAGCTTCGTCCCCAAAGCCTTTTGAAGACTCATCCATAATCCACTAGTAAACAATGGATCACGATCACTAACAATAGAAGTAGGAACTCCATGCAATTTAACAATTTCTCTAATATAGAGTTTGTCCAAAAGAAGTGCGTGAAAGAAATGCAGATTACGGATCTTAAGGCTAGGATTAACACTAGACGGGGTGAATAGTGTTTATAAAGAATTACTAAATCTTTTTGAGTTTATGTTAATTTAGACACAGATGTATGCAATCTACAAATACAGGGATAATCACAGAAACAAACACAGATGCAGAAATAAAATAAAAGATGTAATGGAAAGAATACACCAGATTTTATACTGGTTCGGAGTTACCCTACATCCAGTCCCGCAACACAAGTACGGATTTCCTTTCAAAAGCAATTGTACAATTACACCCTCGATTTTAAGGCTACGAGGTACACCCTCCCGAATTTCAATCCTCGGGGTAGAGATACTTGATTTCCGGGCCATAAGTTTACCCAATTGATTTACCAAGGCTAGAATCACACCTTTTCTCGCTTGATTGATTTTCAAGGCCACAATCACACCTTTTCTCGCTTTATAGATTACAAAGAAGTCTATAACTCTGAATAGCACTGAGAACCTTGTTGAGATAGTGATAGAGAATCAAAGTAGAAAAGATCGAGTTCGATTCAATATTGATTTCGGTAGAGTAATGGTAAGAATGTGTATTAAGAAATGTGGAAGAAGAAGAGGAGTGAAAAACCAGAAAATCTGATATAAAATTCGTTGAAACTAACCCTTATTTATAGAAGAACAACAGTCATGTACATTCGTGAAGAGTAATGGCGAATAGACACTTCTTTTGTAATTTAAATTTTGAACTCAACTGACACCATGTCGACATAGTCACCATAGGCATGTCGACATCCCAAAGTAATTTTTGATGATTTGATTTTCTTTGAAAACAACCTTTATCTTATATTAAAACTATTTAAAACTTTATAAATATAATTGACTACAGTTATAATTCATAAGTAAATATAGAGAATAATATATATAGAATTTTATTATAATTTTATTTTTAAATATTAAGTATAAATATTTAAAAGTTAAATATATTATATTAAAAGATAGTTTAAAATCAGGAGTAATTTGACTTTGAAATTAAAGATAATTTTGAGACAAAAATTATTTAAAATCAGGATAGAGGGTTTTGAGTCTTTTAAAATGAAAGTTTTGAAATCATTTTGAAAACAAGATAATTTTGTAAAATCATTTGAATCAAAATTAGTGGACACAAAACAATGTTCCACTAGATTTTTCGTAGGTTCCATCCTACTTAGGGTTCCATCCCTTTAACAGGCTCGAAGTGGATTCCATTCTACGAATAAATTGGATTTTAAGATGCCAGTGCTATTCTATGAGTTTTAACAAAATTTCTAATTAAAGAATAAATTACTTCAATTATTGAACTCTTGATAATCTTGATACTCTTGAGTCTTTAATCTTGATATCTTGAATCTCTATACTGTACAGTCTTCATTCTTGGTACCTGCATGGTTAAATCCTGCATATACATATTTATCTAAACTTATAATGTTAGTATTTATAATTTATATTCTATTCTAATGTTGTTGTCATCAAAACCATCATCTCACGGATTAACAATCTCCCTATTTTTGATGATGACAACCTTTGTTTATAAGATATTTATTTCTATCTTAATAACTCTCCCTAAAACTAATAACTCCCCCTTAATCTATGCCTAATTACCCTATTTTATATTTCTCCCCCTTTGTCATCAACAAAAACAAACTCTAAACTTTATAACTCTCCCTAATTCTAATATTCTATGTGATTATAATGATAGTGTTATCATAAATAATTAACACTTAGATCTAATAATAAATCTAATCCTAAACTACTAACTATCTTAAGTATATAATAACTGTATAGTTATATGTATTTATAAGAAGAACGCATATGTAACAACCCGCAAATTAAACCGGTTTTAATAACGTTATTTACTGAAATTTTGCGTGGAATTTTAAAACGATAAAATTTCGAAATATAAATTTGATATTTGGAATGCGTCTAGTTAAACATAACAACTTAATCAGTTATGGAATTTTATTTCGTGCATAAATTTACTTCAATTTAATCAGTTAAAAAGCGATGAAAATAAAACTTTTTCGAAACCTAAATATTTTTACATAGAAAAATTCTAAATCATCTTCTGAGCAAGACGTCATTTTTTGTTTTTCCAAATTCGGACTTCTTTAGCTCCGTCGATCTTATTTTTCTGCGTTTTTCTTGTATTTTCCGCTAGTTGAAAATTCAAAATTTTATAATTCAATCGTACTACTGATATCAGTATACCGTTTTGATCGTCTAGTCATACTGATTTTCATAGTATATTCATTTGTGCAGTTCGAGGCCCGACTCACAACGGAATCTGTGGAAACGGTGACCGTATCGTTGACTATTTCGGGTCTTGTGAGTTTGGGTCCATTCAGGTTTCACGAGTATAACTAACAGCCACTTCTTTTATTATTTTATTTATTTCAACTTTGATTTTTCCTATTCCCATCACTGACTCCTCGTTCTTACCTATTCTTGATTTGTATTTTTTCTATAACGTTATATATTTTATTATGTAACTTGACAGCTCATTGCTTTAAACCAACTCATTCTTTTCTCCTTCTTTGTTTTCTCCTTCGGCTCTGAATAAAAAGATATCAAAGCTCGCATCACAGGCTTGTCCACTTTTCATCTATAGTCGAGAACACAAATAAAAAATAAAATAAAAATGATAACGGAGTTATATATATGAGCAGACCTAAGTTTCGTGTCCCTGTAGCATGCTCGGCCGTTCAAAAACCCGACACCTTCCTCCATCGCCTCAGCCAAACCATACTCCTTTCCTCCAACAATCACCCAAATCAACCATGTCATCGGACGATGCCATCGCCAACTCTAACGACACTAACACCACCAACAGCAACAGTCAGCAGCTCATCCAACCCGCCTCACTCTACTGCAGTCTCCGTTAAAAAAAACCTCCGGCCAAAGAACGCCACTCTAAAGTCGACGGCCGAGGCCGCTGCATCCGCATGCCAATCACCTACGCAGCCCGCAAGCTCGATCACAAATCCGACGACCAGACCATCGAGTGGCTCCTTCGCCATGCCGAGCCTTCCAAAATCGCTGCCACTGACACCGGAACTGCTCTGCCTCAAACATTTAAATCTATATATAGTTTTATTATGTATGCTCCACTATTTGGTGCTCGGCTTCTTCCGAAAGCAAGAAAGTTTGTTACGGAACTTGGATACAGTTTGCTTTCAAATTTTACACATATAATACATTATAAAAGAAGTATTTATTTCTATTAGATATTTGAATCGGTTTATACCAGCTAGAGCAACTTATTTGTATATGCATACTGAATTTTCATGGTAAGTTTACACATTTTATAAAGTATTTTATATATTAAAATGATATAAATATAAACAGAGTATATTTATTTTGTTTTGGAAGTATATTGAGTTTATTTCCTATTATCTAAATATATGTGAACTGTGTTACTGTCTATATTTTTGAACAATATGCACACACGTGAATATATAAGAAATTTAGAAAGTGAATTTTTATCTTCTATTTTGATTGTAAAGTGTTATACTAGTACATAAATTGGTACATATGTATGGGTCGAATTGTAAACCATTTATATTTCGTGCTGGTTAGTTGTATATATAGGTTATATTGGGTCTGTTAGTCACATATATACACCTCATATATGTCAGCACACAACTTAGTATATAGTTGCCAGCGCCTATTTGAGTCTACATTTTTTAAACCAATGGTGTAAGTACATCTATTTATTGTATATATTTATGTTTACAGTACCAAAGTTTTATATGAAGGATATGTTTATAACTTTATAGTGTCTACATTTATATAGGGTTTCTTACATGTTGCATACCGATTAGCTTGTATGGTGTCTGCAGTTGTATTTATAATTTTGTATGAGTATACACATATTTAAAGTAAAAAAATGTTTTGTCTTGTTTTATAAATTTTGCTTACATTATGTAAGTATATTTAATATGTATACATATTTTAATATGTATACGTTGTTTATATATGGGTCAGCATGCATTTGAATATATCTCAGTATATGTATATTGTCCAGTGATTTCATGTATCTGTATATATGGGGTTTTAGTTCCAACATTAGGTATATATATGTGGGAGGATATATATATGTGTTTTAAAGATGCGATATCGATTTCAGAATATATGTATTTTAATTTCCATACGTATTTTAATTTGATAATGGTTTAAGAAAATAATATAATAAATTAGCATATAATTTATTTCAATCTATTTTAAGTAGATTTTGATTTATTTCGTCTATCCCTCTTATCAGCTTATCCGTCAAATTCGTGTCAATCTGGCTTTGATTGGAATTCGTATTTCGATTCGTAACTCGATTTCATCGTCAAATCCTCTAGCCTCGAAAGGTGAACAATCACTCACGATTAATATTATTTTATTCATTAAATTTGATTTCAATTGAAACGACAATTGAAATATGCTGTTGTTAGTTATTTACACTGTTATATGCTATTACCTGTATCAGTTCACCCGTGACATCTGACATCACTATCTGTTATGTATGCAATAATAATACAGTTTGGCTGTGATTGATTGTTTGATGTTACAATGGACGTTAAATTGTAGATGTTGAAGTGATAATAGTACACAATTGAATTTGATATCGGATAGATAATAATTTAAATGGATATATGTGATGAATGTGACTATTTAAATTTGTTTGATATGACCCCTTTAAATGATAAATTAAATTGACTTAGAAATTGGTTAATTACACCTTGAACCGTTGAATGTATGTTGTATATTCGATATGGTATGAAATTGAATAATGGATGACAGGTGAAAAAAACCGTATAATTATTAGTGTAATAATCTTTAGTCTACATGAAATGATAGTGTAGATTCTAGAAATAATTATATTAATTTGCACAAACAACAATGTGAATTAATACGATTATTTCGGAATTATTTGAATTAATTATTGGATTGTCATTGATGGTTGCTATTGTTTGTTTATTTACTTTGACACCATCCCAGTTATCACACTGCAAGTTCCCTTTGCTATGATTTGGTTTTTGAATTGAATTGGAATCGGGTTGAAATGATAAATACCCAAATGGACTTGACCTAGGATAGAGAATTAAATAAAAACCCGATTGGTCAATAATTTGATTTAAAAATATAATAAAATTTTATTTGAATAAAATAATGAGGGTTTTAAATGAAGTTGGAATTTGAATTTTTAATGGAAGGAAAATGTTAATATTTAAAATCTGAAGCAAAATATTAACGTGGTAATTGATGTTAAGAACGTTGTTTAAAAATTAATTATTTAATAATTAAATTTGGATTTAAAAAAACAAATTTAGAATTGTTTGATAATTAAGTTTTGAAATTATTAATAATTAAGTTTTGAAATTATTAATAATTAAGCTTTGAAATTGGTAATGATTAAGATTCAAATTTATTTGACAATTTAATGAGATTGAATTGTTTAATAATTAAATTTAAATTGAATTCTTTATTTAGTAAATTGAACCTCTTGAATAAGTGAAACTAGTTCTTTATTAATCGAGTTTTGAAATTTGTAAGTAAGTAAATAAATATATGAAATTGAATTTCTTTAACAAGAAATAAATGCGTTTTAATGAAACAAATGCAAGGCTTGTGATTTAAAGAATTTAATTTGATGAATTTAACTTAATTAAATTTGTAACCTTTGATATAATGATGTTGAACGTAAGTGATTGATTTAATGAATTGGAAATTGTTTAAGGGATACATTAGCTTAACGAATATTGAATGAAATGGATAAATGAATTTAAAATTCATTGGAATGTTAAATTAAATTAATTTAAATGATTTCAGAATGAAACTTATATACGAAATTGAATCAATATTGAATTGTTTGAATAAAAATTGAAATCGAATTATAAGATTTTGAAATAGTAATTTTGAAGTTTGAAATGTAAATTATAGGAATTGTTTTAGAAAGACAAATGAAATGTTGATGTAAAAATTCTAACTGGAATGGAAATTGACTTGGTTTTGAAATTTGTTAAATGACCAATCGGTGTAATAATTACGAAAGTTATTAAAGAGACCGGAATCAGTTATTATAACGACCCGCTATTTTGGACTATTCGTATCCGCACATGTCGGACTTGAATAATTCAAAATACCGAATTGTTAATTTAAAATTTGGCAAAACTCAGATATACAGTAAATAAATAATCACAGAATCACAGACACAGAGTAATAATATGCAGCGGAAGTAAAAGAGATAGTAGTTCATGAAGCTACTATATAAATATATAAGATACATCAGAGTTTACACAAGTTACAACAGAAATCTCGAATACAATAGTCAACTATAAGAATCAGAATACATCACTGGAATCATCGAATATCTGAAAGCTGGATAGATAGCTGGATCTCCAAGCGAAGCTCCAACTCCAAAGGCGAGCCTCAAAAGCTGAACCACTCAGTCTGACCCGAGCGTAAAGCAAAACACAAAACACTCGAGTCAGGATTAATATTCTTATATCAATAAATCCAACTCAAATGAAATAGCAATCGAAATACAAGTAACTCAAAGGATGTTGGAATCACCATCCTTTAAGGATCCGTTAAACTATCTACTAGATAGTAGTGTACGCTAAATAGATAATGTCTATCAGTAATATAAAATATCAAAATAGTGTTAAGGCGTTACCATTATCCCCCTTAACACATTTTATATAATGTCATAGTCTATACAGCACTGTAAACTCCACCGTAAACTAGTGGGATATCAGGGAGTACTCCATAGGTATAACACAAAACAAATTCGTAGTGGTCGCGTATATAGGGATACAAGTATGACAAGGCACATGAGGCAATACCCAAGGTAGTGAAACTACCATTTGCCTGATCCGGACTGGTGAGAACGCATCGCCGCAGCGATCGCAACACCGCGAAACAACACTCCTGAAAAGTACGAGGGTGCACCAATCAATCACAAGTAATGAGTAGTAGTTACGAAGAAGTGTGCTCGCTCGAGGTGGCTAACCCCATTTGGCCCGGCACGGCTCCTGATTTTAGTCATTTCCAATTTGACACAAGTGTCAAGGCTATCCATTATCGTTCACTTTCTTCAGTCATCACGTACATCATTCCAACCACTTCATTCTGGATCATCACTTCGCGTATAGTTATTAAAGTGGTTTTCGGTTTAGATAGAGAGTATATCCATAACCGATTCCGGTTTCTTTAATAACTTTCGTAATTATTACACCAATTGGTCGTTTAATATAATTCAAACCAAATCAATTTCGATTTCGATTTCAATTCGTAAATCAACATTTCGTTTGTCTTCTAAATCAATTTCCAAAATTTACGTTCAAAACTTCCAAATTACCATTTCAAAATCTTATAATTCGATTTCAACTTTTATTTTAACAATTCAAATATTGATTCAAGTTCGTATATAAGTTTCATCCCGAAATCATTTAAAAGGTTTTAATTTTCATTCAAATTAAATTAAATTTATTTATCGATTTCATTCAATACTCGCTAAGTAAATTTTATCCTTCAAAACAACTTCTACTTAAATTCCACTTCATTTAAATCAATTACTTACGTTCAACTTCATTACATAAAACTTCAAATTGAATAAATTAGATTCGTCTAATCAATTCTTTAAATTACAAGTTTTACGTTAATTTCAATAAATCCCATTCATTTCAATAAATCACATTTTATTTCTTGTTAAAGAAATTTAATTTTCACTTATTTATTGACTTCGTTACAAATTTCAAACTCAATTAATAAAGAACTAAATTTCACAAAATCTAGAAGTTTCAAATTATACTTATTAACTTACATAAAAAAAATTCAAACTTAATAAATTAAGAAAACCCAATTTCATTTATTAACGAAGTTCCAATTCACTTATTCGAAAGTCCAATTTCTTTTATCAAAGCATCTAATTTTTATTCAATTATCAAATAATGAAATCTTATTCAGTTATTAAATAATTTCAATCTTAATTATTAATAATGTCAAAACTTAATAATACAATCTTTATTATCAATTCAAACTTAATTGTTAAATCATTACCACGTAATTTTGAATTCAAACTTAATTATCAAATCATCTCAACGTAATTATAAATTCAACTTAATGATTTCAAACTTAATTATAATTTCAAATTTAGTTATTAAATGATCTCAACTTAATAATTTCAAAACTCAATTATTACTGATTCCAAATTATTTATTAATAATTCCAAATTTAATTATTAAATAATTAAATTTCAAACAATGTTCTTTCATCAATTACTACTTTAATATTTGTTTCAGATTTCAATTTTTACATTTTCCTTTCAAAAATTCAAATTCCGACTTCATTTCCAGAATTATTTTTTGTTCGAATAAAATCATTATTTTACTTTTAATCAAATTATTGACCAATCGGATTTTATTTAATTCTCTATCCTAAGACAAGTTCATTTGGGTATTTATCATTTCAACCCGATTCCAATTCAATTCAAAAAAAAATTAAAGAATAACAAAGGGAACTTGCAGTGTGATAACTGGGATGGTGTCAAAGTGAATAAACAAGCAATAACAACAATCAATAACAATACAATAATCAATTCAAATAATCCCGAAATAATCGTATTAATTCGCATTGTTGTTTATGCGAATTAATATAATTATCTCTAGAATCTACACTATCATTTCATGTAGACTAAAGATTATTACATTTCGGTTTTCCTACTTGTCGTTCCATTTCAATTCCAAATTTAATGCTACAACAATTAATCCAATATACGTTCAAAGGTTCAAAGTATGATTTCTCAAATTCCACGTGTCAATCAACTTAACAATTAAAATGGGTCATATTATTCAAGTAAAGTAATCAAATTCATCACATATGTCGATTCACAATTTTAACTATCCTACGTCAAATTTAATTGCATACTATTCATCACTTTTTACATTTCAATTTAACATCCAATATAAACAACAAACAATCAACCAATTATCAACCAAACTGGATTATCATCGCATACATAATTAACAGATAATGGTGTCAGATGTCAAAAGTGAACTGATACATAAATAACAGTGCAATAAATAACAGCAGCATATTTTAATTGTCGTTTCAATTGAAATCGAATTTAATAAATAAAAGAGTATTAATCGTGAGTGATTGCTCACCTTTCGAGGCCGGAGAGAATGAGAGATGACATAGATACGCACACTGATACCGACATTGAAATTTGAATGATGAATTGAAGCAGAGCAAAATCGACACTTATTCGATCGATCAAGCTGACTATATGAATAGATGGAACAAATCAGAGCGGGTCGATGGAGATAATTGATATAAGTGAACTTATATATCATATTCTAAATTCGAACATATATCAATTATATATATGTATTTCAAAATTCGTCGTTTTAAATTAAAAACACATATAAAATCAACATATATACACTTCATATTTTAAGATAACGACTTATTTTATAAACTTATAAAAATTTAAACTATTATAAATTTAGACATTGAAAATTTTAAACTCAATCATACTTATGTATATAAGATTCATATTTAACCCACAAGTAAAACACAACCCACCAAATTTGTATAAAATATACAGGTCACGTATAAACCTTTTATAGACAACTTTATACTTAACAATGTAAACAATAAGTTATACACAACTACAAATATAAATAGCAACTTATATACAAATAAGCTATTATCAACTTATTCCATTAGAAATCCAACAGACTTTATTTTACTTTAAATACAACTAGCGGTATATGCAAACTAAAATATATCTTAAATATCATATCTTAGTTGATATAGATTTAGACAACAGTATACATATAGACTTTATAAACGTATACAAAACCCAAACTTCCCACACATATTAAAAATAAACCATACATGCATATCTCACGTATTAAATCAATATCCAGTTCAAAACACATGTAAACAAAAACTAAAAAAAAAATTATATCTCAAACTTAAAACATAACTAATAGATTTTATAACTTTCATGAGCCTTTTATCATATACAGTAAATAACACTTATACATATAAATCTATTACTTCTTTCATCACATAATATATTGAAAATAATTATATGCAGCAACATGCATACCTTAATATAAAGAACTGTATAACTTTATAAAATTTGTAAACTTTGTAACAATATATATACTTAACAAACTTATATACAGCTGTATAACAACAACTTGTACAACCCGTTCAACCTTTATAGCAATAGCCTATATAACATCTTTTATTATAAAATATACATTGAACAGTTAAACACGGCAGCATATAATAAAATATATATACCAATATAACTTACAATCATTATATACGCATATAATTCAATATTTTATTATATAATACCAAAGCTGCTACTAATAATATAATATAATAAAACATGTTATATAAAATATACTATAAAATAATATACAACAGCATGCAGGTACAATATATAACAATACATATGAGCAGGAAGGGACTCACGGCCGAACAAAAATGGAGTGCCTGGCCGAGGTGCACTCGGCGATGAGTGCGGCAGATAAGCCGGCATGGTCAGCTTCGGTAGTTGGAGCCGTGGTTAGCATCCTCGTGCTTGCTGGCTGGGCCGTCGCATTTGCTTCTTGTGGGAAAAGGAGGGGGCGAGTTCACGGCTGTGGGTTAGGCGACGAGGCCGAGCAACTTGGGAAAGGTCAGTGATTTGCATGGGAGGTTGTGGGAAGCGCCGCTTGGTGGAGGCGGAGCGGAGGCTAAGTGTGTTCGAGTATGGAATGAGAGAGGCGAGGTTTGAGATCGACAAGGAAAATGAACGGGTGTGAGCTACAAGGTGATGGCGTTGACATTTGGAAGGTGGCACGGTGGGTTAGCTCGAGTGGAGAGAGGGAGAGTTTGGTGGACATGTATGTTGCAAGAGGAAGAAATGGAAGAAGCAGGTAGACATTTCTCAAATAGCAAGGACATGAAAATATGAAAGCTTCAGATGGATAAAGAAGAGAATGTGCCCTTTCATAAATATAAATAACTATGCAGATGGGAGGATTACGTGTGAGGGGAGAGTAGCAACAGAATATGGTTTACATACTTTTATATTATACTAATTTTGTTCTAGAGCAATGAATAGAATAGAATGGGAAAAGCACGCGAATGGAAATGAACCGGCAACATTATTGAATATTGCCCCGAGAAAACAAAAGTCATGACAATTTTTTTTTTTTTTTGGAAATGTAAAAGATTAGTGACTGTTTGTTTTTCAGCCGTTTGAAAGACAAAAGGCACAAACCCCAAAAGGCACGAACGCGTACCGATACGAAAGGCGTTTCGCAAAGTGCAACGTACTCCGGACTGCGAATTTGACAATCGAATATACCGTAGAGATCAGCACGACGAGACGATCAAAACGGTATACGGGTATCAGTGGTTTGATTGGAGTATAAAAATTCGAAATTTTATACTAGCGAAAATGCATAAAAATCGCAGAAAAATAAGATCGACGGAGCCAAAGATGTCCGAATTTGAAAAAACGACAAACTGACAACTTGCTCAAAAGATGGTTTAGAATTTTTCTATGTAAAAATATTTTGGTTTTGAAAAAGTTTTATTTTCATCGTTTTTTAACTGATTAGATTGAAGTAAATTTACGCACGAAATAAACTTCCATATTTTTGGACGAAAATTTACCGGTTGTTATGTTTAACTAGACGCATTTCAAATATCAAATTTATATTTCAAAATTTATCGTTTAAATTTCACAAATCCCAATTAGTAACGTTATTAAACCGGTTAAATTTACGGGTCGTTACATTCTCCCCCACTCAAAACTTTTCGTCCCCGAAAAGGAAGTATGTAGGAGAATAGAAACCAGCGAAAGAAAATAAAATGAAAAACAAAATAATCAATTGGTCCAAACCATATAAATTTCAATTTATTTCAACAATTTGTTTTTTAAAATCAAGGTTTCCATTAAATTTGACTTGATTTCACATTTACTAATGTTAGGTACAAAGGTTCCTTTCAAATGAAATTCAATTTAATTTCGATTAATTCAAGATATCCCTTAAGTTGATTTAATTCAATTCATTTCTTTCAAAACAAAAAGTTTCTTCTATTAATCACTCCTATTATTTATTTAACTTATTATTCTATTTATCTCCATAAACATTTTGTAATTTTAAATATAAGTGAATCACATTTATCATACGCACTCCCATTTTTTTATAAAGACAATTTATAATGTATATTATCCAATTATCTTAATTTAACAATTTCTAAAATCAAAATTTGAATAGTCATTTATTATAATCATATTTTATTCGAAAAATTTAATTCTACTTATTCAAAATTATCATTTAATTTATTCCACTTAATATCTCTTATCACGGATATATTAAGTATATTTACATTCTTTATAACTACTCAAATTTAAATTTAAAAATTCCTTTGATATCAAGTTAAGTATTATATAAAAGAATTTGGTTTCATTTACAATTGAAAATCATCCTTTACCCAAATTTAAGAATTTATTTCCGATAAACTTCAATAATCTAGAGATAAATAAATAAATATATATATATATATATATACATTCATACATAATATATCAAATCAAATTTAAATTTTAATATATATTATAAGTCAAGTCAAGTTTTTAGAAATTCAAAGCAATTTATTTTTCCAACAAAAGTGTAGCAGAGCTACAAAATGGTCTCTCCACTTCGAAACCCGAAAATGAATATCGATGATGCGGCCGTCATCACCGAAATTATTTTCCAGCGACAAAGAGAAGAGCGCTGATTAAACATTTAAAATTTTCAGAAAATGGTTTCTATTTGAACATACTTCAAATACTACACACTTTAAAAAAATTTAAATCAAAGTTTGAATCCATCGGAAATTAAATTCTCAAATTCTAATTTAAATCCATTTGAATTCCAAATCAAATTATAAACAAATTTTATAAAATCATTTATTTATTTTATGAAATAGTCAATGATCTATAAGACAATAAATGAAAGTTAAATTTTTCCACATTTCAGACAACAGATTCAATAACATTTTAATTTTAGAAAATTTATACTTACATAAAATAAAATCATTCAAAATTACTTTATTTACCAAATTTGAAAACAATATTGTGTCAGTTTGCTCTGTTCAAGTGTTTTGGAAATTCTATCGATAACGTTGATCAGACGAATCGATCGAAAATCCAAATCAACATCAACAACTCAAACAACACAATATATAAAACGTTTTAATATTAATTTACAATACAATTTCTCGCTCGACGATACAAGAATAAATTTCAAAACAAGAATAGAGATTCAAATTTGATGGAAATCAAATCAAAGAGAATTTTGATTCGATAATAAGTTCGAAACAGAAAATAAGATAATTCAATTAACAGAATCGGAGGATGGACAAACTTATCTAATTCACGGGCAACCTTAGCTGGGTCGTCCGTAACTTCAAGAATAAGATCGATGCTGAATTCCGAGGTAAATCAACACTCGATCTAAAGAGATGAAATTCAGGTATAGGAGGGAATAGATAGCATCGTAAACCAAAGATACAGAAATCTCCGGTAAATCAATGTCCGTTGTAAAGGAGTTTCACCACTTTACAAATCATTCGAAGTTTGGCGAGACCGCCGATTCATTATAATGATTATTCGAATTGGAGTTATGGGATACTCCTGAATTCAGAAGAATACGAATAGTGAGGGACAAGAATGAATTTCGGAACCGAGGGAACGTTCCAAAATTCAAAGGAATTGAGTCAAAAGGAAGAGATTGAAACTCGAATGAAGTGATTCTGTAAATACATTTACTCTATATGCTAAGTTCTGCCTAGAGCTACCAAAAGCTCTGATACCAACTATAACGACCCGCTATTTTGGACTATTCGTATCCGCACATGTCGGACTTGAATAATTCAAAATACCGAATTGTTAATTTAAAATTTGGCAAAACTCAGATATACAGTAAATAAATAATCACAGAATCACAGACACAGAGTAATAATATGCAGCGGAAGTAAAAGAGATAGTAGTTCATGAAGCTACTATATAAATATATAAGATACATCAGAGTTTACACAAGTTACAACAGAAATCTCGAATACAATAGTCAACTATAAGAATCAGAATACATCACTGGAATCATCGAATATCTGAAAGCTGGATAGATAGCTGGATCTCCAAGCGAAGCTCCAACTCCAAAGGCGAGCCTCAAAAGCTGAACCACTCAGTCTGACCCGAGCGTAAAGCAAAACACAAAACACTCGAGTCAGGATTAATATTCTTATATCAATAAATCCAACTCAAATGAAATAGCAATCGAAATACAAGTAACTCAAAGGATGTTGGAATCACCATCCTTTAAGGATCCGTTAAACTATCTACTAGATAGTAGTGTACGCTAAATAGATAATGTCTATCAGTAATATAAAATATCAAAATAGTGTTAAGGCGTTACCATTATCCCCCTTAACACATTTTATATAATGTCATAGTCTATACAGCACTGTAAACTCCACCGTAAACTAGTGGGATATCAGGGAGTACTCCATAGGTATAACACAAAACAAATTCGTAGTGGTCGCGTATATAGGGATACAAGTATGACAAGGCACATGAGGCAATACCCAAGGTAGTGAAACTACCATTTGCCTGATCCGGACTGGTGAGAACGCATCGCCGCAGCGATCGCAACACCGCGAAACAACACTCCTGAAAAGTACGAGGGTGCACCAATCAATCACAAGTAATGAGTAGTAGTTACGAAGAAGTGTGCTCGCTCGAGGTGGCTAACCCCATTTGGCCCGGCACGGCTCCTGATTTTAGTCATTTCCAATTTGACACAAGTGTCAAGGCTATCCATTATCGTTCACTTTCTTCAGTCATCACGTACATCATTCCAACCACTTCATTCTGGATCATCACTTCGCGTATAGTTATTAAAGTGGTTTTCGGTTTAGATAGAGAGTATATCCATAACCGATTCCGGTTTCTTTAATAACTTTCGTAATTATTACACCAATTGGTCGTTTAATATAATTCAAACCAAATCAATTTCGATTTCGATTTCAATTCGTAAATCAACATTTCGTTTGTCTTCTAAATCAATTTCCAAAATTTACGTTCAAAACTTCCAAATTACCATTTCAAAATCTTATAATTCGATTTCAACTTTTATTTTAACAATTCAAATATTGATTCAAGTTCGTATATAAGTTTCATCCCGAAATCATTTAAAAGGTTTTAATTTTCATTCAAATTAAATTAAATTTATTTATCGATTTCATTCAATACTCGCTAAGTAAATTTTATCCTTCAAAACAACTTCTACTTAAATTCCACTTCATTTAAATCAATTACTTACGTTCAACTTCATTACATAAAACTTCAAATTGAATAAATTAGATTCGTCTAATCAATTCTTTAAATTACAAGTTTTACGTTAATTTCAATAAATCCCATTCATTTCAATAAATCACATTTTATTTCTTGTTAAAGAAATTTAATTTTCACTTATTTATTGACTTCGTTACAAATTTCAAACTCAATTAATAAAGAACTAAATTTCACAAAATCTAGAAGTTTCAAATTATACTTATTAACTTACATAAAAAAAATTCAAACTTAATAAATTAAGAAAACCCAATTTCATTTATTAACGAAGTTCCAATTCACTTATTCGAAAGTCCAATTTCTTTTATCAAAGCATCTAATTTTTATTCAATTATCAAATAATGAAATCTTATTCAGTTATTAAATAATTTCAATCTTAATTATTAATAATGTCAAAACTTAATAATACAATCTTTATTATCAATTCAAACTTAATTGTTAAATCATTACCACGTAATTTTGAATTCAAACTTAATTATCAAATCATCTCAACGTAATTATAAATTCAACTTAATGATTTCAAACTTAATTATAATTTCAAATTTAGTTATTAAATGATCTCAACTTAATAATTTCAAAACTCAATTATTACTGATTCCAAATTATTTATTAATAATTCCAAATTTAATTATTAAATAATTAAATTTCAAACAATGTTCTTTCATCAATTACTACTTTAATATTTGTTTCAGATTTCAATTTTTACATTTTCCTTTCAAAAATTCAAATTCCGACTTCATTTCCAGAATTATTTTTTGTTCGAATAAAATCATTATTTTACTTTTAATCAAATTATTGACCAATCGGATTTTATTTAATTCTCTATCCTAAGACAAGTTCATTTGGGTATTTATCATTTCAACCCGATTCCAATTCAATTCAAAAAAAAATTAAAGAATAACAAAGGGAACTTGCAGTGTGATAACTGGGATGGTGTCAAAGTGAATAAACAAGCAATAACAACAATCAATAACAATACAATAATCAATTCAAATAATCCCGAAATAATCGTATTAATTCGCATTGTTGTTTATGCGAATTAATATAATTATCTCTAGAATCTACACTATCATTTCATGTAGACTAAAGATTATTACATTTCGGTTTTCCTACTTGTCGTTCCATTTCAATTCCAAATTTAATGCTACAACAATTAATCCAATATACGTTCAAAGGTTCAAAGTATGATTTCTCAAATTCCACGTGTCAATCAACTTAACAATTAAAATGGGTCATATTATTCAAGTAAAGTAATCAAATTCATCACATATGTCGATTCACAATTTTAACTATCCTACGTCAAATTTAATTGCATACTATTCATCACTTTTTACATTTCAATTTAACATCCAATATAAACAACAAACAATCAACCAATTATCAACCAAACTGGATTATCATCGCATACATAATTAACAGATAATGGTGTCAGATGTCAAAAGTGAACTGATACATAAATAACAGTGCAATAAATAACAGCAGCATATTTTAATTGTCGTTTCAATTGAAATCGAATTTAATAAATAAAAGAGTATTAATCGTGAGTGATTGCTCACCTTTCGAGGCCGGAGAGAATGAGAGATGACATAGATACGCACACTGATACCGACATTGAAATTTGAATGATGAATTGAAGCAGAGCAAAATCGACACTTATTCGATCGATCAAGCTGACTATATGAATAGATGGAACAAATCAGAGCGGGTCGATGGAGATAATTGATATAAGTGAACTTATATATCATATTCTAAATTCGAACATATATCAATTATATATATGTATTTCAAAATTCGTCGTTTTAAATTAAAAACACATATAAAATCAACATATATACACTTCATATTTTAAGATAACGACTTATTTTATAAACTTATAAAAATTTAAACTATTATAAATTTAGACATTGAAAATTTTAAACTCAATCATACTTATGTATATAAGATTCATATTTAACCCACAAGTAAAACACAACCCACCAAATTTGTATAAAATATACAGGTCACGTATAAACCTTTTATAGACAACTTTATACTTAACAATGTAAACAATAAGTTATACACAACTACAAATATAAATAGCAACTTATATACAAATAAGCTATTATCAACTTATTCCATTAGAAATCCAACAGACTTTATTTTACTTTAAATACAACTAGCGGTATATGCAAACTAAAATATATCTTAAATATCATATCTTAGTTGATATAGATTTAGACAACAGTATACATATAGACTTTATAAACGTATACAAAACCCAAACTTCCCACACATATTAAAAATAAACCATACATGCATATCTCACGTATTAAATCAATATCCAGTTCAAAACACATGTAAACAAAAACTAAAAAAAAAAATTATATCTCAAACTTAAAACATAACTAATAGATTTTATAACTTTCATGAGCCTTTTATCATATACAGTAAATAACACTTATACATATAAATCTATTACTTCTTTCATCACATAATATATTGAAAATAATTATATGCAGCAACATGCATACCTTAATATAAAGAACTGTATAACTTTATAAAATTTGTAAACTTTGTAACAATATATATACTTAACAAACTTATATACAGCTGTATAACAACAACTTGTACAACCCGTTCAACCTTTATAGCAATAGCCTATATAACATCTTTTATTATAAAATATACATTGAACAGTTAAACACGGCAGCATATAATAAAATATATATACCAATATAACTTACAATCATTATATACGCATATAATTCAATATTTTATTATATAATACCAAAGCTGCTACTAATAATATAATATAATAAAACATGTTATATAAAATATACTATAAAATAATATACAACAGCATGCAGGTACAATATATAACAATACATATGAGCAGGAAGGGACTCACGGCCGAACAAAAATGGAGTGCCTGGCCGAGGTGCACTCGGCGATGAGTGCGGCAGATAAGCCGGCATGGTCAGCTTCGGTAGTTGGAGCCGTGGTTAGCATCCTCGTGCTTGCTGGCTGGGCCGTCGCATTTGCTTCTTGTGGGAAAAGGAGGGGGCGAGTTCACGGCTGTGGGTTAGGCGACGAGGCCGAGCAACTTGGGAAAGGTCAGTGATTTGCATGGGAGGTTGTGGGAAGCGCCGCTTGGTGGAGGCGGAGCGGAGGCTAAGTGTGTTCGAGTATGGAATGAGAGAGGCGAGGTTTGAGATCGACAAGGAAAATGAACGGGTGTGAGCTACAAGGTGATGGCGTTGACATTTGGAAGGTGGCACGGTGGGTTAGCTCGAGTGGAGAGAGGGAGAGTTTGGTGGACATGTATGTTGCAAGAGGAAGAAATGGAAGAAGCAGGTAGACATTTCTCAAATAGCAAGGACATGAAAATATGAAAGCTTCAGATGGATAAAGAAGAGAATGTGCCCTTTCATAAATATAAATAACTATGCAGATGGGAGGATTACGTGTGAGGGGAGAGTAGCAACAGAATATGGTTTACATACTTTTATATTATACTAATTTTGTTCTAGAGCAATGAATAGAATAGAATGGGAAAAGCACGCGAATGGAAATGAACCGGCAACATTATTGAATATTGCCCCGAGAAAACAAAAGTCATGACAATTTTTTTTTTTTTTGGAAATGTAAAAGATTAGTGACTGTTTGTTTTTCAGCCGTTTGAAAGACAAAAGGCACAAACCCCAAAAGGCACGAACGCGTACCGATACGAAAGGCGTTTCGCAAAGTGCAACGTACTCCGGACTGCGAATTTGACAATCGAATATACCGTAGAGATCAGCACGACGAGACGATCAAAACGGTATACGGGTATCAGTGGTTTGATTGGAGTATAAAAATTCGAAATTTTATACTAGCGAAAATGCATAAAAATCGCAGAAAAATAAGATCGACGGAGCCAAAGATGTCCGAATTTGAAAAAACGACAAACTGACAACTTGCTCAAAAGATGGTTTAGAATTTTTCTATGTAAAAATATTTTGGTTTTGAAAAAGTTTTATTTTCATCGTTTTTTAACTGATTAGATTGAAGTAAATTTACGCACGAAATAAACTTCCATATTTTTGGACGAAAATTTACCGGTTGTTATGTTTAACTAGACGCATTTCAAATATCAAATTTATATTTCAAAATTTATCGTTTAAATTTCACAAATCCCAATTAGTAACGTTATTAAACCGGTTAAATTTACGGGTCGTTACAGTTATGGACATACTCTCTGTCTAAACCGAAAACCACTTTAATAACTATACGTGGAGTGTGATCCAAAATGAAGTGGTTGGAATAATGTACGCGATGACTGAAGAAAGAGAACGATAATGGATAGCCTTACACTTGTGTCAAATTGGAAATGACTAAAACAAGAGCCGTGCCGGGCCAAATGGGGTTAGCCACCTCGAGCGAACACACTTCTTCATAAACTACTCATTACTTGTTATTGATTGGTGCACCCTCGTAATTTTGGGAGTGTTGTTTCGCGGTGTTGCGATCGTTGCGGCGATGCGTTTTCACCAGTCCGGATCAGGCAAACGGTAGTTTCACTACCTAGGGTATTGCCTCATGTGCCTTGTCATACTTGTATCCCTATATACGCGACCACTACGAATTTGTTTTGTGTTATACCTATGGACTACTCCCTGGTATCCCACTAGTTTACGGTGGAGTTTACAGTGCTGTATAGTGTATGACACTTATATAAAATGTGTTAAGAGGGATAATGGTAACGCCTTAACACTATTTTGATATTTATATCACTGATAGACATTATCTATTTAGCGTATATTACTACATATTAGATAGTTTAACGGATCCTTAGAGGATGGTTATTCCAACGTCCTTTGAGTTACTTGTATTTCAATTGTTATTTCACTTGAGTTGGATTTATTAATATAAGAATGTTAATCTTGACTCGAGTGTTTTGTGTTTTGCTTTACCCTCGGGTCAGACTGAGTGTACCAGTATTCGAGACTCACCTTTGGAGTTGGAGCTTCGCTTGGAGATCCGGCTATCTATCCAGCTTTCAGATATTCAGTTGATTCCAGTGATGTATTCTGATTCTTGTATTTGACTATTCTATTCGAGACTTCTGTTGTAACTTAATTAACTCTGTTATATATATAGTAGCTTCGTGAACTACTATCTTTTGCTTCTGCTGCATATTATTACTCTGTGTCTGTGATTCTGTGATTATTTATTTATTGTATATTCGAGTTTTGCCAAATTTAAATTAACAATTCGGTATTTTGAATTATTCAAGTCCGACGTGTGCGGATGCGAATAGTCCAAAATAGCGGGTCGTTACATTGGTACCAGAGCTTTTGGTAGCTCTAGGCAAAACTTAGCATATAGGGTAAATATATTTACAGAATCACTCTCATTCGAGTTTCAATCTTTTCCTTTTGACTCAATTCCTTTGAATTTTGGAACGTTCCCTGCGGTTCCAAAATTCATTCATGTCCCTCACTATTCGATTTCTTTCAATTTTGGAGCATCCCATAACTCCACTACGAATGATCTTTATAAGGAATCGACGATCTCGTCAACCTTCGAATTACTTATAAATGGGTGAAATTCCTTTATAATAGACATCGATTTACTGGATATTTCTATATCCTCGGTTTACGATGCTATCTATTCCCTGCTATACCTGAATTTTATCTCTTGAGGACGAATGTTGATTTACCTCGAAATTCTGCATCGATCTTATTCTTGAAGTCACGGTCGACTGATTAAGGTTTCCCGCATTTTATATAAGTTATCCATCTTCGATTTGTTATTTAAATCATCTTATTTTTGTTTCGAACCTATCTTCGAATCAAAATTTTCTTTGATTGAGTCCATCAAATTTGAAATCCTATCCTTATTTTGAAAATTCATTCCTGTATCGTCGAGCAAAGAAATATATTTGTAAATTAATTTTAAAATGTTTTATATATTGTGTTGTTGATGTTGATTTGGATTTTCGATCGATTCGTCTGATCAACGCCATCGATAGGATTTCCAAAACACTTGAACAGAGCAAACTGACACAATATTGTTTTCAAATTTGGTGAACAAAATAATGTTGTATGATTATATTATATATAACTATAATTTTTTTGAAATTAAGTAGCTAATGAATTGGTTGTTGAAAATAATAAATTTTGATTTTCATTTATTGTGGTAAACCATTGACTATTGAATAATATAAATAAATGAATTCATAAAACGTAGTTATAATTTGATTTGGAATTTGAAATGTATTTAAATCAAGAATTTGAGAATTTAAATTTTCGATGATTTCAATTTGGGATTTTAAGTTTTAGAAGGTATATTATTTTCAAATAAAAATCATTTCAAAGAAATTTTAAGTTTTGAAATCAGTGCTCTTCTCTTTGTCGCTAGAAAATAATTTCGGTGATGGCGGCCGCATCATCGACATCCATTTTCGAGTTTCGAAAGGAAGTGACCAATTCGTAGTTATGACATAGTTTGTTTTGAAAATTAGATCGATT
Source organism: Allium cepa (assembly GCA_030765085.1). Taxonomy (NCBI): domain Eukaryota; kingdom Viridiplantae; phylum Streptophyta; class Magnoliopsida; order Asparagales; family Amaryllidaceae; genus Allium; species Allium cepa. The sequence goes on from CM060939.1 coordinate 162,435,659, forward strand.
TAAATTTCTTAAATATGATTGATTTATATAGGTATATTATTTTAAATTTAATTTGATTTGATATATATAGTATATACATAATTATCTCTAACTTGTTTGAAGTTAATCGGAAATATAATTCTTAAAATTTGGGTAAAAGATGATTTCAATTATAAATGAAACCAAAATTTTGAATTAATATTTAGACATGAGAGAATTGAATTAGAAATTCACTTGTATAATATTTAATTGCACTCAATATAACTTAACTAAATTGCTCAAAAGTTAATTATGTAATTGAATATTATACAATATAAATGATATCAAAGGAATTTTTAAACAAATTCGAGTAGTTATAACAAGTGTAAATATAATTAATATATATGTGATAAGATATATTAAGTAGAATAAATTTAATAATAATTTGGAATAAAGAAGAATTAAATTTGTCGGATAAAATATGATTATAATAAATTTATGATCTTTGAAATTTTAATTCAAGATAATTGGATAATATGCAATATAAAATGTCTTTATAAATGAAATTTGATTGTTTATAATACATGTTATACACTTAATTTGATTATAAAATGATAATGGAGATAAATAAAATAATAAGTTAAATGAATAACATATGGATTAATAAAAAAATAAAATTTGTTTTGAAAGTTAATAAATTGAAATTTAATCAACTAATGAGATATCTGGAATTAATTGAATTTACATTGAATTTCATTTGAAAGAATTAATGAATGTGAAATCAAATCAATTTAAATGAAAATCTTGTATTTAAAAACAAATTGTTGAATGTAAATTTATTTAAAATTGAAATTTATATGGTTTAAATTAATTATTTACTATGTAATTCAAGTCTATTTTCTTTTGGTTGGTTCTATTCCCCTACTTCCTTCCTTTTCGGGATGAAAAGTTTTTGAGTAGGGGACAGTGTAACAACCTGCAAATTTAACCGGTTTTAATAACGTTATTTACTGAAATTTTGCGTGGAATTTTAAAACGATAAAATTTTGAAATATAAATTTGATATTTGGAATGTGCCTAGTTAAACATAGCAACTGGTAAATTTTCGTCCGGAAATATGGAATTTTATTTCGTGCGTAAATTTACTTCAATTTAATAAGTTAAAAAGCGATGAAAATAAAACGTTTTCGAAACCTAAATATTTTTACATAGAAAAATTCTAAAACATCTTCTGAGCAAGACGTCATTTTTTGTTTTTTCAAATTCGGACTTCTTTAGCTCCGTCGATCTTATTTTTCTGCATTTTTCTTGCATTTTCCGCCAGTTGAAAATTCAAATTTTTATAATTCAATCGTACTACCGATATCTGTGTACCGTCGTACTGATTTCTATAGTATATTCCTTTGTGCAGTTCGAGGCCCAACTCACAATGGAATCTGTGGAAACGGTAACCGTATCGTTGACTATTTTGGGTCTTGTGAGTTTGAGTCCATTCAGGTTTCACGAGTATAACTAATAGCCACTTCTTTTATTATTTTATTTATTTCGACATTGATTTTTCCTATTCCCATCACTGACTCCTCGTTCTTACCTGTTCTTGATTTGTATTTTTTCTATAACGTTATATATTTTATTATGTAACTTGACAGCTCATTGCTTTAAACAAACTCATTCTTTTCTCCTTCTTGGTTTTCTCCTTCGGCTCTGAATAAAAAGAAATCAAAGCTCGCATCATAGGCTTGTCCACTTTTCACCTATAGTCGAGAACACAAATAAAAAAATAAAATAAAAATGATAACGAAGTTATATATATGAGCAGACCCAAGTTTCGTGTCACTGTAGCATGCTTGGCTGTTCAAAAACCCGACACCTTCCTCCATCGTCTCGGCCAAACCATACTCCTTTCCTCCAACAATCACCCAAATCAACCATGTCATCGGACGACGCCATCGCCAACTCCAATGGCACCAACACCACCAACAGCAACAGTTAGCAGCTCATCCAATCCAACCCACCTCCCTCTACTGCAGTCTCCGTCAAAAAAAACCTCCGGCCAAAGACCGCCACTCTAAAGTCGACGGCCGAGGCCGTCGCATCCGCATGCCGATCATCTGCGCAGCCCGCGAGCTCGGTCACAAATTCGACGGCCATACCATCGAGTGGCTCCTTCGCCATGCCGAGCTTTCCAAAATCGCTGCCACTGACACCGGAACTGCTTCGCCTCAAACATTGGCCTCACCTGGAACACCTCGTCTGCCTCTTTTATTTCTCATTTTGAATAAAGGTATATTTTTGTTTAAAGGCTAGTATATATAGACGTTTAAATCTATATATAGTTTTATTATGTATACTCCACTATTTGGTGCTCGGGTTCTTCAGAAAGCAAGAAAGTTTGTTACTGAACTTGGAAATAGTTTGCTTTTAAATTTTGTACATATAATACATTATAAAAGATGTATTTATTTCTATTAGTTATATGAATCGGTTTATACCAGCTATAGCAACTTATTTGTATATGCACAGTGAATTTTCATGGCAAGTTTACACATTTTATAAAGTATTTTATATATTACAATGATATAAATATAAACAGAGTATATTTATTTTGTTTTGGAAGTATACTGAGTTTATTTCCTGTTATCTAAATATATGTGAACTGTGTTGCTATCTATATTTTTGAACAATATGCATACACGTGAATATATAAGAAATTTAGAAAGTGAATTTTTATCTTCTATTTTGATTGTAAAGTGTTATACTTGTACATAAATTGGTACATATGTATGGGTCGAATTGTATACCATCTATATTTCGTGCTGGATAGTTATATATATATAGGTCATATTGGGTCTGTTAGCCACATATATACACCTCATATATGTCATTATACAACTTAATATATAGTTGCCTGCGCCTATTTGAGTCTACATTTTTTCAAATAATGATGTAAGTACATCTGTTTATTGTATATATTTATGTTTACAGTACCAAAGTTTTATATGAAGGATATGTTTGTAACTTTATAGTGTCTACATTTATATAGGGTTTCTTACATGTTGCACACCGATTAGCCTGTATGGTGTCTGCAGTTGTATTTACAATTTTGTATGAGTATACACATATTTAAAGTAAAAATAATGTTTTGTCTTGTTTTATAAATTTTGCTTACATTTTGTAAGTATATTTTAATATGTATACATATTTTAATATGTACACATATTTTAATATGTATACGTTGTTTATATATGGGTCAGCATGCATTTGAATATATCTCAGTATATCTATATTGTCCAGCGATTTCATGTATCTGTATATATAGGGTTTTAGTTCCAACATTAGGTATATATATGCGAGAGGATATATATATATATGTGTGTTTTAAATATGCGGTATCGATTTCAGAATATATGTATTTTAATTTCCATACGTATTTTAATTTAATAATGGTTTAAGAAAATAAAATAATAAATTAGCATATAATTTATTTCAATCTATTTTAAGCAGATTCTGATTTATTTCATCTATCCCTCTTATCAGCTTATCCGTCAAATTCGTGTCGATCTGGCTTTGATTGGAATTCGTATTTCGATTAGTAACTCGATTTCATCGTTAAATCCTCCAACCTCGAAAGGTGAGCAATCACTCACGATTAGTATTCTTTTATTTATTAAATTTGATTTCAATTGAAATGACAATTGAAATATGCTGCTGTTAGTTATTTACACTGTTATATGCTATTACCTGTATCAGTTCACCTGTGACATCTGACATCATTATCTGTTATGTATGCAATAATAATACAGTTTGGCTGTTAATTGATTGATTGTTTGATGTTACATTGGACGTTAAATTGTAGATGTTGAAGTGATAATAGTATGCAATTGAATTCGATATCGGATAGATAATAATTTAAATGGATATATGTGATGAATGTGACTATTTAAATTTGTCTAATATGACCCTTTAAATGTTAAATTAAATTGACGTAGAAATTAGTTAATTACACCTTGAACCATTGAATGTATGTTGTATATTCGATATGGTATGAAATTGAATAATGGATGACAGGTGAAAAAAACCGTATAAATATTAGTGTAATAATCTTTAGTCTACATGAAATGATAGTGTAGATTCTAGAAATAATTATATTAATTTGCACAAACAACAATGTGAATTAATACGATTATTTCGGGATTATTTGAATTAATTATTGGATTGTCATTGATGGTTGCTATTGTTCGTTTATTTACTTTGACACCATCCCAGTTATCACACTGCAAGTTCCCTTTGCTATGATTTGGTTTTTGAATTGAATTGGAATCGGGTTGAAATGATAAATACCCAAATGAACTTGACCTAGGATAGAGAATTAAATAAAAACACGATTGGTCAATAATTTGATTTAAAAATATAATAAAATTTTATTTGAATAAAATAATAAGGGTTTTAAATGAAGTTGGAATTTGAATTTTTAATGGAAGGAAAATGTTAATATTTAAATTCTGAAGCAAAATATTAACGTGGTAATTGATGTAAGAATGTTGTTTAAAAATTAATTATTTAATAATTAAATTTGGAATAAAAAAAATTAGAATTATTTGATAATTATGTTTTGAAATTATTAATAATTAAGTTTTGAAATTATTAATAATTAAGCTTTGAAATTGGTAATGATTAAGATTCCAATTTATTTGATAATTTAATGAGATTGAATTGTTTAATAATTAAATTTAAATTGAATTCTTTATTTAGTAAATTGAACCTCTTGAATAAGTGAAACTAGTTCTTTATTAACTGAGTTTTGAAATTTGCAACTAAGTAAATAAATATATGAAATTGAATTTCTTTAATAAGAAATAAATGCGTTTTATTGAAGCAAATGCAAGGCTTGTAATTTAAAGAATTTAATTTGATGAATTTAACTTAATTAAATTTTTAAGCTTTGATATAATGAAGTTGAACGTAAGTGATTGATTTAATGAATTGGAAATTAAATGGAAATTGTTTATGGGATAAATCGATAAATGAATTTAAAATTGATTGGAATGTTAAATTAAATTAATTTAAATGATTTCGGAATGAAACTTATATACGAACTTAAATCAATATAGAATTGTTTGAATAAAAATTTGAAATCGAATTATAAGATTTTGAAATAGTAATTTGGAAATTTGAAATGTAAATTATAGGAATTGTTTTAGAAAGACAAATGAAACGTTGATTTATAAATTCTAACTGGAATTGAAATTGATTTGGTTTTGAAATTTGTTAAACGACCAATCGGTGTAATAATTACGGAAGTTATTAAAGAGACCAGAATCGGTTATGAAGATACTCTCTGTCTAAACCGAAAACCACTTTAATAACTATACGCGAAGTGTGATCCAGAATGAAGTGGTTGGAATGATGTTCGCGATGACTGAAGAAAGAGAACGATAATGGATAGCCTTGACACTTGTGTCAAATTGGAAATGACTAAAACAAGAGCCGTGCCGGGCCAAATGGGGTTAGCCACCTCGAGCGAACACACTTCTTCGTAAACTACTCATTACTTGTTATTGATTGGTGCACCCTCGTAATTTTGGGAGTGTTGTTTCGCGGTGTTGCGATCGTTGCGGCGATGCGTTTTCACCAGTCTGGATCAGGCAAACGGTAGTTTCACTACCTTGGGTATTGCCTCATGTGCCTTGTCATGCTTGTATCCCTATATACGCGACCACTACGAATTTGTTTTGTGTTATACCTATGGACTACTCCCTGATATCCCCTAGTTTACGGTGGAGTTTACAGTGTTGTATAGTCTATGACACTTATATAAAATGTGTTAAGGGGGATAATGGTAACGCCTTAACACTATTTTGATATTTATATTACTGATAGACATTATCTATTTAGTGTATATTACTACATAGTAGATAGTTTAATGGATCTTTAGAGGATGGTTATTCCAACGTCCTTTGAGTTACTTGTATTTCAATTGTTATTTCACTTGAGTTGGATTTATTAATATAAGAATGTTAATCCTGACTCGAGTGTTTTGTATTTTGCTTTACGCTCGGGTCAGACTGAGTGTACCAGTATTCGAGACTCACCTTTGGAGTTGGAGCTTCGCTTGGAGATCCGGCTATCTATCCAGCTTTCAGATATTTAGTTGATTCCATTGATGTATTCTGATTCTTGTATTTGACTATTGTATTCGAGAGTTCTGTTGTAACTTAATTAACTCTGTTATATATATAGTAGCTTCGTAAACTACTATCTTTTGCTTCTGCTGCATATTATTACTCTGTGTCTGTGATTCTGTGATTATTTATTTACTGTATATCCGAGGTTTTCCAAATTTAAATTAACAATTCGGTATTTTGAATTATTCATGTCCGACGTGTGCGGATGCGAATAGTCCAAAATAGCTGGTCGTTACAACATATAAGAACACAATTAATTTATTAATCATATAGTTGTATGTACATTTTTCGTTGTAAACGTAAGAAGGAATAAACAACAATGGTAAGACAAGAAACTAATGTGTGTTTTTAAACATAGGAGATCTATGAATCGAACAGTTTGGATAGTGGAAACATAAATTTCCACGTTGTTCGACAAGATTCCCATTCTTGTCAAAACACACTTCTCCAACACACACGACTTGGTCATCATCCTCCACGTGCGCTTCTTCCATGGGTTCTTCTTCTTCTTCTTCTTCGCTGGCCTCTTGATTGAGTGAAGAATCTTCATCAATCAAGATAGGGTTGGCTTGATTGTCCATTATAAATTTTTGTAAATTCCTAAGAATCTTGCCTTGCTTCTCTTGTTCCTTTTCCATACGGAGTTGAATCACTTGAATTTTAGTCATCATCTGAAGTGCATCCTTCAGAGAGTCCTCTATTTTAGTCACAGGAGCGAGAGTAGTACGTTGAAATGGACCAGACGTAGGAGAGGGGAACGAAAAAGTTGATTTTATGTTTGATTTGGAAGAGGAGGCCATTGATTATCTGATTACAGAGAGAAGAACAGAGAGATAGCAGAAAGGATGAATAAAATTTCGAAAATGTAAAGAATATATAACTAATTATTTTGAATTTTGGTGGGAAAAATTTCAAAATTTAAAAACGTTGTATGTCGACATGGGTATATGGGGGATGTCGACATGGTCCTTTTTATTTTTACTATTTGATTTTAATATTAATTATTAACTATACTTGTTATTTATATTTTATATTTCAGTTATATAACAAATACCTAATTCTCTTCTTAATTTAGTAGAAATTGATTCATTTAAGGGTTTTGTTAAAATATCAGCAATTTGATTTTCATAATTGATACAATTGAGAGTAACTACTTCCTCACTTATATTATCTCTGAGAAAATGATGTCTGGTATCAATATGTTTAGTTCGAGCCTGTTGAGTAGTATTTTTGGATAAATTTATCGCACTCGTATTGTCACAATAAATTGGTGATTTTGAAAATTTTAAACCAAAATCTTTTAAAGTTTGTTGCATATATATTACTTGAGAACAAGCCAAAGCAGCAGAAATATACTCTTCTTTAGTTGTTGATAAAGAAACTGTGTTTTGCTTTTTACTAAGCCAAGAAACCAGAGAATGCCCCCAAAAAGTAACAAGTCCCACTTGTACTTTTTCGGTCTGATTTACTACCAGCATAGTCAGCATCACAGTAAGATAATAAGTCAAAAGAATCATTTTTAGGGTAAAATAAACCATAATCAGATGTGTGTTTAACATATCTTATGATTCATTTTACGGCTTTTAAGTGAGTCTCTTTAGGTTGGGATTGATATCTAGCACATAGACAAACACTATGCATGATATCAGATCTACCGGCAGTAATATAGAGTAGTGATCCAATCATTCCTCTATATAATTTTTGATCTACATCTTTCGAGAGATATTCTTTACTAAGGTACTCATTGGTTGTCATGGGAGTGAGTTTTCCACTCGCAGTAGTCAAACCAAATTTACTAATTATTTCTTTAGCATATTTTTCTTGACTAATAAAGATACCATTATCTAATTGTTTTATTTGTAATCCTAAAAATAAATTTAGTTCACCCATATGACTCATCTCAAACTCTTTTGTCATTATTTCAGAAAATTCTTTATTCATTTCAAAATTAGTTGATCCAAAAATGATATCATCTAAGTAAACTTGTACTAGTTGAATATCATTTTCATGTCTTTTAATAAAAAGAGTATTATCTACTTTACCAATTTCAAAATTAGATTGCAATAAATAAGATCTTAGTCTATCATACCAGGCTCTAGGAGCTTGTTTTAGACCATATAAAGCTTTCTTAAGTTTGTAAACATGATTTGGTAATTTATCATTTTCAAAGAGTGGTGGTTGTTCAACATATACTTATTCTTTTACAAATCCATTTAAAAAGGCACTTTTAACATCCATTTGAAATAATTTGATATTATTATGATTTGCGATAGCAAGTAGAATCCTAATGACTTCCAATCTTACTACGAGAGCAAAGGTTTCATCAAAATCTATTCCTTCTTCTTGATAATAACCTTGAGCGACTAATCGAGCTTTATTTCTAACTACCTCTCCTTGTTCATTCATTTACTTTTATAAACCCATTTAGTTCCAATTATAGTTTTATTTTCAGGTCTAGGAACAAGTTCCCAAACATCATTTCTAGTATATTGATTTAATTCTTCTTGCATAGCCAAAATCCATGAATCATCAGTTGATGCTTCTTTTGGAATTTTAGGTTCAATAGTTGATATAAAAGCTACATTACTCATTTGACTTAGTTGATTTCTAGTTTTAACAAAATATTGCATATCTCCCAGTATATTTTCTATAGGCTGATCTTTTAAAAGTTTTGTCCTTTTATTAGGATGATTAATTTCATTATTAGTTTCAATTGATTCTTGATTTTGAGTGATTAAATCCTCTTCATCATTTTTATCTTCAAATTTTTTGAAATTTTCATCATATGAAACATGCATTGTTTCTTCAATGGTGTTAGTTTTTAAATTAAACACTCTGTATGCTTTACTTCTATTAGAGTATCCGATAAAGATTCCTTTGTCGGATTTAGGATCAAATTTATCTAAATTATCTTTTGTATTTAAAATAAAGCATTTGCTTCCAAAAATTCTGAAATAAGATACCTTAGGGTTCTTTGAATAAAGAAGTTCGTAAGATGTCTTATCAGTTAGAGGTCTAATTATAATTCTATTTAAAATATAACAGGTGGTAGCAACTGCTTCTGCCCAAAAATTCTTTGGTAAATTACTATCTAAAAGCATAGTTCTCGCACACTCTTGAATCGTCCTATTTTTACGTTCTACTACTTCGTTTTGTTGTGGAGTTCTTGGAAATGAAAATTGTGAGTTATTCCCTTTTTATTGCAGAATTCCTCAAACTTTTCATTTTCAAATTCACCACCGTGATTACTTCAAATAGTTATAATTTTTAGAGAAAATTGATTTTGAATTCTTTTTGAAAAAGTCTTAAAACATTCAAAAGTATCACTTTTAAGTTTCAAAAATATTGTCCATGCAAATCTAGAATAATCATCTACAATTACAAAAACATATTTACTACGATTTATTGACAAAATTTGAGATGGACCAAATAAATCAAGATGATGTAATTCAAGAGGTTTTGAAGTTGAAATCATATCTTTTAATTTAAAGGAACTTTTTCTAAGTTTTCCTAATTGACATGCATCACATAAACTATCTACTTTAAAATTCATTTTAGGGAGCCCTCTTACTAGATCATGTTTTGACAGTCTAGATAAGAGTTTGAAATTCAAATGCCCAAATCTCTTATGCCAAATCCAAGGGTCACTTGTATTTGCCAACAGACACAGGTTGTCATTTGAAACTTTCATACTAAGAATATAAAAAAAAAATTTCCTGACTCCCTCAAATATTATGGTTGAATTATTATCTTCGATGTAACATTTATCTTTTTCAAATTTAATTTTATATCTTTTATCGCAGAGTTGACTTATACTTAGAAGATTATGTTTTAGATTCTTAAATAGCAAAACATTAGCAATAGTAGGAGTTTTAGAGTTACCGACTTTGCTGATGCCAATCACATATCCTTTTGAATTGTCTCCAAAGTTAACCGGTCCTCCGTCTTTGTATATAATATCATTCAGTATATCTGGATTGCCAGTCATGTGTCTAGAACACCCACTATCAAGCATCCATTTGTTCTTTCTGATCTGCACAATTTGTCCGTTGTGGATTGATTCCTCAACAGCCATAAAGCATGATTCCTGCACATCAAACAATTTTGATAGATAACTTGAATTTGAATATTGATTATATGCAGACTCATGAAACAATGATTATTTGAATATTTCTAAACTAGTATTAACAAAAATAGCCATTTTAAAACTTTTTCAAAAATCAGATTATGAAACTTTGAAAACCTCGCTTTAATACCAATTGAAAGAAATGCGAATTACGGATCTTAATGCCAGGATTAACACTAGAGGGGGGTGAATAGTGTTTATAAAGAATTACTAAATATTTTTGAGTTTATGTTAATTTAGACACAGATGTATGCAATCTACAAATACAGGGAAAATCACAGAAACAAACACAGATGCAGAAATAAAATAAAAGCAGTAAAGGAAAGAACACAGCGGGTTTTATACTGGTTCGGAGTTACCCTACATCAAGTCCGCAACACAAGTACGGATTTCCTTTCAAAACCAATTGTACAATTACACCCTCGATTTTAAGGCTACGAGGTACACCCTCCAGAATTTCAATCCTCTGGGTAGAGATACTTGATTTCCGGGCCACAAGTTTCCCAATTGATTTACCAAGGCTACAATCACACCTTTTCTCGCTTGATTGATTTTCAAGGCCACAATCACACCTTTTCTCGCTTAATAGATTACAAAGAAGTTTATAACTCTGAATAGCACTCAGAACCTTTTTGAGATAGTGATAAAGAATCAAAATAGAAAAGATCGAGTTCGATTCAATGTTGATTTCGGTAGAGTAATGGTAAGAATATGTATTAAGAAATGTGGAAGAAGAAGAGGAGTGAAAAACCAAAAAATCTGATATAAAATTCATTGAAACTAACCCCTATTTATAGAAGAACAACAGCCATGTCCATTCGTGAAGAGTTATGGCGAATAGACACTTCTTTTGAAATTTAAATTTTAAACTCAACTGACACCATGTCAACATGGTCAGCATAGGCATATCGACATCCCAAGGCAATTTTTGATGATTTGATTTTCTTTGAAAATAACCTTTATCTTGTATTAAAACTATTTAAAACTTTATAAATATACTTGACACCAGTTATAATCCATAAGTAAATATAGAGAATAATATATATAGAATTTAACTATAATTTTATATTTAAATCTTAATTATAAATATTTAAAAGTTAAATATATTATATTAAAAGATAGCTTAAAATCAGGAGTAATTTGACTTTGAAATTAAAGATAATTTTGAGGCTAAAATTATTTAAAATCAGGATAGAGGGTTTTGAATCTTTTAAAAGGAAAGTTTTGAAATCATTTTGAAAACAAGATAATTTTGTAAAATCATTTGAATTAAAATTAGTGGATACAAAACAATGTTCCACTGGATTTTTCGTAGGTTCCATCCTACTTAGGGTTCCATCCCTTTAACAGGCTCGAAGTGGATTCGATTCCACGAATAAATTGGATTTTAAGATGCCAGTGCTTTTCTATGAGTTTTAACAAAATTTCTAATTAAAGAATAAATTACTTCAATTCTTGAACTCTTGATAATCTTGATACTCATGAGTCTTCAACTTGATATCTTGAATCTCTATACTGTATAGTCTTCATTCCTGGTACCTACATGGTTAAATCCTGCATATACATATTTATCTAACTTATAATGTTATATTTTATGATCTATTCTAAGGTTGTTGTCATCACAACCATCATCTCACGGACTAACGGCACGGTCCGATTAGACCGAACGGGAATAAAATAGGCGGATTTTGTAAGTCTATCCACAATCACCCATAAACTGTCATGGCCCGGACGAGAACGGGGAAGTCCGTCAATAAAGTCCATGGAGACTTAATCAAACTTTCAAATTGGAATGTCCAAAGGTTTCAATAACCCACCGGGTCTTTGATGCTCGGCCTTAACAAGTTGGCAAGTCATGCAACACTTAATGAAGTTAGCAATATCAGATTTCATTCCATCCCAATAATAAAGTCGCTTCATATCCACATACATTTTACTACTACCAGGATGAATGGTAAATTTAGAAGATGGGAATGTTCTAAAATATCATTACGAAGATTACCAATATTTGGCATGATAAGTCTATCAAATTTTCGAATGCCACCACGAGCGTCGTTTCAAAGTCTTTCAAACCATCTATATTACTTTCCCGACAACTTTGGCTAAGAAGAACGAATTCGAGATCATGCTTTTGAGCTTCAAGAATGCGGTCTAAAAGAGATGGATGAGCCTCAAGGCTACATAGAACAAGAGATGAACATAAATCGGATTCACGGTCTCGAATGTCACAAGTGGATAAAATCTCGAGATCATTCCATTCAGATATCATCATGGAAACAACTGCTTGTTGCTTACGATTAAGTGCATCGGTAACACGATTTTCCTTCCCGAGAGTATAAAGAATATCAAGATCATAAGATGCAAGGAACTTGAGCCAACATTGTTGAAGAAAATTAAGTTCCTTTTGAGGAAACAAATACTTCATATGATTGGTATAGAGGACAAATTTCTCTCCCAAAAGATAATGACGCCAAATTCTAAGGGCGAAAACAATAGCCGCAAGCTCTAAATCATGAGTGGCATATCTAGTCTCGGCAGGCTTTAATTGCCTAGAAGCATAAGCAATAACATGTTCCCTTTGCATGAGAACGGCTCCCAAACCAACACGACTAGCATCGGTACAAACAACAAAGTCTTGGTTTCCTTCGGGAATCACAAGAATAGGAGCATCGAAAAGGAGTTCTTTTAATCTTTGAAAAGAAGCTTTACATTTGTCTGACCAAATATATTTAACTCCCTTCTTTTTCAAACTAGTAAGAGGCATGGAAATTTTAGAAAAGTCTTTTACGAAACGACGGTAATAGCTCACCAATCCAAGGAAACTAAGGGTTTCCATCACACTCTCCGGTCTCTTCCAATTTTGATTTGCTTCGATCTTGGAAGGATCCATGGAGATTCCGTATTTGGAAATAATATGACCAAAAACTTTCACACGAGATTGCCAAAAGTGACACTTAGAAAATTTTGCTTTCAATTGATTGCTCCTAAGAGTTTCCAACACAATCCGAAGATGCTTTTCATGCTCTTCCTCGGTTTTAGAATAAACAAGAATATCATCTATAAAGATGAGAACAAATCGATCGAGGAAGTCTTTGAAAACTCAATTCATAAGGTCAACGAAATAAGTTGTGGCATTCGTTAAACCAAATGGCATAACAAGCTATTCATAAGATCCATAACGAGTACGGAATGATGTCAAAGGAATGCTATCCTCTGCAATATGAAGCTGTTGAAAACCGGTTGCTAAGTCTAACTATGAAAAGACTCTAGCACCGCTAAGTTGGTCGAATAAATCATCAATCCAAGGTAAAGGATACTTATTCTTGATGGTGAGATGATTAAGCTTGCAGTAATTAACGCAAAGCTTAAGTGCACCATAAGATTTCTTCACGAAAATAGCTGAAGCTCCCCAGGACAGGAACTAGAATGGACAAATTTCTTCCCTTCCAATTCGGATAATTGTTTATGCATCTCCTCATTTTCTGTATTAGATATACGATAAGGAGGACGAGTTATAGGTAGAGCTCCAGGGATTAGATTGATTCTGAACTCAATTATTCGCTTAGGGGGTAATCCTAAGACGGGTTCAAATTTGTCGGAAAATTCACGAGCAAAGTGAATGAGAGAAATGACCTCTTCCTCATCATCATCATCACGAGGGTTTAAAGAATACAAGGACGCTGCCAATTTGGAATTCGAATCTTTGAGAACAATAGAAATATGCTTAACAGATTGAGGATCTCGAAGATGAATAGTCCTCTCAGGATATTGGATGTGGGTTTCATAACAGTTACGCCAATCCATTTTCAAAATCATTCCGAAGCCTAAGTAACGCATAATATGCAAATCGGCATGGAAGGAAAATTCACATAAAATAATCTCGACATCTTTTCAAAGCAAACCGAGTATTGCAGGTCCACCAACTAGATTCGAAATCCTCAAAGAAGTCATCAAAGCCATAACACCTAAAGAAAAAGTATCAACAAGTTCTTTTGATATAAAAGAAAGGGATGCACCCGTATCAAAAAGAACTCGAATAGGATGATTACGAAACATAATAATGCCATCAAGGATAAAATGATAAATACCTTGACCAGGAGAAGTGTTACTAGGGGCTTGAATAACATTTAGCTTTCCCTCGTTCTTGCTTTGAAGTTTGGGACAAGAAGATAAAAGATGACCCGAACTTTTGCAATAACGACAAAAGATAGGTTTCGGACATCTATTAGCGAAATGGTCCTTAGAACCACAATTGTAGCATTGCCCATGACTAGAGGTAGTAGTCTTTGCTACCGGAGTTGCTTGCTTCCCTTTCTTGTTGGGATGAGGACCTTTAAACTTAATAGGCCTCTTCTTGTTGTTGTTGAAGTTAGATTTGGCACCCACAACTTCAACATCATCTTCTTTATCGGCCTCTTCAAGTCGAAGAGCGATATCAACAAGTTGTTCGAAAGAAACATCTAATTTCATAAGTAATGGCGTTTTGAGATTCTTAATCAAGCCATAGACCCCATATTTAGAGAGGGATTCAAAAGATGCAACGTAATCCATCACAGAAGATTCACCTTGAACAAGGTCAATAAAACGCTGAGCTAAAGTTACTTTTTCAGTTTTTGGCACAAACTTTAATTCGAATCGTGCTCGGAATTGCTCCCAAGTAAGATCCGCTTCAATAATTTCAGAAATCAGAAGCTCATACCAATCTAATTCCCTTTCTTGGAGAACCACTTGGACACGATGGAAATCAATAAGATTCATGCGAGAAAAGATGCGATCGCATGTTCCAAGCCAAGCTTGGACTTCTATAACGCTTTCGGAACCCTTGAATGGATTTCCACCCAAATTGGTATAATCACTGCACAAGCGTCTAAACCCAGATTTAGGGTGAGTACGCTCTGGAATGGGTCTGACAGCTTGAGCATTCTTTACAAGATCTAGAAGCAGTTGGGCAGACATATATACTCCATCCTGAGGAGTAGCACTGGATTGACCAGTGTTGGGACAACCTGGTCTAACCATTTCTCTTCTTTAAGAAAGAAAGAAGAAGAAAAAGGTTAATCTCAGAATGAATATCTAACAATCATGATTGATAAAGCAAGGCATCATAAAAGAAAATAGGATAGAATGGTTCCTAAGACTCAGATAAATCCTAAGGCACTATTCCTAAGAAGGACTTAGCACAAAGATCCTTGCTAGATTATTCTACATTGTTCCGAAGTTTGGCTCTGACATTAAGCTGTGACGCCCCACCTCTATACTCACGCTAGCCAAGGACACTATGAGGTAATGCCGTCAACTAGCACGAAGAATAAGGCTATTGAGGAGCGACCATCTGTGTAATCTCTTTGTGCGAGTTCCGATATGTCAGATAGTATAACATGCATTTCATTTCAAGAGGAAACCCGACATATCAAATACAAACTCAAAGCAACTACATAGTGGCTATGTGGTCTTCAGAAATAAATATAGAAATAATCATAACACAAATCAGTCATAGATATCCATATCACAAAGGTGGAAATATATATGAATATATGACATAAAAGTGTACATCAAAGTAGTG
This sequence comes from Allium cepa, assembly GCA_030765085.1. Classification (NCBI taxonomy): domain Eukaryota; kingdom Viridiplantae; phylum Streptophyta; class Magnoliopsida; order Asparagales; family Amaryllidaceae; genus Allium; species Allium cepa. The sequence goes on from CM060939.1 coordinate 162,451,491, forward strand.
GTCATTCAAGATCCACTACATCACAAAAGAAAAGGTACAAGTGCTACACAAAATAATATCTATACATCCAGGAGTCTCTATCTCGAATGTATAATGACAAAAACTATAAAACTAAGTAGTTAGACAAAAGTCAAATGATGGTCCAAGATAAGGAGTCAAGCAAAAGCACCTGTAACATCTCGGTCTGACCCGAGTATTATTTAATAAGAAAATAATAAATGGACCAGTCTAGCTAAAAATATAAGATAAAATGAGATAGAATAAGAGATAACAAAAACGTATGATAACAATAATGCCATACTATGAAAAGTATACATTAATCAATAACAAAAATCATACAATATCTAAGAATCTCATAACACCAAAAAGAATGTCATATTCTTTATTTTATTCACCAAACCATAAATATTGACAAACATATCATTGCCAATCGCAAGAATTAGTGAAACACAAATTCTAGAAATCATCAACTAGAAATCCAAAAATCATAAAGAGGGAGGCCTATCACAAACGGGAGCATGAAAATCCACTAACACGTGCATCACAAACGGGTCGCCAACCCATGGTCGCTAACCATAGAGCCGGTGCAACGATGTAGTACAATAACGGTACGCCCGAAGAAGCTGAAACTCAAATAATTTGGAACAACGACGTAGTACAATGGTACGCCCGATGAACATGATAAGCCGATACAACGACGTAGTACAACGGTACCCCGATGAACCGAACTCCATAAAAGAATATGGGTCGCTAGCCCACAAAAATGAGTCGAAAATCCAAAGAACCCATAGGTCGTTAGCCTATAAAAGAAATGAGACGAAAATCAATAAAACGAGGTATAGTCCCCTACATGGACAAAGAGACATAGCATATCGCTAGTCTAAATCACAAAATGATCATCACTGATCAATAAAAAGTGTGAATCACACTAAGCTAGTAAATAAATGAGTTTAGCTTCATGTCCCATAAGCATTGGCTTAGCTTAAATATTTACGAACAAATTGCAGATCTCCACTCGAAAATTGTCATAAGTTTTTCAATCGAACAAGTCCAAAAATTAACCGATGAAGTAAACGCAAGTGTTTCGTACCACTTGTTTTGCTAAGCCGTTTAATTAGATTTTCTCATACGAACGAGGTAAAGGTTTGTATATACTAATGGGTTGGAAAACAGTTTTAATAGACAAGCTTTGTATTAAAATAGTATTGAAATCGTTTTGACGAAAGGGTTTTGATATTTACTACTAGTATAGAAACCTTTGCATTTTAAAGTGACAGACCATAGAAATGATTGTAGAAGTAATCAATCACCAGAAATTCACATTCGAAGAGGTGAATTAAATCCAAAGAAATCGATACAAAATCCATCAAAATGGATATTCCCAAAATCCCAAAAAAGAAGTTATCAAAATCAACGAAGGTGATAACAACAAATCAGATACACTAGAATCGATTAAAAATTGGAAATCCACACAAAAAGGCAGAATTGGATGAGACAACAGATTCAGTCGACTGTACCAGGATGGTTAGTCGACTGAGCTAAGCCTGGAAACTTTCGGTTTCCAGGTTCACTCGACTGGACTATGTGGTCAGTCGACGGATACTGGCTCAGGAAATTTCCTGGGTTCTTTTCAGTCGACTGACTTCCAGGTTCAGTCGATTGAACTGGAATTTTAAGTATTTTCAACTCAGCCCCAATGAAGGGCGAAAACCAAACAGAGGTGATCGAACGAGAAATGACGACTAGGAATTTATGCCACACGACAACCCAGCCTTATAAGCTCTTCGACACACCCCAAAAACATGTCCAAACATCCATAATAGGATTTTCATAAATTGGACAACAAGAATCAAAAATTGAAAAATTCACCAAATCCGTTCAAATCAAAAGCAAATGAACATGAATAGATGTTAGGAATTCATATGTAACAACAATGAAATCTTAAGACATAGATGTGAGTTTCAAAAACTCGCCTTTTACTCAAAAATAATGAAGGAGAGGCTTGAAAACAAAGGGAAGATCAACTACTCTTCAATTTCAACTCTAAAAGCTCCAATCTAAGATCATAAGCAAATATTTCCTAAGTTAGGTTATAGGAAATTTCTGAAATTGGAGAGAGATTGAGATGGAGAAGAAGAAGAGGATGCTTACCTAAGCTTCTCTTTAATTTTGAAGCTAGAACTCGAATTTGCAAAGGAAACTAGGGATTAGGATTTTAATTTCCAATCTCTTCCCCCTTTTTACTAAAGCTTGAAGTGTTACGAAAATAATTGAACGAATGAAGAGGAGAGGGGGTGGAGTTAGGATATAAGATGAGTTGGGTTAGTGGGCTGAAACCCAAAGCCCTAAGTGAAAATGTCAAAATTCTACTCAACTCCAGACATATCGATGTTTATACTCAAAAAGGTCACAAATGCCACACTGGAATCAATTGAAGGGGTCTCGAGTCCTAATTGGACCATTTGCAAAAAGTAGCATTTCGGGCTTAAATCCGACTAACGATGCTATATTTAAATATACAATCGTAAAATATGCGGGTTGTTATATAGATTTTTAAGATTGGGGATGATTAGAAATTTCGAATTGATCAGAATTTGCTTTTTCATCAATTCTTGTTGATCGGTGAAGTAAAAATCATCGTGGTTGATGCTGGAGAAGGATGAGTATTGGGGAACATCGGAAAAATGACCGGAATTTTTTAGTGGCAGTGGTTAGCAAATGACGTCGAACTAAGGTTTTTTGAGTAGTTTTAGTTGATGAGGTTGTCGAGACAACTATGTCGACGTGGGTGAACTGGAAGCGATCGCACCAAGGGGGATTTATGTGGGAGGATGTGACACGGATCTAGGTGGTACGACAAGGTCTCAGGTCGTCGAAATCGCTAGTGCTGAGGAAATTTGTTGATCGGGGTTTGGGTTTTTGGTTATACGATTGGTTCGATTTTGATCCCAGGCATTATTGTTGAAGTTGGGTGGTCGGATTCGAGAATGGTGATCGAAGGCGATGTGCTAGCGATGGCGGCATCGATTGGAGCTGCTTCGGTCGTACGTACACGTGTACGTGGTGTCAGTGTGTATATGAAGGATAGTCTTTTAGTTAAAGTAGGAGAGAGCTCGGGTTCGTACTTGGGAAGAATGGGAAATGGCTTGAGTGATGAATTGGTTTGGGCACATGAGCGTTATAGGGTTTAATAGTTTAAAAGTTTTTTTAACATAACAGAAAAAAGAAAAGAAAAGTGGAGTGACTTGGGGGTTTCTCGGGGAGATCTAAAAATGGATCGGGTCTGACTCGAGTTAGTCTCGGGTCTGGGTTTTTTGAATTTTCAAGTAAACCGGTTTTTTTCCAAATTTAAATTAAAAAAAGTTTAAAAACTTTTTTGTTATTTCTTGTAAAATAATAAATGTCTATTTTAGTTTTGAATTAGTTATGGATTTTTTTTACAATATTTTAATTAATCAAGTTTGAAGTGTTTTAACATACATAAATATCCTTTATTTTAAATTAATTCTTAAAAATTTATTTTAAAAAAATATAATAGTACAATTAAGAAGTTAATTTAGAAGATTGAATGTTTTTTATTTATAATTAACTTAAAGGTTTTAAGTTAGATTATATGTTAATGATAATTTGTTTCAAAGGATTTATCTAATAAGATTTAAATACTGTAATTAAGAAATTAATTAAGATAAATGGTTTATCTTTTGATTAATGAGGGTCTTTTGTAATTTCTTAATTTATATAATTTTGAACGATGATGACAATTGCTTAATGTAATTAATTAATGGTTGATTAATTAATGTGATTAATTAAAGGTTAAATAATTGATTAATTAATTTATGATTAAGGATGATTACTTAATGTAATTAATTTAAAGGTTGATTAATGGATAAAAGTAATTAAGGGATAACTAATTACTTAAAGATAAATTACTTAATGAAAATAATTAAAGGTTAATTATTTAATAATTAAAGGTCAGTTAATTGATTAATTAAAAGTTAATTGATTTATGATTAAGGGTTGATTAATCAAGTGATTAAAGGATAATTACTTAACTTAAATAATTAAAAGAAAATTTGTAATTTAAGGTTAATTAATTAATTAGAGAATGATCAATTAATGTGATTAATTAAGGGTTAATTAATTAATGTAAATAACTTAAGGATTAATTAATTTATGTGATTAATTAAAGATAACTTATTAAGGATAATTAATAAGATAGATAATCAAGGTTGATTAATTAATTTCTTAAATAAATATATAATGGTATGTAATTAATTAAAGTTAATTAACCTGGATTAGAAATCAATTCATAAATAATTATTCTAGTTTAAGTTAATTATAAACACGTGATTAATTGAACTTACTTATGAATGATTGAATTCTATTGAATGCTTTGAATTGTTTGATATCTCTGATGTGTGACATTATGTGATATGAATTGTATAAATTGAGCTGTGGACTGTGATTTATTTATCTGTGATGAATTTACATATTTATTTGTTTATCTATGAATGAAAGATATGCGTTATAGGATTATACCGCTTATCGATATTTTTGTGCTTGAATTGATGATGATTGTGATGTTGTATTGTTGTGTGCAAAACCCCTAGACTACACCACACATACACAAATGTGGATTTTATGGGAAATTTGTTAACTCATGGGTTTTTGAATTTAAAATGATTAAAAGTTGAATTTTGAATCCAAAATGGTTTGGAAGTGATTTGAAAAACTTTTGAAAAGGGAGTTCTGGAATTAAAATAATTTGATTTGAATTTGAAGTTAAGATTTTGAAGTTGAATGCTATATACATATATATGTATTTGGAAACTATAGTTTAAAGGAATTATACAAATTGTATAATGTATATATATGGATTTTAAACCATTTTTAAAGTATTTTAAATAAAGTATTTTGGGAATTTAAATTTAACCCAAGCTTATACTTTAAAGGCTATAACTTGTGCATATTTGATCGAATTTTTTCGAAATGAAAAACATTTGTTTTCAAATGACAATAGCTTTCATATAAAGAAAGGATTTCTTGTTTTTGTTGAAAGGATTTCAAGTTATAGGTTAATCAAAATGGAAATAGTTTTGAAAGCTATGAATGAATCTTTGTGAAAGATAGGTAAATCTTGTTTTCAAATTGAAGAGGATCTTAAGGGTGAATCTTTTGTTTAAAATATTAAAAACTGGAAATTTGTTTAAACCATTCAAAGGAAAGGTTATGGGCTAAAAGTTGTGACTTAACTAAGATCCCATATATCCATATGTTTTCAAAATAAGCGCTCGTTATTCGATTTAGCCAGGAGAGGACTTTGTGTTATAAAACCCATTCCGAATAATGATACGACGATGGATAGCAATTGAAGACGAGGGTGAAGACCGGGTATTTTCGAGAACGAAGGATTACCTGTCGATTGTCTCTGCATCGAGTGGCCGCGGTATAGAGATCTTCATATGTGATGGGGAGTTCGATCGGGATTGTGAATACCCGGATTTGCAAGGGCTTTTTTGAAGTGCCTTCGGTTCCGTTCGCACCCGGAACGGACTTGTATGGTTATGTGTCTGACATTACACTTTGAGATATAAGGATGATTTCTATCAAATATATTTCTGTTTAGTGGCGGAGAATTTATTCTCTTAGCTTAACACCCTTCTTTGAGACGTACGAGCTCAGAGGTTATGTAGTTGATGGTTATCAGTGATATACTCCAATTTGGTAATGTGGCATGCTAAGTGTTGGTCATTTGTTGATCGAAGCATGGCTTTTGTGAAAAGCATAGCTTTGTGGACGAGACTTCGTCAAACCTCACAGCCCGAAAATGGTCGAAACAGGAACGGTGCAGCAAGCTTATGTGGGTCGCGCCCATTAGGGTATGTTCATTTTCTTCTGGATAAAAGGTGGTATCATGGTATGGAGCTCAATACTTAACTTATGTGGTTGTTGGAATTTTTTGGTATAGAGGTGCCTCGGATAAAGTTTGTTGACGACCGGGGGATGGCATACTCGTGACAGTTAGTTACCAAGTTACAGAGGTAAGCCGGCCTTGTGTTGGCAGAGAGCTGGTTAAGTTCTCGGGGCATCCCTCCAGAGGCGTACCCATTCGGTGAAGGAAGTTCCTTAGCCTGGTTATTGTTGGAAATCCAATCACTCAATACGTGCCATGTACGGTTTTATTTGTAGAACCTGCCATCTAACATGGTAGTTATAGTAGGCATATGATAATGGTACGTTTGCTGGCTAAGATTAATATTATACTTGCAAATGATTTTTTCACTCTACACTAATAATAATATCAAAATGATTTTCGCGTATCAAGCATTTTTGACTGTCATAAAGAGAAATCTCCTCCAAGTGTGCGATTGCATTGTGTGTGTGGAGGGAGGCCTTATGGCAGTTTCTTTTTCCAAAAATCATAGCGAATTTCTTTTTAATTTCTTTTTTTCTTAAAAAAAACCCTACTCCAGAGAGTAGAGCTAGGGAATACAGCTGTCCGCCACACTGGCCCCTCTTTTAGCTAGCCCAGCACAGAGATTTGATGCCCTCAACCATTTTGTTTAGGTTAACGGAGACCCACCTCCGCGCCTTGAAATTGGAAGCAGGGCAGACGGGAATCGAACCTACGACCTGCTTACCAGGAAGCAAGTATCTTACCACTACGCCACTGCTTGCGGACTCTTTTTAATTTCTTTTGTTCAAGATAAAACTCTTTTTGTTTACTCACACCAGTCCCTAGACTGACCTGGAGTTTATTGTTCTCTTTCTAAACTCAAGGTGCCCATAATTTTCCACATGGGCAGCTTAGAGTCAGGTTATCAGATAGTCAGCTAGTAGGTGCAGCTTTTGGCAATCTTCGAAGTCTTTGGTTAGGCAATTGCATTCTGCACCGGATTTGCTACAAGCTCAGCATGATGGTGGTTCGAGCTTGAAGTGTTTGGAGCTTTGGTGATGGAGATGAAGTATTGGATTCTCAAGCTCTTTCTTTTTCTATTGAAGTCAATGTTGGTGTTCCTCTGTTGAAGATTTCTTTCCACTCTTGTATGTTGTCTCTTATATTGATATCTCATTTGTATCAGATTGTTGTATCCATTGTGTATCAATAAAAATCATTCTTTCTGTTTCTGCTGTGTTTTATTTATCTAATGTGTTATAAGCTCTAGCAAACTAGGTTCAACATTTGAATCTACAGCATTCGGATACAAGTGAAGTATGGATGTCGATTTTCGGACGTCGAGTCAGGGACGTTACAAAATACATCAATCACGGCATGCAAAACATCATATGTCACATGATAACAACATATATCACAATATCCGTAAATAAAACCAATATGGTTGAGGAATCCAGTTGGATCCCTCCAACCTATCACCTGCAACAAATATACATATTAGAATATGTGCACAATGTCCTCTTCGAGGCAGACATGCGTACAAAGGGTCATCCGCCCATACATGGGAACGTATAGGGTCTCATCTGCTCCAATAGGCCGGAATATATCCAAATACCAATCAATATATATATAATATATACTATATATCATCCAAACAATCATCAATCATCACATAATAAATTTATTCTTACTTATATAAAAATGTCAGTGAGGCAGAAAGATTGAGTTGTACTCACATTGCTTCCAATAGAAGTTGTAGTGTTTTATTCCGAATAAAATCAAACAACCGTTTAATTTTATCCAAAATTTACTCTAGCTCCAATCAACTCCAAACCAGATCTACAATGTAGTACTCGTCAATACGGACCTAATGCAACTTGTTTCATCAAAAACGGACCTCGTATGAAGAAGTTATAGTATTTTAAAGTTTGTACAATTTAATATATATAATCAATTTCAATTTTATTTTTCATTTTCAAACCCTACAATCACGGCCGTTAATTTTTGCTTGAGAGATCTGGGCCATGATCCCTTTCTTCCCCATGTGTGAAAACCCCAGCCGAACATAACCAAATCGGCCGCCCTTCTTCGATTAAAAAATGCTCCACCTTCGATCAATTACCGATCGATCGAAGACCACCGTTTGAAAGCTCGAGCTCTGCTCCACCTTCGGCCACGATGGCGGCGAACCTAGTCACGTATTGGCTTCGAAAGTTGCATGTGAATGGCCGGCCTTTGAACGCAAATTATCGAAGATCCATACCTCTATAATCGATCACATCCGTATGGATTTATAGATCGTAACGTGCTCAACGATATTATTGTTGAAGATTTCTCGAATTGATTGATGGATTGGAATAAATTGAGGAGGAACGAAATGAAATTTTGGCTGCTGAACATTAATAGCAGCTAGGGTTTGATAATTAGGGTTGAGTGAAAATTGTGAAATGTTGTGGCCTTTTATAGAAAATTTCGCGACATTGTTCCCCAAAAAAAATTTCGAACACGAAACGAAGCATGCCGTTTGGCGTTTATAATGTTTTACCCCTATTCCAAACACAATGAAATATATATCGAGAGCCTATTCGATCGGATTTGGAAGATAGGTTTTCAAATTAACTACATAAATTAAAATATACTTAAAAATATTTCTACGCGTTTTAGCTTGCCCCGGACAAACCGTAAATCCGATTGACACGAAATTTGAAATCTTACAATAATATAACATTTCGTGTCCAATGAGACTAATTTCGTCGATATCTGAGATTGTGTCAAAAATGGCTATTTTTACATGTTAATCAAATATTAAAATATTCAATTTCTATAAATTAACTTTTAATTCAACTTTAAAAGTTCCCTAACATCATTCTAATTCAACTAGAATTTAATTCATCTTTATAAATTATTTTCATTCATATTAAATCCAATTTCTAATTATTTCTGCAGTTTTAAATATTAATTAACAATTTAATTATCCCATTAATTACTATATTTCAAATATAAGTTATTCAACTTATAAAATTTACTCTTGAATATTTAAAATCAATTAAATATACAAATTTTGAATGACTCAAATTCTGGTTCGTTACATTCTGCCATACTTAAAAGAATTTCGTCCTCGAAATTACCAAGCAAGAAAAGTCACAAAATCCATTAATTTTTTCAAAACAAATCATTCAACTAGATTACCAAATCATTTAAACCTTTTAACTTTTCCCAAAATCATTCATTAAACTTCTTACCAAAACTTTTCTAAGTTTTCATATCCATTCTTAGTTATCTTTTCAAAACTAACTAATATCATTTAACCTTTAACACAAAAATCAAAATTTAGTTATCAATTTTTTTTCCAAAATTCCCAAAAATTTCCAACGCCGTAAATTTTCCAAAAATTTCGCCAACATCTCCTTTGCGCAGTTCAATCGTAGTAGAATCGTAACATATATATAACAAATATGCATCTCATCCTCGAGGATGAGGCATCCCGTAGGGAAAAAAATATAAAAGTACAATATGTAATCCAAGATATGTACCTTATATATTATTAGCGAGCATATACGACTAATATAGCGCGATAGCGACCTCTAAATGCGAAACATACGCCATCCGCACCAACTAAATACTCAACAAACAAATGAAAAACATATATATATATATATATATATATATATATATATATATATATATGAAAGTAATATCAATATACAACATATACCAATACAACAACTATATATGCCAATATAACAAATGCAATCAAAAGCAACAAATCCAACCATCAAACAACTGTCATCCAACTAACATCCAACAAATCCATATCCATCCAGTCAGTCCATAACCAAATCAATATAAATTCATTTCTCATTAATAATCATTGAATTGGTTTTCAATTTAAATCACATTTGATTCATTTACATTGGATTTTACTTACATTCATTTATTCATATTCTATTAGTTTTATATTCACTAATATATATTCAAGTTGGTTCACTTCCCATTCAAATCAAGTTCCATTCTATTTAAATTTCCTTCACTTCCAATTTGAATTCGATTATTTAACTTTCAATTTCATTAATTTAACTTCATATGAATTTCTATATAATCAATTAACATTCATCTAACAACCAATGTATAACCAACATTACCAAATTAATTTACTTTGCTTACATTCAATTTGGTTTAACACTTTTAATTTCAATTAGTTGATATCTAATTGACTTTCATTCAATTATTCAATTTCAAATTTCATTAGCTTTTAACCAATTAACACTTACATCCATTATTCTCTATCAATTCATTTACATTCGATTGATTATCATTCATTAATTTAATTCAATTGCTAATTCATTTTACACTTCAAGTTGAATTTCATTATATAACTCAAATTCACGTTCATTAATTGCTTCATTGTTAATGTTAATTCCAACTTCGTTCAACGTTACTTAAGTTATGTTTCATTTCATTCTCATTTGCATTTACTTCCATTATACAACTTAAGTTCATCTCTAATTCAATTCAAATTCTATTTTATTTAACATTTACTTAAGTCAAATTTTATACCCTTATTCAAATTCCGATTTTTTTTTGCTTAACAAAATTGTTTAACCATTTTAACTATTTGGTTTTACTTACACTTTCCCATTTTATAAGTTATAAAACTTATTTATTCAAACTTATAAATTTAAATTATATAATCACTTACCACTTAAGTTTAATTTCCATTTTAGTAACTTATCTAATCTAGTTCAATTTATTTAACCTTACCAAGTTAAATTTCAAATCATGCATTTTATTATACTAACTCAAATTTATTTACCTTTACTAAAATTAAATTTTGATTTCATATTATAAGTCCAAATTCCTTTTACTTATATTTATCAATTTCAACTTGGATTTAAAATTCAATTTTTTTTATCACATCAAAACTTCAATTTTAAATTTACTATTGATAGCAAATCAATCACATAGAAACTCGAAAAGGATACTGATGATGCTGTAGTCATCACCCTTATTATTTCCCAGTAATAATAGTGAATTCAGTGCTTTTATATTCTTTAAAAAAAATTCCTTTTTATTTATAAATCACATTTATAAATCTTTTACTTATATAATTTCACTATTTTACTTTACTTATATAAGATCATTCCACCTTCATTTATCTTATTTAGATTTATAATAATATAACCTCTTTTAACTTTGAAAAAATGACTTTCAAAATCAATAGGATTCAAATTCTCAAATTCTCAGTTTAAATCCATTTTTTATTTATAACTCATATTTATAAATATATTCATATAGTTTCATTTCTTATATATATATATATATATATAAGATCTTTTTACAATTATAAACCAGTTTAATTATAATTCCATTCTTATAATTCATTTGCTTATATAATTTATTCTTTTATAATTGTTGTTTTTATTTAGATTATTCAAACAACTTTTATTAACTTATATATATTTACATTTTCAAATAACGAAACAATCAATTTATATACACTATAATAATTTTATAAAAAATCATTTCCTTTATATATAAAATATAATCGAAGTAAAGTTATTTCATTTACCCAATTTAAAATGATACTATGTCGACTTGCCTCATTTAAATGTTTAGAAATCCCTATTGATAACATGGCGTCCCACAAACCGACCAGAATTTACAAACAGCTCAACGGATAAGTAAACATAATATAAAACATTTTTATCTCACTAATAAATACGCGCTCATATATATCATACACTCAGACTCAATCTAGAGTGGTACTGTCCCTATCTATACTGAGTACACATCAAAGCTTAGGAATATACAAAATCTAAGCACTGATACCAAATGTGACGACCCGCAAATCCGTACCCTTTGAATCGAAAATAAACCACACACGTCCGACCCAAAAATCACAGACTGACAGAAAGTCAGGAGAAGAAAAAGAAGAGAGAAGAAAGGGGGAAGAGAAAATAAAACAGAACAATACAGAATCTCACATCGCAGCGGAAAACATATAATATCATATCAATGATCTTTAAAAAAACAAAAACTGTACATAATACATCAATTAGTGTTCAACAATCAATCAATAGTTATCAGTCTAGACAGTTATAATACCATGTCCTCACAATTGCCAATGATATATAAGAACTAAGCAGCGGATAGTCAAAACAGATACGTGTATATGAAAATGAAGATCTCCAACTCTCCTGCTGAAGCTCCAAAAGCACCAAATCTAAACCTATAAATATACTCGGTCTGACCCAAGCATTGAAATGGTAGAATGCTTGGATCAGTCTTGTAAACCAGCATGAGAAACACACTCAACTGAATTAATTAAATTACCAAACTTTTCCTTTTCAAAAACAAAGTATCTCGTAAGACATGTCCATACATAACCATGGACATGTTTTTACCTTACGATAACTAAAACATCTTATATCAAATCCTCTTATATTATACTAGTGTCTACTATATACAAATAATATTAATCATAGTCGAAATGGTTAACCATATAGCATTTCGAGGCTATTCATTATGCCTTTACAAACAAAACCTCAGGCTCGTAGGGAGGTTTGGATTTCCATACAAATGATCAAGTGAAGGGATTACCTTCCGGCAGTACATCTCTAGAGGAATGTACCGAGGACCGTCATAAAGGATCCTCTACCAACATAAGACCGGCCGACCTCTATAAGTAGATGGCATCGAATATATCATCCTCCGGTCATTATCGACCTTTACCAAGGGCCCTCTAGCATACAAACCACAATAATCAGATACACGACGTCATAGCGTGTAAAGATATATCTAGAAGAGGATGATCATACCCTACTTGGGAGCGACCCACTTAGCCTTGCGGCATCTAACCCTGTTTTGGTCATTTCCGGTTGATGAGGCCTGAGGTAACAATTACCTTTCAAATATCACATCACTTTGAATGCCACATAGCCATTTCCGTCGAATACCAATTGCCTTCCACAAAATTATAACCCTTTAGCTCATACGTCTCAAGGAGGCTGTTAAGCTAAGAGAAGTTGCCTTCTCTGCCACCACTGATGTACGTTTGTAAAAACCAATGTACGTAATCTTTAGAAATGCAATGTCAGACAAACATCAATACATGTTGTCCAGGAACAGGACAAACCGAAGGTACTTTCCAACCACTTCCTGTCGGGAAATCCCTAGGATTAGTAGCAAATAGTCCTTGCATTGGATATTTCATAATGAAGAGACCACTGCTACTATATGTATATTGTCATTTTAACCCCAAACGATCAACAAGCAGTCCCCCACTATGAAAATCCTAAATCTCAATATCAACAATAACCTGCACAGTCGAATGCAAACCGTTGGTCCGAAGTGATTTTCAGACAATTCTGATCCCGGTCTCTTCACACCAACCATGCAAAAGTGTTTCTCAACCTCACACAGAAACTAAGTCTCATAGACTTATCATGTATCCAACTTTCAACTTGGTATTCTTCAGCCAAGAAGGAAGCTCGATAGATTGGAGTAATACTCCGCACTACACAAATCAATATCCTTAACATAAAACGATAACCAAGCCTACACAGATGGCTACGTACTAAGTATACGACTAAATGGTTAACACATCAAGTCGAGGAACTAAAATGGCCAAATTTTGATAGTCGGTTATTTAACTATCAAAGCAAACAAACAAATATTTAGCACCATAAGCAATCACTAGGCCCTTTTAATTGATCATTTATTAATTAAATCAGTTGCCAAATATTCACTTTAAATTATCTTTAAAAAATATATTCTCAAACCATTTCGCATTTCACTATTGGAAAACATTTCCATATACTTATTTAATAATAAGTAATTCACAAATCAATTTATTTTCAACACTTAGAAAATATTACATATACTTAAATCATGATTAAACATATATTTTATTCCTTAAGGAAAACATTCTCTTAAACATATTTATTTGGGTCAAAACGAATATTGCGTAAAACATCATTACGACAACCCAAAATCACTTGTATAATGATTCGTAAATTAGATAGATATATAAATACCATATACTATATAAAAACATTTCCTTTCGAAAATCATTTACTATAACAATAGTATTATAGTCCATCATTTCTTTACTTTTCGAAAACATCTATTTCAATAATGAATGTTGTAATCTATGGTTTCGATACTTAACTCATTTTAAAATATCTTTATACCGTTTTAACTCCATTTACAAAATACCACTTCCCAAAAATATCCATTTTATTTAATATATTATTCACTATCCAAAATCGTGAATATAATTCTCTTATCCAAATTCAATACTTCTATACATTTATTAAAGGATTATCCACTATCCAAAATCGTGGATATAATTCCCTTACCGAATTCGTTACTTATTCACATTTTATTAAAGGATTATCCACTATCCAAAATCGTGGATGAGATTTCTATAATAAACTTCTATATTTAACTTATCAAATTTAATTGATTTCGAATTTATAAAATAATGTTTATAAATTCACATTTCTATATTATAAAAACTTCAATATACAAAACTCCTTTATTAACAAATTCCATTAATAACTCAATTACATGCCAAAATCCAATTTATAAGTTAATTAATTATAAATTCGTTTATTTACAAAATCATTCTTTTTATAACATTATCAATTCATAAATCTAGAAATCTTATCTACTTATAAAATCCATTTATAACTTCATTTTAACATTTATAAAACTCCTTAATAATTCAAGTATTTTAATTTATAAAATATCAATTTTATAAATCTTATATATATAAACCGTTTATAATAATTCAAAAATCCCAATTTAAACTATTTACAAAATAGTTAACTCCATATTTCAAAAATCACATTCTGATTACATTTCCCAAAATTCATAATTTTTATAACAATAAAAATTATAATTTTCATTCATTTAAAATAAATCAATTTCCCTAACATTTCAAAAGCTAAAAAAAATCTATTTTCAAAATCACTTTTAAAATCCTTTTAAATTTGAAATCATCACTTCAACATTTTTAAAATTCCAAAAATAGGCCCAATGCTGCAACAACACTAAATACATCAATCACGACATCCAAAACATCATATATCATATGATAACAACGTATATCACAATATCTGTAAATAAAACCAATACGGGTGAGGAATCTAGTTGGATCCCTCCAAGTTGTCACCTGCAACAATTATACATATTAGCATATTTGTGCAATGTCTGCTTTGAGGTAGACGCACATACAAAGGTTCATCCGCTCATACATGGGAACGTATAGGGTCTCATTTGCTCCAATAGGCAGGAATATAACCAAATACAAATCAATATATATATATATATATATATATATAATATATACCATATATCATCCAAACAATCATAAATCATCACTGAATAAATTTATACTCACTTGTATAAAAATATCAGTGAGGCAGAAAGAGTGAGTTGTACTCACATTGCTTCCAATAGCAGTTGCAGTGTTTTATTCGGAATAAAATTAAACAACCATTTAATTTTACCCAAAATTTACACTAGATCCAATCAACGCCAAACTAGCTGTAAAATACAGACCCAACACAACTTGTTTCGTCAAAAACGGACCTCGTATGAAGAAGTTATAGTATTTCAAAGTTTGTACAATTTAATATATATAACCAGTTTCAATTTTTATTTTTATTTTTTATTTTCAAACCCAACAATCACAGCCGTTGATTTTTGCTTGAGAGATCTGGGCCATGATCCCTTTCTTCCCCATGCGTGAAAACCCCAGCCGAACACAATCCAATCGGTTGCACTTCTTTGATTAAAAATGCTTCACTTCTGATTAATTACCGATCGATCGAAGACCACCGTTTGAAAGCTCGAGCTTCACTCCACATTTGACCACGATGGCGGAAAGCCCGGTCATGTATTAGCTTCGAAAATTGCATGTGAATGGCGGGCCTTTGAACACAAATTGTCGATGATTCATGCCTCTAAAATCGATCACATCCATATGGATTTATATATCGTAACATGTTGTAGAATATTGTGGTTGAAGATTTCTCGAATTGGTGGATGGGTTGGAAGAAAATTGAGGAGGAACAAAATGAAATTCTGGCCGTTGAATGTTAATGGCAGCTAGGGTTTGATAATTAGGGTTTGAGTGAAAACTGTGAAATGTTGTGGCCTTTTATATAAAATTTCGCGACACTATTCACCCAAAAAAATTTCAAACTCGAAATAAAGCGTGGCACTTAGCATTTATAACGTTTTATTCCTATTCCGAACACAATGGAACATATATCGAAAGCCAATTCGATCGTATTTGGAAGATTGGTTTTCGAATCGGATATTTAAACTAAAATTTACTTAAACAAATTTCTACGTGTTTTAGCTTGCCCCGGAGAAACCGTAAATCCAATTGACACAAAATTTGAAATCTTACAATAATATAACATTCCGGATCCAATGAAACTAGTTTTGTCGAAATCCAAGACTGTGTCAAAAATAACTATTTTTACACGTTAATAAGTATTAAAATATACAATTATTATAAACAAACTTTTAATTCAATTTTAAAAGTTCTCTAACATCATTCTAATTCAAATAGAATATAATTCATCTTTATAAATCATTTTCTTTCATATTAAATCCAATTTCAAATTATTTATGCAATTTCAAATATTAAATTAACAATTCAATTATCCCATTAAATCACTATATTTCAAATATAAGTTATTCAGCTTATAAAATTTACTCTTGAATTTTAAAATCAACTAAATATACAAATTTTAAATGATTGCTATTCTGGGTCATTACATACTCAGTAAGAGTTGGCGGGGTCCGGTTTGGAGGTTTCTGAGAGCCATCGTTGTTCTCAAGTATATTTCTCGAGGTATACTTTCGGTAAGATTGGTGCACCCTCCTAGTCATTGTTGGAAAATTTCCTTTTTCCTTGTTGATTCGTGCCTTAGATTTTGTTTTCCTTAATTGCATCGAGAAGAGTCTAGCACTTTTCACGGTGTTTAATTACTTGTATCCCTTCTTTATCTTTGGATGTTGTTCTGGTAAGAGGAAACCCATCCCACATTTGGCGATGTGGTCTCACATATTGTTGTTTAATTACACTTATTATTTTAGAGTTTTACTCATACTAGACATATTTTCTAACCCGAGTTGTTTGTTTCTGTAAATTCTCAGGTACTAATTTTTATTTGAGTAGTCCGAGAGTAGCAGTTCTTTTATGGCTCTTTTGAAGAAGGCATCTGAGCAGTAGGCCTTTATCTATTTAATTTTCTATTTTCGCTGTTTGTATAACTCATGCAAGTGTATTTGGTTTAAGCATGTGTAAAGGGAGGTTTTTATAACTGCCTAAGATGATGCTTTTGTGTAGCTTCAATAACTCCATGTTAAAGAGTAACTGTAACAACCCGTGGTTTTAGAATAAATAATTATCGTTGTTGGCTAATTTCAATTTGAGTTTTTGAATCAATTGAAATTCTTTTAAATTGGGTTAAAATCGCATTAATTAATTATCGTTTTTAACGGAATAACGTTGATAGCAAATTGCAGATTGGAGTTTTTAATTGATTAAAATTCTTTTATATATTGGTTAAGTGTTGTTTGGGCTTTAACAAATATTGGCCCATGTTTACATTTGCTTGATGCCGTGTTAAAGTGAATGTCGTTTGCCCTTGATCCATTCATTTTTTTCGTTTGCAACCCTAAATCATACGAATGAAAAAAAAATGGCGGTCTCCTCTTGTCGTCCCCTTTTTCCAATTTAGGGCATTGTAGTTGCTCGTCTCAGAGATACACGCGGCTGCTTGGTTTCGTTCGTCTTTGAGTGCCAATCGATGGATCTGTGCTTGTCAAACCAAGTGAGTGATTTCGATTTTCACTCACATCTAGTTCAAGTCTTAGCGAGTTTTTGAATTTGCGATTTCGTGTTTTCCTCGGCTCGATTTCTATTTGACTTCGGTCACTTTGTTTTTTTTGTGAAATTACTAAATTCTTGATTTCCAAGACTATGACTTTGTTTACTGTTGAGTTCTTTGATGATGAGGTTGATTCGTTTGTACACGAGTGTGGCCATTAGCTGTCGAACTTCAGCTTCAACTCGAATTTTGTTTTCACTGTTTAAATTGCAGTCCTCAGGTTGATAGCATATATGTATGTCATTGGCCCTTTGTATATGGCAGCATTGTAGTCCTAGCATTATCTTCACAGTAACCATATGTTGGTTATGTTTTCATTGTATATCTGCGCGGGGTTAAATTTGGGTTTCCCTGGGATTGTTCAGTATCGAGTGCATGTTATGGCCATTCACTTGAACTAAATTGCATCCATTTCTACGTCCATTTGATGCTATGTTTCAAGTGGGTTGCGATTCAATGTTTCATTCTGGTATATGCACTTGAGTTTGTTTTAATTTGCCTGTTCAGTGTAGTTTGATTTGTGCACTGACATGAGTTCTAGCCTTTTTCACACTGTTTGGTACATGTTGCGTCCACCTGCATACCTGTTCATGTCGATATTTATACTGCCGCATTTGTATCCACGGCTTATGGTCGAGTTTATATAATCTAGCTTCATGTTGTATTGAACACCTCATTTGATCTATTTGGCATTACTCTGGTACCTCTGAGCCTGTTAGCTCTATCTGTAAGTGTATATACATGTGCGTATACATATGTATATGTATTTATAGGATAGCTACATTGTCCTCTCTGAAGTTTTGAATATTGTAGCTTTGTCGGTAATTTGACTTTGTGGAAAAATTCAAGTTTACATTTGTTTTGTGAAAGCTTTGATCTGTAACTTGACTTGGTTTCTTTGTAGTCTCTAGTATAATTACTCGAGACTGGTTGCATTTCCATTGTTGGTTTTGGAATTTCCAGTTTCATGTGGTTGGCATTGTTATGTGAATCTTCACTACAGTATTGTTGCAGACCTTCGTGTACATTTCGAGTAGTGTGAAATATTGCCTATTCATGGTGATGCTTACCCTGCTTGTATGTATGTATACTTGTTCTCTTGGCATGATTGTTCAATACATCACTTCATACGACTTGGCAGTATTTTCTGGCCATTGGTGGAATTCTTTGTATTGATTTCTTGCATTGCCGAGTTTGTCCATTTTGTTTGTTATACATATGAAATTGATTCATATGTATGCTGAACAATGCTTCTTAGTGACATTTACTTGCATTCATATGCTTAAATGTTTTAGTTGTTGCCGTGTTGTCTTTGGCTTGCTGTTCAACGGCCTCGGCATTGATTGAGTTCATCTTGGTATCTTTTGTTATCTTGTGACATGGTTACAGTTATGTTACATATGTCCTGCCTATCTAGGTGTTCATGTGTATGTAGTTTGACATGATTCCATGTTGCCTTCTGTTTTAGTCTGGGCACGTATTGCTTCAGGCTGTCCTCACTTTGGATCAATCACACTGTTAAGTTCATAATCCTTTCTGATGTGTGCTGTGGTGCCATTTTATTGGTTCTCTCACCTTTATTCGGCTGTGTCTTCATGTTGTACACTGCCTTGTGCACTTGCTCGTTTGAGTTATACTGTTTCTCGTTGCACCTCTGATTCATTTTTCCATGTGCAGTTTGTTATGTACATTCATTGGGTACATCATCACTGTAGTTGCAAGGCAGTGCACGCAAGCGTGAACTGCAGCCACACGGTATTGCTTTTATTGATATTTAAATTACTTTTGATCCATTGATCTTTTGTGTATTTCATATGTCGTATTGGCGGGGCAGTACACGTTAGCGTGTACTGCAGCCAATTAGAATGGATATTTTAAGAGATAGTTTAAATGGATTTAGTTTCATTTGATCATTTTGTTGTTATCTAATTATCTATTTGATAATTAGATTATGAGTTTCTAGTTATTTATTTATAGTTAGATTTCGTTGTTAATTGCCAATTAGGCAATTCTGATGTTTCCTAAATTATCTTCATTGATATTCTTTTCACTTATCTCTGTTGATGATTTGGATCTGCTGATTTGTTGTTTAACACTATTATGTGTTATATTCACCGCTATCCGATTTCTTGTTAAAGAATCGGATAGGTGAATTTACTTTGACTGTCATCTATTCATATTTAATTATTATTGCTTCTGTGCACTAATAACTGAGTTTGAATTAGACCGACCCGTGTATTATTTTCTCTTGAATTTAATACTCGGGTCAGACCGAGTATTTACAGGTTGTTGATATCTTACTTTGGGTTGTTGCTAGAGCTATGAAGCCTTTTCACACTTTTTGGAGTAGTCGTTGTATTTGTATAGGATGTTGTATATTCATGTATATTATTTACGATAATGTACTTGTTTATGTAGCTTCCAGAGTCGACAGTTGTAGTTGTATCCTATGTATTGTATCACATGTATATCAACTGACATCAGTTATATATATATATGAGACTTTCTGTTACATCTGTGTTCCGCATTTACTTTATCTGTGTTATTATTATATATATTGTCCTAAACTATTATGAACCATCGTAGTTTGTTTTATACTAGAATTGGGTATGTCGATGGGAGTAAATAAATAAGAGATGAAATATAAAAATATATACCACTCCTATCGAGATAACCAATACTAGTATAAGTCCCAACTACGGATGGCCGCTCCTATCCAGCCTTATTCTTCATAATAATAGACAGTATTTCTTTTAATACTCTTTGTTATTGTGAGCATAGAGGTGGGGCGTCACAGTAACCTTATGTACTATTTTATTGTTAAGTTCTATTTAATAGTTCTATTATGAGACTTTCTGTTCTATTCCTTTATTTTTACCCCACCCCCGACAATTCATCTTTCAGACGCCTGGGTAACAACACATGAATATCATGGATGTATTAAGTGTCGTTCCTAGAGGTTAGGAAGGTGGATGTCACAGTTGTTATCTGAGCTTCGGTTGAGCAAACACCTTAGCCAGGTTGGGTTACAACTCACTGGAGAAAGGGTGAGAAGAGTCTTAGAATGATTTAATTTTGGGAGTGTGCTTGTATCACCCATCCTAAAGTCTCGTTTTAGATCCTTTGGTGTTGTTCCCTTAAATCATTTTAGTCCTATCTTTGAATTCTAATAATACATGTAATTGTTTAAGTAATTAAAAAATGAGTATAAGAAGAAAAGGGAGGTGTTTTGGAACCAATATGGCTATTAATGGTAGAACTGCTAGAAATGGGTCAATTGTAGAGCCGGTAGAAGAAGCAGTAGTACAAGTTCAACCACCATAAAACTTTGCTACTCTATGCAAAAATTATACTGCTTTGGGTGGTAAAATATTCTTTGGAACCAAAGATATTCTAGGAGTTCATACCTGGCACACTCTTGTGAAAGGATGTTCGGGGATCTTCAGTTGGAGGATGTAAGGAAGTGATTATTGGCATCACGATAGCTCCAAAAGTCAACAATGGATTTATAACATCCTAATATTTTCAACCATTCGCATCCACACATGCCGGATTTGAATTACTCAAAATACCAAAGTGTTAATTTATATTTGGCAAAACTCAACATATACAGTAAATAAATAAATCATAGAATCACAGACACAGAATATTATACAATATGCAACGGAAAAAAAATGAACAGTAGTTCATGAAGCTACTATATATATTTCAGAGTTAAATAAGCTACAATTGAAGTTTCAAATACAATAGTCAAATACAAGATCAGAATACATCACTGGAATCAACTGAATAACTGTAGGCTAAAAAGATGTAGATGGATCTCCAAACGAAGCTTCAACTCCAAAGACGAGTCTCAAAAGCTGTATCACTCAGTCTGACCCGAACATAAAGCAAAACGCAAAACACTCGAGTCAAGATTAACATTCTTATATCAATAAATCTAACTCAAGTGAAATAACAACTGAAATCCAAGTAACTCAAAGGATGTTTGGGATAACCATCCTCTAAGGATCCGTTAAACTATCTACTATGTAGTAATATACGCTATTATAATAATGTCTGAAGTAAAGTATAATATATTTTAAAAATAGTGTTAAGGCTTTACATTTTCCACCTTAACACATTTTATAGTGCCAATAGTCTATACAGTACCGTAGTCCCTCCTGATCGAGAGGCCACCATAGGATACTCCATAGGTACGACACAAATCAAACTCATAGTAAGCATGCTAGGGTAGGTGACATGGCACAACTAGGCAATGCCAGGGTAGATATACCAATTACGCATCCGGACTGGTGGTAACGCATAACTGCAGCTATCGCCCACCTCAAGCCACACTCCTAAAATCAAAAATCAAAAGTGGCCACCAAATCAATCACAAAGTCAGAATATAGTATCGAAGAGTGTGTCCGATCAGAGGAGCTATCTCATTGGCCCGGAATCTCTCCGGTTTTAGCCACCTTATGCCAACTCACGGGAGTCGGATCCACGTATATACCTTAATAGGACGTCGCCACCATCCTACTTCATTATGGAATCTCCACCGCGTACAAAGTTGTTAAAGTGGTTTTGGGAATCGGCAGAGAGTATGACAACTTTCGATCTCGATCTCTTTAACAACCAAACGTTATTATAACACCGCGGTCATTTCAAAATAGTTTACTTCAAAACCAAAATATCATTGCCATTTCAAAACTATATCAATACGATGTCATTTCCATTTCAAAACCAAATACGATATCATTTCCATCTCAAAACCAAATATGATATCCTTTCCATTTCAAATATATGCTTTTCCAAAATCATAGCATTTTCAAAGTTATAACACTTTCGAAAGTAAACACTTAAAATTATAACACTTTTAAAACATAATACTTTGAAAAACATAACTTCCACCACTTAACAGTTTAGATATTAAAATAGTATATATAATAAAATATTTTATAAAGTAAAATAGTTTATATGAAAGAGTTATAAGTTAAAATAGTTTATATTAAAATAGTTAGTATATTAAAATAGTTAGCACATTAAAATAGTTTATGTTAAAATAATTTATATTAAAAATGGTTTATATTAAAATAGTTTATATTAAAACAATTTATAAAATAAAATATATAATAGTTTCATATATAATTTAAAAATACTTTATATAATAAAATAGCTTCCTCAAGTTCACAAATCAATTCTAAATCAACTCGAATTCCAAATTCAAATTTAATCAAATCTTAAATCATAAATTTCAATTCAATTCAGTTTCTAAATAAACTATTCCAAATTATATCAATTTCAATTTATATCAACTTCAAATACAGATTTGAACCTCAAATAAACCATTTCAATTTCCATATATTTCAAAGCTTTAAATATTCCATAATTTCAAAACTAAATTTTGATAATTCCATATATATCAAATTCAGTTTACTATTATTTAGTTTTAAAATATTTACTTAATAAATCCAATATCATTTAAATAAAACTTTTAAACTTCAAATAACTGAATATTACTTTAATTTATTTAAACTTGATATATTCATTTAAATCACCTAAAACAAAAATTCAAGTTATAAAATCATATCCTTTACAATCCCAAATTTAATAAATTTCAAATCAAACTTATTTGAGTATAATTCTTAAATAAAATCAATTTCAAATTTATCTTCCAACCTTAATTTATTTAAATCATTATAAACTCTATATTAAAATATAATTTTAAATAAATATTTAACCATATTATATTTTAAATAAAAATCAAACTTTATTATTAAACTTATTCTATATTAAAACAAATTTATACATAGCTTAAAATCAAGAATTTAACTATATATAAAATAATATTTATATAATATCTAAATCAATATTTTATAAAACCATATATTTCCTTCCAAAAACCATAGAAATCATTTTCAAAATATTTATATATAGACCAACGATGTCTGTTTATAATTTTCTATCCTATGTTCAAGTGATACGGATATTTATCATTTCAATCCATAATTTAAATATATACGAGTATATATCATTTCAACTCGCAATTCCAAATTCAATTCAATGAAAATCGCTTGGGTCTATCATTTCAACCCATAACAATTTTCTCCTATTCTACAAATCGTTCGGGTATGTATCATTTCAACCCATAGTGAATTCTATACTAACAGGGAACTTTCAGAGTGATAACAGATATTATAATAATATAGCAGACATATATCATCGATATAAATAATAGATAATGGTGTTAGATGCCACAGGTGAACAAATACAGATAACAATATACATATAGCAATGTAAATAACTAATAGTAGCATATTTCAATTGTCGTTTCAATTGAAATCAAATTTAATAAATATAAGAATGTTAATCGTGGGTGATTGCTCACCTTTCGAGGCTAGTGTGAAAGACAATGAAGTTGAGTTATGAAATCCGGGCATGAATCCAAAGCAAAGCTAGACTGGTAGAATTCGATGGATAAACTGATAAACAAGAATTGACGAAATCAATCAAAACTAGATCAATGAAGATAATTGGAAAAGTGAACTTATATATATATACACATAACTATATATAACTATATTTATAAATCAGGATTCTAAATTAAAAAAACATGCATTTCAAAATCCATTGTTTTAAACTAAAATTAAATATTTTACAGTCAATTTATATATATATACACACAAAAATGTTGAAACCATTGCTTTTGTATACATGCCCAGCCATAACATGGCATGTATATAAAACTAATATATATAACCAGCATACGTTATAAACCTTTACATAAATCATGAATAAACATTTATATACACTTTTCCAAAATATTAATATAAATGTAAACCCAATATAAAATGTAAATATACACATACCAAACTGTAAATAATGCATATTTTTATATAAATTCAAGCATATACTTCAAATCAATATATATTTAAACACACTTTCCACATATATACACACAGCCTGAACATAAACTCACGCAATCTATATAACTTATATATACTGACACAAAACTGACGTATAAACTATAACTATAGTATACACTATGCAGACTAATAATATATATATAAAATCTAACCAAAATCAAATATGTAGAGTCAATATCCATAACCTCATATGAAGACTTAAATATATTTAGTTTGGTTGCCCTATAAATATACAACCTCCATACAATATATAACCGTCCCATATAAACTTACTTAACCACATAATAAATTTCATTTTATAAACCAACATCTATACAGTAACTGCTGATAACTTATATAACTTGTAAACTATTGAAATTATATATGTATAACACTTCTTCAAAAAAATATTCAATAAATAGGATCGGTATATATTTTTGTAAACTTATATAGGAACAACCAAAGCAAACTTCACCCTTATTACATGCAAACCTATTCATGTGAACAACAACCATAAAACTTGTATAAATTCATGTATATAGGAGATCCAATATAAATTTTCAAAAGCCAACTCGGGTAATATAATATATAAACTTTCACAAACACTTGATAGAATTCAAAAGATATAGAGTAATATATATATAAACCCTGACATCCAGAAACAGAAAGAAAAGCAGGGGGAAAATGTTGCTACCTCTAGGCTGTGCGTTCGGCTTGGTGGTAATATGGTGGGGAGAGGTAGTTGACGTGGGTTGCTCGATGGAGGAGTTGAACAGCTACATGAGTTGGAGGCGCGGGTATAGGAGGGGGAAGGCTCGGATGTTGAGTGAGGCGATGAAGTGGCGGATCTGGTCTTGGCCAAAGAGTAGAGGAGCAAGCGGCATTCAACGAAGTACTGGCCATGGTATTGGAAACAAGTAGAGGGAAAGGAGAATTAGTGTAACGACCCGATATTTTCAACCATTCGCATCCACACATGTTAGACTTGAATTGCTCAAAATATTAGATTGTTAATTTATATTTGGCGAAACTCAGCATATACAGTAAATAAATCAATCACAAAATCACAGACATAGAATAATATAATAATAATGCAGCGGAATAGATAAATAGTAGTTCATGAAGCTACTATATAAACATCATAGTTAGAAATAAAATACAGCAGAATATCTCAATTACAACGAAGTCGCCAATACAAACCGATGACCTCTCTAAACAAATCAACTGGAAAAAACTGAAAGCTGAGTCGATAGTTAGATCTTCAAGCGAAGCTCCAAACTCCAAAGGTGAGTCTCAAATGCTACATCACTCAGTCTGACTCGAGCGTAAAGTAAAACACAAAACACTCGAGTTAGGATTAACATTCTTATATCAATAAATCCAACTCAAGTGAAATATCAACTGAAATACAAGTAACTCAAAGGATGTTTGGGATAACCATCCTCTAAGGATCCACGGAACTATCTACAATGTAGAAATATAAGCCATTAACAACTAAATGTCATTATAACACCGTGGTCATTTCAAATTAATTTATACTTCAAAACTAAAATATCATTTCCATTTCAAATATATCTATTTCCAAATTATAGCACTTTCAAAACTAAATTGATAATTTCATATATATATATATATATATATATATATATATATCTTATTTTAACTTTATTATTATTTAGTTTGAAATATTCACTTAATAAAAACATTATCATTTAAATAACCCTAAATTACATTAAAGTAAATATTTCCTTCGATGTATTTAAAACTTGAAATATCCATTTAATCACTTTAAATCAAAATCAAGTTATAAAATCATATCTTTAAATTTCAAATTCAGTAGTTTCATAACGATTTAATTAAATAAAATTCTTAATTAAATACAGTTTCAAATAAATTTCAAATTTATCTTCCCAACCTTAACTTATAAACTCAATATTTAAAATTAAAATTTTAAATAATACTTAAACATATTATATATAAATTAAATCAACTTTATTAAATTAAAGCTTATTATTAAATCTGTTTTATATTTGAGCTTATTTATATATAAATATTTCAATATTAAATAAAACCATGTATATATATTTCATTTCAAAACCATAGAAATCATTTTCAAAATATTTATATATAGACCAACGGTGTCTATATAAAATTTTCTATCCTATGGTCAAGTGATCCGGATATTTATCATTTCAATCCGTAATTTAAATATATACGTGTATATATCATTTCAACCCGCAATCCCAAATTCAATTTCAAATGAAAATCGCTTGGATTTATCATTTCAACCCATAATGATTTTCACATATTCTACAGATCATTCGAGTATGTATCATTTCAACCCGTAGTGAATTCTATACTAACAGGGAACTTGCAAAGTGATAACATATATGATAATAACATAACAAGCATATATCATCAATAACCATGTAATATAAACAACAGGATATGGTGTCATATCCCACAGGTGAACAGTTAAAGATAATAGCATTTATAACAATTTAAGTAACTACAGTAGCATATTTCAATTATCGTTTCAATTGAAATCAAATTTAATAAATATAAGAACGTTATCGTGAGTAATAGCTCACCTTTCGAGGTTAGAGAGAGATTCCACGATAGAGTGAGTTACGGTTCCAAGCATGGATTTCAAAGCAAAGCAAGATTGAACGCGAATTGGACGAACAAGGCTGATAATCAAGAATTGATAAAACGAATCAGAACTGGATCGATGAAGAAAATTGGTACAAGTGAACTCATATATATATATAATCATATTCCAAACTCAAACAATATATATATATATATATATTCCAATAATAATTGTTTTAATTAAAATACAATTTTAAAATCAACCATATTTATATATAATAAATTTTGAGATAAATACTTATGTACATATACATATTAAAAATGCAAACACTTACACATATAATGTATTTTATTTGAAAATATGCATATATATTAAATAATCGATTCAAACATATACCTCAAAATTAATAATTAAATTCAACCACAAAAAAATTTAATATACACGCATTTCTAACACATATAATAAAATCAACCATACATTTAAAATAATATAAATTTATCTTCAAATAAATAGTTAATCCCAAATGTAATATATCAATAAAAATTTGAAAACCCAAGTTCCCATATATACAAACAAATGTAAATACACGTATATAAAACTTGTACACGTTTTATAATTTAAAAGTTAATATTGTTTAACGTACCCTTAAACCATTCTGCAATAACATAAACTAAAATATTATAACTTATACACACACAACACTAAATAAGCTTACTTTAATAAAATCTAGATAAACAAAATATATATACTAGCATAAGTACACTTGCATAAATACCTATATATATAAACTGACATAACTATATGGCTTCCTTTACAATAATATAAGGATATGATGTATATAACATACATACTTTATAACCTTTATAAATAGGCAAATAGCAATCAAATGTTTGTATAAACACGCAATAAACGTATAAATACACAGGCAAGTATATATATCAAACTTTGCACACAACTGACAAAACATATCACCTGTACCCCTTTAATCAATGACATATAATACTTACACTATTATAATATATAACAAATATGACACTATTTACACAAACAGAATCTATACAACAGGTTTATATAATATTACTTATAAGATGTACTAACAAACAGGTAATAAACCCATATCCTCAAATCAAAGTTTGCCAAACATACATAGTATATAACTTATAGAAATAAACATATATATTACTGACTTAAAACTTCTTATATAAATAAATTGAAATAAAATATGTATACTTATAAAATCATGCATATGTGAATCGTTTATGTGAATAATCTATAACAGATGTATAAAATGAAAAATAGAAAGCTATAAAATAAAGGACGCATAACATAACACATATAAAACAAGAAATTTTAAACAAACAAAATAACATAGGCTGCTTACTTGTATATATATAGATGATATATGTACCCGGAATGAAGAAGTGGAGGAGATTGGTTGATGGGTGGTTGGTAGCACGCGTGGACGGGAGAAAGCCGGCGGAGGCTGCTGTGGTGATGCATGGTGTAACAGCCCGCAAGTCCGTACCCCTTGAATTAACACTATTCTACCTCTGTTAACTCAAGTGGCACAGAAATACGAACCATTTTGGGTTTAAGAAGAAGAGATAGAAGAAGAAGAAACTAAACAAATCAGAATCTCACAGTCGCAGCGGAGTAAAATATAATAGTAAACAATAGATCTTTACATAAAATGAAATCTATAACTGTTTTGTACATCATATCATCAGAGTGTCTCATACAAACAATGTTTACCAGTCAGACAAATCCATACAATCACAGCAGCGGAATATATATATAGGTACAGATAATACGTCTCGAACTCCAGCTCCTCTCCTGCTCCATAGCATCCTGTCCTGAACAAATAATACTCGGTTTGACCCGAGCATTATAATGAAATAACACCCGAGTCAGTCTGGAATACCAGCTAATAATAATGCATCCAAATTGATTGTTAAAGTTTCAAAAATCCCTTTGAAAACAAAAGCATCTCGTAAGACCACGCCACAAATAAACATGTCGGTTTTTACCTTACGATAGCTAAACACTTTTTATAGAAATCCTCTGATATTATAATAGGGTCTATGTACAAATACTTATATAATAGCCGAAATTGTTACATCTATTAAATTCCAGCTACTAGCCACAAAAGTGGGTAATACAAACAAAACTCGTACAAGGCTCGTAGGGTGAATGGATTTCCAACAATGACTAGGCACTGGGGTACCACCTGTCACAGTACGGGGCCTAGATCACCGTACAGAGGACCACTCCCGATCCCGTGCAACACAAGGCCGGACCCATCCCTTACTGGACAGTTCCGAATAAGATCACCCCGCGGTTGGGATCAGCAACCGCCCACTAAGCCGAAATAAAAGGGACATCTAGACAGGGATGACCTTACTCTCCAGTGGGGGCTACCCACGAAGCCTTGCCGCATATCCTCTGATTTTCATTCATTCCCATTTGATAAGGCTTGAGGCTAAGCGTTACCTTTTAGAACGTTTCACTTAGAATGCCCATCGCCCACCTGACGATGTTCCGAAAGCATTCGTCCATACAAGTCCGTCCCGTGTTCGAACGGAACCGAAGGCACTATTCCTACTACATCCATTTTGGAAATATCCTCAGGATTAGTAGCGACTAGCCCTTGCACTTCACTGCTCCATCTTCGACTCCGAACACGTTTTTCGCACGAAACGTACAAACCGGATCGAAGTGGTTTTCGAGAAATAAATCCCGATCCCGGTCTCTTCAAAACGATCAACGCATTTGTCCAATATTGATAGTCGGTGATTTAACTATCAATTACATTCATACACATCCATCACACAATAAATAATCTCACATTATTTATTTTCTTCTAATATCTTTAAAAGATATAATTCCAAAGTTTCAAAACTCGATTGAACACAATTTCCCAAAATTCTCCTTTACAAGGTAAATCCTTTACCCTTATTTCCCTTTGGAAATAACCAAGCTCAAAACATTTAGATTTTTAAAGAGTTAAAATACTTTATAACAATATATACTTATAAATATATAAATGTACTTCTAGTTATTTACTCAAAAATACAATTTTCAAAATATTTAAAATGACACTATTTATTTAGATATAAACTTGATTTTCAATAAAGGTTAAAATAAACCAAATTTAAAAGTAGAGTTTAAAAGATAATACTAGCCTTTACCAATAACTTAAAGAAATAAGTTTAAACCCATTTTTATTAATTTCTTCTTTAAAAAAAGATTTTCTTAAAAATACTCTTTAAACAAATTTAAGCTTTAACCTTTAATTAAATAAAATCTTTTAAAACACTAACTTGGTTTTCCCAGGGAAACACTTTCCCATTCAAACATCCCAAAGAATCCGTCTCACAAATCCAGCCGATTTATTTCAATTCAATTTATTTTTATAACATAAATCCCCAATCTCATGCTTAACTATAACTTCCTCCGAAGTTCAAACACAATTTCCCATTTCCCGAAATTCATTTTAAAAATATAGGTTTAAAACATTTTTAAATGAAACATTTTGGAGAATTCTTCAATGAAAAACCATATTTACAATTTACTTATATAAAATCCCAATGGAGAAAACGGTATTTCAAAATATTCTATTTACATTTAAAACTGTAAATTTTATATTTGGAAGCTTCGTTGCAACATATTTAATTTCCCGGAACATCATCAAATAACCCCATCGTTATTTCAAAACAAATTTATAATTTCCATAGAATTCATTTTTCAGAAATCTATACTTCACATTTATCGATTGATAAATTTTTCACTGTATTTTAAATCCCAATTTTACCAATTTACATTTTGTTTCTTTTCATCCAATCAGATTCCAATTTTTATATTCCTTTAAATTCTTTATTATCAATTTCTTGATTTCTTTTTAAATCCCAATTTATTTTCTTTATAATTAACATTCTGAGTTTATAGTTTATCTAACAACATCACAACACAATTTAACTCCAAATTTATCAATCACAATATATAAACAGGCATCATTACCAAATATAAAAATAATTACTACATTGTGAGGAATCCAGTTGGATCCCTCCAACCTATTTTCCCTGCATCATAAATATTAGCACATCACATATAAAAATATCAATCCAAACTGATAGCAACAATTATATTCAACCAATCACACAGATATTTAAATATTAACTATTTAAATGAGCTAGCATCCAGATGTGAGTGAGAATAACTCACCTTACGTTTTCGTCGAGCGTTTGAAATTTTTAAATTAAACCGAATCGTTCGATTTAACCTAAAATTTCCACCGGCTTCGATCGTCACCGGACCTACGCTGCAGCATAGAGCACGTCGCCGCGATTCCGGCGCTTCTTGTTTCGCTTGAATCTGATAACATATGGAAAAGATATGGGCTTATAACCGTTTGAATATAATTATATAAATTAATTACAAATTCCCTTTAACTAATATAATGTTTTACCAAACAATCGTAACCGCACGTTCAAGGGAAATCACGGCCGCAGAAACCCATCGTCTTCCTCATGTAAAATATTCGCAGCCAAGCCGAACCCAATACCGTGCTTTAGGGTTTCGAAACGCAACCCCATCGACGCGCGTGAACTCGATCAGACTCCGCTACCTCGAAGAGCACAGCGCCACGCACCTCCAATTCAAACACGATGAAGCTCGGTCGTCCCTCCTGTGCACATAACGCGAACGAACGGTGACTGTCTCGACCATGATTTTGGTCACCACGATGACTTCTGTGCCACTCCGCCGTATGGATGGGTAGAGCTCAAGATGATCTACCACTTCCTAGTTGAGAGTTTCTTCAATCGAAACGTGGATTGATCGATAATTGAAAATGAAATTAGGAGGGTTTAGGCCATTGAAATATGCTAGCGGCGGCCTGAGAGGAAGATTACGGTTTAACCAAGATATTTATTTATATAATATAATTTTATATTATTTTAATATCGTTCTACACTGTTTTAATGACCTACGCAAACGAACTCCAATCATTACGTACCAATAGATGTTCTGGACACAATGGGACAGGTTTCGGAAGCTAATTCGGTCATATGCGCAAGTTACAGAATTAAATGATCAATTTTAAATTAAATCGGTTAAATCGATTTCTAAGCGTTTCGAGCTGCCACGGTCAAACGACAACTCCGATTGCTACGAAAATTGAAATCCGATAATAACTAACTATTATGGATCCAATGGAACTGGTTTCGTCGAATTCCGAGACTGTGCCCCAGAAGGCTATTTTAACTCGTCTATCAAATCGAGCGATTTTCAAAATTGTCGAAATCACTCAAAATTTCACTTTTAAAACTTTATTAACTTAATTATAATTCATATAGAATTCATAACCACATTAGAAATCATACTGATTCAGTTTAAATCAAAATCTGAATATTTGCATTATTATATTATTAAATTCCTTTATTAAATTAATATAAAATTCCAAATTCAACATATCAACTTTTAATTTCATCCAACAGCCCAATATCATAATTTAAATCCAATTAGACTTAAAATAAATTTTAGAATCTAATTTTTATATCTATTTACACTCAGAATCACCAATTATTCCAATTCTAATATTAATTATTATTATTCAAATTTCAATTTAATTCCCGTATTTGAAATTTTACTAATCCTATTAACTTAAACAAAATCTTTTTATTCCAAATTCAAATTATAATCCATATTCAACATTTAAAATGAATTAAATGTTCAAATCCGGCGATCCAAAATTTCGGGTCGTTACATTCCTCCCCCTTATAAAAATTTCGTCCCCGAAATTTGCTAAGGTAGAAAGAATGTTCCCAACTCAATAGCAAAACTTACTTAGTGAAAATCCCAAATTCACGTTTCCCAAATCCTTTAGTTTCAAATCGAAACTACTAATTCAATCCTATTCCAAAACCCTTTATTTCCAATTGTTATTTGAAATCAACTTGTCGCTAATGAAACAAATGCTTCTAAACTCATTAACTTGACCAAAACTTCTTTAGTTAAAACTTATATACAACTTCCCAAAACCCTTTAGCTCAAATCCAAACTCATTTACTTAATTTACTCTAAATCTTTAATTTTTACCATTTGCTTTAAAAATTCAATTTCTTAGCAAATCAAAATCCCAAAAAATTTCTAACTCCCAAAATTTCAGAAAATTTTTGGCAGAGTCTCCCCTGCACGGAGGAGCTTTCGCGATATCGCGATACAAATAAATATATATACATCGACCCACACAGTCGGAAACCAAAATATATCACAATATATATTTCATTTTCCCAATTATATTAGCGTAGGCGTACCTTTTTATCAAATTAAAATAGCAAGCGGCTAATATAACGCATATACGCACTCCAACTCTATCGATCGTCTCCCGTACTTGTACTTACTCAACAAACTCATCAGTTTTCAAAGATATGAACATTTTAAGAACATTTCCAATATAGATGTAAGCCAACATATCAATTTCATAATCCATTCAACAATTTTTCATGATTCCATAAGTAAACCATATTTTATAACATGCACAAGTTCCTTTTCTAATACCAAATTCCATTTTATTTCACACAAAGGATTTACATACAAGTTTCACTATTCCAATTCATATTTTACCCAATTTTCGAATTGAATCACCAAGCAAATTTCATTTCAATTTGATACATTTGCATTTCTATTATAACTCACTTACATTTATACTCAAATCCGTTTATTAAGATTTTAACCCATTCTACTTTCATCCACCCCAACTTCATTTTATTTCACTTGAATGATTTACATTCAAGTTTACTATATACCATTCATATATATTACAACCAATTCATTTCTATTTCAATATGATTAACATATGCCTTACTTGCATTTCTTTACTTTAACTTACATTCCCAATTTGATTTACAATCAAATTTTATTTTAAACTTGAAACATTTGCATTTCTTTTATGATCCATTTCCATTCATATGCAAAATCACTTAATTAGATTGCATTTATCTAATTAATTTAAAACCATCTTTTTTTGCTTCTTCAAATCAATTAACTTGCATCCATATACAAACTCTTTGAATTTTATTCCAATCCATATCATTTTATTCAAAAATCAATTTCAATTGCTTGTTAAACAACTCAATTCCGAATACATGCAATTTTCATGTCATTCGAACAAAATAACCACCCCTTAAGCTTATAACCATTAAAATTAATTCTACTTAGATTTATATTAATTTTATTCAATTTTGCCTAGTTCACAAGCCAAATATTTTCATTCCAATGCAATTGTTAAATTAAATTTTCCTTACATTTTTATTTCATTAACCAATTCAGGTTTATATTAATTTCATTCCATCCTGGATTATTTACAATCCATACATCCTTAATTTATCACAATAATTAATTAATACCATTTCACTTGCAATTCAATTTTATTATCTAACAAATTTCATTCAAGAGTACTTAATAATGCTTATTCACAATCATTTTGTTTTTCTCTTTCAAGTTGCTTAAGTTCTTTCACAACATTTTCA
Organism: Allium cepa; assembly: GCA_030765085.1. Lineage (NCBI taxonomy): Eukaryota > Viridiplantae > Streptophyta > Magnoliopsida > Asparagales > Amaryllidaceae > Allium > Allium cepa. The sequence continues at coordinate 162,486,314 of CM060939.1, forward strand.
TTATCTTCTTATATCAATTTTATTTTATTTCCATTTGATTCTCATTCCATCAAATTCCAATCCATTTACAAATTCGAATGCCCCTTTGTTTACTTATTCAATCCATTTTAGATTTATTTTATTAACAAAGAGACTACCTTAAATTATTTCATTCCTTTGAATTTATTTATAAATCAAATCATCATTATTATAATCTAATCCCATTATCCATTCACACTTCCAATATTTATTACCAAAATTAAATTCCATTCCAAAACTGGACTTTATTTACTTTCTAAATTTTGGCCAAACAATCAAAAATTTTATTCATGCCAATACAAATTCCATTTAATTTAGCTTACACAAAATTCATTTTGTAATAACCCGGATTTTAGAATACGTGTAATTTATAGATCAACTGAATTTAATTAATGAAAATATTGGATTGTAGATTTAACAAACGAATCTAATCGTAAATATTTATGTTTGGATAAATATTTATTTGATCATATCTTAATATAATTACTTAAAGGTGACAAATTATTCTTTTAAAAATAAATAATAATGATTGTTTATATAAGTAAATTATTTAAATTAAAAAAAAATTAATTTCAAACCAATAATATTTCTGTGTTATTTTTAGATAAATAGAGTTAAGAAAAAATAGTGATTATTAATTTAAATTGAATTTAGGCTTGTTTAAATATGTGAATTTATTTGAATGGATCTTGAATTGGATTTTTAATTGAATTTAAAGGATTGAATAAGCTCATATCTATAATTTGTTTTGTTTTGTTTTCTAAAATTAAAAAGGGAATTTATATATATATATATACACATAAGTAATAATAAATTAAGATTTAAAGTTTTTATTAACATTTTAAATTAAAAATTAAAATACTCTTATTACATGTGTTAATCTCTTAACACTTAAATGACATGTGTAAGGCATAAATCAATAGTATGACAAGTGTTATGTTAGTTATTTTCTTTTTATTTTAATTTCTAATAATGAAAGAAAATTAAGGATGTAAATATTTGCTTCTACATTTTCTTTTCTTACATATGTCTAAATTTATACAAACCTGAGAAGAATCAAAAACTAAAACTTAGGAGAAAAGAAAAATAAAAACCAGAAAATGAGTCAAAAACAGTTTCAAAGTTAAATCTTCTTAGCAACTCTTCAACATGCACCACAATCAAAGCTTCAGACTTCAAGGTTTCAGATTCTCAACCAAAGTAACAACTGAGCATTTCAGTTTTAAGAGTCAAAGCAATTTAAGTTTGCCTGCATCTATGCCAAAGCCTGTTCAATTTTGAAACAGGTGAGTAAAACTTTGGAAAAATTATTACATCTTGAACTAGCATGTGATGATCCTTTAAGTATGATTTGAATTAAACTGTGCATGTTACTTAAAATGATTTTAAGTATATTAAGGTGTGTGAATATTTATATTCATAGCTGTAGTATGAAAGACAAGTCCCTGTTTTAAACTGAGACAGTGAGTAAATGGATTTTTTTTTAGAACAGTTTAAAATCTGAATTTCATCATGTTTGGGAATTGAGTTTCTTGATGTCATTTGAACACTTGGATTAGAAATTTGATGCATGTTTGAATTATGTTTATGGATTGCCTGTACAGTTAAAAAAAAATCACTGTGTTTATAACAAAGTTTCAAATTCTACAATAAAATTCAATAATTTGATTTTGAACTCGAACTAGACCTTGATTGGTAAATGGAAGCTAGTTGAAATAAAGGAAGCTATCTTCTAAAAATAATTACAAGTTTTAAAAATAAATAACTGGTTATAAATCTTGGGAGTTAACAGTAAAATCTTGATTTGGGTCAAAAAAATTTTGAATTCAAACTTGATTTTTGATTTTATAATCATATTGCAAATAAGAAAACATGATTTTAGAAGCTTGAATCACGAATTTTAGATTGGTAACTTGTGTAAATTTGGGGTTTTACTGTTTTGGGCATTTCGGTCAATTAACGGCGAACTACCGCGAGTTTGTCGATGATGTTGAACATGGAGGTAGAGAGAGTGTTGATGTTCACCAGAAAAATAAATTTGGAATTTATTGATGATTTTGGTTGCCGATATTCGTTCGAATAGGGTTTCGTACCTGTTTTTGGTTGACAAGGTACTTTGGGTTTTTGCGGCAACGTAGCGTAACCGGAGGTGATCGCGAGTGTTTCTGAGGGGTTGGTGGTTTGCGATGAAGCTTCGAAAGTAATGGAGGGACTTCTCGAGGTGTGTGTTGCCGTGGATGTTGGATTTACCGGTGATGGTGTCTCGAATTTTTGGGTTCGACAGTTATTTTTCGGAGATTGATTGAATTGGGTTTGCTGGAACTTGCGTGTTGTTGCCGAGGGCGTTTGTGACTTGGTGGAAGCCGGAGATGGGTTCGTCGTTGGCGAGGTTGGTCGTGCATGTTGACGTGCACCCCTGTGTGCATCAGAGGGTAATGGGCTCTGGAAGAAGAAGGGTTGGACTCGAAGTCCTCTTCGTGTTTTTGCTATGTTTGATTGAAGCAGTTGATAGGTTTGGGAGACTCGGGGTTTTCGGTTGTTTACTCGAGGTTTAACGCGAGTGCTGCAGGAAGTTGCACGTGTTTTGATTGAGCAGGGATTTGTTTTGTTTGGATTTTTACGTTGAGCAGTTGTGTGAGCTTGTTTTAAATGTAACATTAATGTTTTAAAAAGCTTTGAACCAAGAGAATATGAGTTTGTTGATAATTCAAGTTTTTGAAACCCAAAGTTAAACAAATTCATTTTTTTTTAAAAACTAAGTTTGTTTCTAGTTAAAATTTTAAACAAGTTTATATATTTTAAAATATGGAAGTTTCAAAATAAATTAAGTGGATTTTGAAATGAAGTTTATATTAAATTTTATTGAATAACTTTGGAAAGGTTGTAAAGATTTTAAAGTTCAATTTTAAAAATGTGTTTAATTTTAATTTGATTTCTAAAATGTTATATTTTATTTTAAATAAAGTATAATGAGTAAGAATTTGATAATCAATTATAATTAAGAATTATATTGAGTAATTAAGAGTTTGGTTACCAAATCTATGAAGATAATTAAGATAAAGTTATTGGTTAATATAAATGATTTAATTAAGATAATGGTCTCTTAATTAAGAATCTTTTTATATAAGAAGTTAAAGAATCATTTAATTAAATTTAAATGATAGTTAAATAATTAATTAAGTAATTCATTTGTGATTAATTAAAGATAATCACTTTGGAGTTAATTAAGTATAATTACTGGGTGAAGTAATTAAGTGATTAATTATTGGTTAAAGTAATTAATTAAGAAGAAATTTAATTAATGGAGGTAATCATTAATTAATGGAAATAATTAATTAATTATTAATCAATAATCTAAAGGATAATTAATTTTTAATTACTAAATGTAATTAAAAGTAATTAAATAAAGGTGATTAATTAATAGTAAATAATCAAAGGTGATTAATTAAAAGTAATTAATTAAATGTGATTAATTAAATGAATTTAATCAAGTAGGTTTAATTAAGAGTAATTAATTAAGTAAGTTTAATTAAAAGTAATTAATCAGGTATGATTAATTAAAAAGTAATTATTCAGTTGTGATTAATTAAAGGATAATTAAGGAATAATTATCAGAATAATTAAGTAGAAATTAATCAAGGTTGATTAATTAAAAGAATAATTAAGTGATGTTTAATTAATTAATTTGTAATTAATTAATGAATAAGAGATTGGATTGATGATAATCCAAGTGATTAAGTAAGAATTAATTTAATTTAATTAAGGATCAATTAAATTAATTAAGTTGAATCAAACTTGTGTTTGGATGGTTAATGATTGATTGATAAGTATCATTGTATAAGTTAATGATATTGCATGATATTGGATCCGAAGAGACCGGAGTCGGGTATTAGTTAATACCCGAAACCACTTCGATTCTTATAGATTGATATGTGAAATAAATTGGTTAATAAGGAATGATTTAAGTAAATTTGACCTTTATTTCTAGGTTTGGTACTTAGAAATTGATGTGTAATGTATGTGATGTCTATAACCACTTGTGAAGTTGTGAATTGATATAGGATACCCCGGGTTCATATAAATTTTATGCTTTTGTCATTCATGTTAGATGAGTTTACTCATGCTGGTTTCCAGCCTGACCCGGGTGTTACTTGGATGTAATGCTCGGGTCAGACCGAGTATTACAGCTTTTCAGGTAAGAACGTTCTGGAGCTCAGGAGGAGAGCTAGATGCAGGAGCGTATGGAGTGGATTCTGATATAGTATTGTTGTTATCTGGACAAGTTGTTAAACTATCTAGTTTGTATGGGATATTGTAACTCTGATGTAAATGTAAATATACTGATACAGTTCTGTTTTATTAACTGTTATTTATTTACTATAATATTTTGTCCGCTGCGAATGTGAGATTGTGTGTTTCATTTCTGTTCTTCTTCTATCTCTTTCTTTTTTTCACTAACTATCTGGAAATTTCGGGATCGAAATTTTCTGGGTCGTTCCATGTGGTATCAGAGCAGAAGGTTAAGCGAGAACCTTGGCTCTGTTGGGATTACTCATTAAGGATAGGGTAAGTGGTACCCTCGGATGAGTTGAGTATGTGTGTGTGTGTTTATATATATATATATATATATGAGAGAGCGTACTTTTTATTTTCTTATATAAAGATTTTTAAATGATTTCAAAAGTAAATGAATCTTATATAAGAAATAGATTATCTGTTATATTAAGGAAATTGGTTGTAGTATTAATTAAATTAAAAATAATAGTAAGAATTAAATTAAGAAATAATAGAATGCAACCAAATTGAAATTGGAATTAAATAAAGACAAGTTTGAAATGGATTCAAACTAAAATTAAAATCTTGAATTGGAGAAGTATTTCAGAATAAGATGAATTAGAATTGGTTCAAACCAGAAAATAGAATGGATATTGTGTTTAATAATGGGATGATTATTTTTCAACAAACGATAAAATGTTTTAAGGAAGTAACCATTTAAAAGGGAGAATAAACTTATAAATTTGAAAGAATGTAAATTAAAGTGGGTTTCAAAATTGTGAAGTTTTAAATTCTAAACTTAAACTTTTGAATTGGTTTCACAATGTTAAAGGAAATTATATTATTCAAACTATTTTGAATATGATCTTAAAATAAGAAATGTTGAAAAAAAAAATTAAAAAAATTTTTTTTTTTTTGGATTGAAACCAAAGGTGGTTTAAATTTTAAAATTTGGCTTAGTAAGCCAAGAAGTAAATATGTATATATGTGGATATACTTGAATATCAAAGATGGTTTGAGATAAACTCCAAGTGTTGAGTTTTAAATTTGGAATGAGATAGGATACCCAAGGTAATAAGTTTTTGAACTTAATAAGTGAGAAGATTATTTATGAGAAGTTCAAATTTGAATGGAAGATTTAAATTGGGTAAGATTGACTGGATTAAGTGAATTGAGTTTAGCTTGGGAAAGGTTAAATAAGTTGAAATGATCAACCTGATTTGAAAATTTGAAGATGAAATTAAGATTTAACTTGGGAAGTTAAATGGTTGAATGGAATTTGGAGTTTGCGTGATCTCAAAATGGGTTTGAGATCTGGAAATTGTAAATTGATGGATGTTTTAAGATGAATTAGATGATATCATCCTATTGTTATTAATAATCTTTAAATTGTGAATTGGGTTTGTTTGAATGAATGAGAAGTGAAGTGAGGTAATATATCCATTATAGATATAATTTAAAATGGAATTTCGAGAATTTGACTCGAAATTAAGTTGTTTAAAAGCTTTTAACAAAGGTTAACTTGGTTTAAAGGGTTAAAACAACCTTAGTAAAATTAACTCGTATTTATATAATTCGAGATGGTTAAAATCTGGAATTTGAATTGAAATTAGTTTAAATTGAATTTGATTTAAAGTAATTGAAATTGTGATTGAGGATGTATGAGTATAAGATTCAAATGGAAAATTTGAATTGGATTGATTTGAATAATTTGGAATTGTATTTAAAGTTGAATAGTTTTAAATTCAAATGGAATTTGAATTAAATTTGGAAGGAAATCAAGAATAATTCAACTTGATTTGGAAATGGAATTTGAAATTGGAATTAATTCAAACTGGAATTGAAATGGATTAGAATTGAAGTAGGTTCAATTGAATGGATATCAGTCCAAAGTGATTGGACTAACTTGGGATTGTAATTAAAGTTGAATATGTTTAAAATCAAATGGAATCTGATTTAAATTGGAAAGAAACTGAGGTTAATTCAACTTGAATTGGGGGTTGAATCAAATGGCAATGGAAATTGAAGTTATTTAAATTGGAATTGGGTCAATTTATATGGTAGAGGAAATTTAAATTAAATTGTTTTAGAATGGAGATTGGGAAGTGAACAGTTTTGACTCTGGACTATTTTTAATAAAAAATGTTTTAATATAAACCTATTTTCAAAGCTATTTATTTTATATACAACTTTTCTTTTAAAAGCCAAATTATCTTATACTTGTTTTACAATTATTTTTGAAACTTTTTTCCAACTTTTTTATAAACCAATTACTATGTTTCAACTGTTTTACAAATTAATTACTATCTTACTATTATTTTGCAATTATCCAAAATTTCTATAATTGTTTTAACTATTTTCTGGCTATTTTACAGCTATTTTACAAACTAGTAATTATTTTCCAACTACTTATCTATTTTAACTTTTCAAGCTATTTTCTAAATTTAAACTGGACAGAGTTTAAACTGTTATTGGTTAAATTCCCAATCAAGATAAAAATAGAGATGATAATCCAAAGGGATTAAAGCAATTGTGAGTTAGTGAATGAAAATTTAAGTGAATGTGAATAGAAATGGAATTGATTTGGCTAATAACCAATAAAGATAAATACGTAGGGTGTACGTATGTTATTCTATTCGCATAGTAATGTGATCCAGATTCGAGCACAGAATTTCGAGATAGTTATATCGATCCGAGTTGGAATTTTCCACTCGTTTTTTGACGGCGAACCTGGATATGGATTGTTGATTGGTTCTGGATGTTCTCTATCATAGTTATGACTATGCAAGGAGAATGATGGTTTCTGATCAAGAAACCAGATCTGAGTCCGCACTAGAAAGTCGGGTGGACGATACTAGTTCGAAAGTGAAATTGTGTGATCGAGTGAGTGATCAGATTGGTATAGCGTACGGACGATGTGTGTACATCGTACGGATTTGAATGAAAATGATATTGAAAGGAGTAATCAAATTTGAATATTTGATTTTGAGTAAACAAAGTAAATATCTTTGTTATATAAGATAAAACTCCCCTTGATGAATCTTTTGCCGGAAGAAAATGGTTTTTGAAAGTGTTTAAAGTATAAAAGGAATTTTATACAAGTTTGAAATGATCCAAGGTTTTGAAAATTATATATATTTCTATATATATGTATAAAGGATCATATGAGGATTTTGGAAAAAGGTTTTGGGAACCTATGGATTTGGAAAGGCTTTTGATTTTTGGGTAAGATCAATATGAGAATTTGAGAAGCCTAGTTTGAGAATTATCGATTTTGGGATAATCGATTTTGAGTAAAGGAGCTTTGTATGAGATCATACTAGGTGTATGATTTAAAGATACTATATATGTATAGTATAAAATGTTTTGAAAATGGCTCTGGGGAAAAAGGCGCTCCCTTGGAATGAACTTCTCAGGAGTACCATTGGGTGGTGCTGCCTTGAGGCCCAAGGGGGGTTCTAAAGTTGATCCTGTGAGGAGTCCGGACTAAACTAGTTCTTGGAATTTTGAGTAGAGTATACCATAGCGAAAGTCGTGTGTGTCGCTGAGAGCCAAGGTCTACGTTTGATTTTATATCGGTAGACCGCGATCTATGGTATAACATAGCGAAAGTCGTGTGTGCCGCTGAGAGCCAACAGTCTGCGTTTGATTTTATATCGGCAGACTGCGACCTATGTTGGAGTGGAGAAGTTTCATTTGGACAGCGAAAATCAGAGGGCCGCTGAGAGCCTGCAGTTACATGGACTTTTGCTGTGACGGCAACGTAACCCTGGGTGTAACTGTGATCTGTTGTGTGTGGGGATTCATGGCGTAATCGAGAGGCCGCTGAGAGCCTGCAGTTACATGGACTTTTGCTGCGACGGCAACGTAACCCTGGATGTAACTGTGACCATAGATGGGGGTGATGATTTCCAGAGCATTCTCACCAAAGATATATCCTCTATTTTCAAAAACTGTTTTCAATATTTTCAATAAAATTATTTTTCCAAGTATTTTCACTAGATGTTGAAATGAGTCTGCTAAGTATATATAGATTTTCAGTCTTATGCCTGATCAACGTATGACCGAATTTCTATGAGAACGAGGATGGACTTATTGAGACATCGAGTTATAAAAATATTTTTATAAAACTATTACTGCAATACTATATAGATTTTAAGAGTATTTTAAAATGATCAAAAAATATTTTAACTGGTTTCAAAATACTTAATAAATTCTGGTTTCGTTCCTTTTCGAGGACGAAAAGATTCAAAGGGGGAAGGAATGTAATAACCCGGATTTTAGAATACGTGTAATTTATAAATCAACTGAATTTAATTAATGAAAATATTGGATTGTAGATTTAACAAACGAATCTAATCGTAAATATTTATGTTTGGATAAATATTTATTTGATCATATCTTAATATAATTACTTAAAGGTGACAAATTATTCTTTTAAAAATAAATAATAATGATTGTTTATATAAGTAAATTATTTAAATTAAAAAAAAATTAATTTCAAACCAATAATATTTCTGTGTTATTTTTAGATAAATAGAGTTAAGAAAAAATAGTGATTATTAATTTAAATTGAATTTAGGCTTGTTTAAATATGTGAATTTATTTGAATGGATCTTGAATTGGATTTTTAATTGAATTTAAAGGATTGAATAAGCTCATATCTATAATTTGTTTTGTTTTGTTTTCTAAAATTAAAAAGGTAATTTATATATATACATAAGTAATAATAAATTAAGATTTAAAGTTTTATTAACATTTTAAATTAAAAATTAAAATACTCTTATTACATGTGTTAATCTCTTAACACTTAAATGACATGTGTAAGGCATAAATCAATAGTATGACAAGTGTTATGTTAGTTATTTTCTTTTTATTTTAATTTCTAATAATGAAAGAAAATTAAGGATGTAAATATTTGCTTCTACATTTTCTTTTCTTACATATGTCTAAATTTATACAAACCTGAGAAGAATCAAAAACTAAAACTTAGGAGAAAAGCAAAATAAAAACCAGAAAATGAGTCAAAAACAGTTTCAAAGTTAAATCTTCTTAGCAACTCTTCAACATGCACCACAATCAAAGCTTCAGACTTCAAGGTTTCAGATTCTCAACCAAAGCAACAACTGAGCATTTCAGTTTTAAGAGTCAAAGCAATTTAAGTTTGCTTGCATCTATGCCAAAGCCTGTTCATTTTTGAAACAGGTGAGTAGAACTTGGGAAAAATTATTACATCTTCAACTAGCATGTGATGATCCTTTAAGTATGATTTGAATTACACTGTGCATGTTACTTAAAATGATTTTAAGTATATTAAGGTGTGTGAATATTTATATTCATAGCTGTAGTATGAAAGACAAGTCCCTGTTTTAAACTGAGACAGTGAGTAAATGGATTTTTTTTTAGAACAGTTTAAAATTTGAATTTCATCATGTTTGGGAATTGAGTTTCTTGATGTCATTTGAACACTTGGATTAGAAATTTGATGCATGTTTGAATTGTGTCTATGGATTGCCTGTACAGTTAAAAAAAAAATCACTGTGTTTATAACAAAGTTTCAAATTCTACAATAAAATTTAATAATTTGATTTTGAACTCGAACTAGACCTTGATTGGTAAATGGAAGCTAGTTGAAATCAAGGAAGCTATCTTCTAAAAATAATTACAAGTTTTAAAAATAAATAACTGGTTATAAATCTTGGGAGTTAACAGTAAAATCTTGATTTGGGTCAAAAAAATTTTGAATTCAAACTTGAGTTTTGATTTTATAATCATATTGCAAATAAGAAAACATGATTTTAGAAGCTTGAATCACGAATTTTAGATTGGTAACTTGTGTAAATTTGGGGTTTTACTATTTTGGGCATTTCGGTCAATTAACGGCGAACTACCGTGAGTTTGTCGATGATGTTGAACATGGAGGTAGAGAGAGTGTTGATGTTCACCAGAAAAATAAATTCGGAATTTATTGATGATTTTGGTTGCCGATATTCGTTCGAATAGGGTTTCGTACCTGTTTTTGGTTGACAAGGTACTTTGGGTTTTTGCGGCAACGTAGCGTAACCGGAGGTGATCGCGAGTGTTGCTGAGGGGTTGGGGGTTTGCGATGAAGCTTCGGAAGTAATGGAGGGACTTCTCGAGGTGTGTGTTGCCGTGGATGTTGGATTTACCGGTGATGGTGTCTCGAATTTTTGGGTTCGACAGTCATTTTTCGGAGATTGATTGAATTGGGTTTGCTGGAACTTGCGTGTTGTTGTCGAGGGCGTTTGTGACTTGGTGGAAGCCGGAGAAGGGTTCGTCGTTGGCGAGGTTGGTCGTGCACGTTGACGTGCACCCCTGTGTGCATCAGAGGGTAATGGGCTCTGGAAGAAGAAGGGTTGGACTCGAAGTCCTCTTCGTGTTTTTGCTATGTTTGATTGAAGCAGTTGATAGGTTTGGGAGACTCGGGGTTTTCGGTTGTTTACTCGAGGTTTAACGCGACTGCTGCAGGAAGTTGCACGTGTTTTGATTGAGCAGGGATTTTTTTTGTTTGGATTTTTACGTTGAGCAGTTGTGTGAGCTTGTTTTAAATGTAACATTAATGTTTTAAAAAGCTTTGAACCAAGAGAATATGAGTTTGTTGATAATTCAAGTTTTTGAAACCCAAAGTTAAACAAGTTCATTTTTTAAAAAAAAACTAAGTTTGTTTCTAGTTAAAATTTTAAACAAGTTTATATATTTTAAAATATGGAAGTTTCAAAATAAATTAAGTGGATTTTGAAATGAAGTTTATATTAAATTTTATTGAATAACTTTGGAAAGGTTGTAAAGATTTTAAAGTTCAATTTTAAAAATGTGTTTAATTTTAATTTGATTTCTAAAATGTTATATTTTATTTTAAATAAAGTATAATGAGTAAGAATTTGATAATCAATTATAATTAAGAATTATATTGAGTAATTAAGAGTTTGGTTACCAAATCTATGAAGATAATTAAGATAAAGTTATTGGTTAATATAAATGATTTAATTAAGATAATGGTCTTTTAATTAAGAATCTTTTTATATAAGAAGTTAAAGAATCATTTAATTAAATTTAAATGATAGTTAAATAATTAATTAAGTAATTCATTTGTGATTAATTAAAGATAATCACTTTGGAGTTAATTAAGTATAATTACTGGGTGAAGTAATTAAGTGATTAATTATTGGTTAAAGTAATTAATTAAGAAGAAATTTAATTAATGGAGGTAATCATTAATTAATGGAAATAATTAATTAATTATTAATCAATAATCTAAAGGATAATTAATTTAAAATTAATTTTTAATTACTAAATGTAATTAAAAATAATTAATTAAAGGTGATTAATTAATAGTAATTAATCAAAGGTGATTAATTAAAAGTAATTAATTAAATGTGATTAATTAAATGAAATTAATCAAGTAGGTTTAATTAAGAGTAATTAATTAAGTAAGTTTAATTAAAAGTAATTAATCAGGTATGATTAATTAAAAAGTAATTATTCAGTTGTGATTAATTAAAGGATAATTAAGGAATAATTATCAGAATAATTAAGTAGAAATTAATCAAGGTTGATTAATTAAAAGAATAATTAAGTGATGTTTAATTAATTAATTTGTAATTAATTAATGAATAAGAGATTGGATTGATGATAATCCAAGTGATTAAGTAAGAATTAATTTAATTTAATTAAGGATCAATTAAATTAATTAAGTTGAATCAAACTTGTGTTTGGATGGTTAATGATTGATTGATAAGTATCATTGTATAAGTTAATGATATTGGATGATATTGGATCCGAAGAGACCGGAGTCGGGTATTAGTTAATACCCGAAACCACTTCGATTCTTATAGATTGATATGTGAAATAAATTGGTTAATAAGGAATGATTTAAGTAAATTTGACCTTTATTTCTAGGTTTGGTACTTAGAAATTGATGTGTAATGTATGTGATGTCTATAACCACTTGTGAAGTTGTGAATTGATATAGGATACCCTGGGTTCATATAAATTGTATGCTTTTGTCATTCATGTTAGATGAGTTTACTCATGCTGGTTTCCAGCCTGACCCGGGTGTTACTTTGATGTAATGCTCGGGTCAGACCGAGTATTACAGCTTTTTAGGTAAGAACGTTCTGGAGCTCAGGAGGAGAGCTAGATGCAGGAGCGTATGGAGTGGATTCTGATATAGTATTGTTGTTATCTGGTCAAGTTGTTAAACTATCCAGTTTGTATGGGATATTGTAACTCTGATGTAAATGTAAATATACTGATACAGTTCTGTTTTATTAACTGTTATTTATTTACTATTATATTTTGTCCGCTGCGAATGTGAGATTGTGTGTTTCATTTCTGTTCTTCTTCTATCTCTTTCTTCTTTCTCTTTCTTCTTTTCACTAACTATCTGGAAATTTCGGGATCGAAATTTTCTGGGTCGTTACACATTTCCAAACAATCATTTTGAATTTAGTTGAGTGAGCATTTACTTCATTCAACATGATTTCAAATAGTTAAATTTCCATTCAATTCGATTCTTATCCAAATTTATTTCAAGCTTAATTGAAATTTTGCTTAGCCTAATTAAATTCATTCCGCTTCTTTACCACTTAAATAAGGATTGAATTTCATTCAATATGCCTATAATGCAACTAAATTTTGTATTTCATTTCACTTCAATTTTATTCCTCCATAAATAAATTCAAAACTTATTTTCTATTGTAAGTTCATTCACATTTTTTTTATCCCTCACTCTACCTTATTTCAATTTACATTTCATTTGAGATTGAGTTTGAATTTACCATACCATTCAACTATCTCCCATTTGTAATTATCATTCCATTTCTCTATTTATAAGTTCACCAACTTATTTACCTAAAAGCTTATATTGCTCATGGGTACAAGTTATTTCTCAATGACCCACAATTTCAAAGTCAACTTACATTTTAATTTGATCCAAATCAATTTAATTCTAAGCCCAATTTATTTAACTTATCCAAGTTAAATTCAAATTTCCTATTCCCTTCAATATATTTTATTCACTTCCATTTACTCAAGTTAAATTTTAATTCCAAGATTAAAATTTACATTTCCTTCTTATTAGCATCAACTTTACCAAAATAAGTTCATTTGTTGATGCATTTTACCTTTACACACCATTTAAATAGAATGTTCCAGAATTCAATTACCCGGTTTTATTCCAAAACCATTTTGAAATAATAATCAATTCATACCCATTTGGTATATCAATCAAATCTCCAGATTCTCCAAAACAACTTATTTATACTAAACAAATTTCCTCCCTTGAAATTTCCAAAACAACTGGCATACCCAACAAATCCAAACAATATCATAACCAACCATTTTGGTAGCAATCCATCACTTTAGAAACTCGAAAATGAATTCTAATGATGTGTCCAGCATCATCAGGATTATTTTCCAACGACTGAAGCGAGTTCAATGCTTTCTTACTTTCCCAAATTCATTTCAAAACAGTTTCCATTCAAACATATTACTCAAAAATAATATTCCATCATTGCCTTTAAACACTTGGGAAAATATTACCAAACATTTCCAAGATTTTAAATTTCCAAACCTTTGGTTTCATTACATTTAAAATCCTTTCCAACGTCCCCGGGATTTAAATTCTAAATTTAGTTATTCTTCTTTTATATAATTTATACTCATAGAATTTTATTTGATTATAACCGTTTCAAATTTTAGATCAAATTTTAGATTCCTATTTAATTATAGTATTAACTAACCAATCAACCAAATATATATAATAATTTCAGAAAATTATTTTCTTTTGTATCAAAATATAGTTTTGGGTAAAATTATTTCATTTACCCACTTTAAAACAATACTATGTCGGTTTATCTTGTTTAAGAGTTTAGAAACCCCTATCGATACGGTTGTACTTCCCGCACCGACCAGAATTCATAAACACTCAACCGATAAATCAACACAGTATAAAAAGAAATTTTATATTCACTAACAAGTACGCTCTCATATCTATTATTACTCTCAACTCATTATAGAGTAATCTTGACTCTATTTAATGAGTAAATTTCCCCACCAAAGCCTAGGTTGTCGCCAACCTAAGCTCTGATACCAAGAGTAATAGCCCGCAAATTCATACCCCTTGAATCAACACTATTCTACCTCTGTTAACTCAAGTGGCACAGAAATATGAACCGTTTTGGGTTTAAGAAGAAGAGATAGAAGAAGAAGAAACTAAACAAATCAGAATCACACAGTCGCAGCGGACTAAAATATAATCGTAAATAATAGATCTTTGCACAAAATGAAATCTATAACTGTTTTATACATCATATCATCAGAGTGTCTCATACAAACAATGTTTACCAGTCAGACAAATCCTTACAATCACAGCAGCGGAATATATATAGGTACAGATAATACGTCTCGGACTCCAGCTCCTCTCCTGCTCCATAGCATCCTGTCCTGAACAAATAATACTCGGTCTGACCCGAGCATTATAATGAAATAACACTCGAGTCAGTCTGGAATACCAGCTAATAATAATGCATCCAAATTGATTGTTAAAGTTTCAAAAATCCTTTTGAAAACAAAAGCATCTCGTAAGACCACGCCACAAATAAACATGTCGGGTTTTTACCTTACGATAGCTAAACACTTTTTATAGAAATCCTCTGATATTATAATAGGGTCTATATACAAATACTTATAAAATAGCCGAAATTGTTACATCTATTAAATTCCAGCTACTAGCCACAAAAGTGGGTAATACAAACAAAACTCGTACAAGGCTCGTAGGGAGAATGGATTTCCAACAATGACTAGGCACTGGGGTACCACCTGTCACAGTACGGGGCCCAGATCACCGTACCGAGGACCACTCCCGATCCCCTGCAAAACAAGGCCGGACCCATCCCTTACTGGACAGTTCCGAATAAGATCACCCCGCGGTTGGGATCAGCAACCGCCCATCAAGCCGAAATAAAAGGGACATCTAGACAGGGATGACCTTACTCTCCAGTGGGGGCTACTCACGAAGCCTTGCTGCATATCCCCTGATTTTCAGTCATTCTGTAACGACCCAGAATTTTTAATAATTAAAATTTGGATATTTAATTAATTTTAAATATTAAAAAGTGAATTTATAAGTCAAATAAATTTTTATTTGAATTATTGGATTTAATTGGATTATTAAATCGATAATTTAATATGTTAAATTATGGAAATAATTGAAAATAGAGATAAATATGATTGAAAATGATTTGTAAAATTTTATTTTATCATATTGGAGTTAAAATGATATTTTAGAACTTTTAAAATCGAATTAAAAGTTAATTTGTGAAAATCGAATATTTTAATATTTAAATCGACTAGTGAAAATAGTCAATTTCTGAACAGTCTCAGAATTGAACGAAACCAGTTTCATTGGATTCGTAATAGTTAGTTATTACCGGATTTCAAATTTCGTGTCAATCGGAGTTATCGTTTGAGCGTGGCAGCTCGAAACGCATCGATTTATTTTTAATTTAAATTTGACGAGCTAAAATAGCCATTTTTCAAAAAGTCTCGGATTTCGACGAAACCAGTTTCATCGGATCCGTAATGTGATATTATTGTAAGGTTTCAAATTTCAAGTCAATTGGATTTACCGTTTGTCCGGTACGAATTAAAACGCCTAGAAATCGATTTAAATCGGTTTAATTCAAATTGAGCGTTTATAGCCATAACTCGCACATACTTCCGAATTAGCTTCCGAAACCTGTTCCATTGTGTCCGGAACGTGGGGTAAACCCTAGAAACGCTGGTTACGGCGCGTAAATCGGAGTTCGGAATTTCCGGAATGAATAGTGTTTCGGTTTTCTCTATAAATAGCCCCCCACTTAAAAAAACAAAAAAAAAACTAAAAACCCTAATTACAAACTGCAGCCGCCACTTATACAACCAAGGGCCAGAATTTGTCAAAATTCATTCATTAATCTCTCCCAATCCGTAAGGAATTACGCGAAGTGCTCAACTACAAAGTCGAAGAGCTCGACGAGAGCTTCGATTCCATACGGTGATGATCGAATTTGGAGCGACGATGGAGGAGCAAAGTGGGGTTGTTCATGGCCAGTTGCACACGCAACCCTAGGCACTAGGGGGGGCCGAGCTTGGCATGGTGATGGCCGTGGGTAGCTTGTGCTGTGGGCTACGGGATAGTGGTCTTTGATCGAGCTAGAAGTCAATGGAGAGGTTGCTAAAATCAAACCCTAATTCATATGAATGGGTTCGGCCTTGGAATCATGTTCTGGAGATGGAAACGTGGAGAGGGAAGAAGAGATGGACGGTGGAGATGAGGAGTTGTGGGATCTAAGGGCTGTAGATGCTTAGGGTATAAAAAAAATTAAAGTTTATGTTGATTTGTTTATATAAATCGTGTACAAACTTCAAAAATGCATAACTTTTTCATACGAGGTCGAAAACGCGCGAAACCAGTTGCGTTGGAATCGTATGGACGAGCACTACGCGATTAAATTGGTTTGGAGTCGTTTGGAATTAGTGAGAATTTTGGGTAAAATTAAACGTCCGTTTAATTTTATTCGAAATAAATCGCTAAAACGGAATTTAAAATCAAGGTGAGAATTTCTCACTCAATCGAATTAGTTTCGATTATTATTTTAAATAGTTAGATTTAAAATATTGAATGCATGTTTGAATGATGATTGATATTAATTGATTGTTAAGATAGACATTATACGCCGTTAGTAAGCGGATGTTATTTATTAAAAACATATACCGCGAATATTTCATAAACAGTGAAATTGGTATTATATATAATATCAATATATATATATTGGCATATGTATATATTTCAGTTGTTGATTCCCCGCATTTTTAGCGGATGAGACCCTATTACGCCGTCTATTAAGCGGATAATATTTAATAAGAACATATACCGCGATAATTTCGTACTGGAGCGAAATTAGTATTGTGCTAATGTTTTTGGATGCAAGAAAACAGGTTGGAGGGATCCAACTGGATTCCTCAACAATATTTATTAGATTTCAGATATTTTGATATTTGATGGATTTTCATATTGATATATGATATCGTTGTAGTCGTGATTGACTATTTGGTATGTAGCATCATTGGACCAAGTTTTGGAATTTTAAAATGATTTATAAAGTGATTTTTGAAAATATACTATATGTTTGGAATTTGATCCATTTTAAATAAATAAACGTTATAATTTTTAAAGTTATAAAAATTATGATTTTTGAGAAATATAGTTAAAAACTGATTTTTGAGAATACGATGCTATCGAGTTTATAAAATAGTTTAATCGAGATATTTTAGAATTTTTGTGAAAAGTTTAAATATAGGATTTATAAAATTTAATTATTTAATGAATCAAAATGGTGAAATAATAAAGGAGATGAAAGACGTTTTAAAGAATAATATAAATTGATTTATATTAAGAGATTTATAAATGGATATTTATAAATTGAAATATAGACATTATAAAACGAGTTTTTATAAGTGTTTGAATGAAGTGAAAATGAAATTCATTAATGAATGAAATTTATAGAATTATATAACGGTGAAGTTATAAATGGAAATTTTATAAACAGTAGGTTTATAAAATTTGTAAAGTTCAAAGGAACGATTTTTGCAAATAAATAAATTATAAGTGTTTGACTTATAATTTGGACTTTTGGTTTATAATTAAAATTATAAATCGAATAAGTTAATAAAGAGATTTATAAAAAGGAAGTTTTTATAAATAAATAGAAATGGAATTTATAAACGTTGTTTTATAAATTCGCAAATGACTTATTTTGATAAGAAAATTGTTGAAACCTATTAAAGGAGTTATATTCACATTTTTGAATAGTGAATAATCCTCTAAAATAAATTGAATAGAAGTGATGAAATTGTTAACGAAGTTTATTCACATTTTTGAATAGTGAATAATATGTTAAAGAAATTGTTTTAGATGTGTGTTTTAAGTAGAATTAAAACGATCTAACGATGTTTTAAAATGTGTTGAGATTCGAAACCATAGATTTCAACATTTATTGTTGAAATAAACGCTTTCGAGAAATAAAAGGAAATGATGGACTATAACACTGTTGTTATAGTAAATGATTTCCGAAAGGAAATGTTTTGTATAGTATTGGGATTTATATATCTATTTTAAATTCGAATCCCTATACTAGTGACTTTGGGTTGTCGTAACGATGTTTTACGCAACATTCGTTTTGGCCCAAATAAATATGTTAAGAGAATGATTTCCTTAATAGAATGAAATATATACTTAATCTCGATTTAAGTATATTGAATATTTTCTAAGTGTTGAAAATAAAAAGATTTGTGAATTATTTATTAAATAAGTATGGAATTGTTTTCCAATATGAAGTGATGTTTAGAATTTATCTTTTTGAAGATAAATTGAAAATGGATAATTGAAATCGAATATCCATAGATATTTTGGATTATAAATTCACTAAGGAATTTATAAAAGAAAGTGGAATTGGTTTAAAAATAAATATTGATTTATTTTTGAAGTATGAAATAATATATCTTGTAAAGATATTTTTGGAAAATAAATAATTTGGAAAATTATTTGGAATCTGGTGATGTGTGCATATCCAGTGATAGTTCAATAACTGACTATCAATATTTTCCCTTTGAATGGGTATTTGATGTGATTTGTTTGAATGTGAATGCTACACTTATTTTTGAATAAGCGCTCACTATTCGGGTTAACCGGGAAAGGACCATGGGGTCGTATAACCCATTCCGAATATGTGATACGTCGTTATAATTGCATTGAAGATCGGTGTTGAAGACCCGGTATTTGCGAGAGCGATAGGATGACCTGTCGATTTACTCTGCACCGAGTAGCTACGGTATTGAGTTCTCCATATGTGATGGTGAATCCGATTAGGATTGTGGATATCCGGATTGCAAGGACTTCTTTGTAAGTGCCTTCGGTTTTGTTCGAGCCCGGAACAGACTTGTATGGATTGTGTGTCTGACATTACAAGTTGAGATATAAAGCCGATTTCTTTCAAATATATTTCTGTTGGTGGCGGAGAATTATTCTTTTAGCTTAACACCCTTCTCTGAGACGTACGAGCTCAGAGGTTATATAGTTGAAGTTATCAGCGATATATTCCCAATTTGGTAATGTGACATGCTAAGTGATGCTGAAATGATCATTGTGTTGATTATTGTGATAGGATCGTTTATTTGATCGTCTATCTTGGTGATCATTGTGTTGATCATTTGTTGACCCAAAGTATGGCTTTTGTATAAAGTATGTTTTTGTGGACGTGACTTCGTCGAACCTCACACCCCGGAAATGGTCAAAACAGGAAAGATGCGGCAAGGTTATGAGGGGTAGCACCCTTTAGGGTATGTACATTTCCTTCTGGATAGAGGTGGTATCATGGTATGGAGCCCAGATATTTAACCTATGTGGTTACTACGAATTTATTACTTTGTGGTTGTTGGTTTTCGGGATCCCGTGAGAAAGGTCGTTTACGATCGGGGAATGGCGTGCTCGTGTCAGTAGTTACCCAGTTAGGGGTAACCCGGCCTTGTGTTGGCAGAGTTCCGGTGTGGTTCTCGGGGATGTCTTTCCAGAGGCATTCTCATGTGGCAATGGGAAGTTCCTTGGCCTGACCATTTGTTGGAAATCCAATTCCCAATACGAAACTTGTACGGTATTAGTTGTAGAACCTGCTATTCACTTATGGTGGTCACCACTGTTTGGATGGTAGCTATAGTAGGCATACGATAATGGTCGTATGTTGGCTATGATTTATATTCTACTTTCGAAATGAATTTTTCCTACACTATACACTAATAATAATATCAAATGTTATTTTAAATGCGTATCAAGCATCTTTGACTATCATAAGGAGAAATCTCCTCCGATTCTGCGTTTGCATGTGTGTGTGTGCGGGAGGCCTTATGGTAGTCTCATTTTTAAAAGCATTGCGAATTGAAATAAAAATATTCTTCTATTTTGATTATAAAGATAAATAAACTGTTTTGAGTTCTCACACCAGTCACATGACTGACTTGGAGTTTATTGTTTTCCTTCCTAAACTCTGGGTGCCCACCAATTTCCACACGGGCAGTCAAGAGTAAGGTTTATCAGGATATTCTGGATATTCTGGAGTTGCTGGAGGCAAGCTGGATGGCATGGCATATTACTTATATAGTATTTCTTTTTCCGCTGCACTGTTTGTTGTATATTGTTGTACACTCTGATGATGATATGATGTAATGAAATGAAATGTAATAACTGATATAGTTCTTTGTTTAAAGATTATTCATTTATTATTATATGTTGTTCCGCTGCGAATTGTGAGATTCTGATGTTGTTCTGTTCTGTTGTTTTCTATTCCGTTCTATTTTTCCTCTATTCTCTTTTTCTTCTACTTTAAAATTTTCTATCTTCTATTTTCTCTGCTCTCTATTTTCTAATCTTCTATCTTCTTCTCTTCTTCTTTCTTCTTTTCTTTTTCTTAAAACCATAACATTTCGGGTTTTTTGGCCTTCGATTTCTCGGCAGTCGATAAAGTGAGTATCGATGTTGAATTTTCGAAAGTCGAAAATTTTCGGGGCGTTACATTTGGTATTAGAGCTTATGGTTAAGCGACAACCATGGTTCTGTTGGGTATAATTCATTAGAGATAGAGTCAGCAGTACTCTAGAATGAATTTGAGTGTAATAATAGATATGAGAGCGTATTTGTTAGTGAATATGAAACTGTTTTATATTGTGATGATTGGTTTGTTGAGTGGTATATGAACCTTCGTCGGCGCAACTTCGAAACTGAATCGAAGGGGTTTCTAAACACTTGAATAGAACAATTCGGCACAATATTGTTTTAAAATTTGGGTAAATGAAATAATTTTACCTTGATTATATTTTTATATATAAAGGAATAATTTTTCAGAATTATTAAAGAGTATATAAGTTGATTGTTAGTTGTTTGAATAATCTAAATTAAAGAATAATTGTATAAGCAAAAGAATTATAAGAATTGAATTATAATTAAAGTGATTTACAATTGTGAAATAAACTTATATATATGAGAAGTGAAACTATATGAATATATTTATGAATATGAGTTGTAATAAAGAAATGAAATTCAACTCTAGAAATTGAATTGGATTGAATGTAAATCAATTAAATGTGAATTAAGTTGATATGAAATAATGAATATAAGTGTTAATTCATTGAAATCTAATGTTATTGAAAGTTGAATAAATTGGAATAAAAATCAATTAATTAAACCAATTGATAAGCAAAGGAATTTGGTTGCAATTAATATACATTGATTGTTAGATGGTTGTTAGTTGATTGATTGTATATAATTCATTAAGTATTAATGAAATTGAAAGCTATGAAATTGAATTCAAATTGAAAGTAAATAAATTTGAATAGAATTGAATGTGAATTGGATTTAATTAGTGAATATAAACTAATTGAGAATGAATGTTAGTAAAAACATCCAATGTTAATAAATCAAATGTGATTAAATTGAAAACCATTTCATTGGATATGAATGAGAATATAAATGAATATTTATTGGTTATGAATTTGTTGGATGATAGTTGGTTGATGTTTGAATATAATTGCTTTATTGCAGTTGCTATGTTGGCATATATAGTTATTATGTTGCTATATGATTGTATGTTGATACTATTGTCTACATGCATGTTCTCATGTTGTTTGTTGAGTGATTAGTAGGTGCGGATCCGTTTGCTTCGCATTTGGAGCTCGCTTTCGCGCTATATTAGCCGTATATGCTCGCTAATAAAATATAAGGTACATATCTCGGATTACATACCGTACTTTTATACTTTTTCCCTTCGGGATGCCTCATTACTTGATGAGATGTATATTTGTGATATATATACTGTCATTTTTTTTTTTCGGATCGAGCCGCGCAAAGGAGACTATGGCGAATTTTTCCGGAAATTTAAGGCGTTAGAAAAATTTGAGAAATTGAAAATTTTTTTGAAAACTTTAACTTTGATTTTTGAATTGAAAGTTAAACTATAGTAGTTGTTTTGAAAAGATAACTAAGTATGATTTGAAAACTTAGTAAAGTATTGTAAGAAGTTTAACTATGGATTTTGGAAAGTTAATAAATTCTGTAACTTTGCTTACTTGTAATTTCGAGGACGAAATTCTTTTAAGTGGGGAAGATTGTAACGACCCAGAATTTTTAATAATTAAAATTTGGATATTTAATTAATTTTAAATATTAAAAAGTGAATTTATAAGTCAAATAAATTTTTATTTGAATTATTGGATTTAATTGGATTATTAAATCGATAATTTAATATGTTAAATTATGGAAATAATTGAAAATAGAGATAAATATGATTGAAAATGATTTGTAAAATTTTATTTTATCATATTGGAGTTAAAATGATATTTTAGAACTTTTAAAATCGAACTAAAAGTTAATTTGTGAAAATCGAATATTTTAATATTTAAATCGACTAGTGAAAATAGTCAATTTTTGAACAGTCTCAGAATTGAACGAAACCAGTTTCATTGGATCCATAATAGTTAGTTATTACCGGATTTCAAATTTCGTGTCAATCGGAGTTATCGTTTGAGCGTGGCAGCTTGAAACGCATCGATTTATTTTTAATTTAAATTTGACGAGCTAAAATAGCCATTTTTCAAAAAGTCTCGGATTTCGATGAAACCAGTTTCATCGGATCCGTAATGTGATATTATTGTAAGGTTTCAAATTTCAAGTCAATTGGATTTACCGTTTGTCCGGTACGAATTAAAACGCCTAGAAATCGATTTAAATCGGTTTAATTCAAATTGAGCGTTTATAGCCATAACTCGCACATACTTCCGAATTAGCTTCCGAAACCTGTTCCATTGTGTCCGGAACGCGGGGTAAACCCTAGAAACGCTGGTTACGGCGCGTAAATCGGAGTTCGGAATTTCCGGAATGAATAGTGTTTCGGTTTTCTCTATAAATAGCCCCCCACTTAAAAAAACAAAAAAAAAACTAAAAACCCTAATTACAAACTGCAGCCGCCACTTATACAACCAAGGGCCAGAATTTGTCAAAATTCATTCATTAATCTCTCCCAATCCGTAAGGAATTACGCGAAGTGCTCAACTACAAAGTCGAAGAGCTCGACGAGAGCTTCGATTCCATACGGTGATGATCGAATTTGGAGCGACGATGGAGGAGCAAAGTGGGGCTGTTCATGGCCAGTTGCGCACGCAACCCTAGGCACTAGGGTGGGCCGAGCATGGCATGGTGATGGCCGTGGGTAGCTTGTGCTGTGGGCTACGGGATAGTGGTCTTTGATCGAGCTAGAAGTCAATGGAGAGGTTGCTAAAATCAAACCCTAATTCATATGAATGGGTTCGGCCTTGGAATCATGTTCTGGAGATGGAAACGTGGAGAGGGAAGAAGAGATGGACGGTGGAGATGAGGAGTTGTGGGATCTAAGGGCTGTAGATGCTTAGGGTATAAAAAAAATTAAAGTTTATGTTGATTTGTTTATATAAATCGTGTACAAACTTCAAAAATGCATAACTTTTTCATACGAGGTCGAAAACGCGCGAAACCAGTTGCATTGGAATCGTATGGACGAGCACTATGCGATGAAATTGGTTTGGTGTTGTTTGGAGTTAGTGAGAATTTTGGGTAAAATTAAACGTCCGTTTAATTTTATTCGAAATAAATCGCTAAAACGGAATTTAAAATCAAGGTGAGAATTTCTCACTCAATCGAATTAGTTTCGATTATTATTTTAAATAGTTAGATTTAAAATATTTGAATGCATGTTTGAATGATGATTGATATTAATTGATTGTTAAGATAGACATTATACGCCGTTAGTAAGCGGATGTTATTTATTAAAAATATATACCGCGAATATTTCATAAACAGTGAAATTGGTATTATATATAATATCAATATATATATATTGGCGTATGTATATATTTCAGTTGTTGATTCCCCGCATTTTTTAGCGGATGAGACCCTATTACGCCATCTATTAAGCGGATAATATTTAATAAGAACATATACCGCGATAATTTCGTACTGGAGCGAAATTGGTATTGTGCTAATGTTTTTGGATGTAGGAAAACAGGTTGGAGGGATCCAACTGGATTCCTCAACAGTATTTATTAGATTTCAGATATTTTGATATTTGATGGATTTTCATATTGATAATTGATATCGTTGTAGTCGTGATTGACTATTTGGTATGTAGCATCATTGGACCAAGTTTTGGAATTTTAAAATGATTTATAAAGTGATTTTTGAAAATATACTATATGTTTGGAATTTGATCCATTTTAAATAAATAAACGTTATAATTTTTAAAGTTATAAAAATTATGATTTTTGAGAAATATAGTTAAAAACTGATTTTTGAGAATACGATGCTATCGAGTTTATAAAATAGTTTAATCGAGATATTTTAGAATTTTTGTGAAAAGTTTAAATATAGGATTTATAAAATTTAATTATTTAATGAATCAAAATGGTGAAATAATAAAGGAGATGAAAGACATTTTAAAGAATAATATAAATTGATTTATATTAAGAGATTTATAAATGGATATTTATAAATTGAAATATAGACATTATAAAACGAGTTTTTATAAGTGTTTGAATGAAGTGAAAATGAAATTCATTAATGAATGAAATTTATAGAATTATATAACGGTGAAGTTATAAATGGAAATTTTATAAACAGTAGGTTTATAAAATTTGTAAAGTTCAAAGGAACGATTTTTGCAAATAAATAAATTATAAGTGTTTGACTTATAATTTGGACTTTTGGTTTATAATTAAAATTATAAATCGAATAAGTTAATAAAGAGATTTATAAAAAGGAAGTTTTTATAAATAAATAGAAATGGAATTTATAAACGTTGTTTTATAAATTCACAAATGACTTATTTTGATAAGAAAATTGTTGAAACCTATTAAAGGAGTTATATTCACATTTTTGAATACTGAATAATCCTTTAAAATAAATTGAATAGAAGTGATGAAATTGTTAACGAAGTTTATTCACATTTTTGAATAGTGAATAATATGTTAAAGAAATTGTTTTAGATGTGTGTTTTAAGTAGAATTAAAACGATCTAACGATGTTTTAAAATGTGTTGAGATTCGAAACCATAGATTTAACATTTATTGTCGAAATAAACGCTTTCAAGAAATAAAAGGAAATGATGGACTATAACACTGTTGTTATAGTAAATGATTTTCGAAAGGAAATGTTTTGTATAGTATTGGGATTTATATACCTATTTTAAATTCGAATCCCTATACTAGTGACTTTGGGTTGTCGTAACGATGTTTTACGCAACATTCGTTTTGGCCCAAATAAATATGTTAAGAGAATGATTTCCTTAATATGATGAAATATATACTTAATCTCGATTTAAGTATATTGAATATTTTCTAAGTGTTGAAAATAAAAAGATTTGTGAATTATTTATTAAATAAGTATGGAATTGTTTTCCAATATGAAGTGATGTTTAGAATTTATCTTTTTGAAGATAAATTGAAAATGGATAATTGAAATCGAATATCCATAGATATTTTGGATTATAAATTCACTAAGGAATTTATAAAAGAAAGTGGAATTGGTTTAAAAATAAATATTGATTTATTTTTGAAGTATGAAATAATATATCTTGTAAAGATATTTTTGGAAAATAAATAATTTGGAAAATTATTTGGAATCTGGTGATGTGTGCATATCCAGTGATAGTTCAATAACCGACTATCAATATTTTCCCTTTGAATGGGTATTTGATGTGATTTGTTTGAATGTGAATGCTACACTTATTTTTGAATAAGCGCTCACTATTCGGGTTAACCGGGAAAGGACCATGGGGTCGTATAACCCATTCCGAATATGTGATACGTCGTTATAATTGCATTGAAGATCGGTGTTGAAGACCCGGTATTTGCGAGAGCGATAGGATGACCTGTCGATTTACTCTGCACCGAGTAGCTACGGTATTGAGTCCTCCATATGTGATGGTGAATCCGATCAGGATTGTGGATATCCGGATTGCAAGGACTTCTTTGTAAGTGCCTTCGGTTTTGTTCGAGCCCGGAACAGACTTGTATGGATTGTGTGTCTGACATTACAAGTTGAGATATAAAGCCGATTTCTTTCAAATATATTTCTGTTGGTGGCGGAGAATTATTCTTTTAGCTTAACACCCTTCTCTGAGACGTACGAGCTCAGAGGTTATATAGTTGAAGTTATCAGCGATATATTCCCAATTTGGTAATGTGACATGCTGAGTGATGCTGAAATGATCATTGTGTTGATTATTGTGATAGGATCGTTTATTTGATCGTCTATCTTGGTGATCATTGTGTTGATCATTTGTTGACCCAAAGCATGGCTTTTGTATAAAGTATGTTTTTGTGGACGTGACTTCGTCGAACCTCACACCCCGGAAATGGTCAAAACAGGAAAGATGCGGCAAGGTTATGAGGGGTAGCACCCTTTAGGGTATGTACATTTCCTTCTGGATAGAGGTGGTATCATGGTATGGAGCCCAGATATTTAACCTATGTGGTTACTACGAATTTATTACTTTGTGGTTGTTGGTTTTCGGGATCCCGTGAGAAAGGTCGTTTACGATCGGGGAATGGCGTGCTCGTGTCAGTAGTTACCCAGTTAGGGGTAACCCGGCCTTGTTATGGCAGAGTTCCGGTTTGGTTCTCGGGGATGTCTTTCCAGAGGCATTCTCATGTGGCAATGGGAAGTTCCTTGGCCTGACCATTTGTTGGAAATCCAATTCCCAATACGAAACTTGTACGGTATTAGTTGTAGAACCTGCTATTCACTTATGGTGGTCACCACTGTTTGGATGGTAGCTATAGTAGGCATACGATAATGGTCGTATGTTGGCTAAGATTTATATTCTACTTTCGAAATGAATTTTTCCTACACTATACACTAATAATAATATCAAATGTTATTTTAAATGCGTATCAAGCATCTTTGACTATCATAAGGAGAAATCTCCTCCGATTCTGCGTTTGCATGTGTGTGTGTGCGGGAGGCCTTATGGTAGTCTCATTTTTAAAAGCATTGCGAATTGAAATAAAAATATTCTTCTATTTTGATTATAAAGATAAATAAACTGTTTTGAGTTCTCACACCAGTCACATGACTGACTTGGAGTTTATTGTTTTCCTTCCTAAACTCTGGGTGCCCACCAATTTCCACACGGGCAGTCAAGAGTAAGGTTTATCAGGATATTCTGGATATTCTGGAGTTGCTGGAGGCAAGCTGGATGGCATGGCATATTACTTATATAGTATTTCTTTTTCCGCTGCACTGTTTGTTGTATATTGTTGTACACTCTGATGATGATATGATGTAATGAAATGAAATGTAATAACTGATATAGTTCTTTGTTTAAAGATTATTCATTTATTATTATATGTTGTTCCGCTGCGAATTGTGAGATTTTGATGTTGTTCTGTTCTGTTGTTTTCTATTCCGTTCTATTTTTCCTCTATTCTCTTTTTCTTCTACTTTAAAATTTTCTATCTTCTCTTTTCTCTGCTCTCTATTTTCTAATCTTCTATCTTCTTCTCTTCTTCTTTCTTCTTTTCTTTTTCTTAAAACCATAACATTTCGGGTTTTTTGGCCTTCGATTTCTCGGTAGTCGATAAAGTGAGTATCGATGTTGAATTTTCGAAAGTCGAAAATTTTCGGGGAGTTACACATTCCCATTTGATGAGGCTTGAGGCTAAGCGTTACCTTTTAGAACGTTTCACTTAGAATGCCCATCGCCCACCTGACGATGTTTCGAAAGCAATCGTCCATACAAGTTCGTCCTGCGTTCGAACGAAACCGAAGGCACTATTCCTACTACATCAATTTTGGAAATATCCTCAGGATTAGTAGCGACTAGCCCTTGCTCTTCACTGCTCCATCTTTGACTCCGAACACGTTTTTCGCACGAAACGTACAAACCGGATCGAAGTGGTTTTCGAGAAATAAATCCCGATCCCGGTCTCTTCGAAACGATCAACGCATTTGTCCAATATTGATAGTCGGTGATTGAACTATCAATTTATATTCGTACGCATCCATCACACAATAAATAATCTCACATTATTTATTTTCCTCTAATATCTTTAAAAGATATAATTCCAAAGTTTCAAAACTCGATTGAACACAATTTCCCAAAATTCTCCTTTACAAGGTAAATCCTTTACCCTTATTTCCCATTGGAAATAACCAAGCTCAAAACATTTTGATTTTTAAAGAGTTAAAATACTTTATAGCAAAATATACGTATAAATATATAAATGTACTTCTAGTTATTTACTCAAAAATACAATTTTCAAAATATTTAAAATGACACTATTTATTTAGATATAAACTTGATTTTCAATAAAGGTTAAAATAAACCAAATTTAAAAGTAGAGTTTAAAAGATAATACTAGCCTTTACCAATAACTTAAACA
This sequence comes from Allium cepa, assembly GCA_030765085.1. Lineage (NCBI taxonomy): Eukaryota > Viridiplantae > Streptophyta > Magnoliopsida > Asparagales > Amaryllidaceae > Allium > Allium cepa. The sequence continues at coordinate 162,515,129 of CM060939.1, forward strand.
AATAAGTTTAAACCCATTTTTATTAATTTCTTCTTTAAAATAACATTTTCTTAAAAATACTCTTTAAACAAATTTAAGCTTTAACCTTTAATTAAATAAAATCTTTTAAAACTCTAACTTGGTTTTCCCAGGGAAACACTTTCCCATTCAAACATCCCAAAGAATCCGCCTCACAAATCCAGCCGATTTATTTCAATTCAATTTATTTTTATAACATAAATCCCCAATCTCATGCTTAACTATAACTTCCTCCGAAGTTCAAACACAATTTCCCATTTCCGGAATTTCAATTTTGCAATATAGGTTTAAAACATTTTTAAATGAAACATTTTGGAGAATTCTTCAATGAAAAACCATATTTACAATTTACTTAAATAAAATCCCAATGGAGAAAACGGTATTTCAAAATATTCTATTTACATTTAAAACTGTAAATTTTATATTTGGAAGCTTCGTTGCAACATATTAATTTCCCGGAACATCATCAAATAACCCCATCGTTATTTCAAAACAAATTTATAATTTCCATAGAATTCATTTTTCAGAAATCTATACTTCACATTTATCGATTGATAAATTTTTCACTGTATTTTAAATCCCAATTTTACCAATTTACATTTTGTTCCTTTTTCATCCAATCAGATTCCAATTTTTAAATTTCTTTAAATTCTTTATTATCAATTTCTTGATTTATTTTTAAATCCCAATTTATTTTCTTTATAATTAACATTCTGAGTTTATAGTTTATCCAACAACATCACAGCACAATTTAATTCCAAATTTATCAATCACAATATATAAACAGGCATCATTACCAATTATAAAAATAATTACTACATTGTGAGGAATCCAGTTGGATCCCTCCAACCTGTTTTCCCTGCATCGCAAATATTAGCACATCACATATAAAAATATCAATCCAAACTGATGGCAACAATTATATTCAACGAATCACACAAATATTTAAATATTAACTATTTAAATGAGCTAGCATCCAGATATGAGTGAGAATAACTCACCTTACGTTTTCGTCGAGCGTTTGAAATTTTTAAATTAAACCGAATCGTTCGATTTAACCTATAATTTCCACTGGCTCCGATCGTCACCGGACCTACGCTGCAGCGTAGAGCACGTCGCCGCGATTCCGGCGCTTCTTGTTTCGTTTGAATCTGATAACATATGCAAAAGATATGGGCTTATAACCATTTGAATATAATTATATAAATTAATTACAAATTCCCTTTAACTAATATAATGTTTTACCAAACAATCGTAACCGCACGTTCAAGGGAAATCACGGCCGTAGAAACCCATCGTCTTCCTCATGTAAACTATTCGCAGCCAAGCCGAACCCAATACTGTGCTTCAGGGTTTCGAAACGCAACCCCATCGACGCGCGTGAACTCGATCAGACTCCGCTACCTCGAAGAGCACAGCGCCACGCACCTCCAATTCGAACACGACGAAGCTTGGTCGTCCCTCCTGTGCACAGAACGCAAACGAACGGTGGCCGTCTCGACCACGATTTTGGTCACCACGATGACTTCCGTGCCACTCCGCCGTATGGATGGGTAGAGCTCAAGCTGATCTACCACTTCCTAGTTGAGGTTTCTTCAATCGAAACGTGGATTGATCGATAATTGAAAATGAAATTAGGAGGGTTTCGGCCATTGAAATATGCTAGCGGCGGCCTGAGAGGAAGATTAGGGTTTAACCAAGATATTTATTTATATAATATAATTTTATATTATTTTAATATCGTTCTACACTGTTTTAATGACCTACGCAAACAAACTCCAATCCTTACGTACCAACAGGCGTCCTTAGGGTTTTTCCGCGTTCTGGACACAATGGGACAGGTTTTGGAAGCTAATTCGGTCATATGCGCGAGTTACAGAATTAAACGATCAATTTTAAATTAAATCGGTTAAATCGATTTCTAAGCATTTCGAGCTGCCACGGTCAAACGACAAGTCCGATTGCTACGAAAATTGAAATCCGATAATAACTAACTATTATGGATCTAATGGAACTGGTTTCGTCGAATTCCGAGACTGTGCCCCGGAAGGCTATTTTAACTCGTCTATCAAATCGAGCGATTTTCAAAATTCGAAATCACTCAAAATTTTACTTTTAAAACTTTATTAACTTAATTATAATTCATATTAAATTCATAACCACATTAGAAATCATACTGATTCAGTTTAAATCACAACTAAATATTTGCATTATTATATTATTAAATTCCATTATTAAATTAATATAAAATTCCAAATTCAACATATCGACTTTTAATTTCATCCAATAGCCTAATATCATGATTTAAATCCAATTAGACTTAAAATAAATTTTAGAATCTAATTTTTATATCTATTTACACTCAAAATCACCAATTATTCCAATTCTAATATTAAATTATTATTATTCAAATTTCAATTTAATTCCCGTATTTGAAATTTTATTAATCCTATTAACTTAACCAAAATCTTTTTATTCCAAATTCAAATTATAATCCATATTCAACATTTAAAATGAATTAAATGTTCAAATCCGGCGATCCAAAATTTCGGGTCGTTACACATGGAAAGCGGTCAGGCGATGGTAGGTGGGTGGTGTGAACGGCGGTTGATGCTCTGCTATAGGCGAGAAAGCTGCTTGCTTCAGCGAGGTAAGGCTGGTGGTCGGTGAACGAAGGAAAGGCCGAAGAGGTTGTCGTTACTTTAGGTCCAGGGGATTTTCACTAGCGCGGTAAAATTCTCTCTCTTATTTTTTTGAAAGAGAGAAAAATTGGAGAAGGCTTCAAAAAAACGAATAGAAGAAGAAGAAGTGGGAAGATGTAGAAGGAAGACGAATATATATAACGTTATATAAATTTTTAAAAAAGCAAGAGGAACGAAGAAACCAAAATAAGGGCACCCGAAATAGTAAATTATGGAAAAGCAGAAGTCACGCTGAAAATAATTAATGCTGGTTGCAGTTTTAATTCAACAGTTTGAAATTTGAGTGGACACCAATATCAAGAGCTCGAAAATGAATGCCGATACGGTAAACCGTTTCCATGGATTTCACTGTGTACCGGACTCTGAAATATACAATTGAGTATACCGCAGAGATCAGCACGACGAGATGATCAAAACGGTATACAAATATCATGGTACGATCATTCTATCAAAAGTCGATAATCGGTACCATTATACGTTGCTATTCCATACAGAAAAATCCAAACGGAGCCAGAAACATCCGAATTTCGCGTAACGAATTTCGCAGTCTGATTCAGAGTGTTCTAACTAAATTTTCTCATGTTGACATATTTAGGTTTCGAAATTTTTTATTATCATCCATTTTTAACTGATTTAAATTGAAATAAAATTACTCAATAAAATAAACTTTAATATTATCTGATGAAAATTTACCATTAGCTATGTCTAAATAGACATATTACAAATATTAAATTTTGAATTCAAAATTTTATTATTTAATGTTTCACAAAATTTCCAGTTAAATATACTATTAAAAATATTAAAATTTACGGGTCGTTACACTCTCCCCCACTCAAAACTTTTTGTCCCCGAAAAGGGAGAAGGTAGGAGAATAGAAACAACCAGAAAGAAAAATAGATTGAAAGACAAGGATAAACAATTAATATAAAACTATATAAATTTGCATGAAATATTCATTTGGAAACTTCATTTTCAATTCAATTATCTTTAATACTTTAAAACCTTTCAAAAACCCATTTGTGAAATTTCTTGTTTCCTTTATAAATACCGTTTATATGTTTAAATAAGCCTTTTATAAATATATGAAAACTATTTGGAAACAATTATTTACATCATTACTTATATTTACAAAGAAGCCATTGAAAACATTATATCTATAATTCATAAATTTATAAATTTTCTCACAAGATACTTATCAAATATTATTAATAAATCAATAGTCATTTACTTTAAATATGTTTTATTTAATTAATAACTTGTAAAATATTTATAACACTAATAATTTTCTATTAAACCATGTAGTATATAAATAAACAATATTTTAAAAGGATATATTCAAAAAGCAAAAGAAGTAGTTCCAAAAAACAGAATATAGGTGAATAATTAATGCTAAGCAGATAAGGTAGATTCAAAAGAATGGTATCGGACACGAATAATTAATTTCAAACTATAAGAATTTCAATTTCGAAAATTAATATAAAATTTCTTTGTTGGAAATATTTTAATAATAAAATAACTTTATAATAAAATACTTTTGTAATAAAACACTTTTATAATAAAATACTTCTATATCGAAACAAATTTTCCTTTCGAAAATACTTTTATAACTCGATGTTTCAATAAGTTTATCCTCATTCTTGTAGACTCTGGCCATGCATTGATCAGACGCAAAGCTAGACTTCTTCAAGTGCTTAGTAGACCTGTTTCAATACCCAGTGAAAATATTTGAAAAACCTTCAAAACCGATATGGAAAGTACAATCCAAACAAATCAACCGAATCATGGATCGCATATAAACAATGGCTATGCGTGGATCCCCCAGGAAACATTCGTGCCTTGAAGCAATCACTACCTTGCGAATTTCTCCATGATAACCAACAACCCATAGACCGTGGATACATGATGGTTATGCCTGGATCCCCCAGGAAACATCCTACCCTTTAAGCAATCTCTGCCTTGCGGATTACGCTATGACAACAAAAGTGGTAGACCGTGAACACACAATGGTTACACCTGGATCCCCTAGGAAACATCTGTATCCTTTAAGCAATCTCTTCCTTGCGGATTACGCTACCACAACAAAAGTGGTAGACCGCGAATACACAATGTTTACGGCTGGATCCCCCCAGGAAACATATGTCCTTTAAACAATCTCTGTCTTGCGGATTACGCTACCACAACAAAACTATAGACCGCGGATACACAATGATTACGCCTGGATCCCCCAGGAAACATCCATACCCTTTAAGAAATCTCTGCCTTGCGGATTACGCTACAAAAATGACCATGGGTAATTCCATGGAATTCAAAGGACACTCAAGTATCATATCTGGAAAACCAAATCAGAGAGAATAATATCGATAGAATGAATTCACAATGTGTCCACAAAGCAGATATCAAGTAAAAGACACTTTCCATATCTTTACTTCAAAAATATGTATCATATAGTACCATTTCAAACCACTTTCAAATATCATACTTATATCAAGTCCATTATATATAAGATTTCATTTTCAAATCAAATACTTTCTAAAATCAATAGTATATCAAATCACACTTATATAGACTTCGATTATATAAAATTTTGCTTTTCAAATTGAGTACCTTTCCAAATCAATTTTATATAATTTCGACAACAGCCAAATCAAGTATTTAGTAAAATAAGGTTCTCAATTTCAATTCGTTTCAATATCAGTTCAATTTCGAAGTTTTCAAAATAATAGGTTCAGATAATAGTCCTAGTTTCCAAATCAACATAATTTAGGTCAAACAAATTCATTTCCAACGTCATCATATAAATATTGGCTTTTTAATTCCAATCTGTTTTCGAAACCAAATATTTTTTCCAAAATAAATTATACCCAAAATAATTACCAAATTTGTAACCATCCCTTTAAAACCTTTAAACTATTTATTTATATTTTGAAAGATCCAATTAGCCTTTTGAAATTTATTATTATATATATATATATATATAGTTTATAAAAGATGATACTAAGGAAAAAAACATTTAAACTAAATTTTACTTTAAACATTTCTAAACTAAATTTCATATTAGGACAATTCAAAATAGTCTTATTCATTTACTAAACAAAATAGTTTCAAACTTATTTAAATCATATTACTTCATACTTTATCAAATAATTTATACTTTTTGAAATTACTTAGCTTTGAAAATTAAACCTCGATTTGGAAGTGTTCGAATATTAAAAATAGTCGAAGAAATCAAATTTTCAAATTTAAGAGTTGGAAATCGGCAACCAATCAGTAAATTAATTTCAGTATATAGGGTCGTACCAAAACAAATCTGAAATTTGAGGACTGAACACCAGTTCACTTCAAATAGTTTCAAATATACACACATATATCTTTCGAATATTAAATCATACCTCGGAATTTGAAATCAAAAATCGGTTTCACAAAATCAATCGCATAGCAAAGCTACCAAAGTGGAACTCCCCCACTCAGAACTCGAAAATTAATGTCGATGATGCGTGCACTCATCACCGAAATTATTTTCCAACGACATAAGTGAGTTCTAGACTTCTATTTTCTTAAAAACTTCTTTGAAATTTCATCGAAATCATTGGAACTCATTTGAAGTCATTTGAAACATTTCTTATTTGGAAAATACTTGTAAATCGTGTTATTATATATTTTCAAAATCTTAAAACCAATTTCAAAACACCAGAATTCAACTCCTCGAATTTTAAATTTAAAATCCTTCAATTATAAATCATTTTTAGATAAATCAAGTTCCTTATATAATTTTCAAATTTTCAAATCCTTTCGAAACTTCAAATTCTTGTTTCTAAAAGATATATAATCCTTATCGAAAATATTCTCACTTTTATATAGAATATAATCATTCTTATAAAAATAGTAATTTCGGTATATAAAACAATTTCTAAAATACAAACAAACCCGATTTTTCAAAGGATGATTCAAGAATGGATTCCAAAACAAAGATAGAGATTCAAATTAGAGGGACTCTAATCAAATAGAATTTTGATTCGAAGATAGGCTCGAACGAAGATGGGATAATTAAATTTCAAAATAGAAGATGGATATACTTACATACATCACAGGCGACCATAAACGGGTCAACCATGACTTTAGAAACAAGATCGATGCAGAATTCCAAGGAAAATCAACATTCGATTGCAAGAGATAACAGCATCTAAACCAAAGATATAGAAATCTCCGGTGAATCAACACCAATTGTAAAGGAGTTTCACCCCTTTACAAATCATTCAAAGATTGGCGGGATCGCCGATTTTTATAGAGATCATTCGAAGTGGAGTTAAAGGATGTTCCGAAGTCAAAAGAATATAAATAGGGAGAGACAAGAATGGATTTCAGAACGAGGGTAGGGTTCCAAATTTCGAAAGAAATCCGAATCAAAGGGGCAGGAATTCAAGCTCGAAAGAAGGTGATTCTAAAATGAAATTTACTACATATGCTAAGTTTTGCCTAAAACCAGAGCTTTGATACCAACTGTAATGACCCGATATTTTCAACCATTCTCATCTACACATGTCGGACTTGAATTGCTCAAAATAGCGGATTGTTAATTTATATTTGGAAAAACTCAGCATATACAGTAAATAAATCAATCACAAATCACAGACACAGAGTAATATAATAATAATGAAGCGGAATAGATAAATAGTAGTTCATGAGGCTACTATATAAACATCATAGTTAGAAATAAAATACAGCAGAATATCTCAACTACAGCGAAGTCTCCAATACAAACTGATGACTTCTCTGAACAAATCAACTGGAAAAAACTGAAAGCCAAGTTGATAGTTAGATCTCCAAGCGAAGCACCAAACTCCAAAGGTAAGTTTCAAATGCTATATCACTCAGTTTGACCCGAGCGTAAAGCAAAACACAAAACACTCGATTCAGGATTAACATTCTTATATCAATAAATCCAACTCAAGTGAAATATCAACTGAAATACAAGTAACTCAAAGGATGTTTTGGATAACCATCCTCTAAGGATCCATGGAACTATCTACAATGTAGAAATATATGCTATTAACAACTAAACGTCATTATAACACCGTGGTCATTTCATATTAACTTATACTTCAAAACTAAAATATCATTTCCATTTCAAATATATCTATTTTCAAATTATAGCACTTTCAAAACTAAATTGATAATTTCGTATATATCTTATTTTAACTTTATTATTATTTAGTTTGAAATATTCACTTAATAAACCCATTATCATTTAAATAACCCTAAATTACATTAAAGTGAATATTTCCTTCCATTTATTTAAAACTTGAAACATCCATTTAATCTCTTGAAATTAATATCAAGTTGTAAAATCATATCTTTAAATTTCAAATTCAATAGTTTCATATCGATCTAATTAAATAAAATTCTTAACTAAATACAATTTCAAATAAATTTCAAATTTATCTTCCTAAGCTTAACTTATAAACTCAGTATTTAAAATTAAAATTTTAAATAATACTTAAACATATTATATATAAATTAAATCAATTTTATTAAATTAAAGCTTATAATTAAATATGTTTTATATTTGAACTTATTTATATATAAAATATTTCAATATTAAATAAAACCACATATATATTTCATTTCAAAATCATAGAAATCATTTTCAAAATATTTATACATAGGCCAACAATGTCTGTATGTAATTTTCTATCCCATGGTCAAGTGATCCGAATATATATCATTTGAATCCGTAATTTAAATATATACAGGTATATATCATTTCAACCCACAATCCCAAATTCAATTTCAAATGAAAATCGCTAAGGTTTATCATTTCAACCCATACCAGTTTTCCCCTATTTTAAAGATCGTTCGGGTATGTATCATTTCAACCCATAGTGAATTCTATACTAACAAGGAACTTACAGAGTGATAACAGATATGATACTAACATAACAGGCATATTTCATCAATAAGAATATAACGTAAACAATATGATATGGTGTCATATCCCACAGGTGAACAGTTATAGATAATAGCGTTTATAACAATTTAAATAACTACAACAGCATATTTTAATTGTCGTTTCAATTGAAATCAAATTTAATAAATATAAGAACGTTAATCGTGAGTGATTTCTTACCTTTCGAGGTTAGAGAGAGATTCGACGATAGAGTGAGTTGCGATTCCAAGCACGAATCTTAAAGCAAAGCAAGATTGAATGTGAATTGGATGAACAAGGCTGATAACTAAGAATTGATAAAACGAATCAGAAATGGATCGATGAAGAAAATTGGTACAAGTGAACTCATATACATACATACGTACACATATATATATATATAATCATATTTCAAACTCAAACAATATATATATATATATGCCAAAAATCTTTGTTTTAAATTAAAATACATATTTTAAAATCAACCATATTTATATATAATATATTTTGAGATAAATACTTAGATATACATATACATATTAAAAATGCAAATACTTACACATATAATGTATTTTATTTGAAAATATCCATATACATTAAATAATCGATTCAAACATATATCATAAAATTAATAATTGAATTCAACCACAAATAAAATTTAATATACACGCATTTCTAACACATATAATAAATTAAACATACATTTAAAATAATATAAATTTATCTTCAAATAAATAGTTAATCCTAAATGTACTATATCAATAAAAATTTGAAAACCCAAGTTCCCATATATACAAACAAATGCAAACACACACATATAAAATTTGTACACGTTTTATAATTTAAAAGTTAATATTGTTTAACGTACCCTTAAAACCATTCTGCAATAACATAAACTAAAATATTATAACTTATACATATGCAGCACTAAATAAGCTTACTTTAATAAAATCTAGATAAACAAAAATATATACTGGCATAGGTACACTTGCATAAATACCTATATATATATAAACTGACATAACTATATGGCTTCCTTTACAGTAATATAAGAATATGATATATATATATATATATATATATAACATACATACTTTATAACCTTTATAAATAGACAAACAGCAATCAAAAGTTTGTATAAACGCGCAACAAACGTATAAATACACAGGCAAGTATATATATCAACCTTTGCATACAACTGACAAAACATATCACTTGTACCCCCCTAATCAATGACATATACTACTTACACTATTATAATATATAACAAATATGACACTATTTACACAAACAGAACCTATACAACAGAGTTTATATAATATTACTTATAATATGTACTAACAAACAAGTATATAACCCATATCCTCAAGTCAAAGTTTGCCAAACATACATAGTATATACCTTATAGAAATAAACATATATATTACTGACTTAAAACTTCTCATATAACTAAACTGAAATAAAATATGTATACTTATAAAATCGTATATATGTGATTCTTCTATGTGAACTAATCTATAGCAGATGTATAAACTAAAAAATAGAAAGCTATAAAATAAAGGACGCATAAATAACACATATAAAACAAGAAATTTCAAACAAACAAAATAACAGAGGCTGCTCACTTGTGTATATATAGATGATATATGTGTCCGGAATGAAGAAGTGGAGGAGATTGGTTGCTGGGCGGGTGGTAGAACGCGCAAAGGGGAGAAAGCGGGCGGAGGCTACTGTGGCGACGCGTGGAAAGTGGTCAGCGATGGTAGGTGGGTGGCGTGAACGGCGGTTGATGCTCGGCTATAGGCGAGAAAGCTGCTTGCTTCGGCGAGGTAAGGCTGGTGGTCGGTGAACGAAGGAAAGGCCAAAGAGGTTGCTGTTACTTCGGGTGCAAGGGATTTTCACGAGTGCGGTAACGTTCTCTCTCTTTTTTTGGAAAGAGAGAAAATTGGAGAAGGCTTCAGAAAAAACAAATAGAAGAAGAAGAAGTGGGAAGCTGTAGAAGGAAGGTGAATATATATATATATATATAACATTATATAAATTTTTAAAAGGCAAGAGGAACGAAGAGACCAAAATAAGCACACCAGAAATAGTAAATTATGGAAAAGCAGAAGTCACGTTGAAAATAATAAATGATGGTTGCAGTTTTAAATCAGTGGTTTGAAATTTGAATGGACAACAATATCAAGAGCTCGAAAATGAGTGCTGATACGGTAAATCGTTTTCACGGATTTCACCGTGTACCAAACTCTGAAATATACAATTAAGTATACCACAAAGATCAGTATGACGAGACGATCAAAACGGTATACCGAAATTAGTGGTACGATCAATCTATCAAAAGTCGATAATCGGTACCGTTATACGTTATTATTCCGTACGGAAAAACCAAAACGGAGCCAGAAACGTCCGAATTTCACGAAACGAATTTCGCATTCTGATTCAGAGTGTTCTAAATAAATTTTCTCATGTTGACATATTTAGGTTTCGAAATTTTTTATTGCCATCCATTTTTAACTGATTTAACTTGAAATAAAATTACTCAATAAATTAAATTTCAATATTATTTGATGAAAATTTACCATTCGCTATGTCTAAATAGACGTCTTACAAATATTAAATTTTTAATTCAAAATTTTATTAATTAAAATTTCACAAAATTACCAGTTAAGTATATTATTAAAAATATTAAAATTTACGGGTTCGTTACAATTAGGATCGGCTTTGTTATATATATATATATATATATATATATATATATATATATATATTATGGCCGATCACACAAAAAATGGGAAAGAGAAAGTAGGAAATAGGGCGGACCGGAAAAGCAACGAACAATCTATTAAATAATAGTAAAGCAGAAGATTTTCTGGCTCTCTCCTTGATTCTAGGAATTTTCTCTCTTCTCCTTAATTCTCTCTTTAGATATTTTATTTTCAAATTCTTTAATATATTACTTTACACTTATTTTACTAATTCTCTTTTATTATTTTACATTTTGGTACATGTATCCTAAAGTTTATATAATTATTTACATATAATTTATCAGCTACCGTCTAATACTTTATATTTAAGTCCGCACATATAGGTTAATTAAATAATCCAAAATTTAAGCTATTAGATAAATTCATTTAATATTTATTATAAATACCAAAGAATGACAATTTAAATATGTATAACACTTAAACAATTAAACCATAATATTAATCTTTCATTCAACTATAAAGAAATATAAATCACATAAACCAATGATAAAAAATTGTAGTTAATTTATTTTAATGAATTTATCATACATGTCATTGCAAATTCTACTTTAACTTCAAATACCTACTTTTAAAATTACCATAATTATTCACAAAAGTTACCTCACTTTTCTTCTAATATTTTACTTTTCACCTATGTATCCATTAATTATGTGATCTAAATTTAAAATAATTAGATAAATCCTACTAACTAATATTCGTTAATTCGTTTACTAATTTATGAAAATATCAACATGTACACCATATTCATATTAACAAAATTTAATAAAAATGATTAATGTAAAGATACCTAAGTTATATAACTTAAAGAACTTAAAGTGAATACATAAATAATAATAATAATAAATCCTTTTTTCACGTTTCTCTCAATAAATTTATCATGAAATGCATTACAAAATTATATTTTTTGTACTCTGAATACCTACATTATAAATTTTCTATAATCATTTATAGCCTCCCCTCAATTCCTTTACAATATTTTACATTTAAGGTCATATATTGTAATCAATTACATAACTTCAAAACTATTTAAATAATTTCACTATGCAATTTTTCACTGATTTGTCAAATAAGTATGATCAATATGAACCATATTCATATTAACAAAAATGACGAAAAATTTCATTCAAATATATAAATACATCAATCACATAAAATAAATTATATTCATAAATAATAATTACAAGTTTAAGTTTTATTTATTTATATCAATATGTGTATCATGCATTACATTGTAAAACCTTTTTTAACGTCAAAAACCTACATTTTGAACTTATCCAATTAGTTACAAAACATTTCACAATATCACCTACAATTGTAAACTGAACTCGATATTTTCAAATTAATTATGTGATCTTGAATTTAAATTATTTAAATAAATTAAATTAATAAAAAAAATTAATTCATCTAATGAATGCTAAGATATAATGGTTTCAATATGTATACCATATTCATATCAGGCGCAAAGGTGATAAAATTAGTTTTTCATTTAAATACAAAGATATATAAGTAACCTACTATAAATAATATGCATAAGCAATATTTCCATATTTAATATATTATTCATATATCTATATTTTTTATATTGTATTACATTGAAAAATTCTGTTTTTAGCTTCAAATACGTACATTTTAACATTTTTACAATTATTTCCTAAACCGCCCTCAATTATCTATTATTTTATATTTAAATCCATGTATCCAAACTACTTATGAAATCTCAAATTTAAATAATTTCAATGAATAATTAATCTATTCTTCTAATGAATCATAAAAATATATGTCAATTTTAACACACACACACGCTCACATTATGGAAATTTAAGACAATTTTTTTACTCAACTATAAAGATATATAAATCACATAACATAAATTATGTACATAAACATCATAACAAATTAATTTGTAAATAAGTTATAATTCCTTTATATTAAGAATTTATCACACATTATATTACAAAATTATGTTTTAGCTTCAATATATCAACATCGAAATTATACAATTTTTTACAAAATTTCTCTCGATTCTTCCTACCGTTTATTTTCAAGTCCATGTATGTAAACTAAGTACATAATTTTATATTTGATTTATTTAAACAAATTTCATTAAATAATATTTTTCAGTTCATTTAAAAAATTACTAATATACGTTAGTTTTAACATGTATGTTATATTCATATTAACAAAACTGAATAAATTACTTTATTATTATATATATGTGTGTGCGCACGTGCACTATACAACATAAATTATACACAATCATAATACAAGTTTTAATTTATAGTTCATTTATTTCACTAAATTTATCATACATTATATAACAAAGTTCTCATTTTAACATCAAAGATATAATATTATATTTTACAATATTACCGTGTGCAACGCACGGGTTACACACTAGTTAATCAGAAATGTAAGGAATAGCTAAAGCTAGGTGCGTTTCTGGGAATATGAAAAAGTAGTGGTTGTTGGATATAAACGGTGGAAATTTGAATGGTCACGGAAAATCAAAAGCCAAATTGCGGAACCAATACGAAAATCGTTTTCCGTAGATTTCGCCGTCTCCTGGACATCGAAACACACAAATGACTATACTATAGAGATCAACGTGACAACACGATCAAAACGGTATACAGATATCAGTGGTACGATCATCCAATCAAAAGTCGATAATCAGTACCGAAAATGCTGCTATTTTACCGAAATAGGACAAACGTAGCAATAGCTATTTTACCGATTCAGGTTTGAAAAACATTTTATGATCATCGATTTTTAACTAATTTGAATTAAAATAGTTTTACACAACAAAATAAACTTCCGTATTTTCAGATGAAAATTTAACGTTTTCTATGTTTAAATAGACGTATTCCAAATATTAAATTTTTTTATTTCCAAATTTTTTTATTTAAAATTTCATAAAATTTCAGTTAATTAAATTAATAAAACAACTAAAATTTGAGGGTCGTTACAGGATTGGTGGGATTCAATGGCAGTTAATACCCTAGTGGAAAAAATTTCTTGGATTCGGTTTAAAGAAGTTTTCAAAGTTCCGAAAGTAGGGAGGAAATGGTGTTAGAACCTCAATTCTATGGTTTCAATGACAGCAACTATACAATGTCATATTTTATATATCATATCAGCATTATAGGTATACACTACAAGAGATCATGCTCAAAGATATCAGGACTCGAAGAAAAACAAAGATTTATGAACCATGCTATGATTAGTAAGGTTATACTAGTGTATTGGGAGTCTTAGATAAACATTGCAAGTTCTCTGTGAGTATATATGCACACATGAATTCATATATATCAAATCAGCACTAAAAACATTCAAAATTGGCATTAAAAACTTTCATATCTGAAATGCCATCCACAGATGTCTGTGGAAAGTCTGTAAAGTCCTCATATTTTCAACCATTCGCATCCACACACGTCGGACTTGAATTGTTCAAAATATCAGATTGTTAATTTATATTTGGCAAAACTTAGCATATACAGTAAATAAAAATCATAAAATCACAGACATAGAGTAATATACAATATGCAGTGGAAACAAAATGAATAGTAGTTCATGAAGCTACTATATATATATCAGAGTTAAATAAGTTACAATAGAAGTTTCAAATACAATAGTCAAATACAAGATAAGAATACATCACTGGAATCAACTGAATAATTCCAAGCTGAAAAGATATAGATGGATCGCCAAACGATACTCCAACTCCAAAGGTGAGTCTCAAAAGCTGTATCACTCAGTCTGATCTGAGCGTAAAGCAAAACACAAAACACTCGAGTCAGGATTAACATTCTTATATCAATAAATCCAACTCAAGTGAAATAACAACTGAAATATAAGTAACTCAAAGGAGGTTTGGGATAACCATCCTCTAAGGATCTGTTAGACTATCTACTATGTAGAAATATACGCTATTATAATAATGTCTAAAGCAAAGTGAACTATATAAAAATAGCATTAAGACGTTACCCATATCCCCCTTAACACATTTTATAGTGCCAATAGTCTATAGTCCCTCCTGATCGGGAGGCCACCAGAGGATATTCCATAGGCACGACATAAATTAAACTCGTAGTAAAGCATGCTAGGGTAGGTGACACGGCACAAATAAGCAATGCCATGGTTGATATACCAATTACGCATCTGGACTGGTGGTAACGCATAACCGCAGCTCCCGCCCACCTTGAGCCACATTCCTAAAAAAAATCAAAGGGTGCGCACCAAATCAATCACAAAGTAATAGAATGGCATCGAAGGAGTGTGTCTGATCAGAGCAGCTACCTCATTGGCCCGGAATCGCTCCTGTTTTAGCCACCCTATGCCAAGTCACGGGAGTCGGGTCCACGTAAATACCTCAAATATGATCGTCCCCACCATCCTACTTCATTCTGGAATCTCCACCTCGTACACAGTTTTCAAAGTGGTTTTCGGAGTTGGCATAGAGTATGGAAACTTCCGATCCCGGTCTCTTTAATAACCAACGTTATTATAACACTGTGGTCATTTCAAACTAGTTTATACTCCAAAACCAAAATATCATTGCCATTTCAAAACCATATCAATACGACGTCATTTCCATTTCAAAACCAAATACGATATCATTTCCATTTCAAATATATCCACTTCCAAAATCATAGTCTTTTCAAAGTTATAACACTTCGAAACCAAAACACTTGAAATTATAACACTTTGAAAATCATAATTTGAAATTATAACTTCTACTACTTAAACCGTTTAGATATTAAAATAGTATATATAATAAAATAGTTTATAAAGTAAAATACTTTATATAAAAGAGATATAAGTTGAAATAGTTTATATTAAAAATAGTTTTTATTAAAATAGTTTATAGTAAAATAGTTTATATTAGAATAGTTTATATTAAAATAGTTTATAAGGTAAAATATATAAATAGTTTTAAATAGAATATAAAAATACTTTATATAATAAAATAGCTTCCTCAAATCTCACAAATCAATTCCAAGTCAATACGGATTCCAAAATTCAAATTTAATCAAGTCTTAAATCATCAATTTCAATTCCATTCAGTTTCTCAATAAACCATTTCAAATTATATTGGTTTCAAAACAGATTTGAACCCCAAAATAAACCATTTCAATTTCAATATTTCAAAAGCTTTAAATATTCAAACATTTCAAAACTAAATTTGAAAATTTCACACATTTGTCTTACTTCAATTTTACTATTATTTGGTTTTGAAATATTTACTAAATAATTTCAATATCTTTTAATAAACTCAGACTTGAAATATTCATTAATCACCTTGAAACAAAATCAAGTTATAAAATCGTATCTTTTAAAATATCAAATTCAATAAGTTTCAAATCGATTTAATTTAATAAAACTCTTAATTAAATACAATTTCAAATAAATTAAAATCTATCTTCCCAGCATTAATTTATTAAAATCATTACAAACTCTATATTAATATATAATTTAAATACTTAACCATATTATATTTAAATAAATCAAACTTTATTATTAAACATATTTTATATTAAAACAAATTTATACATAGCTTAAAATCAAGAATTTAACTATATATATAATAATATTTATATAATATCAAAAATCAATATTCATATAAAACCATATATTTCTTTCCAAAACCATAGAAATCATTTTCAAAATATTTATATATAGACCAACGATGTCTGTATATAATTTTCTATCCTATGGTCAAGTGATACAGATATTTATCATTTCAATCCGTAATTTAATCATAAATAAGGGTACATATCATTTCAACCCGCAATCCCAAATTCAATTCAATGAAAATCGCTTGGGTTTATAATTTCAACCCATAACGATTTTCTCCTATTCTACAGATCGTTTGGGTACGTATCATTTCAACCCATAGTGAATTCTATACTAATAGGGAACTTACAGAGTGATAACAGATATGATAACAATATATCAGACATATATCATCAATATAAATAACAAATAATTGTGTCAGATGTCACTGGTGAACAGATAACATATATAGCAACGGAAATAACTAGCAGCAACATATTTCAATTGTAGTTTCGATTGAAATCCAATTTAATAAATACAAGAACGCTAATCGTGAGTGATTGCTCACCTTTCAAGGCTAGAGGAGTTTGATACACCATAAGTTATGAATTGGACCATGATCTAGACAATTGAACAATCCAAGCACAAATCTCAAAGCGAAGTAAGCTGAAAGAGGATTTGACGGACAAAGCTGATAGACAAGAATCGATGAGAAAAATCAATCAGTTCGATATAAATAGAGAATATATATATTATTAATTATATTATATATATACACATATATTCAATATTTTAATTTAAGGAAAATACTAAAATAAAATAATATATATATAATTCAACTCATTATAATTTAAGCCAATTAAGACCCATAATTTACAAAACATATTATAAATGTACGTACACACTCCAAAATGTAACATAAACATTATATGTATATCAAATTTCAAAATGTAAACATAACCATACATATAATACATTGCATTTGCATAAGCAAAGCTACAAAACATTATAACTTGTACATAAAAATAGTACGGGAGAAGAAAAATATAAATATATACTAATAGATTATGAACTTGTGCAAAATAATATATACAATTTATAAACTCTAACATGTTTGTACTTACAAATAAAACAATGGTTTTAAAACAAACAAAACATCCATACACATATACATATATTGCCTGGATATACCATATCAAATCCTATATTCTTCTTACTTTACATACAACAATTGCACCAATCAGGCAAACTTAGTGTATAATATACATAATAATTTTTATATACTTATAACATCAACTTAGACCTGCAACTAACAAATACATACCACATAAATATGTATATACGTTTAAACTTACATATATATAAAAGAAACCTGCCGCTCATATTACAAGGTAAACCATTATAAACTTATATATAATATATTCAAAATCAATATAACTTACTATATATAAAATCCCAAAATCTATGTATTGTATATATAATAAACCAACATCCTTCTTATATATAAACTATATATTCTCAACAGATTACATAAAACTGATATGAACGAGTATATTTATATTTGTATATAGGCAAATCTATAGACTAGCATAACTCACCCATTAAAACGACTTTATATTTATATACAATTTCAAATACATCTTTAATAAATGAATGTAATACCTCACAGACAAACAATATATATCAACCTAAATTTATAAGATATATATGCGTATCATTTGCTCAAACCATCAAGCCGTGTTATAATGTAAGTAGTATTTATAACAGTTTCAGAAAAAAAATCAGCAGACCTATATATAATGACACTTGCTTTATAGACATATGTCAGCATTCAAAAGATTATATATATGTTATATATCCTATATACAAACAAACAACATATATAAATCTCCTCAGCTATGGCATATATCACAGCCAATAAGTACAAATTTTTTGGAATAGTAAAACTAATATAAACTTTTATATATATACCGATATTAACATAAATGCCATAAATCTGGTAATACATATACATTATATAACTCAGGTAATCTTTTTTTTAAACATATGAATATATATATATATATATTAATAAAAAGTGAAGGAGAGGTGTTGTGGCCGAGTTGCTTGGGTGGAGGATGAGATTCAGGTGGGGTTGCTCGTAGAGAGTGGTACACGCGGCTCGGCAAGGGGAGAAAGAGAGATTGAAAGTGCTCACGATGGCAGGTGTGGTTGGCTGTTGCCATGTAGGGAAGTGGGCGAGGTGGCAGAGGGTAGTGCGGTTTCGAATGGAGGTGCTGAGAAAGTAGAATGTCCAATCGATCTTCAAGCAATAATATATATGATAACTTATAATTAGAGTAATATATATTCAGAGACAAAAGAAAAAAAACGAATGGAAGAAGAAGAAGAAGGAGCATGCTGCCTTTTGTTTTGCAGATAGAAGGTGAGTAGGGTTTTTCAAAAATACAATTTTTAAATATATATTATTATTTATAAATGAACAGTTCAAAAAGACGTGAAAAGGTGGAAAAAATAAAAAGTCACGAGCATGGATATCAAGGGATATAAATGCCAAAGGCTATTTGAATTCAACCGGTGGACAAATAGAAAGACAAGAAACAAAAGGCTCAAATACGACGCTGATATAACAGATCCTTGCGTAGATTTCATCATGTCTCGAATTTCGAAACATACGAATGAATATACCATGGAGATCAACACGATGAGACGATACGAACGATATATAGATATTAGTGGTATAACTGTCACATCAAAAGTTAATAATCAGTACCGAAAAATGCTGCAAATCTGTCGAAAATAAGATAAATGGAGCAATAGTAGTCCCAATTGGAAAAAACGAAATATGAGTCTCACTCAGAAGATGATTTACAAATTTTCTCTATAAAAATATTCATGTTTGGAAAACATTTTATTATCATCAAATATTAACTGATTTAAATTGAAATAAAATTATACAATAAAATAAACTTTCATATTATTTGATGAAAATTTACCGGTTGCTATGTTTAAGTAGACGTATTCCAAATATCAAATTTTTATTATTTAAAATTTCAAAAAAATTCAGTTAATTAAATAAATAAAACCACTAAAATTTACGGGTCGTTACACTCTCCCCCACTCAAAACTTTTCGTCCTCGAAGAGGAAGGAGGTAGGAGAATAGAAACAACCAGAAAGGAAAATAGATTGAAAAAAAATAAAACAATAAATTTAAAACTATATAAATTTCATTTTAAACAAATTAATATTCAATAATTGATTTTTTAATTCAAGGTATTTCATTGAGTTGATTTAATTTCAACTTATTAATATTTGATATCATAAAGGTTTCTTTCAAAACAGAATTTTTCTTTAATTTGTCTTATTTACTATCTAATCAACTTATTATTCTATTTATCTCTATTAACATTTTATAAATAAATCTAAGTGTATAACATTTGTGATAATCACTCAAATTTTATTTATAGAATCATTGATCATCATTTTACATTGTAAATTATTACACATTCAACTTCTGAATGGTTTAGGTAAGTTATATTGGAATGTAATTGAGTATTATACAAGTAAATTTTTTCCCAATTCAATTATTTCAAGTTTAAATATTTATTGAAAATTTGATTTCATTTTTATAAATTTGAAACCATCCATTAATAAAATTTAAGAATTAAATTTTTTAATACACTTCAACAATTTAGAGATAAATATATCTATATATATCTAATCAAATATACATAATCATGTACCTGTATATAATATATGTATTATAGATCAAGTCATACTTTAGAAATTCAAATCAATTAAATTCCCAAAACAAAAGTGTAGCAGAGCTATAGAATGATCGCTCCACTTCGAAACTCAAAAATGATTGTTGATGATGCGGCTGCCATCACCGAAATTATTTTCCAGCGACAAAAGAGGAGAGCGCTAATTTAAAATTTTAAAATTCTTTAAAAACCATTTCTATTCAAAAATACTTTAAATAATATGCATTTTAAAACTTTAAAACCAGAGTTTGAAATCACCGGAAACTAGATCCTCAGATTCTTGATTTTAATTCATTTCAAATTCCAAATCAAATTATAAACCAAGTTTTATAAATTCATTTACTTATATGTTGGTAAAATTAATGGTTTTCAAAACAACAAATGAAAATCAAATACTATCATTTCAGAAAACCAATTCATTTAACAACTATTTTTCAAAAAATTTATTTATATGTATATAGAATACAATCATACAAATTTATTTCATTTACCAAATTTGAAAATAATATTGTGTCAGTTTGCTCTGTTCAAGTGTTTTTGGAAATCCTATCGATAGCGTTGATCAGACGAATAGATCGAAAATCCAAATCAACATAAACAACTCAAACAACACAATATGTAAAACAATTTAATATTAATTACAAATACACTCTCTCACTCGATAATATAGAATGGATTTCAAAACAAAGTTAGAGATTCAAGTTTGATGGTCTCAATCAAAGAGAATATTGATTCGAAAATAGGTTCAAAAAAAAGATAAAATGATTAAATAACAAAATGGGAAGATGGATAAGTTTATATAAATCGTGGGTAACCTTAACTGGGTCGATCGTGACTTTAAGAATAAGATCGATGCAGAATTCCAAGGCTAATCGACATCAGATCAAAAGAGATAGAATTCGGGTATATCAAGAAATATCAGCATCTAAACCGAGGACATATACATCTCCGGTGAATCAATGCCCATTGTAAAGGAGTTCCACTCCTTTACAAATCATTCAAAGCTTGGCGAGACCTCCCATTTATTATACAGATCATTCGAAGTGGAGTTATGGGATACTCTAGAATCAATAGAAAACACGAATAAGGAGAGACAAGAATGGATTTTGGAACCGAGGGAATTTCCAAAATTCAAAGGAAACCTAGTCAAAGAGGAAGGGATTCAAGCTCGAATGGAGGTGATTCCGTAATTAAATTTATCCTATATGTTGAGTTTGCCTAAAACCAAAGCTCTGATACCAATGTAACATCCCACATGGAAGTGGGGTAACGCCCACCGCAGCATACATTGGTACCTGTGTTCTGCCTTTACGGCCAGCCTCTCGACTGCACCAACCACCGCAGGGACATGTAGGAGTAAGATTCATTCGCTCGCTACCAAACCAAATGCGGGAACCCCCTATCATACTGCACCCTCCAAGTGCATAGGCAGACACACATGTCGGACTTGAATTGTTCAAAATATCAAATTGTTAATTTATATTTAGCAAAACTCAGCCTATACAGTAAATAAAAATCACAGAACCACAGGCACAGAGTAATATACAATATGCAGCGGAAGCAAAATGAATAGTAGTTCACGAAGCTACTATATATATCAGAGTTAAATAAGTTACAATTGAAGTTTCAAATAAAATAGTCAAATACAAGATCAGAATACATCACTAGAATCAACTGAATAACTCTAAGCTGAAAAGATGTAGATGAATCTCCAAATGAAGCTCCAACTCCAAAGGTAAGTCTCAAAAGCTGTCTCCTCAGTCTGACCCGAGCGTAAAGAAAAATATAAAACACTCGAGTTAGAATTAACATTCTTATATCAATAAATCCAACTCAAGTGAAATAACAACTGAAATACAAGTAACTCAAAGGATGTTTGGTAAGGATCTATTAAATTATCTACTATATAGTAATATACGCTATTATAATAATGTCTAAAGTAAAGTAAACTATATAAAACTAGCGTTAAGGCGTTTCCCATATCTCCCTTAACACATTTTATAGTGCCAATAGTTTATACATTACCGTAGTCCCTCCTGATCGGGAGGCCACCAGAGGATACTCCATGGGTACGACACAAATCAAACTCGTAGTAAAGCATGCTAAGGTTGGTGACACGACACAACTAGGAAATGTCAGGGTGGATATACCAATTACGCATCCGGACTGGTGGTAACGCATAACCGCAGCTACCACCCACCTCGAGCCACACTCCCAAAAAAATCAAAGAGTGCGCACCAAATTAATCACAAAGTAATAGAATGGCATCGAAGGTGTGTGTCCGATCAGAGGAGCTACCTCATTGGCTCGGAATCGCTTCTGTTTTAGCCACCTTATGCCAACTCATGGGAGTCGGGTCTAGGTAATTACCTCAAATAGGATCGTCGCCACCATCCTACTTCATTCTGGAATCTCCACTGCGTACACAGTTGTCAAATTGGTTTTCGAAGTTGGCAGAGAGTATGACAACTTCCGATCCCGGTCTCTTTAACAAACAAACACTATTATGACACCGCGTTCATTTCAAAATAGTTTATACTCCAAAACCAAAATATCATTGCCATTTCAAAACCATATTAATATGATATCATTTACATTTCAAAACCAAATATGATATCATTTCCATTTCAAATATATCCACTTCCAAAATCATAGTCTTTTCAAAGCTATAACACTTCGAAACCAAAACACTTGAAACTATAACACTTTGAAAATCATAGTTTGAAATTATAACTTCTACTACTTAAACCGTATAGATATTAAAATAGTATATATAATAAAATAGTTTATAATGTAAAATACTTTATATAAAAGAGATATAAGTTAAAATAGTTTATATTAAAATAGTTTATATTAAAATAGTTTATAAGGTAAAATACATAAATTGTTTTAAATAGAATTTAAAAATACTTTATATAACAAAATAGCTTCCTCAAATCTCACAAATCAATTCCAAGTCGATTCAAATTCCAAAATTAAATTTAATCAAGTCTCAAATCATCAATTTCAATTCCATTAAGTTTCTCAATAAATCATTTCAAATTATATTGGTTTCAAAACAAATTTGAACCCTAAAATAAACCATTTCAATTTCAATATTTCCAAAGCTTTAAATATTCAAACATTTCAAACCTAAATTTGAAAATTTCATATACATATATATATATATATATCTTAATTCAATTTTCTTTTATTTAGTTTTGAAATTTTTAATGAATAAATTTCAATATCTTTAAATAAACTCAAACTTGAAATATTCATTAATCACCTTAAACCAAAATCAAGTTATAAAATCATATCTTTAAAAATATCAAATTCAATAAGTTTCAAATCGATTTAATTTAATAAAACTTTTACTTAAACATAATTTCAAATAAATTCAAATCTATCTTTCCAGCATTAATTTATTAAAATCATTATAAACTCTATATTAATATATAATTTAAATACTTAACCATATTATATTTAATAAAATCAAACTTTAGTATTAAACTTATTTTGTATTAAGACAAATTTATACATAGCTTAAAATCAAGAATTTAACTATATACAACATAATATATATATATATATATAATATCAAAAATCAATATTCATATAAAACCATATGTTTCTTTCCAAAAACCATAGAAATCATTTTCAAAATATTTATATAGACCAACGACGTCTGTTTATAATTTTCTATCCTACAGTCAAGTGATACGGATATTTATCATTTCAATCTGTAATTTAAATATAAATACGGGTATATATCATTTCAACCCGCAATCCCAAATTCAATTCAATGAAAACCGCTTGGGTTTATCATTTCAACCCATAATGATTTTCTCATATTCTATAGATCGTTCGGGTATATATCATTTCAACCCATAGTGAATTCTATACTAACAAGGAACTTGCAGAGCGATAACAGATATGATAATAATATAGCAAACATATATCATCAATATAAACAACAGATAATGGTGTCAGATGTCACAGGTGAACAGATAACATATATAGCAATGTAAATAACTAACAGCAACATATTTCAATTGCCGTTTCAACTGAAATCAAATTTAATAAATACAAGAACGTTAATCGTGAGTGATTACTCACCTTTCGAGGCTAGAGGAGTTTGATGCACCACAAGTTATGAATTAGATCATGATCTAGACAATCGAACAATCCAAGCACAAAGCTCAAAGCGAAGTAAGCTGAAAGCAGATTTGACAGACAAAGCTGATAGATAAGAATCGATGAGAAAAATCAATCAGTTTCATAAAATCAGAGAATATATATTATTAATATATATATATTTCCAATATTTTAATTTAAGGCAAATATTAAAATAAAATTATATATATATAATTCAACTCGTTATATTTTAAGCCAATTAAGACCCATAAGTTACAACATATTATAGATGTATGTACACACTTCAAAATGTAACATAAGGATTATACATATATCAAATTTCAAAATGTAAACATAACCATACATATAATACATTGCACTTGCATAAGCAAAACTACAAAACATTATAACTTGTACATAAAAATAGTACGGCAGAAGCAAAATATAAATATATACTAATAGATTATGAACTTGTACGAACTAACATATATAACTTATAAACTCTGACATGTTTGTACTTACAAATAAAATAATGGTTTTAAAACAAACAAAACATCCATACACATATACATATACTGCCTGGATATACCATATCAAATCCTAAATTCTTCTTACTTTACATATTACAATTGAACTAATCAGGAAAACTTAGTATATAATATATATAATAATACTTATATACTTATAACACTCCACATAGACCTACAACTAAGAAATACATACCATATAATTATGTATATACATTTGAACTTACATATATATAAAAGAAACCTGCCTTTCATATTACAAAGTAAACCATTATAAACGTATATATAATATATTTAAAATCAATATAACTTACTATTTATAAAATCCTAAAATCTCTGTATTGTATATATAATAAACCAAAATCCTTCTTATACATAAACTATATATTCTCAATAGATTACATAAAACTGATAAGAACGAGTATATTTATATTTATATATAGGCAAATCTATAGACTAGAATAACTCACCCATTAAAACAACTTTATGTTTATATACAATTTCAAATCCATCTTTAATAAACGAATGTAATACCCCACAGACAAACAATATATATCAACCTAAATTTACAAGAAATATATATATATATATATATATATATATATATATATATATATATATATATGCGTAATCATTTCGCTCAAACCATCAAGCACGTGTTATAATGTAAGTGGTACTTATAATAGATTTAGAAAAAAAATCAACAGACCTATATATAATAACACTTACTTTATAAAAAATATGTCAACATTCAAAAGATTATATGTATGAGTTTATATAACCTATATACAAACAAACAATATATATAAATCTCCTTGGCAATGGCATATATCACAGCCAATATGTATAAAAAAAATTGTATAGTAAAACTATAACAATCTTGTATTTTGTGATTATTTTAATTGTATATTTTAATTATTTAAACTGAAATTCATGATTTAAAAACTTTATTTTATATATTAAAATGAATAAATTTTGTTATATTAAATATAAATTTTGATTTTTATGTGAATTATATGTCCAAACATGAATAAATTGAATATTTTCCAAAAATGTGAATTTTGGTCAATATGGTCAAACTTTGACTTTTAAATTTAAAATTTAAATATTTGAATTTTTAAAATTTTTCTTTTATTATGAAAATAAATTAAATTTCAAGAATACTTGTAACGTTTGCGATTTTTCGTTGCCGAAAAACCGAATCGTTAGGGTTTAAGAAGAAGAAAAAGGTAGAAGAAAAGAGAAAAAAAGATAGAACAGAACAGAAAGAGACAACAGAACAATATCAGAATCTCACAATTCGCAGCGGAACAACATATAATAGGTAAATGAATATCATTAAAACAAAGAACTATACATTTTATACATTACATCACTTTACATTACATCATCCGAGTGTACAACAACAAACAGCGGAAAAGAAATACTATATACTAGTGAATACGCCATGCCATCCAGCTTGCCTCCAGCAACTCTTGAATTCTAGAATATCCTGATAAACCTTACTCTTGACTGCTCGTGTGGAAATTGATGGGCACCCAGAGTTTAGAAAGGAAAACAATAAACTCCGTCTCAGTCATGTGACTGGTGTGAAACTAAAACAGTTTATTTATCTTTAAAATCAAAATAGAGGAATATTTTTAAAGTCAATTCGCAATGCTTTTTAAAAATGAGACTACCATAAGGCCTCCCGCACACACACACAATGCAAACGCAGAATCGGAGGAGATTTTTCCTTATGATAGTCAAAGATGCTTGATACGCATTAAAAAGAAACATTTGATATTATTACAAGTGCATAGTGTATAAAACAATTTCGAAAGTAGAATATAAATCTTAGCCATCATAGGCATTCCGCACTTATGCCTACTATTAGCTACCATCCAAACAGTGGGGCGCCACCATAAGTGAATGATAGGTTCTACAACTAAAACCGTACAAGATCGTATTGTTTCTTTGGATTTCCAACAAATGGTCAGGCCAAGGAACTTCCCATTGCCAAATGGAAACGCCTCTGGAATGACGTACCGAGAAC
Source organism: Allium cepa (assembly GCA_030765085.1). Lineage (NCBI taxonomy): Eukaryota > Viridiplantae > Streptophyta > Magnoliopsida > Asparagales > Amaryllidaceae > Allium > Allium cepa. The sequence goes on from CM060939.1 coordinate 162,542,536, forward strand.
CAAACCGGATCTCTGCCAACACAAGGCCGGGTTACCCCTAACTGGGTAACTACTAACACGAATATGTCATCCCCCGATCGTAACCGATCTATCCGAGGATCCTCGATTTCCAACAACCACATAAGAATAATAATGCAGTAACCACATATGCTAAGTATCTGGGCTCCATTCCATGATACAACCTCTATCCAGAAGGAATGACATACACTAAAGGGGCGCTACCTCCTAATAACCTTGCCGCATCCTTCCTGTTTTGACCATGTACGGGGTGTGAGGTCCGACGAAGTCTCGTCCACAAAGCCACGCTTTATACAAAAGCTGTGCTTTAGGTCAACAAATGATCAAAGTAATGATCACCAAGATAAATGATCAAACAAATGATCATATCACAAATGATCAAACAATGATCATTTCACAGCAACACTCAGCATGCCACACTACCAAATTAGGAGTATATCACTAATAACCTTCAACTACATAACCTCTGAGCTCGTACGTCTCAGTGAAGGGTGTTAAGCTAAGAGAATAAATTCTCCGCCACCAACAGAAATATATTTGAAAGAAATCAGCTTTATATCTCAACTTTTAATGTCAGACATACAATCCATACAAGTCTGTTCCGGGCTCGAACAGAACCGAAGGCACTTACAAAGAAGTCCTTGCATTCCGGATAATTTCTAATCACGTTCGGACTTTCCGTCACTAAGGGTGATAAAACCTCTATATCGGAGATCATCCGATGCAGAGTAACTCAATGGTAATCCTTCCGTTTTCAAAAATATCCGGTCTTCAACACCGGTCATCAAATGCAATCCATTACGACGTATCACATATTCGAAATGGGTTATACGACCCCAAGGTCCTTTCCCGGCTAACCCGAATACTGAGCGCTTATTCAAAAATAAGTGTGGCATTCAAATTCAAACAAATCACAACAAATACCTATTTAAAGGTAAATATTGATAGTCGGTTATTTAACTATCAATAGGCGTGTTCAACATCACCAAATCCAAACAATTTCCCAAATTATTTACTTTCCAAAATATCTTTACTAGATATATATTTTCCACACTTCAACCATTTGAAAACAAATTTTCAAATCACTTTTCACCTTTATCACTTTTGAAAACAAATTTCAATCATTTTCCTTACGCGGAATTTCTTTCATTTCAACATGGTTCATTTAAACCAATTAAATAAATCCTTAACGATTTACTTTATATTTACGTTCCAAATCCGTAAATTAATTCCCACACTTCAAAAATAAATCAACGTTTATTTTTAAGCAAATTTCCTTTCTTTTATAAATTCCATAGTGAATTTACATTCTAAAATATTTATGAATATATGATTCCCAGATCGATTTCTAATATTCATTTTCAATTTGTCTTCAAAAAGATAAATTCTCAAAACGTTTCATTTCACATTGGAAAAACATTTCCATACTTATTTAATAATAAGTAATTCACAGACCCATTTATTTTCAACACTTGGAAAATATCCAATATACTTAAATCGAAATTAAGTATATATTTCATTCTTTAAGAAATCATTTCTTAACACATAAATTTGAGTCAAAACGAATGTTACGTAAAACATCGTTACGACGACCCAAAATCACTAGTATAGGGATTCAAAGTTTAAATAGATATATAAATCCCAAAACTATATAAAACATTTCCTTTCGGAAATCATTTACTATAACAACATTGTTATAGTCCACCATTTCCTTCTTTCTCATAAACGTCTATTTCAACAATAATGTTGAAATCTATGGTTTCGATTCATAATACATTTTAAAACATCTTTAAAATAATTAACTTCATTTTATAATATTCATTTTGCCAAACATGACCATTTTATTCAATAATGTATTCACTTTCCAAAATCATGGATATATTTCCTTTAATAAACTTCAATATTCAATTTATCAAATTCAATTGATTTCGAATTTATAAACAATGTTTATAAATTTCTTTTCTATTTATAAGCTTCGATTTATAAATCTCATTATTAACAAATTCCATTTATATCTCATTTAAATGCCAAAATCCGATTAATAAGATAATTACTTATAAATCTTCTATTTCACAAAATCTATTCATTTTATAACTTCACAATTTATAAATCTATAAATTCCGTTCACTTATGAAATCCATTTTTTATTCATTTTTAACACTTATAAAAACTCGTTTTAATATTCCAATATTTTTAATTTATAAAATATCAATTTTATAAGTCTTTTATACACATCGTTTTTAATAATTCAAAAAAAATCCCAATTTAAACCAATTTATAAATTAATTAACTATTTATTTCCAAAAATCTCATTTCGGTTATATTTCTCAAAAATCTTAATTTTTATAACATAAAAATTTATAACGTTTTAATTATTTAAAATGAATCAATTCAAAATTTAATAAAAACATATACTTTGAAAAATTACTTTAAAATCCTTTTAAAAATCAAAATCGTTACTTTAAAACTTCAAAAATGGATCCGATGATGCAACATCACCAAATAGTCAATCACGACATCCAAATATCTTATATCGATATGATAATCAACAAATATCACAATATCTGTAAATAAATCAATACAGTTGAGGAATCCAGTTGGATCCCTCTAACCTGTTTTCCCGCATCCACAAACATTAACACAATACCAATTCCGTTCCAGTACGGAATTATCGTGGTATATGGGATTTATAAAAATATTATCCGCTTAATAAACGGCGCAATAGGGTCATCCGCTATACAATGCGGGAAATCAATTCCAAGTACATAAATAATACCAATTTCACTGTACTGTGAAATATTCGCGGTATATGTTTTTAATAAATAACCTCCGCTTACTAACGGCGCATAATGTCTATTTTAACAATCAATAGATAACAATCATCATTCAAACATACAATCAAGCAATTTTAAATATAACTATTTAAAATTAAAATCGAAACCGATTCGATTGAGTGAGAAGTTCTCACCTTGATTTCAATTCCGTTCCAGCCTTTTATTTCGAATAAAATTAAACGGGCGTTTAATTTTACCCGAAATTTTCGCTAGGTCCAAACGACTCCAATCCAATTCAATAGCGTAGTGCTCGTCGATACGATTCCAACGCACTTCGTTTCATCATTTTTCGGCCTCGCAGCAAAAAGATATTACATTTTAAAGTTTACACGATTTACATAAATAAATTTACATCTTTTATTTAAATTATTTTCCAAACCCACATCACAGCCGTTGATTTCTTCTTGAACACATCAGGGCCGCACCCCTTTTTTTTTAGCTTCTTCTTCCTCCAAGTAGTTAACGTGAAACCGAACCCAAACTTTGATCGAAACCCTAAACTAACGCCACCACCTCGAGCAAGATACAGATGATCGGCGACCTCCATTTGGATGGCCATCACGTGGGCCCCCTTTGGCCAGAGCCAGGTGCAGCTCGGCCTTGCCATGGCTGTGAAAAACGTGAACGAACTGCAGCACTTCACACTTAATTTGCCGTCGATCCACTCAATGAAAAACGATCATGACCGTTGAACTACTAGATCTCATTGTCCTCTTTACTTTTGCAGTTGAAGATTTTTCGTGAAAGTGAATGGATGAGAAGATAATCGAGGAAGAAAACGATGCGTTTCTGGCCATCGAAATGAATGGTGGCGGCTACTACCAGAAACCCTAGTTTTAGTTTGCAAATGGTGAATATGAGGTCCTTTTATAGAAATTTACGCAAACACTATCCATCCGATTTTTTCCGAACTCCAAATCTCGCGCGGTGACCGATGTTCCTAGGGTTTAACTCGCGTTCCGGACACAATGGAATAGGTTTCGGGAGCTAATTCGGTCATCTGTGCGAGTTATGAAAATAAACGTTTGATTTAAAATTAAACCGATTAAACGATTTTCTAGGCGTTTTAGCTTGCACCGGACAAACGGTAAATCCAATTGACACGAAATTGTAAACCATACAATAATATCACATTACGGATCCGATGAAACTGGTTTCGTCGAAATCCGAGACTTTTTGAGAAATGGCTATTTTAACTCGCCAAATTAATATTAAAACAATTTCGATGCGTTTCGAGCTGCCACGGTCAAACGACAACTTCGATTGCTACGAAAATTGAAATCCGGTAATAACAAACTATTATGGATCCAATGGAACTAGTTTCGTCCAATTCTGAGACTGTTCGAAAATTGACTAATTTTTTCAGTCGATTTAAATATTAAAATATTCAATTTTCACAAATTAACTTTTAATTCGATTTTAAAAGTTCTAAAATATCGTTCTAACTCCAACATGATTGAATAAAATTTTACAAATCATTTTCAATCATATTTAACTCCATTTTCAATTATTTCAGAAATTTCAACTATTAAATAATCGATTTAATTATCCAATTAAATCCAATTATTCGAAAATAAATTATTCGACTTATAAATTCCACTTATTAATAATTTAAATTAATTAAATATTCAAATTTTAATTATTATAAATTCTGGGTCGTTACAGACTTCCCTCCTTAAAAGAATTTCGTCCTCGAAATTACCAAGTAAGAAAAATTACAGAATCCATTAACTTTCCAAAACAAACCATTCAAATTAGATTTTTCAAATCTCTTAAGTGTTTAACTTTCTCAAAATTCATAGTTAAACTTCATACAAAATCTTTACTAAGTTTCCAAATCCAAACTTTAGTTTTCAAAAATTTCCCAATTTTCTCAAAAATACTCTGACGCCTTAAATTTTCGAAAAAAATCGCCATAGTCTCCTTTGCGCGGCTCGATCCGAAAAAAAAATGACAGTATATATATCACAAATATACATCTCATCAAGTGATGAGGCATCCCGCAGGGAAAAAAGTGTAAAAGTACGGTATGTAATCCGAGATATGTACCTTATTTATTATTAGCGAGCGTATACGGCTAATATAGCACGAAAGCGAGCTCCAAATGCGAAGCAACGCCATCCGCACCTACTAAACACTCAACAACAACATGAGAATCATGCATATATGAAAATAGTATCAATATACAACATATAGCAACATAACAACTTCATAATATAGCAAATGCAACTAAAGCAACAAATGCAACCATCAACCAACTCAATATTCATTCATATTCTCATTAATATTCAAGGAATTGGTTTTCCAATTTAAATCATATTTGATTTATTTACATTGGATTTTATCAACATTCATTCATATTCAATTTTAATTAGTTTGCATTCACTAATTTAAATCCAATTCACATTCAATTCTATTCATATATACATATTATCCATTTGAATTCAATTACATAGCTTCCAATTTCATTAATTCATTTTCATTTAACACTTAATGAATTATATACAATTATACAAATTATTTATTTTCCAAACAACTTTCTTTTAAACAATTTGGCAGCAATCCCTCTTTTGGAAACCCGAAAATGAACACCGATGATGTCATGATCATCATCGGAATTATTTTCCAGCGACCGAAAAGAGTTTAGAGCTTTAATTTCTCCAAAATAATTTTCCCAAATATCAAATCATTTCAAAATACTTCTTTGGAATTTCATTTCAGATTATAAATCACACTTATAAGTCTTTTACTTATATAATTTCACTTCTTGTATATAAGATTATTTCACAATTGTAAATCACATTAATTATAGTTCCATACTTATAATTCACTTGCTTATACAATTATTCTTTTACAACTGTGGTTTTATTTAACTTGTTCAAACAACTTTTATTTACTTGCATATAACTTACATTTTCAACAACCAAACAATCAATTTATATACACTTAATAATTCTGAAAAATTATTCCTTTATATATAAAATATAATCAAGGTAAAATTATTTCATTTACCCATTTCAATATGATACTATGTCGACTTGCCTCATTTAAGTGTTTAGAAATCCCTATCGATAATATGGCATCCCACACACCGACCAGAATTCACAAACAGCTCAACGGATAAGAAAACACAATATAAAACAATTTATATTCACTAACAAATACGCACTCGTATCTATTATTACACTCAAACTCTTCTAGAGTACTGCTGACTCTATTTCAAATGAGTTATACCCAATAGAGCCATGGTTGTCGCTTAACCATATGCTCTGATATCAAATGTAACGTTTGCGATTTTTCGTTGCCGAAAAACCGAATCGTTAGGGTTTAAGAAGAAGAAAAAGGTAGAAGAAGAGAGAAAAAAAGATAGAACAGAATAGAAAGAGACAACAGAACAATATCAGAATCTCACAATTCGCAGCGGAACAACATATAATAGATAAACGAATATCATTAAAACAAAGAACTATACATTTTATACATTACATCACTTTACTTTACATCATCGGAGTGTACAACAACAAACAGCGGAAAAGAAATACTATATACTAGTGAATACGCCATGCCATCCAGCTTGCCTCCAGCAACTCTTGAATTCTAGAATATCCTGATAAACCTTACTCTTGACTGCTCGTGTGGAAATTGATGGGCACCCAGAGTTTAGGAAGGAAAACAATAAACTCCGTCTCAGTCATGTGACTGGTGTGAAACTAAAACAGTTTATTTATCTTTAAAATCAAAATAGAGGAATATTTTTAAAGTCAATTCGCAATGCTTTTTAAAAATGAGACTACCATAAGGCCTCCCGCACACACACACAATGCAAACGCAGAATCGGAGGAGATTTTTCCTTATGATAGTCAAAGATGCTTGATACGCATTAAAAAGAAACATTTGATATTATTACTAGTGCATAGTGTATAAAACAATTTCGAAAGTAGAATATAAATCTTAGCCATCATAGGCATTCCGCACTTATGCCTACTATTAGCTACCATCCAAACAGTGGGGCGCCACCATAAGTGAATGATAGGTTCTACAACTAAAACCGTACAAGATCGTATTGTTTCTTTGGATTTCCAACAAATGGTCAGGCCAAGGAACTTCCCATTGCCAAATGGAAACGCCTCTGGAATGACGTACCGAGAACCAAACCGGATCTCTGCCAACACAAGGCCGGGTTACCCCTAACTGGGTAACTACTAACACGAATATGTCATCCCCCGATCGTAACCGATCTATCCGAGGATCCTCGATTTCCAACAACCACATAAGAATAATAATGCAGTAACCACATATGCTAAGTATCTGGGCTCCATTCCATGATACAACCTCTATCCAGAAGGAATGGCATACACTAAAGGGGCGCTACCCCCTAATAACCTTGCCGCATCCTTCCTGTTTTGACCATGTCCGGGGTGTGAGGTCCGACGAAGTCTCGTCCACAAAGCCACGCTTTATACAAAAGCTGTGCTTTAGGTCAACAAATGATCAAAGTAATGATCACGAAGATAAATGATCAAACAAATGATCATATCACAAATGATCAAACAATGATCATTTCACAGCAACACTCAGCATGCCACACTACCAAATTGGGAGTATATCACTAATAACCTTCAACTACATAACCTCTGAGCTCGTACGTCTCAGAGAAGGGTGTTAAGCTAAGAGAATAATTCTCCGCCACCAACAGAAATATATTTGAAAGAAATCAGCTTTATATCTCAACTTGTAATGTCAGACATACAATCCATACAAGTCTGTTCCGGGCTCGAACAGAACCGAAGGCACTTACAAAGAAGTCCTTGCATTCCGGATAATTTCTAATCACGTCCGGACTCCCCGCCACTAAGGGTGATAAAACCTCTTTATCGGAGATCATCCGATGCAGAGTAACTCAACGGTAATCCTTTCGTTTTCAAAAATATCCGGTCTTCAACACCGGTCATCAAATGTAATCCATTACGACGTATCACATATTCGGAATGGGTTATACGACCCCAAGGTCCTTTCCCAGCTAACCCGAATAGTGAGCGCTTATTCAAAAATAAGTGTGGCATTCAAATTCAAACGAATCACAAGAAATACCTATTTAAAGGTAAATATTGATAGTCGGTTATTTAACTATCAATAGGCGTGTTCAACATCACCAAATCCAAATAATTTCCCAAATTATTTACTTTCCAAAATATCTTTACTAGATATATATTTTCCACACTTCAACCATTTGAAAACAAATTTTCAAATCACTTTTCACCTTTATCACTTTTGAAAACAAATTTCAATCATTTTCCTTACGCGGAATTTCTTTCATTTCAACATGGTTCATTTAAACCAATTAAATAAATCCTTAACGATTTACTTTATATTTACGTTCCAAATCCGTAAATTAATTCCCACACTTCAAAAATAAATCAACGTTTACTTTTAAGCAAATTTCCTTTCTTTTATAAATTCCATAGTGAATTTACATTCTAAAATATTTATGAATATATGATTCCCAGATCGATTTCTAATATTCATTTTCAATTTGTCTTCTAAAAGATAAATTCTCAAAACGTTTCATTTCACATTGGAAAAACGTTTCCATACTTATTTAATAATAAGTAATTCACAGACCCATTTATTTTCAACACTTGGAAAATATCCAATATACTTAAATCGAAATTAAGTATATATTTCATTCTTTAAGAAATCATTTCTTAACACATAAATTTGAGTCAAAACGAATGTTACGTAAAACATCGTTACGACGACCCAAAATCACTAGTATAGGGATTCAAAGTTTAAATAGATATATAAATCCCAATGCTATATAAAACATTTCCTTTCAGAAATCATTTACTATAATAACATTGTTATAGTCCACCATTTCCTTCTTTCTCGAAAACGTCTATTTCAACAATAATGTTGAAATCTATGGTTTCGATTCATAATACATTTTAAAACATCTTTAAAATAATTAACTTCATTTTATAATATTCATTTTGCCAAACATGACCATTTTATTCAATAATGTATTCACTGTCCAAAATCATGGATATATTTCCTTTAATAAACTTCAATATTCAATTTATCAAATTCAATTGATTTCGAATTTATAAACAATGTTTATAAATTCCTTTTCTATTTATAAGCTTCAATTTATAAATCTCATTATTAACAAATTCCATTTATATCTCATTTAAATGCCAAAATCCGATTTATAAGATAATTACTTATAAATCTTCTATTTCACGAAATCTATTCATTTTATAACTTCACAATTTATAAATCTATAAATTCCGTTCACTTATGAAATCCATTTTTATTTCATTTTTAACACTTATAAAAACTCGTTTTAATATTCCAATATTTTTAATTTATAAAATATCAAATTTATAAGTCTTTTATACACATCGTTTTTAATAATTCAAAAAAAATCCAAATTTAAACCAATTTATAAATTAATTAACTATTTATTTCCAAAAATCTCATTTCGGTTATATTTCTAAAAAACTTAATTTTTATAACATAAAAAATTATAACGTTTTAATTATTTAAAATGAATCAATTCAAAATTTAATAAAAACATATACTTTGAAAAATCACTTTAAAATCCTTTTAAAAATCAAAATCGTTACTTTAAAACTTCAAAAATGGATCCGATGATGCAACAGCACCAAATAGTCAATCACGACATCCAAATATCATATATCGATATGATAATCAACAAATATCACAATATCTGTAAATAAATCAATACAGTTGAGGAATCCAGTTGGATCCCTCCAGCCTGTTTCCCTCATCCACAAACATTAGCACAATACAAATTCCGTTCCAGTACGGAATTATCACGGTATATGGGATTTATAAAAATATTATCCGCTTAATAGACGGCGCAATAGGGTCTCATCCGCTATACAATGCGGGAAATCAATTCCAAGTACATAAATAATACCAATTTCACTGTACTGTGAAATATTCGCGGTATATGTTTTTAATAAATAACCTCCGCTTACTAACGGCGCATAATGTCTATTTTAACAATCAATAGATAACAATCATCATTCAAACATACAATCAAGCAATTTTAAATATAACTATTTAAAATTAAAATCGAAACCGATTCGATTGAGTGAGAAGTTCTCACCTTGATTTCAATTCCGTTCCAGCCTTTTATTTCGAATAAAATTAAACGGGCGTTTAATTTTACCCGAAATTTTCGCTAGGTCCAAACGACTCCAATCCAATTCAATAGCGTAGTGCTCGTCGATACGATTCCAACGCACTTCGTTTCATCATTTTTCGGCCTCGCAGCAAAAAGATATTACATTTTAAAGTTTACACGATTTACATAAATAAATTTACATCTTTTATTTAAATTATTTTCCAAACCCACATCACAGCCGTTGATTTCTTCTTGAACACATCAGGGCCGCACCCCTTTTTTTTTAGCTTCTTCTTCCTCCAAGTAGTTAACGTGAAACCGAACCCAAACTTTGATCGAAACCCTAAACTAACGCCACCACCTCGAGCAAGATACAGATGATCGGCGACCTCCATTTGGATGGCCATCACGTGGGCCCCCTTTGGCCAGAGCCAGGTGCAGCTCGGCCTTGCCATGGCTGTGAAAAACGTGAACGAACTGCAGCACTTCACACTTAATTTGCCGTCGATCCACTCAATGAAAAACGATCATGACCGTTGAACTACTAGATCTCATTGTCCTCTTTACTTTTGCAGTTGAAGATTTTTCGTGAAAGTGAATGGATGATAAGATAATCGAGGAAGAAAACGATGCGTTTCTGGCCATCGAAATGAATGGTGGCGGCTACTACCAGAAACCCTAGTTTTAGTTTGCAAATGGTGAATATGAGGTCCTTCTATAGAAATTTACGCAAACACTATCCATCCGATTTTTTCCGAACTCCAAATCTCGCGCGGTGACCGATGTTCCTAGGGTTTAACCCGCGTTCCGGACACAATGGAATAGGTTTCGGGAGCTAATTCGGTCATCTGTGCGAGTTATGAAAATAAACGTTCGATTTAAAATTAAACCGATTAAACGATTTTCTAGGCGTTTTAGCTTGCACCGGACAAACGGTAAATCCAATTGACACGAAATTGTAAACCATACAATAATATCACATTACGGATCCGATGAAACTGGTTTCGTCGAAATCCGAGACTTTTTGAGAAATGGCTATTTTAACTCGCCAAATTAATATTAAAACAATTTCGATGCGTTTCGAGCTGCCACGGTCAAACGACAACTCCGATTGCTACGAAAATTGAAATCCGGTAATAACAAACTATTACGGATCCAATGGAACTAGTTTCGTCCAATTCTGAGACTGATCGAAAATTAACTAATTTTTTCAGTCGATTTAAATATTAAAATATTCAATTTTCACAAATTAACTTTTAATTCGATTTTAAAAGTTCTAAAATATCGTTCTAACTCCAACATGATTGAATAAAATTTTACAAATCATTTTCAATCATATTTAACTCCATTTTCAATTATTTCAGAAATTTCAACTATTAAATAATCGATTTAATTATCCAATTAAATCCAATTATTCGAAAATAAATTATTTGACTTATAAATTCCACTTATTAATAATTAAAATTAGTTAAATATTCAAATTTTAGTTAATATAAATTCTGGGTCGTTACAATACTGCTTTTCGTTTCGTTGAAATCCGATTAATATTGTGAAAGTTATGTTTTTTACACCATTGTATGTAAATAGTTTTATTTAAAAAAATTGTTTATTTTAATTTATGTAAATAATATTTTTGTTTACTCTAATTTTTGTATATATTTGTAATATGACATGTTATGTATTGATTTTATTTTTAAAACATTTTTAAAAGTGTAGCCATATTTTTCCAACGTTTATTGTATTTTGTTTTCAATTTTTTTATACTATTTTTAATTTAATAAACTATTTTCTTCTATTTTCTATTTTTTTTTTAAAATTATTTATTTATTTCATTCCTACTTTATATTGTTTCCATTTTCAATTTTTTATTTGATTTTTTTTTTGGTTTATTTGAATAAATGAAATTGGAAATACTAAGAGACAAAAAGCCTTTTAACTTATGACTTTTCAATGCTTTGTCCCTTCATTTCCTTGGCCGACTTTTCCTAGGCAATAGCCATGAGTTATTCTTGTAATTCACGTGAGAAAAAAAATCTCATTTCATCACAAATTTCAATTACTTTCAGTTCTGAATATATTTGGTAATGGCTTCTTCTCTTTTTTCTACATTTCTATTCATTTTTCTATTGAAATTTTACATTGTTTTGCTTAATCTCTTGTGCTTTGTTCGGCCTAAACACCTCACCACCTCCTCTGACCACCACACCACCTTCTTCCCCTCACCATACATGGGCTGACATCCCCCTCCTCTGATCATGACTGGTCGTGGCCATCCAATGAAGCAAACACCACACAAATCGCATAAAACCCCTTGAACAATGCCATAGCCGAGCTAGTTTCACATCCCCTTCATTTTTATAGCTTCGGCCACCCCCTTAGCCACCGCCACCAGCTTTAGCACCACCACTATCCTTCACTCCAGCCACAACCAGGTCTGTGCATGTCATGGCCGAACCCATTCATGCATGGCCGAGCCATAGAGTTGCACCAAAACCACTTCTTTTGCCTTACCCCTTCATCTTCCTTCATTAGTAACTCCTACCCCTTCACATCTCCTTGTGGCCGTGCCTTTATGACCCATAACCAGATCCATTTCAACCCAAAATATCATCATGTTCGAACCAAATTAGTATTATTGCCGAGCATAAGTGACTAGAGGTCAAGCAAAAAAAAGCTTGGTGATGTTTTTGTAGACTTTATTCCATTTTTGTTCCAATAGTTTTCGTCTCGTATTTATATTTATACTTGCTCTATTTTGTTGTCAAATACAAGATTACTACTTGGCTCTCCACTCAACTCAAATCAAAGTCGTGCTATCATGCTTTCTGGATCTTTGTCTATGTGTTTGAATTGCTTATTCTAGCTTGAAAAGTGAGTATTCACTCATGACATCTTTACTTATATAAATTGTGAAGTGATACCAAGTGGATGTGTTGAATTGCTATATCATGTTATACTTGCCTGTGATATGAATCATATGATGTTAATTCTATTTATAAACCTGTCATATCATCTGTTACTGCCATATGTTGTTATATTGTTTATTTATATCTGTTTCTCACACTGCAAGTTCCCTGTAGAATAGAATCACTATGAGTTGAAGTGATACATACCCAAATGGACTTTAGAATAGGAAAAAATCGTTATGGGCTGAAATGATAGGCCTGAGCGATTTTTACTTATTTTAATTTAGTTGGGATTGCGGGTTTGAAATGATAGAATCCGGATTTTTCTTTGTAAATTACGGATTGAAATGATATATTATCCGTATCACTTGAGTTAGGTTAGAAATTTTATACAGACCCGTGGTTATTATACATATTTTTCTAGAATTTTAAAAGGATTTTAAAATGAAAAATATGATATTTTGATATAAATTTGAATTTAAAATGATTTTATAAAGTGTTATTGATTTTTCTATGAATTAGAATGGCTAAATAAATGAATGTTTAGGAGTTTAATTTGAAATATAACTTAACTTGGAAATGTGAAATGTGAAATGTGGTTTAAAAATAAAATTTAAGTTAAGAAAATAAAAATGGAAATTTAATTTAATTTATGAAATGGTAAATTAAATTAAAATGTGAAGTAAATGAAAATTTTGGAAAAATTGTGCATTGATTTTTATAAGTGAATTATTAAGAAATTTGATATTTATTTGTGAAATTTACTTTATAAAAAACATAATTAAAAGGGTATTTAAATGACCATTTTTAAAGTGAAAAATATGAAATTTTATATGTTAAAAATGGTTTAAATTAAAGTTTAATTGTTGCTGAAATTCTATTGTAAATCTGGAAACTCTTGTAGTAGCACTTCAGAAATGCTATCGTTTCTGAAAATGAACTAAAATCTGAAATAAATGAATCCGCAACATTTTCTAAGTGCTGTAGTTGCAGAAGTGAATTAAAAGGCTAAAAATTAATAAAAGAGCTATTGTAGAACTTGTTAAGTGTTGCAGTTGGCTGAAATTAGATTTTTGAACTAAAATTGAACTATTACAGCAGTTTTGTAAACGCTGTCTTTGCTGAATTGAATTAAACCTTTTAATTTGAAACCTGAACTATTACAGTAATTTTGTAAATGCTGTCTTTGCTGAATTGAACTATTTTCCAATTAAAATTGAGCTATTACATCAGTTTTTAAATGTTGTCCTTGCTGAATTGAATTGTTTTCAAATGTAACTTACCGTAGCATCTTCTAAGTGCTGCGAAAGCTGAAATTTCACTGTTTTAATGTATTTAAGTGAATAAATGAACTCTGAAAAGGATAAATGTGACGACCCACCCTTCTACTACCAGAAAGACGTATCATCATTAAGAAAAGAAAGGGATAGAAAAGGAAAAGAAAGAGAAAGAAAGAACAACAATAACAGAATTGCACAGCGGAACGAAACAAAATATAATATATCACATAAATATTACAAAGTTTTACACATATCAGAGTTATACAATAGCAATACACATGACAATCATACATATAACTATGACTATATACATCAGAGATACAATACACATCAACTAACACAGCGGCACTAGATAAATAGCTACATACGTATGGCAACTCCTGCTCCAAGCTCCTCCAGAAATCAAAGTCCAAAACCTATCACTTGGCTACTCATAAAAATTTGAGTACCCAAGAGTTTATGAAAACATAATATAAACTCTGGGTCAGACATGGGTCTGGTATGAGTAAACGGTTTAAATTTTTTAACTTCGAAAAACATTTGAAAATAAAGGTATCACGTAAGACTCCACACAAATAAATATGGGTAAGTTTTTACCTTACGCTAACCAAAACATTTCATAGGAAATCCAGTGATATTATAATAGTGTCAAGGGTTTTCAGGTAACTAGAAAATAGCCGAAATTGTTACATCTATTAAATTCCAGCTACTAGCCACAAAAGTGGGTAATACAAATCAAAACCGTAGGGTCTCGTAGGGAAAATGGATTTCCAACAATGGCAGGGCTACTGGGGTACCGCCCGTCACAGTACGGGGCCTAGATCACCATACCGAGGATCACTCCCGACCCCCTACAACACAAGGCCGGAACCATTCCTTAATGAAAAGTCCCGAACAAGATAAACCCCGCGGTTGTAGCTAGCAACCGCCCACACAGCCGAAATAAAAAGGGACATCTAGACAGGGGAAATATCTTGTCCTGCTTGGGCATGACCCACCTAACCTTGCTGCATCTCCCCTATTTTAGCCATTCCCAATTGATGAGGCTTGAGGATGCGATTACCTTTATTGAACATTATTCTTAGAATGCTCATCGTCCTCCTGACGATGTGCTGAAAGCATTCAATCCATACAAGTTCGTTCTGGGTTCGAACGAAACCGAAGGCATCATCTCGTCACACTCATTTTGGAATTACCCTCAGAGTCAACGACGATAACCCTTGCATTCTTAATACACCATCTCGATCTTCATTTCAGAATTCACGACCTAACGTTTAAATTGGATCGATGTGGTTTTCGGAATATTAATAGGATACCCGATCCTAGTCTCATCGAAATCCAAACGCCATTTTAAATGCCAAGTTGTCTAATTATCTTAAATAGTTTAATTCAATATATTGAATTAACATAGCATTTATCCCAGATAAACATATACAAGCATCTTAGATATAACACAGAATATCACAGAGCATCACAGAATATCATCAAATAAATATCATAATCAGATATCCTATTTACACAACAATCTATAAGCAATCATCTGAAATTCTCATTTGTAATTAATTCAATTTAAATTAATTACATCAGAATTAATTACTTAACCCTGTTTAATTAATCATAAATTATCAATTTCTTAATTACTTAATTAATAACTTATTGTATTTCACACTATTTAGCTTAATTACTTCTAAACCTAGTTATTTAACTTTGATTAACCATTCAATTAATAATCTTAATTACTAATTAAACTTTATTACCCATTTATTAACTGCTAATTACTTACTTATCCAATTATTTATTCTTAATTAAATTTCTCGATTAATTAACTATTAACCATTCATAAATTAACTTAAGTTGTTAATTACAATTTACTTATCACATAAACATTCATTAATCCTTAATTACTATTATACTTTAATTATTCTTAACTACTTACCTACCAATCATCGATTAATTTACTTGGGTAGTCAATTACTATTTAATTATCACATAATAGTTACGTACTCCAAACTCTAATTTAGATTTAAAATGTTAATCATTCTTAATTACTTCCTGTAAATAATTAACTTTTAAAAAGAAATTTTTCTTTAAATTTTGAAAATCAAATCACTACTAACTGCAAACTTAAATGTTAATCAGTTTCAACTTTAATGTAAAGTAATCACTTAAGTTATACTTAACTATGTTAATTACTTGATTAAAATAATAATTAAGGGCTTAAACATTTTCAAGCTTCTAACTTGAAATTATTTAACAGTTATTAAGATTCCAGTACTAAGCTCGATGAAATTCTTTTCTTTAGCCTTACCTTTGAAAATTCATTACTGCAATTTACAAAAACCCGAGTTTCCCCTTTCTTAAACTCGAATATTACTTCGAGTTATCCTCAAAATCACCATGCCCTTCCTGTACGCACACCCTTCTTCTTCCCTCTTTCTTATTTTCTTTAATTTCTGTAAGTTAAAACCAAATTAAAGATTAAGCATCAGGAAGCTCCACGCAAACGACAGGGAAACTCGAAGACAACCCCATTCTCACTCGAGCACGACACGAGGCGACCACTCACACCGTTCACAGACACGACACCCCACCTCCAATGCCACCGTGCACGTGCACGGTGGTTCGGCGCACCTCCGGCAACTCGCACTACTTCCAGCAAACCCCAAACCATCTTCTTAATCGCAAATCCAAAAATTTCGAATAAAGGTCGAAACTAAAAATTTGCCTACAGCTAGAAAAAATTGTAAACACGACCATCAACAAACGGCTCGGGATCACCATGGAGGTCACCGGAGACGCCCAAAATTAACCCACGCCACGACGACACATCCAGCCTCCACCCTCCTGATCCGCGTGAAGCTCGATCACACAGGGATGACAAATTCGTCATATTTCTTCCATGTACAAAAACATAACATGAAACCTTAAATTGATCTGGTTACTTAAATTTTCCCAATGGAAAATTTATCTGATAATTTTCGCAACCTTCTAAATGTTTATACCTACTTCCATTAAAATCTCAACCCTTTAAATTGATTCATTAATCTTAAATTTGTAAAAATGCAGATTTTAATCACTTACTAACTGCTCCAAAATTACCCATCTGTAAATCTTCATTTTTGTATTAAAAATCATCATTTACAGTAGGCCTTCAAGTTATCAACTTGAATTAGTATTCTATAACAACCGGATTTATCAATGTCTTTCTTGATTACCTGTAAACCAAGCTTCCAGTAGAATTATTTACTAATCCTGTTTAATTTATTTCAAAAACCTTGTTTGATGTTTTTAGCATTTTTTATGTTGAGAAAACAAGCCTAACACAAATTTAAATAGGAATAACTTAAGTGCTTGATCAAGCCATGTAATCTGCATCAACTACAGAGAAACAAAAGAGTACAACACAAATATTTGCGGATTTATATTCAAAAGTCAAACTGATTCCATACCATAAATAAATGAATCATCTTTATTGAATTTGAATAAACTAAAAATTTAAATCTTGATGTTTACTCACCAAAATCACTTTGAACAGAGAACAAACTGTTGAAACAGAAAGGAAAGATTGATGAAGCAACTGCAGATTTGAATTCTTGAAAACTTTTCTTGTTTTGCTGTTGAACTTGATTGAGTTACAAAGACAAGATGTTATTATTTTCTTTTCCTTTTCTCAGGTTTACTTCTTAAGTTTGTAAACGAACCAATTAGGATGTTGTATATATAGAAATGGTTTGTATAGTTGTAAGTTGTATCTAGACAGCTTATATTTTTGACCAGGTCGGTTTTGTAATTAACTTCCTGCAATATAACATGATTTTGCAATTTCGGCTGGACATGTTTTTATGCTGAGATGATAGCAATTAATACTTTGGTTCCTAACTTAGTTTACATAATATAATTATGGTCGGCTGCTTAAAGATATTTGTATGTAAGATACGTACTTTAGCAGGTAGGCTTATGGCTTGTATAGGAAGACATGTTGTGTATAAAGATTTTGTTGTATGAAAAGTACATTTGCAGATAGATATTTAGTTTTTGAGTGTGAAGCTTTTTTTATGACGATATTTATTGTTTTTGTATAAACACTTGTCTTATATTATGTTATACTTGTTTTTATTTCATTTTATACTTTGAGTTTGGATTACATGTGAAGATATTGTATATAAAAGAACAGTTTTATTAATTGCTTGCTTGAATAACTCATATGATTGTGTTTGGTCTTGCATTACATTTGGTTTTATTTTACTGATATACTTTGTTCTTGTTTTATCTTATACTTGTGTTTTAGTTTTAGCTTTATACACTTAGCAGATTGACATTAAAGATATTTGTTCTAACTTGAAAAATTCATGTGGTTTAGTTACTTATATTTATATTTCATATTTAACTATCAATATTTAAATGATATTCATTTGCTTACTTATTCATATTTATATTTTATATTTTGATTATCAATATTTACATTATATTCTTAAGTTTTACTTATATTTAATATTTATATTTTATATTGATAAATTTTGATTTATTTGAACATTATCATTCACATTAATGTATTTATTTATCACATGTTAATAAGACAAAGTATTGTAATCCCATCATATAAGACAGATTTTATTTTAATTGAATTATATAAGAAAAATTTTATTGTAAACATTGTTGGGATTTATTTTAAGTTCCCGAATCAAATCTCTGTTTTTTTTAAATACAATTTATATAAATAAATGGCAGTATTTCCAAATCACATTCATTTTAATATGATCAGTATACATTTTATTTAATTAGATCAAATATTTGTTAAAATAAACGAGGCCAAAAATCCAGGGTCGTTACATTCCACCCCCCTTAAAAGAATTTCGTCCCCGAAATTTAAAGCAAAGATAATTTTAAAAGCTGTTATACCAACCATTCAAACATACATATCATTCATACATTAACAAACAACCAAACAGTCTATCCTAACAAACAACACTAGCTATCCGAACACGAATCCGGATAAGCTTTCCTAAAACTACCCAGAGTTGTCTCTCGATGATCAACAATCCGAACTGAATTCCTGACCACAGATAAATTCGACTTAACTTCCAATTCCTGAACTACCAGTTCAACAACTAATGATGAATCATGAACAAATTCCCTTAGATGGGATATATGGAATAAATTATGAATTCCAGACATCCATTCTGGCAATTCAATTCTGAAAGCTACAGTATTAACTCTTCCAAATTTATCGACTCTTTACAGAATTTCAAAATCTATTCAATCAAGCCCGTACGATGTACATACATTATTCGTACGCAGTATTAAATTCGATCGCGCTCGATCACACAATTTCACTTCCAAACTAGTATCGTCCACCCGACTTCCTAGTGCGGACTCAGAACTTGTTTCTTGATCAGAAACTGTCATTCTCCTTGCATGGTCACAACTATAATAGAGAATTTCCAGAACCAATCAAAATCCATATCCATGGTTCGTCTTCGAAAATCGAGTGAAAAATCCCAACTCGGATCGATATAACTATCCCGAAATTCTATGCTCGAATCTGGATCAAATTGCTATGCGAATAAAATAATATACGTACATCCTACGTATTTATATCCATTGATTATCAACTATATCAATTTTCTTTTATTCACATTATTTTGATTTCTATCCACTTGGAATAGTTTTCTCAGTATCGAATTTACATAAGAATTTCACCATTCATTTCTTAAGTTTAATATAAGCATTATATATACTCTCACATTATTACTCTACCACTTTAACCTTTATATCTTCTTATTTCCATAATTTTATTGATTATCTTCAATTTATAACTGATTTCTATCATTATTTTTAAATTAGTTTCAATCATTAATTTATTCAATCTCCAATTTGAAATTGTTTTGTTGCTAAAAATTTTTCTTCTGGTTCCTAAAATTTTTGAAAAGTTTTGGCAGAGTCTCCATTTGTTTAGCATTACATATTTTCATAAGCACATATGTATAATTTCAACACTTGTTACAATTACTCCCAATCAATTCTCAAATCATTCGCTTCAGTTAAAGTGATTTATAACTTACTCGCTTAAACTTAATTTATTTAAGCAAAACAACTCATATTCATCCCAATTGATTTCAAAATCATCCTATTTTTCTTCTAATAATTCATAAAATTTTATCTAATCTCGTTTACTTCAAACGACCCATTTTCTTATGCAATTCGACAATATCATTGTGAATAAATAATTACTTAAGCTTTATAACAATTTTAAATTGATTCCATCTCAATTTACACTTGATTCCATCCCAATTAATTTATTCACAATCCTTACATTGCATTTCTTTCATTTCAACAGGTTTGATTCCAAACCATTTTATTAAACTCGAGAACCAATATTTTAAATAACCATCTCACCATTTACTTAAATTATTTATTTTCTCCAAACCGTTCCACTTAACAACTTAAGTTTATTCTATTCCACCAATTTTTTTCATTTAAATCTTTGATTTGATTTTCCTTTAATCAAATCCTAACTATTTACTAATTTATTCGATTAGTTTATTCTTTTATCCATTCTTAAATTTTAATTTACTTTAACAATTCATTATTGAATTTATTTATAATAAGGTCATTCAATTTATGCTTGAATAGATTTGTTTACAACTCACTCCATTTCTATTTGAATTCAAATCAATAGTTACTTATTTACTTAAGAATTTTATTTCATTCAATTTTATCTATAACTCGATTGAATTCATTTACATTCAGTTTTATTTCAACTCAACTTCAGCTAAATCTAGCTACTTACCATTCCTTTTAAAATTTATTTCTCAATATATGAGTTCAAAACTTATTTATTTACTTAAAAGCTTATATTGCTCATTTGAGTCATTTCATCTTATAACCACAATTCCAGATTATATATAACCCTTACTATCTTAAGGTATAAATTTTCATTTCATCATTACAATCATTTTACCTTCCAATTTAGTTCAATTTCAATTTAATTTCAACTTCAATTTTTATCTAACTTATCTCAGGTTAAACTCAAATATATTTCCTTCATTTTAATTTACTTAATTTAAATTTTAATTCCCGGATCAAAATTCCCAATTTCCTTTTATTAATATCAACCTTACTTTATAAATTCAATAGTTGATTCATTTGAACTTTCACATTTCCTAAATAGAATTTCTTAGAATTCATTTGCCCGGTTTTCATTTCCAAAACCATTTTGAAATGATAACTACACATACCCACTTGGTATGTCAAATCAAATTTTCAAATTCCAAACACTTGTTTTCACCAAAATAAATTTTCTCTTTGAAATTTCTAAAACACTTGTATACTGAACAAGCCCAAACAATACCATAACTAACTATCCTGGCAGCAATCCATCACTTTAGAAACTCGAAAATGAATACTGATGATGTGGCCATCATCATCAGGATTATTTTTCGGCGACTAAAATGAGTTCAGTGCTTCCTTACTTTCATAATTTCCTCCCAAAACAATTTCCATTCAACTATATTTTTCAAAACAATACTCCATTATTGCCTTCAAATCTTTGGAAAAACATTCCAAACATTACCAAGATTCCAAATTCCCAAATCCTTTTGTTTAAATTCATTTAAACACCTTTTAAATTCCTGGGACTTAAATTCTGGTTTAATCAAATTTTAGTTATATTCCTTTTTATTAACATTATACTTAAACAATTTTATTTGGTTATAAACTATTCAAATTTAAAAAATTTATTTGGTTGTAGTATTACAACCAAACATTCAAATATATATAATAATTTCAGAAAAATATTTCTTTTATATCAAAATATAATTTTGGGTAAAATTATTTCATTTACCCTACTTTAAAAATAATATTGTGTCGGTTTACCTTGTTTAAGAGTTTAGAAATCCCTATCGATGAAATGGCGTCCCACACATCGATTAGAATCCATAAAAACTCAACAGATAAGTCAACACAATATAAAAACAATTTTATATTCACTAACAAATACGCGCTCATATCTATTAATACACTCAAACTCATTTTAGAGTACTACAGACTCTATTTTATGAGTAATTCCTACCAGAGCCAAGGTTATCACCAACCAATGCTCTGATACCAACTGTGACGACCCACCCTTCTACTACCAGAAAGACGTATCATCATTAAGAAAAAAAAGGGATAGAAAAGGAAAAGAAAGAGAAAGAAAGAACAACAATATCAGAACCTCACAGCGGAACGGAACAAAATATAATATATCACATAAATATTACAAAGTTTTACACATATCAGAGTTATACAATAGCAATACACATGACAATCATACATACAACTATGACTATATACATCAGAGATACAGTACACATCACCAAACACAGCGGCACTAGATAAATAGCTACATACGTCTGGAAACTCCTGCTCCAAGCTCCTCCAGAAATCAAAGTCCAAAACCTATCACTTGGCTACTCATAAAAATTTGAGTACCCAAGAGTTTATGAAAACAAAATATAAACTCCGGGTCAGATAAGGGTCTGGCATGAATAAACGGTTTAAATTATTTAACTTTGAAAAACATTTGAAAATAAAGGTATCACGTAAGACTCCCCACAAATAAATACGGGTAAGTTTTTACCTTACGCTAACCAAAACATTTCATAGGAAATCCAGTGATATTATAATAGTGTATAGGATTTTCAAGTAAATAGAAAATAGCCAAAATTGTTACATCTATTAAATTCCAGCTACTAGCCACAAAAGTGGGTGAAACAAATCAAAACCGTAGGGTCTCGTAGGGAAAATGGATTTCCAACAATGGCAGGGCTACTGGGGTACCGCCCATCACAGTACAGGGCCTAGATCAATGTACCGAGGATCACTCCCGACACCCTACAACACAAGGCCGGAACCATTCCTTACTGAACAGTCCCGAACAAGATAAACCCCGCGGTTGTAGCTAGCAACCACCCACACAGCCGAAATAAAAAGGGACATCTAGACAGGGGAAATATTTTGTCCTGCTTGGGCATGACCCACCTAACCTTGCTGCATCTCCCCTGTTTTAGCCATTCCCGGTTGATGAGGCTTGAGGCTGCGATTAACTTTGTTGAACATTATTCTTAGAATGCTCATCGTCCGCCTGACGATGTGCTGAAAGCATTCAATCCATACAAGTTCGTTCCGGGTTTGAACGAAACCGAAGGCATCATCTCATCACACTCATTTTGGAATTACCCTCAGAGTCAACGACGATAAACCTTGCATTCTGAATACACCATCTCGATCTTCATTTCAGAATTCACGACCTAACGTTTAAATTGGATCGATGTGGTTTTCGAAATAACAATAGGATACCCGATCCCGGTCTCATCGAAATCCAAACGCAGTTTTAAAGGCCAAGTTGTCTAATCATCTTAAACAGTTTAATTCAACATATTGAATTAACATAGCATTTATCCCAGATAAACATATACAAGCATCTTAGATATAACACAGAATATCACAGAGCATCACAGAATATCATCAAATAAATATCATAATCAGATATCCTATTTACACAACAATCCATAAGCAATCATCTGAAATTCTCATTTGTAATTAATTCAATTTAAATTAATTACATCAGAATTAATTACTTAACCCTGTTTAATTAATCATAAATTATCAATTTCTTAATTACTTAATTAATAACTTATTTTATTTCACACTATTTAGCTTAATTACTTCTTAACCCAGTTATTTAACTTTGATTAACCATTTAATTAATAATCTTAGTTACTAATCAAACTTTGTTACCCATTTATTAACTGCTAATTACTTACTTATCCAATTATTTATTCTTAATTAAATTTCTCGATTAATTAACTATTAATCATTCATAAATTAACTTAAGTTGTTAATTACAATTTACTTATCACTTAAACATTCATTAATCCTTCATTACTATTATACTTTAATTATTCTTAACTACTTACCTACTAATCATCGATTAATTTACTTAGGTAGTCAATTACTATTTAATTATCACATAATAGTTACGTACCCCAAACTCTAATTAAGATTTAAAATGTTAATCATTCTTAATTACTTCCTGTAAATAATTAATTTTTAAAAAGAAATTTTTCTTTAAATTTTGAAAATCAAATCACTACTAACTGCAAACTTAAATGTTAATCAGTTTCAACTTTAACGTAAAGTAATCACTTGAAATTATTTAACAGTTATTAAGATTCCAGCACTAAGCTTGATGAAATTCTTTCCTTAGCCTTACCTTTGAAAATTCATTACTGCAATTTACAAAAACCCGAGTCTCCCCTTTCTTAAACTCGAGTATTACTTCGAGTTATCCTCAAAATCACCGTGCCCTTCCTGTACGCACACCCTTCTTCTTCCCCCTTTTTTATTTTCATTAATTTCTGTAAGTTAAAACCAAATTAAAGATTAAGCATCAGGAAGCTCCACGCAAACGACAGGGAAACTCGAAGACAACCCCATTCTCACTCGAGCACGACACGAGGCGACCACTCACACCGTTCACAGACACGACACCCCACCTCCAACGCCGCCGTGCACGTGCATGGTGGTTCGGCGCACCTCCGGCAACTCGCACTACTTCCAACAAACCCCAAACCATCTTCTTAATCGAACACAAATCCAAAAATTTCGAATAAAGGTCGAAACTAAAAATTTGCCTACAGCTAGAAAAACTGTAAACACGACCATCAACAAACGGCTCGCGATCGTCGTGGAGGTCACCGGAGACGCCCAAAATTAACCCACGCCACGACGACACGTCCAGCCTCCACCCTCCTGATCCGCGTGAAGCTCGATCACAAAGAGATGACAAATTCATCGTATTTCTGCCATGTACAAAAACATAACATGAAACCCTAAATTGATCTGGTTACTTAAATTTTCCCAATGGAAAATTTATCTGATAATTTTCACAACCTTCTAAATGTTTCTACCTATTTCCATTATAATCTCAACCCTTTAAATTGATTCGTTAATCTTAAATTTGTAAAAATGCAGATTTTAATCACTTACTAACTTCTCCTAAATTACCCATCTGTAAATCTTCATTTTTGTATTAAAAATCATCATTTACAGTAGGCTTTCAAGTTATCAACTTGAATTAGTATTCTATAACAACCGGATTTATCAATGTCTTTCTTGATTACCTGTAACCCAAGCTTCCAGTAGAATTATTTACTAATCATGTTTAATTTATTTCGAAAACTTTGTTTGATGTTTTTAGCATTTGTTATGTTGAGAAAACAAGCCTAACACAAATTTAAATAGGAATAACTTAAGTTCTTGATCAAGCCATGTAATCTGCATCAACTACAGAGAAACAAAAGAGTACAACACAAATATTTGCAGATTTATATTCAAAAGTCAAACTGATTCCATACCATAAATAAATGAATCATCTTTATTGAATTTGAATAAACTAAAAATTTAAATCTTGATGTTTACTCACCAAAATCACTTTGAACAGAGAACAAACTGTTGAAACAGAAAGCAAAGATTGATGAAGCAACTGCAGATTTGAATTCTTGAAAACTTTTCTTGTTTTGTTGTTGAACTTGATTGAGTTACAAAGACAAGATGTTATTATTTTCTTTTCCTTTTCTCAGTTTACTTCTTAAGTTTGTAAATGAACCAATTAGGATGTTGTATATATAGAAATGGTTTGTACAGCTGTAGGTTGTATCTAGACAGCTTATATTTTTGACCAGGTTGATTTTGTAATTAACTTCCTGCAATATAACATGATTTTGCAATTTCGGCTGGACATGTTTTTATGCTGAGATGATAGCAATTAATACTTTGGTTCCTAACTTAGTTTACATAATATAATTATGGTCGGCTGCTTAAAGATATTTGTATGTAAGATATGTACTTTAGCAGGTAGGCTTATGGCTTGTATAGGAAGACCTGTTGTTGTGTATAAAGATTTTGTTGTATGAAAAGTACATTTGCAGATAGATATTTAGTTTTTGAGTGTGAAGCTTTGTTTATGAAGATATTTATTGTTTTTGTATAAACACTTGTCTTATATTATGTTATACTTGTTTTTATTTCATTTTATGCTTTGAATTTGGATTACATGTGAAGATATTGTATATAAAAGAACAGTTTTATTAATTGCTTGCTTGAATAACTCATATGATTGTGTTTGGTCTTGCATTACATTTGGTTTTATTTTACTGATATACTTTGTTCTTGTTTTATCTTATACTTGTGTTTTATTTTTAGCTTTATACACTTAGCAGATTGACATTAAAGATATTTGTTCTAACTTGAAAAATTCATGTGGTTTAGTTACTTATATTTATATTTCATATTTAACTATCAATATTTAAATGATATTCATTTGCTTACTTATTCATATTTATATTTTATATTTTGATTATCAATATTTACATTATATTCTTAAGTTTTACTTATATTTAATATTTATATTTAATATTGATAAATTTTGATTTTATTTGAACATTATCATTCACATTAATGTATTTATTTATCACATGTTAATAAGACAAAGTATTGTAATCCCATCATATAAGACAGATTTTATGTTAATTGAATTATATAAGAAAATTTTTGTTGTAAACATTGTTGGGATTTATTTTAAGTTCCCAAATCAAATCTCATTTTTATTTAAATACAATTTATATAAATAAATGGCAGTATTTCCAAATCAAATTCATTTTAATATGATCAGTATACATTTTATTTAATTAGATCAATATTTATTGAAATAAACGGGGCCAAAAATCCAGGGTCGTTACACTAAAATTTTGGGAATTTAATTTTTGATTTGAAGGTAAAATGACTCCACCTTTTAATGGTTTAAACGAATGATTTTAATTCGAAATTATAAACCATTTTGGAATTTTAACCACGGGTATACTTCTCTGTATGCCTTGTGATTTTTGGATGTACACCTTCAATTTGAGAGTGTGACTAGAGGTGAACGATTGCTACAGCTCTACGCTACCTTAGCCACATTATCACTGTTATTTGCATAGTTTACTTTAATATAGGCATTTCTATGATAGCGTTTATCACTTTTAATTGATGGTTTAACGGATCCTTAGAGGATGGTTGATCCCAAGCATCCTTTAAGTTATTGTGCATTACTACTACAGTTCACTTGAGTTGGTTTACATTGTATAAGTACATATGTCCTGACTCGATTGTTTTGTGCTTTACTTTATGCTCGGGTCAGCTTGAGTATTCACAGCTTTGGATTTCTCTTTCTGGAGCTAGGAATCGCTAGAGATTTTGCCTATCTATTTCAGTTTCATGTTCTATTTCAACTCTTGCATTAGTAGACTTCTATGTATTTGGGATCTCTATTGTGTTTGTTTTCAGACAGATATTATATATTTTGTTTTGAAATTTTGTTATAGTAGCTTCATGGACTACTATGGTATTTTTATTTCCGCTGCGAGTTATTCTAATATTTATGTGTCTGTGATTCTATGATTGGTTTTATTTGCTCCAAATTTTATTACAATCTGTTATTTTGAATTATTCAAGTCTGACATGTGTGAGTTATTGTCGATTTGAATGGTCCAAAATAGTGGGTCGTTGCAGTTGGTATCAAAGCTTTGGTTTTAGGCAAACCTTAGCCTGCGGAGCAAAAACTCATTAGAGATAGGGTAGAAATGCCCTAGAATGAGTGAAATCAATCTTAAAATCATTTGTTTGTAAGAGAACGTATTTTCGAAGTATAAAATGATTTCCAAATGATTTTAAAGGTTTTTCAAAGATTATATTGGTATAGATTTTTTTCATTTTGAAATCAAGATCTTCTAAACTTCATCCCTACTGTATCCACCTTGTTAGTAATCTCTTTGGTTAGGATTCTTATCGATTAGGATTCCTTGAACTTTGGAAAGCCCCCACTAGTTCTGAAATCCAGTCTTGTCTTCCCTATTTTTATCCTTTTGATTTTGGAGCATTCCATAACTCCACGTTGGAATGACCTCTATAAAGATCGGTGATTCCGCAAATCTTTGAATGATTTGTAAAGGGGTGATACTCCCTTACAATTGGCATTGATTCACTGGAGATTTCTGTATCCTCGGATGTTGATGCTATCTATCTCCTGCTCTACCTGGATTCTATCTCTGGAGATCGAATGTTGATTTGCCTTAGATTTCTGCACTGATTATATTCCTGAAGTCACGGTTGACCAGTTAAGGTCGCCCGCGATTTATATAGGCTTATCCATCTTCTATTTGGTAATTAAATTATCTCATCTTCGTTCAATCTTATCTTCGAACCAGAATTCTATTTGATTAGAGTTCCTCTAAATTTGAATCTCTGTCTGTTTTGAAATCCATCCTTGAATCATCCCTTGGAAAATTTGTGTTTGGTTGTATTTTGAAATTGTGCATACATCGAAATTATTATTTTGATAAGGATGACCACATTTTATATATAAAAGTGGAATGTTTTCGATAAGGATTATATACTTTTTAAAAACGAAAATTTGATGTTTCGAAAGGATTTGAAATTTTGAAAATTTTATAAGAATTTTATTTATATAAAAATGATTTATAACTAAAGGGTTTTGAATTTGAATTTCATGGAATTGAACTTCGGTGTTTTTAAATCGATTTTAAGATTTTGGAAAATATATAATAATAATAATAATACGATTTAAAGATCTTTTCCGAATAAGAAATGTTTCAAATGTATTCGAATGATTTCGAAGAGATTTCGAAGAAGTTTTAAGAAAATAGAAGTCCAAAACTCACTTGTCTCGCTGGAAAATAATTTCGGTGATGAGTGCACGAATCATCGACATTGATTTTCGAGTTCTAGCATGGGGGAGATGCCAATTTAATATCTTTGCCATGCGAGTGATTTTGTGAAACAAATTTTGATTTCCAATTTCGAAGTATGGTTTGATATTCGAAAGATATATGTATATATATACGTGTGTGTCTATATATATATATATATATATATATATATATATATATATATGTTTGAAATGATTTAAAGTAGGTTGGTGTTCAGTCCATAAGTTTCAGATTTGTTTGGTATAACCTTATCTATTGGAATTGATTTACTAATTTGCTGATGATTTTCAACTCTTGGATATTTGGTTTCTCCGACTATTTTGAATGTTTGAACACTTCTAAATCAAGGTTTAATTTTTAAAGCTAAGAAATTTTCGAAAGGTAAATTGGATCTTCCATATATGGAAATAAATAGTTTAAAATTTTCAAAGGGATAGTTTTAAACTTGGAAATCATTTTGGGTATAATTAATTTTGAGAAAAATATTTGGTTTTGAAAATAGATTGGATTGTAAAACCAAGTATTTATATGATGGTTTTGGAAATGAATTTGTTTGAACTAAATTTTGTCTATTTGGAAACCAAGATTATTTTCCAAACCTATTGTTTTGAGAAACTATGAAATTGAATATATGTAATTTGGAAGAATTGATTTGGCGAAATCATATATGATTTTGAAACTGAAAAGTTATTGAAAGGAATTGAAATTGAGAACCTTGTTTTATTAAATACTTGATTTGGGAGTTATCGAAATTATATAAAATTGATTTGCATAAGTATAAAGTTGATTTGAAAACTATCATTTTGGAAAGGTACTCAATTTGCAAAGAGAAATTTTATATAATCGAAGTCTATATAAGTGTGATTTGATATACTATTGATTTTGGAAAGTATTCGATTTGAAAATGGAATCTTATATATGATGGACTTTGTATAAGTATGATAATAGAAAGTAATTTGAAGGGTACTATATGATACATATTTTGGAAGTAAAGATATGGAAAGTGCCTTCTGCTTGATATCCTCTTTGTGGCCACATTGTGGATTCATTTTATCGATATTATTTTCTCTGATTTGGGTTTTTCGGATATGATACTTGAGTGTCCATCGAATTCCATGGCGATCTCCATGGTCTTACGACCGTGACTGCATAGCGTAATTCGCATGGCCGAGATGGCTTACGGGTACGCTTGTTTCCTGTGGGATCTAGGCGTAACCATTATATATCTGCGATCTATGTAGGTCGTTTTTAGCAGCGAAATCCGCAGGATGAGATAGCTTACAGGTATGGATGTTTCCTTGGAGATCTAGGCGTAACCATTGTTTATCTGCGGTCTGCTAGTCATCATGGCGTAATTCGCAGGGCTGAGATAGCTTACTGATACGGATGTTTCCTGGGGGATCCAGGCGTAACCATTGTGTATCTGCGATCCATGGTTAGACAATGTGTTGGTTTGGTTGTTTTTTTGTATTGTACTTTCCATTTATGTTTTTAAAAGTTTTCCAGTATTTTCACTGGGTGTTGAAACAAGTCTAATAAGTACCTGGAGAATTCTAGCTTTACGCCTAATCAACGAATGGCCAGAGTCTGCAGGAATGAGAACAGACTTTTTAAGACATCGAGTTATAAAAGTATTTTTGATAAAGTATTATATAAACGATATTTTGATCATTTATTTTACCTTCCTAAATAACTTAAAATGTTTTAAATATTGTTTACATCGAACTAACAAATTTGAATCAAATGACTATTCATCATATTATAAAATGTTTAAAATGTTATAAATAAAAAAATTTGAATTGAAATTTATATGGTTTTAAAATAATGGTTCATCCTTGTCTTTCAACCTACTTTCCCTTCTAGTTATTCCTACCTTCTTCCTCTTCGAGGGTCCTTTCCGCATTGTGGAAAGAGTTGGTTCTTTGGCGTATCGTTTGGATTTGCCTGAGAAGCTTTCTGGAGTGCATGTTGTATTCCACGTCTCACATCTTCGCTGGTATCTTCATGATCCATCTTTTTTGTTCAGCCCTCTGCTCTTGATAGTTTGGATATTGAGCCTAATCTGACTGTCGAAAGGAAGCCACTTCGTATTGTCGACGGAGGTACGAAGCAGCTAAGAAGGAAATCTGTTAGTTTGGTCAAAGTACTGCGGAGTACTGATGATCGAGATTGTACCTGGGAGACGGAGGAGAGCATTCGTGCTTCAAATCCAGAACTTTTTTCAGGTACTATTTTCTTTGTCTATTTTGCTTTTCCTTATTTTTCTCTGTTCGTTCTTTTCGAGGACGAAAAGATTTGAGTGTGGGAGAGTGTAATAACCATGTATTTTATGATTATTTTAATTATATATTTCAATTATTTTAACTGAAATTCTCGATTAAAATTTTATCTTATTTATTAAAGTGAATAAATTTTTTATATTAAATATAAATTTTAATTTTTATGTGAATTATATGTCTAAACATGAATAGATTGAATATTTTCCAAAAATGTGAATTTTGGTCAATATGGTCAAACTTTGACTTTTAAATTTAAAATATAGATATTTGAATTTTTTAATTTTTTCTTTTATTATGAAAATGCATTAAGTTTAAAGAATACTACTTTTCATTTCGTTGAAATCCGATTAATATTGTGAAAGTTATGCTTTTTACACTATTGTATGTAAATTGTTTTATTTAACAAAATTGTTTATTTTAATTTATATAAATAATATTTTTGTTCGCTCTAATTTGTGTATATATGTGTAATATGACATGTTATGTATTGATTTTATTTTTAAAACATTTTTAGAAGTGTAGTTATATTTTTCCAATGTTTATTGTATTTTGTTTTCAATCTTTTTATACTAGTTTTAATTAATAAACTATTTTCTTATATTTTTCTATTTTTCCTAAAAATTATTTATTTATTTCATTCCTACTTTATTTTGTTTCCACTTTCATTTTTTTATTTGATTTTTCTTCTGGTTTATTTGAATAAATGAAATTGGAAATACTAAGAGACAAAAAGCCTTTTAACTTATGACTTTTCAATGCTTTGTCCCTTCATTTCCTTGGCTGGCTTTTCCTAGGAAATAGCCGTGAGGTATTTTTGTAATTCACGTGAGAAAAACATCTCATTTAATCACAACTTTTGGCTACTTTTAGGTCTTAAAATATTAGGTAATGGCTTCTTCTCTTTTTTCTACTTTTCTATTCATTTTTCTATTGAAATTTTACATTGTTTTGCTTGATCTCTTGTGCTTTGTTCGGCCTAAACACCTCACCACTTCCTCCGACCACCACACCACCTTCTTCCCCTTACCATACACGGCCTGACATCCTCCTCCCCTGACTATGACTGGCCATGGCCATCCAATGAAGCAAACACCACACAAATTGCATAAAATCCCTTGAACAATGCCATAGCCGAGCTAGTTTCACATCCCCTTCATTTTTATAGCTTCGGCCACCCCCTTAACCGCCACCACCAGCTTGTACACCACCATTAGCCTTCACTCTAGCCACCACAAGGTCTGTGCATGCCATGGCCGAACCCATTCATGCATGGTCGAGCCTTAGAGTTGCACCAAAACCACTTCTTTTGCCTTACCCCTTGATCTTCCTTCATTAATAACTCCTACCCCTTCACTTATCCCTGTGGTTGTGCCTTTATGACCCATAACCAGATCCATTTCAACCCAAAATATCATCATGGTCGAACCAAATTAGTATTGTGGCCGAGCATAAGTGATTAGAGGTCAAGCAAAATCACTTGAAAAAGCTTGGTGATGTTTTTGTAGACTTTATTCCATTTTTGTTCCAATAGCTTTAGTCTTGTATTTATATTTATACTTGCTTTATTTTGTTGTCAAATACAAGATTAACACTTGGCTCTCCACTCCACTCAAATCAAAGTCGTGCTATCGTGCTTTCTAGATCTTTGTCTGTGTGTTTGAATTGCTTACTCTAGCTTGAAAAGTGAGTATTCACTCATGACATCTTTACTTATATAAATTGTGAAGTGACACCAAGTGAATGTGTAGAATTGCTATATCATGTTATACCAGCCTATGATATGAATCATATGATGTTAACCCTGTTTATAAACCTGTCATATCATCTGTTACCGCCATATGTTGCTATACTGTTTATTTATATCTGTTTTCACACTGCAAGTTCCATGTAGAATAGAATCACTAAGGGTTGAAACTATACATACCCGAACGGACTTTAGAATAGGGAAAAATCGTTATGGGCAGAAATGATAGGTCTGAGCGATTTTTATTTATTTTAATTTACTTGGGATTGCGGGTTTGAAATGATAGAACCCGGATTTTTCTTTATAAATTACGGATTAAAATGTTATATTATTCGTATCACTTGACTTAGGTTAGAAACTTTATACTGACCGGTGGTTATTTTATGTATTTTTCTGGAATTTCAAGAGTATTTTAAAATGAAAAATATGATATTTTGATTTAAATTTGAATTTAAAATGATTTTATATAGTGTTATTGATTTTTCTATGAATTAAAATGGTTAAATAAATGAATGTTTAAGAGTAAAATTTGAAAAATAACTTAACTTGGAAATGTGAAATGTGGTTTAAAAACAAAAGTTAAGTTAAGAGAATAAAAATGGAAATTTAACTTAATTTATGAAATGGTAAATTAAATTAAAATGTAAAGTAAATGAAAATTTCTGAAAATTGTGCATTGATTTTTATAAGTGAATTATTAAGAAATTTGATATTTATTTGTGAACTTTACTTTATAAAAATCATAAGTTAAAGGGTATATAAATGACCATTTTTAAAGTGAAAAATATGAAATTTTATATGTTAAAAATGGTTTAAATTGAAGTTTAATTGTTGCTGAAATTCTATTGTAAATCTGGAAATTCTTTTAGTAGCACATCAAAAATGCTATCATTTCTGAAAATGAACTAAAATCTGAAATAAATGAATTTGTGGCACTTTGTAAGTGTTGTAGTTGTAGAAGCGAATTAAAAGGCTAAAAACTAATGAAAGAGCTATTGTAGCACTTGTTAAGTGCTCAGTTGGCTGAAATTAGATTTTTGAACTAAAATTGAACTATTACAGCAGTTTTGTAAACACTGTCTTTGCTGAATTGAATTAAACCTTTTAATTTGAAACCTGAACTATTATAGCAGTTTTGTAAATGTTGTCTTTGCTAAATTGAACTATTTTCCAATTAAAATTGAACTATTACAGCAGTTTCTAAATGTTGTCCTTGCTGAACTGAATTGTTTTCAAATGTAACTTACTGTAGCATCTTCTAAGTGCTGTGAAAGATGAAATTTCACTGTTTTAATGTATTCAAGTGAATAAATAAACTCTGAAATGGCTAAAATTTTGATAATTTAATATTTGATTTGAAGGTATAATGACTCCACCTTTTAATGGTTTAAATGAATGATTTTAATTCGAAATTATAAACCATTTTGGAATTTTAACCACGGGCACACTTCTCTGTATGCCTTGTGATTTTTGGATGTACACCTTCAATTTGAGAGTGTGACTAGAGGTGAGCAATTGCTACAGCTCTACGCTACCCTAGCCACATTAGCGCTGTTATTTGCATAGTTTACTTTAATATAGGCATTTCTATGATAGCGTTTATTACCGTTTAATTGATGTTTTAATGGATCCTTAGAGGATGGATGGTCCCAAGCATCCTTTAAGTTATTGTGCATTACTACTACAGTTCACTTGATTTGGTTTACATTGTATAAGTATATATGTCCTGACTCGAGTGTTTTGTGTTTTACTTTACGCTCGGGTCAGCCTGAGTATTCATAGCTTTGGATTTTTCTTTCTGGAGCTAGGAATCGCTGGAGATTCTGTCTATATATTTATCTATTTATTTCAGTTTCAGTGTTCTATTTCAACTCTTGTATTAGTAGACTTCTATATATTTGGGATCTCTATTGTGTTTGTTTTCAGACTGATATTATGTATTTTGTTTTGAGATTTTGTTATAGTAGCTTCATGAACTACTATGGTATTTTTATTTGCGTTGCGAGTTATTCTGATATTTCTGTGTCTGTGATTCTGTGATTGCTTTTATTTGCTCCAAATTTTATTACAATATGTTATTTTGAATTATTCAAGTCTGACATGTGTGGATTATTGTCTATTTGAATGGTCCAAAGTAGTGGGTTGTTACAGTTGGTATCAAAGCTTTGGTTTTAGGCAAACCCTAGCCTACGGAGCAAAAACACATTAGAGATAGGGTAGAAATACCCTAGAATGAGTGAAATCAATCTCAGAATCATTTCTTTGTGAGGGAACGTATTTTTCGAAGTATAAAATGATTTCCAAATGATTCTAAAGGATTTTCAAAGATTATATTGGTATAGATTTTTCTTATTTTGAAATCAAGATCTTCTAAACTTCATCCCTTCTGTATCCACTGTGTTAGTAATCTCTTTGGTTAGGATTCTTATCGATTATGATTCCTTGAACTTTGGAACGCCCCCACTTGTTCTGAAATCCAGTCTTGCCTTCCCTATTTTTATCCTTTTGATTTTGAAGCATTCCATAACTCCGCTTTGGAATGACCTCTATAAAGATCGGTGATTCCGCAAATATTTTAATGATTTGTAAAGGGGTGAAACTCCCTTACAATTGGCATTGATTCACCGGAGATTTCTGTATCCTCGGATGTCGATGCTATCTATCTCCTGCTCTACCTGGATTCTATTTCTAGCGATCGAATGTCGATTTGCCTTAGATTTCCACATTGATTATATTCCTGAAGTCACGGTTAACCGGTTAAGGTCGCCCGCGATTTATATAGGCTTATCCATCTTCTATTTGGTAATTAAATTATCTCATCTTCGTTCAAGCTTATCTTCAAACCAGAATTCTATTTTATTAGAGTTCCTCTAAATTTGAATCTCTGTCTGTTTTGAAATCCATCCTTGAATCATCCCTTGGAAAATTTGTGTTTGGTTGTATTTTGAAATTGTGCATACATCGAAATTATTATTTTGATAAGGATGACCTTATTTTATGTATAAAAGTAAAGGAGAGGTGTTGTGGCCAAGCTGCTTGGGTGAAGGACGAGATTCAGGTGGGGTTGCTCGTAAAGGGTGGCATACGCGACTCGGCAAAGGGAGAAAGAGAGGTCGAAAGTGCTCACGATTGCAGATGTGGGTGGTTGTTGCCGTGTAGGGAAGTGGGCTAGGTGGCAGAGGGTAGTGTGGTTTTGAATGGAGATGTTGAGAAAGTAGAATGATCGATCCATCTTCAAGTAATACTATATATGATAACTTATAATTAGATTAATATATATTCAGAGACAAAAGAAAAAAATTGAACAAATGGAAGAAGAAAAAGGAGTAGGCTTCCTTTTGTTTTGCAGATAGAAGGTGAGTAGGCTTTTTTGAAAATACAATTTTTAAATATATATTATTATTTATGAATGAATAGTTCAAAAAGACATGAATAGGTAGAAAAAATAAAAAGTCACGAGCGTGGATATCTAGGGATATAAATGCCAAAGGCTATTTGAATTCAACCGGTGGACAAATAGAAAGACAAGAAAACAAAAGGCTCAAATACGGAGTCGATATAATAGATCGTTGCACAGATTTCGTCATTTCCCGAACTAACATACGAATGAATATATCGTGGAGATCAACATGAAAAGACGATTAGAACGGTATACAGATATCACTGGTATAACTGTCACATCAAAAGTCGATAACGGGTACCCAAAAATGCTGCCAATCTATCGAAAATAAGATAAACGGAGCAATTGTCGTCCCAATTGGGGAAAACGAAATAGGGCGTCTCACTCAGAAGATGATTTACAAATTATCTATATAAAAATATTCAGGTTTGGAAAACATTTCATTATCATCAAATATTAACTGATTTAAATTGAAATAAAATTATACAATAAAATAAACTTCCATATTATTTGATGAAAATTTACCGGTTGCTATGTTTAAGTAGACGTATTCCAAATATCAAATTTTTATCTCAAAATTTTATTATTTAAAATTTCAGAAAAATTCAATTAATTAAATAAACAAAACAACTAGAATTTACGGGTCGTTACAAAGTTAGTGGAAAATCCATAGATGACTGTGAATTGTTTCGAGAATTTAATTCCTGAAGCTACAGACGTCTGTGTTTTTCCACAGACGTCTATCATCCGTCAATAGCTATATTCCGAAAGGATACTTCGTTTCATATTGAATAGTCTCATCTTTTTTTCATAGCTTGCAGCCATTAATTCGAATAGAATTTATCTAAGAGTAACAACTCCTCATCTACATCTCTTTAATCCTATAAATACTTTAATGATTGAGATATACAAATAGACAATTAACCATTCTCTTGATTTCTTTTTGCTATCTATTTACAAAGTTGTGCAACTCTTGCTTACACATACTCAATCTATCATAACCAGCTTTTTGGACCCAGCTTTTATATTAAATTTTTGATTTAATTTTCAGTGCGTTTGCTTATCGTACGGCCAAACGATTACTCCAAACACTACGAAAATTGAAATTCAATAGTAATACAATATTACGGATCCAATGGAACTGGTTCCGTCGAATTTCGACACTGTGCCTCGGAAGGCTATTTTTAAATATTGATTTAAACGGTATAAATTCAAAACTGAACAAAACAGTTTTAAATTCAATTTTAAAAGTTATATCACCTTCAGTATTATCAATATAAATTTTCTAAGTCTTTAAAATATTTTTAACCAGCTTAAAAGTCAAGATTCAACATTTTACCCAACTTCAATAAATTAAATTCAATAATTTAATTGCTAAATTCATAGTTATATTCGAAATTCAAGTTCCAACTATTTAAAATCAATTAAATATCACAATTTCAAATGTTTAAATTCTGGGTTGTCACAACTATATACACAGATGCTTGCAAAACTAGGTTGGGAGTAGTTTCGATGCAACATGGAAAAGTTATTGCATATGCAAGTCGACAGCTAAAACCACATGGACAAAATTATGCTATGCATGATTTAGAGCACTTGGCAGTTGTCTTCGCATTAAAGATGTGGAGGCATCATACTTTGGGTGAAAAGTTCGAGTGATATATGGATCACAAATCTTTAAAGTATCTCTTTTCTTAGAAGGACTTGAACTTAAGGCAAAAGTGTTGGCTAAACTTTCGGACGGCTTACAATCTTGAGATTCTGTATATACCAAGGAAAGCTAATGTTGTAGCTTATGTGCTAAGCAGGAATTATGCTATTTTAGCTAATATGGTAGTTTGCTTGACTCTTATCCGACACATTGAGAGTAATCGACAGAGGGACGTTCGTCTTTCCCAATAGCTAGAGCTGCTAGTGAAAATGTTTCATCGGAAAAGTGGCCAGAATTCATGGTAGATGACTGTGGCGTTCTAAAGATGAATGTTTGGTTGTGTGTTAGGGATGTGGATTGAATTAGATAGGAAATTCTGAAAGAGTCTCATCATTCTAAATGATTCATGGTAGATGACTATGGCGTTCTAAGGATGAATGGTCGGTTGTGTGTTTGGGATGTGGATTGAATTCGATAGGAAATTCTGACAGAGTCTCATCATTCTAAAGTAACAATACATCTAGAGGTCACTAAGATGTATTAGGACATGAAAAATACTTTCTGGTGGGAAGGGTGAAAAGAGACGTTGCTATATTTTTAAGTAGATGTGCTAACTACCAGCAGGTAAAGGGAAGTCACCAGAAGATATTCGGATCCCTTCAGCCACTTAGATTCCAAAGTGGAAGTGGGGGCATATTTCTACGGATTTCATCAATGGATTGCCAGGATTGAGGAAAGGTAATGAAGGAATTTTGGTTATTATTGATTGGTTAACCAAGAGCGCCCACTTCTTACTATTTAAGGCAATAAGGATGGCTACTAGTTTAGCTCAGTTATATGTTAAAGAGATTGTTAGGCTTTGTGGCATTCTATGTGATATTGTGAGTGATCAGGATCTGATCTTCACAAGTCGGTTCTAGAAGTATTTGCATGAAGCACTTGGGAAAAACATGAGTCTGAGTACAACTTATCACTCTCAACTAGATGGGAAGACCGAGAGAGTGAATCGTGTTATGAAGGATTTACTTCAAGATTTTGTGCTAGACTTTGGAGGTTCATGGAAGGACCACTTGATATTGGTTGAGTTTGCTTAGAACAACAGTTTTCAGGCAATTATTAGGATGGTGCCTTATAAGGCATTGTATGGAAGGCCTTGTAGGTCTCCATCTTGTTAGTGGAAATAGGAGACTGCTTAGTACTTGGACCAGATATAATTGGTGATGCCACAAATAAGGTAGACTGGATTAGGAAGCACTTAAAGATAGCTCAGAGTCGGCAAAAGAACTATGCAGATTTGAGGCATCGAGATTTGGAGTTCGCAGTTGGGGACTATGTATTCACAAAGTTTCTCCAATAAGAGGCATAACTCAGTTTGGGAAAGGAGGAAAGCTAGCTCCTTGTTTTATTGGACCTTTTAAAATACTCAAGAGGATAGGAACCCTTGCTTATAAAGTTGGATTACAGACTAGATAGTTGGGCGTACATGATCTCTTTCATGAATCCATCTACATAAGTATGTACAAGATCGTACTTTGATTATTTCGCCATCTCAATAGGAGGATGTGAAAGTTGAGCCTGACTTGACAATTATAGGATATCATATTCAAATCGTCGATCGGGATAAGAAACGGTTAAGGACTAAGGTTATGGACTTGGTCAGAGTACAGTGGAGTGAAGATCCCAAAGATTACACTAAGGAGATTTTAGATAGTATGAGCGAAACTTATCTTGAGTTGATGTTAGGATAGTTATTTGTTTGTTTATACGTATCACGTACGCTGTAACGATCCTGATTTTTAAGCTAAATTTAAATTGGTAATCCATTTAATTTTTGAAATTAAATTGTGAATTAATTTGGTATTTTCCAAATTTAATAGATATTTATTTTTTTATTAATATAAATGTATATAAATATGATTTTAAATCGAATTTCTAATTGGAAATTCAGAAATAAATGTTTTGGATAATATATTGATTATAAATTTAATTATGGATTAATTTGAAAATTTGGAATAAATATATATTAGAAGATTGTAAATAAAGGAATTGATTTGAAAATTCAATAAATTATGATTAAAATTTTGATTTGGGATTTAAAAATAAATATGTTAATCTAAGTTAAATTTTTATATATAAAATCAATGTGATTACTTATTTTGGTTTTAAGATCATTTTCCCTAAAAGTTAGATTCAAATATATACACGTATTCAAGCATATATTTATTTATTGGTGTTTTATTAATTTTAAATCAATTTCTTTAAAATTTATATATATATAGGAATACATTAGTTAAATAATGGAAATTGTATTAATTAAATATAAGAAAACATAAAACATATTATTAAAAACTTGTTTCATAAATTTAAATAAAGTAAGGTTTAAAACAAAGTTTATAAAATTATTTAAAAGAGCGATTTAAACATAAATAGGATTGTTTTAACAAGTATAAGTATAAGATTTAAAAATATAATGTATATGTAAATATAAAACTAGACAAGGGTTTAATATAAAATAGTTGTTTATAAATTAAGCAACATATTTAAACATAGGGTTAAAACATAAATCAATAAATTAATTAAAAATTAAAGGCTTAAACAAATTTTATCATATATGAAAAACGTAAAATATATGAAACATGAGATTAACAAGTGTAAAATGGATTTACAGATGGCAAGATGGTTTTATAAAATTTTAATATAACATACTAAGAGAAAAGAAAGCCAAGTTATTCTCAGTTCAAAATTTTCAAACCTGAAAACAAATAAGAGAACAAAAGAAAATCAAAAACATCTTCAAAAATAGAAACAAAAGAAAAAAAATCAATCAAAGCAGTTTTACAAAGCATCTCAAAGCAACAAGATGAGTTTCAATTGCTGGATTAAAAATCTAGTTCGAGCTCAACAATTTCCAGATCTGATTCTACACTAAAACAAAACAGAAGCAAGATCAACTTATTATTCAAGCAAAGATCAGATTCAAACTAGGGAATAGAATTCAAAAACAAAAGCAACTACAAACCTGGAAACCAAAGCAAGCTTACAGTTCAAAAGCAAACAATAAGTTCAAGTCTGAAAACAAGTGCAGATCATCTCAAATCTGATGCATTAAAATAAATTCAACTCAGAAATACAAAGGTCGGGAAAATTCTAGATTAAAAACAAAACCAAAGTTCCTGATTTTATAAAACCTGTCCTCTATTCAAATCAAGGTGAGCAAACCATATTTTTAAAACCTGATGTAACAACCCTAAATTTTGTGATTTATTTTAATTGTTTATTTTCATTATTCTATTTGAAAACTTTATTTTATTTATTAAAATGGATAAATTTTGTTATTTTAAATATAAATTTTAATTTTTTGTAAATTATAATTTCAAATCTGAATAAATAGGATATTTCCAGAAAAGTGGATTTTTGGTCAATCTGGTCAAACTTTGACTTTTAAATTTTAAATTTAAATATTTGAATTCTTGAATTTTATCTTCTATTATGAAAATAAATTTAATTTCAAGAATACTACTTTTCGTTTCGTTGAAATCCAATTTATATTGTAAAGTTATGCTTTTTACAATATTGGGTGTAAATTGATTTATTTTATAAAATTATCTATTTTAGTTTATATAAATGATA
Source organism: Allium cepa (assembly GCA_030765085.1). Classification (NCBI taxonomy): domain Eukaryota; kingdom Viridiplantae; phylum Streptophyta; class Magnoliopsida; order Asparagales; family Amaryllidaceae; genus Allium; species Allium cepa. The sequence continues at coordinate 162,584,241 of CM060939.1, forward strand.
TTTTTATTTTTCAAATCATGTTATAATATGTGTTATATGACATTTTAGGTATATATTTTATTTTAAAACATTTTTAAAGTGATGTTATAATTTTTCCAAAATTTATTGCATTTATTTTCTATTTTTAAAGCCTAGTTTCCATTTTTCTGCTATTTTCTTCATTTAATTATATTTAATTAAGATTTATTTATTTATTTTGTGAATGCATTTTTATTTTTGTGTTCTTATCTTTATTTATAAATATTTTTCAAGTACATAAAAATTTTCCAAAGTTTATTGCATTTATTTTCAAAATTTTAAGACTAGTTTGCATTTTTTGCTGTTTTTCTTAATTAAATTATATATAATTAATATTTATTTTTTTATTTTATTTTTGTTAAATTTTCATGTTTTTATCTATATTTATATACATTTTTCAGTTATTTAAAAATTGCGAAAGAAATGGAGATATTTGAAGAGTTTTTGTGACTTTTGTTATTCTTTGACCTTTTGTATTCACACCTCTTCATTTTCAACCATCACCTTTTCATTTAATTTGCTGCCATAACTCCATTCCTTCAGCCGACCACTTCTCTCATGTTAATTTCATGTGAATTATCTTTCTCATCATCAAAAAAGTTCGGCCTCTTCTTGTGGAAATTTTTTTGGTAATCATTCTTTTCTTTTTCACTTTTCTTCCATTGTTTATGTGAATTTGCATTTGCTCTCTTCACCTTTAGGATCGGCCTGCCATCTCCAGCCACCTTACCGCCTCCACCACCACCTCCTTCTCACCGACCATCCCAAGCCGAGCCATCCCATGATGAAGATCCACCTTAAAATGCACCAAACTCCACTTGTATATGCATAGCCGATCACATCTAGGTTCCACCACCTCAAACTCCACCTTGGCCGCCACTTGCACCACCATCTCCAGCCCCAACCTGACCTGACACCACTGACAGATCATCCCCTGACCCTACCTAAACCTGGTCGTGCCCTCCTTTGCTTTGGCCGAGCCCGTTGGTTGCTTGAAACCATGTGGCATTGCTTAGATTGTGTTGTAGTTCATTCACCATACTTTGCACCATCATCAAACCCATGTTTGGCCGACCCCTATGAACCCAAAGACTAGATCCTGACCCATGCTTAGCCTTTTGTTTCTGACCCTAGGCTGAAGCACAAGTGGTTGAAAGCAAGTGCAAAAACTTTGGTGTTGTTTTGTGCATTCATTTCTAACATCATTTAATTGAATTTGGGTTGGAAACTTATGTCGATTGTTTTGTTTGTTTGAATGTGTTCAAGGTGATTAATCTTGGGCTCTCCCAATCTCGAATCTTTTTCGTGCTATCGTGCCTTCGAAGATCTCAGTTTGTGCATTTGATTTGTTGTCTTCAGCTTATACCAGTGAGTTATTCTCACGAGACAGTTTTATACTTATATAACTAGTAAATCGATCACATTTGAATCTGTAAAATGCATCACCATGTTATATCTGCTATGTTATGATCATATGATGTTCACTGTAACGTCCCACCTCTATACTCACGCTAGCCAAGGACACTACGGAGTAATACCGTCAACTAGCACGAAGAATAAGGCTGTTGAGGAGCGACCATCTGTGTAATTGCCTTGTGCGAGCAACCGTATGTCAGATAGTATAAAAAGAGAAAATCCGACACACTGATACAAACTCAAAGCATCTACACAGTGGCTATATATGATCTTCGAAAAAAATTATAGAAATAATCATAATATAAATCAGTCACAGATATTCATATCACAAGAGAGGAAATAGATATGAATATATAGCACTTAAAAGTGTACATCAGAGTAGTGGTCAAACAAGATCCACAATATCACAAATGAATAGATACAAGTGCTAACAAAAGAATATGTGTACATCAAGGAGTCTCTATCTCAAATGTATATCAACAAAAACTACAAATCTAATGTAGTTAGACAAAAGTCAGATGATGGCTCCATGTAAAGAGTCAAGCAGAAGCACCTGTAACATCTCGGTCTGACCCGAGTATTATTTAATAAGAAAATAATAAACGGATCAGTCTAGCTATAATTATCATATAAAAATGAGATAGAATAAGAGATACGACAAGTACGTATGATAATAATAATGCCATACTGTGATAAGTATGAAATTGACAACAACAAAAATCATACAATATCTCAAGAAAGCTCATAACATCAAAAAGAATGTCATATTCTTTATTTTATTCACCAAACCAAATATATTGACATCATATCGATGCCAATCATAAAACTGACGAAACACAAATTCTAGAAATCATCAACTAGAAATCCAAAAATCACAAAAGGGGGGAGGCCTATCACAAAACGGGAGTATGATAACTCACCAACATGTGTATCACAAATGGAACGCTATTCCATGGTTGCTAACCATAAATTCGAAACATCGATGCAGTACAAACGGTACATCCAATGAATCGAAAAGCCAGGACATCGACGTAGTACAATAACTGTACATCTGATGAACTAAAACTCAAACAATTCGGAACATTGACGCAGTACAATAACGGTACGTCCAATGAATCAAAAAGCGGAGACATTGATGTAGTACAATAACGGTACATCCGGTGAACCGAATATCATAAAAGAACATGGGTCGCTAGCCCATAAAAGAAATGAGACGATGCTCAATAGGACGAGGTACTGTCCCCCACATGGACAAAGAGACATCGCACATTGCTAGTCTAAACCATAAAATATCATCATCGATCATCAAAAAGTGTCAATTACACTACGCTAGTAAATAAATGAGTTTAGCTTCATGTCCCATAACCACTGGCTTAACTTAAATATTTACGAACAAACTGTAAGTCTCCGCTTGAAAATTGTCGCAAGAGATTCAATCGAACAAGTCCAAGAATTAACCAACGAAGTAAACGCAAACGTTTCATACCACTTGTTTTACTAAGCCGTTTAATTAGATTTCTCATACGAGTGAGGTAAAGGTTTGCATATACTAATAGGCTGGAAAACGGTTTTATAAAAAAGTTTGATATTGAAAATAGAGTTGAAATCATCTTTGTGAAAGAGTTTGAATATTTACTACTAGTATAGAAACATTTGAATTTAGAAGTGACAATCCAATGAAATCGATATCAAATCCATCAAAATGGATATACCCAAAAATTCCAAAATAGAAGTCATCAAAGTCGATAATAAATGATAACAACATATCGAAAAACTATGAATCAATAAAAATTGGAATTTCAAGCAAAATAGACGAAATAGGCAAAGTAGGCTGAATACAAGCAGGTCATTCGACTGGCTCTCTGAGAACAGTCAACTGGACCAGACCCTGAAAAACTCTCGGGTTACAGGTCAGTCGACTGGACTCAGAGTGCCAGTCGACTGGTGCCTGTTACCCAGCATTTCTAGCGTATTCCCCAAAGGGGCAAGAACCCAAACGGAGCCAATCGATCGAGCAATTGCAACTAGGGATTTATGCCATGCGACAACCGAGTCCTATAGCTCCTCGACACACTCCAAAAATATGTTCAAACATCAAAGTTAGGATTTTTAAAGATTTGACTTCAAAACACCAAAAATTGAAATATTCACCAATTCAATCCAAACCAAAAGAAAATGCACATGAATAAGTGTTAGAAATTCATACCCAACAATCAAAGATAGTTATAGACATAGATGTGAGATAAAAATCTCACCTTTTACTCAAAACAATGAAGAAGAAGCTATAGAGCAAGGCAAGAACAATCACTCTTCAATTCTAACCCAAGAAGCTTGAATCTAAGCTCAAAAGAAGAACATTTCCTAAATTCGGTTTATGAGTTTCTGAAATTGAAGGTAGAATGAGTTGGAGAAGAAGAAGAGAATGCTTACCAATAGCTTCTCTTTGAATTTGGAGCTATAACTTGAATTTGCAAAGAACCTAGGGATTAGGATTTTAGTTTCCAATCACTTCCTTCATTTTTGATGAAGCTTGAGTGTTAGGAAATGAAAGTGAAGTAACAAAGAGGAGGGGGTGGAGTAATGATATAAGATGAGTTGGGTTAGTGGGCTGAACCCAAAGCCAAACCCAAAGCCCTAAGTGAAAAATAGCAAAATTCACTCAACTCAAAACATATCGATGTTTATACTCAAAAAGGTTGCAAACGGTATTTTGGACTCAATGGAAGTGATCTCGAGATCTAATTCGACGGTTTGCAAAAAGTAGCTTTTCGGACTATAATCCGACTTACGATGAAGTATTTAAATAAAATATTTAAATATTCAATCATAAAATATGTTGGTTGTTTCATTCACTCATGCTTATTTACCTGTTATATCATATATTACTGTTATTTTATGCTGTTATGTTATTTATATCAATTTATCACACTGCAAGTTCCCTTTAGATTAGAATCATTATGGGTTGAAATGATACATACCCGAGCGGACTTTAGAATAGGGGAAAATTGTTATGGGCTGAAATGTTAGGCCTGAACGATTTTCAATTATTTCATTTTACTTGGGACTGCAGGTTTGAAATGATAAAACCCGGGTTTTCTTGTAAATTACGGGTTGAAATGATATATTACCCGTATCACTTTACCTAGTGTAGAAAATGATATACAGACACGTGGTTAAAATATATTTTTCTAAAATTTTTAAAATATTTTAGAAATGTAAACATTATAAAATTTTGCTTTAAACTTAATTAAAAATGAATTTTGTAAAGTATTTTGATTTTTTTGAGAATTTATAAGTGAAATAAATTAATGATAAAGTGGAAATTTGAAATATAAGTTATTTTAGAAATTTGATTTAATTATAAATGAAATTGAAAATTAAATACGAAAATATGATAAATTTATGATATTTTGAATTAAATGAATTTAAAATTATTTTTTAATATATTATGGATTTTGAATAAGTTAAAATGTGAAATAAATGAATATTGAGTTGAATTTTGAAATATAACTTAAATTGGAAAATTGTGAATTTTGTTTAAAAGTGAATTTTGAAGTTATGTAAATAAAATGAAAAATAAGTTAAATTTTGAAATTTAAACTTAAGTGTTAAGTTAAAAATTTAATTAAATGAATTGAAATTGAATGTTGGAATTTAATAAGTGAATTATTATTAAATATTGATTTTTGAATGGAAATTTAACTTTATAAAATCATGAATTTAAGGAAAATTAAATGATGGTTATAAAAGTGAAAAATATACGATTTTATAAGTTTGAAATGGTTTAAACAAAAATTTAATGGTTTGTGTAAGTATAGTGAATATTTGGTATTTAATTAATAGCATTTTGAAATGCTATTATTTTCTTAAGTAAAGGATATTATAGCATTTGTAAATGTTGTAGTTAATATAAATGAACTAAAATGCTAAATTGAATTAAAGGCTATTATAGCACTTTGTAAGTGCTATAATTGTTGAATTTAACTAAGGTTTTATTTGAATTAATATAGCCCTATTACAGCGTTTTGAATGCTGTCTTTTATTAAATTGAATGGTTTTAAAAGTAACTTTCCGTAGCATTTTTCTAAATGCTGCGAAAGTTGAATTTTCATTGTTTTAATAAATTTAAGTGAATAAATGAATTTTGAAAGATTTAAAATATTAGAAATTTAATAATTTAATTATTAAATATAATAACTTTATTTTTATGATTTAAAATGAAGTAATTTGTTTTGAAATATAAACTATTTGAAATGTGTGTTGAAATGGTATCTTATATAAATGAATGTGGTTTGGAAGACACGATATTTTGATATTTCGAAATGGATTTTTGAATGATATTGAATTTTTGAAATGATATTTGATTTCGAAGTATAAAATACCATTTTGAAATCTTAACCACGGGATGTATTTAGTTTAACTGATACTTAAAGGATGGGCGATCCCAAACATCCTTTAAGTTATTGTACATTCTACTACAGTTCACTTGAGTTAGTTTACATTATATAAGTATATATGTCCTGACTCGAGTGTTTTGTATTTTACTTTACGCTCAGGTCAGCCTGCGTATTTACAGCTTAGCTTTGGATTTCTTTCCTGGAGCTAGGAATCGCTGGAGATTCTGCTTGTCCAGTATATGTTCCCTTTCAGTTTCAGTTTTTCTATTTCTGTTATGGTACTCATAAACTGCTTTGTATTTTAGATTTCTATTGTATATGTTTTTTTAGACTGATATTATGTATTATGTTTTGAGAGTTTGTTATAGTAGCTTCATGAACTACTATGGTATTTTAATTTCCGCTGCAAGTTATTCTGATATTTTTGTGTCTGTGATTCTGTGATTGTATTTCATTTGCTCCAAATTTATTTACAATGCGGTATTTTGAGTAAATCAAGTCCGGCATGTGTGGATGCGAATGGCTGAAAATATCGGGTTGTTACAGTTGGTATCAGAGCATTGGTTTTAGGTAAACCATAGCCTGTGGAGCAAAAACTCATTAGAGATAGGGTAGAAATACCATAGAATGAGTGAAATCAATCTCAGAATCCTTTCTTTGTGAGAGAACGTATTTTCAAAGTATCAAATGATTTTCAAATGTTTTTTAAAGTATTTTCAAAGATTATTTTGGTATAAAAATCTTCTTATTTTGAAACCAAGATTTTCTAAGCTTCATTCCATCTGTATCCACCTTGTTAGAAATTTCTTGGTTAGGATTCTTATCGATTAGGATACCTTGAACTTTGGAACACTCCCACTTGTTCTGAAATAAGTCTTATCTTCCCTATTTTATCAATTTTGATTTTGGAGCATTCCATAACTCTACTTTGGAATGACCTCTCTCAAGATCGGTTATTCCGCCAATCTTTGAATGATTTATGAAGGGGTGAAACTTCTTTACAATTGGCATTGATTCACCTAAGATTTCTATATCCTCGGTTTACAATACTATCTATCTCCTGCTCTACCCGGATTCTATCTCTAGCGATCGAATGTTGATTTGCCTTAGATTTCCGAATTGATTATATTCATGAAATCACGGTTGACCGGTTAAGGTCGCCCGCGATTTATATGGGCTTATCCATCTTCTATTAGGTAATAAAATTTAATTATCTTCGTTCGAGCTTATCTTCGAACCAGAATTCTATTTGATTAGAGTCCTCTAAATTTGAATCTCTGTTTGTTTGAATCTAACCTTGAATCATTCTTTGGAAAATTGTGTTTGATTGTATTTTGAATTTGTGCATACATCAAAATTATTATTTTGATAAGGATGACCCTATTTTGTATATAAAGGTGAAATGTTCTCGATAAGGATTATATACCTTTTAAAAATGAAAATTTGACATTTTCGAAAGGATTTGAAATTTTGAAAATTTTATAAGAATTTAACTTATATAAAATGATTTATAACTGAAGTGTTTTGAATTTTGAATTTCGAGGAATCGAACTCCGATGTTTTGAAATCGGTTTTAAGATTTTGGGAAAATATATAATAACAATATGATTTAAAGATATTTTCCGAATAAGAAATGTTTCCAATGTATTCGAATGAATTCCAATGATTTCGAAGAGGTTTCAAAGAAGTTTTTTTTCGAGAAAATAAAAGTCCAGAACCCACTTATGTCGCTGGAAAATAATTTCAGTGATGAATACATGCATTATCGACATTGATTTTCGAGTTTCTGAGTGGGGGAGAGGCCATTCTAGTAGCTTTGTTATGCGAGTGATTTTATAAAACCAAATTTTGATTTCAGATTTTGAAGTATGGTTTGATATTCGAAAGATATATGTATATTTGAAATGATTTAAAGCAAGCCAGTGTTCAGTCCTTGAGATTCAGATTTGTTTTTGTATAACCCTATCTTTGGAATTGGTTTACTGATTTGTTGGTGATTTCCAACTCTTGGATTGAAAATATGACTTCTTCGACTATTTTGTAGGTTCAAGCACTTCCAAATCAAGGTTAACTTGTCAAAGCTAAGAAATTTTGGAAGGTATAGGGTATTTGATAAAGAATATAATTTTATTTTTGTATGATTAAAGTATAAAGTAATATGATTTATATAAGTTGAAACTGTTTGTTGAGTGAAATAAATAAGATTATTTTGAATTATACAGGCATGAAACATAGATTTGAAATGTTTTAATAAAGTATATATATAGAATAATAATCTTTCCAATGGTAAATTGGATTTTTCATATAGAAATAAATAGTTTGAAGGTTTTAAAAAGAGATGGTTTTAAACTTTGTAACCATTTTAGATATTTTGATGATTGAAATGGTTTGGAAATGATTTAAGCTTTATTTGATAAAGAATGTGAATTTGAAATGATAATTGATTTTGATAAATGAATATTTGAAGTTTATATTTGTATGAAAGGATATTTGGTTTACTTGTGATTTGAGTTTATTTAAAATGATGGATGTATGAAATGAATATTTCAAAACTAAGTAATAATGAAGTAAAATTTAAGGTATATGAAATTAAAAAAATTAGTTTTGGAATATGGTATATTTAAGCTTTGAAATATATTAAGATTGGATAGTTTATTTTGTGCATCAAATCTTTAGTTGAAATTTGATAATATTTGAAATGGTTTTGTTGGAAAACTAAATTAAATTGAAACTGATGGTTTGAATTGAATTAAAATTTGGAAATTTTAGATTTGGGTTTAAATTAAATAAATTTGTGAAATGTAAAGAATTAAAGGAATGTTTTATGATTTCAAATGTATGATTTTGAAAAGTTATGATTTTCAAAGTGTAATGATTTCAAGTATGTAACAAATCGCATATTTGTCGATTTTTATATTTAAATATTTTATTTAAATATTTTATCGATACTCGGAATTTAGTCCGAAAAGCTACTTTTTGCATACGGTCGAATTAGGACTCGGGACCACTCCCATTGAGTTTAAAATGCCGTTTGCGACCTTTTTGAGTATAAGCTTCGATATGTTTGGAGAAAGTTGATTTTTGCTACTTTTTCACTTTGGGTTTGGGTTTGGGCTCAGCCCTATGTTTAACTTATACTCAAATCTGAGCCAATCCTCCCCATTCACCCTCACTTTCTCCTCTTTTCAGTTTTAAAACATCAATAGTGGGAGAGATGGGAAATTAAAACTCCAAAGCCCTAGTTTCCATTAGCAAATCCATCTTCTAGCTCCAAACTCAAGAGAACCCATTGGTAAGCTTTCTCTTCATCTTCTCTAACTCATTCTCTCTTTGATTTCAGAAATTTCCTAAACCTAATTTAGGAAATGTTTCTCTTTTAAGCTTAGATTGAAGCTTCTTGAGTTTTTATTGAAGAGGAGTTGATCTTAGCTTGTTTTTAAAAGCTTCTCCTTCATTGATTTGGGTTCAAAGGTGAGATTTTTATCTCACATCTATGCTTATATTTATCTTCGATTGTTAGGTATGAATTCCTAATACTTATTCGTGTGCATTTGCTTTTGGTTTGGATTGATTTGGTGAATATTCCAATTTTTGGTGTTTTGAGTTCAATTCGTTAAAAATCCTAACTTTGATGTTTGAACATGTTTTTGGTGATGCATCGAGGAGCATATAGGGTCGGGTAGTCGATAGGCATAAACCCTTAGCGCCGTTGCTTGAGCGAATGCAATTTGATCGAGTTTGCACCTCTTTTGAAATAGGGCAGGGGAGTGCTGGCAACAGGTTCGGCCGACCGAGCCCCTGGGCCGGTCGACCGACCTGCCACCCAGGCACTTCCTGCCTCTGTTTGGAAGTGCCGGTAACAGGCTTCGGCCGACCGAGCCCCTGGGCCGGTCGACCGACCTGGTGCCCCGTGCACTTCCAACCCCTGGTTCGATCGACCGAGCTCTGTAGCCGGCCGACCGACCTGGTGCATTTTTTCCTATTTCACCTAGTTGTTTGAATTTCCAACTTTAATCGATTCGTGTTGTTTCCTATGTGTTGTTATCATTTGTTATGACTTTGATGACTCCTTTTTAGGGATTTTTGAATATCCATTTTGATGGATTCTTTATCGGATTCGTTGGAGTTTTATTCACATCTTCGTATGTGAATTTTAGTGATTGATTGTTCCTACAATCTTCTTCGTGATTTGTCACTTTAAAAATATAAAGGTTTCTATACTAGTACTAAATATCAAAACTCTTTCTTCAAATGATTTCAACTCTGTACAAAGCTCGTTTCTTGAACTGTTTTCCAATCTATTAGTATACATACAAACCTTTACCTCATTCGCACGAGAAATCTAATTAAACGACTTAGTAAAACGAGCGGTATGAAACGCTTGCGTTTACTTCGTCGGTTAATTCTTGGACTTGTTCGATTGAATCTCTTGTGACAATTTTATAGTGGAGATCTACAGTTTGTTCGTAAATATTTGAGTTAAGCAAGTGGTTATGGGACATGAAGCTAAACTCATATATTTACTAGCTTAGTGTAATTAACACGTCTCGTTGATCATGACGATCATCTTTGTGATTTAGACTAGCAATGTGCGATGTCTCTTTGTCTGCGAGGGAGACTAAACCCCGTTTTGTGGAGTTTCAACTCAAATTGGTGGGGTAGCAACCTATGGTCTTCGGGCCGTTTGTGGAGCTTTGGCTCAATTTGTGATGGTTAGCAACCATGGAATTAGCGTTCCGTTTGTGATACACGTGTTGGTGAGCTTTATGCTCCCGTTTGTGATAGGCCTTCCCCCCTTTTTGTGATTTTTGGATTTCTTGAGATGATTTCTAGAATTTGTGTTTCACCAATTTTCGTGATTTCTATTGATAAGTTTTATCAATATTTGTGCATTGGTGAATTTGTGTGTCATTGACTTTTGTGATTGACATTGATACAATTGTCAATATTTGTGGTTTGATGAACGAAATAAGGAGTATGACGCTTCTTTGATTCTTGTGTAGATTTTGTGATATTGATTAATCTCTTGTTGATTTTCAATTACTTATATATATCACAGCTTGGCATTGTGATTATTATGTGTTTTGTCATATCTCTTACTCTATATCGTTTCATCTGATATTTATAGTTAGACTGATCCGTTTATTATTTTCTTATTAAATGATACTCGGGTCAGACCGAGATGTTACAGGTGCTTCTGCTTGACTTCTCATCCAGGATCATTACTCTGACTTTTGGCAAACTACTTAGATTAGTAGTTTATTTTGTTGTATACACTTGAGATATAGACTCGTAGTTGTATTCTTTTGTATAGCACGTGTTGCTATACTTTTGTATTATTGTGGATCTTTTTGACCACTACTCTGATATACACTTTCATGTGTTAGTGTTAAATTCATATCTATTTCCGCCTTTGTGATATGAATTATCTGTGACTGATTTGTGTTATGTTTATTTCTATATTTGTTTCCGAAGATTATTATAGCCACTGTGTAGTAGCTTTGTGTTTGTATCGGTATGTCGGATTTTCTGCATGTTATACTATCTGACATATCGGTGCTCGCGCAAAGCAATTACACGGATGGTCGCTCCTCAACAGCCTTATTCTCCGTGCTAGTTGACAGCATTACACCGTAGTGTTCTTGGCTAGCGTGGGTATAAAGGTGGGGCGTCACAGCTTGGTATCAGAGCCAAACTTTGGAACAATATGGAATATTATAACAAGGATCATCGTCCTAAGTCCATCTTAGGAGTCGTGCTTTAGGATTTAATTCGAGTCTTCGTACCGATTCATCCTATTTTCCTTATGATTCCTTGTTTATCTATCAAGATTGCTTGATATTCAATTTGGTGAATAACCTTTTTCTTCTTCTTCTTTCTTTCTAAAGGGAGAGAAATGTCTAGACCAGGCCGCCCCAGAGCCGTACCTTCTAGCACTCCACCCCAAGATGGAGATTTTATGACTGCTCAACAGCTTCTTGATTTTGTGACAAATGCTCAAGCAGCTGGAGCTAACCCGGAACCTACTCACCCAAAGTCCGGATTTGCACGCTTGTGCAGCGATTATACTAATTTGGGTGGGGACCCATTCAAAGGTTCCGAAACTATTATTGAAGTACAGGCTTGGCTAAGGTCATGCGATCGAATTTTTTCTCGCATGAATCTTATTGACCTTCACCGAGTTCAGGTGGCCTCTAGTATGCTCCGAGAAAGAGCATTGGACTGGTACGAGCTTCTTAAATCTGAGATTAATGAAGCGGATCTCACCTGGGAGCAATTTCAGGAACGCTTCGAGTTGAAATTCGTACCAGAAGCCGAGAAGGTGACTTTGGCTCGCCGTTTTATAGACCTTGTTCAAGGTGAATCTTCCGTGGCAGATTATGTCGCGTCTTTTGAATCTCTCTCCAAATATGGGGTTGAATACATCAACACCCCATTGAAGAAAAATCAGAGGTTCGTCTATGGCTTAAACAAAAATCTCAAGAAGCCATTACTTCTAAAATTAGAAGTTTCTTTCGACCAACTCATTGATATCGCTCTTCGTTTTGAAGAGGCGGATAGAGAGAATGATGTTGAAGTGGTGGGTTCCAAACCAAACTTCAACAACAACAAGAAAAGGCCCAGTAGATTCAAAGGCCCTTATCCCAATAAGAAAGGGAAGCAAGCGACCTCCGTGGCAAAGACTTCTTCCTTTGGTCGTGGGGAGTGCTATAATTGTGGTTCGAAGGACCATTATGCGAACAAGTGTCCCAAGTCTATCTCTTGTCGCTACTGCAAAGGTCCCGGTCATGTTATATCTTCATGCCCCAAGCTTCAGGGCAAGAAGGAGGGAAAGCTTAATGTTGCTCAAGCCCCTGGCAACACATCTCGTGGCCAAGGTATTTCTCATTCTATTCTGGATGGAATTATTTTATTTCGTGATCATCCTATTCGAGTTCTTTTTGATACGGGTGCGTCCCATTCTTTTATATCAAAAGAACTCGTTGATACTTTTTCTTTGGATGTTTTGTGTTTAATGACTTCTTTGAGAATTGCGAATCCGGTTGGTGGATCCGCAACAATCAGTTTATTGTGTAAAGATGTCAAGATTATTTTGTGTGATTTTTCTTTCCTAGCCGATTTGCATGTCATGCGTTATTTAGGCTTTGGAATGATTTTGGGAATGGATTGGCTTAACCGTTATGAAGCTCATATCCTATGTCCTGAGCGGACTATTCATCTTCGACATCCTCAATCTGTTAATCAGGTTTCTGTTATTCTTAAAGATTCGGATTCTGCTTTGGTTGCATCTTTATATTCTTTAAACCCTCGTGATGACGATGATGATGATGAGGGTGATATTATTTCTCTTATTCATGTCGTTCGTGAATTTTCTGACATATTCGAGCCCGTTTTAGGATTACCACCAAAGCGAGCAATTGAGTTCAGAATTAATCTCATTCCTGGAGCTCAACCTATCACTCGCCCTCCTTATCGTATGTCCAATAAAGAAAACGAGGAGATGCGTAAACAATTATCCGAATTAGAGACGAAGCAATTTATTTGCTCTAGTTCCTCGCCTTGGGGAGCTTCAGCTATTTTTGTAAAGAAATCCGATGGAACACTTAGGCTTTGCGTTGACTACCGCAAGCTTAATGATCTTACTATCAAAAATAAATATCCTTTATCTCGGATTGATGATCTATTCGATCAACTTAGTGGTGCTAGAGTCTTTTCACAATTAGACTTAGCTACTGGATTTCATCAGCTTCGTATTGCAGAGGATAGCATTCCTTTGACATCGTTCCGTACTCGTTATGGATCTTATTAATGGCTTGTTATGCCATTTGGTCTAACGAATGCTGCGGCTTATTTCGTTGACCTTATGAATCGAGTTTTCAAAGATTTTCTCGATCGATTTGTTCTCATCTTTATTGATGATATTCTTGTGTATTCAAAAACCGAGGAGGAGCATGAAAAACATCTTCGGATTGTGTTGGAAACTCTTAGGAGTAATCAATTAAAAGCAAAATATTCTAAATGTCATTTTTGGCAATCTCGTGTGAAGTTTCTCGGTCATATTATTTCCGAATCCGGAATTTTCCGTGGATCCTTCAAAGATTGAAGCGATTCAAGATTGGAAGAGACCGGAGAGTGTGACAGAGATTCGTAGTTTTCTCGGATTGGCGGGCTATTACCGCCGTTTTATCAAAGACTTTTCTAAAATTGCTGTGCCTCTCACTAGGTTAACGAAGAAAGGTGTTAAATACATTTGGTCGAACAAATGTGAAACTTCTTTCCAGAAATTAAAAGAACTCCTTTCTAATGCTCCTATTCTTGTTATTCCCCGAGGGGAATCAAGATTTCGTTGTTTATACCGATGCTAGTCGCGTTGGTTTGGGTGCCGTTCTTATGCAAAAAGAACGTGTTATTGCTTATGCTTCTAGGCAATTAAGGCCTGCCGAGACTAGATATGCCACACATGATTTAGAGCTCGCGGCTATTGTTTTTGCTCTTCTGATTTGGCATCATTATCTTTTAGGAGAGAAATTTGTTCTTTATACCGATCATAAATCCTTGAAGTATTTACTCTCTCAAAAGGAACTTAATTTGGGTCAACAGCGTTGGCTCGAATTTCTTGCACCATATGATCTTGATATTCTTTATACTCTCGGAAAGGGTAATCGTGTCGCCGATGCTCTTAGCCGTAAACAATAAGCTGTTGTTTCTATGATGATATCCGAATGGAACGATCTCGAGATCTTATCCACTTGTGAGATTCGAGAGCGCGTATCTGATTTGTGCTCATCATTTGTTTTATGTAGCCTTGAGGCTCATCCTTCTCTTTTTGACCGCATTCTTGAAGCTCAAAGGCTAGATCCTGAATTGGCTCTTCTTGGCCAAAATATTAAGGATAAAATTGAAATTGAAGGTTTGAAAGACTTTAATATCGATTCTCGTGGCGGCGTTCGGAAATTTGGTAGACTTGTCGTGCCAAATATTGGTGATCTTCGTAAAGATATTTTAGAAGATTCTCATCATTCTAAATTTACCATTCATCCCGGTAGTAGTAAAATGTACGCGGATATGAAGCGACTTTATTATTGGGAGGGAATGAAACTTGACATCGCTAACTTTGTTAAGCGTTGCATGACTTGCCAATTCGTTAAGGCCGAGCATCAAAGGCCCGGTGGGTTATTGCAACCTTTAGAAATTCCAATTTGGAAGTGGGACCAAATTTCCATGGATTTTATAGATGGCCTTCCCCGTTCTCGTTCGGGTCATGATAGCTTATGGGTGATTGTTGATAGACTTACTAAATCTGCCCATTTTATTCCCGTTCGGTCTAACCGAACCGTGCCTCTTTTGGCCAAACTTTTTATTAAAGAAATTGTTAAATTGCATGGAGTTCCTACTTCTATAGTTAGTGATCGTGATCCATTGTTTACTAATGGATTTTGGAAGAGTCTTCAAAAAGCTTTGGGAATGAAGCTTAATTTTAGCACCGCTTATCACCCACAGTCCGATGGACAAACCGAGCGTGTGAATCAAACTCTTGAAGATCTTCTTCGTGCATGTGTTCTTGATTTTGGTGGAAGTTGGGAAGATCATATTTCACTTGTTGAATTTTCCTATAATAATAGCTTCCAATCTAGTATTGGTATGGCACCTTTCGAGGCACTCTATGGAAGGCCATGCCGATCTCCTTCTTGTTGGCTTGAGGCCGGTGAGATGCTGGTTTTAGGTCCAGATTTTATTCGTGATTCCACAGAAAAGATTGATCTTATTCGTCATAGGATGAAAGAAGCCCAGAGTAGACAAAAATCCTATGCCGATAACCGAAGAAGGAGGTTAGAATTTTCTGTGGGAGATCTTGTGTTCATTCGTGTGTCACCTATGAAAGGTGTTGTACGTTTCAGTCGATCGAGAAAATTAGCGCCTTGATATATTGGGCCATTTCCTATCACTGAACGTATTGGTTCCATGGCTTATCGCCTTTTATTACCGGCTCAATTTTCTGCTATCCATGACGTGTTTCACGTTTCTCAACTTCGGAAATGTCTTCGAGATTCCGATTCTGTTCTTGAGCCCGGTGTTGTGGAAGAAGTTGAAGTTTCGCCTAATTTAACTTATGAGCAGCATCCTATTCGAATTATTGCTTCGGAGGTCAAACGTCTTCGAAATAAAGATGTTCCGCTTGTGAAAGTCCAATGGTCTTCAAATACTAAGGATTGTTCTTGGGAGTCTAGAGAGTTCATCGAGCGATCACATCCGGACTTACTTTCCCGTGCTCTTTGAGGTAAACTTCTTATTTCAAACTTCTTTTGTGTTGAATATGCTTTTATGGTTGTTACTATATATCTTCTTCTTAAATATTGCGAGGACGCAATTTCTTTAAGGAGGGGAGTCTGTAACAACCCGCATATTTGTCGATTTTTATATTTAAATATTTTATTTAAATATTTTATCGATACTCAGAATTTAGTCCGAAAAGCTACTTTTTGCATACGGTCGAATTAGGACTCGGGACCACTCCCATTGAGTTTAAAATGCCGTTTGCGACCTTTTTGAGTATAAGCTTCGATATGTTTGGAGAAAGTTGATTTTTGCTACTTTTTCACTTTGGGTTTGGGTTTGGGCTCAGCCCTATGTTTAACTTATACTCAAATCTGAGCCACTCCTCCCCATTCACCCTCACTTTCTCCTCTTTTCAGTTTTAAAACATCAATGGTGGGAGAGATGGGAAATTAAAACTCCAAAGCCCTAGTTTCCATTAGCAAATCCATCTTCTAGCTCCAAACTCAAGAGAACCCATTGGTAAGCTTTCTCTTCATCATCTCCAACTCATTCTCTCTTTGATTTCAGAAATTTCCTAAACCTAATTTAGGAAATGTTTCTCTTTTAAGCTTAGATTGAAGCTTCTTGAGTTGTTATTGAAGAGGAATTGATCTTAGCTTGTTTTTAAAAGCTTCTCCTTCATTGATTTGGGTTCAAAGGTGAGATTTTTATCTCACAACTGTGCTTATATTTATCTTCGATTGTTAGGTATGAATTCCTAACACTTATTCGTGTGCATTTGCTTTTGGTTTGGATTGATTTAGTGAATATTCTAATTTTTGGTGTTTTGAGTTCAATTCGTCAAAAATCCTAACTTTGATGTTTGAACATGTTTTTGGTGATGCATCGAAGAGCATATAGGGCCGGGTAGTCGATAGGCATAAACCCTTAGCACCGTTGCTCGAGCGAATGCAATTTGATCGAGTTTGCACCTCTTTTGAAATAGGGCAGGGGAGTGTTGGCAACAGGTTCGGCCGACCGAGCCCCTGGTCTGGTCGACCGACCTGCTACCCAGACACTTCCTGCCTCTGTTTGGAAGTGCCGGTTACAGGCTTCGGCCGACCGAGCCCCTGGGCCGGTCGACCGACCTGGTGCCCCGTGCACTTCCAACCCCTGGTTCGGTCGACCGAGCTCTGTAGCCGGCCGACCGACCTGGTGCACTTTTGCCTATTTCACCTAGTTGTTTGAATTTCCAACTTTAATCGATTCGTGTTGTTTCCTATGTGTTGTTATCATTTGTTATGACTTTGATGACTCCTTTTTAGGGATTTTTGAATATCCATTTTGATGGATTCTTTTTCGGTTTCGTTGGATTTTTATTCACATCTTCGTATGTGAATTTTAGTGATTGATTGTTCCTACAATCTTCTTCGTGATTTGTCACTTTAAAAATATAAAGTTTTCTATACTAGTACTAAATATCAAAACTCTTTCTTCAAATGATTTCAACTCTGTACAAAGCTCGTTTCTTGAACCGTTTTCCAATCTATTAGTATACATACAAACCTTTACCTCATTTGGATGAGAAATCTAATTAAACGACTTAGTAAAACGAGCGGTATGAAACGCTTGCGTTTACTTCGTCGGTTAATTTTTGGACTTGTTCGATTGAATCTCTTGTGACAATTTTATAGTGGAGATCTACAGTTTGTTCGTAAATATTTGAGTTAAGCAAGTGATTATGGGACATGAAGCTAAACTCATATATTTACTATCTTAGTGTAATTGACACTTCTCGTTGATCATGACGATCATCTTTGTGATTTAGACTAGCAATGTGCGATGTCTCTTTGTCTGCGAGGGAGACTAAACCCCGTTTTGTGGAGTTTCGACTCAAATTGGTGGGGTAGCAACCCATGGTCTTCGGGCCGTTTGTGGAGCTTTGGCTCAATTTGTGATGGTTAGCAACCATGGAATTAGCGTTCCGTTTGTAATACACGTGTTGGTGAGCTTTATGCTCCCGTTTGTGATAGGCCTTCCGCCCCTTTTGTGATTTCTGGATTTCTTGAGATGATTTCTAGAATTTGTGTTTCACCAATTTTCGTGATTTCTATTGATAAGTTTTATCAATATTTGTGCATTGGTGAATTTGTGTGTCATTGACTTTTGTGATTGACATTGATACAATTGTCAATATTTGTGGTTTGATGAACGAAATAAGAAGTATGACGCTTCTTTGATTCTTGTGTAGATTTTGTGATATTGATTAATCTCTTGTTGATTTTCAATTACTTATATATATCACAGCTTGGCATTGTGATTATTATGTGTTTTGTCATATCTCTTACTCTATATCGTTTCATCTGATATTTATAGTTAGACTGATCCGTTTATTATTTTCTTATTAAATAATACTCGGGTCAGACCGAGATGTTACAGGTGCTTCTGCTTGACTTCTCATCCAGGATCATTACTCTGACTTTTGGCAAACTACTTAGATTAGTAGTTTATTTTGTTGTATACACTTGAGATATAGACTCGTAATTGTATTCTTTTGTATAGCGCGTGTTGCTATTCTTTTGTATTATTGTGGATCTTTTTGACCACTACTCTGATATACACTTTCATGTGTTAGTGTTAAATTCATATCTATTTCCGCCTTTGTGATATGAATTATCTGTGACTGATTTATGTTATGTTTATTTCTATATTTGTTTCCGAAGATTGTTATAGCCACTGTGTAGTAGCTTTGTGTTTGTATCGGTATGTCGGATTTTCTGCATGTTATACTATCTGACATATTGGTGCTCGTGCAAAGCAATTACACGGATGGTCGCTCCTCAACAGCCTTATTCTCCATGCTTGTTGACAGCATTACAACGTAGTATTCTTGGCTAGCGTGGGTATAGAGGTGGGGCGTCACAAAGTATTTTGGTTTCGAAAGATTTATAACTTTGAAAGTATGATGATTTTTGAAAGTGATATATGTTTGAAATTGAAGTGAATTTGTTTGACATAAATTTTGTTGATTTGTAAATTTGGATTATTTTCTAAATCTGTTGTTTTAAGAAAATTTGAAACTGAATATATGTAATTATGACGAAATGATTTGGCGAAATCATATATGATTTGAAACTGAATTGATATTGAAATGGTTTGAAATTGAGAACCTTGTTTTACTAAATATTATGATTTGGGAGTTGTCGAACTTATATAAAATGGATTTGTATAGGCATAAAATTGATTTGTATAAGTATGGAATTGATTTGAAAACTATTGATTTGTAACGGTACTCAACTTGTAAATTGAATTCTTATACATAATCGAAGTCTATATAAGTGTGATTTGATATACTATTGATTTGGAAAGTATTCGATTTGAAATGGAATCTTATATATAATGGACTTTAAATAAGTATGATATTTGAAAGTGATTTTGAAAGGTACTATACGATACATATTTCGAAGTAAAGATATGGAAAGTGCCTTCTTCTTGATATTCGCTTTGTGGCCACACTGTGGATTCATTCTATCGATACCATTCTCTATGATTTGGGTTTTTCGGATATGATACTCGAGTGTCCATTGAATTCCATGGCGATCTCCATGGTCTTACGAGCACGACTGCATAGCGCAACTGCCTGGCTGAGAGGGTCTAGGGGTACAGATTGTTTCTTGGGGGATCCAAGCGTAACCATTGTGTATCCTGCAATCTATGTAGTTCGCATTAGTAGCAAAACTGCCTGGCTGAGACGGCCTAGGGGTACGGATTGTTTCCTGGAGGATCCTGGCGTAACCATTGTGTATCCTGCATTCTATTAGTCATCATGGCATAACTCGCAGGGCTGATAAAGCTTACGGATACGGATTGTTTCATGGAGGATCTAGGCGTAACCATTGTGTATCTGCGATCCATGGTTAGACAAATGTTTGGTTTGGTTGATTTGTTTGGATTGTATTTTCCATATCAGTTGTTTTTAAAAGGTTTTTTAGTATTTTCACTGGGTGTTGAAACAAGTCTACTAAGTACTTGAAGAATTCTAGCTTTGCGCCTGATCAACGCATGGCCAGAGTCTGCAGGAACGAAAGTAAACTTGTTAAGACATCGAGATATAAAAGTATTTGGATAAAGTATTGTATAAAGGATATTTTGATCATTTATTTTACTTTTCTAAATAATGTAAAATGTTTTAAATATTGTTTACTTCGAACTATCAAATTTGAATCAAATGACTATTTATCATATTACAAAATGTTTAAAATGTTGTAAATATAAAACTATAAATTGAAATGTCTATGGTTTTAAAATAAGGGTCCATCCTTGTCTTTCAACCTATTTTCCTTCTAGTTATTCCTACCTTTTTCCTCTTCGAGGGTTCTTTCTGCATTATGGGAAGAGTTGGTTCTTTGGCTTATCGTCTGGATTTGCCGAGAAGCTGTCTGGAGTGCATGATGTATTCCACGTCTCACATCTCCTCTAGTATCTTCTTGACCCATCTCTTTTTGGTTCAGCATTCTGCTCTTGATAGTTAGATATTTAGCCTAATCTGACTGTCGAGAGGAAGCCACTTCTTATTGTCGACAGAGGTACGAAGCAGCCAAGAAGGAATCTGTTAGTCTGTTCAAAGTACTATTTAAGTACTGATGATCGAGAATGTACCTAGGAGACGGAGGAGGCCATTTGTGCTTCGAATCTGGAATTTTTTTTTCAATTACTATTTGCTTTTTCTATCTTGCTTTTCCATATTTTCCTTGTTCGTTCTTTTCGAGGATGAAAAGATTTAAGTGGGGGAGAGTGTAACAACCCTGAATTTTGTGATTTATTTTAATTGTTTATTTTGATTATTCTATTTGAAAACTTTATTTTATTTATTAAAATGGATAAATTTTGTTATTTTAAATATAAATTTTAATTTTGTGTGAATTATAATTTCAAATCTGAATAAATTGGATATTTCCAGAAAAGTGGATTTTTGGTCAATCTGGTCAAATTTGACTTTTAAATTTAAAATTTAAATATTTTAATTCTTGAATTTTATCTTATATTATGAAAATAAATTTAATTTCAAGAATACTGCTTTTTATTTCGTTGAAATCCGATTTATATTGTTAAAGTTATGCTTTTTACAATATCGGGTGTAAATTGATTTATTTAATAAATTTATGTATTTTAGTTTATATAAATAATATTTTTATTTTTTCAACCATGTTATAATATGTGTTATATGACATGTTAGGTATACATTTTATTTTCAAACATTTTTAAAGTGATGTTATAATTTTTCCAAAATTTATTGCATTTATTTTCTATTTTTAAAGCCTAGTTTCCATTTTCTGCTATTTTCTTCATTTAATTATATTTAATTAAAATTTATTTATCTATTTTATGAATGAATTTTTATTTTTGTGTTCTTATCTTTATTTATAAATATTTTTCAAGTACATAAAAATTTTCCAAAGTTTATTGCATTTACTTTCAAATTTTTAAGACTAGTTTGCAATTTTTGCTGTTTTTCTTAATTAAATTATATATAATTAATATTTATTTATTTTTGTTTATTTGCTAAATTTTCATGTTTTTATCTGTATTTATATAAAAAAATTCAGTTATTTAAAAATTGCAAAAGAAATGAGATATTTGAAGAGTTTTTAAGACTTTTGTTATTCTTTGACCTTTTGTATTCACACCTCTTCATTTTCATCCATCACCTTTTCATTTAATTTGCTGCCATAACTCCATTCCTTCGGCCTACCACTTCTCTCATATCATTTTCACGTGAATTATCTTTCTCATCATCAAAAAAGTTCGGCCTCTTCTTTGTGGAAAAAAAAAATTGGTAATCTTTCTTTTCTTTTTCACTTTTCTTCCATTGTTTATGTGAATTTGCACTTGCTATCTTCATCTTTAGGATCAGCCTGCCATCTCCAGCCACCTTGCCGCCTCCACCACCACTTGAGCCTGTCACCACCACCTCCTTCTCACTGGCCATTCCAATCCAAGCCATCCCATGATGAATATCCACATTAAAATGCACCAAACTCCACTTGTATATGCAGAGCCGATCACATCTAGGTCCCACCACCTCAAACTCCACCTTCGCCGCAACTAGCATCACCATCTCCAGCCCCAACCTGACCTGACACCACTGACACATCATCCCCTAACCCCACCTGAACCTGGCCGTGCCCTCCTTTGCTTTGGCTGAGCCCATTGGTTGCTTGAAACCATGAGGTATTGCTTAGATTGTGTTGTAGTTCATGCACCATACTTTGGGTTGTAGTTCACCTATGAATCCAAACTATTGATTTGTAAAGGTACCATACCGTGCATTCATTTCTAACATCGTTTAATTGAATTTGGGTTGGAAACTTATGTAGATTGTTTTGTTTGTTTGAATGTGTTCACGGCGATTAATCTTGGGCTCTCCCAATCTCGAATCTTTGTCGGGTTATTGTGCCTTCGAAGATCTCAGTTTGTGCATTTGATTTGCTGTCTTCAGCTTATACCAGTGAGTTATTCTCACCAGACAGTTTTACACATATATAACTAGTAAATTGATCACACATGAATCTGTAAAATGCATCACCATGTTATATCTGCTATGTTATGGTCATATGATGTTCACCCATGATTATTTACCTATTATATCATATATTGCTGTTATTTTATGCTGTTCTGTTATTTATATCAGTTTATCACATTATAAGTTCCCTTTAGATTAGAATCACTATGGGTTGAAATGATACATACCCGAACGGACTTTAGAATAGGCGAAAATCGTTATGGGCTAAAATGATAGGCCTAAACGATTTTCAATTATTTCATTTTACTTGGGACTGCGAGTTTGAAATGATAAAACCCGGGTTTTCTTGTAAATTACGGGTTGGAATGATATATTGCCCGTATCACTTTACCTAGTGTAGAAAATGATATACCGACCCGTGGTTAAAATATTTTTTAAATTTTTTTTAAAATATTTTAGAAATGTAAACATTATGATATTTTGTTTTAGACTTAATTAAAAATGAATTTTGTAAAGTATTTTGATTTTTCTGAGAATTTATAAGTGAAATAAATTAATGATAAAGTGGAAATTTGAAATATAAGTTATTTTAGAAATTTGATTTAATTGTAAATAGAATTTAAAATTATATATGGAAATATGACAAATTTATGATATTTTGAATTAAATGAATTTAAAATGATTTTTAATATATTAATGGATTTTGAATAAGTTAAAATGTGAAATAAATGAATATTGAGTTGAATTTTGAAATATAACTTAAATTGGAAAATTGTGAATTTTGTTTAAAAGTGAATTTTGAAGTTAAGTAAATAAAATGAAAAATAAGTTATATTTTGAATTTAAACTTAAGTGTTAAGTTAAAAATTTAATTATATGAATTGAAATTGAATGTTGGAATTTAATAAGTGAATTATTATTAAATATTGATTTTTGAATGGAAATTTAACTTTATAAAATCATGAATTTAAGGAAAATTAAATGATGGTTATAAAAGTGAAAAATATATGATTTTATAAGTTTGAAATGGTTTAGACAAAAATTAAATGGTTTGTGTAAGTATAGTGAATATTTGGAATTTAATTAATAGCATTTTTAAATGCTATTATTTTCTAAAGTAAAGGATATTACAGCATTTGTAAATGTTGTAGTTAATATAAATGAACTAAAGGTGTAAATTGAATTAAAGGCTATTATAGCACTTTGTAAGTGCTATAATTGTTGAACTTAAGTAAGGTTTTATTTGAATTAATGTGACCCTATTACAGCGTTTTGAATGCTGTCTTTTGTTAAATTGAATTGTTTTAAAAGTAACTTTCCGTAGCATTTTTCTAAATACTGCGAAAGTTGAATTTTCATTGTTTTAATAAATTTAAGTGTATAAATGAATTTTGAAATATTTAAAATTTTGGAAATTTAATAATTTAATTATTAAATATAATAACTTCATTTTTATGATTTAAAATGAAGTAATTTGTTTTGAAATATAAATTATTTAAAATGTGTGTTGAAATGGTATTTTAAATAAATGAATGTGGTTTGGAAGATATGATATTTTGATATTTCGAAATGGATTTTTGAATGATATTGAATTTTTGAAATGATATTTGATTTCGAAGTATAAAATACCATTTTGAAATCTTAACCACGGGATGTGTTTAATTTATAGTTTAACTGATCCTTAAAGGATGGGCGATCCCAAGCTTCCTTTAAGTTATTGTGCATTTCTACTACAGTTCACTTGAGTTGGTTTACATTATATAAGTATATATGTTCTGACTCGAGTGTTTTGTGTTTTACTTTGCGCTTGGGGCAGCCTGAGTATTTACAGCTTAGCTTTGGATTCCTTTCCTTGAGCTAGGAATCACTGGAGATTCTGCTTGTCTAGTATATGTTCCCTTTCAGTTTCATTTTTTCTATTTCTGTTTTGGTATCTATAAACTGCTATGTATTTGAGATTTCTATTGTATATGGTTTTCCAGACTGATATTATGTATAATGTTTTGAGAGTTTGTTATAGTAGCTTCATGAACTACTATGGTATTTTAATTTCCGCTGCGAGTTATTCTGATATTTCTGTGTCTGTGGTTCGGTAATTGTATTTCATTTGCTCCAAATATATTTACAATGCGGTATTTTGAGCAATTCAAGTCCGGCATGTGTGGATGCGAATGGCTGAAAATATCGGGTTGTTACACCTGACCTGCTTAAATTTTTATGCCTATGATGATGTTGTGTTTGAACAAAAAAAAATGTGATGTATATCTATATATATAAAGAGATTAGTATGCATGTCTGGTTATATGCATTACCCCTCTCTTTTTTTCTTTAAGCAAACATTCTTCATAAGGAAAAAAATTCGTATCTCAGGTTATAGATAGATTTTGGTGATGATTGTTAAATAAATGTTGATCATAATAGTATAATACCAATTTTAAAAATAATTTTAAGCAATTAATTTAAGAATTTTTTTAAATTAAGATATTACAATGATAAACCAAAATTTGTCCGAAAATCAAACGATTTAAATTCACATTTTGATTTCATAACTTGATTAGTGATTGAAAATGATAAATTTTGGTGATCAAATTATGATTTTTAAGTTAGAAATTATCGAGAAGTTTCATGTTGAACAGAAAACTCTATTTCATCAATATCTGATCGACGACATTGATTCGTAGATCGAGCCTTATGCCGAAGATAGTTCGCGAGTAGGGAAGTCAATGAAAAATGCTCGTTGAATTTTTAGTATGCTATGGAGGTGGCACGATTGTGATATAGGGTTTACCAACCTAATTTGACTGATGATAGAAACGTGGTGAATTCATCGTCGTGGATGGATCGAGTACTACCGCACCAGAGGGGATTGATGTGTGAGGATGTGACACGTCTTTGGGAGGAGTAGCATCGGTTCTCGAGGTCGGTATCGTTGGTGAAGGGGGGTTTCCGATTTGAATGGTTTGTAGGCATTGGTCAATTGGGTTATATTTTGATTCGCAGGTGATATCTTCGATCTGGGTTGTCGAGTTGAACGGCGAGGTCATCATCGACTTGCTGGAACTAGTGGTGATGGTCGGAGAGACTCCAAAGAACCGTGCACGTGCACGATCATCTTGGGTATCTGATTATTTTGCAGTATGTGGAAGAAGAGGGAAGCTCGAAGCTGGGATCGTGAAATTTTGGTGATGGCTAGAGTGTGCATTCGAGTTCGTACGTGAGAGTGTTTTCAGTTTTCAACATAAATTAAAACAGAGGAAAAGAAAAAAAAGATAACTCGGGGATGTGCTAGGGAAAGACATGATTGGAGCTCGGGGATTTTGGAATTTGGCTCGGGTTTTTAATTTTGAGTATCCAAATTTTAAAATTCGAAAGAAAAATTTGTTCCAAGATTTTAAAAATAAAGGAAACTATAGTTTCGAAGTTTGAAAACAAAATACATTTAGTAACAAATTTTTTCAAAGCTAGTTAGTGATCTGTTTTCAAAGTATAAACAATTGTAAAGTTTCAAAACAAGTTTCAAAAGATTTGATTTTAAAGTTAAATTATGTTTAAAATTGTTTTAGGGTTTTGAGTAATTATATTGGGATATTATTTTAAGCATTCCTTAGTATTTCAAATAGAATTTGATAATGTGATTAAAATAAGTGATTAAGATAAATGGTTCATTTTAAGTTAATTAGGCTTTGAGTAATTAAACGATCGTTTATTAATGTAATTACTTAAAGGTTAATTACTTTAATGTAATTTAAAGTTGATTAATTAATTTGTTATTAAAAGTTAATTAATGATAAGTAAATAAAAGAGTAATTAATTACTTTAAGATAATTAGTTAATTAAAAGTAATTTATTTAAAGTTGATTAATCAAGTGATCAAGGAATAATAAATTAAAGGATTATTAATTAATGTGATTGATCAATTAAGGTAACTAATTTGAGGATAATTAATTAAAGGTTAATTAATTAATGAAAATGATTAAAGATAATCACTTATTGTAATTAATTAAGGATAGTTAATTTAATGGTAATTAATTAAGGGTTAATTAAATTATTAATTTATTTATTAAGAGTAATTAACTAAAGGATAATTAAATAATTAAAGGTTAATTATTTAATGATTAAATGTTATTTAATTTATTAATTAAGGATAATCAATTAATAATTTAAGGTTAATTAATTAATGAATAAAGGTTAATTGATTAAGATGGGTTGTAATTAACTAATATTAATTAACCAGGATTAGCAGTTTATTCATAAGTAATTTATCTGATTTAAATTAATCAGATAATTAATTGATCTTACTTATGGATGTTTAAATCCTATTGAATGTTGAATTGTTTGATATCCCTGATGTGTGATGCTCTGTGATATGAAAGGTATTGATTTGAGCTATGATGAATGTAATTTATTTATCTGTGATGAATTTATATTATTTGTGAATCTGTGAATAAAGATAAGCGTTATAAGATTATACCGCCTATCGATATTGTTGTGTTTGGATTATGATGATTGATGATGTTGCACTATTGTGTAAAACCCCTGGACTACACCATACACACACAAATATGGATTGCATGAGGAAATTGGTTAAGTCACAGATATTTGAATTTAATGGTTTTGAAGTTAAATTTGGAATCAAAATGGTTTTGGAAATGGAATTGGATTGAATATGAAAAGCTTTTGAAAGGAAGTTTGAAATTAAAATGTAGTTTGAATAAGACTATATCTTGTTAAGTTTTGAAATTATTTTGAAAATTTGGTTTGAAAGGTTTATGCAAATTATATATATATATATATATATATATATATATATATATATATATATATATATATATATGGATTTTCAAACTATCTTTAAACTATGTTGAATATATTATTTCAAGAATTTAAATTCAACCCAAGTTTATATTTGAAAGGCTTTAACTTGAGCAAATGTAATTGGATTTTCCTGGAACAAAAACTCTTTGTTGTCAAATAATAATAGCTTTCGAAGAAAGAAAGGATTTCCAATTTTGTTAAAAAGAGTTTAACATTTTAAATGGAATTGTTTCGAAAACTATGAAGGAATCTTTGTGAAATATTTGGTAAACTTTGTTCTCAAACAAAAGAGGATCTCAAAGATAGATCTTTTGTTTAAATATTATGAACGAATCTTTGTAAAAGATTGGTGAACTTTATGAACTGAATCTTTTTAATTAAATATTTGAAAATGGTAATTTGTTTAAACTATTTAAAAGAAAGGTTTTGGGTAATAAGTTGTGACTTAACTAAGATCCCAATATCCATATATTTTTAAATATTGCGCTCATTATTCGGTTTAGCCGAGAGAGGACTTTGAGTCATAAAACCCATTCCGAATAATGATACGATGTTATGGATAGCATTTGAAGATCGGTGGTGAAGACTGGGATTTTCCAAAGCAAAAGGATAACCCGTCGAATGTCTCCGCACCGACTGGTCCCCGGTATAGAGATTTGATCACCCTTTGTGATGGGAAGTCCGGATGTGATTAGAGATTATCCGGATTTGCAAGGGCTTCTTTGTGAAGTGCCTTCTGTTCTGTTCGAACCTGTAACAGACTTGTATGGATGTGTGTCTGACATTACACTTTGAGACGTAAAGCTGGTTTCCATCAAATACATTTCTGTTTGGTGGTGGAGAATTTATTCTCTTAGCTTAACACCCTTCTCTGAGATCTACGAGCTCAGAGGTTATGTAGTTGATGGTTACTAGTGACACATTCCTAATTTGGTAATGTGGTATACGAAGTGTTGCTGATCATTTGTAGATTAAAGCATGGCTTTCGTGTGAAGCGTAGATTTGTGGTCATGACCTCATCGGACCTCACAACCCGAAAATGGTCAAAATAGGAAAGATGCAGCAAGGTTATTTGGGGGTAGTGCCCCTTAGGGTATGTCCATTTCCTTCTGGATAGAGGTGGTATCATGGTATGGAGCCCAGATATTTAACCTATGTGGTTACTGCAAATACATTTCTTTGTGGTTGTTGGTGTCCAGCGCTCGGATAAAGGTTGGTTACGACCCAGAGTTGGCATACTCATATAGTAGTTACCTAGTTACAGAGGTAACCCGGCCTTGTGTTGGCAGAGAGCTGGTTAAGTTCTCGGGGCGCCCCTCCAGAGGCATACACTTGTGGCCCAGGAAGTTTCTTAGCCTGACCATTGTTAGAAATCCAATCACCAATACGAGCCCTTTATGATTGCAGTTGCATAACATACCATTCTTGAATGGTAGCTATAACAGGCATAATATAATGGTACCTATGCTGGCTAAGATTAATATTATACTTACGAAATTATTTTCTACACTATGCACCAATAATAATATTATCAAAAGGGATTTTCGTATCAAGCATGTTTGACTATCATAAGGAGAAATATCCCTAAGTGTGTGATTGCATTGTGTGTGTGCCGGGAGGCCTTATGGTAGTTTCATTTTCCAAAAAGCATTGCGGATTTCTTTAAAAATCTTTTTTTTTCTTTTGATAAAGATAAACTGTTTTTGTTTGGTCATACCAGTCTCATGACTGACCTAGAGTTCATTGTTCCTTTCTTAAACTCTGGGTGCCCACAATTTTCCACACGGGCAGCCTAAAGTTGGGATTTTCAGATAATCAAATAGTAGGTGTAGATTCGATAGCATTCAATCTTTGGATATTGGCAATCGTATGTGGATCGAGTTGCTTCACTTCAACATTGATGGTGGTTCTCGCTTTTTGGTTTGGAGTCTTGCTAGCTTTGGAGCTTTGGCAATGGAGACGCATTCTATTGGATCCTCGCTTTCTCACTTGGAAATTTTATTGGAGTTATCTTTCCGCTGTCGATGGTGGCAAAGTCTAGACCATCCAGTTATGATATTTCTTTCGCTATTATATATTGTGTCTAATATTGTTGTAATCATATTATATCAACTATGGTATATCAATGTTATATATTCATTTTCTTCCGCTGTGTTGTTATACTTAATGTGTTATTAGCTCAGGCAAACCAGATTCGACATTTGAATCTACGGCATTCGAATACAGGTGATATATTCGGTGCCGATTTGCGAAGGACGAGTAAGGGTCGTTATAATTGGTATCAGAGATGAAGGTTGAACTTTAGCTCAGGAGTATAACACATTAGGTAGCCCATAATAGATAGAGATATAAATACCCTAGAATGAGTATATCCCTAAGATATCCATCTGTATGCCTCAGTAAATTCTTTTGCTATCCACTAATAGTGAGTATGAGTGCAAGAAGAGGACGAGATAGGGGACAGGGAAGTACCACTACAAATGGTCAATACAATGCAACAACGGAAACAACTTTCCTATTGATCTGCTTTGATCTTCATCCGATCTCGATTCTATGATGGCTTCGTGGCAGCTCCAGAAAGAAGTTTTGGTGTGATGGTGTCTCTGCGAATCGTTGTTGATAAGTTCCTATCTTGTATTCTCGTTATCAGATTTTCGTTTTAACTTAAATAAATTCTAAATTTTAAATTGAAATAAATTGGTTAATAAAATAGGAAGCTAAAAGCTGAATTTGATTGTATCGATAAAACGATTTAGGTCAAAACCGAACTTGAGAAATTTGTTGAAATTTCTTGTATGGATCAATGTCCGAAGAGGGACAAGTAGGTGTATACTTTGAGATACTCTGACTTGAGTTTGGAATCCATACCTAGTGTTTGAGAATTGCGAAAGATTGAATCTATTTGTTTGTTCTTTTGGGTCCAGAAACATTCTACGAGTGGTTAGTTATCCTTCGAACTAACCAATGCCCTTCCATATTTCGTAGATCTGGTGACCCAAGTATTTCATGAAGTGTTGAACGAGTTTGTTCTCGTATCTATTGGTGATATTCTGATTTGGTAATCCAAATGCAGAATAATCTTCAACTTGATCTGGAAAGCTATATCTTTATCTGTTCTTTAGTCATCTCCCTGTCTAACTAATTTAGGGGACGAAATTTTCTTAAAGGAGGAATCTGTAACGATCCCAATTTTTATGCTAAATTTAAATTGGTAATTAATTTAATTTTTGAAATTAAATTGTGAATTAATTTGGTATTTTCCAAATTTAGTATTTTTATTATTTGTTTATTAATATAAATGTATATAAATATGTTTTTAAATAGAATTTCTAATTGGAAATTCAAAAATAAATGTTTTGGATAATATATTGATTATAAATTTAATTATGGATTAATTTGAAAATTTGAAATAAATATATATTAAAAGATTATAAATAAAGAAATTGATTTGAAAATTCAATAAATTATGAATAAAATTTTGATTTGAGATTTAAAAATAAATATGTTAATCTAAGTTAAATTCTTATATATAAAATTAACGTGATTACTTATTTTGGTTTTAAAATCATTTTCCCTCAAAGTTAGATTCAAATATATACACATATTCATACATATATTTATTTATTAGTGTTTGATTAATTTTAAATCAATTCTTTAAAAGTTATACATATATAGGAATGCATTAGTTAAATAATGGAAATTGTATTAATTGAATATAAGAAAACATAAAACATATTAGTAAAAACTTGTTTCATAAATTTAAATAAATTAAGGTTTAAAAAAAGTTTATAAAATTATTTAAAAGAGGGATTTAAACATAAATAGGAATGTTTTAAACTGTATAAGCATAAGATTTGAAAATATAATGTATATGTAAACATAAAACTAGACAAGGGTTTAACATAAAATAGCTGTTTATAAATTAAGCAACATATTTAAACAAAGGGTTAAAACATAATTCAATAAATTAATTAAAAATTAAGGGTTTAAACACAATTTTAACATATGTGAAAAATGTAAAATATATGAAACATGAGATTAACAAGTGTAAAATGGATTACAAATGGCAAGATGGTTTTATAGAATTTTAAAATAACATACTAAAAGAAAAGAAAGCCAAGTTATTCTCAGTTCAAAATTTTCAAACCTGAAAACAAATAATAGAACAAAAGAAAATCCAAAACATCTTCAAAAATGGAAACAATATAAAAAACCAATCAAAGCAGTTTTACAAAGCATCTCAAGTCTGGGAATTAAAACAAGAATATCAAGCAATAAGATCAGTTTCAATTGCTAGATTAAAAATCTAGTTTGAGCTCAATAATTTCCAGATCTGATTCCAAATTAAAACAAAACAGAAGCAAGATCAACTTAATATTCAAACAAAGATCGGATTCAAACCAGGAAATAAAATTCAAAAACAAAAGCAACTTCAAACCTGGAAACCAAAGAAAGCTTACAATTCAAAAGCAAACAATAAGTTCAAGTCTGAAAATAAGTGCAGATCATCTCAAATCTGATGCATTCAAATAAATTCAACTCAGAAATTCAAAGGTCAAGCAAATTCCAGATTAAAAACAAAACCAAAGTTCCAAATTTTATAAAACCTGTCCTTTGTTCAAATCAAGTTGAGCAAACCATATTTTTAAAACCTGACCTGCTTCAATTTTTATGCATGTGATGATGTTGTGTTTGAAATAAAGAAAATGTGATGCATATCTGTGTATATAAAGAGATAAATATGCATATCTGGGTATATGCATTACCCCTCTCTATTGTTCTTCAAGCAAACATTCTTCATAAGGAAAAAAAATTCATATCTCAGGTTATAAATAGATTTAGGTGATGATTGTTAAATAAAAGTTGATCATAATAGTATAATACCAATTTTTAAAATAATTTTAAGCAATTATTTTAAGCATTTTTTAAAAAATAAGATATTACAGTGATAAACCAAAATTTGTCTAAAAATCAAATGATTTAAATTCACATTTTGATTTTATAACTTGATTAGTGATTGAAAATGATAAATTTTGGTGATAAAATTATGATTTTTAATAGAAATTATCGAGAAATTTCAAGTTGAACAGAAAAATCTATTTCGTCAATATCTGATCAACGACATTGATTCATAGATCGAGCCTTATGCCGAAGATAGTTCATGAGTAGGGAAGTCAAGGAAAAATGCTCGCTGAATTTCTAGTACGCCGTGGAGGTGGCACGACTGTGATATAGGGTTTACCTACCTATTTTGACTGATGATAGAAACGTGGCGAATTCATCATCGTGGATGGATTTAGTACTACCGCACCAAAGGGGATTGATGTATGAGGATGTGACGCGTCTTTGGAAGGAGTAGCATGGGTTCTTGAGGTCGGTACCGTTGGTGAAGGGAGGATTTCCGATTTGAATGGGTTACAAGAATTGGTCGGTTGGGTTAAATTTTGATTCGTAGGTGATATCTTCGATCTTGGTTGTCAAGTTGAACGGTGAGGTCATCGTCGACCTGTTGTAACTAGTGGTGATGGTCGGAGAGACTCCGACGAACTGTGCACATGCACGATCATCTTGGGTATCTGATTATTTTGCAATGTTGTGCTAGAAGAGGGAAGCTCGAAGCTGGGATCGTGAAATTTTGGTGACGGCTCGAGTGTGCATTCGAGTTTGTACGTTTTTTCAGTTTTCAACATAAATTAAAACAGAGGAAAAGAAAAGAAAAAAAAAGATGACTCGGTGGCGTGTTAGGGAAAGACATGGTTGGAGCTCGAGGATTTTCGAATTTGGCTCGGGTTTTTAATTTTGAGTTTCTAGGTTTTAAAATTTGAAAGAAAATTTTTTGCCAAGATTTTAAAAATCAAGAAAAATATAATTTTGATGTTTGAAAACAAAATAAATTTAGTAACAAAGTTTTTCAAAGCTAGTTAGTGATATGTTATCAAAGTATAAATAATTGTCAAGTTCCAAAACAAGTTTCCAAAGATTTGATTTTAAAGTTAAATTATGTTTAAAATTTTTTTAGGTTTTTGAGTAATTATATTGTGATAATTATTTTAAATATTCCTTCGTATTTCAAATAGAATTTGATAATGTGATTAAAATAAGCGATTAAGATAAATGGTTCATCTTAAGTTAATTAAGGCTTTGAGTAATTAAAGGAACATTTATTAATGTAATTACTTAAAGGTTAATTTCTTTAATGTAATTAAAAGTTGATTAATTAGTTTGTTATTAAAATTTAATTAATGATAAGTAAATAAAAGAGTAATTAATTACTTTAAGATAATTAGTTAATTAAAAGTAATTTATTTAAAGTTGATTAATCAAGTGATCAAGGAATAATAAATTAAAGGATAATTAATTAATGTGACTGATCAATTAAGGTAATTAATTTGAGGATAATTAATTAAAGGTTAATTAATTAAAGAAAATTATTAAAGATAATCACTTATTGTAATTAATTAAGGATAATTAATTTAATGGTGATTAATTAAGGGTTAATTAAATTATTAATTTATTTATTAAGATTAATTAATTAAAGGATAATTAAATAATTAAAGGTTAATTATTTAATGATTAAAGTTTGTTTAATTTATTAATTAAGGATAATCAATGAATAATTTAAGGTTAATTAATTAGTGATTAAAGGTTAATTGATTAAGATGGGTTGCAATTAATTAATATTAATTAACCAGGATTAGTAGTTTATTCATAAGTAATTAATCTAATTTAAATTAATCAGATAATTAATTGATCTTACTTATGGATGTTTAAATCCTATTGAATGTTGAATTGTTTGATATCCCTGACGTGTGATGCTTTATGATATGAATGGTATTGATTTGAGCTACGATGAATGTAATTTATTTATCTGTGATGAATTTATATTATTGTAAATCTATGAATGAAGATAAGCATTATAAGATTACACCGCTTATCGATATTGCTGTGTTTGGATTGTGATGATTGATGATGTTGCACTATTGTGTAAAACCCATGGACTACACCATATACACATAAATATGGATTGCACGAGGAAATTGGTTAAGTCACAGATATTTGAATTTAATGGTTTTGAAGTTAAATTTGGAATCAAAATGGTTTTGGATTTAATATGAAAAGCTTTTGAAAGGAAGCTTGAAATTAATTTTTTTTTTTGAATAGGACTATATCTTCTTAAGTTTTGAAATTGTTTTGGAAATTTGGTTTGAAATGTTTATACAAGTTATATAATATATATATATATATGGATTTTCAAACTATCTTTAAAGTATGTTGAATATATTATTTTGAGAATTTAAATTCAACCCAAGTTTATACTTGAAAGGCTTTAACTTGAGCAAATGTAATTGGATTTTCCCGGAATGAAAACTCTTTGTTTTCAAAAAATAATAGCTTTCAAAGAAAGAAAGGATTTCCAGTTTGTTAAAAAGGTTTCAAATTTGAAATGGAATTGTTTCGAAAGCTATGAAGAAATCTTTGTGAGATATTTGGTGAACTTTGTTTTCAAACAAAAGAGGATCTCAAAGATAGATCTTTTATTTAAATATTATGAATGAATCTTTGTAAAAGATTGGTGAACTTTGTGAAGTGTTTTTGTTTAAAGATTTGAAAATGGTAATTTGTTTAAACCATTTAAAAGAAATGTTTTGGGTAATAAGTTGTGACCTAACTAAGATCCCAATATCCATATATTTTTAAATATTGCGCTCATTATTCGGTTTAGCCAGGAGAGGACTTTGTGTCATAAAACCCATTCTGAATAATGATACGACGTTATGGATAACATTTGAAGACCGGGTGGGAAGATCGGGTATTTTCGAAAGCAAAAGGATAACCCGTCAAATGTCTCTGCACTGATTGGTCCTCGGTATAGAGATTTGATCACCCTTTGTGATGGGAAGCCCGGACGTGATTAGAGATTATCCGGATTTGCAAGGGCTTCTTTGTGAAGTGCCATCGGTTCTGTTCGAACCCGGAACAGACTTGTACGGATGTGTGTCTAACATTACACTTTGAGCTATAAAGCTGGTTTCTATCAAATACATTTCTGTTTGGTGGCGGAAAATTTATTCTCTTAGCTTAACACCCTTCTCTGAGACGTACGAGCTTAGAGGTTATGTTGTTGATGGTTACTAGTGATACATTCCCAATTTGGTAATGTGGCATATGAAATGCTGGTGATCATTTGTTGATCAAAGCATGGCTTTTGTGTAAAGTGTAGCTTTGTGGACGTGACCTCATCAGACCTCATAACCCGAAAATGGTCGAAACAGGAAATATGCGGCAAGGTTATTTGGGAGAAGCTCCCCGTGAGGGTATGTCCATTTCCTTTTGGATATAGGTGGTATCATGGTATGGAGCCCAGAAATTTAACCTGTGTGGTTACTGCAAATACATTGCTTTGTGGTTGTTGGTGTCGAGCGCTCGGATAAAGGTTGGTTACGACCGGGTGGTTGCATACTCGTGTAATAGTTACCTAGTTACAGAGATAACCCGTTGGCAGAGAGCTGGCTAAGTTCTCGGG
Organism: Allium cepa; assembly: GCA_030765085.1. NCBI lineage: Eukaryota > Viridiplantae > Streptophyta > Magnoliopsida > Asparagales > Amaryllidaceae > Allium > Allium cepa. The sequence continues at coordinate 162,620,191 of CM060939.1, forward strand.
GCGTCCCTCTGGAGGCGTACCCATATGGCCCAGGAAGTTCCTTAGCCTGACCATTATTGGAAATCCAATCACCAATATGAGCCCCTTACGATTGCAGTTGTATAACCTGCCATTCTTAAATGGTAGCTATAGAAGGCATAATATAATTGTACCTATGCTGGCTAAGATTAATATTATACTTTCGAAATTGTTTTCTGCACTATGCACCTATAATAATATTATCAAAAAGGAAATGCGTATCAAGCATGCTTGAGTATCATAAGGAGAAATCTCCCCCAAGTGTGTGATTGCATTGTGTGTGTGCTGAGAGGCCTTATGGTAGTTTCATTTTCCAAAAAGCATTGCGGATTTCATTAAAAATCTTTTGCTTTGCTTTTAATAAAGATAAACTATTTTTGTTTGCTCATACGAGTCCCATAACTGACCTGGAGTTTATTGTTCCTTTTCTAAACTCTGGGTGTCCACAATTTTCCACACGGGCGGCCTAGAGTTGGGATTTTCAGATAATCAAACAGTAGGTGTAGATTCAATAGCATTCAATCTTTGAATATTGGCAATCGTATCTGGATTGGTTTGCTTCACTTCAGCATTGATGGTGGTTCTCACTTTTTGGTTTGGAGCCTTCCTAGCTTTGGAGCTTTACTAATGGAGATGCATTCTATTGGATCCTCGCTTTCTCATTTAGAAATTTTATTGGAGTTATCCTTCTGCTGTCGATGGTTGCAATGTCTAGACCATCCAGTTATGATATTTCTTCCGCCGTTATATATTGTGTTTGATATGGTTGTAATCATATTGCATCAAATGTGGTATATCAATGTTATATATTCATTTTCTTCTGCTGTGTTGTTATACTTAGTGTGTTATAAGCTCCGGCGAAACAGATTCGACGTTTGAATCTGCGGCATTCGAATACGGGTGATGTATTCGATGCCAATTTTCGAAGGCCGAGTCAGGGTCGTTATATATACACTGTTCTGAGATAGTGGCATAATGTGTATTTGTTGTATGGATTTCTTAATATATATATATATATATATATATATATATATATATATATATATATATATGCCTGTTTTGAGTTATTTTGAGTTATCTCCTTAAATGTTAATTTTGGGGATGAAACTCTAGGGAGAAAAAAGATCCGCGATTTAATCACTTTGAAATATGGATATTTAATATATTTTTCAATAATTAAATAATGACTTTTGATATAAAACTCTTTTAAATAATAACTAATAATGGTGAAATGGATTACAAATTTTGTTTACAAAAATATTTAGTTCGAAGAGAAATCAAAAACATGACTGGAGATCATTTTCCAAATTTTCGACATTTCATTTTTCAAAAGTTGTCGGAAACGTTGTTAACTGTGACGCCCCACCTCTATACCCACGCTAGCAAAGAGTATTAATAGATAATACCGTCTGCTAACACGGAGAATAAGGCTGTTTAGGAGCGACCATCTATAGCCTTGCTTTAATTATCTATTGAATACATCGACAATTGCCTTACCAAGCAGATCGACATATCCAATGAATTCTTAAAACAAAACCATAGGTGGCTAGAGGATCTATCAGAACAGAATATAACAACTCAAATGCAATATACATCACAGAACAGTAAACCATCATATACACATATACTGATACATAGCAGAGTATACAAAATAATACATGTCAAGTGGTATAGCAAACCACAATATACAGACGAGTTCACAAGAATAAATATCAGAGTTACAACATAATAGGACTACACAAAAGCTATGACAAAAAGAAGCTAGCGAAGTAGTCCATGCGGAAGCAAAATAGGCTAAGTCCAAAGTACCTAACCTGAAACATCTCGGCCTGACCCGAGTATAAAATACACGGGTCAGTCTAGCTAAACAAATCAGTTAGATAAACTGAACAACAATAAACCTGCAAGGTTACAAAGTATAACAAATATCTCTAAAAGAGATAACACAATCATCAACAAAAGATGAATCATATAGAACAAGCCTCATATCATCGGCGACATAGATAAACAAAGGATACAATTATCCCAAATCAAGCCAAAAGGCAAATAACAAATACCCATAAGGTATACAAGTTCCACAAGGTAATCGCTACACATCATGCGGCTCAAAAAGACCAACACCGAAGGGCGATACCAAGGGAATATACATATTAATGAAACATCATAAAATTGCTCGAGCTCGGTACTGTATAAACAAGGATCCATGAGCCCCAAGACTCCAAACCCAATATCACCCATGCGGCTCATAACGACCAACATAGAAAGCGATACTATAGGGCACCCCAATATCACCCATGCGGCTCATAATGACCAACATAGAAAGCGATACTATAGGGCAACAAACCCGAAGGCACAAACCCGAAGGCACATACCCGAAGGCAACAAACCGTAGTGGTGAAGGTCAGAGACCCAGTACTGGACACCACTAACTGGCGGAATGTGTCACAACTCTCGAAAAGGAATCCAAAAAGTGTTAACGTATGTCCCATAACCACTCGTTCGCACTAAACGGTTTACTATCCGTCAGCCACTTTCACACTCAAAGCAGTACAAAGTTTACCTCATATCATCGATAAACCAAACCCGAAGGTCAAAACGATCAATCGAATAGGTCGGGGACTAATCGGAAAGATAAACACACAGATTCATGGTCCATGTTTTGCCTAACCACTTAGTCACCCTTCCACTTCGCTCGAAGTGCGAAATTGTGCCTGTGTTTTAAATAGAATTTATAAATCGGAGAAGCGAACTTTTAATACGATTTAAAGAAATCATTTATAAAACTCGTGAATGAATTCAAAAGGGAATCATTAAGGTCAAATATGCATAAACAACTAGTTGGAATCAATTTAAATCTATAAAAGTGGGAATTACAAACAAATAGGCACATTAGGCAAAATGAGGCAGGTCAGTCGACTAGTTCACTACAGTCAGTCGACTGATCCAGAGACATAAAAATCCCATTTCATGCATTCAGTCGACTGACTAAAATGGCCAGTCGACTGGTTGCAGGAAACAGATACTTCTTGTCTCTGTTTACGGCCTTGATACGCCAATTGGCTACAGCCAGTCGACTGACTGCAGAAGGTCAGTCGACTGACTGAGCCTTATGGCTGTATCTCAGCCTTTCTAATGAAGGAAACACTCCTTCAAAATGCAATCGACGAGCAACGGCGCTAGGGAATTATGCCCGACGACAACCCAGCGCTATTGGCTCTCTTACACAACTCCAAACACATGATCAAACCTCATACTATGATTCTAGAGTTTTATACTTCCAAAACACCAAAATTTGCAATTTTCATAAAACCAATCCGAATCATAAGCAATTGCACATAAATAATCGTTGGGAATTCATAGCTAACAACCCAACATAGTTGTAAACATAGATGTGAGATAAAAATCTCACCTTCTAATTCAAAAACAAAGAAGAAGGAGTTCAATTTGTAAGGAGAAGACCAACAAATCTCCACTTCAACTCTACTAGCTTCAATCTAAGAATAATACAAGTATTTTCCTAAATTAGGTTTAGGAAATTTCTGAGATTGAAGAGAGAAAGAGATAGAGAAGATGAAGAGGAGCTTACCAATGGCTTCTCTATGATTTTGGAGCAAGAATTTGGAGTTTGTAAATGGAATTAGGGCTTGCAAATTTCTATTTCTCTTTCCCTTCCACCATTTTCAGTTTTTGCTTGAGAAATGAAATGAAATGGAGATGAATGAAGAGAAGGGGCTGAGTTAGAGGGTTAAGTGGAGATTGGGGCTGAACCCAAACCCAAAACCCAATAGAAAAAGGGTCAAAATTTCACAAACTCCAAACATATCAAAGATTATACTCAAAAAGATCGCAAACGCCATTTTAGAACCAATGGAGGTAGTTCCGAGCTCCAATTCGGCCGTTTGCAAAAAGTAACATTTTGGACTCCAAAAATCCGACTAACGGTGCTATATTTAGATTAAACATTTAAATATAAAATCGTTAAATATGCGGGTTGTTACAGATCTCCCCTCCTTACAAAATTGCGTCCCCGCAATTCCTAGAGACGGTATTTGTAACAACTACATACATACACATTCAAAAGAAAAGGAAATAAGCTTGAGATGAAAAGACATTCTCACCGTTTCAAAGTAAAGATAGAAAATCCGGATAAGATCGCTCAAAAAAAAACTCTCTGGTTTCCCAAGTACAGTCATTAGGATTAGCGGACCATTGAACTTTAACGAGCGGCACGTCCTTGTTTCGAAGGTGTCGCACCTCCGTGTCAAGTATGCGCATTGGCTATTGTACAATAGATAAGTCCGGTGAGACCTCAAGCTCATGCAAGTCAGGAGAAGTAATAACAGAATCCGATTCCTGAAGACACTTCTGAAGTTGCGAGACATGAAACACGTCATGAATACCAGATAAATGAGCTGAAAGTGAAACTCTATAAGCCACAGGGTCAATACATTCAGTAATAGAAAATGGTCCTATATAACGAGGAGCCAATTTCCCAGTCATACTGAAGCGCATAACCCCATTCAAAGGAGAAACACGAATAAAAACAAGATCGCCGATCGAGAGCTCGAGAGGCTTCCTACGGTTGTCCGCGTAGGATTTCTGGCGACTCTATGCCTCTTTCATTCTCAATCGAATAAGATCAATTTTCTCGGAAGAATCACGAATAAAATCTGGACCGAGAATATGCTTCTCCCCAGATTCCAACCAACAAGAAGGTGATTGACAAGGCCTTCCGTACTAGGCTTCGAAAGAGCCATACCAATACTAGACTGAAACTATTATTGCAGGAGAACTCTAAAAGAGGTAGGTGATTCTCCTAACAACCACAAACATACCAACTCAAAGAATAACAGAATAAAAAGTTCACCATAAAGAGCACGAGAGGATAAGTCCGAACTTGCTTGCTCAGAGAATTCTATGGATTCCTAACCTCAAAATAATTTGGAACGCCGACGTGGTACAAACAATACGTCAAATGAACCAAAGCTCAACAAAAGTGAAGTACAACAAAACATCCGATGAACTTGGTAAAAAGATCATTCCATTCGGACATCGGCAAAGAAACAATCATCTGTTGCTTACAACTAAATGCATTGGCAACACGATCCCCTTTTTGAGAATAAAATATCAAGATCATAAGATGCTAGGAACTCGAACTAACATTAAGTTCCATATGAGAAGATAAACATTTCACAAGTATGATTGGTGAGGAGAGCAAAATCCCTCACTCAAAAGTAATGATGCTAAATACAAAACGCGAAAACAATAGCCGCGAGCATTAGATCATAGGTGGCATATCTAGTCTCGGTAAGCTTTAATGGTTTAGATACATAGGTGATAGCATGTTCTCCTTTGCAAGGGAACGACATCCAAACCAATACGATTAGCATTGATACAAAAGATAAGGTCTCGGTTCCCTTCGGGAACTACAAGAATAAGAGAGTATCGAACAAGAATTCTTTCAAATAATATCCTTCCCCGAAAAACTAAAACTTTCAAAATCACAATTATCTTTATGTAATTATATATATATATTTTAAATTTTTGTTTTTCAAATCAATTTTATTGTGTCAAATTGTCTCATCAAAGCGTTTAGGAGATTCCTATCGAAAACGTTGATCAAGCGCATCGACCAGAATTCTTAAAGCGCTCAATGGGCAATACAATCACAAAACCATCTTCTATATGACAAACATGTTTCCAAAAACTTTTGAAAATTCTCTTTGTTTGTTTTAAGAACAACAATCCCATTTGTACTTATAAATAAATCTTATGGAAAAGATTTGCAAAAATTTTAGATTGCTAATTCCATTCAAAATCAACAAATACAAAAATGGAATCATCAAGATATTCATAGAATACTCGATTCATAAAATGGATGAAATGAGCTAGACAAAGGGAATGACATAACAAATCATTCATAAGAATTACAACGAGTGCGGAGAGCGGTAAGTGGAATTCTAACTTCCGCAACTCGTAGTCAAATGAAAACCGGTGGTAAGGTCGAGCTAAAAACACCTTAACACTACAGCAAAAGATTGCTTAGGTGATAATCATAAGACAAGACTAGAAATACCAGAAAATTCTCAAACTACAAGAATGAGAGAAACAACACTTTCCTCATCATGAGGACTTAAAGAAAAATGATACCATCAAATTGGAAATCGAAATCACAAAGAAAGATAGAAATCTGTTTAACAGATTGAAAATGTTGAGGATGAATAGACCACTCGGGATATAGGATATGGCTTCATAATAATTAAGTCAATCCTTTCAAAAATATCAATTCCAAAGCCTAAGTAACGCATAACATGCAAATTGGCTCGGAAAGAAAAATCACATAAAATGATCTCGACATCAATACAAGCAAATTGAGCGTTGCGGATCCACCAATTCGGATTCGCAATTCTCAAAGAAGTAACCATACAAGAAACATCCAAAGACAAAGAGCTTCTTCGATACGAAAGAATGTGAAGCACCCGTACCGAAGAGAACTCAAATACAATAGAACCTTCCTAAACAGATGGAGATGTACCTTTTCCCCGAGAAGAACCTCCAGAAGCATCCGCTATATTTAGTTTTCCAGACAGAAGATTGCTTGGAGCAATAGGACAAGTGGAACTACGATGGCCTTCCTTCTTGCAGTAGCGGTAGAAGAGAGGCTTAGGACAAGCTCGAATCATATGATCAGATGAACCACAATTGAAACACTTCCTAATGGAAGGTGTTCCAGCAGACTGAGACTCAGTTCCAACATGCTTTTTCTTCTTGGAAGGGAAAAATTTCCGCTTATCGAATGGAAACTGCCTCTTGTTGGTGTTCTTGCGAACCTCAACATCATTCCCACAATCACACTCCTTCCCGAAGGCTTCGAGATGAAGTGCCGAATCAACCAACTCTTCAAAGGAAAGCTTAAGCTGGAGCATTAAGGACTTCTTAAGACATTTCTTAAGACCAGATACCAACTTCAGATTCTTCCTATACGAGGTACTAATGAATTCAAGACCATACTTAGATAAGGCCTCGAAAGATGCAACATATTCAGAAACGGAAGACTCCCCTTGCTTCAATTCAAGAAAGCGTTGGGACAACAAAGCTTTCTCAGATTCAGGAACGAACTTGAGTTCGAATCGTTCCCGAAACTGAGTCCAAGAAAGAGCAGACTCAACAAATTCAGCTAAAAGGAGCTCGTACCAATCAAGGGCACGCTTTAGCAATAAGCTAGAAGTTACAAGATCTCGATCATGGTTAGAAAGATCCATGCGAGAGAGAACATGCTCGTACATGCGAATCCAAGCTTGGACCTCAAGAACAATCTCAGAGCCTTTAAATGGCTTCCCTCCAAGATGAGAAAAATCACTGCACAAACGTGCGAAGGTGGTCTTGCACGGAGGAGATGTTCGAGTAGGAGCCGGAGGCTGTGTGCTCCTAAACCACTCCAAAATCTGATCGGCAGACATATAAACGCCATCCGGATGTGAGCCACAAGATTGCTCAGCATCCGAGCGTCGTCCTCCGTCTCTTCCAGCCATAAGCTGAAAGTTAAGGTAAGGTAAAGATTATTCCCAAGGTAGATAATTCAAAATGGAATACTACGGAATTTAAATGCATTCCTAGACATATTCCCAAATCCTATCTAACCTTTGATGGTAGAAGGAATAGAGAGGCACGATGATTCAAAGATTTGTATCACTTATCACACTCTGATGTATCGTAATATGTGCTCTATTATGTGTTTATCATATTTTGTTCTGAACCTGGCTTTGATACCACGCTGTGACGCCCCACCTCTATACCCACGCTAGCAAAGAGTATTAATAGATAATACCGTCTGCTAACACGGAGAATAAGGCTGTTTAGGAGCGACCATCTATAGCCTTGCTTTAATTATCTATTGAATACATCGATAATTGCCTTACCAAGCAGATCGACATATCCAATGAATTCTTAAAACAAAACCATAGGTGGCTAGAGGATCTATCAGAACAGAATATAACAACTCAAATGCAATATACATCACAGAATAGTAAACCATCATATACACATATACTGATACATAGCAGAGTATACAAAATAATACATGTCAAGTGGTATAGCAAACCACAATATACAGACGAGTTCACAAGAATAAATATCAGAGTTACAACATAATAGGACTACACAAAAGCTATGACAAAAAGAAGCTAGCGAAGTAGTCTATGCGGAAGCAAAATAGGCTAAGTCCAAAGTACCTAACCTGAAACATCTCGGCCTGACCCGAGTATAAAATACACGGGTCAGTCTAGCTAAACAAATCAGTTAGATAAACTGAACAACAATAAACCTTCAAGGTTACAAAGTATAACAAATATCTCTAAAAGAGATAACACAATCATCAACAAAAGATGAATCATATAGAACAAGCCTCATATCATCGGCGATATAGATAAACAAAGGATACAATTATCCCAAATCAAGCCAAAAGGCAAATAACAAATACCCATAAGGTATACAAGTTCCACAAGTTAATCGCTACACATCATGCGGCTCAAAAAGACCAACATCGAAGGGCGATACCAAGGGAATATACATATTATTGAAACATCATAAAATTGCTCGAGCTCCGTACTGTATAAACAAGGATCCATGAGCCCGAAGACTCCAAACCCAATATCACCCATGCGGCTCATAACGACCAACATAGAAAGTGATACTATAGGGCACCCCAATATCACCCACGCGGCTCATAACGACCAACATAGAAAGCGATACTATAGGGCAACAAACCCGAAGGCACATACCCGAAGGCAACAAACCATAGTGGTGAAGGTCAGAGACCCAGTACTGGACACCACTAACTGGCAGAATGTGTCACAACTCTCGAAAAGGAATCTGAAAAGTGTTAACGTATGTCCCATAACCACTCGTTCGCACTAAACGGTTTACTATCCGTCAACCACTTTCACACTCAAAGCAGTACAAAGTTTACCTCATATCATCGATAAACCAAACCCGAAGGTCAAAACGATCAATCGAATAGGTCGGGGACTAATCGAAAAGATAAACACACAGATTCATGGTCCGTGTTTTGCCTAACCATTTAATCACCCTTCCACTTCGCTCGAAGTGCGAAATTGTGCGTGTGTTTTAAATAGAATTTATAAATCGGAGAAGCGAACTTTTAATACGATTTAAAGAAATCATTTATAAAACTCGTGAATGAATTCAAAAGGGAATCATTAAGGTCGAATATGCATAAACAACTAGTTGGAATCAATTTAAATCTATAAAAGTGCGAATTACAAACAAATAGGAACATTAGGCAAAATGAGGCAGGTCAGTCGACTGGTTCACTGTAGTCAGTCGACTGATCCAGAGACATAAAAATCCCATTTCCTGCATTCAGTCGACTGACTAAAATGGCCAGTCGACTGGTTGCAGGAAACAGAGACTTCTTGTCTCTGTTTACGACCTTGATACACCAATTGGCTACAGCCAGTCTACTGACTGCAGAAGGTCAGTCGACTGACTGAGCCTTATGGCTGTATCTCAGCCTTTCTAATGAAGGAAACACTCCTTCAAAATGCAATCGACGAGCAACGACGCTAGGGAATTATGCCCGAAAACAACCCAGCGCTATTGGCTCTCTTACACAACTCCAACCACATGATCAAACCTCAAACTATGATTCTAGAGTTTTATACTTCCAAAACACCAAAATTTGCAATTTTCATAAAACCAATCCGAATCATAGGCAATTGCACATAAATAATTATTGGGAATTCATACCTAACAACCCAACATAGTTGTAAACATAGATGTGAGATAAAAATCTCACCTTCTAATTCAAAAACAAAGAAGAAGGAGTTCAATTTGCAAGGAGAAGACCAACAAATCTCCACTTCAACTCTACTAGCTTCAATCTAAGAATAATACAAGTATTTTCCTAAATTAGGTTTAGGAAATTTCTGAGATTGAAGAGAGAAAGAGATAGAGAAGATGAAGAGGAGCTTACCAATGGCTTCTCTATGATTTTGGAGCAAGAATTTGGAGTTTGTAAATGGAATTAGGGCTTGCAAATTTCTATTTCTCTTTCCCTTCCACCATTTTCAGTTTTTGCTTGAGAAATGAAATGAAATGGAGATGAATGAAGAGAAGGGGCTGAGTTAGAGGGTTAAGTGGAGATTGGGGCTGAACCCAAACCCAAAACCCAATAAAAAAGGGTCAAAATTTCACAAACTCCAAACATATCAAAGATTATACTCAAAAAGATCGCAAACGCCATTTTGGAACCAATGGAGGTAGTTCCGAGCTCCAATTCGGCCGTTTGCAAAAAGTAACATTTCGGACTCCAAAAATCCGACTAACGACGCTATATTTAAATTAAACATTTAAATATAAAATCGTTAAATATGCGGGTTGTTACATTAACTCTTTAGTATAAATATTTGCATTCATTTATAAATAAGTTCGCGCATTTTAGAAATGTAAATGTATACTTAAGCTTAATAAAATGATAATAAGATTTTTAAGAAATAGTTTAAATTTTTTTTGAAATACAAATGGAAAAGTTTCCATAACACATCACTTCATCAAAAACACTAATTACATAAGCCATAAATGCATATTGGCTCAATAAATGAAGGGGGACATGGTACATGTAAGCAACAAAGAGAGGGGAGAGAAGGTGATTATGTGGAAAGCATTAAGTGGAGGGCATGGTACTAAGGTAAGTTTGGTAATTTAAGAAATCCCCTTTGTATATAACCAAATTCTTAGTTTGTTTTCTCATTTTCCATTCATTTCTATCTACTTTAGTCTTTCTCCAAGCCATTGAGAAATACTTTCATGTCTTCAATGAATTTCTAAAACTTTAAAAAAAACCTAATTTTCATTCACTTATAAAACTCTTAAGCATCATTTGACAGCCTTCCATCCACTTCTCCTTGCCAAAACAAGTCCATACACATAATTTTTAACTGCCTAGCCCACTTTATGCTATGGCTGAACCAACTAGCTCTATTTAAGGACCAAAAGTCTACTTTTTACAAAAAGATACTCCATCCGTGTGACGATTTCAAGTTTGGTTCAAATTTGTGTTCATTTCGACAAGTAAAGCTTGCCTTTTAAACTAAAGTTTTTGAACTTTATTTTCTTCATATTATAGTGACTATTTTATTTGCCTGGATAGTAATATCTGGATGTAATGTTGTTGACTTGATTGTGCTTTAAAAAGATGACATCTTTAGTAGGTAGTAAGCACTTAAAATTAGTTGTAAAGTTCGAAGTAAAATTGCATAAGTAATGCCTTCTTTATGTTCATGAATATTGTTTACTTTGTGTATATGTCCTACTTATGTTATATGATGCGATGCTTGGATGAAATCAATATGAGATGAAAGTAGTTATAGAATGTCCGTATAGAGGATATCGCTATATCGATACTTTTGAAAAATACCGTCGCATCAAAACCTTTTGGTTTAATCTTGTGCTTGGGTTATGTTTTACAAAGTTAGTTAAGTCTTTGAATAATGATGGATTTAAATTAGTTAACTATTTTAATAATGATTTTAAATTTAATTGATTATTTTAATTAGTGATGATTAAGGTTAATTAATTATCTTAATAACGATGAGTTTAACATTAATTAATTACTTTGTTAATAATACTTAAAATTAATTAATCGTTTTTTCTAATAATGTTCTAAGGTTAATTAATCATTTAATAAAGATGGATTCAAGTTAATTAATCATTTTAATTAACGGTGTTAAAATTAATTAACCCACTAATTAATAACTTCTAAAGTGAATTAATTAGTTTAAATTTAACTAATCTTTTTCTTTAATGACGTTTTAATTAATTAATCATTTTTAATTAATAATGTTTAAATTTAATTAATTAATTCAAATAATGATAAGCGATTAACCCTTTTTAATTAGTGAAATTAATTATTGAAGTTTAAAGATAATAATCATTCTTATTAATGATAGTTAGAACTAATTAACCAATTGAATAAGGATGTTTTAAATTATTAAATCTTTTGATAATGGACTTTTAAAGTTAATGAAACATTTTAACAATGTTGTTTAATGTTAATACTTCTGAAGTGAAACTCAAGCACAAAGTCAGTTTTAAACTTAAAGCATTGATTCATTCATGGAAATGAATTAATTTCCGTAAAGCGATATCACTTATATGAAAAGCATTTAGCTGTGTACTTAACACCAAACGTCAAAGAGGGAGACTCGTCTCTACCCCAAAAGTTAAGAATACACCGAGACCTGACTTTGAGGTAACATTACCTCAACTTGTTCTAAATAATTGTTACCCAAGGGATAGTACAAGTTTAAAATCTACGAGTGGTGATGAGTGTACAAGATTTAGTTTCCATATATGATCATTTTGTTATCTTCGATAGTCGGTTTGTCGACTATCAATTACCTCAGCCTTATTTATTTTTTGTCAGTCATTTTAGCTTTGTTATCCTTTTTTGGAAATGATTAAATCCAAAGAACGAGTGAGGGCCAAGCAATGTGGGGTTACTCCTATTAGGGTACTATCACATCTACACTAGATTTGGTTCAGATATTTGGGCACAAAGATTTGAAATACTCGAATACTTGGTAACAGTTGGTAGAGTTTGGCTTGGAGGATTCCGAGAGAGATTGGAAAGTATATTTCTAAAGATATCCTTCGGTGGGTGGGTGCATCCTCCTAGTCATTGTTGGAAAATTTACTTTTCCCTTGTTGATTCGAATCTTATAATTTTTTTTCTTAATTGCATCAGGAAGTGTCCTGCACTCTTCGTGATGTTTAATAATTCGTATCCATTCTTTACATTTGGATGTTGTTCTTATAAGAGGAAACCCGTTCCATGTTTGGCGGCGTGGTCTCACATGCTTTTTTTAATTACACTTATTGTTTTAGAGTTTTACTCTTACCAAACACATTGTCTAACTCGAGTTGTTTATTTTCCTAAACTCTCAGATACACCTTTTTATCCGAGTATTCCGAGAGTGGCAGGTCTTTTATGGGCTTTTTTAAAGACGACATTTGAGAAGGGGGCCTTATCTATTTAATTGTGTATTTTTGATGTTTGTATAATTCATGAAAGTGTATTTAGGTTTTTGTATGCATAAAGACAGGTTGTTATAACTGCCTAAGCTGATAGTAGTACTTTTGTGTAACTCTGATAACTCCATGTTAGTAACTAGCCTTATGTATTATTTTACTATTATGTTCTATTTAACGGTTCTATTATGAGATTTTCTGTTCTATTCTTTTATTTTTACCCCACAACAATTCATCTATCAAATGCTTGGTTAAAAGCACATGAATATCATGGACGTATTAAGTGTAGTTCGCAGGATTAGAAATGTGATGCCCCACCTCTATACCCACGCTAGCCAAGGACACTATAGGGTAATGCCGTCAACTAACATGGAGAATAAGGCTGGTTAGGAGCGACCATCTATAGCCTTGCTCTAACTATCTATTGAATACATCGACATAGACATAACAATAAGGTCGATATACCCAATGAATACTTAAAACAAAACCATAGTTGGTTGGATCTATCAGAATAGAATATAACAACTCAAATGTAATATACATCACAGAATAGTAGATCATCATATACACATATGCTGATACATAACAGAGTATACACAAACTAATACATGTCAAGTGGTATAGCAAACCACAATATACAGACGAGTCAAAAGAATACATATATCAGAGTTACAACAAGATAGGACTACCCAAAAAGCTATAACAAAAAGGAACAAGCTGAATAGTCCATTGCGGAAGAAAATTAGGCTAAGTCCAAAAGCACCTAATCTGAAACATCTCGGTCTGACCCAAGTATAAAATACACAGGTCAGTCTAGCTAAACATATCAGTTAGATAAACTAAACAATAATAAACCTGCAAGGTTACAATGTATAACAAATATCTCTAAAAGAGATAACACAATCATCTAACAAAAAGATGAAACATATGATAACAAGCCTCATATCATCGGCAACTCATAGAAACAAAGGATGAGAATATCCCAAAACAAGCCAGAAGGCAAATAACAAATACCCATAAGGTATACAAGTTCCACAAGGTAAACACTACTCATCATGCGGCTCAAAAAGACCAACACCGAAGGGCGATACCAAGGGAATATACATATCAATGAAACATCATAAAATTGCTCGATCTCAGTACTGTATAAACAAGGATCCATGAGCCCGAAGACTCAAAACCCAATATCACCCATGCGGCTCATAACGACCAACATAGAAAGCGATACTATAGGGCACCCCAATATCACCCATGCAGCTCATAATGACCAACATAGAAAGCCATACTATAGGGCAACAAACCCAAAGGCACATACCCGAAGGCAACAAACCGTAGTGGTGAAGGTCAGAGACCCAGTACTGGACACCACTAACTGGCGGAATGTGTCACAACTCTCGAAAAGGAATCGGAAAAGTGTTAACGTATGCCCCATAACCACTCGTTCACACTAAACGGTTTACTATCCGTCAGCCACTTTCACACTCAAAGCAGTACAAAGTTTACCTCATATCATCAATAAACCAAACCCGAAGGTTAAAAAGATCAATTGAATAGGTCGGGGATTAATCGGAAAGATAAATGCACAGAGTCATGGTTCGTGTTTTGCCCAACCATTTAATCACCCTTCCACTTCGCTCGAAGTGCTAAATTGTGTGTGCTTTAAATAGAATTTATAAATTGGAGAAGCAAGCTTTTAATACGATTTGAAGAAATCATTTATAAAACCCGTGAATGAAGTCAAAAAAAGAATTATCAAGGTCAAATATGCATAAACAACTAATCGGAATCAACAAGCGTCGATCAAATTTGGAAAACTAAACGAATAAGGCAATTTGAGAAAAACAACATATTCAGACGTCTGAAAGAAGGGATTCAGACATCTGAATCTGGAAATCAATTTGTTTTCCAAAACAGAATTCAGACGTCTGAATCCTAACATCCAGACGTCTGAAATGGGCAATATTTTGCCTATTTCCTTTCTGGTCGAAATTTAGCCAACTCAGACGTCTGGAATATAAATTCAGACGTCTGAATCTGGGAATCAATTTGTTCCCAAGAACAATATTCAGACGTCTGAAATGGGCATTTCAGACGTCTGAAACCAGATGGCCAGGCATTTCCTGAACCTAGGCCAACTATGGCCAAACAAATCGAAAGCGATCGGATGCGTGTTGATTATGGGCTTACGTCAAACGACTACCAAACCTTAACAACACCCCCAAACACTCCGAACAACATAAACACCAACCATATAAGGTTTTACATAGATTTGGCTTCAAAAATCATAATTTGGAAATTTCACCAAAACAATCCAAATCGAAAGCAAAAGCATATAAACAAGTGTTAGGAATCCATACCCAACATTAATGAAACCAAGAGAAGTAGATGTGAGTTCAAAACTCACCTTTTAACTCACAAACGAAGAAGAAGGAGCTCAAACACAAGAAGGAGATTAGCCACTCTTCACTTTAATTCTACAAGCTTCAATCTAAGAATAAAGCACATATTTCCTAAGTTTAGGTTTAGGAATTTTCTGAGATTGAAGAGAGAAAGAGGTAGAGAAGATGAAGAGGAGCTTACCAATAGCTTCACTTTGATTTTTGGAGCAAGATTCAAGTTGCAAGTTGAAACTAGGGCTTGCAATTTCTATTTCCCCTTCCCTTCCACCATTTTCAGTTTTCTTAAAGTTTGGAGGAGTGGAATGAGAGAATGGATGAAGAGAGGGCTGAGTTAGGGGTTTAAATTAACAAATGGGCTGAACCCAAATCCAAAACCCAAATAGAAAAGTTGCAAGAATTCACAAACTCCAAACATATTGAAGCTTACACTCAAAAAGATCGCAAATTCCATTTTGGAACCAATGGAGGTGGTTTCGAGTTCCAATTCGGCCGTTTGCAAAATGTAGCATTTTGGACCTAAATCCGACTAACGACGCTATATTTAAATATAAAATCGTTAAATATGCGGGTTGTTACAGATCTCCCCTCCTTACAAAATTGCGTCCCCGCAATTCCTAGAGACGATATTTGTAACAACTACATACATACAACATTCAAAAGAAAAGAGAATAAGCTGGAGATGAAAAGATAAACTCACCGTTCTCGAGCTAAGATAGAAACCCCGGATAAGATCGCTCGATAAACTCTCTGGTTTCCCAAGTACAGTCATTGGGATAGCGGACCATTGAACTTTAACGAGCGGCACGTCCGTGTTCCGAAGGTGTCGCACCTCCGTGTCAAGTACGCGAATAGGTTGTTGTAAAATAGATAAGTCCGGTGAGATCTCAAGCTCTTGCAATTCAGGAGAATCAATAACAGAATCCGACTCCCGAAGAAAATTCCGAAGTTGCGAGATGTGGAACACGTCATGAATACCAGATAAATGAGCTGGAAGTGAAACTCTATAAGCAACAGGGCCAATACGTTCAGTAATAGAAAATGGTCCTATAAAGCAAGGAACCAATTTCCCAGTCGTACTGAAGCGCATAACCCCCTTCAAAGGAGAAACACGAATAAAAACAAGATCGCCGATCGAGAACTCGAGAGGCTTCCTACGGTTGTCCGCGTAGGCTTTCTGGCGACTCTGTGCCTCTTTCATTCTCAATCGAATAAGATCAATCTTCTTGGAAGAATCACGAACAAAATCTAGGCCAAGAATAATCTTCTCCATAGATTCCAACCAACAAAAAGGTGATCGACATGGCCTTCCGTATAAAGCTTCGAAAGGAGCCATGCCAACACTAGACTGAAAACTATTATTGTAGGAGGACTCTACAAGAGGTAGGTGATCCTCCTAACAACCACCAAAATCAAAAATACAAATACGGAGAAGATCTTCCAAGATACGATTCACCCATTCAGTCTGTCCGTCAAACTGCGGATGATAAGCTGTACAAAAATTAAGCGTTGTTCCCAAAGCTTGCTGAAGACTCTGCCAAAAATGACTCGTGAATAAAGAATCACGGTCACTCACAATAGAACTAGGAACACCGTGAAGTCTCATGATTTCCTTGACATACAAATTAGCCAAATGCGAAGCAGACCTATTAGACTTAATAGGAATAAAATGAGCAGACTTAGTGAGGCGATCAACAATAACCCAATGCTAGAATGGCCCGATCTCGAACGAGGTAGGCCGTCAATGAAATCCATAGAAATCTGATCTCATTTCCACAATGGAATCTCTAGGGGCTGAAGAAGACCAGAAGGACGCTGTTGTTCGGTCTTAAAACGCTGACAAGTTATGCAATTATTCACATAACTCGCCACATCGCGTTTCATGCCTTCCCAATAATAAATACGATGCATATCGGCATACATCTTACTACTACCAGGATGAATGGTATACTTAGAGCGGTGACAATCATCAAGAATGTCATGCCTAAGCGCAAAATCAGAAGGCACAAAAAGACGGTTCTTCTTGCGAAGACACCCATGAGAATCAATGCTGAAATCCCGCAACGCCTCATCACAGGATCCAGACTCACAAAGCTGAATAAGATGCAACAAATCAGGATCACGCCGTTGGGCATCGGCAATACGATCCAATAAAATGAGTCGAGCTCCCAAACTAAATAATAGAATAGGAGAATCAGTAGATGAAGCTCGATTACGAATTTCACTAAAAGATAGAGTCTCAAGAATATCCCATTCGGCAAGACTCATAGAAACAACAGCCGAATGTTTGCGACTAAGTGCATAGGCAACACGATTACCCTTACTAGGGGTTTACTGGATATTAAAATCATAAGAGGCAAGAAACTTGAGCCAACGTTGTTGACACAAATTAAGTTCCTTGTGAGAAAATAAATATTTTAAAAATTTACGATCGAGGAGGAGAACAAATTTCTCCCCAAAAAACCATGACGTCACACTAAAAGTGAAATCAATAGCCGCGAGCACTAGATCATAAGTGGCATATCTAGTCTCGGTAAGCTTTAATGGTTTTGAAACATAAGTGATAGCACGTTCTCTTTTGCAAGGGAACGACATCCAAACCAATACGATTAGCTTTGGAACAAAAGATAAAGTCTTGGTTCCCTTCGGGAATCCCAAGAATAAGAGATCAGAAAAGAGTTCTTTTAAATAATATTCTTTTTCGAAAAGCTAAAACTTCCAAAATTACAATTATCTTTATGTAATCATTTTTCTAGAAAAATTTACCTTTTATAAGTCAATTTATTGTGTCAAATTGTCTCATCAAAGCGTTTAGGAGATTCCTATCGATAACGTTGATCAAGCGCATCGACCAGAATTCTTAAAGCACTCAATGGGCAATACAATCACAAAATCATCTTCTATATAATGAAAATGGCTCTTAAAAACTTTATGAATACTCTTTATTCGTTTCAAGAACAAAAATCCTACTTATAAATATCTTATGAAAAGGATTTGCAAAATTTTAAATTGCTAATTTCATCCAAAATCAATAAATACAAAAAAAAAGGAATCATCGAGATATTCGCAAAATACTCGATTCATAAAATGGATGAAATGGGCTAGACAAATTGAATGACATAATAAATCATTCATAAGAATCACAACGAGTGCGAAATGCGGTAAGTGGAGTGCTAACCTCCGCAACTCATAGCCAAATGAAAACTGGTGGCAAGGTCGAGCTGAAAAAGACCTTAACACCACTCAAAAGAATGCTTAGGTGATAATCCTAAGACAAGACCAAAAATACTGGAAAATTCTCAAACTATAAGAATGAGAGAAACAACACTTTCCTCATCATGAGGGCTTAAAGAAATAAAATGATGCCATCAAATTGGAATCGAAATCACAAAGAAAATAGGAATATGTTTAACAGATTGAAAATGTCGAGGATGAATAGTCCACTCGGGATATAGGACATGGCTTCATAATAATTAAGCAAGCCTTTAAAAATATCAGTTCCGAAGCCTAAATAACGCATAACATGCAAATTGGCTCGAAAAGAAAAACCACATAAAACAACCTCGACATCAATAAAGCAATTTGAGCTTTGTAGATCCACCAATTCGGATTCGCAATTCTCAAAGAAGTTACCATACAAGAAACATCCAAAGACAAAGAGCTTCTTCGATACGAAAGAATGTGAAGCCCCCGTATCGAAGAGAACTCGAATACAATAGTCAAGAAATAAAATAGAACCTTTCAAAACAGAAGGAGATATACCTTTCCCCGAGAAGAACCTCCAGAAGCATCCGCTATATTTAGTTTTCCTGACAGAAGATTACTCGGAGCAATAGGACAAGTGGAACTACCATGGCCTTCCTTCTTGCAGTAGCGGAAGAAGAGAGGCTTAGGACAAGCTTGAATCATATGATCAGATGAACCACAATTGAAACACTTCCTAATGGAAGGTGTTCCAGCAGACTGAGACTCAGTTCCAACATGCTTTTTCTTCTTGGAAGGGAAAAATTTCCGCTTATCGAATGGAAACTGCCTCTTGTTGGTGTTCTTGCGAACCTCAACATCATTCCCACAATCACACTCCTTCCCGAAGGCTTCGAGATGAAGTGCTGAATCAACCAACTCTTCAAAGGAAAGCTTAAGCTGGAGCATTAAGGACTTCTTAAGACATTTCTTAAGACCAGATACCAACTTCAGATTCTTCCTATACGAGGTACTAATGAATTCAAGACCATACTTAGATAAGGCCTCGAAAGATACAACATATTCAGAAACGGAAGACTCCACCATTTTCGGTTTTCTTAAAGTTTGGAGGAGTGGAATGAGAGAATGGATGAAGAGAGGGCTGAGTTAGGGGTTTAAACTAACAAATGGGCTGAACCCAAACCCAAAACCCAAATAGAAATGTTGCAAAAATTCACAAACTCCAAACATATTGAAGCTTACACTCAAAAAGATCGCAAATGCCATTTTGGAACCAATGGAGGTGGTTTGGAGTTCCAATTCGGCCGTTTGCAAAAAGTAGCATTTCGGACCTAAATCCGACTAACGACGCTATATTTAAATAAAACATTTAAATATAAAATCGTTAAATATGCGGGTTGTTACAGATCTCCCCTCCTTACAAAATTGCGTCCCCGCAATTCCTAGAGACGATATTTGTAACAACTACATACATAAAACATTCAAAAGAAAGGAGAATAAGATGGAGATGAAAAGATAAACTCACCGTTCTCGAGCTAAGATAGAAACCCCGGATAAGATCGCTCGATAAACTCTCTGGTTTCCCAAGTACAGTCATTGGCATAGCGGACCATTGAACTTTAACGAGCGGCACGTCCTTGTTCCGAAGGTGTCGCACCTCCGTGTCAAGTACGCGAATAGGTTGTTGTACAATAGATAAGTCCGGTGAGATCTCAAGCTCTTGCAATTCAGGAGAATCAATAACAGAATCCGACTCCCGAAGACAATTCCGAAGTTGCGAGATGTGGAACACGTCATGAATACCAGATAAATGAGCTGGAAGTGAAACTCTATAAGCCACAGGGCCAATACATTCAGTAATAGAAAATGGTCCTATAAAGCGAGGAACCAATTTCCCAGTCGTACTAAAGCGCATAACCCCCTTCAAAGGAGAAACACGAATAAAAACAAGATCGCCGATCGAGAACTCGAGAGGCTTCCTACGGTTGTCCGCGTAGGCTTTCTGGCGACTCTGTGCCTCTTTCATTCTCAATCGAATAAGATCAATCTTCTCGGAAGAATCACGAACAAAATCTGGGCCAAGAATAATCTTCTCCCTAGATTCCAACCAACAAGAAGGTGATCGACACGGCCTTCCGTATAAAGCTTCGAAAGGAGCCATGCCAACACTAGACTGAAAACTATTATTGTAGGAGGACTCTACAAGAGGTAGGTGATCCTCCCAACAACCACCAAAATCGAAAATACAAATACGGAGAAGATCTTCCAAGATACGATTCACCCGTTCAGTCTGTCCGTCAGACTGCGGATGATAAGTTGTACAAAAATTAAGCGTTGTTCCCAAAGCTTGCTGAAGACTCTGCCAAAAATGACTCGTGAATAAAGAATCACGGTCACTCACAATAGAACTAGGAACACCGTGAAGTCTCATGATTTCCTTGACATACAAATTAGCCAAATGCGAAGCAAACCTATTAGACTTAATAGGAATAAAATGAGCAGACTTAGTGAGGCGATCAACAATAACCCAATGCTAGAATGGCCCGATCTCGAACGAGGTAGGCCGTCAATGAAATCCATAGAAATCTGATCTCATTTCCACAATGGAATCTCTAGGGGCTGAAGAAGACCAGAAGGACGATGTTGTTCGGTCTTAAAACGCTGACAAGTTATGCAATTATTCACATAACTCGCCACATCGCGTTTCATGCCTTCCCAATAATAAAGACAATGCATATCGACATACATCTTACTACTACCAGGATGAATGATATACTTAGAGCGGTGACAATCATCAAGAATGTCATGCCTAAGCGCAAAATCAGAACACACAAAAAGACGGTTCTTCTTGCAAAGACACCCATGAGAATCAATGCTGAAATCCCGCAACGCCTCATCACAGGATCCAGACTCACAAAGCTGAATAAGATGCAACAAATCAGGATCACGCCGTTGGGCATCGGCAATACGATCCAATAAAATGAGTCGAGCTCCCAAACTAAATAATAGAATAGGAGAATCAGAAGATGAAGCTCGATTACGAATTTCACTAAAAGATAGAGTCTCAAGAATATCCCATTCGGCAAGACTCATAGAAACAACAGCCGAATGTTTGTGACTAAGTGCATAAGCAACACGATTACCCTTACTAGGGATTTACTGGATATTAAAATCATGAGAGGCAAGAAACTTGAGCCAACGTTGTTGACACAAATTAAGTTCCTTGTGAGAAAATAAATATTTTAAAAATTTACGATCGAGGAGGAGAACAAATTTCTCCCCAAAAAACCATGACGTCACACTAAAAGTGAAATCAATAGCCGCGAGCACTAGATCATAAGTGGCATATCTAGTCTCGGTAAGCTTTAATGGTTTTGAAACATATGTGATAGCACGTTCTCTTTTGCAAGGGAACGACATCCAAACCAATACGATTAGCTTTGGAACAAAAGATAAAGTCTTGGTTCCCTTCGGGAATCCCAAGAATAAGAGATCAGAAAAGAGTTCTTTTAAATAATATTCTTTTTCGAAAAGCTAAAACTTCCAAAATTACAATTATCTTTATGTAATCATTTTTCTAGAAAAATTTACCTTTTATAAGTCAATTTATTGTGTCAAATTTTCTCATCAAAGCGTTTAGGAGATTCCTATCGATAACGTTGATCAAGCGCATCGACCGGAATTCTTAAAGCACTCAATGGGCAATACAATCACAAAATCATCTTCTATATAATGAAAATGGCTCTTAAAAACTTTATGAATACTCTTTTCGTTTCAAGAACAAAAATCCTACTTATAAATATCTTATGAAAAGGATTTGCAAAATTCTAAATTGCTAATTTCATCCAAAATCAATAAATACAAAAAAAAGGAATCATCGAGATATTCGCAAAATACTCGATTCATAAAATGGATGAAATGGGCTAGACAAATTGAATGACATAATAAATCATTCATAAGAATCACAATGAGTGCGGAATGCGGTAAGTGGAGTGCTAACCTCCGCAACTCGTAGCCAAATGAAAACTGGTGGCAAGGTCGAGCTGAAAAAGACCTTAAAACCACTCAAAAGAATGCTTAGGTGATAATCCTAAGACAAGACCAAAAATACTGGAAAATTCTCAAACTATAAGAATGAGAGAAACAACACTTTCCTCATCATGAGGGCTTAAAGAAATAAAATGATGCCATCAAATTGGAATCGAAATCACAAAGAAAATAGGAATATGTTTAACAGATTGAAAATGTCGAGGATGAATAGTCCACTCGGGATATAGGACATGGCTTCATAATAATTAAGCAATCCTTTAAAAATATCAGTTTCGAAGCCTAAATAACGCATAACATGCAAATTGGCTCGAAAAGAAAAACCATATAAAACAACCTCGACATCAATAAAGCAATTTGAGCATTGCAGATCCACCAATTCGGATTCGCAATTCTCAAAGAAGTAACCATACAAGAAACATCCAAAGACAAAGAGCTTCATCGATACGAAAGAATGTGAAGCCCCCGTATCGAAGAGAACTCGAATACAATAGTCAAGAAATAAAATAGAACCTTTCAAAACAGAAGGAGATATACCTTTTCCCCGAGAAGAACCTCCAGAAGCATCCGTTATATTTAGTTTTCCTGACAGAAGATTACGCGGAGCAATAGGACAAGTGGAACTACAATGGCCTTCCTTCTTGCAGTAGCGGCAGAAGAGAGGCTTAGGACAAGCTCGAATCATATGATCAGATGAACCACAATTGAAACACTTCCTAATGGAAGGTGTTCCAGCAGACTGAGACTCAGTTCCAACATGCTTTTTCTTCTTGGAAGGGAAAATTTTCCGCTTATCGAATGGAAACTGCCTCTTGTTGGCGTTCTTGCGAACCTCAACATCATTCCCACAATCACACTCCTTCTCGAAGGCTTCGAGATGAAGTGCCGAATCAACCAACTCCTCAAAAGAAAGCTTAAGCAGGAGCATTAAAGACTTCTTAAGACATTTCTTAAGACCAGATACCAACTTTAGATTCTTCCTATACGAGGTACTAATGAATTCAAGACCATACTTAGATAAGGCCTCGAAAGATGCAACATATTCAGAAACGGAAGAATCCCCTTGCTTCAATTCAAGAAAGCGCCGGGACAACAAAGCTTTCTCAGATTCAGGAACGAACTTGAGTTCGAATCGTTCCGAAATTGAGTCCAAGAAAGAGAAGACTCATCAAATTCAGCTAAAAGAAGCTCGTACCAATCAAGGGCACGCTTTTGCAATAAGCTTGAAGTTACAAGAACTCTATCATGGCCAGAAGGATCCATGCGAGAGAGAACATGCTCGTACAAGCGAATCCAAACTTGGACCTTAAGAACAATCTCGGAGCTTTTAAACGGTTTCCCTCCAAGATGAGAAAAATCACTGCACAATCGTGCGAAGGTGGACTTGCATGGAGGAGATGTTCGAGTAGGAGCTGGAGGTTGTGTGCTCCTAAACCACACCAAAAACTGATCGGCAGACATATAAACGTCGTCCGGATGCGAGCTACTGGATTGCCCAGCATCCGAGCGTCGTCCTCCGTCTCTTCCAGCCATAAGCTGAAAGTTAAGATAAGGACAAGATTATTCACAAGGTAGATATTGCAATATGGAATACTATGGAATAAAATGTATTCCTAGACGTATTCCCAAACTCTATCTAACCTTGATGGAATAAAGAGACACAATGATTCAAAGATTTGTATCACTTGTACACTTTGATGTACCATAATATGTGCATCTATTCTGTGTTTATCATATTTTGTTCTGAACTCAGCTCTGATACCACGCTGTGACGCCCCACCTCTATACCCACGCTAGCCAAGGACACTACAGGGTAATGCCGTCAACTAATATGGAAAATAAGGCTGGTTAGGAGAGACCATCTATAGCCTTGCTCTAACTATCTATTGAATACATTGACATAGACATAACAATAAGGTCGATATACCCAATGAATACTTAAAACAAAACCATAGGTGGTTGGATCTATCAGAATAGAATATAACAACTCAAATGTAATATACATCACAGAACAGTAGATCATCATATACACATATACTGATACATAACAGAGTATACACAAACTAATACATGTCAAGTGGTATAGCAAACCACAATATACAGACGAGTCAAAAGAATACATATATCAGAGTTACAACAAGATAGGACTACCCAAAAAGCTATAACAAAAAGGAACAAGCTGAATAGTCCATTGCGGAAGCAAAATAGGCTAAGTCCAAAAGCACCTAACCTGAAACATCTCGGTCTGACCCGAGTATAAAATACACGGGTCAGTTCAGCTAAACATATCAGTTAGATAAACTGAACAACAATAAACCTGCAAGGTTACAATGTATAACAAATATCTCTAAAAGAGATAATACAATCATCTAACAAAAAGATGAAACATATGATAACAAGCCTCATATCATCGGCAACTCATAGAAACAAAGGATGAGAATATCCCAAAACAAGCCAAAAGGCAAAAAATAAATACCCATAAGGTATACAAGTTCCACAAGGTAAACGCTACTCATCATGCGGCTCAAAAAGACCAACACCGAAGGGCGATACCAAGGGAATATACATATCAATGAAACATCATAAAATTGCTCGAGCTCAGTACTGTATAAACAAGGATCCATGAGCCCGTAGACTCCAAACCCAATATCACCCATGCGGCTCATAACGACCAACATAGAAAGCGATACTATAGGGCACCCCAATATCACCCATGCGGCTCATAACGACCAACATAGAAAGCGATACTATAGGGCAACAAACCCGAAGGCACAAACCCGAAGGCACAAACCCGAAGGCACATACCCGAAGGCAACAAACCATAGTGGTGAAGGTCAGAGACCCAGTACTGGACACCACTAACTGGCGGAATGTGTCACAACTCTTGAAAAGGAATCCGAAAAGTGTTAACGTATGTCCCATAACCACTCGTTCGCACTAAACGGTTTACTATCCGTCAGCCACTTTCACACTCAAAGCAGTACAAAGTTTACCTCATATCATCGATAAACCAAACCCGAAGGTTAAAAAGATCAATTGAATAGGTCGGGGATTAATCGGAAAGATAAACGCACAAATTCATGGTCCGTGTTTTGCCCAACCATTTAATCACCCTTCCACTTCGCTCGAAGTGCGAAATTGTGTGTGCTTTAAATAGAATTTATAAATTGGAGAAGCGAGCTTTTAATACGATTTGAAGAAATCATTTATAAAACCCGTGAATGAAGTCAAAAAAAGAATTATCAAGGTCAAATATGCATAAACAACTAATCGGAATCAACAAGCGTCGATCAAATTTGGAAAACTAAACGAATAAGGAAATTTGAAAAAAACAGCATATTCAGAAGTCTGAAAGAAGGGATTCAGACGTCTGAATCTGGAAATCAATTTGTTTTCCAAAACAGAATTCAGACGTCTGAATCCTAACATCCAGACGTTTGAAATGGGCAATATTTTGTATATTTCCTTTCTTGTCGAAATTTAGCCAACTCAGACGTCTGGAATATAAATCTAGACGTCTGAATCTGGGAATCAATTTGTTCCCAAGAGGGCATTTCAGACGTCTGAAACCAGATGGCCAGGCATTTCCTGAACCTAGGCCAACTATGGCCAAACAAATCGAAAGCGATCGGATGCGTGTTGATTATGGGCTTACGTCAAACGACTACCCAACCTTAACAACACCCCCAAACACTCCGAACAACATAAGCACCAACCATATAAGGTTTTACATAGATTTGGCTTCAAAAATCATAATTTGGCAATTTCACCAAAACAATCCAAATCGAAAGCAAAAGCATATGAACAAGTGTTAGGAATCCATACTCAACATTAATGAAACCAAGAGAAGTAGATGTGAGTTCAAAACTCACCTTTTAACTCACAAACGAAGAAGAAGGAGCTCAAACACAAGAAAGATTAGCCACTCTTCACTTTAACTCTACAAGCTTCAATCTAAGAATAAAACACATATTTCCTAAGTTTAGGTTTAGGAATTTTCTGAGATTGAAGAGAGAAAGAGGTAGAGAAGATGAAGAGGAGCTTACCAATAGCTTCACTTTGATTTTTGGAGAAAGATTCAAGTTGCAAGTTGAAACTAGGGCTTGCAATTTCTATTTCCCCTTCCCTTCCACCATTTTCAGTTTTCTTAAAGTTTGGAGGAGTGGAATGAGAGAATGGATGAAGAGAGGGCTGAATTAGGGGTTTAAACTAACAAATGGGCTGAACCCAAACCCAAAACCCAAATAGAAAAGTTGCAAAAATTCACACTCCAAACATATTGAAGCTTACACTCAAAAAGATCGCAAACGCCATTTTGGTACCAATGGAGGTGGTTTCGAGTTCCAATTCGGCGTTTTGCAAAAAGTAGCATTTCGGACCTAAATCCGACTAACGATGCTATATTTAAATAAAACATTTAAATATAAAATCGTTAAATATGCGGGTTGTTACAAGAAAGTTAGGTCGTCATAGTTAATAGATAATTTCATGAATGAAGTATGAGAGTTGGCTATTCATTTTGTTTTGCATCAATCACCATCAAATTTATTAGACTTTTGGCTTAATAATTTTTATCTCATTGTAACGTATGAACTTTGCCTCCAATTGTGCTTGTCGTTAGATCTGTTTGTGTGGATTTATGTTTTATTGTTAATGGGAGTTAAAGTTGTTGTCTTATTCAAATTTAAAAATAATTCAAACTGTTATTATTATTAGTTTTGTAATTAATCATGTTTATTATGTTGTTTAGTTTTCAAAATAATTATTATCGAACATTCACTCGTATTGCCAACAAAGGCGTTCTTAATTAACCTTGCTCTATATTGATCATGAAGCATGTCATAGTTGTAGTTTGCACAATTTCGACCTATTAACAAAATAATAGTTCTCTGTTTCTTACCGTGATTGAAAGTTGGGTTTGAAAATTGGAGTACTTTTGAAGAAAAAATAATAATGTGAGTCTCATGGATCCACGTAAGAGTATCGTTTTCCATTATAGAGATCCTCGTTTTGAGATTTCTTTGTACTATACCAAAAAGATATAATTTGGTGCAAGAGAAGTGGTTGATAATTAATAATTATTAACATTTTCATTTAAATAAAATATTGTTCACGTACCTTTATTACTTTGACATTTTCATTATTTTACACATTTCAATTATAGGTGTGTTGTAGATATGATGTTGGAATGAACTTCTCGTGTTACATGTGATTTAAATAATTATAATGAGCTGCCTTTCTACATCCAAAGAAGGCATTTCATACATCCACGGTATTCATATGCTGATCATCTAGCCGTCAGAAAGACAAGTTGTTGGGGTAAAAATAAAAGAAAGGACAAGAAGAAAGGAAACACAGATCTCACAATGCAATTAATATATATATAGCCAACATAAGACAATACATAAAATTGTTCCAAAAATGAATATCAAAGTTACCAAATATCAACTTTAGCCACGAACAGTTATAGCTACCTGCCACCTCAATGCTAAAGCATAATATACATACACATCGAAAATTGTAACGAACCGCAAATCCATACCCCATTGAACCGGCAATATTCTCCAACAGTTCAACTCAAAGTGGATGGAACTACGAACCATTAGGGTTAAAGAAGAAAGAGGTAGAAGAAGAAATAGAAAACAACAACAGAATCTCACAATCGCAGCGGAACAATATATAATAGTTAAATGACCGATCTTTATACAAAAAGAACTATATCTGTTTATACATTACATCATCAGAGTACAACATCAAACAATAACACAACACTGGACAGTTATAATAACTTGTCCCCACAAAACTAAATACGCAGCTCACTACACAGCAGAATATTCATCAAGTGTGTGTGCTACGTCTCGCCATCTAGCTCGTCTCCTGAGCTCCATAGCAGTCCATCTAGAATCTGTACTCTATAATACTCGGTCTGACTCGAGCGTTATAGTGAAATAACGCCCGAGTAAGTCTGGAAAACCAGAGTGAGTAAACACACTCAATTGGATTATTAAAGTTTTCAAAAACCCTTTGAAATCAAAGGCATCGCGTAAGACCACGCCACAAATAAACATGTTGGATTTTTACCTTACGATAACCAAAACATTTCTTATCAAATCCTCTGATATTATACTAGTGTCTATATACAAATACTTATTCAAATAGCCGAAATTGTTACATTCATTAAATTCCAGCATAATAGGTATAGAAACAAGTTCGAAGGCACTTATTAGAGATTGGGTTTCCATCAATGGAAGGGCTGCTGGTGTACCGCCCATCATAGTACGTGGTCTAGATCAACGTGCCGAGGATCCCTCCTAATCCCCTGCTACACAAGACCGGAGCTACCCGTTACTAGATAGTCCGAATAAGATCACCCCGTGATTGGGATCAACAACCGCCCACACAGCAGAATAAAAAGGGACATCTAGACATGGATGACCTTACCCTAATTGGTTGCTAGCCACTTAGCCTTACTGCACCTCCCCTATTTTAGCCATTCCCGGTTGATGAGGCTAGAGGTTGTGCCTTACCTTTTTAGCACACATACACTTAGAGTGCTCATCATCCCTCTAACAATGTTCTGATAGCATTCGTTCATACAAGTCCGTTCTGGGTCCGAACGGAACCGAAGGCACTACTCCTACTACATACAATTTGGAATCACCCTCAGAATTAGTAGCAATTAGCCCTTGCACTTCACTGCTCCATCTTCGACTCAAAGCTCTTCTCTTCCTCACAAAACATTCAAACCAGATCGAAGTGGTTTTTTGGGAAATTAATCCTGATCCCGGTCTCTTCGAAATGATTAGCGCATTGGCCAATATTGATAGTCGGTTATTTAACTACCATATAACATCCATAAAATAACCATTAAACCTTAATAATTTCCCAAATTATTTATTTTAAAATATCTTCGCAAGATATTTTTCTACACTTCAACCCTTTGAAAATAGTTTTCAAATCACTTTTCTCTCGCGGAATAAATTTCCACCTAATTGTTTTATTTCCATTGAAAATCACCAAGTCTTAATACTAAAGGTTTTTAAATAATTTAAACCACTTATCCAAAAATATATACTTTAAAACACTTCAAATAAAACTACTTAAAACACTTAATTAAAATTACTAGTTATGAAAATTTTATAATAATTTCTCATGTAAAACTTAAGCCAAAACTAAATTTAAAATAAAAGTTATTTATAAGGTATAAATATTAAATAATTATCTTTTAAATCATAATACTAGTTAAACCTTTAAAATAATTTACTTATATAATTAACATAATAAATATTTACTTTTAAAAAATTTTAAACAACTAAATAATAATTTCTTTCTAAAACATTCTTTTAGACCACTTTAAAATCTCTATCTTATATTTGAAAATCTTTCTTTCAAAATATACTTGGCTTTTTAGGAAAATAAACTTTCCATTTCAAAATAGTCCATTTAACCAGTTAATAAATCATTGTCGATTTATCCAGTTTCATTTACGTCTCAAACCCGTAAATTTCTTTCCCACACCTTTAAAAAATAAAACCACTATTTATTTAACAAAAAATTACCCATTCCTTTATAAATTCCCACCGTGAATTTATATTTCCAAAATCCACTGATATCTTATTTCACTTTATAAACCCAGTTTATAAATTCCATAGTCTCATCCTCCTTTTAAAACACATTTTCAAACACTAAATCAATTTCCAAATTGATTTCCAAAATTTACTCCATTTTAAAATAAATTCCTTTACTTACTCAATTTTATTTCAAAACCCATTAATTTCAAATTTTACTTCTTTATTATGATTTAAAATCTTATTCAAACAGAAAATACCAATTTCATACTTTTTCCAAAATTCTTCTTTATCTCTTCCAAACTATTTTAAACCTTGAATTTAAAAGTAAATCCTTTATTCCTTTAAATAATATCAGTTAAGTTCAAAAATTCATTTATTCCTATTTATTCTTAAATCTCCTTTCCCATACTCGGAATTTATTTATTAGAATTTAAAAATCAACTTTTATCCTTTTCCAATTCATTCTTTAATTTATCCAAATTCTCTATAATTATTTTACTTAAAAATTCTCTCTTTAATTCCTTCAAAAATCCAATCTTTATAATTTTATATCTCAATATACCCAAAATATATTCAGTCAACCCATAGCATTATATATATAAATCAAAATTAGCTGGAACAAAAATTCGAACCTCACTGCTCCCCGCCCATCGCTCGTGTGCCCCACCAGCCCACCAGTTACGATCACCACCACCCTAGCCATTCATTGTGTTGCCTTCGTTTCGGAACCATCACTCGTCGCTCGAGACCAACCCACCTACACTCGAGTAGCATGCATGCAAAACCCTCAAATTCCTCTCATGCGAAATCGAACTCGCGAAACCCTAGTCGAGTTCGAACTCATGCCCAACTCGCCCTCATTGCCATCGTCGATCCTATCGCGTACGCTCGCGCGTGGCATCACTCTCTCCTCTTTTTATATATAGTCGAAGTTTGGCGATTATTTTTGTTTGATCGTTGATTTTGATTTTGAAGGGAAGAGGGATTTTTACCGGCCATTTTATTTTCTTTCTGCTTGTTTTCGAAATGAACTCGGAAGGGATTTACATTCGTAGATGTATAAATATTGTTTCTGTTTTAAAACGAAAAAGGTGGAGGAGACACGATTCAATGTTACCGTATTAGAATTACCTAGCTACAGTGATTTGAGTGGAGGCAAAAAAAGTTCTGACGTGACAAGAATTCAACTGGTTGACTAGAATATAAATGTATATATTTGAATTTTAAATTGTCATGATTCCGAAGCCAAAATTCTCGATCTCCTATCGAGGCATGCCGCTAGGCGTTCATAATGTTATATCCCTATTCCGAACGTACCGGAAAAGATTTCGAGTTCTAATTCGGTCGCATGAAGAAGATAGCTTTTTGGACCTAATTATAATACTAAATCTCCGATATAGTATTTAGCACATTTATATATCGTACGACCACACAAGAACTCCAAACACTACGAAAATTGAAATCCGATAATAATACACTATTACGGATCCAATGGAACAGGTTTCGTCGAATTCCCAGACTATGCCTCGGAAGGCTATTTTTAAATATCAATTTAAGCGATATATTTTTAAAACTGAACAAACCACTTCCAAATTAAAATTTAACGCTTTTCTTATCTTCAGTATAATCAATATAAATTTTTACAAGCCTTTTAAATGTTTTTAACCAGCTTAAAACCAAGAATCACTACTTCAACCAATTTCCAGTTATTAAATCTAATTATTTAATTATCCAAATAAATAGTGATATTGGAAATTCAAGTTAAACTAACTTTCAAATATTTAAAATCAATTAAATATTCCAATTTCAAATATCCAAAAATTCTGGGTCGTCACATTCCTCCCCCTTAAAAGAATTTCGTCCTCGAAATTACTGGTTAAGAGGAATGTTCCACAACCCGTTAATTTTTTCCTATAATCAAACAGTTTCAAACAACTTTTCAAAACAATCTTTTTATTAAAGACACACTACCTTCTTTTTAACCTTCCAAACCCATCCATAGGTTTCAAACAATATTACTTACTAAACTGTTCAAATTATAATTTAAAATCAAATTTCAAATTATCAAAAATTCTCCAAATTTTTCTAACTCCCTAAATTTTTGAAAAATTTCGTCAGCGTCTCCTTTGCGCGGTAGATTGCTACGACTACAAAATGCCTCTACGGGCCCCCAGATTTCAAAAGAAAACAAAATGCCAAGTGGCTAGATCAGAAAACCATCAAATTTCATAAAGGTAATTTAGTACATACCTTTTTGTCGGCAATACAAGTTTATCTTCTAAAATCAAAATCATCAATTTCCTTTTTGTTTTTAAATACTTGTATACTGCTTAGCAAAAATATCCTATAACAACATTCAAAATCATTTTATAAATTTCTTTACAAAATTTCCAATATCTATTTCATTCAAGTCTGTATGATGTACATATACCATCCGTACGCAATATCAAATTCGATCGCTCCCTCGATCACACAATTTCACTTCCGAACTAGTATCGTCCACCCGACTCCCAAGTGCGGACTCAGATCTGGTTTCTTGATCAGAAACCGTCATTCTCCTTGCATAGCCATAACTATGATAGAGAATTTCCAGATCAATCAAAAATCCATATCCAGGGTTCGCCGTCGAAAATCGAGTGAAAAATCCCCACTCGGATCGGTACAACTACCTCAAAATTTTGTGCTCGAATCTGGATCAAATCGTTATGCATATAGAATAATATACGTACATCCTACGTATTTATCTCCATTGATTATTCGCTATATCAATTCTCTTCTATTCACATTTATTTTGATTTTCATTCACTTATTCACAGTTATCCCATTTCACAACTTTACTTAATCTTCATTCCAATATTACTTAGTATATTTCTAATACCAAATTTTACTTAAGAATTTCACCATTTACTTTTCTTAAGTTTATCATAAATATTCTATATACTTTGATATTTATTTTCACTACATTACTTAAGCCTTTATATCCTCTTTTATTCAAATTGAATTCCAATTCCATATACATTCAATTTGCTTCAATTTACTAATTAATTTCAAATCTCAATACTTTTATTTCCAAACTTTGTTAAAATTTTCATTTTCAATTCTACTTGAATTCAATTTTCCTTCCTTTCACCCATTTATTCCCAATCAAATTCAATACTTCATTTTATTTAACATGATTCAAGTCAAATCTCATTCCATTATTCAATTCCAATTAATTTGCTTACCCATTTAAATCAATTGGTTTACTTACTAATTTATTTTTAATTCTTTGTTTTATTTAGTCCAACTTGACTAATTTTCCATTTCACTTTATTTGACACAATTTAAATTGGATTTCATTATTCAGTTTCAATTCCATTTACTTACAATTGTAAATTCATTTGTTCATTCACAAATTATCTCCACTTAATAAATTTTATTTCAATGGCCATTCCATTCAGTCTACTTAGACTTTTCCTCAAAATTCACTTTTACTTAACTTAATTTGGTTAAATTCCAATTCAATTCAAACTTTTAAACTTCTATAACTTTTCAAACTTATTTATATTCCATTTACAAGTCACTTTTAATATACTTCATTATATTGGGTTTACCTACCACTTTATTTTTTTGTTACATTTACTTTAATTTAACTCTTCTTCAAGTTAAATTCTATTCTAAACAAATTTTCAAGTCTTTATAAGTTCCCAAACTTATTCCATAAACATTTTAAATAAGATTCCAAAGTTAAACAAGTCCTCAATATTTCAAAATCACCTTGAAATCAACTACATCCAAAACCCTTTTGAATTCCAAAATCAAAACAGTTTTACCAACCCAAACTTCAACATTCACAACATTTAGGTAGCAATTCCTCTCTTGAAAACTCGAAAATGAATATCAATGATGTTGTAGTCATCACCAAAATTATTTTCCAGCGACCGAAAAGAGTTTAGTGCTTTTATCTCTTCAAAAACATTTTCAAATATTTTTAATCCCAAATCTCACCAGATTTCAAATCCAATTCAAAAATATTTCCGAAATAATATCACTATTATTCCTCCAAAGTCTTTGAAAATTATTTCCAAACTCAAAGAAATTTAATTTCCAAAATTTTGAATTCCAAATCCTTTCAATCTATATTCAAATATTACTCTGGAATTTTATTCTATTTCAAATTTTAAATCACATTTTTAATTTACATTTACAAATCTCATTTTGTTATATAAATTCTTTTCTTATCTTTCTGGTTATAACATTATTTTCTTATTTTCAATTTCCATACAACAATGATAATATTTTAATATTATCACTCCCTAACAACCAAACAACCATATACTATAATAATTTATAAAAATTATTTCTTTTATATACAAAAATAATTTGGGCAAAATTATTTCATTTACCCACTTTTAAAAACAATACTGTGTCGGTTTGCCTAGTTTAAGAGTTTAGAAATCCCTACCGATACAATTGTCCAAACTGCACCGACCAGGATTTATAAACACTCAACCGTTAAGTTGACACAATATAAAACAATTTATATTCACTAACAAATACGCTCTCATATCTATTAATGCACTCAAACTCATTCTTAGAGCACCACAGACTCTATTTTTAATGAGTAATCCCCACCAGAGCAAAGGTTCTCGCTTAATCTTCAGCTCTGATACCAAGTGTAACGAACCGCAAATCTGTACCCCTTTGAACCGACAATATTTTGCAAAAGTTCAACTCAAAGTGGACGGAAATACGAACCATTAGGGTTAAAGGAGAAAGAGGTAGACGAAGAAATAGAAAACAACAACAGAATCTCACAATCGCAGCGGAATAATATATAATAGATAAACGACTGATCTTTATACAAAAAGAACTATATTTGTTTATACATTACATCATCAGAGTACAACATCAAACAATCACACAACACTGGACATTTATAATAACTTGTCCCCACAAAACTGAATACACAGCTAACTACATAGCGGAATATTCATCAAGTACGTGTGCTACATCTCGCCATCCAGCTCGTCTCCTGGGCTCCATACCAGTCCATCCGGAATCTGTACTCTATAATACTCGGTCTGACTCGAGCATTGTAATGAAATAACACCTGAGTCAGTCAGGAAAAATAGAGTGAGAAAACACACTCAATTGGATTATTAAAGTTTTCAAAAATCCTTTGAAATCAAAGGTATCTTGTAAGACTACGCCACAAATAAACATGTCGGGTTTTTACCTTAGGATAACCAAAACATTTCTTATCAAACCACTATTTATTTTTAAAACAAATTACCCATTCCTTTATAAATTCCCACTGTGAATTTATATTTCCAAATATCCATTGATATCTTATTTCACTTTATAAACCAAGTTTATAAATTCCATAGTCTCATCCTCCTTTTAAAACACAGTTTCAAACACTAAATCAATTTCCAAATCGATTTCCAAAATTTTCTCAATTTTAAAATAAATTCCTTTACTTACTCAATTTTATTTCAAAACCCTTTAATTTCAAATTTTACTTCTTTATTATGATTTAAAATTTTATTTAAATTGAAAATACCAATTTCATACTTTTTCCAAAATTCTTCTTTATCTCTCCCAAACTATTTTAAACCTTGAATTTAAAAATAATTCCTTTATTCCTTTAAATAATACAACTTAAGTTTAAAAATTCATTTATTCCCATTTATTCAAAAATCTCCTTTCCCGTACTTGGAATTTATTTATTAGAATTAAAAAATCAACTTTTATCCTTTTCCATTTCATTCTTTAATTTATCCAAATTCTCTATAATTATTTTACTTAAAAATTCTCTCTTTAATTCCTTCAAAAATCCAATCTTTATATTTTGATATCTCAATATACCCAAAATATATTCAGTCAACCCATAGCATGTATATATATAAATCAAAATTAACTGGAAAATAAATTCGAACCTCATTGCTCTCCGCCCATCCCTCGCGTGCCCCACCAGCCCACCAGCTACAATCACCAACACCCTAGCCGTCCATTGCGTCACCTTCGTTTCTGAACCATCACTCGTCGCCCGAGATCAACCCGCCTACACTCGAGCACCGTGCATGCAAAAACCCTCAAATTCCTCTCATGCGAAATCGAACTCACGACACCCTAGTCGAGTTCGAACTCGTGTCCAGCTCGCCCTCGATGCCGTCGTCGATCCTATCCCGTGCGCTCGAGCGTGGCATCACTCTCTCCTCTTTTTATATATAGCCGAAGTTCGGCCATTATTTTTGTTTGAGCGTTGATTTTGATTTTGAAGGGAAGAGGGATTTTTACCGGCCATTTTATTTTCTTTCTGTTTTTTTTCAAAATGAACTCGGAAGGGATTTTCATTCGTAAGTGTATAAATATTCTTTCTGTTTTAAAAAGAAAATGTGGAGGAGACATGATTCGATGTTACCGTGTTAGAATTACCTAGCTACGGTGATTCGAATGGAGGCGAAAAAGTTCTGACGTGACAAGAATTCAACTGGTTGACCAGAATATAAATGTATATATTTTTGAATTTCCAATTTAAATTGTCACGATTCCGAAGCCAAAATTCTCGATCTCCTATCGAGGTGTGCTGTTAGGCATTCATAATGTTATATCCCTATTCCGAACGTACTTGAAAAGATTTCAAGTCCTAATTCAATCGTATGAAGAAGATAGCTTTTTGAACCGAGGTATAATATTAAATCTCCGATATAGATTTTAGCGCGTTTATATATTGTATGGCCACACAAGAACTCCAAACACTACGAAAATTTAAATCTTATAATAATACACTATTACGGATCTAATGGAATAGGTTTCGTCGAATTCCGAGACTGTGCCTCGAAAGGCTATTTTTAAATATCAATTTAAATGATATATTTTTAAAACTGAACAAACCAGTTCCAAATTCAAATTTTAAGCTTTTCTTATCTTCAATATAATCAATATAAATTTTTATAAGCATTTGAAATATTTTTAACCAGCTTAAAACCAAGATTCACTATTTCAACTAATTTCCAATTATTAAATCCATTTATTTAATTATCCTAATAAATAGTGATATTTGAAATTCAAGTTAAACTAACTTTCAAATATTTAAAATCAATTAAATATTCCAATTTCAAATATCCAAAAATTCAGGGCCGTCACAAAAATAAAATAAATATTTAGATAAATTCAAAGCCTCCTGCTCATGCTCCTCTAAAATGCATCTGTAAGAATATGGACTACTTGGCTACTCATACAAATTTGAGTACCCAAGAGTTTTAGGGAAAAGAAAAAAAACACGTAAGACATGGGTCTGGTGTGAGTAAATTCCAAACAATTGAATTGTTATAGTTGTAAAACTCTTTAGAAATACAAGTATCTCATAAGACCACATCGCACATGAACATGGACGCTTACAATATATATATATATATATATATATATATATATATATATATATATATATGTATGTATGTATGTATGTATGTATGTATGTATGTATGTATGTATGTATGTATGTATGTATATGTATGTGTGTGTATATATATGTATGTATGTATATATAAGGCGAGCACATCACTTTCCAAACTAACAAACTAGTAGCAATTTTTAACAATGATAATAAAGCTGGAAACTTTGCTTTAAAATGTGAGCTTTACTCACCAAAATCTTATGAAAACAAACCAAACTATCGCCACCCTTTGAACTGACACTAGAACTTGGTTTCTCTTTATAAAAATTTGATTTTGGAAGCTTAAGGTGGCCTAAAGGGTTCGGTCCAGAGGTGTTTGGGCTCGATCTTGATGGTTTGAGGATGCTAAATGTAGTAGAGAGTAAAAGTATGGTTTTTAATATGTTTTCTTAAAAAATTTAAAAGGGAAAAGGTAAGATCTTTAACTTGAAAATTTGAAAGTAGCCATGAATAAAGCAAGAGCTTGAAATGAAGATGTCAAAGTTTTTGAAAAACATGGAAGAAGTGAATTAAAATGAAAATTTGAAAAAAATGAAATTGCTTTATATGATATAAAGTAAATTACTCTTCTACCCCTTGTCCTTTACCCTTCTCAAACCTTTGCCACATCACCCTCCCTTCTCCCATTCCATATGCAACCATCATGCCACCCTTCATCACATAACTACCATTTGAAATGTACAAGGATGAGTTATCACAATGTGATATTACCTTTTTCACATCTTTTCCCTTTTTTCATTTTTAATTTTAAAAGAAAAGTCAACATAACTTATTTACTCAAGTAAATATTTAACTTACTAACTCAAATCGTTTTCATATGTTATTTATATAAGTGTGTGTGTATACATACTCTTGTGCACACAACATTTCCGACAACTTTTGGACGATGAAACGTCGAAAATCTAAAAAAATGATTTTCGGTCACATGTTCGATTTTTCTTCGGACTAAATATTTCTGTAAACCAAATTCCAAAACAACTTCACCATTGTTAGTTATTGCTTTAAAAGAGGTTTGTTTTAGTTATAAAATCCATTAATTAATTATTTAAAAATATATTAGATATTCATATTTAAGGTGATTAAATTATAGGTCGTTCCATTCCTCACCTCAAAAGAATTTCGTCCTAAAATTAGCACATGTAACGACCCATCTTTTTAGACGGATTAAAATCGTCAATTATAAAGACCCGGGAATTTTAAAGGATTTAATAATGTAATTAACTGAAATTTTGCATGAAATTAAATAACAAAATTTTGCAATTAAAATTTGATATTTGAAATGCGTCTATTTTAACATAGAAACTGGTAAATTTTTACTGGCAAATATGAATGTTAGTTCTGTTGTGTAATTTTAATTTTAATTTAAATCAGTTAAAATTTGATGTAAATAAAATATTGTTGAAATCTGAATATTTTTATACAATAAATTTGTAAATGATTTTCTGAGTGAGGAGTCATATTTTGTTTCACCAAATTGGGGCTTCTCTAGCCCCGTTCATCTTATTTTCAGCATTTTTTGCAGCATTTTCAACAGCGACAAATCGAGTTTTGGTAGGATGGTCGTACCATTGATATCCGTGTACCATCTTGTTCGTCTAGTCATGCTGATCCCCGCAACTGTAATTCAGCATCCGTGACGCGGCGAAATCCACAGAACAAGTAGCTGTATCAGTATCCATTTTCGGTTATAGAATGTTCTGTAACCTTTCAATTTTCAACCATTTGAAAACTAACAGTCATTTGCTATTATTATTTCATAAATTCTCATGCTACTTTCACTTTTCCCTATATTAAATTCATTGCTGGTTCGTTTCCCTGCCCATCATTTTCTTCTATGCTTCTATTCATTCTGATTTATTTTAATACCCTATCTATATACTGTTGTTCTCATCTATTAGCCGATTCAGCCCTGTTCCTATCCCCTGGCTTTTCTCTACCTCCTTTTCTTTTTCTCCTTTTCTTGTTCGGTCACACAAACCCATTTCCACCTTTGCTCCTCCTTCAGGCACCCACCGATCCTCCTCATTATCAACCATACCCACTGACCCCCCTCATCATCAACCATACCCACGAAACCAGCCTACGCCCGACTCGAGCAACAACCTCCTCACCCTGCCTTCGAACCAACCCTAGCGTGATGACCTTACAGCCACCTGACCTGACCCCTCTTCCTCGAGCTAGCGCACCACTTGGCCAAAGCCTCCATCCGTCGTCTCCTTGTCTGCCGCGCCAAACCAAAACTCCACCGCCTCAAAACCTCGCCCCGCTCCTCCTTTTTCCAGGATTGGTCGCAACCTTCTTCCGCCTTTACTCCACTACACCCGACCTCACCCACCTCCAAGCTGTCGAACAACCACCACAGCATGCCCATCCCATCACCGATCCCCTTTGCTCTACCTCACTCACACAAACCCATGCTTCCATCGATAACCACAGTAGCAGCCACATCACCTCCGACCTTCCCTTCTCCTTCGCATGAAAGTGCCGATTTTAGCCAATCACCCGAGCATCTCGACCACCACTTCTGTCCATCTCCCTTCTTCCCTTTTTATTTTGCAAATTTATAGGTTTCATAATATGTTTGTTTATATATATCAGCTTATATATACGTGATCTGTTGAGTTTTTTTTTTTAAATTTATAAGTTATATAAGTTACCAAATATACATATGTTATATTATATTTTCTATAAGTATAGTATGTATATAATTTACAGTACTATATATAGGTGACAGTGTTATATTATATAAGTCTACAATAATATATTTTAGTACAATATATATATATATATATATATATATATATATATATAGTTGCTTATGTTGTGTAAGTTATAATAGTTTGTATATCAGATATGTCATTTATAGTACATAAGTTATATTTGTTTATAGTACATAAGTTACATTTGTTTATAGTACATAAGTTATTTCAGATCTTCTACTTATATATATAGTAATAAAGTAAGTTTTTATTTATAAGTTGCATAGTGGCTTGCTGATTTGTTTATATATAATAATAAAGTGAGTTATCTTGTTTCAAAGGTGGGAAAAGTTGTATATATAATATGTTATATTTACGTTAATATTAATATTTTGGAAAGTATATATGTGTGGTTACTTATGTTAATGTTAACGTTTAAAATGTATTTGAAGGAATTTTGAAAGAAATGTATGAATTTTATAAACATTGATTTTTTAATTTTAAATATAAAGATCTTGTTTAGATATTTGTTTTAAAGATATCTATATATATATATATATATATATATATATATATATATATATATATATTTTATTCTGATAGTGCTTTAAGTTTAATATTGATTTTAAGAAAATTTATAATGTTATATATATTTTTTGTTTCATTTTATATCAAGCTGGTTTGATTTGTCTCCATCAATCCCAAGCTATCAACTTTACTCGTCGAATTCGTGTCCACAGTGCTTTGCCTTGAAATTTGTGCCTGAATTCGTAACTCTTTTCATTGTCAAATCTCTCTAGCCTCGAAAGGTAAGAAATCACTCACTATTAATATTCCTATATTCAAAAAAAATTATTTCACTTGAAACGACAATTGAAATATGCTGAAAATTTGAGTTGCTAGTTATTTAATTTTTAAATATGATATGACATTTCTACAATTGTTTATCTGTGATATATGACACCTTATCTTTTTTTTTAGTTTTTTTACTGATGATATATGTCTGTTGTTGATATGTTATATTTTATCATAAATGGTTCTCACTCTACAAGTTCCCTGTTAATTTAGAAATTCCATATGGGTTGAAATGATACATACCCGAACGATTTTGTAGATGTGACGTCCCGGAATTTTCGAGCATTTAAAATTGAAATATTTAATTGGTTTTAAATATTAAATAAAGTAATTTTAACTTGAATTACGGATATCACAATTTATTTGATAATTGAATTATTAAATTAAATAAGTGAAGTTGGGTAAATTGTTGAATCTTGCGTTTTAAGCCTATTAAAAATAATTTGAAGGCTTGAAAAATTTATATTGATAGTACTGAGGATAATAGAAGTTGTAAATTTGAAATTAACAGTGGTTTGTTCAGTTTTAAAATTTTATAGTTTAAATTGAATTTAAAAATAGCATCCCGAGGCACAGTCTCGAAATTCGACGAAACTAGTTCCATTGGATCTGTAATATTGAATTTTTATCGGATTTCGAATTTCGTATTGATTGGAGTTGTTGTGTGAGCGTACGATAAGTAAACGCGCTAAATTTATATCGAAATTTAAATTTAAAAAATATATATGTATGCAGTCAGTTTCAGTTGAAATTTATTTCACCTCATACCCTTTTATTTTCATTTCCAAATTACTTTATAAGTACGGCCTCCTCATCCCTTCTTCAACACGCCTATTTTCCCATTTCTTTAAGCCGAGATTCAGAAGAAATAACATATCCTCGAATCTTAAAAAAGGAAAAAAGAAAAGAAAAGAAGCTTCAAGAGAAAGCTTTCGGCTGCGTTTAATAAAAAAAAGAGTACACAGAACCGAAAGCAAAGGGGGCTACTTCATTTTATAACAAATCACTTATCCCTTTTTCTGTAAAAATCAAATAATGGCCGCTTGCCCTTTTTCCTAAATCGACTCATAAAAAAAAAGAGGCTCTCATGTATGCTCATCACCGGAGGCACGTGTAGGGATTTCTGTGGCATCGCGAGGGGACTCGCGATTCGAGTCGCGTTCGAATCAGATGGAGGGGATCGCACGAGGAACGACGAGGTCGACGACGTGGTGAAGCTGTATGGTTTGGTCAAGCGCGCTGTGGGGGCTGATGAAGGGGTCGCGTTCGATTTGGTGGCGTGCGCTTCGAAGTAAGTCCATGGCCGGAATCTCGAAGCTGGGTCGCCTTTTTTTTTATATCGAGCTGAAGCTCGTGATGTTGGGTTCCTGTGCGATTAAGGTAAATTCAAATCCTAGAACATTTTTAATTAAGCAAATTTGAAACTTTTAAATTAAATTGTTGGTTACTGTTTCAGTA
Source organism: Allium cepa (assembly GCA_030765085.1). NCBI lineage: Eukaryota > Viridiplantae > Streptophyta > Magnoliopsida > Asparagales > Amaryllidaceae > Allium > Allium cepa. Next base: position 162,662,930 of record CM060939.1, read on the forward strand.
ATCAAAAATTTGTACAGTAAAATAAAACTCACTGGTTGGGTTATTTACTTGTTTAATTAACTTATTCAATTATTTTAAGTGCTAAAGATATTTCTATTAAAAGAAGATACACATGTATAGGTATATACATAGAGATAGGTGAAGTAGTAAATACATATATCTATATATATATGAGTTACTGAGATATAGGAATTTTAAAATGTTGTAGAATTTATAAAAAAAAGAGGAAAATTAGTTGAAAATAAAATTATTAGTATAAATTAAATTTATTAACGATAATTGATTGTTCGAATATTAGTAAAACCATTTAATATTTATTCAAGGTCAAAAGTCGAGAAACCAAGGCAATATTGAAGTGGATTGCAAATTAAAGGTCAAAGGTGAGTTAATCTCACTCAGTTAAATTTAAATTCAAATTTAAATTTAAATCGTTAAATTAAATAATTGTTTGAATAGTTGAATTGATTGAGGTGATATAGTATGTTATATTTTGGGATTGGTATTTATATTGTGCTGACATCTGTGGATGCAAGGAAAACAGGTTGCTTAACTTTTATTTAAATTATTTAATATTCTCTGTTAGGATTATTTGATATTCTATAATGAACTATGTGGAAACATTGAATGCTATGGTTTGATTGGATATAATTGGGTATAATGAATTACCAAAAATATATAAATTTGATTTTTGGGAAAGAAAATAAAAGAAGTGAATTTGTAAGTATAATAATAATAGAATAAATTTAAGAATGAATTGGAAAAGAAATAAAGTGCCTTTAAAATTTCAAATAAATAAATCTTGAGTATAGTAAGGGAAATTTTGAATAAACGGAAGATTAATGAATTTTGAACTTCAGTATTATTATTTTAAAACAACAAAACATTTATTTAAAATTTAATTTCTAAATTATTGAAAAGAATAAAAAAAGAAATTGGGATGAGATCTGAAATTCGTATATATCAGTTAAAAGATTTAAAATCAAATGGAAATAATAACATTAATAATAAAGCCCGTAATTAATGAATTTTGAAATGAATTGAGTAAGTAAAGGAATTTATTTCAAATGGAATAAATTGGGAATCAATTTGGAAAATTGATTTAATTGATTGAGATTGGAATTTTTTTCTGAATAACCAAGTACGTGTTCAAAGTAAATTTTTAAAAATAAATTAAAAGTTTTAAAGTTGTTTTAAAAAAAACAAGTTTTGGAAAATTCATTATTTTTAGAATATTTAAATTCTAAAGTAAGTATTTCCTTTTAATCTATTATGGTAACAATTATTTAAAGAATGACTTAGTATTTTGTTTTTAAAAGTAAAAATCTAGTTTTATATTTTATTAAGTAACCTTATTTTCAAATATTCATATAGGATGTATTTTTAATAAATTATTGAAGTAGTTTTTTTAAAATAAATTTTTTAAATTATATTTCAAAGTAATGTGTTTTTAAATTATTTTAAAAATCTAGTTTTGTGCTTGGTGATTTCAGTGGAGATAGAAAATATTTGGGAAAGTTTATTATGAAAAGAAAGATGGTTTGAACTTGTTTTCAAAAGGGTGAAAATAGAAATATATCTTGTAAAGATATTTTGAGGTTAATAAATGATTTGGGAAATTATTTATTGTGTGATGGATGTCGTGAATATTAATTGACAGTTAAATCACCGACTATCAATATTGGCCAAATGCGCTGATCGTTTCGAAGAGACCGAGATCGAGATTTATTTCTCAAAAACCACTTCGATCCGGTTTGTAAGTTTTCTTGGAAAACGAGTTTGGATTCGAAGATGGAGCGGTGAAGTGAAAGGGCTAGTCGCTACTAATCCTGAGGATATTTCCAAAATGGATGTAGTAGGAATAGTGCCTTCGGTTCCGTTCGAACCTGGGACGGACTTGTATGGATGAATGCTTTCGTAAACATCATCGGTGGACGATGGGCATTCTAAGGGATATGTTCTAAAAAGGTAACGCTTAGCCTCAAGCCTCATCAATCGAGAATGACTGAAAATCAGGGGTTATGCTGCAAGGCTTCGTGGGTAGCCTCCACTTGTGGGTGAGGTCATCCCTGTCTAGATGTCCCTTTTTATTTCGGCTTAGTGGGCGGTTGCTGATCCCAACCGCGGGGTGATCTTGCTCGGGACTTTCCAGTAAGGGATGGTTCCGGTCTTGTGTTGCAGGGGACTTAGGGTGGGTCCTCGGTACGCTGATCTAGACCAGGTACTGTGACAGGTGGTACCCCAACGCCTAGTCATTCATTGGAAATCCATTTTCCCTACGCGCCCGTACGGTTTTGATTGTGCCCAACTATTGCTGAATCGTGAGATGCAAGCATTTCAGCTAGATTCTATTTTACTTTCTATAGACACTATTATAATATCAGAGGATTTCTGTAAAAATTGTTTTAGCTATTGTAAGGTAAAAACCCGACATGTTTATTTGTGGCATGGTCTTACGGGATGCTTTTGTTTTCAAAAGGATTTTTGAAACTTAATAATCAATTGGGTGTGTTTTTCTCACGCTGGTAATCCAGACCGACTCGGGTGTTATTTAACTGTAATTCTAGGGTCAGACCGAGTATTATAGGATACAGGATATGATGCTGTGGAGCTCAGGAGACGAGCTGGATGACGATACGTATATCCGTACTTGTTTTATATATATATTCCGCTGTGTTGAGTAGCTATGCATCCAGATGTATGTTATTGACGTTGATCTGTAATTGATGTACTCTAATGATGTAATATATAAACAGATATATTTGATTTTGTGTAAAGATATGTTAATATCTATTATATTTTATTCCGTTGCGATGGTTAGATTCTGATGTTGTTTCCTATTTTCTTCTTCTACCTTTTCTTCTTTAACCAAATTTTTCGTATTTCTGTACAACTTGGGTTGATTTAGGTAGAAAAGTGTTGACTCAAGGAGTATGGATTTACTGGTCGTTACACTTGGTATCAGAGCTTAGGTTGGTGATATCCTTGGCTCTGGTGGGAATTACTCATTTAAAATAGAGTCCGTAGAACTCTAGAATGAGTTTGAGCGTGTTAATATATATGAGTGCGTATATGTTAGTGAATATAAATTATTTTAATATTGTGTTGATTGGTTTATTGAGTGGCATATGAACCTTCGTCGGCACAGTTTGGACAACTGTATCGAAGGGGTTTCTAAACACTTGAATAGAACAGTTTGACACGGTATTGTTTTAAATGTGGGTAAATGAAATAATTTTACCCAAAAATATATTTTTTTATATAAACAAAGGTTTTTGTAAACTATTTTAGCTAATATATAGTTGGTTGAATGTTAGAAATGATAATATTAAATTATTATCATCGTTGTGTAAAAATAGAACTAGAAATTGAAAATATAACCAAAGTATTAGGAAATAAATTCATTATAAAATGAAATTTATAAATATCAATTATAAATGTAACTTATGAATTGAATTATAATCAAATAGGAGACTATACAAATGAATTATAGTTAAAATTTGATTTAAATTAAAATTGAAAAAATATATATATGTAAGGAATATTTTTGAATCGGATGTGAAATCTAGAGAGATTTGGAATTCAAAAATACTTGAAGGGTTTTAAAAGAGAGAAAAGCATTGAACTCTTTACGGTCGCTGGAAAATAATTCCGATGATGACCGCGACATCATCGGTGTTCATTTTCGAGTTTCCAAAAGAGGGATTGCTACCAGGACGTTTTGGATTAAAGTTTGTTGGAGAAATTTGGGTGATTTTGAAAATGCGAGGAATTTTGGATATAGGTGATTTTAAAAGGAACTTTGAAGTGTTGAAAGATTGTTTAAACCTTGGAATTTTAAATAAGAATGTTTATGGCATATAAAAAGTTTGATAACTTGTAAATTTGGAATTTGTTGAAATAAAATTCAAATGGATTGAATTAATGATATACAAGCATGGAAGGCTGTTGAGCTTAAATAAAATGGGTTCGTATGAAACCTATGCACTATGAAATAAAATACCAAGTAAGATAAAATAGAAATGAACTAAAAATAAATTGAGTTGGAGATCAATTTAAAATTTGCTATAAAACTTTTAAAAAAAAATTCTATGAACTGGTAAATGTAAATAAAATTGATTTTAAAATATTTTTGGAATGATGTCGAGTATAATAAAATGGTTTGGAATCAAACTTTTTGGATATGAAAGAAATGCAACGAAAGTTCGTGAAATTTCAAAGGAAATTTGTTGGGAATAAAACCAGGATTGATTTAAAATTTTGAGAAGTGTGGTTTTGGAGATAATGGAAGTTTCAAAATAATTTGGAACCAAAGGTCGGGTGTTTAGAATCCTGGTGGGATAGGTTATAAGCTTATAAAATAAGATGATTTTTAAATCAGGAAGGAAACATAAGATTTGAATGTTGGAATTTAAATTTAAAGTGAAAAGTTAAAAATGAAATTAACTTGTATTGGGGAATAAAAATTTGACTGGATTGAAATAAATTGAATAGGTTGAAAATAATATCTAGTTGTATTCGAATTAAGTTGAAATCGAATTGAGTTCAATAAATCTGTGTTAAAATAAAAATATTGGAATAAAAGTTCAGTTGAGTTATTGAATGGAATTGATTGAAATAAATAAATTAGAATAACTTGTAAAAGAATTAAAATGCATGGAATAAAATATGCTTGGGTTATAAATAAGCGTAAAACTTGAGTTAAAAATAAAAGATGAATATATTTAAGCCTAGAAGGAATGGAATTGTGTAAATAATGAATTGTGACTTATAAAATTGAAAAGTGGGATAGAAGACCCAAAATAAACATTGTCTGATGAATTGAAAAATAAAACAAAAATCCAAACTTGAATTATAAAATAAATTGAACTAAGAAAATTAAATGAAGTGATATTTCGAATTAAAAATCAAGTATTGGATTATAAATAGGGGAAGAACCAATTAGATAATAAATTAGTTATTGAAATATGTAAATGGAACCTAATGTAGTTAAATAGAAGCTGATTTGGGGAGCTAATAATGAAGTTTAGAAATAAAAATCAAGTCATGAATCAAATTCGACATGAATCATTAGTGAAGAAAATATAATTGAAAGTGGCCTTGCAATTAATTAAATGAACTGAGAATGAAATTGCATTGTAAGTTAATAAAATTGGGTGGAAAATTGAAAATGGATAGTGGATTCAAAACTTGAGTTATAAATTAAAATTTGACTTTGAAGTGTTAACAAATTAAATATAATTGGAAATGTGTCGAATAAAGGAAAATGAAATTGGATTAAAATAGTAATGGTTTGAATTTGCAAATAAAATCCAAATAAGTGGAAATAAATTGGAAATGGCCTTGTAATCAATTGAATGAGCTAAATCTAAAAGGTTAAATTTTATAATGACTAATTAAAAGAAATTGTAGATTTAAAATGATATTTAATTGATATAGAATTAAGTTGAAAAGAAGAGAAAATTTACTCGTAAGATGAAATGAGCTTAAGTATAAAATTGAAGTAAATTAACTTAAGCTAAATGAATGGAAGAGAGTTGAATTTAATTCAAATTAAACTAAGTTTAATGATATTGGGTTGGAATTAAACCAAGTAAAAATAAATTTTTAATAGAAATAAAAATTCGGTGAGTTACATATAATACTTAAGGGAATGAAATGCTTAAATAAATAATTGTAAACCATTTAAATTGTTAAGGAATTGAAATAACTTGGAGTCAATAAGAAAAATAGAATGGTTTTAAATGAAACACAAATGAATGAAATGTGAATAAATTTAAAAATGGAATAGAATTAAGTATAAATTTAGTTTAAATCTATTTCAATTGGTTATAAAACATAAGTACTTATTTATTCACATAGATCTCGCCAAATTTCATAGAACAAATTGTCATTGGATGTAAATGGAAGAAATTAAAATTCTATGAATTGATAGGGGTAAAAATAAATTGATTTTGAGAGCAATTGTATTAAATATGAGTTTGGTTTGCTTAAAAATAAATAAAATATAAGCGATTGAGTTTTAAACCATTCAAATATAATGAAAATGGTTATAAATTAATTGAAAACAGCTGAATTAGTATGAAAACTGTATAAATTGCTTACGGAAAATGTTTGGTGTGTATTTCTTTTAAAATTCATGTGTTTAACTATTATAAGTAAGTGAAATGTTAATAAACTTCATATATTTGGCACTTACATGTTTAAATTGAGTAAGTACAGGTACCAAGAAACCGTTTGGCTAGATTTTGGGCACGCTAACTGCTAAATAAATAAGCTGTTTGCTTAAAAATGCTAAATAATGTACGCCAACACAATACAAATAGGGAATATGAACTGTTATGATTTTTCCGCCCGTGTGGGTCGATGTATATATATTTATATCTCTTGTCAAATTGCAAAAGCTCCTCCGTACAAAGGAGACTCTGCCAAAAAAATTCGATAATTTTGGGAGTTAGAAAAATTTTGAAATTTTTTGGAAAATTTTTGTTAACAACAAAACGATTTCAAACTGGAAATTGAAATAAATTAGTAAATGAAACTAATTTTAAATAATGACATGAATCAGTATAAATGAAAAATAAAATTCAATATTTGGAGTTGAAAATAAATTGAATTCATATGGTAATGAAAGAATCAATTTGAATAGAATTAAATATAAACTAAAGTGGTAAGGTGAAAATAAATAAAGAAACATATTAAATGCTTATACTAAACTTAAGAAAGGAATGGTAAATTCTTAATTGGAAATTGAATATTGCAAATATATTCTAAGTTGATACTTGAATGAATAAATAATTGACACTTGTAAGGAAGTCGATAAAATGTTTTGGGAATGTTGTGATTGGATAGTATTGTTAAGTAAGATATGCAGGTAATAAAGGGGAAAAAGAATTGATTTTGATTTCAGAAGATAAATTTGAATTGCTCGACAAAAATGTATATATTTAAATTTAGGTATGAAATTTGATTGGGTTTTTGATCGAGCCACTTGGCCTTTTGTTTTCTTTTGGAATTAGGAAGCCCGTAGAGGCCTTTTGTAGTTGTACCGAGCTAGCCGCGCAAAGGAGACGCTGGCGAAATTTTTCGAAAATTTCGAGAGTTAGAAAATTTTTGAGAAAATTTTGATAATTTAAATTTGGATTTAAATTCAAATTTTAATGGTTGAATAAGTAAAGTTATTTGAAAACTATGAAAGGTTTAGGAAAGTTGGTTGAAGAAATAGTGGGTCTTTAAATGAAAGAATGTGTTATGGCAAGTTAATTAAACTGTTTGGCTTTGGGGAAAAGAATAAACGGGAATTTGACCATTCTTCCTAATTAGTAATTTCGGGGACGAAATTCTTTCAAGGGGGGAGGAATGTGACGACCCAGAATTTTCGAGCATTTAAAATCGGAATATTTAATTGATTTTAAATATTCAATAAAGTAATTTTAACTTGAATTACGGATATCACAATTTATTTGATAATTGAATTATTAAATTAAATAAGTGAAGTAGGGTAAATTGTTGAATCTAGCGTTTTAAGCCTATTAAAAATAATTTGAAGGCTTGAAAAATTTATATTGATAGTACTAAGGATAATAGACGTTGTAAATTTGAAATTAATAGTGGTTTGTTCAGTTTTAAAATTTTATAGTTTAAATTGAATTTAAAAATAGCATCCCGAGGCACAGTCTCGAAATTCGATGAAACCAGTTCCATTGGATCCGTAATATTGAATTATTATCGGATTTCGAATTTCGTATTGATCGGAGTTGTTATGTGAGCGTACGATAAGTAAACGCGCTAAATTTATATCGAAATTTAAATTTAAAATATATATATGTATGTATACAGTCAGTTTCAATTGAAATTTATTTCACCTCATACCCTTTTATTTTCATTTCCAAATTACTGTATAAGTACGGCCTCCTCATCCCTTCTTCAACACGCTTATTTTCCCATTTCTTTAAGCCGAGATTCAGAAGAAATAACATATCCTCGAATCTTAAAAAAAAGGGAAAAAAAGAAAGAAGCTTCAAGAGAAAGCTTTCGGCTGCGTTTAATAAAAAAAGAAAAAAAAAAGATCACACAGAACCGAAAGCAAAGGGGGGGCTACTTCATTTTATAACAAATCACTTATCCCTTTTTCTGTAAAAATCAAATAATGGCCGCTTGCCCTTTTTCCTAAATCGAATCATAAAAAAAAGAGGTGCTCGCGTATGCTCATCACCGGAGGCACGTGTAGGGATTTCTGTGGCATCGCGAGGGGACTCGTAATTCGAGTCGCGTTCGAATCAGGTGGAGGGGATCGCGCGAGGAGCGACGAGGTCGACGACGTGGTGGAGCTGTGTGGTTTGGTCGAGCGCGCTGTGGGGGCTGATGAAGGGGTCGCGTTCGATTTGGTGGCGTGCGCTTCGATGTAAGTCCATGGCCGGAATATCTAAGCTGGGTCGCCTTTTTTTTTTATATCGAGCTGAAGCTCGTGATGTTGGGTTCCTGTGCGATTGAGGTAAATTCAAATCCTAGAACATTTTTAGTTAAGCAAATTTGAAACTTTTAAATTAAATTGTTGGTTACTGTTTCAGTAATCAAAAATTTGTACAGTAAAATAAAACTCACTGGTTGGGTTATTTGTTTAATTAACTTATTCAATTATTTTAAGTGCTAAAGATATTTCAATTAAAAGAAGATACAAATGTATACATATATACATAGAGATAGGTGAAGTAGAAAATACATATATCTATATCTATATATATATATAAGTTACTGAGATATAGGAATTTTAAAATGTTGTAGAATTTATAAAAAAAAGAGGAAAATTAGTTGAAAATAAAGTTATTAGTATAAATTAAATTTATTAACGATAATTGATTGTTCAAATATTAATAAAACCATTAAAATTTATTCAAGGTCAAAAGTCGAGAAACCAAGGCAATATTGAAGTGGATTGCAATTAAAGGCCAAAGGTGAGTTAATCTCACTCAGTTAAATTTAAATTCAAATTTAAATTTAAATGATTAAATTAAATAATTGTTTGAATGGTTGAATTGATTGAGGTGCTATAGTATGGTATATTTTGGGATTGATATTTGTATTGTGCTAACGTCTGTGGATGCAGGGAAAACAGGTTGGAGGGATCCAATTGGACCCCTTAATTTTTATTTAAATTATTTAATATTCTCTGTTGGGATTATTTGATATTCTATAATGAATTATGTGGAAATATTGAATTCTATGGTTTGATTGGATATAATTGGGTATAATGAATTACCAAAAATATATAAATTGGATTTTTGGGAAAGAAAATAAAAGAAGTGAATTTGTAAGTATTATAATAATAGAATAAAATTAAGAATGAATTGGAAAAGAAATAAAGTGCCTTTAAAATTTCTAATAAATAAATCTTGAGTATAGTAAGGGAAATTTTGAATAAACAGAAGATTAATGAATTTTAAACTTCAGTATTATTATTTTAAAAGAACAAACATTTATTTAAAATTTAAGTTCTAAATTATTGAAAAGAATAAAAAAAGAAATTGGGATAAGATCTGAAATTTGTATATTTCAGTTAAAAGATTTAAAATCAAACGGAAATAATAACATTAATAATAAAGCCCATAATTAATGAATTTTAAAATGAATTGAGTAAGTAAAGGAATTTATTTCAAATGGAATAAATTGGGAATCAATTTGGAAAACTGATTTAATTGATTGAGATTGGAAAATTTTCCTGAATAACCAAGTACGTGTTCAAAGTAAATTTTTAAAAATAAATTAAAAGTTTTAAAATTGTTTTAAAAAAAGCAAGTTTTGGAAATTCATTATTTTTAGAATATTTAAATTCTAAAGTAAGTATTTCCTTTTAATCTATTATGGTAATAATTATTTAAAGAATGACTTAGTATTTTGTTTTTAAAAGTGAAAATCTAGTTTTATATTTTATTAAGTAACCTTATTTTCAAATATTCATATAGGATGTATTCTGAATAAATTATTGAAGTAGTTTTTTTAAAATAAATGTTTTAAATTATATTTCAAAGTAAAGTGTTTTTAAATTATTTTAAAAATCTAGTTTTGTGCTTGGTGATTTCAGTGGAGATAGAAAATATTTGGGAAAGTTTATTCTGAAAAGAAAGATGGTTTGAACCTATTTTCAAAGGGGTGAAAATAGAAATATATCTTGTAAAGATATTTTTGAGGTTAATAAATGATTTGGGAAATTATTTATTGTGTGTGGATGTTGTGAATATTAATTGATAGTTAAATCACCGACTATCAATATTGGCCAAATGTGCTGATCGTTTCGAAGAGACCGGGATCGAGATTTATTTCTCGAAAACCACTTCGATCCGGTTTGTACGTTTTCATGGAAAACCAGTTTGGATTCGAAGATAGAGAAGTGAAGTGCAAGGGCTAGTCGCTACTAATCCTGAGGATATTTCCAAAATGGATGTAGTAGGAATAGTGCCTTCGGTTCCGTTCGAACCCGGGACGGACTTGTATGGATGAATGCTTTGGTAAACATCGTCGATGGACGATGGGCATTCTAAGGGATATGTTCTAAAAAGGTAACGCTTAGCCTCAAGCCTCATCAACCGGGAATGACTGAAAATCAGGGGTTATGCAGCAAGGCTTCGTGGGTAGCCTCCACTTGAGGGTGAGGTCATCCCTGCCTAGATGTACCTTTTTATTTCTACTTAGTGGGCGGTTGCTGATCCCAACCGCGGGGTGATCTTGCTCGGGACTATTCAGTAAGGGATGGTTCCGGTCTTGTGTTGCAGGGGACTTAGGGTGGGTCCTCGGTACGCTGATCTAGACCAGGTACTATGACAGGTGGTACCCCAGTGCCTAGTCATTCGTTGGAAATCCATTTTCCCTACGCGCCCGTACGGTTTTGATTGTGCCCAACTATTGCTGAAACGTGAGATGCAAGCATTTCAGCTAGATTCTATTTTACTTTCTATATTATAATATCAGAGGATTTCTATAAAAATTGTTTTAGCTATCGTAAGGTAAAAACCCGACATGTTTATTTGTGGCGTGGTCTTACGGGATGCTTTTGTTTTCAAAAGTATTTTTAAACTTAATAATCAATTGGATGTGTTTTTCTCACGCTGGTAATCCAGACTGACTCGGGTGTTATTTAACCGTAATGCTCGGTCAGAACGAATATTATAGGATACAGGATATGATGTTGTGGAGCTCAAAAGACGAGCTGGATGACGATACGTACATCCGTACTTGTTTTATATATATATTCCGCTGTGTTGAGTAGCTGTGTATCCAGATGTGTGTTATTGATGTTGATCTGTGATTCATGTACTCTGATGATGTAATATATAAATAGATATATTTGATTTTGTGTATGTTAATATCTATTATATTTTATTCCGCTGCGATGGTTAGATTCTGATGTTGTTTTCTATTTTCTTCTTCTACCTTTTCTTCTTTAACCAAATGGTTCGTATTTCTGTACAACTTGGGTTGATTTAGGTAGAAAAGTGTTGACTCAAGGAGTACGGATTTGCGGGTCATTACAGTAGAATAGGGGAAAATCGTTATGGGTTGAAATAAAAAACCCAAGCGATTTTCATTTATTTTAAATTTTGGGATTGTGGGTTGAAATGATATATACCTGTAGAGATTTAAATTGCGGATTGAAATGATAAATATCCGTATCACTTGACCGTAGGATAGAAATTTATATACGGACAACGTTGGTTTATATTTTGAAAATGATTTCCAAAATTTTGAAAGCAAATATATGGTTTTAATAAATATTGCTTTTTTTTTACAAGGCAATCGGGGTTAACTGGTCCCCTACCAGTTTATTGAGAAATTAAAAGTTAGTGATTATGAACATGCTCACAATCACCAAAAAAAGCAAAAACTGAAAACATAATCACCACACTGAGGGTAGAAACTAAGGAATAACAACACACAAGGAAACAAGACTAGAAGAAAGAAAAAAAAAGTTAACAAACACAAACAAGAACTAAGGCCAACCTTCAGTAAAATGAGTACTGAACTCAAATTGACTATCTTTCATTCCATTTTTTATAACAATCTTTAGTGCTTCCCATAGCTGTTGCATGTTTCTACTCTTGTTTTCAAAACATCTTAAATTTCTTTCCTCCCAAACCATTTTCAAGTACTTCTTAACACAGAAGAAATACACATTTATGTCGTACTTCCTCCACCTTGTTGATTTGCTTATCAGAGCCCACTCCACATCAGACAATCCATGCATATGATCAGAATTAATTCTTCACACCAGGCTACTCCATAGTCCCATTAAATCATTGCATTCAAAGTATATGTGATCCACAGATTCATGTTGCAACTTGCAGAAAACAAAAGTGGATCAACAGTCATACCATAGTTCATCAATTTAACCTTGGTCAACAAGGCATTATTGATAACCTTCCACATCATCAAGTTGTCTCTGGCAGGAGAGTTTCTTGTCCATAGAACCTTATGCCATTCAAATTCAGAGCTTCTTATACCATTAACAAGCAGATCATAAACAGCAGAGATCGAGTGAGACTTACCATTCCAAAGTATTTCATCAGTTGGAGTAGGGTGGTAGTAATTACCCTGATATTTTTTCCAGACATCCCTAATTTCCTGATTACTGGTATATGGCAGCAACAACTTGCCATCATACAAGTAATCAATAGCATGAGCATCCCTACTAATACCTGACTGAACAATCTGGTGGGGGTAAAAATTTTTCCAAGGTATAGACCTTCTGCCATCCAAGGTTCATTCCAAAATTTGACAGCACTAGAGGGAGAGAGAACAAATTTAATAAATAGGGAGAAAGAAGTTCTTAATCTCAGCAAACTCCTCCAAGTCCAACTACAATTCTGAGGGACGGTCATTGTCCAGAAATTCATTCTACCCAAGTTATATTTTTTGGTCCATTCAACCCATAAGGAGTCAACATCAGTTAGCAATGCATTTAAGAGAGCACTTGTTGCTGCTTTGTTCCAAGTTTGCAAGTTAAATATTCCAAGACCACCTTTATTTTTAGGCGGCTCCATTTTTGCAAATGAGCAGGGGATGATTTTCTTTGAATGAATTGAACCAGTCCACAAAAACCTCAACATGGTATTTCTAACCATTTTCACCAGCTTTATGGGAAGGATGAAGACCCTAGACCAATACACCATCATTGATGATATAACAGACTTGATAAGCACAAGTCTACCAGCTTGTGAGAGAAATCTATTAGTCCAACAAGTCAATAAGCTACAGATTTTAGCATACAGAGGCAGGCAGTTAGCAGTTGTGATTCTAGATGAACATAGAGGAAGACCCAAATAATTCATGTTATTATCCATAGATTGCAGTCCAGTATTAGCAGTTAAACAACTAGCATGTTCAGAAGTTATACCCGAAGTAAGAATGTGAGATTTGTTAGCATTCAGATTCAATCCAGTCATAAGATAGAATTTGTGAAGAGTAACTTTAATATTCTCCAAAGAGCTCTGATCAGGTTTTGTAAATAACATTATATCATCAGCAAATAAGAGGGAGGTTATTTGTGGGGTTTTACATTTAGAATGAAACAAAATTTCCTTCTTCTCATAATTTTTTGTCAACATAGCAGTTAAAACTTCCATAACAAGAATAAATAAATAAGAAGAGATAGGGTCCCCTTGCCTGATCCCCTGATTACTGTTGAAAAATCCTAAAGTGAATCCATTATATTTTATTGAGAAGCTAGGAGTTGAGATACGGTTGTAAATCCAAGCCACAAATACTTTAGGAAATCTCATGAGGGCCATTATTCTCACAATAGAAATCCAGTGAATGCTGTCATATGCTTTCATTTTGATTTTAAAATATTATATATATATATATATCTGTGTGTGTGTGTGTGTGTTATTTTTATATATGTCTAAATTGTAGATTTTTAAAATTTTATGTTTTGGAAATTTTAAAGTTATAAGTTAGTTTTGAAAATATAATTTTTAAGATTTTACTTATGATTTTACTATTTTAAAATATTTAAAAATAGATTTAATATAAAATAAATTCAACAATAAGATTTAATAAAATTTAATTTATTTGTATATAATATGTTTAAGTATTTATTTAAATTTATATTAATATTTGTAAAAATAAATTTTATACCTTTAATAATAAAGGTTGGGGAGATAAATTAATGTTGACTTGGAATTTAAAATTTTGTTAATAATTGAATTTAAATAAGCACTGATTTAAACTTATTGAATTTGAGATTTTAAAGATATGATTTATAACTTGACTTTAATTAAAGGTGGTTAAAGGAATATTTTCAAATTTAAATAAATTGAATGGGATATTTAGTTTATTTAAATTTGTAAATTGAGATTTTATTTAAATGATTATTGGATTGATTAAGTGAATATTTCAGAACAAAATAATAAAGTTGAATTTCAAGTGTAGATGAAATGTATCATTTGGGTTATTGTAAATGTTTGAATATTTAAACTTTGAAATCTATTGAAATTGAAATGATTTAATTCGTAGTTCAAACCAAGATTTGAAATCTATATAAATTAAAATGGTTTATTGAGAGGTTGAATTGAATTGAAATTGACGAATTGGGATTGAATTAAATTGAATTTTTAGGATTTGAGTGATTTGAATCGATTTGTGAAATCGGAGTAAACTATTTATATTATATAAGTAATTTTAATATATATTTACTATTTTCAACATCTAAACTGTTTAGGTGGAAACTATTATGATTACGGAGGTCTTATGATTGCAAAGTGTTATGGTTTCAAAAGTGTTACGATTTCGAAAGAGTTATAATTTTATAAGTATTAAGATTTTTGTCACGACTAGAAATCTAGCGTCTAAAAATCGACATCAAATACCTCATTTGTATTCGAATGCCGCAGATTCAAACGTCGGACTCCAGTTTGATGAAGCTTATAACAACATTAGATGATACAACACAGCGCAAACAAAATGAATAACTTTATTGATACACCACAATTGATAGGACATGATACAGTATGAAATGGTCAATACATATTAGAGATAGATACAACAACGGAAAAACAAAGTAGCATCAGCAGATAGACAACACCAACATATGCCTTCAAGAAGAAGAAGGATAGGAATCCCAACAACTGCATCTCCGATGCCAAAGACTTCAAACCAGAAGCGAGAACCACCATCACATTGACTTAAGCAAATCCGATCAAAGTTCATGTTGAAGTGAAACAAATGCAATCGTCAATCTAGATACTTCAAAGGTTGCAAAAAGCTACACCTACTAGCTGACTATCCAATAACCTAACTCTAGGCTGCCCGTATGGAAAATTGTGGGCAACCAGAGTTTAGAAAGGGAACAATAAACTCCAAGTCAGTCATAGGACTAGTGTGAGCAAACAAAAAAACATTTTATCTTGAACAAAAAGAAATTCACTATGCTTTTTGGAAAATGAAACTACCATAAGGCCCCCCGCCACACACACAATGCAATCGCACAATTGGAGGAGATTTCTCCTTATGATAGTCAAACATGCTTGATACGCTAAAATCCTTTTGATATTATTATTAATTCATAGTGTAGAAAACATTTTGAAAGTATTATATTAATCTTAGCCAGCATACCACCATTATGGTATACCTACTATAGCTACCATGTTTTATGGCAGTTTACCACCATGCTGCATGACTGGTTATATAACTAAAACCGTACAGGGCTCGTATTGTTTTGTTTGGATTTCCAACAAATGGCCAGGCTAAAGAACTTCCAACACTGAATGGGTACGCCTCTGGAGGGACGCCCCGAGAACCTAACTGGCTCTTTGCCAATAGAAGGTCAGGTGACCTTTGTAACTAGGTAAGTACTGACATGAGTATGCCATCCCCCGGTTGTCACCGACCTTTATCTGAGGCCTCAACACCAACAAATTCCAACAACCACATAAGTTAAATATTTGGGCTCCATACCATGATATCACTTTTTATCCAGAAGGAAATGCACATACCTTAAAGGGCGCGACCTTCAAAACCTTGCCGCATTCTTCCTGTTTCGACCATTTATGGGTTGTGAGGTTCGACGAAGTCTTGTCCACAAGCCACGCTTTTCACAAAAGCCATGCTTCGATCAACAAACGATCAGAAGCACTTAGCATGCCACATACCAAATTGAGAATATATCACTAGTAACCATCAACTAATAACCTTTGAGCTCATACGTCTTAGAGAAGGGTGTTAAGCTAAGAGAATAAATTCTCCGCCACCAAACATAAATGTATTTGATGAAAACCAGCTTGATATCTCAAAGTGTAATGTCAGACATACATCCATACAAGTCCATCCTGTGTCTGAATGAAATCGAAGGCACTTCCAAAGAAGCCCTTGCAAATTCGGGTATTCACAATCCCGATCAAACTCCCCATCACAATGGAGATCGCTATACTAGCACTACTCAGTGCAGAGGCGTTCAACATGTAATTCATTCGTTTTCGAAAAACCCGGTCCTCACCACCATCTTCAAAAGCTATCCGTTTCGTCGTATCATTTATTCAGAATGGGTTTTATGACATAAAGTCCTCTCCCGGCTAAACCGAATAATGAGCGTATATTTTAAAACCATATGGATATATTGGGATCTTAGTTAAGTCACAACTTTTAGCCCAAAAACTTTCCTTTTGAATGGTTTAAACAAATTCCCACTTATAAACTCTTAAACAAAAGATTCACCTTTAAGATCCACTTTAGTTTGAAAACAAAGTTCACAAAGATTCATTCGCAGCTTTCAAAACTATTTTAATTTCAAATTTGAAATCCTTTCAACAAAGCTGGAAATTGTTTCCTTTATACGGAAGCTATTATCATTTGAAAACAAATTCTTTTTATTACGGGAAAATCCGATTATATTTACTAAAATTATAGCCGTTCAAAGTATGCATTGGAAAATCAGCGAACTGTCGTATACTCGACGAGTTCTATTTGGGTTAAATTTAAATTCCCAAAATAATTTTAATTTCAAAACTCCCTTCTCAAAAGTTTCTTACATTTAACCCAATTCCATTTTCAGATTAATTTGGATTCGAAATTCAACTTTTAAAAGCATTTTGAATAAAATAATATTAAATTCAAATACCCGTGATTAACCAATTTCCCATGAAATCCATATTTGTGTACGTGTGGTGTAGTCCAGGGGTTTTACACACAACAATAGCATATTACAACCATCGTCAATTCAAACACAACAATATCGATGAGCGGTATAATCCTATAACGCTTATCTTCCATTCACAGATTCATAGATAAATATGTAAGTCCATCGTAGATAAATAAATCATAGTTCACAGCTCAATTCAAAGCAATTATATCACAGAACATCACATATCAGAGATATCAAAAAATTCAAGGCATTCAATATAATTCAATCATCCATAGGCAAGATGAATAAATCAAACAAATTAATTTCTTATGATCCTGCTTGATTAACATTAATTAATTAACCCTTAATTAATTACATTTAGTAATTATCTTTTAATCATAAATTAATTAACCTTTAATCATTAATTAATTCACCTTTAATCACTAATTAATTAACTTTTAAATAAATTAATTATTAAATAATTAACCTTCAATTATTAAGTAATTAACCTTTAACTACTAATTAATTAATTAACCCTTGATTAATTATCATTTAATTAATTATATTAAGTTATTAACCTTTAAGTAGTTATCATTAATTAATCTTTAATTAAATGTATTAATTAATCATTCTTAATTAATTACAATAAGTTTATCTCTAATTAATCATACTAAATAATTATCCTTAATTAAATTAAGATCTCAATTAACTTAGGTTAATACACTTATCTTAATCATCTACTTAATCTAATCATTATTAAATCTCATTTGAAAATACTTATGGATTAATTTATTATTTCCAAAACCAAATCAATTAATTTTAACAACATTTAATCTCTATTTAATAAGCCTTGGAATTAATTGTCGTTGACATATAAATTAACTTAAGATTCTTAAGTTAATTAACAAATTAAAAACACTTCATATTTTTAATTAGCCACTTAATCACAACAGGGAATTAGGCTGAAGGAAAAACCTGAGAACACTTTTAGTCTGAAGGACAGAAGTTTTAAAATTTAGTCTGAAGGACAAAAAATGATATATTCATATAGCATTGCACATCCATAATGCTATATTCATATAGCATTACACAGCTGCTTGTTTTTGTATGCAGAAACTTATAAAATTGTGTTGTATATAGCATTATAGATGTGTAATGCTATATGAATATAGCATTATGGATGTGTAATGCTATATGAATATATCATTTTTTGTCCTTCGGGCTAAATTTTAAAACTTCTGTCCTTCAGACTAAAAGTGTTCTCAGGTTTTTCCTTCAGCCTTCTAATCACAATATCAAAACTCATTTAAATAGACTATTTAAATGAATAAAGGATACATAACAAAATATTTTAAACTTAAATTAATATTTTAAAATAATTTATTTAAAAACTTTAACCAACCCATAACTTCCATAAAATATTTATTAATTAAAAGAAATGGGTTAAGGAAAATTATTTAAATTAAAAACTGATTGTTTTAAAATTTTAAAACTGTGTAAATATATCATTTTACCGACCCGAGACAAAACTACAAAATACCAAAGCCTATTAAAAAAATCTCGAGTATACACCCGAGTCTTCCTTTTTCTTTCTTTCTAATCTTTGTTTTGATTAAATTTTAAAAACCTGTTTCAAAACCAATTCGAATCACCCGAAGTCTACTCGAGCTACCACGTTATTTCCCCAAGACCTTCTTCGAGCCTTCACCTTCTTCTTCCAACCCAAAACATCCCAGACTCAACTGTATATGTGTGCATGTGCACACCAAGTCCGGTCACCTCCGATCGGCGCCGCGACCATCAACACGTCGACGACATCATCGTCGACCGACACAACGACCCAGTTCCGCCAAGTCGCCTCGAAATCGAAATTGATGTACTCAATCGCTACCTGGCACCAATTCAATCAACAAAATCCACCACGCTCCGACGAACCCTACCACCTGAAGCCATGCATCCCCGTCTAAAGCAATGTCGTGAACCCGAGCTTCGATCCCCCTTGCACCTATCGGCTCCGGTGCCCTCTCGTCAGCGCACGAGCTCCCACAATACTTTCGACTAAAACAGGTCACACAACCCTAAAACGATGACGACGAGATGCCAACGCCAACTATAAACTCTTCCATCAATTTTCCTTTGACCATCATTACACAAACCACCCCTGGACCCAAGCTCGACGTCCATCCATCACCGATCGTCGCTAAATCGACGAAAATACGTTTCCTATTCAACCCGAGGATTATCGACATACCCAACACTTAAAATCATGATCTTCATATCAAAATTCCTTATTTTCACATGCGAATCAGATTATATAATCCAAACTTGATATTAACATGGTTGGGTTTTCTGATATTATATATTTTGACTGTGATTTCAGATTTCCCAGTAAATCTTTAACTAATTATACTTATAATTATTTTTAAAATTAAGTTTACACTCCTACCATCATCTTTTATTTAGAAATCAAAGCCTAAAATTGATTGTATATAAAGAAATTGAATTTATTTTGAGTGTGTTGGAGCCTGTATATAACAAAGATATGTGTATTTATGTATATATAGACATGCTCACATCCATTGATGTGTGTGTGTGTATATACACACATACATGCAGCCATATTTTTTATATTCATACAAATAATTTCCACTACATACTTCAAGTACTAAATCAAAAGCATCAAGTTTAGGTCAGTAGTTTGCTCACTTGGAAATTGATTAAGCAGAGAACAAGTTTTGCCTAGAAATGATTTTGAAAAATCTAGAAACTTTGATTGAATCTGAAGCTTGATTATGATGTTGATCTAGAAATTAAGAATAGAGGACAAGCTTGGATTTGATTGTGTTGAGTTGAACCCTTGCTTGAATTGTATTCAGGTTGATAGCTTTAGTTGAGTTGATCTTCTTTTGGTTTGCTATGTTGAATCAATGCTTCAGGTTTGAAGCATCTTTGATTGCTTTTAACTTGATTTTTGAGTATGAATTTTGTTTTAACCGAGTTGATCTTAAATTTTCAGGTTTTAGTTTAAACAGAGGTTGTTTATGTTTCGAATCTTTTCTGGTTTTGTTTTGAATCACATCTAATTTTGGAAAAAAGAGAAGAGAAGAAATTAGTGGGATATATAACTTTTATTTTCACTTTATTGATTATTTTTTAAAAATAAAAGAAAGTTATGACACTTGTTTATGCATGACATAAATTACTTAACACTTGTATTCACATGAAATATTATGCTTACACATATTTAATAAGATGATAAAATGATTACACTTGTTTTTATTTACATGTATAAATGTTTAAATATATTTTTATGTAATTTTCCATTTATATTTTCAAGTTTAATAAATGCATTTCCTTTTTATAAATATTTATATAATCTTAAGGAAAATGATTTAAACTAAATTATACACTAATAAATATATATATTAATATACATATTAGAATTTAACCTTTAAGTACCCTTTTGAAAATTTATTATATTAAAAAAATTAAATCATAACTAATCACAATGTATATACATATATATATAAATATATATATAAATATATATATATATATATATTAAAATTAGATAACAAATTTTCTACTAGTTTTAGATTATAGAGTTTTCAAATCAAAATTTATTTCCAAGATATTTTTAAACCAAAATTCTATTTTCGATACACACACACACATATACATAACAAACACATATTTTATTTATTTTCTTAAATAATCCAAATTTGTTCACAATTCAATTCAAAAGTTCATATTAATTATTAAATTTAATTTGGCTCGAAAACGGGATCGTTACAGATTCCCCCCTTAAGAAAATTTTGTCCTCCAAATTTGCTAGACAGGGAGACAACAAAGAATATAGAAAGATAAAGAAATGGATCACTGGATCAAACTGAATATCAATTCTATATTTGGCTTACCAAATCAGAATATCAACAATAAATTCAAGAATGAACTTATTTGATACTACACGAGATACTCGGGACATCAAGTTTACGAAATATGCGGAGCATTGGTTAGTTCGAAGGGATAACTGACCATTCGTAGAACGTATTGAGATCCCAAAGAACAGACAAACGGATAAAATCCAATTTAACTTCATATTTTATTTACCAATTCGTTTTAAATAAAATTTTAAATTCATTAAAGTTAAAAACGAAAAGCTGATAGAAAGCTGATGAAGAGAATATGAAATAGAAACCTTTCTTATAACGTAGACAAAGATTCATAGGGCCACCATCACACCATGCTTCTTCTTGTAGCTGCCAGAAAGCTATCAGAGAATTGAAATTGGATCATGGTCAAAGAAGATTGATGGGAAAAGATTGTTCCTTGTTGTTACAGGGTATCAACTATTGAAGTGGTATTCCCCTGTCCCCTACCTCATCCTCTTCTTGCACTCATTCTCACTATCAGTGAATAGTAAAAGAATTGATTGAGGCAACAGACAGATATCTTAGGGATATACTCATTCTACGGCATTTATAACCCTATCTCTAATGAGTCACCTAATGTGTTATACTCCAAATCTAAAGTTCTTACTCAACCTTTAGCTCTGATACCACTTGTCACGACTCGAAATCCAGCATCTGAAAATCGACATCAAATACCTCCCTTGTATTCGAATGCCGCAGATTCAAACGTCGGACTCCAGTTCGGTGGATCTTATAACAACGTTAGATAATACAACATAGCGGAAACAAAATGAATAACTTTATTGATACACCACAATTGATACAACATGATACAATATGAAATGATCAATACATATCAGAGATAGATACAACAACGGAAAAACAAAGCAGCAGCAGCGGATAGATGACACCAACATATGCCTTTAAGAGGGAGAAGGATAGGAATCCCAACAACATCATCTCCAATGCCAAATACTTCAAACCGGAAGCGAGAACCACCATCATGTTGACTTAAGCAAATCCGATCAAAGTTCATGTTGAAGTGAAACAAATGCAATCGCCAATCCAAATACTTCAAAGGTTGCCAAAACTTACACCTACTGGCTGACTATTTGATAACCTGACTCTAGGCTGCCCGTGTGGAAAATTGTGGGCACCTAAAGTTTAGAAAGGGAACAATAAACTCCAAGTCAATCATGGGACTGGTGGAAGCAAAAAAAAACATTTTATCTTGAACAAAAAGAAATAAAAAGAAATTCGCTATGCTTTTTGGAAAATGAAACTACCATAAGGCCTCCCGCCACACACACAATGCAATCTCACAATTGGAGAAGATTTCTCCTTATGATAGTCAAACATGCTTGATACGCGAAAATCCTTTTGATATTATTATTATTAGTGCATAGTGTAGAAAACGTTTTGAAAGTATAATATTAATCTTAGCTAGCATACCACCATTATGGTATACCTACTATAGCTACCATGTTTTATGGCAGGTTACCACCATGCTGCATGGCAGGTTATACAACTAAAACCGTACTGGGCAGATATTGTTTTGTTTGGATTTCCAACAAATGGCCAGGCTAAGGAACTTCCTACACCGAATGGGTACGCCTATGTAGGGACGCCTCGAGAACCTAACTGACACTCTACCAACACAAGGTCGGGTTACCTATGTAACTAGGTAACTGCTGACATGAGTATGTCATCCCCTGATAGTCATCGAACTTTATCCGAGGCCTCAACACCAACAAATTCCAACAACCACATAAGTTAAATATTTGGGCTCCATCCATGATATCACTTTTTATCCAGAAGGAAATGCACATAACCTAAAGGGCGCGACCCTCATAACCTTGCCACATTCTTCCTGTTTCGAACATTTTCGGGTTGTGAGGTTCGACGAAGTCTCGTCCACAAATCTACGCTTTTCACAAAAGCCATGCTTCGATCAACAAATGATCGGTAGCACATAGCATGCCACATTACCAAATTGGGAATATATCACTAGTAACCATCAACTACATAACCTCTGAGCTCGTACGTCTCAGAGATGGGTATTAAGCTAAGAGAATAAATTCTCCACCACTAGTGTAACGTCAGACATACATCCATACAAGTCCATCCTGGGTCTGAATGGAACCGAAGGCACTTCCAAAGAAGCCCTTGCAAATTTGAGTATTCTCAATCCCGATCGAACTCCCCATCACATATGGAGATCTCTATACCGGCGTGACTCAGTGCAGAGACATTCGACAGGTATTCCTTTCGTTTTCGAAAATACCCGGTCTTCACCACCGTCTTCAAATGCTATCCATTTCGTCATATCATTTATTCGAAATTGGTTGTATGACATAATGTCCTCTCCCGGCTAAACCGAATAATGGGTGCTTATTTTAAAACTATATGTATATATTGGGATCTTAGTTAAGTCAACTTTTAGCCCAAAACCTTTCCTTTTGAATAGTTTAAACAAACTCCCACTTTTAATCTTTTAAACAAAAGATTCACCATTAAGATCCTCTTCTATTTGAAAACAAAGTTCACAAAGATTCATTCATAGCTTTCAAAACTATTTCAATTTCAAATTTGAAATCCTTTCAACAAAGCTTGAATTTATATGAAAGCAATTATCATTTGAAAACAAATGCTTTTCATTTCGGGAAAATCCGATTATATTAACTCAAGTTATAACCTTTCAAAGTATACATTGGAAAATCAGCGAACTGCCGTGTACTCGGCAAGTTCTATTTGGGTTAAATTTTAATTCCTAAAATAATTTTAATTTCAAAACTCCCTTTTCAAAAGTTTCTCACATTTAACCTGATTCCATTTCCAAACCATTTTAGATTCAAAATTCAACTTTTAAAACCATTTTGAATAAAATAATATTAGATTCAAATACCCGTGACTTAACCAATTTCCCATGAAATCCATGTTTGTGTATGTGTAGTCCAGGGGTTTTACACACAACAATAACGTGTTACAGCCATTATCAATTCAAGCACAACAATATCTATAAGCGGTATAATCCTATAACGCTTATCTTCCATTCACAGATTCACAGATAAATATGTAAATTCATCGCAGATAAATAAATCACAGTTCACAGCCCAATTCAAAGAAATCATATCATATAACATCACATATCAGAGATATCAAATAATTCAAGGCATTCAGTATAATTCAATCAACCATAAACAAGATGAATAAATCAAACATCTTAATTTCTTAAGATCCTGCTTGATTAACATTAATTAATTACAAAACCTTTGTTATCACTTTAATTAATTTATGAAATTAATCATCCTTAATTACCCAACTTAATCAACTATCCTTAATTAATTAATTAATTATCCTTAATTAATCACATAAATTAGTTATCCATAAGCTAATTACATTAATTAATTAACCCTTAACTAATTACATTAAGTAATTATCTTTCACTCATAAATTAATTAACCTTTAATCATTAATTAATTCACCTTTAATCACAAATTAATTTACTTTTAAATAAATAAATTATCCTTTAACTATTAAATAATTAACCTTCAATTATTAAGTAGTTAACCTTTAATTACTAATTAATTAATTAACCCTTGATTAATTATCATTTAATTAATTAATTATCATTTAATTAATTAATTATCTTTAATTAAGTATATTATGTTATTAACCTTTAAGTAGTTATCATCAATTAATCTTTAATTAAATATATTAATTGATTATTCTTAATCAATTACAATAAGTTTATCTCTAATTAATCATATTAAGTAATTATCCTTAATTAAATTAAGATCTCAATTAACTTAGGTTAATGCACTTATCGTAATCATCTACTTAATCTAATCATTATTAAATATCATTTGAAAATACTTATGGATTAATTTATTATTTCTAAAACCAAATCAATTAATTTTAACAACATTTAATCTCTATTTAATAAGCCTTGGAATTATTTGTCGTTGACGTATAAATTAACTTAAGATTCTTAAGTTAATTAACAAGTTAAAAACACTTCATCTTTTTAATTAGCCACTTAATCACAATATCAAAATTCATTTAAATAAACTTATTAATCAAATAAAGGTACATAATAAAATATTTTAAACTTAAATTAATTTTTTAAAATAATTTATTTAAAAACTCTAACCAACCCATAACTTCCATAAAACATTTATTAATTAAAAGAAATGGGTTAAGGAAAATTATTTAAATTAAAACTTGATTGTTTTAAAATTTAAAAAACTTATTAATATATCATTTTACTGACCCGATGCAAAACAACAAAATACCCATGCCTATCAACAAAAATCCCGAGTATACACCCGAGTCTTCCTTTTTCTTTCTTTTTAAACTTTGTTTTGATTAAATTTTAAAAACCTGTTTCAAAACCCATTCGAATCACCCGAAGTCTACTCGAGCTACCACGCTGTTTCCCCCAGACCTTCTTCGAGCCTTCACCTTCTTCTTCCAACCCAAATACTTCCCATACTCAAATGTATACGTGTACACATGTACAGCAAGTCCGGTCACCTCCGACCGGCGTCGCGACCATCAACACGTTGGCGACATCATCGTCGACTGACACGACCACCCAGTTCCGCCAATTCGCCTTGAAATCGAAATTGATATACTCGATCACTACCTAGCACCAAATCGATCAACAAAACCCACCACGCTCCGACGAACCCTACCACCAGAAGCCATGCAACCCCGTCCAGAGCAATGTCATGAACACAAGCTTCGATCCCCCTGCACCGATCGGCTCCGATGTCCTCTCGTCAGCGCACGAGCTCCCATAATACTTTCCACCAAAATAGGTCACACAACCCTAAAACGATGACAATGAGACGCTGCAGCCATCTATAAACCCTTCCACTAATTTTCCTTTGACCATCGTCACACAAGCCACCCCCTGACCCAAGCTCGACGTCCATCCATCACCGATCACCGCTAAATCGA
Organism: Allium cepa; assembly: GCA_030765085.1. Lineage (NCBI taxonomy): Eukaryota > Viridiplantae > Streptophyta > Magnoliopsida > Asparagales > Amaryllidaceae > Allium > Allium cepa. The sequence continues at coordinate 162,688,913 of CM060939.1, forward strand.
CGAAAATACGTTTCCTGTTCAACTAGAGGATTCTCGACATACCCAACACTAAAAATCATGATCTTCATATCAAAATTCCTTATTTTCACATGCCAATCAGATTACATAATCCAAACTTGAAATTAACATGGTTGGGTTTTCTGATATTATACATTTAGACTATGATTTCAGATTTTCTAGTAAACCTTTAACTAATTATACTTATAATTATTTTTAAAATTAAGTTTACACTCCTACCATCATCTTTATTTAGAAATCAAACCCTAAAATTGATTATATATAAAGAAATTGAATTTATTTTGAGTGTGCTGGAGCCTGTATATAACAGAGATATGTGTATTTATGTATATATAGACATGCACACATCCATCTATGTATATATATACACGCACACATGCAGCCATATTTTTTATATTTATACAAACAATTTCCACCACATACTTAAAGTATTAAATCAAAAGCATCAAGTTTGGGTCAGTAGTTTGCTCACTTAGAAATTGATTAAGTAGAGAACAAGTTTTGCCTGGAGATGGTTTTTGAAAAATCTGGAAACTTTGATTGAATTTGAAGCTTGATTATGATGTTGATCTAGAAATTGAGAACAGAGGACAAGCTTGTAATTAATTGTGTTGAGTTGAACCCTTGTTTAAATTGTTTTCAGGTTGATAACTTTAGTTGAGTTGATCTTCTTCTGGTTTGCTATGTTGAATCCATGCTTCAGGTTTGAAGATGCTCTGATTGCTTTTAGCTTGATGTTTGAGTTTGAATTTTATCTTAACTGAGCTGATCTTAAATTTTCACATTTTAGTTTAAACAGAGGTTTATATTTTGAATCTTTTCTAGTTTTGGTTTGAATCACATCTAATTTTGAACAAAATGAGAAGGGAAGAAATTAGTGGGATATATAACTTTGATTTTCACTTTATTCATTATTTTTTAAAAATAAAAGAAAGTAATGACACCTGTTTATGCATGACATAATTTACTTAACACTTGTATTCACATGAAATATATGCTTCACATATTTAATAAGATAATAAGATGATTACACTTATCTTTATTTACATGTATAAATGTTTAAATATATTTTTATGTAATTTTTTATTCATATTTTCAAGTTTAATAAATGCATTTCCTTTTTATAAATATTTATATAATATTGAAGAAAATGATTTAAACTAAATTATACACTAATAAATATATATATTAATATACATATTAGAATTTAACCTTTAAGTACCCTTTTGGAAAATTTATTATATTAAATTCAAATCATAACTTTAAAATCACAATGTATATACATACATATATATATATATTAAATTTAGATAACAAATTTTCTATTAGTTTTAAATTATAGAGTTTTCAAATCAAAATTTATTTCCAAGATATTTTAAACCAAAATTCTATTTTCAATATATATATATATAACAAACACATGTTTTATTTATTTTCTTCAAAAATCCAAGTTAATTCACAATTTAATTCCAAAGTTCATATTAATTATTAAATTTAATTTGGCTCAAAAAGGGGATAGTTACAATTCTGGAAATGAATATTTTTTTTAAGTGAATAATGATATCGAATTGATATGGTTTTGAAATGAATATGATATTTTGGTATGAAGTATGAACTATTTGAAATGAAATGACCACGGTGTGAAATAAGCGTTTGGTTGTTAAAGAGACCGAGATCGGATATTGTCGTACTCTCTAGCAATACCGAAAACCACTTTAACAACTGTGTACGTGGTGAAGATTTCCAAAACGAAGTAGGATGATCTGGCGATGATTCTATGTGGTATTTACGTAGCCCCGACTCCCGTGAGTCAGCTTGATGTGGCTAAAACAGGAGCATGCCTCCTGGCCAAGTGAGGTCATTCCTCCGATCGGGCACATTACTTCGATACCATTCTATTGCTTTTGTGATTTGATTGGGTGCATGTTTGATTTGGGAGTGTCACGAGGTGGGCGGTAGTAGCGGCTATGCGTTACCACCAGTCCAGATCCGCAAATAGTATATCCACCCTGGCATTTCCTCGTGTGTCACGATCGGAACTCGATGTCCGACAAACAACATCAAATTCGTATCGCGGGAGCTTGCAACACCATTAAATGATAAATAACACAGCGGAAATAAAAGATGATATCACTGATATAACATGAATACAATATCCGATATATCAATTTGATACAATGATAATCATCAACATCAGAGAATATACAACATAGAATACAGCGGAACATGATACAATATGAGATAAGTCTTCACAGATATCCAATACTGCAACTCTGATCCAAAAGCTCCAAAGACAGAGCTCCAAAACTCCCAGCTCGATCCACCATCAAGATTGCACCAAGCTAAGCAAGTCTCGTCCGTATCCAAAGACTGAACTAGCTCCAAATAATCTACTGAACCTAACTATCTGAAAAACCAAATTCTAGGCTGCCCGTGTGGAAAAAATTTGAGCACCCAGAGTTTAGGAAATAAACAATAAACTCTGGGTCAGTCGTGGGATTGGTGTGAGCAAACAAAAACAGTTTGTCTTCAAAACAATCAAAGATTTAAATTTTTATAATGCAATGCTTTTGGAAAATGAGACTACCAGCAAATGCAGAATCGAAGGAGATTTCTCCTTATGATAGTCAAATATGCTTGATACGCGAATTTCTTTGATATTATTGCTATAAGTGCAAAGTGCAGAAAAGCATTTCGAAAGTAGAATATAAATCTTAGCCAGCATAGACATTTCGAACTAAGCCTACTATAGCTACCATCCAAATAGTGGGGCGCCACCATAAGTGAATAGCAGGTAATACAACTAAAACCGTACAAGTCTCGTATTGGATGAATGGATTTCTAACAAATGGTCAGGCCAAGGAACTTCCTATTGCCACATGGGAACGCCTCTGGCGGGACGCCTCGAGAACCAACCCGGATCTCTGCCGAACAAGGCCGACTACCCCCCTTCCCGGGGAATATACAAAACCTCAGATATGCCACCCCCGGTCCTTTGGGACCTTTATACGAGAGCTCTCTAACCAACAACATCACACAGTAAATAATATAGTGTGTCCACATGAGTAAGTATCTGGGATACATACCATGATACTACCCTTTTCTAGAAGGAATGGTCATACACTAAAGGGGCGCTACCCCCTAATAACCTTGCTCCATCCTTCCTGTTCTGACCATTTTCGGGGTGTGAGATCCGACGAAGTCTCGTACACAAAGCCACGCTTTATACAAAAGCTGTGCTTTGATTCAACAAATGCCCAACGACACTTAGCATATCACACTACCAAATTGGGAGTATATCACTAATAACCTTCAACTACATAACCTCTGAGCTCGTACGTCTCATAGAAGGGTGTTAAGCTAAGAGAATAAATTCCCCGCCACCAACAGAAATATATTTGAAAGAAATCAGCTTTATATCTCAATTTGTAATGTCACACATACAATCCATACGAGTCTGTTCTGGGATCGAACAGAACCGAAGGCACTTCCAAAGAAGCCCTTGCAATCTGGATATTCACTAATCACGTTCGGACTTCCCGTCACTAAGGGTGATAAAACCTCTATATCGGAGATCAGTCGATGCAGAGTCATTCGACGGTGATCCTTCCGTTTTCAAAAATATCTGGTCTTCAACACCGGTCATCAAATGCAATCCATAATGACGTATCACATATTCGGAATGGGTTATATGACCCCAAGGTCCTTTCCCGGCTAACCGAAATAGTGAGCGCTTATTTTGAAAATAAGTGTGGCATTCAAATTCTAGAAAATCACAACAAATACCTATTTAAAGGTAAATATTGATAGTCGGTTATTTAACTATCAATAGGCATGCACAACATCACCAGATTCCAAATAATTTCCCAAATTATTTACTTTCCAAAAATATCTTTACTAGATATATAATTTCCACACTTCAACCATTTGAAAACAAATTTCAAATCACTTTTCACCTTTTAATCTTTGAAAACAAATTTCAAATCAATTTCCTTAAACGGAAACACTTCCAAATATTTATCCATTTTAAATTTAAAATGGTTCATTTAAATCAATCAAATAAATCCTTACCGATTTATTTCAAACTTACGTTCCAAATCCGTAAATTTATCTCCACGCTTCAAAAATAAATCATCGTTTATTTTTAAACAAATTTCCCTTTCTTTTATAAATTCCATAGTGAATTTACAATTCCAAAATATCTATGAATATACGATTTTCAAATCGATTTCTAATATTCATTTTCAATTTATCTTTAAAAGATAAAATCTCAAAATATTCACTTCATATTGGAAAACATTTCCATACTTATTTAATAATAAGTAATTCACAAATCCATTTATTTCCAACACTTGGAAAATATTCATTATACTTAAATCGAAATTAAGTAAAAGAACATTCTCTTAAACACATTTATTTGGGTAAAATGAATGTTGTGTAGAACATCGTTGCGACAACCCAAAATTACTAGTATAGGGATTCGAAATTAAGATAGATATACAAATCCCAATACTATATAAAACATTTCCTTTCGGAAATCATGTACTATAACCACAGTGTTATAGTCCACCATTTCCTTCTCTTTCTCGAAAACGTCTATTTCAACAATGAATGTTGAAATCTAGGGTTTCGACACTTGATGCATTTTAAAACATCTTTAAATCGTCTTAAATTCTATTTAAAACATCACTTCCTCAAAACATATCCATTTTATTTCATAATATATTCACCATCCGAAAATCGTGAATATACTTTATTTACCCAATTCAATGTTTTTACACATTTATTAAAATATTATTCACTATCCAAAATCATGGATAAAATTCCCAACCAAACTCTTATTTTTACAACATTTAACTTAAAGGATAATTCGCTGCCCAAAATCACGAATATATCTCCTTTAATAAACTTCTATGTTTAATTTATCAAATTCAATTGATTTCGGATTCATAAAACATCATTTATAAATTCCAATTCTATTTATAAAAAATTCGATTTATAAATCTCCTTTATTAACCAATTCTATTTATAACTCCGTTATATACCAAAAATCCATATTATAAGTTAATTATTTATAAATCTTTTATTTTACAAAATCTATTCATTTCATAACTTCACAATTTATAAATCTATAAATTTCATTTACTAGTGAAATCCATTTATTCTTCATTTTAACACTAAATAAAACTCGTTTCACAATTCCTATATTTTTAATTTATAAACATTAATCTTAGAAATCTTTTATATAAACTGTTTATAATAATTCAAAAATATCAATTTAAATAAACCAATCCTTTTAATAATTTACAAAACCTTATTTAAAACTTATATAACTCCAAAATCATACTTAAGTACTATTTTCCAAAAATATAACGTTTATAACAATAAAATTATAATGTTTATTTATTTTAACAATTCAAAATTTAATAAAACGTATACTTTCAAAAATCAATTTAAAATTCTTTTTAAAATCAAAAATCATTATTTTAAAACTTCAAAAATGGATCCGATGATGCAACAGCACCAAGTAGTCAAACACGACAACAAAGACATCATATATCGGTATATGATAATCAACAAATATCATAATATCTGTAATCAAATAAATATTGGTGAGGAATCCAGTTGGATCCCTCCAACCTGTTTCCCTGTATCCACAGACATTAGCACAATACCAATTCCGTTCCAATACGGAATATCGCGGTATATGGGTTTTATAAAATATTATCCGCTATTATACGGCGCAATAGGGTCTCATCCGCTATATAATGCGGGAAATCAACTTCAAGTACATAAATAATACCAATTTCACTTTGCAGTGAAATATTCGCGGTATATGTTTTTAATAAATAACCTCCGCTTAATAACGGCGTATAATGTCTATTTTAACAATAAATAGATAACAATCAACATTCAAACATACAATCAAGCAATTTTAAATCTAACTATTTAAAATATAAATTGAAAATAATTCGATTGAGTGAGAAGTTCTCACCTTGCTTTCAATTCCGTTTTCGCGTTTTATTTCGAATAAAATTAAACACGCGTTTAATTTTACCCGAAATTTTCACTAGCTCCAAACGACTCCAATCTAGTTTCATAGCTTAGTGTTCGTCCATACGAACCCAATGCAACTTGTTTCGTGCGTTTTCGACCTCGTAGCAAAAATTTATTGCATTTAAAAGTTTGTACAAATTAATATAATTAATTTACAATTTACATTTATTATTTTTCTTCAACCTTCAATCTTTGCCGTTCGATCTGCTTGGAAGCATCAGGGCCGCCGAACGCAACTTCCTTCTTCCCCGGTATCTCACGCGCATGCAAGAAACCCACCAAGGCCGCCGTCTAGGGCTTAAAGCCGCTCCACCATACGACGTCGAGAGCCCATCACTCCACCACCATTCGAACCGCCATTCGAAGCTCCACCTTCGGCTAGAAGGAATCGAAGCTCGGCCGAGCTTTCACTTCGAAAATCGTGCCTAAAACGCGAACGAACGCGGCTTAATTCCTTCGTCTCTGGTCGATGATTCGACGAAGTAGCCGTATGGATCTGAAGCTCTCTTCGAGCTCTAAAACATTGTAGTTGAGCATTTCTTTTAATTGTATATATATTGAGAGAGATTGAGGGGAGAAGCTAGGAGATTTTCGGCCATTGGTTATATAAGTGGCGGCTGAAGACAATATTAGGGTTAGGGTCGGTTTCTTTGCAAATTTGAGGTTGTGAGGTGCTTATATAGGAAATTGACGAAAACACTATTCACTCGGAATTTTCCGAACTCCAAACGAAGCGTGCCGGTTGGCGTTTCTAAGGTTTACCCTACGTTCCGATCACAATGGAACGTGTTTCGGAGGCTAATTCGATCATCTGTACGAGTTACGGCAATAAACGATCAAATTTAAATTAAATCGATTTAAACCAATTTCTATGCGTTTTAGCTTGCCCCGGAGAAACGGTAAATCCGATTGACACGAAATTTGAAATCATACAATAGTATCACATTACGGATCCGATGAAACTAGTTTCGTCGAAATCCGAGACTGTTTGAAAAATGGCTATTTTAACTCGTCAATTAAATATTAAAATATTCAATTTTCACAAATTAACTTTTAATTCAATTTTAAAAGTTCTATAACATCATTCTAACTTAAACATGATTAAATAAAATTTTACAAATCAATTTTAATCATATTAAACCCAATTTTCAATTATTTCTGTAATTTCAACTATTTAATTATCGATTTAATTATCCAATTAAATCCAATTATTCGAAAAAATAAATTATTCGACTTATAAATTTCACTAAATATATGAATTTTAATTAACAAAGTTTTTGGGTCGTACATCGTGTGCCTTGTCACATGCCCTATCGCGCCTTCTACGAGTTTGTTTTGTGATGTACCTATGGAGTGCTCCCTGATAGCCCACTCGCAAGTGGAGTTTACAGTATCTGTATAGACTACGGCATTATATATAATGTGTTAAGGAGGATATGTGTAATGCCTTAACGCTATCTTAATATTTTACTTTACTATAGACATATTATAATAGCATATATTATTACATAGTAGATAGTTCCACGGATCCTTAGAGGATGGAAATCCCAAAAATCCTTTAAGTTACTTGTATTTCAGTTGACATTTCACTTGAGTTGAATTAATTAATATAAGAATGTTGACCCTGACTTGAGTGTTTCATGTTCTGCTTTGTGCTCAGGTCAGAATGAATGTCACAGCATTTGAAACTCAACCTTGGAGTTGGAGTTTCACTGGGAGATCCATCTATATCTATTTAGCTTTCAGCTATCCAGTTTTTTTGTTCAGACTAGTCATTTGTTTGTATTCGAGACTACATTGTATTTGAGATATTCTGTTGTATTTTATTTCAAACTCTGTTGTTAATATAGTAGCTTCATGAACTACAATTTGTCTTTTCCGCTGCTTATTGTTATATTACTTTATGTCTGTGATTGATTTTATTTACTATATGTGCCGAGTTTTGCCAAATATAAATTAGCAATCTATTGTTTTGAGCAATTTGAGTCCTACATGTGTGGATGCGAATGGTTCGAAACACCGGATCGTTACAAGAATAAACCTTACATGTCAAACTCAAACCATTCAAAAGGGAGGATTATTATGGGGTAAAGAATAAAAAGCAGGGAAAGAAAGAAAACAAATAGAGAATCTCACAGCGGAATGATAAAATAAAATAATCAAATAAAAAGTTCATGAAGTTGTTTACAAATAACATTTAATGATACTTTTATAATACAAAATCAGAGTTACATTCAACAGAAATAAATAACAATGCCGCGAAACTACATGATGCAATGGAAATAATATAATAAGTAATAATAGTATACAAATCTTTGTCTTCGTCCTCCTGAAAGCAGTCTTCGATATACTAAAAAGCTCAGGCCGACCCAAGCAAATTGAAAGGAAAAAACACTCAAGTCAGAACTAAAAGAATCTTATGTAAGTTAAATCAACAGTAAATAAATATGAGTGTAACGACGTCAGAGATGTTTACGGGTTTTGACATCTCCTATCCAGTGTCTAGCGTGAGTGCAATAAATTAAGGGATGTTTCCCATATCCAGTGTCTACAGTAAAGTATTAAAATAGTGTTTAAGACGTTTCCCATATCCCCCTTAATACATTTTATATAATGCCGTAGCCTATACAGATACTGTAAACTCCACCGTAAGCTGGTGGGCTATCAGAGAGCACTCCATAGGTACGACATAAAACAAACTCGTAGATGGCGCGATATGGCATGCGAACACGGCACTTGAGGCAATGCCAGGGTAGATATACCAATTATGGATCCGGACTGGTGGTAATTCATAACAGCTACTACCGCCCACCTCGGAACACACTCCCATAATCAAAATCAAGGGGTGGCCACCAAATCATCACAAAGTCATAATATGGTATCGAAGAAATGTGTCCGATCGGAGGAATGACCTCACTTGGCCCGGCATGGCTCATGTTTTAGTTATATCTAAGCCGACTCACGAGAGTCAGGGTCATGTAAATACCTCACACAGAATCGTTCGCCAAACCATCTTACTTCATTTCTGGAATCTCCACCACGTACAAAGTTGTTAAATGGTTTTCGATATTGGCAAAGAGTATGACAATATCTGATCCCGGTCTCTTTAATAACCTAACGCTTATTTCACACCGGATGGTTATTTTACATTTTTAAAACTGATTTATAATTTATATCAAAATATCATATTCTCAAAACCATATCATATTCGAAATCATATTTACTTTCGAAATTATATCACATTTTAAATCATATCACTTTTCAAATTTATATCTCCAAAAATAGATTAAACCCTCATTTATACCATCATATTCCTCAAATATGTCATTTGAATCCCTACTTATGTTATAACATCATTTAATCGTATTCTACTTAAAAATAAAGGATTTAAATATAAAACTTCCACTTTACAAAACCTAAAATTCAGAAAATAGTTTAGATAGTTAAAGGCAGTTTTAAAAATAGTTTAAGATAATTAAAATAGATTAAATCAGATTAATATAGTTTACAATAGATTAAAAAGGATTAATATAGTTTAAATAGATTAATATAATTTTAAAATAGATTAAAATAGTTTAATATAGTTTAAAATAGATTAAAATACACTTTTATAATGTAAAATAAATTTAAAATAGATTAAAATGGGTTAAAATACTTTAAATCGATTTAAAATAGATTAAAATACTTTAGAATTTCGATTTAAACCAATTTCTAATTCCAACCTTCAAACTTGGGTTTTCAAAGTAATTCATTTTATATGAATCAATTTCCTACAAAATATCATTTAATCCAATTGAAGATTTAAGAGTTTTAAATCGTTTAATTTAACCAATCCAGTGTCCGTATATAATTTTCTACCCTATAGTCAAGTGATACAGATATTTATCAATTCAATCCGCAAAAATTTAAATTTACGGGTATATATTATTTCAACCCACAATCCCAAATTCCAAAATAACGAAAATCGCTTGGGTTTATCATTTCAACCCATAACCATTTTCCACTATTCTATATGATCGTTCGGGTATGCATCATTTCAGCGCATAGAGATTTTCTAACAATAACTAAGGGAACTTGCAATGTTATAATAATATAAATATAACATCAAATAATCCAATATCAACAATTAAACATACATCACAATTATCACCCAAATCAACCAATAAACATCAATTGATAACTGATTATCATTAACATGTATTAAATTGACAATTAATGTAACATCCCAGTATTTTGAACCATTCGCATCCGCACATGAAAGACTTGAATTGCTCAAAACAACAGATTGTAAATTTTATATTTGGCAAAACTCAGCGTATACAGTAAATAAATCAATCATAGAATCACACACACCGAGTATTACAACAATAAGCGGTGGAATAGATAAATAGTAGTTCATGAAGCTACTATATAAAACACTAGAGAGAAAAAAATACAACAGAATATCTCCAATACAATATAGCCTCGAATACGAACATATAACAAGTCTGAGCAAAACAACTAGATAGCTGAAAGCTGAATAGATAAAGATCGATCTCCACGCAAAGATCCAAAGCTCCAAAGGTGAGTTTCAAATGCTGTGACACTCAGTCTAACCCGAGCGTAAAGCAAAACACAAAACATTCGAGTTGGGATTAACATTCTTATATTAATAAATTCAACTCAAGTGAAATGTCAACCGAAATACAAGTAACTTAAAGGAAATTTGGGATTTCCATCCTCTAAGGATCCGTGAAACTATCTAATATGTAGCCCCATACGCTATTATAATATATCTATAGTGAAGTAAAAGTATTAAAATAGCGTTAAGGCGTAACGCATATCCCCCTTAACACATTTTATATATTCCCACAGTCAATATAGTACCGTAACTCCCTGTAACAATCCCGTTTTAAAGCCAGATTTAATTTAGTAATTAATATAATTTTTTAGATTTAATTGTCAATTAATTTTAATTTTTCCAAAACAAACAAGATATGTATTTGTTTTATAAATAAATTGTAAATAAGAAATTTGATTTGAAATTCAAAAATGGATATCTTTTGAAAATATTTTGGATTTAGAAACTCTATATTTTAAAATTAATAAAAAATTATTTTCTAATTTTAATATATGTATAGATATGTATATACTTATTGATTTGGAAGTTATGTTTGAATTTAATAATTTTCAAAAGCTATTTAAAGTTAAATTCTATATTTTAAAAACTTATATATATATATATATATAAATGTGTTATTTATTAAGGTATAATTAGATTTTAAATCATTTTCGTTGAAAAGTTATATAAGTATAAATAATAGAAAATGAATTAATAAAAATATAAAAATACACACATATGTATAACTAAATGATAAATATAATATAAAATTAATATTAAAAAATATAAAAGACATAAAGACATGCATATTCACAAGTGTAAGTTAATTTTATCATCAATTTAACATTTGTATGAATAATAACATGCATAATAAATAAGTTTCATTAGTTTCTCTTATTTTTAACCAATAATTAAAAAAAAAAAAAATATATATATATATATATACATATATCACCACTTCCCCTCTATTCTCATTTTCTTCTATTCAAACCAAAACTGTAACAACCCTAGATTTTGAATATAATTTAAATTTGACTTTATTTTTATTTTGAAATTATTTTAAATTTGTTTTATTTCAAGATTTCATTTCTAAATATTTTTAAAGTGATGATAAAAAATTTCCAAAGTTTATTAAATTTATTTTCAATTTTTAAAGCCTAGTTTCCATTTTCTTTGCTATTTTCTTAATTTAATTATATTTAATTAAAATTTATTTATTTATTTTATGCATTCATTTTATTTTTGAGGTTTTATCTTTATTTATCATCATTTTTCATGTACTTAGAATTGCAAAAGAAATGGTGGAAATTTGAAGAGTTTTGTGACCTTTTATTTGCTTAATTCTTTTTGTATTCCACCTTTAAATTTTTCTAATCACCACATGCATTGAAGAGGCCGACTCTATCATTTCTTTTAGCCGTATACCATTTCATTTTCATGCATAATAAAATAATTTCTCATCATCAAAACTTGCGGCCCCCATTTCTAAAAGTTTGGTAAAAATCTTTCTTTTCTTTTCATTGTTTTATCCTTGTTTATATGGTTTTGCTCTTGCTTTCTTCACCTTCTAGGCCCTGCCCCTCACCACTCCAGCACTTTGGACGCCTACACCACCACCTGAACCAGCCATCACCACCTCCAATCCAACCCCAAGCTAGGTGTGCACCATCCATGACCAGATCCATCACAAAATCTACACAAACTTCACTTATATATGTACATAGCCGAGCCCATCAATGTTCCTCCACCTCAAACTCCCCTTGGCCGCCACCTGCATCACCACCACCATGCTGTAGTTGACCTGTGACCCTCTGCCACATCACCCTTGACCCACCTAAAGCCATGGCCGTGCCTATCTTTGCCTTGGCCGAGCCTATTGTTGCATGAAATCTTTGTTGTGTTGCCTTTGTGTTGTAGCTTCATGCACACATACCTTTGCACCATCATTTAATCCATGCTAGGCCGACCCTATGAACCCAAAACTAGATCCAAACCCACTCCTTAGTCATGTGTTTTTGACCTATAGCTGAAACATAGGTGGTTGAAAGCAAGTGCAAAAGCTTTTAGCTTTGTTTTATGCATTTATTTCTATTATTGTTTTATTATATTTGGGTTGAAAACTTATGTTGTTTATATTGTTTTGTTTGAATGTGTTTAAGGCAATTAGCTTTGTCTCTCTCACACTCAAATCATTGTCATGCTTTCGTGCCTCTGAAGATCTTCGTTGTGTGCTTTGGTTGTTTTTTTCAGCTTATACATGTGAGTAATTCTCACCAGACAGGATTTATACTTATATGACTTGTAAACTGATTACATTTGAATCTGTAAAATATATCACCATGCTATATCTGTTATGTTATGATCATATGATGTTCACCCATGCTTATTTACTTGTTATATCATCTGTTACTGTTATATGATACTATTATGTTATTTATATCAGTTTATCACACTGCAAGTACCCTTTAGATTAGAATCACTATGGGTTGAAATGATACATACCAGAATGGACTTTAAAATAGGGGAAAATCGTTATGGGCTGAAATGATAGGCCTGAATGATTTTCAATTATTTCATTTTACGTGGGATTGTGGGTTTGAAATGATAAAACCCAAGTTTTCTTTGTAAATTACGGGTTGAAATGATATATTATACGTATCACTTTACCTAGTGTAGAAAATGATATACAGACCCGTGGTTAACATACATTTCTAAAAAAATTAAAATATTTTAAAAATGTAAATATTAGAATATTTTGATTTAAAATTAATTAAAAATGATTTTTGTAAAGTATTATTGATTTTCTAAGAATATATAAGTGAAATAAACAAATGGTAAAGTTAGAAATTTGAAATATAAGTTATTTTGCAAATTTTGATTTAATTATAAATGGAATTTAAATTAAATACGAAAATATGATAAATTTATTATATTTTGAATTAAAATGAATTTAAAATGATTTTATAATATATTACTGATTTCTGAATGAATGTTTAGGTTGAATTTTGAAATATAACTTAAATTGGAAATTTATGAATTTTGTTTAAAGGTGAATTTCATGTTGAATAAATAAAATGAGAATAAGTTATATTTGGGAATGTAAACTTAAATGTTAAGTTAAATTTATTATTAAAGAATTGAAATTGAATGTGTGAATTTAATATGTGAATTATTATTAAATATTGATTTTTGAATGGAAAATTAACTTTATAAAATCATGAATATAAGGTTATTTAAATGATTGTTTTAAAAGTGAAATTATATGAATTTATAAGTTTAAAATGGTTTAAATAAAAATTTAATTGTTTATGAAAGTATAGTGAATATTTGAAATTTAATTAACATCATTTCTGAAATGCTATTATTTCTAATGTAAAAGATATTACAGCATTTGTAAATGCTGTAGTTGATATAAATGAACCAAATGGTAAATTTTAATAAAGGGATATTATAGCACTTTGTAAGTTCTATAATTGTTAAATTTAACTAAGGTTTTATTTGAACTGATGTAACTCTATTACAACATTTTAAATGCTGTCTTTTGGTTAAATTAAACTGTTTGAAAGTAATTTCTATAGCATTTTCCAAATGCTGCGAAAGGTAAATTTTCATTGTTTTGATAAGTTTAAGTGAATAAATGAACTTTGAAAGATTAAAATTTTGGAAATTTAATTATTAAATGTAATAACTTCATTTTAATGATTTAAATGAAGTAATTCGATTTGAAATATAAACTATTTTGAAATGTGAATTGAAATGGTATTTTAAATTTGAATAAAATGAATGTGGTTTTGAAATGAAATGATAAGTTGGACATTTTGAAATGGATTCGAAATGATATTGAATTATTAAATGATATTTGATTTTTGAAATATAAATACCATTTTTAAATTATAACCAAGGGTTATAATAACGATTGTTTGTTAAAGAGACCGGGATCGGATATGGACATACTCTCTGTCGATACCGAAAACCACTTTAACAACAGTGTACGCGGTGGAGATTCCAGAATGAAGTAGGATGGTGACGACGTTCTTGAGGTACATTACATGGACCTGACTCCCGTGAGTTAGCTTAAGGTGGTAAAACAGGAGCGATCTCGGGCCAAAAGAGGTAGCACCTCTGGCCGGACACACTTCTTCGATACCATTCTATTACTGTTGTGATTGATTGGGTGCACCCCTTGATTTTTGGAGTGTTGTTCGGGGTAGGCTAGTAGCTGCTACGTTACCGCCAGCCCGTGTACGTAATTGGTATATCTACCCTGGCATTGCCTTGTGTGCCATGTCACCTACCATACCAAGCCTTTACTACGAGTTTGTTTTCTCCCGTAGCCGTGTGGTATCCTCTAATAGTCTCCCGATGTGGAGATATCATGATATTGGATGGACTACTGGGAATATTATGTGTGAAGGGTGATATGGGTAAGCCCGGAATGCTAATTTAAAGTAAGTTTAATTTACTGTGGACATTATTATAATAGCGCAATATTACTACATAGTAAATAGTTTAACGGATCCTCAGAGGATGGGCGGTCCCAGGCATCCTTTAATTTACTTGTACCTTATTACAGTTCACTTGAGTTGGTTTACATTATATAAGTATATATTGTCCTGACTCGAGTGTTTTATGTTTTTGCTTTATGCTCGAGTCAGCCTGAGTATTCACAGCTTTGGATTCTCTTTCTGGAGCTGGTCTTCGCTGGAGATTCTACTTATCTACTTATATATCTATTTCTGTTTTAGTTGTTCTATTTTATCTCATGTATTAGTGGACTTCTATGTATTTGGGATTTCTATTATGTTCTTTCGGACTGTTATTATGTATTTGTTTTGAGACTTGTTATAGTAGCTTCATGAACTACTATGTTATTTTATATTCCGCTGCGAGTTATTCTGATTGTTATGTGTCTGTGATTCTATGTATTTGATTTCATTTGCTCCAAATTTATTTATAATCTGTTATTTTGCATCATTCAAGTCCGATATGTGTGAATTATTGTCGATTTGAACGGTACGAAATATCGGGTCGTCACATTTGGCATCGGAGCCTTGGTTTTTGGCAAACCATTGCCTTAGGAGCAAAAACTCATTAGAGATAGGGTAGAGATACCCTAGAATGAGTGAAATCAAACTCAGAATCATATCTTTGTGAGAGAACGTATTTTCAAAGTACAAAATGATTTTTAAAATGTTTTCAAAAGATTTTCAAAGATTATTTTGATATATGAAATTTTTCTTGTTTTAAAGGATTTTCAAATGTTTTTCTAACTTCCTTTCTTTCGTGTCTACCTTGTTAGATTTTTTCTTTCTTTAGGATATTCATCCAAGTGAATTGTCTTGTCTTACCTTAATTTATCTTGGCTTGTCTTTATCTTGTCCTAAATTCATTCTTGATTTTTCAGGATGAATCGAGGAAATGACAGAGGTAGGGGTCGTGGTATTGCCCCAGCTCCTCAACCTGTTACTCCTGTTCGATTCACTGTTCTTTGTAAGGAATTCTCTTAACTTGGTGGAACCCCATTCACCGGTTCAAAGAGCATCATTGAAGCTCAATAGTGGTTGGTAGTTGCATCATTGAAGCATCATTGAAGCTCAATAGTGGTCTTGAGAGGATATTTACTGGTCTTGATATTACTGATGAATAGAAGCATTAGTTAGCAGCTTGGTAGTTGCGTGATTATGCTTTAGATTGGTGGGAGTTCATTAAGACTAACACCGTCGAGGCTGATATTACTTCGGAGCAGTTTAGGTATCCTTTGTGTTATCTTGAATTTTGTTCCTATTTTTCCTTTTCTTTTGAATCTGTTTTAAGCTTGTTCTATATCTCTTTTCCCAGGGAGGCTTTTGTGGCAAAATGGATGCCAAAAGCTGGGAAATCTCAGCTTTATCATGAATTTATGGATCTTAAGCAGGGTAGCATGTCTTTTGTTGAGTATGAGAGGAAGTTCAATGAACTTTCCAAGTTCGGTCCTAACCTGATTGATACTCCTCTCAAGAAGAATGAGAAATTCATTAATGGTGCTCGTCCAGAGTATAACACTCGCCTCATTTCTCATGTTCATGGCTCTTTCACCCAGCTTAAGGATATGGCTATTCGCTATGAGAACCCCACATCTAAAGGTCCTGCTACTTCTGGTGCTCCTCCAGCTCAGTCTTCCTCTGCTAATTCCAAGAAGCGTAAGCCTAATTTCCATCAGCAGAAGAAGAATTGGCAAAAGCAACCTGGTTTGGGATCTTCGTCTTCTGCTCCTGCTCAAAGGCAACTAGTTGATCTCTCCTCTATCACTTGCTTTAGGTGTGATCAGAAGGGACACTATGCCAATAGGTGTCCTACACTAGCTGGTGTTGCTGTTCCTCCACCTTCTCAGTTGGCTAGACGTGATCTCTGCCATATCTGTCTCCAGCCTGGTCATTTTAAGAAGGACTGCCCTACCCAGCAGAAGGGAAAGCCTTCAGTATATTTGTTGTCTCATCTGCATCATCTCTAGTTCCTCCACCTGCTCCTGCTCCTAGTGATGACCAAGGTACTCTCCAGGGTACATTTACTTTATTCCATCATCATGTTCATGTTTTATTTGATACTGGATCTTCCCATAGTTTTATATGTGTTGATTTGTGTGATAAGTTTGAGCATCTCCTTTCTCTTGAGTATGCTTCTATTCCATTATGTGTTTCAAATCCTATTGGTGGTCCTGCTAACCTTAATCGGATTTGTAAGCAAGTGAAGCTTCTCCATTCTGATCATCGCTTTTGTGGTGATTTTTATGTTCTGAGCTTCGATGCTTTTGATTTATTGCTTGGTCAAGATTGGTTAGTGAATCATGATGCTCATATCTCTTATAAAGCCCGGACTGTTCACCTCGTTGATGATCAAGGAAATTCCTTGATTATTCAGTGCCGCATGCCTCAGGATTTTGTTGGCAACTTTATTTATTCTCTAGATTCTTCTCCTAGTGATCTTGATTCGACTCCTGTGGTGAGACTATATCCCGATGTATTTAGTGAAATCACTTCTTTACCTTCGAAGCGGGAAATTGATTTTCAGATTGATCTTATTCCTGGTGCTCGACCTGTTGTCCTTCCTCCTAGAAGAATGGAACCCCGCGAGAAGGTTGAGATGGGAAAGCAAATTGAAGACTTAGCTTCCAAAAGTATGATTAGGCCTAGCTTTTCTGAATGTGGAGCCACGGTGGTTTTTGTCACCAAGTCTGATGGTTCTCTTCGGATGTGTGTTGATTATAGGGAGCTGAACAAGCTCACTATGAAAAACAGATATCCAATGCCTCGTATCAATGATATGTTTGATCAGCTTTATGGTGCCACTGTTTTCTCTCAGCTTGATCTTGCCACAGGTTTTCATCAGCTCAGGGTTGCTGAGGATAGCATTTCTAAGACTGCTTTCCGCACTGAGAATGGGTTCTATGAATGGTTAGTCATTCCTCTTGGTTTGACTAATGCTCCTGCTTTCTTTGTTGATTTAATGAATCGTGGCTTTCATGATGTGCTTAATAAATTTGTGCTAGTCTTTATTAATGATATCCTTGTCTTCTCTAAGACTAAGGATGAGCATAAGTCGCATTTGAAATATGTACTAGAGACTCTCAGAAATCATCAACTGAAGGCTAAATTTTCTAAACGCCTCTTTTGGAAGGATGAAGTCCGATTTCTCAGGCATATTGTTTCTGGTAATGGAGTTTCTGTTGATCCGGTCAAGATTGCTGCGATCAATGTAAGTTTTTCTTTTTTCTCTTTTCTATATCATTTACTAATTCTATCTTTTCGGTTGTTCTTATGTTCTCCCTATTCTGTTTCAGGTTTGGAAAACTCCAAAGACTCCATCTGATATTCGTAGTTTTCTGGGCCTTACCGGTTACTACCGGAGATTCATTGAGAATTTTGCTCGGATTGTTGCACCTCTCACTGCTTTGACTCATAAGAATGCCAAGTTTATCTGGAGTGATCAGTGTAAAGCTGCATGCAATGTGTTAAAGAGAAAGCTAACTTCCGCACCAGTTCTTACCGTTCTGAATGGAAGTGTGGGATTGATGGTATATACTGATGCTACTCGTGAGGGTTTGGGTGTTGTTCTCATACAGGATGGTAGGGTCATTGCCTATGCCAGCCGTCAGTTGAAAACCCACGAGGCAAATTATGATGCTCATGAATTAGAGTTACTTGCTGTTGTCTTTGCTTTGAAACTTTGGAGGCATCATCTTCTTGGAACCAAGTTTGAGCTTTTCACTGATCATCAGTCTCTGAGATATATCTTCACCCAGAAGGATTTGAATCAGAGGCAAGTTCGTTGGCTTGAATTTCTGGCTACTTACGACCTCGATATTAGCTATACTCCTGGTAAAGCTAATGTTGTGGTCGATGTTTTGAGTCGGAAGAAGGTTTTGTTGTGTCGGCTTGTTGTTTCTTCTTCTCCTCTTTTGGATCGTATTATGGCTAAGCAGGATGAGAATGAGATGCTTAGATTGATGAAGGAGAGTGTTCGTAGTAGGGTTGGTGGTAGTAGTAGTGGAGCTCAGATTGATGATAGATGGATTTTGAGGATTAATGGCAGGATTTGTGGCCCGAATGTTGATGGTTTGAGGCAGAAGTTGCTTCAGGAGAATCATCGATCCAGGCTTTCTTTTCATCTTGGTATGTCGAAGATGTATCAGGATATGAAGAAGCTTTATTGGTGGAAGGGTATGAAGAGGGATATCTCTATCTTTGTTAGTTGATGTGCGACTTGTCAGCAAGTCAAAGCCGATCACCAGAAGAGCCCTGGTTTGTTGCAGCCCCTTAAGATTCCCAATCGGAAGTGGGAACAGGTTTCCATGGATTTCATCGATGGTTTACCGAGGACTCGGAGGGGTAATGAGAGTATCTGGGTTATTGTTGATAGACTGACCAAGTCCGCTCATTTCATTCCGGTCAAGTCTACTCGTTCTGCTTCTAGCTTATCTGAGATCTACATGAGAGAGATCGTTCGTCTCCATGGTGTTCCTATCAGTATTGTTTGTGATCGTGACCCTTTCTTTACCAGTCAGTTTTGGAAAGCTTTTGAGGAATCTTTGGGTACTCGTTTGAATCTGAGCACTGCTTACCATCCACAGACCGAAGGTCAAATGGAAAGAGTGAATCAGATTCTCGAGGATCTTCTTCATGCTTGTGTGCTTGATTATGGAGGATCTTGGGAAGATCATCTCCATCTTGCCGAATTCACCTACAATAATAGCTATCAGGTATAATCTTATCTTCTATTTTTCAGTCTATTCTTAATCTTTTTATCTATCTCATTCCATATTTACATTCAGGCCAGTCTCAAAATGTCTCCGTTTGCTGCTCTATACGGACGACCTTGTAGATCTCCATCTTTCTGGATTGAATCCGGTAATCGTTTGGTTCTTGGTCCTGATGTGATTTTGGAAGCTTCTGAGAGGGTTGAGGAGATTAAAAAGAGGTTGAGACCCGCTCAGGATAGACAGAAGAAATATGCTGATAGGCGTAGGAGGAATTTGAAATTTTCTATTGGCGATTTGGTGTTCCTTAAGGTTTCTCCCTTGAGGAATTTCATTCACTTTGGTCGTAGAGGGAAGCTTTCTCCTAGGTTCATTGGTCCTTTCTGCATTGTGGAAAGAGTTGGTTCTTTGGCTTATCGTCTGGATTTGCCCAAGAAGCTTTCTGGAGTGGATGATGTATTCCATGTCTCGCATCTTCATCGACATCTTCATGATCCATCTCTTATTGTCCAGCCTTCTGCTCTTGATAGTTTGGATATTGAGCCTAATCTGACTGTTGAGAGGAAGCCACTTCGTATTGTCGACAGAGGTACGAAGCAGCTCAGAAGAAAATCTGTTAATCTGGTCAAAGTACAATGGAGTACTGACGATCGATATTGTACCTGGGAAACGGAGGATCGCATTCGTGCTTTGAATCCGGAATTGTTCATTTCAGGTACTATTTTGTTTTTCTATCTTGTTTCTCTTTATTTTTCCTTGCCGTTCTTTTCGAGGATGAAAAGATTTGAGTGTAGGAGAGTGTAACAACCCTAGATTTTGAATACAATTTAAATTTGAATTTAGTTTTATTTTTCAATTATTTTAAATTTGTTTTATTTCAAGATTTCATTTCTAAATATTTTTAAAGTGATGATAAAAATTTTCCAAAGTTTATGAAATTTATTTTCAAATTTTAAAGCCAAGCTTCCATTTTCTTTTATATTTTCTTAATTTAATTATATTTAATTAAAATTTATTTATTTATTTTATGCATACATTTTATTTCTGTAGTTTTATCTTTATTTATCAGCATTTTTCATGTATTTAGAATAGCCAAAGAAATGGTGGAAATGAAGAGTTTTGTGACCTTTTATTTGCTTAAGTCTTTTTGTATTCCACATTTTCATTTTTCTAATCACCACATGCATTGAAGAGTCCGACTCTATCATTTCTTCCAGCCGTATACCATTTCATTTTCATGTATAAGAAAAAAAATTCTCATCATCAAAACTTGCGGCCTCCATTTCTAAAAGTTTGGTAAAAATCTTTCTTTTCTTTTAATTGTTTTATACTTGTTTATATGGTTTTGCTCTTGCTTTCTTCACCTTCTAGGCTCGACCCCTCACCACTCAAGAACTTTAGCCACCTCCGCCACCACCAGAACTAGTCATCACCACCTCCAGTCCAACCCCAAGCCAGGCCATGCACCATCCATGACCAGATCCATCACAAAATCTACACAAACTTCACCTATATATGTACATAGCCGAGCCCATCAATGTTCGTCCACCTCAAACTCCCCTTGGCCGCCACCTACATGACCACCACCATCCTGTAGTTGACCTATGACCCTCTTCCACATCACCCCTGACCCACCTGAAGCCATGGTCGTGCCTATCTTTGCCTTGGCCGAGTCCATTGTTGCATGAAATCTTTGTTGTATTGCCTTTGTGTTGTAGCTTCATGCACACATACCGTTGCACCATCATCTAATCCATGTTGGGCCGACCCTATGAACCCAAAACTAGATCCAAACCCACTCCTTCGCCATGTGTTTCTGACCTATAGCTGAAACATAGGTGGTTGAAAGCAAGTGCAAAAGCTTTTAGCTTTGTTTTTTGCATTTATTTCTAATATTGTTTTATTATATTTGGGTTGAAAACTTATGCTGTTTATATTGTTTTGTTTGAATGTGTTCAAGGCAATTAGCTTTGTCTCTCTCACACTCAAATCATTGTCATGCTTTTGTGCCTCTGAAGATCTTTGTTGTGTGCTTTGGTTGTTGTCTTCAGCTTATACATGTGAGTAATTCTCACCAGACAGGATTTATACTTATATGACTTGTAAACAGATTACATTTGAATCTGTAAAATATATCACCATGCTATATATGCTACGTTATGATCATTATGATGTTCACCCATGCTTATTTACTTGTTATATCATCTGTTACTCTTATATGATGCTATTATGTTATTTATATCAGTTTATCACACTGCAAGTTCCCTTTAGATTAGAGTCACTATAGGTTGAAATGATACATACCCGAACGGACTTTAGAATAGGGGAAAATCATTATGGGCTGAAATAATAGGCCTGAACGATTTTCAATTATTTCATTTTACTTGGGACTGCGGGTTTGAAATGATAAAACCCGGGTTTACATTGTAAATTACGGGTTGAAATGATATATTATCCGTATCACTTTACGTAGTGTAGAAAATGATATACAGACCCGTGGTTAAAATATACATTTCTAAATTTTTTAAAATAATTTAGACATGTAATATTATAATATTTTGATTTAAACTTAATTAAAAATGATTTTTGTAAAGTATTATTGATTTTCAAGAATTTATAAGTGAAATAAATAAATGGTAAAGTTAGAAATTTGAAATATAAGTTATTTTGGAAATTTTGATTTAATTATAAATGGAATTTAAATTAAATATGAAAATATGATAAATTTATGATATTTTGATTTAAAATGATTTTATAATATAGTAATGATTTTTTAATAAAGTTAAAATGTTAAATAATTGAATGTTTTGGTTGAATTTTGAAATATAACTTAAATTGGAAATTTATGAATTTTGTTTAAAGGTGAATTTCAAGTTGAATAAATAAAATAAGAATATGTTATATTTGGGAATGTAAACTTAAATGTTAAGTTAAAATTTAATTATAAAGAATTGATATTGAATGTGTGAATTTAATATGTGAATTATTATTAAATATTGATTTTTGAATGGAAATTTAACTTTATAAAATCATGAATATAAGGGTATTTAAATGATTGTTTTAAAAGTGAAATTATATGATTTTATAAGTTTAAAATGGTTTAAATAAATATTTAATTGTTTATGAAAGTATAGTGAATATTTGAAATTTAATTAACAGCATTTTTGAAATGCTATTATTTCTAATGTAAAAGATATTATAGCATTTGTAAATGCTGTAGTTGATATAAATGAACCAAATGGCTAATTTTTAATAAAGGGATATCATAGCACTATGTAAGTGCTATAATTGTTGAATTTAACTAAGGTTTTATTTGAACTAATGTAACCCTATTACAGCATTTTAAATTCTGTCTTTTGGTTAAATTGAACTGTTAGAAAGTAAGTTTCTGTAGCATTTTCTAAATGCTGCGAAAGGTGAATTTTCATTGTTATGATAAGTTTAAGTGAATAAATGAACTTTGAAAGATTAAAATTTTTGAAAATTTAATAATTTAATTATTAAATGTAATAACTTCATTTTAGTGATTTAAATGAAGTAATCGATTTGAAATATATACTATTTTGAAATACGAATTGAAATGGTATTTTAAATTTGAATAAAATGAATGTGGTTTTAAAATGATATGATAAGTTGGATATTTTGAAATGGATTTGAAATGATATTGAATTGTTAAATGATATTTTATTTTTGAAATTTAAATACCATTTGTAAATTATAACCACGGGTTATAATAATGATTGGTTGTTAAAGAGACCGGGATCGGATATGGACATACTCTCTGTCGATACCGAAAACCACTTTAACAACTATGTTCGCGGTGGAGATTCCAGAATGAAGTAGGATGGTGACGACGTTCCTGAGGTACATTACGTGGACTGACTCCCGTGTGCTAGCTTAAGTGGCTAAAACAGGAGCGATCTCGGGCCAAAAAAGGTAGCACCTCTGGCCGGACACACTTCTTCGATACCATTCTATTACTGTTGTAATTGATTGGGTGCACCCCTTGATTTTTGGAGTGTTGTTCAGGGTGGGCGTAGTGGCTGCTACGTTACCGCCATCCCGCATGCGTAATTAGTATATCTACCCTGGCATTACCTTGTGTGTCGTGTCACCTACCATACCGAGCCTTTACTACGAGTTTGTTTTCTCCGTAGCTCGTGTGGTATCCTCTGAATGTCTCCCGATCTGGAGATATCATGATATTGGATGGACTACTGGGACTATTATGTGTGAAGGGTGATATGGGTAAGAACGAAACGCTATTTTAAAGTAAGTTTATTTTAGTTTATTTTACTGTAGACATTATTATAATAGCGCAATATTACTACATAGTAAATAGTTTAACGGATCCTTAGAGGATGGGCGGTCCCAGGCATCCTTTAAATTACTTGTACCTTATTACAGTTCACTTGAGTTGGTTTACATTATATAAGTATATATTATCCTGACTCGAGTGTTTTGTGATTTTGCTTTACGCTCGGGTCAGCCCGAGTATTCACAGCTTTGGATTCTCTTTCTGGAGTTGGTCTTCGCTGGAGATTCTACTTATCTACTTATATATCTATTTCTGTTTCAGCTGTTCTAGTTTATCTCATGTATTAGTGAAGTTCTATGTATTTGGGATTTCTATTATGTTGTTTCGGACTGTTATTATATATTCGTTTTTAGGCTTCGTTATAGCAGCTTCATGAAATACTGTGTTATTTTATATTATGCTGCGAGTTATTCTTATTGTTTTGTGCCTGTGATTCTATGTATTTGATTTCATTTGCTCCAAATTTATTTACAATCTATTATTTTGCATCATTCAAGTCCGACATGTGCGGATTATTGTCGATTTGAATGGTACGAAATACCGGGTCGTCACAAAAACCTTGGCAAACTAAAGAAACTTAAACCAGAAATTAAAGTATAAAAACAAATCAAATTGTTACAAATCTCAAACCTGAACAAGATCAGTTTCAAATCAAAGCAACAAAGCAAAGATTCAAACTCAACCTAAAGAATATATCAACATCAAAGCAGAGATCATCACAAACAACAAGCAGTTTTCAAGATCTAAACCAAAGTAAAGATGAAAACCTGTTCCAAGTTTTCAACCTGAAAGCATGCAAATTCAACTCAGTAAAGCAAGTAGATCATTTTCCAGAACTTCAAAATTTTAAGCCTGCTCCTTTGTTCAAACCCAAACAGGTGAGTAAACTACCTTTGTAGAAGCTTAAATCTGTTAAATCTTGATTGAAAGTGATAGGTACTTAAAGTATGTTGTGGAAAAATGTTTGTATCCATGAGAGATATGCCTGCATGTCTGTATATTGTGTGCGTACCAGTATACTTGCTCTGCTCTTAGTTCTACAGGGTTTAAATAAGTTCAAAAATCAACTTCTTTCTCTCTAATCTCTTTTAGCTTATGAACTTTAAAGGGAATTTATTTGTATTTATTTAAATTTTAAAAATATTTTTAAGTATAAATAACAAGTAGTTTTTACTGGGAAGAAGTTATACAATGAAACCTTTGCAAAACATAAAAATCAATCATTTTAATTTCATGATTTGATTACATAACCAGATTCAAATTAGAAAATGATGATTTTAAATAATAATTTCAAGATTTTTATGTTTTTATATGACGAGAATTCGTGAGTTGAACGGTTTTCGATTTTCCGTCGATTTACGGCAATCGACGATGAACTGGGTGGCGTGATCATTGCTGAAGGTAGAGGGAAGGTTGGAGATCATAAGAAAAATGGTGGATGGATTTCTCGAATGCCATGGAGGTGGCGCGACGGCAAACTAGGGTTCTATGACCTATTTTGGTTAATGGCAAAGTCAAAGTAACTGCATCGCCATGGGGAAACTAGAGGCGATCGTACCAGAGGGGATAGGAGTGTGGGACGGTGGTGTGGCTCTGGGTGGAACGACAAGGCCTTAGGCGATCGGAGGCGATGGCGAGGGGTTATTTTGTCGATCGATTTGGTTCCAGGAAGAGGTCGATTTGCTCGATTTTGTTTGCTAATGATTTCATCGGAGTTGGGCGGTCGGAGCACTAGTGTAGATCATCGTCGACTTGTGGGTGTCTCGGTGAGGGTCGGAGTTGGTCGGATTTGGTGGTGCATGTGCACGCATATGTGTGTGTGTCTGAGTTGTTTTGTGGTAAATGAGGAAGATGAAGTTTGCTCGGGTCATGTCTCGAAGTCATGAGTGTATTGTCTCAAAGGAAAATGAAGAAGTGATTGGCTTGAGGAATTTGAGATTGGGCTCGGGGATTTCGTTGGATTTTCTCGGGTTTGCTTTGGTATGTTAAACAAGTTTTCAAAGTTTAAAAATAAAAGTAAAGTATTAATTAAGTTTTCAAGTAAGTTTTATTAAACAAATTTTGAAAAAGGAAATATTGACCAAATTCAAAGTAAAGTATTTATCAAGTTTTCTCAAACAAATTTCAAACTTAAATTTTAAATTCAAATGTGATTTAAAAATTATTTGATTTGGTTTTGGAATAATTTTATATTAGTTGATTAATTAAATAAATCCCTAAGTGTTTTCAAGAATTTAATGTTGTAATTAAGAAGTGATTAAGATAAATGGTTTATCTTTCGATTAATTAAGTCTTGGGATAAAGAGTGAATAATTGATGAAAGTAATCAAAGAAAAATTACTTAATGAAAGTGATTAAGGTTAATTACTTCATGAAAGTAAATAAAGGATAATTACTCAATGTAATTAATTGAAGGATGAATTACTTAATGTAATTAATTAAAGGATTAATTAATTAAGTTAATTAATTACAGGTTAATTAATTTATGTAATCAATTTAAAGGATTAATTAATTAATGTGATTAATTAATTAAGGTAATTAATTTAAGGATAATTAATTAATTAAAGGTTAATTAATTAGTAAAGGTAACTAAGGGATGATTTATTACTTAAAGGATAATTGTAAGTAATTAGGGGATAATTAATAAATGTAATTAATTAAGGGATAAATAATTAATGCAATCAATTAAGGATAATTAATTAAGGTTAATTAATTAATGTAATTAATTAAAGTTTAATTAATTTGTGTGGTTAATTAAGGGATAATTAATTAATATAAGTAATTGCGGATAATTACTTAAGATGGATAATTAAGGATGATTAATTAATTTCATTAATTAATCATAATAATTACAAATGGTTTGTAATTAATTCATGTTAATTAAGCAGGATCATAAGAGATTAATTTATTTGGTTTAAATTAAATTAATTATAGATTATGTGATTAAGTAATCTTGCTTATGAATGATTGGATTATATTGAATGCCTTGAATTTGTTTGATATCTCCGGTATGTAATGTTTTGTGATATGAATTGCTTTGGATTGAGCTGTGATGAATGTAAATTATTCATCTGTGATGAATTTACCTATTTATGTGTGAAAGGAAGATAAGCGTTATAGGATTATACCGCTTGTTGATATTTCTGTGCTTGGATTTATGATGGTTGTGATATTTTATTATTGTATGCGAAAGCCCTATACAACATACACACACAAATATGGATTTCATGAGAAATTGGTTAAGTCATGGGTGTTTTGAATTTAATACTATTTTATTCAAAATGGTGAAAGGAATTTAAAAGTTGAAATTTGAATCCAAAATGGTTTGGAAGTGGAATTGGGTAAATATGAAAAACTTTTGAAAAGCAAGTTTTGAAATTAATATTATTTTGAATATAATATGGCTTGTTAAAGTTTTGAAATTTAAATTATTTTGGGACTATGGTTTAAAAAGGGTTATACAGGTTATATGTGTGTGTGTGTGTTTTTAAACCATTTTAAAGAAATTATTTTGGGAATTTTAATTTAACTCAAATAGAGCTTGCCGAGTGTGCGGCAGTTGGCTGATTTTCCAATTTATACTTTAAAAGGCTATAACTTGTGCATATTTAATCGGATTTTTCCGAAACGAAAAATATTTTCTTTCAAATGACAATAGCTTTCATATAAAGAAAGAATTTCTAGCTTTTGTTGAAAGGATTTGAAGTTATTGGTAAATCAAATTTGAAATGGAAATAGTTTTGAAAGCTATGAATGAATCTTTGTTAAAGATTTGATAAACCTTGTTTCAAACTGAAGAGGATCTTAAAGATGGATCTTTTTTTAAAAAAGATTTAAAAATGGAAATTTGTTTAAACCATTCAAAAGGAAAGGTTTTGGGGAATAAAAATTTATGACTTAACCAAGATCCGAATGTATCCATATGCTTTAAAAAATAAGCGCTCATTATTCGGATTAGCCGGGGGTGGACATTAAGTCATAAAACCCATTTCGAATAATGATACGACGAAATTGGATTGCATTTGAAGACGGTGGTTGAAGACCGGATATTTTCGAAAATGAAAGGATAACCTGTTGATTGTCTCTACACTGAGTTGCTCCGGTATAGAGATTACCCTAAGTGATGGGGAGTCCGGACGTGGTTAGGGAATATCCAGATTTGCAAGGGCTTCTATCCTTAATTGGATGAAGTGCCTTCGGTTCCATTCATACCCAGGATGGACTTGTATGGACGTATGTCCGACGTTACACTTCGAGATATAAAACTGGTTTCTATCAAATACGTTTCTGTTTAGTGGCGGAGAATTTATTCTCTTAGCTTAACACCCTTCTTTGAGACGTATGAGCTCAGAGGTTATGTAGTTGATATTTACTAGTGATATATTCCGAATTCGGTACTGTGGCATGCTAAGTGTTGATCATTGAATGATCAAAGCATGACTTTTATGAAAAGCGCAGCTTTGTGGGACAAGACTTCATCTTAACTCACACCCTGGAAATGGTCGAAATAGAAAGGATGCGGCAAGGTTACGGGGGTCGCGCCCCTTAGGATATGTGCATTTCCTTCTGGATAAAAAGTGGTATCATGGTATGGAGCCCAGATATTTAACTTATGTGGATTTGTTGCAATTTTGTTAGTGAGGCCTCGGTAAAGGTCGGCTACGATCGGGGGATGACATACTCATGACAGTTAGTTACCTAGTTACAAAGGTAAGCCGACCTTGTGTTGGCAGAGATCCGGTTAGGTTCTCGGGGTGTCCTTCCAGAGGCATACCCATTCGGAACAGAAGTTCCTTAGCATTGACCATTTGTTGGAAATCCAAACACTCAATAAGAGCCCCGTACGGTTTTAGTTATAGAACCTGCCATCTAACATAGTAGCTATAGTAGGCATACTATAATGGTACGTATGCTGGCTAAGATTAATATTATACTTGCAAATGTTTTCCACACTACGCACTAATAATAATATCAAAAGGACTTTCGCATATCAAGCATGTTTGACTACTATAAGGAGAAACCTCCCCCATGTGTGCGATTGCATTATGTGTATGGCGGTAGACCTTATGGTAGTTTCATTTTCCAAAAAGCATAGCAGATTTCTTTTTATGTCTTTTTGTTCAAATAACTATTTTTGTTTGCTCACACCAGCCCCATGACTGACCTAGAATTCATTGTTTCCTTTTTAAACTCTGGGTGCCCATAATTTTCCACACGGGCAACCTAGAGTCAAGTTATCAGTAGGTTCAAAAGCTTAGTGGGATAGTAGATGTGGATTTGGAAGTTCTTTGGAAGTCTTTGGATTTGGAATCGGATTTTCTATATAACAGCATGATAGTGGTTTGAGCCTTTTGGTTGTTGAGCTTTTGCTTTGGAGCTTTGGAGTGAAGATGCAATATTGTTGAGCTCTCGCTTTCTTGAATATCATATTGAAGTTGTTATCTTTCCGCTATTATATATATTTTGGCTGTGATGTTGGTGGTCATTTGTTGTATCAGAATGTTGTATCCATTTGGCGTATCAATAAAAGTTATCATTCTTCTTTGTTTCCGCTTTGTTGTTATCACC
Organism: Allium cepa; assembly: GCA_030765085.1. Taxonomy (NCBI): domain Eukaryota; kingdom Viridiplantae; phylum Streptophyta; class Magnoliopsida; order Asparagales; family Amaryllidaceae; genus Allium; species Allium cepa. Next base: position 162,718,706 of record CM060939.1, read on the forward strand.
TAATATGTTATAACCTCCGGCGAACCAGACTCAACGTTTGAATCTTCGGCATTCGAATACGGGTGATGTATTGGATGCCGATTTTCAGACGCAGAATCCGGGCCGTCACATTTTGTATCCGAGCTGAAGGTTGAGTAAGAACTTTAGCTTTGGAGTATAACTCATTAGGTGACTCATTAGAGATAGGGTTAGAAATACCCTAGAATGAATATATTCCCTACGATATGTTGTCCGTATGCCTAGATCAATTATCTTAATATTCATTGATATTAAGAATTAGCGCAAGAAGAGGACGAGGTAGCGGACAGAGGAGTACCACTACAAATGGTCGATACCCTACAACAACAAGGAACAACTTTTCCATCAACCTCCTTTGATCGTCATCCAATTTCAATTCTTTGATGGCTTCCTGGAGCTCCAGGAAGAAGCTTTGATATGGTGAGAGACCATTACTTTAGCCAAATCAGAGGATGAGTTTACATGGGATAGGTACAAACAAATATTTGAGCAGCGTTATATACCTTCCATTGGTATTTCCAGGTTGTATCAAGAGTTTACCGATTTGAAGCAAGAAAATCTATCTTTTAATTAATTAGGGTCTTAAGTAATTAAGATTTATTAATTAATGAAAGTAATTAAAGAATAATTAATTAAAATTGTTAGAGTTCTATTCGACGAAGGAGCCACGTATAGTTTTATAACCGTAGAGGGTTAAATTTTGAACCCGAATTCGTAAACGAACTTATTTGTGTGAAGAACCCGGTAGGTGGCCTGAGTTATGAATCTAAGCACGAATTCCTAAGCGGAGTTAGATTGGCATGAATTTGATGACAAAGCTGATAAATAGGAATCGATGAGATCAAATCATATTAGCTTGATATAAGCTGAATAAAATATTCATTATAATTTCTCTCAAAAACCAAATTTTAAAACATATATATAGAAAAATATAAAATTTCAAATCAATATTTAATTCAGTCACATAAAAAATAAAATCTCCATATATATTGGTATATTGAAACCCAACTCATCTATACTTATATATATATATATATATAAACATATATATTAACTTACACACTTATTATATTTTAAAATCAATAATTAATATAAAACCGATATAAACTTACCTTTTTAAAATATATATAAACTCAAACCGATTCAATATAAACTTACGTAAACTATATGCAACAACCAAGTTATACATAATTTGTATAAACTTTCTATCATACTTATATACTAACATATTTTAAGATCTATATAAACTAACACTTACACTAACATATAATAAACTATAACAATACAACTTATTTTATTATAGAGTATAAATAAACTCAGACCAATCATATACACTTATATATGCAGACAACAAATCACATACGACTTGCATAACTTTTAATATATATAAACTGACATATTATAAAATTTTGCATAAAACTTATTACTTTAACCATTTATATACATACATCCTTAACACATATCTTAAAATAAATATAACTCGTACAAAAAGATTGTGATATATATATATATATATATATATATATATATATATAATACTATCATAACTTAAACCTAACAGAATATATAAACTAATATAGATTACACTTATATAATGTAACAGTTAAACAAATTATAAGTATACTATAACATATATAATTTGTACACATAAACATCATATATTTTAAAACCCAAACAGATCAAAGATAAGTTTATATAAAATTATATATTATTATTACCAAAATCTATTTTAATACAAACATAGCATATATATTAGATTTATATAAGCAAGCATATTTTGAAGCACAGAGCAAATCAACATTGAAAGGAAAATGAATGAAATATTTAAGCAACATATATATCTTGTAACGAACCCGTTTTTAAGCCAAATTTAAATTAAGTAATTAATATAATTTTTGGAATTAATATGTGAATTAATTTGATTTTTTTCCCAAAAAACAAATGAGATATGGGTTGTTTATGTATATATAAATAAATTTTAAATAAAATTTTGATTTGAACTTTAAAAATAAATAGGATTTAAAAACTCTATATTTTAAAAACTAATAATAATTTGTTTTCTAATTCTAATATATATGTATATATATTGTAATGTGAAGTTATGTTTTGAATTCAGTATGATAATTTTCAAAAGTTTTTTAAAAGTTAAATTCTATACATAACAACACTAAAAAGTAAATATTTATTTATTTAAAAGTATGATAGTTGAAATAAGATATAAATAAAAAAAGGTTTATATACTTTGTTTTAAAATTTAAATATATGAATAAATGTAGTTTGTATATATATAAATATATAAAAAAAAGTTAATATAAAAATAAATGCATTAATTAAAATAGAAAATATAATATATAAATTTTATAAAAATATTAAATACACGAAAATTTACAAGTGTAAATGTGGTAACATGAAATTAACAAGTGTAGGAATTATAATAAGATATTAACAAGTGTCACACTTTTAATTATCTTTTATTTTAAAAAAATAAAAATGAAAACAAGATTTATATATACGCATCTCTACTCTTTCATTTCTTCTTCTATCTTCACTTTTTCAATTTTTCTACAAAACCAAGACCTGGTACAAAACCAGTGATTAAAAATTAAATCAAGCAAACAATCTTTACCAAACTACAAACCTGAGAAAAACAAAGCAAATTCAAAGATTCAACTCAAAGATTTTCAAACCTGGAAACTTAAAACAAACCAGAGATAAAAGAAAATCAAACAAACTTCAACCTGAAAGCAAGATCCAGATTTTCATTCAACTCAAACTTGAAGCTATAGATCATCTCAAACCAATCAAGCTTCAGTTCTATGTCAAGTAGCAGATCAAAAGATCAAGAACAAAACCAATTTTTCAGTGCAAATTCAAAGCATTTCCAGTTCAAACAATTTCCAGTTTTCTTTCAAAAGCCCACTCTCTGTTCTCTGCTTTTCAAGTAGGTGAGTAAACTACTTTAATCTCATCTATAACTTGATGTTTGTGAAGTGAAGCCATGAAAAATGTTTGAATGAATGTAAATATATTTGCATGTATACAAATATGTATATATATACATCTGTGCATGTTTGTGTACAGTCATAGATCCCTCTGTTCAAAGTTTACAAGTTTCAAAACCTGTTCAAAAACCAAATCACTTCCTCTAATTCTTGTTAGGCCTTGATATTAAAATAAAATGTGTTTAAAATTTCTAGAACTTAATTTTAAAAATACTTTTAAGTATGGTTAACAAGTAGTTTTAACCTGGAATAAGAATATATAGTGAAGCTCAATGCATGATGAAAATTCGATCTCCTTAATTATTTGATTTACTTATAAAATCTAAATCGTTTTAAAAACCGATGATTTTTAAAAGTGGAATCAAGATTTTTAATTTTTTTTGAGTAAGGAATCTCGAGTTGATCGAGAATTGGGTTTTTGGCAATTTCTGGTGATCGAAGAGGAGTTGGTAGTCGTGATCAAGGCTGGAGGATGCCTGAGTGACGGGGCTTCATGGAAAAATGGTGGGTGAATTTTCTAACCATCGTGGTGACCGAACAGAGTCGTAGTAGAGTTTAAGGTCCAGTCTGAGTCACTGTCGAATTCAAGGCTAGTTCATTGTCGTTGAGGCAATGGACACAACCGAAGGTGGGGGAAACGGTGGATGGGTCTGAGGCCAAGGTATTGTCGAAGTGTCGAGCTATCTGGTGATCAGAGGCATCGACACGAGATGTTTGTTGAGGAACTTTTGTTCCATGTTAGGTTCTTATATGTTCAATTTCGATTTCGTGTTTGTCTCAAAGCTCAGGTGGTCGAGATCGAAAGGAAAGGTTGTCGTCGTCATGTTGGTGGTACCGTCGATGGCCGGAGGTGATTGGTGTGCCTGTGCACGTGCACGGAGTGTCAGGCTTGCGTTTGTTTGCTGATGGTTTTTAAAGGGTGTTGTCTCGGGAAGATGAAGCTTTGGCTCGAAGTAGCACGCGAGTGTTAAAATTGTATAATAGGTTTTTAAATTTAAAACTAAAACAAAGTTTTAAAAAGAATAGGAAAAGAAGAAGAAGATGATCTGACTCGGGTTTGAGTAGGGTGAAAGTACGGGATGGTCTCGGGTTTTCTATAAGGTATTAATAATTTTTAAAAGTAAAGTAATTCAAGTTTTAAACAAATTTTTCTTAATTAATTCCTTTAAATAATAATTGTTTTATTTAAGTTGGAGATTAGTAAAAGGTTTCAAAATAAATTCTTTTGAATTAATTAAGTTTAAGATATTTTATTATTTTAAATTATTTGTAATTAATTATTAAATTTATTTAATAATGAAATTAAGGAGTTAATTAAAGAAGGTGTAACGACACGCAAATCCGTACCCTTTGAATCGACAATAATCCACCCATGTCCGACCCAAAAAGCACAGACTGACGGGAAATCAAGAGAAAGAAAAGAAGAGAAGAGAAGAAAGAGAGAAGATAGAGCTAAACAGAATAATACAGAATCTCACAACACAGCGGAAAATATATAATATCATATCAATGATCTTTACAAAATAGAAACTGTACATATACATACAAAAATCAGAGTTCAACAATCAATCAGAGTTATCAGCTTGGACAGTTATAATAACCTATCCTTACAAATGCCGATAATAACAACAGCTAAGCACGGCGGATAATCAATAATCAAAACAGATACGTGTATACGAGATGAAGATCTCCAGCTCTCCTGCTGAAGTTCCAAAAGCACCAAATCTGAACCTGTAAATATACTCGGTCTGACCCGAGCATTGAAAAGGAAGAACACTCGGATCAGTCTGGTATACCAGCGTGAGAAACACACTCAACTGAATTTATTAAATTACCAAACTTTTCCTTTATCAAAACAAAAGTATCTCGTAAGACAAGTCCACACATAAACATGGACATGTTTTTACCTTACGATAACTAAAACGTATCATATCAAATCCTCTTATATTATAGTAGTGTCTACTATATACAAATAATATTAATCATAGCCGAAATTGTTACATTGATTAAATTCCAGCATATATCCCAATTGGGTAATACATTCAAAATGGCAAACACGTAGTGGGTTTTGGATTTCCACACAAATGACCAGGTGAAGGGACTACCTTTCGGCAGTACATCTCTAGAAGAATGTACCAAGAAACAATCACAAAGTTTCTCTACCAACACAAGACCGGTCCACCTCTATAACTAGATGGTACCGAATATGTCATCCTCCGGTCGTTACCGACCATTACCGAGGGCCCTCAATCATACAAACCAAAATAATCAGATACACGACATCATAGCGTGTAAAGATATATCTAGAAGAGGATGATCATATCCTACTTGGGAATGACTCACCTAGCCTTGCTACATCTAACCCTGTTTTGGTCATTTCCGGTTGATGAGGCTAGAGGTAACGATTACCTTTCACAAAGCACAACCACATCACTTAGAATGTCACATGGCCATTTCCGTTGACTACTAATTGCCTTCCACAAAAATACAACCCTTAAGCGCATACGTCTCAAGGACGGTGTTAAGCTAAGAGAAGTTGCCTTCTCCGCCACCGCTGATGTACGTAATCTATAGAAATGCAATGTCAGACAAACATCCATACAAGTTGTCCAGGAACAGGACAAACCGAAGGTACTTTCCTACCACATCCAATCGGGAAATCCCTAGGATCACTAGCGAATAATCCTCGCATTGGATATTTCATAATGAAGAGACCACTGCTACTAGATGTATATTGGGATTTTAACCCCAAACGATCAACAAGCGGTCCCCCACTATGAAACTCTGGAATATAAATATCATCACAAGCAACCTGCACAATCATCGCATATACGTTGGTCCGAAGTGGTTTTCAGACAAATCTGATCCCGGTCACTTCGCACCAACAACGCAAAAGCTTTTCTCAACCTCACACAGCAACTAAGTCTCATAGACTTATCACGTCTCCAACTTTCAACTTGCTATCCTTCGGGCCAAGAAGGAAGCTCGATAGATTAGAGTAATACTCCACACTATACTAATCAACATTCTCAATGCAAACGATAATCAAGCCTACACAGAAGGCAACGTACTAAGTGTACGACTAAATAGTTCCCACATCATGTTGAGGAACTAAAGTTTTTGGGCAATTTGATTGTAACGACCCGCTATTTTCAACCATTCACATCCGCAAAAGTCGAACTTGAATTGCTCAAAATACCAGATTGTTAATTAAATTTGACAAACTCAGCATAAACAGTAAATAAATGATCACAGATCACAGACAAAAAAATGCAGCAGAATAGATAAAGAATAGTAGTTCATGAAGCTACTATATACATCAGAGTTAGAATAAAATACATCAGAATATCCCAAATACAGTGAAGTCTCCAGTACGAGAAGATGACTTCTCTGAACCAATCAACTGGATGACTGAAAGGATAGATAGCTGTATCTTCAAGCAAAGCCCCAACTTCGAAGGTGAGTCTCAATGCTGTGTCACTCAGTCTGACCCGAGCGTAAAGCAAAACACAAAACACTCTGGTCAGGATTAACATTCTTATATCTGTAAATCCAACTCAAGTGAAATATCAACTGAAATATAGTTAACTTAGAGGATGTTTGGGATACCTATCCTCTAAGGATCTAAGGAACTATCCACAGGATAGAAATATACACTATAACATCGTGGTCATTTCAATTTTATTTATATTTCAAAACTAAAACATCATTTTCATTTCAAATATCTCTATTTTCCAAATTAGTATATATATCCAATAATTTATGAAGTAAAGAATTTTTATTTCCTCAAACTTCACAAATCGCTTCAAAACCGACTCGACCTTCCCATTTGAATTAAATTAAACTGTAACGACCCCACTTCCTACGCCCAGGAAGAAGCATCGTTAATAAGAAAGAAAGAGGTGAGAAAATAGAAAAGATAGAGAGGAAAGAACAACAACATCAGAATCTCACAGCGGAACGAATAAAATATAATAATCACATAAGTATTTACATAGTATATAACATCAATCAGAGTGCTACATATAGTACATCACATACTAGACAGTTATAAACACCTGTCTAGTTAATACAACTCAATACACAATACATCACAGAGATACCATACAGCGGAACTATATATATATCTATAACGCTGAAGCCTCCTGCTCCATTGCTCCTCCAGAATTCGTCAAAGCTAAACCTGAATCCCTTGGCTACCCATAAAAATTTGGGTACCCGAGAGTTTATGAAAAACAAAAATAAACTTCGGGTCATACATGGGTCTGGTATGAGTAACGGGTTAAAGTTGCTTAATTTTGAAAAATCCTTTGAAAACAAAAGGTATCACGTAAGACTTCCCACACATAAACATGGAAAAGTTTTTACCTTACGCTAACCAAAACATTTGATAGGAAATCCAGTGATATTATAATAGGTCTAGGGTTTTCAAGTAAATAGAAAATAGCCGAAATTGTTACATCTATTAAATTCCAGCTACTAGCCACAAAAGTGGGTAATACAATCAAAACCGTTGGCACTTATTGGATTGTGGATTCCATACAATGGCAGGGCTACTAGGGTACCGCCCGTCACAGTACGTGGCCTAGATCAACGTACCGAGGATTACTCCCTTCATCCCCTGCAACACAAGGCCGGAACCATTCCTTACTGAAAAGTCCCGAACAAGATAAACCCCGCAGTTGGCTGCAGACCAACTGCCCACTAAGCCGAATAAAAAGGGACATCTAGACAGGGGAATATCCTTGTCCTGCTTGGGCATGACCCACCTAACCTTGCTGCACCTCCCCTGTTTTAGCCATTCCCGGTTGATGAGGCTTGAGGTTACGATTACCTTTATAGAACATATTTCTTAGAATGCTCATCGTCCGCCTGACGATGTGTTGAAAGCATTCAATCCATACAAGTTCGTTCCGGGTTCGAACGAAACCGAAGGCATTATCTCGTTACACTCATTTTGGAATCACCCTCAGAGTTAACGACGATAACCCTTGCATTCTGAACCTTCATCTTCACTTCAGATTCACGACCTATCGTTAATTTGGAAACGATGTGGTTTTCGGATATTCCTAATGCGGAAAACCGATCCCGGTCTCATCGAAATCCAAAACGTGTCTTTTAAGGCCAAGTTGTCTATTTAGTCTTAATAGTGAATTCAATATCATCAATATGCACAGATAGATAATTCACATCTCATAATAGATAATCACATCATCATAAACAGATAATTAATATTATCATCCAAACAGATAATTAAACATTATCATACTTAAAACATACATCCATATCACATAGACATTATCCATCTCATTCCTGAGATCACAATCAATCAATGAAATATCAACATCATCCATCAGCAATGATTTATGAATCACAAGCTATAATTAATTTAAAATGAATTAAATTAACTACTTCCACTTTAATTAATTTAAAATAAATTAAATTAATTACTCATTTCATAAATCCTGCTCTCACAGTCATTAATTAAATTAATTAATCATTCTCTAATTACAAAAAAAAGTAATTTAGTTTTAAATTAATTCTCAAATGAATTATCTTAAATCATTCATAATAGATTAACATTTAATTACCTCCTTAATTTATGATTCCTTACAATTCTTAATTACATCATTAATTATATTAATTAATGATCTTTAATTTATATTAATTTAAATTAATTAAGTGATTAATCTTTACTTAAACACAATTAATAACAAACCAACAATTAACTATTCTTAATTACTTATTAACAAATTAATCATTCCATGATTAATTATTTCCATTTAATTTTCTTGTTGATTTATTATTCTCAAATAAATCAATTTCTAATCCCATCATTAATTATTTTAATGATTTCAAATTTCATTTTCATTTGTTAATTATATTAAGAATACACATCTTCAAAACACAAATATTAATCCTCTTGATTAATGACAACCAGTAATTAATCATTCGTAATTAATTACTTCTCAATAATAAGCTTAATTAATCCCTTGATTAATTTTAAGTAATTATATTCTCAATTACTTCCATTAACAACATCATCCAGTTAATTACATCCCGTAATTATCCTTCAATTACTTCTCTAAGTAATTTACTTCCAAATTATCAGTTAATTAAACTAAATTAATTAACTCAAATCAATTTTCACAATTAATAAGTAATTAATTTCTTAATTACTTCTCAATAAATAATTTCATTTAAATTATTGAATTAATTAATTAATCTAATTAATTTATTACAAAATCAATCATATCTGGTTAATGAACTTCATTAATAATTATTTAATTATTTCCTTCTAACATAATCAACTTATATTAATTATTAATTATAAATTAATTAACCACTTAAAAATCTAATCTATAGTTCTAAATCACACATTAGTAAATTAATTCATTAATTAACTTTAATTACTACTTTCACACTATAATTACTAGTTTAATTAATTTCAATCATTAATTATTCTTACTTAATCAACTTAGGAGTTAATGCATATAAAAATTCTTAAAGTAAAATTCAATATGTTTTAAAACATTTATTTTAATATACTTTCTAATTAAAAACCAATTTATCATTACTAAAGTTTTATAACTAATTTATTTGAAAACCCCTTTGCAACACACATGTTTAATTACAATTAAAACTTATTTGAATAGATTTAAATTATAAAACTTTATTTTATTACAAATCTGGAATTTCATGTCCAAGTCCTAATTCCTATTTTATGCTTCTTTCCTCAACACCTTTAAATTTTAATTTGAACTCACTCTAGTTGAAAATACTTAAATTTTTAAACACTTTTAAGATATTAGAATAATTTAAATTTTGAAAACTTACTATTTCCAACCATATTCAAAACTAACTTAAATTCATTATTTAAATTTTATTTTAGCACTAGCTTTTAGCTTTGATTTTAAAACAAAAGTTTCAAATACAGTTGAAACTGTTAACATCTGTTTCAGGTTACAAATCTGTACTCTAAAACCCGAGCACCCCCTTCTATTTCTTCGAGTAATATGCGGGTTTCCCCGAGTAAAAACTCAAGCTTCTTCGAGTTTCCCCCTTGCATAAATCTTCTCCTCCTTCCTGTCTTCCCAATTGAAACAAGATCAAGCCCAACAAAAACAGCGCGCAAAGCTCGTGTCGACCCGGAAGTAACCCACGTTCGAACCCCTGTACATCTTCTTCCCCAACTACCCACATAACCCAGACCATCAACGTGCCTGTGCACGTGCACCTTCCCTCTGGCCATCGCCGGCCATCCACTACAACTGCTTCCCATCGGCGACCATCTCCAGATGTCGTCACGCCCATCCAAACCCACTGCAGCACCTCATATCAAAAACGAGTTGCCTGGAGCACAACAGTTTGCCACTCGAAACTGAAAACCTCGCCGCACACCAAACTCCGACCACCGGAGTACCACCACTTCCGGCTACAGCTCCAACTACCTTCCCTCTACCGATCCCCAAGCCCCCGTTGAACTCGATCGCCTCTGGTCACTGAACGAGAGAAAAACCCAACCATAGCAAAAACTATGTTTACAATCTTTGAACGTCTACCGCTGTCACCACCGTGGCCGTGGCCACCTCCGCCTATTTTTCCCATCACCCTGGCAAGCTCCCCCATCTCCTCGCACAATCCGACCAACTCTAATCCCATAAATCACCAGAGATCCCCCAAAAAACCAAAACGGTGCAACCCAGAATTTCACTTTTATTTCTAAACTAAAAATTTTGATTCTAGCTTTAAAATTCATGTCATAGTTTAAAGATTTAGTCTATACACCTGAATTGTAGAATTTCATGTTTGAATGTTTACAGAGATTTGAACTTACTGTTTAAACTTTTATTTCCAGAGCAATTCCTGTCTTAATTTACACTAAATAAATTTTTAACTCTTTGTTCAGAATCAAACAAGCAATATCTGTTTGGATCTTAAGTCCTAACAATCCATAGATCACCAGAAATGATTCTTGAAATAAAGCATGAACTTGAAAACTTAATATACAGAGGTGTATTACAGGTTAGAAACTTGTAGGGATCATTTCACAAACATCCAACAGTGTATAAACACATATTCATATTTAGTTCAGGCATAAATTATCAATCATATGTAAATATACTTGAGCTTTTTAAATTTTGACTCACAGCAAATAGAAAACACAACAAGTTTTTAAGAAAACAGTTTGATTTTGCAGGCTTTATATATGCAGCATTTCATCTCACCAATATCCAGAGAAAATGAGGATGTAAATTGTTCACACAATTCATTTAAACATTCAAATACAGGCATGCATTAGTATTTAAAACTTAAGTAAGTGTTAAAGGTGTTACTCACTGATAATATAGAAGAACAAAGGCACTTTATTGAAGTAGGCATGGAAACAGCTGAAACTTCACTTTTGCTTTGCTTCAGGCTTGCAATATTCAGGTTGAACTCTCTTGTGATTCTCAGTATTAATTGATTTTAAGTTGTTGTTTTAAACTGAAGCTTTGCTTGTTTGAGTTTGAAATGAAGTTTACTTTACTTTTTAATTAATTCGAATTGAATAAAAATGAAACTGCTTTATAGAAGAAAAAAAAAAAGAAAACAGGGTATATGATTATGTTTCAACAATCTGAAACAAATATGTGCATAAAATCTTTGTTTGTACAGATGTTTCCAGAGATATTTTATTAAGGGTGGCTGATATGAATACTTAAGTGTACTAAAAGATTTTTTCATTAATTAGTATTTGTTTGTTAGCTTAAGGATATTTAATACTATCTTCCCTAGCAAGCTTCACATATATATGCAGTTGTATATTTATCTGGCCTGCACACAAAGATATTTTATATCTTTCATTTTGTTGCTGTCTTTGTTATTGTAAATTTGAAAAGTATCTATACTTAGCTTTAATCTATGAGTGTATCCTATATGTTTACTTTTATGTAACTTATACAGTATGTTAACTTCTAATTTTATAGCTTTATGTATATTTTGTTTTATGTCTATGTTTGAAAACTAATTTAACTTTATAGTTATTATGCTATTATGATTTAACTTATGTACTTACATACATTTCTATATGCATATTTTAATTTTATTTATTTTATAACAACATATTTATCACTTTGAAATGATAGATAAAATAGATTATCTGTTTATTATAAACTACATATTTTATTATGTATGTTAATGTATTTATTGACAAAAATATATTTAAAACTCATATATATTTTAAATTCATATTTTAAATCAAACTATACTAAAAGAAAAGTAAACAAATCCTTTGTTAATAAATTAAATTTAAACTTAAGTTAAAATGAGTCTTGAACTATTTAAACATTTACTTATATATTTAAAACTCTATATTGATTTATTTATTAGCTTTGGAAAGTTTATATTAAATAAATCATAATTTCTAATCCACTAAAATATATATTAGAATTTAAAACATAATTTATTAGTTAAATTTTAAAACAAATTCATCTATTTACAATGTATACAAATATATACATATATAAATAGAAAACAAACAATTAATTTCTAACAGATAAAATTTACCAATTGAATATTTATTAAAAGAAAAGTATCAATTCAAGTTTAATTAATAAAAATATATCAAATCAATTTAATATTTAATGCAGATTATTAAATTGATATTGCTAGAAAATTCCGGGTCGTCACATTCCTCCCCCCTTAAAAGAATTTCGTCCCCGAAATTTAAAAGCAAAGGTAATTTAATAATATATTTAAGAATTTAATTAATTTTAAACCATAAGCATATATCAATCACATGCTAACAATCATCACAACCAATCTACTCAATCAACAAAGCTAACTATCCAGATAAAATTCTGGATAGAGTTCCCTAGAGTTTCCCAGTATAATACCGGAATACTCGATCTACAGAATCCAAACAGTCTATACTACTAATCTACAGAACTCCTTCGAATCAGAGAAAATTCATACAAAATGAAATCTCCGACTCCCAAATCCAAATTCCTTCGTCTCTTACCTACCAAATACATCTGACAGTACATAGCTGCCTTCAACCCACTGATCAGCTCAACCTTCGCTGATAACTCCTAAAACAATCTGAATCCAAAAACAATCCAGTAGAATGATCTTCTCAAAATCAACCAAAACCAAGAACACAACCTTTTCTATCCTGAGTAGAAAACAACTTCTCTTTTCCAGTAAAGAAGAAAAACAGTTGCACTCCCAACCGCTTCCGCTGCACAACTCTGACCTAGGGTAGATGAAAATGCTGATGATACACATAAGCACAAACTGGACAACACAATACAAAAATATGGTTCAACAGATCCAGAATAAAACTCAGAAGTTTCCCCAAAACTTGAGCTGCTTTCAATTCCTATCTCTAGAAACCATTCTATTACTAAGCTGAACCATCGACACTTTTTCTGAAATCCAGTGGATACCAAACTCAACTCCTTAAATGCTAAGACAAACCACCGACTTTTCAAAGATATCCAGAAAAATTCTGCCATCCTAGAGAACACTTAACTATCGCAAGTCTCTTTTGCGATCAACCCAGGCTAATATCCAAAGAAAACTGCTCTCTCCTTACCCATCTGAACAGCTTAAACTTATTCGGCCAATCCATTTGAAGAAATGGATTCACAACACTGCCTCTTAACTTTACCTCTAAAGAACTGCTGACAGATGACCTCCTCGCGTGCCAGCAGAACAATCTGAGCTGCAACACTGCTGCCGATGCCCAAAAAATTCCTCAGAAACTTAAGCCTCAAAGTCAAACACAACATTCAGCTGAACTCAACCTCAAAACTAATGCAGACACACTTCCTTATCCAAAGATCTTTGAGAACTTCTTCGGAAACAATCCATCGCTACTGCATCTCAACACACAACTATTTACTTCTTGAGTTACCAAGATAATATTCTAGCTTCTGCTCAACTCACACAATCTAAATCTACTCATTCAATCTTGGACAATAAAATGGACTCCAAATCTTAACAGTTTCCTCAAAAGATTAGGTGAAATCCTTACACCATGAATTTACTCGAGACGGTATTAGGTCAACAGTCTCGTCAAATATACTTCCAACCACAGGTAGTCGTGTTACACACACCACTACTCAACCTACCCTTATGCTTATATTGGAAAACCCGGACAGGTAATCCAACAAATAGATAAAAATAAGTATATATATATATATTAAAATTAAAAATAAGCTCTCTCAGGAAAGAAATCACTTAAGAGCCTAGGTACTCACTCAACCTAGCGCTCTGATACCACTGTAACGACCCCACTTCCTACGCCCAGGAAGAAGCATCGTTAATAAGAAAGAAAGAGGTGAGCAAAATAGAAAAGATAGAGAAGAAAGAACAACAACATCAGAATCTCACAGCGGAACGAATAAAATATAATAATCACATAAGTATTTACATAGTATATAACATCAATCAGAGTGCTACATATAGTACATCACATACTAGACAGTTATAAACACCTGTCTAGTTAATACAACTCAATACACAATACATCACAGAGATACCACACAGCGGAACTATATATATATATCTATAACGCTGAAGCCTCCTGCTCCATTGCTCCTCCAGAATTCGTCAAAGCTAAACCTGAATCCCTTGGCTACCCGTAAAAATTTGGGTACCCGAGAGTTTATGAAAAACAAAAATAAACTTCGGGTCAGACATGGGTCTGGTATGAGTAACATGTTAAAGTTGCTTAATTTTGAAAAATCCTTTGAAAACAAAAGGTATCACGTAAGACTTCCCACACATAAACATGGAAAAGTTTTTACCTTACGCTAAGCAAAACATTTGATAGGAAATCCAGTGATATTATAATAGGTCTAGGGTTTTCAAGTAAATAGAAAATTGCCGAAATTGTTACATCTATTAAATTCCAGCTACTAGCCACAAAAGTGGGTAATACAATCAAAACCGTTGGCACTTATTGGATTGTGGATTCCATACAATGGCAGGGCTACTGGGGTACCGCCCGTCACAGTACGTGGCCTAGATCAATGTACCGAGGATTACTCCCTTCATCCCCTACAACACAAGGCCGGAACCATTCCTTACTGAAAAGTCCCGAACAAGATAAACCCCGCAGTTGGCTGCAGACCAACTGCCCACTAAGCCGAATAAAAAGGGACATCTAGACAGGGGAATATCCATGTCCTGCTTGGGCATGATCCACCTAACCTTGCTGCACCTCCCATGTTTTAGCCATTCCCGGTTGATGAGGCTTGAGGTTACGATTACCTTTATAGAACATATTTCTTAGAATGCTCATCGTCTGCCTGACGATGTGTTGAAAGCATTCAATCCATACAAGTTCGTTCCGGGTTCGAACGAAACCGAAGACATTATCTCGTTACACTCATTTTGGAATCACCCTCAGAGTTAACGACGATAACCCTTGCATTCTGAACCTTCATCTTCACTTCAGATTCACGACCTATCGTTAATTTGGAAACGATGTGGTTTTCGGATATTCCTAATGCGGAAAACCGATCCCGGTCTCATCGAAATCCAAAACGTGTCTTTTAAGGCCAAGTTGTCTATTTAGTCTTAATAGTGAATTCAATATCATCAATATGCACAGATAGATAATTCACATCTCATAATAGATAATCACATCATCATAAACAGATAATTAATATCATCATCCAAACAGATAATTAAACATTATCATACTTAAAACATACATCCATATCACATAGACATTATCCATCTCATTCCTGAGATCACAATCAATCAATGAAATATCAACATCATCCATCAGCAATGATTTATGAATCACAAGCTATAATTAATTTAAAATGAATTAAATTAACTACTTCCACTTTAATTAATTTAAAATAAATTAAATTAATTACTCATTTCATAAATCCTGCTCTCACAGTCATTAATTAAATTAATTAATCATTCTCTAATTACAAAAAAAGTAATTTAGTTTTAAATTAATTCTCAAATGAATTATCTTAAATCATTCATAATAGATTAACATTTAATTACCTCCTTAATTTATGATTCCTTACAATTCTTAATTACATCATTAATTATATTAATTAATGATCTTTAATTTATATTAATTTAAATTAATTAAGTGATTAATCTTTACTTAAACACAACTAATAACAAACCAACAATTAACTATTCTTAATTACTTATTAACAAATTAATCATTCCATGATTAATTATTTCCATTTAATTTTCTTGTTGATTTATTATTCTCAAATAAATCAATTTCTAATCCCATCATTAATTATTTTAATGATTTCAAATTTCATTTTCATTTGTTAATTATATTAAGAATACACATCTTCAAAACACAAATATTAATCCTCTTGATTAATGACAACCAGTAATTAATCATTCGTAATTAATTACTTCTCAATAATAAGCTTAATTAATCCCTTGATTAATTTTAAGTAATTATATTCTCAATTACTTCCATTAACAACATCATCCAGTTAATTACATCCCGTAATTATCCTTCAATTACTTCTCTAAGTAATTTACTTCCAAAATATCAGTTAATTAAACTAAATTAATTAACTCAAATCAATTTTCACAATTAATAAGTAATTAATTTCTTAATTACTTCTCAATAAATAATTTCATTTAAATTATTGAACTAATTAATTAATCTAATTAATTTATTACAAAATCAATCATATCTGGTTAATGAACTTCATTAATAATTATTTAATTATTTCCTTCTAACATAATCAACTTATATTAATTATTAATTATAAATTAATTAACCACTTACAAATCTAATCTATAGTTCTAAATCACACATTAGTAAATTAATTCATTAATTAACTTTAATTACTACTTTTACACTATAATTACTAGTTTAATTAATTTCAATCATTAATTATTCTTACTTAATCAACTTAGGAGTTAATGCATATAAAAATTCTTAAAGTAAAATTTCAATATGTTTTAAAACATTTATTTTAATATACTTTCTAATTAAAAACCAATTTATCATTACTAAAGTTTTATAACTAATTTATTTGAAAACCCCTTTGCAACACACATGTTTAATTACAATTAAAACTTATTTGAATACATTTAAATTATAAAACTTTATTTTATTACAAATCTGGAATTTCATGTCCAAGTCCTAATTCCTATTTTATGCTTCTTTCCTCAACACCTTTAAATTTTAATTTGAACTCACTCTAGTTGAAAATACTTAAATTTTTAAACACTTTTAAGATATTAGAATAATTTAAATTTTGAAAACTTACTATTTCCAACCATATTCAAAACTAACTTAAATTCATTATTTAAATTTTATTTTAGCACTAGCTTTTAGCCTTGATTTTAAAACAAAAGTTTCAAATACAGTTGAAACTGTTAACATCTGTTTCAGGTTACAAACCTATACTCTAAAACCCGGGCACCCCCTTCTATTTCATCGAGTAATATGCGGGTTTCCCCGAGTAAAAACTCAAGCTTCTTCGAGTTTCCCCCTTGCACAAATCTTCTCCTCCTTCCTGTCTTCCCAATTGAAACAAGATCAAGCCCGACAAAAACAGCGCGCAAAGCTCGTGTCGACCCCGAAGTAACCCACGTTCGAACTCCTGTACATCTTCTTCCCAAACTACCCACATAACCCAGACCATCAACGTGCCTGTGCACGTGCACCATCCCTCTGGCCATCGCCGGCAATCCACTACAACTGCTTCCCATCGGCGACCATCTCCAGATGTCGTCACGCCCATCCAAACCCACTGCAGCACCTCATATCAAAAACGAGTTGCCTGGAGCACAACAGTTTGCCACTCGAAACTGAAAACCTCGCCGCACACCAAACTCCGACCACCGGAGTACCACCACTTCCGGCTACAGCTCCAACTACCTTCCCTCTACCGATCCCCAAGCCCCCGTTGAACTCGATCGCCTCTGGTCACTGAACGAGAGAAAAACCCAACCATAGCAAAAACTAGGTTTACAATCTTTGAACGTCTGCCGCTGTCACCACCGTGGCCGTGGCCACCTCCGCCTATTTTTCCCATCACCCTGGCAAGCTCCCCCATCTCCTCGCACAATCCGACCAACTCTAATCCCATAAATCACCAGAGATCCCCCAAAAAACCAAAACGGTGCAACCCAGAATTTCACTTTTATTTCTAAACTAAAAATTTTGATTCTAGCTTTAAAATTCATGTCATAGTTTAAAGATTTAGTCTATACACCTGAATTGTAGAATTTCATGTTTGAATGTTTACAGAGATTTGAACTTACTGTTTAAACTTTTATTTCCAGAGCAATTCCTGTCTTAATTTACACTAAATAAATTTTTAACTCTTTGTTCAGAATCAAACAAGCAATATCTGTTTGGATCTTAAGTCCTAACAATCCATAGATCACCAGAAATGATTCTTGAAATAAAGCATGAACTTGAAAACTTAATATACAGAGGTGTATTACAGGTTAGAAACTTGTAGGGATCATTTCACAAACATCCAACAGTGTATAAACACATATTCATATTTAGTTCAGGCATAAATTATCAATCATATGTAAATATACTTGAGCTTTTTAAATTTTGACTCACAGCAAATAGAAAACACAACAAGTTTTTAAGAAAACAGTTTGATTTTGCAGGCTTTATATATGCAGCATTTCATCTCACCAATATCCAGAGAAAATGAGGATGTAAATTGTTCACACAATTCATTTAAACATTCAAATACAGGCATGCATTAGTATTTAAAACTTAAGTAAGTGTTAAAGGTGTTACTCACTGATAATATAGAAGAACAAAGGCACTTTATTGAAGTAGGCATGGAAACAGCTGAAACTTCACTTTTGCTTTGCTTCAGGCTTGCAATATTCAGGTTGAACTCTCTTGTGATTCTCAGTATTAATTGATTTTAAGTTGTTGTTTTAAACTGAAGCTTTGCTTGTTTGAGTTTGAAATGAAGTTTACTTTACTTTTTAATTAATTCGAATTGAATAAAAATGAAACTGCTTTATAGAAGAAAAAAAAAGAAAACAGGGTATATGATTATGTTTCAACAATCTGAAACAAATATGTGCATAAAATCTTTGTTTGTACAGATGTTTCCAGAGATATTTTATTAAGGGTGGCTGATATGAATACTTAAGTGTACTAAAAGATTTTTTCATTAATTAGTATTTGTTTGTTAGCTTAAGGATATTTAATACTATCTTCCCTAGCAAGCTTCACATATATATGCAGTTGTATATTTATCTGGCCTGCACACAAAGATATTTTATATCTTTCATTTTGTTGCTGTCTTTGTTATTGTAAATTTGAAAAGTATCTATACTTAGCTTTAATCTATGAGTGTATCCTATATGTTTACTTTTATGTAACTTATACAGTATGTTAACTTCTAATTTTATAGCTTTATGTATATTTTGTTTTATGTCTATGTTTGAAAACTAATTTAACTTTATAGTTATTATGCTATTATGATTTAACTTATGTACTTACTTACATTTCTATATGCATATTTTAATTTTATTTATTTTATAACAACATATTTATCACTTTGAAATGATAGATAAAATAGATTATCTGTTTATTATAAACTACATATTTTATTATGTATGTTAATGTATTTATTGACAAAAATATATTTAAAACTCATATATATTTTAAATTCATATTTTAAATCAAACTATACTAAAAGAAAAGTAAACAAATCCTTTGTTAATAAATTAAATTTAAACTTAAGTTAAAATGAGTCTTGAACTATTTAAACATTTACTTATATATTTAAAACTCTATATTGATTTATTTATTAGCTTTGGAAAGTTTATATTAAATAAATCATAATTTCTAATCCACTAAAATATATATTAGAATTTAAAACATAATTTATTAGTTAAATTTTAAAACAAATTCATCTATTTACAATGTATACAAATATATACATATATAAATAGAAAACAAACAATTAATTTCTAACAGATAAAATTTACCAATTGAATATTTATTAAAAGAAAAGTATCAATTCAAGTTTAATTAATAAAAATATATCAAATCAATTTAATATTTAATGCAGATTATTAAATTGATATTTCTAGAAAATTCCGGGTCGTCACATAAATCTCAACTTCTCAATTTCCATTCAATTCGGTTTCTCACTGGACAAATTCAATTTTTATCGATTTCGAATACAGATTGAACCGCAAAATAAACCACTTAAATTTCAATATAATTCAAATCTTTAATATTCAACAATTTCAAGGCTAACTTTAACAATTTCATATAGATCTTAATTTAACTTCATTATTATTTAGTCTTGAATTTCTCTCTCATTAAATTCAATATTTTTAGGTGACCATAAATTATGTTTTTCGAAATATTCCCTTAATTTATTCAAACATGAAATATTCATTAAATCACTTAGATCAAGCATCCAATTATAAAAATCATATCTTTTGATTTCACATTCAATAGTTTCAAATTGATTTAACTAAATAAAATTCTAAATTTAATACCATTTCAACTAAATCCAAATTTATCTTCCCAACCTTAACCTATTCAAACTATTGCAACAATTTATTGAAATATAGATTTACATAAATACTTAACACATTATATGTATTAAATCCATCTTAATTAAATTGAATATTATTATTAATCAATGTATAAATTTCCATATATATATATATATATATATATATATAATGTCTTAAAAATCAATGTTTATTAAAACCATATGTTCTTCCCAAAACCATAGAAATTATTTTCAAAATATTTATATATATAGACCAACGGTGTTTGCATATAGAATTCTGTTATATGGTCAAGTGATGCAGATATTTATCATTTCAATCCGTAAATTAAATATATACGGGTAGATATCATTTGAACCCGTAAATCCCAAATTCAGTTCAAATGAAAATCGCTTGGGTTAATCATTTCAACCCATAACGATTCTCCTATCCTAAAGTCCGTTCAGGTATGCATCATTTCAACTCATAGTGAACTCTAACTACAGGGAACTTGTAGAGTAATAACATATAATATAATAAAATAACAGCATATATCATAAATAAATAAAAATATAAACAACAGGATATGGTGTCATATCCCATAGGTGAACAATTTCAGATAACAACATATATAACAATGTAAAAACTAACAGCAGCATATTTCAATTGTCGTTTCAATTGAAATCAAATTTAATAAATAAAAGAACGTTAATCGTGAGTGATTGCTCACCTTTCGAGGCTAGAGAGATGGACAACGAAGCTAATTTGAGTTACGAATCAAGCGAAGAAATATCGGCACGAATCCGACAATCAAGGCTGATAACGAGAAATCGATGAAATCAAATCAGAATTTGGTTGACGATGATAAATTCGAACGAATAGTATATTATATTATTATCTTATTATTCCCTTTCAAAAATCAATGTTTAAATCAAAACATGCATTTTAAAATGTACCGTATGTATATTTGATCATAAATTTTAAAACGCATACATTTGCAATCAAACTCTACATATACTCTCTTTGGATAATTTTATAAATGAACAAATAGAATATGTCTCATCTGGCCAGTAAAGGAAATGTGCACATGCGAAAGTTTTTATACGTATAAACAATATGCAGACCAAACTTTAAATCAACTAACACATATACAAAACACTTACAAACCTTATAAATTCAACTGTTATTATTCTCAAAACCAATAATTTAAACTTGTATATCTATTAGAACATTATACTTTAAGACCCAACACAATCATCTCTTGAAACAAATGTTTTATATGCATACCAGTATATATATACACACTATGTCAATGTACATATACACGTGTATACAGATACGTGTTATATAAAACACGGGTGGACCCCAATAAAATAAAATATAAACATATACGTACTTTATATATACCAATATACACATAACTTAACATATATTACTGTAACCAACTACCTTTATATATATATATATATGAAATGCAAATCATACAATTATTTTTATACCGTGTTTATGTTTGTAGGGGTATGTTTATATTTGCAAAATTGTACAGGTGATTGATGCATGCGCATGTGGTTGTAGTGATGTGTGAGTTTATCATGCTCTTTCTGTTTCAATAAACCTAGAATATAAACTAATGCAAATTCTTTCTCTTTTTTAAAAACAAAAACAAAAACACACCCTATATCTTATACACATATGGAAAAAAAATATAAAATGTACATGCAGACCATATGCGAAGGTACAAATCTAATACAAACCTATATGTTATGCGGCATCTTTAATCAGATATATAATACTATTATAAAATAGAATGTATACATATATATATTTAAAACCATGAGAAGCCTATATGTTTTATTTCCAGCAAAGTACATTTAAAAATCAACATACATAAATTATCCAACACATACTTAAAAATCAAAGTATATAAATACTATAGATTTAACGTATTATATATAACTATATAAACACTAATATATATATATATATATATATATATATATATATATATATATATTGGTACAGATCTAAAACTACTATTATAAGTTATATATATAGTTTAATATAACTTTATATAACTTTTATAAATATCCAGAAATCTACTTAACTTCAAATATGCAGACTTACTAATATTACACATAGCCTATATATATAGATATGTAAAGTATCGTATATATTTCATATAAAACAATGTTATATCTAAGTAGTGCATACCATGTTAATATAAAACAACATCATATTATATTTAATATAAAGTAACATATTTGAATATGCAGACAACTCACACTATAATCCACAGCAAACCTATCCTATTATAATATATATATACATATATATATATAAAACTGATATATAGTTAACGTGCAGAACAGCTTACTTAAAATATAATACGCATCCAAGAAGCAGCGGCAACACATGGCCAGAGCAGTGAAAAAAAGAAGCGGCCAAGTGGAAGGAGGAGGTCTCAACGTTATGAAGCTCGGCCTGGGTCAGCAAGCAAGGACGGGTGCGGTGGTGGGCTGGGTTGAGCTCGGCTTGGTGAGGGTTCGAGCAAAGGGTCGGCTTCAACCACCATGGGTTCGGGGTCGAGATGATGTGGAGAAGAGGAGCGGGGCGAGCGCGGGAAGGGGTTGATGCTGAGTGTTGGGTTCAGGCGGAGATGCTCGGCGTGGGGTGGTTGAGGTTGCTCACGGAAGCTAGTCAGAAGGAAGGAGGTGAGGAAAAATATGGTGCGTCAAGTACGGTCGTGGGTGGAGAAGGCTAGCTGATGTTGGGGGGTTAGGCAATTATTTCTTCAGCCATCAGGAGAAGCAGCTACGTGAAGGAGAAGGAAGAAAATTTTTGAGAGCCAAGAAGTAGATCTGGGAATGGCTTGTCACACGAGAATGAACAGGATGATTTGAATAAATAAAGTTTGCAAAAGTAACAGTCCAAAGCATTTGATTTCGGAGAAATTATTGGAGCAAATATCAAGCACGATAATGCAGGAAGTAATAAAAGAAATAAATAGCAACGGTCACGTTGCTTTGATTTAGCTGACCCATAAAAGCAAATTAATATTATTTGGGCAACACGTTTCAACTTTGAAACCAAAGGAAAGTGAAAAGTTAAAAAAGTTGTACCGTTACAACGGATCGTTATCAACAATTCTGTCGCGTATCGGACCTTAAAATACAGCAATAAATAAATGGCGAAGATCAGCACAACGAGACGATCAAAACGGTATACAGATATTAGTGGTACGATCATCTGATCCAAGGCCGATAATCGGTACTGAAAATGCTGTTATATGATCAGAATTAAGATAAACGGAGCAATAGAAATCCAAATTTTGAAAAACAAACGATGACGTCTCACTCATAAGAGGATTTAGGAATTTTCTATCGAAAAAAATTCAGGTTTGGAAAATATTTTATTATCAACAATTATTAGCTAGCTTGAATTTAATAGAGTTTCACAATGAAATAAACTTTGATAAAATGAATTGAAAATTTACCATCTACTACGTTAAATTGGACGTAATCCAAATATTAAATTTTTATTTAATTTATTATTATTATTAATAATTTCTCAAAAATCCAATTTAATATGTTATAAACCAATTAAAAATGATTAAAATTTTACGGGTCATTACACTCTCCCCCACTCAAAACTTTTCGTCCCTGAAAAGGAAGAGGTGGGAGAATAGAAACAACCGGAAAGATAAATAGATTGAAGGACAAGGATAAACAATTAATTTAAGACTATATAAATTTTATTTGAAATATTTATTTGAAAACTTCATTTGCAATTCAGTTATCTTTCTTACTTTAAAATTTTCAAAACCCATTTGAATTAATTATGTTTAAGTAAAACTTACTAAATATATGAAAACTATTTGAAAACAATTTATTTACATCAACACTTATATTTACAAAGAGGTTATTGACAACATGAAATCCATAATTCACATATTTATTAATTTATCCCAAGATACCTTTCAACGTTTTTAATAAATCAAAAATCATTTTCTTTAAATATGTTGTATTTACTTAATAACTTCTAAAAGATTTACAATATTTAAAATCTTCTATTTAACTAAGAAGTATATAAATGGACAATATTTTAAAGATTATATTCAAAAAGGAGAGGAAGGTAGATTCAGGAAACTGAAGATAGGTGAATAAATGAAGCTGAGCAGATAAGGTAGATTCAAAAGAATAGTATCGGGCATGAATAATTAATTTCAAACCATAAGGATTTTAATTTAAAAACTAATACAGAATTTTCTGGTTGGAAATATTTTTATAATAAAATACTTTTATATCAAAACAAATTTTCCTTTCGAAAATACTTTTATAACTCGATATTTCAACAAGTTTATCCTCGTTCTTGCAGACTCTGGTCATGCGTTGATTAGGCGCAAAGCTAGAATTCTTCAAGTACTTAGTAGACCCGTTTCAGCACCCAGTGAAAATACTTGAAAAACCTTTAAAACAGATATGGAAAGTACAATCCAAACAAACAACTAAACCAAAACCTTTGTCCAACCATGGTTCGCAGATGCACAGTGGTTATGCCTGGATCGCCCAGGAAACAATCCATATCTGTAAGCTTTCTCAGCCCTACGAGTTACGCCATGATGACTAGTAGGGTGCAGCATACACAATGGTTACGCCTGGGTCCCCTAGGAAACAATCCGTACTCCTAGGCCGTCTCAACCAGGCAGTTTCGCTACTAATCGCAACCTACACAAATTGCAGGATACACAATGGTTATGCCTGGATCCCCCAGGAAACAACCCATACCCCTAGGCCAGACTCAGCCAAGCAGTTGCGCTATGAAGTCGCGAGAGAAGAAAAAAACCATGGTTTACGCCACGATGGGAACACTCAAGTATAACATCCAGAAAACCAAAAATCAGAGAGAATAATATCGATAGAACGAATCCACAATGTGGCCACAGAGCGGATATCAAGCAGAAGGCACTTTCCATATTTTTACTTCGAAAAAAATATATCATATAGTACCTTTCCAAATACTTTCAAATATCATACTTATATAAAGTCCATTATATATAGGATTCCTTTTCTCAAATCGAATACTTTCCAAATCAATAGTATATCAAATCACACATATATAGACTTCGATTATATAAAATTCTCTTTCCAAATTGAGTACCTTTCAAATGAATAATTTCAAACCAACTTTATACTTATACAAATCCATTTTATATAAGTTCGACCACTCCCAAATCAAGTACTTAATAATATAAGGTTCTCAATTTCAAATTATTTCAAAATCAATTCAGTTTCAAAATCATATATGATTTCACCAAATTTTCTTCCAAATTAAATATCTCAATTTCAAAGTTCCCTCTAACAACCCTGTATTTTGTGATTATTTTTAATTGTATATTTTAATTATTTTAATTTAATTTTGATTTAAAACTTATTTTTTTTGAATGATTAATTTTGTAACTTTAAATATTAACTTTAGTTTTGATATGAATTATCATTCCAAAGCATGACTAAAAAGAATATTTTCCAAAAAGTGAATTTTGGTCAAAATAATCAAACTTTGACTTTTAATTTAAATTTTTAAAAGTTTGAAAATTTAAATTTTATCTTTTATTATGAAAGTACATAAAATTTTAAGAACACTGCTTTTCGTTTCGTTGAAAACGGATTTAAATTGCAAAAGTTATACTGTTTTCAATATTGTGTGTATATTGGGTTATTCAGCAATAGTCTTTATTTAAATTATACAAATGACATTTTTTATTTGATATATCTTGTTCTAACTGGTATATTTGTGTTATATTATGTATATTTTGACTTTTAAATATTTTTATGATGATAATAGAATTTTTCCAAAATTTACTGTATTTATTTCCTATTTTAAAGGCTGTTTCTATTTTTCTGCTATTTTCTTCATCCAAACTATATTTAAATAAAAATTTATATATTTATTTTGTGAATGCATT
Organism: Allium cepa; assembly: GCA_030765085.1. NCBI lineage: Eukaryota > Viridiplantae > Streptophyta > Magnoliopsida > Asparagales > Amaryllidaceae > Allium > Allium cepa. Next base: position 162,745,181 of record CM060939.1, read on the forward strand.
TTTTTATGTTATTATAGTTATTTATAAATATTTTTCAAGTATATAAAAATTTTCCAAGGTCCATTGCATTTATTTTCAAATTTCCTAGCCTAGTTTCTGTTTTCTTTGCTATTTCCTTAATTTAATTATATATAATTAAAATTTAGTAATTTATTTTATACATTCACTTTTATTTGCTGTGTTTTACTTTATTAATATTCATTTTCATGTATTTAAATTTGAATAGATTTTTCAAAGATTATTTGAGTTGTTTTCAATTTTAAAGCCTAGTTTGCAATTTTAAGCCATTTTCTTAATTTAAATTCTATTTAATTAGAATTTAATTATTTATTTTAGATATTTATTCTTATTTCTTATTTGTTATCTTTATTTCTCAGTTTATATGTATTTATAAAATTACAAAAGTATATACATATATAGGAAATTTGGAAGGTTTAAAGGCTAAGAAACGTAAAGTCGTTTCACCGTTTCTTTTACCGTTTCTTTTGTTATCAATACCTCTTTTATTTTGACCGTTCTTTTTCTCATTTTTACCAGCTGACTTCCTCTTATTTTCACGAGTTTCGAATCTTCTCAAACTCTAAAAATTCATGGCCTCCATCTTGCAAAAAAAAATTTAGGTAAATTCCTCTTTTCTTTCTACTTTTTCTCCTATTTCTATGCAAATTTGCTTTGCTTTCTCCCTTGATTGGAGCAGCTTTTCCCCTTGCTCCACGGCCACCACCTCCTTCCATCTCTTCCCGACCATCATCGCCATCTACCCCACCAGCCATGACCAAGGCCGAACCCCCTTGATAGCCAAACTCTTCCAAATACAACCTAGATGCCTAGATCCATGCTTTGTTGACCACTTTTTGCTCATCCACTTCAACCACCACCCAAACCACCACCATAGCCGCCACCACTCCTCTAACCTGACCACGGCACACCCTCTCCCACCTCTTCCCAGTCATGATGCACTACAGGCCGAGCCCTTGTTTTGACTAAAAACTACCTAGTTGCCTTCAATCCCACTTCACCTCCTCATGAATAAAACTCCACCTTGTCTTGCCCTGAACCCGAGTTATGTTAGCCCAAACCAGACCCAAACCTTGACCATATCTGAACCAAATCAGACCCTAAACCATACCAAACAGTAGAGAAGGCAAAGCAAAAGACTGCGTAGTCGTATCTCCTTTTATTTCAATGTTATTGCATTTTAAAGTCGTATTGAATTTTGTTGTTTTGATTGTTTGTTTTGGGTTGTACACAAGAGTTGTAGATTTGATTCGCTCTCCACTCATGTCCGTAGTCTTGTCATCGTGCTTTTGTTTCCATTGTGTCATTGGTCTTGATATCTCCAGCACAAAGAGGTGAGTAAATCTCACCAGATGTTTATACTTATACAAATGTGAATTGACACCCTGTGAATCTGTAGGACTATATTATCATGTTATATATGCTTATAGTATTATCGTATGATGTTCACACCTGTTATTACACTTATTTTATTATATGCTACTGTTATTTCATGCTATTCTGTTTATTTTATCTGTTCATCACACTGCAAGTTCCCTTTAGATTAGAATCACTATGGGTTGAAATGATACATACCCGAACGGACTTTAGAATAGGGAAAAATCGTTATGGGCTGAAATGGTAGGCTTGAACAGTTTTATTTAATTTATTTTAACTTGGGATTGCGAGTTTGAAATGATAAAACCTGGATTTTCTTTGTAAATTACGGGTTGAAATGATATATTACCCGTATCATTTTTCCTAGTGTAGAAAATTATATACAGGCCCGTAGTTAAAATATTTTTTTCTAAAAATTTTAAAATATTTTAGAAATTTAATTATTATAATATTTTGATTTGAAATTTAATAAAAATATAATTTTTGTAAAGTATTATTGATTTTCTGGAAATCTATAAGTTAAATAAATTATGGAAAAGTTAGAAAATATGAATGTAAGTTATTTTGGAAATTTTGAATTAATTTTTAATGGAATTTAAATAACTTTGAAAATATGATATATTTATGATATTTTGAATTTAAATTAATTTAAAATGATTTTATAACATATTAATGATTTTGAATAAAGTTAAAATGTGAAATGAATGGATATTTTAAGTTGAAATTTTGAAATATAACTAAAATTGGAAATTTATGAAATTGACTTAAAAGTGAACTTTTAGTTAAGTAAATAAAAATAAAATTAAGTTATATTTGAGAATTTGAACTTAAGTGTTAAGTTGAAATTTAATGTAATGAATTTAAAAGTGAACATCGCATTTAATAAGTGAATTATTATTAAATCTTGATTTTTGAATGGAAATTTAACTTTGTAAAATCATGAACTTAAGGAAAATTAAATGATGTTTATAAATGTGAAAATGTATGATTTTATAAGTTAAAAATGTTTTAAATAAAAATATAATTGGTTGAGAAATTATATTGAATATTTGAAGTTAAATGACTGCATTTTTGAAATGCTATTAATTACAATGTAAATGGTATTACACCATTTGAAAATGCTGTAGTTGATGATAATGAACTAAAAAGCTATTGAATTAAAAACTATTATAGCAATTGTGTAAGTGCTATAATTTTTGAATTTAACTAAGTTTATTTGGAATTTAAGTAAACCCTATTATAACATTTTAAAATGTTGTCTTTTGTTAAATTGAACTGTTTTGAATGTATCTTTCCGTAGCGTTTCCTAAATGCCGCGAAAAGTGAATTTTCACTGTTTTGATAAACTTAAGTGAACAAATGAACTTTGGAAGTTAAAAATTTTGGAAATTTAATAATTTAATTATTGAACATGATAACTTCATTTTTATGATTAAAAATGATTTTTTTTTTGAATATAAACTGTTTTGAAATGTGAATTGAAATGGTATTTTAAATTGAATAAAATGAATAATGATTTGAAATGAATGTGGTTTTGAAAAGAGATAATATTTTGATATATTAAATGATTAAAATGTGGTTTTGAAAAGATATGATATTTTGATATATTAAAATGATTTGAAAATGGAGTTTTGAAAGATATGATATTTTGATATTAAAATGATTTGAAAAGAAGATCTGAAAGATATGATATTTTGAAATGATTTACTCTTTATTTTGATAAAGATTTGGGTTGAAATGATATTTTATTTTGAAGTATAAATATTGTTTTAAAAGTTATAACTACGGGCTATAATAACGATTGGTTGTTAAAGAGATCGGGATCGGATATTGTCTTATAGCCGGCCAATACCGAAAACCACTTTAACAACTGTGTTCGCGGTGGAGATTCCAGAATGAATTAGGATGGTAGCGACGTTCTCGAGGTATATTACGTGGACCCAACTCCCGTGAGTTGGCATAAATGACTAAAAAAGGAGCTATACCGGGCTACACAAAGGGTCGCACCCTTTCATCGAGCATGCTCCATCGGAAACCATTCTATTACTTTTGTGATTCGATACGTGGCGCCATTTTGATTCGTGGGTATTGTTCGAGGTGGGCGGAAGCTGCTGGCTTGCCGTCACCACCGGTCCGGGAGTGCAAACGGTGTATCCACCCTGGCATTGCCTCGCGTGCCGTGTCATCTCCTTATAGCGAGCCCACTACGATTTTGGTTTTAAAGATCCGACCGCGTTAAGGTTCACCATCCCCTTAACGCTATTTTCTATATGATTATACTTTACTGATTAGACACTACTATATATAGCGTGCATTACTACATAGTAAATAGTTTAACGGATCCTTAGAGGATGGGCGGTCCCAAGCATCTTCTAAGTTACTTTAATCTTTGCTACAGTTCACTTGAGTTGGTTTACATTGTATAAGTATGTATGTCCTGACTCGAGTGTTTGTATTTTTATTTACGCTCGGGTCAGCCTGAGTTATTCACAGATTTGGATTTCCACTTTCTGGAGATTATCTACTTGTCAAGTTTCAACTTTTCATTTCGGTTATTCTATTCATCTTGTACTTGGTTATCATATTTAAACTTCTGTTGTACTTTATTTCTTCTATTGTATCTTATGTAACTCTGATATATTTATATAGTAGCTTCATGAACTACTATCTCTTTTACTTCCGCTGCATTATTATTACTCTGTGTCTGTGATCTGTAATTTTTATTTACTGCATATTCTGAGATTTGCCAAATTTTTATTTACAACGCGGTATTTTGAGCAATTCAATTCCGGCATGAGTGTCTACCTATACACTTATAATGGATGTGAATGGTTGAAAATACCGGGTCATTACATTCCCAAAATAATTGGTTTAGAAAAATAATCCCAGATTCCAAATTAACATAATTCAAGTCAACAAATTCATTTCCAAAATCACCATATAAGTACTGGTTTTAATTCCAATCTAATTTCAAAACCAAATATTTTTCTCAAAATCAATTATACTCAAAATGGTTTCCAAATTTATAATTATCCCTTTAAACCTTTAAACTATTTATTTCTATTTGAAATATCTAATTCACCTTTCTGAAAACCATTATTTAAAACTTAATTTTTTTTTTCAAAACTAAATTCCATATTAGTATAATTCAAAAAAGTTATCTTCATTTACTTAACAAAAGGTTTCAAACTTAAACATACAAAACTAAACTTATATTCTTTATCAGATATTTTATCCTCTTCGAAATTTCTTAGCTTTGAAAATTTAACCTCGGTTTGGAAGTGTTCGAATTCAAAATAGTTAGGGAAATCAAATTTCCAATTCAAGAGTTGAAAATCAATAATAAATCAATAAATCGATTTCAATATATAGGATTATACCAAATCAAATCCGAAACTCGAGGACTGAATACCGGTCTCACTTTAAATTGTTTCAAATATATACATATATCTTTCGAAAATATCAAATTACTTCGGAATTTGAAATCAAAACGGCTTTACAAAATCACTCGCATAGCGAAGCTATTAAATTGGCCTGCCCCACTCTGAAACTCGAAAATCAATGTCGATGATGCGTGCACTCATCACCGAAATTATTTTCCAGCGACATAGGCGAGTTCTGGACTTCTATTTTCTTGAAAACTTCTTTGAAATTTCTTCAAAATTATTGGAATTCATTTGAACTCATTTGAAACATTTCTTATTCGGAAAATACTTTTAAATCGTATTATTTTTATATATTTTCCAAAATCTTCAAACCAATTTCAAAATACCGGAATTCAATTCTCGAATTTCAAATTTAACCCTTCAGTTGTAAATCATTTTTATATAAATCAATTTCTTATAAATTTTTAAAATTTCAAATCCTTTCAAAACTTTTATATATAGAATAACATTTCTTATTTGTTTTATATATAGGTATATAATCCTTATCGAAAACATTTTCACCTTTATATATAGAATAAAATCATAGTTATCAAAATAATAATTTCGATATATAAAACAATTTCAAAAATACAAACATACCCGATTTTCAAAGGATGATTCAAGAATGTATTTTAAAACGAAGATAGAGATTTAACTTAGAGGAACTCCAATCAATACAATCCTGATTCGAAGATAGACTCGATCGAAGGTGAGATAATTAAATTGCAAAATAGAAGATGGATATACTTCTATAAATCGCGGGCGACCTTTACCGGTCAACCATGATTCCAAAATTAGATCGGTGCAGAATTATGAGGCAATTCGACATTCAATCGCCAGGGATATAATTCGAAATAACAAGAGATAGTAGAATCTAAACCGCGAGATAAATAAATCTCCGGTGAATCAATGCCAATTGTAAAGGAGTTTCACCCCCTTTACAAATCATTCAGTGGAGTTATGGGATACTCCAGATTTAAACAATTATAAATAAGGGGAGACAAGAATGAATTTTTGAACCATAGGGAACGTTCCAAAGTTCAAAGGAAATCGAGTCAAAAGGAAGAGATTCAACTCGAACGAAAGTGATTCTGTAAATAAATTTACCATATATGTTAAGTTTTGCCTAAAGCCAAAGCCCTGATACCAACTGTGACGACCCGCTATTTTCAACCATTCGCATCCACACAAGTCGGACTTGAATTGCTCAAAATACCAGATTGTTAATTAAATTTGACAAACTCAGCATAAACGGTAAATAAATGATCACAGATCACAGATAAAAAAATGCAGCGGAATAGATAAAGAATAGTAGTTCATGAAGCTACTATATACATCAGAGTTAGAATAAAATACATCAGAATATCCCAGATACAGTAAAGTCTCCAGTACGAGCAGATGACTTCTCTGAACCAATCAACTGGATGACTGAAGGGATAGATAGCTGTATCTTCAAGCAAAGCTCCAACTTCGAAGGTGAGTCTCAATGCTGTGTCACTCAGTCTGACCCGAGCGTAAAGCAAAACACAAAACACTTGAGTCAGGATTAACATTCTTATATCTATAAATCCAACTCAAGTGAAATATCAACTGAAATACAATTAACTTAGAGGATGTTTGGGATACCCATCCTCTAAGGATCGAAGGAACTATCCACAGGGTAGAAATATACACTATAACATCGTGGTCATTTCAATTTTATTTATATTTCAAAACTAAAACATCATTTTCATTTCAAATATCTCTATTTTCCAAATTAGTATATATATCCAATAATTTATGAAGTAAAGTATTTTTATTTCCTCAAACTTCACAAATCGCTTCAAAACCGACTCGACCTTCCCATTTGAATTAAATTAAATCTCAACTTCTTAATTTCCATTCAATTCAGTTTCTCACTAAACAAATTTAAATTTTTTCGATTTCGAATACAGATTGAACCGCAAAATAAACCACTTAAATTTCAATATAATTCAAATCTTTAATATTCCACAATTTCAAGGCTAACTTTAACAATTTCATATAGATCCTAATTTAACTTCATTATTATTTAGTCTTGAATTTTTCTCTCATTAAATTCAATATTTTTAAGTGACCTTAAATTACATTTTTCGAAATATTCCCTTAATTTATTCAAACATGAAATATTCATTAAATCACTTAGATCAAGCATCCAGTTATAAAAATCATATCTTTAGATTTCACATTCAATAGTTTCAAATTGATTTAACTAAATAAAATTCTAAATTTAATACCATTTCAACTAAATCCAAATTTATCTTCCCAACCTTAACCTATTCAAATTATTGCAACAATTTATTGAAATATAGATTTACATAAATACTTAACACATTATATGTATTAAATCCATCTTAATTAGATTGAATATTATTATTAACCTATGTATAAATTTCCGTATATATATAAAATGTCTTAAGAATCAATGTTTAGTAAAATCATATGTTCTTCCCAAAACCATAGAAATTATTTTCAAAATATTTATATATATATAGACCAACGATGTTTGCATATAGAATTCTGTTATATGGTCAAGTAATGCGGATATTTATCATTTCAATCCATAATTTAAATATATACGGGTAGATATCATTTCAACCCGTAAATCCCAAATTCAGTTCAAATGAAAATCGCTTGGGTTTATCATTTCAAACCATAACGATTCTCATATCCTAAAGTCCGTTCGGGTATGTATCATTTCAACTCATAGTGAACTCTAACTACAGGGAACTTGCAGAGTGATAACAGATAATACAATAAAATAACAGGCATATATCATAAATAAAAAATAATATAAACAACAAGATATGGCGTCATATCCCATAGGTGAACAATATCAGATAACAACATATATAGCAATGTAAAAACTAACAGCAGCATATTTCAATTGTCGTTTCAATTGAAATCAAATTTAATAAATAAAAGAACGTTAATCGTGAGTGATTGCTCACCTTTCGAGGCTAGAGAGAAGGACAACGAAGCTGATTTGAGTTACGAATCAAGCGAAGAAAGATCGGCACGAATCCGACGATCAAGGCTGATAACGAGAAATCGATGAAATCAAATCAGAATTTGGTTGACGATGATAAATTCGAACGAATAGTATATTATATTATTATCTTATTATTCCCTTTCAAAAATCAATGTTTAAATCAAAACATGCATTTTAAAATGTACCATATGTATATTTGATCATAAATTTTAAAACGCATATATTTGCAATCAAACTCTACATATACTCTCTTTGGATAATTTTATAAATGAACAAATAGAATATGTCTCATCTGGCCAGTAAAGGAAATGTGCACATGCGATAGTTTTTATACGTATAAACAATATGCAGACCAAACTTTAAATCAACTAACACATATACAAAACACTTACAAACCTTATAAATTCAACTGTTATTATTCTCAAAACCAATAATTTAAACTTGTATATCTATTAGAACATTATACTTTAAGAAGCAACACAATCATCTCTTGAAACAAATGTTTTATATGCATACCAGTATATATATACACACACTATGTCAATGTACATATACACGTGTATATAGATACGTGTTATATAAAACACGGGTGGACCCCAATAAAATAAAATATAAACATATACGTACTTTATATATACCAATATACACATAACTTAACATATATTACTGTAACCAACTACCTTTATATATATATGAAATGCAAATCAAACAATTATTTTTATACCGTGTTTATGTTTGTAGAGGTATGTTTATATTTGCAAAATTGTACAGGTGATTGATGCATGCGCATGTGGTTGTAGTGATGTGTGAGTTTATCATGCTCTTTCTGTTCCGATAAACCTAGAATATAAACTAAAGCAAATGCTTTCTCTTTTTTTTTTTAAAAAAAACAAAAACACACCCTATATCTAATACACGTATGGAAAAAAATATATAAAATGTACATGCAGACCATATGCGAAGGTACAAATCTAATACAAATCTATATGTTATGCGGCATCTATAAAATATCAGATATATAATACTTTTATAAAATAGAATGTATACATATATATATATATATATATATATATATTTAAAACCATGAGAAGCCTATATATTTTATTTCCAGCAAAGTACGTTTAAAAATCAACATACATAAATTATCCAACGCATACTTAAAAATCAAAGTATATAAATACTATAGATTTAACATATTATATATATAACTATATAAACACTAATATATATTGGTACAGATCTAAAACTACTATTATAAGTTATATATATAGTTTAATATAACTTTATATAACTTTTATAAATTTGCAGAAATCTACTTAACTTCAAATATGCAGACTTACTAATATTACACATAGCCTATATATATAGATATATAAAGTATCATATATATTTCATATAAAACAATGTTATATCTAAGTTGTGCATACCATGTTAATATAAAACAACATCATATTATATTTAATATAAAGTAACATATTTGAATATGCAGACAACTCACACTATAATTCACAACAAACCTATCCTATTATAATATATTTGTATATAACTGATATATAGTTAACGTGCAAAACAACTTACTTAATATATAATACGGATCCAAGAAGCTACGGCAACACATGGCCAGAGAGAGGAAAAAAAGAAGCGGCCAAGTGGAAGGAGGAGGTCTCGACGTTATGCAGCTCGGCCTGGGTCAGCAAGCAAGGACGGGTGCGGTGGTGGGCTGGGTTGAGCTCGGTTTGGTGAGGGTTCAAGAAAAGGGTCGGCTTCGACCAACATGGGTTCGGGGCGAGTGCGGGAAGGGGTTGATGCTGAGTGTTGGGTTCAGGCGGAGATGCTCGGCATGGGTTGGTTGAGGTTGCTCACGGAAGCCAGTCAGAAGGAAGGAGGTGAGGAAAAATATGATGCAGCAAGTATGGCCGTGGTGGAGAAGGCTAGCTGATGTTGGGGTGGGGGGTTAGGCAATTATTTCTTCGGCTATGAGGAGGAGCAGCTACGTGAAGGAGGAGGAAGAAAATTTTTGAGAGCAAAGTAGTAGATCTGGGAATGGCTTGTCACACGAGAATGAACAGGATGATTTGAATAAATAAAGTTTGCAAAAGTAACGGTCCAAAGCATTTGATTTCGGAGAAATTATTGGAGCAAATGTCAAGCACGATAATGCAGGAAGTAATAAAAGAAATAAATAGCAACGGTCATGTTGCTTTGATTTAGCTGACCCATAAAAGCAAACTAATATTATTTAGGCAACACGTTTCAACTTTGAAACCGAAGGAAAGTGAAAAGTTAAAAAAGTGGTACCGTTACAACGGACCGTTATCAACATTTCTGTCGCGGATCGGACCTCAAAATACAGAAATAAATATACTGCAAAGATCAGCACGACGAGACGATCAAAACGGTATACAGATAACAATGGTACGATCATCCGATCCAAGGTCGATAATCGGTACTGAAAACGCTGTTATTTGATCAGAATTAAGATAAACGGAGCAATAGAAGTCCAAATTTTGAAAACGAACGATGACGTCTCACTCAGAAGAGGATTTAGGAATTTTCTATAGAAAGAAATTCAGGTTTGGAAAATATTTTATTATCAGCAATTATTAGCTAGCTTGAATTTAATAGAGTTTCACAATGAAATAAACTTTGATAAAATTAATTGAAAATTTGCCATCTGCTGCATTAAATTGGACATAATCCAAATATTAAATTTTTATTTAAATTTTTTTATTATTAATAATAATTTCTCAAAAATTCAATTTAATATGTTATAAACCAATTAAAATTTTACGGGTCGTTACATTAATAGTCGGTTTTTTAACTATCAAAGCAAACAAACAAATATTCAGCACCATAATAATCACTGAGCCCTTTTAATTAACCTTTTATTAATTAAACCATTTGCCAAATACTCCCTTCAAATTATCTTTAAAAAGATATAATTCCAAAATCATTTCAATATTGGAAAACATTTCCAAATACTTATTTAATAATAAGTAATTCTCAAATCAATTTATTTTCAACACTTAGAAAATATTCAATATACTTAAAACATGATTAAGTATATATTTTATTATATAAGGAAAACATTCTCTTTAAACACAATTACTGGGCCAAAACGAATGTTGCGTAAAACATCGTTACGACAACCCAAAATCACTAGTATAGGGATTCAAATTTAAGACAGATATATAAGTCTCAATACTATATAAAAACATTTCCTTTTGAAAATCATTTACTATAACAACAGTGTTATAGTCCATCGTTTCCTTATACTTAAAACGTCTATTTCAATAATGAATGTTGAAATCTATGGTTTCGATACTTAACATATTTGAAAACATCTTTAAATCATTTTATTCCATTTAAAATATCACTTCCCAAAACATTTATTTGATATATTATTTACTATCCAAAATCGTGAATATAAATCGTTTACCAAATCCAATATTTCTACACATTTATTTATTAAAGGATTATCCACTGTCCAAAACCATGGATATAATTCCTTTAATAAACTATAATAATTAACTTATCTAATTCAATTGATTTCGGATTTATAAAATAATGTTTATAAATTCCATTTATATTTTAATAAAAACTTCAATATACAAAATTCCTTTACTAACCAATTCCATTTATTATTTCATTTAAAACACTTATAAAAAAACTTCTTACAATCCCATTGTTTTGATTTATAAAATACCAATTTTATAAATCTCATATACATACTAATTATAATAATTCAACGATCTCGATTTAAATAAACTTATTCTTTCAATAATTTACAAATCATTATTAAAATATATATAACTCCAAAAATCATACTTAAGTGTAATATCACACAAATCAAAATTTACTATAACAATTAAAATTATAATATTTATTTATTCAAATTAAATTCAATTTCTTTAAAATTCAAAAATTAATAAAACGTTTATTTCCAAAATCACTTTAAAATCCTTCTAAATTTAGACATCATCACTTTAACAGTTTTAAATTTCCAAAAATAGGCCCAATGCTGCAACAACACTAAATACAACAATCATGGCATCCAAAACATCATATATCATAAGATAACAGAATATATAACAATATCTTTAAATAAATCAATACTGGTGAGGAATCCAGTTGGATCCCTCCAACCTATCACCTGCAACAAATATACATATTAGAATATGTGTACAATGTCCGCTTCAAGACAGACGCGCGTACAAAGGGTCATCCGCTCATACACGGGAACGTATAGGGTCATCTGCTCCACTAGGCAGGTATATATCCAAATACCAATCAATATATCATATATCAACCAAACAATCATCAATCATCATATAATAAATTATTTCTCACTTATATAAAAATATCAGTGAGTTAGAAAGAGTGAGTTGTACTCACATTGCATCCAATAGCAGTTGTAGTGTTTTGTTCCGAATAAAATTAAACACCCGTTTAACTTTACCCAAAACTCACACTAGCTCTAATCAGCTCCAAAGCAGCTCCATCGCGCAGTGTTCGTCCATACGAACCCAGCGCGATTAGTTTCGTCAATTTTCGACCTCGTATGACAAAGTTACACAGTTTTAAAGTTTATACGATTTAATATAAATCAATTTACAATTTCCTGTTTTATTATTTAAACCTCAAATGAATATGGGCCACATGATTTTGTTGCATCCATCAGGCCATTCGCGAATGCTTCTTCCCCCATCAGGTTTTCATTAACGAAAGAACCCACTCGGCCTCCACTTTGCCCTAATTAACGCACCCCATATACGAATCTTGAAGACGATCGAAGACTACCATGTTGTAGCCCGTACTCGACTCCGTCTCCACCACGAACAAGGTGAAGCTCGACTGCACAAAAATCGAGATAAATTCCCTTAAATGCGTGATGAACACCGGCCTGTAGCAGGCGATTGGCTTCGTCAAAGACGATCTCCACCATTGATTTATTCGTCTCGTCGCACTCTAGAGTTTTATAGTTGATGGTTTCTGATAAAAGTGGATGGATTGGAAGAGATCGAGGGAGGAAGCACAAGAAATTTTGTCCATCAGTTTGAAGGTGGCGGCTAGCCCTAGAAGGTTTAGTGTTTGATGAAAATGGGTGAAAAAGATGGCCTTATATAGAAAATTACGCGACACTATTCACCCGAATTTTTTCCGAACTCCAAACGAAGCATGCCACCTGGCGATTATAATGTTTTTCCCCCATTCCGAACGCAATGGAATATATCTGGAGCCAATTTGATCGTATTTGGAAGAAAGGTTTTCGAATCGAATTATTCAAATTTAAAATTCACTTAAATAGATTTCGACGCGTTTTAGCTTGCCCCGGACAAACCGTAAATCCGATTGACACGAAATTTAAAATATTATAGTAATATAATATTACAGATCCAATGAAACTAGTTTCGTCGAAATCCGAGACTGTTTGAAAAATGACTATTTTTACTCGTCAATTAAATATTAAAATATTCAATTTCTAGAAATTAACTTTTAATTCGATTTTAAAAGTTCTCTAACATCATTCTAATTCAAATATAATTGAATTCAACTTTATAAATCATTTTCATTCACATTAAATCCAAATTCTAATTATTTCCTCAATTTCAAATATTAAATCAACAATTTAATAATCCTATTAAATCCAGATATTCGAAATATTATTCATTCGGCTTATTAACTTAACTTTTAAATATTTAAAATTAATTAAATATACAAATTTCAAATGACTGAAATTCTGGGTCGTTACATTCTCCCCTACTTAAAAGAATTTCGTCCTCGAAATTACCAAGTAAGAAAAAGTTACAAAGTCCATTAGCTTTTCAAAACAATTCGTTCAATTTAGATTTACCAAAATCACTTAAATGTTTAACTATCCCAAAATCATTTAGTTCAACTTCTTGTAAAACTTTACTACGTTATCAAATCTGCTTATAGTTATCTTTTCAAAACCAACTATTACCGTTTAACTTTTAATTCAAAAACCAACTTATTAGTTATCAAAAAAAATTCCAATTTTCCCAAAATTTTCCAGCCCCTTAAATTTTCAGAAAATTTCGTCAGCATCTCCTTTACGCGGTTCGATCCGAAAAAAATAGCAATATATATATATCACAAGTATACATCTCAACTTGGTGATGAGGCATCCCAAAGGGAAAAAAGTATAAAAGTACGATATGTAATCCGAGATATGTACCTTATATATTATTAGCGAGCATATACGGCTAATATAGCGCGAAAGCGAGCTCCAAATGCGAAGCAAGCGCCATCCGCACCTACTAAATACTCAACAAACAATGAGAAACATGTATATCGAAAATAATATCAATATACAACATATACCAACAACTATATATGCCAATATAGCAAATGCAATCAAAAACAGCAAATACAACCGTCCAACAACTATCATCCAACAATCCAAATCTATCTAATCCATTCATACAATCAATATTCATTTGCTTCTCATTAATATTCATTGGATTGGCTTTTCAATTAATCACATTTGATTCATTAATATTGGATTTTACTAACATTCATTTATTCGAATTCAATTAGTTTACATTCATTAATTTACATTCCAATTTGTTCACTTCCAAATCAAATTCAATTATATAGCTTTCAATTTTATTAATTCAACTTCATTAACACTTAATGAATTTATATACAATCAACTAACAACCATCTAACAACCAATGCATATATAACATAACCAAATTAATTTACTTTACATGCATTCAATTTGGTTCAACACTTTTAATTTCAATTGGTTTAACATTCAATTGACTTTCATTCAATTATTCAGTTCCTAATTTCATTAGATTTTTATGAATTAACACTTGCATCCACTATTCCATATTAATTCATTTACATTTAATGATTAACATTTAATTCATATTTCATTATTTCAATCTACAAATAAAGTTGAATTTCTTTATATAACTCAAATTCACATTCATCACTTCATTTTATTAATTCACATTATTAATTTACTTCAATACCAAAATCAACTTTATTCAACATCACCTAAGTTGTGTTTCATTTCAACTTCATTTATATTCACTTTCACTATACAACTTAAGTTCATCTCTAATTTATTTCAAATTCTATTTTATTTAACTTTTACTAAGTCAAATTCATATCACTTATTCAAATTTTATTTTGCTTAACAAAATGTTTAACCATTTTAATTTAATTGGTTTTACTTACCTTATCTCATTTTATAAGTTATACAACTCATTTAAACTTCCAAATTCATATTATAATCACTTATCTTTTAAGTTTAATTTCCATTTCAATAACTTATCAAATCTAGTTAAAATCCAATTCCTTTTATTTAACTTTCCCTTAGTTAAATTTCGAACCATACATTTTATTACGCTAACTCGATTTTCTTTCAACTATACAAAAGTTAAATTTATTATCTCATACTATAAGTTCAAAACTCATTTCACTTATATCTATCAATTACAACATGGATTTTAATTTCAAATTTGTTTATCATAACAAAACTTAATTTTTCAATTTACTATTGGTAGCAAATCCATCACATAGAAACTGGAAAATGATACTGATGATGCTGCAGTCATCACCCTTATTATTTTCCAGTAACAGTAGTGAATTCAGTGCTTATATTCTTTTAAAAATTCTTTCTATTTATAAATCACATTTACAAATCTTTTACTTATATAATTTCACTATTTTCTATTTATAATAATATAACCTCTTTAACTTTGAAAAACGACTTTCAAAATAAACAGGATTCAAATTTTCAAATTCTTAGTTTAAATCCATTTACATTTACAACTCAAATAGTTTCATTTCTTATATATAAGATTATTTCACAATTGTAAATCATATTAATTATAATTTCATACTTATACATATTTACATTTTCAAACAACAAAACAATCAGTTTATATACACTATAATAATTCTGAAAAATTATTCCTTTATATATAAAATATAATAGAGGTAAAATTATTCCATTTACCTAATTTAAAATAATACTATGTCAACTTGTCTCGTTTAAGTGTTTGGAAATCCCTATCGATAACATGGCATCCCACATACCGACCAGAATTCACAAATAGCTCAACGGATAAGCAAATACAATATAAAATATTTTATATTCACTAACAAATACGCGCTCATATATATAATACACTCAAACTCAATCTAGGGTGCTACTGTCCCTATCTATACTGAGTACACATCAAAGCTTAGGAATATACAAAATCTAAGCTCTGATACCACGTGTAACGACCCACAAATCCGTACCCTTTGAATCGACAATAATCCACACATGTCTGACCCAAAAAGCACAGACTGACGGGAAATCAAGAGAATGAAAAGAAGAGAGAAGATAGAACTAAACAGAACAATACAGAATCTCACGCCGCAGCAGAAAATATATAATATCATATCAATGATCTTTACAAAACAGAAACTGTATATATACATACATAAATCAGAGTTCAACAATCAATCAGAGTTATCAGCTTGGACAGTTATAATAACCTGTCCTCACAAATGCCGATAACAACAACAACTAAGCACAGCGGATAATCAATAATCAAAACAGATACGCGTATACGAGATGAAGATCTCTAGCTCTCCTGTTGAAGCTCCAAAAGCACGAAATCTGAACCTATAAATATACTCGGTTTGACCCAAGCATTGAAAGGGAAGAATGCCCAGATTAGTCTGGTAATACAGCGTGAGAGACACACTCAATTGAATTTATTAAATTACCAAACTTTTCCTTTATCAAAACAAAAGTATCTCGTAAGACAAGTCCACACATAAACACGGACATGTTTTTACCTTACGATAACAAAAACATATCATATCAAATCCTCTTATATTAGAGTAGTGTTTACTATACACAAATAATATTAATCATAGCCGAAATTGTTACAATGATTAAATTCCAGCATATAGCCCAACTGGGTAATACATTCAAAATGTCAAACACGTAGTGGGTTTTGGATTTCCATACATATGACCAGGTGAAGGGGCTACCTTCCGGCAGTGCATCTCTAGAAGAACGTACCGTGAAACCATCACAAAGTTTCTCTACCAACATAAGACCGGCCCACCTCTATAACAAGATGGTACCGAATATGTCATCCTCCGTTCGTTATCGACCTTTACCGAGGGCCCTCTAGCATACAAACCACAATAATCAGATACACGACGTCATAGCGTGTAAAGATATATCTAGAAGAGGGTGACCATATCCTACTTGAGAATGACCCACTTAGCGTTGCTGCATCTAACCCTATTTTGGTCATTTTCGGTTGATGAGGGTAGTGGTAACGATTACCTTTCACAAAGCACAATCACATCACTTAGAATGCCACACGGCCATTTTCGTTGACTACTAATTGCCTTCCACAAAAATACAACCCTTAAGCTCATACGTCTCAAAGAGGGTGTTAAGCTAAGAGAAGTTGCCTTCTCCGCCACCACTGATGTACGTTTGTAAAAACCAATGTACGTAATCTATAGAAATGCAATGTTGGACAAACATCCATACAAAGTTTTCCAGGAACAGGGCAAACCGAAGGTACTTTCCTACCACATCCTGTCGGGAAATCCCTAGGATTAGTAGCGAATAGTCTTCGCATTCGATATTTCATAATGAAGAGAGCACTACTGGATGTATATTATAATTTTAACCCCAAACGATCAACAAGCGGTCCCCCGCTATGAAACTCCGGAATATCAATATCACCACAAGCAACCTGCACAATCGTCACATATACGTTGGTTTGAAGTGGTTTTCAGATAAATCTGATCCCGGTCTCTTTGCACCAACAACGAAAAAGCGTTTCTTAACCTCACACAGCAACTAAGTCTCATAGACTTATCACGTCTCCAACTTTCAACTTGCTATCCTTCGGGCCAAGAAGGAAGCTCAATAGATAGGAGTAATACTCTGCACTATACAAATCAACATTCTCAACACAAACGATAATCAAGCCTACACAGAAGGCAACGTACTAAGTGTACGACTAAATAGTTCCCACATGAAGTTGAGGAACTAAATTTTTTTGGGCAATTTGATAGTCGGTTATTTAACTATCAAAGAAAAAAAAACAAATATTCAGCACCATAACAATCACTGAGCCCTTTTAATTAATCTTTTATTAATTAAACCATTTGCCAAACATTCCCTTCAAATTATCTTTAAAAAGATATGATTCAAAAATCATTTCAACATTGGAAAACATTTCCAAAAACTTATTTAATAATAAGTAATTCTCAAATCAATTTATTTTTAACATTTAGAAAATATTCAATATACTTAAAACACGATTAAGTATATATTTTATTATATAAGGAAAACATTCTCTTTAAACATATTTATTGGGTCAAAACAAATGTTGCGTAAAACATCGTTACCACAACCCAAAATCACTAGTATAGGGATTCGAAATTAAGATGGATATATAAATCCCAATACAATATAAAAACATTTCCTTTCGAAAATCATTTACTATAACAACAGTGTTATAGTCCATCATTTTCTTATACTTTTCGAAAACGTCTATTTCAACAATGAATGTCGAAACCTATGGTTTCGATACTTAACATATTTTAAAACATCTTTAAATCATTTTATTCCATTTAAAATATCACTTCCCAAAACATTTATTTGATATATTATTCATTGTCCGAAATCGTGAATATAAATCGTTTACCACATCCAATATTTCTACACATTTATTTATTAAAGGATTATCCACTGTCCAAAATCATGGAGATAATTCCTTTAATAAACTATAATAATTAACTTATCAAATTCAATTGATTTCAGAATTATAAAACAATGTTTATAAACACCATTTATATTTTAATAAAAACTTCAATATACAAAATTCCTTTAATAACCAATTCCATTTATTATTTCATTTAAAACACTTCTAAAACATCTTTAAAATCCCATTGTTTTGATTTATAAAATATCAATTTTATAAATCTCATACACATACTAATTATAATAATTCAAAGATCTCGATTTAAATAATCTTATTCTTTCAATAATTTACAAATCATTATTAAAACTTATATAACTCCACAAATCATACTTAAGTGTTATTTCACAAAATCAAAATTTACTATAACAATAAAAATTATAATATTTATTTATTCAAAATAAATTCTATTCCTTTACAATTCAAAAATCAATAAAACTTTTGTTTCCAAATCACTTTAAAATCCTTTTAAATTTGGACATCGTCACTTTAACATTTTTAAATTTCCAAAATAGGCCGAATGCTACAACAGCACTAAATACAACAATCATGGCATCCCAAACATCATATATCGTATGACAACAGAATATAAAACAATATCTGTAAATAAATCAATACCGGTGAGGAATCCAGTTGGATCCCTCCAACCTGTCACCTGCAACAAATATACATATTAGAATATGTGTACAATGTCCGCTTCAAGGCAGATGCGCGTACCAAAGGTTATCCGCTCATACACGGAAACATATAGGGTCATCTTCTCCACTAGGCAGGTATATATCCAAATACCAATCAATATATCATATATCAACCAAACAATCATCAATTATCATATAATAAATTATTTCTCACTTATATAAAATATCAGTGTGTCGGAAAGAATGAGTTGTACTCACATTGCATCCAATAGTTGTTGTAGTGTTTTGTTCCGAATAAAATAAAAGGCGCAATTAATTTTACCCAAAATTCACACTAGCTCCAATCAGCTCCAAACCAGCTCGATCGCGTAGTGTTCGTCCAAACAAACCCAGCGCAATTCTTTTCGTCAATTTTCGACCTCGTATGACAAAGTTACGCAATTTTAAAGTTTATACGATTTAATATAAATCAATTTACAATTTCTTTTTTTTATTATTTAAACCTCAAATGAATCTGGGCCACACGATTTTGCTGCGTCCATCAGGCCATTCGCAAATGCTTCTTCCCCCATCAGGTTTTCACTAACGAAAGAACCCACTCGGCCTCCACTTTGCCCTAATCAACGCACCCCATATACGAATCTTGAAGACGATTGAAGGCCACCATCTTGTAGCCCATACTCGACTCCATCTCCACCACGAACGAGGTGAAGCTCGGCTGCACAAAAATTGAGATAAGCCCCCTTAAACACGTGATGAACGCGGGCCTGTAGCAAGCGATTGGCTTCGTCAAAGATGATCTCCACCGTTGAAGTTATTCGTCTCGTCGCGCTCTAGAGTTTTGTAGGTGATGGTTTCTGATAAAAGTGGATGGATTGGAAGAGATCGAGGGAGGAAGCACATGAAATTCTGGCCATTAGTTTGAAGGTGGCGGCTAGCCCTAGAAGGTTTAGGGTTTGATGAAAATGGGTGATAAAGATGACCTTATATAGAAAATTACGCGACACTATTCACCCAAATTTTTTCCGAACTCCAAACGAAGCATGCTGCCTGACATTTATAATGTTTTACCCCCATTCCGAACGCAATGGAATATATATCGGGAGCCAATTTGATCGTATTTGGAAGATAGATTTTCGAATCGAATTACTCAAATTTAGAATTCACTTAAACAGATTTCTACGCGTTTTAGCTTGCCCCGGGCAAACCGTAAATCCGATTGACACGAAATTTGAAATCTCACAATAATATAATATTACGGATCTAATGAAACTTGTTTCGTAAAAATCCGAGAATGTTTGAAAAATGACAATTTTTACGCGTCAATTAAATATTAAAATATTCAATTTCTAGAAATTAACTTTTAATTCGATTTTAATAGTTCTCTAACATCATTCTAATTCAAATATAATTAAATTCAACTTTATAAATCATTTTCATTCACATTAAATCCAAATTCTAATTATTTCCTCAATTTCAAATATTAAATTAACAATTTAATAGTCCTATTAAATCCAGATATTCGAAATATTATTCATTCGGCTTATAAACTTAACTTTTAAATATTTAAAATTAATTAAATATACAAATTTCAAATGACTAAAATTCTGGGTCGTTACATTATCCCCTACTTAAAAGAATTTCGTCCTCGAAATTACCAAGTAAGAAAAAGTTACAAAGTACATTAGCTTTTCAAAACAATTCGTTCAATTTAGATTTACCAAAATCACTTAAATGTTTAACTTTCCCAAAATCATTTAGTTAAACTTCTTGTAAAACTTTACTAAGTTTTCAAATCTGCTTATGGTTATCTTTTCAAAACCAACTATTATCGTTTAACTTTTAATTCAAAAACCAACTTTTTAGTTATCAAAAAAAATTTCCAATTTTCCCAAAACTTTCTAACTCCTTAAATTTTCAGAAAATTTCGTCAACGTATCCTTTACGCGGTTCGATCCAAAAAAATAGCAATATATATATATATATATATATCACAAGTATACATCTCAACTTGGTCATGAGGTATCCCAAAGGGAAAAAAGTGTAAAAGTACGATATGTAATCCGAGATATGTACCGTATATATTATTAGCGAGCATATGCGGCTAATATAGCGCGAAAGCGTGCTCCAAATGTGAAGCAAGCGCCATCCGTACCTACTGAATATTCAACAAACAATGAGAAACATGTATATGGAAAATAATATCAATATACAACATATACCAACAACTATATATGCCAATATAGCAAATGCAATCAAAACAGCAAATCCAACCGTCCAACAACTATCATCCAACAATCCAAATCTATCCAATCCATCCGTAACCAATCAATATTCATTCGCTTCTCATTAATATTCATTGAATTGGCTTTTCAATTAATCTCATTTGATTCATTAATATTGGATTTTACTAACATTCATTTATTCGAATTCAGTTAGTTTACATTCACTAATTTATATTCCAATTTGTTCACTTCCAAATCAAATTCAATTATATAGCTTTCAATTTTATTAATTCAACTACATTAACACTTAACGAATTTATATACAATCAACTAACAACCAATGCATATATAACAATACCAAATTAATTTACTTTACATTCATTCAATTTGGTTCAAAACTTTTAATTTCAATTGGTTTAACATTCAATTGACTTTCATTCAATTATTCAGTTCCTAATTTCATTAGATTTTATGAATTAACACTTGCATCCACTATTCCATATTAATTCATTTACATTTAATGATTAACTGTAACGACCCAGAAATTTTAATAATTTAAATTTGAATATTTAATTAATTTTAAATATTTATAAATGAATTTATAAGTCAAATAAATTTTAATTTGAATTTTTGGATTTAATTTGATAATTTAATCGATAATTTAATATGTTAAATTATGGAAATAATTAAAAATTGAGTTAAAAATGATTGAAAATAATTTGGAAAATTTTATTTAATCATACTGGAGTTATAGAAATATTTTAGAACTTTTAAAATCGAATTTAAAGTTAATTTGTGAAAATTGAATATTTTAATATTTAATAATCGACTGTAAAATAGCCAATTTTTGAACAGTCTCAGAATTGAACGAAACCAGTTTCATTGGATCCATAATAGTTAGTTATTACCGGATTTCAAATTTCGTGTCAATCGGAGTTATCGTTTGAGCGTGGCAGCTCGAAACGCATCGAATCGTTTTTAATTTAAATTTGACGAGTGAAAATAGCCATTTTTCAAAAAGTCTCGGATTTCGACGAAACCAGTTTCATCGGATCCGTAATGTGATATTATTGTAAGATTTCAAATTTCAAGTCAATTGGATTTACCGTTTGTCCGGTACAAATTAAAACGCCTAGAAATCGATTTAAATCGGTTTAATTCAAATTGAGCGTTTGTAGCCATAACTCGCACATACTTCCGAATTAGCTTCCGAAACCTGTTCCATTGTGTCCGGAACGCGGGATAAACCCTAGATACGCTGGTTACGGCGTCTAAATCGGAGTTCGGAATTCCCGGGATGAATAGTGTCGCTCGTTCCTTATAAATAGACACCCAACCCCTTCTTCAATTTACAAAACCCTAACCCTAGCATAATAATTCACAGCCGCCACCCTAGGTAACAACGGCCAGAAATGCTCCACCTTCCTCCCTCCAAATCTCCAAATCCATTCATCGATTCCAGAAACTCTCAACTACAATCTTGGAGAGCTCGATGAGATCTTTAATATCAACGGCTGTGATTGGAAACGGAGCTACGGATTAGCGGCAATCTTCGTTCAAACGCGCGTCGTTCATGTTCGTTTTCCAAGGCCAAAGCTCGACCGAGCTTCGTGATAATTGGGCCGTGGGAGGAGCTAGGCTAGGCGCACGCAACGATGGCTTTTGATCAACGTTTAGATCGTCGAGTTGGTCGCGACCATTAGGGTTTTGGGCGGCTCTAATGGGTTCGTGCGCGTTATTTACTGAAGGGGGAAGATAGGAGGGGACGGGCGAGATTCTAGGAGCTTGAATCGAATGGCTATGATGGATGCAGGTTGTAAAATATAAAAGAATTTGTAAATTAATTGATTTTTAAATCGTACAATCTTTAAAATGCTATAACTTGTTCATACGAGGTCGAAAAAATGCAAACTCAGTTGCGTTGGGATCGTATGGACGAGCACTACGCGATGGAGTTGGTTTGGAGTCGTTTGGAGTTAGTGAGAATTTCGGGTAAAATTAAACGCGCGTTTAATTTTATTCGAAATAAAAGCTAAAACGGGATTTAAAATCAAGGTGAGAACTTCTCACTCAATCGAATAGATTTCGATTTTATTTTAAATAGTTAGATTTAAAATATTTGAATGCATGTTTGAATGATGACTGTAAATTATTGATTGTTAAAATAGACATTATGCGCCGTTAGTAAGCGGATGTTATTTAATATAAACATATACCGCGAATATTTCATAAACAGTGAAATTGGTATTATATATATAATATCAATATATATATATTGGCATATGTATATATTGCAGTTGTTGATTTCCCGCATTTTTTGTTTAGCGGATGAGACCCTATTACGCCGTTATTAAGCGGATAATATTTATTAAGAACATATACCGCGATAATTTCGTACTGGAGCGAAATTGGTATTGTGCTAATGTTTTTGGATGCAGGAAACAGGTTGGAGGGATCCAACTGGATTCCTCAACAGTATTTATTTTATTTCAGATATTTTGATATTTGATTGATTATCATATCGATATATGATATCGTTGTTAGTCGTGATTGACTATTTGGTGTGTAGCATCATTGGACCCAGATTTTGGGATTTTAAAATGATTTTAAAAGTGATTTTGAAAATATACTATATTTTTGGAATTGATCCATTATAAATAAATAAACGTTATAATTTTTAAAGTTATAAAAATTATGGTTTTTGTGAAATATAGTTAAAAAGCTGATTTTTTTGAAATACGATTAAAAGTCGATTTTTGAGAGATATGAACTAATGATTTTATAAAATAATTTAGATTGGATTTTTGAATATATGATAAAAGTTAAATATAGGATTTATAAAATTTGATTATTTTATAAATCGAAATGATGAAATTATAAAGGAAATTAAAGACGTTTTAGAATAATAATATAAACTGATTTATATTAAGAGATTTATAAATGGATATTTATAAATTGAAATATAGACATTATAAAACGAGTTTTTATAAGTGTTTGAATGTAGAGAAAATGAATTTCATAATAGAATGAAATTTATAGAATTATAAACTGTGAAGTTATAAACGAAATTTATAAATAGTAAGATTTATAAATTTGGTGAAATTATTTGAAGAATAGATTTATTAAATAAATAAATCTTATAAGTTATAAGGTTTATAAATTGAAAAGTCTTTAAAAAGAACGATTTTGTAAAATAATCGTTTTATAAGTAATTAACTTATAATGTGAACGTTTAGTTTATAATTTAGTTATAAACGGGAATAGGTTAATAAAGGAATTTATAAAAAAAGAAGTTTTTATAAATAAATAGAAATGGAATTTATAAACGTTGTTTTATAAATCCGCAAACGACTTATTTTGATAAGTTAATTGTTATAACTTATAAATGGAGTTATATTCACGTTTTTAGACAGTGAATAATTCTTTGAATTAAAATGAATAAAAGGATGGAATTTGTTAAAGAAGTATATTCACGTTTTTGAATAGTGAATGATATGTTAAAGAAATTGTTTTGAATGAGATGTTTAAATTGAATTAAAACGATCTAACGATGTTTTAAAATGTGTTGAGATTCGAAACCATAGATTTCAACATTGATTGTTGAAATAGACGTTTTCGAGAAATAAAAGGAAATAGTGGACTATAACACTGTTGTTATAGTAAATGATTTCCGAAAGGAAATGTTTTGAATAGTATTGGGATTTATATATCTATTTTAAATTTCGAATCCCTATACTAGTGATTTTGGGTTGTCGTAACGATGTTTTACGTAACATTCGTTTTGGCCCAAGTAGGTATGTTTAAGAAAGGATTTTCTTAAAATAATGAAATATATACTTAATTCGATTTAAGTATATTGAATATTTTCTAAGTGTTGAAAATAAAAGAGATTTGTGAATTACTTATAAATAAATAAGTATGGAATTGTTTTCCAATATGAAGTGAATATTTAGAATTTATCTTTTTGAGGATAAATTGAAATGGATAATTGAAATCGTATATGCATGAATATTTTGAAATATAAATTCATTATGGAATTTATATGTGAAAGTGGAACTTGTTAAAAATAAATATTGATTTATTTTTGAAGTGTTGAAATTATGTATATATATCTTGTAAATATATTTTGGAAAATAAATAATTTGGAAAATTATTTGGAATCTGGTGATGTATGCATATCAATTGATAGTTCAATAACCGACTATCAATATTTCCCTTTGAATGGGTATTTGATGTGAATTGTTTGAAATTGAATGCACACTTATTTTGAATAAGCGCTCACTATTCGGGTTAACCGGGAAAGGACCATGGGGTCGTATAACCCATTCCGAATATGTGATACGTCGTTATGAATTGCATTTGAAGATCGGTGTTGAAGACCGAGTATTTGCGAGAGCGATAGGATGACCTATCGATTGTCTCTGCACTGGGTCGCACCTGGTATAGAGATTCCTTAAGTGATGGGAAATTCGATCGGGATTGTGAATACCCGGATTTGCAAGGGCTTCGTAAGAAGTGCCTTCGGTTTTGTTCGATCCCGGAACAGACTTGTATGGATTGTATGCCTGACATTACAATTTGAGATATAAAGCCGATTTCTTTCAAATATATTTCTGTTGGTGGCGGAGAATTTATTCTTTGCTTAACACCCTTCTTTGGGACGTACGAGCTCAAAGGTTATATAGTTGAAGTTATCAGCGATATATCCCATTTTGGTAATGTGACATGCTGAGTGATGCTGAAATGATCATTGTGTTGATTATTGTGATAGGATCATTTATTTGATCGTCTATCTTAGTGATCATTGTGTTGATCATTTGTTGACCCAAAGCACGGCTTTTTGTACAAAGTGTGTTTTTGTGGACGTGACTTCGTCGAGCCTCACATCCCGGAAATGGTCAAAACAGGAAAGATGCGGCAAGGTTATTAGGGGTTGCTGTAGCTCCCCTTAGGGTATGTGCATTTCCTTCTGGAAAGGGGTGGTATCATGGTATGGAGCCCAGATACTTACTCATGTTGAAAACACTCTATTTATTATGGTGTGATGTTGGATATCGAGCGCTCGGTTGAAAAGGTCCTAAAGGACCGGGGAATGGCGTGCTCGTGTCAGTAGTTACCCAGTTAAGGGGTAACCCGGCCTTGTGTTGGCAGAGTTCCGGTTTGGTTCTCGGGGATGTCTTTCCAGAGGCATTCTCAGTGGCAATGGGAAGTTCCTTGGCCTGACCATTTGTTGGAAATCCAATTCCCAATACGAAACTTGTACGGTATTAGTTGTAGAACCTGCTATTCACTTATGGTGGTCACCACTGTTTGGATGGTAGCTATAGTAGACATAGTTCGAAATGTCTATGTTGGCTAAGATTTATATTCTACTTTCGAAATGAATTTTTCCTACACTATGCACTAGTAATAATATAAAATGTTATTTTAAATGCGTATCAAGCATCTTTGACTATCATAAGGAGAAATCTCCTCCGATTCTGCGTTTGCATTGTGTGTGTGTGCGGGAGGCCTTGTGGTAGTCTCATTTTTAAAAGCATTGCGAATTGAATTTAAAAATATTCCTCTATTTGATTTTTAAAGATAAATAAACTGTTTTGAGTTCTCACACCAGTCACATGACTGACTTGGAGTTTATTGTTTTCCTTCCTAAACTCTGGGTGCCCACCAATTTTCACACGGGCAGTCAAGAGTAAGGTTTATCAGGATATTCTGGATATTCTGGAGTTGCTGGAGGCAAGCTGGATGGCATGGCGTATTACTAGTTTATATAGTATTTCTTTTTCCGCTGCATTGTTTGATGTTGTTGTTGTACACTCTGATGATATGATGTAATGTAATGTATAAAATGTAATAACTGATATAGTTCTTTGTTTAAAGATTATTCATTTATTATTATATGTTGTTCCGCTGCGAATTGTGAGATTCTGTTGTTGTTCTGTTGTTCCCTTTCTGTCCCGTTCTATTTTTAAAATTTTCTATCTTCTATTTTTCAAATTCTCTGTTTTCTAAAAATTCTCTATCTTCTTCTCTCTCTATTTCCTATCTCTTCTCTCTTCTTTCTTTTTCTTTTCTTTTTAAAACCCATAACTATTCGGTTTTTCGGCAACGAAAATCCGTTACTGTTACATTTGGTATCAGAGCTCTGATGGTTAAGCGACAACCATGGTTCTGTTGGGTATTATTCATTAGAGATAGAGTCAGCAGTACTCTAGAATGAATTTGAGTGTAATAATAGCTATGAGAGCGTATTTGTTAGTGGATATAAAATTTGTTTTATATTGTGATGATTGGTTTATTGAGTGGCATATGAACTTTCGTCAGCACAGCCTCGAAACTGAGCCGAAAGGGTTTCTAAACACTTGAATAGAACAATTCGACACAATATTGATTTTAAATTGGGTAAATGGAATAATTTTGCCTTGATTATATTTTTATATGTAAAGGAATAATTTTTCAGAATTATTAAAGTGTATATAAGTTGATTGTTAGGTTGTTTGAATAATCTAAATAAAAGAATAATTGTATAAGCAAATGAATTATAAGAATTGAATTATAATTAAAGTGATTTACAATTATGAAATAAACTTATATATACAAGAAGTAAAATTATATGAATATGAGTTGTAAATAAAAATGAATATAAGGTTAAATGAAATATAACTTAAGTGTTGTTGAATGGAATTGATTTTGGTATCGAAGTAAATAATCAAGTGGATTAAATGTATATGAACTTAAGTTATGTAAATAGAATTCAACTTTGTAATTGAATTGAATAAATGGATTGAATGTTAATCAATTGAATGTGAAAAATTGATATGAAATAATGAATGAAAGTATAAATTCATTGAAATCAAATGTTATTAGAAGTTGAATAAATTGAATGAGAATGAATATAAGCAAAGGAATTTGGTTGTAACTAATATACATTGGTTGTTATATGGTTGTTAGTTGATTGTTTATAATTCATTAAGATTTAATGGAATTGAAAGCTATGTAATTGAATTCAAATGGAAAGTAAATAAATTTGAATAGAATTGAAGGTGAATTGGATTTAAATTAGTAAATGATAACTAATTGAATTGAGAAGGAATGTTGATAAAATCCAATGTTAATGAATCACATATGATTTAAATTGAAACCCAACTCATTGAATATTAATAAGAATATAAATGAATATATATTGATTATGAATTTGTTGAATGGCTAGTTGGTTGATGGTTGAATATATATTGCTTTTGTTGTATATCGATACTATTGCCTATATGCATGTTCTCATGTTGTTTGTTGAGTTTAGTAGGTGCGGATCGCATTTGCTTCGCATTTGGAGTTCGCTTTAGCGCTATATTAGCCGTATATGCTTGCTAATAAAATATAAGGTACATATCTCGGATTAAATATCGCACTTTTACACTTTTTCCCTTCGGGATGCCTCATTACTTGATGAGATGTATATTTGTGATATATATACTGTCATTTTTTTTTTCGGATCGAGCCGCGCAAAGGAGACTATGGCGAATTTTTCCGAAAATTTAAGGCGTTAGAAAAATTTGAGAAAATTTGGAAAATTTTTGAAAACTTTAATTTTGATTTGGAATTGAAAGTTAAACAATAGTAGTTGTTTTTGAAAAGATAACTAAGTATGATTTGAAAACTTAGTAAAGATTGGTAAAAAGTTTAACTATGAATTTTGGAAAGTTAATAAATTCTGTAACCTTTCTTACTTGTAATTTCGAGGACGAAATTCTTTTAAGGGGGAAAGATTGTAACGACCCAGAAATTTTAATAATTTAAATTTGAATATTTAATTAATTTTAAATATTTATAAATGAATTTATAAGTCAAATAAATTTTAATTTGAATTTTTGGATTTAATTTGATAATTTAATCGATAATTTAATATGTTAAATTATGGAAATAATTAAAAATTGAGTTAAAAATGATTGAAAATAATTTGGAAAATTTTATTTAATCATACTGGAGTTATAGAAATATTTTAGAACTTTTAAAATCGAATTTAAAGTTAATTTGTGAAAATTGAATATTTTAATATTTAATAATCGACTGTAAAATAGCCAATTTTTGAACAGTCTCAGAATTGAACGAAACCAGTTTCATTGGATCCATAATAGTTAGTTATTACCGGATTTCAAATTTCGTGTCAATCGGAGTTATCGTTTGAGCGTGGCAGCTCGAAACGCATCGAATCGTTTTTAATTTAAATTTGACGAGTGAAAATAGCCATTTTTCAAAAAGTCTCGGATTTCGACGAAACCAGTTTCATCGGATCCGTAATGTGATATTATTGTAAGATTTCAAATTTCAAGTCAATTGGATTTACCGTTTGTCCGGTACAAATTAAAACGCCTAGAAATCGATTTAAATCGGTTTAATTCAAATTGAGCGTTTGTAGCCATAACTCGCACATACTTCCGAATTAGCTTCCGAAACCTGTTCCATTGTGTCCGGAACGCGGGATAAACCCTAGATACGCTGGTTACGGTGTCTAAATCGGAGTTCGGAATTCCCGGGATGAATAGTGTCGCTCGTTCCTTATAAATAGACACCCAACCCCTTCTTCAATTTACAAAACCCTAACCCTAGCATAATAATTCACAGCCGCCACCCTAGGTAACAACGGCCAGAAATGCTCCACCTTCCTCCCTCCAAATCTCCAAATCCATTCATCGATTCCAGAAACTCTCAACTACAATCTTGGAGAGCTCGATGAGATCTTTAATATCAACGGCTGTGATTGGAAACGGAGCTACGGATTAGCGGCAATCTTCGTTCAAACGCGCGTCGTTCATGTTCGTTTTCCAAGGCCAAAGCTCGACCGAGCTTCGTGATAATTGGGCCGTGGGAGGAGCTAGGCTAGGCGCACGCAACGATGGCTTTTGATCAACGTTTAGATCGTCGAGTTGGTCGCGACCATTAGGGTTTTGGGCGGCTCTAATGGGTTCGTGCGCGTTATTTACTGAAGGGGGAAGATAGGAGGGGACGGGCGAGATTCTAGGAGCTTGAATCGAATGGCTATGATGGATGCAGGTTGTAAAATATAAAAGAATTTGTAAATTAATTGATTTTTAAATCGTACAATCTTTAAAATGCTATAACTTGTTCATACGAGGTCGAAAAAATGCAAACTCAGTTGCGTTGGGATCGTATGGACGAGCACTACGCGATGGAGTTGGTTTGGAGTCGTTTGGAGTTAGTGAGAATTTCGGGTAAAATTAAACGCGCGTTTAATTTTATTCGAAATAAAAGCTAAAACGGGATTTAAAATCAAGGTGAGAACTTCTCACTCAATCGAATAGATTTCGATTTTATTTTAAATAGTTAGATTTAAAATATTTGAATGCATGTTTGAATGATGACTGTAAATTATTGATTGTTAAAATAGACATTATGCGCCGTTAGTAAGCGGATGTTATTTAATATAAACATATACCGCGAATATTTCATAAACAGTGAAATTGGTATTATATATATAATATCAATATATATATATTGGCATATGTATATATTGCAGTTGTTGATTTCCCGCATTTTTTGTTTAGCGGATGAGACCCTATTACGCCGTTATTAAGCGGATAATATTTATTAAGAACATATACCGCGATAATTTCGTACTGGAGCGAAATTGGTATTGTGCTAATGTTTTTGGATGCAGGAAACAGGTTGGAGGGATCCAACTGGATTCCTCAACAGTATTTATTTTATTTCAGATATTTTGATATTTGATTGATTATCATATCGATATATGATATCGTTGTTAGTCGTGATTGACTATTTGGTGTGTAGCATCATTGGACCCAGATTTTGGGATTTTAAAATGATTTTAAAAGTGATTTTGAAAATATACTATATTTTTGGAATTGATCCATTATAAATAAATAAACGTTATAATTTTTAAAGTTATAAAAATTATGGTTTTTGTGAAATATAGTTAAAAAGCTGATTTTTTTGAAATACGATTAAAAGTCGATTTTTGAGAGATATGAACTAATGATTTTATAAAATAATTTAGATTGGATTTTTGAATATATGATAAAAGTTAAATATAGGATTTATAAAATTTGATTATTTTATAAATCGAAATGATGAAATTATAAAGGAAATTAAAGACGTTTTAGAATAATAATATAAACTGATTTATATTAAGAGATTTATAAATGGATATTTATAAATTGAAATATAGACATTATAAAACGAGTTTTTATAAGTGTTTGAATGTAGAGAAAATGAATTTCATAATAGAATGAAATTTATAGAATTATAAACTGTGAAGTTATAAACGAAATTTATAAATAGTAAGATTTATAAATTTGGTGAAATTATTTGAAGAATAGATTTATTAAATAAATAAATCTTATAAGTTATAAGGTTTATAAATTGAAAAGTCTTTAAAAAGAACGATTTTGTAAAATAATCGTTTTATAAGTAATTAACTTATAATGTGAACGTTTAGTTTATAATTTAGTTATAAACGGGAATAGGTTAATAAAGGAATTTATAAAAAAAGAAGTTTTTATAAATAAATAGAAATGGAATTTATAAACGTTGTTTTATAAATCCGCAAACGACTTATTTTGATAAGTTAATTGTTATAACTTATAAATGGAGTTATATTCACGTTTTTAGACAGTGAATAATTCTTTGAATTAAAATGAATAAAAGGATGGAATTTGTTAAAGAAGTATATTCACGTTTTTGAATAGTGAATGATATGTTAAAGAAATTGTTTTGAATGAGATGTTTAAATTGAATTAAAACGATCTAACGATGTTTTAAAATGTGTTGAGATTCGAAACCATAGATTTCAACATTGATTGTTGAAATAGACGTTTTCGAGAAATAAAAGGAAATAGTGGACTATAACACTGTTGTTATAGTAAATGATTTCCGAAAGGAAATGTTTTGAATAGTATTGGGATTTATATATCTATTTTAAATTTCGAATCCCTATACTAGTGATTTTGGGTTGTCGTAACGATGTTTTACGTAACATTCGTTTTGGCCCAAGTAGGTATGTTTAAGAAAGGATTTTCTTAAAATAATGAAATATATACTTAATTCGATTTAAGTATATTGAATATTTTCTAAGTGTTGAAAATAAAAGAGATTTGTGAATTACTTATAAATAAATAAGTATGGAATTGTTTTCCAATATGAAGTGAATATTTAGAATTTATCTTTTTGAGGATAAATTGAAATGGATAATTGAAATCGTATATGCATGAATATTTTGAAATATAAATTCATTATGGAATTTATATGTGAAAGTGGAACTTGTTAAAAATAAATATTGATTTATTTTTGAAGTGTTGAAATTATGTATATATATCTTGTAAATATATTTTGGAAAATAAATAATTTGGAAAATTATTTGGAATCTGGTGATGTATGCATATCAATTGATAGTTCAATAACCGACTATCAATATTTCCCTTTGAATGGGTATTTGATGTGAATTGTTTGAAATTGAATGCACACTTATTTTGAATAAGCGCTCACTATTCGGGTTAACCGGGAAAGGACCATGGGGTCGTATAACCCATTCCGAATATGTGATACGTCGTTATGAATTGCATTTGAAGATCGGTGTTGAAGACCGAGTATTTGCGAGAGCGATAGGATGACCTATCGATTGTCTCTGCACTGGGTCGCACCTGGTATAGAGATTCCTTAAGTGATGGGAAATTCGATCGGGATTGTGAATACCCGGATTTGCAAGGGCTTCGTAAGAAGTGCCTTCGGTTTTGTTCGATCCCGGAACAGACTTGTATGGATTGTATGCCTGACATTACAATTTGAGATATAAAGCCGATTTCTTTCAAATATATTTCTGTTGGTGGCGGAGAATTTATTCTTTGCTTAACACCCTTCTTTGGGACGTACGAGCTCAAAGGTTATATAGTTGAAGTTATCAGCGATATATCCCATTTTGGTAATGTGACATGCTGAGTGATGCTGAAATGATCATTGTGTTGATTATTGTGATAGGATCATTTATTTGATCGTCTATCTTAGTGATCATTGTGTTGATCATTTGTTGACCCAAAGCACGGCTTTTTGTACAAAGTGTGTTTTTGTGGACGTGACTTCGTCGAGCCTCACATCCCGGAAATGGTCAAAACAGGAAAGATGCGGCAAGGTTATTAGGGGTTGTTGTAGCTCCCCTTAGGGTATGTGCATTTCCTTCTGGAAAGGGGTGGTATCATGGTATGGAGCCCAGATACTTACTCATGTTGAAAACACTCTATTTATTATGGTGTGATGTTGGATATCGAGCGCTCGGTTGAAAAGGTCCTAAAGGACCGGGGAATGGCGTGCTCGTGTCAGTAGTTACCCAGTTAAGGGGTAACCCGGCCTTGTGTTGGCAGAGTTCCGGTTTGGTTCTCGGGGATGTCTTTCCAGAGGCATTCTCAGTGGCAATGGGAAGTTCCTTGGCCTGACCATTTGTTGGAAATCCAATTCCCAATACGAAACTTGTACGGTATTAGTTGTAGAACCTGCTATTCACTTATGGTGGTCACCACTGTTTGGATGGTAGCTATAGTAGACATAGTTCGAAATGTCTATGTTGGCTAAGATTTATATTCTACTTTCGAAATGAATTTTTCCTACACTATGCACTAGTAATAATATAAAATGTTATTTTAAATGCGTATCAAGCATCTTTGACTATCATAAGGAGAAATCTCCTCCGATTCTGCGTTTGCATTGTGTGTGTGTGCGGGAGGCCTTATGGTAGTCTCATTTTTAAAAGCATTGCGAATTGAATTTAAAAATATTCCTCTATTTGATTTTTAAAGATAAATAAACTGTTTTGAGTTCTCACACCAGTCACATGACTGACTTGGAGTTTATTGTTTTCCTTCCTAAACTCTGGGTGCCCACCAATTTTCACACGGGCAGTCAAGAGTAAGGTTTATCAGGATATTCTGGATATTCTGGAGTTGCTGGAGGCAAGCTGGATGGCATGGCGTATTACTAGTTTATATAGTATTTCTTTTTCCGCTGCATTGTTTGATGTTGTTGTTGTACACTCTGATGATATGATGTAATGTAATGTATAAAATGTAATAACTGATATAGTTCTTTGTTTAAAGATTATTCATTTATTATTATATGTTGTTCCGCTGCGAATTGTGAGATTCTGTTGTTGTTCTGTTGTTCCCTTTCTGTCCCGTTCTATTTTTAAAATTTTCTATCTTCTATTTTTCAAATTCTCTGTTTTCTAAAAATTCTCTATCTTCTTCTCTCTCTATTTCCTATCTCTTCTCTCTTCTTTCTTTTTCTTTTCTTTTTAAAACCCATAACTATTCGGTTTTTCGGCAACGAAAATCCGTTACTGTTACATTAACATTCAATTCACACTTCATTATTTCAATCTACAAATAAAGTTGAATTTCTTTATATAACTAAAATTCACATTCATCACTTCATTTTATTAATTCACTTTATTAATTTACTTCGATACCAAAATCAACTTTATTCAACATCACCTAAGTTGTGTTTCATTTCAACTTCATTTACATTCACTTTCACTATACAACTTAAGTTCATCAATAATTCATTTCAAATTCTATTTTATTTAACTTTAACTAAGTCAAATTCATATCACTTATTCAAATTTTATTTTGCTTAACAAAATGTTTAGCCATTTTAATTTAATTGGTTTTACTTACCTTATCTCATTTTATAAGTTATACAACTCATTTAAACTTCCAAATTCATATTATAATCACTTATCTTTTAAGTTTAATTTCCATTTCAATAACTAATCAAATCTAGTTAAAATCCAATTCCTTTTATTTAACTTTCCCTTAGTTAAATTTCGAACCATAAATTTTATTACGCTAACTCAATTTTCTTTCAACTATACTAAATTTATTATCTCATACTATAAGTTCAAAACTCATTTCACTTATATCTATCAATTACAACATGGATTTTAATTTCAAATTTATTTATCATAACAAAACTTAATTCTTCAATTTACTATTGGTAGCAAATCCATCACATAGAAACTGGAAAATGATACTAATGATGCTGCAGTCATCACCCTTATTATTTTCCAGTAATAGTAGTGAATTCATGCTTATATTCTTTTAAAAATTCTTTCTATTTATAAATCACATTTACAAATCTTTTACTTATATAATTTCACTATTTTCTATTTATAATAATATAACCTCTTTAACTTTGAAAAACAACTTTCAAAATAAACAGGATTCAAATTTTCAAATTCTTAGTTTAAATCCATTTACATTTACAACTCAAATTGTTTCATTTCTTATATATAAGATTATTTCACAATTGTAAATCATATTAATTATAATTTCATACTTATATATATTTACATTTTCAAACAGCAAAACATTCAGTTTATATACACTTTAATAATTCTGAAAAATTATTCCTTTATATATAGAATATAATAGAGGTAAAATTATTTCATTTACCTAATTTAAAATAATACTATGTCGACTTGCCTCGTTTAATTGTTTGGAAATCCCTATCGATAACATGACGTCCCACATACCGACCAGAATTCACAAACAGCTCAACGGATAAGCAAATACAATATAAAATATTTTATATTCACTAACAAATACGCGCTCATATATATAATACACTCAAACTCAATCTAGGGTGCTACTGTCCCTATCTATACTAAGTACACATCAAAGCTTAGGAATATACAAAATCTAAGCTCTGATACCACGTGTAACGACCCACAAATCCGTACCCTTTGAATCGACAATAATCCACACATGTCTGACCCAAAAAGCACAGACTGACGGGAAATCAAGAGAATGAAAAGAAGAGAGAAGATAGAACTAAACAGAACAATAAAGAATCTCACATCACAGCAGAAAATATATAATATCATATCAATGATCTTTACAAAACAGAAATTGTATATATACATACATAAATCAGAGTTCAACAATCAATCAGAGTTATCAGCTTGGACAGTTATAATAACCTGTCCTCACAAATGCCGATAACAACAACAACTAAGCACAGCGGATAATCAATAATCAAAACAGATACGCGTATACGAGATGAAGATCTCTAGCTCTTCTGCTGAAGCTCCTAAAGCACCAAATCTGAAACTATAAATATACTCGGTCTGACCCAAGCATTGAAAGGTAAGAATATCCGGATTAGTCTGGTAATACAGCGTGAGAAACACACTCAACTGAATTTATTAAATTACCAAACTTTTCCTTTATCAAAACAAAAGTATCTCGTAAGACAAGTCCACACATAAACACGAACATGTTTTTACCTTACCATAACAAAAACATATCATATCAAATCCTCTTATATTATAGTAGTGTTTACTATATACAAATAATATTAATCATAGCCGAAATTGTTACATTGATTAAATTCCAGCATATAGCCCAACTAGGTAATACATTCAAAATGGCAAACACGTAGT
Organism: Allium cepa; assembly: GCA_030765085.1. Classification (NCBI taxonomy): domain Eukaryota; kingdom Viridiplantae; phylum Streptophyta; class Magnoliopsida; order Asparagales; family Amaryllidaceae; genus Allium; species Allium cepa. The sequence goes on from CM060939.1 coordinate 162,782,100, forward strand.
GGGTTTTGGATTTCCATTCATATGACCAGGTGAAGGGACTACGTTCCAGCAGTGCATCTTTAGAAGAATGTACCGAGAAACCGTCACCAAGTTTCTCTACCAACACAAGACCGGCCCACCTCTATAACTACATGGTACCGAATATGTCATCCTCCGTTCGTTATCGACCTTTACCGAGGGCCCTCTAGCATACAAACCACAATAATCAGATACACGACGTCATAGCGCGTAAAGATATATCTAGAAGAGGATGATCATATCCTACTTGAGAATGACCCACTTAGCCTTGCTGCATCTAACCCTGTTTTGGTCATTTCCGGTTGATGAGGCTAGAGGTAACAATTACATTTCACAAAGCACAATCACATCACTTAGAATGCCACATGGCCATTTTAGTTGACTACTAATTGCCTTCCACAAAAATACAACCTTTAAGCTCATACGTCTCAAGGAGGGTGTTAAGCTAAGAGAAGTTGCCTTCTTCGCCACCACTGATGTACGTTTGTAAAAACCAATGTACGTAATCTATAGAAATGCAATGTCGGACAAACATCCATATAAGTTGTCCAGGAACAGGACAAACCGAAGGTACTTTCCTACTACATCCTGTCGGGAAATACCTAGGATTAGTAGCGAATAGTCTTCGCATTCGATATTTCATAATGAAGAGAGCACTGCTACTAGATGTATATTGGAATTTTAACCCCAAACGATCAACAAGCAGTCCCCCACTATGAAACTACGGAATATCAATATCATCACAAGCAACCTGCACAATCGTCGCATATACGTTGGTGCGAAGTGGTTTTCAGATAAATCTGATCCCGGTCTCTTCGCACCAACAACGCAAAAGCGTTTCTCAACCTCACGCAGCACCTAAGTCTCATAGACTTATCACGTCTCCAACTTTCAACTTGCTATCCTTCGGGCTATGAAGGAAACTCGATAGATTGGAGTAATACTCTACACTATACGAATCAACATTCTCAACACAAACGATAATCAAGTCTACACAGAAGGCAACGAACTAAGTGTACGACTAAATAGTTCCCACATCAAGTTGAGGAACTAATTTTTTTTGGCAATTTGATAGTCGGTTATTTAACTATCAAAGCAAACAAACAAATATTCAGCACCATAACAATCACTGAGCCCTTTTAATTAATCTTTTATTAATTAAACCATTTGCCAAACATTCCCTTCAAATTATCTTTAAAAACATATAATTCCAAATCATTTCAACATTGGAAAACATTTCCAAATACTTATTTAGTAATTCTCAAATCAATTTATTTTTAACACTTAGAAAATATTCAATATACCTAAAACACGATTAAGTATATATTTTATTATATAAGGAAAACATTCTCTTTAAACACATTTATTGGGTCAAAATGTATGTTGCGTAAAACATCGTTTCGACAACCCAAAATCACTAGTATAGGGATTCGAAATTAAGATAGATATATAAATCCTAATACTATATAAAAACATTTTCTTTCGAAAATCATTTACTATAACAACAGTGTTATAGTCCATCATTTTCATGTACTTTTCGAAAACGTCTATTTCAACAATGAATGTTGAAACCTATGGTTTCGATACTTAACATATTTTAAAACATCTTTAAATCATTTTATTCCATTTAAAATATCACTTCCCAAAACATTTATGTGATATATTATTCATTGTCCAAAATCGTGAATATAAATCGTTTACCACATCCAATATTTCTACACATTTATTTATTAAAGGATTATCCACTGTCCAAAATCGTGGAGATAATTCCTTTAATAAACTGTAATAATTAACTTATCAAATTCAATTGATTTCGGAATTATAAAACAATGTTTATAAATTCCATTTATATTTTAATAAAAACTTCAATACGCAAAATTCCTTTAATAACCAATTCCATTTATTATTTCATTTAAAACACTTATAAAACTTCTTTACAATCCTCTTGTTTTGATTTATAAAATATCAATTTCATAAATCTCATATACATACTAATTATAATAATTCAAAGATCTCGATTTAAATAAACTTATTCTTTCAATAATTTACAAATCATTATTAAAACATATATAACTCCACAAATCATACTTAAGTGTTATTTCACAAAATCAAAATTTACTATAGCAATAAAAATTATAATATTTATTTGTTCAAAATAAATTGTATTCCTTTACAATTCAAAAATCAATAAAACGTTTATATCCAAAATCACTTTAAAATCCTTTTAAATTTGGACATCATCACTTTAACATAATTAATTTCCAAAATAGGCCGAATGCTGCAACAGCACTAAATACAACAATCATGGCATCCAAAACATCATATATCGTATGATAACAGAATATAAAACAATATCTGTAAATAAATCAATACTGGTGAGGAATCCAGTTGGATCCCTCCAACCTGTCACCTGCAACAAATATACATATTAGAATATGTGTACAATGTCCGCTTCAAGGCAGATGCGCATACGAAAGGTCATCCGCTCATACACAGGAACATACAGGGTCATCTGCTCCACTAGGCAGATATATATATCCAAATACCAATCAATATATCATATATCAACCAAACAATCATCAATCATCATATAATAAATTATTTCTCACTTATATAAAAATATCAATGAGCCGGAAAGAATGAGTTGTACTCACATTGCATCCAATAGCTGTTGTAGTGTTTTGTTCCGAATAAAATAAAACGCGCGTTTAATTTTACCCAAAATTCACACTAGCTCCAATCAGCTCCAAACCAGCTCGATCGCGTAGTGTTCGTCCATACGAACGCAGCGTAATTCTTTTCGTCAATTTTCGACCTCGTATGACAAAGTTACGCAGTTTTAAAGTTTATACGATTTAATATAAATCAATTTACAATTTCCTTTTTTATTATTTAAACCTCAAATGAATCCGGGCCACACGATTTTGCTGCATATCAGGCCGTTCGCGAATGCTTCTTCCCTCATCAGGTTTTCACTAACGGAAGAACCCACTCGGCCTCCACTTTGCCCTAATCAACACACCACATATACGAATCTTGAAGACGAATGAAGACCACCATCTTGTAGCCCGTACTCGACTCCATCTCCACCACGAACAAGGTGAAGCTTGGCTGCACGAAAATCGAGATAAACCCCCTTAAACACGTGATGAACGCGGGCCTGTAGCAGGCGATTGGCTTCGTCAAAGACGATCTCCACCGTTGAAGTTATTCGTCTCGTCGCGCTCTAGAGTTTTGTAGTTGATGGTTTCTGATAAAAGTGGATGGATTCGTAGAGATCGAGAGAGGAAGCACATGAAATTCTAGCCATTAGTTTGAAGGTGGCGGCAAGCCCTAGAAGGTTTAGGGTTTGATGAAAATGGGTGAAAAAGATGGCCTTATATAGAAAATTACGCGACACTATTCACCCAAATTTTTTCCGAACTCCAAACGAAGCATGCTGCCTGGCATTTGTAATGTTTTACCCCCATTCCGAACGCAATGGAATATATATCGGGAGCCAATTTGATCATATTTGAAAGATAGATTTTCGAATCGAATTATTCAAATTTAGAATTCACTTAATCAGATTTCTACGTGTTTTAGCTTGCCTCGAACAAACCGTAAATCCGATTGACATGAAATTTGAAAACTTACAATAATATAACATTACAGATCCAATGAAACTAATTTCGTCGAAATCCGAGACTGTTTGAAAAATGACTATTTTTACTCGTTAATTAAATATTAAAATATTCAATTTTTAGAAATTAACTTTTAATTCGATTTTAAAAGTTCTCTAACATCATTATAATTCAAATATAATTAAATTCAACTTTATAAATCATTTTCATTCACATTAAATCCAAATTCTAATTATTTCCTCAATTTCAAATATTAAATTAACAATTTAATAATCCTATTAAATCTAGTTATTTAAAATATTATTTATTCAGCTTATAAACTTAACTTTTAAATATTTAAAATTAATTAAATATACGAATTTCAAATGACTGAAATTCTGGGTCATTACAGAAGGTAAAATGTTTTAATCATTAATTAACTTAAGGGCCTTAAGTTAATTTATATGTTAATGATAATTAATTCCAAGGTTTTTTAAACAAAGATTTTTAATGATAATTATGTAATTAATTAAAATAAATGGTTTATTTTTAATTAATTAAGGTCTTAATAATTAAAGGATAGCTAATTACTTAATGTAATTAATTTAAAGCATAAGTACTTAATGTGAGTAAGTAAAGAATAAACACTTAAAGATAATTGCTTAATATAAATAATTAAAGGGTTAATTTATTAATGTAATCAATTAACAGTTTATTAATTAATGTAATTAATTAAAGGTTAATTAATTAAGGGTTAATTAATTAATGTAATTAACTCAAGGTTAACTAATTAATGTAAGTAATTGAGGATAATTACTTAAGATGGATAATTAAGGATGATTAATTAATTTCATTAATTAATTAAAATAATAACTAAGGGTTTGTAGTTAATTAATTTTAATCAAGCAGGGTTAGGTAATTAATTCATAGGTAATTAATTTATTTTGAGATTAATTAAATTAATTATAAATTATGTTATTAATTAATCTTGCTTATGGATGATTGGATTATATTGAATGCCTTGAATTGTTTAATATCTCTGATATGTGATATTCTGCGATATGAATTGCATTGGATTAAGCTGTGATAAATATATGTTATTTATCTGTGATGAATTTACATGTTTATCTGTGGATGGAAAATAAGCGATACAGGATTAAACCGCTTATTGATATTGTTGTGCTTGTATTTATGATGGTTGTGATATTTTATGGTTGCATGACCCCTACACAACACACACAAATATGGATTTCGTGGGAAATTGTTTAAGTCGTGATTATTTTGAATTTAATATTATTTTAATCAAAATGGTGAATAAAATCTTAAATGTTGAATTTGAATCCAAAATGATTTGAAAGTGAAATTGGGTTAAATATGAAAAACTTTTGAAAAGGAATTTTGAAGTTAAAATAATTTTGAATCGCTTGTTAAAGTTTTGAAATTAAAATAGTTTAATTTGAATTTGAATTCAAGATTTGAAGTTAAGTTCTATGTATATATGTTTATAATTTTGGAAGCTGTGGTTTAAAAAGGTTATACAGGTTATATAATGTATATAGATGGATTTTAAACCATTTTTTAAAATATTTAAAATGAATTATTTTGGGAATTCAAATTTAACACAAATAGAGCTTGCCGACGTTGCGATAGTTCGCTGATTTCCCAGTTTATACTTTAAAAGGCTATAAATTGAGCAAATTTAATCGGATTTTCATGAAATGAAAACCTTTGTTTTCAAATGATAGTAGCTTTCATAGAAAGAAAGAAATTCCAGTTTTTGTCGAAAGGATTTCGAGTTATGGGTAAATCAAATTTGAAATGGGAATAGTTTTGAAAGTTATGAATGAATCTTTGTTAAAGATTTGGTAGATCTAGTTTCAAATTTAAGAGGATCTTAAAGATGGATCTTTTATTTAAAAGATTATAATGAAAATTTGTTTAAACCATTCTAAAGGAACGGTTTTGGAAAATAAGGGCTAAAAAGTTGTGACTTAACTAAGGTCCGAATGTATTAATTAATATACTGGCCTGAAGCTCACTAGAGGTCGCCTCTTTAATAGTAAGCGCTCGTTACTCGGATTAACCGAGTGAGGACATTAAGACATAAAACCCATTTCGAATAATGATACGACGAAATGGGATTGCATTTAAAGACGATGGTTGAAGACGGCATATTTTCAAAAATGAAAGGATTACCTGTCAAATGTGTCTGCACCGAGTGGCCCCGTTATAGAGATTTAGATTACCCTATGTGATGGGGAGTCCCGACGTGATTAGGGATATCTGGATTTGCAATGACTTTTTCCTTAATTGGATGAAGTGCTTCGGTTCCATTCACACCTTGGATGGATTTGTATGGATGTGTGTCTGACATTACACTTTGAGATGTAAAGCTGGTTTCTATCAAATATATTTCTGTTTGGCGGCGAAGAATTTATTCTCCTAGCTTAACACCCTTCTCTGAGACGTACGAGCTTAAAGGTTATGTAGTTGATGGTTACTAGTGATATATTCCCAATTTGGTAGTGTGGCATGCTAAGTGTTGATCATTGGTTGATCAAAGCATGGCTTTTGTGAAAAGCGTAGCTTTGTAGGACGAGACTTCATCGAACCTCACACCCCGGAAATGGTCGAAATAGAAAATGATGCAGCAAGGTTATAGGGGTCGTGCCCCTCAGGGTATGTGCATTTCCTTTTGGATAAAAAGTGGTATTCTGGTTTGGAGCCCAGATATTTTGCTTATGTGGTTGTTGGTGTTGAGGGCCCTCGATAAAGGTCAGTTACGACCGGGGAATGGCATACTCGTGACAGTTAGTTACCTAGTTACAAAGGTAACCCGGCCTTGTGTTGGAAGAGATATGATTAGGTTCTCGGGACGTCCCTCCAGAGGCGTACCCTTTCGGATAAAGGAAGTTCCTTAGCCTTGGCCATTTGTTGGAAATCCAATCACTCAATACGAGCCCTTTACGATTTCAGTTGTAGAACCTGCCATCTCAGGTAGTAGCTATAGTAGGCATACTATAATGGTACGTATGCTGGCTAAGATTAATATTATACTTTCAAAATGTTTTCAACACTATGCACTAATAATAATATTAAAAGGATTTTCTTGTATCAAGCATGTTTGACTACTATAAGGGGAAATCTCCCCCATGTGTGCAATTGCATTAAGTGTGCTACGGGAGGCCTTACGATAGTTTCATTTTCCAAAAAGCAAAACGGATTTCTTTTTATTTCTCCTTGTGTAAATAACTATTTTATGTTTTCTCACACCTGTCCCATGACGGACTCGGAGTTTATTGTTCCCTTTTCTAAACTCTAGGTGCCCATAATTTTCCACACGGGTAGCTTAGAATCGGGTTATCAGTAGATTCTGAAGCTAAGCTAGGAATAGATATGGATTTGGAAGTCTTAGTCTTTGGAGCTTTTGGTCTTTAGCTTTTTGGTTTGGAAATCTTTGGAGCTTTGGCAATTAAGATGCAGTTGGTTGGATTCTTTCTCTCACTCTCTTTTGAAGACCTATGTTGAAGATGTTATATATTCCACTATTATGTATATTGGCTCTGATATTGTTGGGCATTTATTATCAGGTTGTTGTATCCATTTGGTGTATCAATAGAAGTTATTCTTTTGTTTCCCCTATGTTGTTATCGCCTAATGTGTTATAAGCTCCGGCGAACCGGACTCAACGTTTGAATCTCCGGCATTCGAGTATGGGTGATGTATTGAATGTTGAATTTCGAAGGTTAAGGTGTGGGTCGTCACATATCTCCTTGGCCAAACTATGCATATAAACTTCTAACACGCAATACACAACATATATATAAGAAGAAAAGGCTCTCACATGATGCAACAGTGGCTAAGGTGGAAAGACTGCTTGGTTGAAGCGTTGGTGACTAAGATGGGAAGCATGCCGGAGGAGGGAGAGACCGCACACTGGGTGGAAGAGGCCGAGTGAGAGGAATGAATGCTCGGTTTCCATGGCTACGGACGGAAGGAGGAGCTGACGAAGGCCAACGGGGGGGAAAGTGACCGCACACAGCGGGTGGCGAGGTTGGGTCACGTGCTATTATGGAGTGGTTGAGATGGGTGGGAAGGTCGAGTATGCGTTCACGAGGAGGAGCTTTGGGCCGAGGTTGGTGCGTTCTGATCTAGAGTTCATTCGGGTGTGGAGATGTGAAGGATACGAGTAGGTTGTACAAATATTGACATATATTTACCTATTTTTTTTTAAAATATGGCAGAATGAAGAACAAAGAAGAGGAGAAAATGAACTAGGAAACTAAAACGAACCAGCAAATAAAAGCTACTTAGGAATAGAAAAAGCCAGCTGTTGGATTTAGAAATTATACATGATAGAGGCTATTGATTTATACGTTGGAAAAATGAAAAGTCATGTGGAACAAAAGATTTAAAACGATTATCGGTAGGATTACTGTTCGTCGGTTCACCGCATACCGAACACCAAAACATACCAATGAATATACTAAAAGATCAGCATGACGTGACAATCAAAACGGTGTACAGTTATCAGTGGTACGGTCATCCTATCAAAAATCGATAATCGGTATCAAAAATGCTGCTAAAACGTCGAAAATAAGATAAACGAGCAATAACATTCCAAATTTGGCGAAACGAAATATGACATCTCACTCAGAAGATGATTCACAAATTTATTATATAGAAATATTCAAGTTTGAAAAATATTTTATTATCATCAAATATTAACTGATTTCAATTGAAATTGAAATTACACAACAATATAAACTTCCATATTTTCTAATGAAGGTTTACCAGTTGCTATGTTAAAATAGACGTATACCAAATATCAAATTTTCATTTCCAAATTCAATTATTTAAAATTTCACAAAAATTTCAGTTAATTACTTTATTAAAACCATTAAAATTTACAGGTCGTTACACTCTCCCTTGTGAGAAATTTGGATTATAGATCTCAAGGCTAGAATAACACTAGAGGGGGGTAAATAGTGTTTTGTGGATTTTCTAAATATTTTTAAAACTTATGTAATTTAATCACCAACAAACGCAATACGCAAACACAGATATAATCACAGAATCAGACACAGATGCAATAATAAATAAAACTAGTAAAGGAAAGAACACACCAGGATTTTATACTGGTTTGGAGTTACCCTACATCCAGTCCCATACAATTGTACAGATTTCTTTTCAAAATAATCTCCCCGATTACACCTTTGATTTCAAGGCCACGAGGTACACCCTCCTGTATTCGAGTACGGGGCAAACTCTCTTGATTTACCAGGCCATAAGATCACCTAATTGATTTTTAGGGCAACAATCGCACCCAATTGATTTCAAGGCTCAACCGCACCTTTTTACTCAACAGTTTGATTTACAAATAATCCTATAACTCTGAATAGCACTTGAGATCTTATGGAGAGAGTGGAAGAGAATCAAACAAGAGATAATCAAGTTTGATTCACTTGGTATTTCGATAGAGTATAGTTTGGAATTCTTTAGAATAAATATGGAAGATGAAGAGGAGAGAAAACAAGTGAAATCTAGATAAAATTCATTTAGAACTTATTGGTATTTATAGAGATCAACAATCATATCTATTCGTGCAAGGATACGACAAATATACACTTCTTTTGAAAATTGAAATTTGAAAATAACGGACAGCATTTCAACATGGGGGTAGGAGTATGTCGACATGCTCTAGGAAAAATGGCGATTTTGATTTTCTTATTAAAATTGGTTTCTATAATTTTTCAAAACAATTTCTAAATTTTTATAAATATATTTGAATATAGTTTAAACATATAAAAGAGTTTAGATAGTAATTTTTTATATATAATCTTAATCTATAAAGTGATTTAAAATCTAAGTATAAATATTTCAAAGCTAAGTGTTTAAAACAAGAGATAGTTTAAAATCAAGGACAATTTTGAAGTCAAAATATTAAAAATGATAAGAATTGTTTTGAGGCTAGAATATTTAAAACCAAGAGAGATGTCTTTCTGAAAAGAAAGTTTTGAAAACATTTTAAAAAAAACAAGAGATATATTTTTGAAAAACATTTTTATAAGATTAGTGGATATCAATATAGGACCATTCTATGTTCCACTAGATATTGTCGTGAGTTCCATCCCACTAGGGTTCCATCCCTTTAATAGGCTCGAAGTGGATTCCATTCCACATATAAATTTCGAATAAAGATGTAAGTGCTTTCAATAAGTTTTAACATAATTCTAGACTCAATACTTGTCTTGTACTCTTGAAATCTTGAACACTCAATATCTTGATACTCATGAGTCTTCAATCTTGATATCTTCGATCTTTAAATTCATCAATTTTGTATCTCTATACCGTACAGTCTTCATTCTTGGTACCTGCATGTTTATATCCTATACATACATACATACATATATTTATAAACTATAGTGTTAGTATTTATATTTTATAATAAGTCTTGAGGTTGTTGTCATAAAAACCATCCTTCTTAAGGACTAAGCTAGGAGTAGATATGGATTTGGAAGTCTTAGTCTTTGGAGCTTTGGTATTTAGCTTTTTGGTTTGAAAATCTTTGAAGCTTTGGCAATGAAGATGCAGTTGGTTGGATTCTTTCTCTCACTCTTTTTTGAAGACCCATATGGAAGATATTATCTATTCCGCTGTTATGTATATTGGCTCTGATATTGTTGAGCAATTGTTATCAGGTTGTTGTATCCATTTGATGTATCAATAAAAGTTATTTTTTTGTTACCGCTGTGTTGTTATCACCTAATGTGTTATAAGCTCCGGCGAACCGGACTCAACGTTTGAATCTCCGACGTTCGAATATGGATGATGCATTGAATGCTGATTTTTAAAGGTTGAGGTGCGGGTCGTCACAAGTGGTATCAGAGCTAAAGGTTGAGTATGAACTTTAGCTTTGGAGTATAACTCATTAGGTGACTCATTAGAGATAGAGTTAGAAATGCCCTAGAATGAGTATATTCCCTAAGATATCTCGTCCGTATGCCTAAATAAATTTTCTTACTATTCAATGATAGCGAGAAAGAGTGCAAGAAGAGGACGAGGTAGGAGGCAGGGGAGTACCACTATAAATGGTCAAGACCCTATAACAACAGTAGTGGAAGGAGAAATTTTTCTCATCCAACCCTAGCCAAATCTGGCAGAGTTAAATCTTGAACCCAAATTCGTAAACGAACCTATTTGCGTGAAGAACCCGGTAGAAGGTCCTGCGAATCTTTGTTTACGTTGCAGAAAGGTTCCTATTTCATATTCTCATCATCAATTTTCTATTAGCTTTTCGTTCTTAACTGTAATAAATTTGAAATTTTAATTGGAATGAATTGGTTAACAAATATGAAGCTAATTTAGATTGTATCAATAGAACGATTTCGGTAAAAACCAAATTTGGAAATTTTGTCGTAATTTCTTATGAGGATCCAAGTCAGAAGAGGGACAAGCTAATATATACTCGGGTCAGAATACCCTAAAGTAGAGTTTGGAATCCATACCTATTGGTCGGGATGAAAAGTGGTTATGGAACAAAATGGTGAAATTGATGAAAGTACAATGGAGTGGAGATCCGAATGATTGTACCGGGGAAACTCTTGATAATATTAGGAAAGCTTATCTGGTTTGTGTCAGGATAGTTAGTAATGTTTGTTTGAATGAATTATTTTCTTTGGTTGTTGGTATATGGCTGATAGGTATGTTTGATTGTTTGAATATAGAGCTTTGGGATTATCTTTTGCTTTCAAATTTTGGGGACGAAATTTTCTTAAGGAGGGGAATCTATAACGATCCTGTTTTTAAGCCAAATTTAATTTTAGTAATTAATATAATCTTTGGAATTAATATGTGAATTAATTTGAATTTTTTCCAAAAAACAAATGAGATATGGGTTGTTTATGTATATACAAATAGATTTTAAATAAAATTTTGATTTGAAATTTAAAAATAAATTGGATTTAAAAACTATATATTTTAATAACTAATAATAATTTGTTTTCTAATTCTAATATATATGTATATATATATTGTAATGTGAAGTTATGTTTTGAATTCAATATGATAACTTTCAAAAGCTATTTTAAAAGTTGAATTCTATATTTAACAACATTAAAAAGTAAATATTTATTTATTTAAAAGTATGATAGTTGAAATAAGATATAAATAAAAAAAGGTTTATATACTTTCTTTTAAAATTTATATATATGAATAAATATAGTTTGTATATATATAAATATATAAAACATATGCTAATATAAAAAGAAATGCATTAATTAAAATAGTAAATATAATATATAAATTTTACAAAAATATTAAATACATGAAAATTTACAAGTGTAAATATGGTAACATGAAATTAACAAGTGAAAGTATTTTAACATTATATTAAACATGTGTAGGAATTCTATTTAATCGAGAAATTGCGACAACTTATTATTATTTAACACTTAACTGTTTCCAAATTTAATTTCCACTTTTCAAATTCAGGAGGTATAAAATGTCAATTTCTTGATCTAAATTGTATATAAATTTATACATTAATATTTCCTTGAAATATTTCTTATTCAAGATTAAAGTACCCAGCCTTCAATAGTTATATATTTAAATAACATTATGGTTCTATTTCAAATCATCCTCTAATTTTAGAACTCATAAGCACATATTTTAATCTTCATTTTGATTACCAAAGGTTATACATAACAGATCAAAAGAATAATACACAAATTAATTAAGTGCATTTCTTATAAATAAAAATATACAATCTCACAAATACCAAATAATATAATGACATTGTCTCACAATTTATTTATAGTGAAAGACTTCATCAATTGGTTGCAAGTTGACCAAGCGGTCAACCTTTCCTCACCATTAGTCGCAACTATCACTAAAGTTCGATGGTTGCATTCACCATCTAAATAAAATATATACCTATAGGTTTCCTTATTGTTTTGTTATAATTATTTCAGTCGTCAAAATTTATAATACATAAAAACTATTTTAATACAAGATATAATTTTCTTCTCAAAGTATCTACCAAACATTTATATACATACATACATATATATATATATATAATACTTAATCTCATATCAAATCACTTTCTTTTTATTATCAAAAATTCATTTGATACTTCACTTCAAAAATAAATTATATTATTCATAGCATTTCTCAAAATATTATTTATTTTTAAAACATTTGTTAAACTTATCACATATGTATATATATATATACATTCTCCAGAAATTCATTTTATTTTTAAAATAATATTTAACTCACTTCAAATTTAATTTATTATAACTCAGATTACTATGTCCAACTGTCTCATCCTAGTGTTTAGGGACCCATATCGATGACGTTTGTCAAAAGCATCGATCAGAATTCTTAAAGCAATCAACGGGTAATTTAACAAAAGATTAATTTTCTATAAGATATACATATATCCTTTAATACCTTATGCTTGTTCAAAATATTTGATGGCCTACAATAAACATAATCAAAATTTCACCCATGTGTATATCTTTTATCAAAAAGATTTTCATTCCAATAGATGCTTACTTTTATAATAATGTCTTTTAATTAATCCCAATATTTACGCATAAGATTAATTCAAGATAATAATTTCATAAGACACTTATAATTCCATAATTGTTTCAAGTAAACATCAAAGTTTAAATTCATCTTAATACTCGGTTAATTAACAGATGTGAATTAAAACTTTAATTTATACTAATTTAAATTTTCAATATTTCTTGCGGTAACTACTTCATTGCAAACACTATAAGTTCTTATTATTACTACTAAGCATGTTTCAATTCTCTATGATGATTCTTACTTAATACTAACTTTAAACAATTATTTCTAATTTCAAAACATCCAAACATTAATCAACCAAACAAACATATATAGTAAAAGAATAACTAATAATTGTGCATAGTGGAAAAGCAGTCCATCTGTTCCGGCTGTGCAGCTATTATCATTAGCAGATTAGGACACTATAATACAGTCCTAAGCCATCTAAGGTCTAGCCTTTGTTATTGATTAAATCTCACTCTTTAACAAAAGTTGTTATAATTTTTATTAACAATAATTTACATGATTCTTTCAACTATGCCCCAATGATTATTTCCAATAATCTCTTATATTCCTAGCCTTAGTAGTTAATCAAATTACTAGCTACCATATACCTAAGGGATGGGCACTAAGTCATCTAGGTTTAGATCCCGACTTTGCACAAATTGTATTCTATAATGTTTTAAATTCAGCTCTGATACCATGCTATAACAACCCCATCACTATACCTATTGTTAACCCACCTTTTGGCAAGACAGAATGTAGGCAGATTTAACCCAACCGACTGCATGATGATCAACGCTAAACTTTCACAGATAGTAAGCATGATCACAAGGCTAAAATATAGCATAATCAACAAAAAAACACCGTAAGATGTTTAAAACATGGTTTCAACAAAGATCGTTTCGTTTCAAGTTGCTTGGGATCTGCTACGAGTCACCTTCCGGTTTGATTTGGCTTTCCAAGCAGTTTGCTTCGAGTCAGAGAAGGGTTTGCTTCTAGTCTTGGATAGATTAGCATGTTTATAAGCAGCTTCGAGTCATTGGAAGGTTTGCTTTGGGCTAAAAGGATGGTTACATCAGGTCAAGGCCACAATCGATCCTTGATTACCCATTTCGTATCCATCAGCATCGTGACCATCTAATTCATATCCATGAGCACTAGACCCATCCCCTAAATAAACTTCGTATCTTTCGAACTTACCTACACTCACCAGCTTTATGTCGATCAAACTCCCACATGTTTCGTATCGATTAGTCAATTGATCGATACGAAGTAGTGCATCGTTGATCGATACGAAGCCATGAATCAAGTATCAACGAAAAATGTAAGGGGATCATTGCTTTCGTATCAACCCCTTTTATGTATGTCTCGTATCCATTGATCAAACGATCGATATGACCCAATGACCGTTTGGTCGATACGAAAGCAAAATCACATGGTGGATACGAAGGAGATAGTCATCCATCGATACGAAGTGGCTTCAAGGATCAATACGAAGTACAAGATGACTCATGAACATGAGCAAGCAGAGTCAACCAAAAGAAGCGGTCCACGAACATGAAAAGTGGATATTCTTTGATTTCTCGACCCACATCATCAACACATGGCCAACCGGTATGAACAAATGATCAATATGAAGGAGGTATCGATACGAACCAGGGCGACAACCATGGACACGAACAGTTCAGCCTACCACCAAACACAAACTTGCATTGATCATATCTCACAATCTATAAGTCCAAATGCCATCAAATTTTCACAGGAGCTTGCTTACAACCTCAAGAATGTACTTGATCAGTTTCAGCCCAAAAAGATCAATTCTTGATCGATACGAATTCCACTCGTATCGCTCTGATATCAAGTTGAAATCACCTGAACTCAGTCCTGTGGGCCCACCCACGTGAGAGAAGAAGTCCTCCGAGATTTGGACGAGATATTGCTGTCTACGCCCATAAATAGTAACCTAAGAGCTTCATAAAATGGATCTTTTGGCTCTTCTACGTCGATACTCTGTCGGAAGCATTGTTGTAACTCGGTTGAACTGTTGTAAACCTCTATAACCAGCAAGTTATAATCAACAAAACAACGACTCTTCAAAGTGGACATAGGCCACAATGCTGAACCACTATAAATCCTATGTTTCTACTGCTTTCCTTTTAAATTTTAAGTGTTCTTCATACTTATATTCTCCACATACTTTCTATCTGTGTTCTGTGATTGTGAACGGGTGCTTTCATCGGCAATTCGGTGTTTGTGACCATTTTTGACGCAAACACCTATATTATTAAATAACATTACAATTATTGTCGTCTAATAATACGGAGAATATAGCTGGTCGAGGGAGATCATATATGAATATTCATTAGACTAATACTGACACGTCTTTATTAACTTTTTGAGGATCTGAACTGAAAAATTGACATGTAAAGTATTAATACAAAGTAATAAACACACTGACTAAAATTCATTTAGAACAATATATAATATAATTAAATTAGAATTAGAGGCACAGTCTACAATGGAATAATATACGTCACATACAGAGAGTCTACAAAATATCAATACTGGACAAACATAATATATACATCACATCCAAAATATTGTATCGGGTACATAGCGGCTACTAAATAATATACGTGATATATCCTCCCAAATGTCAATGTATAAGTAAAGTAAATAGTCAAAGTAGTCTACTCCAGTGCTAGCACAAAATCCAAAGGTCAACGAGTCATGTACCTGTAGAGTCTCGGCCTGACCCTAGTATTTTAAAATAAATGGATCAGACTTTATCTAATAACTAGATGTGATACTGATATAGTAATTATATGACTTAACATTAATAATAAGCCATAATATAAACATGTCTGAAACCAAATAAACATCAAAAGGAATATCAATAAAAATCACCATTTCACAAATCCATATCAAGTCTCAAATGGACTATCATCAAAATATGGTTATAACAATTCAAAATTCTTCAAAGCAAAAGGATATTAAATATCCTTCCAAATTCTTAGAAGAAATATCATCACAAATGAAATAATAATGGTAGTCAACTATCAGTTTAAAAACAATGACACGGAATCTAAGGTATCAAAATAAATCTCACCGCACTGTGGATATGTCTAACGTAACAGAATAGATTACTACGTGAATTAACCTAACATATGAAAATATGTAAACATCATCAAAATGTATGCCCAAAATAAGCTAATAGTTGTTAGCCATCCGGTCTATAGACTAATCATGCATGTAACACCTGTCCACGAAACAAAAGGGCGGCTGTATCACACCACACCAAACCTAAAATTCCCAAAATAGATCTACCTACCCAAATCGAAGAATGCATCAACTCTCAGGTCGATGAAAAATGAGTTGTTGTCCCTTAGGGATCTTTCGACCTAAAAATAAAATATAAACATCCTAAGATAATATAACTCTAAATTGTTTACTGTCACTCCAGTAATCACTAGAATCTAACTAACTACCGCATACTAGAAAGTGAAATTCTAGTATTTACTAAAAGCTAGTAAATTCCATTGAAATTTTATTTAACAAATTATAGTAATAAGCGAAAGAATTATAAGAAATATCCCATACTAATCCAACAATTCAATCGTTTATTAAAATTCTTTATTTCGTAGAAAATCATGAATCCGGTAGAAATAAAGACATCCAATTGTCCAAAAAAAATCAAATGGAGTTAATAAGAAAAATTTAAACAAAAAGAAGAGATTTATAAAAATGCACTTTGGTTTGTAAACTTTGAAATAGTAAGAAAATTCACTTCACAAATATATATACTTTGAAATAGTAAGAAAATTCACTTCATAAATATATATGTATTACTATTAATCCTTTCAATGTTCTTGAAATATTTTATAAAATCGATCTTCCATTATTTATAAAAAAAATCTTAATCAAATATTATAAGAAAAGATTATTTATGATTTATTGTTATAAGAAAAATTATTTCTTTTCAAACAAATCTTTGAGATATATATGTATGTATGTATGTATGTATGTATTTATCATTCCATTTCCAAATAAATTTACACAAAAAAACCAATTCTCTTCTTTGATTTATAAATATCATACTTATGAGAAATTCACTTTTCACAAACCTTAAAACACCACAAATTAAATAAGTAATTTACAATGTTCAAACTAATTTCCATAAGCTTATTAAAATCCATCAAAATTAATAAACCGTGGATAAGATCAAATAATCAACAATAAGGAACAAAATTTGTTACAGAAAAACATCCAGCTATCATTTGGGTTTTCTACTGGTCAACTAGTGCCAATCGGCTAGTTAAGCTTACCTATCGACTCCTAGGAACATACCTAGAGCAAACTGCTCTAGGTCAAACTCAAAATTGCCTATTCCCATCGAATGATCGACCTTGATTTATTCCGGCAAGTTGCAGAACATAGTAGAAACCTTATCAAGTCCTACTATTGACTTGAACTCAAGAATTTCATATTTATATGCAGTATATGTGTTTATTTAAAACCAAAATCAGCAAGTTCACTATTTTCTAAAAAAAATTATACAGTCAACTTCATTTATTTAGGAGTCAACTTAAGGTTTTAGTCTAATACAGAGGCATAACAACATATAGATATAGATTATGTGAGTATGATAACTCGCTTTAGATTAATATGAAGAAGTAAGCTAAATTTGATGAAGCTCAAATAACTAATCTTTTCTCTAAAACTCTTACTCTAACTCTCCTTCTTCAATTATCTAAAAATCAAAACAACCCCTTTAATTTTAGAATTAGGGATACTAAACAATTATTCAAAACCCTAAATTGAGTACAAAAGAAGATAGAATAGAGATAAAGGAGTTCATACCTTATCTCCTTAGAATTTGTAGAATTTTCTTTGATTTCCTATAATAAATTCTAGGGCTGAATGATTTTCTTCTTTTAAGCTTTGTTTTCATGAAGATAAGAAAGATGGAAATAATGACATATGGGAGTTGGTTTAGGATTTTTACTAAGGGATTAGGTTTAGAAATGTACAAGTTATTTACTTAAGCTAAAGAATTACAAATTTAGGTTAGGTTAATGGGCTAAAGGCGTTCGGCCCTAAACAAAATAAAATCAAGTTTCTTTTATTTCATTTTACCTAGTTATTCTTAACAAAGTCTTTAAAAAAGTCCTAAACCAAAGAAAATTCAAATTCTTATTTGGAAATTTTATTTCTTATTTTTAAATTCGACTTCTATTGCCATTATAAAAATATTATCTAAATTTAAAATAAACTTCTCTTTTTAAAATTAATAAATTCAAATCAATTATTCTGATTTAAATTTAACTACTCAATTAAATCTTTAAATTCATAATTAAAAATTAATAATCAATTATCAATTAGATAATTATTAACAGGGTTGTTATAGCAACTTTGGACAGTCGAAAACTTCTTTGTTGGTATAGAGATTTGAATCTAAGTGGTTTTGTAAAAATATAAAAGCTGAGTTTTTGTAGCTCTTGAATATAATATATGGTAAGGATTTAAAGAAGTTTAAATTTTTGTTAAATATCTATGTTAAGTAAAATGTATAGAAATGTTTTGTATATACTCTTAGGATGTAGTGGAGTATTATGAGAGTATGAACTTTAGTTATATAATGTTTAATAACTTGAAGTGAAATTTTATGAAATGATTCATAAGTGATTTTAGTATCAAGAAATACTATAAGTGAAAATGAGTGTGAATTAAAATGAAAAGTAATTGGAGTAGTTAAGAAACCAATTGAATAGAGTACAAAGTTGTACATAGATGATTTCATTCGCATGATATGGTCCTTAAGTTTTCTCTCATAGTATATGGTTATGTAAGGAAAACGAAGGTTTCTAATAATGGAACATGATTGGAGTCCGCATTAGAGAGGTCGGGTGAGATGTACTAGTTCAAAAGTGAAATTTATGTGATCAAGCGAGTGATTAGATTAGAGATTACGTACGAATAGTCTATGTGCATCGTATAGGCTTTCGTAGTGTTAGTATGCCTTGTTTTGTTGGTTTGTGGAGAGTTTGGGGATGACTCTTTGAATTTGTTCTAAGATAGCATGAGTAATGGACTAAGTAATAACCTGAGGATGTTTGAGCATAAGGTAACACTTGATGGATTATTTGTCATCCTTGTGCAACGAGAAGGTTTTTGAACCTGGAAGAACCATAGGCTATGGTTGCTAGAGATTGTAATACTATTCAGTATTAAGGTGTGATTGTTTCTTTGGTCGTCGATGATTGCAATAACATGAGGTATTAGTGTGTGATTCTTGTTTTGTTGCTCTTGTCAATATTTTAAGGATAAAATAATCTAAGGAGAAAGAATTTAACGACCGAGAATTTTAAACCTTTTTTTATTTAAATATTAGAATTATTTAAATATTTAGATCTGGGATTTAATGTAGCAAAATTTATTTAATAAGCCTATTTAACTCCTTTTAAATAATACTGATAATGGTAAGCTTTTATTTAATAATTAATGTGATTAAACTTGTTTTGAAAATAATTATTTTTAATAACATGTGAAATTACCATCTCGAGGCATGGTCTTGGATTTTAATGAAACTAGTGTCATCAGGATTGGAATATTGAGTAGATGTACGTCAACGAGTTTCATGACGATCTAATGCACTATGTAGTTTGCGAGCTCAAAATGCACGGCGATTAAAAAGAGAAACTAAAATAATAATATAATTTTATTATATAAACAACATCTATAACCCTCTCCTACACCATTACATTTCTTCCTCTCTCTTCTTTTTCATTTACCAATAAACAAATTATAACTGCTTTCTTCCCTAAATTCTTCCTTGATTTACAAGCGAAGAGAGAAGCTAGCATTGGGAACTAGTACTGATGAGGGCTTCAAATCCATATGTGTTTTGGCACGTGTAGGGGTGATTGAGGATGGGCAATGTGTAGTGGCCGTGTCTAGGGTTTCAATTTGGAGAGGGTTGGAGAGTCGATTGAGAAAACAGAATTAGGGCAAAGTGCTACTAGTGTGGACATGAGTGGATATGAGCAAGATGGTGAGGTGCAGGTACCTATATAAAAGCATGACCTATGGCTTATGGTAACTTGATCTTTTGGTCGCTATTCTATGGAGAAGGTCGAGCTTCACAAATATGGAGTAGTTGCGACAAGCACGCATAGAGATCAACTCTGTTGATGCTTTGACGTTCTCTGGTGGTTCGAGGTAGCAGGGATGTGTGGAAATGTGCACCGCAAAGGGTACCAATCCATGTGCATGTACAGGAATTCAATTTTTGAAAAAAAGATTGTTTGGAGGTTTAATAAAATAATTAGTAAATTGGTTAGTAAATTAGTTATTTGATTAATCCAAATCTTATTGAACCCATAACTTCTGCATATAATGTCCAATCGAGACGTTGTCTTCGCCATTACATTCATGATGGGAATTTCTATTTCTTGGATTAGTTTAGGCTTGGGTGAGTTTAATCACCAGTTGATTTATATATTGTTGTGATATAATGTTTGTTGTGCAAAATATAAATTAAAATAGATAACAATGCATGTTATTATTTTTAGACCCCACCTTGCATTGGAAAGCAAGTTACAACATTATATGTAGTATATTCTCTCTTATGACCCTCTAAAACATGTATCATGGCATGTACTTGTTTACATATTCGATATTGTTGTTTGATAACGTTGGAAAGCATCTGTGAAAGGTTGAAGTGAAATGGTCATAATGAATGCACTTTGAAATCACATGTATTTCACACTTGTTAATTGGTAAAAATGCAATTATATTATGGAAATATATATATATAGGGTTGTTCAATACACATTTTTTGAGTGTGTTTGACCTAAATGAATTGGTTTGGGAAGTTGTTGAATTGTGAAATAAAGTTTTGTGTTGAAAATCCTAGTTTTAGTAAAGTAAAAAGGGCTTTTACTTTAGATATTTTTCCAAATCCTTTAAAGTAGTTTTGTGAAAATTTATTAAAATAATTTAGAAATAATTTGAAGTTTAAATATGTTTATATAATTGTTTATGAATTTTTAAAGTAAAGAATTTTAAATTATAAAAGAGAGAAGGTGTGACGCCCCACCTCTATACCCACGCTAGCCAAGAACATTACGAAGTAATGCTGTCAACTAGCACGGAGAATAAGGCTGTTGAGGAGCGACCATCCGTGTAATTGCTTTGTGCGAGCATCGATATGTCAGATAGTATAACATGCAATTCTTTTCAAGTGGAAATCCGACATGCCGACACAAACTCAAAGCTACTACACAGTGGCTATAATATCTTCGGAAACAAATACAGAAATAAACATAACATAAATCAGTCACAGATAATTCATATCACAAAGGCGGAAGAAGATATGAATATATAACTAACACGTGAAAGTGTATATCAGAGTAGTGGTCAAAAAGATCCACAATAATACAAAAGAATAGCAACACGTGCTATACAAAAGAATACATCTATGAGTCCACATCTCAAGTGTATACAACAAAATAAACTACTAATCTAAGTAGTTAGCCAAAAGTCAGATGATGGTCCGATAAGGAGTCAAGCAGAAGCACCTGTAAAATCTCAGTCTGACCTGAGTATTATTTAAGAAGAAAATAATAAACGGATCAGTCTAGCTATAATTATCAGATGAAGTGATATATAATAAGAGATATGACATAAACATATAATAATCACAATGCCAAGCTGTGATAAATAAGTAATTGAAAATCAACAAGAGATTAATCAATATCACAATAATCTACTCAAGATAAAAAGGAATGTCATACTCCTAATTTCATTCACCAAGCCACAATAAATGACATATACATCAATGCCCATCGTAAAAGTTGGTGAAACATAAATTCCAGAAATAAACACACGAAATCCAGAAATCACAATAAAAAGGAACAACGACGTCGTACATCGGGACATCCGATGAACCAAATCACAATAAAAAGGATGGCCAATACCACAAAAATACTGAACATCGACGCACCTAGAAAGACACGCCCCATGTACAGTCGAACATCGACGCACCTAGAAAGATACGCCCCATGCTCTAGCATCGACGCACCTAGAAAGATACACCCCATTCACAAATAAACATCGATGCATCTAGAAAGATACACCCCATGTAATGTCTAACACCGATGCACCTAGAAAGATACACCCCATGCTAATTCGAACATCGACGCACCTAGAAAGATACGCCCCATGCATAGACGAACATCGACGCACCTAGAAAGATACGCCCCATGTCCCGACTTATTGAGCCGATTGCTCCACGAAGTAAATAAACATCGATGCACCTAGAAAGATACACCCCATGCATAAATAAACATCGATGCACCTAGAAAGGTACACCCCATGTAATAATAAAACATTGACGCACCTAGAAAGGTACGACCCATGTGAGAAATGAGACGAAGCTCAATAAAATGAGGAACAGTCCTCCACATAAACAAAGAGACATCGCACATTGCTAGTCTAAACCAAAAAGATGATCGTCATGATCAACGAGAAGTGTCAATTACAATAAGCTAGTAAATATATGAGCTTAGCTTCATGTCCCATAACCACTAGCTTAACTTAAGTATTTACGAACAAATTGTATATCTCCACTAGAAAATTGTCACAAGAGTTTCAATCGAACAAGTCCAAGAATTAACCAACAAAATGAACGCAAGCGTTTCATACCACTTGTTTTACTAAGTCGTTTAATTAGATTTCTCATACGAGTGAGGTAAAGGTTTGTATATACTAATAGATTGGAAATCGGTTTGAGAAAACGAGCTTTGTAATAAAATAGTGTTGAAATCATTTGAAGAAAGAGTTTTGATATTTACTACTAGTATAGAAAACCTTTATATTTTAAAGTGACAAATCATAGAAGTGATTGTAGAAACAATCGGGCATAAAAATTCACATTCGAAGACGTGAATAAAATCCAAAGAAATCGATATAAAATCCATCAAAGTGGATATATCTAAAATTCCCAAAGAAAAGGTCATCAAAGTCGATAATAAATGACAACAACAAAAAGGAGACAACACGAATCGATTAAAGTTGGATATTCAAACGAATTAGCAATATAGGCTAATCTGGCAAATAGTAGCAGGTCGGTCGACCGGACTCCCTGAGTCGGTCGACCGAACCAGGGGTTGGAAACTTCTCGGGCATCAGGTCGGTCGACCGAACCAGGGGGGTCGGTCGGCCGAACCAGAAACAGAGAAGTGCATAGCACATTTGGAAGCAGGTCGGTCGGCCGGCTCTCAGGGCTCGGTCGGCCGGACCTGTTTCCAGCCTCTTCCCTGCCTATTACAAATGAGGTTCAATCTTGACCAAAATTGCATTCGCACGAGCAATGGCGCTAAGGGTTTATGCCAATCGACTACCCGGCCCTATATGCTCCTCGATGCATCACCAAAAACATGTTCAAACATCAAAGTTAGGATTTTTAACGAATTGAACTCAAAACACTAAAAATTGGAATATTCACAAAAGCAATCCAAATCAAAATCAAATGCACATGAATAAGTGTTAGGAATTCATACCTAACAATAGAAGAGAATTATAAGCATAGATGTGAGATTAAAAATCTCACCTTTGAATCCGAAAACAATGAATGAGAAGCTTGAAGACGAAGGGAATCAACCACACTTCAATCTCAACAATAGAAGCTTGAATCTAAGCTTAAAAGAGAAACATTTCCTAAATTAGGTTTAGGAATTTTCTGAAATTGGAAGGAGAAATGTTTGGAGAAGAAGAAGGAGATGCTTACCAATGGGTTCTCTTGAATTTGGAGCTAGAAGTTGAGCTAGCAAGAGGAACTTGGGCTTGGAGTTTTAATTTCCACTTCCACTCTCCTTTAACATAAAAGCTTTGAGTATTAGGAAATAGAAAAGAAGTGAATGAAGAGGAGAGGGTTGGAACTGAGTTAAGTGGGGTTAATGGGCTCAACCCAAACCCAAGCCCTAAGTAAAAAGTAGCAAAAATCAACTTTCTCCAAACATATCGAAGCTTATACTCAAAATGGTCGCAAACGTCATTTTGAACTCAATGGGGGTGGTCTCGAGTCCCAATTCGACCGTTTGCAAAAAGTAGCTTTTTGGACTAAAATCCGACTAACGATAAAATATTTAAATAAAATATTTAAATATAAAATCGATAAATATGCGGGTTGTTACAGACTCCTCTCCTTAAAGAAATTGCGTCCTCGCAATAATTAAGAAGGAAATATAAGAAGTAACAACCATAGAAGCATATTAACACAAAAGAAAATTTGAATCAAGAAGTTCACCATAAAGAGCACGAAGGAGCAAATCCGAAAGTTTTCGTTCGATGAATTCTCAAGATTTCACATGAGAAATCCTTAGGATTTGAGAACCATTGAACTTCTATCAAAAAGAATATCTTTATATCGAAGGCGCTCAACCTCCAAGGCAATGATGCGAATAGAATGTTGCTCAAAAGTCAAATTTGGTGAAACTTCAATCCCTCAATAACACCGGCTCAAGAATAAAAACCGGAAACGTAAAAGCATTTCCGTAGTTAAAAGACGTGGAAAACGTCAAGAATAGCAGAAAGTTGAGCCGATGCAACGGCGTAGTACAAATACGGTACACCCGAGAAACTAGAAACTCGAATAATTTGGAACACCGACGTAGTACAAAGACGGTACGTCCAATGAACCAAAAAGCCAAGTCATTGATGTAGTGCAAACGGTACATCCAATGAATCAAAAAGCGAAGACATTGATGTAGTACAAACGGTACATCCAATGAATCAAACAACAAAGTCATTGATGTAGTACAAACGGTACATCCAATGAATCAAAGACACTGATGTAGTACAAACGGTACATCCAATGAATCAAAAGCAAAGACATTGATGTAGTACAAACGGTACATCCAATGAATAAAAAGCAAAGACATTGATGTAGTACAAACGGTACATCCAATGAATCAAACAGCAAAGTCATTGACGTAGTACAAACGGTACATCCAATGAATCAAAGACACTGATGTAGTACAAACGGTACATCCAATGAATCAAAAGCAAAGACATTGATGCAGTACAAATGGTACATCCAATGAATCAAACAGCAAAGTCATTGATGTAGTACAAACGGTACATCCAATGAATCAAAGACACTGATGTAGTACAAACGGTACATCCAATGAATCAAAAGCAAAGACATTGATGTAGTACAAACGGTACATCCAATAAATCAAAAGCAAAGACATTGATGCAGTACAAACGGTACATCCAATGAATCAAACAGCAAAGTCATTGATGTAGTACAAATGGTACATCCAATGAATCAAACCTCAAATAATTCGGAACACCGACGCAGTACAAAAATGGTACGTCCAATGAACCGAAGCCCGAATGATTTCGGAACACCGACATAGTACAAAAACGGTACGTCCAATGAACCGAACACAATAAAAGGACATCGGACGCTAGTCCATAAAAGGAATGAGATAAGGCTCAATAAAACGAAGTATATCAAAACGTTCGATGAACTTGATAAAAAGATAATTCCATTCAGACATCATCAAAGAATCAACACTTGTTGCCTACGGCAAAGCGCATTGGCAACACGATTTCCCTTCCAGGAATAAAAAGAATATCAAGATCATAAGATGTCAGGAACTTGAGTCAACATGGATTTCCATATGAGAAAATAATTATTCCAAAGATTTATGATTGAGGTAGAGAACAATTTCTCATCCAAATATGATGATGCCAAATTCCAAAAGTAAAAAACAATAGCCGAGAGCACTAGATCATGAGTGGTATATCTAGTCTCGATAGGCTATAATGATTTAGAAGCACAAGTGATAGCACGTTCTCCTTTGCAAGGGAATGACATCCAAACCAATACGACTAGTATCGGTACAAATAGCAAAATCTTGGTTCCCCTTCAGGAATCACAAGAATAAGAGTATCGAAAAGAAGGAATCTCTTTTAAATAATCTCCTTTCCTGAAAAGTTAAAACTTTCAAAATTACATTTATCTTTATGTAATAATCTTTCTACAAAAATTTACATTTTTATAAGTCAATACATCGTGTCTGACTGTCTCATCAAAGCGTTTAGGAGATTCCTATCGATAACGTTGATCAAGCGCATAGACCAGAATTCTTAAAACACTCAACGGGCAATACAATCACAAAATCATCTTTTATAGGATAAATAAATCTCTTAAAAAGTTTTAAGAATATTCTTTGTTCGTTTCAAGAACAAAATCCAGTTTTACTTATAAATAAATCTTATGAAAAAGATTTGCAAAATTTTAAATTACTATTTTCATCCAAAATCAGTAAATACAAGAATAGTCTCATCGAAATATTCATAGAATATTCGATTTATAAAATGGATGAAATAAGCTGGACCATTTGAATGACATAATAAGTCATTCATAAGAATCATAACGAGTGCGGAATGCGGTAAGTGGAATGCTAATTTCCGCAACTGGTAGCAAACGAAAACCGGTGGTAAAGTCAAACTGAAAAGAGCTTAACACCACACAAAAGATTTCTTAGGTGATAATCCTAAGACAAACTCAAAAATACCGGAAAATTTCTCTAACTACATGAATGAGAGAAATAACACTTTCCTTACAAGTGGGCTTTAAGGAACAAAATGATGCCATCAAATTGGAATCAAAATCACAAAGGAAAAACAGAAATCTGCTTAACAGATTGAAAATGTCGAAAATGAATAGTCCACTCGAAAAATAGGATATGGGCTTCACAATGATTAAGCCGATCCTTTCAAAAAATCAATTCCGAAGCCTAAGTAAAAATATCGGCTCGGAAAGAAAAGTCTCATAAAATAATTTTGACATTAATAAAAAGCAAATTGAGTGTTGCGGATCTACCATCCGGATTCACAATCCTCAAAGAAGTCATCAAGCCCAAAATATTCAAAGAAAAAGAATCGACAAGTTCTTCTGATATAAAATAGTGAGATAGAACCCATATCCAAAAGAACTCGAATAAGAAGATCACGAAATAAAACAATGCCATCAAGGATTGAGTGAAAAGTACCTTGACCAAGAGAAGAGTTGCTAGGGGCTTGCACAATATTTAGCTTTCTCATGTCCTTGTTCAAAAGTTTGGGACATGCAGATAAAAGATGACCCGGTTTCTTACAATAGCGACAAGAATGGGGTTTTGGACACATATTCGCATAGTGTTTCATAGAATTACAATTGTAGCATCCTCCACGATTAGGGATTGGAGTCTTTGCTACAAAAGTAGTTTGCTTCACTCTCTTATTGGGATCAAGGCTCTTGAACTTAATATGCCTCTTCTTGGAAGTCCCAATATCACAAACACTTCCTTTACCAACCTCTCCATGAAGAAGAGTAACATCCACAAGCTGATTGAAAGAAACTTCAAGTTTCAAAGGTAGAACCATTTCGGGGTTCTTACTCAAAGCATAGATAAACTCTTGATTCTTTACAAGATCCAAAAGTTGTTGAGCAGACATGAATACTCCATCCTGGGGAGTAGCACTAGATTGACCGGCGCTGGGACGGCCAGGTCTAACCATTTCTCTTCTTTAAGAAAGAAAGAAAGAAGAAGAAAAAGTTATTCTCAAGATAAATATCAAGCAATCTTGATAGATAAAACAAGGAATCATAAAGGAAAATAGGATGAATCGGTACGAAGACTCGAATAAAATCCTAAAGCACGACTCCTAAGAAAGACTTAGGACGATGATCCTTGTTATAATATTCCATATTGTTCCGAATTGGCTCCGATACCAAGCTGTGACGCCCCACCTCTATACCCACGCTAGCCAAGAACATTACGAAGTAATGCTGTCAACTAGCACGGAGAATAAGGCTGTTGAGGAGCGACCATCCGTGTAATTGCTTTGTGCGAGCATCGATATGTCAGATAGTATAGCATGAAATTCTTTTCAAGTGGAAATCCGACATGCCGACACAAACTCAAAGATACTACACAGTGGCTATAATATCTTCGGAAACAAATACAGAAATAAACATAACATAAATCAGTCACAGATAATTCATATCACAAAGGCGGAAGAAGATATGAATATATAACTAACACGTGAAAGTGTATATCAGAGTAGTGGTCAAAAAGATCCACAATAATACAAAAGAATAGCAGCACGTGCTATACAAAAGAATACATCTATGAGTCCACATCTCAAGTGTATACAACAAAATAAACTACTAATCTAAGTAGTTAGCCAAAAGTCAGATGATGGTCCGATAAGGAGTCAAGCAAAAGCACCTGTAAAATCTCAGTCTGACCCGAGTATAATTTAAGAAGAAAATAATAAACGGATCAGTCTAGCTATAATTATCAGATGAAGTGATATATAATAAGAGATATGACATAAACATATAATAATCACAATGCCAAGCTGTGATAAATAAGTAGTTGAAAATCAACAAGAGATTAATCAATATCACAATAATCTACTCAAGATAAAAAGGAATGTCATACTCCTAATTTCATTCACCAAGCCACAATAAATGACATATACATCAATACCCATCATAAAAGTTGGTGAAACATAAATTCCAGAAATCAACACACGAAATCCAGAAATCACAATAAAAAGGAACAACGACGTCGTATAGCGGGACATCCGATGAACCGAATCACAATAAAAAGGATGGCCAATCCCACAAAAATATTGGACATCGACGCACCTAGAAAGACACGCCCCATGTACAGTCGAACATCGACGCACCTAGAAAGATACGCCCCATGCTCTAGCATCGACGCACCTAGAAAGATACGCCCCATTCACAAATAAACATCGATGCACCTAGAAAGATACACCCCATGTAATGTCTAACACCGATGCACCTAGAAAGATACACCCCATGCTAAGTCGAACATCGACGCACCTAGAAAGATACGCCCCATGCATAGACGAACATCGACGCACCTAGAAAGATACGCCCCATGTCCCGACTTATTGAGCCGATTGCTCCACGAAGTAAATAAACATCGATGCACCTAGAAAGATACACCCCATGCATAAATAAACATCGATGCACCTAGAAAGGTACACCCCATGTAATAATAAAACATTGACGCACCTAGAAAGGTACGACCCATGTGAGAAATGAGACGAAGCTCAATAAAATGAGGAACAGTCCTCCACATAAACAAAGAGACATCGCACATTGCTAGTCTAAACCACAATGATGATCGTCATGATCAACGAGAAGTGTCAATTACAATAAGCTAGTAAATATATGAGCTTAGCTTCATGTCCCATAACCACTAGCTTAACTTAAATATTTACGAACAAATTGTAGATCTCCACTAGAAAATTGTCACAAGAGTTTCAATCGAACAAGTCCAAGAATTAACCAACAAAGTGAACGCAAGCGTTTCATACCACTTGTTTTACTAAGTCGTTTAATTAGATTTCTCATACGAGTGAGGTAAAGGTTTGTATATACTAATAGATTGGAAATCGGTTTGAGAAAACGAGCTTTGTAATAAAATAGTGTTGAAATCATTTGAAGAAAGAGTTTTGATATTTACTACTAGTATAGAAAACCTTTATATTTTAAAGTGACAAATCATAGAAGTGATTGTAGAAACAATCGGGCATAAAAATTCACATTCAAATACGTGAATAAAATCCAAAGAAATCGATATAAAATCCATCAAAGTGGATATATCTAAAATTCCCAAAGAAAAGGTCATCAAAGTCGATAATAAATGACAACAACAAAAGGGAGACAACACGAATCGATTAAAGTTGGATATTCAAACGAATTAGCAATATTGGCTAATCTGGCAAATAGTAGCAGGTCGGTCGACCGGACTCCCTGAGTCGGTCGACCGAACCAGGGGTTGGAAACTTCTCGGGCATCAGGTCGGTCGACCGAACCAGGGGGTCGGTCGGCCGAACCAGAAACAGAGAAGTGCATAGCACATTTGGAAGCAGGTCGGTCGGCCGGCTCTCAGGGCTCGGTCGGCCGGACCTGTTTCCAGCCTCTTCCCTGCCTATTACAAATGAGGTTCAATCTTGACCAAAATTGCATTTGCACGAGCAACGGCGCTAAGGGTTTATGCCAATCGACTACCCGGCCCTATATGCTCCTCGATGCATCACCAAAAACATGTTCAAACATCAAAGTTAGGATTTTTAACGAATTGAACTCAAAACACTAAAAATTGGAATATTCACAAAAGCAATCCAAATGAAAATCAAATGCACATGAATAAGTGTTAGGAATTCATATCTAACAATAGAAGAGAATTATAAGCATAGATGCGAGATTAAAAATCTCACCTTTGAATCCGAAAACAATGAATGAGAAGCTTGAAGACGAAGGGAATCAACCACACTTCAATCTCAACAATAGAAGCTTGAATCTAAGCTTAAAAGAGAAACATTTCCTAAATTAGGTTTAGGAATTTTCTGAAATTGGAAGGAGAAATGTTTGGAGAAGAAGAAGGAGATGCTTACCAATGGGTTCTCTTGAATTTGGAGCTAGAAGTTGAGCTAGCAAGAGGAACTAGGGCTTGGAGTTTTAATTTCCACTTCCACTCTCCATTAACATAAAATCTTTGAGTATTAGGAAATAGAAAAGAAGTGAATGAAGAGGAGAGGGTTGGAACTGAGTTAAGTGGGGTTAATGGGCTCAGCCCAAACCAAAGCCCTAAGTAAAAAGTAGCAAAAATCAACTTTCTCCAAACATATCGAAGCTTATACTCAAAAAGGTCGCAAACGTCATTTTGAACTCAATGGGGGTGGTCTCGAGTCCCAATTTGACCGTTTGCAAAAAGTAGCTTTTCGGACTAAAATCCGACTAACGATAAAATATTTAAATATAAAATCGATAAATATGCGGGTTGTTACAGAAGGGGTTTATAGTAACAATATTTGAGTGACATTTGTTTCTAACCTCTTTGACTATGTTTTAAGTAAGTAAATTTTATTATTGATTTGTGAATATACTTATACCATTGAGATAAGTACATGAATACTTTTGAGAATATTGAAATGTGTATAAATGAATGGTGAAGTTTTAGTTAAAAAGCGAGGTTTAATTACTTAGTGAAGTTTTAATTAATAAAAGAAGTTTTATTGGATAAAAAGGAGTTTCATTAATAATAGAGGTTTTATATTAAAGGATTAATCAAATAAAAAAGAGGATTAGAAGTTGTTCATTTGACTTGATCGGGCTTTTGTGTGTGTCGATCATGATTGGTGTGTTACTTGTTATGGAATTATGCAGGACTTAGTTTCCCTCATGCAATCATTCTCATTATTGTTGAAATTGACGAAAATATAACTCTATAAATATTTAGAAAACCACGAGAATTATATGGTATAGTTATCTTCGGTGATGCTATGTTGTACGTGTAAATTTGTTTATCTCTTCTACGACAAATGATAAGGAAATTTGACCCCGTCTGGTTAGGGTGATCTCTGCTCTTATGAATTGTCTGTGTAACTCCAAAAGAACCGGGGTTGAGTTTACCAAAAATCGGTTGAATTGTTTGGAGCGCTGGGTAAGTGGGGGAGTGTACTTATATGAGATGACTCAAAATTGTAATCACTCCAAAACCATATATGTGTTCAATGCTTCAGAAGAGGTTCGTGATTGGTTTGATATACTGGGATTTATGTGGAGATTCGAGATCTGTTTGACATGCTCAAACCCATATAGTTGTTCGTGGTCTATTCAAGATGTAGGAATACATGTGTGATTTCAAAATATGTTGAGATATGAAAATCCATGTGTGATTCCAAGATCCATTGAAATATGGGAATCCATGTGTGCTTTTGAGATCTGTTCGAGTCGTGACTCTTGTGCTAGAATTGCAAATATAGCTATAACGACCCAGAATTTCACTACTTTAATTTGCGAATATTTAATTACATTTAAATATTATAATAATTGGTTTTATAATTAAAATTAAACCATTTTAAATAATCGACAATGATGGTGAAATAGTTTTCAAAATTAGTTTACAAAAATATATAGTTCGATAGAAAATAGAAAATGTGACCGTAATTTATTTTCTAGATTTTCAGCTTTTCATCAGCTAACATTATCGAAAAGGCCATAATTACATTTATAAATTGCTTAAGATATGTTTGAATGAATTTGAATATATATATATATAAACTTCAGTGAATGTATATAATATAAAGTAATATTTTATATAAAAAGGTGTGTGTGTATATATGACTAGAAAATGATACCTTCCCGACATAAGTACACTTTGCATTAAATATATTGGTTTTGGGAATGATGAGGGTAGACAACGTGGGGGCGGATTTGCATGGTTAGGTGGAAGGGATGATGAAATGGCATTCAATGTGTGGAGGGTAAGGTAAGAGGGCATTTTGGTAAATTTGTATATGCACGTATATATAACAAATTCCAAAAAAAAATATTTCCCATTCCATTTTCATGTTGTGAAGTTCCTTAAAGCTCTTAGAAAAATTTAATGGCTTCCAAAATGATTTTTCATGTTTTAAATTTTCAAAGTTTATTTTGTTTAAATGTTTCAAAACTTGTTTAAACCCCCATTTTTCAATTTCAACACTCCTCCTTCCAAAACAAGCCTTCTGTGAGAATTGTGGATTACGGATCTTAAGGCTAGGATCAACACTAGAGGGGGGTGAATAGTGTTAATAAAGAATTACTAAATCTTTTCGATTTATGTTAATTTGGACACCGATGTATGCAATATACAGACACAGATATGATCACAAAAACAAACACTGATGCAGAAATAAAATAAAAGCAGTAAAGGAAAGAACACACCGGATTTTATACTGGTTCGGAGTTACCCTACATCCAGTCCCGCAACACAAGCACGGATTTCCTTTCAAAAGCAATTGTACAATTACACCCTCGGTTTCAAGGCTACGAGGTACACCCTCTAGAATTTTGATCCTCTGGGTAGAGATACTTGATTTTCGGGCCACAATTTTACCCAATTGATTTACCAAGGCTACAATCACACCTTTTCTTTCTTGATTGATTTTCAAGGCTACAATCACACCTTTTCTCGCTCAATAGATTATAAAGAAGTCTATAACTCTGAATAGCACTGAGAATCTTGTAGAGAGAGTGATAGAGAATCAAACTAGAAGTAATCGAGTTCGATTCAATGTTGATTTCGGCATAGTAATGATAAGAATATGTATTAAGAAAAGTGGAAGAAGAAAAGGAGTGAAAAACCAGAAAATCTGATGTGAAATTCGTTGAAACTAACCCCTATTTATAGAAGAACAATAGCCATGTCCATTCGTGAAGAGTTATGGCGAATAGACACTTCTTTTGAAATTTAAATTTTGAACTCAACTGACACCATGTCGACTTGGGGTATATAGGCATGTCGACATCCCAAAGCATTTTTTGATATTTTGATTTTCTTTGAAAATAACCTTTATCTTATATTAAAACTAATTTAAACTTTATAAATATACTTGAATATAGTTAAAATTCATAAGTAAATATAGAGAATAATATATATAGAATTTAACTCTAATTTTATATTTTAAATCTAAGTATAAATATTTAAAAGTTAAATATATTATATTAAAAGACATTTTAAAATCAGGAGAATTTGACTTTGAAATTAAAGATAATTTTGAGGCTAAAAATATTTAAAATCAGGATAGAGGGTTTTGAATCTTTTTAAAAGGAAAGTTTTGAAAACATTTTTGAAAACAGGATATAATTTTGAAAAATTATTTTGAATAAAAAGTTAGCGGATAGAAAACAATGTTCCACTAGATTTTTCGTAGGTTCCATCCTACTTAGGGTTCCATCTCTTTAACAGGCTCGAAGTGGATTCCATTCCACGAATAAATTGGATTTTAAGATGCCAGTGCTTTTCTATGAGTTTTAACAAAATTCCTAATAATAAAAATACTTAACTTTCAAATCTTGAACTTTTGATAATCTTGATACTCATGAGTCTTCTATCTTGATATCTTGAATCTATATACTGTACAGTCTTCTTTCTTAGTACCTACATGGTTAAATCCTGCATATACATGTGTATCTAAACTTATAATGTTAGTATTTATATTTTATAATCTATTCTAAGGTTGTTGTCATCAAAACCATCATTTCACGGACTAACACCTTCACCTCCCTTGTTTCATCTTGGTCATACCCTAACCACATCATACCCGAGTCATGCCTTAGCATGGACATGCCCAAAGTGCCATGGCCAAACCATATAAGCACTTAGGCCGAGCCTATCTCGAGGTACAAGTTTCAAAGATCAAGTTTGAAAAACGGAAAAAGGTTTTCAAATGGTTTTGCAAAATTATGGTGAGTAAACTACTTGGTTACAAATTAAAGTTTTAAGATTTATTATGTCGAAAAGTTTTGTTATTATATGTGGTTATTGATTATGTTAAAAGTTTGATTCAACAATGTTGTATGTTATATATCTAGATGTTTGGATGACATATTATATTGAGTTGATATTGGAATTTGGATGTTGTTTATGTATGTAAAGTTATAGATTTGATTTATGTATGTGTTGTGGTATGTGTGTTTGTCAATGGATACGGTATATGTTGTATACTAAAAGAAAGGTTAGCATCTTGGTTTGGGTTAGCAATAAAAAATCCTTATGTGAAAACCATGGGTTTAGTTTAAATTCAAAATCATTTTCAAAATTTTCAAACTTGGTTTTAGTTTTTAAACACTTGCTTACGTTTTGAAAAGTTAGTAAGCATTAAGGTGTTAAGCTTTAAAAACGAAGGTTAAGGACAATTTTTTTAGTAATGACATCCATAGCGATAGTCACTACGGATGTAGTCGCTTAAAATCCGATTTTTACAAAAAATAGTTTTCATAATTAAAATTTTTTTTAAAATGTTTTATAAACTTAATAAAAATGCTTTAGAAAGCTAATTAATTTTTAAATATATTAATTATTAATTAATTAATTAATTAAGTTTAGTAATTAATAATTAATTAAGATTAAACATGGTTTATTAATTTTAATTAATTGAAATTAGTACTAATTAATTATATTTTTTAAATTTAAGGTTAATTTTAATTAATTATTAAGTAAATTAAAATTTTAAATTATTACGAGTTAAGTATATAATTTATTTCAAATAATAATTAATTAAATAAAGGGTTTAATTATTAATTAATTACTAATTAAGTTAAGTTTATGTTAAGGATTTAATTAAAAACTTATTTAAGATTTAATTATTTTAACTAAAGGTTTAATTTGTTATTTAATTTTTTAATTAAAGATTAATTTATTAATTAATTTAGAATTTCTAATATTTAGTTATTAATAAAAGTTTAAATTACTATTTAATAATTAACATAGGATTACTTAGGGTTCACTTATTTATTTAATATTTAATTATTGTTTAATTGTTTATTTAAGTTTTAATTATTTCTAAATTAACAATTAAATTAAGTTAAAATTTAATTAACTCCAATTATGGTTTAACAAAGGGTTTGACTTGTACTTAATTATTTTAAAAGGAATTTTAAGCTTTAAATCCTTTGTTTTCCCAAGAATCAAACTGTTTTTAAAGGAACTTCTTTTCAAAGATGTTTTTGAACATAAGGGATTAAAGTGTAGATACTATTAAGTAGTCAAACAGCAGTGAATGAATTGTAATGTTGATTGATTTAATTGTTTAGACATATAATCGCATAATAAACCTTCATCCTACTAAAATGTAATTATTTGGTTGTGTGGATGTGTTTTAATAGAATAAATCCCATTTTGCTATTAATTGACTGAATCGCTTGGATTTCTATTTAGTAGGACAAATCATCATCTTGTTATTATGTTATTTGGACATGTATATGTTAATGAGTTTATATTGACATGTTATTACCTAATTTTCATATGAATTGAATTTAAAAATATGTTGACCTATGTAAATAACTGTTAAGTGACGTGGAATCAACCTCATGATTAGTAGCAAGTATCCTTGCACTCCAAAGAACTCTATCTTTGATTCATCATCTTTAAGTTGTTCCCAATTTAAACCTTATACCGATTCGAAGTGGTTTTTCGATAAGTCATGCTTATCTGATCCTAGTCTCTTCAATCAACAGTCGATAGTTTTTAAAACTAACCAAGATTTGATAGTCGATTATTCAACTATCAAGTAAACAAAAAAATCCAATTAGAGATTTAACTTCACATGGGAACACAACAAAATAAAGCATATAAGCAACCACTAAGCCTCTTTAATTAATTCTTTCATTAATTTAACTAATCCACAAATACTTGTATTAAGATACCATTTTCAGAAAATATATTCATAAACCGTTTCTACACCTTTCAATACTTGAAAAATATGCATATGCTTATCTCATCAGTATAGATTATTCACAAATCACCACACATTTCAATAGTTAAAAAGTGTATTCATATACTTACCTTAGGAGTATAAGCATATTCAACAAATTTTAAGATCAAAATTTAGTTCCATAAACATACTTAATTAGGTTAAATAAAAGTCATTTAAAAAATTGTTTATTGTAAACCCAAACTCATTTTTTGATATTAGTAAATAGATTGTATGGAAACTAGATCAAATATATTTAGCACCACTTCCTAATTTTAAAGTTTTACTATCCCTTGATTAACAATGTAGTCGGATAAGTTAGAAAACTATCCTTGGCTTAACATATATTCTTAATTCTCATAGATAGAGATGAGTTTTAATAACTTGGAATTTGGTGTTAAGTATAAAAAAAATCCTTTCCATACTACCAAAAGTTATAAAGATTATTTATGGAAATCAAATCTCGTTCCTTTTATAAAACTTCTTTCTATAAATCTCGTTTATATTTAAAAAGCTCCTTTTATAAATCTTATTTTTATTTATAAAACTCCTTTTTTTTTAATTTCTTTTCTATTTATAAAACTCCTTTTATAAGTCTCCTTTTATATTTATAAAACTCCTTTATATTAAAACTCCTGATTCTAATTCTCATGCACTTTCCATAAAACGATCATTCCATACAACACTATAAATTTGCGAATGTAATTTATTATTCTAATTTATCAAAATTATAACATTTCCCCTTTATAAAATCTCATTTATAAATCTGTTCTTTTATTTAAAAACACCATTTATAAATCTATCTTTCTATAAAATATTTTATATAAAGTGTTTCATATATATTTATCCTAAAATATTTTTTTGAGAGAAATGTGTGATTCTCTAAGGTAGAGGAGAGCACACATGTACATATATATATATATATCACCGAAAGACAAAGGAGCTACCAACATAACTGGCAGGTGACAAATCATTATGCAGTAAAGTCAAAGAAAACAAACACAGGGAACTTCTTAAATGAGCTTCGGTAAGGCCACCGCCTAATACATCTCAATATCGAACTCCGGCAAGGCTACTGCCTGATAATGAAGTGTTAGAGTACCCAAATGAGATCAATACAAAATTTCTACAAGCAGCTCCACTAGAGAAAGGATGCCTCACTGCAAATGCGGATGAATCAAAAAGAAAGCCTCCCTGCATAAGCGGATGATCAAAGGATGAACGTCTCACAACCAACGTGGGTGATCCATGGTGTGACTAAGTGCACAGATGAAATTAACAAGCAGCTCCACCAAAGAAAGATCATTTCACTACAATCGCGGAAGATCCAAAAAGAATGTCTCACTGCCAACACGGAAGATCCAGAATGAACGCTTTACTGCAATCCTGGCGACAGCAACCCTGAAAACCTGCAAAAAAAATAATCTAGCACTATATCTAGCCTAAACCTGTATCTGAAGATGGAACTATACAACAAATATAAGAATAATACACATATATATGTGTATAAATGAAATTTATATACATATATATGTATTAATGAAGTAAAAGGAATAAATCTAAAGCTAAAATTATAAGACAGTAAAGAAACCAAAATAAGAGACGGACTAAAAAAGGATCGAAGCTCATAAAGCAACATATTTATCTATTTTTTTTCTAAATTAACGACGAGATTTATTATCGTTTCTCGCATGTCTCCCGAAAGTCAGAGTCGGCGCGAATTCTCCCATTTTGTGACCTACCATACGATCTGTTATATAAATAGGTAAATGTTCCTTTCCATTATGAATAAAAAAGTGAAGATGGATACGAACGAGATATCCAGCAAAAAGAAGAAGGAAAAGGATTGAATAGAGGAACTAGTATCATCTTCTATACTGAGATATACCATGAGACCAACAAGTTAATTTGAGATCACGCTATCAACTTCTTGTCCTAAAAAAAATAATCTCGATCTATTATGCGCCTCTACATCTAGCATTGGGTAGACCTCATACAATAACTGTCCTAGTTCTACCGTATCTTTTGTTTCATTTTTTCTGGAACAATCACAAAAACTTTTTTGAGGTAGGAATTTGTTGAGCGAACCGCACTCCTTTGTATACGCCAGGAGTCCATTGATGAAAAGGGGCTGGGGAAAGCTTGAACCCAATTCCGACCGTGTCTTTATTATGGTTGTTTCATTCTGTCCCCACTCATGAAAGGGCAAGCTATACCATAGGTATTGCCATGCGAAGGGCTTTACTTGGAGAAATAGAAGGAACATGTATCTAATCAACCGACTTTATCGAGAAAGATTACTTTTTTAGGACAAGAAGTTGATAGCGAGATCTCAAATCAACTTGTTGGTCTCATTTACTTGCTTTGACGGAACCTGTCTCTAAAAGAAATGGAATGGAGCATTCCACTAAAAAATCTTTTTTTTTCACGAGGTATAACTAGCAGTTCCTATTTAGTTGTTGCGGAATTGACCATGGATCAATTCCCCCCTCTGTTACCTTTTGGGAGGCCTACGCCCCATAGAAACTGTCTACCTGAGACTGTCCCTTGGCCCGTAGGTCCTGACACAAGGTTAGAATTCTAGCTCTTCCAGAGTGGTATCTCACTGATGGCTCGGAAAGTATTCAAAATTGTACTGGAATAGAGTAATAAATCATTCTCATAATTGTATTTTGCAACTCAAATCTACGCATAATAGAAGATTCTTTCCAACTGGTCAAATAGGATTATTTTCTTCTAGAGATCTTTTACTTTTTTTTATCATGTGGGAGTTAGAATTAATTCCTGTTTACTTACTTTTGTCCAAGTGGGGAGGAAAGAAACATTTGTACTCGGCTACAAAGTTTATTTTGTACACTGCGGGGGGTTCCATTTTTCTCTTAATAGGAGTCCTAAGTATGGGTTTATATGGTTCCAATACCTCGGCGTAGATCCGAGGTAATCCCTTTTAAATAGCCCTATGTCTATTTATAACTAGCCAATTAAGAATTCCCAGATGATGTACTAGTAGTGCATCAAAGATGCAGTCATCGATTCTCCCGATAGACCACAATTAACGCGAGCAAACATATTAATGACGAGGAACACATTTTTGCTATGCTACTAATACTTGTACTTGCTCTGCTATTCTGCCCAAGCCTGGCTAAGGAAGAGTTACGGGGAGTAAAACACAAATATGCTAATTCAAGTATGGTTACTCTATGTAATTAAAATTCCATCAGGATAAAATAAATAATAGTATCAAAACTATACCGGTTTTCAAGACCGGAGCTAACAACCACTCAGCAACCTCTCCCAGAGGTAATCTCCATTTTATTCCTACGAATAGAACATGACCATATGAGATGATACACTCCACCAAATACGGATACTACTCCATGAGCTTTGACAATGTTGTTAATCAATTCCATGATAAGTACTGTTTTACCCACGCCGGCTCCCCCAAAGAGTCCAATTTTTCCTCCACGACGATACGGAGCTAAAAGATCCACCACTTTAATCCCTGTTTCTAGAAAGCACCAATTCAAATGGGATGGATTCAAAATGATGGTATTGCATGGGTTGGGATTATAAATCCTTCTATTTTCATCTATTAAACAGTATTTAAGTACTTCAAGTACTTGGAAAGTCGCTTTCAAATTATCAAGTATCCAATATTTGTTTACCAAGGTCTGATTCGAACAAATGTCGAAATTCTAAACTACCCATTATCCAATAAAATCCTAAAATTCCTAATAATAAACCAAAATCCCTGGTTGGATCATAGGTACGATGATTTACTTCACGGGCGAGGTCTCTGGTTCAAGTCCAGGATGGCCCAGCTGCGCCAGGGAAAAGAATAGAAGAAGCATCTGGCTCTCCTAGGGGGCAGTAACGAAAGGAAAGATTAATTGAGTGAGATCAATTAAATAAAAATGAAATAAAATAAGGCATTCATTATCTTTCATTTTTTACCTGGATTGGTATGCAAGACAAGGGTAAAAAAACTTTTCTTTACAATTGTAGTTCTTGTCGTGGTTTCGCTAGAATAAGTAATAATGAGATCACCATTTTAGGAGCTGCGTTGTGTCACCAGATCATGATTTTTCATATATAAATGTAACTAATGTATCTCCTTCAGAAAGGGTTTCTCCGTAATGTCCGTGAACAGTCGCTCTTGGAGTAGCCAAATACGGCTTAGCTGATCTTATAACTAAGCAATCAACATAAACGATTAAAATTTGACCAGATTTATTTATATGTGTCCCATATTTAACTAGACATAGATTTTCACAAATAAATTATCCAATGCTAATTATTGTGGATGTTTCATCACAATAATTGTGATGTAAAAAGCACCAATTCAAATGGGATGGCTTCAAAATGATGGTATTGCAAACCTAGAGCAATTGCATGATGAATCAAGAAATCTCCCGGACCTATTGTTAAGAAGAGTGAATTATTATTTTCATTAATAGCATTTAAAGTTGCCAGAGTACGATTAACCTCTGGATTTGAAATCACTGCTTATATACCTGGTATTGGCCATAATTTACAAGAACATTCTGTGCAAAAATATTATAGATGCAAGATACGCGAGGGAAGCCAATGCTTTCTTTTTTTTCATTTTTTCTGTGAATTGTTAATTAATTGCTTCATTTGTCAACTTTATCGTCTCACTTGCCGACCTTGGCCCCTGTAATTTTGGGGTCATATCTAGTATTCAGAGTTTGCCTCGATTTTGTACCGCTCTCGCGGCCCACACCGAAACAGTGCTTTACCCCTAGATGTCCAGTCAACTGCTGCGCCACGGGTCAAGAAAGATTGGATATGCACTCTACCATATCTATACAAATAGAATAGTCTATTTATACAAAATGGTAAAGAGGCCCCCTCTATGATTCGTGATCATAGAGATCCGTACAAACCAGAAACAAGATTTTTATCCTTACGACGAAAGTCCCTTTTTTGTCGGCTCCTATCCCGATGAGAGGAAACCAAAGCTCTCATTTTATGTTGAGTAGCGGTTCGGGTAAGTCTTCCCATAATAGGTCCTATTCTTCTACCCATTTCTGGGAGTCGATGAATATTCATAGCTATTACCTTGACACCAAAGAAGAGTTCGACCCAATGCTTCATTTCTGTCCTAGTTGATCCTGATTCGACATTAGAAGTATACCCGCTTCAATTAATTTAAAGAGGTATAAATATCTTCTCAATCAATTAGTTATGTGTCAGGAGCCAGATTTGAACTGGTGACATGAGGATTTTCAGTCCTCCGCTCTACCAACTGAGCTATCCCAATAATTCAGGAGCCAAATTTGAACCGGTGACACAAGGATTTTACCCTCTTTTTTATGGTAAATGATCCCACTCAATCAAATGAATAGATGTGAAAGCTATAATTGTAAACCACATCAAATCTATGGAAGCATTGGTTTATACATTCCTTTTAGTCTCGACTTTAGGGATAATTTTTTTCGCTGGCGAGAATTCAAATTTCATGGAAAAAAGAGTTTTCCTAAGTAACTTACTTCAATATGACTATTAAAATAGTAGTCTCTAAGGTATAGGTTTTTATAGGGCTGCTTTATTCCATTTGATCACTCATGCCTATTCGAAAGCTTTATTGTTTTTAGGATCTAGATCCATTATTCATTCAATGGAATCCATTGTTGGATTTTCAGATCCTAAAAATAATAAAGC
Organism: Allium cepa; assembly: GCA_030765085.1. NCBI lineage: Eukaryota > Viridiplantae > Streptophyta > Magnoliopsida > Asparagales > Amaryllidaceae > Allium > Allium cepa. The sequence continues at coordinate 162,824,324 of CM060939.1, forward strand.
TTTCGAATAGGCATGAGTGATCAAATGGAATAAAGCAGCCCTATAAGAACCTATACCCAGAGTTGTAATTGTAAATAAACAAACGATCTTATCGTAGATCTATTGTGATCTTGAAATTTTCTAAAAATGGAAACAACAACCTTAGTCGCTGTAACGACCTGAAATTTTTGGGCAATATAAATTTAATAATCTGTACAAATAATTTAACTGGTTTGATAAATTTTCTTTATAATTTTAATTTAAACTGATAAATTTATTCTTTTTATGGATAATAAATATTTAATCTGATAATTGTGATCAATATCTTTTTAACAATTTAAATTGATAAGATTTATTTTTCAAATCTAATGAAATTTTATTCTGTTTATAATATATACATTTGATATATATTGTGAATAGAAGATCTTTTGTTTTAAATTTAAAGATGAATTTTCAAATTATACTATATATGATTGTATATGTTATAATTTGAGTTATTTTGAAATTTAATTTAATCAATTGATAATTTATAATGTATGAATATTGTAGATTGAAGCTTTATATTAGAATCAATGTTTTCAAAAATTAATTTAAAGATTAATTCATTTAAAATATAAGATAAACAATTTGTTTTTAAATAAGATGTTTAAAGGGGTTTTAAACAAAGTTTTGTTTTGTCTTTCTTTTAAAGTATTTAAAATATGAGATTGTTATTTATTTTAAATATGATAGTTTAAATAAGTTTTAAAGCTTTGTTTTTTTTTAAATGCTTAATTTAAAATGTTATAAGTTTATAAAAGTTCTAGATTTTTTAATAACATGTATAAGATATATAATTATATTTGTATTTATTAGTTTTAAAATAATTTCTTTTAAAAGTAAATTTTATAAATATATATGTAAACATTTATTCATTTTGTAACTTAAGAAACTAAGTTTTGTTTACATTTAAATTAAATAAAAGTTTATTACGATACAAAGACATGTGTAAACATGTTAATACTTTAATAAACACATGTAAGAAGACTTTGTAATTTTGTGACAAGTGTCTTCATTCTTTTTAATAAACATAACATTTTCATTTTTTTTCTTTGTTTACATTTCTTTTCTTCAATTCTATTTTCCTTTCTTCATTCTTTCAAGGAATAATGGCAAAACAACATTTATTTAATTTCAAACCTGAATTCAAAGAGCAAAAGCAAAAATCTGCCAATTTAAGTTCATTCACAACAAATTAGAGCTGCAACCATCAATTTACAACTTGCAAATTTAAAATCTGCAACAACAACTCAACCTGCTTTTCAAAAGGGAATTCAGATCCATTTCATTTTTAAAAGCATCAAATTTGAGGCATGCAAATGGATTTTTCAACAGCAAGCAAAAGTTTTTCCAGATTTAAAAGTGAATCAAAAACCTGGGAAAGGAACTGCTCTGCAAATTGGTGAGTAAATTATATTTCAAAAACAGTTTTGATTTAATTTTTAATTGAATGTTGCATGCAAATGTATTTGATTTAGGTGATGCATATTTGTTTACCTACATGCAATTTATAAAATAAAAGGGTAAAATATATTAAAAAAAATGGTGAATGCTGTATATGTATACTATTGTATACAGGTTTCTTTTCTTTCTTTTTAAAATCAATAACTAGATTTTTATCATGAATTGGACAGTGATATGTTAATGAAAGTTGTTTGTAAACACATAGTATGTCATCTAAAAATAGTTGTAAGATTTTAAATAAATTAATTATTCATATTTTTCAAATTTACAGTAAAAATCAAAACATGGGCAAAAATTTATGATTTCAAACTTTAGTTTTGAATTTATATTTTGGATTACAATAGTAAAGATATGATTTTTAGAGTTGGTATCATAATTTTTAATTGTGTATTGAAGTTGAATTTTCGGTTTGAAGGATTTAGGGATTTTTATGAATTATGGATGTTATACTTAATGATTTGATTTGATTTTTGAATCGTAGCTAGCTTGTATGTCATAGATTATAGGAAAAATACTATTGATTTTTTTAATGGTGATTTTGATGGGAATTGCAGAGAGTAGGGCTTAGTTGGTTTTGGGTTTCGGTTTGGCTGTAGGTGATTTCGCGACGAACGTTGGTGGGATTTTGTTGTTCGTACATGGGTGAAAGTGGAGCTCGAGTCGTGGCGGTGCTGTAGAGGGAACGGCAAGGCCCATCTGTGTGGGGTTGGCCGGCGGTGATGGAATTTGGGGGTGATGTTTTCTGCAGTTTTTTTTCGCAGCTTGGTTTGAACGATCGAAATTCATTTCGATGATGCTATGATTGATCTGAGTGTGGGATCGTGCTTGTGAGTGTTGTTGTGACCAAAGTGGGTCGTCGCGATGGACGATGGAGGCAGGCGTTGAAGGTGCATGTGCACCATGATTGGGTTGTGCACTGGGAAGTGTCAGGTTGGGGAAGACGATGGAACTCGGAGGGATGTGCTTGTGCGATTCGGGGGCGACTCGAAGATTTTGGAGTTGGGTTTGCTTCGGGAAGGGCACGAGTGAATTGAACGTTTTACTCGAGAATTCTCGGCTTGCTTCAGTAGTGTCAAATGCAAACTTTATTTGTTGTATTATTTAAAAAAAAGGGATCAAGTTTAAGTTAGAGAACAAGTTTATTTAAGGAAGTAAGATGTAAAGTTAGACTTGTTGATTTTAAATGAAAGTAAACCAAACGTTTAAAAGTGTAAATTAATTTATATTTTAAATTTAAAAATGTTTTAAGATGTCTGAATTTTAATTATCTTAATTAAATTTAAAATTTAAATTTATAAGAGAATTTTAATTTAATTATTAAATCAAAGATTTAAGTTAAAGTTCTGAAACAATGATTTAATAATAGAATTTTCAATTTATATTGAATTAAATAAGTTTAAAATTTGATAATTTAAAGTGTTTTAAATTTGAATAATTAACTTAAGAATGCTTATTTGTTAATAAATTAAGTTTAATTAAGATTTATGATTTCTTAATTAATTGAAGATTTAAAAATATAAGAAGTTAATTATTTAATTAATTAGTTAATTGTTTATTTAAATTTATATGATCACTTAATTATGGATTAATTAAGTATAATTACTTAATAAAGTAATTAATGGTTAATTGTTGAATGTAATTAAGAAAGTTAATTACTTATGGAAGTAATTAATGGTAATTACTCATGGAGTAATTAGTTGAAGTGATTATTGGTTAATCATTTGATGATATTAATTAATGAATTGATTAATATAATTGTTTTAAAGATAATTAATTATGAAGTAATTAATTAAAGGATTAATGATTATTTAATAATGGAATTAATTATCTATAAGGTAATTAATTAAGAAAGTAATTAAGATTTATTAATGAAAGTAATTAGACATAATTACTTATGTAAGTAATTACGAGTTAATTACTTAATTATTTTAGTAAATTAATTAATGTGATTATTTAATTAATGAATGAATTTAACTTAAGATTAATTACTAAGAATAATTAATTAAAATTATGATTAATTAATAAAGTAATTAATTAAGGATTTATTTATTAATTTAATTATTTAATAATTACTTAATGAAGTAATTAAAGATTAATTAATTGGATTATTAATCAAGGATTAATATAATTAAATTAGAAACTAATTAATTAAGGAGTTAATTAAATTAAGATAAGTAATTACAAGTTGTTAATTACTGATTATCAATGAGCTGATTAATTACAAGTTAATTATTTAATTATTAATTAATAAGGATCATCAATTAATATGATTGATGATATTAATCAAGGTTGATTAATATAAGTGATTAATGTAAGTGTGATTAATTAATTTTAATTAATTAAGGTTTAATGTAATTAATTATAATTAATTAATGAAATAATGTATGATCATTAATTATTGTAATTAATGATAGTAATTAAAGGTTAGTTACTGTATATGGTTAAGAATAATTACTTGATTGTAATTAAAATATAGTTAATTAAGGAAGATTAATTAAGGAAATCATTAGAGATGATTAATTTATTTATTTGGAACAAATTAATAAAGAAGGATTATGGTAATCAAATTGATTAAGAGATAATCAATTCTGTTTTGGATGATTGATTAATATGGGTTGATTGATTAATATTGGTTAATTGATTAATATTGGATGATCAATATTTGGTGATTGATATTGGTTGATACTGGATATCTCTGTTATGTGATATGCTGCTTTGTGAGATGAATATTGATATGAATTATCTATTGTGATAATGTGATTCATCTATCTGTTTATAAATCATCCTGAATATAAGTTTAAATTGTTTAAACCCTTAAGTACAACTTGGACATTAAATGGCGTTTGGTTTCGGTGAGACCAGGATCGGGTTTCCATATTTGGAATCCGAAAACCACATCGATTCCAATTAAACGATAGGTCGTGAATCCAAATGGAGCAAGTGAAGACTCGAGGTGTAAGGACTATACGTCAGTATAACTTTGTAGGTGATTCCGTAATGAGTTGACGGAATAGTGCTTATAGGTTCGAGATGGTGATTTAGAGTGCAAGGGCTATGGTCGTTGACTCTGAGGGTGATTCCAATATGAGTGCAACGAGATAGTGCCTTCGGTTTCGTTCGAACTCGGAACGAACTTGTATGGATTGAATGCTTTCAAAACATCGTCAGGTGGACGATGAGCATTCTAAGATAGAAGTGTTCTATAAAGGTAATCGCAGCCTCACGCCTCATCTACCGGGAATGGCTAAAACAGGGGAGGTGCAGCAAGGCTTCGTGGGTAGCTCCCACTTGAGAGCGAGATTTACCCCTGTCTAGAGGTTCCTTTCTATTTCGGCTTAGTGTGTGGTTGGTCGCGCCAACTGTGGGGTGGTCTTGTTCGGGACTGTTCAGTAAGGAATGGTTTCGGCCTTGTGTTGCAGGGGAGCGGGCGTACTCCTCGGTACGTTGATCGAGGCCACGTACTGTGACGGGCAGTACCCCAGTAGCCCTGCCATTGATGGAAACCCATTCTTCCTACGACACCCTACGGTTTTGATTGTATTACCCACTTTTGTGGCTAGTAGCTGGAATTTAATCATGTAACAATTTCGGCTATTTCTTATTTACTTGAAAACCCTAGACACTATTATAATATCACTGGACTTCCTATCAAATGTTTTGGTTAGCGTAAGGTAAAAACTTTTCCATGTTTATGTGTGGGAAGTCTTACGTGATACCTTTTCTTTTCAAAGGTTTTCTAAAAGTTAAGCAATTCTAACTCGTTTACTCACACCAGACCCCTGTCTGACCCGAGTGTTTATTTTCTGTTTTATTAAACTCTTGGGTACTCATATTATGTATGAGTAGTCAAGTGATTCAGGTTTTCTTGACGAATTTTGGAGGAGATATGGAGCAGGAGGCTTCCACGTGTAGATATATTATGGTTTCGCTGTATTTGTTTGGTATCTGTTTCTGTTGTACTTGAGTTGTATAGTTAGACAGATGTTTATAACTGTCTAATATGTGTTGTTTAAGTTGTTTACTCTGATGTAATAAGATACTATGTAATATTTTATGTGATATATTATATTTCATTCATTCCGTTGTGAGTTCTCTGATGTTGTTGTTTCTTTCTTTCTCTTTCTTTTCTTCTTCCATCCCTTTCTTTCTTCATAGATGATGCAATTTCCTGGAGATAGGAAGTCGGGTCGTCTCAGTCGCCATCTTCATATCAGGTTTACTTGTAAGCTTTACGGGGTATAAAATTGACGATCTCACAAAAAAAGATGGCATATCAGTGGTTTATTTTCCATTTACTGATCCCATCTTTCACCGAATCGATTCTTTTTTTTTTGAATGTACAAGAATTTTTGAAGTTCAGCATGTCTGGAAGCACGGGAGAGCGTTCTTTTGTTGATATTATTACCAGTATTCGATACTGGGTCATTCATAGCATTACTATACCTTCCTTATTCATTGCGGGTTGGTTATTCGTCAGTACATGTTTAGTCTTTGGTGAACAAGAGAAAAAGCATTATTATTTCGATACAAGACGACACAAGAAAAAGAAGTTATACCTTTTCTTGTGTCGAATAGAAGATTAGGAAAACTTATAATCCTTCCTAGACTCCAAGCTCGGGTTATGGAAGAAGGAACTGACAAGGAGATATCAGCAACAACGGGTTTTATTACGGGGAAGCTCATGATGTTCATATCGATTTATTATGCACCTCTGCATCTAGCATTGGGTAAGGGATGTATGGATTCTCGAGAAGAGAGGAGCCGCGATGGTCCCCTCCCCCCCCCCCCCCCACCCCGGACCGCCCGGATCCCACGAGTGAATAGAAAGTTAGATTTACATCGGATCTCACCTGAATCGCCCCATCTATCCTCTTGAGGAGAAGTTTGGTTTCAAACTCCGATTACCCTTTTTTTGGCAAGGTATCGTTGCGTTCTTACTCTTTTCTTACTCTTAGAGCGGTAGGAGACTTTGGTCTATTCCATAACATACAAATTGAAAAATTATAATGCTACATCCGTGGGTATAGTAAGCAAAATAGTACGTAAAGAAAAGGGGGGATATGAAATAACCAAAGTCGATGCATCAGATGGTCACCAAGCGGTTGATACTATACCTCCAGGGCTCTCTTTGAAATATTCGTTTGGTCGAGGACTTCCAAATACATCGTAAGCTAAACCTGTACTGATGAATAACCAACCCGCAATGAATAGGGAGGTGCTCCGACCAATTGAACTACAATCTCGGCGAGGTGTATAACATACATATACTTAGGATTTTATAAGAGTATTCTACTCGTCATGTTGGAACGTAATAGATATGCGAATGCTATATTGATATTATATCCACATAAACATGGGCTTTAGTGAGAGTGAGACGGATTATTAGTAACTAGTGATTTTTGATTTTATTGTTAAATAAAAATAATCAATCTTTCAATGAGATGAAAAAAAAGATAGAGAAATTTTTTTCTTTCTTTCTCTACGAAGGGGTATATTGTCTTCTACTTAGACTGATAGATCCAAAGGATATAGCTATATCTTCAATTCAAAGAGGAGAGATGCATCTAGATGTAATGTCGATTCAGAAAGATCTAACTCTTACAGAATTAGTAAAAAGAGGCATATTTATTGTTGAACCAATTCGTCTATCTTCCTTCTCCAAGCTCGGGTTATGGAAGAAGGAACTGAGAAGGAGATATCAGCAACAACGGGTTTTATTACGGGGCAGCTCCTGATGTTCATATCGATCTATTATGCACCTCTGCATCTAGCATTGGGTAGACCTCATATAATAACTGTCCTAGTTCTACCATATCTTTTGTTTCATTTCTTCTGGAACAATCACAAAAAAAAAAAATTGATTATGGATCTACTACCAGAAATTGAGGAAGATCGGAACTAGAAATTGATAGAAGAACAAGGATATGGGCACGAAAAAATTCAATGAAAACAGGACGAAGGCCTTGAAAAGTATAAAGAATGAAAAAAAGGCCCTTTTTTTACGTGAAAAAACTTTTTGATTGATATCAGGAAATCAAATAAGTTTATCATTCATTCATTGAATGTATTAAGAGCTAAATTGGCCAAAGGGATGGGGCATAATTATTATGGAGAACCCGCATGGCCAAATGATCTTTTATATATTTTTCCGGTAGTAATTCTAGGTACTATTGCACATGCAAGTCGGACGGGAAGTGGTGTTTCCAGTGGCGGACGGGTGAGTAACGTGTAAGAACCTGCCCTTGGGAGGGGAACAACTGGAAACGGTTGATTCATAAATTTATAATAGGGTAGATGGATGATAAGAGAGGTTGTTTATAAATATGGAATTGGAAAAGAAACTTTTTTCCTATGGACTCACTATTCACTCGGTTTCTGGTCAATAATAGGATTATATAGGATAGATGGCTGAGTGGTTGAAGGCGTAGCACTGGCAATATATTGATTTTCTTCCCCAACAACGGCCTCAATATGGTAGCATCGTCCTTTGTAACGATCAAGACTGGTAAGTCCATCAGTCACACAGTTGTCCAGGTACTAGTAGAAGATTTGGCGGCTACCGCAGCCCTTGCTTCTTCAGCGGGAACTCCGGGTTGAGGAGTTACTCGGAATGCTGCTAAGATATCAGTATCTTTGGTTTCGTAATCAGGAGTATAATAAGTCAATCTGTAATCTTTAACACCTAGTAGGTATCTGGTTCACTGCTTTATGTATTAGTACTATGGCTTTCAACCTAAATGGTTTCAATTTCAACCAATGTGTAGTTGATAGTCAAGGTCATGTTATTAACACTTAGGCTGATATCATCAATCGTGCTAACCTTGGTATAGAAGTAATGCATGTGATTGAGTTGCGAAAACTTCTGGATAGGTATCCTACATCTGAACTGAATTCTTTTTGGTTAATGAATCTCTTTCTAGTTGCTCTGGAACAATTAGGAGATTCTTTGGAAGATTTTGTATAATATAATGATAGAGAAATGAAACACACATCCTAAATTATTTCTATCTTCTTTTAAAACAGAATTGCTTTATTATGAAAGATAAATTCCTCCTTTTTCTTTAAAATAAACATCCATTATTATATTAACTTTTCTATAAAATAAATGCCTCCTAAAATACATTTTCAAAAAGGGTCAAAGCAAAATAGAGAAGTTCAAAAACCATTTATAAATAAAATGCCATAGAAAATCCCAAAAATCACATTTAAAACCATTCTCCAAATAAAAACCATTTTTGAACCAAAACAGCAAATAATAGTGTCTTCAAAACACTATAATGAGGCCAGTGGCTACCATAACACTTATCCAATAGCACTGCTACCATTATCACTAAAAAAGTTCATCTTTTAACGCATATCGATGTCACATCCAATACTTTTGGCATTTAACAATTTATATAATAAGTATATAAATGAAATATAAATCTATTAGTTATTAGGAATTTAGATCCCTCTACAAAATTCCTTGAGTTTCCTATATTTCATTTTATATGTTATCCGCTTTCCAAAATGGGAATTTGATCGAACTAAATAAATAAATCATGTGAGCATACAGATAACTATTTATATTTACACATATATCATGTAGTGTTCATTTAAAGGTGAGTTAACTCACCAAAACTACAGCCGATGCTTACATGTTCCCATTCGATCTAAAATCGAACGGCATCCAATTTTAGCTCAAATTTATACTTTCTCCAAACTTAACAACATCTACTCCAATGCGTAGAAAATACTCCTACGAGCGCAACATAAAAGACTATGTCTCCATTGGACCTCGTATGTCATTATAAGTTTTATAGGTTTTGAAATTACTTAAATTAATTAATAAACTAATTAACCATTAACCACTCACTATACATTCTTCCCCCTTTATTAATTACTCTGGGTTGTGCACAATGATATGCCTTATCACTACCACTTGCACTCAACTTCCAACGCCCCTACCTTCCTCCTTTCTCCACAAATCGGCTGCAGTTTGCTCCATTCAACTCCTCTTCGCATTCTCCTCCCAATGGACCCAATGACGTGATGCTAGAACCACTGTAGGAAAATGCAACTACTCCCTCCCTTCGCTCACAATGAAACAACGCAACTCCCAAAACTTAATCGAATGTGCTAAAAATTGGTGGGGACGTGCTTCTCGACATGAGCAACTCGACCGTGTTCTCCATTTTGCCTCCGGCCTCCCCAGCTCAACCAAACCTAAACCCTAATTGTTTCTTCACCATGTTGACCTCCCCCAACCACCACTATATGCATCCAACCCTATATAGATTTAAAGCACTTCTCTCCACGAGTACAATAGATCAAACGACGCTCGATTTTGTTGAGTAAAGGTCCGAAAGAAATATGGAGGAAGAGATGGCTAAAATTGTTTACTACAATCAAAAGAAATGAGGAGAAGTAATAAACAGGAATATGGGTTAAGGGTGAGTTGTTTATATAATAATTTATATTATTATTTTAATTCCACTTTTTAAATCGTTGCGTATTTCAAGCTAGCACGGTCACACAACTCCTTCGATCGCCATGAAACTCGTTGGCGTAAATCCCCATATTATTCTGGTCCTGTTGACAATAGTTTTATAAAATTCTAAGATAGTTCCCTGGAATGATAGTTTCATGCTTTTCGAGACTGTTTATTGATAAAGCGATTTTTGATTTCATCGTCGATATTCATTTGAACTATTTTGTAAATAAACTTTGAAAACAAATTTCATGTCATTTGTTATTATTTCCAAGAGATTTACTAAGATTTTAAAATCAACTACTTAAATATTTATAATTAATTAAATATTCACAATCAAAACAATAAAATTTCAGGTCGTTAAATTTTTTCCCGCTTAAAAGATTTTTGACCCCGAAATTCCTAAAGGAAGAAAAATACCTCCAAACCCTTAGTTTTAAAATCAATCAATTAAAATGAGTTATTAAGCTTTTAAAGTGTCATATATGTTACGAAAAATTTCGCCAGCACCTTCTTTGCGCGGCTAAGTCCGGAAAAAATCACAACATTAATGTTAGCTCAACTCTGGGACCTCCTATATCTAGGGACAACACAACAACAATATATACGTATGATGTATTCTATAGAGTGTGTATGTCACATAGTAAACACACCGGTTAAGCACAAACACGTACCAATTTGCAAGCAAGCAAACTCTACTCGTGAAACCAAAAGCAACTAGTGAGCCTTTGCTTCCATGTACCTGAATTTCACTTACATGGCCCGAAAGGGAGTTAAACATGAAAAATGAAACTATAACAACTCACCCATCATATATCCTGAATCTAAGCCTACTAAATCATACATAGCAATCATCTCACATAAACATACCATATCAGACCATGTAACTTGCATTTCTAATGTAAGAAGCGTTTAACACAATAAAGCCTATACGATATACATGGGTCATTCATACGCAATATCAAATCCGATCACTTGCTTGACCACACGAATTTTACTTCCAAACTAGTATAGATACTTAACCTCTCTAGTGCAAACTCCGATCAGGCTCCTTGATTAGAAATCGCTATTCTCCTTGCATTGTTATATACTATGATAAGAAACCTTGGAATCATACCAAGAACTAATATCAAGTGTTTGCCATTAAGAATTAAGTGAAAAATTCTAACTCGGTCTGGTGTAAATCACCTTGAAATCCATGTACTCGAATCCTAGATCATGAAACGGTATGCAAATAAAATGAATTATCTACAGGTTATGTAATTTATTCCAATTGGTTTCTTAATTCCACCAATTTCTTTTTAATTTATATCACATTCGTTTTTACTTATAGTATATTTCCATTAATACTAAAATCATTTATGAACCATTTCATAAAACCATTACTTATGTCGATTAACATTTTACAACTCAAGTTCATGTTCATAAAATATTCTTCTACATCCTACGAGTATATACAAAAACATCCATTTCATTTTACTTAATCAATACATTCAATAATTTAAAACTTGTTTAACCAACTATCTTCCCATTCTCGAGTTACAAAACTGTAATTTTATATTTTCACAAACACTTAGCTTCAAGTTCTCAATTAATTCGAAAGTTTTTGACTGGCCGAAATCGTCGAAAATTCCATTTCTTTTCAACAAATAAAATTTACCAAACAACCTATAATAATAAGACGCACAAACCGAACTACCCTAGTGTATAGGATACATGTCTATAAAATAACTTAACATAAAATTTAAAAACTAAACACTGGGTTTTATTTTCAAATTATCTGAAATAATAATATACATATCTCCTTTTGCATATCAAATCATACTTTTGGGATTAAACCAAAATCCATTTTACCAAAATAACTCCGTAGCAAACTGATATAGTAGCATCCCCCACTTAAAAACTAGAAAATGAAAGTCGATGATTCTGCAGCCGTCGTCAGAATTATTTTCCAATGACATAAGTGATTTCAGTGCTTTCTATCTCCATTAAAATCCTTTTTAAAATACTTTGATTCATAAATAGTTTGAAATAATACTATTATTATTTTCCCTAAAACCTTGAAAAACAATTTTCAAAAACATTAGGATTTAAGTTCTCAAATTCTCAATTTTAAATCATTTTTATTTATAAACTATACTTTATAACCATACTTATATAAAGTCACTGCCTTATATAAAGTCATTTCACTAATGTATATGTTTATTTACATTATAATAAACAACATTATTAAAAGATGACTTTTAACTTAAGTTTTCACTGAACACCTCATAATCAAACCTTGATACTTAATTCCAATGTGTTCTTATTTAATTTGACCCAAATAATAAATGCTTTTAAACTAGCTGAGCATAAGCAATCGATCAACAAGTAATAGTCTATGCTCTCAAACTGGCCGAGCATGACTAATTAAATAATAACTGATAATAATTGAATATTATCATTTCTTAACAAATAAACACACCTTAAATAACTATATCAATTTTTAAAAATTATTCTTTTATATATATAATATAATCTACATAAAATTATTTCATTTAGTAAACTCAAAAACAATACTATGTTGATTTGCCTTGTCCAAGGTTTAGAAGCCTGTATCGATACTATTGTACCTTCTATATTCACCAATATTCATAAACCACTCAATAGATCAATTAACACAATATGAAACACTTTTATAGCACTAACAAGTACCCACTCTTATATATATACACACTCAAAACTCATTTTAGGGAATTATTAACCCTATCCCTATTGAGTCTACTCCATCAAGGCCTAGGTGTTCGCTCAACCTAAGCTCTGATACCATTATGTAACAACTAGCTTTTTCGACCATCAAAAGGCGACACTAATATATCTACGGTATTCATGTGCCAAGCATCCGAGTGCTGGAAAATAGATTGTTGTGGTGAAAGAAATAAAAGATAGAACATAATATCACATCATGACGAGTAACATATAATATACACATGATCTTTACAAAAGAAAACTATAATATACAGACATAAATCGATGTAAATTAACTATCATCAGCTTGGACAGTTATAACAGCCTATCCTCACAAATGCTACTAAATACAAAGCGAGAAATGCAGCGTAAAATAAAATACGTGAATAGGTTTCGGAGGCATCCAGGTCGACTTCTGAAGCTCCCATTATCCAGCAAAATTTGGAAATATACTCGAGGCCAACCCGAGCATTATAAGAAAATAATGCCCAAATCAATTTGGTAAACCGGTGTGAGAAACATAAATCATATGGACTTTTAGTGTTATAAAACCTTTCGAAAACAAAGGTATCTCATAAGACCATGTCGCACATAAACACGGATGAGTTTTTTCCCTTACAATAACCAAATCATTTTTATTAGAAAATCTAATACTACTATAATAATATCTAAGGTTTAAAATAAATATATAAACATAGTCAGAACGGTTACCCATAATTACATTCAACGACATATTTAGTATACTACTAAATTCATAAGGCGCGTATTGGAGAATGGATTTCATAGAACAAGGCACCAGGGTACCACCTATCATAGTACATCTCTAAATAAAATGCACCAAGGTCCAAAAATGGATGCTCCACAAACAAAGAGATGGCCAGCCCCTTAAACATGACATAGCCAGATTACATCTTCCCTCGAGCACCAAGGCTGCAATTATTGCTCCTGGCCCTACCCTTTTCCATGCACATGCATATCAAAATCCATAAATATCAATCTAGATCTAAGGAATGATGGTCCTAATGGTAGCGAACCACATAGCTCTGTTACATCCCCTGATTTTAGTCATTACCGGGTTGTGAAGATTGTGAGGCCACGATCACTTTTTCCTCTTAGAAAATTCCCCTTGGCATGCTAACACTGCCCTCAAGGCATAATGCACTGCAAATATTCATCAGTACAAGTTGTTTAGGATATGAACAAACCGAAGGCACTACTTCTACTACATCCTTTTTGGAATCACCCTCAGGATTAGTAGCAAGTATCTCTTGCACTACAAATAACTCCGTCTTTGATTCCATCATTTTTAAGATGTCCCCAATTCGAAAATTTATATCGATTCGAAGTGGTTTATGGATAACTCATGCTTATCTATTCCCAGTCTTTTCGAACCAACAATCGATAGTTTTTAAAACTGACCAAGATTTGATAGTCGGTTATTTAACTATCAAATAAACAAATTATCCAATCAGAGGTTTAACTTCATATGGGAACCCAACAAAATTTAGCATATAAGCAACTACTAAGCCTCTTTAATTAAAACTTTGACTAATTAAACCACTTTGCAAATATTGTATTAAAATACCTTGTTCAAAAGATATATTTATGAACCCTTTCTACTCCTTTCAATACCAGTAAAATATTCATATCCCTATCTCACCAGTATAAGTATATTCACAAATCACTATACATTTCAATACTTAGAAAGTATATTCATATATTTATCTTAACGGTATCAATATATTCACAAAATCTTAAGAAAGATTTTTTTTCCAAAAACACACTTAATTGGGTTAAACAAAGCACACTTAATTGGGTTAATAAATGTCATTTAAAAACATTGTTTACAATAAATCCAAATTCATTTTCGGATGTAAATAAATGGATTATATAGAAATTAAATCAAATATATTTACGACCATTTCCAAATTCTCTATCTCTCGCTTAACAATGTAGGTGGACAAGTTAGAAAACTATCCTTACCTCGACATACATTCTTAATTGTCACAGATAGAGACAAGTTTTTGTAACTTGGAATTTGGTGTTAAGTATGAAAAGAATCCTTTCCACCACTGTAAGTTATAAATATTATTTACGGAAAATAAATCTCATTCTTTTTATCAAATTCCTTTTTATAAATCTCTTTTTTATTTATAAAACTCCTTTTATAAATCTCATTTCAATTTATAAAAATCCTTTTTTATAAATTTCTTTTAAATTTATAAAACTCCTTTTATAAATATCCTTTTATATTTATAAAACTCCTTTTATAAATCTTCTTTATATTTGAAAAACTCTTGAATTTAAATCTCATAGCTTTTCATAAAATGTCCATACATCACTATAAATTCATGAATGTGATTAGTTATTCCAACTTATCAAAATGATAACATTTCGCTTTTAGAAATCTCATTTATAAATCTATTCTTTTATTTAAAATACCATTTATAAATTTGTCTTTCTATAAAACATTTTATATAAACTGTTTCATAAATATTTATCCCAAATATTTATATCTTCTTTTAAAATAGAATACTTTATTGTAAAAGACATCTTTTATTTTAAATAAACATCCTTATTATATTAACTTTTAATGAAATAAATACTTCCCGAAATACTTTTTAAAATATTCCCAAAAAAGGTTAGAGTAAAATAAAGAAGTTCAAAAACCATTTCCAAATAAAATTCCGTATAAAATTCCAAAATCACATTTAAAATCGTTCTTCAAATTAAAACCATTTTCAAATCAAAGGAACAAATAATAGTGTTTTCGAAATACTATAATGAAGCTAAAAGCTACCATAGCACTTAGCCAACGGCACTACTACCATTTCCAATAAAATGAGTTCGGCTTTAAACATAAATCAATGCTACATCCAATACTTTTGGCATTTAACAATTTATATAACAATTATATAAATGAAATTAAAATCAATGGTGACAAGGAATTTAGATCCCTATACATAATTCCCTACTTTCCCTGTATTTAGTTTTATATGTATCTTTTTTCCAAAAACGAATTCAACGGAACCAAATAAAGAAATCAACCAAGCATACAAATATCTACTGATATCTACCCATATATCATACAGTGTTCATTCAATGGTGAGTTAACTCACCAAAATTCCAGCCGATGTGTAACGACCCAAAGTTTTAGTCATTCGATATTTGAATATTTAATTGGCTTTAAATATTCACAACTTAATTTTGTAAGTTGAATAACTTATATTTCGAATATAGTGATTTAATTGAATAATTAAATTGTTGATTTAATATTTGGGATTGCTGAAATAATTGGAAATTGAATTTAATGTGAATATAAATTATTTATAAAGTTGAACTAAATTCTACTTGAATTAGAATGATGTTAGTAAATTTTTAAAATTGATTTAAAAGTTAAATTATAGAAATTGAATATTTTAATATTTAACGTGTAAAAATAGTCATTTTTCACACAATCTTGGATTTTGACGAAACAAGTTTCATTGGATCCGTAATGTTATATTGTTGTAGGATTTCAAATTTTGTGTCAATCGGATTTAAGGTTTAGTCATGGCAAGCTGAAACGCGTAGAAATTTGTTTAAGTAAATTTTAATTCAAATAATTCGATTCGAAAACCTATCTTCCAAATACGATCGAATTGGCTCCCAATATATATTCTATTATGTTCAGAATAGGGATAAAACATTATAAACCTAGGCGGCATGTTTTGTTTGGAGTTTGAAAAATTTTCGGGTGAATAGTGTCGCAAAATTTTCTGTAAAAGGCCAAAAAATTTCTCTATTTTCACAAACCCTAAAGAAACTAAGGAAAGCCGCTACTTTCATATTCAGTGGCCAGAAACTTCCATTGTTCTTCCTCTATTATCTCTCGATCCATCCACCTATAGCAAAAACTTTCAACTACTATAGAGCTCGACGAGAACTATAAATCCAACTGTCATGATGTTATATGGTGAGATGGATCAACGGCACTAGGAAATTGAACATCGTTCGTTCAAGCATGTTTTTCTAGGGAACGGCATGACCGAGTTGATCGTGGTTTTGGCCAGCGGGGCATGGAGGGTAGACGCATGGAGCGGTGGTACCTGATCGACGAGTAGGCGATCGTAGATGGCACGATAATTGGTGGAAGGAGGGCGGCTATGGGTTATTGCGTACGAAGTTGAACGGGGGAAAGAAGATGGAGCGGGAGGTCCAGATTTGATCAAGAAGAAATGCACGGCCACGATTGTATAGGGTTTGAAAATAAAAAAAATTGTAAATTTTATTGTATATAAATTCGTATAAACTTCTAAATATCATAACTTCTTCATACGAGGTTCGTTTTTGACGAAACGAGTTGCGTTGGGTCTATATGGACGAGCACTACATTTTAAAGCTAGTTAGGAGTTGATTGGATGTAACAACCCATAATTTTCGGCAATTAAAAAATTAATTTAATAAGATATTGTGATTTAATGTTGGAAGAAATAAAAATTTGTGATTAAATAAAAAGAATATAAATGGAACTAAAGGTAATGATATAAAATTTAGGTAATTGATAACTATTTTTATGTATTCCAAGGATTTAAATGATTTAGAAGTTGTAATTGGTTATAGATTGTCAATATATTGTAATAATGTGTGTATTAATTGATAATTGGATTAAAAGAGCAATTGACTATTTAAATGTTGATTAATTAATGAAATAATGTGTAATAAATTGAAATTGGATAGAATTAGTGTAGTGTAAGTTGTTATAACGTTTGTTTGTAAATAATAAACTTACGAATGTTATTAAATGTAGAAATGGTAATAATTGTTGTTCATTACCAACATATTTAATCAATTGCAATTAAATGTTACATTAATGTGAGTTAAGACAATAACTGTAAATTGTGAATGTAATAAAAGGAATAGAAATATTAATTATATTCGTAATGTCATAACTGATTTAATAAAAGAGTGAAATCAAGATAAATAAATTAATTTGGGATTTTAAATTAATAATTAATGTGTGTAATTGACAAAATTTTCAATATAATTGAAATATAGTAGTTAATACAAATAAAAAGTTGGGAATTGTAGCATATTAAGTGAAATAAGATGTCAACAAACATTAACTATGCTATTGGAGTAATAATTGATTGAAAATAAAGATTGGAATCGAATTAAATCAATTTATTGGGATCAAATTATAATTAATTAGATTTATTTACAGTGGAAATTGGACACTGTAATTAGTGTAACAACCAACACTGGATTGTTATATAAACTTGCATTAAGTCATTGTAAATGTCTAAATGATTAGAAATGATGAAATTTGTTAACTATCAAATTTGAATGAAAAAGGGATTTAATTAATTAAATATTAATTTATTTAATTAACGTAAAAATACCATTTTTGCCACTGACTCGGATTAAGACGAAACCAGTTTCATCGAATCTGTAAAAGTAAATTATTGTAAGATTTCAAGTTTCGTAGTGATAGGACTTTTCGTTTGATCGTACGGGCTCGAAACGCCTACAAATCAATTTAATTAAATTCAATTGAAATCTGTTTGAAACAATCTGAATTTAAGCTTACTTCCTCATACAATGGAATTAGGACCTAAAATTTAGTCCATTGAGTTTAAAAATATCTAAAACATCTATTCTGATATATGGGATGACCCATTTTCATTTCAGGAACGAAACAGGCTTTTCGGGTCGTTTATCGTTCAACTTTCATATCAATCTAGTCCATTCATTTCTATTTTTGATCTGCCTATATATAGTCTGTTATAAACCCTAGCTATATTATTATTCCATTTTTTAGTGCGTACATTTCATCTGTCTACTTCTCCTTCTCAATGGCCAAACCAAATCCAGTTACGAAACACTAATTCCCAAATTGCAAATTCAATTTCAAATCAAATTTCTATCGAAATTTAAAACTCCTCGACCCTATCAAATTTTATATCAGTTCGAAGCTCTCGACGAGCGTAATTCACTTGTGTAATCATTTATTGAATTGAATCACCATTTGTCTGAAATTCGCAAATCTATTTCGGCCGTCCATATGAAATTTTGACGGTTCAACGACGGATCGTCAATTTTGCGACGATCGGAGGTTGCTGTGAGGTAGAGGGTGACAAGACCAGTGCATCCATGGGGTTCGTTGGTCTGGATGGTCGTCGATCTCGTCGAATTTTTGTCGCGTTTGGAACGACGGAGGAGAAGGCGTTGGCTCGACGAGAGTGCGCATGGAGGTGGTGGGCTATGGTCGGCCCAGGCTGGGGAGGCCAGCAACGCACTTCGATCATGATGGCAGTTGATCGATGTAGGTAGTGGCTTGCTTTGGTCTGCTATCGAGAGCAAGATGCAGCGCTCTAAGGTTTCGTACGTGAGTATGCTTGCTGACGTGTTCAAGTTTTACAATATTGTTTATTTGTTTTAAATTAAGATCGTATATCTTCTAATGCTCATAACTTTTACATATAAGGTCTGATTCATGTGCGGTTTGTTTCATTGGGATCGTGTTAAAATTCCAAACATTTTGACACTTGTTTAGACGAATTCTAACACTATTTTAGTTTTGGGCCTAAATTCAATTTTAATTCGATTTAAATTAAAAGGTGAGTGTTTTAACCCACTCACAATTACTAAACTATCTTATGTTAGTTAAATTTAATTTATGATGTGATTAGAAATTAATTGATGGCTGTTTGGTACGAAAATTTGTCACTGTGGTTAATTTTGACTTTTATTTCATTTAATCATCGTTTAATTTAATATTGAATTTAAATTGTTAATTTAATGCCTGTTATTGATGATCAATTATCTTATTTTGTTTATTGATTGATTTGGATTATGATTGCGATGGATGTTTGAATGTTAATATTAGATGATTGGGTGTTATGTTTGATTTATGTATTGCTATCACTCTGCAAGTTCCCTATGGGTTGAAATGATACATATCCGAACGATCTATAGATAAGGGAAAAATTATTTTGGGTTGAAATGATATATTCGAGCGATTTTATAGATTTTATTTAATTCGGGATTGCGGTTTGAAATGATATATAACAGTAAAATCTTAAATTGTGGATTGACATGATAAATATCCATTTCAGTTGACCCTAAGGTAGAGAATTATATATGGACACCGGATTGATTAAATTAAATGATTTTTGAATCCTAAAATTTTGAGTTCAGTTAACTGGTAATTTGAAATAGAAATTGATTTATATAAACTGAATTATTTCGATAATCCAAGTGTTAAATGTTGAAATTGGAAATGGTTTAATAAATTGCTCAAAATATTTAAATTTGAATTTCAAAGTTGAAGTGTCAAGTATAAATGAATTTATTAGAATTGAGTTACTGAAAATGTTTGGATGTAACTTTGAAATCTATTTTAAACTAATTTAAACTATTTTCATTAAATCAACTATTTAATCAATTCAAACTATATTAATCTATATTAATCTATATTAATCACTATTTTAATTTATATTAATCCACTATAACCTATTTAATCTAATTTAATCTATTTTACCAATTTTAAAAAAACTAAATTTATTTAATCTATTTAATACTACTTAAAATAATTTAAATCTATTTAATTTATTTAAATCATTTTAAATCTAATTAAATCAAATTAAATCAAATTTAAATCTATTTAAACTATTTTAATCTATTTTAAACTATATTTAAACTATTTTTACTATTTAAATAATTTTAATCTATTTAAATTATTTTTAAACTATTAAAATTATCTATGACTGACTAAACTATTTTCTAAAATTTTAGACTGTGCAAAGGTGAAGTACTTATCTTTAAATCCTTGATGATGACACACCTAAGTTGGAATTTGGAATTTATACTTTTTATGAAATGTCATATTTAAGTAAATATGATGATTTTGGAACTAGGGTTTAAATAACCTATCTTATCGATAGATTCGAAAGTGAATATGATTTTCGAAGTGAAATTCATTTTGAAAATAAATATAGTTTTGAAATTGATATGATCTCAAACGCGATATGATTTCGAAAGTGATTTTAAGAATATGATATTTTGATAAAAATTTTGAATTGACCTTTTGAAATGTAAAAGAACCATCCGGTGTGAAATAAGCGTTTGGTTGTTAATGAGACTGGGATTGGATAGTGTCATACCCTCTACGAATACAGAAAACCACTTTAACAACTGTGTACGTGGTGGAGATTCGAGAAATGAAGTAGGATGGTTTGGTGAACGATTTCTGTATAAGGTATGACGTGACCATGACTCCCGTGAGTCAACTTAGATGTGACTAAAACAGGAGCTATATCTGTGCCAAGTGAGGTCATTCCTCCGATCGGACATGCTTCTTCGATGCCTTGTTATGACTTTGTGATGATTTTGGTGGCCACTTCTTGATTTTTGATATAGGAGTGTGTTCCGAGGTGAGCGATAGTACCTGCTATGTGTTACCACCAGCCCGGTTCTGCAATTGGTAAATCTACCTTGGCATTGCCTCGAGTGTCGTGTTCACATGCCCTAGAGCGCCTTCTACAAGTTTGTTTTGCACCATACCTATGGAGTGCCATCTGATAGCCTCTAGTTTACGGAGGAGTTACGGTACTGTATAGACTATGGGAATATATAAAATGTGTTAAGGGAGATATAGGTAACGCCTTAACGCTATTTTAATGCTTTTACTTTACTATAGACATATTATAATAGCATATTGTACTACATAGTAGATAGTTTAACAGATCGTTAGGAGAGGGAATCTCGAACATCTCTTAAGTTACTACACTCACGTTAGACACTGGATAGGAGATGTCAAACCTCGTAAACATCTCTTACGCCATTACACTCATATTTATTTACCGTTGATTTATCTTACATAAGATCTTTTAGTTCTGACTCGAGTACTTTTCCTTTTCAATTCGCTCGGGTCAGTTTAAGTTTTTCAGTTTATCGAAGATTGCTTTCTAAAGGATGGAGACGAAGAATATGTACTATTATTACTTATTATATGTATTCCAGTACATCATGTTGTTTCGCTGCATTTATTTATTTATATATTCTTGTTTTCTGTAACTCTTATTTTGTGTTGTAAAAGAATAATCAAATGTATTTATAAAACAGCTTCATGAACCGTTATTTGATTATTATATTTTGTCATTCCACTGTGAGATTCTATTTTTGTTCCTTTCTTTCTCTGCTTCTTCTAATTTACCCCAATAACAATATGCCCTTTTGTATGGTTTGAGTCCGACGTGTGTGCTTCATCGTCGATTTAAACTATCCAACAAGGCAGGTTGTTACAATTGGTATCAGAGTTTCGGTTTAGCGATAACCTTAGCTTTGTGGGGTCTGACTCTTTAGAAATAATGTAGTAATACCCTAGAATGAGTCTTTGAGTGTATATATATGAGAGAGCGTATTTGTTAGTGTTATGAAAGGGTTTTTGTATTGTGTTAATTTGTTCCGTTTTGTATTTATAAATTCTGGTAGGTACATAGGACGCTATGACATCGATAGGGATTTCTAAACACTTAATAGGGCAGACCGACACAATATTGTTTTGAAATATAGGTAAATGAAATAATTTTGCCTATTATATTTTGTATATAAAATAATAAATTTTATAAATGATATAGTTGGTTGTTATATATTTGTTGTTAGGTACTGAAATTTGACAAATATTGATTGAAGATAAGGCTTACAAATAAAATAAATATAAGTTGGAAATTTTAGAACTCAAGTTCCGGGATTTTTGAAAATTTATTTCGAAAGATTTTGGAATATAATATTAATATTAGTCAAAAGTATTTTCAGATGTAATATTTCAATATGATTTGAAAGACATGTTTAAAAGAAATTTTGGAAGGAAATAAGTTCTGTACTCCCCTCTCTATCGTTGGAAAATAATTTTGATGATGAGTGCACGCATCATCGACGTTCTTTTTTTAGTTTCAAAGTAGGAAGACCATTGTAGTAGTTTACTACACAAGTTTTTTGATAAATAAATATTAATTTTTATTTCCAAATATGATTTTATATATAAAAGATATGATATGTATATTATTTTAAAATGATTTGAAAATGGAACCTGGTATTTAGTTCTTAAGTTTTTTGTTAATTAATAGTTTCAATTATTGGAATGAAATGAAATTTTAAATATATTTAATAATTGGAACTTCTAAAATGAAAATAAGAAATTAAATTCCAAGTTATTAATGGAATATATAAGGATTAAAAATTTGTAACTTGTAAGTCAAAGGATTTGAAAATGAGAAAGGGTGACTATTGAGCATTTTGCTAATTAAAATTTATAAGATAAACTTGTGTAACTTTCAGTTGCATTCTTAAAACATATATATCTAACTTACCAAAATATTAAAAGTTGTAATGTTGAATAGGATATGTAATTGAATATTATACAAGTAAACTTGGGAAAATGAAAGTGTTAAATGGAATTACTTTATAAATAAGAATTTCGATATTATAATTGCTATAAACTTAAGTTATAATTGAAATGCAACTAATTAAATGTAATAGAAAAGTGAGTACTGTAAGTAAATGATTATAAACTTAAGTTAATGTTTGAAGCTATTTATAATTAAAGTAAATAATAAAATGAGTACTATATTTAGCAAATGGTTATAACTTCAGAAAGGTTGAAAAGATTAGGAAATAGATTTAATATTCGGTGGCACTATATAAGGAAATGAATGTAAATTAAAACGAAATAAACTTAAGTATGAACTTATTCACTAATGAATATTAATATCTAATGGAAATCATGTATATAAATTAATTAATATGAACTAAACCGCAATAAAATGTATGTAATACTTGAATAATGAATTCATTAGTTATTATAAACAATTGATTGGAAATGACTTATGCAAGAAATGAATGTGAAGTAATAAATAGAAATTGTCATTATGTGAATTAATGGAAAAAAATGAATGAATTTTGTAAGTAGTGAATGAAAGTATATGAAAATAAGTATTGAATGAATGAATGTGAATTTATTTACAAGAAACCTATATAGTACTTAAGAATTGATTTACATATGTTTAAATAATTGTGTATGTGTAACATATGTAAGAAAATGTAAATAACATATGTAAATAAATGAGTGTAAATAAATGGAATTAAATATTATATGAATGAATGGAAGTTGAATTTTTGTAATAAATAAATGTAAAATTAAAGGAAATAATCATGGAATGAATGAAAATTATGAACAATAAATGCTGTGAAAGAAAATTTATAAGAATAACTTAGATAATACTTGGATATCATTGTTTGTTTTGACTTATGGATGTCTGGGAGGTGATACTTTAAATTGTTTAGGATGTATGAATAATCTATTGCGTTTTATCAAAGGTTGTTGAGTAGATGTATACTTAGTAGTTTATTTTTCATTCTATGCGATTGAAAGTGTCTAAACTCGAACAAACCATTTATTTTGCTTGATATGGATGGATGGTTGATTACTTTGATTGCATGTGATGATTATATGCTTTTGTTTGCAAATGAATATTGTTATGTTATATTGATTTGTTTTTCTATTAATTGAGACAATATAAATATTTCTCTTATATAATTATTATTAACTCGTTTGGATTATATAAGTGAAATACAGGTTATGGGAGCAATTGCTACTGCTTTTGGTTTCATAAAATAAGCCTTATTTGCCAACAAATAGGTACGTTCTCGAATTATGGTTTTCTAGCGATATTACATTGTTTTCCTGTGGTTTAGGATATATTATTTTGAAAAATATGAAATGTATGATTATTATTTCTCCCAAACCTCTCCGTACAAAAGGGATTCTGCCGAAATTTTTCGTGAATTTGAACTTAGAAAATTTTATGAAATGTTTTTCAAACTTTTGTTAACTTGAATATAAAAGGATTTAATTTTTTATAAATTGATATATTTTATTTAAATTATTTAATTTTGTAAATTAGTTGTTTACAAAATTTAATATTTTGAATAAGATACATTGACTATTTGATTCCTTCTTTTCCCTTCTTTTCCTTTTCGAGGACGAAAAGTTTTGAGTGGGGGAGAGTGTAACGACCCGTAATTTTCAATAATTAAAAAGAGTTAATTTAATAATATATTATGATTTAATGTTGGAAGAAATAAAAAATTGCGATTAAGTAATAAGAATATAAATGGAATCTGTAACGACCCGTAAATTTTCGATAATTAAATTAGCTAATTTAATAAGATTTCGTGATTTAATGTTAGAAAAAAAAATTGTAATTCATTTGGAATAATAATAACTGGAATGAATTGCAACAATTATCCAAGTAATGAAAAATAAATGCTACTTAGTAAATGACTTTGCAATCAATAGTTGAATAGGATATTAAAGGTTGAATTCATTGGGTATGATAGAGTAATTGATTGATAAGTAAAATCTATTTGAAATCAAATATTGAATATTGAACACGTAATTGTTTAAATTAAATATTTAAAACTTATTGAATAATTGAATAACTGTAAAATGAAAATAGTGTTCTAAATTTTGAAATGGTTTTAAAAGTTGAATCTTATAAGTTCAATTTCAATATTTCAAAAGATAATGAATTATTGGAGAAGCGAAATTGTCTAAATTAAATATTTGGAATTTATTGGATAAATAAAATAACGGGTTTAATATGATTGAAAATGATTTGTAAAATTTTATTTTATCATATTGGAGTTATAGTGATGTTATAGAACTTTTAAAACTGAATTTAAAATTTATTTGTGAAAATTGAATATTTTAATATTTAATTATCGACTGGAAAATAGCCAATTTTTGAACAGTCTCAGAATTGGACAAAACTAGTTCCATTGGATCCGTAATAGTTAGTTATTATCGGATTTCAATTTTCGTAGCAATCGGAGTTGTCGTTTGACCGTGGCAGCTCGAAACGCGTTGAAATTGTTTTAATATTAATTTGGCGAGTTAAAAAAAGTCATTTTTTCAAACGGTCTCGGATTTCGACGAAACTAGTTTCATCGGATCCGTAATGTGATATTATTGTAAGGTTTCAAATTTCGTGTCAAACGGATTTACCGTTTGTCCGGAGCAAGCCAAAACGCATAGAAATTAGTTGAATCGGTTTAATTTAAATTTGATCGTTTATTACCGTAACTCGCACATATGATCGAATTAGGCCTTGAAACATGTTCCATTGTGTTCGGAACGTGGGGTAAACCTTAGAAACGCCTGCCGGCAAGCTTCGTTTGGAGTTCGGAAAATTTTCGGTGAATAGTGTTTTGCAATTTTCTATAAAAGGACCCATCCTCTTTCATTTGCTCCAAACCCTAACTCTTTTGACCAGCCGCCACTTTCATTTCAATGGCCTGAAAATTTCGAAACTTCCTCCTCATTTTCCTCTCAATCCATCAATAATTAGCAAAAACTCTCAACTACAAAGTTGTAGAGCACGATGAAAGCTTCAAATCCATACGGAGATGATCGAAAACGGAGCCACGGATCAACGGGAAATCGCGTTCAAAGCTGCTGCGTTTTTCACGTTTTTCGAGGCAAAGGGGGCAGCCGAGTTTCATGCTATTCACGGTGTAGGTAGGGTTCGCCGAGAGCTTCGCGATGGAGGTGGCCGATCGTCTTCAAGTCGTGTATTTTGGTCGTGAAAATTCGTTGAAGCTTGACGGCTATGGGTTGTGTTGCGCGTTCGAGCACCGGGAAGAAGATAAACGCGTGCAACGGCCTGATCTGCTTGGGCTGGAAATCAACTACTGAGATCGCGTAGGGTTTGGAAAAAAAAAAAAAATTGTTAATTTATTTACGTTTTAAATTTGTTCAATCTTTAAAATGCTCTAACTTTTTCATACGAGGTCGAAAACGCGCGAAACTTTTTGCATTGGGATCGTATGGACGAGCTCTACGCGATGCAACTGGATTGGAATCATTTGGAGCTAGAGAAAATTTTGGGTTAAATCGAACGTCGTTCGATTTGATTTAAATCGTAAAAAATCAAGGTGAGTGTTTTATAACGCTCACACCGTACTAAATATTTTTATGCTAGTTAAATTTGATATTATGAAGTGTTATGATTTTATTTGTCGTTGTTTGGTAAAAATTTAATTGTCATATAGCTTGTCATTTGCATTAACCGTTGAAAAATTAAATTGACAGTTAAATTGAAATTAAAATTGGATTGCGATTAAATTACCTGACATTGATAACTATGAAACTGCCATGAATTGTATTGTTTATTGGATGATGTATTTTGATGGATGTTATTGGTTGATAATTGAATGTTTGGATGTTTATTTGCTTATATAGATCCTGTTATGCATACATATGATACTGAGATTAATTTAAGTAATGTATACTCACTCCTGACATTTAATTGAAAAAAAAATTTACTTGGCCATAGGATAGAAAATTATATACGGACACCGAATTGGCTAAATAAATAAATTTTTGAAATCGTCGATTTAAAATTTATTTAAATGTTTTGATTTAAAAGTTATAAATAGAAATCAATTTATAGAAATCGAATTTATCGAAAATGTGAGTTGGAATGTTGAAATAAATTTTGGTTAAAGGGATTTTGTTAAATAATTTAAGTTGAGACTTTGAGGTTTGAAATTGGATATGATTGGATTTCGAAAATTAATTGTTTGAAGGTTTAACCTTAATTCGGGCTTTGAATATTACTAAGTAAAAGTGATATAAAATTGATATTTTGAAATCGAGCTTGGAATTGAACCATATTTGAAATTTGGATTTAAACTTGAATATTGATGGAAAATTTGTTAAGTGTTATAAATGGATATTTTGAAATCAAGCTCCAAATCGATAAAAATTGAAATTGAATAAATTGAAGGTGAATGTAGAATTGAATTGATTTGAAGTTAAAGTTGACGTTGTTTTGAATTGAAATCGAAATTGAATCGGTAGAATGGAAATTGAAAGTGATTTGAATTGGAAAGTAATAAATTGAAATGGATTGGTTTTGAAGCTGTTTTATTTGTTTTCCAAATTACTCGGTTATATAAACCATTTTGGATACTTAAACTGTTTTAATCTATTTTAAATCTACTTAAACCGATTTAAATTATTTTAAACTAATTTATCTATTTTCACATCCGTTTTAAGAGTTTAAGCATTTTAAGTATTTTAATTATTTAAACTACTTTTAAACTACTTAAAACTATTTTTCTAAGATTCCAAACTGGTTAATAAGGTGAAATGTTTATGTTTAAATCTTGAATTTAAATACAAATTGAGTTAAATGAAGTTGCAACCTAAATTGAAATTCGAAATGATTTTGAAATCGAAATGAAATATTGATGCGAAAATTGATTTTTGAAACGAAATCTTATATTTGAATAGATACGATGATATTTGAAATGGATTTGATTTTTGAAGCGAATATGATATTTTGATATCAATTATAAATCGATTTGAATGTAATAGAGCCAACGGTGTAATAATACGTAGTTATTAAAGAGACTGGGATCGGATATGGACATACTCTCTGTCGATACCGAAACCACTTTAATAACTATTATACGCGGAGTGATGATCCAGAATGAAGTGGATGGTTTGGTGAACGCGTTGACTGAAGAAAGAGAACGATTATTGGATGACCCCTGACATGACTAAAACAGGAGCCGCGCCGGGCCATTGAGGTTCGCCACCTCTAGCGGACACACTTCTTCGATACCATATCTATTACATTTGTGATGCGATTTGGGTGCACCCCTTGATTTGGGAGTGTTGTTTCGCGGTGTTGGGGTAGCTGCGGGCTATGCTCAACATCAGTCCGGATCACGCAACTACTAGTATCCTAGTTGGTATCGCCTCATGTACCTTGTCATACTGATTATCCTATTCGCGACCACTACGTTTTGATTTGTACCTTGAGTATATGGATTGCCCTCTGGTGACTTCCGGTTTTGGGGAAACTACGGTCTTGTATATGCTCTTGGGAATATAAATGTGTTTAGCGGTGAATGGGCGTCGCCTTAACACTATTTTGATACCTTTACTTTACTTTAGACATTA
Source organism: Allium cepa (assembly GCA_030765085.1). Taxonomy (NCBI): domain Eukaryota; kingdom Viridiplantae; phylum Streptophyta; class Magnoliopsida; order Asparagales; family Amaryllidaceae; genus Allium; species Allium cepa. The sequence continues at coordinate 162,853,018 of CM060939.1, forward strand.
TCTATATAGCGTATCTTATTGTATATATAGATAGTTTAACGGATCCTTGAGAGATGGAAAATCCCGAAACATCTCTTGAGTTATTGCACGCACGTTGACACTGGATAGGAGATGTCAAACCCCGTAAACATCTCTGACGCCGTTTACACTCATATTTATTACGATTGATTTAACTTTCATAAGGATATTTTAGTCCTGACTCGAGTGTTTTGTCTTTTCATTACGCTCGGGTCAGCCTGAGCATTTCAGTTTAGGTTGAAGATCATTTACTTCGGAGGACGAAGACGAAGATTTGGTATATTATCTACTACTATTATATTCATCCCATTCCGCTGCATTGTTGTAGGATATTTGCTGTGTATGTAACTCTGATAAATGTTGTATAAAAATAATCAAATGTATTCATTTCAAATGTATTCATTTAATTAACAGCTTCATGAACTGTTATTTTATTATTATACTTTAGCCTTCCGCTGTGAGATTCTGTGTTGTTTCATTTCCTTTATTTTCCTTCCTTTTCTTTTCTTATTTACCCCAATAACCATCTGCCCTTTTAATGGTTTTGGAATCGACATGTGTTTTGCCTATGCACTTGGATCGTCGGTTTAAACTATCCAAAAGGCGGGTCGTTACAGTTGGTATCAGAGCTTTGGTTTAGCGATAAACCTTGGCTCTAGTGGGGAATAACTCATTGAAATAGAGGTAAACTATATGAATGAGTTGAGTGTATATGAGAGTGCGTACTTGTTATTTGATATAAAATGGTTTTATATTGTGTTAATTTGTTCCGTTGAGTATTTATGAATTCTGGTCGATACTTGGGACGCCAAGGCGTCAATAGGAATTTCTAAACACTCGAATAGGACAAACCAACACAATATCGTTTTGGAATATATTTTTATATAAAGAATTATTTGAATATTTATTTATTTTGATTGAATTGATTGTTAAGAGATGATAATATTAGATTATTATCGTTATTGTTTGATCAGTCAATATTTACAACAATTGATTAAATAACAATGGATTTAGGAAAATGAAATCTTGTAAACACAATTGATAATGAATATAAATGAATTTTAACTTGGATTTGGGAATTTAAATTCCGGTGTTTGAGATTGACTTACAAGAATTTGAAAAATATAATATAAGCATTATATGATAGTATAATTGAGTTGAAATTGTTTTCGAAGGATTTTTTTTATGATAAGTGTTATATTCCCTTCTCTTGACGCTAGAAAATGATTTCGGTGATGAGTGCACGCATCATCGGCGTTTATTTTCGAGAGTCCGAGTGGGGGAGACCACTTAATAGCTTGTCTAAACTTTGTTTTGATTCAAATTTTATTTTATTTTGTACTCTCTATAGTATGATTTGTTATATAAATTATATAAGTATATATTATTTCAAAACTTGATTTGAAATGAAACCGGGATTGGAATTCTTAAGTCCTTTAATAATTAATGATTTTTTTTAAATGATTGAAATGAATTTAGACTTGAATCATTAAGGAACTCCTGAATTATGAAATGAGAAATGAACCTAAGAGCTAAGTGAAAATATCAATTGAAGTAGAAATCCTTAGAATTAGGAAATTATGAACTTAAAAAAAAAATTGAAACTGTAAAACTCGCATAGTATTAAATTTCATTCTATAGCTTAGATATAACTTACCAAAATACTTAAGAAGTTCAAAAATGTTATATGAACTGTTAATAAGATAATATACAAGTATAGGTTTGAACAATGGAATATGCATTTAATCAATGGTTTGCAAATATAAATAAAATTGTTAGTAAATAATTGGAATTTAAATTAACCTTTAAAGGTGATTCACAATTATGTTAATATAAAATGAAAATACTATATGTGAATGTAAATGTGAAGTTAAATTATAGTGAAATTTAAGTAATGACTTAAGAATTAATTAATTGAAAATTCAACTTTAAATGAAAAGAAGTCGTATGTTGTTTAACTACATTCTATTTGCATAGCTATAACTTACCAAATACTTAAAAGGTTTAAAATGCTAATAAGGATAAGTAGAGAAATAATATACCAGTGAGAGAGTGAAAAATAAAATGTGAAGATCTAATTGATAGTTGTAAATATAAAAGAAATTTAAGCGGTAAAATGAATGATATATATAAGTGAATGAATAAAATTTAAAATTAATGAAATATAAATTTGGTAAATGGAAACTGATAAAATTTGAATATAACTAAATGTTTATAAGCTTGGAAGTGTATGAAATTAAAGTTGACTTGGAAATGTATAATTGATTTAGTGTAGATTTTGGATGGATGTTAATGTTTGATATGCATTGGTTGTTAGATGGATGATAATTGATTAAGTAGAATTCATTAGTGTTAATGGAATTGAATAAAGGGAATAAAATTTTAAAATAATAAAATTCAAATTCGAAGCAAAGTGAAATTAAATATAATGGAATTCAATTTAAATTGAAGCAAATTGACTTTAATTTAAAATATGAATGAAACAAACTTGAATAAATCAGAAAAAATTGAATGTAAAACCTATTGCATGGATGAATAAGAAAATAAATGACTTTGTGTTTATGATTGTTTTTATAAAATTTGAAGTTTTGATGGTTTGCACTTTGAAATAATAAAAGCAAATTTTGGAAAAAAATCCAAATTTGTCCAATATATGCTGAAACGAAAACAACCATAACTTTTAAATGGCTTAACGGAATTCAACGATCTTGGACTTTTCGAAAAGCTCGGAAACTATAGCACAACTTTTGTTTAGATAACTTGAGAAAATTCCTTTGTCTGCTTAGTTAAAAACTTGAATGTTACTCGCTGTCCTGTGTAAAAATAAGTAATATCAGTAGTATACACCCTTAGTATTTTTCGCCATATCTTTTGACTGGTTTATCGGATTTTGATGATCTTGCCCTTTATCGAAAGCTAAGAACTTAAGCTAAAACTTTTGTTTTAAGTGTTTTGTGTTTTGATGTCGTTTATAAGGTCAAAAACGTGGGTGAACGTCGCTGACCTGCGCAATTCCTTGCCCAGGCTGAGGCGTATCCTCTAAGTAAAACGGCCATAACTTTTGAACGGATGATCCGAATTCGATGATTTTGGACAATCCGGAAAGCCTGAAATGAATGCAACAACTTTTGTTTAGATTCGGTTGTCAAATTTTACAGTTTAGTTGACCTAAAGCTAAGATTTGTTTGCTGTCCAGAAATTGAAATCTCAGTTTTGAAGCTAAATATGTTATATATATGTTGTGTAGGCTAAATATATCGATCTATCTTTATATGCATGGTTCTAACTTAGTTATTGAGCATTGTAGTAGGTAGCAAAGGGGTTGCGCTTCGTTGTGGAGTTCGCTTCTACGCTAAACGCATAATGTAAGTAAAATGCTAATAAATGCTAAATAAAAGGTACGCTTATGGTTTTATATGATATTGGTGATATTTATATGTTGTTTCCCCACATATGGGATGCCTCATCATTGAGATGAGATGTATATTTATGATATATATGCTATTATATTTTTTCCGATCGAGCCGCGCAAAGGAGACTCTGCCGAAATTTTCCGTAAAATCCGGGTGTTAGAAATTTTTTCAAATTTTAATTTTTTTTATAACTTGTTTTGATTACTAACTTTTAAAGTTAGGAAGCCGTTCGGAGTAATTAGTGGAAGCGTAGTTATGACTTTATAAATGGAATTTCATTGTTTTATAAGTTGGTAACTTTGAATAAAATATATCTAATGTTGAATTCTATACTTAGTTTCTTTTCCTTTCTTTTCCCTTCTTTTCCTTTTCGAGGACGAAAAGTTTTGAGTGGGGGAGAGTGTAACGACCCGTAAATTTTCGATAATTAAATTAGCTAATTTAATAAGATTTCGTGATTTAATGTTAGAAAAAAAAATTGTAATTCATTTGGAATAATAATAACTGGAATGAATTGCAACAATTATCCAAGTAATGAAAAATAAATGCTACTTAGTAAATGACTTTGCAATCAATAGTTGAATAGGATATTAAAGGTTGAATTCATTGGGTATGATAGAGTAATTGATTGATAAGTAAAATCTATTTGAAATCAAATATTGAATATTGAACACGTAATTGTTTAAATTAAATATTTAAAACTTATTGAATAATTGAATAACTGTAAAATGAAAATAGTGTTCTAAATTTTGAAATGGTTTTAAAAGTTGAATCTTATAAGTTCAATTTCAATATTTCAAAAGATAATGAATTATTGGAGAAGCGAAATTGTCTAAATTAAATATTTGGAATTTATTGGATAAATAAAATAACGGGTTTAATATGATTGAAAATGATTTGTAAAATTTTATTTTATCATATTGGAGTTATAGTGATGTTATAGAACTTTTAAAACTGAATTTAAAATTTATTTGTGAAAATTGAATATTTTAATATTTAATTATCGACTGGAAAATAGCCAATTTTTGAACAGTCTCAGAATTGGACAAAACTAGTTCCATTGGATCCGTAATAGTTAGTTATTATCGGATTTCAATTTTCGTAGCAATCGGAGTTGTCGTTTGACCGTGGCAGCTCGAAACGCGTTGAAATTGTTTTAATATTAATTTTGCGAGTTAAAAAAAGTCATTTTTTCAAACGGTCTCGGATTTCGACGAAACTAGTTTCACCGGATCCGTAATGTGATATTATTGTAAGGTTTCAAATTTCGTGCCAAACGGATTTACCGTTTGTCCGGAGCAAGCCAAAACGCATAGAAATTAGTTAAATCGGTTTAATTTAAATTTGATCGTTTATTACCGTAACTCGCACATATGATCGAATTAGGCCTTGAAACATGTTCCATTGTGTTCGGAACGTGGGGTAAACCTTAGAAACGCCTGCCGGCAAGCTTCGTTTGGAGTTCGGAAAATTTTCGGTGAATAGTGTTTTGCAATTTTCTATAAAAGGACCCATCCTCTTTCATTTGCTCCAAACCCTAACTCTTTTGACCAGCCGCCACTTTCATTTCAATGGCCTGAAAATTTCGAAACTTCCTCCTCATTTTCCTCTCAATCCATCAATAATTAGCAAAAACTCTCAACTACAAAGTTGTAGAGCACGATGAAAGCTTCAAATCCATACGGAGATGATCGAAAACGGAGTCAAGGATCAACGGGAAATCGCGTTCAAAGCTGCTGCATTTTTCACGTTTTTCGAGGCAAAGGGGGCAGCCGAGTTTCATGCTATTCACGGTGTAGGTAGGGTTCGCCGAGAGCTTCGCGATGGAGGTGGCCGGTCGTCTTCAAGTCGTGTATTTTGGTCGTGAAAATTCGTTGAAGCTTGACGGCTATGGGTTGTGTTGCGCGTTCGAACACCGGGAAGAAGATAAACGCGTGCAACGGCCTGATCTGCTTGGGCTGGAAATCAACTACTGAGATCGCGTAGGGTTTGGAAAAAAAAAAAATTGTTAATTTATTTACGTTTTAAATTTGTTCAATCTTTAAAATGCTCTAACTTTTTCATACGAGGTCGAAAACGCGCGAAACTTTTTGCGTTGGGATCGTATGGACGAGCTCTACGCGATGCAACTGGATTGGAATCATTTGGAGCTAGAGAAAATTTTGGGTTAAATCGAACGTCGTTCGATTTGATTTAAATCGTAAAAAATCAAGGTGAGTGTTTTATAACGCTCACACCGTACTAAATATTTTTATGCTAGTTAAATTTGATATTATGAAGTGTTATGATTTTATTTGTCGTTGTTTGGTAAAAATTTAATTGTCATATAGCTTGTCATTTGCATTAACCGTTGAAAAATTAAATTGACAGTTAAATTGAAATTAAAATTGGATTGCGATTAAATTACCTGACATTGATAACTATGAAACTGCCATGAATTGTATTGTTTATTGGATGATGTATTTTGATGGATGTTATTGGTTGATAATTGAATGTTTGGATGTTTATTTGCTTATATAGATCCTGTTATGCATACATATGATACTGAGATTAATTTAAGTAATGTATACTCACTCCTGACATTTAATTGAAAAAAAAAATTTACTTGGCCATAGGATAGAAAATTATATACGGACACCGAATTGGCTAAATAAATAAATTTTTGAAATCGTCGATTTAAAATTTAATTAAATGTTTTGATTTAAAAGTTATAAATAGAAATCAATTTATAGAAATCGAATTTATCGAAAATGTGAGTTGGAATGTTGAAATAAATTTTGGTTAAAGGGATTTTGTTAAATAATTTAAGTTGAGACTTTGAGGTTTGAAATTGGATATGATTGGATTTCGAAAATTAATTGTTTGAAGGTTTAACCTTAATTCGGGCTTTGAATATTACTAAGTAAAAGTGATATAAAAATGATATTTTGAAATCGAGCTTGGAATTGAACCATATTTGAAATTTGGATTTAAACTTGAATATTGATGGAAAATTTGTTAAGTGTTATAAATGGATATTTTGAAATCAAGCTCCAAATCGATAAAAATTGAAATTGAATAAATTGAAGGTGAATGTAGAATTGAATTGATTTGAAGTTAAAGTTGACGTTGTTTTGAATTGAAATCGAAATTGAATCGGTAGAATGGAAATTGAAAGTGATTTGAATTGGAAAGTAATAAATTGAAATGGATTGGTTTTGAAGCTGTTTTATTTGTTTTCCAAATTACTCGGTTATATAAACCATTTTGGATACTTAAACTGTTTTAATCTATTTTAAATCTACTTAAACCGATTTAAATTATTTTAAACTAATTTATCTATTTTCACATCCGTTTTAAGAGTTTAAGCATTTTAAGTATTTTAATTATTTAAACTACTTTTAAACTACTTAAAACTATTTTTCTAAGATTCCAAACTGGTTAATAAGGTGAAATGTTTATGTTTAAATCTTGAATTTAAATACAAATTGAGTTAAATGAAGTTGCAACCTAAATTGAAATTCGAAATGATTTTGAAATCGAAATGAGATATTGATGCGAAAATTGATTTTTGAAACGAAATCTTATATTTGAATAGATACGATGATATTTGAAATGGATTTGATTTTTGAAGCGAATATGATATTTTGATATCAATTATAAATCGATTTGAATGTAATAGAGCCAACGGTGTAATAATACGTAGTTATTAAAGAGACCGGGATCGGATATGGACATACTCTCTGTCGATACCGAAACCACTTTAATAACTATTATACGCGAAGTGATGATCCAGAATGAAGTGGATGGTTTGGTGAACGCGTTGACTGAAGAAAGAGAACGATTATTGGATGACCCCTGACATGACTAAAACAGGAGCCGCGCCGGGCCATTGAGGTTCGCCACCTCTAGCGGACACACTTCTTCGATACCATATCTATTACATTTGTGATGCGATTTGGGTGCACCCCTTGATTTGGGAGTGTTGTTTCGCGGTGTTGGGGTAGCTGCGGGCTATGCTCAACATCAGTCCGGATCACGCAACTACAAGTATCCTAGTTGGTATCGCCTCATGTACCTTGTCATACTGATTATCCTATTCGCGACCACTACGTTTTGATTTGTACCTTGAGTATATGGATTGCCCTCTGGTAACTTCCGGTTTTGGGGAAACTACGGTCTTGTATATGCTCTTGGGAATATAAATGTGTTAAGCGGTGAATGGGCGTCGCCTTAACACTATTTTGATACCTTTACTTTACTTTAGACATTATCTATATAGCGTATCTTATTGTATATATAGATAGTTTAACGGATCCTTGAGAGATGGAAAATCCCGAAACATCTCTTGAGTTATTGCACGCACGTTGACACTGGATAGGAGATGTCAAACCCCGTAAACATCTCTGACGCCGTTTACACTCATATTTATTACGATTGATTTAACTTTCATAAGGATATTTTAGTCCTGACTCGAGTGTTTTGTCTTTTCATTACGCTCGGGTCAGCCTGAGCATTTCAGTTTAGGTTGAAGATCATTTACTTCGGAGGACGAAGATGAAGATTTGGTATATTATCTACTACTATTATATTCATCCATTCCGCTGCATTGTTGTAGGATATTTGCTGTGTATGTAACTCTGATAAATGTTGTATAAAAATAATCAAATGTATTCATTTCAAATGTATTCATTTAATTAACAGCTTCATGAACTGTTATTTTATTATTATACTTTAGCCTTCCGCTGTGAGATTCTGTGTTGTTTCATTTCCTTTATTTTCCTTCCTTTTCTTTTCTTATTTACCCCAATAACCATCTGCCCTTTTAATGGTTTTGGAATCGACATGTGTTTTGCCTATGCACTTGGATCGTCGGTTTAAACTGTCCAAAAGGCGGGTCGTTACAGAATCAAAGGTAATAATATTAATTTTAAGTAATTGATAAATATTTTTATGTAGTTCCAAGGATTAAAATGATTTAGAAGTTATAATTGATTATAGATTATCAATAAATTGTAATAATATGTGTATTAATTGATAATTGGATTAAAAGAGCAACTAATAATTTAAATGTTGAGTAATTAATGAAATAATGTGTAATAAATTGAAAAATTGGATAGAATTAGTATAAAAAATAAGTTGTTATAACATTTGTTTGTAAATAATAAACTTACGAATGTTATTAAATGTAGAAATGGTAACAATTATTGTTTGTTACTAGCATATTTAATCAGTTGAAATTAAATGTTACATTAATGCGAGTTAAGACAATATGTTACAACCCGCATATTTATCGAGTTTATATTTAAATATTTTATTTAAATATTAAATCGTTAATCGGATTTTGGTCCGAAAAGCTACTTTTTGCAAACGGTCAAATTAGGACTCGAGACCACTTCCATTGAGTTCGAAATGCCGTTTACAACTTTTTTAAGTATAAACATCGATAGGTTTGGAGTTAGTGGAATTTCACTAACTTTTCCCGCTTTGGACTTTGGGTTAGTTTAGCCTATTAAGCCCAAGTTCCAACCCTCTTCTCCTCACTCTTCATAAATTTCCTAACTAACCCAAGCTTTGGCATTAATGGTGAAGAGAATGGGAAATTAAAACTCCAAGCTCAAATTCAACATTCAACTCCAAATTCAAGTAGAAGATATTGGATTCAAGCTTTGGATTGCTTCTTCTTGCTTTCAAGCTTCATCTTCATAAATTTTAGTGCAAAGGTGAGATTTTTATCCCACAAATCTAGTCTATATCTATATTGGACTGTTGGGAATGATTCCCTATCACTTTAGTATGCACATTTGCATTTGGTTGGGATTAGATTGGCGAAAAACTCCAAATTTTAGTGATTTTGGTGAAAAACTGCTACTAGGTCGTTCTGGCCATTTTTAGCTCGTTCGGAGTTACGTCGCTCGTCCATAGGTTGTAGGTCGCTTACGAGTCAACCCTAGGTCGTTCTGGCCATTTTTTAGCTCGTTCGGAGTTAGGTCGCTCGTCCATAGGTCGTAGGTCGCTTACGAGTTAACGTTAGGTCGTTCTGGAAGAATTGGCACTTCGGAATTAGGTCGCTCACGAGTTAACTCGTTAGGTCGCTCGCGAGTTAGTACCATAGGTCGTTGGGCCATCTAAATGCTTGTTCGGTGTTAAGTCGTTCGGGCTTAGGTCGTAGGTCGTATGGACCTTAGGTCGTAGGTCGTATGGACCTTAGGTCGTAGGTCGTAGGGACCTTAGGTCGTAGGTCGTATGGACCTAGGTCGTAGGTCGTTCACTCGTTAGCACGTACGGCTCTTTACCATTTTAGGTCGCGTGACCTTGTACTTGACTTAGGTCGTTAGGTCGTAAGACCCCTAGGTCACAACCATTAGGTCGCTCGTCCCTATCCCCCTTAGGTCGTTAGACCTCATTTTGTCTTCACTAGGTCGTACCGTTTTGGACGGGGCGCTGCCCCGCACCCCGCCGGGGGCGCTGTCCCCTGGACCCCCGCGACCTGACCGGGAAGGTCGAACCCCGTAGCGGTGGCATTGCCCCCGCACCCCACCTTGGGGGGTTGCCACCCCCCTTGGACCCCCCTCCGTAGGGGATCTTATCTGAAAAACATTCAAAAGAACTTGCTGAACTGATTTCCTTGGATTTTTATCACATCTTCGAATGTGATCTTTGTGATTGATTGTTTCTATAATCGCTTTTGTGATTGGTCACTTTGAATTATAAAGGTTTCAAAACTAGTAGTAAATATCAAAACTCTTTCAATAAAAGGATTTCAACTCTATTTCTAATAACAAAGCTCTTTTCTTAACCCATTTTCCAATCTATTAGTATATACAAATCTTTACCTCACTCGGTTGAGAAATCTAATTAAACGGTTTAGTAAAACAAGTGGTATGAAATGCTTGCGTTTGCTTCATCGGTTAATTCTTGGACTTGTTCGATTGAACCTCTTGTGACAATTTTCTAGTGAAGATTTACAGTTTGTTCGTAAATATTTAAGTTAAGCAAGTGGTTATGGGACATGAAGCTAAACTTTTATATTTACTAGCTTAGTGTAATTGACACTTCTCGTTGATCATGACGATCATTCTTATGATTTAGACTAGCAATTGTGCGATGGCTCTTGTTTGCTTGGTTAGACTAGACACCACTTGTGTGATTCCACTCACACATACCTTTTTGCCTTCTTGGTTAGTCTAGACCTCAATCTGTGTGATTTCGACTCACACATATGGGGTAGCTCCCCATGGTCTTCGGACCGTCATGTGATAGGCCTCTTTCTCTTTTTATGATTTCTGGATTTCTCGTGTTGATTTCTGGAATTTATGTCATTGACTTGTTATGAGTACAATTTTAGGGTATGATGCCGTCTTTGGATCTTTGAGAAGATTCTTGTGATATCGATTTATCTCTTATTGATTGATCTTCTGTTGGTCATCATTTGCATACTTATAGTAGTATGTCATTATGGATATTTTATGTTTATGCCATATCTTTTATTTTATACCATGTCATCTGATATTTATAGCTAGACTGATCCGTTTATTATTTTCTTAAATAATACTCGGGTCAGACCGAGATGTTACAGGTGCTTCTGTTTGACTTCTTCCCGGGATTCGGCACTCTGACTTTTGGCTAACTATTTAGATTAGCATTTTTTGTTGTATACACTTGAGATATAGACTCATAGTTGTATTCTTTTGTATAGCATGTGTTGCTATTCTTTTGTATTACTGTGGATCTTTTGACCACTACTCTGATGTACACTTTCGTGTGTTAGTTATATATTCATATCTTCTTCCACCTTTGTGATATGGATGTCTGTGACTGATTTGCGTTATGCTTATTTCTATGTTTGTTTCCGAAGATTACTTATAGACACCGTGTGATAAGCAATTACATGGATGGTCGCTCCTCAACAGCCTTATTCTCCGTGCTAGTTGACAGCACTACTCCGTAGTGTTCTTGGCTAGCGTGGGTATAGAGGTGGGGCGTCACAGCTTGGTATCAGAGCCAAACTTCGGAACAATGTAGAATAACTTAACAAGGATCATCGTCCTAAGTCTATCTTAGGAGTCATACCATAGGATTAATTCGAGTCATCGTACCAATTCATCCTATTTCCTTTATGATTACTTGTTTTATCTATCAAGATTGCTTGATGTTCATTGGTGAATAACCTTCTTCCTTCTCTTCTTTCTTTCTTAAAGGAAGAGAATGTCTAGACCAGGCCGTCCCAGAACTGGATCATCTGGTGCTGCTCCCCAGGATGGAGTTTTTATGACTGCTCAACAGCTTCTTGATTTAGTAACTAATGCTCAAGTAGCTGGAGCTAACCCGGAACCTACTCACCCAAAGTCGGGATTTGCATGCTTGTGCAGCGATTACACCAACTTGGGTGGGAAGCCCTTCAAAGGTTCGGAAAATATCATCGAGGTCCAGGCTTGGTTAAAATCATGCGATCGAATCTTTTCTCGCATGAACCTTATCGATCTCCACCACGTTCAGGTGGCTTCCAGCATGCTCCAGGAGAGAGCATTGGACTGGTACGGACTCCTTATTTCAGAAATTAATGAAGCGGATCTCACCTGGGAGCAATTTCAGGGACGCTTCGAGTTAAAGTTTGTACCAGAAGCTGGGAAAGTAACCTTGGCTCGACGTTTTATAGACCTTGTTCAAGGTCAATCCTCTGTGACTGATTACGTCGCAACCTTCGAGTCGCTTTCCAAATATGGGGTTGAATACATCAACACCCCATTGAAGAAGAACCAGAGGTTCGTTTATGGCTTAAATAAGAATCTTAAGAACCCACTACTCCTGAAACTAGAAGTCGCATTTGATCAACTCGTCGATATCGCTCTTCGTCTTGAAGAGGCTGATAGAGAGACTGATGTTGAAGTGGAAGGCGCTAAACCAAACTTCAACAACAAGAAGAGGCCAAACAAATTCAAGGGTCCTTATCCCAACAAAAAGGGTAAGCAGGCAACCCCTGCGGCAAAGTCTCCTTCTCCTAGTGGTGCGAGTTGCTTCACTGTGGGTCTGGGGATCATTATGCGAATAAGTGCTCTAAGCCCAAATCTTGTCGCTATTGTAAGAGCCCGGATCATTACATACATCAATGCCTCAAGCGTAAAGGCAAAAAGGAAGGAAAGTTGAATGTGGCTCAAGCCCCTGGCAACACATCTCGTGGCCATGGTATTTCTCATTCCATTCTTGATGGTATTATTTTATTTCATGATCAACCTATTAGAGTTCTCTTTGATACGGGTGCATCCCATTCTTTTATATCAAAGGAACTGGTAGACACTTTTTCCTTAAGTGTTACCGCATTGATGACTTCTTTAAAAATTGCGAATCCTGTTGGTGGATCCGCAACTCTTAGTTTGCTTTGTAAAGATGTGGAGATTATTTTATGTGATTTTTCTTTCCTAGCCGATTTGCATGTCATGCGTTACTTGGGCTTTGGAATAATTTTGGGAATGAATTGGCTTAACCGTTATCAAGCCCATATCCTATGTCCTGAGCGGACTATTCATCTCCGACATCCACTATCTGTTAAACAGATTTCTGTTAATCTTAAAGATTCAGAATCCTGTTTGGTGGCATCTTTATATTCTTTAAATCCTCGTGATGACGATGATGATGATGAAGATGATATTATTTCTCGTATTCACGATGTTCGTGAATTTTCCGACATATTCGATCCTGTTTTAGGTTTACCACCTAAACGAGCAATTGAGTTCAGAATTAATCTTGTTTCTGGAGCTCAACCTATTACTCGTCCTCCGTATCGCATGTCCAATAAGGAAAATGAGGAGATGCGTAAACAATTATCCGAATTGGAGACGAAGCAATTTATTCGCTCTAGTTCCTCACCTTGGGGAGCTTCGGCTATTTTCATGAAGAAATCAAACGGTACGCTTAGGCTTTGCGTTGACTATCGCTAGCGTAACGATCTGACTATTAAAAATAAATATCCTTTACCTCGGATTGATGATCTATTCGATCAGCTTAGTGGTGCTAAGGTCTTTTCACAATTGGACTTGGCTACCGGTTTCCATCAGCTTCGCATCGCAGAGGATAGCATTCCTTTGACATCATTCTGTACTCTATATGGATCTTATGAATGGCTTGTTATGCCATTTGGGTTAACGAATGCTCCAGCTTATTTCGTTGACCTCATGAATCGAGTTTTCAAAGATTTCCTCGATCGGTTTGTTCTCATATTCATTGATGATATTCTTGTGTATTCAAAAACTGAGGAGGAACATGAAAAACATCTTCGGATTGTATTGGAAACTCTTAGGAGTAATCAATTAAAGGCGAAATTTTCTAAATGCCACTTTTGGCAATCTCGTGTGAAGTTTCTCGGTCATATTATTTCCGAATCCGGAATTTTCGTGGATCCTTCAAAGGTTGAAGCGATTCAAGATTGGAAAAGACCTGAGAGTGTGACTGAAATCCGTAGCTTTCTCGGATTGCCGGGCTATTACCGTCGTTTTATTAAAGACTTTTCTAAGATTGTTGTGCCTCTTACTGGCTTGACTAAGAAGGGAGTTAAATACATTTGGTCGGACAAATGTGAAGCCTCTTTTCATATATTGAAAGAACTCCTTTCCGATGCTCCTATTCTTGTTATTCCCGTGGGGAATCAAGATTTTGTTGTTTATACTAATGCTAGTCACGTTGGTTTGGGTGTCGTTCTTATGCAAAAAGAACGTGTTATTTCTTATGCTTCTAGGCAATTAAAGCCGGCCGAGACTAGATATGCCACACATGATTTAGAACTCGCGGCTATTGTTTTCGCCCTTCGGATTTGGCGTCATTATCTATTGGGAGAGAAATTTATTCTTTATACGGATCATAAGTCTCTGAAATATTTATTTTCTCAAAAAGAACTTAATTTACGTCAACAGCGTTGGCTCGAGTTTCTTGCACCTTATGATCTTGATATTCTTTATACCCCCGGTAAGGGTAATCGTGTCGCCGATGCTCTTAGCCGTAAACAACAAGCAGTTGTTTCTATGATGATATCCGAATGGAACAATCTCGAGATTTTATCCACTTGTGAGATTCGAGAGCGCGTATCCGATTTATGCTCATCGCTTGTTTTATGTAGCCTTGAGGCTCATCCTTCTCTTTTAGACCGCATTCTTGAAGCTCAAGGGCTAGATCCTGAATTGGCTCTTCTTGGCCAAAATGTTAAGGATAAAATTGATATTGAAGGTTGGAAAGACTTTGATATTGATTCTCGTGGCGGCATTCGAAAATTTGGTAGACTTATCGTACCAAATATTGGAGATCTTCGTAAAGATATTTTAGAAGATTCCCATCGTTCTAAATTCACCATTCATCCCGGTAGTAGTAAAATGTACGCTGATATGAAGCGACTTTATTATTGGGAGGGAATGAAATCTGATATTGCTAACTTTGTTAAGTGTTGCATGACTTGCCAACTTGTCAAGGCCGAACATCAAAGGCCTGGTGGGTTATTGCAACCTTTAGAAATTCCAATTTGGAAGTGGGATCAAATTTCCATGGACTTTATAGATGGCCTTCCCCGTTCTCGTTCGGGTCATGATAGCTTATGGGTGATTGTTGATAGACTTACTAAATCCGCCCATTTTATTCCGGTTTGGTCTAACCGAACCGTTCCTCTTTTGGCCAAACTATTTGTCAAGGAAATTGTAAAATTGCATGGAGTTCCTACTTCTATTGTTAGCGATCGTGATCCATTGTTTACTAGTGGATTTTGGAAGAGTCTTCAAAAAGCTTTAGGAACGAAGCTTAATTTTAGCACCGCTTATCACCCCCAGTCCGATGGACAAACCGAGCGTGTGAATCAAACTCTTGAAGATCTTCTTCGTGCTTGTGTGCTTGATTTTGGTGGAAGTTGGGAAGATCATATTTCACTTGTTGAATTTTCCTATAATAATATCTTCCAATCTAGTATTGGTATGGCACCTTTCGAGGCACTCTACGGAAGGCCATGCCGATCTCCTTCTTGTTGGCTTGAGGCGGGTGAGAAGCTGGTTTTAGGTCCAGACTTTATTCGTGATTCCACGGAAAGGATTGAACTTATTCGACGTAGGATGAAAGAAGCCCAGAGTAGACAAAAATCCTATACCGATAATCGAAGAAAGAAATTAGAATTTTCTGTTGGGGATCCTGTTTTTATTCGTGTTTCACCTATGAAGGGTGTTGTACGTTTCAGTCGATCGGGGAAGTTAGCGCCTCGATATATTGGGCCATTTCCTATCACTGAACGTATTGGTTCCATGGCTTATCGCCTTGCATTGCCGGCTCAGTTTTCTGCTATGCATGATGTATTTCACGTTTCTCAATTACGGAAATGCCTTCGAGGTTCCAATTCTATTCTTGAGCCTGCTGTTGTGGAAGAAATTGAAGTTTCGCCGAATTTAACTTATGAGCAGCATCCTATTCGAATTATAGCTTCTGAGGTTAAACGACTTCGAAATAAAGATGTTCCGCTTGTGAAGGTTCAATGGTCCTCAAATCCTAAGGATTGTTCTTGGGAATCCAGAGAATTCATCGAGCGTACACATCCGGACTTGCTTACTCCTGCTCTTTGAGGTGAACTTCTTATTTCAAATTTCTCTTGTGTTAATATGCTTTTATGGTTGTTACTTTTTATTTCCATCTTATATATATTGCGAGGACGCAATTTCTTTAAGGAGGGGAGTCTGTAACAACCCGCATATTTATCGAGTTTATATTTAAATATTTTATTTAAATATTAAATCGTTAATCGGATTTTGGTCCGAAAAGCTACTTTTTGCAAACGGTCAAATTAGGACTCGAGACCACTTCCATTGAGTTCGAAATGCCGTTCACAACTTTTTTAAGTATAAACATCGATAGGTTTGGAGTTAGTGAAATTTCACTAACTTTTTCCGCTTTGGACTTTGGGTTAATTTAGCCTATTAAGCCCAAGTTCCAACCCTCTTCTCCTCACTCTTCATAAATTTCCTAACTAACCTAAGCTTTGGCATTAATGGTGAAGAGAATGGGAAATTAAAACTCCAAGCTCAAATTCAATTGCAACTCCAACATTCAACTCCAAATTCAAGTAGAAGATATTGGATTCAAGCTTTGGATTGCTTCTCCTTGCTTTCAAGCTTCATCTTCATAAATTTTAGTGCAAAGGTGAGATTTTTATCCCACAAATCTAGTCTATATCTATATTGGACTGTTGGGAATGATTCCCTATCACTTTAGTATGCACATTTGCATTTGGTTTGGATTGGATTGGCGAAAAACTCCAAATTTTAGTGATTTTGGTGAAAAACTGCTACAAGGTCGTTCTGGCCATTTTTAGCTCGTTCGGAGTTAGGTCGCTCGTCCATAGGTCATAGGCCGCTTACGAGTTAACCCTAGGTCGTTCTGGCCATTTTTTAGCTCGTTCGGAGTTAGGTCGCTCGTCCATAGGTCGTAGGTCGCTTACGAGTTAACGTTAGGTCGTTTTGGAAGAATTGGCACTTCGGAATTAGGTCGCTCACGAGTTAACTCGTTAGGTCGCTCGCGAGTTAGTACCATAGGTCGCTGGGCCATCTAAATGCTTGTTCGGTGTTAAGTCGTTCGGGCTTAGGCCGTAGGTCGTATGGACCTTAGGTCGTAGGTCGTATGGACCTTAGGTCGTAGGTCGTATGGACCTTAGGTCGTAGGTCGTTAACTCGTTAACACGTACGGCTCTTTACCATTTTAGGTCGCGTGACCTTGTACTTGACTTAGGTCGTTAGGTCGTAAGACCCCTAGGTCGCAACCATTAGGTCGCTCGACCCTATCCCCCTTAGGTCGTTAGACCTCATTTTGTCTTCACTAGGTCGTACCGTTTTGGACGGGGCGCTAGCCCCTGGACCCCCGCGACCTGACCGGGCAGGTCGAACCTCGTAGCGGTGGCGTTGCCCCCGCACCCCCACCTTGGGGGGTTGCCACCCCCCCTAGACCCCCCGTCCGTAGGGGATCTTATCTGAAAAACATTCAACAGAACTTGCTGAACTGATTTCCTTGGATTTTTATCACATCTTCGAATGTGATCTTTGTGATTGATTGTTTCTATAATCGCTTTTGTGATTGGTCACTTTGAATTATAAAGGTTTCAAAACTAATAGTAAATATCAAAACTCTTTCAATAAAAGGATTTCAACTCTATTTTTAATAACAAAGCTCTTTTCTTAACCCGTTTTCCAATCTATTAGTATATACAAATCTTTACCTCACTCGGATGAGAAATCTAATTAAACGGCTTAGTAAAACAAGTGGTATGAAACGCTTGCGTTTGCTTCGTCGGTTAATTCTTGGACTTGTTCGATCGAACCTCTTGTGACAATTTTCTAGTGAAGATTTACAGTTTGTTCGTAAATATTTAAGTTAAGCAAGTGGTTATGGGACATGAAGCTAAACTTTTATATTTACTAGCTTAGTGTAATTGACACTTCTCGTTGATCATGACGATCATTCTTATGGTTTAGACTAGCAATTGTGCGATGTCTCTTGTTTGCTTGGTTAGACTAGACACCACTTGTGTGATTCCACTCACACATACCTTTTTGCCTTATTGGTTAGTCTAGACCTCAATCTGTATGATTTCGACTCACACATATGGGGTAGCTCCCCATGGTCTTCGGACCGTCATGTGATAGGCCTCTTTCTCTTTTTATGATTTTTGGATTTCTCGTGTTGATTTCTGGAATTTATGTCATTGACTTGTTATGAGTACAAGTTTAGGATATGATGCCCTCTTTGGATCTTTGAGAAGATTCTTGTGATATCGATTTATCTCTTATTGATTGATCTTCTGTTGGTCATCATTTGCATACTTATAGTTGTATGTCAGTATGGATATTTTATGTTTATGCCATATCTTTTATTTTATACCATGTCATCTGATATTTATAGCTAGACTGATCCGTTTATTATTTTCTTAAATAATACTTGGGTCAGACCGAGATGTTACAAGTGCTTCTGCTTGACTTCTTCCCGGGATTCGGCACTCTGACTTTTGGCTAACTATTTAGATTAGCAGTTTTTGTTGTATACACTTGAGATATAGACTCATAGTTGTATTCTTTTGTATAGCACGTGTTGCTATTCTTTTGTATTATTGTGGATCTTTTGACCACTACTCTGATGTACACTTTCATGTGTTAGTTATATATTCATATCTTCTTCCACCTTTGTGATATGGATGTCTGTGACTGATTTGCGTTATGCTTATTTCTATGTTTGTTTCCTAAGATTATTTATAGCCACCGTGTGATAAGCAATTACATGGATGGTCTCTCCTCAACAGCCTTATTCTCCGTGCTAGTTGACAGCACTACTCCGTAGTGTTCTTGGCTAGCGTGGGTATAGAGGTGGGGCGTCACACAATAACTGTAAATTGTGAATGTAATAAAAGAAATAGAAATGTTAATTATATTCATAATATAATAATCGATTTAATAAAAGAGTGAAATCAAGATAAATAAATTAATTTGGGATTTTAAATTATAATTAATGTGTATAATTGACAACAATTTCAATTTAATTGAAATATAGTAGTTAATACAAATAAAAAGATGGGAATTGTAGCATATTAGTGAAATATGATATCAACAAAAATTAACTTTGCTATTAGAGTAATAATTGATTGAAAATAAAGATTGGAACCAAATTAAATCAATTTATTAGGATCAAATTATAATTATTTGGATTTAATTATAGTGGAAATTGAACACTGTAATTAGTGTAATAACCAACACTAACTTATTATATAAACTTGTATTAAGTCATTATAAATGTCTAAGTGATAAAAAATAATGAAATTTGTTAACTATCAAATTTGAAAGAAAAAGGGATTTAATGAATTAAATATTAATTTATTTACTTAACGTGAAAATAGCCATTTTGGCCACTGACTTAGATTTCGACGAAACCAGTTTCATCGGATTCATAACAGTGAATTATTGTAAGGTTTCAAGTTTCGTAGTGATCGGACTTGTTGTTTGACCGTACGGACTCGAAACACCTAGAAATAATTTAATTTAATTCAATTGAAATAATTTTGAAACAAGCTAAATTTAAGTTAACTTCTTCATTTGATGGAATTAGGACCTGAAACATGTTCCATTGAGTTTAAAAATATCTAAAACATCTATTTTGATATATGGGATGACCCTTTTTTTTTCGGAAATGAAACGGGCTTTTCGGGTCGTTTATCGTTCAACTTTCAAATCAATCTAGTCCATTCATTTCTATTTCTGATCTTCCTATATATAGCCTGTTATAAACCCAAGCTTTATTCTTATTCCATTTTTCAGTACGTACATTTCATCTGTCTACTTCTCATTCTCAAAGGCAGAACCAAATCCAGTTACAAAACCCTACTTCCCAAATTGCAAATTCAATTTCAAATCAAATTTCAATCGAAAATTAAAACTCCTCAAACACTATCAAATTTTATATCAATTCAAAGCTCTCGAATTGAATCACCATTTGTCTAGAATTCGCAAATCAATTTCGACCGTCCATATGAAATTTTGACGATTCAACGGCAGATCGTCGATTTTACGATGATCGAAGGTTGCTGTGAGGTAGAGGGTGACGAGACCAGTGCATCCATGGGGTTCATTGGTCGAGTGGTCATCGTTCTCGCCGAATTTAGGCCATGTTTCGAACGGCGGCGGAGGAGGCGTTGGCCTCGGCGAGCGTGCACGTGGGGGGTAGGGGGCTATGGTTGGCCCAGGTTGGGGAGGCCAGCGGCGCACTTCGATCAAGGTGATGATGGCAGTTGATCGATGCAGGTGGTGCCTTGCTTTGGTCTGCTACCGAGAGTGAGATGCAGCGCTCTAGGGTTTCGTGCATGAGTATGCTTGCTGACGTGTTCAAGTTTTACAATATTGTTTATTTGTTTTAAATTAAAATCGTATATCTTCTAATGCTCATAACTTTTACATACGAGGTCCGATTCACGTGCGGTTTGTTTCGTTGGGGTCGTATTAAAATTCCGGACATTTTGACACTTGTTTGGATGAATTTTGAGATTGTTTGAATTTTGAGCCTAAATTGGATTTTAATTTGATTTAAATTCAAAGGTGAGTGTTTTAACGCACTCACAATTCTAAACTATCTTATGTTTGTTAAATTTAATTTATGATGTGATTAGAAATTAGTTGATGGCTATTTGGTATTGTCTTTCTGGTTAATTTTGACTTTTATTGCATTTAATCATCGTTTAATTTAATATTGAATTTAAATTGTCAATTTTATACATGTTATTGATTATCAGTTATCAATTGATGTTTATTGATTGATTTAGATGATGATTGTGATGGATGTTTGATTGTTAATATTGGATGATTGGGTGTTATGTTCGATTCATATATTGTTATCACTCCGCAAGTTCCCTATGGGTTGAAATGATACATACCCGAACGAACTATAGATTAGGGAAAAATCGTTATGGGTTGAAATGATAGACTCGAGCGATTCATGGATTTTATTTAATTCAGGATTGCGGTTTCAAATGATATATAATAATAAAATTTTAAATTGTGGATTGAAATGATAAATATCTGTATCATTGACCCTAAGGTAGAGAATTATATACGGACACCGGATTGGTTAAATTAAATGATTTTTGAATATTTAAATTTTAAGTTCAGTTAACTCGTAATTTGAGATTAAACTTGAGATTTAAGTTAAGTTAAGTTCAGTTAATTGGTGTGTGGAATACAAGAGGTGCTCATTCTGAGATTAAACTGAACCAATGTAAAAATTTAATTTCCATTCATTCGCTAAGTATGCTTGCTATACTTCAAACCAAGCTGAATGCCCCTCTTTCTTCCAAGGCTGCAACCTATATTAATTCGTCTTGGAAAATGATAAACAACCTCTCTGAAGCTCCATTTGGAAGAATTCTTATTCTTTTTAATCCTTCAGTTTTCTTACTATCTCCTATATTATCTACATCTCAACTTATTCACATGCATTGTGTACATATTTCTTCCTCCACTTCTTTCTACATAACTGTTATCTATGGCTTCTATCACTGCTAGACAGAGTTTGCATAATCTCCTCCTATCTTTTAGACAGGAAACTCATCCTTGGATTGCTTTAGGAGATTTAAATTGCTCTTATATGTTATCGCATAGGATAGGTGGCAATCCCTTGTCCCGTCGAGAGATCAGACCCCTTAATGATACTATTATTCAATCTAACCTTGTTGAAATCAAAACTGTTGGTGCTCCCTTCTCATGGAATAATTCAAGAAGATCTTCTCCTTGTACTTTCTCTAAAATTGAGTACTCGTTCGCAAACTAGTATGCCTTAACTAAATGGCCTTACATGTCTAATCTCCTTCCTATGCCAGGCCTATCTGGTCATTCTCCTCAAATATTATCTTTTGGTGCTGCTATGAAAAAAAGGAATACAAATTTTAAATTTTTTAATGCCTGGATCCTTCAACCTGAATTTTTTCCTATTGTTAAAAAGGTATGGTCATCTCACTTTTTTGGTAATCCAATGTTTATTTTGCAGTGCAAGCTTAAACCGTCAAAAAAAATTTGCAAGCGTAGTCAAGTAGCAAATTTGGCGCTGGCACTTTGGCTTCTTCCACACTCTCTCTCAAGCTTCAACACATTCAAGAGGCATTGCTGGCTGACCCTTTAAACAAAGAACTAGCTTCCCAGGAAGCAAATTTATCCTCTGATCTGTTTGATGCTTTTAAGTAGGAAGGTTTAATGGCTAAGCAAAAGACTAGAATGGACTGGTTCATGGATGGAGATAGGAACACTGCTTTCTACCATTCCTCTCTAAAAGCAAAACAAACTAGAGAGCTAGTTACTACCCTTGTTGATGATAATGGTGATTACATTTCTGACCCCCCTATTATTGCTAATATGTTTCTTGAATATTTCAATAAGTTGTTAGGCAACAATAATAATTTCACCCCCGAACTTGAACTGCTTGACCCGGTTAACCTTCCCAAGATCTCATCTGAAGAGAATGATATGCTTTCTACTGCTATAATAGATAATGAGATTAAATCTGCAATATTCTCTCTCAATTCTAACTCATCAGGTGGTCCGGATGGTTTTAATGCATCTTTTTTTACTTCGTGCTGGGAGATTGTTAGCCCTACTTTCCTAAAGGTTGTTCATAACTTCTTTAACAAGTGCAAGATGATTAGTTCTGTCAATGCCACTAACATTGCTCTCATCCCTAAAGTGAATAATGCTTGCCATGCTGCTGATTTTAGACCTATATCTTGCTGTAACACTATATACAAATGTATATCCAAGATTATAGCCAACAGACTCAAATTAGTTCTGCCTAACATCATATCCCCAATCAAGCTGCCTTCCTTAGTGGTAGAAATATTCTTGACAATGTTTTGATGTCTCATGAACTTTTGAAGGGATATAACTCCTCTAACATTTCTCCCAGAGCCATGTTCAAACTTGACATCACTAAAGCATTTGACACTCTGCAGTGGGATTCTATTTTTAGAATCATGGGTTTAATGAATTTTCCCCATCATTTTGTGGCATGGATTGAAGCATGCATCACCACTGCAAGGTACTCAATAATGGCCAACAAATGCAATGAGGGATACATTACAAGCAAACAAGGCATTCGGCAGGGTGACCTTATGTCTCCATACTTTTCCATCATGGTGATGGAAGTCTTAACGCAAATTCTCAATCAACAAGTTCATAATGGTCTTTTCACTGTTCACCCAAAATGTAAACAACCTCTCATTACATCCCTTATGTTTGTTGATGACTTGATTATTTTTTTCAAGCCAACAATGTTGACAGTTACATCTATTATGGATAGTCTTAACAAATTTCACAAACTTTCTAGCTTGTCAATTAATCTATCCAAGTCTGTTATGATGATTGCTGGAGTGAGCTCTGAAGTGACAAACCAAATAACTAATTATTCCTCTATTATGCTATGTAGTGATTGTTCTAAGTACCTTGGTATACCCCTGGCAACTTTGAGAATTTATTTCTCCCAATGTATCCCACTGTACAAGAGGATTACTGCTCGTCTGTCTATGTGGACAAATAGATTGCTTAGTCAGGCTGGAAGACTAACGTTAATCAACTCCATTATTTTTTCCATGACTGTGTATTGGGCCAAATCTTTCATTCTTCCTACTAAGCTATAAAGATGATTAGAAGTGCAATGTCCAAATTTTTCTGGCATGGTTCAATTTATTCCAATAAGTTATCTTCCCGTGCCTTCTCCAAACTTGAACTGCCGAAGTCCAGAGGTGGTCTTGGAATCAAGTGTATTCTGCATTGGAATCGTGCTTCCATGGTGGAACACATCGATAATTTACTGAATCATAAAGACAATATCTGGGTTAAATGGTCACACAAGTATATTATAGGCAAAAAGAACTTCTGGAGGATGGCGGTGCCACAGTCATGTAGCTGGACTTGGCGCTGTTTACTGAAACTAAGATCAATTATTCTTCCTTATGCAAAATGTAAAATTGGAATTAATGGTTGTGTGTCCTTCTGGCATGACCCTTGGGTGAAGACTGGAACTATTCTGTGCCACCACCTCTCCTTTAATGAACAAGTTCAATCTGGTATACGCAATGATGCTCTGGCTATTGACTATCTGACTGATGGAAATATTGTCCTCCCTTATTCGAGCAATCAAAGTGTTCGTCACTGCTGGAATCTAATAAAAGAATGTCATGTCCCATTATCTCTGCATGATGGTATTTGCTGGTCATTTGGTGTGGATAGTTATAAGATTTGTGGTTTGTACAAGCTTCTTGCCTATCAGAGCAACACTGTTGTCTTCCCCTGGCATAAGAGAATCTGGCTTGGTCACAACACGGAGAGGCGAAACTTATTTCTATGGAAGACACTCAATAACTGCTTGAAAATTAAGATTATGTTGGCACAGCGTGGAGTCATCATTGATACAACTTGTAGTTTCTGTCATGCCGCTGATAAGGATGCTCTGCATTTGTTTTTTAACTTTCCTTTCATCAACATGTTATGGTGCACTATTAACTCTATCATCACTCGAAGGACTGTTTCTATGAACAGTGTTATAGAAAGGGATTTAATTTACAAAGCAACGAGATGGAAGTGTGAAGCAACCTACGTTATACTATTTACTCTTAAAATCTTCATCAGCATGATTTGGGATGAGAGGAATGCTATCATATTCTCTGCTTAAAGAAAGACTTACACCCAAATGAAAACTAGTATTATGGAAGGAATTAGGAATGGAATTTGTGCTTCCAGTCATGTGTTTCCAACCTCTTTCCTCACTTCTCTCCCCTGATGCTATTATCCATGTATTCGTGTGTCTCGGTGTTGTGTGTTTTTATTTTTTTTCCTTTTATTTTTTATTAATATGCCTGTCTCCCTTTGTGTTCATGTTCTTTTTTTCTTGCTTACCTTGTTGGTAGGTATGTTCCTCTCATCTTTGTAACCATTCTTGGTATATTAATAAAAATGGTAGGGGCCCATTTTGTAACCCCGCTGGCCTTGCCAAAAAAAAATAGAAATTGATTTATATAAACTGAATTATTTGGATAATCCAAGTGTTAAATGTTGAAACTGGAATTGGTTTAATAAATTGCTCAAAGGATTTAAATTTGAATTTCAAAGTTGAAGTGTCAAGTATAAATGAATTTATTGGAATTGAGTTACTGAAAATGTTTGGATGTAATTTTGAAATCTATTTTAAACTAATTTAAACTATTTTCATTAAATTAACTATTTAATCAATTTAAACTATTTTAATTTATATTAATCACTATTTTAATTTATATTAACCTACTATAACATATTTAATCCAATTTAATCAATTTTACCAATTTTAAACAAACTAAATTTATTTAACCTATTTTAAATCTATTTGATATTATTTAATCTATTTCAACCTTGCGAAAAATTATTTAAATCTATTTAATTTATTTATATCATTTTAAATCTAATTAAATCTATTTAAATCATTTTAAATCAAATTAAATGAAATTTAAATCTATTTAAACTATTTTAATCTATTTTAAACAATCTTTAAACTATTTTTACTATTTAAATAATTTTAATCTATTTAAATTATTTTTAAACTATTAAAATTATCTATCACTATCTAAACTACTTTCAAAAACTTTAGACAGTGTAAACCTGAAGTATTATCTTTAAATCCTTGATGATGACACAACCTAAATTGGAATTTGGAATTTATACTTTTTATGAAAATACATATTTGAGTAAATATGATGATTTTGGAACTAGGGTTTAAATAACCTATCTTATCGATAAATTCGAAAGTGAATATGATTTTTGAAGTGAAATTTATTTTGAAAGTGAATATAGTTTTGAAAGTGATATGGTCTCAAACGTGATATGATTTCGAAAGTGATTTTAAGAATATGATATTTTGATAAAAGTTTTGTTTTGACCTTTTGAAATATAAAACACTACAAGAAAATATGTTATTGATAACGCAATGTAATAGCGCATTTATTCTAAGCGTTATTATTTAGCATTTTGATTTGTTATGTACTTGGTTAATTTGTACTGTAGCTATGTAACGCAGGTCCCAAAATTTTCGACTCCCTCCAAAAACACTTAAACATTTCGTTTCCCTCCCAAAATGAAGAAAGCCTGTAACAGCCCGCAAATCCGTACCCCTTGAGTCAATACTATTCTATCTAAATTAACTCAAGTTGTACAGAAATACGAACCATTTGGTTTTAAAGAAGAAGAGGTAGAAGAAGAAAATAGAAACAACATCAGAATCTATCCATCGCAGCGGAATAAAATATAATAGAAAATAAATGATCTTTATTCAAATCAAATATGTCTGTTTATATATATTACATCATCAGGATACATCAATCACAGCTCAACATCAATATCATACAAATGGATATACAACAATTCAACACAGCGGAATATATATACATATAAACAAGTACGGGTGTACTTATCGTCATCTTGCTCGTCTCCTGAGCTCCACAGCATCAAAACCTGTATCCTATAATACTCGGTCTGACCCGAGCATTACAGTTAAATAATACCCGAGTCAGTCTGGAATACCAACGTGAGAAAATCACACCCAATTGATTATTAAAGTTTCAAAAATCCTTTGAAAACAAAAGCATCTCGTAAGACCATGCCACAAATAAACATGTCAGGTTTTTACCTTACGATAGCTAAAACAATTTTTATAGAAATCCTCTGATATTATAATAGGGTCTATTTACAAATACTTATAAAATAGCCGAAATTGTTACATTCATTAAATTCCAGCTACTAGCCATAGAGTGGGTAATACAAACAAAACTCGTACAAGGCTCGTAGGGAGGATGGATTTCCAACTAATGACTAGGCACTGGGGTACCACCTGTCACAGTACGGGGCCTAGATCACCGTACCGAGGAGTACGCCCGCTCCCCTGCAACACAAGGCCGGGACTACCCCTTACTAGATAATCCCGAGTGAGATCACCCCGTGGTTGGGATCTGAAACCGCCCACTAAGCCGAAATAAAAAGGGACATCTAGACTGGAATGACCTCACCCTGCTTGGGTGCTACCCACCTAGCCTTGCTGCACAACCCCTGATTTTCAGTCATTCCCATTTGATGAGGCTTGAGGCTAAGCTTTACCTTTTTAGAACATAACCCTTAGAATGCCCATCGTCCACCTGACGATGTTTTGCAAGCATTCATCCATACAAGTCTATCCCGGGTTCGAAAGGAACCGAAGGCACTACTCCTACTACATCCATTTTGGAAATATCCTCAGGATTAGTAGCGACTAGCCCTTGCGCTTCATAGCTCCATTTTCGACTCCGAACACGTTTCACGAAACGTACAAACCGGATCGAAGTGGTTTTCGGAAAATAAATCTCGATCCCGATCTCTTCGAAACGATCAGCGCATTTGGCCAATATTGATAGTCGGTTATTTAACTATCAATTTATATTCACAAACAACCATCATCCAATAAATAATTGCCCAAATTATTTATTAATCTCAAAAATATCTTCACAAGATATAATTTTCAATTTCAATCCATTTTGAAAACAGTTTCAAACCAGTTTCCTCTCACAGAATACTTTTTGCAATTATTTATTTCCACTGAAACGCCAAGTAAAAATACTTTAGATTTTAAATAATTTTAAATCACGTTATTATAAAATATACTTTATAATATTAAAATTAAACTACTTTAATACTTTGTTAAAAATGTATACTTAAGAATACTTTAAACAAGACCACTTTATAAAATATAACCACAATAATAGTTTTGAAAACATTTGCTTTAGAACTTAAACATTTAGAGATAATAAATTTCTAAACATGCTTTTAAAACAACATTAAAACTTTAACTTATATTTAAAATTGCTTTGAAAACCATACTTGGCTATCCAGGGAAATACTCTTCTCTTTCACATTCTTTTAAAAATAAATCTCCATTTATTTTTTTCAAATTTAGCATTTCTTCATAAATTCACACCTTGAGTTTATATTTATAAATCCACTTCACCTTTATAAACCCGGTTTATAAATTTCAAAATCTCACTTTCTTTAATTTCAATTCCAAACACTTAAGTACATTTACAATTTATTTCTAACTTACTTCACTTTGAAATAAATTCCTTCCCTTACTTCATTTATTTCAAAATCTATTAACTTTAAGATTTTTATTTCTTTATTATGATTTAAACTCTTTAACTGAAAATACCAATTCAGATTCCCAAATTTCTTCTGTATCTTTTAATTGACTTTAAACTGGATATTCAAAAATAAATTCTTTATCCTTTATTCTTTTAATGATATCACTTAAGCTTTAAAATTTATTATTCCTCTGATTATTCAAATTCCATCGTTTCATACTTAGAATTTAATTATTTGAATTTTAAAAAGAATTACTTTTATTTTTCCTTCAATTCATTCTTTAATTTATTCAAATTCTCTCTATAGTTATTTTACTTAAAATTTTACTCTTTTATTTCATTTCAAAAATCTAATTCTATAGATTCTAATAACTCGGTATACCAAATATTCAATCCAACCATATCATCCAATACATCAATTATCAATAAAATTATCACAGGATATCAAATATCCATAACAGAGAATATCAAACAATTCTAAATAATTTTGAGGAATCCTATTGGATCCCTCCAACCTGTTTTCCCTACATCCACAGATGTTAGCACAACATAAAATACCAATCCCAAAATATACCATACTATAGCACATCAATCAATTCAACCATTCAAACAATTATTTAAATTTAATTATTTAAATTTAAAATTTAACTGAGTGAGATTAACTCACCTTAAATTTTCATTCGCAATCCACTTCAATATTGCCTTGGATTTCCAGATGTTTGACCTTAAATAAACAATTCACAATTTATTACTATTTGAGTTATCAAACAATTTATCACCGTTTACATATTTGATTTTTAACATATAAATCGGTTTAACTAATTCCCCTTTTGAGAACTTGAGTATCTAAAAAAAATTAAACAAACCGATTTAACAATTTAATTACTACAATACATTTTAAAATAGACTAGTGAGTAAAACTATATATATTCTTATAAAATAATCTATATAGATTTAAGAATCTATTTTTATATAAACTTCTCACATTTAAAATACCTCTTTTTTTTCCAAAACCCTATCTAAAATCATATCCATATATATAGTTCACGATCTATTATATTATTTATTTATTTTTATTTTATTTTTTTTATATCGTTCTAACTCAAACATTCAAAATTTCTGCGTATCTATATTAACTAAAGTGGACAGAAAATTCCTGTTAACATCTTATTTCTGTTAACTCAAACATCTATATTAACTCAAACATTCAAAATTCCTGTTAACATGTTAAAAAAAACTGCAAATATTTTTTTCCAATCTGTAAATAAATTTAGCTAAGTAAAATCGAAATAAATGAATTAAATACCCTATTGTAAGTTTATTTATTTTCAGCATGAATCATTCACTAATTTAAATAAAACCATACCTCTACTTACACGAATCGAAGCCACGACTTCGCCCAGCACACGAGAGAACCCTACGCGATCGCTTCCAAATCGAAACCCACCAACCCACGTCGCCTCGGTCTGCCGCCGCCACGACCCTTCTTTCGAATTGCGAAATCCCCAAATCGACGCCTCCCATCGGCCATGGTCGATGACGACCCCTCCCATCGTCGCGCGTCCGCTTGTGCTCGAGCCGATGAAGTACGAGCCTAACTTGATTTGATTTTCGAACGACAATCGTTCGAATCTCAGGCCGCCATTACGTTCCCCCACACCCTTTTTTTCTTTTTTTTCTGAGACTTTTGTTTGCTTTCGGCAATTGGTTTTTTTATTATTATTAACAAGAAGAAGGGGTTTTCGTTGAAACGAAACGAGGGTTGGATTCCTGTTAGAAGGACAAAGGCGTATACGAGAAGATAAGGAAATCGTTGGCGTATAGGAGAAGACATGATTATTTTGACTACATTAGATTAGATTTTCTTCTGTGCATTTACGGGTTGTACGACCAAACGGTATCTCCGAACACCGCGAAAATTGAAATCCGATAATAATATGATATTATGGATCCAATGAAACGGGTTTCGTCGGATTCCGAGACTGTGCCTCGTAAGGCTATTTTTCAATTCAATTTTAACTATAAAATTTCAAAACTGAACCAACCATTATTAAATTAAATTTTAAAACTTCTATTATCCTCAATATTATCAATATAAATTTTATAAGTCTTCTAATTATTTTTAATCGGCTTAAAATTCTCGATTCAAAAATTTTCCCAACTTCAAATTATTAAATTCAATAATTAAATTATCAAATAAATTGCGATATTCGTAATTCAAGTTAAAATCATTATATTGAATATTTAAAACCACTTAAATATTCCAATTTTAAATGCTCGAAAATTCTGGGTCGTCACATTCCTCCCTCGTTAAAAGAATTTCGTCCCCGAAATTACTAGTTAGGAAGAATGGTACAATACCCGTTCGTTTTTCCTCAAATCCAAACAATCCAACATCTAACCCACTATCTTTTTAATAGAAGGCCCATTACAATTCTTACTAACTTCCCAAACTTTTCCCTTAGTTCCCTAATAACTTTACTCATACTATCATTCAAATTATAATTCAAAACTAAATTTTGAATTATCGAAAATTTTCTCAAATTTTTTTTTCTAACTCCCTAAATTTCCGAAAATTTTTGCCAGCGTCCCCTTTGCGCGGCTAGCTCGGTACAACTACAAAATGGCTCTACGGCCTCCCAAATCCAAAAAGAAAACAAAAGGCCAAGTGGCTATATCCAACAACCCAATCAAATTTCACAGAAATTGAAACATGTACCATTTTGTCGAGCATTTCAAATTTTTATCGTTTGAAATCAAGCCATTTCTCCTTTCCCTTTAGATTACCTGCATATCCTGCTTAGCACTAATATCCAAACACAACTTAAAACATTTTATTGACTTCCTTACCAATGTCAATATCTATTAATCCAAATATCATCTTAGAATATATTTGTAATATTCAATTTCCAATTAAGAATGCACCATTCCATACTTAAGTTAGTATAATCATTTATGTGTTTCTTATATTTACTTTCATCTTACCACTTTAGTTTATATCTAATTCTATTCAAGTTGATTCCTTCATTTACATATGAATTCAATTCATCTTTAACTCTGAATATATAAATTTTATTTGTCATTTATTGCTAATTCATGTCATTATTTTAATTAGTTTCATTTACTAACTTATTTCAATTTTCCAGTTTTAAACCGTTTTGTCGTTAACAAAAATTTCCAAAAATTTTCAAAAATTTTCTAACAGTCTCATTTGTACGGAGGAGCTTTTGCAATTTGACAAAAGATATAAATATATATACATCGACCCACACGGTCGGAAAAACCAAAAACAGTTCATATTTCCTATTTAAATTGCGTAGGCGTACCTTATTTAGCATTTTAAGCATGTAGCTTATTTATTTAGCCGTTAGCGTGCCCAAAATCCAGCCACACGGCTTCCCGATACCTGTACTTACTCAATTTAAACATGTAAGTGCCAAATATATGAAGTTTAATAGCATATCACTTATTTGCAATAGTTATACGTATGAATTATAAAAGAAATTCACACCAAACATTTTTCCGTAAGCAATTTATATAGTTTTCATGCTAATTCAACTGTTTCAACTTATTCATATCCATTTTCATTCAATTTGAATGGTTTAAAACTCAATCGGTTACATTTAATTTATTTTTAAGCAAACTGAATTCATATTTAGTCCAATTGATCTCAAAATCAATTTTATTTTACCCTCATCAACACATAGAATTTCAATTACTTCTATTTACATCCAACGACAATTTACTCCATGCAATTCGACGAGATCTATGTGGATAAATAAGTCTTATGTTTTATAACCAATTTAAATTGATTTCAACTCATTTATACTTAATTCTATTCATTTTTAAATTTATTCACAATCCATATATTCTCATTTTTATTGCATTTCAGATTTGAATCCATTCACTTGCATTTCATTCCATATTTGTTTATTCCAAACTATTTTATTTAGCTCAAAGACAATCTAAGCTATTTCATTCAATAACCATTTCTCAACTTATTTAAACCATACTTCATTTGGTTCTTTTTTATCCCATCCGTTCACTTATTTAATATAATTAGTTTATCCACCCAATCCATTTTGAATTTTCATTTTCTTAAATATTATTTACAACCCACCAAATTTTTATTTCGATCCAAATTCATTTTTACTTGATTCAAATTCAATCGAATATCATTAAACTTGGTTTCAAGTAGAATTCAATTCAACTCTCCCCCTTATATTCTGCTTAAGTCAACTTATTTTGATTTATTCAAAAAAAAATTTCTATACTTAAGCTCATTTCATTTTGCAAATAAATTTCCTTTTTTCAATTTAACTTGATTCTATTTCAATCCAATCTCCTTTCAAACTACAAATTTATTTGATTAGTTATTATAAATTTCAAATTTCCAAGTTCGATCCATTCTCAGTTCACTTGAATAAATTACAAGGTCATTTCAATTTATTTCTACATATATGTATTTTATTCACAATACAAACCATTATTATTTTAATCCAATTTCATTTTTTTATTCGATACCTTTCCAAGTATATCTAATTTGTTAACATTTCAAGTCGAATTTTAATTAATAACTCAAGTTCCGATTCCACCATTCACCTTTAACTTGCCATCAAATTTTATTAACTCACAATTCAACTTCATTCTCTATTTATTTAATTAATTGCAAGACCACTTTCAATTATATTTTCTTCACTAATGATTCAAGTCGAATTTAATTTATAACTTGAGTTTTATTTCCAAACTTCATCATAATCTCATTCTTCAGCTTCTATTTAACTACATGAGGTTCCCATTACATATTTCATTAACTAATTTATTAACAAATTAATTCTCCCCTATTTATAGTTCAATACTTGATTTTTAATTCCAAATATCACTTCATTTAATTTTCTTAGTTCAATTTATTTTAATAATTCAGGTTTTGATTTTCATTTTACTTTTCAAATTTTATAAGTCACAACTTTTATTTACACAATTTCATTCATTATAGGCTTGAATATATTCATCTTTTATTTTTACTCAAGCCTTATGCTTATTTATAACCCAAGCATGTTTTATTTCATGCATTATAATTCTTTTACAAGTCATTCTAATTTATTTATTTCAATTCAATCCTTAACCAATTTAATTTCCATTTATTCAGGTAAGAATCTACTTTCATTCAATAATTCAATTGAATTCTTATTCCAATTCAATTTTATTTAACTCAGTTTTATTTACTTTCAATTCGATTTCAACTTAATTCGAATACAACCGGGTATCATTTTCAGCCTATTTAATCAATTTCAATCCAGTTAAATTTTATTTCGAAATCCAAGTTAATTTCATTTTTAACTTTTTCTTTAAATTTAAATTCCAACCTTCAAAGCTTATATTCCATTCCTGATTTAAAAATCATCTCAATTTATAAGCTTACAACCTATCTCATCAGGATTTTTAAACACCCAACCTTTGGTTTCAAATCATTTTGAAATCTCCAACATCTCAAATCATACTTCTCAAAAAATTTAAACCAATCCTGGTTTTTATTTCCAACAAATTTCCTTTGAAATTTCAAAAACAACAGGTTTTCCTGAACAAATAATTTGGCAGCAATCCATCACTTAGAAACTCGAAAATGAACATCGATGATGCTGCAGTCATCACCGAAGTTATTTTCCAGTGACTGAAGTGAATTCAATGCTATCTCACTTTCAAAATCCATTTTTAAACAAATTTCCTTTCAGAAATAACCCAAAAACAACAATAATACTATTTACCTCCAAATACTTCCAAAATCTCCAGGGTTTTAAAGTTTCAAATTCTATTTTAATTCAAATTTTAACTAAAATTGCATTTGTATAGTTTATGCCTATACAAATTCTCATTTGATTATATTTCCATTTATAATTTACGTTTATAATCCATATTTATGAATTTCATTTTATAATGAATTTATTCCTTCAAACTTTGGTTATATTTTCAATTTCTAGTTAAAATTTTCACTTAACAATGATAATACTTTAATATAATCATTTATAACATTCAAGCAACCATATATTAGCTAAATAGCTTACAAAAACTTTCTTTATATCAAAATATATTTTTGGATAAAATTATTTCATTTACCCATATTTAAAACAATACCGTGTCGATTGTTCTATCCAAGTGTTTAGGAACCCCTTCAATACAGTTGTACATATTGTGCCGACGAAGGTTCATATGCCACTCAATAAACCAATCAACACAATATTAAAACAATTTATATTCACTAACAAATACGCGCTCATATCTATTAATACGTTCAAACCCATTATAGAGTACTACGGACTCTAATTTATGAGTAACTCCCACCAGAGCCAAGGTTATCACCAACCTAAGCTCTGATACCAAGTGTAACAGCCCGCAAATCCATACCACTTGAGTCAATACTATTCTATCTAAATTAACTCAAGTTGTACAGAAATACGAACCATTTGGTTTTAAAGAAGAAGAAGTAGAAGAAGAAAATAGAAACAACATCAGAATCTAACCATCGCAGCGGAATAAAATATAATAGAAAATAAATGATCTTTACTCAAATCAAATATGTCTGTTTATATATATTACATCATCAGGATACATCAATCACAGCTCAACATCAATATCATACAAATGGATATACAACAACTCAACACAGCGGAATATATATATATATATATATATAAACAAGTACGGGTGTACGTATCGTCATCTTGCTCGTCTCCTGAGCTCCACAGCATCAAAACCCGTATCCTATAATACTCGGTCTGACCCGAGCATTACAGTTAAATAATACCCGAGTCAGTCTGGAATACCAGCGTGAGAAAATCACACCCAATTGATTATTAAAGTTTCAAAAATCCTTTGAAAACAAAAGCATCTCGTAAGACCACGCCACAAATAAACATGTTGGGTTTTCACCTTACGATGGCTAAAACAATTTTTATAGAAATCCTGTGATATTATAATAGGGTATATTTACAAATACTTATAAAATAGCCGAAATTGTTTCATTCATTAAATTCCAGGTACTAGCCACAGAGTGGGTAATACAAACAAAACTCATACAAGGCTCGTAGGAGTATGGATTTCCAACTAATGACTAGGCACTGGGGTACCACCTGTCACAGTACGGGGCCTAGATCACCGTACCGAGGAGTACGCCCGCTCCCCTGCAACACAAGGCCGGGACTACCCCTTACTGGATAATCTCGAGTGAGATCACCCAGCGGTTGGGATCAGCAACCGCCTACTAAGCCGAAATAAAAAGGGACATCTAGACTGGAATGACCTCACCCTGCTTGGGTGCTACCCACCTAGCCTTGCTGCATAACCCCTGATTTTCAGTCATTCCCATTTGATGAGGCTTGAGGCTAAGCGTTACCTTTTTTAGAACATATCCCTTAGAATGCCCATCGTCCGCGTGACGATGTTTCGCAAGCATTCATCCCGGGTTCGAACGGAACCAAAGGCACTACTCCTACTACATCCATTTTGGAAATATCCTCAGGATTAGTAGCGACTAGCCCTTGCGCTTCATAGCTCCATTTTCGACTCCGAACACGTTTCACGAAACGTACAAACTGGATCGAAGTGGTTTTCGGAAAATAAATCCCGATCCCGATCTCTTCGTAACGATCAGCGCATTTGGCCAATATTGATAGTCGGTTATTTAACTATCAATTTATATTCACAAACAACCATGAACCAATAAATAATTGCCCAAATTATTTATTAATCTCAAAAATATCTTCACAAGATATAATTTTCAATTTCAATCCATTTTGAAAACAGTTTCAAACCAGTTTCCTCCCACAGAATACTTTTTGCAATTATTTATTTCCACTGAAACGCCAAGTATAAAATACTTTAGATTTTAAATAATTTTAAATCACGTTATTATAAAATATACTTTATAATATTAAAATTAATCTACTTTAATACTTTGTTAAAAATGTATACTTAAGAATACTTCAAACAAGACCACTTTATAAAATATAACCACAATAATAGTTTTGAAAACATTTGCTTTAGAAGTTAAACATTTAGAGATAATAAATTTCTAAACATGCTTTTAAAACAACATTAAAACTTTAACTTATATTTAAAATTGCTTTGAAAACCATACTTGGCTATCCAGGGAAATACTCTTCTCTTTCACATCCTTTTAAAAATAAATCTCCATTTATTTTTTTCAAATTTAGTATTTCTTTAATAAATTCACACCTTGAGTTTATATTTATAAATCCACTTCACCTTTATAAACAAGGTTTATAAATTTCAAAATCTCACTTTCTTAAATTTCAATTCCAAACACTTAAGTACATTTACAATTTATTTCTAACTTACTTCACTTTAAAATAAATTCCTTCCCTTACTTCATTTATTTCAAAATCTATTAACTTTAAGATTTTTATTTCTTTATTATGATTTAAACTCTTTAACTGAAAATACCAATTCAGATTCCCAAATTTCTTCTGTATCTTTTAATTAACTTTAAACTGGATATTTAAAAATAAATTCTTTATCCTTTATTCTTTTAATGATATCACTTAAGCTTTAAAATTTATTATTCCTCTGATTATTCAAATTCCATCGTTTCATACTTAGAATTTAATTATTCGAATTTTAAAAAGAATTACTTTTATTTTTCCTTCAATTCATTCTTTAATTTATTCAAATTCTCTCTATAGTTATTTTACTTAAAATTTTACTCTTTTATTTCATTTCAAAAATCTAATTCTATAGATTCTAATAACTCAGTATACCAAATATTCGATCCAACCATATCATCCAATACATCAATTATCAATAAAATTATCACAGGATATCAAATATCCATAACAGAGAATATCAAACAATTCTAAATAATTTTGAGGAATCCTGTTGGATCCCTCCAACCTGTTTTCCCTAGATCCACAGATGTTAGCACAACATAGAATACCAATCCCAAAATATACCATACTATAGCACATCAATCAATTCAACCATTTAAACAATTATTTAAATTTAATTATTTAAATTTAAAATTTAACTGAGTGAGATTAACTCACCTTAAATTTTCATTCGCAATCCACTTCAATATTGCCTTGGATTTCCAGATGTTTGACCTTAAATAAATAATTCACAATTTATTACTATTTGAATTATCAAACAATTTATCACCGTTTACATATTTGATTTTTAACATACAAATCGATTTAACTAATTCCCCTTTTGAGAACTTGAGTATCTAAAAAAAAATTTAACAAACCGATTTAACAATTTAATTACTACAATACATTTTAAAATAGACTAGTGAGGAAAACTATATATATTCTTATAAAATAATCTATATAGATTTAAGAATCTATTTTTATATAAACTCCTCATATTTAAAATACCTCTTTTTTTTTCCAAAACCCTATCTAAAATCATATCCATATATATAGTTCACGATCTATTATATTATTTATTTATTTTTATTTTATTTTTTTTATATCGTTCTAACTCAAACATTCAAAATTTCTGCGTATCTATATTAACTAAAGTGGACAGAAAATTCCTGTTAACATCTTATTTCTGTTAACTCAAACATCTATATTAACTCAAACATTCAAAATTCCTGTTAACATGTTAAAAAAACTGCAAATATTTTTTTCGAATCTGTAAATAAATTTAGCTAAGTAAAATCGAAATAAATGAATTAAATACCCTACTGTAAGTTTATTTATTTTCAGCATGAATCATTCACTAATTTAAATAAAACCATACCTCTACTTACACGAATCGAAGCCACGACTTCGCCCAGCACACGAGAGAACCCTACGCGATCGCTTCCAAATCGAAACCCACCAACCCACGTCGTCTCGGTCTGCCGCCGCTACGACCCTGCTTTCGAATTGTGAAATCCCCAAATCGACGCCTCCCATCGGCCATGGTCGATGACGACCCCTCCCATCGTCGCGCATCCGCTTGTGCTCGAGCCGATGAAGTACGAGCCTAACTTGATTTGATTTTCGAACGACAATCGTTCGAATCTCAGGCCGCCATTACGTTCCCCCACACCCTTTTTTTTCTTTTTTTTCTGAGACTTTTATTTGCTTTCGGCTATTGGTTTTTTTTTTATTATTATTAACAAGAAGAAGGGGTTTTCGTTGAAACGAAACGAGGGTTGGATTCCTGTTAGAAGGACAAAGGCGTATACGAGAAGATAAGGAAATCGTTGGCGTATAGGAGAAGACATGATTATTTTGACTACATTAAATTAGATTTTCTTCTGTGCATTTACGGGTTGTACGACCAAACGGTATCTCCGAACACCGCGAAAATTGAAATTCGATAATAATATGATATTACGGATCCAATGAAACGGGTTTCGTCGGATTCCAAGACTGTGCCTCGTAAGGCTATTTTTCAATTCAATTTTAACTATAAAATTTCAAAACTGAACCAACCATTATTAAATTAAATTTTAAAACTTCTATTATCCTCAATATTATCAATATAAATTTTATAAGTCTTCTAATTATTTTTAATCGGCTTAAAATTCTCGATTCAAAAATTTTCCCAACTTCAAATTGTTAAATTCAATAATTAAATTATCAAATAAATTGCGATATTCGTAATTCAAGTTAAAATCATTATATTGAATATTTAAAACCACTTAAATATTCCAATTTTAAATGCTCGAAAATTCTGGGTAGTCACATTCCTCCCCCCTTAAAAGAATTTCGTCCCCGAAATTACTAGTTAGGAAGAATGGTACAATACCCGTTCGTTTTTCCTCAAATCCAAACAATCCAACATCTAACCCACTATCTTTTTAATAGAAGGCCCATTACAATTCTTACTAACTTCCCAAACTTTTCCCTTAATTCCCTAATAACTTTACTTATACTATCATTCAAATTATAATTCAAAACTAAATTTTGAATTATCGAAAATTTTCTCAAATTTTTTTTTCTAACTCCCTAAATTTCCGAAAATTTTTGCCAGCGTCCCCTTTGCGCGGCTAGCTCGGTACAACTACAAAATGGCTCTACGGCCTCCCAAATCCAAAAAGAAAACAAAAGGCCAAGTGGCTATATCCAAAAACCCAATCAAATTTCACAGAAATTGAAACATGTACCATTTTGTCGAGCATTTCAAATTTTTATCGTTTGAAATCAAGCCATATCTCCTTTCCTTTTAGATTGCCTGCATATCCTGCTTAGCACTAATATCCAAACACAACTTAAAACATTTTATTGACTTCCTTACCAATGTCAATATCTATTAATCCAAATATCATCTTAGAATATATTTGTAATATTCAATTTCCAATGAAGAATGCACCATTCCATACTTAAGTTAGTATAATCATTTATGTGTTTCTTATATTTACTTTCATCTTACCACTTTAGTTTATATCTAATTCTATTCAAGTTGATTCCTTCATTTACATATGAATTCAATTCATCTTTAACTCTGAATATATAAATTTTATTTGTCATTTATTGCTAATTCATGTCATTATTTTAATTAGTTTCATTTACTAACTTATTTCAATTTTCCAGTTTTAAACCGTTTTGTCGTTAACAAAAATTTCCAAAAATTTTCAAAAATTTTCTAACAGTCTCATTTGTACGGAGGAGCTTTTGCAATTTGACAAAAGATATAAATATATATACATCGACCCACACGGTCGGAAAAACCAAAAACAGTTCATATTTCCTATTTAAATTGCGTAGGCGTACCTTATTTAGCATTTTAAGCATGTAGCTTATTTATTTAGCCGTTAGCGTGCCCAAAATCCAGCCACACGGCTTCCCGATACCTGTACTTACTCAATTTAAACATGTAAGTGCCAAATATATGAAGTTTAATAGCATATCACTTATTTGCAATAGTTATACGTATGAATTCTAAAAGAAATTCACACCAAACATTTTTCCGTAAGCAATTTATATAGTTTTCATGCTAATTCAACTGTTTCAACTTATTCATATCCATTTTCATTCAATTTGAATGGTTTAAAACTCAATCGGTTACATTTAATTTATTTTTAAGCAAACTGAATTCATATTTAGTCCAATTGATCTCAAAATCAATTTATTTTACCCTTATCAACACATAGAATTTCAATTACTTCTATTTACATCCAACGACAATTTACTCCATGCAATTCGACGAGATCTATGTGGATAAATAAGTCTTATGTTTTATAACCAATTTAAATTGATTTCAACTCATTTATACTTAATTCTATTCATTTTTAAATTTATTCACAATCCATATATTCTCATTTTCATTGCATTTCAGATTTGAATCCATTCACTTGCATTTCATTCCATATTTGTTTATTCCAAACTATTTTATTTAGCTCAAAGACAATCTAAGCTATTTCATTCAATAACCATTTCTCAACTTATTTAAACCATACTTCATTTGGTTCTTTTTTATCCCATCCGTTCACTTATTTAATATAATTAGTTTATCCACCCAATCCATTTTGAATTTTCATTTTCTTAAATATTATTTACAACCCACCAAATTTTTATTTCGATCCAAATTCATTTTTACTTGATTCAAATTCAATCGAATATCATTAAACTTGGTTTCAAGTAGAATTCAATTCAACTCTCCCCCTTATATTCTGCTTAAGTCAACTTATTTTGATTTATTCAAAAAAAAATTTCTA
Organism: Allium cepa; assembly: GCA_030765085.1. NCBI lineage: Eukaryota > Viridiplantae > Streptophyta > Magnoliopsida > Asparagales > Amaryllidaceae > Allium > Allium cepa. The sequence goes on from CM060939.1 coordinate 162,893,759, forward strand.
TACTTAAGCTCATTTCATTTTGCAAATAAATTTCTCTTTTCAATTTAACTTGATTCTATTTCAATCCAATCTCCTTTCAAACTACAAATTTATTTGATTAGTTATTATAAATTTCAAACTTCCAAGTTCGATCCATTCTCAGTTCACTTGAATAAATTACAAGGTCATTTCAATTTATTTCTACATATATGTATTTTATTCACAATACAAACCATTATTATTTTAATCCAATTTCATTTTTTTATTCGATACCTTTCCAAGTATATCTAATTTGTTAACATTTCAAGTCGAATTTTAATTAATAACTCAAGTTCCGATTCCACCATTCACCTTTAACTTGCCATCAAATTTTATTAACTCACAATTCAACTTCATTCTCTATTTATTTAATTAATTGCAAGACCACTTTCAATTATATTTTCTTCACTAATGATTCAAGTCGAATTTAATTTATAACTTGAGTTTTATTTCCAAACTTCATCATAATCTCATACTTCAGCTTCTATTTAACTACATGAGGTTCCCATTACATATTTCATTAACTAATTTATTAACAAATTAATTCTCCCCTATTTATAGTTCAATACTTGATTTTTAATTCCAAATATCACTTCATTTAATTTTCTTAGTTCAATTTATTTTAATAATTCAGGTTTTGATTTTCATTTTACTTTTCAAATTTTATAAGTCACAACTTTTATTTACACAATTTCATTCATTATAGGCTTGAATATATTCATCTTTTATTTTTACTCAAGCCTTATGCTTATTTATAACCCAAGCATGTTTTATTTCATGCATTATAATTCTTTTACAAGTCATTCTAATTTATTTATTTCAATTCAATCCTTAACCAATTTAATTTCCATTTATTCAGGTAAGAATCTACTTTCATTCAATAATTCAATTGAATTCTTATTCCAATTCAATTTTATTTAACTCAGTTTTATTTACTTTCAATTCGATTTCAACTTAATTCGAATACAACCGGGTATCATTTTCAGCCTATTTAATCAATTTCAATCCAGTTAAATTTTATTTCGAAATCCAAGTTAATTTCATTTTTAACTTTTTCTTTAAATTTAAATTCCAACCTTCAAAGCTTATATTCCATTCCTGATTTAAAAATCATCTCAATTTATAAGCTTACAACCTATCTCATCAGGATTTTTAAACACCCAACCTTTGGTTTCAAATCATTTTGAAATCTCCAACATCTCAAATCATACTTCTCAAAAAATTTAAACCAATCCTGGTTTTTTATTTCCAACAAATTTCCTTTGAAATTTCAAAAACAACAGGTTTTCCTGAACAAATAATTTGGCAGCAATCCATCACTTAGAAACTCGAAAATGAACATCGATGATGCTGCAGTCATCACCGAAGTTATTTTCCAGTGACTGAAGTGAATTCAATGCTATCTCACTTTCAAAATCCATTTTTAAACAAATTTCCTTTCAGAAATAACCCAAAAACAACAATAATACTATTTACCTCCAAATACTTCCAAAATCTCCAGGGTTTTAAAGTTTCAAATTCTATTTTAATTCAAATTTTAACTAAAATTGCATTTGTATAGTTTATGCCTATACAAATTCTCATTTGATTATATTTCCATTTATAATTTACGTTTATAATCCATATTTATGAATTTCATTTTATAATGAATTTATTCCTTCAAACTTTGGTTATATTTTCAATTTCTAGTTAAAATTTTCACTTAACAATGATAATACTTTAATATAATCATTTATAACATTCAAGCAACCATATATTAGCTAAATAGCTTACAAAAACTTTCTTTATATCAAAATATATTTTTGGATAAAATTATTTCATTTACCCATATTTAAAACAATACCGTGTCGATTGTTCTATCCAAGTGTTTAGAAACCCCTTCAATACAGTTGTACATATTGTGCCGACGAAGGTTCATATGCCACTCAATAAACCAATCAACACAATATTAAAACAATTTATATTCACTAACAAATACGCGCTCATATCTATTAATATGTTCAAACCCATTATAGAGTACTACGGACTCTAATTTATGAGTAACTCCCACCAGAGCCAAGGTTATCACCAACCTAAGCTCTGATACCAAGTGTAACAGCCCGCAAATCCATACCACTTGAGTCAATACTATTCTATCTAAATTAACTCAAGTTGTACAGAAATACGAACCATTTGGTTTTAAAGAAGAAGAAGTAGAAGAAGAAAATAGAAACAACATCAGAATCTAACCATCGCAGCGGAATAAAATATAATAGAAAATAAATGATCTTTACTCAAATCAAATATGTCTGTTTATATATATTACATCATCAGGATACATCAATCACAGCTCAACATCAATATCATACAAATGGATATACAACAACTCAACACAGCGGAATATATATATATATATATATATAAACAAGTACGGGTGTACGTATCGTCATCTTGCTCGTCTCCTGAGCTCCACAGCATCAAAACCCGTATCCTATAATACTCGGTCTGACCCGAGCATTACAGTTAAATAATACCCGAGTCAGTCTGGAATACCAGCGTGAGAAAATCACACCCAATTGATTATTAAAGTTTCAAAAATCCTTTGAAAACAAAAGCATCTCGTAAGACCACGCCACAAATAAACATGTTGGGTTTTCACCTTATGATGGCTAAAACAATTTTTATAGAAATCCTGTGATATTATAATAGGGTATATTTACAAATACTTATAAAATAGCCGAAATTGTTTCATTCATTAAATTCCAGGTACTAGCCACAGAGTGGGTAATACAAACAAAACTCATACAAGGCTCGTAGGAGTATGGATTTCCAACTAATGACTAGGCACTGGGGTACCACCTGTCACAGTACGGGGCCTAGATCACCGTACCGAGGAGTACGCCCGCTCCCCTGCAACACAAGGCCGGGACTACCCCTTACTGGATAATCTCGAGTGAGATCACCCAGCGGTTGGGATCAGCAACCGCCTACTAAGCCGAAATAAAAAGGGACATCTAGACTGGAATGACCTCACCCTGCTTGGGTGCTACCCACCTAGCCTTGCTGCATAACCCCTGATTTTCAGTCATTCCCATTTGATGAGGCTTGAGGCTAAGCGTTACCTTTTTTAGAACATATCCCTTAGAATGCCCATCGTCCGCGTGACGATGTTTCGCAAGCATTCATCCCGGGTTCGAACGGAACCGAAGGCACTACTCCTACTACATCCATTTTGGAAATATCCTCAGGATTAGTAGCGACTAGCCCTTGCGCTTCATAGCTCCATTTTCGACTCCGAACACATTTCACGAAACGTACAAACTGGATCGAAGTGGTTTTCGGAAAATAAATCCCGATCCCGATCTCTTCGTAACGATCAGCGCATTTGGCCAATATTGATAGTCGGTTATTTAACTATCAATTTATATTCACAAACAACCATGAACCAATAAATAATTGCCCAAATTATTTATTAATCTCAAAAATATCTTCACAAGATATAATTTTCAATTTCAATCCATTTTGAAAACAGTTTCAAACCAGTTTCCTCCCACAGAATACTTTTTGCAATTATTTATTTCCACTGAAACGCCAAGTATAAAATACTTTAGATTTTAAATAATTTTAAATCACGTTATTATAAAATATACTTTATAATATTAAAATTAATCTACTTTAATACTTTGTTAAAAATGTATACTTAAGAATACTTCAAACAAGACCACTTTATAAAATATAACCACAATAATAGTTTTGAAAACATTTGCTTTAGAAGTTAAACATTTAGAGATAATAAATTTCTAAACATGCTTTTAAAACAACATTAAAACTTTAACTTATATTTAAAATTGCTTTGAAAACCATACTTGGCTATCCAGGGAAATACTCTTCTCTTTCACATCCTTTTAAAAATAAATCTCCATTTATTTTTTTCAAATTTAGCATTTCTTTAATAAATTCACACCTTGAGTTTATATTTATAAATCCACTTCACCTTTATAAACAAGGTTTATAAATTTCAAAATCTCACTTTCTTAAATTTCAATTCCAAACACTTAAGTACATTTACAATTTATTTCTAACTTACTTCACTTTAAAATAAATTCCTTCCCTTACTTCATTTATTTCAAAATCTATTAACTTTAAGATTTTTATTTCTTTATTATGATTTAAACTCTTTAACTGAAAATACCAATTCAGATTCCCAAATTTCTTCTGTATCTTTTAATTAACTTTAAACTGGATATTTAAAAATAAATTCTTTATCCTTTATTCTTTTAATGATATCACTTAAGCTTTAAAATTTATTATTCCTCTGATTATTCAAATTCCATCGTTTCATACTTAGAATTTAATTATTCGAATTTTAAAAAGAATTACTTTTATTTTTCCTTCAATTCATTCTTTAATTTATTCAAATTCTCTCTATAGTTATTTTACTTAAAATTTTACTCTTTTATTTCATTTCAAAAATCTAATTCTATAGATTCTAATAACTCAGTATACTAAATATTCGATCCAACCATATCATCCAATACATCAATTATCAATAAAATTATCACAGGATATCAAATATCCATAACAGAGAATATCAAACAATTCTAAATAATTTTGAGGAATCCTGTTGGATCCCTCCAACCAGTTTTCCCTAGATCCACAGATGTTAGCACAACATAGAATACCAATCCCAAAATATACCATACTATAGCACATCAATCAATTCAACCATTTAAAAAATTATTTAAATTTAAAATTTAACTGAGTGAGATTAACTCACCTTAAATTTTCATTCGCAATCCACTTCAATATTGCCTTGGATTTCCAGATGTTTGACCTTAAATAAATAATTCACAATTTATTACTATTTGAATTATCAAACAATTTATCACCGTTTACATATTTGATTTTTAACATACAAATCGATCTAACTAATTCCCCTTTTGAGAACTTGAGTATCTAAAAAAAAATTTAACAAACCGATTTAACAATTTAATTACTACAATACATTTTAAAATAGACTAGTGAGGAAAACTATATATATTCTTATAAAATAATCTATATAGATTTAAGAATCTATTTTTATATAAACTCCTCATATTTAAAATACCTCTTTTTTTTCCAAAACCCTATCTAAAATCATATCCATATATATAGTTCACGATCTATTATATTATTTATTTATTTTTATTTTATTTTTTTTATATCGTTCTAACTCAAACATTCAAAATTTCTGCGTATCTATATTAACTAAAGTGGACAGAAAATTCCTGTTAACATCTTATTTCTGTTAACTCAAACATCTATATTAACTCAAACATTCAAAATTCCTGTTAACATGTTAAAAAAACTGCAAATATTTTTTTCGAATCTGTAAATAAATTTAGCTAAGTAAAATCGAAATAAATGAATTAAATACCCTACTGTAAGTTTATTTATTTTCAGCATGAATCATTCACTAATTTAAATAAAACCATACCTCTACTTACACGAATCGAAGCCACGACTTCGCCCAGCACACGAGAGAACCCTACGCGATCGCTTCCAAATCGAAACCCACCAACCCACGTCGTCTCGGTCTGCCGCCGCTACGACCCTGCTTTCGAATTGTGAAATCCCCAAATCGACGCCTCCCATCGGCCATGGTCGATGACGACCCCTCCCATCGTCGCGCGTCCGCTTGTGCTCGAGCCGATGAAGTACGAGCCTAACTTGATTTGATTTTCGAACGACAATCGTTCGAATCTCAGGCCGCCATTACGTTCCCCCACACCCTTTTTTTTCTTTTTTTTCTGAGACTTTTATTTGCTTTCGGCTATTGGTTTTTTTTTTATTATTATTAACAAGAAGAAGGGGTTTTCGTTGAAACGAAACGAGGGTTGGATTCCTGTTAGAAGGACAAAGGCGTATACGAGAAGATAAGGAAATCGTTGGCGTATAGGAGAAGACATGATTATTTTGACTACATTAAATTAGATTTTCTTCTGTGCATTTACGGGTTGTACGACCAAACGGTATCTCCGAACACCGCGAAAATTGAAATTCGATAATAATATGATATTACGGATCCAATGAAACGGGTTTCGTCGGATTCCAAGACTGTGCCTCGTAAGGCTATTTTTCAATTCAATTTTAACTATAAAATTTCAAAACTGAACCAACCATTATTAAATTAAATTTTAAAACTTCTATTATCCTCAATATTATCAATATAAATTTTATAAGTCTTCTAATTATTTTTAATCGGCTTAAAATTCTCGATTCAAAAATTTTCCCAACTTCAAATTGTTAAATTCAATAATTAAATTATCAAATAAATTGCGATATTCGTAATTCAAGTTAAAATCATTATATTGAATATTTAAAACCACTTAAATATTCCAATTTTAAATGCTCGAAAATTCTGGGTAGTCACATTCCTCCCCCCTTAAAAGAATTTCGTCCCCGAAATTACTAGTTAGGAAGAATGGTACAATACCCGTTCGTTTTTCCTCAAATCCAAACAATCCAACATCTAACCCACTATCTTTTTAATAGAAGGCCCATTACAATTCTTACTAACTTCCCAAACTTTTCCCTTAATTCCCTAATAACTTTACTTATACTATCATTCAAATTATAATTCAAAACTAAATTTTGAATTATCGAAAATTTTCTCAAAATTTTTTTTTCTAACTCCCTAAATTTCCGAAAATTTTTGCCAGCGTCCCCTTTGCGCGGCTAGCTCGGTACAACTACAAAATGGCTCTACGGCCTCCCAAATCCAAAAAGAAAACAAAAGGCCAAGTGGCTATATCCAAAAACCCAATCAAATTTCACAGAAATTGAAACATGTACCATTTTGTCGAGCATTTCAAATTTTTATCGTTTGAAATCAAGCCATATCTCCTTTCCTTTTAGATTGCCTGCATATCCTGCTTAGCACTAATATCCAAACACAACTTAAAACATTTTATTGACTTCCTTACCAATGTCAATATCTATTAATCCAAATATCATCTTAGAATATATTTGTAATATTCAATTTCCAATGAAGAATGCACCATTCCATACTTAAGTTAGTATAATCATTTATGTGTTTCTTATATTTACTTTCATCTTACCACTTTAGTTTATATCTAATTCTATTCAAGTTGATTCCTTCATTTACATATGAATTCAATTCATCTTTAACTCTGAATATATAAATTTTATTTGTCATTTATTGCTAATTCATGTCATTATTTTAATTAGTTTCATTTACTAACTTATTTCAATTTTCCAGTTTTAAACCGTTTTGTCGTTAACAAAAATTTCCAAAAATTTTCAAAAATTTTCTAACAGTCTCATTTGTACGGAGGAGCTTTTGCAATTTGACAAAAGATATAAATATATACACATCGACCCACACGGTCGGAAAAACCAAAAACAGTTCATATTTCCTATTTAAATTGCGTAGGCGTACCTTATTTAGCATTTTAAGCATGTAGCTTATTTATTTAGCCGTTAGCGTGCCCAAAATCCAGCCACACGGCTTCCCGATACCTGTACTTACTCAATTTAAACATGTAAGTGCCAAATATATGAAGTTTAATAGCATATCACTTATTTGCAATAGTTATACGTATGAATTCTAAAAGAAATTCACACCAAACATTTTTCCGTAAGCAATTTATATAGTTTTCATGCTAATTCAACTGTTTCAACTTATTCATATCCATTTTCATTCAATTTGAATGGTTTAAAACTCAATCGGTTACATTTAATTTATTTTTAAGCAAACTGAATTCATATTTAGTCCAATTGATCTCAAAATCAATTTATTTTACCCTTATCAACACATAGAATTTCAATTACTTCTATTTACATCCAACGACAATTTACTCCATGCAATTCGACGAGATCTATGTGGATAAATAAGTCTTATGTTTTATAGCCAATTTAAATTGATTTCAACTCATTTATACTTAATTCTATTCATTTTTAAATTTATTCACAATCCATATATTCTCATTTTCATTGCATTTCAGATTTGAATCCATTCACTTGCATTTCATTCCATATTTGTTTATTCCAAACTATTTTATTTAGCTCAAAGACAATCTAAGCTATTTCATTCAATAACCATTTCTCAACTTATTTAAACCATACTTCATTTGGTTCTTTTTTATCCCATCCGTTCACTTATTTAATATAATTAGTTTATCCACCCAATCCATTTTGAATTTTCATTTTCTTAAATATTATTTACAACCCACCAAATTTTTATTTCGATCCAAATTCATTTTTACTTGATTCAATCGAATATCATTAAACTTGGTTTCAAGTAGAATTCAATTCAACTCTCCCCCTTATATTCTGCTTAAGTCAACTTATTTTGATTTATTCAAATAAAAATTTCTATACTTAAGCTCATTTCATTTTGCAAATAAATTTCTCTTTTCAATTTAACTTGATTCTATTTCAATCCAATCTCCTTTCAAACTACAAATTTATTTGATTAGTTATTATAAATTTCAAACTTCCAAGTTCGATCCATTCTCAGTTCACTTGAATAAATTACAAGGTCATTTCAATTTATTTCTACATATTTGTATTTTATTCACAATACAAACCATTATTATTTTAATCCAATTTCATTTTTTTATTTGATACCTTTCCAAGTATATCTAATTTGTTAACATTTCAAGTCGAATTTTAATTAATAACTCAAGTTCTGATTCCACCATTCACCTTTAACTTGCCATCAAATTTTATTAACTCACAATTCAACTTCATTCTCTATATATTTAATTAATTGCAAGACCACTTTCAATTATATTTTCTTCACTAATGATTCAAGTCGAATTTAATTTATAGCTTGAGTTTTATTTCCAAACTTCATCATAATCTCATACTTCAGCTTCTATTTAACTACATGAGGTTCCCATTACATATTTCATTAACTAATTTATTAACAAATTAATTCTCCCCTATTTATAGTTCAATACTTGATTTTTAATTCCAAATATCACTTCATTTAATTTTCTTAGTTCAGTTTATTTTAATAATTCAGGATTTGATTTTCATTTTACTTTTCAAATTTTATATGTCACAACTTTTATTTACACAATTTCATTCATTATAGGCTTGAATATATTCATCTTTTATTTTTACTCAAGCCTTATGCTCATTTATAACCCAAGCATGTTTTATTTCATGCATTATAATTCTTTTACAAGTCATTCTAATTTATTTATTTCAATTCAATCCTTAACCAATTTAATTTCCATTTATTCAGGTAAGAATCTACTTTCATTCAATAATTCAATTGAATTCTTATTCCAATTCAATTTTATTTAACTCAGTTTTATTTAATTTCAGTTCGATTTCAACTTAATTCGAATACAACCGGGTATCATTTTCAGCCTATTTAATCAATTTCAATCCAGTTAAATTTTATTTCCAAATCCAAGTTAATTTCATTTTTAACTTTTTCTTTAAATTTAAATTCCAACCTTCAAAGCTTATATTCCATTCCTGATTTAAAAATCACCTCAATTTATAAGCTTACAACCTATCTCATCAGGATTTTTAAACACCCAACCTTTGGTTTCAAATTATTTTGAAATCTCCAACATCTCAAATCATACTTCTCAAAATATTTAAACCAATCCAGTTTTTTATTTCCAACAAATTTCCTTTGAAATTTCAAAAACAACAGGTTTTCCTGAACAAATAATTTGGCAGCAATCCATCACTTAGAAACTCGAAAATGAACATCGATGATGCTGCAGTCATCACCGAAGTTATTTTCCAGTGACTGAAGTGAATTCAATGCTATCTCACTTTCAAAATCCATTTTTAAACAAATTTCCTTTCAGAAATAATCCAAAAACAACAATAATACTATTAACCTCCAAAATACATCCAAAATCTCCGGTGTTTTAAAGTTTCAAATTCTATTTTAATTCAAATTTTAACTAAAATTGCATTTGTATAGTTTATGATTATACAAATTCTCATTTGATTATATTTCCATTTATAATTTACGTTTATAATCCATATTTATGAATTTCATTTTATAATGAATTTATTCCTTCAAACTTTGGTTATATTATCAATTTCTAGTTAAATTTTTCACTTAACAATGATAATACTTTAATATTATCATTTATAACATCCAAGCAACCATATATTAGCTAAATATCTTACAAAAACTTTCTTTATATCAAAATATATTTTTGGATAAAATTATTTCATTTACCCATATTTAAAACAATACCGTGTCGATTGTTCTATCCAAGTGTTTATAAACCCCTTCAATACAGTTGTACAGACTGTGCCGACGAAGGTTCATATGCCACTCAATAAACCAATCAACACAATATTAAAACAATTTATATTCACTAACAAATACGCGCTCATATCATTAATACGTTCAAATCCATTATAGAGTAATATGGACTCTAATTTATGAGTAACTCCCACCAGAGCCAAGGTTATCACCAACCTAAGCTCTGATACCAAGTGTAACAGCCCGCAAATCCGTACCCCTTGAGTCAATACTATTCTATATAAATTAACTCAAGTTGTACAGAAATACGAACTATTTGGTTTTAAAGAAGAAGAAGTAGAAGAAGAAAATAGAAACAACATCAGAATCTAACCATCGCAGCGGAATAAAATATAATAGAAAATAAATGATCTTTACTCAAATCAAATATGTCTGTTTATATATATTACATCATCAGGATACATCAATCACAGCTCAACATCAATATCATACAAATGGATATACAACAACTCAACACAGCGGAATATATATATATATATATATATATATATATATATATATATAAACAAGTACGGGTGTACGTATCGTCATCTTGCTCGTCTCCTGAGCTCCACAGCATTAAAACCTGTATCCTATAATACTCGGTCTGACCCGAGCATTACAGTTAAATAATACCCGAGTCAGTCTGGAATACCAGCGTGAGAAAATCACACCCAATTGATTATTAAAGTTTCAAAAATCCTTTGAAAACAAAAGCATCTCGTAAGACCACGCCACAAATAAACATGTCGGTTTTTTACCTTACGATGGCTAAAACAATTTTTATAGAAATCCTCTGATATTATAATAGGGTCTATTTACAAATAATTATAAAATAGCCGAAATTGTTTCATTCATTAAATTCCAGCTACCAGCCACAGAGTGGGTAATACAAACAAAACTCGTACAAGGCTCGTAGGGAGTATGGATTTCCAACGAATGACTAGGCACTGGGGTACCACCTGTCACAGTACGGGGCCTAGATCACCGTACCGAGGAGTACGCCCGCTCCCCTACAACACAAGGCCGGGACTACCCCTTACTGGATAATCTCGAGTGAGATCACCCCTCGGTTGGGATCAGCAACCGCCCACTAAGCCGAAATAAAAAGGGACATCTAGACTGGAATGACCTCACCCTGCTTGGGTGCTGCCTACCTAGCCTTGCTGCATAACCCCTGATTTTCAATCATTCGCATTAGATGAGGCTTGAGGCTAAGCGTTACCTTTTTAGAACATATCCCTTAGAATGCCCATCGTCCACGTGACGATGTTTCGCAAGCATTCATCCCGGGTTCGAACGGAACCGAAGGCACTACTCCTACTACATCCATTTTGGAAATATCCTTAGGATTAGTAGCGACTAGCCCTTGCCCTTCATAGCTCCATTTTCGACTCCGAACACGTTTCACGAAACGTACAAACCGGATCGAAGTGGTTTTCGAAAAATAAATCCCGATCCCCGTCTCTTCGAAACGATCAGCGCATTTGGCCAATATTGATAGTTGGTTATTTAACTATCAATTTATATCCACAAACAACCATCAACCAATAAATAATTGCCCAAATTATTTATTAATCTCAAAAATATCTTCACAAGATATAATTTTCAATTTCAATCCATTTTGAAAACAGTTTCAAACCAGTTTCCTCTCATAGAATACTTTTTGCAATTATTTATTTCCACTGAAACGCCAAGTATAAAATACTTTAGATTTTAAATAATTTTAAATCACGTTATTATAAAATATACTTTATAATATTAAAATTAAACTACTTTAATACTTTGTTAAAAATGTATACTTAAGAATACTTTAAACAAAACCACTTTATAAAATATAACAACAATAATAGTTTTGAAAACATTTTCTTTAGAAGTTAAACATTTAGAGATAATAAATTTCTAAACATGCTTTTAAAACAACATTAAAACTTTAACTTATATTTAAAATTGCTTTGAAAACCATACTTGGCTATCCAGGGAAATACTCTTCTCTTTCACATCCTTTTAAAAATAAATCTCCATTTATTTTTTTCAAATTTAGCATTTCTTTAATAAATTCACACCTTGAATTTATATTTATAAATCCACTTCACCTTTATAAACCCGGTTTATAAATTTCAAAATCTCACTTTCTTTAATTTCAATTACAAACACTTAAGTACATTTACAATTTATTTCTAACTTACTTCACTTTGAAATAAATTCCTTCCCTTACTTCATTTATTTCAAAATCTATTAACTTTAAGATTTTTATTTCTTTATTATGATTTAAACTCTTTAACTGAAAATACCAATTCAGATTCCCAAATTTCTTCTGTATCTTTTAATTAACTTTAAACTGGATATTTAAAAATAAATTCTTTATCCTTTATTCTTTTAGTGATATCACTTAAGCTTTATTATTATTCCTCTGATTATTCAAATTCCATCGTTTCATACTTAGAATTTAATTATTCGAATTTTAAAAAGAATTACTTTTATTTTTCCTTCAATTCATTCTTTAATTTATTCAAATTCTCTCTATAGTTATTTTACTTAAAATTTTACTCTTTTATTTCATTTCAAAAATCGAATTCTATAGATTCTAATAACTCAGTATACCAAATATTCAATCCAACCATATCATCCAGTACATCAATTATCAATAAAATTATCACAGGATATCAAATATCCATAACAGAGAATACAAACAATTCTAAATAATTTTGAGGAATCATGTTGGATCCCTCCAACCTGTTTTCCCTGCATCCACAGATGTTAGCACAACATAAAATACCAATCCCAAAATATACCATACTATAGCACATCAATCAATTCAACCATTCAAACAATTATTTAAATTTAATTATTTAAATTTAAAATTTAACTGAGTGAGATTAACTCACCTTAAATTTTCATTCGCAATCCACTTCAATATTGCCTTGGATTTCCAGATGTTTGACCTTAAATAAACAATTCACAATTTATTACTATTTGAATTATCAAACAATTTATCACTGTTTACATATTTGATTTTTAACTTATAAATCGATTTAACTAATTCCCCTTTTGAAAACTTGAGTATCTATAAAAAATAATTAAACAAACCGATTTAACAATTTAATCACTACAATACATTTTAAAATAGACTAGAGTAAAACTATATATATTCTTATAAAATAATCTATATAGATTTAAGAATATATTTTTATATAAACTCCTCACATTTAAAATACCTCTTTTTTTTCCAAAACCCTATCTAAAATCATATCCAAATATATAGTTCACGATCTATTAAATTATTTTTTTATTTTTTTATTTTTTTATATCATTCTAACTCAAACATTCAAAATTTCTGCGTATCTATATTAACTAAAGTGGACAGAAAATTCCTGTTAACATCTTATTTCTGTTAACTCAAACATCTATATTAACTCAAACATTCAAAATTCCTGTTAACATGTTAAAACAAAACTGCAAATATTTTTTTCCAATCTGTAAATAAATTTAGCTAAGTAAAATCGAAATAAATGAATTAAATACCCTACTGTAAGTTTATTTATTTTCAGCATGAATCATTCACTAATTTAAATAAAACCATACCTCTACTTACACGAATCGAAGCCACGACTTCGCCCAGCACACGAGAGAACCCTACGCGATCGCTTCCAAATCGAAACCCACCAACCCACGTCGCCTCGGTCTGCCGCCGCCACGACCCTGCTTTCGAATTGCGAAATCCCCAAATCGACGCCTCCCATCGGCCATGGTCGATGACGACCCCTCCCATCGTCGCGCGTCCGCTTGTGCTTGAGCCGATGAAGTACGAGCCCAACTTGATTTGATTTTCGAACGAAAATAGTTCGAATCTCAGGCCGCCATTACGTTCCCCCACACCCTTTTTTTTCTTTTTTTTCTGAGACTTTTGTTTGCTTTCGACTATTGGTTTTTTTATTAACAAGAAGAAGGGGTTTTCGTTGAAACGAAACGAGGGTTGGATTCCTGTTAGAAGGACAAAGGCGTATACGAGAAGATAAGGAAATCGTTGGCGTATAGGAGAAGACATGATTATTTTGACTACATTAGATTAGATTTTTTTTCTGTGCATTTACGGGTTGTACGACCAAACGGTATCTCCGAACACCGCGAAAATTAAAATCCGATAATAATATGATATTACGGATCCAATGAAACTGGTTTCGTCGGATTCCGTGACTGTGCCTCGTAAGGCTATTTTTCAATTCAATTTTAACTATAAATTTCAAAACTGAACCAACCACTATTAAATTAAATTTTAAAACATCTATTATCCTCAATATTATCAATATAAATTTTAGAAGTCTTCTAATTATTTTTAATCGGCTTAAAATTCTCGATTCAAAAATTTTCCAAACTTCAAATTATCAAATAAATTGCGATATTCGTAATTCAAGTTAAAATCATTATATTGAATATTTAAAACCACTTAAATATTCCAATTTTAAATGCTCGAAAATTATGGGTCGTCACAAAGCCCTAATCCACGTTCTACTCTATTTCCATCTCCATTTCGTCTCCCTCGCTTAGCAGTTGAGAAGTCGACGATGCCAACAACCCTAATCTCCAATTTCCGACATCAATTTCGCTCAGGAACAAACTCGAAGGTATATTATCAAACGTGTTAACTTATAATCGATTTTTCTCTTCATATATTTCTGAACTAATTGATTCTTCTTTATTCATACGATTGTTCATTGAACTAGTTTGTTGAATCAGTTTGTTGAGTTTGAATTCATAATTTAACCCATTTGTTGAGTTTGAAATCAAGGTTTAAGGAATTCATAATTTTGTTTAATTCATAATTGAACCAGTTTGTTGACTAAATGATTATTAGTTGAACCAGTTTGTTGAGTTTGAATTCAAGGTTTAAGGAATTCATAATTTTGTTTAATACTGCAAGAGCTCTTAAAGATGTTATTTTTGTCCTATATATTTTACTTTCTATGTTTTATTTTTAATCTTTGTATATTTTGTTATGGTAGATGATATCACTTTTACTGATATCGAACCTAGTTTTAAGGTTAAAATCACCATTGCTGATTCTTAATTTCATTACAGCCATTTGTCCTCTGTTTTTTAGCTTATCAAGTTTAAACAGTTTTCAAGCATAATACATGTTCGAACTTTATTTATGAGTCTTTAATCATAATGTATATAAGTACATCATTGGTTGTACCCATCCAAGCTACAAGTATGGCATCTGCTTAATGGCATGTTTCAAAGCTAGTGCATAGATAAACATGGATCCATTTTCTAGCTGGAGTTGGTAGGCACAGTGACTTTGGGTTTTTATTGTTTAGTGTTTTTACTAGCTAGTATGGCATGTGCCTTGTTTATTGTTTAGTGTTTTTTATTGTCTAGGAGCGAGGTAACCAGGGAAAAAACTATGATATTGCCTTGTTTATACGGAATGCTTAATGTTTGAACATGCATTAAATATATGGTATGTGAATGTTCTAGGAGTTTTAAAAGAGAACTAATTAATTGAAGTATGACCTGGAATGGTATGTATTCATTGATTATAGTTTGCAGTGCCTGTAGTACTCATTGGAGTTGGTACAACTATAGAGTTTTAAATGTGTGTTGAAAACTGAATTGTGAGCCATTAAGCTATATGCATATCAACTGAACATGGCTAGATTGCCGTCGTACAAAGTTGATGCACACCTGAGGCAATTTATGCTAGGTTGTGTATCTGAATATCTACAGTCTTAATAAATTATAACAGGGCAGTCTAGTCCACTATTGTTTATATCTTATGTTTTTTATCACTTGATAATTTTTAATTATGTATTTTTTTTCCACTTTAGTTTCGGTTGGTTAGTGGCAGCAGTTGCCTATCCAGAACTGGTTTTCCTGAAGTGCACTTGTAAGTACATTTCATTTTAGTTTATTATAATTGGATTGAGTGTTTTCTAAGTAATTGAGGGTTTAGAGTTCGTTTTCACTAAGGCTGCAAAGTTTGTTTTTGCTGAGATATTTTTGACTAGTTTGAGTAGTTATCTGATTTTGTCACCCTTTAGTATTCCTAAAAGTGAACTTAAATACTGGTCCATATATACACATAGAATTTGAAGTTTTGTACTTCAGAAATTTTTATATCTGTTTTTGGATAGCTGTAATGGCCGGTAATCTTCATTGTAGAGAGGGTTTAGTAATCAAATTTTATTACTAATACCATTTGAAGTCTGTACTTAATTTTATCATTAATAATCATTGCTTTGTAACGTAGCTTCCGTGGTTGAAAGAGCGGATATTCATTACTTATGTAGCTCTAGTTTTGTTAAAACACTACTTATGTAGCTCAACCAAAATTTAAACAGATTGGGTGAATCTCCATATCCATACAACTTCCTTTCTCCATCTAATGGTCAAAATTTGTGTTTTATTGTGTCTAAATAGAGCCCCCCCTCCACCAACACACGTTCGCGCACGTATTTATATATAGTGTAACACAGCATATTGTGAACGTCCGCTGCTTTTCCAACACTGATAACAATTTATTTCAACCTTGATAGTTCTTGACAAAAACAAGATGGTGGGTTATTCCAACAGTATGGATACCAGCTGTATTTTGGCTTGAGAGTGTAGCTATGCGCAAGGGGCACACTGCACCACAAGTTGCTATTATGCTTGGTTTTGGCCTATTGATTTGGACTTGGTTGGAGTACACTCTGCATCGCTTCCTTTTCCACATAGACACGAAGAGCTACTGGTAAGTGTCTATTTGATTTAATCAAATACATTTATGTTTTTATTCATCGACTGTTTATCTTAATTTTGAATTGCAGGGCAAATACAGCTCATTATCTTCTTCATGGATGCCATCATAAACACCCTATGGATCATCTACGTCTTGTTTTCCCTCCTGCAGCAACTGCTATTATTTGTGTTCCGGTAAGCTTATAGTTAGAATTTGAATATTATTTTATTTTTGTATAATAAGAATGTTCTATATAGAAAAAAAATTACCTGCATGCCTAATTATTCTGTGAACTTTGTTATAGTTGTAGAACCTGCTTAGACTCTTTGCAACTGATTCCACTACCCCTGCTATTTTCGGAGGAATTTTACTTGGTTATGTGATATATGATTGTACCCACTATTATGTTCATCATGGCCAGCCATCTATACATCCATTCAAAAAATCAAGGTAAAAAGTCATGTTTTGTGTGTTTGCATACCACATATTTTTTCTATATACTAATCTATATATGTTTTTTCTATTGTGTGTTTGCTGTGCCCAAGTGGCTTGGACTGTGGGGACTGAACCTATGATATGTTTTGTGAATGAATATAGATGTTAACACAGGTGCGTTTACAACAAATAATCCCAATTTGGTAAAATCTGAATTATAAGTTTTAACATAGGTGCGTTTACATCAATCATAGATGTTGTCACTATGGAATAAGGTCTAAATGATATTGATGAGGCATAGTTGAATAGCATAAAAATTGGGAAGATTCCTAAATTTTATGCTATTTAACTCTTGCCTTATCAATATCATAGGTAATCTGAAGATTGTGGACTTTGGTTAAGCGCCTTTACTGGGCTAGATGCGTTGCTTCACCCTACGTGTGGGACTCCAGCTCATGCTGTGATGGCGCAAAGGTAACCTAAATTCTCATCACGCAAAGGTAACTAATAATATTATTTAGTTATTTTCAGCAAGTAATTTCCTTTATGTTATATACCTGATTATTTCAGTAAGCAATCCAATTTGGTCTTTGAAGTATTATACTTCATAGAATTTTTTTAATTAATAAATGCTTCAACTTGGGTTTTAAAAACACAATTAGAAATAACATCTATAATTTATAAATGCTGCCTAGTATAATCAATTACTACACTATATTAAAATGAATTTGATTCAGGAAGTTGGTGCCATCCTTGTTCGTTAACTAAGTTTTATAAAAATTAAATAAATGTATAAAAATTAACTACGTTCATAATAATTTTTTTAACTAAGTTTGTAATAATAATAATAATAATAATAATTTATAAATTTACTTATTTTTTTAACTAAGTTTGCGAAAGTATATTATTATTGTTTCATGTATGAATTTCTTTGAATTTGATTGGGTAGTTTGTTGATAAAATGATAGGTTGATGGATATTTGTCAATTCATCATAACAGTCTCTACAATATAAGCTTGGATTTAGTCTAGGCTACTTGATCAGTTTTAAAAAAAAATATTGTCAGTGACAACTTATTCTGTTGTTGGTGATAATTTTGTTCTATATTATTTTCTAACCTTTGATTTTCTACAGTTTGCCCAATATATGGTATTTTCACCTCCTTTGATGTTCACTTAATATGATGCTTATTTATGCCTTTTTATATTTCATTCATGGACAGGTACTTTGCATCCGAAAGCCTAAAGAACCTATTGATTTGTTTATGGAGTTAATGCACATGCATTATAAATTTGATGTTGATACTAGATTGGTATGTCTGGTCCTTGTGAGCATAGATTTTTATACGTTGCTTAAATTTATTTATGGACCAACTGTATGATCTTTTCAGGTTTAGCTCAGTCGTACAGTTTGTCGAAGGATGATGCAGCAGTTCCTGGTGTGTATGTATTGTGAATTGTATAGGGAGATGAGCAGTGGGATGATGATGAATGAAGTGATAGAGTTGTTGAAGTAGATGTTGTTCTTTCAGTTGCTTGACAAAGTGGAAGATGTAGGCATTTGTTAGAGGTTGTGATGTGGTGATCTGAAGTTAGATGGTGATGCAAAGGCAAGCTAGAAGGGGATGTGGTGGAATTGTATGAACTGTGCACTGGAATGATGAAGTTTTCTGGCGAAAGCAGTTTGAATGTAGATGTGGATGTTTGCTGCTGTAGGAATGTGGCTGGTTGGTAATATGGTGATAATTGAGGTTGGAATATGTGTAGAGAAGAGTGGTGAATGAAGTGATGAAGTTTGTTTGAAGTGGATGAAGGAGGAGTAGTTGTAGATGATGGGTTTGTATTGAAGGTGAAGTAAACAAGCAGTGGGATTGTGTGTTGTTCTCAAGTGATTGGAAGTCAAGAGGGTTGCACAACAGATTGTAGTCACTTGTTGCAGAAGGAGGCTCTGAATCGGGGATAGTGTAGTGTTGGGTTTTGTGAGTATGCGGTGGTTAGATAGAGGGTTATTACTGGTTTGACGTTTTGATGTGGTATGAAGTTTGTAGGTTGAAATGAGATGTGGTGGTAGAAATAAGGATGGTAGAGGAGTATTGTGAAGTGATAGGCTTGTTCAAGAAGGGGAGGAAGTGCAATTCAGAGATTGAAATGCAGGGAATGTAATGTTTGTACATTGTAATAAAAAAAATATCACATTTCTTTCTGAGCATGCTCTTGTGTTATATTTGTTGATTATAATCTTTATTCGTTTATGAAGATTTAGTTTGATTGCTATTATTAAAATGTAATATATTGCATATAATCAAATCCGTTGAGATTTAGCTGTATTATAGCGACTACAATGAGCTATTGAATAAATATTTTAAAGCGGCAGAATGATGTTATAAAGATTTCCAGTTCCGTTGAGATTTAGCTGTATTATAGCGGCTATAATGAGCTATTGAATTAACGTACCATAGCGGCGAATTTGCGTTATAAAACCAAGCTCAACCATAGCGGCATATTTTGTGTTATAAATATTCAACATTTTTTTATAACATGTCGATATACAGCGCTTATCAAACCGCTATGGTTGTGATTAATAGCGGCTATATGCCGCTATAAAAGACACTTTTTGTTGTAGTGAAAGAACCATCCGGTGTGAAATAAGCATTTGGTTGTTAAAGAGGCCGGGATCAGATATTGTCATACTCTCTACCAATACCGAAAACCACTTTAACAACTTTATACGTGGTGGAGATTCGAGAAATGAAGTATGCAATGACCCATAGAAATTCGATAATTAAATTGGTTAATTTAATAAGATTTTGTAATTAAATTTTTTGAAAGAAATAAAAACTCTACAATTTAAAATGAAGCGAATGTTAAGAATGAAGTGTAGCAATTGTTATTAAAACTAATTATAGACAATTGGAGTAAAATACCAATAGTGTAAGAGTGGAAATTGTTGCACTTGGTTAAAAATATAGAAAATGAGTAAAGAAAAGTAAGTGTTGAATTAACCAATGAAATAATATATTGTTTAATAGTAACTGGATGTAAATTAAGGTTATAATGCTAATACAAGTGGATACTAATTTAGTGCAATCCCAATTAACTGAAACCAATTGCAATAAAATGAAATCAAATATTATGTTAGTGTGAATTAAGGTAATGTTTGGTAATAATGTATTGTTAATGGTTTATGAATGATGCAATAATAAAAATTAAAGGTAGTGATGGCAATATAAGTTGAATATAAACAAGTTGAATGAAATCCCAATGAAGGAAGTAATCCAAATGTCATATTTGGCAAAATTTCAATATAAGTGGAAAATATAGTTAACACACAATAAAGAACGAAAGTTGAGTATTGAATTAATTAATGAATTAATATATATTGAATGGTAATTGAATAAAATCAATGTTTAATAAGAAATTATAACATTGGTTTGGGAATGATAAACTTATGAAAATGTGATTGTGAGTTAATGATAACAATTATTACAAGTTAATCATTTATTTAGTCCATTAAATCAAAATTTGTAATCAATTGCAATGAATCTCAATTCAATGTTATGTTAGTGTAAATTAAGGAAATAATTAGAAATAATGTCAATTCTATTTATAATATGACAATTGGTTGATTTAAAGAATGAAAATCGAGATTTATTAACTTGTTGAAAATTAAAATTCAATAATTGGATTAATTGCAAATGAATGAAATTAAATATTTAATTATTACGTTAATTGAAAATTTAGTTGAAATTGGAGAATACTAATGAAATAGATCATGAGTCCAGTGTTAATTTCATCCATTGACATCAATGAATTGAATAATAGAATGAAAAGTAAATTAAATAGAATTATTGGAAATTTAATTTATAATTTTGAATTTAATGAAATTGAGGTAAATACTGAAATTGATAAATTAATCAACTCTAAATTGACATTTAAATTTGTTTAAATCATTTTAAATGGTTGAGAAATCAAAAATGATGAAATTTGCCAATTAAAGAATTGAAATTGAAATTTTGATTTAATTAGTTAATTTATTATTTTAATTAATTAACGTAAAAATAGCCATTTTGGCCACTGACTCGGATTTCGATGAAACCAGTTTCATCGGATCCGTAACAGTGATTTATTATAGGATTTCAAGTTTCGTAGCGATCGGACATGTCATTTGATCGTACGAACATAAAATGCCGAGAAATCAATGAGATTGAAATCAATTGAAATCAATTTGAAATAACTTGATTTTAGCATAACTTCTTCATACGATGGAATTTGGAGCTAAAACTTGTTCCATTGATTTTAAAATATTTTAAAACATCTATTTCGATATATGGGTTGATCCAATTTCATTCCGGAGTTGAAACGCGCTTTTCGGACCACTTTATCATTCAACGCGTATATCAATCTTATCCATCCATTCAAATTTTAGCCTGCCTATATATACCCTGTTATAAACCCTAGCCTATTTCTTATGTCATTATTCTGTATGTACAATTCCTTCTCACCTCCTCATTTCAATGGCAGATAATTCCAAATCCAATTGCAATTCAAAATCAAATCAAAATTTCAAACTCCACAAACTATATCATATTTTATATCGTCGGAAAGCTCTCGAAGCGCGCATCTAAATTCCGCAATTCATTTTTTTCATCAGATCACCATTTGTCTAGAAATTAAGGATGAACCTCGGCCGTTCATTTTAGGGTTTTGACGATCCGACGGCGGATCGCCGCCCGATCGACGATCGGGTAGTGGCATTAGGAAGAGGTCGTCGTGCAGGTCTTGGTGATGGTCTTCGTTCATCGCAAGAGGCCACAAGTTTGCCAAAATTTGGAGAAAACGCTAGCGGCGGCGAAGCGAGCTCTGGACATCGATAGGAGGTCGCGTGGGTGCCATCTTAGTCGCCGGAGGTAGGGGTTTGGTCGCCGAGGTCAGATCGGGGTCAAAGCAGGCGAGGCAGCGGCGAAGTCGAATGAATGGTGGCGGCGCAGTTTCATGCATGCGATGTTTAGGGTTTGTATTTTTCGTTGATGTGGCCTGTGAGGTGAGCGCTTTTCTGGTTTCTTTTATTTATTTATTTATTTTAAAACTTAAAATAACTCATTTGAATGATCATAACTTTCACTTTCGAGCTTGGATTTAAGCGCGGTTTCCTCCACTAGGTTCATATTGGAATTCTAGACATTTAAGCGTTAGGTTGGACGAATTCTGAGATTGTTCAAATTTTGCGTTTAAATTCAAAACATGAGTGTTTTAAACCACTCACAATTTCTAAAATTTCTTATGTTTGTTAAATTAATTTTGGTGCGATTAGAAATTTATTTATGACTGTTTGGCATATTTTTAATCATCATCTCGATTAAATTAGATTTACTGGATTAGATTGTTATTTAATTTATTACTGCATATAACTGCCAGTTAAATTGTGACGACCCAAACTCGATGTTCGATAAACAACATCAAATTCGCATCGCCGGAGCTTATAACAACAATTAGATGAATATAAAACAGCGGAACAGAATCAATATCATAAATATCATCATAGTTACAACATCAACATAATATCCATACTGCAACAGAGTACATAATACATATACATACATACACCACAACTCCAAATACAACATCATGACAATACAACAGTAATCATAAATCCAAAAGTCCTCAAATGAGAGAGATGATAACTAACTCCCAAAAGCTAACACCTAAAATCTCCAAAAGCTCCTAAGATATCTCCCAGGTAAGAGCTCCAAAATACTGCTACTCCAAAATATAGAAACCTGCTACTAGGCTGCCCGTGTGGGAATAATGGGCACCCAGAGTTTAGGAAAGAAAACAATAAACTCCGGATCAGTCATGGGACTGGTATGAGTAAACAAAAACAGTTGCATTTAAATAAAAACAAGATTTATAAAAGAATTTTCGGTATGCTTTTAAAAATGGAACTACCATAAGACCTCCCGCCACACACACAATGCAAACGCAGAATTGGAGGAGATTTCTTCTTATGATAGTTAAATATGCTTGATACAAGAAAAGAATTCTTTGATATTATACTAGTGTATAGTGAAGTAAATCATTTCGAAAATAGAATATTAATCTTAGCCAACATACGACCATTATCGTATGCCTACTATAGCAACCATCTAAACAGTGGTGACCACCATAAGTAAATGGCAGGTTCTATAACTAAAACCGTACAGGGTTTCGTATTGGGAATTGGATTTCCAACAAATGGTCAGGCCAAGGAACTTCCCATTGCCACATGAGAACGCCTCTGGAAGGACGTCCCCGGGATCTCTGCCAACACAAGGCCGGGTTACCCCTAACTGGGTAACTACTGACACGAGTATGCCATCTCCCGGTTGTAACCAACCTTTAACCGGGGCCCCAGCAACAAATCACAAAATCATATATATATATATATCTGCGATATCAACATAAGTTAAATATCTGGGCTCCATACCATGATACCACTTCTATCCAGAAGGAAATGCACATACCTTAAGGGGTGCTACCCCCAATAACCTTGCTGCATCTTTCCTGTTTTGACCATTTCGGGGTGTGAGGTCCGACGAAGTCACATCCACAAAGCCACACTTTATACAAAAGCTGTGCTTTGGGTCAACAAATGATCATAGAAATGATCACCAAGATAGACGATCAAACAAATGATCCTATCACAAATGATCAACACAATGATCATTTCACAGCAACACTCAGCATGTCACATTACCAAATTGGGAATATATTGCTGCTAACCTTCAACTATATAACCTCTGAGCTCGTACGTCTCAGAGAAGGGTGTTAAGCTAAGAGAATAAATTCTCCGCCACCAACAGAAATATATTTGAAAGAAATCTGCTTTATATCTCAATTTGTAATGTCAGACATACAATCCATACAAGTCTGTTCCGGGCTCGAACAAAACCGAAGGCACTTCCAAAGAAGTCCTTGCAATCCGGATATCCACAATCCTGATCGGATTCCCCATCACATATGGAGAACTCTATACCGGAGCAACTCGGTGCAGAGTCAATCGACAGGTCATCCTATCGCTCTCGCAAATACCGGGTCTTCAACACCGATCTTCAATGCTATCCATTACGTCGTATCACTATTCGGAATGGGTTATACGACCCAAAGGTCCTTTCCGGCTAATTCGAATAGTGAGTGTCAAATTTTAAAACATGTGGATGTCACTCACAAATATTCACAGGTTCGATGTGGGTTTCGGATAACCAAATGAAATCCGATTCCCTGTCGCATCGAAGTTTAAATGCCGTTTTACGGACAACAGGGTTTTCACAAATCATACAGCAGTAATACCTATATCACCGCTCAGCTAAAAATATTCAATATCACATAACATCATATCAACTACAGGAATATCAATCCAACATACAACAATCAAGAACAATCAAAGCATCTTTAATTTGGATAAATAAATCATATGGTTTAGTTTTATTTATTACATAGTTACTTCCTTTAGAAATCTTAAATCAATGATTACTTACAATTAATTACAGTTGATTAGATCTTAATCATTTTCATAAATTTATCACTTATTTATTTATTTCAAAAACAATTTATCTTAATTATTAATTTATTAAATCTTAATTATCTTTTAATTTAAAAACTTTAATATTAATTAATTTACTAGATAATTTTTCTCTTAAGGGATTATATTAACTAATCATTAATTGTTTAAATGAACCAAAGGACAATTTAAATTGCTTTGATTATCTCTTTTAAACCATGTTCAATAATTCACCTCAATAAGTTAAAATTTAGTTTTAAACAACATTATATTTTAATTTTTCTTTTAAATTATATTATTTATTATTTATGACTTTATAAATGATGTATCAAAATTAAATAAATTAAGATTTAATTATTATTTAGTTAACTCCACATTCCATTAACAAATAATCCTCATTTCATAAAGAATGCTTATAAAAATTGTTTAAACTTAAGTTTTCTACAACTTCAAACTGAATATGTTCTTTCAGGCGGCCAACCGGAGGCTCCCCCGAGTCACGCTTGAGTTCAACCGCTTTCTGCTTCGAGTTTCATCCCAAAGCTACCCGTGTAATAAAATTTTTCAAAATTTGTTTAAGTTCAAATTTCATCACGACAAAACCCTGAAACTTCCCGAGTCTCCCTTCGAGTTCTGCCCAGTTTTCCCCGAGTCGTGCTTCGAGTACAACCCATAAGAAAAACAAACCTGAAACGCTTCAGGCTATAACCTTTCTGATCATCAACTCGTGCACATATACGTGCACAACTGGAATCGCCTCCTCCGGTCGAACTTCTGGTTGTCCACACGTCATTGACGACGTGCTCGTGCCTCTCAAACACTCACAAGTTCGAACAAATCACAATTTCAAAATCTCGTTCTCAAACCCAAAAGCTTGAACGAACAACCCTTAAACAATTGCCTCGCCCCAACGCCTGACGCCGCCAGAAACCGAACAACTTCGTCCATAGTTGCCTCAATAACCCCTGACCCTTACCCCCCATGACCGATCATCTCAGACACCTCGACGAAGAAGCGGTTTGCTCGAAAACGCGGGCAACCCAAACCTGCCCACAAACCCTATATCCTCCTCGTATAGCTTCTCTGATGATTTAAAAATGTTTTTGCCATTTTTCTGGTGACCATCAGCGTTCAAGCTATCCCTGACACCAAGCTCGAGATCATACGATCTTGAGGTCACCGGAATTTGCCACCAGTTGAATTTCCGTTCAACTCGAAATGCCGCTCGATCAATCAAGTTAAAAATCTAGATTTTTGTTTTAAAAATCATGGTTTTTGAAGAGAAATTATATCGTTCCATTAAATCAAAATTTCTAAACATTCGAATTTTATGAAATTTCAAGTTCTACTGTATATTTTTCTTCCTCAGTAAGATATATATATTTTTCTCTTCCAATCTCCACTAGAAATATATTTAAAGCTTGGATCTCACTTCAACAAACCTGTCATATTGATGCCTAAAAGTATTCCAAAGATTTGGGGGAAAGTTTTAAGTTTTAAAACAAATTCTGAAACCTGTTAACACATAACCTATCACTGTGTATCATACATACTATCAATTTCATACTCATATGTACATACATAAAACAACATGCAGGCATATTAACCATCATTCAAGAGCATCATCAAAACAATATCACTGAGTATAGGCAAATAAAAGTGGGTTTGCTCACTTTGAAATATGAAACAGAGAGGCTTCTGCTTTGAAAAAGAAACAGTTTATATCTTTTCTCTTTTTTTTTTATTTGGTTGTATACTGAGCTTTGAATTTACAAAATAAATGCTTGCTTTTGTTAGTTTTCATGCTTTGCTAAAATTTGTTTAAAAGAAATAAAGCAACTATGCATGAGTATTCATAAAGGAATGTATAGGGTTTAGCAACACATTTTTTTTTATTTAATCCTGAAGCTAATCAGGGAGTTACTTTCTCGTGCAAGCACACACAGGGCAACATTAATTCACTTACTCAAAATTCTTGCCTGCAACCTAATGATTAATTCTACTATATTATCCAAGAATTTACACAGCAATAAGATTGTGAAAGAATCAAAAGTTTACTCACATGGCAATATTTGAAACAGAGAATACTTTTGTTTTGTTTTGAAATCTGCAGTTTTTGATTCTTCTCTTCTTTTCTTTTTTTCTTAGCTTGATTTGAATTTGTTAGCTGCAACAAATTTTTTTGTATGAACTTATTTAAATCATTGGGTAATTTGCTTACTTAACCTTTTAACAACAAATTAAAAATTAAATTACTTACAGTAACTTTTTCAGTTGAAACAGAGGAAAGAAATCTCTGGCCTTCACTTTTAAATTTTTGTGTTTGCTGATTATAATTTTCTTCTTTCTCTTTCTCTCTGATTTTGCTTTTATTTTCTTTTTATGTTCTGATCTTGTTAGGGTTTGCCTTTGAACAAACTATACTAAGTTGCCTGTATATATAAAAGGTTGTATGCAAGCTAAAGTATAGGCAAGTACAAGATGAATAAACCCATGCTTTAAATTGGGCTGATGTGATCTGGTTTATGCAGAAGAGTAAATGGCATTTAATGCCTCATGCTTCCTTGCACATCTACAGCATGCCGTGTTTCATGCTTTATGTTTTCATAAGTACAAAATCTTGTTTCATTGATTTGTTTTATTTTTTTATTTTTTTATTTTTTTATGTTAAGGCTTGCATAATTTAGTTTACTGGTTTGTATATTTTCCTGCAACTTGTTTAGTTACATTGCTAAATGAGAGTGTTTTAGTTAGGGTTTTATTTTGTCTACATATTTGTTTACAGAACATTTTTTTTTCCTTTGTTACTTTGTTTTCTTGTTTATTTTGTTAAGTGAAAATGTTTGCTTTAACATTTAATTCATCATATATTTTATTTTATTTTATTTTTATAACTTTTCAATTTAAATTTCAAAAAGTTCAAATACATTACCAAATTTTAAATTCAAAAATTTCCGGGATGTTACAATATCCCCTCCTTAAGAAAATTTCGTCCTCGAAATTGAAAGAGAGAGAAACGTAAACAAAGAATAGACGAATTTATAAATAAGGAATTGACTTACAGTTTTAAGTCGAGATGTCAATTCTGCATTTGGGATATGATTTCTTCATATTATCTTCGTCTCCCAAGTACTGTCTTTTGGATCGCCACTCCATTGAACTTTGACCTGCTTCACAATTTTGTTCCTCAATCGCTTCTCATCACGATCTACAATTTTTATCGGTTCCCTTCTAACTGCCAAGTTGGCAGTGATTTCAAGATCCTACTGAGCAGCTTCTTCAATAATATCATCTGGGTCGTGCACATACTTCCGAAGATTAGAAATATGGAACACATCATGTACGCCAGACAACCGGCTGGGTAACTGCACTCTATATGCTAGAGAACCAATCCTTTCCAGAATAGGAAAAGGACCAATATAACGCGGTGCCAACTTTCCAGTTTTCCCGAATCTCAATACACCCCGCATCGGAGATACTTTCAGAAATACAGAATCTCCAACTTGAAATTCCAAATTTCTCCTTCGACGGTCATAATAGCTCTTCTGACGGCTTTGGGCAGTTAATAATTTTTTTCTAATAAAGTCTACCTTCTCAGTGGCTTCTTTTATCATATTCGGTCCAAGAACAAGTCTATCACCTGATTCGATCCAGCATGTAGGTGATCGACACGGACGACCATATAAAGCTTCGAAAGGAGCCATTTCTAAACTGGCCTGATAACTGTTATTATAAGAGAATTCAACCAGATGCAAATGGTCCTCCCAAGAACCACCAAAATCATGAACACAAGCACGCAGTAGGTCTTCTAAAATTCGATTGACCCTTTCAGTCTGTCCATTAGATTGTGGGTGATAAGCAGTACTGAAATTTAATTTCGTTCCTAAAGCGTCTTGAAATGCTTCCCAAAATCTACTAGTGAAGATCGGGTCACGATCACTCACTATACTACTGGGAATACCATGGAGGCGAACAATTTCCTTTATATAAATACCTGCCAAGCTTGTTGCAGTCCGAGTAGATTTAACTGGAATGAAATGAGCATTTTTGGTTAGACGATCCATAATAACCCAAATCGCTTCATTGCCTTTCTTGGTTCGAGGCAATCCATCAATGAAATCCATTGATACCTGATTCCACTTCCATTTCGGTACTTCCAAAGGTTGAAGTAAACCGGCCACTTTCTTTTGGTCGCTCTTGATTTGCTGACAAGTAGCACAGCGACTCACATAAATAGATATGTCTCTCTTCATTGTTTTCCACCAGAATGTTCTTTTAACATCTCGATACATTTTGTTGACTCCTGGATGGATGTTGAATTTGGACTTGTGGCATTCGTCCAATACTTCACGTTTCAATTCTGGAATGCCAGGGACACAAATTCTGCCCTTCATCCTTATAACTTCTCTATTATCTATTTCAAAAGTAGTATCCTCTCCTCGATCTATTCTTCTATGCATTTCTCGAAGAAACTTGTCTTCAGTTTGCTTGCTCACGATCTTCTTAAGAAGAGTAGGAGTGATAACTAGATATGCGAGAACAGCATAACTTCTGCTTAAAGCATCAGCAACCACATTGGCCTTTCCGGGTGTATACAGAATATCTAAGTCATAAGATGCTAGAAATTCCAACCAACATTGTTGTCGCAGATTCAGATCCTTCTGGGTGAAAAGATATTTCAAAGATTTATGGTCGGTGAATAATTCGAATTTTTCACCTAAAACAAAGAGAGTTTATTAGGCATATTTCTTTAGTTAAGCTAGTTCATAAATTTTTAGGAAAGCTGAAAAAGATTCTTACCCAGAAGATAATGTCGCCATATTTTCAAAGCGAAAACAACAGCCAAAAGTTCCAAATCGTGCGTTGGGTAGTTCTTCTCGTGCGGACGTAATTGTCTACTCGCGTAGGCAACCACCTTTCCATTTTGCATTAATACTGCACCTACCCCTTCACCACATGCATCAGTATAGACAGATAGGCCTCGGTTCCCGTTAACAATAGTGAGAACAGGAGCAGTGGTCAATCTCTTTTTCAACTCTTGAAAAACTTCTTTACATTCTGGAGTCCAAATGAACTTTGCATTTTTCATTGTTAACTTAGTCAGCGGACTAGCCAACTTAGAAAAATCTTGAACGAATTTCCGGTAATAGCCTGCTAAACCCAAAAAGCTTCGAACTTCTCTTGGAGTAGTGGGTTGTTTCCAATCAAGAATAGCGGAAATTTTGCTAGGATCTACTGAAATTCCTTCTTCATTAACAATATGGCCAAGGAATTTGACTTCATTGACCCAGAAGTGGCATTTGGAAAATTTTACATATAGAACATTTCTCCTCAATATTTCCAATACGATTTTAAGATGTTCGGCATGCTCTTCTTTAGTCTTAGAATAGATCAAAATATCATCAATGAATACAAGCACAAATTTATTCAAAACTTCCCGAAACACACGAGTCATAAGATCTACGAAGTATGCTGGAGCATTGGTTAGCCCGAAAGGCATAACTAACCATTCATAGAACATATTAGGACCTCTGAAAGCGGTCAAATGTACACAATCTTCGGCGATTCGTAATTGATGGAATCCCTGAGCTAGATCCATTTTTGAAAAGAAACGAGCGCCATGAAGTTGGTCGAATAGATCATCAATTCTTGGTAGAGGGAATTTATTCTTGAGAGTTTGTTTATTTAGATCGCGGTAATCTATACACAATCTCAAAGATCCGTCTGATTTAGCAAATAATACGACGGCTGAGCCCCATTCAGAAACACTGGGTCGAATTAATCCTTTTGCTAGTAGCTCATCAGTTTGATGAACCACTTCAATCTTTTCCCTGGGTGCCATCCTGCGACTTGCGTGAACAACAGGACGAGTATTAGGTACAAGATCGATTCGGAATTCTATTTCTCGATGAGGAGGTAAAGATTTCACTTCTTCAAATACATCGGAAAAATCCCGAACAACAGGTATAGACTGCAAAGTAGGTTCAAGATTTCCCAAAGTATACATCAATCTGTCTCTCCTTGGACTTGGATCCTCACAAGAGATTTCAATAAAATTTCCAAGGCTTGTTTTGATTAAAACTGTCCGATTACTACACTCCAATATAGCTTCGTATCTCGATAACCAGTTCATACCGAGTAAGATTTCAAATTCATTAAATTCGAGGACAAAAAGGTTGATAGGAAATTTATAGCTAGCATATGAAATAGGAACTCTCTTACAATATGAACAAAGATTTGCGGGACCTCCAACCGGATTTTTCACGCAAATAAGATCGTTAGCAAATTTAGTTTCAAGTCCTAATTCATTTACGGTTTGCTGGGAGATAAAGCTATGTGAAGCTTCTGTATCAAATAAAACTCTAACAGTTCTATTATTAATAGTAAGGTTACCTTCCAAAACACTTTTCCCTTTATCAGCTTTTGAAGATGAGGGGTCCTTCTTTATCGCGTAAACTTTTGCCACCTGCGCTAGCTTCATCACTGGGCAATCTTTAACTAAATGTCCCGGTTTATGACAATTGTAACATTCTTTAGCTGGCTTCTTCGGTTTTGGGCAGTCATTTGAATAGTGGCCTTTCTCTTTGCAATTGTAACAAGTGACATTTTCTGTTGCGCTTGCTTGAATGCTCCTCTTCTTCTCATTGCCTTGCCAAGGTTTCTTGCCTCCGAATTTCCGCTTTTTATAATTCGGACTACTTGAATTACCTTTCTCCACAGTTGCTTCTTGTATATCAAGGGTAGCGTATCTGTAACCCATATCTACTAAATCCGAAAAAGATTCTTTAACATGACCCGTCATTCTTCCATGATATTTCTGGTTCATACCACGGATAAACCTTTCGTTTTTGTTAAGAGGTGTATTTAGCAATTCTGGGCCAAACCGAGATAGTTCGCTGAATTTATTCAAGTATTCTTCAAACGACAAACTTCCTTGTTTCAAATCCAGAAATTCCTGATACATTCTGGAAACTCCCACCGATGGCATGTAACGTTTCTCAAATACTTCCTTAAAACGATCCCAAGTAAATTCTTCCTCGGGTTCATCTATAATGATGGTTTCCCACCAAGCTGAAGCTTCTCCTTGGAGTTGCCAAGAAGCTATAAGTCTTTTCTGCTCATCCTGCAGTTTTAGCCCTTCAAAAATCTTTTCACACGATCTTACCCAAGCTTGAGCGTCAATAATTGACTCTTTGCCAATGAACGGTTTGCCACCTAGCTTTTCGAACTTCTTATATAAATCAGCCAAGTCAGGCTGCTGCTGAATTTCTATTACTGCTTCTGCGGCTGGGGGAATTTGATTAGGTGCTGCAGCATTGCCTTGACCCCTAGTTCTTCCTCTGCACCCACTCATTTCCACTATCTGAGATTAGTAAGAAAATTGATTTAGATATGCAGACGAGATATCTTAAGGAATATCAGCAGTAAAAATAAACAGACTAAGAAAATTTAAAGTTTCAGTCTTGGTTATACTCATTCTAGGGTATACTTCATCCTATCTCTAATGAGCCATCTAATGTGTTATAGTCCGTAGCTAACGTTCTTACTCAACCAACAGCTCTGTTACCACTTGTGACGACCCAAACTCGATGTTCGATAAACAACATCAAATTCGCATCGCCGGAGCTTATAACAACAATTAGATGAATATAAAACAGCGGAACAGAATCAATATCATAAATGTCATCACAGTTACAACATCAACAAAATATCCATACTGCAACAGAGTACATAATACATATACATACATACACCACAACTCCAAATACAACATCATGACAATACAACAGTAATCATAAATCCAAAAGTCCTCAAATGAGTGAGATGATAACTAACTCCCAAAAGCTAACACCTGAAATCTCCAAAAGCTCCTAAGATATCTCCCAGGTAAGAGCTCCAAAATACTGCTACTCCAAAATACAGAAACCTACTACTAGGCTGCCCGTGTGGGAATAATGGGCACCCAGAGTTTAGGAAAGAAAACAATAAACTCCTGATCAGTCATGGGACTGGTATGAGTAAACAAAAACAGTTGCATTTAAATAAAAACAAGATTTATAAAAGAATTTTCGGTATGCTTTTAAAAATGGAACTACCATAAGACCTCCCGCCACACACACAATGCAAACGCAGAATTGGAGGAGATTTCTTCTTATGATAGTTAAATATGCTTGATACGAGAAAAGAATTCTTTGATATTATACTAGTGTATAGTGAAGTAAATCATTTCAAAAATAGAATATTAATCTTAGCCAACATACGACCATTATCGTATGCCTACTATAGCTACCATCTAAACAGTGGTGACCACCATAAGTAAATGGCAGGTTCTACAACTAAAACCATACAGGGTTTCGTATTGGGAATTGGATTTCCAACAAATGGTCAGGCCAAGGAACTTCCCATTGCCACATGAGAACGCCTCTGGAAGGACGTCCCCGAGAACCAAACCGGATCTCTGCCAACACAAGGCCGGGTTACCCCTAACTGGGTAACTACTGACACGAGTATGCCATCTCCCGGTTGTAACCAACCTTTAACCGGGGCCCCAGCAACAAATCACAAAATCATATATATATATCTGCGATATCAACATAAGTTAAGTATCTGGGCTCCATACCATGATACCACTTCTATCCAGAAGGAAATGCACATACCCTAAGGGGTGCTACCCCCAATAACCTTGCTGCATCTTTCCTGTTTTGACCATTTCGGGGTGTGAGGTCCGACAAAGTCACATCCACAAAGCCACGCTTTATACAAAAGCTGTGCTTTGGGTCAACAAATGATCATAGAAATGATCACCAAGATAGACGATCAAACAAATGATCCTATCACAAATGATCAACACAATGATCATTTCACAGCAACACTCAGCATGTCACATTACCAAATTGGGAATATATTGCTGATAACCTTCAACTATATAACCTCTGAGCTCGTATGTCTCAGAGAAGGGTGTTAAGCTAAGAGAATAAATTCTCCGCCACCAACAGAAATATATTTGAAAGAAATCTGCTTTATATCTCAATTTGTAATGTCAGACATACAATCCATACAAGTCTGTTCCGGGCTCGAACAGAACCGAAGGCACTTCCAAAGAAGTCCTTGCAATCCGGATATCCACAATCCTGATCGGATTCCCCATCACATATGGAGAACTCTATACCGGAGCAACTCGATGCAGAGTCAATCGACAGGTCATCCTATCGCTCTCGCAAATACCGGGTCTTCAACACCGATCTTCAATGCTATCCATTACGTCGTATCACTATTCGGAATGGGTTATACGACCCAAAGGTCCTTTCCCGGCTAATTCGAATAGTGAGTGTCAAATTTTAAAACATGTGGATGTCATTCACAAATATTCACAGGTTCGATGTGGGTTTCGGATAACCAAATGAAATCCGATTCCCTGTCGCATCGAAGTTTAAATGTCGTTTTACGGACAACAGGGTTTTCACAAATCATACAGCTGTAATACCAATATCACCGCTCAGCTAAAAAATTTCAATATCACATAGCATCATATCAACTACAGGAATATCAATCCAACATACAACAATCAAGAACAATCAAAGCATCTTTAATTTGGATAAATAGATCATATGGTTTAGTTTTATTTATTACATAGTTACTTCCTTTAGAAATCTTAAATCAATGATTACTTACAATTAATTACAGTTGATTAGATCTTAATCATTTTCATAAATTTATCACTTATTTATTTATTTCAAAAACAATTTATCTTAATTATTAATTTATTAAATTTTAATTATCTTTTAATTTAAAAACTTTAATATTAATTAATTTACTAGATAATTTTTCTCTTAAGGGATTATATTAACTAATCATTAATTGTTTAAATGAACCAAAGGACAATTTAAATTGCTTTGATTATCTCTTTTAAACCATGTTCAATAATTCACCTCAATAAGTTAAAATTTAGTTTTAAACAACATTATATTTTAATTTTTCTTTTAAATTATATTATTTATTATTTATGACTTTATAAATGATGTATCAAAATTAAATAAATTAAGATTTAATTATTATTTAGTTAACTCCACATTCCATTAACAAATAATCCTCATTTCATAAAGAATGCTTATAAAAATTGTTTAAACTTAAGTTTTCTACAACTTCAAACTGAATATGTTCTTTCAGGCGGCCAACCCGGGGCTTCCCCAAGTCACGCTCGAGTTCAACCGCTTCCTGCTTCGAGTTTCATCCCAAAGCTACCCGTGTAATAAAATTTTTCAAAATTTGTTTTAAGTTCAAATTTCATCACGACAAAACCCTGAAACTTCCTGAGTCTCCCTTCGAGTTCTGCCCAGTTTTCCCCGAGTCGTGCTTCGAGTACAACCTATAAGAAAAACAAACCTGAAACGCTTCAGGCTATAACCTTCCTGATCATCAACTCGTGCACATATACGTGCACAACTGGAATCGCCTCCTCCGGTCGAACTTCTGGTCGTCCACACGTCATTGACGACGTGCTCGTGCCTCTCAAACACTCACAAGTTCGAACAAATCACAATTTCAAAATCTCGTTCTCAAACCCAAAAGCTTGAACGAACAACCCGTAAACAATTGCCTCACCCCAACGCCTGACGCCGCCAGAAACCGAACAACTTCGTCCATAGTTGCCTCAATGAACCCTGACCCTTACCCCCCATGACCGATCATCTCAGACCCCTCGACGAAGAAGCGGTTTGCTCGAAAACGTGGGCAACCCAAACCTGCCCACAAACCCTATATCCTCCTCGTATAGCTTCTCTGATGATTTAAAAAATGTTTTTGCCATTTTTCTGGTGACCATCAGCGTTCAAGCTATCCCTGACACCAAGCTCGAGATCATACGATCTTGAGGTCACCGGAATTTGCCACCAGTTGAATTTCCGTTCAACTCGAAATGCCGCTCGATCAATCAAGTTAAAAATCTAGATTTTTGTTTTAAAAATCATGGTTTTTGAAGAGAAATTATATCGTGCCATTGAATCAAAATTTCTAAACATTCGAATTTTATGAAATTTCAAGTTCTACTGTATATTTTTCTTCCTCAGTAAGATATATATATTTTTCTCTTCCAATCTCCACTAGAAATATATTTAAAGCTTGGATCTCACTTCAACAAACCTGTCATATTGATGCCTAAAAGTATTCCAAAGATTTGGGGGAAAGTTTTAAGTTTTAAAACAAATTCTGAAACCTGTTAACACATAACCTATCACTGTGTACCATACATACTATCAATTTCATACTCATATGTACATACATAAAACAACATGCAGGCATATTAACCATCATTCAAGAGCATCATCAAAACAATATCACTGAGTACAGGCAAATAAAAGTGGGTTTGCTCACTTTGAAATATGAAACAGAGAGGCTTCTGCTTTGAAAAAGAAACAGTTTATATCTTTTCTCTTTTTTTTTTATTTGGTTGTATACTGAGCTTTGAATTTACAAAATAAATGCTTGCTTTTGTTAGTTTTCATGCTTCGCTAAAATTTGTTTAAAAGAAATAAAGCAACTATGCATGAGTATTCATAAAGGAATGTATAGGGTTTAGCAACACATTTTTTTTTATTTAATCCTGAAGCTAATCAGGGAGTTACTTTCTCGTGCAAGCATACACAGGGCAACATTAATTCACTTACTCAAAATTCTTGCCTGTAACCTAATGATTAATTCTACTATATTATCCAAGAATTTACACAGCAATAAGATTGTGAAAGAATCAAAAGTTTACTCACATGGCAATATTTGAAACAGAGAATACTTTTGTTTTGTTTTGAAATCTGCAGTTTTTGATTCTTCTCTTTTTTTTCTTTTTTTCTTAGCTTGATTTGAATTTGTTAGCTGCAACAAATTTTTTTGTATGAACTTATTTAAATCATTGGGTAATTTGCTTACTTAACCTTTTAACAACAAATTAAAAATTAAATTACTTACAGTAACTTTTTCAGTTGAAACAGAGGAAAGAAATCTCTGGCCTTCACTTTTAAATTTTTGTGTTTGCTGATTATAATTTTCTTCTTTCTCTTTCTCTCTGATTTTGCTTTTATTTTCTTTTTATATTCTGATCTTGTTAGGGTTTGCCTTTGAACAAACTATACTAAGTTGCCTGTATATATAAAAGGTTGTATGCAAGCTAAAGTATAGGCAAGTACAAGATGAATAAACCCATGCTTTAAATTGGGCTGATGTGATCTGGTTTATGCAGAAGAGTAAATGGCATTTAATGCCTCATGCTTCCTTGCACATCTACAGCATGCCGTGTTTCATGCTTTATGTTTTCATAAGTACAAAATCTTGTTTCATTGATTTGTTTTATTTTTTTATTTTTTTATGTTAAGGCTTGCATAATTTAGTTTGCTGGTTTGTATATTTTCCTGCAACTTGTTTAGTTACATTGCTAAATGAGAGTGTTTTAGTTAGGTTTTTATTTTGTCTACATATTTGTTTACAGCAAATTTTTTTTTCCTTTGTTACTTTGTTTTCTTGTTTATTTTGTTAAGTGAAAATGTTTGCTTTAACATTTAATTCATCATATATTTTATTTTATTTTATTTTTATAACTTTTCAATTTAAATTTCAAAAAGTTCAAATACATTACCAAATTTTAAATTCAAAAATTTCCGGGATGTTACATAAATTATTATTTAATTTATTATTGCATATGAACTGCCAGTTAATTTGTTAATTTATTTATTATTGAATACAAACTGCCAGTAAATACCAGTTGTTTATTATCTGTTTATATTGATGTTATTGATTTAATTGGATGATGATTGATATTGGATGAATGGATGTTGTATTTTATATTGTTATAAACTGCAAGTTGTTATGGATTTTATTTCAATCAGGATTGCGGTTTGAAATGATATATAACCGTATTTATATTTTAAATTACGGATTGAAATGATAAAGATCTGTATCACTGACCATAGGATAGAAAATTTTATACAGACACCGTGGTCTATATATAAAATATTTGAAAATGATTTCTATGGTTTTGTACAGAAATATATGGTTTTATGAGATATTGATTTGGATATTTCATAAATGTTATTTTATATATTGTAAAATTCTTGGTTTTAAGCTACGTATAAAATTGGTTTAAAGTATAAAATAAGTTTAATAATAAAGTTGATTTCTTTTAAGATATAATATGGTTAAGTATTTATTTAAATTATATTTCTGGAATTTATAATGACTTAAATGAGAATAAGGTTGAAAGATAAATATGAAATTTATTTGAAATTTAATGAAATTGAGATTTTAAAGGTATGATTTTTATAACTGGATTTTGGTTTACGATGAATTAAATGAATATTCCAAGTATAAATAAATTGAAGGAAAGATTTAGTTATGTGTAATTTGAGTTTTATTTAAATGATAATGGATTTATTATGCAAATATTTCAAAACTAAATAATAGAACATTGAATTGTTGAATCATAATTACCAACCTTAGTTTTAAAATTGTTTAATACTCACAGTTTGAAATATATGGAAATTTGAAATGGTTTATTGAAACTGAAAGTGGGTTGAAAGTTATGAATTGAGATATAATTTAAAGTGAATAAAATTGTGAAATTGAGGAAATTATTTTACTTTATAAAGTAATTTTAAACTCAAACTATATTATTTTATATACTATTTGAATATCCAAACCATTTAAGTTTTGGAAGTTATGGTTTAGAAGCTATGAAATTCATAGTATTATGTTTTAAAAGGTTATATTTCAAACGTTTGGTTTCGAAATATTTTAAATTTGAAAGTTCTATGATTTTGGAAACAGGTAAATAGGCATAAGGAAGAAGTTGCAAAAAAAATTAGTCTAAGGGACAACAAGTTTGCTTTTTAGCCTGAAGGACACTTTCTAGTGTAAACTGAAAATGATAGTTACAACTATCATTCTGTGATTTACACTAAAAATGCCCTTTAGTCTAAAAAACAAACTTCTTGTCCCTGAAACTAATTTTTTTTCTAACTTTTTCCTTTAGCCTAAAAACCCCTTTTGGAAAAGAGATATATTTGAAATAAAATGATATTATAGGATTTGGGTTTTATAAAAATGATATCATAATGATTTGGTTTTTGAAATGGAAAGGAAATCGTAATTATATGGTTTTGAAATGGATATTATATTCTGGTTTTAAAGTATAATTATTTTAAAATGATCACGGTATTATAATAACGTTTGGTTGTTAAAGAGACCGGAATCGGAAGTTTTCATATTCTCTGCCAACTCCGAAAACCACTTTAACAACCGTGTACGCGGTGGGGGTTCCAGAATGAAGTAGGATGGTGGCGACGTTCTATTGAGGTATATACATGGACCCGACTCTCGTGAGGTTGCATAAGGTGGCTAAAACAGGAGCGATTCTCGGGCCAAGGATGTAGCCTCTCTTATCGGACACATCCCTTCGATATTATACTCTGACTTTTGGATTGATTCGTTGGCCACTTTTGATTTTTGATTTGGGGGTGTGGCTCGAGGTGGGCGGTAGCTGCGCGCTACGCGTTACCACCATGCGTAATTGGTATATCTACCTTTCCATTTCCTTATGTGCCGTGTCGCCTACCCTAGCGCGCCTTGTACGAGTTTGGTTTTCTCCCGTAGCCCGTGGAGTATTTAGGGTAGTTTCCTGATCTGGAGATGCGCTGATACTGGATGGACTACTGGGACTATTACGTGTTAAGGGCTATATGGGTAACCCCTTAATGCTACTAAAAAGCAAGTTTATTTTACTATAGACATTATTAAATAGCGAAATATTACTACATAGTAAATAGTTTAACGGATCCTTAGGAGATGTGAATCCCGAGCATCTCTTAAGTTGTTGCACTCACGTTAGACACTGGATAGGAGATGTCAAATCCCGTAAACATCTCTGACACCGTCCCACTCATATTATTTACATTGATTTAACTTACATAAGATCTTTTAGTTCTAACTCGAGTGTTTTGTCTTTTCAATTTGCTTGGGTCAATCTGAGCATTTCAAGGTTTGAAGATCTTATTTCTGGAGGACGAAGACGAAGATTTTATTACTATTATTTATTATATTATTTTTGCATCACATTATTCCGCTGCATTATTTATTATTCTCTGGTATGTGTAACTCTGATATGTATTGTATAAGTATAATCGAATATTTTGTAAAACAGCTTCATGAACTGTACATTTGATTATTATATTTTATCGTTCCGCTGCAAGATTTTGTTTTGTTCTTTTTCTTTCTCTGCTTTTTCTTATTTACCCCATAACAATCCGCCCTTCTGTATGGTTTAAGTCTGACGTGTGTAGTTTATCGTCGATTTAAAGCGTACAAAAAGGTGGGATGTTACAAAGTAGGATGGTTTAGCGAACGATTTTTGTATAAGGTATGACGTGACCCTGACTCCCGTGAGTCAGCTTAGATGTGACTAAAACAGGAGCTGTACCTGGACCAAGTGAGGTCATTCCTCCGATCGGACATGCTTCTTTGATACCATATTAAGACTTTGTGATGATTTGGTGGCCACCCCTTGATTTTCGATATGGGAGTTTGTTCCGAGATGGGTGGTAGTAGCTGTTATGCGTTACCACCAGCCCGGTTCTACAATTGGTAAATCTACCCTGACATTGCCTCGAGTGCGGAGTTCGCATGCCCTAGAGGGCATTCTATGAATTTGTTTGTACCATACCTATGGAGTGCCCTCTGATAGCCTCTAGTTTACAGAGGAGTTACGGTACTGTATAGACTATGGGGATATATAAAATGTGTTAAGAGGGATATTGATAACGCCTTAACACTATTTTAATACTTTTACTTTACTGTAGATATATTATAATAGCATATTGTACTACATAGTAGATGGTTTAACGGATCCTTAGGAGATGGGAATCCCGAACATCTCTTAAGTTACTACACTCACGTTAGACACTGGATAGGAGATGTCAAACCCCGTAAACATCTCTGATGCCGTTACACTCATATTTATTTATATTTATCTTACAGAAGATCTTCTAGTTCTCACTCGAGTGTTTTGTCTTTCCAATTCGCTCGGGCTAATCTGAGCTTTATAGTTTATCAAAGATTGCTTTCTGGAGGATGAAGATGAATTATTTGTATTATTATTACTTATTATTTGCATGCCACTGCATCATGTTGTTTCGCTGCATTTATTTATTTATTTATTTATTTATTCATGTTTTATGTAACTCTAGTTTTGTGTTGTAAAAGAATAATCAAATGTATTTATAAAATAGCTTCATGAACTGTTATTTGATTATTATATTTTGTCATTCCGCTGTGAGATTATATTTTTGATTCTTTCTTTCTCTGCTTTTTCTTATTTACCCCAATAACAATCTGCCCTTTTGTATGGTTGAGTCCGACGTGTGTGGTTCATCGTCGATTTAAACTGTCCAAAAAGGCATGTCGTTACATTGGAGCTAGTGAAAATTTTGGATAAAATTAAACGCCTAATTAATTTTATTTGGTATAAAAACATTGCAACTACTATTGGAACCAAAGTGAGTAAAACTCACTCTTTCTGACTTACTGATATTTTTATATAAGTGAGAAATAAATTTACTTATGATAATTGATTATTGTTTGGATGATATATTATCTATATATTGATTGGTATTTGGATATATTCCTGCCTATTGGATCAGATGAGACCCTATACGTTCCCGTGCATGAGCGGATAACCGTTTGCACGCGCATCTGCCTCGAAGCGAACATTGTACACATATTTTCTAATATGTATATTTGTTGAAGGTCACAGGTTGGAGGGATCCAACTGGATTCCTCGCCGGTGTTGATATTATTTACAGATATTGTGATATATGCTATTATCATGTGATATATGATGATTTGGATGCCATGATTGATGTATTTAGTGTTGCTGCAGCATTGGGCCAATTTTTGATAATTTAAGAATGTTAAAGTGATGATTTCAAATTAAAAAGGATTTTCAAGTGATTTTTGAAAATAGATGTTTTAATAAATTTTGAATTGTTAAGTAAATGAATTTATTTTGAATAAATAAATGTTATAATTTTAATGTTATAAAAATTTTGATTTTTGTGAAATATATCAAAATGTGATTTTTGAAATATGGAGTTAACAGTTTTGTAAAATAGTTTAAATTAGGATTTTGGACTTATCATAAACGGTTTATATGTATTGATTTATAAAATTGAATTTTTATAAATCAAAATGATGGGATTATAAAGGAGTTTTGTAAATGTTAAAATGCAGTGATAATTGAATCTTATAAGTAAATAAGATTTATAGATTTATATTTTGGACAGTGGATAATCCTTTAATAAATGTGTAGATGTATTAAATTTGGATAAGGGAATTATATTCATGATTTTGGATAGTGAATAATCTTTTAATTTAAATAAATGTTTTGAAAAGTGATCTTTTAAATGGAGTTAAATGATTTGAAAATGTTTTAAATGTGTTAAATATCGAATACATAGATTTCAACATTCATTGTTGAAATAGACGTTTTCAAGAAGTAAGGAAATGATGGACTAGAACACTGTTGTTATAGTAAATGATTTTCGAAAGAAGATATTTTTATAGTATATGGGATTTATATATCTATCTTATTTTGGAATCCCTCCACTAGTGATTTTGGGTTGTCGTAACGATGTTTAATGCAACATTCGTTTTGACCCAAATAAGTATGTTTAAGAGAATGTTTTCCTTAAAAATAAAATATATACTTAATCCTGATTTAAGTATATGTATATTTTCTAACTGTTGAAAATAAATTGATTTGTGAATTACTTATTATTAAATAAAGTATATGGAAATATTTTCCAATATTGAAAAGTTGAAATGGTTTAAGCTTATATCTTTTTAAAGATAATTTGAAGTAAATATTTGACAAGTGATTTAATTAATAAAAGATTAATTAAAAGGGCCTAGTGATTGCTTATGGTGCTAGATATTTGTTTATTTGTTTTGGTAGTTAAATAACCGACTATCAAATTTGGCCATTTTAGTTTCTCGACTTGATGTAGGAACTTTTTAGTCGTGCACTTAGTACATAGCCATCTATGTAGGCTTGACTATCGTTTTGTTGAGGATGTTGATTCGTGTATTGTGGTGTATTACTCCAATCTATCGAGCTTCATTCTTGGCCGAAGGATAGCAAATTGAAAGTTGGAGACGTGATAAGTCTATGAGACTTATTTTCTGTGTGAGGTTGAGAAATGCTTTTGCGTTGTTGGTGCAAAGAGACCAGGATCGGTTTATCCAAAAAACACTTCGGACCAACATTTATGCAACGATTGTGCAGGTTGGTTGTGATGATATTAATATTCAGGATTTTCATAGTGGAGGACTTCTTGTTGATCGTTTGGGGTTAAAATCCCAATATACATATATTAGCAGTACTCTTCGTTACGAAATATCCAATTCAAGGACTATTCGTTATTAATCCTATGGATTTTCCGACAGGATGTGGTAGGAGAGTACCTTCAGTTTGTCCTGTTCATGGACAACCTTTATGGACGTTTGTCTGACATTGCATTTCTAAAGATTACGTATATTTGTTTTTCAAACATACATCAGTTGTGGTGGAGAAGGAAACTTCTCTTAGCTTAACACCCTCCTTGAGACGTATGAGCTTAAGGGTTGTATTTTTGTGGAAAGCAATTAGTGGTCAACGAAAATAGCCATGTGGCATTCTAAGTGATGTGATTTTTGATATGTGAAAGGTAATCTCACCTCAGGCCCCATCAATCGAAAATGATCGAAACAGGGTAAATGCGGCAAGGCTAAGTGGGTCGCTCCCATTAGGATATGATCATCCTTTTCTAGATATATATTTTCCTACTATGACATTTGGGATGTAAATTAATATGGTTTGTATGCTAAGAGGGCCCTCGGAAAAGGTCGGTAACGACCGAAGGATGACATATGTT
The DNA here is from genome assembly GCA_030765085.1 of Allium cepa. Lineage (NCBI taxonomy): Eukaryota > Viridiplantae > Streptophyta > Magnoliopsida > Asparagales > Amaryllidaceae > Allium > Allium cepa. Next base: position 162,937,689 of record CM060939.1, read on the forward strand.
TGGTACTATCTAGTTATAGAGTAGGTCGATCTAGTGTTGGTAGAGGAGCTTTGTGATGGTTCATCGGTACATCCATCTCAAGGTGGACCCATCGAAAGGTTGTCCCTTCACCTGGTCATTTGTATGGAAATCCAAACTCCACTACGTCCCTGCCATTTTGATTGTATTACCCATTTTGGGCTATATGCTGGAATTTAATTAATGTAACAATTTTGGCTATGATTAATGTTATTTTTGCAATAGACACTAGTAAAATATAAGAGAATTTGATATGAAAGGATTTAGTTATCGTAAGGTAAAAACATGTCCGTGTTTATGTGTAGGCGTGTCTTACGAGATACTTTGTTTTGAAAGGAAAAGTTTGGTAATCTTATAAATTCAGTTGAGTGTTTTTCTCACCCTGGTTTACCAGACTGATCCAGGCGTTCTTCCCTTTCAATGCTCAGGTCAGACCGAGTATATTTATAGGTTCGAATTTGGTGCTTTTGGAGCATCAGCAAGAGAGCTGGAGATTCATTTTCGTATACACTGTGATTATCCGCTCTACGCATTGTTGTTGTATGTTGTCGGCAATTGTGAGGATAGGTTATTATAATTATCTAGGCTAACGATTAGTGATTGATTGCTGAACTCTGATTGATGTAGGTATATACAGTTTCTATTTTTTAAAGATCATTGATATGAAATTATATGTTATTCCACTGCGATGTGAGATTATGTATTGTTCTGTTTGGTTCTCTCTTCTCTCTTTCTTCGCTTCTCTTCTTCTCTCTTCTTTTCTTTCTCATGACTTTCCATCAATTTGTGCTTTTTGGGTCGGACATGTGTGGTTTATTGTCGATTCAATAGGTATAAATTTGCGGGTCATTGCAGTTAGTATCAGAACTTAGATTTTGTATATTCCTAGGCTTTGATGTGTACTCAGTATAGATATGGACAGTAGCACCCTAGATTGAGTTTGAGTGTATTATATATACGAGCGCATATTTGTTAGTGATTATAAAATCGTTTTATATTGTGTTTACTTATTCGTTGAGTTGTTTGTGAATTCTGGTCAGTATGTTAGACGCCATGTTATCGATAGGGATTTCTAAACACTTAAACGAGGCTAGTCGACATAATATTGTTTTAAATTGGGTAAATGGAACAATTTTACCTCGATTATATTTTATATATATAGAGACAATTTTTCAGGAATTATTAAAGTGTATGTAAATTGATTGTTTGGTTGTTTGAAAAGGGTTGTTTGAAAAGGTAAATATATATAAGTTAATAAAAGTTATTTGAATAATCTAAATAAAAACAACAATTGAAAAAGAATAAATAATACAGATAATGAATTATAAGTATGGAATTACAATTAATATGATTTACAATTGTTAAATAATCTTACATGTAAGAAATGATACTACAAAAGCATATTTATAAATATGAGTTATACATATGGATTTAAAATAAGAATTTGAAAATTTAAATCCCGTTTATTTTGAAAGTTATTTTTCAAATTTAAAGATGTTATATTATTATGAATCTAAATAAGATAAATAAATTTGGAATGAATTCTACATAAGTAAAGTAAAACAGTGAAATTATATAAATAAGAAAATTTGTAAATATGATTTATAATTATAAATGAAATTTTAAAAAGAGCATAAAGCACTGAATTCACCACTATTACCGAGAAATAATTAGGGTGATGACTGCAGCATCATCAGTGTCATTTTTGAGTTTCTGTGTGATTGATTTGCTACCACTATTAAATTGAAAATTGATGTTTTGTTGTGATAAACGAATTTGAATTTAAAATCCAAGTTGAAATTGATAAATATAAGTGAAATGAGTTTTGGACTTATAGATTGAGATAATAAATTTAACTTTGAAAATGATGAAATAAACTTGAGTTAGCATAATAAATATATGATTTTAAATTTAACTAAAGGAAACTTAATTAAAGTGAATTGGATTTGAACTGGCTTAGACAAATTATTTGAAATAGAAATTAAACTTAAGCAGTAAGTGATTATATAATATGAATTTGGAAGTTTTAATAATAAGTTGTATAACTTATAAAATGGGAAAACGTAAGTAAAACCAAATATTAAAATGGTTAAACAATTTGGTTAAGCAAAAAAATCTGAATTTGAATAGTAATATAACTTTGACTTAAGTAAAAGTTAAATAAAATGACTTTAGAAATGGAAATCTAAGTGAGAATGAAATGAAGCATAACTTAAGTGATGTTGAATGAAGTTGAAATTGATATCAAAATGAGTTAATAACGTAATTAATGAAATGAAGTAATTAAATGAATACAAACTTGAGTTATATAATGAAATTCAACTTTAATTGTAAAAGTGAATTAGTGAATAAACATGTATTAGAAATGTTGTTGTTAAAAATTGAATAAAACTTAAGTTAAGAAGTTGTGAATTAATAATAATATTAGAAGTTTTGTATAAAAATATGAATATAGTGAATAATAGAATTCAATCTAAATTAAATATCAACCAATTGAAATTAAACATGTTATGCCAAATTGAATGTAACGAAGTAAATATGAATGTTGAGTGTAAATTAAATAAATTTGGTTATGTTGGATATATATTGGTTGTTAGATGAATGTTGATTTATTGAATAGAAGTTCATTTGAAATTGAATTAATGAAATTGAAAGCTAAACGAATCCCCGAACGATTTATTTTTTGAACGAAGAGATATCGATTTGAGGTAGGATTGGCTTTGGTTTGAAATGGATTCGTGAATGGATTTTGAAAGGGAGAATGGAAGGAGCAATTTTATTTTTATTTCTATGACATACGGCCATTCTTCCCTTTGTATACGATTTGATTTATTTAGCTATAAAGAAGACGCGTGTTATCCAGGTGAACACGTGTTCAAAATTCCTTTACGTGTCTGCAAAGGCTTGTCACAATGTGTTGAGAAATGAAAACAAAAGGCACTGATGGGAGATATATTGACCAGTCCAAATATATACATATATTATATTGAAATTCAAATTTAAATCGACTTCAATTCAAAGATTAAATTTTTTTACATCCTATCGAGGTGTGCCACTAGGCGTTCATAATTTTATACCCCTATTCCGAACGCAATAGAAAAGGTTTCGAGTCCTAACTCGATCGTATAGAGAAGATAGCTTTTTGGACCCAGTTATTATATTGAATTTTCGATATAAATTTCAGCGCGTTTATAAACCGTACGACCACACGACAACTCCAAACACTACGAAATTTGAAATCCGATAATAATACACTATTACGGATCCAATGGAACTAGTTTTGTCAAATTCCGATACTGTGCCCCGGGAGGCTATTTTAAGTATCGATTTAAACGATATATTTTTAAAATTGAACAGATCGCTTTTCAATTCAAATTTAAAAATTCTATTATCTTCAGCATAATTAATATAAATTTTATAAACCTTTAAAATAATTTTAACAAGCTTGAAATTCCAAATTTCATATCTTACCCAATTTCTAGTTATTAATCCAATAATTAAATTATCCAAAAATTAGTGATATTTGAAATTCAAGTTAAAAATTAGCTTTTAAATATTTAAAATCCATTAAATATTCCAAATTCAAATATTCAAAAATTCTGGGTCGTCGCAATACGCCTTATCACTACCCCTTGCATGCAACTTCCAACTCCTCTACCTCCCTCCTCTCTCTACAAAATCGACCACTGTTTGCTCCGTTCAACTCCTCTTCACATTCTCCTCCCAATTGACCCAACGATTTGGTGCTCGAACCACCCTTGCAAAATGTGGTTGCTCCTTCTCCTTGCATATAATGAAATCGTGTGACTTCCTAAACTTGATCGGATGTGCTAAAAATTGCTAGGGAGGTGCTCCTTGGTATGAGAAACTCGATCGTGTTCTCCATTTTTCCTCTCGCCTCCCCAAGCTCGACCAAACCCAAACCTTAATTGTTGCCTCACCATGTCGACCTCCCTCAACAACCACCACATGCATCCATCTCTATGTAGATTCAAAGTACTTCTCGCCATGAGTATAATGGATCAAACGACGCTCGATTTCGTTGAGTGTAGCTTTGGAAACAATTTGGAGAATAAAGCGGCTAAAATTTGTTTACTGGAAATAAAAAAGAAATGAGGAGAAGTGAGGGGTAAGAATGAGGTTTAAGGGTGAGCTGTTTATGTAATAACTTATACTATTATTTTAATTTCACTTTTTAAATCATTACGCATTTTGAGTTCGTGTGACCACACAACATGTCTGATTGCCATGAAACTCATCGACGCACATTGCCTTATATTTCGATTCCGATGACACTTGTTTCACTAAATCCGAGATAGTACCCCATAATCATAATTTCATGATTTTCGAAACCGTTTATCGATAAAATGATTTTCAGTCTAATCACCAATATTTATTCGAACTATTTATTTTTGTAAATAAATTTCGAAAACAAATTTCTTATAGGTAATTATTATATCTAAGAGGTTTATTAATCTTTTAAAATCAACTATTTAAAATATTTAAAAAAACTAAATATTTACAATCAAAACAATAAAACTTTGGGTCATTACATCAGTTCTAAATTCATATTTAATCTTACTTACGGAGATTTAAGTTTGAATTGTTCTAAACGAAGGGTTATGGCCGATTTAGCCAAAAGTCTAAGTACTTCACCTTGAATGGCGACTCAACAAAAGATGAGTCTATGTGCACGTGCGCATAGACTCGTCTTTTGCTGAGTCTCCATTCAAGGTTCGCACATGCACACATGTAATGCACAAATTTTTAACTAAGCTTGGGGAGATTCTATATATTGAGAGTTACAACATTGTTATGCGATAAAAATATTGTGATATAGATCATGAAAAAATCTAGAGCTTACTAGAAGTTGGGAAACATACTCTGAAAAGTTTCATATGATAAATGCAGTTTATCAATGGTTAAGAGATTTTATTGACATAATAGATAATTAAAACAATATACCTATTTGTTCGTAAGGTAATAGCTTGATTATTTTGAGAAAACCGATCAAAATGATGGGATCAAGGTTACGTAATTAACTCCAAGTGTAAGTGAGAAATAAACAGTTAGGGGTATGCCCTAAAGAAAAATTTGTAATTTTTTACATATATCTACCTCTATAACCAAATCTGGTTTATAGTAAAGGTGTTTGTTTTCTTCTATATACTTGTTATACTACGATATATTGATATTAAGTAGAAAACCCTTAAATGATATGTTATGTGATAATAATTACAATGAATAGTAATAATGAGAAAATTATCACATTATAAAATAACATATTATTTTTAATATTCTGGTTAAGATATTTCAATTAAAATAATCAATACACCCATTGATATCGAGGTATGTAATGCTCTCCAAATACTGGACAGTGTTATCCGGCCTCTTGGCTCGGCTATATTCAGACTGACTAGACGAGTTAGACTAGACGATCATCGAGGAAGACAGCATGGGGAGATGGTTATTAGGTTCTAAGATCAAGCGCGGGAAATAATTTTAAGCGACAATCAACCGAGGCTAAGAGATAGACTCTCCAAAATATTCTAAGTATGGAATAATACCTTCTCTAAGCGGGGGATTAGTGCATATCCCTTTCCCTATGGGATCGTCGCATATCCTCAATTTTTTCCCAAACTTGGTAAGATCGATGTAAAGTGGCAAGGAAAGCCCCATGAGGCTACATTTAAAGTTCCAAGTCATTTGGAGTCGTATGCTCAAGTTATGGGTGAATTACTTCACCTATCAAAAGGGATCGATAAAAAAAGGATCGATAAAAAAATGATCGGTATAAAAGGGATCGTCCATATTCAGCTTTCATTACATATTGCAACAATGATCGGTCAATAACCACTACTATAAAATAGGTCATTTGCGTCGGTTGTTTACCCCATGTTACGTTGGTTCAACAACAGTAGCAAATGCAGACATCACAAGAGACATGAACCTATTGCAACAGTTTTTAAATCGTCGCAAGAAACGACTCTTATGCTACGGTTGTTTATGACAAACAAGGCAATTGGCCTATTTTTTGCTACAGTTCTTCATGACAACCATTGCAATAGACTGGCATTTGGTTTCAAAAGTGTGGCTTGTTGCTATGGTTGGTTATTTATGACAACCGACGCAACAGCCTATTTTTTGCTACGGTTCTTCATAACAACTGTCGCAATATTGACATGAAATCTAAGCCAAATTCAAACGTGTTTATTCCTTTATACTTGAATAAAGCTAAATTCTAAGCCAAATCCGACATGAATATCAAGTTTATTTGATTGCACCTGGATCAAAACAACTCATTCCCATTTCTAGCTTCCACATCAAATCTATCAAACACAACCATAAATAAATAAAACGATATTTTATATGCTCTAAGTATATATCGCTAAACCCTAAGCACTTGAGGGGGAAAAAGTCGGCAATCAATTTAATAAGCTAGTAATAAGTATCACATCTTATCAGCAATTCTTCCAAGAGCATCTGCGACCTTAGTCAAAACACCAAGAAGTACCTTAGATTGTTCCTTTCCCTGTTCTTTGTCAAATTGGTTGTTTGCTTTTAAGCTTCTAATCGTACAGTCAACATTATACTGTTTTTATCCGGCACCTTGATTAATTTTTCTTACAAATTGGTATCTTCGTGACTTTCTTTATCCTCTGGCGTTCTTCGTCGCTTTTGCGGCCCTTCTTGGGACGTTGAGGAGATTTCTCTGTGATGGTTCTATTTTCTGTTTCCCTTTCTTCAAACCTGTAAAAACAATATCATCAATAATGTGAGTAAATATACTGAACATTCATTACTGATTTCATTATGCCTATGACCAGTTGCAAACAGAGTAGGTGAACTTTTAATATTTAGGCAGTTGCATTTAATTTGGTGTAACAATCAAAGTGCAGACTAAATGGGCTTATTTTTTACTTTATTGAATTTAGGTAGGTCCATTTACTTTATTGAACACATATTTAACAAATACAAATAATTCTCTTACTTAGGAGATATGCAAGTTCCACTTGCTATTATTATTTTGCAGGACCGGTTTTAGGGGTAGGCGGGCTAGGCGTATGAATAGGGCAACCCCCATGGAGGGGCAACAGTTGTAGAAGAAGAAGAAGTAGCAATGATAAAAGAGTGAAATTAAAAAGTTGTTAAGTAACTGAAGATGTTTGTTGTGTAGTGGTTAAAGGGAGCTTGCTAGTATTTTCTTGATGGATACAGTGTTCAATTCCTGTCTGCCACCCTTATTTTTCATACTAAGGGCAAAAAAAAATTTTTTTTGCCTAGGGCAACCAGTATCTTCGAGCCGGCCCTGCGTGCATGCCATTAACTTTGTCAGATTTTAAAAAAAAACAAAAACAAAATACAACACATAATAAGAGGTTAACAACATCTGTTGTGGTATAAACTACAACTTAAACGAAATGTATTATGGACTTGAAATCAAAATATTTTACCGATATTGACGTTGTACGTACAACTTTTTGATTGATTAATCAAAAATCTCACTCTTTATGTACATCCTGACTTGGCTAAAATGTCAAGTCTTTAAATTACCCTAATGTTGAATCCTAACATAGCCAAAATCCCAGTGTTTATAGTACTACACTATTGTACCTTAATTACAAAATGGTTGCATCCAACTAGCTTGAGAAACAACTCAAGATTTGTCAAATAATAAACTACAACATGCAGTTACCTTGTCTTAGCTTACTACAATGCATTTGAGTTTTTAAATTCATTTCAAATAAGGTGAAGTATGTATCCTTGTTTCGTGTGTAATTTCTAATAATGTCTAAAATGGCATATGAATATATGATTGCAGTGACAATGCTTACCCCAGTTAGGATTCGACCAGTAAAAGCCAATGAAGAAACCAAATTGGCTTAATTTTAACAAGAATTAGTGCAACTTGGTTCAGTTTTGAATGGAGATTATCCACATATATCTAATTTTTTCACTAGAGGAATAAAGAAAATGAATGTTAGAGAAGGAAGCAAATATATGAGAAAAGCAATCCAGAAATTCCTGGAAGCTGGTTATGCTGCAATCAAAATGGGCATTTATGGAGAACGCGTTGTAAAAATGCATCAATCTCTCTCATCCAGAGCAAAATCTAAAAATCAAACCAAGTAACCAATAAATCACAAATATGCCGTTCAAGGCAATGCGTGCATTGCCTTGAGCTGGACAATGCGGTGCACTGCCTTGTGAAGGTAGTGCGGTAACACTACCTTGTAAAGGCAGTGTTATAGCACTGTATCGTAAGTCGGTGCATGCACTTCCTTGAACAAGGCAACGCTGTACACGGCCTTTCAAGGCAATGTTCATGCATTGCCTTGTAAAAGGAAGTGTTGAAGCACTGCCGTATAAAGGCACTGATGTGCACTACCTTTCAAGGCAGTGTGCATGCATTGCCTTTCAAGTCAGTGTGCATGCACTGCCTTGAACAGAACAGTGCTGTAGCACTGCCTTTCAAGGGCAATGTTGTAGCACTGCCTTGTAAGTCAGCGCATGCACTGCCTTTAAAGGCAGTGCTGTAGAACTGCCTTTCGGGTCAGTGCGTGCACTAATTTGAAAGCAGTGTTGAACCAATGCCTTGTAAAGGCAGTATCGTGCACTACCTTGTAAAATATAACTATAATACCTTTAGGCTTTAGCCTGTCATAGTTTGAAGCTTTAATGCATCATATATCTCATGAGCGTATCAGGCCAAGCATTATTACATTGTGCCTGCATGAATTCAAAGATCAAAGTGAGAAAAAATAATATGGAAATTTATGAACATCATAACTGAAAATGAAAATCAAGATTGACTTAAGAATATGGCGTTATGTGAAAATTTTGATAGCTTGTATATGCATATGTTTACTTTAATAATAACAGGGAAGATCACTGACTGAATGGTTTTCAAGTTTGCACCAATCATAGGAAAATTTTCAGAACATTTTCATTTACAAATAATCTATCTATTTTAACAAATTACATAAGAATTTGCCATAGCAATTACACAAAAAAGTTATCCGATGTAGGTTTAAGATGTGGTACCTCAGCAAAGTATGGCTAACTGAATAGATGTTGAAGCCGCAGTCAAGAGAGTGTGCTTTATTGAAGAAATGAAGACCAAAGAGGGCCATTGTGTATAAGAGAAATGCATTAAGCCATGTGCGGCTTACTGATGAGCACATGTTAGACCACAACAGTGCATGTGGATTACTGATGACTACATGACAGAGCACGATAGCAGATGTGTAATACTTCGAGCTGAGCTGCAAACGATGACGGAAACTGGTGGTAAAGTACTTACTAAAAAGGAAGTAGAAGTTAATTCCTCTTTTTACTTTAGCCTGTATAAGAAATAAGTGCATGTACAAGAGTGTCTTATGTAAACATGTATAGTGGGCTCATAAGCTTAGAGTGCATTGAGCGCAGAGGGATTCCACAAGACTGATTAGGACACACTTGAGGCTGATCACAATGCACCGGGCATGTAATTGCTTCCAGATGCCATAATCTGGCCTAATAATCTGAAATAGGAGCTAGCTGAGGCAAATTTGTTACAGATGAAGGTGTGTAGCAGGCTGTATCTGAACTTAATGTCGCTGATGGTTCTCCCGAGCTGAATGATCTGGAGAGAGGTAGGAAATGAGCATTGATGATGTAGCGCATACCTCCTCAACAGATCATGAACGACCTTCCTCCGCCCTAGGTCGCGAAATCAAGGGTCGCTCCTCCTCCTCCGTATGTCGTGCACGAGCTACGAGCAAATCCCTAAGTCGTGATCGGCAGCTAGGTCGCGAGCGAGCTACTGTATGTCGCTTCCCCTCTCCAGAACTACATCGCGGCAAGCATAGATTGTTCCATTCCCCTAGGTCGCGGAAATCATAGATCGTTCCTTTCCCCTAAGTCGCGGCAAGCATAGATCGGTCCTTATCTTTAGGTCGCGAGTGACCCAATGTCGTAGATCCAAGGTCGCTGCCGTGCTCCTCCTTAAACCGCGAGCTGTTTCCATTAGTTCGCGAACGAAGTTATGTTGATGAAATCCAGTAGGTCGCGAACGGGCTTCTTAAGTCGCTGTTTGTTTCATTTTAGGTCGCGTGTGTTTTTTTTTTTTAGGTTGGCTGGGTGTTTTGAAAATCAATATACTGTTGAGATGTATTTTCTTAAGTCGTGTATATGTGTTGTAAGCCTATAAATAGGCGGGTTGTGTCATTTGTAAAAGGTTGAATTTTTGAATAAAATTTGGTTTGTGCTTTGTGCCTCCATTAAAATTGGTAGTTGAGTGTAATCTCCTATCTCGACCTTCGGTATTAGAGTGCACTCGAATCAACGATCGTTGAAGCCAATTCACGGTATCAAGTGCGTTTGATCAACGTTTGAAGAATTGTAGATCTTCTCTTACGGTATCGTGCGCGATCAACATGTCGAAGATAGTTAAAATTCGGTATCTTTTGGAGATCAACGAATTTGGACATTCAGTATCTTTCAATCCATCGATTTATATTGCTTCATCTAATCGTTCCTCGATTAGTTTGACACGATATCTTCATTTCGTCGTCAATCGTTTATTTCCGCTGCGTCAGTTTGGTATCAAAGCTTGAACTTAGCCAATCATTGCTAAGCCGAGCCTATTAGGAGCAGAGAAGAAGTATTGGAGTTGTGCATCACTTGTTGTTTGAGCTAAGTAGAGAAGGAACCGAGCTTGTTAGGGAAATCATGCCTCCAAGACGTGCCAACCGATTTCAAAATATTGGAGATGTGTATAGAAGACAAGAAGATGAGCAAATGGAACAACGTATTAATGAAAAGTTTGATGAAGGTATTGGAAAGTTGGAGAAATTGATGATCGATATGAATCAAAGTCAAAGGAGAAGGTCGCCAATCTCGAACCATGGAGGAAACAGAGTTTCGCCATTGGTTACGGAAGCGAGGAGGGTGTCGCCACAATCTTATCGAGATAGAAAAGAATCGTCAGTTTCGATGAGGAGAGATCACCATGACTATCGAAATGAAGAACGAAGAACTCAACGTGAGTTTGAGTATGAACCATGTCATGATGCTGAAAGACATAGTCGAAGAGATATGCGTGATCATAGAGATGTTGATGGTCGAGATCGATATCGAAGTACATTTGATTATGATGAAGAGGATGATAGAGCTAGCATTCATTATCGAGATCGAGACCAAGTTCGAAACTCATATCGGGATGTTGAGGATGACCGACGATGGGAGTCGGGTATGAAGATGGAAATTCCGGAATTCAAAGGTGGAATGGTAGCAGAAGAATTTCTGGATTGGTTGTCTAAGGTTGAAGAGATTTTTGACTTCAAAGATGTTCCTGAGCATAGAAGAGTTAAGTTAGTTGCTACAAGGTTGAGAGGGAGAGCTTTAGCATGGTGGCAGCAAACTAAACTTACGCGGGAGAGAATGGAGAAGTCAAAGATTGAATCATGGGAGAAGATGAAGAAACTGATGAAGGCTACATTCTTGCCTTACAATTATCAATCACTCATGTATCAGAGGTTGCAGAATCTGAGGCAAGGGACGAAGACTGCTAATGATTATGCTGATGAATTTTATCAACTGATTGCCATGAATGATATCATGGAGACAGAGGAACAATTGACTGCTAGGTTTGTTGGAGGGTTGAGAATGCAGATACAGGATATGGTGAATATGTTTGATCCTAGATCTGTAGCTGAAGCGCACCAGAAAGCGTTGGCTTGGGAGAAGCAGGGAAGACGAGGAGGTGGTGTGTTTCCAAGTTCCAATACTCAGAGCAAGGGTTCTAGTGGGAGTTCCAATGTTTCAAAAGTTGTCGGTAAACCATTTGTGAATGAGGTTGTAGAGGCAAATGTCAACAACAGTATCAAATGCTTTAATTTTCAGGAATTTGGTCACAAAAGCAATGAATGTCCGAAGCCGAAGAAGCGAACGATGATTGCTGAGGTTGAGGGTGAGGATGTTGGTGGAGGTTATTCTAGTCCAGTTGAGGAGAATGAACAGGATATCGCGTCGTGAGATGAAGGATGTAACTTAATGATGAGGAGATTATGTTTGACACCGAAGCAGGAAGAAGAGGCTAGTTGGTTGAGGAGTAATATCTTTCAGTCGACATGCACTATATTGGGAAAGGTTTGTAAATTTGTGATTGACGCGGTAAGTTGTGACAATATCATTTCTACCGAAGCTGTGAGAAAGTTGAAGTTGAAGACGGAGAAGCATCCAAATCCATACAAGTTAGCATGGTTAAGGAAAGGAGGAGAGGTGAAGGTGGACAGGCGAGTTCATGTTCCATTTTCTATTGGGAAGAAGTATAAAGACGAGATCTGGTTTGATGTTGTGGAGATGGATGTTTGTCACTTGCTTTTGGAAAGACCATGGTAGTATAACCGAGCAGTGCAACATGATGGTCGAACCAATAGCTACAGTTTTATGTTTGAAGGTACTAAGATAATTTTAGTTCCGAAGAAGAGACAGCAAGGAGAGAGCAAGTCAGAAGAGATTGAGAAGCTAAAGACTTTGTTGACTTTAAAGGAGTTTATTGAAGAAATAGATGATAGTCCAGAGGTGTTCTTGTTGATTGGACATGAAGCTAGTGAATCTGTTGAAGTTCCAGAGGAAGTAAAGCCAGTATTGGAGGAATTTGAAGACGTGTTTCCTAAAGAGTTGCCAAAGGAGCTACCACCGTTGAGGGACATTCAACATCAGATAGATCTTGTTCCAGGAGCATTGTACCTCACAGGCCACATTACCGGATGAGTGCTAAGGAGCATGAGGAACTGAGAAGGCAGGTGGAGGAGTTGTTAGAACAAGGGCGTGTTCAGGAAGCTTGAGTCCTTGTGCAGTGCCAGCCTTATTGGTGCCGAAGAAGGATGGGACTTGGCGGATGTGCACGGACAATCGGGCTTTAAACAAGATCACCGTGAGATACAGGTTTCCTATGTCGAGGTTCGATGATTTGATTGATCAGTTGAGTGGAGCTGTTGTGTTCTCAAAAATTGACTTGAAGAGTGGATACCATCAGATTCGTATTAGACCGGGTGATGAGTGGAAGACTGCCTTTAAAACTAGGGAAGGTCTATACAAATGGTTGGTTATGCCGTTTGGCTTATCAAATGCTCCTAGTACTTTTGTCAGAGTGATGAACCAGATTTTCAGACCATTCATTGGGAAGTTCGTAGTAGTTTACTTTGATGATATTTTGATCTATAGTGGGAGTATGGAAGAGCATGTCCAGCATTTGCGAGAAGTGCTGTTTAATCTACGACAGGAGCAATTCTATGCAGCAGCGAAGAAGTGTGTGTTCATGACGCACAGTGTTTTGTTTCTGGGATATGTTCTGTCAAAGGAGGGTATTCAAGTGGATGAAAGCAAAGTGGAAGCTATCAGGAGTTGGCCACAACCCAAGACAATTACTGAAGTGAGAAGCTTTCATGGGTTGGTATCTTTTTATCGAAGATTCAATCCACATTTTAGCAGTGTGATGGCACCTGTGACCGATTGCATGAAAGGAAAGAAGTTCGTGTGGACAGAGGAAGTAGAGTTAGATTTTGAGAAGATTAAGACACTTTTGACGTCAGCACCAATTCTAGTATTGTCGGACTTTCAGTTGTTGTTTGAGTTACATACTGATGCTTCGAAGGTTGGGATTGGTGGAGTATTGAGTCAGAAGGGCAGACCAGTTGCTTATTTCAGTGAGAAATTGTCTGGAGCCAAGTTGAGATATAGCACCTATGATGTGGAGTTTTACGCAATTTTTCAAGCTGTGAAGCACTGGAGACATTATCTATTTCAGAAGGAGTTTGTTCTTTATACGGATCATGAAGTTTTGAAACATTTGCAAGGGCAGGACAAAATTTCAGCCAGCCACACTTCATGGGTATCTACAGCAGTTTACTTTTGTAACGACCCAGGATTTTTAGTAATTAAAATTTGAATATTTAATTAATTTAAATATTAATAAGTGAATTTATAAGTCAAATAAATTTTTATCTGAATAATTAAATCGATAATTTAATACGTTAAATTATGGAAATAATTGAAAATTGGTTTAAATATGATTGAAAATGATTTGTAAAATTTTATTTTATCATGTTGAAGTTAGAACGATATTTTAGAACTTTTAAAATCGAATTAAAAAGTTTATTTGTGAAAATTGAATATTTTATTATTAAATCGACTAGTGAAAATAGTCAATTTTTGAACAGTCTCAGAATTGAACGAAACCAGTTCCATTGGATCCGTAATAGTTAGTTATTACCGGATTTCAATTTTCGTGTCAATTGGAGTTATCGTTTGATCGTGGCAGCTCGAAACGCATCGAATTATTTTTAATTTTAATTTGGCGAGTTAAAATAGCCATTTTTCAAAAAGTCTCGGATTTCGACGAAACTAGTTTCATCGGATCCGTAATGTGTTTCGTGTTAATTGGATTTACCGTTTGTCCGGTACAAATTAAAACGCCTAGAAAATCGATTTAATCGATTTAATTTAAATTGAACGTTTATTGCCATAACTCGCACAGATGTCCGAATTAGCTTTCGAAACCTATTCCATTGTGTCCGGAATGCGGGGTAAACCCTAGAAACGCTGGTTACGGCGCGTAAGTCGGAGTTCGGAATTTCCGGAATGAATAGTGTCGCTCGTTCTTCTATAAATAGACCAATAACCCTCACAAAATAAAAAAAAAATATCTCTAAACCTAACCCTAGCCAGCCGCCTCTTACAAACCAAGGGCTGAAAACATTCGATTTTCTTTCCTCAATCACTCCCAATCTACAAACAATTAGAAGAAGTTGTCAACTACAAAGATGAAGAGCATCCCGAGGGCTTCAGATCCATACGGAGTTGATCGTGTTTGGAGCAACGTAGAGGAAGATATGGGGGGCCGACGCCTGGGGCTTGCGCATGCATTGCAATGAAAAGGGGGTGGCTGAGCTTGCTATGGTGGCAGGCATGGGTAGAGGAGGAGATGAGCTTCGAGATGCAAGTTCCTGATCGCGTTCAAGTTCAACGTGGAGATCGAAAATTAAAACCCTAATTTGATGGTATGGGTTTGTATGTGCGTGCGTGTGTTCCTGTACATGAGTGAGATGAGGGAGAAGAAAGATGGAGCGGCTAGGATTCATCAGGGTGAGATCTAACGGCTTGGGATAGATTAGGTTATAAATTTTTATAAATTGTTGTAATTTAGTTAATTAAAATCGTGTAAACTTATAAAATGCATAACTTTTTCATACGAGGTCGAAAACGCGCGAAACCAGTTGCGTTGGAATCGTATGGACGAGCATTACGCGATGGAATTGGATTGGAGTCATTTGGAGTTAGTGAAAATTTTGGGTAAAATTAAACGTCCGTTTAATTTTATTCGAAATAAATCGCTAAAACGAAAATGAAATCAAGGTGAGAACTTCTCACTCAATCGAATCAGTTTCGATTTTATTTTAAATAGTTAGATTTAAAATATTTGAATGCATGTTTGAATGATGATTGTTATCTATTGATTGTTAAAATAGACATTATGCGCCGTTAGTAAGCAGATGTTATTTATTAAAAACATATACCGCGAATATTTCATAAACAGTGAAATAGGTATTATATATAATAGCAATATATATATATTGGCATATGTATATATTGCAGTTGTTGATTCCCCGCATTTTTTAGCGGATGAGACCCTATTGCGCCGTCTATTAAGCGGATAATATTTTAAATCCCATATACCGCGATAATTCCGTACTGGAGCAGAATTAGTATTGTGCTAATGTTTGTGGATGCAGGAAAACAGGTTGGAGGGATCCAACTGGATTCCTCAACAGTATTTATTTGATTTTAGATATTTTGATATTTGATGGATTATCATATCGATATATGATATCGTTGTTGTCGTGATTGACTATTTGGTATGTAGCATCATTGGACCAAATTTGGAATTTTAAAATGATTTTTAAAGTGATTTTTGAAAGTATAAGTTATAAAATATTTTTTGAATTGATCCATTTTAAATAAATAAACGTATAATTTTAATGTTATATAAAAATTATGATTTTTGAGAAATATAGTTGAAAACTGATTTTTGAGAATATGATGCTAATGATTTTATAAAATAGTTAAATCGGAATTTTAGAATTTATTGTGAAAGTTTAAAAATAGAATTTATGAAATTTAATTATTTTATAAATCAGAATGATGGAATTATAAAGGGGATTAAAGATGTTTTAAAATAATGGTATAAATTGATTTATATAACATTTATAAATTGATAATTTATAAATAAAAAATATTTGAGTTATAAAACGAGTTTTTTTATAAGTGTTTGAATGAAGTGAAAATGGATTGCAGGAGTGAATGGAATTTATAAAATTATAAATGGTGAAGTTATAAATGAAATTTATAAATGGTAAGATTTATAAATTTTGTGAAATTATTAAAGAATATATTTGGATAAATAATTGAATCTTATAAGTTATAAGATTTATAATTATGAAGTTCAAAGGAACGATTTTTGCAAACAAATAAATTATAAGTATTTGACTTATAATATGAATTTTTAGTATATCATTTAGATATGAAATTGAATAGGTTAATAAAGGAAATTTATAAAAGGCAAGTTTATAAATTTTGTGAAATTATTAAAGAATATATTTGGATAAATAATTGAATCTTATAAGTTATAAGATTAATAATTATGAAGTTTAAAAGAACGATTTTGTAAAATAATCGTTTTATAAGCATTTAACTTATAATGTGAACTTTTGTTTTATAATTGAGTTATAAATTGAATAGGTTAATAAAGGAATTTATAAAAGGAAGTTGTTATAAAATAAATAGAAAAGGAATTTATAAACGTTGTTTTATAAATCCGCAAACGACTTATTTTGATAAGTAAATTGTTGAAACTTATTTATGAAGCTATATTCACGTTTTAGACAGTGAATAATCCTTTAAAATAAAATGTATAGAAAAGATGAAATTTGTTAACGTAGTATATTCACGTTTTTAAATAGTGAATAATATGTTAAAGAAATTGTTTTGAATGTGATGTTTTAAATAGAATTAAAACGATCTAACGATGTTTTAAAATGTGTTAAGATTCGAAATCATAGATTTCAACATTGATTGTTGAAATAGACGTTTTCGAGAAATAGAAGGAAATGGTGGACTATGACACTGTTGTTATAGTAAATGATTTCCGAAAGGAAATGTTTTGTATAGTATTGGGATTTATATATTTATTTTAATTTCGAATCCCTATACTAGTGATTTTGGGTTGTCGTAACAATGTTTTACGTAACATTCGTTTTGGCCCAAATAAATATGTTTAAGAGAATGATTTCCTTAAAGAATGAAATATATACTTAATCTCGATTTAAGTATATTGAATATTTTCCAAAGGTTGAAAATAAATAAAATTTGTGAATTACTTATGAATAGATAAGTATGGAAATGTTTTCCAATATAAAGTGAATATCTTAAGAATTTATCTTTTTGAAGATAAATTGAAAATGAATAATTGAAATCGAATATTCATAGATATTTTGGATTATAAATTCACTAAGGAATTTATAAAGGAAGTGGAATTTGTTTAAAAATAAATATTGATTTATTTTTGAAGTGTGAAAATTATATATCTTGTAAAGATATTTTTGGAAAATAAATTATTTGGAATCTGGTGATGTTGTGGATATCCATTGATAGTTCAATAACCGACTATCAATATTTCCCTTTGAATGGGTAATTGATGTGATTTGTTTGAAATTGAATGCCACACTTATTTTTGAATAAGCGCTCACTATTCGGGTTAACCGGGAAAGGACCATGGGGTCGTATAACCCATTCCGAATATGTGATACGTCGTTATGAATAGCATTGAAGATCGGTGTTGAAGACCGGATATTTGCGAGAGCGATAGGATGACCTGTCGATTGACTCTGCACCGAGTTGCTCCGGTATTGAGTTCTCCATATGTGATGGTGAATCCGATCAGGATTGTGGATATCTGGATTGCAAGGACTTCTTTGTAAGTGCCTTCGGTTCTGTTCGAGCCCGGAACAGACTTGTATGGATTGTATGTCTGACATTACAAATTGAGATATAAAGCCGATTTCATTCAAATATGTTTCTGTTGGTGGCGGAGAATTTATTCTTTTAGCTTAACACCCTTCTCTGAGACGTACGAGCTCGGAGGTTATGTAGTTGAAGGTTATAAGCGATATATTCCCAATTTGGTAATGTGACATGCTGAGTGTTGCTGTGAAATGATCATTGTGTTGATTATTTGTGATAGGATCATTTATTTGATCGTCTATCTTTGTGATCATTTCTATGATCATTTGTTGACCCAAAGCATGGCTTTTGTATAAAGTATGTTTTTGTGGACGTGACTTCGTCGAGCCTCGCACCTCGGGAATGATCAAAACAGGAAAGATGCGGCAAGGTTATGAGGGGTAGCGCCCTTTAGGATGTGTGCATTTCCTTCTGGAAAAGGGTGGTATCATGGTATGGAGCCCAGATACTTACTCATGTTGAAAAAACTTTATGATTGTGTGAATTGATTGCGAGCGCTCGGTTGAAAGGTCCCAAAGGACCAGGGGATGGCATATTCGGTCAGTTGTTACTCAGTTAGGGGTAACCCGGCCTTGTGTTGGTAGAGATCCGGTTTGGTTCTCGGGGATGTCCATCCAGAGGCATTCTCATGTGGCAATGGGAAGTTCCTTGGCCTGATCATTCGTTGGAAATCCAAAGAAACAATACGAGACTTGTACGGTTTTAGTTGTATAACCTGCTGTGGAATGTGGCGGTAACCTGCTATTGAACATGGTAGCTATAGCAGGCATAGTTCGGAATGTCTATGTTGGCTAAGATTTATATTCTACTTTTGAAATGAATTTTTCCTACACTATGCACTAGTAATAATATAAAATGTTCTTTTTAATGCGTATCAAGCATCTTTGACTATCATAAGGAGAAATCTCCTCCGATTCTGCGTTTGCATTGTGTGTGTGTGCGGGAGGCCTTATGGTAGTCTCATTTTTAAAAGCAATGCGAATTGACTTTAAAAATATTCCTCATTTTGATTTTAAAGATAAATAAACTGTTTTGAGTTCTCACACCAGTCACATGACTGACTCGGAGTTTATTGTTTTTCTTCCTAAACTCTGGGTGCCCACCAATTTCCACACGGGCAGTCAAGAGTTAAGGTTTATCAGGATATTCTGGATATTCTGGAGTTGCTGGAAGCAAGCTGGATGGCATGGCGTATTACTAGTCTATATAGTATTTCTTTTTCCGCTGCATTGTTTGTTGTTGTTGTTGTTGTACACTCTGATGATATGATGTAATGAAATGTAATGTATAAAATGTAATAACTGATATAGTTCTTTGTTTAAAGATTATTCATTTATCTATTATATGTTGTTCCGTTGCGAATTGTGAGATTCTGTTGTTGTTCTGTTGTTTTCTATTCCGTTCTATTTTCTTTTCTCTCTATTTTCTATCGTTCCTCTCTTCTTCTCTCTCTTTCTTTTTCTTTTCTTTTTCTTAAACCATAACATTTCGGGTTTCCGGCCTTCGATTTCTCGGCAGTCGATAAAGTGAGTATCGATGTTGAATTTTCGAAAGTCGAAAATTTCCGGGACGTTACATTTGGTATCAGAGCATATGGTTAAGCGACAACCATGGTTCTGTTGGGTATTACTCATTAGAGATAGAGTCAGTAGTGCTCTAGATTGAGTTTGAGTGTAATAATAGCTATGAGAGCGTATTTGTTAGTGAATATAAAATTGTTTTATATTGTGATGATTGGTTTGTTGAGTGGCATATGAACCTTCGTCAGCGTGGTCTCGACAACTATGCCGAAGGGGTTTCTAAACACTTAAATAGAACAATTCGACACAATATTGTTTAAATTGGGTAAATGAAATAATTTTACCTTGATTATATATTTTATATATAAAGAAATAATTTTTCAGAATTATCAAAGTGTATATAAGTTGATTGTTTGGTTGTTTGAATAATCTAAATAAAAATGAATTTAAAGTTAAATGAAATATAACTTAATAAATGTTGAATGAAGTTGATATTGGTATCAAAATAAATTAATGAAGTTAAGTGATAGATTTGAACTTGAGTTATGTAATGAAATTCAACTTTTGTAAATTGAATTGAATTAATGGATTGAATGTTAATCAATTGAATGTGAATTAAGTTGATATGAAATAATGAATATAAGTGTTAATTCATTAAAATCTAATGTTATGGAAAGTTGAATAGTTGAATGAAAATCAATTTAATTAAACCAATTGAAAGTGATGGTGTTAAACCAAAATGAATATAAGCAAAGGAATTTGGTTGTAATTCATATACTATGGTTGTTAGTTTATTGATTGTATATAATTCATTAAGTGTTAATGAAATTGAAAGCTAAAGTAATTGAAATTCGATTAGAAGTTAAGTGATTAAATAGAATTGAATTTGATTTGGAAGTGAACCAACTTGAATATGAATTAGTGAATATAAACTAATTGAAAATGAATGTTAGTAAAAACATCCACTGTTAATAAATCAAATGTGATTAAATTGAAAAACCATTTCATTGAATATTAATGAGAATATAAATGAATATTGATTTGGTTATGGATGATAGTTGGTTGACGTTTGCATTTGTTGTTTTGTTGCATTTGCTATGTTGGCATATATAGTTATTATGTTACTATATGTTGTATATTGATACTATTGTCTATATACATGGTTCTCATGTTGTTTGTTGAGTGTTTAGTAGGTGCGGATCGCGTTTGCTTCGCATTTGGAGCTCGCTTTCGCGCTATATTAGCCGTATATGCTTGCTAATAAAATATAAGGTACATATCTCGGATTACATACCGTACTTTTACACTTTTTCCCTTCGGGATGCCTCATTACTTGATGAGATGTATATTTGTGATATATATACTGTTATTTTTTTTTCGGATCGAGCCGCGCAAAGGAGACTATGGCGAATTTTTCCGGAAACTTAAGGCGTTAGAAAAATTTGAGAAAAATTGGAAAATTTTGAAAACTATAACTTTGATTTAGAATTGAAAGTTAAACAATAGTAGTTGTTTTTGAAAAGATAACTAAGTACGATTTGAAAACTTAGTAAAATTTTGTAAGAAGTTTATTTATGAATTTTGGGAAATTAATGGATTCTGTAACTTTTCTTACTTGATAATTTCGAGGACGAAATTCTTTTAAGGGGGGAAGATTGTAACGACCCAGGATTTTTAGTAATTAAAATTTGAATATTTAATTAATTTTAAATATTAATAAGTGAATTTATAAGTCAAATAAATTTTTATCTGAATAATTGGATTTAATTGAATAATTAAATCGATAATTTAATACGTTAAATTATGGAAATAATTGAAAATTGGGTTAAATATGATTGAAAATGATTTGTAAAAATTTATTTTATCATGTTGAAGTTAGAACGATATTTTAGAACTTTTAAAATCGAATTAAAAAGTTTATTTGTGAAAATTGAATATTTTATTATTAAATCGACTAGTGAAAATAGTCAATTTTTGAACAGTCTCAGAATTGAACGAAACCAGTTCCATTGGATCCGTAATAGTTAGTTATTATCGGATTTCAATTTTCGTGTCAATCGGAGTTATCGTTTGATCGTGGCAGCTCGAAACGCATCGAATTATTTTTAATTTTAATTTGGCGAGTTAAAATAGCCATTTTTCAAAAAGTCTCGGATTTCGACGAAACTAGTTTCATCGGATCCGTAATGTGATATTATAGTAAGGTTTCAAATTTCGTGTCAATTGGATTTACCGTTTGTCCGGTACAAATTAAAACGCCTAGAAAATCGATTAAATCGATTTAATTTAAATTGAACGTTTATTGCCATAACTCGCACAGATGTCCGAATTAGCTTTCGAAACCTGTTCCATTGTGTCCGGAACGCGGGGTAAACCCTAGAAATGCTGGTTACGGCGCGTAAATCGGAGTTTGGAATTTCCGGAATGAATAGTGTCGCTCGTTCTTCTATAAATAGACCAATAACCCTCACAAAATAAAATAAAAAATATCTCTAAACCTAACCCTAGCCAGCCGCCTCTTACAAAACAAGGGCTGAAAACATTCGATTTTCTTTCCTCAATCACTTCCAATCTACAAACAATTAGAAGAAGTTGTCAACTACAAAGATGAAGAGCATCCCGAGGGCTTCAGAGCCATACGGAGTTGATCGTGTTTGGAGCAACGTAGAGGAAGATATGGGGGGCCGACGCCTAGGGCTTGCGCATGCATTTCAATGAAAAGGGGGTGGCCGAGCTTGCTATGGTGGCAGGCGTGGATAGAGGAGGAGATGAGCTTCGAGATGCAAGTTCTTGATCGCGTTCAAGTTCAACGTGGAGATCAAAAATTAAAACCCTAATTTGATGGTATGGGTTTGTATGTGCGTGTGTGTGTTCCTGTACGTGAGTGAGATGAGGGAGAAGAAAGATGGAGCGGCCAGGATTCATCAGGGTGAGATCTAACGGCTTGGGATAGATTAGGTTATAAATTTTTATAAATTGTTGTAATTTAGTTAATTAAAATCGTGTAAACTTATAAAATGCATAACTTTTTCATACGAGGTCGAAAACGCGCGAAACCAGTTGCGTTAGAATCGTATGGACGAGCATTACGCGATGGAATTGGATTGGAGTCGTTTGGAGTTAGTGAAAATTTTGGGTAAAATTAAACGTCCGTTTAATTTTATTCGAAATAAATCGCTAAAACGAAAATGAAATCAAGGTGAGAACATCTCACTCAATCGAATCGGTTTCGATTTTATTTTAAATAGTTAGATTTAAAATATTTGAATGCATGTTTGAATGATGATTGTTATCTATTGATTGTTAAAATAGACATTATGCGCCGTTAGTAAGCAGATGTTATTTATTAAAAACATATACCGCGAATATTTCATAAACAGTGAAATAGGTATTATATATAATAGCAATATATATATATATATTGGCATATGTATATATTGCAGTTGTTGATTCCCCGCATTTTTTAGCGGATGAGACCCTATTGCGCCGTCTATTAAGCAGATAATATTTTAAATCCCATATACCGCGATAATTCCGTACTGGAGCGGAATTGGTATTGTGCTAATGTTTGTGGATGCAGGAAAACAGGTTGGAGGGATCCAACTGGATTCCTCAACAGTATTTATTTGATTTCAGATATTTTGATATTTGATGGATTATCATATCGATATATGATATCGTTGTTGTCGTGATTGACTATTTGGTATGTAGCATCATTGGACCAAATTTGGAATTTTAAAATGATTTTTAAAGTGATTTTTGAAAGTATAAGTTATAAAATATTTTTTGAATTGATCCATTTTAAATAAATAAACATATAATTTTAATGTTATATAAAAATTATGATTTTTGAGAAATATAGTTGAAAACTGATTTTTGAGAATATGATGCTAATGATTTTATAAAATAGTTAAATCGAAATTTTAGAATTTATTGTGAAAAGTTTAAAAATAGAATTTATGAAATTTAATTATTTTATAAATCAGAATGATGGAATTATAAAGGGGATTAAAGATGTTTTAAAATAATGGTATAAATTGATTTATATAACATTTATAAATTGATAATTTATAAACAAAAAATATTTGAGTTATAAAACGAGTTTTTTTATAAGTGTTTGAATGAAGTGAAAATGGATTGCAGGAGTGAATGGAATTTATAAAATTATAAATGGTGAAGTTATAAATGAAATTTATAAATGGTAAGATTTATAAATTTTGTGAAATTATTAAAGAATATATTTGGATAAATAATTGAATCTTATAAGTTATAAGATTTATAATTATGAAGTTCAAAGGAACGATTTTTGCAAACAAATAAATTATAAGTATTTGACTTATAATATGAATTTTTAGTATATCATTTAGATATGAAATTGAATAGGTTAATAAAGGAAATTTATAAAAGGGAAGTTTATAAATTTTGTGACATAATTAAAGAATATATTTGGATAAATAATTGAATCTTATAAGTTATAAGATTTATAATTATGAAGTTTAAAAGAACGATTTTGTAAAATAATCATTTTATAAGCATTTAACTTATAATGTGAACTTTTGTTTTATAATTGAGTTATAAATTGAATAGGTTAATAAAGGAATTTATAAAAGGAAGTTGTTATAAAATAAATAGAAAAGGAATTTATAAACGTTGTTTTATAAATCCGCAAACGACTTATTTTGATAAGTAAATTGTTGAAACTTATTTATGAAGCTATATTCACGTTTTAGACAGTGAATAATCCTTTAAAATAAAATGTACAGAAAAGATGAAATTTGTTAACGTAGTATATTCACGTTTTTGAATAGTGAATAATATGTTAAAGAAATTGTTTTGAATGTGATGTTTTAAATAGAATTAAAACGATCTAACGATGTTTTAAAATGTGTTAAGATTCGAAATCATAGATTTCAACATTGATTGTTGAAATAGACGTTTTCGAGAAATAGAAGGAAATGGTGGACTATGACACTGTTGTTATAGTAAATGATTTCCGAAAGGAAATGTTTTGTATAGTATTGGGATTTATATATTTATTTTAATTTCGAATCCCTATACTAGTGATTTTGGGTTGTCGTAACAATGTTTTACGTAACATTCGTTTTGGCCCAAATAAATATGTTTAAGAGAATGATTTCCTTAAAGAATGAAATATATACTTAATCTCGATTTAAGTATATTGAATATTTTCCAAAGGTTGAAAATAAATAAAATTTGTGAATTACTTATGAATAGATAAGTATGGAAATGTTTTCCAATATAAAGTGAATATCTTAAGAATTTATCTTTTTGAAGATAAATTGAAAATGAATAATTGAAATCGAATATTCATAGATATTTTGGATTATAAATTCACTAAGGAATTTATAAAGGAAGTGGAATTTGTTTAAAAATAAATATTGATTTATTTTTGAAGTGTGAAAATTATATATCTTGTAAAGATATTTTTGGAAAATAAATAATTTGGAAAATTATTTGGAATCTGGTGATGTTGTGCATATCCATTGATAGTTCAATAACCGACTATCAATATTTCCCTTTGAATGGGTAATTGATGTGATTTGTTTGAAATTGAATGCCACGCTTATTTTTGAATAAGCGCTCACTATTCGGGTTAACCGGGAAAGGACCATGGGGTCGTATAACCCATTCCGAATATGTGATACGTCGTTATGAATAGCATTGAAGATCGGTGTTGAAGACCGGATATTTGCGAGAGCGATAGGATGACCTGTCGATTGACTCTGCACCGAGTTGCTCCGGTATTGAGTTCTCCATATGTGATGGTGAATCCGATCAGGATTGTCGATATCCGGATTGCAAGGACTTCTTTGTAAGTGCCTTCGGTTCTGTTCGAGCCCGGAACAGACTTGTATGGATTGTATGTCTGACATTACAAATTGAGATATAAAGCCGATTTCATTCAAATATGTTTCTGTTGGTGGCGGAGAATTTATTCTTTTAGCTTAACACCCTTCTCTGAGACGTACGAGCTCGGAGGTTATGTAGTTGAAGGTTATCAGCGATATATTCTCAATTTGGTAATGTAACATGCTGAGTGTTGCTGTGAAATGATCATTGTGTTGATTATTTGTGATAGGATCATTTATTTGATCGTCTATCTTTGTGATCATTTCTATGATCATTTGTTGACCCAAAGCATGGCATTTGTATAAAGTATGTTTTTGTGGACGTGACTTCGTCGAACCTCACACCTCGGGAATGATCAAAACAGGAAAGATGCGGCAAGGTTATGAGGGGTAGCGCCCTTTAGGATGTGTGCATTTCCTTCTGGAAAAGGGTGGTATCATGGTATGGAGCCCAGATACTTACTCATGTTGAAAGCACTTTATGATTGTGTGAATTGATTGCGAGCGCTCGGTTGAAAGGTCCCAAAGGACCGGGGGATGGCATATTCGGTCAGTTGTTACTCAGTTAGGGGTAACCCGGCCTTGTGTTGGTAGAGATCCGGTTTGGTTCTCGGGAATGTCCATCCAGAGGCATTCTCATGTGGCAATGGGAAGTTCCTTGGCTTGATCATTCGTTGGAAATCCAAAGAAACAATACGAGACTTGTACGGTTTTAGTTGTATAACCTGCTATGGAATGTGGCGGTAACCTGCTATTGAACATGGTAGCTATAGTAGGCATAGTTCGGAATGTCTATGTTGGCTAAGATTTATGTTCTACTTTCGAAATGAATTTTTCCTACACTATGCACTAGTAATAATATAAAATGTTCTTTTTAATGCGTATCAAGCATCTTTGACTATCATAAGGAGAAATCTCCTCCGATTCTGCGTTTGCATTGTGTGTGTGTGTGCGGGAGGCCTTATGGTAGTCTCATTTTTTAAAGCATTGCGAATTGACTTTAAAAATATTCCTCTATTTTGATTTTAAAGATAAATAAACTGTTTTGAGTTCTCACACCAGTCACATGACTGACTCGGAGTTTATTGTTTTCCTTCCTAAACTCTGGGTGCCCACCAATTTCCACACGGGCAGTCAAGAGTTAAGGTTTATCAGGATATTCTGGATATTCTGGAGTTGCTGGAGGCAAGCTGGATGGCATGGCGTATTACTAGTTTATATAGTATTTCTTTTTCCGCTGCATTGTTTGTTGTTGTTGTTGTACACTCTGATGATATGATGTAATGAAATGTAATGTATAAAATGTAATAACTGATATAGTTCATTGTTTAAAGATTATTCATTTATCTATTATATGTTGTTCCGCTGCGAATTGTGAGATTCTGTTGTTGTTCTGTTGTTTTCTATTCCGTTCTATTTTCTTTTCTCTCTATTTTCTATCTTTCCTCTCTTCTTCTCTCTCTTTCTTTTTCTTTTCTTTTTCTTAAACCATAACATTTCGGGTTTCCGGCCTTCGATTTCTAGGCAGTCGATAAAGTGAGTATCGATGTTGAATTTTCGAAAGTCGAAAATTTCTGGGACGTTACAACTTTTGTTGTAAAGCACAAATCAGGGGTGACAAATCGTGTATCTGATGCCTTGAGCAGGAGGAATCATTTGTTGACGATGATGAAGATTGAAGTGACAGGATTTGAACTGTTGCCAGAGTTGTTTGAAGAAGATGCTTACTTTACAAAGATTTTTGAGAAAGTCAAGGATGGGAGTACTGATGAGTTTGTGTTGGTAGATGGATTCTTATTCAAGGGGAATTGATTGTGCGTACCAGATTGCAGCTTGAGAATGAAAATTGTAAAAGAGTTGCATGAAGAAGGACATGTTGGTCGGGATCGCACATTGCAATTGATTTCTCAGACTTATTATTGGCCCTCGATGAAACGGGAAGTTGAAAAGTTTGTTCGTAGATGTCATGTTTGTCAAGTTTCGAAAGGGACAGCTACAAATGCAGGTTTATATATGCCTTTAAATGTTCCTACAAAACCGTGGGTGGATGTAAGCATGGATTTTGTGTTGGGCTTACCGAGGACTCAACGGGGGAATGACTCTATATATGTTGTGGTGGACCGTTTCTCAAAGATGGTACATTTTGTTGCTTGTAAGAAGACGGCAGATGCAGTCCATGTGGCACAGTTGTTCTTTAGAGAGATCTATCGCTTGCATGGTTTATCAGAATCTATAGTTTCAGACAGGGATACCAGATTTCTAAGTCATTTTTGGCTGAGTTTGTGGAAGATGCGGGGAACGAAGCTGAAATTCAGTAGTGCTTATCATCCACAGACAGATGGACAAATTGAAGTTGTGAACAGATCCCTGGGAAATTTGTTGCGATGTCTTGTAAAGGATAATCTGAAGAGTTGGGATATAAAGTTATGTCAAGCGGAATTTTCACATAATCAAGTCGTTAATCGAAGTACTAGTATCAGTCCGTTTCAAGTTGTTTATTCCGCAATTCCAAAGGGACCGTTGGAATTATCAACAGTGCCAATTTAGAAAGGAGTTGTTAAACGAGCTTGTGATTTTGTTGACGAGTTGCAGGAGTGTCACAGAATTATTCATGAACGATTACTTGCATAAAATGAGAAGTATAAACAACTGGCAGATAAGAAGCGAAGGAGTGTAGGCTTCAAAGAAGGTGATTTGGTTTACGCAGTGTTGACAAAAGATCGTTTTCCAGTGGGAACTTACAACAAGTTGAAAGCTCGAAAATTTGGTCCAGTAGAAATTTTGAAGAAGATCAATGATAATGCATATCGATTGAAGTTGCCAGAACATATTCACACTGTAGACGTTTTCAACGTTAAGCATTTGATTCCGTACCATGGGGATAAGCTTGTTGAGGTAGAAAGAGGTGCAAATTCGAGGTCTAATTTTTGTCAACAAAGGGAGGATGATGTAGCACATACCTCCTCAACAGATCGTGAACGACCTTCCTCCGTCCTAGGTCACGAAATCAAGGGTCGCTCCTCCTCCTCCGTATGTCGTGCACGAGCTACGAGCAAATCCCTAAGTCGCGATCGGCAGCTAGGTCGCGAGCGAGCTATTGTATGTCGCTTCCCCTCTCCAGAACTACATCGCGGCAAGCATAGATTGTTCCATTCCCCTAGGTCGCAGAAAGCATAGATCGTTCCTTTCCCCTAGGTCGCGGCAAGCATAGATCGATCCTTATCTTTAGGTCGTGAGCGACCCAATGTCACAGATCCAAGGTCGCTGCCGTGCTCCTCCTTAAATCGCGAGCTGTTTCCTTTAGTTTGCGAACGAAGTTATGTTGATGAAATCCAGTAGGTCGCGAACGGGCTTCTTATGTCACTGTTTGTTTCATTTTAGGTCGCGTGTGTTGTTTTTTTTTAGGTTAGCTGGGTGTTTTGAAAATCATTATACTGTTGAGATGTATTTTCTTAAGTCGTGTATGTGTGTTATAAGCCTATAAATAGGCGGGTTGTGTCATTTGTAAAAGGTAGAATTTTTGAATAAAATTTGGTTTGTGCTTTGTGCCTCCATTAAAATTGGTAGTTGAGTGTAATCTCCTATCTCCACCTTCGGTATTTGAGTGCACTCGAATCAACGATCGTTGAAGCCAATTCACGGTATCAAGTGTGCTTGATCAACGTTTGAAGAATTGTAGATCTTCTCTCACGGTATCGTGCGCGATCAAACGTGTCGAAGATTACTAGAATTCGGTATCTTTTGAAAATCAACGGATTTGGGCATTCGGTATCTTTCAATCCATCGGTTTATATTGCTTCATCTAATCGTTCTTCGATTAGTTTGACACGAAATCTTCATTTCGTCGTCAATCATTTATTTCCGCTGCATCAATTGAGTAGCTATACTCTTAAGCTAGTCTATAGTCTTTATTTTACATTTTTACTTGCATTTGTACTTCACTCATGTCTTTTACTATGACTCTCTTAAGCTAGTCTATATTCCGTATTTTATTGCATTCTACAAACTTAAATTATTTATTTGTTGATAAGTATTTGTGGAACCTTAACAAAGAACCTTATCGATTATGTATAATATATTTCTTGTAATGACCGTAAAATTTGACCATGCTTTAGAACTAGATAATACAGTATTTTTTCTTCATTCTTTGAGTTTTTGGAGCTTTCTTTCTGCCTTCTTAAATTACATGTTTTCCTATTCAATTACTTGGTCAAGTGCTAAGAAACAACTGTTTTCATAAATCAAGTATTAATTTTTTGATAAAGTTATTGATAACTTCAAGATTCTGAAATTTTCTTGTCAGCGGGCCATTTGTTTAATATAAAGGTATAATCCTACAAGAACAAATGCAAGCAAAACAAAAGTGTAGAATATGCTAGTATATGATTTTTGTTTGATGATAATAAACATATATATATATATATTCATTTAAATGTATTTGTTGTTGTACTGTTTTATTTTACACATAATTAAATAAATATTTATATTGAATAAAATAAATAACACATAATTTGAATTCAAATAAATATTTTATTCAAATAAATATTTTATTACAATTTTGAATAGCACAAATTTGAGCTCTTACTATATATACACAATTTCAATTACATTACGATTTCGATTACATCATAAATTTCAATTTACAATGTTCACCTCACTACATATCACTCATTCACTCCTATACTATTCCAGACTGAATCCAGCATCTGAATTATCTGCAAAATAAACACTAACGTAGTAAAATTGAAAAAGAAATATTTTGCAGCGGAAAATAAAATGTATGTTTTTGAAAATAATATTTGCATCAATTATTTGGGTTGTTCATCATCGTTTCTTTTGAAGTCATCATACACGAACAACTTGTGACATGTATAGTGTATCATTGTACATGTCACAAGGCCATGCAAACTGATATACACTTGATAAAATTGTAAGGACAGGTGAGCACAAGGTCAAACCCGAGCCAAAGGTAGGTTCAACTAAGGTGCAATACGAAAAAAAATATAATGGTCAAGTTCAAGTTTCAATGACTGGAACAAGCTCAAACACACTTGAACCAAAGATGTATGCTTATGAAATGAAGACTCAACACAAGTGAACCCAGTCTAACAAACAAGTTAATCCAGATCAGACCACTCTAAAATAAATCAAATTCAAATGTATGCAGTGAACACTAGAAGGAGCATATAATTCAGTTACATATATGCAACCAAGCTGAAAATCAAATTGCATCAGAACCAGTTCAGGGATGAATGAAGACTGCAATATGTTCATGCAACCAGAGTCAATGAACCTAGACCACCGTATGTATAAAGTATCAAGTGCGGACCGTATAAAATAGAGACCTAAGCAGACATGGCAAATGGATGTATACATGAAGTTCAGTACACATGAAGAACTACTCCAGAACACAGACTCGAAGCTATAGCATGGCATGAACTCACATGAGCAACTAAACTCAACCAAAATGTATATGCATACAAACCAAACAAAGCAAATGTTCGGGCATGAACATGACTACAAGAACTGTAACAGCCCGCAAATCCGTACCCCTTGAGTCAACACTATTCTAAAACAATCAACCCAAGTTGTACAGAAATACGAACCATTTGGGTTAAAGAAGAAGAGGTAGAAGAAGAAAATAGACAACAACAACATAATCTATCCATCGTAGCGGAATAAAATATAATAGGTAATAAATACTCTTTACTCAAAACTTAAATATCTCTGTTTATATATTACATCATCAGAGTACATCAATCACAGCTCAACATCAATATCATACAAATGGATACACAACAACTCAACACAGCGGAAAATATATATATAAACAAGTACGGGAGCACGTATCATCATCTTGTTCGTCTCCTGAGCTCCACAGCATTTCCTGTATCCTATAATACTCGGTCTGACCCGAGCATTACAGTTAAATAACACCCGAGTCAGTCTGGAATACCAGCGTGAGAAAATCACACCCAATTGATTATTAAAGTTTCAAAAATCCTTAGAAAACAAAAGCATCTTGTTAGACCACGCCACAAATAAACATGTCGGGTTTTTACCTTACGATAGCTAAAACATTTTTATTGAAGTCCTATGATATTATAATAGTGTCTATAGAAAGTAAAATAGAATCTAGCTGAAATGCTTGCGTCTCACGTTTCAGCAATAGTTGGGCACAATCAAAACCGTACGGGCGCGTAGGGAAAATGGATTCCAACTAATGGCTAGGCACTGGGGTACCACCTGTCACAGTACCTGGTCTAGATCAGCGTACCAAGGAGCCACCCTAACTCCCCTGCAACACAAGACCGGAACCATCCCTTACTGGACAGTCCCGAGCAAGATCACCCCGCGGTTGGGATCAGCAACCGCCCACTAAGCCGAAATAAAGGGACATCTAGACAGGGATGACCTCACCCTCCAGTGGGGGCTACCCACGAAGCCTTACTGCATAACCCCTGATTTTCAGCCTTTCCTATTTGATGAGGCTTGAGGCTAAGCGTTATCTTTTTAGAATATATCCCTTAGAATGCCCATCGTCCACCTGACGATGTTTCGCAAGCATTCATCCATACAAGTCCGTCCCGGGTTCAAACGGAACCGAAGGTACTATTCCTACTACATCCATTTTGGAAATATCCTCAGGATTAGTAACGACTAGCCCTTGCACTTCACTGCTCCATCTTCGAATCCCAACTCGTTTCACACGAAACGTACAAACCAGATCGAAGTGGTTTTCGAGAAATAAATCTCGATTCCGGTCTCTTCGAAACGATCAGCGCATTTTTGTCCAATATTGATAGTCGGTTATTTAACTATCAATTAATATGCACAAACATCCATCAAATAATAAATAATTTCCCAAATTATTTATTTATCTCAAAAATATCTTCACAAGATATATCTTTACTTTTCAAATTCCTTTGAAAACAGTTTTCAAAACTATCTGCCTTTCTCAGAATAAATTCCCAGTATTTCTTTTCCACTGGAATCACCAAGCACAAAACTTTTGATTTTTAAATAAGTTAAAACACTTCACTTTTAAAAATATACTTTAAAACATTCAAGTTAAAATTACTTTAACATTTTGTTAATAATATATACTATAAGAATATTTGAAAAAAAGGTTACTTAATAAAATATAAAATTAGGTTTCTACTTTTTTAAAAAACAAAATACTAAGTTACTTCTTAATAATTACTGCTGAAATAGAATAAAAGAAAATACTTACTTTAGACTTTAAATATTAGAAATAATAAATTTCACAAAACTTGCTTTCTTTAAAACAACTTAAAAACATTTAATTTATATTTAAAAATTTACTTTTAAAAACATGTACTTGGCTATCCAGAGAATATTCCACTTCAATCACTTAAATCAATCTCCCCAAATAGATTTCCAATTTATTATAATTGAAATAAATTCTTTTACTTATCAGTTCATTTCCAAATTCAGTAGTTATGGATTTATTATTATCTTTTCCCATTTCTTCTTTACTCTTTCAATAATTCAAATCTTAATTCTAATAAATGTTTGTTCTTTTTAATTGATAATACTGCATTTTAAAATTCATTAACTTCCTGTTTATTCAAATTTTCCTTTCCATACTTAGGATTCGTTAATTGGAATTTTAAAGTCACTTTATTTCTTTTCCAAGTCACTCTTAAATTTATTCTATAATTACCAAAATCAAGTTTATATTTTTGGTAATTCATTATACCCAATTATATCAACCAAGCCATAGCATTCAATACTTCCACATAATTCATTAAAGAATTTCAAATAATCAGAACAGAGAATATTAAATAATTTAAATGAAAGTTGAGGGGCCCAGTTGGATCCCTCCAACCTGTTTTCCCTGCATTCACAGATGTTAGCATCACTTAAAATGCCAATTTCAAATTATATCATATTATATCACATCAATCAATTCAAGCATTCAAACAATTATTTAAATTTAATCATTTAAATTTAAATTTAAACTGAGTGAGATTAACTCACCTTTTTATTTTGTTTTGCAATCCGACCCAAACCTGCTCGTTTTCTTCCGATTTCAGACCTTGTAAAAACATTTTATATGCTTTATTAATATTTGAAATAATCGAACAACTTGTTACCAATTAAATAAGTTTAAATTTAATTTAGTTTAAACAAGTAATTAAATTTTAAACTAATTCCCTTTTGAAATCTTTTAGTAACAAAAATAATCTAAATGAGTTAGTTAAGCATTTTTATTTTATTTTTAAATGATATCTAGTAAGTTAAAATGCGTGTATATATTTTATCTTCAAAATAAACTATATAGGGTTTAAAAATCTAACTTTACATATCTATATATATACTATATATATTCATAAAAATCTTCTATTTTTACTGTAAAATATTTATTAAATTTACTACTGTACATATTTTAAAACCTAAACGGTAAGTTGAAACATAAAAAAATTCAGCAGTTAACACAAATAGAAATTTACTTACTGTAAGATTTCCTGCTATCAAATTAAATTAAAAGTTTGTTAACTTATTCGACCTTAAATTAAAATGTTTTGTTTTTTTTTTAAAAAAGTTTAATTACCTTAAGTCGTACAGGACTCACAATCACGAGCTTGCCCATCGACTGCCAGAGACGAACCCACTCCCCTTGCTCGACCTTGCCGACGCGACACTCTTGTCTCGAGATGCGTGAAGCCACAGCCTTGCGACCCAAAGCTTCGTCGTCGCGAGCCACGCGAATCCCTCGGCGCCGCCACCGCGACCTCCAACATCGAATTGTTCGATTTCACGACGCCGCGACCTCCCAGATAACCCAGGCTACTCGCGACGCCACCCATCCCCTTAGAGCTGCCGTGGGATTGATGAAGACGAGTAACACTCGGATCTGGTTTGAACAAAAAGATGCGACCCTCTCTCTTCCTTTTTTTTTGATAGATGTGAATTCGACTTTGAAAGGCTCGGCATTTTTTTCACTGAGGGATTTCAATTTAGGGGAAGATATAAGAGGAAGATAGAGTGGCGTATAAGAGAAGATTTCATTGTTAATTTAAATTCAATTAGATTATTATATGCATAAACCACTCGTACGACCCAACGGTAACTCCGAACACCGCGAAAATTGAAATCTGATAACAATAAAATATTATGGATCCAATGGAACTGGTTTCGTCGAATTCCGAGACCGCGCCTCGGAAGGCTATTTTTAAATTCAATTTAAACTATAAAATTTTAAAACTGAACAAACCACTGTAAATTTCAATTTTACAACTTCTATTATCTTTAGTATTATCGGTATAAATTTTATGAGCCTTCAAATTATTTTTAACCGGCTTAAAACTCCAGATTCAACATTTCACCCAACTTCAAATTATTTAATTCAATAATTTAATTATCAAATAAATTGTGATATTCGTAATACAAGTTAGAATTACTCCTTTGAATATTTACAATCAATTAAATATTTCAATTTTAAATGCTCGAAAATTCCGGGTCGTCACAAGAACACAAACAAGGTCAGCAGCATCTGGACTCAAATGTACAACTTCAAGTCCACAACAGACCAGTACAACATGACAACCGGATTTCCAGTAAACCAAGCAAGTCATAGAATGCAAAGCACTTGAATAAAAAGTGCATATGCAAAAATTTATCAAACATGAACAAAGAAATGCAACACATACAACAAGGGTTCAAACTAGTACCAGACTTCAAATGCTCACAACAACTAGCTTCAGGAATACAAAACAACAATATGCACAAGGACAGCAAGGCACCAAAGCAATCACACATATATACATAGATATATGTATGTATATGTGTATGAAGACCATAATGTATCAATGAAATGTGCAAAACACCAGTTCAACTAGACTCCAAAAATAATACACTTGACTGTCACATGAAAACCACATATACACATGTATACATATATGCATATATATATGTATACACATATATTGTTTTAGAGAATCAGACTGCACATGTACAAAGTTCTCATGCAAATCGAAGAACATAGGTTGTAGAAGTAGTTGTAATTGCATTGAGGGACAAAAGCATACGAGCATACAATTTGAATTTCTATTCCAATTGAAGCGGCACCTTCATTTCATCACTAACCCTAATTCCAGATTGAAATGGCATGGAACCATAAGCAAAAAAAGGGAAACATTTTTTTCAGTAGGCCGAATAAGTTTACTTCCTTTTATTATTTATTTGGGCTAAATAAGTTTGATTGGGGTTGTTTATTTATTTTTAGTTGTTGTGTTTCTTTTTTAATTCTTATTTAAATTACACTCTAGTTTAACTAAGCTTAGAACTACGGTTTTGTAGTTCGAGAATTCGCAACTCAGTGGCTGAGTTGTGGTAGGGTTTTGAGCGTAGAGTTAGATTAGTCATTAGCGGGTGTCGCAGGTTTACGTATGTAAGTGTCAGACTACTTAATTTCTAGTATAAACCTTGGAGGCAGCACGTAGGCAAGGTTTTGCCGAAGCTGGTTAAATCTGTGTTGTTTTATTTCTATTTTTATTATTTTGCTATTATCTGTGTTGTAATTATTTTATATATTTCCACATTAATTTATTATTAATAATATCACCCTATTCACCCTCCCTCTAGGGCGAAATCGATCATATAAGTAGTATCAGAGCTAGAAACAAAAACCAATTTTTATTTTAAAATTTTGATTTTTCAGAAACCAATTTTTGTTTTAAAAATTTGATTTTTTAAATTGCTTCTTTTAATAATGTTTTTGCTGAGGATCAGTTTATAATTAGACCACCTATGTTCAATGGTGAATATGCTTACTGGAAAAATAGAATTAAAATTTTTGTGAAAAACATTTATGCTTGGAATATTGTTGAGACGGGATATAGGACACCAACTATAGTGGTAGATAATCAAGAAATTGAAAAGCCAGTGGATCAATGGACATAACTTGAAAATAAACTACAAAATGCTAATGCTAAAGCTATGAATTATATTATTTGTTCATTAAATCAAATTGAATTTAATCGTGTCTCACATTGTCTAACTGCGCAGGAAATTTGGCGCACACTTGAAGTGACTCACGAAGGAGCCTCTCAAGTCAAATAAACTAGCCTTGCCATGCTTAGTAGCGAATACGAGAACTTCACAATGGCCAAGGATGAAAATTTCAAAGAGATGTATGGAAGACTATCTAATCTCGTCTACAAATAAAAAGCTCTCGGAAAACCATACACAAAATTGAAAATAGTCCGAAAAATCCTTAGAGTCCTTCCACGAAATTTTGAAGCGAAAGTTACTGCCATTCAAGAATCAAAAGATTTGAAACAAGTTAAAGTTGAAGAACTCATTGAAAATATCACTACTTATGAGCTAGAAATGAAATTCAAGGAAGAACGTGAAGGAGGTGATACTCTAAATAAATCAATAGCTCTCAAAGGAACAACAGAAAGTGATGATGATGATGATAGAGCAACTGAGTTGGCAGTGGTAATAAAGATATTCAACATGTGGAACCACAAATATGGAAATCCAGCTCTAAATCAACAATTGAAAAGAAGAATAGTCAAAGTACTAGACCACCCCAAAGAGTAGGAGATTATTTGTCACAAGTGCAATAAACCTGGTCACATCAAGCCCAATTGTCCTCACAATTGACTCAGCCAAGGAAAGAAACCGAAATGGAGAAGTTTTGCAGCTACTTAGGATGAAACTGATGAAGCTGATAAAAGCACTGGCAGTGAGAGTGAAAAAAGAAAATTTGTGTCTTCGAGGAGAAATAATTGATAGTAATGATGACGAGCCATGCGAGGTATCAAAACATACTCATTCGAAATTACTTATATATTTTCATGAAGTAAATGGCTGTTTTGAAAGTCTAAGGGAGGATTACGCTAAAATTGAATCATAAAGAAATAGTTTGATAGAATTAAATAAACAGCTTGATCAATTGGTTAAAAACTATCGACACAAGAGCCCTAAGCGTGATAAGTGTCCATCACTTGAAGAAGAAATTGAAAAATCAAAAAATTAAATTAAATCACTTGAAAATGAAATTCTGATTTTGAAAGAAAGTGAAAATACTAAGAGTGAAAATTCTACTAAAAAGTGCACTCAATTATTGAATGAAAATGAATCTCTCCGAACACAAGTCCAACAATTGTCTACAACTTTAGAAAAATTTTCCAAAGGAGAACGATCACTAAATATGTTATTAGGGAAACAAACAGTCAATATTGTTCGACAAGGACTTGGGTGCACTCAATCTGAAAGTGTTAGAAGTAAAATTAACCGTGTCAATTCCCAGTGCACAATTTGTATAAAAATTGGACACAATCAAAACAATTATTGGTGAGGCCCAAACACGTGAAAACCATACCAATTTTGGTTCCTAAAGGCACAAATGAAAATTCTCTTAAAGTCAAACAATTCTGGGTGCCAAAAGGAACAAATATAAATTGTCTTGGGTGTACACAAACATATTTTTCTAAATCTTTTGTCACTAACAACCATGGACCTATAAAAACAAATAGGTCGCAAAAATATTTTCTCGTATGGGTGTGGTGGCAGGCTAAGGAACAACAAAAGTGTTAACCGGATTCTGGCTTTTCCATGCACACGACGGGCGACAAATCAAAGTTCCTTAGCCTAGTACAAAGG
Source organism: Allium cepa (assembly GCA_030765085.1). NCBI lineage: Eukaryota > Viridiplantae > Streptophyta > Magnoliopsida > Asparagales > Amaryllidaceae > Allium > Allium cepa. Next base: position 162,975,802 of record CM060939.1, read on the forward strand.
TGGCAAAATCACAATGGGTATCAGCGAAAAATTATCGGTAAAGGTAAAATAGGTAACGATGTATTTATCTTGAACGATATATTATATGTTGAAAATTTGCCCCATAATCTGTTTTAAGTCAGCCAATTATGTGATAAGGAAATGAATGTTGATTTTGATTCTGACTTATTGGCCAATTATTTTTTTATGCCGAGAACACTATAAGTACCACTAAAGTCTCTGATCTAGTTCATATAGATTCGTTTGGAATAACGATATTGAAAGTTTAGATGGTAGGAGATAGTGTCTTGTGTTGGTTGATGATTACTCTAGGTACACGTGGATATATTTGCTTATCTTACTGCTTCTGGAACGACACTAGGTTCACTAGTTGTTTATTTGCACGGTTTCAATTCAAATCCAAAAGATTTTCATTCAAAAAGCTGTAAAAAGGATTTTAAGGTATTTGTTGCACACTCCACGATTTGGTCTATGGTATCCAACTTATGATAACCTTGTTTCAAAAAAAAATTCAGATGCAGATTATGCTGTTGTCTAGTTGATAGAAAAAGTACCGGTGAAACGTGTTTTATGTCGAGACAGTCATTAGTTACGTCATTTTCAAAGAAAATATCTGCATATTTTTTATTTCAATTGATTTTCAATTAACAGACATTCTTTTTAAAAAAAAACCTTCCAGAAAATAGTTCTTGTTGACTTTGTTTCAGATTAGACATTTCAGAAAATTTAATTTTATAATTATTTTTGGATTTGATCTTAAATGACTACATTAACTAATCTAACTCCTTGCTGTTTATTGAAAAGACAAATGGTGATTGAAAAAGTGGTGAGTATTGATATTAATCATATATTATGACTTGAAACAGTATATTTAGTAAATTTCTTTAAAAATTTAAACAAGATTTATGATAACTTTTATTGGTAAATATTTTATGACCATCTCTGTTTCTATCATATTTCTAACAATCATCACTCATTTAAAATCCAATATAATATGTCAAAACGTGGTATTTTAAACCGAAAATTATTTGTTTTTATTTTATTTTATTTTAGCAATAAAAGCATCCAAATTATTCACTCTCGTTTAAAAGTCCCCATGGTTATGCATGGATGAATTACTTGGAATATTTGTTTATGTGCTTTCATGCTCATTTAAAAGTCCTCGCGGTTATGCATGTATGGAACACATATCAAAATTGATTATTAAATAAACAAGTTGATTCTAATCCCATTTAAAAGTCCTTACGGCTATGCATGGTTTGAAGATGCTTGAAATTCATTTTTTTTTTATTAATTGGGAATACTACTAATCTCATTTAAAAGTCCTAAGATTATGCATGGTTAGTAAATATTCAAATTCCTAATATAAATATACCACAAATAGACACAATTATATGGTTTTATATGTCGATATCATCCCTATCACTCTAAAGTGGAATATGCGCCTAACAATGTATTTATGATTTTTGTTTGATTTTTTATTGAAATTTAATATTTATACTTGATTGGGCATTGATGTTGTATTAATATCTATCACTTTATCTCTATTTTTCTAATACTATTACTATTTTGCTGATAATAAAAGGGGGAGAGAAAAGTTAAGATTTTGAAAAATAAAGGTCAAATATTTTATTTTTTTATTTACATATTCCCATCTTGGTTAATTTGCATATTTTTATTTATTTTCATACATATATAAAGGGAGAGTCTTGTTGTAGAGAGGGAGCATTCAAATAGGGGGAGCAAATTGAATGATCAAATACATTTAGTAGAGTCAAAATCTTAATATATGTTTGTTATCATCACAATGGGGAGATTGTAGAATATGCTAGTATATGATTTTTGTTTGATGATAATAAACATATATATATATATATATATATATTCATTTAAATGTATTTTTTATTGTACTGTTTTAGTTTTCATATAATTAAATAAATACTTAATGAATAAAATAAATAACACAGAAATTAAATTCAAACAAATATTTTACAATTTTGAGTACTACAAATTTGAGCTTTCACTATATATACACAATTTCAATTACATTACAATTTCGATTACATCACAAATTTCAAGTTACAATGTTCACCTCATTACATATCACTCATTCACTCGTATTCTATTTCAAGTTGAATCCAGCATCTGAATTATCTATAAAATAAACACTTACGGAGTATAATTGAAAAAGAAATATTTTTGCATGGAAAATAAATGTGTGTTTTGAAAATATTATTTTCCTCGGTTATTTAGGTTGTTTGTCATCATTTCTTTTGAATTCGTCATACAAGAACAACTTGTGGCATGCACAGTGTATCACTGTACATGCCACAGGCCGTGCACACCGATATATACTTGATAGAATTGCAGGGACAAGTGAGCACAAGAGCTAAAGCTGGGTTTAACTCATGTGCAGTACGAAAAACAAAAATAGAATGGCTAAGTACAAGTTTCAATGACTGGAACAAGCTCGAACACAATTGAGCCAAAGATGTATGCATATGAAATGAAGACTCAATACAAGTGAACCCAGTCCAACAAACAAGTTCATCTAGATCAGACCACTCCAAAATAAATCAAATTCAAATGTATGCAGTGAACAACAAAAGAAGCATACAAACTTAGTTACATATATGCAACCAAGCTGAAAATCAAATTGCATCAAACCAGTTTAGGCATGAATGAAGACTGCAATATGTTCATGCAACCAGAGTCAATGAACCCTGACCACCATATGTACAAAGTATCAAGTGCGGACCACATAAAACAGAGACTCGAGCAGACATAGCAAATGGATGTACACATGAAGTTCAGTACACATGAAATATTGCTCCAAACAGTATGCACAAACTCGAAGCTACAACATGGCATGAACTCACAAATGCAACTAAACTCAACCAAAATGTATATGCATATAAACCAAACAAAGGAAATGTTCAGGCATGAACATGACTACAAGAACACAAACAAGGTCACCAGCATCTGGACTCAAATGTACAACTTCAAGTCCACAGCAGGCCAGTACGACATGACAACCAGATTTCCAATGAACCAAACAAGTCAGAGAATGCAAAGCACTTGAATAAAAAGTGCATATGCAAAAATGTATCAGACTAGAACAAAGAAATGCAACACATACAACAAGGGTCCAAACTAGTACCAGAATTCAAATGCTCACAACAACAACAACAAGAAGCTTCAGGAATACAAAACAACAATATGCACAAGGACAGCAAGGCACCAAAGCAATCACACATATATACATAGGTATATGTATGTATCTATGTACAAAGACCATAATGCATCAATGAAATGTGCAGAACACGAGTTCAACTAGACTCCAAAAATACTACACCAGACCGTCACATGAAATACACATATACACATGTATACATATACGTATACACATGTATACATACATGTATACACATATATTGTTTCAAAGAATCAGACTGCACATGTACAAAGTTCTCATGCAACGAATAATGGTAACTGGAGTTAGTCTATAACAAGGCCATTCAAACTCGAGGCAAGAACAAGACAATGTGAATGCAAATGGAATACAAAGCTACTGGAACGAAACATGTACAATGCTACCAGGAAATAACGCACATATATGTACAACAAATGGTAAAAACTGACGGTGAACTAGCAATTCGATGAAAGTCAAGAAATGTTCAAGCCATGGGTCATACATTTTCAATCAGAGGTCATTTAAGCAATTGTGATGTCTCATAAATTTAGACAATATTTATTTAATAATTTCCATTAATAATTATTTTAAAATGTATAATACTGATTTAATAATCTAATTTAACAGGATTTATCTCTAATAATTGTTGAATTTGATAAATGTTATCTTTTCAAAATCTGTAATGATAATAATTTAATTTGGAAATTTTATTCTTTTCAAAGTTAAAAATATTTAAATGATAAAATTTATCTTTCTAAGCTAATTAAGAAGATTTTATATTTATAATGTATATATATGTGTATACATTGTAAATAGGGAGTTTGATTTTAGTTTGAATTAAAAAGAAATGTTTTCAAATTTATATTTATATATGTATGTATATCGTAAATTGGAAAACTTGATTGGATTTAATATAGAAAATTTTCAATAGCTTATTTTAAAAATATATCAATGAACTAAGCATAGTTTATAATTAATAAAATAATTTGTATACGAAAACATTAAAGGCTATTTGAAATAAACATGAGAACATGTTAAAATAGATAAGGAGTTAATTTAATAACGAAATTCAACACTTGTAAAATATAATTAAAATTTTAATAAGGAGATAAACACAAAATCTCTTGTTTACATTTGTTAAGCATTTAAACCATGCAAATTACACTTGGAATCATTCTAAAAACTTAAAGCAACAAGTGGCATTGATTTGGTTATTTTTGAAACATTCAAAATAAATGTAATAAGAAAAAAAATTGACAAAATTATTTGTGTTTAAACTTTTTCCTTCATCTCTTCTAAAAACAAAACTGAAAATCAAATTTTTATAAGAAAATTCAAAACCATATTTTAAAAAGAGAGTTTCAAAGCCAAGTTCAAAATCAAAATCTGTTCAAAATCTGCAAAACAAGTTCAATTGCAAATCTGAATTCAAAAATCTGTAAAGCAAGGCCTGTAATCAACATCGCTGCAAGGATCTCTGGATCTATAGCAAGTAGTTTCAACTAAAGTTTCCAGTAACAAGATTTCAAAGAATAAAAGCAATCAAGTCTTTAAGTTTCAACTGTTCAAGCTCTGTTCAACTAGTTCCTAGGTGAGTAAACATCATTTTAAGAACAGATTAAAAAGTTATGATCATAACCTGATGCTTATAATGGATTGTGTGTGATTATGGTTGCTTATATTTATGGGTATGAATGCACGTGTATGTGTGTGTGTGTGTGTGTGTGTATAAATGGATGCATGGTTGGAAATGATGATTATCTCTCTGTTTAAAACTTTGGTAAATAAATACTGAACTTAAAACTAGTTTTGAAAATCTGTAAATATGTTTATATATCGGTGATGAATTTTTAAAAGGAAAAATATGGTTTATATAATGTTATACATGAGAATGTATATGTGTATTTGTCTGTTCAAAATTGTGTATGTAAAAAAATGTTCTCTGTTTATTTACATGCTCCTAAATTTAAAGAAAAAAATTCTTGTCTCCTTAGATATTTGATGATAGGCTAAAATTTGTAAACAGAAAATGTTTGTAAGTGTATAAACTAAAATTTAAAATAGATTCATATATATATATATATATATATATATATGAACTGTTTATTTATAAATGTATGAATTTACGGGTCTAATCAAATTATAGGCAAAAATAAATTGTCAGTGATTGATGAATCGATTATATAACCTGATTCTAATTTGTAATTCATGAATTTAGAGATAAGAATTGTGATTTTTAGATTAGAAATGGATGAGGTATTATGAGATAATGGGTTTCGACATTTTTGTCGATTTCTGGTGAACGGCGTCGAAGTTTGTGGTGAGGTTTGGTCTGGAGGAGGCCGGAGTGTCGTGGATCAAGGGAAAATTGGTGAAGGATTTTTCTGATGGCCGAGGTTGGTGATCGAATGTGATTTAGGGTTCGATAGCCTGTTTGGGATGTCGGGGTAATCGTGGTGATCTCAGCGAAAATGGAGCTTTGGGCTCAATCGCGATGGTTGCAATCGTGACGTGATGGTGTGAGGCTACTATGTAAGAAAGGCTGTGGATTCCGGTCACCTAGATCGTCGGCGATGGGTGGTTCTTTGTTTCGAGTTGAGGTTCCAGTTGGGGTTGAAGCACTCGATTTTGATTCGAGAAAGAACAGTGGCATCTGGTTGATGGGAAGGCTTCGCAAAGTCATCGATGATGTGTGGGAGGCTTCGCAGTTGGTCAGCGTCGAGGGGTTCGCCGTGCATCGTGCACACGTGCACATCAGGTTTTGATGGGTTGAAGTTGTTGGGCGAATTTTCACCCAGAAGATCTCAAGACCAAGAAGCCACAGTTTCGCTCGGGTTCACAATCTCCACTTCATTCAGCACGACCAATCACCTTCCCATTCGGCCTTGACACATTCGGCCTCCACTTCGTTCGGCCCCCACCACATTCGGCATCCTTTATACCACCGGTCCAAGCACACGACACCGAACCAGATGATGCCGAACCAGCCTCTCCAATACACTGCCGAACCAGATGATGCCGGACCAATCGCCACCGGTCCAAGCACACGACACCGAACCAGATGATGCCGAACCAGCCTCTCCAATACACTGCCGAACCAGATGATGCCGGACCAATCGCCACCGGTCCAAGCCACAACCGAACCACCTTTACAACCGAACCACCATGACCAAACCAATCTCCAAGCACGGCCGAATGAAGCCTCGCCGAACCAGAAGTGCCAGGCCAAATTGCTCCAGCCCGGGCCCACCAGCAGCTATATACATCCAAGACCCCTACCCCCAACCTCACTCTATAAATAGAGGGGCAGGGGTACAACAATGGCAGACAAGTTTGAGAGCTCAAGCAAGGAAGGAACTTTCAAACTACTTTCATACACTCGTATACAACGCATTGTACTTGTAATCTGGAAGAAGAAAGATAATAACATATAAAGTGGACGTAGGCACATTCTGGCCGAACCACTATAAATCTGCGTGTCTTTTACATTTCAGCCCTTACTTTTCTCATATTTACATACTCATCTAAAATCATTGAAAATCACACATACTCAACTAAAATAATACGACTTGGAGGTGTTTGTCCATTTTTTGTGCAAACATTTTTGGTGCTTTCATTGAGAGCTGAACTCAAACTTCATCTTCTCCCACTCAACCTTTTTCCTAACGACATCACTCGTTGCTTAGAAATCATGCCTTCCAAACAGAGAAGGGATGTTAACAAAGGAAAGAACATCGCAACTAGCAGCCTTCCAGATCCAGCAATCACAGATCAGCCCACTTCAACAGCAGTACCAGATGAAAATCAGGAAAATCCAACTGGTCCCGCAACGGAACAACCAATCACTAGGGCAGATCTGGACAGGGTTGTGGCTGAAGTAACTAACCGCTTCACATCCCAACAAGAAACTTTGGTGGACCAACTCATGACACGCTTAAGGGACGCTGAAGAGTCCAACCGCAACACTGAATCATGGGGTGAATCCCAATCCGGAGGATCCCGGAGGCAACAAAGGTCTTCACTCTTCGAACAAGCTATCAACAGAAAAAACAATGATAGGGGCCGCGCCCGGACTCAGCCCGAATTCCGACTCGAGGAAGCCCTTGGAACCGAACCTAGCGGGGGAGGCACCAGGCGAGGGTCGGATGTAGCTGAGCCAGTCATGCCACCTAATCATAGAAACCCCGCTGAACGGAGCCGAGCTAGAACCCAGCCCGAAGTTGACCCCATGGATGTGCTCGAAACAGAACCCCACAGGGGAAGATCAAGGCAGGGGGCAACTGTAGCTGGTCCTAGCGTGCATCCAAGCAGCCAAAGACAACCACTAGATAATGCTAGAGGTGATAGACTGTACCATCCCTACAGGTCATCTGGACGAGATAGATCCCGCAGGGAAGAACCGAGCTCATTTTTGTCCGCTCCAAGTTCTGACGAGCGGATGGCACGATTATTCAGAGAATGTGTCCAACGGGAGCAAAGGGACCGGGGAATAGGCGCTAGGGTCACCAGTCCCTTTACCCGAAATATCGAAACTGCCATCACTCCCCGGGAATGGAAAATGCCAACCATGGAACCTTACAAAGGAACTTCCGACCCCATCGTACACCTGCAGAGATACACCCAGCATATGCTCATGAGTGGAGCAACAGAAGGAGTATTATGTAAATGCTTTCCGCTATTCCTATCAGATCTAGCTACCTCCTGGTTCTGCCATCTACCCCAAGGATCCATCAACTCATGGGAGATGTTAAAAGAAAGGTTTATTAGCCAGTTCCGCATCCATGTGGAACAACCCAGGGATGCTTATTCTCTATCCAATGTCAAACAGAAAACCGGAGAGACGCTACAACAATATCTAACACGGTTCAACGCCGCAGCGGCAGCAGTTCAAGATGCCGATGAAAAACTCACTCTAATGGCCCTCTGTAGTGGTGTGCATCCAGACACCAAGTTTGCCAGAAGATTAACTAAGGAAAAACCAGTTACCTTGCCTGATTTCTTCCATGAAGCTGGAAAGTATATGAGACTTGAAGACGCTGCTACGGAGAGGCAGCCAGGGCAACAAGGCAAGATAATTCAGGACAAGGTTCCCACTGCAGCTAAGGACGCTCGAAGAAATGAATCTAGAGACAATGCTGGGGGCAGAAAGGGTGAGAAGCGTCAATATCGACCAGGGCCAAGATTTGACTCCTACACTCCTTTGAATGAAACAATCGAAAACATCTACCTAGCCACTCAGGGCGAACTCGGATACAAGCGCCCCCCGCACAAGAAAGAATCAGATAACGCACTCAAGTCCGGAAAGTTCTGTCGCTTCCACGAATCCCACGGACATGACACCAATGAATGCCACCATCTTCGGGACTTGATCGAAGAACACATTAGAAGAAGAAGACTGGAACGTTATGTGAAAAGTCAGAACAGGACTCCAACTCCTGCCAATGAGAACTCAAAGCAACCCCTCCCAGAAGTAGGCGGAGGGAGTCGCAACAATCACAACACCAGTGGCTCTAGTCAAGAGAAGATAGTAGTCCTTACCATCTCAGGAGGACCACATATTGCCGACAGAAGTTGGGCAGAGATGGAAAGGTACGGCAAGTCGCTTAGAAATACCGAAGGATACGTTAACTCCGTCACAGAAGAACGCCAACCGAAACGAAAAGAGAGCGACGACATCATATTCAGTAGACGCGATTTGGAAGGAAGACAGTACCCACATATGGATCCTATGGTCATCTCTGCCTGGTTCGGCCCTGCTAAAGTTTTTCGGATTCTAATAGACACGGGAAGCTCCGTAAACATCTTGTTCAAACATGCTTTCGACAAAATGAAGTTATCAATGAAGGATGTGTCTCCCTGCGACAAACCACTGCACGGTTTCACTGGAGATGCAAAAATGCCCCTCGGGCAACTTGACCTCTTCGTCGAAATAGGAAGTCATCCCCGCTCCGTGGTGCGAAAACAAACGTTCGTGCTAATAGAGAACCACTCGGCTTACAACGCCTTCTTGGGGAGACCAGCCTTGTCTGACTTCCAAATTGTCCTAGCCCCCTGGTGCCTGAAGATGAAATTCCCGACAGACAACGGAATAGGAGAAGTAGAAGGAGATCAAGACGCTGCCCGAGACTGCTATGTAACTGAGCTTCGCAACAACCGCAGAAAGAATAAAGGAAAAGATGCAGAGACTACTCTCTGCATGAAAAGCTTGGAGGCATAGCAACTAAAGAAAGCCCCTCCTCTTCGATACACAAGCGATCCCTTCAATGAACTAGACCCCCGGGATAAAGAGGAGGAGGCTACCGCCGAGCCTGCAGAGGCTATGGAATTCGTATCTGTAGATAAGCATGATTCAAGTAGACTATTAAAAATCGGATCTCAGCTGAAAACGGAATTGAAGGATCGACTCATTGACTTTCTCCGCCACAACTTAGATGTATTTGCGTGGACCCATGCCGATATGACAGGAATCTCCCCAGACGTAGCATGCCACATGTTGAACATCGATCCCACCAAGGTACCAGTAAAGCAGAAAAAGAGGAGCATGGGAGCAGAGCGATCAGCAGCCCTTGATGAGGAAGTAAAAAATCTACTTGCTAATGACTTCATACGGGAAGCCATCTACCCAGAATGGATCGCTAACCCAGTGCTAGTAAAAAAGGCCAATGGAAAGTGGCGAACATGTATTGACTTCTCCAATCTGAATGACGCTTGCCCGAAAGACTGCTTCCCACTTCCCCGAATTGACCAACTCGTGGACAGCACAGCTGGGCACGAACTCCTATCTTTTATGGATGCATACTCCGGATATAACCAGATCCCCATGCACGCTCCCGATCAGGACCACACTAGCTTCATCACCGACCGCGGATTATATTGTTACAAAGTCATGCCTTTTGGACTCAAAAATGCTGGAGCTACCTATCAACGCCTCGTCAACAAAATGTTCGCAGAACTGATAGGACGTACTATGGAAGTATATGTGGATGACATGTTGGTGAAGTCCAGGAAAGCCAACGACCATGTAAGCCATCTGGACGATATGTTTCGGGTACTTCGCCGATATGGAATGAAGCTGAATCCTCTAAAGTGCTCCTTCGGAGTATCATCGGGAAAATTCTTAGGATTCATCGTCCACGCCAGAGGAATCGAAGCAAACCCTGAACAAATCCGAGCTTTAAAAGAAATAAGGATACCTTCCACTCGAAAAGAAATGCAGAGCCTAAACGGAAAGGTGGCCGCCCTAAGCAGATTCATTTCCAAGGCGACTGACAAGTGTGTCCCTTTCTTCGAAGCACTCAAGAAAGACAAAGGGAGGTTCGAGTGGACCGACGAATGCTTAAAAGCCTTCCTCAACCTAATCGAACACCTTCAGAGACCACCAGTACTCTCAACTCCAAATGAAGGTGAAGTGTTATACCTATACCTCGCTGTATCATCTCATGCTCTAAGCGCCGCCTTGGTAAGAGAAGAAGACCGCACACAACGTCCGGTTTACTTTGTAAGCAAGAGATTTACGGGGGCAGAAGCCAGATATCCTAAACTTGAAAAGTTAGCATATTGTTTATTGATCGCGTCACGGAAACTGCGACACTACTTCCAGTCTCACTCCATCAGGGTTCTAACCGATCAACCACTAAGACAAGTGCTCCATCGTCCTGACACTTCTGGGCGACTCCTCAAATGGTGCATCGAACTAAGTCAGTATGATATCACCTACCATCCCCGCACCGCTATCAAAGGACAAGCCATGGCTGATTTCATTGCCGAATTCACTACCAACGAAGGCAAGGAACAATCCGAAGTAGCAAAGAACATCAAGTGGAACCTCTTTGTAGACGGAGCATCGAACGAACAAGGCTCGGGGGCAGGTATTGTGATCGTCACCCCCAGGGGAAGAAAGTTGTACTATGCATTAAGATTGGAGTTCACGGCCACTAACAACGATGCTGAATATGAAGCAGTAATAGCGGGATTGGAACTGGCCCTAGAAATTGGGATCAATTCCTTATGTATTCATAGTGATTCTCAGCTTATCGTAAACCAGGTACTAGGAGAATTCCAGACTCGAGGAGAACGGCTCACAGCATACCTAGAGAAAACCAGACTGCTGCTCGATCGATTGGACCATTATCTAATCAAACACATTCCTCGAGAAGAAAACCAAGAGGCAGATGAACTTGCAAAGCAAGCTAGTATGAAGGACAGCACCATTCCCGGAGCACTAGTAATCTCAAGGCAGCTAGCCCCAAGTTTCGAACAAGTAAATCTGATAACTGCAATCGAAGAAGGAACCTGGATGACTCCTATCCGGAAATATTTGCAAGATGGCATACTACCCGACAGGCGTGACGAAGCCAAGAAGATCTTGAGAAAAGTTCCCCACTACACAATACAAGAAGGCGTCCTCTACCGGCGTGGCTTCTCTAGCCCCTTATTAAGATGCGTCGCCGGAAGGGAAGCCAAGGAGATATTAACAAACATCCATCAGGGAGGATGCGGAGATCACACTGGAGGACAGACTTTGGCAAGAAAGATACTCCGATATGGATATTACTGGCCCACACTAAACAAAGATACCCTGGACTTCGTTAAGAAATGCGACAGATGTCAGAAGTTCGCCAAGATCCCTCGACTGCCCACAAACGAAATTACTCAAATGACCAGCCCTTGGCCCTTTGCTGTATGGGGAATTGACTTAATTGGCGAACTGCCGACGGGCCGAGGCGGAGCCAAATATGCTATAGTGGCAGTCGATTATTTCACCAAATGGGTGGAAGCGGAACCTTTAAATAAAATATCTTCAGCAAAAATTATTAACTTCTTGATCAAAAACATTCTGTGCAGGTATGGAGTCCCCCTCAAGATCGTATCAGACAACGGACTCCAATTTGACAGCGAAGAATTTGCCGACTGGTGCCAAGAGCATGGAATTCATAAAAGCTTCTCATCAGTAGCTTACCCTCAGGCAAACGGACAAGTTGAAGCTGTCAACAAAATTCTCAAAACCCTAATCAAGAAGAAACTTGAAAGGCGCTTGGGTGGACGAACTTCCTACGGCACTATGGGCATACCGCACATCTTTCAGAACATCAACGGGACATACTCCTTTCTCTTTGGCATATGGGTCGGAGGCAATGCTCCCAGTTGAGACTATTGTGCCTTCCCACCGTAGGATCCACTACAACCCAGAAGAAAACGAAGAACTCCTCCTCATGTCTTTGGAACTGATTGAGGAAAGGAGAAACGATGCAGCACTCAAAGCAGCAGCTCACAAACAAAAAGTGGCAGCACTATACAATTCCAAAGTCAAGCATCGCAGCTTACAAGAAGGAGATCTTGTCCTCAGGCGAATCTTTCCGCGCCCCGGGGCACTGGACCCCATCTGGGACGGACCATATGTAATTCACAAAGATCTCCACAACGGAGCTTACATTTTGTCAACAGTGGACGGAGAGGTGTTCCAGAGGGCATGGAACATCCGACACCTCCGTCGATACTTTTCTTAATTTGTACTGCCCATATGAAGTGAATTAACAAAGAGAACCAGTGGACGTAGGCATTTTCGTGCCGAACCACTTTAAAAAATCTTGTCTCTTTTTAACTTGTTCCTTTATGTCTTGGCTACTTGTTAAGTTTTATCCCTTTCTGTTGAACAAAATCCTATGGCATCTCCACTCAAGACGCACCGCGGCCTCATCTAGACTAGGCCTAACAGGTACGCCACGATTCTATGCACTCGCCAATGAGACTCTTTCGCTCCAGCATCCCTCTGCTGCGGGTTAACTCATTGCGCGCCTGCCCTCAAAGCCAACTGTAATGAGCCGATTATAAGTCATCATAAAGGCCGACTATAGCCGATGGCAGCTCATTACGGCGTTCGGCTCGTCGGTAACCGTGAACCTACTTTAAGCCCCAACATAAGGTGTGGCCAGCCAGGGGTAGTTCACGGCCAACGGCACCCACGCTAGCCGGCCACGGTAAATCGAATAATACCCACGATTACGGACCATAACGGTTCGGGTAGTTACCGTGCGCGATCTCGGCTCCGATGTGTCTTAAGTGCGGCTGTGGTAAAAAAGAAAACTCCCCGCGGAGGCGTAAGATGGGTGACAAATGTCTCCAAGACCCACAGCTAGGGAAAGTGACTACAAAACCCGTTTGCCACGAACTTAAGCACATCGACGGCCTTCCGTGACTGGAAGTTTTACTTTTACTATATTTCCATTTCATTTAAATATTTTTCTCCTATCCTGTATAACAAACTCTAAAGTACAGGAAACCAAATAGGAAGCATTCACTCATGAGGCTCTAAGCCCGCATGCTGGGTAGCAGGGCGCTCTGCTATACCCGTGAACAGTTACACAAGACACTCAAAGCTACCGCCTGCGAATAAAACATAAAGGGCGGTACTCTCTTCTCTTGTACATAAATGCGTAACTATAACTTATTCATACACTGACATTGCAAAACGTGAAATTATATTTCAAGCAAAAACTTAACATCAAACACAAGTGGAATCACAGGCATATACATAATTATACTTCTCACACAGCACATAAAGATAGCGACAACATTTGAACATGACAAAATCAGCTTATATTATAAGATCACACGAAGTTATTCTTTGCAAATAATTTTATTACAGTTGCATATCAGAGACTAACATGAACAGTGATAAAAAAGAAACAAAAAGATGGCAGATGCATCCACACTCCATCACCAACTCCCCCAGCCTACTTAGCCGCAGGATCGGAGCCCCCAGCATGTGGATCTGAAGTCCCACCTGTCCAGATCAGAAGAGGAATTCATTAAACGAACGATCAAGTTATGAAAACACGAAAAGAAAAGAAAGGGAAAAGAATAACTCACCAGCATCCGCCGCTTGATCCTCATCATCCAACTGCACGCCCGCTTCCTCTGCAGCGAGTAGCCGCATCCCCTCCTTCACCGCCGCTTGCTCCTCCTTTGAGAACTGAGCAGTAACCGCACTCAAGTTGAAAGCCTCTCCGCCTTCCTTACCCGCATTCACCCTGGCCTCCTCTAAAGCCTGGAGATACACCTTGGCCATGACCCGAGGGTAATCGTCCATCCAAGACAAGCCGCCCTCCTTCCAAGTGTGGAAGTACATATCCTGCAACATCTCATCCATCATCCCCTCGTTTTCCTCAAACTCCCTCACCCGGGCCTCGGAAGCTTGCAGCTTGGCAACGGCGGCATCCCTCTCTGATTGGTACCTTAAGCAGTCAGCCTGGAACTTCCTCCTCATTTCCTCCTCCTTCAACTTGAGGGACCTCCTCATCTCCTCCATCTCCTCCTTCAACTCGGCCTGGGCCATCTCCGCAGCCTCGAGCCTCCCGGACAACTCCTCTACCCGCTCGAGATCCGCATTTCGAACCTCATCCACCGTTGTAATAGCCATGTTAATCCGCTCCCTGCAGGTGACCTCCATTTTCCGTAACTCCGCCCTACTTGCCTTCTCCATGGTCTCTTTCAGACGCTGGGAAGCTTCCTCATGCTGGGAGATCTGGATGGCTTGGTCGGCAAGCTGCTTGGCCTGATCGGCAACCTTTAGCCTTAACCGAATGTTAGCACTCCCAATCTCCTCCCCGGCCTTGACCAATCGAGCATGATGCTCCATTAACTTCTTAGTCTCTTCGGCCACCCGATCAATATTAGCCTTGGCCTCGTCCCCCATAGTAACTACTCGGGTAGTAAGCAGATCAAGATCTAGGGACTTGGCCTCGTCCAGCACTCTTACCATGGGGTTGCGGGGAAGTAGGTGCTCGCCCGTGGTCTCATCGAATGAAATGTCCCGAAAACTTGGGTCTAAATCAGGATGGCCGGCGAAAGGGTCACGAGGCACGGGGCGAGGCACATCGGGACGCCTTATATGAATGACAGTAGAACTCTTGGAAGGAGGAGGAGGGGGGCAGGGCTCCGTGCTCTCCTCCGTAGTATCACGAGGAGGCTGAGTAGGGGGAGACAGAGTAGGAAGCTGCGGAGCAGAAGAAGACTCAAATAAGGAACGGCTCCGCTTCCTTTTCTGAATGCCCTCTTCGATGACCCCAAGAAGAGGGCGGTACTTGACTACGTCCCCAGTGCGATCAGTAGAAGGTTTCGCGGAAGCTCTCCTCGACTTAAATTGTTCAAGGCGGTGTCGAACATCCGACGTTTTACCCGCCTGGCCTGCCCCTGGAATAAAGAACAAGTGTTACGAACATACAATAATCCGCAATTCAAAAAATGTGCTAAGTTAAAAAGAAAGAAAAGTGAGGAGACACATCTGTTATACAAACCCGGCGGAGGAGTGGGATACTGCAATCAGTCCTGGATCTCATTCCAGGACGGAAGTGAACCGTAAAAAATTTCTAAGTCCTTATCGAAAATAGAATCGGCAGAAGACAAAAGTTCACCTTGCATCGCCGGGGTCACCCTAGCTGAGGAACCCTTAGAGGATGGGTCAGTGCTAACCACAGCTTTGCCGGTTTCCTCTGCCTTCTCCGTTTCCTTCTCTGTTTCCGACTCCCCCTCTGACTCCCCGAAGGCCCGACGGAGAGCCTCATCCAGTTCGAGGTCCTGCTCAGAGGTTAGAGCAGCAACACCGCTACCACCCTGACCATCGCCATCTCCTCCACCCTCCGACCCTTCTCCAACTTCACCTCCTTCCTCCTCTTCTACACCTTCCTCCTCCGGGACACCCGGGCAAGTACTTGGAGAAGGGCCATCGGACTCTTTGAGCTTCTTGCCTCCTACGACTGGACGTTGTGCAAAGGGCTTCCTCTTGCCACCCTTCGCTGTCACCCCACCTTTAGGCTGGGCAGCCTTCTCTTCTGCCGTGTCCCTCTGTTTGACTACGGACTGATGTGGGAGGATCAAATTATACGACAAGAGCCTGGCATTCCTAATCAGATAAGCAGCCGATCTGTCTCTCCCGGAAATAGCTTCAATTTCTGCTGCCATCCGAACCAAGCGATCATCTTCCACAACCGCAAAACCACCTGTCGCTAGCAAGAAATAAAAGCGCATAAGAGAGTGAATTACAGCCAAGACAGGAATTATGAGTAGAGTTTTTACTTACATCCGGAGGTAAATCGGCGAATAGAGACGGAGTCATCCCTGACAAAGAACCACTCCTTCTTGAACATGCTATACTTCGAGTATAAATCCAAAACAGGCTTGAAGGAAACGGCTGACTCCAAGCTAATATATGGGGACCCCTTCCTGTACCCCCTCAGATTGTACAGATATCGTATTTCCCGGTGGGAGGGGGCGCGCCCATATCTCTTCTGGAAGATAGCATATAAGCATACCAGAATGGCATAAGAGTTGGGCTGAAGCTGGAATGGAGCCACCTTCAGATAAGTGACGAAGCTTAGTATCCAGGCGTTGATTGGAGGAATAGCCCCGCACATGCAATGGTACCGGCTATAAGCGAAGTACCCTTCAGGGGGATCATATGGCATGACCCCTTCCCCCGGTAACAACATAAGAGCCCTGTCTATCCCAAAGGAACGGGATATAACGTCAAGTTGCTCCTCCTTTAAGGAGCTTGGGAAGCAGTCAGGGGGAGAGTTCAAAAGTTCCTGTGGACCACATCCGTCCACTAGAGACTTCGGAATAGGTCGGTGTTGCCCGGATCCTGATTGGACTGGGGGCGAGGAAGAAGAAGGCTCTCCTGTGCCTCTAGACTTCTTTCTGTCTGATCGTGTTTCCGCTTTGCGAGACATTTTCTGCAGCACAAGAAAAACCTAATATTAAAACAAGGAATATAGAAAGATAAACAAGCAAGTATCTAAAGAAAGCATAAGATTCCGCTCAAGGTTCAAGTATGAAGTCTCATTCGGCGGTGCAAGACGAGTTCATTCGGCACCAAACTCCAATGCTCATTCGGCATACAGGTCATTCGGCATACATGTCATTCGGCATACATGTCATTCGGCATACCTCATTCGGCTATTCAATACACTCCGTACACATTCGGCAAACAGGGACATTCGGTGGCAAAGGTTCATTCGGCAGAAAGTATACATACCTGGTTCGGTATAAGCTGGTTCGGCGAAGACTTTGGTTCGGCAGCACAATATGGTTCGGCTCTACTCGTTCGGTAATGAAAAACGAGGGGGGTACGGCCTCTATATATAGGCGAGCTCAGGACCGGACCAAGGCATTCGACATACCGGACCGAATGAAAACCGAATGGAACTATCCATACCGGACCAGCCTCCAACCGAATGAAACCTGAGCCAACTCGAAACCGAATGAAGCTGCCTCTACCAGCAGAAACCAGAAACAGGGGGCACGCAGGGCGCTTCACTCAGATAAGTGCCGAACTCCAGAACTAACTAATAAAATGAGATTATGATAACGATGAATAAGTCGTCAAACTCTCACCGACATGGATTAAATCGTTTACACGTGTACGCGACCACGAATGGTCCATAGGCACGCTCTGAATGGTTATTAACCCTACCGTCGTGGGAATTTACACTTTGACACGCCTTTTTAAACTCATAGGTTAAACGGATATTTGGTTCTGATAATTGTGAAATGGCTAAGCTACTTACACATGTACGGGGTCGCGAACGACCCCTAGGCATGCTCTGAGCTGGCGATAAACCACCTTGGCAAACGACCCAGGGACCCACTCTAACGTGAACCTGGCATCGACAATGCTAAGCCCCCTCGGGGCACTCTAACTCGCCTCGAACGGCGCAATTCACTTCATCCCAAACATTTCGACCACGAGCGGTCATCGTTTGAAATCATACTAAAAGTGTAAATCCCTTTGCAGGACATCAACAGAATAACTCATCTAGCCCATGGCGTTACAAAACGAGCCTTCCCACCACAGAAAAACAAAGCGCGGCACATGCAAGCACGTACCCCACTTTGGGGGGCAAATGTTGGGCGAATTTTCACCCAGAAGATCTCAAGACCAAGAAGCCACAGTTTCGCTCGGGTTCACAATCTCCACTTCATTCAGCACGACCAATCACCTTCCCATTCGGCCTTGACACATTCGGCCTCCACTTCGTTCGGCCCCCACCACATTCGGCATCCTTTATACCACCGGTCCAAGCACACGACACCGAACCAGATGATGCCGAACCAGCCTCTCCAATACACTGCCGAACCAGATGATGCCGGACCAATCGCCACCGGTCCAAGCACACGACACCGAACCAGATGATGCCGAACCAGCCTCTCCAATACACTGCCGAACCAGATGATGCCGGACCAATCGCCACCGGTCCAAGCCACAACCGAACCACCTTTACAACCGAACCACCATGACCAAACCAATCTCCAAGCACGGCCGAATGAAGCCTCGCCGAACCAGAAGTGCCAGGCCAAATTGCTCCAGCCCGGGCCCACCAGCAGCTATATACATCCAAGACCCCTACCCCCAACCTCACTCTATAAATAGAGGGGCAGGGGTACAACAATGGCAGACAAGTTTGAGAGCTCAAGCAAGGAAGGAACTTTCAAACTACTTTCATACACTCGTATACAACGCATTGTACTTGTAATCTGGAAGAAGAAAGATAATAACATATAAAGTGGACGTAGGCACATTCTGGCCGAACCACTATAAATCTGCGTGTCTTTTACATTTCAGCCCTTACTTTTCTCATATTTACATACTCATCTAAAATCATTGAAAATCACACATACTCAACTAAAATAATACGACTTGGAGGTGTTTGTCCATTTTTTGTGCAAACAGAAGTTTTTGGGTAACTCGAATTTTACTCGAGTCATTCTCGAGATGGTCTCGAGGCAAGAGGGTAGCGCGTGAGTACAGTGTTTGCTCAGGAAAGTGGTCGAATTGGTCTCGGGTTATGCTTTGATTAAGGAATCGGGTTTTAAAGTATAAAATATAAAGAAAGGTGTTTCAGATTTAGATCAAAGAACCTGCACCTTTCAAATACTTCTAGGCTTCAAAGCAAAGTAAAACAAGTTTTAAAATACAAATTGGAATTAGTTCTTGAAACTTATACTTGATAATGTTTTAAGTTATTTTAAGGAAGAGTTTTGTTAACTTTAAAATTATCTAGTTAAATGATTATTTTATTCTAAAAACTTAATTAATGATTTAATTAAGTAAAGGTAATCATAATGATAAAATGTTTTAAAAATGGTAATGGCAATAAGGCATTAATAAGATAAGTTTTATCTTAAGATAATTAAGCTTTAATGCCTAGAGATTAATTAAGTTGATTAAGAAATTTTGAGCATAATTAATTAATAAGATTTATGAGTGAATTACTTAGTGAAGTAATTGATGGATAAATTACTCATGTAATTAATATAAGGAAATTTTACTTAATGGAAGGTTATTAAGGGTTAATTACTTAGGACAAGTAATTAAGGATTAATTACTTGGTGTAATTAATTAAAGGATTAATATAATTAATTAAGTAGTTAATTAATTAATTAAGGTAATTAATTACAGAATGGTTAATCACTGTTACGATTGATTAAGGCTGATTAATGGAAATAATTAATTAATGTAATAAATGAAAGTAATTAGTTACTTCTAGGCTGTAATGCTGTAACTCTGTAGTTCGAGAATTCGCAACTCAGTGGCTGGGTTGTGGCAGAGTTTTGAGCGTAGAGTTAGGTTAGTCGTTAGAGGATGCCGCAAGTTTACGTATGTAAGCATCTGACTAATTAATTTCAACTAGAAACCTTAGCGGCAGCACGTAGACAGGGTTTTGCCGAAGCTGGGTAAATCTGTGTTGTTCTATTTCTGTTTTTATTATTCTACTATTGTCTTTGTTGTAATTATTTTATATATTTCTGCATTAATTTATTATTATTATTAGTATCACTTGTTCACCCTCCTTTAAGGTGAAATCAATCCTACAAAAAGGAACTAAAAACAGTGGCAAATGTGTTAATCACTGGTGGCGGGAAGGTTAACAATATCTTATGAAGAGCTTTATTTCCAGATTTGATTGTACCTCCGTGATTAGTTTTGATACATAACTTATTCTTCCTGATAATTTTAGGTATCAGCTACGGTGTTACCATATGATGAGGCTGGGGCTTGGTGTGGTGCCGATCTTCCCATTTACATATCTAAGGTTGGAAGTGTATCAGCTGCTAAATTTAATCCAAAAAATCTAATTCTACCATATTGGAATGTATAGTATATACTAGTATTACAAATTATCAGGAGTCATGAGTCATGATATGAAATCAACATGTGATATGCCGTTGTTGCACAACATAAGTGATAAATAGTATATTAGGCTATTTGCTATGCATAGAAGAATTCTGAAGAAGGCTTTATATATTATTGAAGTAGGCCAAAAAAAAAAATTCATCGTATGATTTCATCAGTTCAAAATTTATTTGAATGGCGGTGATAGAAATTTTTCTACCAACTTTATAACTACAGTTAATACAAGGGAATATGCATGTTTGAGAATGAATACTCATTAACGTACAATAAAAAGGTAATACCTCAACCAAAACAGCAGAAGTCGTCTATTCAATGATTTCACAAACAAATCTAGAAATATTTGCTGCTTCACCCAAGCTACTATCAGTGATGCTTCTGGGCTTCTGGCTACTCTTCTATTGATTTAGATTTCTTTGACTGGGCATTATCTGTTGATGATCAGAATTATATTTGCACAGTTATCTAGTTGAGGGCTATTATAGAAATTAGCAGGTAAAGATCAGTTCTAGACATTACTTCAGAACCATAAAATATGATATTAAGTTACAAAATATAAATTGTTTGTACATGCATGCAGGCAGAAATTTTAAGTGCAAGTAAATCCAAAAAGCAATTTAGCAATCAAAACTGGAGCAATGTATTATACAGTAAAAGAACAAAGTGCACTATTCATGTCTACCTCAATTAAAATAGATTCTTTAGACTTAAACTTCTTTTTAGGTAACATGATACAGCAATCCCATGTGCACCTTATTTCTTGTGCATCTTTTTTGCGCATTTCTTCTCTCTGACTTGTGCAATTGGAAGCACAAATACATGTAAATCAAATCTGAAGATATTAAGTTGTCACAGTCATGTTGTTCTTATGCTATCCCCATGCTGTAACTTTTAGCTTTATGTCATCTATTTTTTGTTGACCTGCATGGCATGCCTTTCACGACGCTTTGATATGGTTCCATTTTTGCTACTTCCGTAATCCATCCACCAGTATTTCTTTGGCTACCTCGAGATCTATAAATTGTAAGAAATGTTGGCAAATTGCGTTCTTTATAGATTCATGGTGGTAATACTAGGTTTATTATTTATAATATGCAATATAAGGTTCCAATATATTTGTAAATTAGTATCAAGTGTACAATTATCATACGGAAAAAAAAATATTATTTCACAACCATAATCCACTTCTGTGCTATGAAAATTTAATATCTAGGGACTATTTATATTTATTACTTGTGCACCTTTTTTGCGCATTTCTTCTCTCTGACTTCATGCCATCCCCTCATCAAATCTGAAAGCCATATCCCCGGATAACAATACTGTATAAAAAACAAACACTTTCAACCATTTCGACACAAAAATAGTACAGAACTAATAAACCAGGTACAAAATTACCTGAATGGCCTTGTCAATATTCTTAGCTCTCTTCTTCAGCCTATGTGGCAGCTTAGATGAGATATTGATGTATTTTCATTCTACATGTTTTTGTTCTAATAGATAAGTAGACTATTTTTTATATGATCTAGCATACCTTATGCATATGGTGTAAGTGTTATTTTTTGTATCATAGGAATGGATGTGTAATTTAATCAAATTTAAATAATAGACACTCGTATAACTCCTTAGTTTAACACTATAAATAATTTGCACTTTATCAAGATGTATGAAGTGAACATTGAACCATATAATACTCAAAATCGAACGAATTTTCTTTTGTCCGTAATAATTAAAAATCATGGTTAATTACTATTACTTTTATTGGGAAGCTTCCATTGCATTGTGCCCTACTTTATTGGCTCTAATAAATTGAAGCTCAAAAGTAAAGCTTTAGAAACCCAGCTTGTCTTCTATTCTAGTTTAGGGGAAAATAGATATACTAAACCTGATAAAGATAAAAGGTTATCCAATATGCATGGCTCATACATGGATTGAATAATAGAAAAATTTTAAACAACCAAATTGAAAATACATGAATGGTTGCAATATAACTCATTGAAATGTTTATGGTACAATAATCCATAGCTACTCACCCATTAGTTTACTATGTCAGCTTTTTAGTTCAACTAACTAAATGAACATCTTTAAAATTTATATGATATTACATGTTATAAAATAATGTTGATGAACTTAGGGTAATATAAGATTAATCACTCCAAGAAACGAAATAATCGTTGTCTTTCAAAAATGTTTTCTCTCTTTTTGTCACAGCGGGTTGTATGAAAACCTTCTTTCAGCATCCAATGAAGATTTATCTGTGCATGTTGTGATTACTTGCTCAGATTAGAAGAAACACTTAAAAGTTAATAATGCTATCGATTTTAGATTTAGAGGAAAAAAAAGTAAAGTATGCGTTGATGGAATGCACTGTTATATAGGGAGTGAGATGTCTATTCGTCTACAGGTGCCTATTCGAACGGTCGTGACCGTTTTCTAATGGTTGTTACCGTTGGCTGTTGAATTTGAATTCAACAGTCAATAAAACTTATCGTTTTGGACGAGGTGATGCCCGCTGGACCTGACCAGGCAGGACGAACCCTGTAGCGGAGGCGTTTCCCCCTACTCCTAACTTGGGGAGTTGCCACCCCCGGACCCCTCTCCATAGGGGATCTTATTTGAAAAACATTTAACATTCCCCATCTTTTATCAAAACTTCACTTATAAAACCGATATTTTAAGCATCGTCATAGAAAAATAGTACATATATGAAAATAGCTTACGGCTTTGAACTTTCACTTAGTGTAAACAACTCAAAGTTTGTCAAGGTGCTATGGTGAACGTGTCTTGAAACAATTATCTTTTTAGTGATTTACCGGAGTCATCACACATACTAATTTCATAATAGAGTGTAATTCTTTGTTCCTACGCATTAAACGGCCTTGCGTAATATCGTGATTTCATGAATGTCATAGAAACGGCCTGATCTCATAGAAAGCAGTCTCATATCGGTGGGTTTTAACTAAAGTGATTCTGTGAGTCACTCCTTATAATTGAACACATTAAGAATTTTCTTCATCCTCGATCTTGCAGAAATAATACACTAAAGATTTTCCTTTTGTAATGGGATCTATTGTTGTACTCTTGTGTATCTCCAATTTCATATTTCAACTTGTTCTTACCCTTTGAACTCTGTCTGTTTTTCAAAACATAAGTAGGGTTCCTATTGAAGAATGAATTCACATAGACCTTAATCTTATTCCTATTGATGTTTTCACAATCATCTCTCTAGCCAGTCCTTTCATCAAAGGAGCTGCTAAATTATTTTTTGATTCAACAAAGTCGACTGTAATTACACCTCGTTTGAGTAATCCTCTAATAAATTGATGTCGAAGGCTAAGATGTCTTTGTTTACCATTACAAGTCTTCTGTGCTACTTTGTACAAAGTAGCTTGACTATCGCAATGTACTTTAATAGCCGGAGTAGGTTTCGTCCAAATCGGAATATCTATCAATAACTTTCTTAACCATTCAGCCTCTTTACATGCATCTGCAAGTGTTATAAATTCTGCCAACATAGTTGAGTCAGAGATGCATGTTTGTTTCTTAGAACTCCATGATATGGCAGCCCCACCTATTGTAAATATTCATCCTGAAGTGGATTTAGAGTTAGACTTTATATTGTTCCAACTTGCATCGTTGTAACCTTCAAGTACAGTTGGTTCTCCCTTGAAAATTAAACCATAATTCATAGTCCATTTCATATATCTTAGAACTCTTGATATTGCATTCCAATGCTCCCTTCCTGGATTACTACAAAATCGACACAAAATTCCTATAGCATATGCTATATCTGGTCTAGTACAATGCATGTCATACATAAGACTACCAATCACACTAGCATATTTTAACTGATCGCAACATCTATCAGTATTTTTCATTAATTTGACACTAGGATCAATATGTATTTTTGCTAAGGGGAGATCTAAGTGATCTTATTTCTTAAGGATACTTTGAATATAATGAGATTGTGTCAATAAGATTGATCCTTCTTTTCTCACTATTTTGATTCCTAAGATTACATTTGCTTCTCTCAGATCTTTCATGTCAAAATTAAATTCTAGAAACTTCTTGGTTTCTACTATACTTTCTATACTTGAACCAAATATTAGCATATCACTCACATACAAACAAACAATTACACATATTCCATCTGTTGATTCATAGGTTTTGATTCATGACACAAGCTTCAGAAATCATGAGACGAACTACAAAGAGAATACTATACAAAGGCGACAAAAAGAGAATAAAAGTATATTGTGCACTACAAAGGAGACAAGACTACAATCCAGAGATTAATATTAATATTTTATTATATTGAGTCTTAGAATATTATTAAAATCATTCATCAAGTAGCCACACACACATACAAATAGTTGTATATTGTTTTATACTTGAAAAAATATAATCTGTGCACATAACATCAGGACGGTCGACCGACCAGTAAACTCGGCTGACCGAACCTGTTATTAGTGCACAGATATACTATGTTTTGTGCATGATTTTAAACTCAGCTGACCGGCCAGAATTTTCAGTCAACCGACCTGGAAATAACGGCTATTTTTCTGAAGAGTTGCGATCGTTCGTGAAAAGGAATCACCTTCAATCCAAGAGATATGGTCACAACCTTTGATTGAAACTCTTCATGAAAGATTGTAACTATTCTACAACAATATAAACATGTTTAATTCATTCCTACAATTACCAATATCTTGTTTATAATTCTGAAATCTATTCTCTATTTATTTCTACAAATAAAAGCATTCATTCTCATTCAATATCGCTAGAATTGAATTAATTTATATACTTCGATTCTACGAGATTATCCTCCTTCTAAATCTTTACACACACTGCATATTCTTGAGGATTTGATTATAGGAAAATTGTACTATCAAAAGACAATCCGTGTTATTCAGAACACACTCAACAATTATTTGTATTAAGTTGAAATCCTCTTCGGCTTTTGAGGCGGAAAAAATTCTGTTCTGCTGCTCAGGTGTGGTATACCTATTCCTCCGGGTTAAGTGAAGGGTTTAGTCTAAATCTAGAGGATATTCTGGGACTGGACGTAGAAAAGAAAGTTCGAACCAGTATAAAAATTTCTGGTGTGCTTACTTTAATTCTTATTTTATTGCTATTATCAGTTTCCGCATTTATATATTATATTACACGATCCTTAGTACTGCACGTACACTTATACCATCTTTGTATATAGAATATTTACACTTGTCTGCTTCATTTACTTTGAATCCTTTTGACAGCATGACTTTTATTAAATTTTTCATGTCATTGCATTGGAGCTTGTTTTAATCCGTAAAGAGATTTTCGAAGTTTACAAACTTTCTTCTCTTGCCCGGATAAAACAAATCCTTCAGGTTGTTCCATAACACTTCTTCCAAATCACCATTTAGAAACGCGGTTTTTACATCCATTTGATGGACAATTAAATTGTGAATTGAAGCAAGTGATAACAACAAACGTATCGAAGATATTCTTTCTACTGAAGCATATGTATCAAAGAAATCAATACCATGACGCTGTTTATAACCTTTAGCAACCAGCCTTGCTTTGTATTTATTAACAAAGCCATTGGCATTTAATTTTCTTTTAAAAATTCATTTGCTCCTTATTGGTTTTAATCCCGGTGGTAGATCAACCAACGTCCACGTTTGATTGGACAAGATAGAATTCATCTCGTCGTTAATCGCATCTTTTCAAAAACTTGCATCACGGCAAGTTACTGCTTCCCTATAAGTCTGTGGATCATCATCATTACTAAGAGTAATCTTAGTCTAGTGTGTGATTTTATTTATATCTCCTTCTACCGGGTACGTCAAAAAATCCGGACCAAGGTTCTTTTCAACCCTTTTCCTCTTGCTTTTACGGGGCTTTGTATCCAAACTTGGTGCAGTCGATTCTTTATGGATCTTTTTAGCGGTACCATGAATTTTGCTATTATCTTCCGAGGAAGATTTAAACATATACTCAAAAAATTCTGCATCGATTGATTCTATGATTTCATTTGTTTCTAATTTTAGAAATCTATATGCAGAGCTATTCTTGGCGTATCCAATAAATACGCATTTATATGTTTTGCTTTCTAACTTTGTCATTTCTGGGTGTGGTTTTCTTACATAAGACAGGCATCCCCATACCTTTAAACGACTAAGATTAGATTTTCGATTATACCATAGCTCATAAGGAGTTTTTCTAATTCTTTTCATAGCAACTCTGTTTAAGATATAACATGCACTTAAAAGTGCTTCTCCCCACCAACAATCGGATAAAGCGGAACTTAACAACATACAATTAACCATATTCAATAAAGTTTTATTTATACGCTCAGCAATACCATTTGATTCTGGTGAATACGGTGATGTAAATTCACGGATTATTCCATTAGATTCACAAAACTCTAAAAGTTCTATTGATTTATATTCACCACCTCTATCGGATCTTAGCACTTTAATTTTACGATTTAATTGATTTTCAACTACTGCCTTATATATAAGAAACTTGCTTAGAACTTCATCCTTACTTTTTAGTAAGTATATATAACTATATTTTGAATAATCATCGATAAATGGCACAAAGTATTTGTTTCCTCCTCGTGAAACTTTATTATGTAAGTCTACAACATCAGTATGCATAAGTCCAAGCAATTCAGATGTCATTCTTACTGATTTGTGTTATTTACAAGTTAATTTTACTTGTACACATATTTCACACTTATCAACATTCTCAATGTTGCATTTCAAAATAAGTCCCAGATTATGCGTATTTCGAACAGAATTATAGTTAATATGGTCTAATCTACCATGCCATAAGGGTAAAGATTCAACCATATAAGCAGAAACTGATTTTATTAAATTCATTTTGAACATTCCATTACATGAATACCTCTTTCCAACAAATACATTATTTTTGGACATAACGACATTATCTGATTCAATGACTAATTTAAACCCTCCTTTGTTGAGACGATCTCCAGAAATTAGATTCTTAGTCATTTCTGGAACATGAAATACGTCAGCCAAAGTCAGAACCTTTTTTGAAGTAAACTTCAGAGTAATATTCCAATACCAACAACTTTGACACGAACATCATTACCCACTTTGACTTCTTTTAGTTCGATGCATTCTTTATAGGTCTGGAACTGTGACTTATCATTACAGATATGAATGGTTGCACCTGTGTCTAACCACCATCTGTCTTCAACTCCAACAGAGTTGGCTTCTTCTACAACAGCGATCAGTTTAGGTTCATTTTCAAAATCAGCAACAATGTTAACCTGTTTATTCTTTTCTTTCTCGTCTCTTATGCGAATTCTGCATTCTCAGGCATAGCGACAAGTTTTCTTACAGTAAAAGCAATCACCTTTGGGCTTCTTAGATTTCTCATGTTTATTCCCTTTGGAATTATTCTTTGTTTTCTTCCCATTACTATTATTCTTAGAGAATTCTCCCTGAACCACATTTTCTTTTTCTGTCCCCTGGTCATTTTTCTTATCTCTCTTACAAGATTCTTCTCAATACGTAAATGTCGTATGAGGGATTCCAAAAAGTGTTTTTTCTTCATGCGTCAGTTTCTTTTTGTAGCCATTCCAAGTGCTAGGAAATTTTGCAATTACAACTCCTACTTGAAATGATTCAGGAAGTTCTATTTTCGCGTCTTTTAGTTTACTAACAAGCAGATTTAAATCATAGGCTTGGACAACAATATCAGCATCATCATTCATCTTATAATTAATATAATTACTTATTAGAAACTTCTGATTACTTGCCTCTTCAATGTGGTATTTGACATCCAGAGCCATCCATAGAGCTTTTGCGCCATCAATAGTTCTGTGTGCACTGTATACTGAATCTGAAAGTGCACTGAGAATGTGTCTGCGACAAAGAAAGTCTTCATTCTTTCACTTCTGCCTTAGTTCCCTTAACTCTTTCTTTCGTTGATCAAAATCTGTAGTCCTTTCTATCGGAATTGGTTCTAAGTCATCGCTTATTATATGGTTCAGACCAATGGTGGTGAGAAAAAATAAAACTGTTTCCTACTAGCAGTAAAGTTATTTCCATCAAATCTTTCAAGGCGGGTGAGATCTTGATTTATTACTTGGAGTAATTGCGATGTAGTTATGTTGAGCGACGAGTCTTGAACAGAAGACATTCTTGAAACTGTTGACGAACTTAGGGTAATATAAGACCAATCACTCTAAGGCATGAAATAATCGTTGTCTTTCAAGAATGTTTTCTCCTTCTTTGTCATAGCGGGTTGTATGAAAACCTTCTTTCAGGAAACAATGGAAATTTATCTGTGCAAGTTGTGATTACTTGCTCAGATCAAAAGAAACACTCAGAAGTTAATAATGCTATCGATTTTAAATTTAGAGGAAAAGAGAAGTGAAGTCTACGTTGATGGAATGCACTGTTATATAGGTCGAACCCCATAGCGGGAAAGTTGCCCCCACAGCCCCACCTTGGAGGGTTGTCACCCCCCTCCATAGGGGATCTTATTTGAAAAAACATTCAACAAATAAAACTATGAAATAACTTAAATCAAACGAAAGTTGCAAAATGGTGGGCTGACATCCTAAGGAGTATACAGATCTCAGTGTTTATAAAGAAAATATTTAACTATGTAGATGAAAAGAACCATCTCTTGATCTCCTGTGAAATTCAAAATTCATATGAAAGAATTTGTAAAATGGATAACTTTTTTGTTTTCTAAATTGTTGAATTGGACCACTTGGTGTACATAACATCAAGGCTGCTGTATAGAACAATGATTCAACATGTATTGTTATTATGCATTGTACTAGGCGTAGCAAGCCAAATGACTTACGTACATTGTACATGTAAGAGGTGCTTAAAACAGATAGTTGGTACTTGCTACTTTTATTGCAAATTGACTATTATAGCATATATGTTTTCACCACAGCAAAATTACCCCTAGACTTATTATACCCTTCTTTTCAAATTATTGTAGCTTCAATAAAATACAGAGATACCCTTACAAAGTACATACTGAAAAATATAACCACAAGACTATTGCATAGAAACAACGATGCAATATGTATCGCTTATAATTTCATATGCATTGTACTAGGAGTAGCAAGCCAAATGACCATTTATGTACGTTATATATGTAAGAAGTACTTAAAACAGACAGTTGGCACTTATTTCTTATAATTGTGTTGTATATAAGATATATAAGCAATTACATAAGGATTTGCTTGATATTTCGCCGATTCATTAATCAAACAGAAGAACTTACCAGCATTAGCTATTTAAATAATCCTGAAAGGACAACTGCCAAACATGATGCATCTCTCTATATATATTATTTGTTATCCCGCTTTTTGGCAAAGCCGCGATACCAAAAGATCGATCGAAAAAACGGAGAATAGTTCGTCTCAGAGGTTGGTCATATTTCATTTCGCTATGGATATCGCTGAATTTTGTCCGAGTCCAGATTGAGCTACAATTGATAGGCCACGACAAGAAAGATCGTAGAAGTCAGCATCTCAAATTTCGAGTCAATCCGAGTTCATACGCTCAAGTTATGATCGGTCCAACTTGAAGTGGACACACTGGTTTCGAACCCATCATGGTGGGTGTCTTCGAACCCATCATTATGCACCATTCGAACCGATCACCTTCGAACCGATGGACTTCGAACCGAGGGACTTCGAACCCATCGGAATGCCTTAACTCGACTCCATCAACTTCGAATCCATCTGGTTCGCGTCAGTGGGCCTCATGTCCATGGAGAGTTTGTAAGGCTCGTATCCATCCAAAGATCCTTGTTCGAATCCACTAAGCTTCAGTTGTTCGAACCCATTACAGAAACCTTGTTCGAACCCATCACAGAAGCCTTGTTCGAACCCATCACAGAAGCCTTGTTCGAATCCACCTGTGAAGCTTCATTCGAACCCACTGAGTCAACCAACCATGATGACGTGTCTTTCATCGGTTCGAATGCGCCGAAGTATATGGAGTCGAAGCATTCAACTCGGAGCAAAACCCGGATCGAGGCAAAGTGTGCGCTCCACGTCAACGCGAAGACACGTGCCACCATGGTTTCGAAACCATCGATTCGAATGTATGGTTTCGAACCAAACAGCCACGCAGTGAACCCCATTTCGAATCCATCATATCTCCCAATCTACTGATCCAAATGCCACGAAATTTTCACAGAAGCTTGAATACATGTTGAAGAATGTCCACGCCAAATTTCACTTTGATTGGATGAATTCTTGATCGGTTTGAATGGAGTTCGAACCGATGCCAAAGTGGGCCCAAACTTCCTAAGACCGGGCATGTGGGCCCCCTCACGTGCCTGAAGTGGTCTCCCGAGTTTCCAGCGAAATATCGGCAGCCTATGCCTCTAAATAGAGCTCCAGAGCCAACAGAAAAGGGATCTTTCGACTCTCAAGCGCCCAGACTCTGCCGGATCGAGATCTCCATCATCCTACATCATAATTCTACTATTGATTTCGAATTTCCAGTTGTAACTTGCTGTTGATTGCTGCAACAACTTGTAATCATTGAAAGAGAATCAATAAAACATCAAAACACTTCACAGTGGACGTAGGCAACACGCCCAACCACTATAAATCGCTTGTCTACGCATTTATTTTACTGCTGATTGGAGTTTTTGTTAGATAATATCTGTTTTAATTTACATTCTTCGTTATTATCTCTTCAACGACTCCCAAAGAGTGTTGTGCCCAATTTTGACACAAACACTTTGGTGCTTTCACTTGAGAAAACCCAGATTTTCTCTTGCTCGTTGGATCTGTCATCGATACCGGATTGAATAAATCTAAGAGAGAGATCCAGATCATCAAATCCAACTACCTTCCCTTCTATTCAGATTTGCATAAAGTCTAGGAAAGGAATTCAACTATCAAGATGGTTAGCACAAGAACCACCTCAAACGCTGTCAATCAAGAAGAACAGGATAGACAAAATCCTGTGCCACCACCTCCATCTAATCAGAATGCTACTGGGCACTCTGAACCGTCGGGTCCGGTTACTCGACAAGAGTTGCAGTTGCTACTCCAAGAGCTGACCCAGAGTCGGCGACAACTAGAAGAACAGCTACGTGCTAACGCTGAGCTAATCAACAAGCTGGATCACCAAAAATGAAAGAGGTCCAAGAGAGACAATGCCTCTCGCTCATCCAGCGAAAGTTCTTCATCCTCCGATTATCATAACCGGCCTCCGCGACCCCGGCTAGATGGGGGTCGTATACCACCCGTTGGAAATCAACCGACATTGACCGTTGGACAACTTAGAGTTGGTCCGTCAGCCAGTTTCCAAACCGGACCCTCCTCCCGAGGAGGTGCCGTTCCTCATCATACCGCAGAATACCGCACCACTAACGTTGCGGCTGAACCAGGGGTCGACGCCCAAGATCAGTCGGACCTGAACCGTCGTCATAGCGGGCGTACTCCCGAACCGTACGTCCCAGAGGACTATGAGTCGAGAAGGCGAGACTTGGACCGTCGACGATATCTGGTTCAAACTCAAAGTATGGAACGTGATCATACTCCGACGCAAATGCCGGATCTTTCAAATATGATACGTCAGATGATCCGTGAGAGCCAGGGATTCACGAATGACGATTGGGGAGTTTCCCAAAGTCACACTCCCTTTACGGACGATATTCTTACTGCCGAACCCCCACGGCGATTCCGAATGCCCACTCTACCCATGTACGAGGGAAACTCCGACCCCAACCAACATATTCTAAAATATGAATGGTCGATGACTGCTGCCAGGGCTGACGATGCAGTGAAATGTCGTAGTTTCCCCATATCCTTGGGGGGCATCGCTAACATGTGGTTCACCCGGTTGCCACCTCGATCCATCTCTTCCTTCGATCAGTTAGCCACAAAATTTGTCGTGCAATTTCGCATGCACGTCGCAAGGCCAAAAGATGTCAACACTCTATCTTGTGTCACGCAAGCTCCTGGAGAGACACTCAGACAATACTTAGAGAGATTTCATACTGCATGCACGGAGATTAGTAATCCAAACGACAACTCCATCCTTATGGCGTTAACTAAGGGGATCGACCCCAATTCTGAATTCGGCAATTGGCTGGCTGGGAAACCACCTGCGTCATTGGACCGTTTCCATACCAAAGCAGCTCAATTTCTGAGACAGGAAGACGCGAAACAGTCTAGGAAGCAAACTGACGCAGGGCCAAATGCGGAAGGGACCCAAAGCAATGTTGCAATAAAACAGTCTGGCGAGAGCTCCGGAAAAATTCAGTTGAACATTAAAAATAAACAAGCTCGGCGAAGAGAAAGCGTGAATCAAATTAAGAAACAAGATCAAACTCGTGGCCCGCAGCGCAAGAATCCAATGTTTGACAGTTACACTCCTCTAAATACATCACTTGAGGACTTGTACTTACAAACTTACGATACAATTCAATATCAAAAACCTGCACCAAGACCGTCGTCGGAAAGACAAATCCAGACGGGAAAGTTTTGCAGGTTCCGTGAAAGCTACGGGCACAATACGAACGAGTGTCGTCACTTACAGGATCTTGTTGAAAAACTGGTCAGAGAAAGGAAGCTGGAACAGTTTGTGCGGACACCGCAGCCCAGAGAAGCGGGCCCATCAAATCCAAACAATGGACCCAATCGGCCGAGACAGGAGGACTCGACCTGTCCCCGTGGAAGATTGGTGATAAACGCCATTAGTGGCGGACCTACTTACTCAGGAGCATGGAACGACGAAGAACCTCATCACTGTCACACATGACAGGCTCCTTCAATCTATGAATACTTTGCAGTTTCCTTTGCATTCTAGAATTTGAATTTGTAATAAGGCACTGACTTTGCCATATTTTCTTATTTCAGCAATAAAGTACTATCTCTTCAAGCTAGAGGTGTGATTAACCGAATGCAACGTTCTACAATCACGACACATGAAGAGCTAAGTTCCATCAAACAATGGAATTTATTCAAATAGCGAGTGACTTCGATACGATCGGCCACTCACTAAGTGAAACCCCAGCTCGGGGGCAAGCCATCACATCAAAGGCTGAACCGGACCGACACACGACAGTCCTACAACTAACTCCAACTTCCCAGAGTGTGAATTGGAGTATAAACATTCAATAATTCGTTCCCAGAGTGCGAACGGACTCCAACTTCCCAGAGCATGAATTGGAGTATAAACATTCAATAATTCATTCCCAGAGTGCGAACGGACTCCAACTTCCCAGAGTGTGAATTGGAGTATAAACATTCAACAATTCGTTCCCAGAGTGCGAACGGGCTCCAACTTCCCAGAGTGTGAATTGGAGTATAAACATTCAATAATTCGTTCCCAGAGTGCGAACGGACTCCAACTTCCCAGAGCGTGAATTGGAGTATGAACATTCAATAATTCGTTCCCAGAGTGCGAACGGACTCCAACTTCCCAGAGTGTGAATTGGATTATAAACATTCAACAATTCGTTCCTAGAGTGCGAACGGACTCCAACTTCCCAGAGCGTGAATTGGAGTATAAACATTCAATAATTCGTTCTCAGAGTGCGAACGGACTCCAACTTCCCAGAGTGTGAATTGGAGTATAAACATTCAACAATTCGTTCCCAGAGTGGGAACGGACTCCAACTTCCCAGAGCGTGAATTGGAGTATAAACATTCAATAATTCGTTCCCAGAGTGCGAACGGACTCCAACTTCCCAGAGTGTGAATTGGAGTATAAACATTCAACAATTCGTTCCCACAGCGTGAACGGACTCCAACTTCCCAGAGCGTGAATTGGAGTATAAACATTCAATAATTCGTTCCCAGAGCGTGAACGGACTCCAACTTCCCAGAGTGTGAATTGGAGTATAAACATTCAACAATTCGTTTCCAGAGTGTGAACGAACTCCAACTTCCCAGAGTGTGAATTGGAGTATAAGCATCAAATCCATCGTTCCCATAGTGTGAACGAATTCCTAAAAAGCCCAAATAGATGTGACTGACCATCCAGCGGCTAACTCTAGATTCCCGAAGTGCGAGTTGGAGTACAAACATCAATTCCAGGTTCCCGAAGTGCGAACCCAAACATACATGTTTTCTCCAAGTTCGCGGAGTGTGAATTGGAACACAAATACCAAGTTAAAGTTCCCGTAGTGCGAACTGAAATGTTAATACTAACTCCGAGTTCGCAGAGTGCGAGTTGGGATGTGAACATCAATTCCAAGTTCCCGGAGCGCGAACCTTGTTACAAGCATCGATAATTCTCGAATTCCCGGAGTGCGAACCGGATTATCGATCTCAAATTATCTTAAGTCCCCAGAATGTGGACATGTGCTTAAAGTCTGCAATAAACGCACTCAACCACCAAAACAAAAATGTTATTCCCCGAGACTAGTGGGCAAAAAAGCTAAGTGTTAATTGCTAACCAAAGTGATACAATGTCCGAAGTTCGATTATTCGTCGATCACAAATTGCTACCAAGATTCTCAGGCTTGGCGAATAAAAACGAATTCTACTTGACGGTAAAAAACACCACGAGTGCACCGGACTGAAAACAAGACACTACAAACACTTAAGCACAAAAGAAATGAGAGTTGAAACAAAGAAACTAAGTTTTATTTCAACTAACTGAAGACAAGGACTTACATGCAAATAAGTTCTCCCAAAAAGAATCCCTACTAGCAGGGGCCGAACCTGCATCTATACATGGCCTACTAACAAAAAACGAAAACAAGTTCCTATCTACCAAAAAATCTGCTTGGGAGGTCGATCTGTTCCTTCTTTCTTGGCTTCCTTATTAGCGGTTCGTCATCAGAATCGCTAGGAACGGAAATCCTTCGTTTGGACGACCTCCTCTTCGGCGGTTGCTCTTTGGCCGAGGGCATAATATCTACGTCCTCCTCAGAACTTGAATCTAAATGAAGGCTCCCTGTCGGAGGAGTAGGAGGGACCGGACCCGCAACGGAAGACGGGATAGTGCCACCCGACGATACTATCCTCGCAGGTGCTGGGCTCTGCGCCGTCGTGCTACCACCAACACTACCACTTTGCCCCGCAGCTTCTAATTCTGCATGAATCTCGGCCAGGATCTCTTCATCGTGAATCGTCTGGGCTTGGCTGGGTGCATCCGCAGTCTGCATTGAAGAGATAGA
The DNA here is from genome assembly GCA_030765085.1 of Allium cepa. Classification (NCBI taxonomy): domain Eukaryota; kingdom Viridiplantae; phylum Streptophyta; class Magnoliopsida; order Asparagales; family Amaryllidaceae; genus Allium; species Allium cepa. Next base: position 163,011,324 of record CM060939.1, read on the forward strand.
AGTTGGCTGAAGGACACTAATGATGAACGGCAGGTTTGTGGAGAAACCACCCTGCTCACCGAGCAGCTTGCTCACCATTTGTTCCTCAAGAGATAATCCGCTCCTCTGCGCCGCCTCGGTTGATACTGCAGTTACAACAGTAGTCTTGGTGCTAATGGCCTTATCCCCTTTGCTTGATTCTTGGGTCGAGGCAATAGGAGCAACTCCAGTCGCTAAACAAAGATAAGAAGAGGTTATTAGTAACTGCTTCAGAACAAACTCTCTATTTGGAAAATACTTGAGATAAGTTCGGAATACCTTCCCCAGTTTGACTTGCGGACGACTGAGCGGCCTCAGAAGTATGCTCCCGAATGGGAGACAACCGCGGCTGTTCTGGATCATAACCAGGAACGGGTTGTGTACCGACCACAGATACAGGCACTACCAAAGGTGGAGCGACGATTTCAGTAACAGTAGAGTGATGCTCAACACCTGATCCCTCTCCAACCTCCAGAGATCGGCCACCAATCATCTCCTTCTCATGAGCGATAATAGCGTCATGAAGGACCTTCTTCTCATCGTCTGTCAGCAGCCGGTTTTCAAGTTCGAATCGGTCGACCGATTCACCCGGACGTGCTTCCTCTTCTTCCTCGACTAATCGATCCCAGGCGCTGCGGAGGTGTATCGGGTAATCTTGGAGCCAGGCCAAATTTCGGTGTCTCAACACGTTGGCATTGTAAGTGATGAGCAAATCTTCAATATCGGCCTCCAGCCTGGCCTCCGCTTGATGAACTTTCTCCTCGACCTCCGTCTCAACCGCCTGGACCTTGGCCACTGCCGCATCCCGTTCAGTCCGGAGAATCACGGCTTGTTCACACGCCTCCTGAGCTGCATTATTCGCATCATCCCTATCCTTGGCGATTTCGGCGAATTTGGACTTAAGCTCGTTTAACTCCTTCAGGGCTACGCCCCTCTCAGCAGTGACCAAGGTGTTACGATGGCCCATGTCCTCTACCGTGGCATAGTGCTCACGTTTCATCCTATCCATCGTTGCTTGGGCTTCGTCGGCCTTTTTGATAGCCTCCATTTCAGATTTCCGAGAAGATTCAGCTTCGGTGTTCAGCACCTCAATAATACGGCTCTGTTGAGCTAACTCAGCCTGCAATTTCTCGATGGTGGCCCCACGCTCAAAGGCCAATGACGACGCTTTCTCGGCCGCCTTGTACCACTCCCTTTATTGGGCATAAAAGTCGTGTACATAATCGTGCGCGGTCTGCTCGGCCTCCGGCGGGATTCTTTTCAAGTGAAGAGGAAAAATGTAGTTATCAAAGCAAATATTTGGAAAGTCCTTCTTCAGTTGAGCAAGCCTGATTGCTCCTTCCCCCGAAATTTCAGTAGGAGGTTGCTCCGCAACTGTTGGAGGCATTGCTTCAGATCTGGGATGGCGAGGTTCATGCCTAGAAGATTGAGAGGCCGACTGGTAGTACGAGGAATCAGAAGGACGAGAAACATGGACAGGAGGTTGTATAGGAACTCTTGGAGGAGGAGTGCGCGATCGAGACCGATGTCTGTAATCCCTATCTCTCCGTTCTTGACTAGAATACCCGGAGTACCTGCGATCGTAACCCCTGTCTCCTTCTCTCCGTTGTGACTCGTAGTATGAGGAAGATTTGCGAGCATGTCGTAGGATCCCTAGCATCGAACCGCGTCCAGTCATAATATCTGCAAAGCAAAACGAGAATAAAGTTAGTGGTTTCCCAAAACCGATGACCTAGGACTCAGGGCTATGTAATGTCGTGAAATATATATGAATATGTATTCCCCCCGACCAACCAGAAGTGTCGACTGAGCTAGTAATAAAAGACTTGCTCAATTCTAGAGTACGATGGAACTCCTCCAACCCGGCGTCATGTTGAAAAGACACATCATCCGGGATTGGAAGATCGGTAAGCCCCTCGTAAAGACTTTCAGTTCGCGGAGGAGACATCTCAGAAATTCTAACTCCGGGAGAAGATCGGGCTGTGACGACCGATTTCCATCTCCCCCTCTTAGTTGACGTGACGATGGCTGCCTTGCCTTTTCTTTGCTCTTCAACATCCTGAACCACGTCTGTAGGCTCCAACAACGGCTCGTCGTCAGTATGAGTTCTTTCAGAATCAGCCTCCTCGGCTATGATAACTTTGGGCTTCTTGTGTTTGACTCGTTTTTTAGAGACAATCCTTAGTGCCCCGTCAAACAGTATGCTCTGCCCTCGTTTAATCAATCTGTAAGTCCGAAGATTCATATCGGTCAAAAGCGACTCGATATCCCTATCTTCGCTCGGGACTCCCCGGAGTACTCGCACCATCTCCTTAAAGCGCTCGCCCTCAGGTCGCTGAATCGTCGCTGTAAAAAAGAGAAAAAACATAAGTTTCGCTTTGACTGCAATTGCCTTAGTAATTACTTGATAACTCAGCTACACTCACGTCTGAATAACCATCGCCGGGCAAACCCCGGAGGACACCTGACATAGAACCATTCCGTCCTATAGTAACTCAACCTGGTCCAGGACCCAGTGACCACTTAGCAGTTCCTCACCGCTTCTAGAAATGTGAAGGAAGGGTAATCACCTCGAGTTTTGAAGTTAAATAGATATCTGATCTCGGTCGGGATCGGCGGGCTATGAAGGTACTCCATGAAGACGATGAATAAACTGTTCACGGATGCATATCCGTTTGGGTGTAGTTGAGATGGAGCGATCCTCAAAAAAGACAACACTTCCCTTATATACTCGTTGAACGGAGGAAGTGTACCAGCCGCACACGCAAGGCGATTAAATGATGTATATCCCTCCGGCGGGTTGTGTGGTCTATCGTTCGGCCCTGGCAATAACACGTCATCCAGTGACAGACCGTGCCTCAAGCATATTCTCCCTAACATGTCTTCAGAAATATTCGATTGAACGGAATCCAACGGATTGGCAATGAAAGACGCATTGGGAAGTTCATCCGGGGCCGGACCAATGATCTCAGGTTCAATATCTGGAACCTCTAGTCTCGGAGCAGTTGTGCTTTGAACCTCCTACTGTTGCGAACTTGAAGGTTCCATAACTAGCTAACTCATGAGAAACCATCGTTAGACGACAAAGAACCCATGCATTCCCCAGTGTAAAGTGTATGAATGTATGTTGTGCAGTGTCATGCATTACTTGAATAAATATCACAGAGTTAAAGAAACATGCAAACGAAAAATCTACGGAGCTCAGTTACAGTGACCGTCATCGCTGACCGTCATCACTAAACCGTTTATATGATGGAAATTGATTCGGATAGAAGTTGTTATAGTTCCATCGACGAGCTTCGAAAGGCGGTCAAGTATGCAGTTTAATATTCAAGTCCAAATATGCAGGAATGAAGCTCGTCGGAGTTATGCTTAGAAAATGTCAAACTTTGGAATCCATCATAGAGGGTTCAAACCGATCACAGGGACCTCGTTCGAAACCAACCTAACATCACTTCGAATCGATGACTGAAAGGCGCGCTTCGAAAGATGATCAGGTGTCGAGTTCGAATCGATCAAAAATGGATGACTTCGAATCGATCCTTGTTTGGCTAGTTCGTACAGATCAGAAACCCCCAACTTGACATCAATATCATTCGAATCGATCCTCTTCGTATAGATATAAAATTGAGAACTTCGAACTGATAGCCGATGGTTTCGAATTCATCGATTCGAATGAACCCATCGAATCCATCAATCGGTGCGAACTGCGTCACCTCCATAAGGTCATCCAAGAGATCGATACGAAATCCAAGAGAAATGATGCCGCCATCATCGATTCGAACAAGAGTCCCCAAATGGTTTCGAAGCCTCCCCAAGCCAGATCTGGTTTTACCAATCTCGAGACTAAGCAAACGATGAAGATGAGATAGGTTCGAAGTAACTTTGCCGTTTGGATTCGAGGCTAATTACCTAGTTTAAGTGATGGATTCGAGGAGTTAAGGTCTTGAATCTGGATTGGTTCGAACACGTGATGCAGTTCCTTCTCCTCTGAAACTTCGAGACGATGCAGAACACAGTCAAAACAAGGCGAGATTAAAAAGTGAAAAGTGAAAAAGTGGCAGGCCCACTGCTATTTATATGGAGTTTTGATTTTGATCGAGACGATTCCCCTTCAGGTAAACGCGACCGGTCGCAACCATTCATAGCATGGATCGTTTCGAAACATCCATTCGAAGCCATTTGCCTAATCCCGTGTGGGTTCGAAGTAACCCTCACACTTCATCGATACGAAGTACACAGCAGGACAATGAGTTGCATCGATGCGAAACGCGCAGTGGGCACATCGATTCGAGGCCCCTGTTTGCAACTCCATCCACAACCTACCGAAACGAACTGCTAGTTCGAATCCATCCATTCACATCGGTTCGAATGTCAGTTTCGAACCCATCACAGCACAAGTATACTCCATTCATACGAATGTGGATTTCGAACCCATCTATACTCCAACACATCGGTTCGAAATCTTACACTCGCGCAATACAAATCCAATTCCTTCAACTTTCAATATCGGTTCAGGAGAGGATCGATACGAAGGGACTTTTCAAAACAACCATCAAGCGTTGTCTCAATTCAAATTTCAAAATCGGTTCAGGAGAGAATCGATACGAAATTCAATAGCAAACAAAACTAACAATGACTTGTAGACGTAGGACGTTAACAAAGATCAAACTAGCATATGTGCATATATATCGAACTAACATTCGATTTTAAGCATTTGCAGGGATCAAACACTTATCTTGTTACAAATGCAACAGCCAACGGCTAAGCGCTATTATACAGCAATCAATCATATCAACACAAGGTTGCAGCAATACAGAGTACGAGTCTCAACAAAAAGAGAGTAATGATTGTTCGGAGAGAAGTTGTAACTATTCAAAGCACGTCATGTTCCCAGAAGACGTACTTTGGGGGGCAAAATGTTATCCCACTTTATGGCAAAGCCGCGATACCAAAAGATCGATCGAAAAAACGAAGAATAGTTCGTCTCAGAGGTTGGTCATATTTCATTTCGCTATGGATATCGCTGAATTTTGTCCGAGTCCAGATTGAGCTACAATTGATAGGCCACGACAAGAAAGATCGTAGAAGTCAGCATCTCAAATTTAGAGTCAATCCGAGTTCATATGCTCAAGTTATGATCGGTCAAACTTGAAGTGGACACACTGGTTTCGAACCCATCATGGTGGGTGTCTTCGAACCCATCATTATGCACCATTCGAACCGATCACCTTCGAACCGATGGACTTCGAACCGAGGGACTTTGAACCCATCGAAATGCCTCAACTCGACTCCATCAACTTCGAATCCATCTGGTTCGCGTCAGTGGGCCTCATGTCCATGGAGAGTTTGTAAGGCTCGTATCCATCCAAAGATCCTTGTTCGAATCCACTAAGCTTCGGTTGTTCGAACCCATTAGAGAAACCTTGTTCGAACCCATTACAGAAACCTTGTTCGAACCCATCACAGAAGCCTTGTTCGAACCCATCACAGAAGCCTTGTTCGAATCCACCTGTGAAGCTTCATTCGAACCCACTGAGTCAACCAACCATGATGACGTGTCTTTCATCGGTTCGAATGCGCCGAAGTATATGGAGTCGAAGCATTCAACTCGGAGAAAAACCCGGATCGAGGCGAAGTGTGCATTCCCCGTCAACACGAAGACACGTGCCACCATGGTTTCGAAACCATCGATTCGAATGTATGGTTTCGAACCAAACAGCCACGCAGTGAACCGCATTTCGAATCCATCATATCTCCCAATCTACTGATCCAAATGCCACGAAATTTTCACAGAAGCTTGAATACATGTTGAAGAATGCCCACGCCAAATTTCACCTCGATTGGATGAATTCTTGATCGGTTCGAATGGAGTTCGAACCGATGCCAAAGTGGGCCCAAACTTCCTAAGACGGGGCATGTAGGCCTCCTCACGTGCTTGAAGTGGTCTCCCGAGTTTCAAGCGAAATATCGGCAGCCTACGCCTATAAATAGAGCTCCAGAGCCAACAGAAAAGGGATCTTTCGACTCTCAAGCGCCCAGACTCTGCTGGATCGAGATCTCCATCATCCTACATCATAATTCTACTGTTGATTTCGAATTTCCAGTTGTAACTTGCTGTTGATTGCTGCAACAACTTGTAATCATTGAAAGAGAATCAATAAAACATCAAAACACTTCACAATGGACGTAGGCAACACGCCGAACCACTATAAATCGCTTGTCTACGCATTTATTTTACTGCTGATTTGAGTTTTTGTTAGATAATATCTGTTTTGAATTTACATTCTTCGTTATTATCTCTTCAACGACTCCCGAAGAGTGTTGTGCCCAATTTTGACACAAACATTATTATTATATAATAAATAAATATACATACATACACATAACAAATAGGGAAACGAAAGAAATAAATTAAAAAAACAAATTTAGAAGGGTTATACAGTGTAAAATCTCTGTGGCCATAGCAACAGCGGGTGTTGAGGTCCACGTAACAGCGGGTGATGCTAAACTCGCAGCGGCGGAGCTAGTTGTCGTGCTTGTACCGGCACATGAACTACTCAGAAGAGGAAGGGTTGTGAAGGAGGAAAGGGTATGAAGGAAGAATAGGTTGAATGGAGGGAGCTGGGATTTGAATGATTTAGGGACAAATGGTTGCAGGCTTATGAATTTAGGGATTTGATTTCTATTATGAAGCCGTAATGTGAAGCGGGATGAAAAAAAAGAAAGCGGGAAGTAAATTTTGTTGACTGCTAAGAAAATAAATACGCATACATTCGTTTCCTACGGCTGAAGCATAACGGTGGCAATTTACTTATGTATTTGCTAGTGCTTTATTATACAACCGTCGAAGATTATTATTTTATTTTTTTTGTAGCATTTGCAGTACGTATTTGCTATGGTAATGAAAATAATAGTCGCAAATAACAACGTATTTGCTAAGGTTATGGACAAAAACAGTCGTAGATTGCTTTTACTAAATTTTCTTATGCTTCTCATGGACCAACCACTACGGTTTTTAAGAAGAACTTTCACATATTATAATATTTTCTATTGTTTTTACCCAAACCATTGCAAATAAGGCGACGCAAAAGACAGATTATATACTAGTGAACTCAAAATCTATAGATGCTATCAGGGACGGATCTATTTACAACATGTGGTGGGCGGCTGCCCACCCCAAGAAAAAAAAGCGTAAGAAAGGAAAAGAAAAAAAGAGGCAGTGGTAGTAGCATTGTATTTGTGGCAATGAAGTTTTTGACCGATAAATTGTTCAAATTATGCTGTAAATTGTAGCATGGTAGGCTATTTTGTTGATACTAGCAGCAAGTATTTGTAGCACAGTAGGCTATTTTGTTGATACTGGCAGTAAATTGTGCGACCATCTATTAACAGTAAATTTTAGTGAATCAAATAATGAAGATACTGGCAGTAAATTTTGGTGAATGAATTTTACTATTTGTTGAAGCATCAAATTGATGTTGAGACGAATGTAAATCAATTTGGTTTTCGTGAAGTTCGTAGAGCACGACTTAAGTAGGATAAGTAGTAATTTATGTTTTTTTTTGTTTAAGGATTTGTACTAAAATTCTCTATGTTAATGGAATCAATCGAACTTAATTATTTTGATTATCATGAATGCGATGAAATTAATTATATTAAAACGGTTTAGTTTTTTTATTATTTAATTTTCTTCTATTATTCTCCCACCGCAAAATAAATTTCTGGTTACATCCATGAATGCTATCAACATGAAACTTGGAGTATAAGCTAACTAGGACATGTTGAACACCACATAGGGATCGCATGGCATTTGGAGCAAGTTGGAGGGATCGGTTCCTATCCCTCTAGAGGGATCGGCAGAAATTAAAATTCAAGCAACACTACTTCATGGAAAATGTGATATCTCACAAACCATACGTCGAAATTGCACGAAATTTGAAAAACAAGTAGCTAACATCATAGGACATCCCTCATAGGGAACATAGCCCATTTGGATGCATTAATAGGGATCCGTAATGACCCATATTGTGGGCTTCGATGAGCCTACAAAACATTTAGGTAGCCTCATTTTTGTCTCTCGAACCTTCTACTAAAATTTGAATTCGATCTATACATGTCTTCTCCTATAAATACAACAGCATGGCATCAGAAAAGGAATCATGCTTTCTCTACCGAGGCTCTACTAAATTTTATTCTTCATTCTTGTACTAATGGATCCCAGCCGATCCAAACATTCTTGTAATCGTAATGAAGTGCAAAACCAATAAAAAAATATGAAGTGGACGTACGCCAAGATTGCCGAACCACTATAAAAAAATTATGTGTTCATTTGTGATATTTGCTCTGTTTTAATTTCATTCTTCATTTAATCGTTGCTAGATTCTATTGGGTGTTGATGCGCATTTTTGGCATCAACATTTTGATGCTTTCATTGAGAAATGAATTCTTAGTTTGATTGGATCTCATCATCTACTTGTGGATTCCTATATTCGCATGATAGATCCAGCTTTCAAATGATAAACTTGCTATTCTACTCAGATTTGAAGGAAATCTAAGGGAAGCTGGTAACCATGGTTAGAAGAATTAAATCAACTTCGAATGGAGTTGATGGGAATGATGATGCTATTGTTCTTGTTTGGAGTGTTCATCTATTTATCCCCATTTGGAAGGGATCAGATTCACTCATGTATGCAAAATCTTGGAATCAGATGTTGAAGTTTGCAATCAAGTTAGGGCTGGTCGATCCCTGTCTCAAGGCCAAACTGGTCGACCCCTCTCTCGAAGCCTAGATGGCCGAACCCTCCAATCTCAACTGTAACTGACCCCTTAGCCTAAATGACCAAACCCTCACCAGGGCAAATATATGTATAACGATTGCTCCAAAAGGCATATATACCGATCGCTCCAAAAGGCATATATACCGATCGCTCCAAAAGGCATATATACTGATCGCGCCAAAAAAGCATATATATATATACCAATCCCTGTATAAAGTGTATATACCGATCCCTTCAACATATATATGTATACCGATCCCTTTAGTATATATACCGACCCCACTACAAGGTATATATACCGATCCCTCTCCAAGGCGTATATGCCGATCCCTCTTCGATGTATATATACCGAACCCTCAAGTTATACCAATCCCCCAAGCTGATAGCCATGCTCAATACCGATCCCTCTACAAATCGTTTCATAACCTATCCTTTTGGTTGAACCCTCGTTCACGTCCCCATAGCCGATCCCTCTTATATGGTGAATAACTGATCCCTCACCAAGGCAATTCGGCCGATCCCTCTCTCGAAAGCCCTATATGACTGATCCCTATACCTAAAAAAATATGGATCGGGTAAAATCCATTTATTTAAATTATGAATCGAGTATGATCCATTTTTATAAAAATATCTCTAAAAAAGGTATTCCTGCATTTTGGATTCAGAACTCAACTTAAACACGGTGCGTTCTATCCACATCCCTTACGTCCTGTAACTGACCGGGGCATAGAGGATCATGAGGTAGCTTCTAAACTGCAACCAAGAAATGGTCAAGCAACTACTACTCAGGTGATGTGACAAGCAAACCCAAGAAACTTTGGCTCAAAGCCAAACTCAGGTAAAACCAAGATTTTCTCCGAGCAAATGCCAGGATGACTTCAAGCACCGTTCTTCACTAATCCAACACTTCAAATTCAGTGACACCAAGCAAACAAATTGCTGACTCCAAGAAAACAGCAGATTTTATTGTGTGTCCAAGTAACTTGCCACTGATTCGTCAATATCAGTCCATCTTACTTTTCTCATATCTCGGGTATGCATACATCATTTACAAGCATACCAAGTAGCTATAATTTAAAAACGAACTGGATTGTCGATGACTGAAGCATCTCCTCCAGTCCATGCCTATTCATTGAATTCGTTCAGTGTACAGAATATCTGAAGAGATTCAATGTACCAATCATATCGGTTTACTCTGGCAAAACCAATCCTAGACTGCATCTCATGAAATTCAAGTGGCATGTGAATTCCGCCAAAGTGATATGTGCCATCGCATCTAAATGCTTTCCTATACTCCACAATGATGTATCGATCATGCAGTTTATGCGATTATTACCCAAATCCATCCCCTCATTCAATCAACCGGATTAGAAGTTTGTCGAGCGGTTTAGAATGCATGTGACTCATGCAAAGGATGTGGTGTCATTATCCAATTTATTCCAGATGCTAGCGAGGATATCATACTTATTCCTTGATGAGGTGAATCGACCCTCGGATAGATTTTAGCAAGTCAGCTAAAGAGCCTCCTATGACCTTGGATCGTTTCTATTACAAAGTGAATTAGAACCTAAGCAAGGAGGAGGTAGAGCAGATTAGGAGAAAGAAAAATACAAGCCTGTTGGCTAAGGACTCAGATTCCAGGAGATGATCTAGGATCTCAAAATTCAACATCCAATCAATAACATTACTTGGAGACTCATGACTCAGAGTAGTATTGAAAATCAGCCTCGAGAAAGTCCACCGAAGCCTAGAGAAAATCTGAGGAATATTGTATATTCCAAGATGCACGGTCCTAATAATGGCGATTGCAAACACCTCCGAGATGTGATCAAGCTGATTCGGAAAGGAAGCTTTAACAATATGTGCAAGCCTAGTCGAATAGAATGGCAGGTAGGGAACACCCAATGCCTATCAATAAAGAACTCGGATTATCAATTGGACCGCTGAAGGTCGACATCCTGCTGAAAGGAGCTAGGGGCAAGTGGAATAGCAAGCACATAGTGCTGCTTCACTTATTAATGGGATTTATTCCGATCTTCTTTGAATTATTTTATTTTAATTTAAATTTAAATTATGGTGTGAACTACGACCAACTTGAATTAATCTACTTGCATATGATGTAGGTAACCAAGTACCTAGAATTAGAGGCCAACCAATCTCAACGGATCATGACCGGACCTTTGGATTTTCATTAAGATAAGCATGATTCAACCACTCATCAGCTACCATGTATCCCTAACTTAGGGCCAAGGACTCGAAATGGAAATGCCCGACAAAGTCAGGATCCAACACATGACTGATTGTTTACTCATCAACTTCCGCGCCTGACTTGGAGACCAAAGAAAGACTTAGAGTGGATGCAACACAACCATCCACTCCCCAGCTCATACTTGAAGTTCGCCAAAATACTTATGTGTCCCCAAAGCTCAGCATGATCGATGCCAACTAAAGTGGATGTGATTCGACCATCCATACATCAACTCCTGCCCTAAACACAGGAGGTAGTTCGAAAGCTCGACTTAAAGTACGCGTGACTGACTGCCTACTCATCAACCACCGCCGTCAACACATGGACATGACTACAGCTGAAGGTGGATGTGACTTGATCATCCACCCGATAGTTCTCTCCGCCGACTTTCTAGGAGGAGTACTGAGAAAATTGGGCGAGGCTTGACTGCCCAACACAGGCAAGGATGTGATCTAGCCACCCATCACTTACTCCCTTCCTCAACTTGATTGGAGCAGCTACAATCACCAAGTGGATGTGAATCGACCGTTCATTTTTCAAGTTTTATCCTTGATGCAAGGGGGGTAGAATTCCATTCAATGGATGAATGTGGTTCGACCTTTCATTCGAAAACTCTTACCTCGACTTGCCAACTGGAGTACAAATCAAAAATAAGTGTGACTGACACCCATCGACCAACTCTAGTCCCAGAGCACGAAATGGAGTATAAACACCAAACAGGTGTAACTGACCACCCATCGACCAAATCTGGTCCCTAGAGCGCGAACTGGAGTATAAACATCAAACCGGTGTGACTGACCACCCATCGACCAACTCTAGACCCCAGAGTGCAGACTGAGTACAAACACCAAACAGGTGTGACTGACCACCCATCGACCAAGTCTGATCCTTAGAGCGTGAACTGGAGTATAAACATCAAACGGGTATGGCAAACTACCCATCGATCAACTCTGGTCCCCAAAGCGCGAACTGGAGTACAAACATCAAACGGGCGAGATTGACTGCCCATCGACCAACTTTGATCCTCAGAGCACGGAATGGAGTATAAATATCAATACAAGAAAATATTGTATTAATAGCAAGCAAAGATTGTGTAACGACCCAGAATTTCTGTCATTCGAAATTCATATATTTTATTGATTTTAAATATTAACAGGTAAAATTTATAAGTCGAATAATTTATTTTTCGAATATCTGGATTTAATTGGATAATTAAATCGACAATTTAATATTTGAAATTACAGAAAAATTTGGAATTTGGGTTCAATGTGATTAAAAATTATTTATAAAGTTATAATAAATCATATTGGAGTTATAATGATGTTATAGAACTTTTAAAATTGAATTAAAAGTTAAATTGCAGAAATTGAATATTTTAATATTTAATTGACGAGTTAAAATAGTCATTTTTTAAACAGTCTCGGATTTCGATGAAACCGGTTTCATCAGATCCGTAATCTTATATTTTTCTAAGGTTACAAATTTCGTGTCAATCGCATTTACGATTTGTCCGGGGCAAGCCAAAATGCATAGAAATTTGTTTATTCGATTTAATTTAAATTTGATCGTTTATCTCCATAACTCGCACATATGATCGAATTGGCTCTCGATACCTATTCTATTGTGTCCGAAACATGGGTTAAACCCTAGAAACGTCAGCCGCGCACTTCGTTTGGAGTTCGAAAAATCTCGGATGAATAGTATTTTCTATAAAAGGACTTGTTTTCTTCAATTTGCAAACTAAAACCCTAGTTTCAAAGCTTCAGCCGTCGACAAGTAAACTAATGGCCGAAAACACCCTGCCTTCTCCTTCATTTTTCTCCACATCTGTGAGCTTATAGTACATCCTTCCAACTGCAATGTCGAAGAGCATGTCATGATCTTCGAAACCAACGGCTGTGAAAGGAAAATACTTCTCCGATCCGTGGCAAATCGAGTCCAAAGTCAGCGTGTTCGCGCACGTTTTTCGAGAGATACCGGCGACCGAGCTCGCCGCCATTGTGGCAGTAGGTGGCGCACGTGCATGCAGAGGCGGTGAAGATCGCCGATCGTCTTCAACCTCATCAAAGTGCGTGCGACAATTGGTCAAAGAGGCGGCCGGTTGGGTTAGTTTACGCGAGCGAATGATAGGAGAAGAAAGGATTCGCGGCCTAGATCTGGGTTTCGAAATTCAACGGCCAGATTGGATTTGAGGTATAAAATAAAATAAAACGTGAAAATTTTATTATTTAAATTCGTACGAACTTTAAAAATGTGTAACTCTTTCATACAAGGTCGAAAACGCACAAAACGAATTGCCTCGGGTTCGTTTTGACGAGCACTACGCAATGGAGCTGGTTTGGAGTCGTTTGGAGCAAGTGATAATTTTAGGTAAAATTAAACGCAGATTTAATTTTATTCGAAATAAAACGCTACAACTGTTATCGGAAACTCAAGGTGAGAACTTCTCACTCAATCGAATTATTTCGATTTAAATTTTAAATAGTGAAATTTGGAATTGCTTGATTGTGTCGATTGTGTGCTTGGATGATAAATTATTATCTGTTGTATTGAAATAGACCCTATACGCCGCATATTAAGCGGAGGTTATTTATTAAACACATATACCGCGATATTTCACCTTGATGTGAAATTGGTATTATATATGTATTTGAAGTTGATTTCCCATATTATATTGTTGATGAGACCCTATTGCGCCGCATAATAGCGGATAATATTTTATAAATCCCATATAACGCGATATTTCACCTCGAAGTGGAATTGGTATTGTGCTAACATCTGTGGATGCAGGAAAACAGGTTGGAGGGATCTAACTAGATTCCTCAAAACATTTGAATTTGTTTCAATGTTATGTGTTGAATTTTTGTAATCTGTGTGTGGTTATATTGTGATTGAAATTGTTGAAGGCTAAAATTTAGCCGAATATATTTTTGGTATCGTTAGATACGGAAATAAATAAAATTGGATTTTTTTGGAAAATTCGAGTTGAAAATTTTAGTAAAAATTTATTTTTGGGAATTGGATTAATTTAAATGAAGGGATTTTAAAAGGGTAAAGTTTATTTTTAATCCTATTGAAAAAAATTCCAAAATATCGGGAAAAGGCTAAATAAGTGGATCTAGTATAATATTGTTTATAAGTTAAAGGATTTATTTAAAAATTCGGATTCTAAATGGTTTGAAAGGGATAAAGGAATTTATTTCAAAGGAAACAAATTTATAAATTTAATTCGGGAATGTTTGAAATAAATGTTTGGAAAATTAAATTAGAAATTAGTTCAGTATTTGCAATATATTTGGAAATCAATTTGAAACTTGATTTGGTGTTGAAAGTGAATAATTGAAATCAATTTGAAAAATCGTATAAAAAGTGAATATTTGGAAATGTAAATTCACAATGGAAATTATAAGGGGAATTTGTTTGGAAAATAAACATTGAATTATTTTTAAAAGTGTGGAAATAAATTCACTGATTTGGAACGAAAATTTAATAAATCAGTAAGGATTTATTTAATTGGTTTGAATGAACCCTTTTGAAATAAAAGTGTATTCTCCCTGGGATGCCGAATAAGATTTTCTGAGTAGTTTTGAAATATATGTATATAAAATTCTAGAATTGGTTTTGAAAAGAATATTTTGGAGAAATTAACTTCTTAAATTGTTTTAAATTCTTTAAGTAAAGATTTATTAAGTTGATTTTTGAAATGATTATTTCTAAGATTTAATCAATAATTGTTTTAGAAAATAGTTATTTAAATAATTATACTCTATCTACTAATTTTATTTTTAAAAAAAAGTAGTTTGGACCTAAGTTATATGTAATATATTGGTATAATATTTTTTTTATAACTAATATTTTAAGCAAAGTGTTTAAAGAAAAATAGTTTTATTCCAAAGGGTTTTCCAAATATATTTTGGATAAGGAATATAAGTTATTTTTAAAGTATTTGAACTCGGCAGATTTCCAGTGAAAATGAATAACTATTTGGAAGTGTTTCCGTTTAAGGAAATTGATTTGAAATTTGTTTTCAAAAATTGAAAGGTGAAAAATGATTTGAAATCTATTTTCAAATGGTTGAAGTGTGGAAAATATATCTTGTAAAGATATTTTGAAAATAAATAATTTGGGAAGATTATTTGGAATCCGGTTATGTTGTGAATATTGATTGATAGTTAAATAACCGACTCTCAATATTGACCCTTAAATGGCTATTTGGTATTATTTGTTTGGAAATATTGGATGCCACACTTATTTTTTTAATCTTTGCGCTCGTTATTCGGATTACCCATTCCGAATAGTGATACGACGTAATGGATAGCATTGAAGACCGGTGTTGAAGACCGGGTATTTGTGAAAATGATAGGATGACCTATCGATTGTCTCTGCATCGTTAGCTATGGTATGGAGATTTCCTTTGTGATGGGAAATTCGATTGGGATTGTGAATACTCGGATTGCAAGGGCTTCTTTTGAAGTGCCTTTAGTACTGTTCGAACCCGGAACAGATTTGTATGGTTACGTGTCTGACATTACATTTTGAGATATAAAGCAGATTTCTTTCAAATACATCTCTGTTGGTGGCGAAGAATTTATTCTCTTAGCTTAACACCCTTCTCGTAGAAGTACGAGCTCAGAGGTTTTGTAATTGAAGGTTATCAGCGATATACTCCCAATTTGGTAACGTGGCATGCTGAGTGTTGTTGTGTGATGATTATCTATTGATCATTTGTTGATCAAAGCATGGCTTTATGCCTAGCTTTATGGACGAGACTTCGTCAGACCTCACACCCCGGAAATGGTCGAAACAGAAAAGATGTGGCAAGGTTATGAGGGTCGCTCCCTTTAGGGTATGTCATTTCCTTTTGGAAAAGGGTAGTGTCAGGTATGGAGTCCTGATGCTTAACCTATGTGGTTGCTCCAATCTCATTTTCTGTGTGGTTGTTGCTTTGTGATAGAGGGCCCACGGATAAAGGTCCCAAAGGACCGGGGGTGGCATATTCGTGTAGTAGTTACCTAGTTACAAAGGTAACCCGGCCTTGTGTTGGCAGAGATCCAGTTAGGTTCTCAGGACGTCCCGCCAGAGGCGTGCCCATGTGGCGATAGGAAGTTCCTTAGTCCGACCATTTGTTGGAAATCCAAAGAAACAATACGAGCCTTGTACTGTTTTAGTTGTAGAACCTACCATTTAATATGATAGCTATAGTAGGCATACTATAATGGTACCTATGCTGGCTAAGATTTATATTATACTTTCAAAATGCTTTCTACACTATGCACTAATAATAATATCAAAAATGATTTGTTTTGCGTAGTAAGCATCTTTGAAATCATAAGGAGAAATCTCCTCCAATTCTGCGTTTGCATTGTGTGTGTGGCGGGAGGCCTTATGGTAGTTTCATTTTCCAAAAGCATTTCGGATATTTTTCACTTCCCTTGTTGTTGTTGTTTTAAAGATAAATAACTTCTTTAGTTCTCACACCAGTCGCATGACTGACCTGGAGTTTAGTGTTTCCTTCCTAAACTCTGGGTGCCCACCAATTTCCACACGGGCAGCCTAGAAACAGGTTAACTAAGTTATTCTGGATTTAGGAGTGCTATGGAGCTCAGGAGCAAGCTGGATGGCATGGCGTATCAATTAATATATAGTATTTCTTTTCCGCTGTTTGTTGTTGTACACTCTGATAATGTAATGATAATGTGATGTAATGTAAGAACTGATATAGTTCTTTGTTTTAAAGATATTGATTTATCTATTATATGTTGTTCGCTGCGATTGTGAGATTCTGATATTGTTCTGTTGCTTTTCTTTCTTTCTTCTTCTATCTTCTACCTCTTCTTTAACCCTAATGGTACGGTTTTCCGGCATTCGATTGTTCGGCAGTTGACACAATGGACGTACTGATGTCGATTTTCGAAGTCGAAAATCGTAATCGTTACATTTGGTATCAGAGCATACGGTTAAGTGACAACCTTGGCTCTGTTGGGAATTACACATTAAAGATAGAGCCAGTAGTACTCTAGAATGAGTGTGAGTGTAATAATAGATATGGGTGCGTATTTGTTAGTGAAAATAAAATTGTTTTATGTTGTGATGATTGGTTGTTGAGTGATATATGGATTCTGGTCGGTATAGTCTGTACAACTCTATCGATAGGGATCTCTAAACACTTGTTCAGAACAATTCAGCACGATATTGTTTTAAATTGGGTAAATGAAATAATTTTACCTTGATTATATTTTATATATAAAGGAAATAATTTTTCAGAAATTATTAAAGTGTATATAGAATTAATTGTTTGGCTGTTGACAATATAAATATATATAAGTGAATCAAAGTTGTTTGAATAATCTGAATAAAAACAACAGTTGTAAAAGAAGAAATTATATAAGAAAATGAATTATAAAGATGGAATTATAATTAAAATGATTTACAATTGTGAAATAATCTTGTATAGGTAAAGTTAAATAGTAAAATTCTATAAGAAAAGATTTATAAATGTGATTTAAAAATAGCTTTAAATTCTGAAAGAATTTAAAGCATTTGATTCACTACTGTTGCTGGGAAATAATAAGGGTGGTGACTGCAGCATCATCAGTATCATTTTCCAGTTTCTGTGTGATGGATTTGCTACATAGTAAATTGAAATTAAATTTTGTTGTGATATACAAGAAATTGATGAATATAAGTAATCAAGTTTTGAAATTATAATATGAGATAATAAAGATTTAACTTTAGTAAAGTTGAAATAAATTTGAATTAGTATGATAAAATATATGATGTGAAATTTAACTAAAGGAAGTTAAATAAATTAAATCAGATTTAGAAGTTGAATAATAAGTTGTATAACTTATTAAATGTGAAGATGTAAGTAAAACCAATTATTAAAATGGTTAAACAACTTTGTTAAGCAAAACGAGGTATGAATCTGAAAAAGTGATGAAATTGACTTTGGTAAAAGTTAAATAGAATTTACTTTGGAGTTGGAATCTGAATTGGATTTATAAGTGGAAATTTGAAATGGAATATAACTTAAGTGATGCTGAATGAAGTTGATTTTGGTATCGAAGTAAAATAATGAAGTGAATTAAATGGATGTGAACTTGAGTTATATAAATGAAATTCTACTTTATTTGTAAAATGAATTAGCAATCGAATAAATGAATGGATTGAATGTTAATCAAAAAAATGCAAATAAATTGATATGGAATAATGGATATAAGTGTTAATTCATAAAGCTAATAAATTGGAGATTGAATAATTGGATGGAAAGTGCTAAACCAAATTGAATGTAAATTTAATAAATTTGGTTTTGTTGAATATACATTGGTTGTTAGATTGTTGTTAGTTGATGATATTGATATTCATTAAATGTTAATGAAGTTGAATTAATAAAAAAATTGGAACCTATGTAATTAAATTTGAATTGAAAGTGAACCAACTTGAATGTAAATTAGTGAATGTAAACTAATTGAAAACGAATAAAGGAATGTTAATAAAATCCAATGTTAACAAATCAAATGTGATAAACAAATTGAAAACCAATTCATTGAATATTAAATAGAAGTGAATATATATTGATTTGGTTATGAATTGATTTGGATAGGCATTGATTTGTTGGATGTTTATTGGATGATAGTTGTTTGATTGATTGTATTTGTGGTTGTTGGTTGCATTTGCTATAGTGGCACATGTAGTTGTTATGTTGGTATATGATGTATATTGATATTATTTTCATATATACATGTTTCTCATTTGTTTGTTGAGTGTTTAGTAGGTGCGGATGACGCTTGCTTCGCATTTGGAGCTCGCTTTCGCGCTATATTAGCCGTATATGCTCGCTAATAATATATAAGGTACATATCTCAGATTACATATCGTACTTTAACACTTTTTCCCTGCGGGATGCCTCATTACTTGATGAGATGTATATTTGTGATATATATATATTGTCATTTTTTTTTCGGATCGAGCCGCGCAGAGGAGGTTATGGCGAAATTTTTCGAAAATTTAAGGCGTTAGAATATTTTTGAGAAAATTGGAAAACTTTGAAAACTAAGTTTGGATTTGAAAACTTAGTAAGCATTTTGTAAGAAGTTTAACTATTGAATTTTTGGAAAAGTTATACACTTAAGAGATTTGTAAATCAAATTTGAACGGTTTGTTTTGAAAAGTTAATGGATTTCAAAACTTTTTCTTACTTGAAATTTCGAGGACGAAGTTCTTTTAAGGGGGAAAGATTGCAACGACCCAGAATTTCTGTCATTCGAAATTCATATATTTTATTGATTTTAAATATTAACAAGTAAAATTTATAAGTCGAATAATTTATTTTTCGAATATCTGGATTTAATTAGATAATTAAATCGACAATTTAATATTTGAAATTACAGAAAAATTTGGAATTTGGGTTCAATGTGATTAAAAATTATTTATAAAGTTATAATAAATCATATTGGAGTTATAATGATGTTATAGAACTTTTAAAATTGAATTAAAAGTTAAATTGCATATGATCGAATTGGCTCTTGATACCTATTCCATTGTGTCCGGAACACGGGTTAAACCCTAGAAACGTCAGCTGGCGCGCTTCGTTTGGAGTTCGGAAAATCTCGGATGAATAGTATTTTGAGAATTTTCTATAAAAGGACTTGTTTTCTTCAATTTGCAAACTAAAACTAAAACCCTAGTTTCAAAGCTTTAGCCGCCGGCAAGTAAATTAATGGCCGAAAACACCCTGCCTTCTCCTCCATTTTTCTCCAAATCCGTGAGCTTATAGCACATACTTCCAACTGCAATGTCGAAGAGCATGTCGTGATCTTCGAAACCAACGGCTGTGATAGGAAAATTCTTCGCCGATCAGTGGCAAATCGAGTCCAAAGTCAGCGTGTCCGCGCATGTTTTTCGAGAGATACTGGCGACCGAGCTCGCCACCATTGTGCCGTACATGAGGAGGCGGCGAAGATCGCCGATCATCTTCAACCTTATCAAAGTGCGTGCGATAATTGTTCAAAGAGAGGCGGCCGGTTGGGTTAGTTTACGCGAGCGAACGAATGGTAGAAGAAAGGATTCACGGCCTAGATCTGGGTTTCGAAATTCAACGGCCAGATTGGATTTGGGGCATAAAATAAAATAAAAAGTGAAAATTTTATTATTTAAATTCGTACGAACTTTAAAAATGTGTAACTCTTTCATACGAGGTCAAAAACGCACGAAACGAATTGCCTCGGTTTCATTTTGACGAGCACTACGCAATGGAGCTGGTTTGGAGTCGTTTGGAGCTAGTGATAATTTCGAGTAAAATTAAACGCACGTTTAATTTTATTCGAAATAAAACGCTACAACTGTTATCGGAAACTCAAGGTGAGAACTTTTCACTCAATTGAATTGTTTCGATTTAAATTTAAAATAGTTAAATTTAGAATTGCTTGATTGTGTTGATTGTATGCTTGGATGATAAATTATTATCTGTTGTATTGAAATAGACCCTATACGCAGCATATTAAACGGAGGTTATTTATTAAACACATATACCGCGATATTTCACCTTGATGTGAAATTGGTATTATATATGTATTTGAAGTTGATTTCCCACATTATACAGTGGATGAGACCCTATTGCGCCGCATAATAGCGGATAATATTTTATAAATCCCATATAACGCGATATTTCACCTCGAAGTGGAATTGGTTTTGTGCTAACATCTGTGGATGCAGGGAAACAGGTTGGAGGGATCTAACTGGATTCCCCAAAACATTTGAATTTGTTTCATTGTTATTGTTGAATTTTTATAATCTGTGTGTGGTTATATTGTGATTGAAATTGTTGAAGGCTAAAATTTAGCCGAATATATTTTTGATATCGTTAGATACCGGAAATAAATAAAATTGGATTTTTTTGAAAATTCGAGTTGAAAATTTTAGTAAAAATTTATTTTTGGGAATTGGATTAATTTAAATGAAGGGATTTTAAAAGGGTAAAGTTTATTTTTAATCCTATTGAATAAAATTCCAAAATATGGGGAAAAGGCTAAATAAGTGGATTTAGTATAATATTGTTTATAAGTTAAAGGATTTATTTAAAAATTCGGATTCTAAATGGTTTGAAAGGGATAAAGGAATTTATTTCAAAGGAAACAAATTTATAAATTTAATTCGGGAATAAATTTGGTGTCTGAAATAAATGTTTGGAAAATTAAATTAGAAATTGGTTTGGTATTTGCAATATATTTGGAAATCAATTTGAAAGTTGAACCGGTGTTTAAAGTGAATAATTGAAATCGATTTGAAAAGTCGTATAAAAAGTGAATATTTGGAAATGTAAATTCACAATGGAAATTTATAAGGGAAATTTGTTTGGAAAATAAACATTGATTTATTTTTAAAAGTGTGGAAGTAAATTCACGAATTTGGAACGTAAATTTAATAAATCGGTAAGGATTAATTGGTTTGAATGAACCATTTTGAAATGAAAGTGTATTCTCCCTAGGAAGCCGAATAAGATTTTCTGAATAGTTTTGAAATATATGTATATAAAATTCTATAATTGGTTTTGAAAAGAATATTTTGGAGAAATTAACTTCTTAAATTGTTTTAAATCTTTTAAGTAAAGATTTATTAAGTTGATTTTTGAAATGATTATTTCTAAGATTTAATCAATAATTGTTTTAGAAAATAGTTATTTAAATAATTATACTCTATCTACTATTTTATTTTGAAAAAAAAAAGTAGTTTGGACCTAAGTTATATGTAATATATTGGTATAATATTTTTTTTATAACTAATATTTAAGCAAAGTGTTTAAAGAAAAATAGTTTTATTCCAAAGAGTTTTCCAAATATATTTTGGATAAGTAATATAAGTTGTTTTTAAAGTATTTGAACTTGGCAGATTTCCAGTGAAAATGAATAACTATTTGGAAGTGTTTCCGTTTAAGGAAATTGATTTGAAATTTGTTTTCAAAAATTGAGGTGAAAAATGATTTGAAATCTGGTTTCAAATGGTTGAAGTGTGGAAAATATATCTTGTAAGATATTTTGAAAATAAATAATTTGGGATGATTATTTGGAATCCGGTTATGTTGTGAATATTGATTGATAGTTAAATAACCGACTATCAATATTGACCCTTAAATGGCTATTTG
The DNA here is from genome assembly GCA_030765085.1 of Allium cepa. Taxonomy (NCBI): domain Eukaryota; kingdom Viridiplantae; phylum Streptophyta; class Magnoliopsida; order Asparagales; family Amaryllidaceae; genus Allium; species Allium cepa. The sequence goes on from CM060939.1 coordinate 163,033,510, forward strand.
TTGTGATTTGTTTGGAAATATTGGATGCTACACTTATTTTTTTTAATCTTTGCGCTCGTTATTCGGATTACCCATTCCGAATAGTGATACGACGTGACTGATAGCATTGAAGACCGGTGTTGAAGACCGGGTATTTGTGAAAACGATAGGATGACTTATCTATTATCTCTGCACCGTTAGCTACGGTATGGAGATTTCCTTTGTGATGGGAAATTCAATCGGGATTGTGAATACCCGGATTGCAAGGGCTTCTTTTGAAGTGCCTTCGGTTCTGTCCGAACCCGGAACAGACTTGTATGGTTATGTGTCTGACATTACATTTTGAAATATAAAGCAGATTTCTTTCAAATACATCTCTGATGGTGGCGGAGAATTTATTCTCTTAGCTTATCACCCTTTTTTGAGACGTACGAGCTCAGAGGTTTTGTAGTTGAAGGTTACCAACGATATACTCCCAATTTGGTAATGTGGCATGCTGAATGTTGTTGTGTAATGATTATCTATTGATCATTTGTTGATCAAAGCATGGATTTATGCCTAGCTTTGTGGACGAGACTTCGTCAGACCTCACACCCCGGAAATGGTCGAAACATGAAAGATGCGGCAAGGTTATGAGGGTCGCTCCCTTTAGGGTATGTCATTTCCTTTTGGAAAAGGGTGGTGTCAGGTATGGAGTCCTGATGCTTAACCTATGTGGTTGATCCAATCTCATTTTCTGTGTAGTTGTTGCTTTGTGATAGAGGGCCCTCGGATAAAGGTCCCAAAGGATCTGGGGATGGCATACGCGAGTATTAGTTACCTAGTTACAAAGATAAACCGGCCTTGTGTTGGCAGAGATCCGGTTAGGTTCTCAGGATGTCCCGCCAGAGGCATACCCATGTGGCAGTAGGAAGTTCCTTAGCCTGACCATTTGTTGGAAATCCGAAGAAACAATATCAGCCTTGTACGGTTTTAGTTGTAGAACCTGCCATTTAATATGGTAGCTATAGTAGGCATACTATAATGGTACCTATGCTGGCTAAGCTTTATATTATACTTTCGAAATGCTTTCTACACTATGTACTAATAATAATATCAAAGATGATTTGTTTTGCGTAGTAAGCATCTTTGACTATCATAAGGAGAAATCTCTTCCAATTCTGCGTTTGCATTATGTGTGTGGCAGGATGCCTTATGGTAGTTTCATTTTCCAAAAGCATTGCGTATATTTTTCACTTCCCTTGTTGTTGTTGTTTTAAAGACAAAAAGCTTCTTTAGTTCTCACACCAGTCCCATGACTGACCTAGAGTTTATTGTTCCCTTCCTAAACTCTGAGTGCCCACCAATTTCCACACGGGCAGCCTAGAAATAGGTTATCAGGTTATTCTGGATGTAGGAGTGCTATGGAGCTCAGGAGCAAGCTGGATGGCGTGACGTATCAATTAATATGTAGTATTTCTTTTTCGCTGTTTGTTGTTGTACACTCTGATAATGTAATGATAATGTGATGTAATGTAATAACTGATATAGTTCATTGTTTTAAAGATATTGATTTATCTATTATATGTTGTTCCGCTGCGATTGTGAGATTCTGTTATTGTTCTGTTGCTTTTCTTTCTTTCTTCTTCTATCTTCTACCTCTTCTTTAACCCTAACGGTACGGTTTTCCGGCACTCGATTGTTCGGCAGTTGATACAGTGGACGTATTGATGTCGATTTTTGGAGACGAAAATCGCAATCGTTACAGATTGCATGGAAATTTGACTTACTATGGTTAGTATGTTAGGGGTCATTTAGATTAAAAGATAGCTCGAGTTTGTGCAATCTTTAAACAACTGGAAAATTTGGCGGTTCATTTCTTGATTTCCCTCCTCCCTTATTCATGTGCCGCCAACATTCCTTTTCACTTCACTTCCAAATTTCGAAATCACCTCTCCACTGATGAATCATCTCTCTAACCATGGATCATCTTCAGTCACTAACCCTCCTCACTAGATCTTGTAATCGGTCGTTAATCCCTCCTTACTGGATTCCGCAACCAATCGCTAATCCCTCCAAGCTCGCCATGTTTCTTCAACGAAGTAGATTCCTCCACGAGGATGAAATGCAAAACTCAACGAAGGCGAAACGTGAAACTCAATGAAGGCAACTTAAGTACGATCGACTCCTCAACCAAGCTCGAATCGTTAATGAAGCGGAAGGTCGATTTCAACTTCAGAACTTGATTGTAGGTATAATTTTCAATTTCTTTTTTTATTGTGCATGTAATGCTTGGATTAAACATTTTATGAACGGTTTTGGACTATTAACAAACTATAATTAATGCAAAACTTTCATTTATCTGATATTCTAAATTTATATTTCTTTTGCTCGAAAAGAAAACAAATTATTATAGGTTGTAGCAAGTAAGAGCTCTTTGTTTCATAATAAATGTTCACTACTGTTTTAGTTATATATTTAAATTGAAAATATTATTCAAAAAAAATCTGTTGTTGTAACATGGAGAATTACCATTGACTTTTTTTTTTGTTTAGAATGAAAAAAAAACTAAAACTGGACAAGAAACATCTGCAAAATGTTGCGGTGAGAAATATACCAGGCAATGAAAATAAATTAATAAATTAATTAAAATGTTGCATGAAGATGTTTTAATCAAACCAAGCTTTAAGGAGATAAGACTATGGAGTCACGCGACAAAACTTCTACGACCTCGGTTGTTATTGTCGGTTCTCATCTCCCTTGGATTTCTCCATATTTTCACATTTAGTAAAATAAAATAAAGTAGAGTTCTAAATTTATTTCAAATCCAATCATTAATTCTTTTGTCCATCTTAACCTCTCTGTATTTCTCTTTCTCAAATGTGAACCCCTTAACTTTCCCCTCTTTCTTAAGGTTTTCATATAAGCTAATACTACTAAATTTGCCATGGAGGAAGGTGTCTCTAACTCTCTTAGATATGATCAGAACCTAAAAATCAGTTGTTATCACGCTTATCATTTTTTTTTCATTTGATCAAGCATGGTCGCAACTTATTCCTCGCAAACCATGAAAACTGTGAGAATTTTAAGATCGATAGTGTCGTATCTGTTGTGAAATTATTGGTTTCAACTTGTGTGAATTCATATTAGTTTTGCAACCTGATGAAATTTTAGACTTTTTTGCACGTTGATTGATTTTGCTTCCCCAAAATTGTTAGTAGAGCAAGAAGATTCTGGTAATTACAAATAAGATATTAGATTTTACCTTGGCTTACTTGTGATAGCTTACCTAGAAATTTGCACAATGTAATAGTATTTCAAATATACTTTGTCTACTAGGCCATTTGTGACGCCCCACCTCTATACCCACGCTAGCAAAGAGTATTAATAGATAATACCGTCTGCTAATACGGAGAGTAAGGCTGTTTAGGAGCGACCATCTATAGCCTTGCTTTAATTATCTATTGAATACATCGACAATTGCCTTACCAAGCATATCGACATATCCAATGAATACTTAAAACAAAACCATAGGTGGCTAGAGGATCTATTAGAACAGAATATAAAAACTCAAATGCAATATACATCACAGAACAGTAAACCATCATATACACATATACTGATACATAGCAGAGTATACAAAATAATACATGTCAAGTGGTATAGCAAACCACAATATACAGACGAGTTCACAAGAATAAATATCAGAGTTACAACACTTTCCTCATCATGAGGACTTAAAGAAAAATGATACCATCAAATTGGAAATCGAAATCACAAAGAAAGATAGAAATCTGTTTAACAGATTGAAAATGTTGAGGATGAATAGACCACTCGGGATATAGGATATGGCTTCATAATAATTAAGTCAATCCTTTCAAAAATATCAATTCCAAAGCCTAAGTAACGCATAACATGCAAATTGGCTCGGAAAGAAAAATCACATAAAATGATCCCGACATCAATACAAGCAAATTGAGCGTTGCGGATCCACCAATTCGGATTCGCAATTCTCAAAGAAGTAACCATACAAGAAACATCCAAAGACAAAGAGCTTCTTCGATACGAAAGAATGTGAAGCACCATATCGAAGAGAACTCGAATACAATAGTCATGAAATACAATAGAACCTTCCTAAACAGATGGAGATGTACCTTTTCCCTAAGAAGAACCTCCAGAAGCATCCGCTATATTTAGTTTTCCTGACAGAAGATTGCTCGGAGCAATAGGACAAGTGGAACTACGATGGCCTTCCTTCTTGCAGTAGCGGCAGAAGAGAGGCTTAGGACAAGCTCGAATCATATGATCAGATGAACCACAATTGAAACACTTCCTAATGGAAGGTGTTCCAGCAGACTGAGACTCAGTTCCAACATGCTTTTTCTTCTTGGAAGGGAAAAATTTCCGCTTATCGAATGGAAACTGCCTCTTGTTGGTGTTCTCGCGAACCTCAACATCATTCCCACAATCACACTCCTTCCCGAAGGCTTCGAGATGAAGTGCCAAATCAACCAACTCTTCAAAGGAAAGCTTAAGCTGGAGCATTAAGGACTTCTTAAGACATTTCTTAAGACCAGATACCAACTTCAGATTATTCCTATACGAGGTACTAATGAATTCAAGACCATACTTAGATAAGGCCTTGAAAGATGCAACATATTCAGAAACGGAAGACTCCCCTTGCTTCAATTCAAGAAAGCGCTGGGACAACAAAGCTTTCTCAGATTCAGGAACGAACTTGAGTTCGAATCGCTCCCGAAACTGAGTCCAAGAAAGAGCAGACTCATCAAATTCAGCTAAAAGAAGCTCGTACCAATCAAGGGCACGCTTTAGCAATAAGCTAGAAGTTACAAGATCTCGATCATGGTCAGAAAGATCCATGCGAGAGAGAACATGCTCGTACATGCGAATCCAAGCTTGGACCTCAAGAACAATCTCGGAGCTTTAAATGGCTTCCCTCCAAGATGAGAAAAATCACTGCACAAACGTGCGAAGGTGGACTTGCATGGAGGAGATGTTCGAGTAGGAGCCGGAGGCTGTGTGCCCCTAAACCACTCCAAAAACTGATCGGCAGACATATAAACGCCGTCCGGATGTGAGCCACAAGATTGCCCAGCATCCGAGCGTCGTCCTCCGTCTCTTCCAGCCATAAGCTGAAAGTTGAGATAAGGTAAAGATTATTCCCTTGGTAGATAATTCAATATGGAATACTATGGAATTTAAATGCATTCCTAGACATATTCCCAAATCCTATCTAACCTTTGATGGTAGAAGGAATAGAGAGGCACGATGATTCAAAGATTTGTTTCACTTATCACACTCTGATGTATCGTAATATGTGCTCTATTCTGTGTTTATCATATTTTGTTCTGAACCTCGCTCTGATACCACGCTGTGACGCCCCACCTCTATACCCACGCTAGCAAAGAGTATTAATAGATAATACCGTCTGCTAACACGGAGAATAAGGCTGTTTAGGAGCGACCATCTATAGCCTTGCTTTAATTATCTATTGAATACATCGACAATTGCCTTACCAAGCAGATCGACATATCCAATGAATACTTAAAACAAAACCATAGGTGGCTAGAGGATCTATCAGAACAGAATATAACAACTCAAATGCAATATACATCACAGAACAGTAAACCATCATATACACATATACTGATACATAGCAGAGTATACAAAATAATACATGTCAAGTGGTATAGCAAACCACAATATACAGACGAGTTCACAAGAATAAATATTAGAGTTACAACATAATAGGACTACACAAAAGCTATGATAAAAAGAAGCTAGCGAAGTAGTCCATGCGGAAGCAAAATAGGCTAAGTCCAAAGTACCTAACCTGAAACATCTCGGACTGACCCGAGTATAAAATACACGGGTCAGTCTAGCTAAACAAATCAGTTAGATAAACCGAACAACAATAAACCTGCAAGGTTACAAAGTATAACAAATATCTCTAAAAGAGATAACACAATCATCAACAAAAGATGAATCATATAGAACAAGCCTCATATCATCGGCGACATAGATAAACAAAGGATACAATTATCCCAAATCAAGCCAAAAGGCAAATAACAAATACCCATAAGGTATACAAGTTCCACAAGGTAATCGCTTCACATCATGCGGCTCAAAAAGACCAACAACGAAGGGCGATACCACGGGAATATACATATTAATGAAACATCATAAAATTGCTCGAGCTCAGTACTGTATAAACAAGGATCCATGAGCCCGAAGAATCCAAACCCAATATCATCCATGCGGCTCATAACGACCAACATAGAAAGAGATACTATAGGGCACCCCAATATCACCCATGCGGCTCATAACGACCAACATAGAAAGCGATACTATAGGGCAACAAACCCGAAGGCACAAACCCGAAGGCACATACCCGAAGGCAACAAACCGTAGTGGTGAAGGTCAGAGACCCAGTACTGGACACCACTAACTGGCGGAATGTGTCACAACTCTCGAAAAGGAATCCGAAAAGTGTTAACGTATGTCCCATAACCACTCGTTCGCACTAAACGGTTTACTATCCGTCGGCCACTTTCACACTCAAAGCAGTACGAAGTTTACCTCATATCATCGATAAACCAAACCCGAAGGACAAAACGATCAATCGAATAGGTCGGGGACTAATCGGAAAGACAAACGCAGGGATTCATGGTCCGTGTTTTACCTAACCATTTAATCACCCTTCCACTTCGCTCGAAGTGCGAAATTGTGCGTGTGTTTTAAATAGAATTTATAAATCGGAGAAGCGAACTTTTAATACGATTTGAAGAAATCATTTATAAAACCCGTGAATGAATTCAAAAAGGAATCATCAAGGTCAAATATGCATAAACAACTAATTGGAATCAATTTAAATCGATAAAAGTGAAAATCACAAACAAATAGGCATACTGGACAAAATGAAGCAGGTCAGTCGACTGGCCTACTGCAGTCAGTCGACTGAACCATAACCCGAGAGTTTTTACTCTCTGTAGTCAGTCGACTGACTGCAGGGGGTCAGTCGACTGGCTGTAGCTGGAAATGTTTTCCAGCCAAGCAAATGGAGGAGCAACTCACCCCATTTGCAACATATCGAGCAATGGACTTAAGGGAATTTTGCCAATCGATAACCCAACACCATTGACTCCGATTTACCACCAAAAACCATGATCGAACATCAAAGCTATGATTTTCAAGGATTTGACTCCAAAACTCCACAAATGAAATTTTCACCAATTCAATTCAAACCAAAGGCGAATTCATATGAACAAGGTGTTAGGAATTCATACCCAACATCAATGAAATCAAGAGAAGTAGATGTGAGTTCAAAACTCACCTTTTATCTCAAAACAAAGAAGAAGAAGCTCAATTTACAAGGAGAAGACCAACAAATCTCCACTTCAACTCTACTAGCTTCAATCTAAGAATAATACAAATATTTTCCTAAATTAGGTTTAGGAAATTTCTGAGACTGAAGAGAGAAAGAGATAGAGAAGATGAAGAGGAGCTTACCAATGGCTTCTCTATGATTTTGGAGCAAGAATTTGGATTTGCAAGAGGATCTAGGGCTAGGAGTTTCTAATTTCCTTTCTCTTCCCCCATTTCAGTTTTAGCTTAAGCTTTTATGAAATGAATAAGTGAATGGAAGGAGAGAAGGGCTGAGTTGGTTTATAGAACAGTTTGGGTGAAACCCAAACCCAAAGCCCACTTAGCAAATAGAAAAATTCGACTTACTCCAAACATATCAAAGCTTACACTCAAAAAGATCGCAAACGCCATTTTGGAATCAATGGAAATGGTTTCGAGTCCCAATTCGGCCGTTTGCAAAAAGTAACATTACGGACTCCAAAAATCCAACTAACGACGCTATATTTAAATTAAACATTTAAATATAAAATCGTTAAATATGCGGGTTGTTACACCATGTATATGTTTCTACATAGAATACAAATGTTGAATATAAGTTATGTTGTTCTTGGATTCATCTTATAAAAAGTTATGTCCAACAAGTGCATCCTTTATATAAAATTTAAAGTGCGACAACCCGATATTTCAGCCATTCGCATCCATACATGCGGGACTTGAATTGTTCAAAATACCGCATTGTAAGTAAATTTGGAGGAAATGAAATACAATCACATAATCACAGTCACAAAAATATCAGAATAACTCCCAGCGGAAATTAAAATACCATAGTAGTTCATGAAGCTACTATAACAGACTCTCAAAACATTATACATAATATCAGTCTGAAACATATACAACAGAAATTCCAAATATATAGAAGTTTATAAATACTAGAACCGAAATAGAACAACTGAAACTGAAAGGGAACGGATAACTAGACAAGCAGAATCTCCAGCGATTCCTAGCTCCAGAAAAGAAATCTAAAGCTAAGCTGTAAATACTCAGGATGACCCGAGCGTAAAGTAAAAGAAAGAACACTCAAGTCAGGATATATATACATATATAATCTAAACCAACTCAAGTGAACTATAGTAGTAATGCACAATATCTTAAAGGCTGCTTGGGATCGTCCATCCTCTAAGGATCAGTTAAACCATAAATTAAATACATTCCGTGGTTAAAATTCCAAAATGGTATTTTATACTTCTAAATCAAATATCATTTTAAAAAAATCAATATCACTTCAAATTCATTTCAAAATATCAAAATATCATATTTTTCCAAAACCACATTCATTTTATTTAATTTAAATACCATTTCAAATCACATTTCAAAATATCAAAATATTTCAAATCAAAATATTCCATTTAAATCATTTAAAAATGAGGTTATTATATTTAATAATCAAATATTCAATTCTCAAAATTTTACCATTTTCAGAATTCATTTATTCACTTAAATTTATCAAAATAGTGAAAATTCAACTTTCGCAGCATTTAGAAAAATGCCACGGAAAGTTATGTAAAAAAACAAATCAATTAGAAAAAGACGACATTAAAAATTCTGTAATAGGTTTTAGATTTCAAATAAAATTTTAGTTAAATTCATCAACTACAGCACTTACAAAGTGTTGTAATAGCCCTTAGTTCATTTTAGCCATTTAGTTCATTTATATCAATTACAGCATTTACAAAAATGTTGTAATATCTTTAACTTTAGAAATGATAGCATTTCAAAAGTGCGGTTAGTTAAATTCCAAGTATTCAATATAATTTCAATATAATTTCATAAACAATTAAACTTTAATTTCAACCATTTTCAACTTATAAAAATCCTATTTTCTCCCTTTAAAATGATCTTTTAAATACCTTTTAGTTTATGATTTTATAAAGTGAAATTTCATAAGTAATTATCAATTTTTAATAAATCACGTATAAAAATCAATGTAAAATTTTACAAAATTTCGTTTACTTAACATTTTAATTAAGTTTACCATTTCATAATTTTATTTAAATTTCATTTTATTTTCTTAACTTACCTTTTATTTTTAAAACACTTCACATTTTTCAAGTTAAGTTATACTTCAAATTTCAACTTTTAGACATTTATTTATTTAACTATTTTTAATTTATATAAAATCAATAACACTTTATAAAATCATTTTAAATTCAATTAAAATCAAATTATCATACTTTCTTACTTAATTTAAACTACATTTATAAACAAAATCATAAATTCCAAACTTAACTTATATTTCAAATTCTAGACTAGAATTTATTTATTCCACTTATTTAACTTGTAGAAAATCACTAATATTTATAAAATTCATTTTTACATTTAAATACAAATCAAAATATCATAGTATTTACATTTTATAATATTTTTAAATTTTAAAAAAATATATTAACCACGGGTTTGCATAAAATTTTCTAACCTAAGTCAAATGATACGGATAATATATCATTTCAATCCGTAATTCACAAAGGAAAAATCCGAGTTCTATCATTTCAAACCCGCAATTCCAAGTTAAATAAATAAATAAATAATCGTTCAGGCCTATCATTTCAGCCCATAACGTTTTTTTCCTATTTTAAAGTCCGTTCGGGTATGTATCATTTCAACCCATAGTGACTCTAATCTACAGGGAACTTGCAGTGTGATAAACTGATATAAATAAACAGAATGGCATAATATAACAGTAGCATATGATATAACAGGTTTATAAACATGGGCTAACATCATATGATCATAGCATAAGCAATTATAACATGATGATATGGTTTACAAATTCAATTGCGATCAGTTTACTACTTATATAAGTATAAATTGTCTGGTGAGAATTACTCACTTGTATAAGCTGGAGATGACAACCAAATACACAAACTGAGATCCAAAAAGGCACGATAGCACGACAATGATTCGAGTGTGGGAGAGCCAAAGCTAATAGCCTTGTGACATAACAAACAAACAATAAAATATAAACAACATAAGTATTAAACCAACATATAATTAAACAATGTTATAAATGAATGCACAACACAATGCCAAAGTGTTTGCACTTGCATTCGACTACTTGTGCTTCAGCTCCGGACTGGAAAGGCACTACAAAGAGATGGTTTTGGATCAGGTTGGATCAGGTTATGGTCATGTTGTGGTCGGCCATAGCAATCTAAAGGAGATGAAGGTATGTGTGTGCTTGAATTCACAAAACAAGGCAAATACAAGAGGGTTCAAGGCATAAATGCTTCGGCCAAGAATGGATTTAGGCACGACCATTCTGGTGAGTGCATGTACAATTGTGGCATGTTCCGAAACTCAGGTTTGTGGCTGGAGTGGGTGGTGTTTGGTCGGCCAAGCATGATGGTGGAGTGGTGGCAACAAGTAGGGATCGACTATGGTTGTATATGTGAAGTTTTTGTGCATTTTTAGGTGGATCTTCAACATAGAACGGCTCGGCTCAGGAATGGCAGTGGAAAGTAGGTGGTGGTGGAGGCGGCCAAGGTAATGGAGTTGGCAGGCCTAACACAAAGAAGATGGAGCAAGTGCAAAAATCACAACAAAACAATAAAAAGTGAAAAGAAAGAAGAAGTTTTTTGACCAAATTTTTGTTGCAAGGATGGTGGCTGAATATTTTTAGGTTTGAGAAGAAAATTTTCACGTGAGAACTGAATGGAGAATTCGGCTGAAGCATGGGAGTTATGGCAGCAAAAATGAAGAGATGTCGATTGAAAATGAAAATGCAAGAATACAAAAAGTCTAAGCATATAAAAGGTCACAAAACTCATCATATTTCTACAATTCTTTTGAAATTTTAAATATCTGATAAATATGTATAAATACAGATAAAAACATGAAAATATAGTAAATAAACAAAAAAAAAATATATTAATTAAATATATTTAAATTAGGAAAAATAGCAAAAATTGGAAATTAGGCTTAAAAATTTGAAAATGAATGCAATAAATTTTGGAAAATTTTTATGTACCTAAAAATACTTATAAATAAAGATAAAAACACAAACATAAAATGCATGCATGAAAATAAATAAATAAATTTTAATTAAATATAATTAAATGAAGAAAATAGCAGAAAAATGGAAACTATGCTTTAAAATTGAAAATAAATACACTAAGCTTTGGAAAAATTATAACATCGCTATAAAAATATTTTAATATAAATATATATCTAACATGTCATATAACACAAATTAGAACATGATTTGAAAAATAAAAATATTATTTATATAAATTAAAATACGAATTTTATTAAATAAATCAATTTACACCCAATATTTTAAAAAACACATCTTTCACAATATAAATCGGATTTCAATGAAACGAAAAGCAATATTCTTGAAATTTAATTTATTTTCATAATGAATGATAAAATTTAAGAATTCAAATATTTAAATTTTAAATTTAAAAGTCAAAGTTTGACCATTTTGACCAAAGTCCACATTTTCTGAAAATATTCAATTTATTTAGGTTTGAAATTATAATTCACACAAAATCAAATTTTATAATTAAAATAAATAAATTATAGATCTAATAATTTTTTTTAAAATCAACATCCAATTTAAAATAATTAAAATAAACAAATAGAAATAATCACAAAATACTGGGTTGTTACACTCTCCCCCACTCAAATCTTTTCATCCTCGAAAAGAATGAATAAGGAAAATAAGGAAAAGCAAGATAGACAAACAAATAGTACCTGGAAAAATAATTCCGGACGAAGCACAAATACTTTCCTCTATTTTCCAAGTACAATCCCAATCATCAGTACTTCATTGTACTTTGATCAGACTAACATATTTCCTTCTTAGCTGCTTCGTACCTCTGTTGACAATACGAAGTGGCTTTCTCTCGATAGTCAGACTAGGCTAAATACCCAAACTATCAAGAGCAGAAGGCTGACAAAAAAGAGACGAGTCATGAAAATACTAAAGAAGATGTAGGACGTGGAATACATCATGTACTCCAGAAAGTTTCTCGGGCAAATCAAAATGATAAGCCAAAGAACCAACTCTTTCCACAATGCAGAAAGGACCCTCAAAGAAGAAGAAGGTAGGAATAGGTAGAAGGAAAAATAGGTTGGAACACAAGGATGGACCATTATTTTAAAACCATATACATTTCAATTTAAAATTTTATATTTACAACATTTTATAATATGATAAATAGTCATTTGATTCAAATTTGATAGTTCGAAGTAAACAATATTTAAAACATTTTTAAATTATTTAGACAAATAAAATAAATGATCAAAATATCCTTTATATAATATACTTTATCAAAATACTTTTATAACTCGATGTCTTAACAAATTTACTTTCTTTCTTGCAGACTCTGGCCATGCGTTGATCAGGCGCAAAGCTAGGATTCTCCAAGTGCTTAGTAGACTTGTTTCAACACCCAGTGAAAATACTGAAAAACCTTTTAAAACAACAGATATGGAAAGTACAATCCAAACAAATCAACTAAACCAAAACATTTGTCTAACCATGGATAGCCGATACACAATGGTTACGCCTGGATCCCTCAGAAAACAATCATATCCGTAAGCTTTCTCAGCCCTGCGAGTTACGCCGTGATGACTAGTAGAATGCAGGATACACAATGGTTACGCCTGGATCCCCCAGAAAACAATCCATGCCCCTAGGCTGTCTCAGCCAAGCAGTTTCGCTGCTAATGCGACCTACATAGATTGCAGGATACACAACGGTTACGCCTGGATCCTCCAGGAAATAATCCGTACCACTAGGCCATCTCAGCCAGGCAGCTGCGCTATGTAGTCGCGCTCGTAAGACCATGGGGATCGCCATGGAATTCGATGGACACTCGAGTATCATATCCGAAAAACCCAAATCAGAGAGAATAATATCGATAGAGTGAATCCGCAGTATGGCCACAAAGCGGATATCAAGCAGAAGGCCCTTTCCATATCTTTACTTTGAAAATATGTATCATATAGTACATTTCAAAATCATTTTCAAATATCATACTTATATAAAGTCCGTTATATATAAGATTTCATTTCAAATCGAATACTTTCCAAAATCAATGATATATCAAATCACACTTAAATAGACTTCGATTTATATAAGATTTCAATTTCCAAATTGAGTACCTTTCCAAAACAATAGTTTTCAAATCAACTTCATACTTATAAAAATAAATTTTATATAAGTTCGATAACTCCCAAATCAAGTATTTAGTAAATTAAGGTTCTCAATTTCAATTCCTTTCAATAACGTTTCAGTTTCACAATCATATATAATTTTCCCAAATCATTTCTTCCAAATTACATATATTTAGTTTCAAAGTTTCCAAAATAATAAGTTTAGAAAATAATCCAAATTTCCAAATCAACATAATTTAGGTCAAACAAATTCACTTCCATTTCAAACATATATTCACTTTCAAAAATCATAATACTTTCAAAGTTATAAATCTTTTGAAACCAAAATACTTGAAATCATTACACTTTGAAAATCATAACATTTCAAAATCATACATTTGAAATCATAAATTATTCTTTTAATTCTTTACATTTCATAAATTTGTTCAATTAAACTCAAATCTGAAATTTCCAATTTTAATTCAATTCAAACCATCAGTTTCTATTCAATTTAGTTTTCCAACAAAACCAATTCAAATATTATCAAATTTCAAATGAATATTTGGTCCATAAAATTAACTATTCAATCTTTAATATATTTCAAAGCTTAAATATACCATATTCCAAAACTAAATTTTATAATTTCATATATCTCAATTTTTTTTTCATTATTAATTAATTTTGAAATATTCATTTATCAAAATCAATTATCATTTCAAATTCACATTCTTTGTCAAAATAAGATTAAATCATTTCCAAACCGTTTCAATCATTAAAATATCTAAAATGGTTACTAGGTTTAAACCATCCCTTTTAAAACCTTTAAACTGTTTATTTCTATATGAAAAAAACAAATTTACCATCGGGAAGATTATTATTCTATATATATATATATATACTTTATTCAAAATATTTCAAATCTATATTTCATACCAGTATAATTCAAAATAGTCTTATATATTTCACTCAATAAATAGTTTCAACTTATACAAAATCATATCACTTTATACATTAATCATACCAAACTAAACTTATATTCTTTATCAAATACCATATACCTTTCAAAGTTTCCTAGCTTTGAAAAGTTAACCTTGATTTGGAAGTACCCGAACCTTCAAAATAGTCGAAGAAATCATATTTTAAATCCAAGAGTTGGAAATCACCAACAAATCAGTAAACCAATTCCAAAAGATAGGGAAATACCAAAACAAATCTGAATCTCGAGGACTGAACACTGATTTACTTCAAATCATTTCAAATATATATACATATATCTTTCGAATATCAAACCATACTTCAAAATATGAAATCAAAATTTGGTTTCACAAAATCACTCACATAGAAAAGCTACTAGAGTGGCCTTTCCCCTACTCAGAAAGTCGAAAATCAATGTCGATGATGCATGCATTCATCACCAAAATTATTTTTCAACGACATAAGTGGGTTCTGGACTTTTATTTTCCTGAAACTTCTTTGAAATCTCTTCGAAATCATTGGAATTCATTCGAATACATTTGAAACATTCTTATTCTGAAAATATCTTAAAATCATATTATTATAATATATTTTCCAAAATCTTAAAACCGATTTCAAAACACCGGAGCTCAATTCCTTGAAATTCAAATTCAAAACCCTTTAGTTATAAATCATTTTTATATAAGTCAAATTCTTATAAAATTTTCAAATTATCAAATCCTTTCGAAATTTTAAATTTTCAAAGAAATATATAATCCTTTCAAGCTTCAAATTTTCATTTTCAAAATATAAAATCCTTATTGAAAACTTTTATGTTTATAAAAACGTGGTCATCCTTATCAAAATAATAATTTTGATGTATGCACAATTTCAAAATACAACCAAACACAAATTTCCAAGGAATGATTCAAGAATGGATTTAAAAACAAACAGCGATTCGAATTTAGAGGAACTATAATCAAATAGAATTCTGGTTCGAAGATAAGCTCGAACGAAGATAAGATAATTTTATTACCAAATAGAAGGTGGATAAGCATATATAAATCGCAGGCGGCCTTAACCGGGTCAACCGTGACTTCACGAATACAATCAATGCGGAAATCTAAGACAAAACGACATTCGATCACCATAGATAGAATCCAGGTAAAGGAGGAGATAGATAGCATCGTAAACCAAGGATATAGAAATCTCCAGTGAATTAATGCCAATTGTAAAGGAGTTTCACCCCTTCACAAATCCTGCAAAGATTGGCAGAATCACCGACCTTTAGAGAGGTTATTCCAAAGTGGAGTTACGGAATGCTCCAAAATCAAAAGGATAAAATATGGAAGACAAGACTGGATTTCAGAACAAGTGGGGGCATTCCAAAGTTCAAAGAATCCTAATCGATAAGAATCCTAACCAAGAGATTTCTAACAAGGTGGGTACAGAAGGAAGAAGTTTACAAAATCTTGGTTTCAAAATAAAAAAAAATTATACCAAAATAATCTTTGAAACTCCTTTAAAAATCATTTGGAAATCAATTTATACTTCAAAAATATGTTCTCTCACAAAGAAAGGATTCTGAGATTGATTTCACTCATTCTAGGGTATTTCTACCCTATCTCTAATGAGTTTTTGCTCCGCAGGCTAAGGTTTGCCTAAAAACCACAGCTCTGATACCAACTGTGACAACCCGATATTTTCAGCCATTCGCATCCATACATGCCGGACTTGAATTGCTCAAAATACCACATTGTAAATAAATTTGGAACAAATGAAATACAATTACAGAATCACAGACATAGAAATATCAGAATAACTCGCAGCGGAAATTAAAATACCATAGTAGTTCATGAAGCAACTATAACAAACTTTGAAAACATTATACATAATATCAGTATGAAACATGTACAATAGAAATCCCAAATATATAAAAGTTTATAAATACCAGAACTGAAATAGAACAACTAAAACTAAAAGGGAACGGATAACTAGACAAGCAGAATCTCCAATGATTCCTAGCTCTAGAAAATTGATCCAAAGCTAAGCTGTAAATACTTAGGCTGACCCGAGCGTAAAGTAAAACACAAAACACTCGAGTCAGGACATGTATACTTATATAATGTAAACCAACTCAAGTGAACTATAGTAGTAATGCACAATATCTTAAAGGATGCTTGGGATGGCCCATCCTCTAAGGATCAGTTAAACCATAAATTAAATACATCCCGTGGTTAAAATTCCAAAATGGTATTTTATACTTCTAATCAAATATCATTTAAAAAAAATCAATATCACTTCAAATTCATTTCAAAATATCAAAATATCATATTTTTCCAAAACCATATTCATTTTATTCAATTTAAATACCATTTCAAATTACATTTCAAAATATCAAAATATTTCAAATCAAAGTATTCCATTTAAATCATTTAAAAATGAGGTTATTATATTTAATAATCAAATATTCAATTCTCAAAATTTTACCATGTTCAAAATTCATTTATTCACTTAAATTTATCAAAACAGTGAAAATTCAGCTTTCACAGCATTTAGAAAAATGCTACGGAAAGTTATGTAAAAAAACAATTCAATTAGCAAAAGACAGCATTTAAAATTTTGTAATAGGTTTTAGATTTCAAATAAAATTTTAGTTAAATTCAGCAACTACAACACTTACAAAGTGTTGTAATAGCCCTCAGTTCATTTTAGCCATTTAGTTCATTTATATCAATTACAGCATTACAAAAATGCTGTAATATCTTTAACTTTAGAAATGATAGCATTTCAAAAATGCGGTTAATTAAATTTCAAGTATTCAATATAATTTCATAAATAATTAAACTTTAATTTCAACCATTTTTAACTTATAAAAATCCTACTTTCTCACTTTAAAATGATCATTTAAATACCTTTTAATTTATGATTTTATAAAGTGAAATTTCACAAGTAATTATCAATTTTTAATAATTCACTTATAAAAATCAATGTAAAATTTTACAAAATTTCATTTACTTAAAATTTTAATTTAGTTTAACATTTCATAATTTTATTTAAATTCCATTTTATTTTCTTAACTTAACTTTTATTTTTAAAACACTTCATATTTTTCAAGTTAAATTATACTTCAAATTTCAACTTTTAGACATTTATTTATTTAACTATTTTTATTTATATAAAATCAATAACACTTTATAAAAATCATCTTAAATTCAATTAAAATAAATTATCATACTTTCTTACTTAATTTAAACTACATTTATAAACAAAATCATAAATTCCAAAATTAACTTATATTTCAAATTTTACACTAGAATTTATTTATTCCACTTATTTAACTTGTAGAAATTCACTAATATTTATAAAAATCATTTTTAAATTTAAATAAAAATAAAAATATCATAATATTTACATTTTATAATATTTTTAAAAATTTTAGAAAAATATATTAACCACGGCTCTGCATAAAATTTTCTAACCTAAGTCAAATGATACGGATAATATATCATTTCAATCCGTAATTCACAAAGGAAAAATCCGGGTTCTATTATTACAAACGCGAAATCCCAAGTTAAATGAAATGTATAAAAAATCATTCAGGCCTATCATTTCAGCTCATAACGTTTTTTTCCTACTCTAAAGTCCGTTCGGGTATGCATCATTTCAACCCATAGTGATTCTAATCTGTAAGGAACTTGCAGTGTGATAAACTGTTATAAATAAACAGAATGGCATAATATAACAGTAACATATGATATAACATGTGTATAAACAGGGGTGAACATCATATGGTCATAGCATAAGCAATTATAACATGGTGATATGGTTTACAGATTCAATTGCGATTAGTTTACTAGTTATATAAGTATAAATTGTCTGGTGAGAATTGCTCACTTGTATAAGATGAAGATGGCAACCAAATACACAAATTGAGATCCACAAAGGCACGATAGCACGACAACGATTCGAGTGTGGGAGAGCCAAAGATAATAGCCCTGTTACATAACAAACAAACAAACAAAATATAAACAACATAAGTTTCAAACCAACATATAATTAAACAATGTTATAAATTAATGGACAACACAATGCCAAAGTGTTTGCACTTGCATTCAACCACTTGTGCTTCAGCTATGGACTAGAAAGGCACTACAAAGAGACGGTTTTGGATCAGGTTGGATCAGGTTATGGTCATGTTGTGGTCGGCCATAGCAATCTAAAGGAGATGAAGGTATGTTTGTGCTTGAATTCACAAAACAAGGCAAATACAAGAGGGTTCAAGGCATAAATGCTTTGGCCAAGCATGGATTTGGGCATGGCCATTTTGATGTGTGCATGTACAGGTGTGGCATGGTATGAAACTCAGGTTTGTGGCTGGAGTGGGTGGTGTTTGGTCGGCCAAGCATGATGGTGGAGTGGTGGCAACAAGTAGTGATCGGCTATGGTTGTACATGTGAAGTTTTGTGCATTTTAGGTGGATCTTCAACATAGGATGGCTTGGCTTAGGAATGGCAGTGGAGAGGAGGGTATGGTGGGTGGAATAGGTGGTGGTGGAGGCGGCCAAGGTAATGGAGTTGGCAGGCCTAGCACAAAGAAGATGGAGCAAGTGCAAAAATCACAACAAAACAATAAAAAGTGAAAAGAAAGAAGAAGTTTTTTGACCAAATTTTTGTTGCAAGGATGGTGGCTGAATATTTTTAGGTTTGAGAAGAAAATTTTCACGTGAGAAATGAATGGAGAATTCAGCTAAAGCATGGGAGTTATGGCAGCAAAAATGAAGAGATGTTGATTGAAAATGAAAATGCAAGAATACAAAAAGTCTAAGCATATAAAAGGTCACAAAACCCATGTCATTCTTTTGAAATTTTAAATACCTGAAAAATATGTATAAATACAGATAAAAACATGAAAATATAGTAAATAAAC
Organism: Allium cepa; assembly: GCA_030765085.1. Lineage (NCBI taxonomy): Eukaryota > Viridiplantae > Streptophyta > Magnoliopsida > Asparagales > Amaryllidaceae > Allium > Allium cepa. Next base: position 163,052,896 of record CM060939.1, read on the forward strand.
AAAAATAAATAAATAAATATTAATTAAATATAATTAAATTAGGAAAATAGCAAAAATTGGAAACTAGGCTTAAAATTTTGAAAATAAATGCAATAAATTTTGGAAAATTTTTATGTTCCTAAAAATACTTATAAATAAAGTAAAAACACAAAAATAAAATGCATGCATAAAAATAAATAAATAAATGTTAATTAAATATAATTAAATGAAGAAAATAGCAGAAAAATGGAAACTAGGCTTTAAAATTGAAAATAAATACACTAAGCTTTGGAAAAATTATAACATCGCTTTAAAAATGTTTTTAAATAAAATATATATCTAACATGCCATATAACACAAATTAGAACATGATTTGATAATAAAAATATTATTTATATAAATTAAAATAGATAATTTTATTAAATAAATCAATTTACACCCAATATTGTAAAAAACACAACTTTCACAATATAAATCAGATTTCAACGAAATGAAAAGCAGTATTCTTGAAATTTAATTTATGTTCATAATGAAAGATAAAATTTATGAATTCAAATATTTAAATTTTAAATTTAAAAGTCAAAGTTTGGCCAATTTGACCAAAGTCCACATTTTTTGGAAATATTCAATCTATTCAGGTTTTAAATTATAATTCACACAAAATCAAAATTTATAATTAAAATAACTAAATTTATCAATCTAATAAAGTTTTTTTAAATCAACCATTCAATTTAAAATAATTAAAATAAACAAATAGAAATAATCACAAAATACTAGGTTGTTACATAAAGGCTACTATATTCAACACTAGAACTAAGTTACACTATACCAAGTAACATTGGTACTAAGTCATTGTATTCGATGAAATTAAGAATGAGAGAATCAAGCTATCTAAAATTCCTCATTAATAAGTTTCAAAATAATGTGCACAGATAGTTTACTTGAAAGAGGGCCACGAAGTATTTTTAATGGTGTCTACACAACTAATTTGCCTGTAGTAGTTTAATGGTTACTTGTATCCTATTATTTTCATTGTAAATAATTTTCACCATGTAAACAATATCGAATGACATGTGAAACCTATTAGTATTTAATTAGAGTTATAGTTATGAAGGGACTAACAAAAATATTGATAATACTTCGGCACTAGAATGGTATTGGCAACCTATTCTAACAATATCAGTAATAGATTGATCAGTTCTATTCAGAAAAAAAGATGTTATTCCTTTTCTTATAGTAATTATATGCATCTTGTTTGGCACATGATGAATGTTTATGTATATTAATGTACCCATTACAACTAGTTATTTAATTTTTTACATGGAAAAAGCAGAGTAATTATTTGATAAGTAATAATATATATATGTATATAAGAATACAAGCGATCTTAAAAGATTACAAAATGTGCAAGTAAAATACTAAACTAGTATAGGCTCTGTTAGTGTATTTCATAAAGCAAATCATTACTTATTATAGTTGAGGATTAGATGGTATGAAATATTTTTCAATATTTCCCATCATTTAAAGAAAGAAACAAATGAGCTATATTTGAATATCTATGATGCAAGGAAAAAAGGAATGGGAGTTGGCTAAATAAATTTGATATAAAAGAACAATATTTATTTAATTTAGTTTGAAATGGCTCTGACTCCACTGCTTTATATGCAAAATACTGTGAACTATTGGTACTTGTATTCTTTCCATTATAAAGTATATATCATTATAGAGAACGTATATTTTTCAGAACTATTGAAAATTCATGTTGAATTATTCCATATAAATGAAAATATACAATATTTTGATTAGATCCTCTAAACACTTCACGCTCAATAACGATGTACGACTGTGATTTTCCTTCATAATGTTATGATAAACCTCGCCTAAAATTAAAATAATTTGTTAAGACAACTTGTAGATGAAAACATAAAAGACATATGCATGTGTTATAATACTAGAAATTATCTATATACATTAGCGTTGGACGGAAAAAAATGGCTACACACCGATCTATAAAAAAAAGCAAAATCAAGGCACGAATTGGACTTTAATTTGAAACATACTTTAAGGGAAGACGTGAAATGAGAGACGACATATCATAAAGTAATGAATTTTATGAATTCAAAATGAAGAATTCACAGAATAAGATGAATTCACATCCTCCATAAAATCTTCATCTTCATATGAATTTGCACCAATTGAATTTAAGCTATCATCTTCTTCTTCTGATAAAGAACTCTGATGTCCATCATAATCATTATTTTCTTGATATTCTCTTTCATCAACAATACTAGGGTTAACTGTATTCCCATGCCTTACTTATGCCATTTTGCAAGAAATTGTAAGAAAAACTCAAATATAATCTAAGTACTTGATTATAATCAAGTATAATGCGTCTCAAAGTATGTTAATGAATGTTCACTTAGAATTCTTTTTAATTAATATAGTATTAGCCATGACGTGAATTCTTTTTTCCTAATATAGGATGAGTAATGACATTCTGTCTTTAACATTATTTGTAATGCTTTATAGGTTTTCTTATGGGAAGGTTGTAAAGAACTAACCTAACATTCTTATGGTAGCTACTACTGCTTTCCTGATATTAGGAATAAAAACAGAGGTGAGCATTACCCTTTTATCAGTTATCTAATTTATTTTATTTCATTTTTTTACTAATAGTCTATTTTTGTTTTCTGATTTAAATGGTAGAGGTTTTAAAAAATATTATCTTTTAGTGAATGTTGAATTGTCCGATTCACATAATTCAATGCAATATAAGCATAAATAAGCAATTCAGATCACCATCGACACCATTTTATTCTTTTTTGCAAATGCTTTATAAGTAAATGATGAAAATTTTTCTGTTTTTGCAAATTGTCACCTTTTACTGTTATGCTAAAATTTGTATCCAAAGTCTTGCTTAAATTTGAGTGTTGATCAGTTTTGTATGTTGGAATAATTCAACATAATGTGGCAACATATTTTAATATTTGTGTGGGCTATCTTGTAATTAAGTCTAAATACGTGATCTATTTTTTGGAATAAACATATTAAGACTTAAGGGGTATATTTGTCATGTAAAATTATAACGTGTGGATACCGAAGTGACAATTTCAGTTTATTGAAGGGTCGAACTGAAAAAAAGGTCAAGCACTATATATATGGAGTTATGGTCCCCAAATTATACAAATCTCATCATATTCTCTCTTCTTCTAAAGAGAATTTAAACATCTAAGCTTCTGTCAATTTGGAAGATCTAATCCAAATTAATCTTCACATCAATGAAGAATCGATGGATTCAGGTACACCTTTCGTTGTTAGTTCTTTATACTTGTTTCTCAATTGAATCAGTATGCGTTATATGTATTCAGATCTAATATAGATTAGTCACCAATAAATGGTATCAGAGCCACCCATCATTGATTTTATCAAGAAATTTCATGATTTTAAGTATATATGAAATTAGGATTCCGAGATCTATAATTTTGGTTGATTCATCTGATGCCTTTTGTTTCAGAACTGTGAGATTTGCTCTTTTCTTATTGGTTCATCTGATGCCTTTGTCTCAGATCTACATACATAATTCATGAATTAATTCCGCTTGTTCGAATCTAATGCCTTTAGTTGTTTTTACTCATATTATTCATATTTTATTGTCAGTAGTATTGTGACTGTACAATTTTTTTATTGCTATAGATGGTTACCATTTTAAATTTTGTTTCATTCACACATATGGAAGCATCTTCATGCCTTTTAATGTTCTTGTAATACGTATTCGACCACATAACGGTCCATTGCATTTATTTTTATCATAATTGCATTAAATGTGGTTGTTATAGTAATAATTTAATTAATTTATTACATAAATGCAGTAAATGCGTCAATTGCAATAAATTTGAACGATGCAGCATGTTTGTATTTGGAATAAGAAAAGACATATTGTTTATTATTTAGTGCACTTATATTTTATAGATACGTATATTTTATATGTATGGCCCGCTCATTAAAAATAAGTATCACTTTCTGTAATATTATAACACAGGTATTCATATTTGCTTATTCAACTAAGCTTTCATCGAAAGCTAATCACCTGCCGCGCTGATATAATAAGCTATTTTGACATGGTCTATTTATTTTCGCTGCTTCCCACTATGTTTGGGATCAACCACTGCTACAGTTTTCAGCTATTCATTTTCTTGTAATATCACATATATGGACCATGCTATGCTAAAATTTGTTTTATCTTCTGTCTTGAATATTGACGGTTAAATAAAGTATGCAGTATTTTATCATTAATTATTATTGCAAATACCATTTATTATGTATTGTTACAGTTATAGTTGATGTTAATTTTTTTTATTACAGCTACGAAACCATATTTTCAATATGTATAAAATTGAAAATTGAAATTTATGGAATACACATAAATGAATGAGTTAAAATAAACCAATTCAAATATTATTTGGTGTCTCTTTACAAACTAAATGTAAATATTCTACATTGCAAGTGCACTATTTAAAATAACATGTCACCAATGTGACCTCTCTTATTTTAGTTATTCGTAAAAAAATGTTTGTTCTTTGTGTGCATTTATTCATGTGGATATTAGCCGGTCCAAAGGAAGACTAATATTTGGCTGAATTATTTATACATTTGTGATTATAAATATGTGATAATCATATAGTTTTGCAAGTGAATATCAAATCGGCCTAAATGAAGATTGATATTTGCCTTGAACTTATTGTCAATATTTGATCATTACAACAAGAGTACCATAACAACTAATATTATTGTCCAAAGACTTGATATTGATGTTGTGCTAGGTATCTTGAGAAGAGACTTGCCAATTATTTGAATACTACAGTTTTTTTTTACAATGTGAGCATATTTGATTGATTCTTATGTTAAAATTACAGCTAATTTAACTATGGTATTTGCCAATCTTAACAACATTCTTATTCTGACTGGAACAAACTTTATGGATTGAAAAGAGAACATATTACTTGTTCTTAGCTGCATGAATCTTGACCTTGCACTTAGGATGGATGCACCCACCCCTCTTATAGATGAAAGTTCTTCAAGTGTTATAAAGGACTTTGAGAGGTGGGATCGTTCAAATCGCATGAGTCTAATGATCATAAAGTGCGGCATCCAAAAGGAATTTAGGGGTACGATATTTGAAAAGATAACCAATGCTAAAGATTTCCTTGATGAGACTGAAAATCATTTTGCTAAAAACGATAAGGCGGAAACCAGCACGCTTTTGCAGTGCTTGATTTCCATGAAGTATCAAAGGAAAGGGAACATAACGGAGTACATTATGGAAATGTCTAATGTTGCTTCAAAATTTAAGGCACTTAAGCTTAAGCTTTTAGACGATTTTCTCGTGCATTTGGTACTAATCTCTCTTCCTTCACAATAAACTAGTTTAAGATCAGTTATAATTGTTAAAAGAATAAATGGACTCTTAATGAGCTTATTTCATATTGTGTAGAAGAATAAGAGAGATTAAAGCATGATAAGACTGAAAGTTCTCATTTAGCATACACCCCTAAGGGAAAAGACAAAAAGAGAAATGTAACATCCCGCCTTTTCGCACACTTTAAAACGACACACGTGCCAATTCAAAGCATACGCAAGGGCGGATTGTCATGGGGTAAATAAGAAAAACAGAGAAGAAATAAAACAAAATAGAATCTCACAGCGGAAGGATAAAATATAATAACAAATATACAGTTCATAAACAGTTTACAAAAGCTTGATTTTACTTATACAATGAATATCAGAGTTACACATACCTAATACAACAATGCAGCGGAAAAGAAAGAGTGTGTAGTGCAATACTATATATATAAAATAATACTGAATCTTCGTCTTCGTCCTCCAAAGCTAAAACCTGCTATCCTGAAACGCTCGGACTGACCCGAGCAAATTTGAAAAGACAAAAACACTCGAGTCAGACTAGAATATCTTATGTGAGTTAAATAAACAGAAATAAATATGAGTACAGTAACTCAAGAGATGCTCGGGATTTACATCTCTTAAGGATCCGTTAAACTATTTACTATGTAGTATATTGCGCTATTATAATAGTGTCTATTTATAAAATAAACTTACTTTTTAATAGCGTTAAGGGGTTACCCATATAGCCCTTAACACGTAATAGTCCCAGTAGTCCGTCCAATATCATAGTCCCTCCTGATCGGGAAGCCACCAGAGGATACCACACGGGCTACGGGAGAAATCCAAACTCGTACAAGGCGCGATAGGGTAGGTGACACGGCACAACTAGGCAATGCCAGGGTAGATATACCAATTGCTATCCAGGCTGATGGTAACGCGCAGCGCGCAGCTGCCGCCCACCTCGAACTAACTCCCCCAAAAATCAAAATATAGAAGTGGCCACTGAATCAATCCAAGTCAAAGTATAATATCGAAGAGGAGCGTCCGATCAGAGGAATGACCTCATTGGCCTGAGAATCGCTCCTGTTTTAGCCACCTTATGCCAACTCACGGGAGTTGGGTCCACGTATTTACCTTACAGGAAACGTCGCCACCACCTACTTCATTCTGGAATCTCCACCGCGTACACGGTTAGTCAAAGTGGTTTTCGGTATCGACAGAGAGTATGTCCATATCCGATCCCGGTCTCTTTGCCAACCAATCGTTATTATAACACCGCGGTTATTTAAAAACAGTTTATACTTTAAACAAGAATATAATCCCTTTCAAACCATAATATTACGATATCATTTCTTCTTTAAAAACACAAACAATTTATTTTCATAATATTTTATAAAAGCCCGAATCAATGATATCGTTCCCCAAATAAAATTTTCCTTTCCAAAATTATGTCACCTTTTTATTATAAAAATCCATTGAACCAAATATTTGGAAATTTAACTCTTCATATAATACTTCGAAATCCATAGAATTTGAAACCATTACCTTCAAAACTAAATGGTTTGGATATTTAACAGTATATAAAAATAAGTGGTTTAACTTAAATGTTACTCTGAAAAGAAACATTTCTCATGGCTTTACAATACATTTCTTTATTTAAAGTTAAAACCACAATTAAATATCGCTTCAAGTTCCAAAAACCATTTCAATAAATTCATATATATACGTATATCCTATTTGAGTATAAATATTCGTCTAAAGTTGGATTTTATTCTTTCAAATCAAATGTTCTATTAATTAGCCTTGAATATTCACATAAAATCCATAATTAATAAGACTTCAATTTCTAGTAAAATATATATATATATTTCCAAAATCAAATTTTTACTAGAATATTCATTTCAATATATTTTGGGAAAAATCCAATTATAAACATCATATCTTTAAAATTTCCAACTTAATATTTAAACATAGGATATAAATCATCAAACTCCCTTTTCTTAATTTTCTTCCATTTTTATAAAGAAATTTATTCACCCTTTTAATTTCAAAATTTCAACTTCATAGGTATATAAATATGGAATAAAATATTTATACAGTATAACTTTTAAGATTATTATAAACCGTATTCCATCCAAACCATAGAAATCACATTAAAATAGTTATATATATAGACCGCGGTGCCTGTATATAATTTTCTATCCTATGGTCAAGTGATACGGATATTTATCATTTTAATCCGCAATTTAAAAATAAAACTTTGCGGTTTTATCATTTCAAACCACAATCCCGAATGAAATAAAAAAAAATGCATACTAACTTGCAGTTTAAAGATATCAAATAAAACATCCATTCAACAACACATCCATCATCCAATCACAAACATTAAGCAATATCAGTCAATAACAATTTATGTTTGGTTAATATACAACAGGTAATAATTTGCAGTGTTATCTCAAATTATATTTATCAACTATTTATCTAACAGTTTATATTCCCCAATAATTTATATAACTGTTAACTAGCAGTTCATATGCAACAATAATTTCTAACAGCCAATTAATACGCAATCAATCAATTTAATTTAACAGCTAAATTCGATAAAATGCAATTCAACAGATATGGATGAAATAACATGCCAAAAGCTCATAAATAAATTTTTATTCATTTCTAAAATTTATTTAACAATCATAAAAGCTTCTAGTAATTGTGAGTGGGTTAAAACACTCACCTTTGGAATTTAAATCGAATTTAAACCCGATTTGAACCCAAAAATTTGATGGTCTCCAAATCAGTCCAAACCAGTGTCATCAGATCTGGAATTAAATTACGATCCTAACGCAAAAAAAATCATGTGAATCCGATATCGTATGTGAAAGTTATGTAGGAAATTGGATTTGAAAACTAAAATAAAATTTAAAACAAAAACATCTCACCCAAACACCATCATCCACGTCAGCAAAAAGGTGATTCTTCCCTTTCTCTCACGCGTATCCCTGTAGCCATGCACCACAGTGCGTTGAACCCATGAACGCAAGGTTTGACCAACGATAACACCTCGTACACGACACCAGATCACCGCCGACCAAGCCCATTCTCCTCCCCTCGCCGAGCGCCACGCCCCCACCTAGGTCCGGTCGCATGTGCCGCCACCGAACGTTAGGGTTTTCGAACCCTAAAACTGAAATTCCCCTTGACTCCCTCAACGATAGGTGATGCAACCACCATGGATCAACTCCAGACGCCAACCTCCACGAAACCCAGAAAGCAATTTGACTAAAATGGCTTGAATAAGAAACGCCCAAATCGATCCTTAGGGTTTTGAGTTTTGCAAGTTTAACTGCGATTTCTGGTGAATCCGGACATCATCTTGAAAAACGAAAAACAGACGTAGATTCGTATTGATGAACACTACGCCATATATTTTTTTGGGAATTTTTCGAGAACTTTGAATTTTCACTTTTATTTTGCAATTTGAAATTGGATCTGAGATGTATACATTTGGGGAAGAGAAAAGAGTGAAGAAATGAACGTACAGTAAAAGAATAGGGACTAGGGTTTATAGCCATGTATATATAGGTAGGCTAGAGATAGAGAAGATGGACTGCATAAGCGAACGTACGAAATAAATTACGGCCCAAAAAGCCCCCTATGCCTCCGGAATCGAATTTATTAAATCTATATATCCAAATAGGTATTTTAAAATATTCTGAACGCGATGGAAAAAGTTTCGCGACCAAATTCGATCGTATGAAGAAGTTATGCTGAAAAACAAGATTTCCAAAATGATTTTCAAATTGATTTTAATAAAATTGATTTCAAGGCGTTTCGCGTCCGTACGATCAAACGACAAGTCCGATCGATACGAAAATTGAATCCCTATAATAATTCACCAATACGGATCCGATGAAACTGGTTTCGTCGAAATCTGAGTCCGTGACCAAAATGGCTAATTTTAATATTTATTAAATCAATTAAATAAATCATAAAATCCAATTTTATTCTTCAACTTCTAATATTTTCCAAATTTCATTACTTATATAATCCAATCAGTTCCAGATGATTTAGCAAGCTTGGATGTGAATTAAGAATCTATAAGTATCTCAATTTGCATTGTAAATTTCTGCATTTCTTATTATTTGGGAAATATAAATTTTTTATTCAAAAATCCAATTATTTAATCTTATACTTTTATACTCTCATCTTAAATCAAATTAAATAAATAACTTGATTTCCATTTCAATTCATTTGATTGCAATTCCTTTTTACCATAGATTAAATTCCAAACTATAAATAAACTTTATCTCCATTTATTCGCCTTAATTTATTTAAGGCAATCCTAAATTAATATCTATTGCAATGATTTCAAATATCATTCCCTCATTTTCCTTAACTATTATTAATTCCAATTTTAATGAATTCAATATTATAGGTTTGATAAATCTATTAAATTCACTCAATTGTTTACAAATTCCATTTTATATTCAATAACGTAATATTTTACGTTTAATTCCATTCTATTTGTAGTAAATACCATTTGTTGATTTGAATACTCAAATTATAAATAAAATCTTGCTTTCTAAAGTTATGTCAACAATGGTCCAACTAAATTTGAATTAGTTTTATCTTTATTTTACGGAATTACTATTGCAATAAATCCAAATAAATGAAGAAGGTTTGATTCCTATATTACTTCTTTGGGTTTCAATTAACCCTTTTATGGTGAATATGAATTCCAACGTATAATTGAAAACTTCATTTCCATTTAATCTCACTATTTCATCCAATATCTACATATTCTAGCTAAATTTCAACTAACGTCTAAATCAGCTATTTCAATTTCCTTTAATTGCGATTTTCCTACCATAGTAATTAAATCCCATTAATCACATACATAATGTAGATGAATTACATTCCCAATTCACCAAATTCAATTAGTTATACTTTACAACGTGTTTCCAATATATAGGTATTTTATACTAATTGTTATCATACCCATAATTACACGCTTATACCTAATCCCACATTTGCATAAATTTATTCAATGGTCACTTTTAATTAGTAACTATCCATTTTCCAATCCAAATGTAAATCTTCCACCTTTGAATTCTTATATTAAATGGAATTTATTCTAGGTAATATTTTGACTAATATTCACTGATTCAACATTTATATGTTTTCTTAAAACCAACTCCAACCAAATGTGACAATTTACATTTTATTTCTATGCAATATATACTCATTTTATTCCATTCACTTGGTTACTGTATTGAAATCTATTTATTAACCAATACTAACGTTATTATCATTAATTAAATTTTGATTCCCAATTTTTATTCAATACCTTGAACAATAATTTACATATTAAATCAAATCCTTCTTCTACTTAATTCAAGTTGGGTTATATTCCAATTCTTAAAACTAGGTCGTCAGTCACCATTTACATAGTTAAATTTAGCGTTTATTTACATCTTCGTTTATAAATTTAGAGTTTCTACTAAATTGAATTATACAACTTATGAACTTTAACAAATTTAGTCCACCTAATAAATTTTCTAATGTTTATACATTTGCAATCCAATTCAGCTACCATTTCATTAATACCTTTTAAATCAACTAATTATAACTAATAACTACCCACCAATTTACGTTAATCCAATCTATGCCACATAAATATTTAATTGTTAACATTAAATTATAATCACCATATCAATTCCTATATTTACTCAAATAAAAATCTTAAGACTTATATTTCCTTCTAAATTAGATTAGCAATTCTATTAAATTCAATTCATTAAATATTATTAATTTAACGGGTCGTTACAATCTCCCCCACTCAAAACTTTTCGTCCCCGAAAAGGAAAAAGAAGGGAGAAGGAAGAATAAACAGTACATCTTATTTCAAATATTAACTTATAAACAATATTTTACTGAATTAATTTCCTTTAATGAAATACCCTTATTTTATAATCATTATATCCTTTAATACTTGAATTATTAAAGTTGGAAAAATATTTTCAACAAAATTCTAAGTCCAAAATTTACGGAAAATTTTGGCAGAGTCTCCTTTGTACGGAGGGACTCTGGAGAAAATATACTATCCAAATATACAAATATATTACATATATATCAAAAATAAAATATCCCGCACGGGAAAATATATAAAACCGCGCTTTAAACGTAATCCGAAAACGTACCTATTTGTCGGGCAATACGCTTATATTTTTTTGGAACCAAAAGCAGTAGCATTTGCTTCCAACACCTGTATTCACTTATATACTCTAAAAAGTTAGATGTTTATAATACAGCGAAATGTTTGGGTAGATTCAATCATTCATATCCAATCAAATGCAACAACCATACATTTTAACAAACAGCACACACCACAAACAACAATCATTCAATCAAACAAACAATCAGTTGTTCGGGTTCAAATTTTGAAGTTGTACGGACGAAGAATAACTATCAAGTACATCCGTTGCTCAACAGCCTTCGATGGAACAAAGGTAGATTGTTTGTTCATCCAACAACTCCACAACTCCTTACCCAACAAACATACATCAACCAAGCAATTCAAATCAACACCAAATAGCTTATTATACATTTATTTCGAAATTCAGTGTTTTGATTTTCATTCCTTCATTTATGGAGGAATTTCTTTATTTCTTACAAGTTTTATTTTTCAATTATCCCAAATTTATTTCAATTGTATTTCCTTTTTATTACTTAAGTTTATAAAATAAATTCCCATTAGTAACAACAAGTATTTTGAATATCTTCATTTCCTTACTCTTCACTGGTAAGATTTCCCTTAAATTCTAAATCTACTAACATTCATTCTTATAAGTGGAAGTTTTTATTTATTCATCAACTATTAATTTCAGTCATTTCAATTTTCCTACTTTCCACTATATTGGAATAGGGGAGATTAAAACATACTTAAGTGAATAATCATATAATAAATTCTTATTTTGAATTTCATGTTATATACTCAGGTTCATATCATCTATTAATAATCCTTAACTTTAATTTCAATAGAATTTTAATTATCACTTAAGTTTATACCATTTAGTTCTTATTTGTACGGTAATTTATTGAATACTTCATTATTTCTAAAATTCCTACTTGTAAAATATTCAATTCTAGTTCCTTATTTAACATTTCAACTTTTATATATATGGGTAAGTTATTTATGTTAAAGAAAATTGCAATTGAACTTATACAAGTTAAGTCTCCATTCTTTAATTAAATTTAATGTTTATCCATATTACTCTTTGTCTCATATGTATGCAAATTCCTCTTTATAGCTTTGCAATTATTTTCTTATTTAAATTAGAGGTTTCAATTCATTTATTACTTAACTTTTATTTCACTAACAATTTATTAATGGGAGATTTAGAATTAAATTCCGGGTTAAATCTCAATTTATTTCAAAATAATAAATAAATAAGTTCTTACACTCAATATCTCTAATTATATTTAGAACAATAAAAGAAAAATTTTAGAAATTTCAAAATAAATCTGCAGTAGAATTTACTACAGTGGCCTTTCCCCTTCGAAACTCGAAAATGAAAGTCGATGATGCGGCCGCCATCACCGAAATTATTTTCCAGCGACGGAGAGAAAAGTACATAATTTATTTCCCCAAAATCTTCTTTTAAAACAAATTTCCCGAATTTAAAACGGAATATTCATATCGGAAAATATATATATGACAATATTATTATACTTCCAAATTATACTTTTTATATAAGAAATTTCTTATAAACCAAATCATTATTTTTCATAAATTCTTTGAAAGCACATTTCAAAAATCCCGGACTTAAGTTCTAGAATCTCCAATTTGGTTTATTATAATTTTACTTAGCTTCAATTTATTACAAATATTCTATTTCCTAACACCCAATCTATAGCAACCAAATATATATATATATATCTTTATAAAATATTTTTATATATAGAAAATATAATAGGCAAAATTATTTCATTCACCTATATCAAAAACAAATATTATGTCAGTCTGTCCTATTAAGTGTTTAGAAATCCCTATTGATGACATAGCGTCCCATGCATCAACCAGAATTCATAAATACAAAGCGGAACAGATTAACACAATATTAAAATCTTTTTATTAATACTAACAAGTACGCTCTCTCATATATATACACTCAGCGACTCCCATAGGATATAACTACCCTATTAACAAAGAGTCAAACCCCACAAAGCCAAGGTTTATCGCTAAACCAAAGCTCTGATACCAACTGTAACATCCCGCCTTTTCGCACACTTTAAAACGACACACGTGCCAATTCAAAGCATACGCAAGGGCGGATTGTCATGGGGTAAATAAGAAAAACAGAGAAGAAATAAAACAAAATAGAATCTCACAGCGGAAGGATAAAATATAATAACAAATATACAGTTCATAAACAGTTTACAAAAGCTTGATTTTACTTATACAATGAATATCAGAGTTACACATACCTAATACAACAATGCAGCGGAAAAGAAAGAGTGTGTAGTGCAATACTATATATATAAAATAATACTGAATCTTCGTCTTCGTCCTCCAAAGCTAAAACCTGCTATCCTGAAACGCTCGGACTGACCCGAGCAAATTTGAAAAGACAAAAACACTCGAGTCAGACTAGAATATCTTATGTGAGTTAAATAAACAGAAATAAATATGAGTACAGTAACTCAAGAGATGCTCGGGATTTACATCTCTTAAGGATCCGTTAAACTATTTACTATGTAGTATATTGCGCTATTATAATAGTGTCTATTTATAAAATAAACTTACTTTTTAATAGCGTTAAGGGGTTACCCATATAGCCCTTAACACGTAATAGTCCCAGTAGTCCGTCCAATATCATAGTCCCTCCTGATCGGGAAGCCACCAGAGGATACCACACGGGCTACGGGAGAAATCCAAACTCGTACAAGGCGCGATAGGGTAGGTGACACGGCACAACTAGGCAATGCCAGGGTAGATATACCAATTGCTATCCAGGCTGATGGTAACGCGCAGCGCGCAGCTGCCGCCCACCTCGAACTAACTCCCCCAAAAATCAAAATATAGAAGTGGCCACTGAATCAATCCAAGTCAAAGTATAATATCGAAGAGGAGCGTCCGATCAGAGGAATGACCTCATTGGCCTGAGAATCGCTCCTGTTTTAGCCACCTTATGCCAACTCACGGGAGTTGGGTCCACGTATTTACCTTACAGGAAACGTCGCCACCACCTACTTCATTCTGGAATCTCCACCGCGTACACGGTTAGTCAAAGTGGTTTTCGGTATCGACAGAGAGTATGTCCATATCCGATCCCGGTCTCTTTGCCAACCAATCGTTATTATAACACCGCGGTTATTTAAAAACAGTTTATACTTTAAACAAGAATATAATCCCTTTCAAACCATAATATTACGATATCATTTCTTCTTTAAAAACACAAACAATTTATTTTCATAATATTTTATAAAAGCCCGAATCAATGATATCGTTCCCCAAATAAAATTTTCCTTTCCAAAATTATGTCACCTTTTTATTATAAAAATCCATTGAACCAAATATTTGGAAATTTAACTCTTCATATAATACTTCGAAATCCATAGAATTTGAAACCATTACCTTCAAAACTAAATGGTTTGGATATTTAACAGTATATAAAAATAAGTGGTTTAACTTAAATGTTACTCTGAAAAGAAACATTTCTCATGGCTTTACAATACATTTCTTTATTTAAAGTTAAAACCACAATTAAATATCGCTTCAAGTTCCAAAAACCATTTCAATAAATTCATATATATACGTATATCCTATTTGAGTATAAATATTCGTCTAAAGTTGGATTTTATTCTTTCAAATCAAATGTTCTATTAATTAGCCTTGAATATTCACATAAAATCCATAATTAATAAGACTTCAATTTCTAGTAAAATATATATATATATTTCCAAAATCAAATTTTTACTAGAATATTCATTTCAATATATTTTGGGAAAAATCCAATTATAAACATCATATCTTTAAAATTTCCAACTTAATATTTAAACATAGGATATAAATCATCAAACTCCCTTTTCTTAATTTTCTTCCATTTTTATAAAGAAATTTATTCACCCTTTTAATTTCAAAATTTCAACTTCATAGGTATATAAATATGGAATAAAATATTTATACAGTATAACTTTTAAGATTATTATAAACCGTATTCCATCCAAACCATAGAAATCACATTAAAATAGTTATATATATAGACCGCGGTGCCTGTATATAATTTTCTATCCTATGGTCAAGTGATACGGATATTTATCATTTTAATCCGCAATTTAAAAATAAAACTTTGCGGTTTTATCATTTCAAACCACAATCCCGAATGAAATAAAAAAAAATGCATACTAACTTGCAGTTTAAAGATATCAAATAAAACATCCATTCAACAACACATCCATCATCCAATCACAAACATTAAGCAATATCAGTCAATAACAATTTATGTTTGGTTAATATACAACAGGTAATAATTTGCAGTGTTATCTCAAATTATATTTATCAACTATTTATCTAACAGTTTATATTCCCCAATAATTTATATAACTGTTAACTAGCAGTTCATATGCAACAATAATTTCTAACAGCCAATTAATACGCAATCAATCAATTTAATTTAACAGCTAAATTCGATAAAATGCAATTCAACAGATATGGATGAAATAACATGCCAAAAGCTCATAAATAAATTTTTATTCATTTCTAAAATTTATTTAACAATCATAAAAGCTTCTAGTAATTGTGAGTGGGTTAAAACACTCACCTTTGGAATTTAAATCGAATTTAAACCCGATTTGAACCCAAAAATTTGATGGTCTCCAAATCAGTCCAAACCAGTGTCATCAGATCTGGAATTAAATTACGATCCTAACGCAAAAAAAATCATGTGAATCCGATATCGTATGTGAAAGTTATGTAGGAAATTGGATTTGAAAACTAAAATAAAATTTAAAACAAAAACATCTCACCCAAACACCATCATCCACGTCAGCAAAAAGGTGATTCTTCCCTTTCTCTCACGCGTATCCCTGTAGCCATGCACCACAGTGCGTTGAACCCATGAACGCAAGGTTTGACCAACGATAACACCTCGTACACGACACCAGATCACCGCCGACCAAGCCCATTCTCCTCCCCTCGCCGAGCGCCACGCCCCACCTAGGTCCGGTCGCATGTGCCGCCACCGAACGTTAGGGTTTTCGAACCCTAAAACTGAAATTCCCCTTGACTCCCTCAACGATAGGTGATGCAACCACCATGGATCAACTCCAGACGCCAACCTCCACGAAACCCAGAAAGCAATTTGACTAAAATGGCTTGAATAAGAAACGCCCAAATCGATCCTTAGGGTTTTGAGTTTTGCAAGTTTAACTGCGATTTCTGGTGAATCCGGACATCATCTTGAAAAACGAAAAACAGACGTAGATTCGTATTGATGAACACTACGCCATATATTTTTTTGGGAATTTTTCGAGAACTTTGAATTTTCACTTTTATTTTGCAATTTGAAATTGGATCTGAGATGTATACATTTGGGGAAGAGAAAAGAGTGAAGAAATGAACGTACAGTAAAAGAATAGGGACTAGGGTTTATAGCCATGTATATATAGGTAGGCTAGAGATAGAGAAGATGGACTGCATAAGCGAACGTACGAAATAAATTACGGCCCAAAAAGCCCCCTATGCCTCCGGAATCGAATTTATTAAATCTATATATCCAAATAGGTATTTTAAAATATTCTGAACGCGATGGAAAAAGTTTCGCGACCAAATTCGATCGTATGAAGAAGTTATGCTGAAAAACAAGATTTCCAAAATGATTTTCAAATTGATTTTAATAAAATTGATTTCAAGGCGTTTCGCGTCCGTACGATCAAACGACAAGTCCGATCGATACGAAAATTGAATCCCTATAATAATTCACCAATACGGATCCGATGAAACTGGTTTCGTCGAAATCTGAGTCCGTGACCAAAATGGCTAATTTTAATATTTATTAAATCAATTAAATAAATCATAAAATCCAATTTTATTCTTCAACTTCTAATATTTTCCAAATTTCATTACTTATATAATCCAATCAGTTCCAGATGATTTAGCAAGCTTGGATGTGAATTAAGAATCTATAAGTATCTCAATTTGCATTGTAAATTTCTGCATTTCTTATTATTTGGGAAATATAAATTTTTTATTCAAAAATCCAATTATTTAATCTTATACTTTTATACTCTCATCTTAAATCAAATTAAATAAATAACTTGATTTCCATTTCAATTCATTTGATTGCAATTCCTTTTTACCATAGATTAAATTCCAAACTATAAATAAACTTTATCTCCATTTATTCGCCTTAATTTATTTAAGGCAATCCTAAATTAATATCTATTGCAATGATTTCAAATATCATTCCCTCATTTTCCTTAACTATTATTAATTCCAATTTTAATGAATTCAATATTATAGGTTTGATAAATCTATTAAATTCACTCAATTGTTTACAAATTCCATTTTATATTCAATAACGTAATATTTTACGTTTAATTCCATTCTATTTGTAGTAAATACCATTTGTTGATTTGAATACTCAAATTATAAATAAAATCTTGCTTTCTAAAGTTATGTCAACAATGGTCCAACTAAATTTGAATTAGTTTTATCTTTATTTTACGGAATTACTATTGCAATAAATCCAAATAAATGAAGAAGGTTTGATTCCTATATTACTTCTTTGGGTTTCAATTAACCCTTTTATGGTGAATATGAATTCCAACGTATAATTGAAAACTTCATTTCCATTTAATCTCACTATTTCATCCAATATCTACATATTCTAGCTAAATTTCAACTAACGTCTAAATCAGCTATTTCAATTTCCTTTAATTGCGATTTTCCTACCATAGTAATTAAATCCCATTAATCACATACATAATGTAGATGAATTACATTCCCAATTCACCAAATTCAATTAGTTATACTTTACAACGTGTTTCCAATATATAGGTATTTTATACTAATTGTTATCATACCCATAATTACACGCTTATACCTAATCCCACATTTGCATAAATTTATTCAATGGTCACTTTTAATTAGTAACTATCCATTTTCCAATCCAAATGTAAATCTTCCACCTTTGAATTCTTATATTAAATGGAATTTATTCTAGGTAATATTTTGACTAATATTCACTGATTCAACATTTATATGTTTTCTTAAAACCAACTCCAACCAAATGTGACAATTTACATTTTATTTCTATGCAATATATACTCATTTTATTCCATTCACTTGGTTACTGTATTGAAATCTATTTATTAACCAATACTAACGTTATTATCATTAATTAAATTTTGATTCCCAATTTTTATTCAATACCTTGAACAATAATTTACATATTAAATCAAATCCTTCTTCTACTTAATTCAAGTTGGGTTATATTCCAATTCTTAAAACTAGGTCGTCAGTCACCATTTACATAGTTAAATTTAGCGTTTATTTACATCTTCGTTTATAAATTTAGAGTTTCTACTAAATTGAATTATACAACTTATGAACTTTAACAAATTTAGTCCACCTAATAAATTTTCTAATGTTTATACATTTGCAATCCAATTCAGCTACCATTTCATTAATACCTTTTAAATCAACTAATTATAACTAATAACTACCCACCAATTTACGTTAATCCAATCTATGCCACATAAATATTTAATTGTTAACATTAAATTATAATCACCATATCAATTCCTATATTTACTCAAATAAAAATCTTAAGACTTATATTTCCTTCTAAATTAGATTAGCAATTCTATTAAATTCAATTCATTAAATATTATTAATTTAACGGGTCGTTACAAGAAAGAAGGATAAGGAAACTGCTAAGGGTCCAACGGAAAAGAAACAACATAAGGAGGCTGATGGTTGTTACTTTTGTAAGAAGGCTAGACATTTAAAGAAATATTGTACCAAATATCATGCATGGCATGTTAAGAAAGCTACATCCTTTGCTTTGGTCTGTTCTGAAGTAAATTTAGCTACAGTACCTAGAAACACTTGTAGTTAGATTCCGGTGCTTCTACTCACATAAGTGTTTCTATGCAGGGTTGCCTGAGCTACCGAAATCCAACTGATGCTGAAAGATACATCTATGTGGGTAATGGAAAATCATTTAAAGTGGAGTCTATTAGGCATTTTAAGTTGTTATTGAGAACTCAGTTTTATTTGGATTTATTTAATACTTTTGTTATACCGTCATTTAGATGGAATTTGGTTTCTATTTCTAAGTTGGACATTCTGGTTATTCTTGTTCATTTAGGAATGGTATTTTTAGTTTATTAATAAATTCAAATATTTTTGTAACTAGTTCTCTCAATGTTATGATAACTTATATATTCTTGATGTTAATACCTCTTATTATGAAGCCTTGCATGTGGAATCGCATGGTACTAAAAGAAAAGCTAATAAGAAAAATTCAGCCACATTTTGGCACAAGCGCTTAGGTCATATGTCTAAAATTAGAATTCAAAGGCTTGTGTCAGATAGCATTTTGGAATCTACTGATTTTTCAAACTTCGATGTCTGTGTAGAGTGCATCAAAAGGAAAACAGACCAAACATAAGAAAATTGGTGCCAATAGAGTAACCGACGTCTCAGAATTGATACATATGGACATTTGTGGACAATTCCCTATGGCATCATAGAATGGTCAACAATATTTTATCACATTCATAGACGACTACTCAAGATATGGCTACCTATATCTTATACATGATAAATCAGAATCCTTAGACATGTTCAAGAAATTTAAGGTAGAAGTTGAGAACAACGAAAGAATTAAAGTTGTCAGATCTGATCGTGGGGGTGAATATTATGGTAAATCTGATGGATCGGGTGAACAATGTCTAGGACCATTTTGCCCAATTCCTAATGGAATGTGGAATAGTCCCACAGTACACCGTGCCGGGTTCACCTAGCACGAATAGTGTTACTGAGAAACGAAATAGAGCTCTCAAAGATATGGTAAGGAGTATGATTAGTCATTCTACCTTACCAAAATCACTCTGGGAGGAGGCATTAAAGACAGCAGTTTATATCCTTAGTAGGATACCCACTAAAGCAGTTGCTAAGACACCTTATGAGCTTTGGACAGGCAAAGGACCCACTTTAAAGCATTTTCATATTTGGGGATATCCAGCTGAGGCACGGCCTTATAGGCCAAATGAAAGAAAATTGGACTCTAAAACTGTGAGCAGCCACATTATTGGTTATTCTGAGCGATCTAGGGGCTATAAATTTTACGATCCTACACTAAGGAAATTTTTTGAGATGGGAACTGCAACATTTTGTAGGATGTTGAGTTAGGGGGAGAAATGAAGTAAGGAATGTTATTTTTGAGGTGGAATCATCATCTATGATTCATACTATAGTTACTTCTTCTCAGTGTACATATTATCATTCCTGTCATTAACGAAGAAGTTAATCCGGAACTACAACAAAACAATACTGAAGAAAACTCTCTTCAAGATGAGGACAATGTTCCACAAGAACAAACTCAATAACCTCGAAATGAATTTCCACTAAGGAGATCCACTAGAGAGAGGAAAGATGCCATTCTGGATGATTATGTGGTATTTCTTTAAGAAATAGAGGATGATAATGGATTGGTGGAAAATGATCCTGTCAACTTTCAGCAAACCATGCAAGATGCTAATTCTCAAAAGTAGATTGAAGCTAAAACGAAGAGTATAAGTCCATGCAAGGCAATAAAGTTTGGGATCTTGTCTCTTTACCTAAAGGTAAGAAACCCATTGGTCGTAAATGGATATTTAAAACCAAGAGGGATGTAAAAGGTAATGTGGAAAGATATAAGGCATGTCTTTTAGCAAAAAGTTTTACTCAAAAGGAAGGCATCGATTTTAAAGAGAGGTTCTTTCCGCTTTCATCGAAAGACTATTGTAGAATTATTTTGGTGCTTGTTGCACATTTTGACCTTGAGTCACATCAAATGGATGTTAAAACTGTGTTTCTCAATGGAGACATTTAGGAAACAATTTATATGCTGCAACCAGAAAACTTTGTGTTCGAAGATCCAAAGAGTATGGTTTGCAAACTAAAGAAATCCATGTATGGACTCAAACAAGCTTCTCGTCAATGGTACCATAAGTTTCATAAAGTAGTTACCTCATCTGGTTTCAAGGCAAACATAATTGATAACTGTATGTATCACAAGTTCAGTGGAGTGAATTCATATTCTTGATTTTATATGTTGATGATATATTACTTGCCTGTAATAATTTACATATTTTATATGAAACCAAGAGATTTCTTTCAGATAATTTTTAAATTAAAGATCTTGGGGATGCTTCTTTTGTAATAGGAATCCAAATATATCATGATCGCTTATGGGGTATTCTTGGATTGTCATAAAAAAAACTATATAGAAACAGTGCTTAAAAGCATGCAAGATTGTAAAATGGGTTATACCCCTATTGCTAAAGGAGATAAATTTTGTCTCAAATAATGCCCTAATAACATCCTTGAAGCTAAAGAAATGCAGAAGATCCGTTATGCGTCTGCTATAGGAAGTCTAATATATGCTCAAGTGTGTACGCATTCGAATTTTGCGTACATTATAGGATTGTTGGGCAGGTATCTTAGTAACCCTGGAATTGATCATTGGAAAGTAGCAAAAGGGTTATGAGGTGTCTTCAGAGAACAAAAGACTATATGCTGGATGCCCGAATAGTAGAAAATCCACTTCAGGACACATATTTCTATTAAGTGGAGTGGCTATATCATGGAAAAGTGTTAAAAAACGCCCATAGCTTCTTCCACCATGAAAGCAAAGTTTGTGGCTTGTTATAAGGCATCTAACCATGCGACATGGCTGTGGAATTTTGTCACTGGGCTGCGTATTATTAATAATATTGAAAGACCATTAAAGTTAGATTATGACAATAGATCTGCAGTATTATGTTCTAATAACAATAGAAGCTCAAGCAAGTCAAATTACATTGACATCAAATTTCTAGTTTTAAAGGAGAGAGTGCAAAATAGGTTAATATCCATAGAGCACATTGGGACAAAATCCATGCTAGCTGATCCGCTTACAAAAGGAGTACCACCCAAGGTCTTGCATGAGCATGTTGCTAAAATGGGTGTATCTTTTATGTAAGGATATTTTGTTTTAGGGAGAGTTTATACTTAGTCACTTATTTTGTAATGCTCTATAATTTGATTATGGACATGCTTTGGTTTTTCTGAGAAATAAAGTTTTCTTTTGCACTTTATTTTTTTATATATATTGTTTGGAATTTTGATCTCATTAAAGTAAAGTAGGACTAGTTGGAAATAGACATGTAAAGATCACATTTTATGTAATTTCCACGCTACACATACATGATTGATCAATGTCATTTGACTGCGTTAATATATGTGACCATTGATGGGTTTAGTTACAAAAACAATAAAGAAAACCACTTTAGTTCTATATTAACACAATCAATGGACGAGATTGTTTTGAATGTACCATATTATCAAGAAAACTATTTAAGAGCTCATACAATTGAATACATTCTACAAAGTTACATATGTGACCCTGGGGGAGATTGTTGGAATAATTCAACATAACGGGGACACATATTTTAATGTTTGAATGTGTGGACTATCTTGTAATTAAGTCTAATTACGTGATCTATTTTTTGGAATAAACATGTTAATACTTAAGTGGTATATTCGTGATGTAAAATTATAACGTGTGGATACCAAAGTGATAATCTTAGTTTGTTGAAGGGCCGAACTGAAAAAAAGTCGCACATTATATATGTTTGTACCAAAATTGGGCATAACACTCATTGGACGTATTTGAAGAGATTAGAATGAAGAATATAAATGTAAAAAGAGGCTAATCTAACAAACACGTCAAAACAGACAAACAAAAATGCAAGAACACAGGAATTTATAGTGGTTCGACGTTGTAGCCTATGTCCACTTTGGAAAGTTTGTTGTTTTATTGATGTTTACTAACTGATTACAATAGGGAATACTCAAGCACTCCTGTTATAATATATTTCCGACAGAATATCCGCATCGCAGAATCAAAAGTCCATTTTCTAAGGGCATAGAAGCTGCTATTTATAGGTGTTGATTCAAAATATCTGACTTAGATCTCAGAATACCTCTTCTATCACATGGGTGGGTTCACTTGATCGATCCGGGATCATTTGGGATCGATCCCCGATCGATCCCTACTCCATTCGTATCGATCAAAAATAGCTCCTTTTGGGTTAAGATCGATTATAGACATTCTTGAGATGGTAAGCAAGCTCCTGTGAAAATTTGGTGGCATTTGGACTGGTATATCTTGAGTTATGATCGATCCAAGTTTGATTTTGCATAAGGCTGCACTGTTCGTATCGATCCCATTCATAGCGATAGTTGTTCCTATCGAGACTATGCATATCGATCAGGGTGACGTGGAGCGATGGTCTAGGAGTGATCCACTTTTCATGCCGCATGACCGCTTCTTTCACTTTATCATGTCTTCTTCATATCATTCCTAGGAATCATTCTTCATACCGATGAATGGAGGGTCTATTCATATCGATCATCCATAGCCGCTTCGTATCGATGATCTTCATTCCAGTTTGTATCGATGCGCACTCATTTCTTCGTATCGATCCTTGATTATACTTTTCGAACTCCTCTTGTATCGATCGTTGACTCTCCCCTTCGTACCGTCAAGCGAGTGATTGATATGAACCAGGCCGCTTCTACTTGATGGATACAAACTAATGTAACTCAAGGACTGGATAGGAAATAGATGCTTCTGGGTTGATGGATATGAAGATGATTGGCCTATGATGGATATGAACACCGTGGATCTGAATGAGGTTGACTTCCTTGATTCTGATCGATCCATATCTTGATCATACGAACCCCGATTAACCTTAAATTAGGAAAGTCGGCTTTCATTGGTTTGCTTGTTGTACCATGTTAATTATAGCTCAACCCGAACTCGAATTTTTTTTGCCAATATGCATAGTAGACCTGTGTATAACCGATCTTCGGGATGGATTGTCCTAGGATTCCAGTCAAGTTCTTGGTGTCACGGCCTTGCCAAAAGGCGGGATAACATTTTCCTCCTAAAGTACGTCTTGTGAGAACATGAAGTACTTTTGAAAGCTACAATCTTCATTCTGAAAAGTCATATTCGATTCTCTAAATAGTTGTTGCATTTTTGTCAAAAGATGTAACCTTTGATTGATTTCTAGTAATATAAATGTTGAATTATTGACTTCCAATGATCATGCAGTGTTTTGTTGTAACTGAGTGTCGAGTGCTATCAATTTGTTGTTCACTGTTTTGTTTGTCATTAGGTAAGCATTCAATCCCTGTTAATTTTGAAAGTTGAATGTTTGTTCATCAAACATGCACGTATGTTAACTTGACTCATGTTTACGTTTGCATGTTTACAGGTCGATGTCAAGCCTTTTAGTTAGTTTTTTTTGAATCGAGTTTCGTATTGATCCTCTCATGGATCGTCGTAAAATTTGAGTTGTAACAACGTTTGATGATCATTTTAAGTCTTTTCCGCGTATCGATCCTCTCCTGGATCGATTTGAGAAGTTGGGATATGCATTTTTTATCGTGGCCATCGATACGAAATAGTTAGTTCTTCGAAATGCTTCATATCGATGGTTACGAATTCTTGTGATCTTTAAAGTGGATAGATACGAAATTGTTACTTTGTATCGATCGGTCGCTAAAGGATATGAACATCCATGCTCTGGATCAATCTAAACTGATGGTTACGAACAGCTGCACCCCTAACCGATATGGGTGGATGGATACCAAGAAGGCTCTTCGTATCAATGATGTGGTGACCGTTCCTACCAGTTTTTAGCACTGGGAGACGAATCGTTTCCTTTTGAGTTCGAGTCCATATAAATGCATTTTGGACTTAGAAAATTTTTCATCAGTCTTCATTTTACTCTTGCTTTCGTATAGATAGAAAACCTAAGAAATAGATATTGCCTTCATTCCCAAATCAACATAGCTTGTTCATACCTCGAATCGATACTCTAATTTAGGTAATTAGTTGAACAATCTCGCATTAAAATGGTAAGATTTGAGATTTAATGCCAATAGCTCATAATCATGGCCAATTCTGATGATGATGAGGTCGGAATTAGGTCGGAGCATGGTTGAGGGAGGAGGACATGTTGTTCGAACTATTTGGAGAAGAAGGAAGGTAGATGCATATGAAGGGCGCATCTTTATCAATCGTGGATAAAGAAAAAGTTCGTATCGATCGGGACATAATGGAATTTCATATCCAATAAAGGAATTATTTCGTATCGATGGCTGGTGGACATTCGTATTGATCGATTGATGATTGGCATTTGTATCAATAAGGAGCGATCAATATGAAATCTTGGGTCTGGTGGTCGATACGAATGTGTTGATGTCGATCGATACAAAGCAGAGGATTTTGCATCGATACGAAATGATCATCGGGTGATCGATACGAAGCGTTGTTCCATGATCGATACAATTCTCTATTTCCCATTTACGATACGAATTG
This sequence comes from Allium cepa, assembly GCA_030765085.1. Classification (NCBI taxonomy): domain Eukaryota; kingdom Viridiplantae; phylum Streptophyta; class Magnoliopsida; order Asparagales; family Amaryllidaceae; genus Allium; species Allium cepa. The sequence continues at coordinate 163,078,917 of CM060939.1, forward strand.
TGCTCCTGGTGATCGATCCAAGTTTGAATTTTGATGGATATGAAATCTTCCATAATCGAACATTTGACTCCGACGAGCTTCAGCCTTGCATAATTTGACTAAACTGTTTCACTGCATATTTGACTAACCTTTGAAGCTCATCGATGGAACTATAACTCGACAAAATCTATGAACTTTAACTTTGATCGTTCTCTAAAGTCTGGATGGCATGGCTATGATGGTCAGCGATGACCGTCACTCCGGTTGAATCTCGAAGTCTTGTCATTTGAGCATCTCTCAAACTTTGTAGAATCTCAAGTACCATGTAGCACTGCACTACACAACACATTCATGTACTTCACACTGGGGGAACATGGGTTTTTTGTCGTCTAGTGATAATTTTCACTGAGTTCAATAGCTATGGAACCCGAAAGTTCTCGGTCGTAGGATGTCCAAAGTCCGCTTCTTCCCGTAATTGAAATGCCGGCTACCACAGTTGAAGTAATTAGCCCTGCTCCAGATGAGCTACCGGGAGCAGTTTTTATTATGAACCCATAGGATTTTGTCCACTCTAATATCTTCGAAGATATGTTACGAAGGATTTGCCTAAGACATGGGTTGTCACTAAATGATGGCTTATTACCGGGGCCGGAAGATAAAGCTCACAACCCCCCGAGGGGTACACAGCTTGTAATAGGTTCGTGTGTGTGGCCAGGACACTTTCTCCCTTCAATCGGTTTATCCATAAAGTGTTACTTTTCTTGTGGATTGCTCTATCCCAGTGGCACCCGAACAGGTATGCCTTGTTGAACAGCCTGTTCGTTATCTTTATGCAACACCTCTTTCGTTCTCCGACCGTAGAAGAAATCAGATACTTATTCAACATAAAAAGTAGCGGGGACAACCCCTCCTTCACTTTCCTAGAAGCAGTTTGGAATTGTCAAGTTGTGGTCGGAGCTTGGATCAAGTTGAGTTACTTCAAAACCGAATGGTTTTTCGTCTGGTGTCCACCAGGATTTGCCAGGAGTTGGCTAGCCAGACGTAATTGCTTCAACTTCTTTGTTGATTAACAGGATGATAATAACCAGTGCCGAGTCTAACACTTTGCTTCTTATACAACTTTAATTTTGCAACTTGAAGAAGCTCGGTTTAAAGAAATAGTAAGAGTTCTTCAAGAGGTGCCCATCGTGTAGAGAGAAATAGATGAAGTCCTCATGAACGAAAATTGAATTTTCGTGGTGTTGATAGATAGAGATCAGAGCATAGGACTAGTAGAAGTTCTTAGGACGACATTGGCGAGGAATATAAGAAGGAGAACTCCTGGAATTGTTATAATCGAACAAGGCGATAACAAGCGTTCGCCAGCTAGAGATGAAACCATCAAGCATCGGGAAAAGGAAAAGGCAAGACTGTTGCCCGCAAATCTCTAAGGTGCAAAACCGTTGTGGTGGCTTTTCCCACTACTAGTAAGGAGATTCCTTCTCCACAAATGGAGAGCTCGTTGGAGGGATTGGCGGATGTCCCAATCCCAGATGATATGACTTCAATTCAAGACTTTGGGTTGGAAACCAAGGCAGGCTAGAGTGCTTTAGATGTAGGGGAGCCGACTCCTGCAAGCGAAGCCCCCACAATCGGTTGATTAGGGGGTTGCATATGCACACACACGACAACACACAAGTTATCATCACGTGTTTTCCAATTTAAGGGGATAACTAATTCCAATTTTCTTTTCATTTCACAAACATAATGGAAAGGCAAGGCTCGATGCTTGGCAGTCTCCGCTCTATGCATCGTTCTTCTAGTTCTTATTCTGAGTCTCATAGGCACGAGTCTGATTCTAGTCAAGAGCGTAAGCATCAAGAAAGGGAGAAGGAAAGGGATTATAGGCGCCGCTCACGCTTGCACTCTCGGCTACCTAGAATTCCTTCCAAATCTTCTAGTTTTGTTAAACAGCCCTCAGAATCTTCACATCAAGTACCACCTCCTCAAACTTCAAGCCCGAAGAACCATGCTGGAGAATTGAGACTGAAACCTCCGTTACCACTGAACAAGTTGTTGTAGAACCCACCCGGGAAGGAGCGTTTAAAATCGCTAAGCTGAAGAAATATTTCCCAAATGTTTGCTTCAACGGCTTTATATTTCCTCCGCACTTAAAGTGAATTCCCAATGAGGAAGAACAGACGATACATGACTACATATATGATGTTTATAGTCAATATCGAGAATGAATGATTGCAGAGAAGGTTTCAGTGGTGACCTTTGAGCGGGCGAAGACAATCTAGAAACTAAAAAATGATCTCACTTAGAAGGACCGCATAATTTAGGTGCTCAACAATGAGAAAAAATCTTCGAGAAATTCAATAATGGAAGCTAATAAGAGAGCCGATGAGGCAACCCGAAAGATGGAGGAGATGAGGCGGACACATTTAGCCTTGGTCAAGGAAAGGGGGCACCGGACCACCATAGTCATGGTAGAAAGAGATGCGGAATTAAAAGATCTTAAGGAGCTAAAAGACAAATTTGCTGAAGTCGTCAAAGAAAAAACGACGCTGATACAGTTGCCCAAGAGGCGTGTGAGCAAGTCGTGGTACTCGGGGATGAGCGGGATGCGGCCAAGCTAAAGGTCCAAGAAACTGAGGCCAAAATTGAGACCGAAGTTATAGCGGCAGAGACCAGGTTGGAAGGTGATATCAAAGACCTCCTGGTCACTTAATGTCAATGTCTTGAAACATCACAACCTAGGCTGGCTCGATGACTAAACGCTACATCTGTATAATGCCCGGTGCCGCTTGGTAGAAGACTAGAAAATGGACCGCAACACTACATCTACCGACGACTTTGAGCTAGAGAACTGGATATTAACCGAAGATGAGAAAAAAGTCTTCATGATGCCACTGTCACTATTGAAAAGGAGAAACTAGCCGCTAAATACCCGAATGTTAGAGAGAGGTCCAGAGTTGAGCACCATGAAGGAAGCTCTGAAATGCCTACAATGACTCAACCCGAGCTTGCTTCTGCAGTTAACCCTCCGGCTGCTCCGAAGTACGACCCTGACAGGCTGCATATATCTTAAGATACTTGAACATGCTTCTAAAGGCGCGTCGGCTTAGCATGTGAGCCAATCTAATGAATGTACTATGAACACTCTGTCCATTTTCTTAAATGCAGGAGCGTTGTTGGAAGATGTCACTAATATCTTCTCTTATCTTTATACAGTTATAGATGCTATGCCAGTCGTTCCTCCTGTAACCCAAGAATTGCATCAAGAGTAGGAGGCCATTATGACAGAGGCAATAACCACAACGGCCGCTACAACAACCGAGGAATTTCACGAGAACAGTTTCGTTTTTGACGAACAAATCATGGAAGAACTCCTCGGCCACCAAAGCAACCCAATCACTGATCTGCCTTTCGTTATAGGCGAAGATGTTTTTATGGATAGCTCCTTAGGCCCAACTAGCAGCATTCCAGTAGGCACTCAAGCAGATCCGGATGAGGCTATAATTACAGAGATTAACGCTAAAATGGAAAGAGCCGCACAGGCTAGTAGTGTCAAAGGTGGCATAGCGGGCCCTGGTCTGGTCCCTATGCGTATGATTTCTCCAGACGGCACAATCGACGACATTGGCATGCCCATTTCATCCTCTCACATTGAAAGTGCCACTGTCCCTCCGGCTTCGCATTCAGGAAGTATCCCGATCCCTGTGAGTTCGAAGGAAGAGACCTCCGTAATCCCTCTGGCTGGAGACCAACTAGCAAAATGCAAAAGCTCGAAGAGGCATCCAAGCTGCAGCTCTAGTGGTTCGATGTCAAGGAAGAAGAAAAAGAAGAAGAAGAAGTCGAAGGAGTAGATATGCCTTCTTATTCCCTTTTTTGGTAGATAGGTAGGATAAGATTTCATTTTGTTTTTTGCAGGCCATGTATAGATGCAGATTCGACCCCTGCTTATAGGAATTTTGGGAATAAGTTTTTGTACTTGTCTTTTTTCCCAGGAATATCAGAAATAAAATCTCTTTTTTGTCAGCATAGCTCTATGTTTATTTGCTTAAGTGTTTTAACACTCAAATTTCCATTCAATGTACTTGCAAGGCTTTAGTCTCTAAATCAGACTTGAGTTCGGCTGTTAAGTCCTAAAGTCGTGACTTGGGTCATAACCAAACATCAAGTTGAGCCTCAACGTCGCACTGTCTCAGTTAGCGGCTTTTATTTAAGCTATGCCCCCGGTTACGGAGAGAACTGAAGTGGTCGGTTGACAGCCTCTTTCAGCCTTCAACAAATTGCACTTAACTTAGTTGGAACAAAGTTAAGGTGAAACGAGTTCGAGTGGGCGGATCACACTCGCTCATTTGCTAATAATTGCATCCACAGTCCGAGGATGGAACTTGCATGTCAATGGTTAGTCACGCCTGCATAATGTTTGAAGCTATGTCCGTGCTCTGGGGACTTAAGTTATTTTATGGGTGGTCGGTCACTCATGTTTAACACTTAGAATTATGTCCGCACTCTGGGGACTTAGGTTGATTTGTGGGTGGTCGGTCACACCCATTTTTTGTTTATACTCTGATCGACGCTCTGGGAACATAGAGTTAATCGAGGGGTGGTCAGTTGTTTATACTCCGGCTCGCGCTCTGGAGACCAAAGTTAGCCATTGGTGGTCAGTCACACCCAATTGGTGTTTATACTTCGATTGGCGCTTTGGGGACCAGAGTTGGTTGATGGGTGGTCAGTCACACCCATTTCTATATTTATACTCCATTTTGTACTCTAGGAATCTGGAGTTAGTTAACTGACGATCAATCACATCTGTTTAAGTATTAGGATCTCATTTGCACTCTAGGAGCGATGAATTGACCAGTTTTGTGGATGGTCAGATCACATCCATCATGAGTAGACAAGCGAAGTCGTAGATGGACGGATCCATCCTCCTCGAGCTTGTAAAAGTGGAAGCCGAGGTCGTGGACAAATGCATCCATCCTCCTCGGGTTTATATTATAAAGGGGCGAAGTCGTGGGTGGACGACTCCACTCTCTCGAGTCCATGTTCCAAATTTGAAGTTTATACTCCAGCTCGCACTCTGGGAACTGGAGTTTGTTAGAGGATTGTCGTGTATCAATCCTTTTTGACTTTAGTGTGGTTGCTTGCCCCTACCTTGGGGTTTCACTTAGCGTGTGACCAATCGTATCATAGTCACTCCCAATTTGAATAAGTCCCACCGTAGGATGGAACTTAGCTCTTCGGCATTGTGATGGTCGCATGACGCATTTCAAGAATCCCCACTCTGGCTTGACGAGTTTGCATTTTATTGCTGAAATATGAAGGTACGACAAAGTTAGTTACCTTATTACAAGTTCAAATTTCAAAATTAATAAAAAAAAAATTCAAATGAAAAGCAGACTAAATGAATAAATAAAGCCTTTTATGTGTAGTAGCGACGGAGACTCTTGCTATTCCAAGCTCTCCGCAAAGTGAGACCATCGACAGTTGATAATTTGAATATGTCTTCTCCAAGTCTCCGCTCGATAACATATAGTCCTTCCCATGATGATTTCATATGTAAAGGGACTGGATAGAATCTCTTGAGTATGAGATCGCCAAGTTCAAAGGTTCTATGTCGGACCTTGGCATTGTATAATCGGGCAACTCGACTTCGGTGCGCAGCTGCCCTCAAATCAGCCTCTTCACGTTTCTCATCCAATAAATCCAGAGATTGAGCAAGTAATATGGCGTTTGTCTTCGGATCATAATATGTCACACGATGAACAGTGCTTCCAATTCAACTGGAATAACGGCCTCAGAGCCGTAGGAAAGTGAAAATGGAGTGTGGCCGGTCGTGGACTTATGGGTGGTTGGATATGCCCATAGGGCCACGGGAAGTTCATCGACCCATCTGCCTTCGGCTGTCTCCAGTCGTTTCTTCAGAATGGACTTAATAACTTTATTAACAGCTTTGACCTGTCCATTTGCTTGAGGGTAAAAAACTGTCGAGAACTTCTTCTGGATGTGGAAACGTTGACAGAAATACTTTAACTCGACACTATCGAATTGGGCTCCATTGTCAGTGATAATTGTTCGTGGGAAGCCAAACGACAGATGAGGTTGCATACTGCAAAGTTGATTACTTTTTTCATTGTGATTGTAGCAAAAGGCTCAGCTTCCGCCTATTTGGTAAAGTTTACAACTGCAACGATTGCGTACTTCGCACCTCCTTTAGACGGAGGTAAAGAGCCAATTATATCGATGCCCTTTGTGGCAAATGGCCATGGCCTGACCATCTGAGTAATTTCGATAGGAGGGGCTCTTGGAATTCGAGCATGTTTCTGGCATTTTTTACATCTCTTGGCATAGTCCAATGCATCTTAATTCACAGTCGGCAAGTAATACCCGTATCAGAGTATCTTCTTAGCAAGGGCTTGCCCCTTAGTGTGATCGCCGCATTCTCCTTCGTGCACATCATGTAAAACTAATTTGATTTCATCGTGGGAGATACACCAGGGTAAAGGAACAGAGTATCCTCTCCTGTACATGACTCCATTCTGGATAATGAATCGTGAAGCTTTCTGGAGAACTTGTCTTTTCTCACTTCTGCGCTCGGGCAAAGCTCCGTATTCGAGATAGTTCTGAATGGGGTCATCCATGACTCCTTTTTAGGCGCTGCCTCATGCACCAGTCTACCTTTACCTGGTCGATGGATGGAGAGGTAAGTGTCTCAACGGGGACGGGACCCATTAGCTGTACTTCACCGGTGCTGGCCAGTTTCGCCAAAGAATCGACCTTCTGATTGTGATCCTGGGGTATACAGAGGATGGCATAGTAATCGAACTGATTCAACACTTCCTAAACCCGGGTAAGATAAGCAGCCAACCTATGGTCTCTAGCTTGGTGTTCTCCTCGAACTTGACACACGACCAATTGTGAGTCACAGTAAATCTCTACAATGATAATTCTCAAGTCTTGGGAAAGTCTGAGTCCAGTGAGCAAAGCTTCGTATTCGGCCTCGTTGTTAGTTGCGCAATCAAACTTCAAAGCGTAGCATATGAATTGACCTTCTGGAGTTTCAAGTACTACTTCGGCGCCTGAGCAACGATCGTTTGATGCACCATCCATGTATAGCTTCCATATGTACTTGGGAGATTCATTGGTCCTGGGCAAGTCCTCTGGTATAGTAAACTCAGCTATGAAGTCTGCCAGTATTTAGCTTTTAATGGTTCTCCTCGGTGTATAAGCGATGTCAAACTGACTCATCTCGATGTTCCACTTGAGCAACCTACCAGACATCTCAGGCCGCGTAAGGACCTGTCGTAATGGCCAGTCGGTATAGGCTGTGATTGGATGAGCCTAGAAGTAAGGACAGAGCTTTCTCAAGGCAATGACGAGGCAATAAGCCAGCTTTTCCAGTTTCGGGTAGTTTCTTTCCTCCCTAGTAAATCGCTGGCTGATATAATAGACCGGTCGCTGCATCCGATCCTCCTCCCGAATCAATGCAGCACTGACTGCATTCGGTGAAACCGCTAGATAGATATATAGTGTCTCATAATCGATCGGCTTTGATAGAATAGGTGGCATCACCAGATGTTGAACTAGTGCTTGGAATACGCCTTCACATTCCCCAGTACATTCAAAGTTCCGCTTTCCTTTCTTGATCAGATCGAAGAAGGGAATGCATTTATCTATGGATTTGGAAATGAATCTACTCAAGGCTGCCAACTTCCCGATAAGGCTCTGCACTTGATTTATAGTTCTATGAGTCTCAAGATTCCGAATCGCCAAGATTTTCTCAGGATTGGCTTCAATTCCTCGAGCATTGACAATGAACCCAAGGAACTTTTCAAATGCGACTCCGAAATGACACTTCAACAGATTGAGCTTCATTCGGTACTGTCGAAGGATGTTGAATATCATTTCCAAGTCTTTGACGTGATTGATGTACAGTCGTGACTTTACAAGCATATCGTCCACATACACCTCCATGGTTTTTTCCGATCTGGTTAGCAAACATTCGGTTGACGAGTCTCTGATAAGTTTCCCTAACGTTCTTGAGTCTGAACCGCATCACTTTATAGCAGTAGAGTCCCAGATTGGTGACAAAGCTGGTATGCTCATGGTCAGGTAGGTGCATCGGTATTTGATTGTAGTCGGAATATAAATCCATGAAAGATAAGAGCTCGTGTCCGGCCGTTGAATCTATAAGTTGATCAATTCTGGGCAGTGGAAAACTATCTTTAGGGCATGCTTTGTTCAAATCTGAGTAGTTCACAGAAGTTCTGCATTTCCCATTAGATTTCCTGACGAGCACCAGGTTGGATACCCACTATAGATATAACGTGTCTCGAATAAACCCATTCGACCTGTGTTTATTTACCACTTCCTTCAGGGCGGCAGTTCTCTTTGGATCCATACCGCGGCTTTTTCGTTTGATTGGAACATGCTGCGGGTCAATATTCAATGCATGGCTCGTGATGTCCGACGAGATCCCACACATGTCTGAGTGCATCCAAGTAAACAAGTTGAGGTTTACCCGGACAAATTCGACCAAGTCCTTTCTCATCGTTTGGCTTAGCTGAGATCCGACCTTTATCATTCTGGAGTCATCATTATCATCGATCAGAACATCGATCATCAACTCTGCTAGGGAAGCCTGACTGTCTTTGACTTCCTCTTCACTATCATTATCTCGTGGATCAAGATCATTCTGGAACTGGTTGTGGAGCCCAGGCCCAGGCCCAGGCCCAGGCGTTAACTGTCAATTTTCAACAAAATGGACGCGGAGAGATTACTTCACGTCCTTGACCTTCTCTTTCCGCTGCATCTCCCGCGGCTCAGCAACAAAACAAGCGCGTCCAGCCGCCTGATCCCCTTGAACAACCCCAACCCCATTATCAGTGGGGAACTTTAGAGTTAAGCACCATAGGGCAATGGCTTCCCTGAATTTAGGTAGAGCCGGTCGGCCCAAGAAAGCACTGTATGGAGAATTAATGTCTAACACAACAAATTATAACATCCGGATTCTTCGGCAATCTCCGATCCTTAACTCAACGGGCAACTCCACCATCATAGAGCGCATCATTGCACTCCCATTAAAGCCATGTATGCGGGACTGACACGGCTTTAAGTCCTCCGCTTCCATTTTCATCTGGTCATAAGCTCGTTTGAAAAGAATACTTATAGAGCTTCCACTATCTACCAAGATCCTCTTCATCCAAGTAGGACCTATTTGAGCTGATATGACTAGCGGATCGATAGTGGGTGCTTCGACTCTATCAGCATCTCTGTTCTAAAAAACGATATCGTCTATCATCGTTTTTTGTTGTTTCGTTGGAGCCACATCATCAATATTACTGCAACACTCGAAGTCCGCATGCCTAATCGAGTTAGCATACGACTCCATCTCCTTCCAGCTTTGATTAGCTGGATAAGGACCACCACTAACTATATTTATTACCAACCTCCTGCCAGTATGCGTGGGTTTCTCTGGTCTAGCCTAGTTTTGACCTTGATTCGGGTTTGATGGGCCTGCGTCTCCAGCCTGCGGCGCCCGAACGAACTATTCAAACTTCCTCCCTTTGATCAATTTTTCAATGTTGTCTTGTAAATGGCGACAGTCATTAGTATTGTGGCCATAGCAATCATGGAATCTACAGAACTTTCTAGTTTGAATCTGCATTATAGATGACTATCATGGAGCTGGTTTCTTGTACTGGCCAATACCATAGGTTTGCAAATAAACATTCTCCAGGGATTTATTCAATGGGGTATATTGGTCGAACATGGGAGCTCTACATCGCGGTCCGCGATTTTGATCACGCTTCTTACCCTGACATCCATTTCCTTTCTACTGGCCTTGCTTATTCTGAATATTCAATTGCACATTGCCAGAGTTCTCCCCGATCGGTTTCAAAGCAACATTACTTTGAACGCCCTCACTATCGGGCCGCGCATCGTCCTGCTTTCTAGATCTTCTAGCATCTTCTCTCCTTAAAAAGTGGGCCGCCTTAGCATAGAAATGATCCAACGATGAGGTGGGTTTCCCAGTCAACCAGTTGTTGAACTCGAAATCGAGATCAATTCCTTTTGTTAATGCCATTAAGATAGAATTGTCATTTGAGTTTCTGACCTCAACACAGGCAGCATGAAATCTTTCCTAATAATGTCTAAGTGTCTCTCCCGGGGCTTAGGTAACGCTGGACAAGGTGTTGACGTCTTTTGGCCTTGTGACATACATACAGAATTGTTCGACGAACTTCGTAGCCAAATGATCTAAACTGGAAATAGATCTGGGGGTAATCGAGTAAACCACATCGTTGCAATACCTCCCAATGATATAGGGAAACTCCTACACTTAACCTCATCGTCAGCTCGTGCGGAATTCATGAGCCATTTATACTATAATATGTGTTGATTAGGATCTGAACTTCCTTCATACACAGGTAGAGTAGCATCCTGAATCGGCAAGGCTCGGCATAAAGGATGTCATCCGTGAACGGAGTATGACTTCGAGAGTCTACCCAACAATCATTGATAAGACCTTGACTTTCATGGATCATTTGGTGGATCATGGTTGGAATGTCAGGCATTTGGACTTTCGAGACCAAGGCGTGGTCGGATTCACATTGTGGGGATGGTCCGGACGTGGTCGATGGTCCGTTCCACGCCTCCTTAGCTCCAGATCTTCTGGAACATAGGGTTTTGGAGCACGAACATGTTGATGAAGGGTCAGATCTGCTCGATTCTGAATCTCAGCATCCAAGTCTATAGCGGCGGTGGCTGCTGCATGGCTATCGACGGTGTGATAAGGAAGCGCCCTTCCTTGGGAGGAGGACCCAGCTTAGTGTCCTATGGAAGGTCCGGCTCTTGCTAGTTCAAGATTCAAAGAACGCTGATTCCCGAAGGCTTGCGTATAGTTTCCATCCAACCGTGGGCGTGTAGACCTATGGTTGTAACCAAAAAAAGCCGAGCTTTCGGTGGTTAAATAGGAAGCACGATCCCTTTTGGATCTCCTTCGTCTTTCCTCATTCAATTGTTTGCCTAGCTTCGTGTTGGCACGGATCTACTGGGTGAGTTGCTGATGACTCTAAGTTAGCTCTTGCATCAGAATTTGGAACTCTTCCTTAGTCACAGGGCCTTGTGGATCCGAAGGACCAGCAAAAGTCTGACCCATCGTGTTCATCTGTGTGAGATTCTGTCTATCTCCTCCTTCTGGATTAGCAGTAACTGAAGCAGTCCTTGTGTTAACCCTGGTTGACTTAGCTCTTTTCTAGATCTGGTGCAATTTCAATAGGATGGCACGAACTACTGGATGACATATCTAGATCTCCTTCTTAGATATCAGCAATCCAACAACGGCAGTAGATACAATGAGCAAGACAAAAACTGGGTTTTTTCAGTGAAAGCACCAAAGTGTTTGTACCAAAATAGGGCACAACACTCCTCGGACGTATTTGAAGAGATTAGAATGAAGAATATAAATGTAAAAAGAGGCTAATCTAATAAATACACCAAAACAGACAACAAAAATGCAAGAATACATGAATTTATAGTGGTTCGGCGTTGTAGCCTACGTCCACTTTGGAAAGTTTGTTGTTTTATTGATGTCTACTAAGTGATTACAACAGAGAATACTCAAGCACTTGAGTTATAATGGGATTTCGACAGACTATCGGCATCGTAGAATCAAAAGTCCATTTTTTGGAGGCATAGGGCTGCTATTTATAGGGTGTCGGTTGAAAATATCTGATTTAGGTCTCGAAATACCTCTTCTCCTATGTAGGTGGGCCCACTTGATCGATCCGGGATCATTTGGGATCGATCCCTACTCCATTTGTATCGATCAAAAATAGCTTTTTTGGGCTGAGATCGATCATAGACATTTTTGAGGTGGTAAGCAAGCTCCTGTGAAAATTTGGCAGCATTTGGACTTGTAGATCTTGAGTTATGATCGATCCAAGTTTGATTTTGCATTAGGCCGAACTGTTCTTATCGATCCGATTTGTATCGATAGTTGTTCATATCAAGGCTATCGCATTGACTAGGGTGACGTGGAGCGATCCACTTTTCATGCCGCATGACCACTTCTTTCACTTTATCATGTCTTCTTCATATCGATGAATGGAGGGTCTATTCGTATCGATCATCCATAGCCGCTTCGTATCGATGATCTTCATTCCAGTTTGTATCGATGTGCACTCGTTTCTTTGTATCGATCCTTGGTTATACTTTTGGGACTCCTTTCGTATCGATCATTGACTCTTCCCTTCGTATCGATCAAGTGAGTGATCGATATGAACCAGGTCGCTTCTGCTTGATGGATACGAACTAAAGTAACTCGAGGGATGGATACGAAATAGAAGATTCTGGGTTGATGGATATGAAGATGGTTGGCCTATGATGGATACGAACACCATGGATCCGAATGAGGTTGACTTCCTTGATTTTGATCGATCCATACCTTGAGCATACGAACCCCGATTGACCTGAATTTCAGAATGTTGGCTTTTATAACTTTGCTTGTCATACCATGTTAATTGTAGCTCAATCCAGACTCGTACAAAATTGGCCAGTATCCATAGTTGGCCTGTGTATAACCGATCTTTGAGACGGATTGTCCTGGGTTTCCAGTCAAGTTCTTGGTATCACTGTCTTGCCAAAAGGGGTAAAACAAAATATATGTGGTTATGGTCCTCAAATTACACAAGTCTCATCATATTTTATCTACCCTCTTCTAAAGAGAATTTACAGGTCTAAGCTTGTGTCAATTTGGAAGATCTAATCCAAATTAATCTTTACATCAATTAAGAATCGATGGATTCAGGTACGCCTTCCGCTGTTAATTTCATATACTTGTTTCCCAATTGAATTAATATGGGTTATATGTATTCAAATCTAATATAGATTAATCACCAACATTGTATCCTTTTGGTCGATGATAAAAGATTTAAACTGTGAATTAAATGGAAAATCGTTAAAGCTCTCATCATTGGAGAATTTTGAGTAGGTCTTCTACACTTTCATGTTTTCATCCATTTTAAATATGTTATATACATGAATATAAAATTGGTGGGCATAATAACGGGTGTGCAAGTTGTGGGTACGGGTCTGGAGTGGTTGGGTTTGTAAGGGGGATTGGAATGTGGAGGACGACATGGTTTTCTGGTTCTACGTTTGGTTTATGGGTTCATGGTGTATAAGCAAGTTATATAAATTGGAATAAGTTCTTTTAGGTGGAATTAGAAAGGAAGGAAAGAATAAAGGTTGCAAAAAAAAGTACATACTTAGGCTATTAATTTGTGTATTACAAAAAAATATCCTATAAAAGCATTGAAAAAAGTTTATTATTGTCAATATCAGTTTAGACAAGTGATAACATCAGTTTTCTAGAAATTTAATATTGTACTGGTTGAATATAGAGGAGAAGTGAATCAAATTAACTCTATTATGACTTTACATTTTCATGCTTGCTCTGTTTTCCTATGTAAATGCAAAGCAAAAGGAATGCGCGTAATACTGTTGCTTTATGAAATAGGACACCTAGAGATGAGGTAAAGAATAATTTATCTTTTTATCTATTGCTTGTTTTTACTAGTTCTGCAAAATTCCTAATACAACTTCAATGTATAATTATTTTTTCAGCCCATGAGTTACTTCATGACTGGGAAGTTTTAGCAAAAATTTCCTAATGTCAATTTTAAGATGGAACTTTAAAACCAACATGGAAAAAACTATAAGCTCTTACGCTAACGGGTTGATTGCTTTGCTATTATTTTTTTCTAGTAATTGTTTTTTTAAATTTACAATGTTTTCTTAGCTTGTTGATTGGTTCTAATATGAACATAAAATAGCATTGATAACACTGGTTAACTTAGGATGCTTGAACATAAAGTAGAATTGATAACACTGGTTAAATTAGAATGCACTGTCAGGCTTATCACTAATGTAATAAATAATATCATGGATTTCTTGGCATCTACCAAATATATATGGCATTTTTTATTTGTGTACTTGAACTTAACAACATGCTTGTTGCATAATTAATGCGTAAAAATAATTATTTCATATTGAATGATGGCTTGCATGTAAAGTGTTATCTATGTTACTTGTCCAGGTTAATGGCAGTGAACTTGCAATAGTATCACTGTTGGAGTGTGAAAATGCCTTTGGGTATTTATTTTCCTTTCTGACTCTATTACTAGTTCAAATCCAAGCTTTCTCACCATTTTAATCAAGATTGTTATTTTCTTTGTAACTAGGAGACTAGAATCTCTTCCATGCCTCCATGATATAGTTAATGTTGTTGCTGTCGACGCCGCCATTACTTGTTCTAATAAAAAAGAAATATCAAATTTCATTTTTTGTCATATCAAAAAATACTAATTATATCTGAATACTAATTATGTCTGAATACTAATTATATGTCTATTCCAGTGTTACATTTCATGATTAGGATATATGACATGTTCCTTACAGTTGTTGTTTTCATAAATTCATCTAACGTCGGTATGGTAGGTTATGGACTAGTGTGTACTCCTCTCATGTCTACGATTAACCTTTTACAGTGCAGCAGTTTGATTAAAATAGACTCTGACACTATAATGTAATAATTAACACTTACATGGAGAATTATACTTAACTTAACAAAACTATGTTTAACTGGACAAACACGCGAGTCAAGTTTCTGTTCTTCAGATGACCTGGGAGTTTGATTGAATAGAAAGATTAGTATATTTGGGTATGTGTACATGCATACGTATATACATATAACACATATTTTCCTACGATATTTCATTATAGTCGATGACTTATTTTCTAGGTAGGGAACCAAGTTCTAAAATCAAAGGTATGCCTAACACGAGGTCTAAACCCTTTAAGGAATGAGGACCTTGTATTTGTAGCTGCTGAATCGTTTGAAGAGCAACTTTTTCTTGCCGTTGAAGACAAAATAAGCAATAAAAAAGACGAAATTCTAAGATATCTTGTTCTTCCACTTTCAATCTTCGAAAAAAGACTGAATCGTCATCTTATTCACTCTCAATGGTAATGCATAAAAGAATTGAATTTCAAATGCAAATACTGGTTACATTCATTCTTATCACTATAATCAGTCGTCATGAATGCTTTTTGTTCCAATGTTAATTTTCACTTGAAGATTAACATCAAATAATTTGAATTGGTTACTCCAGGTTCAGCATGGAAGGATTTGGATTTGGTGTTCTAGAAGGAGATAAGCAGCGAAGGGAGCTCAAGTTCTCAACTAGAGTTATCTGAGACCCTGTCTGGAAGGAGACTAGCACGTGCTCGATGAGTCGACTATGAACATCAACAATTAAAGGCCCACTTCTCGATAGTTATGGAAGCAACCTATTGGCATACTCGAGGCATGTTTGTACTTGTAATAATAATAATAAACATAATAATTAAGTTTATAAGTTTTATTAAAATTAAATAAGCTTTATAAAATATAACTAAGTTTATAATAATAATAATAAACTATAGTTTGACAAAAATTAAACAAGTTTATAATAATAATGATAAATTAACTAAGTCAACTAAGTTTTATAATTAGTAATAATAATAACTAATTTTAAAAATTATCTAAGTTAACTATGTTTTATAAAAATGAAATTAGTTTATAATAATATTATTATTAAATTAAGTAAGTTTACAATAATAATAAATTAACTAATTTTATGGAAAAATTATAAGTTTGATATAATTTATAACAATTATCTAAGTTAATAAAGTTTAAGTTTGAAATACTTTATAAATTTAAGTTAATTAAAGTATAAGTTACAACATTTTAAGTTTTAAAAATTGAAATAATTTACAAGTTGTAGTTAATATAAATAAAGTTATAAATAAGTTAATCAAGTTTTACAAAAATTTAACTAATTTTTATAAAAATTAACCAAGCTTTTAAAAATTAACTAAATTTTATATAACTTAACTAATTTTCTGGTGTAGCGAAAATATGATCTCAATAGTTGCTTCTTCAGTATATTTCTTATTTGGCCATATATTAAAGTATATACTAACTAAAATGTACCTAGTTGTATAGACGTAATTAACAAGTGCTAATTCTTAACATAGTAATATGTCTGATTGTCGTCTACTTCTACTATTATTGTTTCTGCTATAAGGTCATTTGGCGAGGTGCTACTTGTTAAATTCTTATGTACAAGGAGCTGTAATAGCCATCATGTAGGATAAAGGTATTTTATAGTGTACTCTCTCTTTCAATAATAAATTAATGTTAACTAGTCTTGTTTTTAAAAAACCTGACAGTTCTTTCTTATTTGAAGGCCAATAACGTATTTGAAGAAAATCAGGTGGTTGGAACTTGCTACAAGGTATATTGTGTGTAGGCATCAAATGATATAATTTACAATGTGGATGTGGCAACTCTGACCCCAATCATATTCCAATAACGAGAGGGCTACCTTTATCTTTCACAAGCAAAAGTGATAACTGAGCATCGAACTGCATTATTATAAGCACAGCTCGTGCATATACACTGATACATGCTAAGATTTGTAAGCTTATTATTTATCTTATTTCTATTTTCTTTTCCTGTATTCGGGTACTTAATGGATCTGAACGAGAACTCCTTCATTTTTTTTGGTACAAAAAACTGAGTATTGGAATGCATTGATCTTACCACCATTCATGCCTTTTTGACATTGTATTTCGTAAAAGTTATTTGTCAATTACCTAAAAACCTAGTTTTGTTTTTGAGTTTGTTGGTATAAATTTCGGAATACTGTAATCGACGTACGTTATATAGTTATAAGACATACTAATTTTCAGTTGATACTTTATTTGTTAGGCGGCATTTTTTATTTTTGCAAATTAAAAAGGCTAGAATAAATGCACGTTTGTATAAAATATGCTTTGATCTTACAATCATTTCATACCTTCCTGATAGTTGATGATTCTTCTTTTCAAATAGTTGCAGCACTGTAAGCCAACAAGAAATTTCTGTTAAAGGTGAGGTTTAGAGTTCTATTTTATATGGATTATTATAGTCGAACTTATTTCTGTCAATCTATATTTTTCTCTTATCTGCTGTGGGAAATCGGTCCATGCAGCTCTTCGATAGCTTTAGCGTTTAAATCTTGGTGGAAGCCTGCTTTTACATTTAGCATTACAGGTATGCCTGTTCATTAGCATAAGGAAAATACAGCACCCAACCATGCTACTTTATAAGGCTTAATTGGCATTTATAAGGCATAAGGTAAATACAGTTCCACTCATATTCTCTACATTTTCTTTTATAAAAATTGTATATACAAACGTGTGTGCGCACGCATGCACCCTCGCACAAACACATGTAATAAAATAGATAATAGCCTAATACCATAGGGGAAAAAATTCCTCCTCCTAATTGGCATTCATGGAAAAAATATGAGTAAAATTTTATTTAGTTTACCAGTGAAGTGCAGAAATATATCATTTATGTGAAATTCAAATATTCAAAGTTGGGAATATATTGCATAATTTTTAAATTTCAAACATGTAAGTTGATTCTTTGATTTCGCATAAATGAATTGAATCGGTTTGATGCTCCAGCTAGGGAAAATGATAAATCTCCTTGCTCGGTCAGAGCTATGACATGGCTTCACAAGGACCATATGATTTTAAGTTCATGTACTGATATGGGAGGTGTGAGGTATATATTTATGTTTTTCCTTTTTCTTTTCTAGTTCTTGCACTTGATTTCCTTTTGTGATCTACTATTATGTTTTGCATTTCCTTTTCTCTTCCATTCCTTGCACAGTTAAGCGTAATTGAACTTTCCTGATATTTCAGTCATCAAAAAGTAAAACATATCTTATTAATGTATCTTTTAAACTTTTTTACCATGTTAAGCACTTATTTTTGGTTGTAAAACTACATTTTGTCAACCCGCGATAGGCTACATAGGCCTGTAACTCTTAGTTGACTAGTTTAATTGGCTACCGATCTTATTAGCAAATAATGATAACAATGTTTTTTCCCTTCCCAATAAATTATTCAAAAGTGTATCATTTTTTTCAAAAAAGAATGAAACTGTAATTCATGGTAGTTACTTGCAATGTTATGTTGGTTAGTGGTTCATTGTTTGAGCCTAACACATTGTCATAAATCATTATCTTTAAAGATTAATTGACCTTCCAGGTCATTGTGCATATAATACCCTAACCTCATCCTATAAACTACTTTAGCCATTTGGATCGAGCTCAAAATTTTGTATTCCATCAACTGTTAGTTGTTATCCTTAGCCAACTAGACTAGAAAAGTTGTGTCTTTGCTGTCCTAACTAAATTATGAATGAACTTTAAGATTGATCTTTCAGTCTCATATAGGATTTATTTATAGCCCTTCAACTATTGACTCGGTAGCAATCTTATTAAAAGGTGAAGTCATTCAATGAAATAGGGATTTGATTGTATATTATCTCTATGTTATCCCTATCCTCTTATTAGATCGTATTTGAAACCCTGATATCACATGCTAGAGTTAGCCTTTGTGGATGTTTCCTAGTTATTTTGAGTGATTAATTCATAAAATTTCTGTTTAAAACCATGATGTTTAGTACTTATACATTTCAACATTTACGACTAACATACGCAGGCATGTGATTCTTTTTGACAGGTGTTATATTATGCTTTTGAGGTTGCTACATGATGTCGCACTCTTTCTCCTTCAAATCGGTCATACTTGGATTAATGTATTCGACGTTCATACGTCTTTATTTTTAGTACGTATTGTTTTGGTTGGCTATAGTTTTATGTATTGTTACTTTTGATCACAAATATTTATATGTTTGATACTCCGTGTATGAAATATTATGGATATATATATATATATATATATATATATATATATATTGTGGTTTAGCTGACTCCATTTGATTACGTACATTACAATATGATAAGTGTGGTGTTTTGAATTGTTATAATATATTAGTTGAAATAAGTTTAGTAAAATTGAAAATTGTAAGCTTGAAAGTAAGTGCCAATAAAAAATGCAATGGAATTTTTTTTAAAGCGGTTTAACTACTCTATGAAAAGAAAATTTGTTACAGATTTCATAAATATAGCAACATGCTAATGCTGTACAAAATATTCTCTAAGGATTAAATAGTTTTCATAGCAAAAAAACAATGCCATAATAGATAGTAATAAATTTTCTATAGCGTTTCAATGTGTAATAAAAGATTGAAACGGGAAATAGTAACATGATTCCTGGAAGGAAAAACCAAAATACAATCTAGGATATGCGAGCCTCAACCTTCCATCAACTAACATGATTCCGTGATTCAACGGGAAATAGTAAAGCTAAAGTGGACAAGACTTGCCTTCCTACTTATCGATGTATGCACCAGACTTAGGGGCTCAAGCGAGAAACAAAATGAATGTGAACCGACCATTCATCAATCAATTCTATGTCTTTGGAGCTTAGGTGGGAGTACAAACATAGCTAGAACGAGACTCGACCGTCCATGCAGTACATTTATCAACCCAAGACAAGGAGCAGAAGTGTGATCATCCAAAGACTGGCTGCAATAGCTCAATATTATGATTTATATATAGTGTTTACGATGACTCGAGGCTATGACCAAAAGGATGCCTAGAGATAGAATCATCGAATCGATACCCAAGCTCATGGGCAACCGACTATCATTCCAACCTAAACGACGAGAAACTGATCGCCAGTACATTGAATGGAAAGCACATTACTCGAATACACAAGAAGATTCAAAATCTAAGAGCCAGTTATACGGCTGCGCATAACTCGAAGCTGACCCCTACTCGACATTTGTTTTAACGAGCTCCTAAGCCTGATTTTTGGCCATTTGCAGATAGTTGCTCAAAGCATTTTGAGCCCTTCACTATCAGACTTGATAACTCATGACAAGACTCTGGGATTAGATCAGAGTAACAATCATCACTGATTGTCCCAACCAGATTCCATGTTGATTATTACACGAAATAGTTATATTTGAACTCAAAGAATCCAAGAATGCACCCGCTGAGCTGATAGTCAACATTATAGTCCGCTATGGCGACCTATCACGGGTACTGAAGATCGAATCACATCTCAGAGCAACGATGATGAAGGAATTAGCTGGCTTTCTCTGAATGAACCTTGAAGTGTTCGCTTGGACCTATTTTGACATGCATGTGATCTCACCTACTATCGCAAGCCATGCATTGAATATCGACCCAAGGCATGTCCCGATGAGACAAAAGCAACTCGTCATGGATCCGGAGAGATTTATTGCACTTAAAGTGGAAGTGGATAAACTAAAAAACAATAGGTTTACCCACGACACCCTCTGCGCAAAGTGGGTATCCAATCTAGTTCTTGTGAGAAAAGCTAATGGAAAGTAGCGTTCTTGCATCGACTACTCAGACCTGAACAAGCCATGACCGAAAGACAGCTTTCCACTTTCGAGGATCGACTAGCTGGTAGAATCAACCGCTGGATATGAACTGCTTTCTTTTATGGATATGTACTTCGGGTACAACCAAATCCTAATGCACGTCCTCGACCAGATGCACATCAGCTTCATTACCGATCTAGGGATATATTGTTATGTTGTGATGTAGATGTTCAAAGACCGGATCGAGCGATCGATGGAAGTATATATGGATGATATGCTTGTGAACTCACGACGATCAAACGACCATATTGATGACTTAGTATAGATGTTCAGTTTTATCCGACGAAATGGAATGAAACTCAGTCCCCTGATAAACTCTTTCGATGTTGTATCAGGGAAGTTCTTGGATGTAACGTTCAACTCTCGCAGAATCGAAGCCAACCCTAACAAGATTTAGGCAACCGAAGACATCCACATATTGAAGACAATCAAGTAGGTATAGAGTCTAAATGGGAAGGTCATCGCCCTAAATCAATTCATCTCCAGGGCTATCGACAAGCGTACTCTCTTCTTCAACCTAATTGAGATATGGAAAAGAAATTTCGAATGGACACAGGATTGTAAAGATGCATTCCAAGCTTTGGTGAACCACTTAAAGAGACCTCCCATCTTATCAAAGCGGTGGATCATAAATATTTATACATCAATTTAGCCATGTTGGCAAACGCCATAGGCACCACAATGCTATGCGAAGAGAACCAGATCCAATGATCGGTATATTATGTAATCAAGCGATTGATAGGTACTAAGAGAAAACTAACCGAAGGTACAAAAGCTCGCATAATGCCTGTTGATTTCATCATGAAAACTCCGCTCTTATTTTAGGCTCATCCCATTAACGTCTATGCCAACTAACCGTTACGATAGGTTCTACAACAACCTTAGACGTCTGGAAGGTTAATCAAATGGAATATCAAGGTAACCGAATTCAATATCACTTATCTCCCTCGGAGAGCTATCCCAGGAAAAACATTAGCAGACTTCATCTCTAAATTCTTGCATCAGATGACAAGATGACGATCCGAATAGCAATAGAGAACCGACCAACCGATGGAAAATGTACACGAATAGAGCATCCAATGATCGGTGTTTTGGAGCCAGAGTTGTGTTAATGACTCCTGAGGAACGGTCGATCTACTACGCCCTAAAACTCGACTTCCCTGCAACAAATAATGAAGTTTAAGTACGAATCCTTGATTGCCAGCCTCAAATTTGCTAGAGAGCTGGGAGAAGAAACTTTACATATCTTCAGTGATTCCTGTTTAGTATATGCCAAGTCAGGAAAGATTATCTTGCTGTGGGTAGCGCCTTGCTCCTTATCTCATATGGGTCCAAAAGCTACCAACCAACTTTGATTATCACACCATTACACATATTCTTTGAGAACAAAATGAAAAAGCCGAGTCACTGGCCAAGTTGGCAATTTCTGGGGATGTGCAACAAATAGACTTTGTCCTGGTTGAAATACTTAACATTCTAAGTATTGATAGATAGAGATCGACTAGATCTTGGAGACAGAGTCAGAAAAGGAGTCATGGATGACTTCTATCAAAGACTATCTACAATGGGTAATTCTTCCTGAATGGAGGAATGAAAAACGACAGGTCCTATTAAAAGCTTCATGCTACGTCATCCAAGAAGGAGTCATGTATATAGAGGGTCTCTTCATTCCCCTGCTTCGGTGTATTGCCAATGATGAAATCACACGACTCTTGAGAGAAGTCCATGAAGAAGAATGCAACGATCGCACCAGGGGGCAAACCCTGATAAAGAAAATACTCAGCTACGTGTATTACTGGCCAATTGTCAATCAAGATTAGCTGATCACGCTAGACAATGCGACGTGTGCTAGATGTTTGCAAAAATTATGAATGCCCTACCAACGAAAATACTAAAATGGCCAATCCATATCCATTTGGCACATGAGGTATTGACATTATAAGCTTCTTGATGATTCTAAAGATGGTGCGAAATGCGCCATTATAGCGATGATTACTTCACTAAATGGCATGAAGAACAACTTTCAACCACGATTACGATGAAGAAAATAATCAACTTCATTGTTCGAAACATCATCTGTTGTTTTGGCCTTCCATAAACCAATATAATGATAATGGAGCCTAATTTGACAGCAGTAAATTTAAAGACTTCTACCGTGGGCATCATATTGAAAAGAGATTTGCGATAGTTGCTCGCCCTCAAGCAAATGCAAAGGTTGAAGTTGTGAACAAAATCATAAAGTCCGTTCTAAAGAAACATTTGGAAAAGACTAGCAAGTGGATCGATGAACTCTCATCAGCATTATGGGTATAGAGAACCACCCATAAGTCCACGACTGGCCATACTCCATTCACCCTTGCTTATGGCTCCAAGGCCATCGTCCTTGTAAAAATTGAAGTCTCCTCTCATCGAGCGACATTTTACAACCCTTATTTCATAAAAAAATATAAACAAGGAATTGCAATCGAATTGCATTAAACAAGAAGGAATTGGCGGCGACTCATGAGCATACAATCGCATCCGAAAGTTAATGACAAGAACGTGCACCTAAACATGCACGTGTGCATTCAAAACATTCAATTTCTTGAAATCGAAAATAATTGAATTTTTTGTAGAGATATTAAAGAAAATACTGGATTGGATAGCCAAAGCTTACTTGCTCCATAAAACCCGGTACAGATAATAACCGATGAAATACAACCCATAATTTATACTATTGGGAATCGACTAAGCATCATGGTGATCAAAGAGAGATACAGCACTTTGGGAAGATAATTCAACTGAAGAATAGCGATTATTCAGCAAACTAGATGGAGTTCTTTTCAGCAGCTCTAACTTGCTTCTATTCAAAGCATGTTACGTATACAACAAGACATACTTTAGGGGCAAGTGTATTATCTAGCTTTTTGGCTTGGCTATATTCAGACTGACTAGACAAGTTAGACAAGACGATCATTGAGGAAGACAGCTTGAAGAGATGGTTATTAGGCTTAGAGATTAAGCGCAGGCAATGATATGAAGCAACAATCAACTGAGGCCAAGAGATAGACTCTCCAGAATATTCTAAGTATTGAATAATGCCTCCTCTAAGCGGGGGATTAGTGTCTATCCCTTTCCCTAGAGGATCGTTACTTATCCTCAATTTTTGTTCCAAACTTGATAAGATCGATATAAAGACGCGGAAGGCCCCATGAGGCTACATTTCAAGTTTCAAGTCATTTGGAGTTCGTATGCTCAAGTTATGGGCAGAGTACTTTACCTATCAAAAGTGATCGTCCATATTCATCTTTCACTACATATTGCAACAATGATCGGTCAATAACTCAAAATCTACAAATGCATCAACATGAAACTTAGAGTATAAGCTAATTAGGAAATGTGAAACACCACAAAGGGATCGCATGGCATTTGGAGCAAGTTGGAGGGATCGGTAAAATCAGAATTCAAGCAGCACTACTTCACGGAAAATTCGATATCTCATAAACCATACGTCACAATTGCATAAACTTTCGGGAGCAAGTAGCTAACATCATGAAGCATCTCTCATAGGGATCGTAGCCCATTTGGATGCATTAATAGGGATCGGTACTGACCTCTATTGTAGGCCCTGATGGGCCTACAAATTTTTGGATAGTCTCGTCTTGGTCTCCTGAACCTTCTGCCAAAATTTCAGTCAAATTCGTACATGTCTTCCCCTATAAATACAGCAGGCATTGAGTCATAAATGGGATCCTGCTTTCTCTACCGAGGCTCTGGAATTTTTATTCTTCATTCTTGTACTCATGGATCCTAGCTGATCCAAGCATTCTTGTAATCATAATGAAGTGCAAAATCATTAAAATATATGAAGTGGACATAGGCCAAGATTGCCGAACGACTATAAAAATTCTATGTGTTCATTTATGATATTTGCTCTTTTTTAATTTCATTCTTCATTTAGTCTCTACTAGATTCTATTGTATGTTGATTCCATTTTTGGCGTCAATAGACAGTATATCCAATTAGTTAATAACAATTAAGCCAAATAAGAAATCTCAGAGTAATGATGCTATATAGTTCTATTAACTTAAGAATACTTTTGAGCTCCAACGTAGATACTCGAATTTCTTTGATTATAGTTAAATTATGACATAGAGACCACCGAGCAAGTATTGTTAGGTCTAACTTGAAGCAGAAATGCCGCTCAACAGAGAATTCATCTCCTCAACTGTATAAGTTTAGTATCATGGTCAAATGTAATCTACTAAAAGTCAAAATCTTTTGCCAAAGTAGTATGGTTTATAATAATTGCGAACCAAAGGCATTGTTTATGGACTAACTGATTTGAATGTGGATAATATTTGAATTTTGACCACAACCAAATTCCATTAATCATAAAGTTATGTGGTGTTGTCAAAGGAAATTGGTGTAATTAATCGAAACTATAAGTTATAGCTTAAATTGTAAAAGAATTTACTGATAAATATGTATATGTGAAAAATTTGGCCAAACTATCACTCCACTATCTAAGGTGATAAATGAACATTAATATCCAAATAATTTGATATTAAACGCTAATTAAACTTTCACCTATGGATCATACAACCGCATTAGTGAATTCTTCGAAACACCGCACGATTTAATTGATTTATAAATTGTTGTATATTAACTGAATTAATTAACATTTACAAAATATTATTCATTTTATTTATTTGATGTACTGGGTACTATTGGTAACTTTTTGTGTCCAACAGTAATTAACTATATGCATATAAATGTTATATGTCCACATACCGACATATGATAATGATGCGCATTACAATACGAATTAAATGACGTTAACTGCTAAACTATCTTTGTGGCTTGATTAACCTATAGAGACCTAATTTATGGTTAGCTCTATATTGAGAGGGATAAAGGTAGTTTGGACTTTGTATCTAGATATAGAACTAGTAAAAGGAGAAAGGAGGAAGAATAAAAGAAGGAAAATTTGTCACCTCCTCTTTCATTATTTAAACAGAGCCTATACCCTCACCGTTTCCTCTTGAATCTTACTTTCTCTTCATGGCCATGATAAACACCATATCCTCCCCATTTTTTAAAATTCCAAAGCTTATATCACATCAAATTGAAGTAATTCCAATGGTTCGGTTGGTTGTTGCAAAATCCAGCAAGTGGTTCAAGTTGAATCTACGAGATCCCACCAATCGACATGCATTCAAAGATAGCCTCTTTAAGGTATAATTTTTTTATTTTTTTATCATATATGTTATGTGATATTAGATTATACAACAATTTTGTATGTACATCAACTGTCTTACTTAATTTTATATCACTAAATCACACCAATGTATTCATGTTTATTATTTTTTATACCAAGATCCTTCTTAAAAATCCTATTTTTTAGGAAGTGATATATATATAATCTTAATATTAATATTGGTTTTTAATAATTTAAAATTTTATCTAGTAATTTTAAATCATATAGATATATATGTTATTTATTAAAAGTTGTTTGATGAATTAAATATAAATAAATAGTGTTTTGGATTTAATGTTTTAATTTTTTGAATCTATTTAGTAGATTATTATTATATTATATTTAATATTTTGAAAAATGCTTATATAATATATAAAAATATAATTATTTAATTTAAAATAATTAATAATAAATATTTTTAGGTTTTGTATAATAAAAAAATCATGGTTGAAAAGAAAATTATATATGTACATATATTTTAATGTTTATTTTATTACAATATACATATAATAATTCTTTTATGATTTTAAATAATTTATGTAATAAAAAATATTTTATATATAATTTTTGGTAGAAAAATAATTTTAAAATATAATTATATTTATTTTTTTAACTAAAAAATATTTTAGATAATATGATATATCTTGACTCGAATTTTAAAATTATTTTACCTAGTCAAAATTATATATTTTAGATTATAAATTTGAATTTAAATTTTATTGAACTGGTCAAAATAAAATCAAATATAATAAAAATTTATTTTATTTAACATATAAATAAATTTCAAAAATTGTACAATTGTTGAACACATTTTGAAAAATGTTTTGAGATAACAAATGCACATATGAATGGCGAATGTATAACTTGTAGATGTAAATCTCAACACCTATATACATATACATTAACTACTTATACATCATTATTTTATGGTTCCCTATTATACAAACTGGAGTGTGTAATGATATACTCACAATTAATATAAGAATTAACATATTAATTAATTAAATCAAGAATTGAATAAAATTAGATTTTATTTGAATTAACTATATTGCATCCTGTATAACCCATTAGACTTCATAAGCCCACTATGATCCAAATAAAGGAAATATTTGAAATCTACCCCTTTCACTCACTATTGATCAACCTGGTTCCAACAATTTTACAAACTAATTAAATCACTAGGCTTTTCGAAGAATTCACAGATGCGGTTGTGAGACTCAAAGGTGTGAATTCAATCGACAATCAATATTGAAATTTAATTCCACACATCACTTTAGCTAGGGATGTGATAGTTTGGCCAAATTCAATGCTAATCGGTCGTTTCGATAAAATCTGGTTTCACATTTTATTAAGCCATAATTTTGTAATGATGATTTGCACACGTTCTCTTCATGAAAAACATATCACTTTAGGATGTATGGAATTTAGTATTGGTTGATTGTAGCTACTTTGACCAGAGATTTTGACTTTGAGTTAATTGTAGCTAACCATGAAAATAACCTTATAAAAGGGAGGAAATAGATTCTCTATTGAATAGTGTTTCTTTCCCAATGCTTCAACTCAGTTCCAACTATTATCAGTTGATGGATCATCATGCCATGATTTAACTAAATTAAAGTGGAGTATTCACATTGAAGTTCAATAATATTTTCAAGTCGAGGGAAGTATGTAAAACTGCTCTAAGATTTCTTGTTTGATCTAGTTATTACTAACCAACTGGAAACTCTCATACGAATCATTCGATGATTATCCAATAACTAATAGTACATTATCTTTTTTTGCTCCCAATAGCCATGAGTAATATACTTCCCACATTTGCAGTGAGTTATGCACTATGGTCTCTACGGATGTATAGATATCCTTTCTAGAGACATCTCGACCAAGAATTTGAAAACAGAATGTTAATTCATTTTGTGATTAATTACTCACGATTGCGAATATGTGCAAGTACAATCATATAATATTTTATTTAAATATTTTCTTATTATATGTTTTAAATTAATTACTTAATTGGTAATACCATAATATAACAAACTACATAACAAAAAACTAACACCTTTACTGTAACGACCCATAATTTTTAAGTTTTCGAACATGAATATTTAATCTATTTAAATATTCAAAATTGATTCAAATATAATAACATATATGTTTCAAATAACTGTCCAATTTTTTTGTGGCATGTTTTCAAACTTACTTATAGGATTTTTATATAATTTTTAGTTTGGAAAACAATTATATTTTCGTCTGAAGAATTTTGCGGCAAACGTTGGTATTTTTGAAACATTATAGAATAAGTTATATAGTGTATTTTATTGTTTTTTATGATCGTGTCACATTTTTGTGCATGGTCGTATTTTCAATTATATCGTTCGCGGCTCGTATGCGAACATGATATTGTGCAGCGGAGTATGCGTAAAACTTTATTTTCAGAACAAACTTTAAACAGACCTTCGTCCTTGCATATGCACACAATATTTTCTCATATCTTTCCCTTGTCCTTGCACATGACTTTAGTTTACTTGCTTTGAAGTAAATTAGTTATTTTTGTCTGCAAGTGTGTGTGCATAGGCTCAAGTAGGGGGAGGCACGCAAAGAGGAAAACACTAGCCGGCAACAAAGTAACACATTCTTTCTTCTTCATTTTTTTTTTACTTTGTCATGGAAAACCTTCATTTTTCCTTCTTTAAAAATCAATATCTCACAAACCATCGACAATTAGCCAAAACTTCCAACTATAATGTTATAGAATTAGGCCCCTAGTATTTTATAAAAAGAGTTGCTAGCCGTTTCGTCAAGTGTGGTGGTGGAAATTATGTAACATCCCTAATTTTTAGTAGCATTATTTAGAATATTTAATTAGTTAAATTAAATAAAATAATGTGATGATTATGGGATTGAGATTTGTGTTAATAGAAAGGTAGTCATGCCATATTAACAAATGAATTAAAATATAATAGAAAGGGAAGTTAAAGAAGTGGCAAAATAGGAAAAGGCACATTCTTATACCCTAAATCCTTAGGCCACATTTCATTTCACATGTTCATTTTCACAGCCTAAAACAAAATAAGAGGTCGACTACCATTAAAGAAGAAAACGAGGAAGATAAGTTAAATCAAGAGGAAGAAGCTAATAAACTTAAATTCAAGATCAAATCTAAACTCCTTAACAACAAAGCTAAGGTGAATAATGACTAAGTCGTTCACCTTGGGGATTTGAAAGGCAAGAATTTTATAAGGCTAAGTCGTTCACCTTAGGGAGCAGCCGAAGTGTTTTCTAAAAAGCCGGATGGATCATTAAAGTTATGCATCGATTATCGTAAGTTGAATTAGAAGACGATAAAGAATTGATATTCGTTGCCTAAAGTTGACGATTTTTTCGATCAGTTGAGTAGAGCCAAGGTATTTTCTCAGTTGGATTTAGCAACGGGTTTCCATCAACTTAGAGTAGTAGATGATAGTATTCCTTTGATGGCATTTAGAACTAGATATGGATCATACGAATGCTTAGTGACGTCGTTCGTACAAACTAATGCGCCAGCATTCTTTGTGGATTTGATGAACAGATTTTTTTCGAGAGCACTTGGATAGGTTCGTATTGGTATTTATAAATGATATTTTGATATACTCCAAAGATGAAAGAGAGCATGAAGTTCATTTTAAGGTGGTGCTTGAGACGTTGAGGCAGCATCAATTAAATGCGAAGTTTTCGAAGTGTCATTTCCAGAAGAAGGAAGTGAAGTTTTTTGGTCATATGTCTCAGAGGAAGGGTTGTTTATAGATTCGACTAAGATCGAGGCAGTGAATAATTGGAAGAGACCAGAGACAGTGACTGAGATAAAGAGTTTTCTTGAATTAGATGGGCATTATCGATGATTTATTAAGGATTTTTCGTGGATAGCAGCACCGATGACCAAGCTAACATTAAAAGACGTGAAGTTTATGTGGATCGATAAGTGTGAGGAAGCATTCTAGGGCTTGAAACACTTATTAACTAATGCACATGTGTTAGTTGTTTCGAAAGGGAATCAGGATTTAGTAGTATGTACAAATGCTTGTAGCACTAGGTTAGGAGCAGTGTTACTGTAGAGAGGTAAAGTGATGCCTATGCATCCTGACAGCTTAGACCGCATGAGATTAGTTATCCAACTCACGAATTGGAATTATCCGCTGTGATTTTGCATTGAATGTGTAGAGGCATTACCTTTTGGGAGAAAGATTTTGAGTTGTATACAAATCATAAATCGTTGAAGTATATATTCTCTCCAAAGGAGCTAAATATGAGGCAGCAGATACGGTTGGAATTTATAGCTGCTTATGACTTTAGAACTGAGTACACATTAGGAAAGGAAACAACGTTGTTGATACACTTAGCAGAAAACAACAGAATGCAGTGTTGGTAATGATAGCTAAGTGGAGAGATTTGGAAGCATTGACGACATGTAGGGTACTGTGGAGATCTGAAGCTGGATCTAGTGGAGAAACTGTAGTGTTATCATGTTTAGAAATTCGACCGACGATGATCGAAAAGATTGCTTCTAAACTGATGGAGGATCCAATATTAGTTGAACAGATCAGGAAGTTAAAGGTGGAACCAAAAGCGATGACCTGAAGGATTTTAGTCTTGACCCAAATGGGTGGTTGAGAAAGAAAGAAAGGTTATGTGTTCCGAATGTAGGAAGCATTAGGGAGGAAGTTCTTGAGGAATGCCATCGTTCAAAATTCACTATTCATCCAGGAGGAACTAAAATGTATCAGGACATGAAGAGGAGTTTCTTCTAGGAAGGTATGAAGAGGAATGTAGGCGGCGTAAAGCAGTGTCTGACCTGTCAATAGGTAAAGGTCGAACATCAGAAACCAAGTAGGTTACTTCAGCCATTAGATATTCCAGTATGTAAGTGAGATTCTATTTCTATGGATTTTATAAATGGGTTTCCAAGATCTAATAGAGGAAATGAAAGTATATGGGTCGTAGTGGATAGGTTAACCAAGAGTGTCCATTTCATTCCATTAAGTCAACTAGGACGGCTTCTGTTTTGGCTAAATTATTTATGAATAATATAGTTAGACTTCATAGAATTCCTAGTAGTATAGTAAGTGATAGAGATTCATTATTCACTAGTGAATTTTAGAAGAGTTTACAGGATACTTTTGGTACCAAGCTCAAGATGAGTACCGCTTACCATCCACGGACTGATGGAAAAACGGAAAGAATTAACAAAGTCATAGAAGATTTGTTACGAGCTTGTGTGTTAGATTTTTAGGGACCATGGAAAGATCATCTACACTTAGTTGAGTTTGCATATAACAACAGTTATCAGGCAAGTATAGTGATGGCACCATTTGAAGCTATGCGGTGCAAATCACCAGTTTGTTGGTTAGAGAGAGGGTATAGGTTGGTTCTTGGACTGGATTTAGTTAGAGAAGCTACAGATAAGATTTAGTTGATTCGAGCTAGGATGAAGGAAGCTCGGTCTAGGTAGAAGAGTAATGCTGATAGAAGATGGAAAGATTATAGTTCTCAGTAGGAGATCATGTTTTCATCAAGGTATCACCGGTGAAAGGTGTAATTCGATTCATAAAATCAAGGAAATTGGCACCAAGATTTGTAGGACCATTTCCTATTATAGAAAGGCTCGAAAAACTTGCGTATAGAGTAGAGTTATCAAACAGTTTAGCAAGCATTCATGATGTTTTTCATATTTATCATCTAAGAAAGTGTATTAGACACCAGGAGACTACTATAGCACAGATTGTTCTAGAGGACTTGGTAGTGGAATCGAACTCGACTATAGTTAAAAAGCCAGTTCGTATTGTCGTGAGAGACGAGAAGAGGCTAAGGAACAAGACAGTCGGATTAGTTAAAGTCCAACGGAGCGGCGATGAGAGAGACTATACTTGGGAGACTGAGAGCAGGATTAAAGACTCTTATCCTAATTTGTTTCATGGTATGTTTTACCTTTTTGATTGAATTGTTAAGTACCTTATCATAATTTCGAGGACGAAATTCTTTATGTAGGGGAGTCTGTAACGACCCTAATTTTTAGTACATTATTTTGGATATTTAATTAGTTAAATAAAATAAAATAATGTGATGATTATGGGATTGAGATTTGTGTTAATGGAGATGTATTCATGTCATGTTAACAAATGAATTAAAATGTAATAGAAAGGGAAGTCAGAGAAGGGGCAAAATAGGAAAAGACACATTCTTATACCCTAAACCTTTAGGCCACATTCATTTCACGTGTTCATTTTCACAACCTAAAACAAAATAAGTGACCGACCACCATTAAAGAAGAAAACGAGGAAGATAAGCTAAATCAAGAGGAAGAAGTTAATCAACTTAAATTCAAGATCAAATCTCAACTCCATAGCAACAAAGCTAAAGTGAATAATGACTACATCTGATGTTTTTAATTGTTTTTGGTTTCGGAATAAATCCAATCTATTTTGCAAGGTTTTGCTATGTTTTTATTGTTAAATTGGGTATATATGCTTGTTGATTATTTATGATAATTCATATAATTTTTATGATACGTTTTAATATGAAAACCCTATTAAATGACATCCAAATGCCTTGTGATTTTAGAATAAGGTCAGAAATGATATTTTATAGATAGGTTTCAATTTTCATAATTTTCTGGATAAATGTGAATTTAATATTAATTTTCAAGTAAAAAAGTGGTTATTTGGGTTTAAAATTAATTACGACTAAAATATGTAGGTTTTGGTTCAGAAATTAATATATGTTATAAAACATATTAAAAATGATCTATGGGAATTTTTAAAGATTTTTCTAATTGTTTTAATAAGTATTATAAATTATTTAAGGTATGTGACTTAAATGTTTTATATATTTATAAAATGAGAAGGGACATTTTGTAAATAATTAATTTATTCATTTCAGAAAATTTGGTAGTACTTTTAGAAAATAAATTAGCAACCAATCATGTTTTGACAAATAAGGCAGGTTGGTTGAAAAGAATCGCTTTAAAAGTTAAAAATCAATTTATATATGTTTTTTACATGTTTCGCCACTTTCGACACCTAGCCTTCGATACCTTACTTCCGCCTCCATCACCATCAAAACCAATGCGCCTGGTATCAAAGACTTGGTAGGTAGCAAATTAGATAGAGGCGAGAGGTATGAAGTCGAAACATGGACTTCCGAAGGAGTCGAATCTTTGCTTTGTTTTAAAAGAAATGCGTCTGCTTTGCTTTCGAAAGGAACGTTGTCGACTTAGTTAACTTTCGACTTAGTTAGCTTTGACTTGGTTAAATAGTTCTAAGGAATGGTTCCAAAAGAGGTTGTGCCTTTTGTTTCATAAAGAACCTTTTTGATGGGGTCGAAACCCCTTGCTGCCACATCTTACCTTTCAAAGAAATGCCTTCGAAAGGGTTACTTTGTTTTAAAACTTAGTCATTTCTCCAATGCTTTTGAAGGGTTAGTTTTAACACCAACACTTCTTTACTTAGGAAATAGCTTTCGAAGGAGTACTTTCAACTTAGTTGTTTTATGACCTTTTTGTTCTATTCAAAGTTAAATCCAAAGGTTTCGAAAGGAATGGTTTTAAAAGGTTTCGAAAGGTTATTCCATATGTTTACTTGAACCCAAATGTTTTTGAAAGGTTTGATTCTATGAAAAGGATTTAGTGCTTTCGAAAGGTTTAACATAAAGGTTTCGAAGGGGTGATTCCCCAATGGTTTCAAAAGGTTTTAAATGGAAGGATCAAATGTTTACGGAAGGCAATATTTATAGTATTCTGATAAGAGGATGTTTAAGGTTTTAAAGTTTTCGAAAGAAAGATTTTTCAATATCTTCGAAAGGTTTATTAAGAATGATTTCGAAAGGTATGTTTTGGCCCTTCGGCCTAAGGCTATAAAGCAAAGTAGTTACTTGGTTTCGAAAGGGGTACTTTCAAAGGTTTAATTTTTTCCATCAATAAATTTTTTTGTAAAGTATATATAACATGGCCTGGTAATTTGAGTAAAGCATAGAAGTATATTTTCGTGGTTTAAAATATGATCTAAAGGTTTAAATCAATTTGAGAGAAAATGTTTTCAAGGAAAATTTAAGGGTGTTGAACCTAAGTAAAATGACTCATATATTAGAACACCATATGGGACTGGTGTAGGGTCATGCCCTATACATTAGCTATTAGCCCCTAGCTATATAAGTCCAAATTTCCAGTGTAGGGCTTTGTCACGGGTAAGACTAAAAAGATGTTACACATAGACAGGAATATACAGAGTGTGGATAGGTTATTGGTAAGCCCACAAAACCATTAGTATCAGTTGACATTGGGAGAACTAAGTTAGGGACAGACCGTCCAGAAGATGAGTATCTAACAGAAGTTAGATTATTTATTTATTTTTCCTGGTAGGCCCGAGTCAGCCAAAGGTTAGTAATTAGCCAAAAAAAACTCTAGTGTTCCGACAGGTAGTCCATTTGTTACATAATTTATATGCATACATGATATTTCTTCAGTGTTTTAACCAGTTTTTCTTGTAGGATTAAGATTTCCGAAATATATGTTTTGAAAGGATATTAGTGAGGGGAAACCCGTTCCGCTAAGTGGCGTGGTCTCACATAAATATCTAATAACTGAGATATATAGCATTATTCACACCAGGCTTTATGTCTGACTCGTAGTTTATGTTATTCCCCTTTAGACTCTCGGGTGCTCAAAATTAATTTGAGTAGGTTGAGAGTTAGGGATTTACAGGTTTTAGTAGGTGGACGAATAAAGCTTCCGAAGACGAGCAGGAGGCTCATGTTAGCTATATTTAGGAGTTGTTTTGTTTTATTTATGTTGTGTTGTATTAAGTCCGTTGTGACTATTTAGTACTCTGGTCAACCAAAGGGGCATCTCATATGTTGGTTGTAATAACCCGTATATTTGGACCATTTAAATTGACAATAATCCACACATGTCAACTTAAATAGTACAAAACACGAATCATTAATGGAGTATAGATATATAAATGAGAATCATCACAGAATCCCAGAAATATAACATCACAGAATAATGCAGCGGAAATACAACATAGTCATAAGAGTAGTTCATGAAGCTACCCATAAGTACAACAATGTCTCAAATAAAAGGAAATGAACAACATAGAAGTCTAAATAGTCCAAATGGAAAGAACAAATACTGATAAGATAAGATAGTGAAAGTCTTCAGTCTTCAGTCCCAAATAAACAGCAGCAGCAATCCTCAATCTGATCCGAGCATATGCACAAACAAACACTCGAATCAGGACATATATTCTTATACAGATAATATGGTTCAAATTCAAATAACAATAACTCAAAGATGAATGGAATAACATCTTTAAGGATCCGATAAACTATTTATACATAATAGTGTACGATACATAGATAATGTCTAGCAGTAAAGTAAAATATCAAAATAGTGTTAATGTGTTACCATTGTCTCCCTTAACACATTTCATATAGCATTATAGACTATACAGCACTGTAAACTCCACCGTAAACTAGTGGGATATCAGGGAGTACTCCATAGGTATAATACAAAACAAATTCATAGGGGTCGCGTATACGGGAATACAAGTATGACAAGGCACATGAGGCAATACCCAAGGTAGTGAAACTACCGTTTGCCTGATCCGGACTGGTGAGAACGCGTCGCCGCAACGATCGCAACACCGCGAAACAACACTCCAAATTCAAGGGTGCGCACCAATCAATCACAAAAGTAAATGAGTAGTTTACGAAGAAGTGTGTTCGCTCGAGGTAGCTAACCCCATTTGGCCCGGCACGGCTCCTGATTTTAGTCATTTCCAATTTGACACAAATGTCAAGGCTATCCATTATCGTTCTCTTTCTTCAATCAACGCGTTTGTCATTTCAACCACTTCATTCTGGACCACCCTCCGCGTATAGTTACTAAAGTGGTTTTCGGTTTAGACAGTGAGTATGTCCCTAACCGATTCTGGTTCCTTTAATAACCTTCGTAATTAATTTTCCGATTGGTCGCTTAATATATTTCAAAAACCAATTCAATTTCAATTTCAATAATAATTCGTAAATCAACATTTCGTTAGTCATTCTGAATCAATTTCTAACATTACGTTTCATAACTTCATAACTTTATTTCAAAATTTCTATAATTCAATTTCAAAGTTTCAACTTAAAACAATTTCAAATATTCATTTAATTCCATGTATAAGTTCGTTCCAAAATCATTTAACGTACAAATCGTTTAGATTCAATTATCGATTTTATTCGATATTCATTACATTATTTATCATTAAACAATTTCAATTAAATTTCTAATTCATTACTTCCTTAAGTTCGTTGCATTATCAAAGCTTACATATTTATTCAATTTGAATTTATCGAATCCAATTCTCTAAATTACAAGCATTTCATTTGTTTTCGATAAAGCGCGTTCTATTTCTTATTAAAGAAATTCAATTTCATTTATTTATTTCTTTCGTTACAAATTTCAAATCTCAATTAAGAACTTAGTTTCACTTATTCAAACAATTCGATTTCTCTTAATAAAGAATATTCAATTCAATTCAATTATTACATAATTCATTCTATTCAATTTAGTTTAATCATTAAACAATTCAATCTTATTCAATTATCAAATAATTTCAAATCTTAATTATTATCATTTCAAACTTATTCATTAATAATTCCAAACTTAATTATTAATTTTAAAACCAAATAAATATTTCGAAACTTAATTATTAATAATTTCAAAACTTAATTATTAATAATTTCAAAACTTAATTATTAATAATTTCCAACTTATTTATTAATAAATTCCAAGACTTGATTATTAATAAATTTCAAAATCAATTATCAAATAATTAAACCTTTAATCATTAAATAATTAAATTTTAAAACAATGTTCTTTGTCAATTTCGACATTAATATTTGTTTCAAATTCAAATATTCACATTTATGTTCATTCAAATTTAAATTCCAATTTTATTCAAAACCTTGTTATTGGTCGAATAAAATCTTATTTCATTTTAAATCAAAACATTAACCAATCGGTCTTAATTTAATTTTCTATCCTAAGTCAAAGTTATTTGGGTATTTATCATTTCAACCCGATTCCATTTCAATTCAAAATCAAATTAAAGCATACAAAGGAAACTTGCAGTGTGATAGCTGGGATGGTGTCGAAGTAAACAAACAAGCAATAGCATCCATACATAACAATTCAACAAATATTTAAATAATCCCGAAATAATCGTATTAATCTGCATTTGTTATTTATGCAAATTAATATAATTATTTCTAGAATCTACACTATCATTCCATGTAGATTAAAGATTATCATATTACGGTTTTTCACTTGCCGTTCAATTCAATTTCAAATTTACACTAAACAATAAATCCGATATACGTTAAATGGTACAAAGTGCAATTAACTAATTTCTACGTCAATTTAATTAACAATTAAGGTGTCAGGTTTAACTAATCAATATTCAACATATAAAGGGGTCAAGTTTAACAACTCAAAGTTCGACGTATATAATCCGATTTAAGTTGGTTAACTATCCTATTCAAATTTACTTGCAAATTATTTATCACCTAGCAATAACCATTAGCATCAAATTCAACATCACATTGCAATCAAACTAAACTTGCATAAGAATATATGTCGTGAAAATTTATTTCACCTTTCGTGGATAAAGAAGTTGACGGCGAATCAAAAGAAGCACGAAGAGAGTCGGTAAAGTGCGAACAACGGACACTGTAATATCGACAAGAGAAAACGATATTAATACAATAAACATTTGTATATAATTTATAAATTTATATAAACGCGCTTACCGACGACGGAGAAAAGGGCAAAAGCTGAGAGATCGATGCTGCTGCAAAAAGCTTAGCCGGTTGCTTCTACACACAACAAGCAAAGAAAAGTCGGTTACTAATTGGCAACCAAAATAGATATTAGCGTAATACTATACTGCAAAAAAAAAAAAACAATTTCAAAATCTCAGTTTCATTTTTTTTCTTTCTTTCTTTTTATTTTTATTTTTATTTATATAACACTCCACCTTTTTACAGCTCACGCATACAATAAAACACGTAAGCACAAACATATTTTCCCTCCACCAAGCCTGCATATCACCCTCTCCTTCAACATGTTGCTCCCCTTCCCAAACACACGCATGTTTGGCCTCTCTTTTTAAAAAAAAAACGCACGCAACACTCACTACACTTCATGCAAATTCAACACCACAACAACTACATGCACTGCACGTAACATGTTGCTTCAACACTACAACTCATTTTACATTATTATTTTTTATATATAATACAAAACACACGCACCCAGCACACACTCCATTCATGCACTCAACCATATATGCACGCACGCATTCTCCTCCCCCTCCTTTTCTTTTGCTTTCCTTCTCCACACAATAACAGTTTCACTTCCACCTAACTCTCAGTATATGTTTTCAATCACCCTACCCCCTAAAATGCTATGACACATTAACTCCACTCACGTATACATACTAAACACATGCACACTCCTTTCCCTTGTTTTAGTAAAACAGGACCAAAGACAAAAAAATAAAAATAAATAAATAAATAAATAAATAAAAATAAAATAAAAATAATATGAAAGGATTTTCAAACCCAGACCGCTTCACGTATGCATGCATTCACTTCTCAAACACACGCAAACTTCCACGCACACGCATGTACACCCATATGCACACCTGCAACACACTCACGCACACGGCAAGGAAAAAAAATGCACGCGTTCGGCCATTCATCATCTTTTTTTTTTCTTTATTTCCAGTAAAAGAAGTGGTACAGTGTAGAGCTCGGCGGTGAATGGAGGGGAAGAGTAAGTGAGGTGGACGCGCTGAGTTTTCATTTGCATGCTTTCTTTTCATGAATTTTCGGCCACCTTAATTATTATTATTATTATTTTTTTGCACAAAAACTTAAACGGTAGGGAAGAATAAAGAGAGGAGAGGAGGAACAATCACCTGAAGAGTTTGCACGAGAATGAAGCAGTGGAAAGAATGAAGTTTTTGCTTTATCTAGTACCGCGAATGCCTTTTTGGGTCCCCAACGTTTCATTATTCCCAAACGCAACCCTTCACCCTTCATCTCCCTATTAAATGCCAATTCAGATGAAATATTTCTTTTCAATTTCTCTTGTAACGGGTAAAAGATTTTGGGCTGTAACGTGTTTAACCGGTCCGTTTTAAAACGATTTAATTAACGCGACAAATTATGTCGGACTCTGATTCGTGCAAATAAATATACCGTTTTGATCAGTGCGACAAAGCGATTCCAACGGTACACAGATTTTTGCAATACGATGATTTTATAAAATTCGCATTTACGCCGCTAAAATTGTGCATTTTGCAAAACAATTTAAACGGAGCAGGCGATGACAGTTTTTGACGAAACGAATTTCATACTCACGATCAGAATAATTTTTACAACATAACTGTGTAAAAATATTTGGATTTTAAATAAAAAATTTACGCAGCTTTAAATGGACTGATATACAGTAAA
The DNA here is from genome assembly GCA_030765085.1 of Allium cepa. Taxonomy (NCBI): domain Eukaryota; kingdom Viridiplantae; phylum Streptophyta; class Magnoliopsida; order Asparagales; family Amaryllidaceae; genus Allium; species Allium cepa. Next base: position 163,118,084 of record CM060939.1, read on the forward strand.
ACGTGAACGAAATTTACTGTAATATTTCGCGACGAAACTTTTTCCATGCTCATATCTAACTAGACGTATGTCATAAATAAAGTTTTGACGCAATTTGAGATCGTTTATAAATTTTCCAAAATTTTTACATTAAAACGATGAATTTACAATTTTAAATCGGGTCGGAAATTCAGGGTCGTTACAATCTCCCCCACTCAAAACTTTTCATCCTCGAAAAGGAACGAGATGAATGAAGTAGAAATGAAATTAGCAGAAAATCAAGACAGATTATAAGAAATTTGAATTATACCTGAAATTAGTAATTCGGGGTTTGAATCCCGAATACTATCCTCGGTCTCCCATGTGCAATCTCGCTCATCTGCACTCCATTGGACTTTGACGAGATTAACCGACTTCCTTCTAAGTTGCTTTGTCTCACGATCAACTATCCGAAGCGGCTTACGCTCACTAGTCAAATCTGGCTCAATAACTATCTCTTCCAACTGAGTAGCAGGGATAGTCATAGATGGATCGTGTACAACTTTGCGAAGGTGTGAGACATGGAACACGTTATGCACACCGGCGAATTTTTCTGGTAATGCAACTCTATATGCCAATGTTCCGACTCTTTCCGTAATCTCAAACGGACCAACAAATCTCGGAGCTAGCTTTCCTTTTCTTCCAAATCGAACAATATTCCTTAAAGGCGACACTTTCAGAAATACTTTGTCTCCTACGTTGAATTCAAGATCTCTTCTCCTTTTGTCAGCGTAGCTCTTTTGTCTATCCTGTGCCGTCTTTATTTTCTTTCTGATTTCTTCGACCTTTTCAGAAGCTTCCATAATCATTTCTGGACCAAGCACTAGTCTATCTCCAGACTCGATCCAACAAGCCGGCGATTTGCATGGCCGTCCATATAAGGCTTCGAACGGTGCCATACCAATGCTTGCATGGTTATTGAAGATGATTAATTCAAGTTCAAATATATTTATTCAAATTTGAAATTCAATTTATTTACCTGGTAACTATTATTATAAGTGAATTCAACCAAGTGAAGATGGTCTTCCCAAGATCCACCAAAGTCAATAATACAAGCTCGGAGAAGGTCCTCTAAAATCTGGTTCACCCTCTCAGTTTGGCCATCTGTCTGAGGATGATATGCAGTGCTCAGATTCAGTTCGGCGCCCAAAGTATCTTGAAATGCTTTCCAGAATTTACTAGTGAAAATAGGATCTCGATCGCATACGATACTAGATGGTACACCATGAAGTTTAACAACTTCTCTCATATATGTCTCGGCCAAACTCGAAGTTGTACGAGTGGACTTAACTGGAATAAAGTGAGCGGACTTCGTCAGTCTATCGACAATCACCCATATGCTCTCGTTACCCTTTCTAGTCCTTGGCAGCCCATCAATAAAGTCCATAGAAATTTGCTCCCACTTCCAACCTGGAATCTCTAGTGGCTGAAGCAAACCTGCTGTCTTTCTATGATCAGCTTTAACTTGCTGGCAAGTTGTGCACTTGCTAACATATGTAGAGATATCGCGCTTCATCTAACTCCACCAATATAACTTCTTCATATTCTGGTACATTTTAGTAACACCGGGGTGAAATGAAAGTGAAGAGTTATAGTTTTCTCTCAGCACTTCATGCCTTAGACCATCAACATTGGGAACACAAATGCGATTGTTAATTCTCAAGTCTCCATTACTATCAACATGCGCTCCCAATTTATTGTCAGCATTTCCAACTCTACCAAGAACTATTTCTTTGATGCGGTAGAGCAAAGTGTCCTCGTATTGCTTGGCTATAATACGATCCATAAGAGCTGGGGAGACGGAAAGCTGGAATAACATTCCTTCAACAAGATTACAACATGCCATAGCTTGGTTTCTGCTCAAAGCATCGGCTACGGCGTTTGCTTTCCCCGGAGTGTAGTTAATATCAAGATCATATGCAGCTAGAAATTCGAGCCATCGGACTTGTCTCTGGTTCAAATCCTTTTGCGAGAAAATATATCTCAGTGACTTGTGGTCAGTGAATAACTCGAATTTCGTTCCCAATAGATAGTGCCTCCATAGTTTAAGAGCAAATACAACCGCAAGAAGCTCTAAATCGTGGGTTGCATAGTTCGTTTCATGGGTCTTTAACTGACGACCCGCATAGGCAATAACCTTTCCTTTTTGCATTAAAACTGCTCCAACTCCGTCTCGACGGGCATCTGTATAGACAGTCAATCCTTCGCTACCATCAATGACTGTAAGAACTGGGGCAGAGGTCAACTTCCGCTTCATCTCATTGAAAGCTGCTTCGCACTTTTCACTCCAAATAAATTTGACATTCTTTCTGGTCAGTGCTGTAAGTGGGGCAGCGATACAAGCAAAGTTTTTTATAAATCTGCGATAACAGCCAGCTAATCCCAAGAAACTGCGGATATCAGTAGGAGTTTTGGGAGTCTCCCAATCCTGCAAATTTCAAGGATTCGAATTTAGATATTGATAATTTGTTTAGATGGAATAGACAAGTAAGAATAAAACTTACATTGATTACGGCGATCTTAGCTGGATCGACCGAAATCCCATTCTCTGAAACAATATGACCCAGAAACCGAACTTCATCTCGCCAAAAGTGGCATTTCGAAAACTTGACTTTAAGCTGATGTTTGCGAAGAGTTTCAAGTACAAAAGCCAAATGTGATCTATGTTCTTTCTCATCTTTAGAGAAGACAAGAATATCATCGATGAAAACAAGAACGAACTTATTAAGAACATCCCGGAAAACTCTATTCATCAAGTCGACGAAATAGGCTGGAGCATTAGTGAGACCGAACGGCATAACTAGCCATTCATAGAATCCATTTTCAGTGCGGAATGTTGTTTTAGGAATGCTTTCCTCAGCGATTCTGAGTTGGTGAAAACCGGTAGCCAAATCAAGTTGAGAAAAGACTTTAGCTCCATGCAGCTGTTCGAAAAGATCGTTGATGCGGGGCATCGGATATCTATTCTTGTGTGTGAGCTTGTTTAGCTCTCTATAGTCCACACACATCCTGAGTGAGCCATCAGATTTGGTAACAAATACAACTGCAACACTCCATTCTGAATGACTGCGCCGAATCAAGCCTTTAGAAAATAAATCTTCAATTTGAACATTCAACTCTGCCTTTTCTTTAGGAGCCATTCTCCTTGGAGGAAGAACTACTGGTCGGGCACCAGGGATAAGGTCGATGCAGAATTCGATTTCCTGCGGAGATGGTAGAGAATTGACCTCTCCAAATACATCAGAAAAGAGCTGAACTACTGGAGTGGAGCTAAGTTCATTTGGATGAGAGTCAAGAGAGAATATAAAACTCCCAGCATATTCTTGAGGTGGTTTGCCTTTAACAACTAAAGGCATACTCTTGTCGTCGATAAGAGAGACTGTTCGAGTTTTACATGAGATAACGGCTTCGAACTTTCGTAGCCAATCAATGCCTAATAGAATATCAAATGCCTCGAATCCAAGGACATAGAAATCCCAAGTGAAGCGGTGAATGCCATGCATAAGAGTGACATACTTGCAAACCCTTTTGAGATTAGCGGACCCTCCAATAGGGTTAGATACACATAAGGAAATAGATGCAAGAGTGGGTTCCAAACCAAGTTTATTACACAAGTTAATAGATATGAAGCTGTGTGTTGCTCCGGTGTCAAATAAAACTCTAACAGGCAAGGTATGCAACATAAAAGTACTTTGTAAAGTACCTTGATTATCCGGAACTTCCGGGGCAGGAACTTCCAGGGCAGGTGTGGAAAGAGCAAAGACTCCAGATGGTGTACCACGCTTCTGTGTTGGGCAGTCTTTCTTGAGGTGTCCAGGTTGTAAGCAGATATGACACAAATCCCTCCTAGTCATCTGTGCCGGTGGTGGAACAGCTGCGCTCTTTGGAGATGGGCAGCTACTAGCATAATGACCCTTTTGGTTGCAGTTGAAGCAAGTAATGGATGATATGTCAATGGGCTTCTTCTAAGAGTATCCAAGCCCTGTTTTCTGCTGCCAATTCTTCTTCTGTTGTGCAAAGTTTGGCTTCCTCTTCCCCGACTTACTAGCTGATGTCTGAGCAACTGGGGCTTTGGAAGATGATGTTTTCTTTGGCTTTCCCTCATATCGAAGAGCAAAGTCCATCAACTCAGTGAAGGTTCCATAGACATGAGCGGTGAGAAGCTCGTAATACTCAGGGCGTGCGCCATGTATGAACTTCTCATTCTTAAGCAGAGGTGTGTCGATCAGCCCGGGTCCGAACTTAGATAGTTCGTTGAACTTCCGTTCATACTCAGTGAAGGTCATATTGCCTTGCTTGAGATCCATAAAAGAACGATAGAGTTGGGCTTTCCCAGCAGCTGGCATCCACTGAGCGACAAAGGAGTCCCTATTTACAAATGATATAAGAACAAGTCAAAATTTGACGAGATAAAAGGAAATTTATATTTAGATGAACTTTTAGATAGATTACTACCTAAACTGGGCCCAAGTGATGGTTTCCTCATCGGTACGAGAAGTGACGGATTCCCGCCAATCTTGTGCAGCATCCTGGGGCTGCCAAGCGGCCAACTTACGCTTATGAGCGTCTATGATTTCCAAGCCAGTAAAGATCCTCTCCAAACTCTTTAGCCATTGCTGTGCTTCGATGATACTCTCGGAGCCAATAAACTTGACTCCTCCAAGTTGAGTGTACTCCTTGCTAAGAGTGGAGAATCGGACTGCAGGAACTGGAGCATGTGGACCAGGAGCATTTCCACCCCTTCCTCTCCTAACATTTCTTCTGGCAGCCATCCTGGAGTACCAAAAGTGATTTAGAATCAAAGATAGGAATTTATAGAACTTAAGGAAATTCTACTCAAACGAATTAGAAAGATGAATCAAAAGATGTGGATTCTGAAATGATTCCCCTCATTCTAGGGTATGTTTACCCTATCTCTAATGAGCTTTAAAACTCCGCAGGCTAAGGTTATCGGGAACCAAAGTTCTGATACCAATTGTAACAACCCGTATATTTGGACCATTTAAATTGACAATAATCCACACATGTCAACTTAAATAGTACAAAACACGAATCATTAATGGAGTATAGATATATAAATGAGAATCATCACAGAATCACAGAAATATAACATCACAGAATAATGCAGCGGAAATACAACATAGTCATAAGAGTAGTTCATGAAGCTACCCATAAGTACAACAATTTCTCAAATAAAAGGAAATAAACAACATAGAAGTCTAAATAGTCCAAATGGAAAGAACAAATACTGATAAGATAAGATAGTGAAAGTCTTTAGTCTTCAGTCCCAAATAAACAGCAGCAGCAATCCTCAATCTGATCCGAGCATATGCACAAACAAACACTCGAATCAGGACATATATTCTTATACAGATAATATGGTTCAAATTCAAATAACAATAACTCAAAGATGAATGGAATAACATCTTTAAGGATCCGATAAACTATTTATACATAATAGTGTACGATACATAAATAATGTCTAGCAGTAAAGTAAAATATCAAAATAGTGTTAAGGTGTTACCATTGTCCCCCTTAACACATTTCATATAGCATTATAGACTATACAGCACTGTAAACTCCACCGTAAACTAGTGGGATATCAGGGAGTACTCCATAGGTATAATACAAAACAAATTCGTAGGGGTCGCGTATACGGGAATACAAGTATGACAAGGCACATGAGGCAATACCCAAGGTAGTGAAACTACCGTTTGCCTGATCCGGACTGGTGAGAACGCATCGCCGCAACGATCGCAACACCGCGAAACAACACTCCAAATTCAAGGGTGCGCACCAATCAATCACAAAAGTAAATGAGTAGTTTACGAAGAAGTGTGTTCGCTCGAGGTAGCTAACCCCATTTGGCCCGGCACGGCTCCTGATTTTAGTCATTTCCAATTTGACAAAAATGTCAAGGCTATCCATTATCGTTCTCTTTCTTCAATCAACGCGTTCGTCATTTCAACCACTTCATTCTGGACCACCCTCCGCGTATAGTTATTAAAGTGGTTTTCGGTTTAGACAGTGAGTATGTCCCTAACCGATTCCGGTTCCTTTAATAACCTTCGTAATTAATTTTCCGATTGGTCGCTTAATATATTTCAAAAACCAATTCAATTTCAATTTCAATAATAATTCGTAAATCAACATTTCGTTAGTCATTCTAAATCAATTTCTAACATTACGTTTCATAACTTCATAACTTTATTTCAAAATTTCTATAATTCAATTTCGAAGTTTCAACTTAAAACAATTTCAAATATTCATTTAATTCCATGTATAAGTTTGTTCCAAAATCATTTAACGTACAAATCGTTTAAATTCAATTATCGATTTTATTCGATATTCATTACATTATTTATCATTAAACAATTTCAATTAAATTTCCAATTCATTACTTCCTTAAGTTCGTTTCATTATCAAAGCTTACATATTTATTCAATTTGAATTTATCGAATCCAATTCTCTAAATTACAAGCATTTCATTTGTTTTCGATAAAGCGCGTTCTATTTCTTATTAAAGAAATTCAATTTCATATATTTATTTCTTTCGTTACAAATTTCAAATCTCAATTAAGAACTTAGTTTCACTTATTCAAACAATTCGATTTCTCTTAATAAAGAATATTCAATTCAATTCAATTATTACATAATTCATTCTATTCAATTTAGTTTAATCATTAAACAATTCAATCTTATTCAATTATCAAATAATTTCAAATCTTAATTATTATCATTTCAAACTTATTCATTAATAATTCCAACCTTAATTATTAATTTTAAAACCAAATAAATATTTCAAAACTTAATTATTAATAATTTCAAAACTTAATTATTAATAATTTCAAAACTTAATTATTAATAATTTCAAAACTTAGCTATTAATAATTTCAAACTTATTTATTAATAAATTCCAAGACTTGATTATTAATAAATTTCAAAATCAATTATCAAATAATTAAGCCTTTAATCATTAAATAATTAAATTTTAAAACAATGTTCTTTGTCAATTTCGACGTTAATATTTGTTTCAAATTCAAATATTCACATTTACGTTCATTCAAATTTAAATTCCAATTTTATTCAGAACCTTGTTATTAGTCGAATAAAATCTTATTTCATTTTAAATCAAAACATTAACCAATCGGTTTTAATTTAATTTTCTATCCTAAGTCAAAGTTATTTGGGTATTTATCATTTCAACCCGATTCCATTTCAATTCAAAATCAAATTAAAGCATACAAAGGAAACTTGCAGTGTGATAGCTGGGATGGTGTCAAAGTAAATAAACAAGCAATGGCATCCATACATAACAATTCAACAAATATTTAAATAATCCCGAAATAATCGTATTAATCTGCATTTGTTAATTATGCAAATTAATATAATTATTTCTAGAATCTACACTATCATTCCATGTAGATTAAAGATTATCATATTATGGTTTTTCACTTGCTGTTCAATTCAGTTTCAAATTTACACTAAACAATAAATCTGATATACGTTAAATGGTACAAAGTGCAATTAACTAATTTCTACGTCAATTTAATTAACAATTAAGGTGTCAGGTTTAACTAATCAATATTTAACATATAAAGGGGTCAAGTTTAATAACTCAAAGTTCGACGTATATAATCCGATTTAAGTTGGTTAACTATCCTATTCAAATTTACTTGCAAATTATTTATCACCTAGCAATAACCATTAGCATCAAGTTCAACATCACATTGCAATCAAACTAAACTTGCATAAGAATATATGTCGTGAAAATTTATTTCACCTTTCGTGGATAAAGAAGTTGACGGCTAAGCAAAAGAAGCACGAAGAGAGTCGGTAAAGTGCGAACAACGGACACTGTAATATCGACAAGAGAAAACAATATTAATACAATAAACGTTTGTATATAATTTATAAATTTATATAAATGCGCTTACCGACGACGGAGAAAAGGGCAAAAGCTGAGAGATCGATGCTGCTGCAAAAAGCTTAGCCGGTTGCTTCTGCACACAACAAGCAAAGAAAAGTCGGTTACTAATTGGCAACCAAAATAGATATTAGCGTAATACTATACTGCAAAAAAAAAAAAAAATTTCAAAATCTCAGTTTCATTTTTTTTCTTTCTTTTTTTTTTCTTTTTTTATATAACACTCCACCTTTTTACAGCTCACGCATACAATAAAACACGTAAGCACAAACATATTTTCCCTCCACCAAGCCTGCATATCACCCTCTCCTTCGACATGTTGCTCCCCTTCCCAAACACACGCATGTTTGGCCTCTTTTTTTTAAAAAAAAAAAACGCACGCAACACTCACTACACTTCATGCAAATTCAACACCACAACAACTGCATGCACTGCACGTAACATGTTGCTTCAACACTACAACTCATTTTACATTTTTTTTTTATATATATAATACATAACACACGCACCCAGCACACACTCCATTCATGCACTCAACTATATATGCACGCACGCATTCTCCTCCCCCTCGTTTTCTTTTGCTTTCCTTCTCCACACAATAACAGTTTCACTTCCACCTAACTCTCAGTATACGTTTTCAATCACCCTACCCCCTAAAATGCTATGACACATTAACTCCACTCACGTATACATACTAAACACATGCATACTCCTTTCCCTTGTTTAAGTAAAACAGGACCAAAGACAAAAAAAAAATAAAAAATAAATAAATAAATAAAAATAAAATAAAAATAATATGAAAGGATTTTCAAACCCAGACCGCTTCACGTATGCATGCATTCACTTCTCAAACACACGGAAACTTCCACGCACACGCATGTACACCCATATGCACACCTGCAACACACTCACGCACACGGCAAGGGAAAAAAAATGCACACGTTCGGCCATTCATCATCTTTTTTTTTTCTTTATTTCCAGTAAAAGAAGTGGTACACTGTAGAGCTCGGCGGTGAATGGAGGGGAAGAGTAAGTGAGGTGGACGCGCTGAGTTTTCATTTGCATGCTTTCTTTTCATGAATTTTCGGCCACCTTAATTTTTTTTATTTTTTTTTTTTGCAGAAAAAACTTAAACGGTAGGGAAGAATAAAGAGAGGAGAGGAGGAACAATCACCTGAAGAGTTTGCACGAGAATGAAGCAGTGGAAAGAATGAAGTTTTTGCTTTATCTAGTACCGCGAATGCCTTTTTGGGTCCCCAACGTTTCATTATTCTCAAACGCAACCCTTCACCCTTCATCTCCCTATCAAATGCCAATTCAGCTGAAATATTTCTTTTCAATTTCTCTTGTAACGGGTAGAAGATTTTGGGCTGTAACGTGTTTAACCGGTCCGTTTTAAAACGATTTAATTAACGCGACAAATTATGTCGGACTCTGATTCGTGCAAATAAATATACCGTTTTGATCAGTGCGACAAGGCGATTCCAATGGTACACAGATTTTTGCAATACGATGATTTTATAAAATTCGCATTTACGCCGCTAAAATTGTGCATTTTGCAAAACAATTTAAACGGAGCAGGCGATGACAGTTTTTGACGAAACGAATTTCATACTCACGATCGGAATAATTTTTACAATATAACTGTGTAAAAATATTTGGATTTTAAAGAAAAAATTTACGCAGCTTTAAATGGACTGATATACAGTAAAACGTGAACGAAGTTTACTGTAATATTTTGCGACGAAACTTTTTCCATGCTCATATCTAACTAGACGTATGTCATAAATAAAGTTTGGACGCAATTTGAGATCGTTTATAAATTTTCCAAAATTTTTACATTAAAACGATGAATTTACAATTTTAAATCGGGTCGGAAATTCAGGATCGTTACATTGGTCTTCGTGGATTTATGTAATAATTATATTTGATCCGAACCTGGGAAACATTTGGGATTATGTAACTTGGATATGAAAATTTGTTTTGAAATGTAATCAGAAAAGTTTTTTACCTGCAATGATTTTATTTCATATTCTAGTAGTTTTGATATTATGGATACCATTAACATTACCGTATTTGTTCACCGAAAGTTAATACTATGAATGACTGCAGCATCTGTAGCGCTTAGCTTCGGGCCTCCAGATAGGGGATGTTATAAATTGTCTGATTACATGATTTTGTCTAAAATGATGGATTTTTAACATGCATTGAATGGAGAATGGAGGACCTGGTTGCATTCATATCGACAAACCATGATTTTTGGAGGTGTTTGTAGGGTGTCAAGTGACTGGAGGTGGTCGTGGTTGGTAGATCAATGTTTTCCATTGATTTTGAGTTTTCCAACGATGTAGGTGGTTAGGGGATCAACAGAGGGTGCTGGGAGGTAGTGGCGGTTGTCGGAGAAGGTCCGATGATCGGGGAGCTCAATCGAGCTCGTTTTAGGATTTTGGGGCCGTTTGTCATTAGGCTTGAAAATGGAGTTCTGGCGGCGATTGAAGGCGTCGAGTTGGCCATGATATTAGCTGAGGATGTGGCTGACTTTGGTGGTTGCAGTGGCTAAGGTGGCATTGGCAGTCGTCGATCGAAGCATCGACGTTGGGTTTTTGATCGAAGGGAGTTGGGTTGATTCGGTGCATGCAATATACAGGCGTGAGAATTCGATTTAGGATGGATAAGCTACTGTTGCAAGAAGGTGTGGGCATTGGGCTTTATTTGGTTGAGTGAGAGTTTATTAATTTAGTTGTTTAATTATATAAACTAAATATGTTAACTCTAAATAGTTATATCTCATTCATTTTAAATCCTATTAGCCTGCGGACTTTTGTATTAGACTCGTATTGATGAGTACAATATCATGATATAAATAGTGATAGCTTTAATGAAGTATAAATTAATGATAAAATAATAATGGAAAATATAAATGCGTTGATTTAAATGCATAACGTACTTGAATAATTATACTTCATTTATTCAGCAGAATAAAAAACCGTTCTATTATAGTTAAATTGATTATATTATTTTGGATGTCTATCGAGAAGAATAAGTCCCCGTCCTATTATTAACAGATTATTATGGACATCTGTTTAGCAGAATAAATCCCTGTTATGCTATTATATTAATTTGGACATTTATTTATATGTCAGTTAATTTCGATTGATGTGTTAGTGTCCATTCTTAATTGCTGAAAATAACAGTTCATTATTATTTATTGATTTTTAAATTATGCTCGCTTTTACGAGCAATTACCTATTTTATTTGGCATAGATTGGGTATAACACAATTGTAAGGTAACACGTTATGATTAATTTCGCGATTTGACTATAGTGTTTTTAGCGATAATATTGGTTTATTAAATTATTATAATTAGTTATAATAATTTAATATTAAGTATTTGACTTAAAATTAACGAAGTTGTTTAAAAGGTGATTTATCATAAAAGAAATTGTTTGTAAAGTATTTGTAAATATTCCAATTATGGAGCGAGGGTTAATTTACATAAAGTGTTGTTCAAATTTTTATTATAAATTTTATTAATTATCTTTTGGGATAATTAATGTTGTTTTTTATAAAAAGAGTTATAAATTTGATTAATTATCTTTCAGGATAAATAATATTGTTTTAAATTTATAAAAAGTTAGCCATAAATAATTAGTGTTGTTTAAAATATATAAAGAGTTATAAACTGATTTAGAAATAGCTTTAGAAGTATTAGTTTACTTTCATGACTAAACAAAAAGAAGAGCATTCGTCTTAAACATTTCGAGCACTTTGTAACAACATTTATAACATTGCTTTAAAAAGAGCCAAAATTATTTCTAAGTGAATAACTTTCCCATACCACTCTTATGAAACACTTATATTTTATTTAAATATAATTTAACATTAACGTTGATAAGAAAATGATTAGTAAATGTTGGTTAATTTAATAAGGAGGCATGTTGTAGTATTTGCTTTAGCAGCTCATATTATTAATCTTCTTACAAATGATGTTTAAACCAAAGATTATCTTTTCAAATAAATTTGTAAAGGTTGTAATTTGAAAATGGTAGTTAAATTATTTAAATAAAATTAATAAGGGTTAAATCACTTTATTAATTGAAATACTCTTAATAAAATTTAAGTATATATTCAATACCTATTGGTTAAAAGGAAATCACACCTTTTAACCTTAACATTTAGTTAAAAGGAACTTACACCACCATTAATTTAGGTTGACATTTAGTAAATTTTTGGTAAGAAGGGAATAACACTCCTTCTAGCTATCTCATTTGGTTAAGAGGGAACTTTACCCCTTTTGCTTTCTCTTTGGGTTAAACGGTATCACTTTTTTTAACCATATCACTTCGTCTTCTTGTTTCATCGATCTAAGATGATTTGGTGCTCATCTTGAGTGTTGCTGCCCTTTGTCGAAAATGACTAAAACCAAAGAGCAAGTAGACATCAAGCTATTTTGGGTTGCTCCTATTAGGGTATCTTTACATCTACTTTAGATTGGATTTAGTTTATGCACGTAGAGATGTGAAATACTCTAATACTTGGTAAAGTTGGCGGGGTCTAGCTTGTACGTTTCCAAGAGAGTCATAGAGTATATGACCCTCTTATGTATATTTTCTAGAAGTATACTTTCGGTAAAGAGGGACGCACCCTCCTAGTCATTGTTGGAAATTCATTCTCTTTGTTTTGATTCAACCCTTTGAGTTGATTCAATTTCATTAATCGAGAAGCGTCTTAGGCAATCCTTGGTGTTACTCTTCCCGTGTACATTCATAACCTTTGTTCTGTAGGTTATTGGTTGTTTTATTGATTTCTTTGTATACCTTTACCAGCATTTTCATTTATATTATGTATATTCTGCTTGTTTATTTATTTATGTCTATTTTTATCACTTATTTCCCATATGTAATGTTGTTTGTTTATCGCATATTTGTTGGACGTATCATAAAGTACCTTGGAGTTTATTAACTCTATTGTTTGGCTTAAAGAACTATATCTGGATTTGATCCTGTTCCAAATTAGGTGCACCTAATTTGGGTGGGTACGTAGGCAGTCGCTACACTGGTGACCCAATCTAATAAGCATATTAATTTTTCCTTATCTTGGATTAACATTTCCATGTTCAGCATATGTTCTTTATCATGTATTAATGTATCTTTCCTGCTTACTATTTTATTCCGCATGACATGTTTACTGAGTTTGCAGGACAGTATGTTGTTGTCTCTCCGATTAAGGTTGCGCAGTGGAAGATTATTAGATTTGAAATTGATATGTATTAAAGTACACCCGGTGTAATAAATAATTACTTTGAATAGTTGTATTGTTGACATTGTATCCTATACATTTAATAGCATTGTATATTTATCAGATGATAATGTACATAAAAATTGGTAGCTATCATTTGTTTGTTTTTAATGAACGAATTTTTAGTGATTTTTTATTGGTCCGGAAATCCGGATCATCACATTTATTATTACCGAGATCAATTACAGAGTTATATATATGTAAGGAGTTACATAATTATCCATAGGGAATACCTCTAACTCTTTCAAAGGCATAATATTTGAAAAGTGCAAGGAAGATAAAGCGTGGAAGTAAGAAAGGTAAAGGCAGTGCCTTTAGTGACAAGGGTGAATGTCACCACTGTCATAAAAAAGGGCACAGAAAATTAAAGTTCTCGGACTATCTGAACACGATAAAAGAGAAGAAGGAAAAATTTTCCTTGGCTTCTAAATGTATATTTGTGATTCAATTTTTTTTTGAAATAAATAAAAATTCTTGGACTTTAGATATGGATCTAGAACTCCTATTTATAATTCATTACAAGGACTTAGGAGTAGGTGGCCTGTAGTAAAAAGTGAAATGAGCCTTCAAATTGTAGATGGATCAATTGTAGATGCAACTACAGTTGGATATTATCATTTGCATTTTCCAAATACATTTATTATTGTTTTGAATAATTGCTATTATGTAAAGAACTTTATTTAGTGTATTATATCTATTTCTAGATTGGATGAGACAAGATATGGTCTTCATTGTAAATAATGTTATGAACATTATGTTTTACAATGGTTATTTGGATAATGGCATTTATGTACTTAATTTGAATAATTAATGTGTTGCCAATAATCCTTTTGTTATTAGTGTTAAAGATAGTTGCTTTTGGCACTCTAAGTTAGGTCATATTATTGACAAAAGACCGAAGGTTTTCCTCCATCATTTGATTATGAATTATTAACACTTGAGTCATGTCTCAAAGGTAAACCCCTTCACTAGGAGAAGCGAAAGAGTTAATGAAACCTTGGGTCTTATACATACAAATGTATATGGCCCAATGCCTATAGCGACTAAGGACTATTTCATATATTTCATACTTTTACTGATAATTTATCAAGACTAGGATATGTATGTCTTATGAAGAATAAATCTGATGTTTGTGAGAAATTTAAAGAGAATAAGAATGAAGAGAAAACCATGAACCATAAAATAAAAATACTTTGATTCGATAGAGGAGTTTGGTATGTTAGATAAGAAGTTCAATAATACTGAAATTAATGAGATTATCTCTACGATCACTCCACCTATACTCCACAACACAATGTTATTTTGAGGAGAAGGAATCACATCTTATTTGAAATGGCTCAATCCATGATAAGTGGGGCTGATTTATCTCTTTCCTACCGAGGATATGCATTAGAATCCATAGTGCATATGCTAAATTTGATGCCTACTAAATCCATTCCCAAGGCACCATATTAGTTGTGGTATGGGAAGAAATCCCACTTCAAGTATTTTAAGGTGTGGTATTGTCCAGACTACATTAAGAACATTCGCCCTAATAAACATGAGGTAAGAATAGTATTGCATAATTCTATTAGATATCCCAAAGATTCTATGTGATATATTATCTATAACACAGAGGAAAAAAGTTATTATTTCTTGACATGTTGTCTTTTTATAAAAGGGATTTATGTCAAAGAAAATTAATAGTAAAGTTGTAAACTTGGATGAGTCCGAGAAACTAATACCGAGACTAAGCTGGTAGAAGATTCAAATTCACCAACACACGAAAATGCACAACCTAGTAGAAGGTCTAGTAAGGAATCTCTTGCTCTAGAGAGATACTATGGTTTTTCCTGGATGGCGAGAAAGAGGATTATGTCATAAATGAGGGCACTCCCTTGATATTTGACAAGCTATGCAGAGTAAAATATCTGCACTATGGCTTGAAGCTCTGAAATTTGAGATAGATTCCATGCACATGATCAAAGTAAAAGGGGTAAACCCATTAGCTACAAATGGATCCTTAAGAAGAAACTATACGCAGATGGAATGGTAGAGACCATTAAAGCAAGTCTGGTTGTGATTGGTTTCCATCAAATTCAAGGTAGTGATTATGATGAAAGATTTTCCTATATCCATACTTAACTCTATTCAGATATTACTTGCTATTGCATCGTTCTATGATAAAGAAATATGAAAAATGGACATGAAAATGACATTTCTAAACAATTATTTAGAAGAGATGATTTACATTTCGCAGTCCAACGGTTTCGAGGTCAGTGGGAGCAAGGGAAAGAGTTGTAAGTTCTTAAGATCGATATATGGTCTTAAACAATCTACGAGGAGTTGGAATAACTGTTTTGATAAAGTAGTTAAATAGTTTGTGTTTTATCACAACATAGAGGAATCGTGTGTATATCGGATGGAACAACGAAGTGCTATTGTTTTTATTGTCCTTTATGTCAACGGTTTATTATTTATTATCTATGATGTTTCATTGTTGTAATTGGAGAAACCTTTGTTACCCAAAAAATTCTCCATGAAGGATTTGGGAGTAACAACCTATATACCTAGTATAAGGATCTATAGAGACAGATCCAAGAGGTTTCTACGATTATCCCAATCCTTATACATAGATACCATACTAGAAGGGATTGCGATGTTTAGAAGCACTCTGGAATCATTCTTTTTAAGAAGAACGCTCTACGTACCTACGAGGAAAAATTGTGTATGAATAGGATATAATATGCATCTACAATCAGATACATTATGTACATTGTGTTGTGTATAAGACTAGACGTGTCTTATATATTAGGATGTGTAAGCCGATATGAGCCAAACTTTGGAGAAAAACATTGGACAACTATGAAATTTTTTCTTAAGTTTTATGAAATACTAAGACTTATTCACGATATACAGGAATGAGGAACACATTATGAAGGGGAATACAAATTCGAACTTTCAGAGTGACATCAATGAGACATCCGGTTATGTGCTCACATAAAATAGTGGAGTGGTAGACTAGAAAAGTTCCAAGTAAGAAATTATAGCTGATTCAATAATAGAGGTGAGAACGTCACTCAAAACTAAGCTACTCACTCTAGATGTTCAAATTTATGACTGAGGTAGGGGTGATTGCAAATGTTGAGAATCCCATAACATTATTTTGTGATAATAATGCTGCAATGCAGATCGCAAAAGAACCTAAAGCTCATAAGAAATCAAAACATATACCTTGGAATTTCCACTTAATAAGAGAGTTTGTCAACAATGGAGAAGTGACGATCGTAAGAGTAGACAGTAAAGAAAATATAGTAGACCATGCAGGAAGGGACTAACCCATTCAGTTCCAAGTAAACAAATTAAAGGGATGAGATTACAAATCCATAATTGGTCTAAAGTGCAAGTGAGAGACCAAGAAAGTGAGGCATATGTCAGAGGGGCAATTATGTAATTAATTGTAAATTACCTAACGCTGTAGTCCTTTTTTTAACGTAATAAAGTTATCTGATTTCTATTGTATACTTTATTATAATGTGATATTATTAATTAAGTAATTAATTTAAAGTATATTAATAAGAAAATCCATAAATAAAATGTTATGAGATTGTAGTTGCAAATAGTTACAACCATGAGTAATTAATCATATTAGATAATTACATATTATATTAAATACCTGGTTCAAGATGTTTCAAAAACGAATGATGATACATCCATTGAGACTAGAGTATATAATGCACTCTAAATGTTGGGTAATGTATTACTCATGGTTTGTTTGGGGCACCAAAGCGTTAATATATTAATAGTTATTGGATAACCATGGAATGATTCATTCGAGAATATCATATGGGTTAATAACACCTATGTCAAATAAGAGTATAATGATTTTATACAGTTTTCTGGACTTGAGAATGCTATTGAACTTTATTGTGGATGTCCACTTTGATTATAGTTAAATTATGACATGACAACGTTTGAGCGACTATAGTTGAATCTTAGTTGAAACATTTGTATGAATATGCGCCTTTATGTTTTTGTTTGATGATAATAAACAAATATATTCATTTAAATGTATTTGGTAATGTGCTATTTTGTTTTTCATAGATTAAATAAATATTTGTTGAATAAAATATATTACACAGAATTTGAATTCAAACAGAAATTTTATTCAAACAAATATTTACTACAATCTTGAATAGTACAAATTCAAGCTCTCACTATACATATACATTATTGATTACATCACAATTATTTTTACATTGATAACCTCACTACATATCACTCACACTCGTATTTTGTCTTCAACTGCATTCCAGTTTGAATCCAGCATCTGAGCAATCTGCAAAAATATTCACTAACGCAGTAAAATTGAAAAAGAAATGTTTTTGCAATATAAAATGAAATATGATTTTTTGAAAATATGGTTTGCCTCAGTTATTTGGGTTGTTCATCATCATTCACACTTGAATTCATCACACACGAACAGTGTGACATGCACAGTGTATCACCACTGTACATGCCACAAGGCCGTGCACATCGATATACACTTGATAATGCTACAGGGACAGGTGAGCACAAGGTCAAACCCAAACATAAAGACAGGTTCAACTCAGGTGCAATATAAATGAAATCTCGTCATCAGCACAAGGTCAAACCCGAGTTTTTAAAATTGGGTTCAACACAAGGCAACATGAAAAATGCAAAGCTTTGATAAATTAAAACTCCATCAAAGCACATGTATGCATGAAACAATGAAACATCCAGAAGTGCCAACAAAGAATCAAGTCTCGACCAAAACCAGTGCATGCAACATGGTGTACAAGCTCAATGAAGATTGCAGCAAAATTCATTAATCCAAATAACACAGTGACCATCCAAACCAGTACAAACATGGACTGCAACAATCAAGTAAATACAAAGAACAGTGGAGTAATGGGTGAACAGAACACCATGATATTCAGCTCAATGAATACTGTAACAAATGCAAGCTCAACCAACATAATGCAAACTACAACCCAACAGCAACATGCTTGAAGACTACAACACGACCAAGTATGGCAGTAAAACTCAAGCAAGTGTAACCAAATCAAAACAGAGAATACAATATGAAGACCAAGGCTACAAATGTGCAAATGCTCAAACTCAGGTGGACAACATATCAAACGAAGTGATGAACCAACAATGCAAACAAAACCAAATGCTCAATGACACAGCAATGCTCAAGGCCAAAGTTCAGTGAAGCTCAAATCAGTGCACAACATCAGTATACATGAATGCAAGTTCATATGTGCAGAAAGTTACAAGTATCAACGAATTGGATGAACAAAACTCGAGTGCAACAGTGAAAGTGCAGACCAAATGCAAAATACAATAGTGAATAGCATGGCAATGTGTCAAAGCATTTGTGTCAAAACGAACAATGTCGAATACTTAAACAAGTGTAGCATCTGTTACAGTGAAAAAGTAAAGTGACCTCAATATAGTAATGACAGCAGATATGAATGCAATGAAGACAATACTTGAAACCGAGTAAGTACAAGCTGATACATGATAAATCAGACAAGCTTGAAGTCAAAAACCAAGAAGTGTCGAAATCGTGAAAATATACAGAAGTCAAGTGATAAAAATTCAAGTGCGTATGCAGTATTGACGAAGTCAAAAATCAACACCGTGATGACCACGAAATTGATTTAAAGCCGTATCAATCAAGTAAGAAAATCGAACGCAACAAAATCAAAGCCGTGCGCATCAAGGTTGAAGTTATATCAGGAAAATCGTACGCATCAAGCAATAGAAAATCAGGAAAGTATCGAATTAATACGAACAAATTCAAGTGTACTAGAATTCATATAAATACAAAACCCAATTATCATCATCGGCATCGAGTTTAAGTACAAAAATCATAATAGCACAAACAGAGAAACTACATACCGAATCAACAACTCGATCATCAGAGAACGAGCAAGAGCAAGTCAACCAGAATCAATTATCAGAGAAAAAGCAACGCAAGCCATCGGTCATCAGAGAACGAGCGTAAGAAAGAGCAACACAAGTCAGAGAATCGATCATCAGAACAAAGCCCCAAATTTCACAGAAGAGCCGAAGCCCTAATTTGAAAAAGAAGATCGGCCGCAAATATTTCACAAGCAAGAGAAGTGGATCGGGTGAAAAATAACAAGTAGCCGGCCTTGTTTATTACAAAGGAGATTTAGTTTATAAAGAGGGTTTTAGTTTTAAATTTGTTTTTTATTGAGCAAAAATTACGGATTCACGTTTGCATTTTAATTTTTGCTCCTGGTTTTATTTTTGAAGTCTGTTTTTTCTTTTCGAGTCTAAGAATTTGTAAATCACCACCTAGGTTGTAGGTAGTGTCAGATTGTCTAGTTAGAATTAGTTCAGTGAGCAGGTTGTGCGAGTTTGTAAAACTCTATAGGCGGAGCAGAGTTTGCGAGTGAGCGAAACTCTATAGGCAGAGCAGGGTGTGCTTGTCTATGAGAGTGTTTGTTAGTGGGAGCAAAAGGGTTTGCGAGTCTAGTAGAGTGTTTGTAAGCGGGATACTGTTTAATTC
This sequence comes from Allium cepa, assembly GCA_030765085.1. Lineage (NCBI taxonomy): Eukaryota > Viridiplantae > Streptophyta > Magnoliopsida > Asparagales > Amaryllidaceae > Allium > Allium cepa. The sequence continues at coordinate 163,137,874 of CM060939.1, forward strand.
TAATAGAAATCTGGGAATGCAGCAGTAGGCAGGTGTTGCCGAAGCTGGGTAAATTTTGTGTGTGATTTACTTTTCAGCATATTTATTTCTGCAGTTTGTGTTTACGTTTAAATCGAGAAAATTTGCTATAACCCTATTCACCCCCCCTCTCTAGGGTTAATCTAGATCCTACAAGTGGTATCAAAGCACGGTATTTTTCTTTAACTCTAGAGTCATGAATTCATCAAATAATGCTTTTTCTGAGGGGCAATCTATTGTTAGGCCACCCATGTTTAACGGGAATGATTATGCTTATTGGAAAGTTAGGATGAGTATTTATCTTAGTTCTGTTGATTATGATGTTTGGGATATTATTGAAACTGGTTATAAACCTCCCACTATAACTGTTGGTGGTACTGAGATTCCTAAACCTAGGGATAGGTGGGATGCTAACGATAAGAAATTAAAAACCACAAATGCTAAAGCAATGAACGCTTTGATCTGTGCTCTTGATAAAAATGAATTTAGTAGAATTTCTCATTGTACAACAGCATAAGAAATCTGGCATACCTTGGAGGTGACACATGAAGGAACTTCTCAAGTCAAGGAGTCTCGTCTAGCCCTATTCAGCAATGAATACGAGAACTTTGTGATGGACAAAGGCGAGAGCATAAAGGACATGTTTGGACGCTTTTCAACTTTGGTGTACAACGCTAGAGCGCTTGGGAAGGTATTCACCGAGGTAGAGCTTGTGAGGAAGGTGCTACGAGTCTTACCGATAAACTTTGAGGCAAAAGTCAAGGCAATCCAAGAATCGAAAGATTTGAGTAAACTAAGCATGGAGGAGTTGATTGGTAACTTGATGACATATGAGCTTGAGCTAAAAGCAAAGGAGGAACGCAACAACTCCGAATCAAAGAAGAAGACGATTGCCTTAAAGAGCAAAGAAGAGAGCGATGAAGATGAAAAAGATCCAATTGAAGAGCTTGCAATGGCTGTCAATAATCTTAGAAAATGGTCAAGATTCAAGCCACGCAAGAAGAAAACTTCTGGTAATAGGTCAAGAGAGTCTAACAATTCCGATAATGAATTGACGTGCTATAACTGCAACAAGCCTGGCCACTTCCAACAAGAATGCCCACTTCTCAAATACAAAAAAGGAAAGAAAAAGAAGAAGAAGGCTTTTGCAGCAACTTGGGATGATGAAGAAGAAGAGGAAGTTTCGGATAGCAGCTCAGAGGAGGCAAACTTGTGTCTTATTGCGAAATCAGATTCAGAAGCAAGCTCCGAGGAATCTAGTGAGGCAGGTGGGTATTCTATAGAGATCTTGTTTTTATGTGCTTAGATCTTACTAAAACAATTGATAGTCTTGAATCAAAAATTGAAAAACTGAAATCTGAAAGGAGGAAATTCGCCCATGAAAATTCTAGGTTGGAAACTGAACTTGAAAATATTCAAAACCTAGACTGTAAAAAATGTAAAACTTTAGATTCAGAATTATCAAGACTTAAGAATAGCTTTGAGAATCTTGAAGAAGAAAACTTGAGTCTTAAGGAAACCATTGACACTAGGAAAAACGATTTCATAGATAGATGCACCTCACTTGTAACTGAAAACACGACACTAAAAACCAAAGTCCAAAACCTTGAGAAATCTCTGAATAACTTTTCAAGAGGCAAAAAATCTTTCAACATGCTATTGGGAAATCAAATTTTTGCTAACAAAAGAAAAGGACTAGGCTTTGGGAAAACACAAGTTGAGGATAATGCAAAAGGGAAGAGTGTCTTTGATAGATGTGAAATAATTGAACATCGTTTTGAAAATTGTAGTCATAGGAACAAGAACACAAAATTTATACAAGTTTGGGTTCCTAAGAATTCTACAAACAAATTTCATGTCTATTGAAACAAGAATAAAAGGACTAAACAAGTTTGGGTTCCAAAGGGTTTGTTTATTCACAAATATTCTGCCACTAACAATCATGGACCTATAAAAACAAATAGGTCACAAAAATCTTTCATCGTGTAGGTATGGTGGCAGGCTAAGGAACAACAACAGTGTTCTCTGGATTTTGGCTGTTTCAGAAACACAACGGGCAACAAAGCAAAGTTCCTTAGCCTAGTATAAAGGTGACAGAATCACAATGGACAACAACGAAAAATTATCGTAAAGGTAAAACAGGTAAATTTGTTTTGAACGATATATTAAATGTGATAATCTGCACCGTAATCTGAATTAAATCAGCTAGTAATATGATGATGAAATGAATGATGTCTTTAATTCTGACTTATTCTTAATTGATATGATTTTTTGACTTGTTCTTATTTATGACCTTGATTTGTGCTTAAATGATGACCAATCAGATTTTCAACTTTGAACTAATCCATATAAATTTGTTCGGTAAAATGATGGTATTTTATTGATCTTTGATTACTCATGCTACACATAGATATATTTGTTTTGACATTTTGGTCACTGCTTGTAAATTTGCACGATTTCAAATTTCATGTGAAAGCTGTTAAAAAGGATTTTAAGAAATTGTTGAAACTTCAAGAAATTGTTTTTGAAATAATTATGATGTTGATTGACTGTTGATTACTCATGAATATAACTGTTTATCTTACGGTTTTTGAAATTAACGCTATGATATTTGTTTGAGTGTCAACATGGCTTCATTTCAAATTTCATTCTGAGATTGTTTGTTGAAATTTCACAATCTGGTCTTTGACATCCAATGAGTGAATATTGAGTGAAATTTAAATTCAGATGCAGATTACACTGGTAATATAGTTGATAGAAAATTACTAGTGGAACGTGATTAATTTTTGAGACATTTAGTAACTGCATCATTTTTCATAGAAAATATCTGCATATTTTTCATTTTAAATAATTTTCATTTAGCAGAATTTTTTTCTCTCATATAACCTCTTCGAGAAAATAATTGTTTGACCATATTTTCAGATTAGTCATCTTATTTGATTTTAAATGACAAATTTTGACTAATCCGACTCCCTACTAATTATCAAAAAGATAAATAGTGATTGAAAAGGTGATAAGTGTTGATATTTAACATACATTACTCAAGAGAGTATATTTGGAAAATTTCTTTAGGAATTAAAACAAGAATTATAAAACTTTTTGTTGGGTAAAGATTCCATGACCATTTCTATATCTATCATTATTTCTATCGACCATGGTTTATCAAATATTCAATATAGTTTGTCGATATGTGGTATTATAATCAGGAATCATTTGTTTTTCATGTCACATTTTTTTTAAAAATAAATAAATATCCAAAGTATTCACTCTCATTTAAAAGTCCTCACGGTTATGCATGGGTGAATTACTTGGATTTTTGATTATGTGCTTCCATGCTCATTTAAAAGTCCTTGCGGTTATGCATGTATGGAACACATATCAAAATTAATTGATTAAATAGACAAGTTGATTCTAATCCCATTTAAAAGTCCTCACGGTTATGCGTGGTTAGAAGATACTTGAATTTCATTTTTAAAATTAAATTGGAATACTACTAATCTCATTTAAAAGTCCTAACGGTTATGCATGATTAGTAGATATTCAAATTCCTGATATAAATGTACCACAAGTCGATACAATTGTATGATTTTACATGAACATCATTTCCATTATTTCTAAAAGTGGAATATGCGCCTAACAAGGGTAGTTATGATTTTTGTTTGATTCTTATTGAAGTTTAATATTTATATTCAATTTGAGTTTAATGTTGGATTAATAACGATCACTCTATCTCTATTTTCTCTAACACTATTATTCTTTTGCTGATAACAAAAGGGGGAGAGAAAAGTTAAGATTTTGTCAAATAGAATCAAGCAAAGGTCAAATAATTTTCCATTTGCATCTAGGGTTATTTGAATATGTCTATTTGTATGCATATATGTAGGGGGAGCATCATGTAGAGAGGAAGCATTTAAATAGGGGGAGCAATTAGAGTATATAATTGGTCAAATACATTTACCTCGGTCAAAATCTTAAATATATGTTTGTTATCATCAAAAGGGGGAGATTGTATGAATTTGCGCCTATATGTTTTTGTTTGATGATAATAAACATATATATTCATTTAAATGTATTTGGTAATGTACTATTTTGTTTTTCATAGATTAAATAAATATTTGTTGAATAAAATATATTACACAGAATTTGAATTCAAACAGAAATTTTATTCAAACAAATATTTATTACAATCTTGAATAGTACAAATTCAAGCTCTCACTATACATATACATTATTGATTACATCACAATTATTTTTACATTGATAACCTCACTACATATCACTCACACTCGTATTTTGTCTTCAACTGCATTCCAGTTTGAATCCAGCATCTGAGCAATCTGCAAAAATATTCACTAACGCAGTAAAATTGAAAAAGAAATGTTTTTGCAATATAAAATGAAATATGATTTTTTGAAAATATGGTTTGCCTCAGTTATTTGGGTTGTTCGTCATCATTCACACTTGAATTCATCACACACGAACAGTGTGACATGCACAGTGTATCACTGTACATGCCACAAGGCCGTGCATATCGATATACACTTGATAATGCTACAGGGACAGGTGAGCACAAGGTCAAACCCAAACATAAAGACAGGTTCAACTCAGCTGCAATATAAATGAAATCTCGTCATCAGCATAAGGTCAAACCCGAGTTTTTAAAATTGGGTTCAACACAAGGCAACATGAAAAATGCAAAGCTTTGATAAATTAAAACTCCATCAAAGCACATGTATGCATGAAACAATGAAACATCCAGAAGTGCCAACAAAGAATCAAGTCTCGACCAAAACCAGTGCATGCAACATGGTGTACAAGCACAATGAAGATTGCAGAAAAATTCATCAATCCAAATAACACAGTGACCATCCAAACCAGTACAAACATGGACTGCAACAATCAAGTAAATACAAAGAACAGTGGAGTAATGGGTGAACAGAACACCATGATATTCAGCTCAATGAATACTGTAACAAATGCAAGCTCAACCAACATAATGCAAACTACAACCCAACAGCAACATGCTTGAAGACTACAACACGACCAAGTATGGCAGTAAAACTCAAGCAAGTGTAACCAAATCAAAACAGAGAATACAATATGAAGACCAAGGCTACAAATGTGCAAATGCTCAAACTCAGGTGGAAAAAATATCAAACAAAGTGATGAACCAACAATGCAAACAAAACCAAATGCTCAATGACACAGCAATGCTCAAGGCCAAAGTTCAGTGAAGCTCAAATCAGTGCACAACATCAGTATACATGAATGCAAGTTCATATGTGCAGAAAGTTACAAGTATCAACGAATTGGATGAACAAAACTCGAGTGCAACAGTGAAAGTGCAGACCAAATGCAAAATACAATAGTGAATAGCATGGCAATGTGTCAAAGCATTTGTGTCAAAACGAACAATGTCGAATACTTAAACAAATGTAGCATCTGTTACAGTGAAAAAGTAAAGTGACCTCAATATAGTAATGACAGCAGATATGAATGCAATGAAGACAATACTTGAAACCGAGTAAGTACAAGCTGATACATGATAAATCAGACAAGCTCGAAGTCAAAAACCAAGAAGTGTCGAAATCGTGAAAATATACAGAAGTCAAGTGATAAAAATTCAAGCGCGTATGCAGTATTGACGAAGTCAAAAATCAACACCGTGATGACCACGAAATTGATTTAAAGCCGTATCAATCAAGTAAGAAAATCGAACGCAACAAAATCAAAGCCGTGCGCATCAAGGTTGAAGTTATATCAGGAAAATCGTACGCATCAAGCAATAGAAAATCAGGAAAGTATCGAATTAATACGAACAAATTCAAGTGTACTAGAATTCATATAAATACAAAACCCAATTATCATCATCGGCATCGAGTTTAAGTACAAAAATCATAATAGCACAAACAGAGAAACTACATACCGAATCAACAACTCGATCATCAGAGAACGAGCAAGAGCAAGTCAACCATAATCAATTATCAGAGAACAAGCAACGCAAGCCATCGGTCATCAGAGAACGAGCGTAAGAAAGAGCAACACAAGTCAGAGAATCGATCATCGGAACAAAGCCCCAAATTTCACAGAAGAGCCGAAGCCCTAATTTGAAAAAGAAGATCGGCCGCAAATATTTCACAAGCAAGAGAAGTGGATCGGGTGAAAAATAACAAGGGGCCGGCCTTGTTTATTACAAAGGAGATTTAGTTTATAAAGGGGGTTTTAGTTTTAAATTTGTTTTTTATTGAGCAAAAATTACGGATTCACGTTTGCATTTTAATTTTTGCTCCTGGTTTTATTTTTGAAGTCTGTTTTTTCTTTTCGAGTCTAAGAATTTGTAAATCACCACCTAGGTTGTAGGTAGTGTCAGATTGTCTAGTTAGAATTAGTTCGGTGAGCAGGTTGTGCGAGTTTGTAAAACTCTATAGGCGGATCAGAGTTTGCGAGTGAGCGAAACTCTATAGGCGGAGCAGGGTGTGCTAGTCTATGAGAGTGTTTGTGAGTGGGAGCAAAAGGGTTTGCGAGTCTACTAGAGTGTTTGTAAGCGGGATACTGTTTAATTCTAATAGAAATCTGGGAATGCAGCAGTAGGCAGGTGTTGCCGAAGCTGGGTAAATTTTGTGTGTGATTTACTTTTCAGCATATTTATTTCTGCAGTTTGTGTTTACGTTTAAATCGAGAAAATTTGCTATAACCCTATTCACCCCCCCTCTCTAGGGTTAATCTAGATCCTACAAGTGGTATCAAAGCACGGTATTTTTCTTTAACTCTAGAGTCATGAATTCATCAAATAATGCTTTTTCTGAGGGGCAATCTATTGTTAGGCCACCCATGTTTAACGGGAATGATTATGCTTATTGGAAAGTTAGGATGAGTATTTATCTTAGTTCTGTTGATTATGATGTTTGGGATATTATTGAAACTGGTTATAAACCTCCCACTATAACTGTTGGTGGTACTGAGATTCCTAAACCTAGGGATAGGTGGGATGCTAACGATAAGAAATTAAAAACCACAAATGCTAAAGCAATGAACGCTTTGATCTGTGCTCTTGATAAAAATGAATTTAGTAGAATTTCTCATTGTACAACAGCATAAGAAATCTGGCATACCTTGGAGGTGACACATGAAGGAACTTCTCAAGTCAAGGAGTCTCGTCTAGCCCTATTCAGCAATGAATACGAGAACTTTGTGATGGACAAAGGCGAGAGCATAAAGGACATGTTTGGACGCTTTTCAACTTTGGTGTACAACGCTAGAGCGCTTGGGAAGGTATTCACCGAGGTAGAGCTTGTGAGGAAGGTGCTACGAGTCTTACCGATAAACTTTGAGGCAAAAGTCACGGCAATCCAAGAATCGAAAGATTTGAGTAAACTAAGCATGGAGGAGTTGATTGGTAACTTGATGACATATGAGCTTGAGCTAAAAGCAAAGGAGGAACGCAACAACTCCGAATCAAAGAAGAAGACGATTGCCTTAAAGAGCAAAGAAGAGAGCGATGAAGATGAAAAAGATCCAATTGAAGAGCTTGCAATGGCTGTCAATAATCTTAGAAAATGGTCAAGATTCAAGCCACGCAAGAAGAAAACTTCTGGTAATAGGTCAAGAGAGTCTAACAATTCCGATAATGAATTGACGTGCTATAACTGCAACAAGCCTGGCCACTTCCAACAAGAATGCCCACTTCTCAAATACAAAAAAGGAAAGAAAAAGAAGAAGAAGAAGGCTTTTGCAGCAACTTGGGATGATGAAGAAGAAGAGGAAGTTTCGGATAGCAGCTCAGAGGAGGCAAACTTGTGTCTTATTGCGAAATCAGATTCAGAAGCAAGCTCCGAGGAATCTAGTGAGGCAGGTGGGTATTCTATAGAGATCTTGTTTTTATGTGCTTAGATCTTACTAAAACAATTGATAGTCTTGAATCAAAAATTGAAAAACTGAAATCTGAAAGGAGGAAATTCGCCCATGAAAATTCTAGGTTAGAAACTGAACTTGAAAATATTCAAAACCTAGACTGTAAAAATGTAAAACTTTAGATTCAGAATTATCAAGACTTAAGAATAGCTTTGAGAATCTTGAAGAAGAAAACTTGAGTCTTAAGGAAACCATTGACACTAGGAAAAATGATTTCATAGATAGATGCACCTCACTTGTAACTGAAAACACGACACTAAAAACCAAAGTCCAAAACCTTGAGAAATCTCTGAATAACTTTTCAAGAGGCAAAAAATCTTTCAACATGCTATTGGGAAATCAAATTTTTGCTAACAACAGAAAAGGACTAGGCTTTGGGAAAACACAAGTTGAGGATAATGCAAAAGGGAAGAGTGTCTTTGATAGATGTGAAATAATTGAACATCGTTTTGAAAATTGTAGTCATAGGAACAAGAACACAAAATTTATACAAGTTTGGGTTCCTAAGAATTCTACAAACAAATTTCATGTCTATTGGAACAAGAATAAAAGGACTAAACAAGTTTGGGTTCCAAAGGGTTTGTTTATTCACAAATATTCTGCCACTAACAATCATGGACCTATAAAAACAAATAGGTCACAAAAATCTTTCATCGTGTAGGTATGGTGGCAGGCTAAGGAACAACAACAGTGTTCTCTGGATTTTGGCTGTTCCAGAAACACAACGGGCAACAAAGCAAAGTTCCTTAGCCTAGTATAAAGGTGACAGAATCACAATGGACAACAACGAAAAATTATCGTAAAGGTAAAACAGGTAAATTTGTTTTGAACGATATATTAAATGTGATAATCTGCACCGTAATCTGAATTAAATCAGCTAGTAATATGATGATGAAATGAATGATGTCTTTAATTCTGACTTATTCTTAATTGATATGATTTTTTGACTTGTTCTTATTTATGACCTTGATTTGTGCTTAAATGATGACCAATCAGATTTTCAACTTTGAACTAATCCATATAAATTTGTTCGGTCAAATGATGGTATTTTATTGATCTTTGATTACTCATGCTACACGTAGATATATTTGTTTTGACATTTTGGTCACTGCTTGTAAATTTGCACGATTTCAAATTTCATGTGAAAGCTGTTAAAAAGGATTTTAAGAAATTGTTGAAACTTCAAGAAATTGTTTTTGAAATAATTATGATGTTGATTGACTGTTGATTACTCATGAATATAACTGTTTATCTTACGGTTTCTGAAATTAACGCTATGATATTTGTTTGAGTGTCAACATGGCTTCATTTCAAATTTCATTCTGAGATTGTTTGTTGAAATTTCACAATCTGGTCTTTGACATCCAATGAGTGAATATTGAGTGAAATTTAAATTCAGATGCAGATTACACTGGTAATATAGTTGATAGAAAATTACTAGTGGAACGTGATTAATTTTTGAGACATTTAGTAACTGCATCATTTTTCATAGAAAATATCTGCATATTTTTCATTTTAAATAATTTTCATTTAGCAGAATTTTTTTCTCTCATATAACCTCTTCGAGAAAATAATTGTTTGACCATATTTTCAGATTAGTCATCTTATTTGATTTTAAATGACAAATTTTGACTAATCCGACTCCCTACTAATTATCAAAAAGATAAATAGTGATTGAAAAGGTGATAAGTGTTGATATTTAACATACATTACTCAAGAGAGTATATTTGGAAAATTTCTTTAGGAATTAAAACAAGAATTATAAAACTTTTTGTTGGGTAAAGATTCCATGACCATTTCTATATCTATCATTATTTCTATCGACCATGGTTTATCAAATATTCAATATAGTTTGTCGATATGTGGTATTATAATCAGGAATCATTTGTTTTTCATGTCACATTTTTTTTTAAAAATAAATAAATATCCAAAGTATTCACTCTCATTTAAAAGTCCTCACGGTTATGCATGGGTGAATTACTTGGATTTTTGATTATGTGCTTCCATGCTCATTTAAAAGTCCTTGCGGTTATGCATGTATGGAACACATATCAAAATTAATTGATTAAATAGACAAGTTGATTCTAATCCCATTTAAAAGTCCTCACGGTTATGCATGGTTAGAAGATACTTGAATTTCATTTTTAAAATTAAATTGGAATACTACTAATCTCATTTAAAAGTCCTAACGGTTATGCATGATTAGTAGATATTCAAATTCCTGATATAAATGTACCACAAGTCGATACAATTGTATGATTTTACATGAACATCATTTCCATTATTTCTAAAAGTGGAATATGCGCCTAACAAGGGTAGTTATGATTTTTGTTTGATTCTTATTGAAGTTTAATATTTATATTCAATTTGAGTTTAATATTGGATTAATAACGATCACTCTATCTCTATTTTCTCTAACACTATTATTCTTTTGCTGATAACAAAAGGGGGAGAGAAAAGTTAAGATTTTGTCAAATAGAATCAAGCAAAGGTCAAATAATTTTCCATTTGCATCTAGGGTTATTTGAATATGTCTATTTGTATGCATATATGTAGGGGGAGCATCATGTAGAGAGGAAGCATTTAAATAGGGGGAGCAATTAGAGTATATAATTGGTCAAATACATTTACCTCGGTCAAAATCTTAAATATATGTTTGTTATCATCAAAAGGGGGAGATTGTATGAATTTGCGCCTATATGTTTTTGTTTGATGATAATAAACATATATATTCATTTAAATGTATTTGGTAATGTACTATTTTGTTTTTCATAGATTAAATAAATATTTGTTGAATAAAATATATTACACAGAATTTGAATTCAAACAGAAATTTTATTCAAACAAATATTTATTACAATCTTGAATAGTACAAATTCAAGCTCTCACTATACATATACATTATTGATTACATCACAATTACATCACAATTATTTTTACATTGATAACCTCGCTACATATCACTCACACTCGTATTTTGTCTTCAACTGCATTCCAGTTTGAATCCAGCATCTGACCAATCTGCAAAAATATTCACTAACGCAGTAAAATTGAAAAAAAAATGTTTTTGCAATATAAAATGAAATATGATTTTTGAAAATATGGTTTGCCTCAGTTATTTGGGTTGTTCGTCATCATTCACACTTGAATTCATCACACACGAACAGTGTGACATGCACAGTGTATCACTGTACATGCCACAAGGCCGTGCACATCGATATACACTTGATAATGCTACAGGGACAGGTGAGCACAAGGTCAAACCCAAACATAAAGACAGGTTCAACTCAGCTGCAATATAAATGAAATCTCGTCATCAGCACAAGGTCAAACCCGAGTTTTTAAAATTGGGTTCAACACAAGGCAACATGAAAAATGCAAAGCTTTGACAAATTAAAACTCCATCAAAGCACATGTATGCATGAAACAATGAAACATCCAGAAGTGCCAACAAAGAATCAAGTCTCGACCAAAACCAGTGCATGCAACATGGTGTACAAGCTCAATGAAGATTGCAGCAAAATTCAGCAATCCAAATAACACAGTGACCATCCAAACCAGTACAAACATGGACTGCAACAATCAAGTAAATACAAAGAACAGTGGAGTAATGGGTGAACAGAACACCATGATATTCAGCTCAATGAATACTGTAACAAATGCAAGCTCGGCTAACATAATGCAAACTACAACCCAACAGCAACATGCTTGAAGACTACAGCACGACCAAGTATGGCAGTAAAACTCAAGCAAGTGTAACCAAATCAAAACAGAGAATACAATATGAAGACCAAGGCTACAAATGTGCAAATGCTCAAACTCAGGTGGATAACATATCAAACGAAGTGATGAACCAACAATGCAAGCAAAACCAAATGCTCAATGACACAGCAATGCTCAAGGACAAAGTTCAGTGAAGCTCAAATCAGTGCACAACATCAGTATACATGAATGCAAGTTCATATGTGCAGAAAGTTACAAGTATCAACGAATTGGATGAACAAAACTCGAGTGCAACAGTGAAAGTGCAGACCAAATGCAAAATACAACAGTGAATAGCATGGCAATGTGTCAAAGCATTTGTGTCAAAACGAACAATGTCGAATACTTAAACAAGTGTAGCATCTGTTACAGTGAAAAAGTAAAGTGACCTCAATATAGTAATGACAGCAGATATGAATGCAATGAAGACAATACTTGAAACCGAGTAAGTACAAGCTGATGATAAATCAGACAAGCTTGAAGTCAAAAACCAAGAAGTGTCGAAATCGTGAAAATATACAGAAGTCAAGTGATAAAAATTCAAGTGCGTATGCAGTATTGACGAAGTCAAAAATCAACACCGTGATGACCACGAAATTGATTTAAAGCCGTATCAATCAAGTAAGAAAATCGAACGCAACAAAATCAAAGCCGTGCGCATCAAGGTTGAAGTTATATCAGGAAAATCGTACGCATCAAGCAATAGAAAATCAGGAAAGTATCGAATTAATACGAACGAATTCAAGTGTACTAGATATCATATAAATACAAAACCCAATTATCATCATCGGCATCGGGTTTAAGTACAAAAATCATAATAGCACAAACAGAGAAACTACATACCGAATCAACAACTCGATTATCAGAGAACGAGCAAGAGCAAGTCAACCAGAATCAATTATCAGAGAACAAGCAACGCAAGCCATCGGTCATCAGAGAACGAGCGTAAGAAAGAGCAACACAAGTCAGAGAATCGATCATCAGAACAAAGCCCCAAATTTCACAGAAGAGCTGAAGCCCTAATTTGAAAAAGAAGATCGGCCGCAAATATTTCACAAGCAAGAGAAGTGGATCGGGTGAAAAATAACAAGGGGCCAGCCTTGTTTATTACAAAGGAGATTTAGTTTATAAAGGGGGTTTTAGTTTTAAATTTGTTTTTTATTGAGCAAAAATTACGGATTCACGTTTGCATTTTAATTTTTGCTCCTGGTTTTATTTTTGAAGTCTGTTTTTTCTTTTCAAGTCTAAGAATTTGTAAATCACCACCTAGGTTGTAGGTAGTGCCAGATTGTCTAGTTAGAATTAGTTCAGTGAGCAGGGTGCGCGAGTTTGCAAAACTCTATAGGCAGAGCAGAGTTTGCGAGTGAGCGAAACTCTATAGGCGGAGCAGAGTTTGCGAGTCTATGAGAGTGTTTGTGAGCGGGAGCAAAAGGGTTTGCGAGTCTAGTAGAGTGTTTGTAAGCGGGATACTGTTTAATTCTATTAGAAATCTGGGAATGCAGCAGTAGGCAGGGGTTGCCGAAGCTGGGTAAATTTTGTGTGTGATTTACTTTTCAGCATATTTATTTCTGCAGTTTGTGTTTACGTTTAAATCGAGAAAATTTGCTATAACCCTATTCACCCCCCTCTAGGGTTAATCTAGATCCTACAACATTGAAAGTGAAATGCCATTCAATAGAGAATTTGTCTCCTTAGTTGTATGAAGTTAGAATCACCGTTAACTTTACTCAACTTAAAGTAAAAATCTCTATCGAGAATAGAATGACTAATAGTATATGTTATTATTAAACTAATTTTTATTTGATTAATTAAATTAAATGCATATAATATTGGAATTTTGAACAATACCAGATTTCATATATCTTAAGTGATATAGTATTGACAAAGAAAGTGTGTAAATTATCGTTACCAAAAGGTGCCTTTTAAGAAAATGTAAAACTAGATTTTATCAATAAAGATCTATAAGCATTGTGTTCAGCCAAACTATCACACTACTAGCTGAGATGATATGTTAACATTTTAATTTTAGTTTTTCAATATTAATCGCAAACCAAGTTCATACTCATGAGTTGCATGAGTGAATCCATTCAGTCTTCGAAATACTACCCGGTTTACTTGGATTATGATGGTATTAAATTAATAAAATAAATTAATAGTTAGAGAATATTAATTATTAGTTTATTTTGTATTTAGGATGAGTTTAGTAAGTACGTAGTAGCTCTTAGAAATGTTCTGGGTTATTTTAGTAATTATTTATGCGTATATATTATTGTTATTTGTCATGCATCAATATAAGATATCTATTTGCACTTAATTAGTTAAATATCAAATAAATAATTGCAAAATGATGTGGATTGCCACATCATCAGGTAAGGTCGACCATGCTTGGAAGGAAAGCGTGTTTTGAATCAGCAAAGTGTGGATGAGAGATAAGTCGTAGATATTCGTTCAAATATCTCCATATTTGACTATATAAATATACCACACTTCATTCAATTTTTGTTCCTCTTTTCACAATCCTAACCGCCTAATCTTGTACCCATAGTCAACCCCTTTAAGTCCATCATCCCAAATATTAAGATCCTCCATCAAGGCAGCTATACGTTGAAGTTTGCAACTTAAAGTAGTTATTTCGAAGATCTAGGAAACTGCATAAATCGAGATGTGTCAAACAGGCTTCTTCTTGATTCAAGTATCATTATAATTTATATAAAATTATTACATGCTTATTGTCACCATTTATATACATACTACTATCTTGTTATAATTTAAAATTAATCTTAACAATTTAACAATTAATTTTTTAATTCAAATAAATACAATATAAAATGATTTTAAAAAATTAGTTTCGACCAAATATAATTTTATTATATTTAAAATATTTTTCTGTTATTTTTAATAGTTTAATTAATAATTTGTTAATTATAATATTTTTAAATAGTAAAACACATTAAATTTAAATCTAAAATCAATATAAACGTATTTATTAAAACTAATATTATTCTCGACCAATTTTGTTTAAAAAAATTATGGCCGAAATATTTTATGCATATGTATATTTCATAATATTAAAATAATTAATTTAAAATTTAAAATTAATATATCTAATTATTAAAACATAAATTATTCTTGGTCATTTTAGTGTTAATTAAAAAAATAGATCGAAGGATATTTTATGACATATATGTATATATTTTATATAATGAATATGTTTCATTTTGAAAATCTATTTAAAATTAATACACTTACATACATATATACATATAATCAATATCTAGTCAATGACACCTAGCCAGTTTATAGACGTTTTTTTAGCAAGCTAAGCGGGGTTAACTGAGCCCCTACCAGTTTATTGCAGAAACAATAAAAAAGAAAGCATCATAACAAACTACGGCATAAGGAGGAAAAGAAGAAAAAAAAAAGGAAAAAAGGAGAAAAGAGATTGCAACTAGCAATCACCAACCAACCACTAACAATTGCACTATCAAAACAAAAGCAGTACTTAAAATTGCTTGTTCTAATGCATGCTTCAGATCAATCCACACTTGCACATCGTTTTGCTCTTGCCATTAAATATCCTTTCGTTCCTTTCTCTTTAAACTACCCTAATGAAAGTTTTGAGCATTAATAGCAGCAGATTCCCTTTATCATTTTTCCATAAGTAGCCTTATACGTGTTGCACCATTCAATTTTGCTGACTCTAGATATATTTTAACGACCAAACAACATCATCAGTCTTTGCCAAAGAGCATAGGTGAAGCTACAGTTGAAGAACAAGTGGATGTTTGTTTCAAAAGAGCATCATTGCAGAAGACACAAGAAGGACCAATTTGCATTCCCAGGGCACACTAGTTTACCTTTCAAGTTGAGAGCAATTATTAGCACTTTCCATAGGAGTAGGCTATCTGATTCTCTATAGACAGTATCCCAAACTCTAAGATTCCAGGCAAATTGATTTTGTTCTTGCCACCTATTCATATTGTAATATACCAGAGAGACAGAATGAGTTTTAAAATCAGAAGACCACGCCACCATATCGATTTGCACAGTAGGATAATGTTGCCTCATGATTTCACACCATAACTGCCTGATTATCCGATTACTGTAGTTAGGGAGAGTTATCATTCCATCTATGATGTAATCTCCAGCTCTGGCATTAAGAGGAATGCCAGTTTGTAGTTTTTGGTTATATGTGAGAACAGTATAAAGGATATATCCATGCTTGGACCATGGATCATGCCACAAGCTTGCCAATCCATCAGGAGATGCTAGCACTCTTATCTGGGGTAAACAGGTATTTTTGAGTTTAAGAATTGATCTCCAAGTCCAACTGCAACTATGGGGGATTGACATGGTCCAGAAATTTTTTCCTTTGAGGTTATGTTTCAATGTCCAATTAATCCAAACATTATTCCGTCTGGATAAGAGATTATTAATATGTGTGTTGAAGGCAACCTTGTTCTAGTTACATAAACTGAGAATGCCTAGACCACCAAACTTCTTTTGTTGTTCAGTTCTGCAGAAATTTATTATCTTTAAAATAATATCTGAAATTTAGGGTTTTCCTCAGCCATGGGGGAAAATCTCTCTCCCCATAGAAATCTCTCTCATATCTCACTCTCTCAACATCTAAACAGACCACCTGAATCTCAAATCAGAGAATCAAGCAATGGAATCATCATAGATGAAGATGGATTCCAATTAGTTCAATCGAGATCACAAAAGAAACGACAACCCTATCAACCTGGCTATCAGAAAAATCTGAAGGGTAACAACGTGAAATTGAAGAAGGCAGATGGTCTGAAGTCAACCATCCCTCCTCCGATCATGAGAAATCAAGCGTATCATACAAAGAAACCCATCAGTTTTTCTCTAAATAAAGCACAGGGGCAAAAATCTTGGGCCGAAATCGTTTCTGAGCAATCTAAAGAACCAAATGATGATGAATGCAATCTTGAAACCATCGCTCCCATCACAATCAATAGTAAGAAATATGGTTTGATAAAAGAATCAGTTTGTAAAAGGGCTATTGATTGCTGGAGCAATTCGGTGGTGGTTTATGTTGTTGGTACTAAACCATATTATATGTATTTCAAATCTTATATACAACGTGTATGGAAACCAGTCGGTGAATTTGAAATTTTCACCAGAGAAAATGGGTTCTTTATTGTGAAATTCAAAGATGTTCAAGATTGCAATTCAGTCATTCAAAATGGCCCTTATTTCTACAATGGAAAGCTCATCATTTTGAGAAGATGGTCTGAATCCCTAAAATTGGATAGGGATCTCCTCAGTACAATGCCGATATGGGTTAAACTACCCAATGTTAACCTCAAATTATGGGATCGTGAAGCATTCAGTGTTATGGCTAGCATTATTGGAAAACCCATAAAGATGGATGCAGCTACCACCCTGAAAACGAGATTGAATTATGCTCGCATTCTGGTGGAGGTATCTGCAAATGATGAACTTCCTCAAGAGCTAAATCTTACTTTATACAACGGGGAAAATATCACTCAAAAAATTGAATATGAATGGGTTCCACCAAAGTGTAGTATCTGCAAATGCTTTGGACACACTAGAGAGCAATGTGTCTCAGTTCGAAGATGGATACCCAAACATCACAATCAGAATAAAGAAATGGCCACTGATCAAGAAAAAGATTCAGATAATACAATCCAAGAAATGCATCACATTGAAGAGACTCTAAAGGAATCAAGAATTCAAAAGAATAATGATCGAATCAACCAGAAAGGTATCATATCCAATCAAGAAACTGTATCTCATTGCTCACTGGTCAAGAGGATCAGATCCTTGCTTCGGAAGTTCACCATTTTAAAGACAAAAGAGAAAACACAACAGATAGTATGCAGGTTAATTCAAAAGAGGGATTAAGCAACAAAGAGGTCTTTAACTCTGAAATCCCTCCCATTTCAGAGTTATGTTTAATTACAAACAATCTCAATTCAGAAGCATATAATATCCTGCATTCGAATCCCAACCAGCAGCCAGAATGTAATATGGAGAGTGAACCTCCACTAGAATTTGCTGCAGAAGTTGAGGACATTGTTAGCATCCAATCAACCTTGCCTCGCAATACTGAGGAGTTTGACATCTCTCGAATTCAAATCCCAGAAAGTCATGTTGCATCAACATCTGATAAGGTTATGGAGGAACCTGAAAAACAATTTGATATCTCTGAATTGCATATCCCCAAGACTAAAGCTAATGGCAAATACAAGAATCCTAATAAAGAGAAGAAAGCTTTTGGACAAAAATACATATCAATCAATTCAAATTGGAATGAGATGACTACAAGGCTCAAAGCTAAAAGTTCTGAGAAGAAAAAGAAGGGTAAGGGAAGCAGTGTATCAGGTTCTATCTGACACTCTTGTTTTTTTATTTTTTCTTCATCAATATATATATATTTTATGTCTATAATGGCCTGGAATGTCAGGGGTATGAATTCCCCTGCTAAACAAACTGACATATTAACTATGATCAGCATTTACAAACCTACTATAGTTGCCCTCATAGAAAACAAGATGGATGATTCTAATACTGAGAAATTTTGTTTTAAACTGTCAAACAACTGGAAATCCATTAACAATAATGATTGTGGCAGCAAAGGTAGAATCCTTGTCATTTGGGACTCTAATATTTTGAATTTGGGTAATTGCAATAAAGATATTCAGTTTATAGACTGTAACTTCAATAATGCTGGTGGTTTCTTTCTTCAGATTACCTATATTTATGGCAGTAACTTTGAGATAGAGAGAAACAGTTTATGGTCTAGATTAAAAGCTCTTAGTCAAAGTTATGATTTCCCTTGGATTATCTTAGGTGATTTTAATACTGTTTTCCATGTCAATGAAAAATTTGGTGGAAATACTATCCCCCACAGTAAGCTTGAAAGAATCAATAAATTTTTACTTGAATCTGGGCTTATTGAACCTAAGATGAATGGTAATAGATACACTTGGAAATCTGGTAAAGAGAAAAATATTCATTGCAAGCTTGATAGGGTTTTAATTAATGAAAAGTTTTGCAATACTTTTCCAAATTCTTGCTATTCCACTATTGAGCAAAATACTAGTGATCATACCCCTTTGCTTATGAGTTTTTTCCAAAATCAAACTAATAATACTCTTAAAGCTGCTCCTTTTAGATTTAAAAATGGCTGGGTCTTAAACAATGATTATAATGATATTATTAAAGATTGTTTTACATTCTCTAATAATGGTTCTTATCAAGCCCAGTTCAGTGTTTTTCTTAAAAATACAAAAAATAAGATCAAAGAATGGAATAGGACTAATTTTGAAAAGAATAATTGTTTAAATAAATTAAGGGAAGAAGGTAACTTTTACAAAAGCTTGCTGATGATAACCCTGGCAATACTGGTATTATTGATAAATTCTTTTCTAATCAAGTTAAGCTTTCACAAGAGCTCCATATAAACACTGTTAATTACAAACAAAAAGCTAAAGTTGACTGGCTTACTATGGGTGATGATTGCACCAAATTTTTTCATGCTAAAATGAGCTGCAGAAAGCATATTAACAATATAGGAAAAATTATTGACAGTAAAGGTGACTGCATAAATGAATTTGATAAAATTGTCAATGAGGCTATCAGTTACTATTCTCGGTTATACTTTACTGACTCTAATGATATAAATTTTCCTGATATTGTGTGTAAGCATGTGCTTAATGATAATGCTGCTGAAATTCTTATGGCCCATGTTAGTATTGCTGATATTAAAGCTATTATTTTTAATGCTAGTGATAACAAAAGCCCTGGTCCAGATGGTTTCAATGCAAAAATTTTCAAAGTCCATTGGGATAATATCAAAGATCATATTTCTAAAGTTATCAATGAATTTATGAATGAAGGTAAATTACTTAAAAGTTTTAATCATACTTTCATCACCTTAATTCCTAAAAACAAGAATCCATCTTGTATTGAGGATTACAGACCTATTTCTTGTTGCAATTTCATCTACAAAATCATTTCTACCATTTTAAGTAATAGAATAAAATTATTTCTCCCCTTTTTAATCTCTGAAAACCAATGTGCTTATATTCCTGGCAGACTTATTTATGAAAATTCTTTGCTAGCTCATGAAATGGTTAGGAATTTTAATAATAAAAAAGGGGAAAATATGTGTCTGAAAGTTGATCTCCAAAAGGCATATGACAAAGTTAACAGAAAATTCATTATTCATATTATGAAATGCATGAATTTTCCTGCTAAATTCTGTGAGTTAATTTTTGAATGCATTAATACACCCACCTTCTCTATTCTATTTCAAGGCAAGCCTGAGGGTTTCATCAAAAGTAACAGGGGCATTAGACAAGGATACCCTCTTTCTCCCTATCTTTTTACCCTAGCTATGGAATATTTTTCTATTCTCATTGATATTGAAACTATTAAAAATACTATTTCTCCAATAAATAGAATAAAACCTGTCATTACTCACCGATTTATGCTGATGATCTTATGGTGTTCTCTAAAGCTAACAAAAACAATGCAGAGGCTATTAGTGAGATTTTTGGAACTATGTACAAATATGCTGGTCTTAAAATTAATGAATTTAAAACAAAAGCATATTTTAGCAAATACTGCAGGTACAAAAAGGAAGTATTGGATGTTCTCAATGTAAGTGAAGGTAATCTCCCTATTAAATATTTAGGTCTTCCTTTATCTGCTAATCAAATCAAAGACAGTGACTGCACATATCTCATTGAAAACATCCAAAACAGAATGGAAACTTGGTCATGCAAGTTGTTATCAATTGCTGGTAGAATTGAGTTAATTAAAACTGTTGTGTATGCCATTATTCTATACTGGTTTCAAACTCATCACATCCCTATTGCTACTATTAAAAAAATTGAAAACAGGTGTGCTGATTTTCTTTGGAGGGGTAAATACCATAAAATCAGTTAGGATAAAGTTTGCAAACCCAAAAAAGAAGGTGAGCTTGGTATCAGAAATCTTAATGATCTTAATTTAACTTGTCAATTAAAACTTTTTTGGAGATTTATTAGTGGTGATTCTTTATGGACAAAATGGATGACTTGTAAATATCTTTAAAATGAAAACTTCTGGACTACTTTACATAAGAATAACCACTCAAATGCCTGGAAACAGATTTTGAAATGCAGGGAGTTAGGTAAATCTTTAATTCAAAGAAAGTTCAAAGATGGACATAACACTAGTCTTTGGTTTGACCCTTGGTTTCAAAATGATTCTTTTATTAATAAGGTTGGGTGGGACACTCTAGTTATTTGTGGTGAAGTTAATGCCAGTGTTAACATCATTATTAAAAATAATCAATGGCAGCCTCAACTTCATCCTATCACTAGTCCTCATAAAAATTCTATCATTAATTTTCAACTAGATCGTGATGCTGATAGTGATTATTGGGAATGGCTAGCTAACAGTAATGGTAAGTTCTCTTTTAAAAAAACCTGGGAACACATTAGAAACAAACAACCTACTGTTGAGTGGCATAATTGCATATGGAACAGGGTAAATAATCCAAAAATGGCTATCTGTACATACTTTGCTATTAAAAACAGATTGCCAACATTGGAAATTATCAATAAGTGGGGTAGAAATACCTCCTCACTCTGTTCCCTATGTAATTTATCGAATGAAACTATGTCTCATTTATTTTTTGAATGCAGTTACAACTACCACATATGGAATCAAATCAAATCTAAGCTAGGGATGGAAAATTCTAATAGCATGCATCTTGGTCATATTATCACTGACATCAACAATCATTTCAAGGGAAAATCGCTAGAAAGAGATTATGCGCATATTCTTCTAACAACTACTATCTATCATCTATGGAAAGAAAGAAATGAACGTACTCACAACAATAAAAAACTTCCCAAAGAGCAGAGATGGACTATTATTGAAAGTGATAGCAATATTATTCTCCAGAAATCAAAAAATAAGATCAGAAATCAGATCAAATTTGATTTTCTGGCGGATTATTGGAACAAAGAGGCTGGCAGCAAGCATATTGAGCTATATTTACTCAATCCGAAGGCTTATCAAACTGATACAAGCAGCATTCAGAGACTGAATCATGACAATTTTGGGCCTTCAACCAATCGCCTTTCTGTTGATAACGATGGAGGAAGCAGATCTACAGATCTGAGTTGTGCTAACATCAGATCTGCAGACCATAGCTATACTAATCACTACTTCGATTCGAGACATCATATTGGATCCAACACTGCTGATAGTAGCATGCGTAGCAAATTCAACCAAAGCCTCTCTTATTGGGAGAGAGGCGAGAGCAGCAAGGAGACGAGATAGGGAAATCTCTGATTTGCCTCCTCTCGTCGCCATGATTTTATTTTTGTGTAATTGTTTGTTGATGTCGGCTGCCCTAATATGTTAGGGTTTTAAGTGTTGGTGTGGTGCGGGTTGTTTTCTTTCGCCCGTGTTTTTACTTATCTGTTTTGGGTTGGGCCCTTTAACCTTTTTCAAAAAAAACTTGGTGGAATGGACACACCTAGTCCATAAGAAATTGCATATGGCTTTACGTATCATATTAATGAGCTTCTTGGGGAAGATGAAGGTCTTGCACCAGTAAGTAGTATAGGCCATTAACACCAGTTTAATTAGAGTTAACCTACCAGCTTGGGATAGTAATCTGTTATTCCAACCATTCATTGCAGCTGTAACTTTTTCATATAAAATCAAGCGGTGGCTGGTGGTAATTTTGGAGGAGATGAGAGGAATTCCAAGATATGAAGAGGTATCATCAACATATGTTAGCCCATATAGTTCCCTGATTGAAATAGCATGTTGTACTGAGGTACCAGCAATCAAGATGTTGGATTTATTGCAGTTGATAGCTAATCCAAAAACTTGTAAAAAGAATCCAGAACTTTGAGAATTGCATTCATGGAGTGCTCATTAGGTTTGGTATAAATGATAGGGTCATCAACAAACATTAAGGAGAAGGTCATAGGATCATTACATTTGGGATGCACTGATCTTCCTGTTAGCAATGTATTTAGCTATTAATTCTGGTAAGAACCTCCATGACCATAATAAATAAATAAGAAGATATTGGGTCTCCATGTCTGATACCTTGATTGCTTTTGAGGTAGCCCATGGGAGAACCATTATAGCATAAGGAGAAATGAACTGTAGAAATGCAAACATATATACAAGCAGCAAAGTAGAGAGGGAAGTTCATTTTAGAGAGAACCTTTATGATCGTTGTCCACTGCAGGGAGTCATAAGCCTTCCTTATATCAAGTTTTAGCATTGCTCTTGGAGAAACCCCGGTTTTATTATAATCTTTAAGGAATTCATGGGTTAATAGGATATTGTCAAGAATACTTCTATGAGGCAGGAAGGCAGCTTGATTCTTAGAGATAAGAGATGGTAGGACAGTTTTATGTCTGGAAGCAATTATTTTGGGAATACATTTATATATTATGTTGTAGCAAGCAATTGGTCTATAGTCAGCAACACTGTCTGGATGTTCACTTTTGGGAATCAAGGCAAGATTGGTGGCATTAATTCCAGTAAGCATTCTACAATGAGAGAAGAAGCTAAGCGTAGCTTTGCATAAATCATGTTGGATTATGTCCCAGCGGGATGTGAAGAAATGAGCATTGAAGCCATCAGGACCCCACAATAATCCGGGTTCATTCTAAATATACTGACTTTGATCTTTGATATTTGTGTTGAAAGATAGGTTACTTGATTTGTAGATAATATAGGCATATCAATGTCATCAATTATAGTTAGATTAGGAACAAATCTATTTGCATTTCCAAGCAGATTATTAAAGTATTCAAGGAAAAAATTTCAATCATCATGAGACGAGATCTTAAATAAAGTTTTTACTTTCTTCTTTTTATTTCCATGATTGAGAAATTTATCATGGTATCGAAGCAAGGATGATCGATTGTTTTTCAATCTTTTATTTCTTCTATAGATCTGCTGTTTGATTATTCTTTCTTCCTTCTTTTGCCCTAAAATGGTGAACGACGATGATTCAAGTTCTCAGGTCAATTCACCAATGCCTAATTCTTCTGGAATCAATTTCAATGATCCTTATTATCTCTCGAATTCGGATCATCCAGGTATGCAACTCGGTAGTCACATTCTTACGGGTTCAAATTTTATAAATTGGTCCAGAACTGTTAAAATGTCATTGATAGTTAGAAATAAATTGCAATTTGTTGAGGGAACTCTTCAGAGGCCTATTGAATCTTCTGTTGATCTTCAAAAATGGATAAGAAATGATTACATGGTTATGTCATGGATTTTGAATTCGATAGATAAGAATTTGGCTGATAGTTTTATGTTTGTGAATTCATCTCATCAATTATGGAAAGAGCTTAATGAAATATTTGGTCAGATTACTGCACCAAGGATATTTGAGTTGCATAAGAGTCTTACATCTACTCAACAGAATGATTCTTTAATAGCAGAGTATTATGGGAAACTAAAAAGTGTTTGGGATCAATTACAAATGTTAGAAGCTTTTCCTCAGTGTTCTTGTGGTGCTTTAAATAATTGCAGTTGTTGAATCTTTAAGAAATTTCTTGAAATGGATCAAAGAAATAAACTGATGCAATTTCTTTCAGGCTTGAACAAGGAATTTGATCAAGTTAAGCTAAATATTCTTAGTACTGATCCTCTTCCAAATGATCATAAGGCATACTATACTTTACAGTAAGTTGAGCAACAAAATAAGCTTAATAATACGAATTCTCTGAATGAAATGAGTGCTTTTCAGGCTCAAGCTCTTAAAGTTTTTCCAAGACCTGATTATCAAACTGTTAAGAAAGAGCTTAAGAGGTAGAAAGGTGAAGCTGTTTGTGAATATTGTAAGAAGAAAGGACATGTTATTGAACAATGCTTCAAAATTGTTGGATATCCAGAATGGTGGCCAAATTTAAAAGGAAAGAAGAATACAAAGCTAGCAGGAAATGTTCATAATAATTCTAATGGAATTTTGGGAAAGGGACCACAAGAGATTGAAGAATCAAGTTCATCAAACAAGGCTGTTGATCCTGTTATGGCTTCTGCACTTTATAACGAAATTTTAAAGATGATTCAACAAAATGCTAAAGGGAATATTTCTGAAGACAATCCTCTGTATACTGCTGCAAACTTTGCATGTATATTTTCAGCATCAAATTTTGATCAGATGGTACAAAAATTTGATTATGATAGTTGGATTATAGATACAGGTGCTACAGATCATATGGCATCAAATTTATCATTTTTTGCTTCACTTAAACAACTAAATAATCCAATTAAAATATCATTGCCTGATGGAACTGGTATAATGGTTAAATATGTTGGCACTGTTGATCTAAATTCTAGAATTCTTCTCAAAAATGTCTTCTATATTCCGGAATTCAAACATAATCTACTTTCTGTTGGAAAATTATTAGATGATAATCATCTAATAGCCAATTTTAAAGAAGACTCATGTTATTTTCAGGACCTTTCAACTAACCAAGTATGTGCTGTTGGATTAAGACACTTTGGGTTATACAAATTCTTCTCCAATTCTTCTTCAAATTTCGCTTCATATGGTTCAGTTAGTTTTTCTGAATCTGTTTTTACCAATAATTCTTTTGCTTATGCAAACAATATCATTACTGCAAATGTAAAGCCTAGTATCGATATAATTCATGCTAGATTAGGCCATATATCTGCTAGTCATATGAAACATTTAACCATTCCAGGCAAAAATGATAATAATAATTGTGATTTTAGTTGTGAAGCTTGTCTTCTTGGAAAACAACATAAAATGCCTTTTCTACAATCTGTTTCACATGCTGATGATTCTTCTGACATGATACACATTGATTTATGGGGTCCATATTCAAGGCCATCTTTATCTGGTGCTAAATACTTCTTGACTATTGTGGATGATCATACTAGAATCACTTGGACTCATTTAATTCAGTCAAAAACTCAAGTGTATTCTGTTCTTACTGGTTTTCTTCAATATGTTCACACTCAGTTTAATAAAAAAGTGAAAGTTATTAGGAGTGATAATGGAACTGAAATAATTCAGGAGTCATGTAGAATTTTTTATTTACCAATAAAGGTATTATTCATCAAAGAAGTGTTTCGGGAAACCCACAACAAAATGGTAGGGTGGAGAGAAAACATAGACATCTTCTTGAAACAGCCAGAACCATAAGATTTCATGCTAGTTTACCTTATAAATTTTGGGGAGATTGTTTGCTTGCTGCTACTCATATTATAAACATGTTACCAAGTTCAGTTTTAAAATGGAAAACACCTTATGAACTTCTCATGAAGAAGCAACCAGATTATAGTTATTTGAGAGTTATTGGGTGTTTGTGTTTTGCTGCTCAAAAATTAGCTGATAAATTTGCTCCAAGATCAAGAAAATGTATTTTAATTGGATATCCATATGCTCAAAAGGGTTACAAATTATATGATCTCAATACTCATAAAGTATTTTTCAGTAGAGATGTATATTTTGTTGAAAATTGTTTCCCGTTTAAAGATGATTCAAAGATGATTCCTTCTTCTATTCCTCAAGTAACAGACGCTATTCTTCCTCAAGTTAATCCTGCATTTGATTTTCAGAATTTGTCTGAAAACACAAATAACCAAGATCATTTTGTTCACTCACCTCAAATTTTTTTTGATTTGAATATTCAAAGTATTGATGATTCTGAAACTCAAGAAACAACTTCTGCTATTCCTTCTCCTGTTTTTCAAGTCAGACCAACTCAAAATATTAGAGCATCTTTCAGAATTAGTAAATTACCTAAAAGATTTGATGATTTTGTTATGACAAAACCAGCTACAAGAGTTATTCAAAATCTTGATTTAGAAAATTCTGCTTCCTTCAATGTTTATAATGAACCATGTCTTGCTCATTTAAACAATGAAAAACTACATAGTCTAAATACTGTTCTAATAGCTTATGAACCTTCTTCATATAATCAAGCAAAAAATCATCCTGAATAGGTTGAAGCTATGAATAAAGAGTTACAAGCACTTGAAGCCAATGATACATGGGAGTTGACTGAATTAGCTCTTGGTAAGAAAGCTATTGTGTGTAAATGGGTTTATAAAACTAAATTTAAACCTAATGGTGATATTGAATGATGTAAAGGCAGATTTGTTGCTAGAGGTGATAAGCAAATATCTGGCAAAGATTACAAACACACTTTTAGTCCAGTAGCTAAATTAACCACTGTTAGGTTAATCATAGCTCTTGCTGCTATAAAGAAGTGGGAAACTCAACAATTGGATATTAATAATGCTTTTCTTCATGGATATTTGGATACAGAAGTTTATATGACTCCTCCTCTTGGCTATGATAAGGTCAAACCAGGTCAGGTATGCAAACTTAAAAAATCAATTTATGGTTTGAAACAAGCAAGTAGGTGCTAGAATAAAGAATTGACAAAGTTTTTGATTCAGTGGGGTTTTACTCAATCTAAACAAGATTACTCAATGTTTTTCATACACAAGGGTGATTTATTTATAATTGTTGTCACATATGTGGATGATTTGTTATTGACTGGAAATGATATTACTATGATCAACAATTTGAAGACTGAATTACATAGTACTTTTACTATCAAAGATTTAGGTGTTTTGAAATATTTTCTTGGAATAGAGGTATCAAGATCAAATTCAGGTATTCTTTTAAATCAACGAAAATACATTTTGGATATGCTTAGAGATAACAAGTTGGAAGGTTGTAAACCTGTTTCTTTTCCAATGCAAAAGGGTTTGAAGTGCAGTGTGTCTGATGGAGACATATTGGAAGATCCTGAAATTTATAGAAGACTAATTAGTAAATTTCTATATTTAAACCTTACTCGACCAGATATCTCTTTTGCTGTTCAAAAGCTAAGTCAATTTCTTAATGTTCCAAGAGTTCCACATTATCAAGCTGCCATACATATTCTTAAATACCTTAAGGGTACATTGAATCTTGGTCTTCATTTTCCTGCCAGTTCAGATTTGATATTAACTGCATATAGTGATGCAGATTGGGGGCACTTGTCCAGATTCAGGAAGATCTTCGAGTGGTTATTGTATTTTTCTAGGTAATTCTTTAATTTCATGGAAAACAAAGAAGCAGAAATCAGTTTCAAAGAGTTCTACAGAGTCTGAATACAGGAGCATGAGCTACACGACAAGTGAAATTGTTTGGCTTGAAGGATTGCTTTCTGAAATTGGTATTCATGTTCCTACTCCAATTATTTTACATTGTGATAATATTTCGGCACAACATATAGCTGAAAATCCTGTCTTTCATGAGAAAACAAAGCATATACGGAGTAAACATCAAAAACTTGATGTTCACTATGTCAGAGAACATGTACAGACAGGTTTTCTTCAATGTAAACATGTTAAGTCTTCAATGCAGCTTGCAGACATTATGACAAAGCCTTTAGGTGCTGATCAACACAAATTTTATCTTGTAGGCTTGGTTTGGTGTGTAATATACCTGTTCAAGATTGGACTGGTTGTTTAAATCCTTGTCCATCTTGAGGGGGGGCTGTTAAGTTGATATGCTATATATGCAACTTTGTATTTTGCTGTTTTGTTTTTGTATTTCTTTTATTTTCGGTAGTGGGCTTTGTGGCTCGGCCCGTTTTTGTTTTGGGTCAATATATACTTTGTATTCAATTCATTATGGAGAGGGGATCATGAGACGAGATCTGAAATAAAGTTTTTACTTTCTTCTTTTTATTTCCATGATTGAGAAATTTATCAAATTATGTTAGGAGTATTAGTTGTATATTCCCATTGATCATTGATGCTATGAATGTGTGACTTGGCATGCTTGATCCTTAAGCTATCATGGTAATAAGTGGTGTTTCTATCTCCGAGAACATTCCATTTGATTCTCAGTTTTTGTCTTCTCCTATCCTTTTCGGTAAGGAGAGCATTTTTATATTGATCATGAAGGTCATACTCATTCTTAGCTAGATCGGTGTCATTTGGATTTGCCATGGCTTGAAGTTGAGCAGCAGGCAGCTCAGTTTCCAATTTAGTAGATAATAAATTACCCTTACCATATTTGTGCCTTGCCCATTCTCTAAGTGATAGTTTAACCTTCTTGATCTTCTGTTGTAAAAAATACATAGGAGAACCAAAAAAATATTAGACCAAGCAAGTTTAACAATATTAATAAAATCAGGGTCATCTGTCCAGGCACTAAAAAATTTAAAGGGGGATTTTCTTTCCATGGCAGCCGCATCAAACATAATAATTTGAAGGGAATTGTCAGATAGCAGAGGGGGGAAGTTGAGAAGAAATGTCTGGCACCATATTAAGGAATTTGCACCAAGTTAGAGTTATTTCTAGCAGAAACAAGTGGGGTGGTTTCCTTTAAGGTGACAAGAGAGCTACCAATTGTATCATCAATGCATAATGGGTTGTTGAAATCACCCATGGCAAGCCATGGGTGGGTTTCTTGAGTAAAGTGAGGCAGATAGTCAAGAAGGAGGAGTCTGTTTGAAGCTTGATTAT
The DNA here is from genome assembly GCA_030765085.1 of Allium cepa. Classification (NCBI taxonomy): domain Eukaryota; kingdom Viridiplantae; phylum Streptophyta; class Magnoliopsida; order Asparagales; family Amaryllidaceae; genus Allium; species Allium cepa. Next base: position 163,167,100 of record CM060939.1, read on the forward strand.
CTGCATAAACTATTGGAATTCCTAGTGTAAATGAAATACACTTGTCCCACATTGCCAAATTTGCAAAGCCATTCCAATATATATATATATATATATATATATATATGGCTTTGCAATGAAGGTGTTAGGGCCTAGGGGCACCCAAATGTATGCTTCGTTGTGAGGAGGGAGATCATGCATCTCCACCACACACGCGTGCCGCCGCCGTCCGTCCGACCGGACCGGGTTCGAGTATGATCCTAATTTTACTGTAAAACTGGATCGGGTTTTTAAACAGTTCCAGGCTAATGAACAGACGCAACTGTTCATAAGCGGACGCGGGTTACTGAGGAGGTGCGACTTCTGAAGCGAGCGGGTGTGGCCCGACTGAGGAGGCGCAAACGATAAACAGCAACAGCAAAAGGCAGAAACGGGCGCGACCGTTCGAAGGGATACAAACCAACTATAAATAAGGAGGAAAACTGATCACTTTCCTCACAGAATTTCCACTCAAAATATCTCTTCTCTTCTGATAACTGCTATTCTTATACTCAAATCACAGAGTGATATACTCATTACAATTTCAAGCAGAATTCGTCTGTTGTATCTTGGGAGAATTTTGAACTAAAATTCTTAAGGAAATCATTACGATGAGCCTCAGACATTATCCAGTTAGAATTCTAGTCTGTTTGTATATTTATATACATTATTCTATATTCTATCCGTTATTCTGGTTATACAATTTATTCAAAATAGTATAACGCTGCTGTTATAACTTATTTACAACATTCATATTGTTATAATAATTAATACAGAATTCCAGTGTAGTGGAAATCTGAGTTATAAACTTGTGCGATGAGTTTATAATTAATTATTCTCTATTTTGGTATACTAGACGTACAACATCTTAAGAATTTTACTGTTTTCTTACTAAAACAGAGATGGCAACGGTAGAATTTTCAAAGAATACTACTCACAAAAGACTTGAACCGTTCAAGAGAGATGGTGATGATTTCTTGACATGGCAGAATCAGATGTTGTTTTATCTCACCACACTCGGTCTGCAAAAGTACCTCGAGGAGGAGGAACCGATTCCTGCACCAGGCAAGGAAGCAGAGGTGAATACGTGGAAGCATTCCGATTTTTTTATGCAGAAACTGTATTCTGAATCATCTCGACAAGGTGCTATACAAAGTATATCAGCCTTTAAAGACATCAAAAGCACTCTGGAATGCACTTACCACAAAGTACAAGACGCAGAATATCAGTCTTAAGAAATTCATTGTAGACAAATTCATGGACTACAAGATGGTTGACTCCAAACTAGTAATCGCTCAACTATATGAACTGCAAATCATCATTGATAAACTCGAAGCAGAAGGTCATAAGTTTGGAGAATCGTTTTTGGTTGAAGCCATAATGGGAAAACTGCCGCCGTCATGGAGAGATTACCGCAACTATCTAAAGCATAAGAAGAATGAAATCTCTTTACAGGATCTCATAGTCCGATTAAAAATTGAGGCAGACAACCATGCAGTTACAAAACCAAGCGAGGAGGCATTTGTGGCTGAAAGGTCAAAGACCAAAAACAAAAAGAAGAATTTCCAGAAGAAAAGGAAAGCTCAAGACAACAAACCAAAAGACAACAAACGAACCAAGAAGTTTAATGGTGAATGTTGGGTTTGTGGAAAGGTTGGACATGCCGCTAAAGATTGCAGACACAAGAAGGAACGCAATAAAGAGAAAAATATAGTGGATAACATGGAAATAGACGAGTCCAACTTCTCGACGGTGGTATCTGAATGCAATCTGGTTCAGAATCCTAACCAATGGTGGATAGATACAGGCGCTACTCGTCATGTTTGTTCTGACAAATCCATGTTTTCTACATATCAGAAATTCGATCACGAAGCAAAAATCTACATGGGTAATTCTGTAGTTTCCATGATCGAAGGCAGTGGCACAGTAATCCTCAAGTTTACTTTGGAAAAACTGATGAATGACGTGCTCCACGTTCCAGACATATGAAAGAATCTCATCTCTGGTGCAGTCCTATCAAAGAAGGGATTCAAGATGGTGTTCGAGTCAGACAAGATGGTTCTGTCCAAAGCTGGAATGTATATAGGAAGGGGATTTTTATGTGATGACCTATTTAAGGCAAATGTAGCCGTTGTCGGCAAAAAAAATACGTATTCCGATTATGCTATTAATAAATTGAAGTTTCTTATTTGCTTGAGCACAAAATTTTACTATGGCATGACAGATTGGGACACATAAATTTCCGCAAAATGAAAACATTATCAAACTTGGGATTAATTCCAAAATTTCAAGTAGATAAGAACTACAATTGTGAGACATGTGTAGAAATAAAAATGGTCAAACAACCATTTAAATCTGTTGACAGAAGCACCGAACCATTAGGTTTGGAACATACAGATTTATGTGATTTTAATCACTACCTACAAGAGGTGGGAAAAAGTATTTCATTACCTACAAGTTGCAAGTTAGCTTACATTTTCTATCGGAAAAACGCAAAGCACATTGCGTTTTCTATTTTTCAGAAAATAGGGACTAAATTTGCATATTTTTTTATTGAATTTATTTCCGGTTGCTTCAATTCACTTTCAAATAACAACAAATAAGATTTCACTTTTACTTTTTTGATGTTTTGCAAAAGAGTGTTTTTGGAATTCGTTGGGGTCAAAGAAGATTAATGGTGTAATGAGATGCCAAGAGATGTTAATAGAATGACATTCTTAATTTTTTTGTTTGAATCAGACAAACCTAAGGTTGCGTTTGTTTTAATTCAGGATTGCTGAATTTAGTTCTGAAGTTATAAAAATTCAGCATTCGAAATTTTGGGGTCGTTTGCCAAGATGCATATGTTTTGAATAACCTGGTCAATTCATATATTATTTTTAAGTGAAAAATTATCGTTGATTTTAAGCTTCTAAATATTTCTTCCTGGTTTGCATTCTCGAACCAGTGAAACATTTATATAAGTAATAGCATTGTAGGCTATTTATTCCATTATCTCTCCCATCTAAAAAGGTATTCGTCAGTCTGCTTCTGTGTAACGACCTAGAATTTTTGATATTTGAAATTGGAATATTTAATTGATTTTAAATACTTAAAATTTTAATTCTGACTTGAATTTCAAATATCACTAATTACTGGATTTAATAATTGGAAATTGGATAAAATATTGAATCTTGGTTTTTAAGCTTGTTAAAAATACTTCAAAGGCTTATAAAATTAATATTGATAGTACCGAAGATAAGGAAAGCATTAAAATTGAATTTGAAGGTGATTTGTTCAGTTTTAAAAATATATCGTTTAAATTGACATTTAAAATAACCTTCCGAGGCACGATCTCGGAATTCATCGAAACCAGTTCCATTGGATCCATAATAGCGTATTATTATTGAATTGCAATTTTCGTAATGGTTGGAGTTGTCGTATGATTGTACGGTAGGTAAACGCATTAAAATTTATATTGAAAATTCAATATAATAATTGGGTCCAAAAAGCTATCTTCTCCATACGATTGAATTAGGACTTGAAGCCTTTTCTATTTCGTTCGAAATAGGGGTATAGCATTATAAACGCCTAGCGGCACGCCTCGATAGGAGATCGAGATTTTAAGCTATGATTTCGGGACGATTTAAATTTAAATATAATATATATATATATATGTGTGTGTGTGTTTTGTTTGACTGGTCAAATTCTTCCCATCAACTTTTTCTTTCCATCAGTTTTTCAAAATCACTGTTGATAACATCCTGCACGCAAACGTCTCTTCTTGTCTCCCTCCTGGTACACGCTACCTTCATCTTTTCAGTCGTTAAATCATGTCTTGCCTCCTTCAATCGGCAGAAGGAAAAGTAAAGAAAAGCTATATATATAATGACGAATAAACCTTCCTCTCCTTCGCTTCATTTCAAAATCGAATTCCCAATAACCAAACGAGAATGAAATTCATTCGAAAATAAAGAAAAATGGCGAACGAAATAAAAATTGTGCGTTCATCCACAATTATAACCCCGAGATTCCTCATCCCTTTCTGAATTCGAATCGGCGGTAAGAGCAAATCGAAAAGATATAGCCGCAACGTACAGCAACACAAATTTGTATGCATCGAATGAAGTTGAGCAAGAAACCAAAGGGAATCGCAAGTTAATCGAACTTCGTGAGTTTGGGAGGGTCGACGTCTTCGTCTTTGACTAGGGGAGGTAGACATGCACGTGGGAGGCCACGGCAGCGTGGTCGAGATCGGCATCGTTGAGAGAGAGACTCACCAACTTCGTGTGGGGTCAGGCATCGAGTGCGGTTCTTATTTGGGTTCGGAGTAGGCGGGAGGGTGGTTCTATTTGGGAAGAGATGTTCTGGGTCGAGTGGGTTTTGGGTGAGAGTTAGGGGAAGCAGTGGAAGGGGTGCTGAACTAGGGCTCGTACGCGAGCAAATGGGGACTGTCGCGATGGTTTGAAGGTTTGTGTAAGGCGAGGTCGATGCCGAGATGTGTTAGCAGCGAGGTTCGAATTTATTTGTCCAGTTATTTCTGATTTAATAAATATATATATGTAGATGAAAGAAATTAAAATATATGGTTTAAACAGAAAAAAAATATAGATAGATAAGATTTTAATCTACGGTAAGGTAAAGTTTTGATTTTAAAAGTGAAAGAAGGAATTGTAAGATCAGATCTTTATTTTTATTTAAAATTTACAAAACTATATATTCACTTTTGAGAAAATATATGTACACATAGATTAGGAAAACAGAAAAGAAAAATGTAAACTAGGTTAGTTAATTATAATTTAGAATTATTTAATTAAATTTAATAAATGGTAATTTATTGTTGGATTATTTAAAATGTTAATAAAAATGTATAATGTTTTACAAGGTTTAAAATCGTGAAAACCAAGTCGAGATTGAAGTGGATTGCAAACAAAAATTAAAGGTGAGTTAATCTCACTCAAATTGGATATACTCGTTGATTTAAATAGTAAAAATTTAAATTATTGGTTGATTGACTGAATGTGATAATTATTATCGGTCTGGATGTGATATTATATATATGTGTGTGTGTTGGAGTGATTGATATTCCCGCATTATATAACGGATGAGACCATATGCGCCCCGCACAATAGCGGATGACCCTATATACCGCGATATCCCTTTCGAAGTGGGATTGGTATTTTTATATTGTGCTAATATCTGTGGATGCAGGAAAACAGGTTGGATGAATCCAACTGGATTCCTCAAAATTGTTGAATTTATTTTCATATTCAGTTATATGAAATGTTGAATAATCTGTGATATATTATGTTGGAAATTTAATTTATTTGATGTTAATATATTGCTGGATATATTGTGACATTTTAAAAATGTAAATATTGAATTTTTAAAAGGGGAGTAAAAATGGAAATTTTAAATTAAGAAATTTATAGTAAAGATGGATAAATTTAAAAGGGAAGAATTGGGAGAGTAAATAGTTTTATTTTTAAATCATATTTAATAAATTCTGGAATATGGAAAAGTATAGAGTCTTTGGATAAATGTGAATTAAAGGATTTTAAAAAGTAAGGACTTAAGCAATATTGAGTTTAAGTACAAAGGGTTTATTTAAAATTTTAAGTTTTAAATGGGTTGGAAAAAAATAAAAGGAGAATTTTGAAAAAGTGTATGAAATTGGTATTCCAGATTTAAATAAGGTTTTAAATCATAATAAAGGAGTAAAACTGGAATTAATGGATTTTGAAATAAATTTGGATAAATTGAGAAATAAAATTTTAAAGGGAGTTTAATTCAGAGAATCGATTTGAAAATCGATTTAGTGTTTTGGAAACTGTGATTTAAAGGGAAATAAGATTATAGAATTTATAAACTGGGTTTATAGATAAAGTGAATAAATATCAATGGACATTTGAGATTTTAAATTCACGGTGGGAATTTGTAAAGGGATGAGTAAATCGTTTTAAAAATAAAAGAGTAGTTTTATTTTTAAAAGTATGGAAAAGAAAATTTACGGGATTGGGACGTAAATTAAAGTTGAAATAAATCGAGAAGGATTTATAAATGATTAGATGGCTATATTGGAATCTGGAAAAGCCAAGTATAATTTCAAAGGAGATTTTTAAGTATAAATTAGAATTTTTAAAAGTGGTTTTGGAAGAATGTTTTAGAAAAATTATTATTTAGTTGTTTTAAAATTGTTAAAGTAAATATTTGTTTAAGTTAATTATAGTAGTAATTATTTTAAAAGGTTAAATTAGTATCTTGATGTAAAGGAAAACTATTAAATATATATACCTTATATAATAGTTTTATTTTAAAAGTAATTTTGGATAAAGTTTTACTTGGGAAATTATTATGGAATTTCATAACTATTATTTTGAATAAAGTGATTTAAGTAGTTTTATTTTAAATGTTTTAAGTGTATATTTTTGGATAAAGTGATTTAATTTATTTAAAATCCAAATTTAATAAGACTTGGTGCTTTTAAGTGGAAATAAAATAATGGGTTGAATGATTGTTTAAATTGATGGTTAAATAACCGACTATCAATATTGGCCAATGCGCTGATCGTTTCGAAGAGACCATCAACAGATTTGCTTCATTACAGCATGATAAGGGTTTCTCGCTTCTTGTTAGGTAGCGAACGAATGACTCTTCTTCCTACATGTCCCAGAGTGGTTGGTTGCAGTCGAGAGGCTGGCCGTAAAAGCAAATTCGAGGTACCACTGTAAGCTACGGCGAAGAGTGCCCGCTGTACGGATGGTTGAAAAGCCTACGGATCGTTACATTTGGTATCAGAGCTGAAGGTTAAGCGAGAACCTTGGCTCTGGTGGGGATTACTCATTAGAGATAGGGTTAGTAGCGCCTTAAAGTGAGTTTGAGTGTATTAATAGATATGAGCGCGTATTTGTTAGTGAATAAAAAATTGTTTTATATTGTGTTGATTAGTTTGTTGAGTGGCTTATGGATTCTGGTCAATACGAGTAATTAACATTATTGTTAGGGATTTCTAAACGCTCGAATAGAATAATTCGACATGGCGTTGTTTAAATAGGGTGAATGAAATAATTTTACCCAATTATTTTAATATATAAAAGAAAATAATTTTTCGTAAATTATTATAAGTATATGTGGTTGCTTGGTTGTTAGGAAATGAGAATATTAGACTATTATCATTGTTGTGTGGAAATTGAATAAGGAATTAATATGATAACCAAAAGTTAAGGAAATTAATTCATATAACAGAATGAAATTTGTAAATATGAGTTATAAATAGGATTTATAATTTGAAATAAAATTCCCTAGTAATATTCAAATATGGATGGAAAGGTTTTTGAAATTTGAAGATTTGGGGAATTTAATTTTGAGTTTGGGAATGATTTCCAAAGGTTTTTGGAGGAAAAAAATGGTGATATTATTTGAAAATATTTTTGAATTGGAAATGAAATCTGGTGAGATTTGGAATTAAAAATATTTGAAATGTTTTTGAAAAGAATGAAAACACTGAACTCACTTCGGTTGTTGGAAAATAATTTCGGTGATGACGACAACATCATCGATATTCATTTTCGAGTTTCCAAGGGAGGAATTGCTACCTAAATGTTGTGAATGTTGAAGTTTAGGTTGGTAAAACTTTTTTGATTTTGAATTGCAAAGGAATAATTGGATATACCAAAGGATTTTGGATGCAATTGATTTCAAAAATGATTTTTGAAATACTAAAGTGATTATTTAAAAACTCTGGAAAGTTTATTTAAAAATGTTTATAGAATATCAATAAGTTTGAAGACTTATAAGATTTGAATTAAAGTGAAAATCAACTTGAATCAAGTTAAATAAAAAGTGAATTTTAAGGAAAAAGTCTAAATAGGAAAAATGAAATGGACATTGAAATAAAATCTATTAAGTTGGAAATAATTTGTGAATGAACAAATTTTTTTAGTGTAACTAAATGGAAATTGAAACTGATCATTTAAATAATGTTTAAATTTGAATTACGTTAAAGTAAATGAATAAATAAACAAATTAAGTGAAATAAAATGGGAAGGAAAGGGGGAATAGAATATTGGTAAGTTTGAACTTATAAAATTTGAAAATTTAACTGAAAAGGGAATTAACTTGAACCAAGAGTGATTTGGAAATTTAGCCTAAGTTGTACTAAACAAAACAAAGGATTGAAAACAAAATTGGTAAGTAAACTAATTGATTTAACTGGATAAGCAACTGAATTGAAATTGAATATTAGAATGATATTTAATTTAAATTATGTAAGTAAAGTGAAATCGAAAAATTAGTTCGAATGGGCTAAATAAAATGAAGGTTTGGAAATAAAAATTGATTGAGATATGAATAAATGAGTTAATGGAACTAATTAAAAGAAATGGTTAATTAAGAATGGGACTGAGATAAGGAGAATAGAATTCAATATTAAATTTGATTCGGAAATAAATTATTAATTGGAAGGTAAATTGAAAACAAATGGAATTGAAAATATAAACTGAATAAAAATGGATATAAACTTCAGTGGTGGAGTGGGAAATAAATATAGGAAGTTGTATAAAATATTTATAATAAACTTAAGAAAACCGTGGGAGAAATTCTTAAGTAAAATTGGTATTGGGAAAATATATTGAGTAAGATTTTAAATGAAGATTAAACCGAAGGTTGTGGAATGGGATAATTGTGAATAAGTGAATGGAAACCAAATAAATGTGAATAAAAAAGAGAATTGATATAGCTAATAGTCAATTGAGATAAATACGTAGGATGTACGTATATTATTTTATTCGCATGGCGATTTGATCCAGATTCGAGCACTGAATTTCGAGATAGTTATATCGATCCGAGTTGGGACTTTTCACTCGATTTTCGTCGGTTAACCCTAGATATGGATTTTTGATTGATTTTGAAATTTCTCTATTATGGTATATAGCCATGCAAGGAGAACGACGGTTTTTGATCAAGAAACCAGATCAGAGTCCGCACTAGAGAGTCGGGTGGACGATACTAGTTCGGAATTGAAATTGTGTGATCGAGTGAGCGATCAGATTTAATATTGCGTACGGATGATATATGTACATCTTACGGGCTTAAGTAAAGCAAATATTGAAATTTTGAAAAGGAAATGAATAAAATGATTTTGAATTTCGTGATTGGATATTATTGCTAAGTAGGGTACAGGTAATTAAAAGCAATGATAAATTAATGTTTTTGATTTCAAAAGATAATTTTAAATTGCCCGACAAAGTTATGTATTTAAGTTACCGTATGAAATTTGAAGATTTTCTGATCTAGCCACTTGACTTTCGTTTTCTTTTTAAATTTAGGGCCCGTAGAGGCATTTTGCAGTTGTTCCGAGCTAGCTGCGCAAAGGAGACGCTGACGAAATTTTTCAAAAATTTAAGAAGTTAGAAAATTTTGTGGAAATTTTGATAATTTAAAATTTGGTATTAAATTATAATTTGAAGAGTTGAGTAGGTAATATTATTTGGAATAGATGAATGAATTTGGAAAGTTAGTAAGAATGATAGTGTGTCTTTAATAAAAAGATTGTTTTGAGAAGTTATTGAAACTGTATGGGTTTGGGAAAAAGGTAAATGGGTATGGGACCATTCTTCTCAACTAAATTTCGTAGCAATTTTGGAGAAGAAATTCTTATAAGGGGAGAGAAACGTAACGATCAAGAATTTTGAATATTTGAAATTGGAATATTTAATTAATTTTTAATATTTAAAAGGTTAATTGTGACTTGAATTTCAAATATAACTAATTATTGGATTTAATAATTGGAAATTGGATAAATTATTAAATCTTGGTTTTTAAGCTTGTTAAAAATACTTCAAAGGGTTATAAAATTAATATTGATAGTACTAAAGATAAGGAAAGCTTTAAAATTGAATTTAAAGGCGATTTGTTTAGTTTTAAAAATATATCGTTTAAGTTGACATTTAAAAATAGCCTTCCGAGGCACGGTCTCGATATTCGACGAAATTAGTTCCTTGGATCTTTAATAGTGTATTATTATCGGATTTCAAATTTCGCAATGGTTGGAGTTGTCGTGTGATCTTACGGTAGGTAAACGCGCTGATATTTATATCGAAAATTCAATATAATAATTGGGTCCAAAAAGCTATCTTTTCCATACGATCGAATTAGGACTTGAAACCTTTTCAAATTCGTTCGAAATAGGGATATAACATTATAAACGCCTAGAGGCACGCATTGATAGGAGATCAAGATTTTAAGCTACGATTTCAGGATGATTTAAATTTAAATATAATATATACATGTTTTGTTTGACTGATAAAATTCTTCCCATCAACTTTTTCTTGCCATCAGCTTTTTCAAAATCACTGTAGATAACATCCTACACACAAACGTCTCTTCTTGTCTCCCTCCTGGTACAGTCTACCTTCATCTTTTCAGTCGTTAAATCATGTCTTGCCTCCTTCAATCGGTAAAAGGAAAAATAAAGAAAAGTTACATATACATAATGATGAACAAACCTTCCACTCCTCCGCTTCATTTCAAAATCGAATTCCCAGAAACGAGAATGAAATTCGTTCGTAAATAAAGAAAAACGACGGATGAAATAAAACGCGTTCATCCACAATTCAAATCCCAAGATTCCTCATCCCTTTCTGAATTCGAATCGACAGTGAGATCAAATCGAAAAGGTATGGCCGCATCGTACGGCATCGCAAATTCGTATGCATCGAACGAAGTCGAGCAAGAAACCAGAGGGGATTGCGAGTTAATCGAACTTCGCGAGTATGGGAGGGTCGACGTCTTCGTCTTCGGCTGTAGGGAAAGTAGGCGCGCGCGTGGGAGGCCATGGCGGCATGGTCGAGATAAGCATCGTTGAGAGAGGGGCTCGGTGATTTTGTGTGGGGTCAGGCATCAAGTGCGGTTCTTAGTTGGGTTCGAAGTAGGAAGGAGGACGGTTCGATTTGGGAAGAGATGTTTTGGGTCGATGGGTTTTAGGTGAGAGTTTGGGGAAGCGATGGAAGGGGTGGCGAACTAGGGCTTGTACGTGAGCAAATGGGGGCTGTCGCGATGATTTGAAGGTTTGTGCAAGGCGAGGATCGATGTCGAGATATGTTAGCAGTGAGGTTCGAATTTATTTTTTCAGTTATTTCTGATTTAAGAAATATATATATGTAGACGAAAGAAATTAAATATATGGTTTAAACAGAAAGAAATATAGATAGATAAGATTTTAATCTACAGTAAGGCAAAGTTTTGATTTTAAAAGTGAAAGAAGGAATTGTAAGATCGGATCTTTATTTTTATTTAAATTTTACAAAACTGTATATTCACTTTTGAGAAAATATATGTATGCATAGATTAGGAAAACAGAAAAGAAAAATGTAAACTAGGTTAGTTAATTATCATTTAAAATTAGTTAATTAAATTTAATAAATGGTAATTTATTGTTGGATTATTTAAAATGTTGATAAAATGTATAATGTTTTACAAGGTCTAAAATCATGAAAATCAAGTCGAGATTGATGTGGATTGCAAACAAAAATTAAAGGTGACTCACTCAAATTGGATTTACTGGTTAATTTAAATAGTAAAAATTTAAATTATTGGTTGATTGACTGAATGTGATAATTATTATCAGCCTGGATGTGATATTATATATAGTAGTGTACATATATATGTTGGAGTGCTTGATATTCCCGCATTATATAGCGGATGAGACGCTATGCGCCCCGCATAATAGCGGATAACCATATATACCACGATATCTCCCTCGAAGCGGGATTGATATTTTTATATTATGCTAACATCTGTGGATGTAGGAAAACAGGTTGGAAGGATCCAACTGTATTCCTCAAAATTGTTGAATTTATTTTCATATTCAGTTATATGAAATGTTGAATAATCCGTGATATATTATGTTGAAAAGTTAATTTATTTGATGTTAGTATATTGTTGGATATATTCTGACATTTTAAAAATGTAAATATTGAAATTTTAAAAGGGGAATAAAAAGGAAAAATTTAAAGTAAGAAATTTATAGTAAAGATGGATAAATTTAAAAGGAAAGAATTGAGAGAGTAAATAGTTTTATTTTTAAATACTATTAAATAAATTCCAGAATATGGAAAATTATAGAGTCTTTGGATAAATGTGAATTAAAGGATTTTAAAAAGTAAGGACTTAAGCAATATTGATTTTAAGTACAAAGGGTTTATTTAAAAATTTAAGTTTTAAATGGGTTGGGAAAAATAAAAGGAGAATTTTGAAAAAGAGTATGAAATTGGTATTCCAGATTTAAATAAGGTTTTAAATCATAATAAAGGAGTAAAACTGGAATTAATGGATTTTGGAATAAATTTGGATAAATTGAGAAATAAATTTTTAAAGGGAATTTAATTTAGAGAATCGATTTGAAAATCGATTAAGTGTTTTGGAAACTGTGATTTAAAGGGAAATAATATTATGAAATTTATGAACTAGGTTTATAGATAAAGTGAATAAATATCAGTGGATATTTGAGATTTTAAATTCATGGTGGGAATTTATAAAGGGACGAGTAAATCATTTTAAAAATAAAAGAGTAGTTTTATTTTTAAAAGTATGGGAAAGAAAATTTATGGGATTGGGACGTAAATTAAAGTGGAAATAAATCGAGAAGGATTTAAAAATGATTAGATGGGCTATATTGGAATGAAAAGTGTATTTTCTGGAAAAGCCAAGTATAATTTCAAAGGATATTTTTAAGTATAGATTAGAAGTTTTAAACGTGGTTTTGGAAGAATGTTTTAGAAAAATTATTATTTAGTTGTTTTAAAATTGTTAAGGTAAATATTTATTTAAGTTAATTATAGTAGTAATTATTTTTAAAGGTTAAATTAGTATCTTGATGTAAAGGATAACTATTAAATATTTATACCTTGTATATAATAGTTTTATTTTAAAAGTAGTTTTGGCTAAAGTTTTACTTGGGAAATTATTATAGAATTTCATAACTATTATTTTGAATAAAGTGATTTAAGTAGTTTTATTTTAAATGTTTTAAGTGTATATTTTTGGATAAAGTGATTTAATTTATTTAAAATCCAAATTTAATAAGATTTGGTGCTTTTCAGTGGAAATAAAATAATGGGTTGAATGATTGTTTAAATTGATAGTTAAATAACCGACTATCAATATTGGCTAATGCACTGATCGTTTCGAAGAGACCGGGATCAGATTTAATTATCTGAAAACCACTTCAATCCGGTTTGAATGCAGCGAATGGAAACCGTGAAGATGATGACGACGGTGATTCGGTTTGTCCAGACCCAGGGCAACTTGTATAGATGAATGCTATAAGACCATCGTCATTGGAGGACGGTGAGCATTCTAAGTAAATGAAATTTTTTAAAAGATAACGCTTAGCCTCAAGCCTCATCAACGGGGAATGGCTAAAACATGGAAGGTGTAGCAAGAATAAGTGGGTAGCACCTAATTAGGGTAAGGTCATCCCTGTTTAGAGTCCCTTTTTGATCTCGGCTGTGTGGGCGGTTGTTGATCCCAACTGCGGGGTGATCTTATTGGGACTATCCAATAAGGGGTAGCTCCGGTCTTGTGTTGCAGGGGATTGGGAGTGGTCCTCGGTGCTCTGATCTAGGCCAGGTACTGTAACGGGCGGTATCCCAGTAGCCCTGTCATTGTATGGAATCCATTATCCAATAAGCGTCCGTACGATTTTGATTGTGCCCAACTATTGCTGAAACGTGAGATGTAAGCATTTCAGCTAGATTCTATTTTACTTTCTATAAACACTATTATAATATTAGACCGATTTGATAAAAATGTTTTGCTAATCGTAAGGTAAAAATTCGGCATGTTCATTTGTGGCGTGTCTTACGAGATACCTTTGATTTTCAAAGGATTTGAAAAACTTTAATAATTCAATTGAGTGTGTTTTCTCATGCTGGTTTTCCAGACCGACGAGGGTGTTATTTTATTGTAATGCTCGGGTCAGACCGAGTATTACAGATGCAGGATAGGATGCTATGGAGCTCAAAAGATGAGTTGGATGACGGAGACGTATATCATGTATCTGACTTATATTCCATTGTGTATGGTACGCTGTATATTCAGCTTTGTGATGACAAGTTATTATAACTGTTCGGCATTGTGCTATTGTTGGATTGTGTACTCTGATGATTGTAAGTATTAAACTGTTACAGATTCTTTTGTATAAAAATTTGTTGTTATCTATTATATGTTATTCTGCTGCGATTGGGAGATTCTGACGTTGTTTTCTATTTCTTCTTCTACCACTTTCTTCTTTGACCCTAGTGGTTCGTATTTCCGTCCAATTTGAGTTGAACTGATGGAGAATATTGTCGACTCAAAAGGGTATGGAACTGCGGGTCGTTACATTCTGCAAACCAACTGAACTCATACTTTAAGGTACATTTTTACAGCTGTATTTTTTTTAATGTATGTTAGTATGCTGGTGGAAGATAGGTAAGGATATTATGTAAGCTTCATGATGTGATGTTTTTTGTAATTGTTGTATGCTATACCATGTGACAGACAACCCGACCAATATAAGTATTTTATACGTACGCACACACTGAAAGATATCTTTTTATTTGTTGGAAGCTTGACTTTCTGCAACTATAGCACAATGTGAAGAAGGTTATCTGTAAGCATAAAAATGCAAAGAGAAACTTGTTCATAGGTTTTTAATAAGAAATTAAAAGTGAAATAGTTGTTTATGGAAATTCGAATACAGATGCTAAAATGAGTTGAGCTGTCAGGTGTATTTATAGGCTCACCACAACATATAAACTGATGTGAAAGGTATCTTTTTATTTGTTGTAAACAACCACTATTTGTGTAAAGTATTTTGTGCTGTACATATAAACTGATGTGAATGGTATCTTTTTATTTGCTTAATTCAACGATACCATTCAAAGACACCATTGATGTGCTTTTTGTTGTAATTGTTGTATGTTACACTACTGTCTAATTAGTGCTTTTTGTATCCAACAGCTATTGGTGACAACTTTTTTTTGACCGTTTACAGCACACAAATAATTTAATAACAGCGAATATAAGTACACATAGTATGTTACAACCAACGTGTAATATATTAAAAAAAAAACTGGACAATAGTTAGTTTCGTATCAATTTTTTTCTGTAATATTGTTGTATATATTTTTTTATAGCTATATCGTCGACGAATAAAAACGAGAATTTTTTTTGATATAACAAAAACTATTTTCGTTAGTGTTAGTAAACAGTTATGGCGTCAAGGAGAAAAATGAAGACAAGGATTTGTAACAACGATGAAGATAGTGAGAGTAGCAACGACAGGCTGTTTTCACAAATGATCCAGAAATGGAAAAAGACTTCCTTGAATTGTATTTTAGGGAAGTTGAGTACCAAGATTATAAAGGAATGTCTCTTACGAAAGTTTCCCAGATAAGGTTAGAGACAGAATTTAACGAAAAATGGAATGTGAATTTTGCCCATAAAATTTTAAAAATCGTTACGACTATCTGCAAAGAGATTACGATGCATGGGTAAAAATTATTGGACTATCTGGACTTGGCTTTTGTGTTGCCACCAACTTTGTACACTTGCCACCTGAAAAGTGGAAGGACGTTATTCAAGCAAATTAATCAATTCGACAAGCATTTTATTGTTCGTATATTACGACGATATATTTTTATTGCAAATGTTTACCTTTAGCAGCAAAATCTAAGAGCATCGAAGTTTCGAAATGGTTCTCTTAAACATCCCGATCTAATGAAAGACGTGTTTGAAAAAAAGCTAGCAAAAGGATCAATTGCTTGGTCGTCTTCATCATCAGTCTCACGTCCTACCAATGGTAATGAAGATGATGCTGACCATGTTGCAACGGAAGAGGATGCAAATGTAGATACTACTGACTTGAACAGTAATATGAATGACGACTACTTTGATGGTATAAGAGTTACCGAAGATATGGATAATACCCCATATGACGAAGACAACAATCGCACTCGACCTTCAAAAGCAATGCCCCGTCGATCGAATTAAAAACATCAAAAAACTCAAATGGCGAAACATTATAAAATCAAATACAAGGATTACTTGGCATCATGAAGCAACAAATTGATGAAGAGAAGGCTAGCAAAAGACCTTTGTACGTGGATATTATGAGTAAAAGACCTTTGTGCGTGGATATTATGGTTTCCCTAAGAGAGATGTAAAGTTTGGGTCTTTTATCACAAGACGAATATAGACAAGCAAAAGTATTGTTTTTGACAAGCCTGAACTAAAGATTGCTTTCATGAATGAACCTACTTTTGACGAGAAAGTAGAATTTTTGAATTATGTTCTATATCAGTAGTTGTCTAGTGTTTGTTCTCATAATGTATGATGACTGAATAAATTGTTGTACCGTCCATCCGAATAATTTGCACATTTTGTTTAAATTTACAATTTGTAGTTATTACATTTAGGCCTAATACTGATAAATTGTTTAAATATTACAGAATGACATCGAAATTTTGGATATTCATTGGTTCACACCTACTGCTAATATTAATTAAACACAGAAATTATAGGGCAATGCGGCAAAAAGTGTTGACTTCTTCTCTTTCTGAAAAACAGTACATGAAGGAGTTGTTGGAGGGTTCTTCCATTGTCATATACAATGAATTTCGAATGGATAAGCAATCTTTTAAAAACCTTTGTCTTTACTTTCGGCAGAAGAATTGGCTTTTTAATATCAAACATATAGACGTCGAAGAAAAAATGGCAATGTTTCTATCTACTGTAAGTCATAATAACCGAAATAGTATAATAAAGTACAGATTTCAATACTCTGGACCAACGGTTCATAAATACTTTCATGAGGTATTGAACGCGATGATGAATTTTGCTCAAGAAATGATTGTTCCTCCAGATTTTACCAATCCTACTGAAAATATTCGATCTCATATTGACCTACGAGAATGAGCTTTCATAGGTGCGGTTGGAGCATTAGATGGCACATTAATAGATGCAAACATTCCAATAGATGAGCAAGTACCATTTAGAGGACAAGGTCAAGGAAATTGTTATCAAAATGTAATGGCGGTTTGCGACTTTGGCATGAAATTTATATATGTGATGACTGGGTGTGAAGGAATAGCGCATGACTCAAAGGTTTTAAATGAAACATTGCGTGATTCTGTAAATAATTTTTCTATACCACCTCCAAGTAAGTACTTTACAATTTAAATAACATCTTGATTGAATACTATTATTAACTTCGCAATTATGCTGCTGTAGGTATGTATTACCTTTGTGATGCAACATATATTAACAATAGAGACATCTTATCTGCATATCGCAACACCACTTATTGGTTAAGAACCTATAGAGGTAGTAATGCTACAAATAGGAAGGAAAAAATTAACCATGCTCATGCAAAATTAAGAAATGTTATTGAGAGAAGCTTTAGTGTGTTAAAAAAGAGGTTTTCCATTCTAAATAAAATGCCTCCGTACAAGTTTTCTGTACAGTGAGACATAGTTATTACTTGTATGGCAATACATAATTTTTTAGGTTGTGCGTCGTCCATGATGAGTTATTTGGGCAAGCCTAACAAGGTGAGGAAGATGAGATCGATAGTAATGAAATGCATTACACCATGGATGAATCAGAACCGCCATCAGTTCCAGCAAGCCAGGTGATATATTTTCTACTGAATCACAAATGTTCATGAATAATATGCGTGATCAAATTGTCAATTGTCTGTAATTAATAGATAATGAAAATAAATAAACAGTTCATAGTCATGTATGATTTTTTTGGGTCTATGATGGATGTATTTCTATTTTCTTTCCATTAATAGTATAATAAGTATTGAATTTGAGTTGAGAAGAATTTTTTTTACTTCCTGCAGTCTTAATAATGTAACAAAAACAGAAACAAACGGCAATAAGCATCAAACATCAAAAAAACAAGCGAAGCCTAAACACAATTTTTCATAACAAAACCAAATGGAAACGTTAAAACTTACATACAATAATAATGTTGATGATTGGTGGAATTGAGGTTTTCGGTTGCATCGAACCCTAAATCCCACCCGTCAACAAAATTGCAGCCTAACCCACAGCCTGTTGTATTGCTGAATGGGCTTGTGTCCATATTATTTTTCCAGTTTCTATATAGGATGGTGATATAATGGCATATTTTGATAGGCAAATTCTATTGCAACCCACTAAATCGATTAGTAGCCCCCCTTAATTATATTAAAATGAAGAAGACAAAAATACCCTTTATCAACTACGTACATTCTTCTTCTCCTTCTCTCAGTCATCTTCCTCAGTGCAAACCAGTTAAGTCAAAAACCCTAATTAACAAATCAATAAAAAAATTACTCATATTTCAGTACTACCGAATGGAGAATGAAGAAGATAATCAATCGTTATCGCAATCACAGCAGGTAATTGGGGTTTTGGGGTTTTTTTTGAAAAGTTAGCAAATTCTTTTGAAAGCAAAGCGTAAATAGTCGAGTTTGTGGAATGTAACAAATTCACGTTGAGCCTTTACTAGGATCCTCATATAACCACGTAGATAATAAACGTGGTTTATCTGACTACCACGTTGAAGGTCAACGTGGTTTATTCAGTACCCACGCATATCATAACGTGGATAGTTGTGTTACCACGTGCTCTATTGCATGGTAGTTTAATTTTTTTTTCCCGTGCTTTGCCTTTTTCATCGTTCGACACTTGGTTTATGAAGATTATACCATATTCCAGTGATGAACAAATAAGCGAAGAAATAGTGGTTGATTATTCTAACGAGTTTACGACTTATGATGTAAGTTTAATTTGCATTTCTTTCGAATAAATCTATTTTACCTACATTTTATTTAACATTGTTAATGCAGATATTTCCTTCTTGACAAAAGTTGATTGATTGGGTTCGTAATACTGGAAAACGACTTGGTTTCGTTATCATAATATTGAAATCGGATACTGGTGCTTCAAGCAAAAAATCAAGAGTTATGTTTGCTTGTGAACGAAGCGGTGTGTATAAGAAGCGAAAAGAGATAAGCTCGAAGAACCTCCGAATGACTGGTACAAAAAAATGCAATTGTCCGTTTAGACTTAAAGGTGAGAAACTCCCTACTTTAGATGATTGAAGATTGCATGTTGTGAATGGTGTTCACAATCATTCAGAGTTAAAAAATGAGGAAGGTCATTCATATATTGGTCGACTAAATGAAGATGAGACCAAATTAGTTGTTGAGATGCACAGAAACATGGTAAAAGCAAAAGAAATTTTACACACCATTAAATGAAATGATCCTACAAATCGTACCACCATCAAAACAATTTATAATGTTATACGAGCACAAAATTCTATTGAGCGGGCAGGGCGTTCGCAAGTTCAATATTTGCTTAGTAAATTGAAAGAGTTTCATTACTTTGAATGGCACCGTAAGACATTAGATGGAACAGATATTATTCAAGATATATTTTGGGCGCATCCTACCAGTTTGGATTTTTTACGTACATTTCCTCAAGTTATCATACTAGACTGCACGTATAAAACCAATAGGTATAGAATGCATTTGCTGGAGATTGTTGGTGTTACTTGTACAGATCTTACATTTTGTATTGCGATTGCGTATTTAGTTTCTGAAACCGAGGAAAATTATACATGGGCCTTAGAATGGTTGAAATCTATTTTGACTGATTGTGAAGTGGAATTGCCATCAGTCTTCATTTCTGATAGGGAAACAACACTAGTTAATGCTATCGGTGTTGTTTTCTCAAATTCTACACATATGTTATGCCCATGGCACATTAAAAACAATGTTCTAACTTTTATGCAAAAAAGAGTGAAAGGAATGGAGCTTGAGGAGAAGAAGTCATTTTTATTTGATTGGAATGAACTTGTGTGTTCAAAAAATTTAAGCGCTTACAATGAGAATCTACAAGTATTGCATGAAAAGTATGAGAATCATACTTCACTGTTGAAGTATATTCACGAGACATGGTTGGATACATACAAAGACCGATTTGTTCAAGCGTGGACAGATGACTACAAGCATTTTGGAAATTATACTTCCAAACGGTATTTTTTTAATAATCATGTTAATATTTATTAAACAAAGTAATTGTTGTTATATAACTCGTATGCATGTGTCATATGCAGGGCCGAGTCCGCGCATTCAAAGTTAAAAAAACATTTAGCCAGTTGTCAATGTAATTTCGAACAAGCTTGGACTAAGATGCATTCACTCTTGGAACTCTCGTTTACTGAACTTAAAGCATCATTTGAGAAAAGTTTAACAAAAGTAAAACACATATTTCACATACGGGAATTCAGAAATTTACGAGACTTCGTTTCTATCAAGGCACTTGATTTGATACATTCAGAAATACAGAGAATACAAGATGTTGGCGAGGAAGAATTGTTATGCGGATGTGTCGTTCGTAGAACACATGGATTGCCTTGTGCTCACGAGTTAGCACGTCTTGGACCTGGTACCGCAGTATCGCTTGACATGATTGATGTTCATTGGACAAGACTTCATCTAGTAGAAATAAGTGGATAGAAAGATGTGGGGATAGTAGAAAAAATGGAACTGCTATTAAACGATGTGAAAAAGATGGAAACTCCTTACCAAATGCAAATTTATAAGAAGATGTTGGAAGTTGTTGAACCACGCACGTCCTCTCTCGCATCTCCAAAAAGCAAAATAAAGACATGTGGAAGAGAGAGTAAAAAATGTGCTAATACTTCAACTAAAAGGATGCCTTCGGCATTTGAGCTTGTCGAAAGTGTTTATTCTCAAAGTTCGTGTACTTCAAAAAAGGCTCGTATCGATAAACTTCCTGTTCGTAAGCCGAAAAAGGTATGTATAATACATTTTATTTGAACACGCATTTGAATATAAGTTATGTACTTAGTTACGATAACATGTTTTTCAGTTGGAAGAACTAAGTGAAGGCATGAGAACTTATATCCATCAAATACCATTGGAGTTGAAGGCTTTTGTCACTGATATTATAGATGTTAGATCGGACGATAACTGTGGGTATCGATGTGTGGCTGCTTTGCTTGGTTTGGGGGAATCAAGTTGGAGCCAAATAAGAAGAGAGTTATATGAAGAATTATATGAAAATCAGAGTTTGTACGATCATGTTTTCATAGAGATTGGTAGAAGTACAAATCTTCTCAAAAGCCTTAAGCATGAAGATGAAGGGTTTGCGCCGGTGGAAAAGTGGATGTCTATGCCCGATGTTGGTTATATTATTGCAATTAGGTATAACGTTGTAGTATTCACCATTAGCGATAGACTTGTCTTGACAATACCTCCATTGAAAGGAAAAGTCCCACAACCAATACAGCGTATGGAAATTGCAATAGCTTTCGTTAACCAAGATCATTTTGTTCAGGTAATCAACTTATAGATTAATAAAATTCAAAATAATTTCATTTCTTTTCATACGTCCTGGCTCATGACTCATGTTTTATAGGTAAAACTAGAGCCCAAACACCCGGTTCCTCCCATTTATTCAAAATGGTACACAGCTCGTGATACGGATGCCAGTAAATGGGAGTATATTTACAACGATAGAAGACAAGCTTGGGATGAAAGAAATGCGTTTGCAAATTGGAAATGAAGTGAATGTACTTTGTTTGAACATTAAGTGACTGTAGTTTGTACTATTATTGCAAAACGTTTTCTGAAAATTTTGTGAATATACTATGTTTGGAAAGTTATTGAATGTTAGCGAATGTGCTTTGTTTGGAATGTACTTTGTTTGGAAAGTTAGCGAATGTTTGGTTGGTATTTTTTTTGACTTTCTGTTTCAATAACGTATTAAACAAACGTGGTTCCAAGAAAAACAACGTAAAAAAAACGAGGAGAGGAAGAAAACCACGCGCCATTTGAACGTGGCTGCTGAATAATCCCCCAAGTGCTTGTTCAAGGTTTGTATACAAATCACGTCTTGTCAGTGCGTGATGAAAACCAGAAACGCAAAAAAAAGTACTTCAAAATAAATCGTCGTGGTTTGTTAACAAACAACGTGATGACCAAAAGAGGTTTGAGTTGTATCCACGTCAGTTCTCAACGTGGTTCCTGAAATCACCACGTAGATATGTTGTGTTGTTCCTTTGCTAACCACGTCTTGTCAGTGCGAGATT
The DNA here is from genome assembly GCA_030765085.1 of Allium cepa. NCBI lineage: Eukaryota > Viridiplantae > Streptophyta > Magnoliopsida > Asparagales > Amaryllidaceae > Allium > Allium cepa. The sequence goes on from CM060939.1 coordinate 163,189,255, forward strand.
AGAAACAGAAACTAAAAAAAATACTTCAACTTAACTGTGCGTGGTTTTGCAATAAACCAAGAGAGCGATAAACGTGGTTTGGGTTGTAGCCACGTGGAGAATACACGATGTTGTTTGCTACCCCACGTTAGCCTTGTGCGTGGTTTTTTTTCAAACCACGTCTTGTCAGTGCGTTATAGTAACAGAAACCCAAAAAAAAATTTTGATCCAGTATACAACACCTTATAACAATTTAAACAACAACAGATGCACATCATGAATATACCATAACCATTAACATTCGAATACACAGCGTAAATTAAGTCCAAACACTAGCAAAATATACCATTAGCAGTCGAATTATCCGCACATATCACAACCTTTAAACTACAAAATAAGATAACATATTCATTTCAGCACATAGACCAACCAAAACACAAAACAATCTAAACTTGGGCACTAAACTTGATGTCGGATGTAGCATGCAACAACAGCTCGGACACTATCAAGTTGAGGGTTAGTTTCATTCAAAAGACCACGCACATCATGAAGAGTCTAAAAAAAAAGTTAAATGAAGCATATTATAAACTGAAATTATATAGTGAAGCAAACTGAAACATACCGAGTACAGTTGGTTATAGGTAGGCTGGAAATGTGAAGCTCCAACCCTTACATCAGCAGGTAAGTGTACAGGATTATGAACCCGTAAGACACTATGCTCCCTATACCACTCCGTATAATCATCAGTGAAACTCAACATAGACTAAGTGAGTGGTATTGATCTACGTCCTTCTGCAATCACATGGTTATACCAATTGTCCCATATACTTTCCAAAAATTGATAACGCACCCTAGTGTATGTAGTCGAAGTTGAACCTCGACGTGCAGTTGTTGCTACGGGAGGAATAGGAGCCGTGGGAATGTTCTGAACTCTACCAAACTGTCTAAGTACTCTATCAGGATGATATGGCTCCACAACATTTAGGCAGAGAATGCAACCACTATACCAAGATATAGCATGAAATGGATGATAGTGTCGTGCACAGACGTAAGGATAAAAAATAACCTATTCAAATATGTAACAAATCAAAATTAGTTTTAGTAAATAAACTGTTACTCATGACATGCATCTAATCATAACTACTGTTATTATAAAAGTACTGAATCATAACTACTGTTATTATAAAAGTACTGAATGAAGATAATAACCTGTTCAATTTGAATAGTATCAAGGAATATACGAAGATCGATTACTGATGCACCGCAATCTGTAGATGGATTCCATCGAGCAGCACGTACGGGGTAAACTCTCGTAGTACAGATTGGTGGAAGGATGAAAGCATGGAAAGTGCTCAAATATCCATGACTCAAGTAAACAAAGAAATCCTGCAATCTGTTTCACACCCATACGAGTCGCTAATCCAAGCTGCCTGTAGAGAAAAGAAAGTGTTGCTGAACCCCAAGAGCAAGTGTTGACAACGTCCAAATTTTTAAGTGGATCCAGTAGCGATATGTGCACATGAGACTTGCTTTTGTCAGCAAATAGTGTGTTGCCAACCAAAAATAAAAGATAAGCACGAGCGGCACGCCTAATTGCCCGATCAGTCCACTCATCGCTCACATCTTCAAATATACCATATAACGTAGACAAACTTAGTTTATATCCAACCCTCTCATTCATTTCCAACCTAGCTTGTGCTTTAGAAAGACCAAGGTACTTAGAAACAATACTAACCGCTTGTTCCATTTCATATGAATTACTCTGTATAGGTTTACCTTCGACTGGTATGTGTAATAAAGAAGCTACGTCGTCAAAAGTAATAGTCATCTCACCGAATGGTAAATGGAAGGTATTAGTCTCAGGATACCATCGTTCTACGAAAGCTGATATCAGATTCCTGTTAACACTCTTATAGCAAGTGCTAACAATAGAAGATAAGCCAGACAAGTCAATGATGGCTTTGAATCTAGTAGCATTATCCGGAATTCTCCACTCCGATACCTTTTGTGCATGGTTGACACAGGTGAGCAGTGGTCGTTCCTACACAAATAAAATTTATATTTAATAAACGAAGTAATAAATTGATCGTTTAAAATAATAGTCACATACCTGCCCAGTCCATATCAAATAAGCAACATGAGTATCAAACTCTCTAATCACATCAGTGCTTTTAGGACCACCTTTCTCGTTTACAGCTTCTTCATCTTCAGCTTCTACCTCATCATCTTGACCTGTCTCTGTCTCGGCCCCTGTGTCATCTTCATCTTCATCTTCATCTTCTCCCGATGAATCCGAACCATCTCCATGTTCCTCATCTCCAACATCTTCTTCTTCTTGCTTCTCTTCACCTTCCCTTGTATCAATCTCATACTCGGTTGTGTCACCCTCATCCCTATTATCGTTCTTGTCTGCACTTGTACCTTCGGCTCCTTTCTCAGTTCTTCGTTTTCTTTCGGAAGCCGTCATCGGTACTCGACCCATCTGTAAATAAGCACGTAAAAAAAAAAAAATACTCGTCGTGAAGTAAAATGCCAAGAAGCGAATGGTAAATGCCAAATCTCAATTTTTTTTTACAGCTCCAGGCTACCACGCACTGAGAACACGTGAAAAATATAAAAACAACGCAGGAAATGAGCGTGGAAAAAATATAAACCAAGCAGGGCGAATACATGGAAAAAATAATAACCACGCCTACAACCAACGTGGTCACTAATTTATCTACGCATTTCTTCTGCGTGGTAACCTGAGCTCATCACTTCTATTTCAGTTCACCTCGCATAGAGATTGCGTGGTATGCTTTATTTCCACGTAGGGAACTTGCATGGAAACAATTTTTTCCACCCAGTTTCCCTGCGTGGTATGTAATTTTTCCAAAAAAATACTTGTTTTGCTGAAACCACTTAGATGCTCGATTTTGAAATCACGAGCAAATCGAGCATCGATGAAGGTTACTGTTCGATCGATTTTGAAATCAATGCATTACAATCACTAGCAAATTGATTAAAGAGGCAGAAATACTTACGTCGATGGAGGTTCGATCTGCAGTTGGAGATGTGCCGCTGAAGTGGAAGATGCGCTGCTGGAGTTGATCACTGGAAGAGGATGCCGTGCCTTCGATCTGAAGTGGAAGATGCGGGAGGAAGATTTGCCGCTGGAGTTGCAAATTTACTAAGTAATTTGACGTGGGAGGATGCACGTATCTGAATGAAAGGACAGATTTGAAAAGTGCGGAGGGCTCCTAAGTAATTTTGTGGGTATACAGAAATTTGCCATTTTGGTATGGTAGGTCTAAATCTGGATTTCTAGGTGTTTCAACCTGACGCTGCGGCTGCTTTATCCTCTCTGGTAAATTCTTCTTCTACAGTTCCTCTTTTCGGTTGTTATCATTTTTTCTTTTGCTTTCCAGTTTCGAAATAGAATTCTGTGATTTGGTGAAGACAATCTTACAATCAGTTTCTATGAGCCTCCGTCTTTTATGCAATTAATATTTTTATTGTTGTGAATTCTAAGTTTATTTCTTTCAATATGTGATGAACCGTAGCTGTATTAGCAATGTAAGCGCAGTCTCTTTCTTTTGATTTGGTTTTGTATTTATCCGAGATGCAGTTGATTTCAATTCCAAGCGAAAGCGCTTAATTTGAGGTGTAACCAAATTTAGCTCTAGCAAGCTTCCATAAATAGGCTGAATATTTACAATTGAATAAAGTTGCTCCATATTTCCTCTTCTGTAAAAAATGGAACACAAGTTAACTGTTCCCCAATTTTCCATTCTTTGCGTAGTTGGCAATTTCTTGCAAATAGATCAAAGTTGATTTTAGGTATTGCTTAGAATGTAAGGTATTGGGTAGAGCTTGATTGTTCACAGCGAGGCTTGCATATGTCTCTTTTAGTCAGCTGCCAAGCTTAGTTTTTTTATTTGTTTTTTATTATTTTAAAAATGAAGCAGACAATATGACTTTAATTATTACTTATATCTACAAACCTGTAGTTATTTATTCATTGTGTAATCAATATGATTTTGATTCTATAGGTTCTTATCAATGATTTGCATATTTTTATTTGCTTATTTGAATAAACAACATTCAATTTAATGTTAATTCCTTGAATTATATATGCTTTGAACAAATAAGCATTTTAGAACACGGTAACACCATTTTGTTCATTTGATACAAGGTCTTTGAAATTTTGATTTCTTCTGAAGTCATCATAATTTTATTAAATAAAATGGTGCATCTATTTTGAAAACATATCTTTATATTATTTTCGAATTATAATTCTGTTAACCAATAAAGAACCGATGACAATGGAAAAAGAAGAAGATGAAAGTGGTAAGCTGTTGGATAAAAAAGGTTTTGAGTTCGATCTTTTGAAAATATTGAAATAAATAAGCGAATGAATTTAAACCTCTACATTGCAAAATATTTTACATCCAATTGTGAAGTTTGAATAAAAAGAGAAGTTGGTATAATTATGGTGGCAATTTACATATTGAATTTTTAAGACAGCTTTTGTAACTAAACACTAAATTGATTTAAGGACGCATTGACACGATAAAGGTAATTGCTAGGAAATTAGAAGAAAATTTTAAAATCAGAAAAATGTATATATCTAAATTTTGTTCAATAGCTAACTGACTTTACACAATGATATGAGCATAACACATCGCAAAGCTTTGGAAAGCTATGCACTTTTGAATATTAGATGGTTAATAACAAACATTTTTAGACAACTGAAAAAAACCCTATCGTTAGTTTTTGGGTTAGCACACACCTTGGTACTCTGTTGTTTTGACTTGAGTGCTTATTATTATGGATTCTAGAATTTTTGTTTCTATGTTTTTTTTGGTGTGGTTATGCTCTTTCTATATAATTTTCATGTATTCGATTTCCATACTTAACTTCACATGATTAAATCGATACATTTTGCTGAGTGTTTATACTTTAAGTCTAACTTGCCATTCTGGTGTTTATTTAGGCCATGGAGCTATCGCAGTTATGTGATCACAACATGGGTATCAAAATGCCTAAACAAGAGGTATATTGCTTGTTATTTGCTTATCGATAAGCTTTGAATCTTTATATGTTGTTTTCTTTAATATATTTTTAATTGGATATTATCCGTATACTCCAAAGGAATTACGCATCATACTCACAGCATAACTCTAGACAATTAACAAAGAGATATATTTTCGTCGTTTAGGATTTTCACTTTTGCACCTTTTATTGACATCTCAATTGTTTAGCCTGCTGATGTATGCTTTGGGTGAAAAAATATCGAAATATAGATGCTAATTTTTTTAACTATTATGTGCAGATGCATTTTCCTATTGATGTATTGATAAATATATTAAACCGACTTCCATCTACCTCCATTATAAGATTCCAAATCGTTTCCAAATATTGGTGCTATGTTATCCGCGTTTCCGATGTTTTGAATGCACATCCCAGTAGTTCATATATGACCGTTCAACTTACTACCGGTGTAGTTCAAGGGGAACTTACACGTTACAATTTTGATGATAAGGGAAATATCAAAAAAAGCGTTCATAGCATTAATCCGGAATGCGCATTGAACTATACTTTATCCAACGTGGTTAATGGCTTAGCTTGTGCTTATGGAGACAAAACTGCCATTGATTTCTACTTAATCAATCTCACCACAGTTGAAACATCAAAGTACACGAAAAGAGAGATAAAGGGTATTACAGTTGGCGACGATCAGATTAGTTTAGGACTCGATCCATCCACAGGATTGTACAAATTCATTAGAATGTATGTTCATTCTAAGAAGTGTTCCTACTATTGTGAGATTCTTGAAATCGGTGCTCCATTCAAAGGCAGCTGGAAATTCATTGGAGAATTTTCTCATACGGTCAAACTTGAAAAACCAGTTTTCTTAAACGGAGCGATTCACTGGCTGAGGGATTTTCCGTCATTAAACAAAGGCAAGCCACTGGCTTTTAATATGCTGAAACTTGATATGAAGGAAGAGGCGTTTGAAAATGTAGCACCCATTGTGAAGAACCAGTTCGACCAGAATGATTATGGTGTGTTCAACTGGGTTTATGACTTCAGTTTGAGTGAAGAGAATGGTAAGCTTTATGTACTGCGTTGGTCCTGCCATGGGAAGTATTTGTGCGGATGGAGGTTGGAGGAAAGCGAAAGAGATGAAGGGGTTTGGAATAATGTGTTTCGTGTAAATTTTGCATCAACGGCTGACGTATTTCCATGGTGTTATATCGGTAAACATGATTATGCTTACGTTTTTGGGATTGTAGATGGTAAGGTCCTGATACGAAGTGAAAGGTATGGTAAAGGAGTTTACATGTATAATTTAGTTAATAAAAAACTTAGTTATCATTCGGTTGTTAGTTGTGGCTGTTTTTACTCGGAGCATGGAAGGCAATTGCTTTTTTACCGTAAGGAGTAATTTTTGAGCAAGCATGTTTTAGTCTTGGGTAAAGGTGCATACAGCAGATAAAATTGGTGATGGTCTCGTATAGTTGTAGATTTGGTGGAAGTGATTGCATTTTGCTACTTGGAGTTGTTTTTCGCAGTTCATGGTCATAATTGTGGGGGTTTTTTTGATGCTTTTTGCATTTATGCTCTAAAATGTTTTATGTAATGTATTTATTTATCTTAGTTGAGTATGAGCTGATGTGCTAGAATACCTAGAATTTTAATATAATTTTATACCATGGTGCAATAGGAAACTATTGTCTAGTATTGTTCCATGCTGACTTGAAACTGAATATAACCCATAGTTGAGAATCATTTAGTTAGGGTTTTATAATGAAATTTTAATTGATTAGAAAGGGTTTTCAATTTTAAATTATGGATAAATAGAGGTAATTTGGATATTCAATGGTAAAACATTTTTATAGAGTGAGAAAATATTTTATTTGGGTAATCTTCAATTTTAATAAATGGTTTAGCCTTTTTTAAAAGCCAGAATGATTTTTAAAGTATATTGAAAGGTGGTTTAATAATTTTTGTAAATTTAGACTTTTTAAAGAACAACCTTTTTAGAATACAAGAATAACCTTTTTAGAATACAGCAAAGTATTACACGTTTGAAGTTGAAAATTAGCAATAACATGGAAAGCATTTGTAATCTGCTACTTCGGTGGATTTAATTTAATATTTAGTACTTCTCACTTTAATTTATTATGTTCTAGAAAATTGTTGTCATTGCTTAATTATGTCTAACGATTTATATTTTCTTTGAAATATCAGTAGCCAACTGGTGATAAGGTATTGTAACTGGCTTGATATAGATTTGTAATATTGTCTAAAAGTTATACTTTCTGTGCTATACAAGGATGTTATGAATTCATGAGCATCTTGTTTGATTGATCGATGGTCTGGTCATATGACATGTATATTAAGAATTACGAAGCTTATGGCTTAGACCCCCTGTATCTAAAAAGCTAATTGATAGTTAAAGGATCATCCATAAATGACATGTGAACATGATTTCGCTTGATTTTTTTTTCATAGCATAAATAGTTCGTTATTCGCTGATGGTCATCGATTTTTATTTTCAACACTCAAAAATGATGTGCTGAACTAAATTATATTTTAGACAGATTTAGATCTTATTATGTGAAGAAAATTGATTATTTCTTTAGACCAGATTTGTTTGCCGTGTGGGAAATACGGGGCAAATTTGGATTTCCCATGTTATCCATTATTTCACTTTGCAAGATAGTATAAGTTGATGCAAGCGCTAGAGGCATGCCGCGCTACACACATGATGTTCTATTACCATAATCTTTTTTTTTGAACAAAAACGCACCAGAAGCAGTCACAATAATTTATCCCTAAAAGAGGTATTATATGGCAATACTACATTTCAAAAGTAGTGTTATTATCTCTTACATCTAACTTTTATTTAGCACATTTAATTTTATTGCTGTATTCAAAATTGATATGATATTTTGAAAGTGGTTACAACAAAAATTCTCCAATAGAGATATTTTATACTACTCTGAAAGTAGTAATTATGTAATAATGCAGAAAAAGATAGCGTATATGACATTTCAAAAGTAGTGCATATAAAGCATTTCAAAAAGAGATATGTAACCCTCCAGAAGTGATGGTTATAAAATAATCCCAGAAGAGATATAATATCATTGTATAACACTACAAAAGCATTGCTTATGAGACATTTTCAAATATGATGTAGCACTTCAAAAAAAAGTGATGTGGCAATAAATAGCCAAAAGAATTTGTAAATCAAAATAGAACTAGTAGTAATGGATACAAAATACATTTGTAAATTTCAATTGCCCATTGTCATGGACCCGCAGTTCCATTAGACAAATTTAAAAGTAAACAGTGACCCATGATCTATTACTTTTCAAAACTTTAAATTAAATATTATATGCATAACCTTGATGAAATATCTTTAAATATTCTCCTGAAGAGGTAGTCTATATGTCATATCATACGTCATGAAAGATATAAATACTGCCTTCAAGAGATCTGTATGTGTAACCAATAAAACTTAACAACTTGAAGTTGTATATATAATTTATTTGAACTAGAAGCTCAATATGGTTCCAAACCAGATGTTTTGAACATTATCATGCAGCCTTGAAGGATTCACATTTACATTGATCTATAAACAAAAATTAATAGTTTTGATCCTTGTAATAGTTTGTTCTAAAAATCACTAACTCAAATGAGAAAGAATATGAAAATTCATAATACATATGTAATACGTGGACACACGTATATCTATATATATATATAAATATTCAAATAACATCCTAAAGTTTATTATGAGCTCATCTTATAAATTATGCATAGATATAATTCAGTGATTTAAAATTCAATCAACATTAATGTTGAATGATCCAAAGTCATGTCTGTATTCAAATGATCTACACAATAAGTAAATTTTCCCAATTGACTAGATCAATGAATGAGAACAAACTCTAATAAGCAATATCAACTGAATGCATCTTATGAACTAATAAAAGAATTTCCTCCTATAATTAATATGTATGATATATTTGCTAGTAGCAATATCATAATGGATCAAGATGAGAATCCAAATAAGATTATTATTAAATGCGATAATGTTCGCCAACATTGAGGGGAGGATAAAATGGATATAAGTTCATTTTGATTATCAATATTAAATATTTGTTATATACAATGAAGCAAAATATTAAATAACTTGAATAAATCATCAATAATATCCCTGTTAAACTTTCTCCAACATAGATCTAAATTCTTAAAGGATTAAAAAGTTGACCACATCTGAAATGTGGTACGGAAGTCCGTTTAAAATACTTTTGGAGCAAGTAATAAAGATGTCAAATAAAAAAGGTAGGTGTTCTTGAAGAAACACTTAAGGGTGCTGCTGAAGAGACTCATGAAATGATTGTCAAATAACTCTAGAAGCGGTTTGGGTACCTAAAACATGATAAATAAAGAAACATTAATAAATCGTGGCTAGAACTTAAAAAAAAAAATCATCGATGATAAACTTGTGAATAATAAAGCGCTTATGTTTATAAATGGGTCAAAGATTCTGGAGTAGAAAAAAACACGATTGGCCATCATTAAATTCTCCTAAATAAAAAATGTGGACATGTAGTTCACAATATATATATATATATATATATGTATGTATGTATGTATGTATGTGTATATATATATGTATGTATGTATATATAATAGAAAAATACACTGAAATTACTGAAGCACATGTAGTGTTACATCTTGTTAAATGCTCTAGGCATGATGTTTTTATAAATAACTGAATTGTGAAGTAGCGAAAGTGTTTGAAATACTTAAAATACCCTGAAGGTATGAATATTGGTTAAATCATACTGAATAATGAAAGTCTACTAGTTCCCGAAGAATATAAATTACTTTGTTGCTTATAAAGAATGCAAAGCATAAAAGGTGTATTTTACAACTTTCTTTTAAATATTGTTGTAATGAAAATCTTGATATAATTCGTGATGAGTAGATTATTTCCTGTTTTTAAGTATTGTTGCAATGAAACTCTTAATTTCCATTGAAGATGTAGTTGTAATAAGCAAAACTGATATGATGCATCAAAATGAAAGCACACGAAGTGTTTTTCATAAAAGTAGCATACAAAGGGCATAAAATGCAAACAATATTGAAAGAAATGATCTTAGAAAAATTGAACGTATCAAAGGCAACTATTTATAAACGATGAAAGGAGGAAAAGAAGAATTATCGTCTCTTGTTTTTAATTTTGTTAATGCTTGTCTAAGCTATGTTACACATATATGAATCAAAAATATTTGTAGTTGATTTGGATTATCAATACATATATTCAAACTTAAATGGAAAAATATAAAATCAGGGGAAGCATACATAAGTATATCTGTACTCTTTTTCCTTCACTAAGATTTTTCCCACTGGGTTTTTCTTAGTAAGGTTTTAACGTGGCATTTGTTTGATCTTGAAGTATCAAACTTCATTTGATGAAATGATATAATAAAATATGTCATTGTACTATTTTTCCTTCACTAAGATTTTTTCCATTGGGTTTTTCTTAGTAAGGTTTTAACGAGGCATTGTTTTGATCCCGAGGTATCAAACCTTTTAGAAAGAATATCATTTTTAATATGATTTTACAACTTGCACTGTTTTCCTCTTTTAAGGTTTTTCCCACTAAGTTTTCCTAACAAAGGTTTTTAATAAGGAAACAGACAATATATATATCGACTTAATGAATAAGTGCAAGCAAGATAATAATTAGGGGGAGCAATCACATACACGTTTCAAAATGGACAATTTCAAGTTATCAGAGCATTCAAGATTTCGAAGACGCATATTCAAAGGGGAGTGTTATAATATATGTAAATCAGTTAGTGAATATGCTTTTATATTGTTTTGTTTAGTCCCACATCGTGGGATAAGTTCAATCCTTAGCTCTGAAGCCTTTATATATAATATGTTATGTAATATAGATATACTACTAATCTCTGAAGAATGAATAATATTTCTTCCGCTCTTCCTCTAATTGTTTCTGCTCTTATTTCTTTATACCATATTCTTATTTGTTTACAACAGAAAATAAATTTTTGTAAAGTTGCTTAAATATTAGTTGAAGGCAAATATGATTCTACTTTCGGGTTTTGAATTGAGTTAAGTGTGGAATTAATTGCAAAATGAAAGAGTGGGTAAAAATGGGATTAGAGGTTTAATCAAGGCTTAAATGGCCCAAAAGTCACTTAAAAAGAATGCACAACCAAGAGAATTCTCATGATTACTCTGGACTAGACTTTCACAGTTCATTAAATAGCTTTCCCGTAAAAAGTTATTTCAGACTTCCTCTAAAAATTTAAACCCTAATGCCTTTATTTTTAAATTAAATTAAACTAAAATAAAATTCCAAGAATCACCAAATCAAGATATATGCTTCTCAACACAGATCTATAATACTAGCAAGGCAAGGTTGGAGTTTTGATCAAAAATTGGTTTGGCTTGGAAATTTACTACGATTGAAGAAACATCAATTAGAAGCTAAATGAATTTTCAAGTTAGGAATTTACTACTACTCCAGCTGAGTGATGTTCTGCTCACATATCTATGTTTAAATGCAATGTTTAATATGTGAACGCCTCCTGTTGATCTCTGGTTATGCTTGAAATGAACTTGATGATGATTTTTGTTGCTCTGTTAAATTACCATGTCCTTAAACTCATCACTATAAAACTTCAACCCACTAATATACGTTTGATTTACTTTGATTGATGCATAAATAATGTTGCATTTGGATGTTGAACTGCGTCAGAATTGTTAGGGAAGCTAACGGAGTTGATCAGAGAAGAAGAGGGGAAAGAATGCACCGAAAGCCTAGAACTTCATGCTTCAAGTGGTCAACCATCCCGTGAGGACCGATCGACCGGTCCTCACTACGCCTACGACCAGTGGGGTGAAGCCTAGAGCGTGAGCTCGAGGCAGCGAACCTTAGGTTGTTCTTTAAAAAGTATTCTAAAGAATAAAATAACAAATTATTTAAAAAGTAAAAATGTGAAGTTTTATTGATGTGAAGTTATTTGTGAACAAGGATTCATTTTCATTAAAAATAAAATAGAAAAAGGTTCAATTACTTTTATTATATAGAAATTGATTTTATGGTTTTAAAAATTCATTTAGAAATCCAAATAAATTCTCGAAAAGTATAAAATGGCTTTTAATATTCATCACATGAATTTAAAAGTATTTTCCAAGATTTGTTGAATGAGAAAGAAATATGGAAAACTATTTCTTTGTTAAACCCTTGATTTTGGAATTAAATAATTAAAGGAAAACACTTGAAAATTCAAAGAAGCTTTTAAGATAAACAAGTATATACTTTTAGTACGGGCCTTGATAGGTTTCAAAATTCACAAAAACCCCAGTGAAAAAAAGTATGTAAATTAGGTCCTTATTTTTCAAAAATCATCAAAAAAACATACAATAAACAAAAAAGAACTTTCAAAATCTAAAACTTATTTCAATTAATATTTATCTTTGTATTCATGTCAAAAAAAAATCAAAAAACAAGGATGAGAAGGGAAAAAAATGACACACGGTATGTTTCATGAATACTTGAAGACATGTATGAAATTTTAAAGAATAATTGCAGACATGTCTGCACTTATTCTGGATAGCATACCTTTGCAACTAAAAACTGCAGACATGTCTGCAATTTTAAGGAATAAGTGCACATATTTACGTAAATATCCTGATTGTTAAATCAAGGTGCTGTTACTCAGTGAATAATTGCATACATGTTTGCAAATGTATGAAATAATTGTAGACATGTCTGCAATTATATAGATTTTTATTCAACGCAGTTATTCAATGAATAATTGCGTACATGTCTGCAATTATATGGAGTAATTGCATACATATATGCAATTATTCATATGTTTATCGAATGCAATTATTCAGTGAATAATTGCAGACATATCTGCAATTTCTTTTTTCTTCTTTAGAAACCCAGTTATAATATTTATAATTTTTTGAATTTTTTTTTAAGCACTGGCGCAAGAAAACACGAAAAATACATGCTGCTACAGTAAAATAATTATAGGGATCCGCTTTACAACTTTTTTTAGGGAGGATGCCATTTGAATTAACTTTGATTTTAGGGATGCGTGACTAATATTCACTATATTTTTCCTACCAATAAAGTCTTGTTTGCAAATGGATTTGGACGTGTGATTGCATGTTTCATGCGATGAGGAATTTTAATAAACGGGGTTATAATACCAACTGGTATGTGACCTTCATTATTATTTCTTCGGTTATTCTTTGGCTTATTGCATAGAATATTATGTGTATTGAGTTTAGTTTATGAACGTTGAATGAGAGAGTATCACTCAGTGGTATATGACAACATTGTTGATATTTGTTTTATGAGGAGATGACAGTCAAAAGAGAATAAGCAATACTGGGGTATTGCATATACGTATGCTTAAGGAGGCGCTTGATGTATGAGCATGGTCATGTGCCTATTTATTTTAAGATGTATATGGAAGTCTATCATTTTGTGTGCTCCTATTATTTGTTAAGGAGTAAATCAGATTAGGTCAGTATCCATCTTAGCGGCCTGATGATGGATCGTGTTCCAAACCTGTGACATGCCTTGTGTTATATAACTGTCTACTATTGCTATGTGTTATTGTCCTAGTGTCATATAGGCCAGCAGTCCGTTACCATATGGCAATTGCAGAGTTATGACCATTGCATAGCGTAGTCTTGCATCTAAATGGATACCGAGTCATGATGGACATCGAGTTAACTAAATATTGTACGAACAGTGCTAATGGGCACGTGTGCATGATCTTGGAGCAAGCAAGTAACTATCGGTTTCCCGTATGGATATGATGTGTGATAGATAGACTTACATTATTTATATACTCCCTTTGAGTTTAATGATGAATTATGCTATATTTGAGACCGTGTTCAATGGATGATCAATCCATGTATTCCCCAATATAAGTTAGTAGATGTGTGTATGTGTATATGATGATGTAGTATGCTTGGATGTTGCATTGACTCCGTGTGTTGGTTGTTTTGATGGATGACGATTTATGCATGGTCTGATAAATGTGATATATATATATATATATATATATATATGAGATGATCGTTTACATTAATGAGATACATTTACTTGCACTGTGTCAGTTTTGTCACATATTAACATTTGTATTTTAGACATAGTCTAACCCGTGTGTTATTTATAATACTCGGGTCAGTCCGAGATATTTCAAGACCAGAGACGAAGTAGTCAGCTAGACCTATTGGGTTCTTTTTGGAGGCTAATCTACGAAGTAGGATCACAATCCATTTATGTATTTTTGTACCCTCATTGATTTGTGATGATGTATTTATTGGACTATGCCATGTATTATGTATCATATATAGTTGATTAGAGACTGATATTTTGTATACCTTAAGTGTAACACCTCGCGTTTTAGATTAGTTAATGAAAATAAAATTTATTTAATAAATAATAAACAGTGAAAAATGGAATTTTTACAAATGTTGGAATTTGATGACGAAACTTATACTATTGGATTCGTGGCGATTTTCCGATCAATTTTCATACATAAACTTTTCCAATCGGAGTTCAAATGAAAAAATTACCAGCGTTTGAATTTTCGTAGCTAGAAATAATTATAGGTTCAATTAAGGAATTTTTTTGAAACTAATCGATGATCTATTAACACTGTCAAAGTAAATAGTAGCTTAACGTTTAAGAAAATTAATTAAGGAAGAAGTTAATGCTAGTTAACGTTAATTGAAGAATGGATGGAAATAACAATCAAAATAAGAGCGCACAAGAATGTACTGATTTGGCCTAGCTAGGTCGACCTAGACTATACACAAGTCAACCTAGGGCGGTCGACCTAGAGTCATAGGCGGTCGACCCATACTAGGTTGATGGTCACTGTGAAATATGGCCACATGACCGAGATTTGACGGAGTTTGATCCGACGGTCAACGATGATTTGAACCTCTGTAAACTAGGACCCAGGGCTTCACTTCCAATTCATTATTTTTCTAATGCGCGTAGAAACTGTGCCATTTTCCTTTCTTTAAAATTTCTTAACACACAGAAATAGATCCGGATTGCATGGATACACCTTATAGAAGAATAGAAAAGAACATAAGGTAGGAAATAGGTTCAAATCAGATTGCTACATCAAAGGTAAACTTTTAGATCTGGTTCTAATTAAAACTAAATCCGAATCTTTCTCTCTAATCCAATCTCTAATTGGTCTGTAATAAATATTATTTGTGGATCTGAATAAGGAGTCAAAAACAGAGAACACAGATAACTGGGTTATATCTGGATTAGATCTAGAGACTTAAAGCGTTAATTAAAGGTGCATGAGAATATTATATATGCTTATTTAATATTAGATTATACCATTGCAGATTTATTCCTATATGCCTAAGTCTGATAATTTAATTTTAAATGAATTCATATATATGAAATTTTAAAGATTGTAAACTTGCATATAAGTTTTCATTGATAATTACAGAAGCGTAACAATTAGATTTAATTCTGTAATTGTGAAACGGTTTTAGTTATCAATTTTATGTAGGATTAGTTAGCTGAAAACATAATGAATTGGGATTTCATTTTATTTGATATTGGTGATTGAGACTGATTGAGACTAAAAATAAAATTAATTGGACTTTTGGGATTTTAGTGATATTTTAATTCATTGGAATGTATACCATTGTAAGTGGATTTCCACATACTTCCAAGTTTAAATTTAGCAAAAGTATGATGTTTGAAATGATAAGAAATAATTATACACCTATAAAAGAAAGAAATGTACAAAATAAAAGTAGTTACTGTATTTTGTACCGTCTATTTTAATAAATAAAAAGAGAACTCCTCGTAATTGCAAACGTCGCATAAGCCATCTCTTTGTGACAAAATATAGATTACCGTATAATAGTTAATTGTTAAAGTTTAATTTATTAAAATATAGTAAACCTTAAAGGTGTAATATTCAATTAAGAATGAAACTAAAAAAAGTTAATAAAGTGAAAGCCAACGAAAAAGGAAGTCTAAGTGATAGGCAAGAAAAAGAAGTAAGAAATTAAATGGATTAAATCTAATAATTGAATGAAATGAATTAAGTCTCATAATTTAATAAAATGGATTAAGTTTGATAATCAAATGAAATGGCATATAAATTGAAGTTGAACTAATGAATATAGTAGCAACGATATTGATGACATAAAATGTGAAGCGGTAAATGAATTTGATGAGTTAAAAGTTAAACACATAGTAAAATGAAGACCTAGGGTCAAATATAAATGACGTATAGACAGTAAAGAAAATATAAGAAGAACAAATATACATGAATATGTGTTTATATATGTGTGTGTGGCCTCGGATATGCATTTATGACGGATGTGAATAATTGTAAATTGTCTGTTATAATTATAAAAATAGATGACTTAAGGTCATTAGACTTGGTTGGGATGCTAGAAATACATCCAACCAATAGGACCCGTAGAGAGTATACGCTTGCGTATAGTTGAAGGGATACACTTAAGTTAGTTGTGCTTGGATAGGAACTCCATAATTGCAAGCACCGGATGGACCTTTTACAGATGGCGAGAATGTACAAGCACTGATGATCTATTTTATATTTGTCTAAGGAGGGTATTGCCTTGATTGCAGTAGGAAATCTAAATGGACGATGGGTGAGATCGGACTTATGCAACAAGATGTGCAAAAGGCTGACGTGAATAAGTACCATACGAGTTGCAACAGGGTGTGCAAAAGGCCGGCGTATGTGGGTACCAAACCTAGGGGTATGGAGTTGCATATTTAGCGATCTCATCATCGGTCCCTTACGGTTAACGGGAATCACAAGGTTACACCTAACTGGTCTCTACCGCCTACCAGGATTGATTCAGTTGGGTATGCACCACTACAATTGTTTGTTGGTTTGTTTGATAGAGCAAGGCTAGTAAACCCATATAGAGGTTC
The DNA here is from genome assembly GCA_030765085.1 of Allium cepa. Classification (NCBI taxonomy): domain Eukaryota; kingdom Viridiplantae; phylum Streptophyta; class Magnoliopsida; order Asparagales; family Amaryllidaceae; genus Allium; species Allium cepa. Next base: position 163,206,248 of record CM060939.1, read on the forward strand.
CTTCAAAACACGGACGGGGTGGAGGTGTGTTGGGCCAGAAATTCACGGTAAGAGGCAGACAAAGGTACGCGAAAGGCTAGCCCATGTGGTCAAAAGTCTTTAAAGAATACATGGACTCATGGACTAGAGGTCATCGATGCGCATAGTAGGATTTCCTCGAGTGATACGGTGATAGTGATGTAGCAAGGCCGTGGATTCTTACGAGGTGCTGAGCAGTAGATACTAGTGGAGATAGTATCTAGGTCCATTAGTGAACACACACACACACACATGGTGTAGATTGGTACGGTTCGTACACAACAATGGAGTCATAACGACTAAGGATAAAGTCTTACATAACATGAAATGGTGAACAATTGGCATAAGCAAGTGTTATTTATAAGATGTATAATTTACTAGTCACCAGAACATTGTTCTGACCCCCTCCTCATTACAATCACAAGATTTAGAAGGGCGTGTACCGGTATTGATTGGGAGCAGTTGTTTGGCTAAGGCTCTTGACATTTGAGATGATGATTTTTGTTCAAACATAAAAGATGAAGACTAGGGTCAAACATAAAAGATGTACAAGCAGTAAAGAATATGTAAGAAGAATAAATACACATAAATACGAAATATGTATAGCCTTGGATTTGCGTTTATGACGGATGTGAATAATTATTAACTGTCTGTTATAATTATAAAGAATACATTACTTAAGGTCATTATACCGTGTTGGTATGATAAAAACATATCCGACCAATAGGACCCATGGAGAGTATACGCTTGCGTATAGCTGAAGGGATACGCTCAGGTTAGGCGTGCTTAGATAGGAACCTCCGTAATTACAAGCACTGGACGGACCTTTTACGAAAGGAGAGATTGTACAAGTACTAGTGGTCTGTTTCAAATTTTTCTAAGGATGGTATTTCCTTGATTACACTAGGCAATCTAAATGGACAATGGATAAGATCGGACTTATGCAACATGATGCGCAAAAGGCTTGCGGGTGTAGGTACCAAACGAGTTGCAACAGGATGCGCAAAAGGCTGGCGTACATGGGTACCAAAACTAGGGGTAAGAGTTGCATATTTAGCGAGCTCATCATCGGTCCATTGTGGTCAACGGGAATGATAGGGTTACACCTTTCTGGTCTCTGCCACCTACCAAGATTGATTCAGTTGGGATATGCACCGCCACATCTGTTTGTTTTTTTGATAGGGCAAGGCTAGTTAACCCATACAGAGGTTCCTTCAGAACATTGACAGGGTGGAGGTGTGTGGGGCCCAAAATCCACGGTAAGAAGCAAACAAAGTTGCACGAAAGGCTAGCGTATGTAGTGAAAGCCCTCGAAGAATACATGGCCTTATGGACTGGAGGTCGTCGGTGCGTACAATAGGATTTCCTCAAGTGATACGATAATCACAATGCAGCGAGACGATGGATTCTTACGAGGTGTTGAGTGGTTAATACTAGTGGAGATAGTATCTTAGTCCATTAGTAAACAATTATATATATATATATATATATATATATATATATGTAGATGGATATGGTTCACACATAGCGGTGGAGTCGTAACGACTTAGGATAAAGTCCGACATAACATGAAATGGTGAACAACCGACATAAGCTAGTGTTATGTATAAGATGTATAATTTACCAGTCATTAGAACGTTACTCTGACCACCTCTTCATTACAACCCAAAGGATTTAGAAGGGCATGTACTGGTATTGATTGGAAGAAGTTGTCTGGTCGAGGTTCTTGAAATTTGAGATGTCGATTTTTGGTCAGTAATTATATCGATCTATAATATTTACTTATTTCCGCAATGAGTTATTACCATTAGTACTATGATATGGCTTCTCTTTTTAAGGATACCAAACCAACGTTCCATATTTTAGTGGACATGGATTTTCAGCTCAGCGAAAATGGGACCCACTGAAGTGCGGGTTGTTACATTTGGTATCAGAGCTTAGGCTATTCAATTTCAAAAAAAATTAGAAAACGTAGAGTAAACGTATTTATATTTTTATTATAAATATACTATATACTAATATCCTATGAAGTCCATCTATAGAGTAGTTGCATATGGAAATGTTCCTTAAACTGGATGGTTCCTTAGTTGGGCCTTGATAGCCCAATGATTGTTGATCCCTATTTTGGTTGTCAATTAATGATGTACAATATGTCCTGATAAAGGAAAAATAAGAGTCCATATGTTAGGGATAGCGGAAGGAGGAGAAGTTTCTAAAGAAGGGTTTGAAATGGTCACTCTTAAGTAATAATTGGAAACCCATAGATTTGGAAAGAAGGATGTCTTGAGAGAATAGTTAGAAGTCCATTTTGAGTCCAATCGAATAATAATAAAAAATTATGAAAAAAGAGAGTACAAATTGTATACTTTGAAAAGGACTTTTAGTGAAAAGTAAGTAAATGTTGAATTTCGAAAAAAAATATCATAAAGGTTTTGTAAGAGATTTTATTTTGAAAAATAAGTGATAGAGCAATATAGCTCGTGAATCTTTTTATGTAATGAAATTTTTTAAGATATTAAATATTTTTCTGGGTGGGTAATATGAGTGGTATATAAATTAGAAGAGGAGAAACGTATAGAAAAGAAGACTTAAAGTATTAAAAATTAAGTTGTAAGTGACTGCATTATAATAGTTTAGGTAAAAAGGATGGAAAATTAGAAGAAAAACAGTTGGAATTAGTGAAGTTAGACTGAAGAATTGAGTAGTGGGAAGTTAGGAAGTATAAATGAATGAGAAGTTGACTTATTGTAATTAGGTTGGGATTTGACATATTTTAATTCATTGGAATGAAAAGAGATAACAAAATAAATTTCTATGAATCAACTAATTTACAAATAAATGTGCTTTATTTGAAATAATATGAAATGTAAATGCAAAGGACGAGTTGTGCAAATATCGAAAATTCCGTATTTTGTAATATCTATTTCAATAAAGAAAATGAAATATAATTCACTGTCACTTCACACAAAACATGGATCCTCTTTTAAGCGATTCATAAAGAATTATAGCATTAATGATTCCTCTTCGAGGGAAAAGTAGTTCTAATGCATTAAAATATAGGATCCTTAAGTATAATAATAAGTGTTAATAATTATACTTAAACAATACTAGTAACCTAATTAGAGAAGCATAATAAAGGAAAATGGACATTTTTCGTTGTTATGCGCATTTATCTCTAGTGTCCATTAGAAGTGCTCATTTCATGATGTTAGAAACTCTTCCAAATATTGGATATAGAGAGAGTATGAGATGTAAGAAAAATGATAGGATGATATTTGTCCTTACCTACTTCGGTTTTTATAATTTAAAAGTTATGAAAGATGTTTTGGAAACATGTAAAATATATTTTTGAAAGAAATGATTTGATGAAATAAATAAGTTTTTGAAAGAAAAACATAAAATATGGTTGAACTAAAAATCCCAAAGTTTTAATAAGAGTTAAAATGGTCTTTAAAAAAAAGGCTGATTTGATTTTAAGTTTAGAATTGTTAACATTCCATTTTAAAGTTTAGTGAATAAATTAAGTTCAGAAATCTTAAAAGTGTAAGTTTGAAAAGGGTTAAGAAACCAAGTATTTTTGAATTTAATAAAATTTTATAAGTAGCTTGTTTAAAAAGTGGAGTTTTGGGATTAAATATTTCAAATATTTTGAAGTTTTAATAAAGACCAAACCCGAATTTTAAACATGGAGTAGAGAGGAGTTAATGTCTAGGTGAGATGGGGAAAAGAAAAAGACTATGAAGGAGATAACTATGATTACTTTTGGAATAGTAAGAAGAAATCCCTGTTGAATTTAAGGACACTAGAAAGAGCCTAGGATGTTATTATGATATGTGTATAAACCGTAAAGAGGATATTAAAGTGCACCTCTGTAAGTTTAGGATATGCTTGTAGGAGATGGGTAAATGAAATATTAAGGATTGAGAATACTATCAAATGAATAAGATTAAGAGAAGATAGTAACTGAAGGTAATGAGATGATAAACACACATGAAGGATATTGGTAGACTTAAGCTAGGGAAGCATGAGGGGAATTGGAAAGGTTATTTTACCCAAGTTTAGTTGTCATTTGGTATGAAGGTTTCATAGACTATATTTGTTATCCATTGCAATGAGAAGAGACATATTTGTTTCATGATTGGTATGGAACAGAAAGGAAGAATAGACCTTATTCATCGGAAGCAATGAATGAATGATAAGATATGATGGTTGTTGTAGAGGGATGGTATGTTAGAAAGGTCTTTTCTTGAGTAGTAATAGTTAGTGGTATCGTGTTTCCTTCAAGTGTTAGTTTTTGTTTTCGTAGGTTGTAGGCATTATTTGTTGCTATGAACTGTCTACATTTAGGAAAATGTTCCTTTATAGTAAAATGTTCCTTTCAATTTGTTTCTAGCATCATGTTTTTGAAACTAATTTAAAAAGCAATCATTCACACAGAATGCGCCAATTAGAAACCATTGTTCATGCATATCATATGTATTATGATGCACTGTGCATATGTACACGGATTGTTGCAAAATTGCTTGTACACTAATTGATTGTTAGTGTAGAATGGATGTGTGATGGTATACATGATCGAACCCTTGTGGAATTTTAGGGACGAAATTCTTTTAAGGGGGAGAATGTAACATCTCGCGTTTTTACGTTAATTAATTAAAATTGAAATTAATTAATAAGTAATAAACAATGAAAAATTGAATTTTTACAAATGTTGAAATTTGGCTATGAAACTTATACATTGGCTTCATGGTGATTTTCTGATCAGTTTTCATATATAATTTTTTCCAATCGGAGTTCAAACGAAAAAGTTATTAGTGTTTAAATTTTCGTAGTTGTAAATAATCATATGTGCAATTAGAAAATAATTTAACAATAAATAATAATTTATAACGACCCACTTTTCTATATACTCTAAGTTGACAATAAACCGCACATGTCAACTCAAATTGAACAAAAAGTCTTGTTAGGGGTGAAAGAAGAGAGGTAGAAGATAGAGGAATAAGAACAAGCACAAAATCTCACAACGCAACGGAATAACATATATTAATCTAATATTATACAAATACATTTCAATATAATACATCAGAGTTACACTAATACAATTTCTAACATAGGACAGTTATTGTAATGACCCGTAAATTTTTAATAATTAAAATTGTTAAAGTGATAAAATTTTGGTAATTTAATATGAAGAAAAATAAACTTTGTAATAAAATAAGGAAGGAATGTTAAAGAGGAAATGCATATTTTATTCATAAGGTAATATAAAAGAATGAAGCTTATATGAATGAATTTATTTGAGGATTCAATCATAATAAATGTACACATTTAACAAATTCAATATAATTAAGAACAACTGTTAATACAAAGGAAAGAAATTAATTAAATCCATCAGGTCATTGATTGATTTCTCGCCTTTTTCTACATGGCCTCTTTATTTCTTGCTTTATCCATACAAACTCTTTTCCTAGCCGTGTATTTCTCATTTGCAAATCATGTACAAGAAGATTTATTTCTCATTTCAAAACTCCTCATTTTCATTTGCATTTAAGAATAAAACATATATACGTTTCTTTCTCCTTAACTTATGCCTTTTCTGTTTCTTAACATTTACTCTCGCTTTGCTTGCCATCCAAACCATCTATGTATCAACCCAAAAATTTTAATAAATGTTTTATTTATTTAATTTAGATAATTTTGTTATTTAAAATATAAATTTTGGTGTGGATTAGGATTCCACACATGAATTAATAGAATATTTTCCGAAAATGTGAATTTTGTCAATATGGTCAAACTTTGACTTTTAAATTTAAAAGTTTAAAATTTTGAATTTTATCTTTTATTTTGAAAGTAAATAAAATTTTAAGAATACTGCTTTTCGTTTCGTTGAAATTTGATTTATAATGTGAAAGTTATGCCTTTTTAACTATTGTGTGTAATTTGCTGTATTTAACAAAATTGTTTACTTTAAATTATATAAATAATATTTTATTTGTTTTCAGGGGTAAAATAACTTGTTTTGTATATATTTTGGTTTTAAAACATTTTTAAAACTGTAATTCATATCTTCTAGTGTTTTGTTTACAATTTCTAATTTCCAACTTTAATTAATTTAAGAAATTCTTTATTTATTTTTATATTTTTTTTCTTAAGAACTTTTCTCATTCTCACTTTATTTTGTTTCTCAAAGATTTATTTTAAACCATTTTTAAGAAGAGTTGTAATTTCCCAAAGTTAAGTGAATTGTTTTGCAAATTTCTTAAGCTAGTTTCAATAAATTAGGCCATTTTCTTTATTTATCTTTCTATTTTCCTAAAATATAATTATTTATTTTCTTTTTCACTTTATTTCAGTTTTTTTTATTTATTCACTAATTTTTATTTGTCTTAAGGTGTGGAAGAACTTTTTCCAAGCCAGTGTTATTGTGTGTAAATTTTTAAGCCTTGTTTCAATTTAATAAACTATTTCTTTAATTCTTTTCCATTTTTTTCTTGAAATCATTGCCCAAAATTTTAATAAATATAGGCAATTTCTGATTTTGGTTTAAGTTTAACCCAAATTGAAAATTTAAATTCTAAGTTCATATCTTTCATATAAAGTATATATATGCACAATATTTATTTCGCGATTATTTTATTTATTATGGTTATATACTTTTTAAATTAGGGAATAAATATTGTGTAAATGGGGAATAAAATTTTACGTTTCTTTATACGTATATACATCAGTTCTTAGTAAATGGTAAATGAATCAAAAGGATGTAAACAACTCATATTTTATTTAAGTAATAAATTTTAAAATTAATAGTGTACAAATAATCTATTTAATAACACCTTTAATTTGTACGTTTATATCCGTTTGATAAATTTAGTTGGCATATAAATGATACGTATTTAATGACATATTCTTTAAACGTATATTTTACTAAATATAGGTAGCGAGTAAATAAGAATACGTATAAATTTAGATACGTTAATTTTGTTATAAATTGGGCATATGTTTTATTTAAATTATTGCGTCGGTTTTTACGCATTTCTAAAATTCTTACCTTGGCTAAATAATTAAATTAATCAGTAGACGCACAATTCTGAGTGGGAAAAGAATAGATTCCCTAGCCATTCATTTTCGTTTAAAAGTTTGCCCTGAATTCACGTATAAACTTTACACACTTTCCTTCTGCTTAAATTGATTTAATTGGTATAAAATATTAATTTCCCTGCCGTACAAATACATTTGTTGCATTGTCATTCACGTGCAACTTTCTACCCTTGACTCTATTATATATATGGAATAAAATCTTCCATTTTCTTCAGACGTTTCAAAAAAAAAAAATTAAATTTTATTCCTTGCTATTTTCATTTTAACTAAAATCACGCAACCCATATATTAAATACAAGCACGTTCAAATTTCGATTCTTTCTTGCCTAAAATTTCGCATGCCATGATTTGCGCACTTATCATTTTTCTTGCGTTCTAATCAACGCAAATTTCTTCTTATAAATACAAAACCGCGCACCATATTCTCTTACCACATCAGTGCCTTCATCCTTTCATGCGTGGGCTTCTGCTACATTAGGTATGGCCGCCAGTTTATCTTCTTCTTCCTATTTTATTTTCTTCTTTCTCTTGTATTCCCGTGTTTCCTTTTTCTGGCCACGAGTACTCCACTGTTTCACGAAAATGCTCGACCATCCATCACCTTGCGCGACTCATCCACTTCACCGCCATCCACTCCAGCATGTAGCTCGTCCTGACTTTGCCTCCCCTCCAGGCAGTGATGGTCGAGCCATGCAAGTGGCCGTTTTACTTAATTGAAAAAAAAGTATTTTTGTTCATGCACCACCTTTGCTATTGTTCGTGCATCACATTTGCCACATATTGCTCTGACAAACGTTAGAAAAGAAAAGAAAAGAAAAATAAATAAAATAAGTGCATGCGCACCTATAAAAAATGATAGCACAGCCTTTATGTCCAAAATATTCTACCACTTGAATACTTGCGTGTCCAGAATTTGGTCAGTGCCGAGCATGTGAGGTGCAGTTGGAGTTGTGTGCTGAAGTGGTTGAGCAATTTTGTCAAATCATCCTTTTATTTAAATCTCGTTCCGGTTTGATTTATTTAAAAAAAATTGGCGCGTAATTTGTTTTATTTATTTTGTTCAAGATCAGAATCGGGTTGTCACATCCTCTGAGAATTGATCGTGCCTTCTGTACGCTTTTTTCCGTGGTTATCTTTGTTTTGAATCTATTTTCTGCGGCTTTAAGGTGAGTATTCTCACCTGACAAACATACTTATAGATCTGTAAATTAATAACAAGTAAATTGTAGAATGGTTATATTTTATTTTACTTGCCTATGATATAAATTTATGATGATTAAAACCCTGTTATTAAATTGACACATCTATTATATTTATGCTGTTATACTATTTATTTATTTACTGCTCATCACACTGCAAGTTCCCTGTAAAATAGAATCGTTACGGGCTGAAATGATAGGCCTGAACGATATATATTTATTTATTTACTTAGTTATTTATTTAACTTGGGATTGCGGGTTTGAAATGATAGAACCCGGATTGTTCTTGTAAATTACGGATTGAAATGATATATTATCCGTACCACTTGACCTATGTTAGAAAATAGTATACAGACCCGTGGTTATATATATATATATATATATATATATATATATATATATATTTCTGAAAAAATCTAAGTATTTCAAATTTGTATATTTTATTATTTTTGATTTGAATTGAATCAAAATTATTTTAGTGACTTTATACAAGTTAAATATATATAAATAAATAAATGGTTAAGTTGGAATTTGGAATATAAATTTATTTTGAAATTTGATTTTGTAAAGGAATGAAATTTAAGTAAGTAAATAAAACAAAATAAATTGAATTTAAATGGATAAATAAGGTGTTATTAAAATTTTCTTTAAATTAATAGGTTAATAAAATAAATATATAAAAATATAATTTTAAATATAACTAAACTTAGGAAAGGTGAAGTTTGGTTTAAGAGAAAAGGGTAAGTTAAGAAATAAATTGGAAATAAGTTATATTTTGAAATGGTAATTAAACTTAAGGTAAATGTTGAATACCAAGAATAGAAATTTGTGCATTTGACTTTGAAACCTTAAGAAGTTGATATTTATTTGGGAAATTTACCTTATATAAATCATAAATTTTAGGGTAATTTAAATGACTATTTTAATATGGAAATATGATTTTATAAGTTAAATTGGTTTAAATTTTAAGTTTAATTATTGATAGATTTATATTAAAGTCTCGAATTTAATTAACTAAAAAAATCTGTTGTAAGTGATATTTCCGCACTTTGTAAGTGCCGTAGTTGATGCAAATGAACTAAAGGCCAAAAATTAATTAAAGGCTATTACAGTACTTGATAAGTGCTGTGATTGCGAAATTTAAATTAAACCCGAATAAATAAAAGAGCCACAATAGCACTTGTTAAGTCTTGCCGTTGGCTTAAGTGAGATTTTGAATATCTGATTTGTAAATATAATAGCTTCACTTTTGAAAGTTAAAATGAAGTTTTTGATTAAAATATAAACTATTTTTGAAATCTATAACCACGGGTAATAATAACGATTGGTTGGGAAAGAGACCGGGATCAGATATGGGCATACTCTCCGTCGATACCGAAAACCACTTTGACAACCGGGTACGCGGTGGAGATTCCAGAATGAAGTAGGATGGTGGTGACGTTCTATTAAGGTATGTACGTGGACCCGACTCCCGTGAGTTGGCATAAGGTGGTTAAAACAAGAGCGATCGACGGGCAAAGGAGGTAGCACCTTTTATCGGACACACTTCTTCGTATGCCATTCTATTACTCTGTGATTGTTTGGTGCGCACCTGTAACGATCCGGTATTTTCAACCATTTGCATCCGCATATGTCGGACTTGAATTGCTTAAAATACCGAATTGTAAAATAAATTTGGTAAGTAATTAAGTGCTTAAATGGCTAGAGATTTGAAGGGATTTATTTCCTATAAAATAAAAAGAAACAATGGAACAAAATGGGGTAAATTACTTGCTTTTTCATGTGAATTGATAGGGTATGAATGGCTATAGTTTTAGGTAGGCACGGCTAGAAATTAATTGAGGAGGTAGGAAATAAAAGATAGGCAAATAAAGAGGCAGGAAATAAAACAAATGTAACGTATGCCAATTAAAATAGATAAATCAAATAAATATAATCTAAGTTTATACAATTAAAATAAAAATTGAAGAAACAAACATAGGGAAATAAAATATGAAATATATATATATATATATATATATATATATATATGAAATGAAAACGCATAAATTTATTGCACGTAAAAACGCTGTAATTTATCCAAATCTAAAAGTATAAATAGGAATTTCATGAAACGAAAAGCAAGATAAATATTAAAATAAAATACACTTACAAAGAAAAAGATTAAAATTTAAAAATACAATTTTTTTTATTTAAACTGAAAATTCAAATTTTGACCAAAATATAAAATTTTCAAAAATTGTTTATTTATTGCATTTGAAAAATAAATTACAAACAAATTCCAAACTTACATCAGAAAAATTCTAAAATTCACTTTTATTAAGTCCATTACTAGTCTACAAACTTAATTAACCATTCAAATTAGTTATTACATCCACATTAAATAACCAATTTCTATTTTTTTTAATATTTTAATTACATAATCTTATTAAGTCAACTATTTTTAATTACCCAAAATTTACGGATTGTTACACTCTCCCCCACTCAAAACTTTTCGTCCCCGAAAAGGAAAAAGAAGGGCAAAGAAGGAATTAAGTAAACAATACATCTTATTCAAAAACACTAACTTTATAAACAAATAAATTTAAAAAAATTAATTAATTTAAATAAAATATACCAATTTATTTAAAAATTCTTTTAACACCATTTATGATGTATATTATTCGATTAACCCTTCATTCTATTTACCTCTATTAATCTTTTTATAACTAAAATTTAAGTGTATAATGTTTATTATGACCACTCAAATTTTTATTTACAAAAATCCTTTTTATATTGTATATTATCCAATTACATAGTTAACTTCTGAATGATTTAGGTAAGTTATGTTGGAATGCAATTGAGTATTATACAAATAAAATTTTCTAATTCAATTATTTCAACTTAAATATTTATTCAAAATTTTTGGTTCATTTTATAATTGAAAACACTCTTTAAGGTAAATTTAAGAATTACACTTCCGATTAACTTTAAATCATTTAGAGGTAAATAAATATATATACAATTTATATCAAATCAAATTTAAATCATATATCCATATATATATATATATATATATATTATAAATCAAGTCATATTTTGAAATTCAAATCAATTAAATTTTGAAGAAAAACAGTAGCAAGCTATAGAATGGTCTCTTCACTTCGAAACTCGAAAATGAATGTCGATGATGCTGCAGTCATCACCGAAATTATTTTCCAGCGACAAGAGAAGGGCACTGATTTAAACATTAAAAATTCTTTGAAAACAATCTCTATTTGGAAAACACTTTAAATAATATATCTTTTAAAACTTTTAAAAACCCAAGTTTGAAACTATCGGAAATTAAATTCTCAATTTCTTGATTTAGATTCATTTTAATTTCCAAATTAATTTATAGCTATGTTTTGTAGTTCAGTTATTTATATAGGAGACAAAAGCCAATGGTTACATGATATATATAAAGTCAAATATTATTTCCCAACATCAAGTTCAGTTAACTACCAAAATTCATAAATTATACTTATATACATATACAATATAGTCATACAAAATTTATTTATTTACTAAATTTGAAAACAATATTGTGTCTGTTTGCTCTGTTCAAGTGTTTTGGAGATCCTATTGATAGCGTTGATCAGACGAATTGATCTAAAACCCAAATCAACATCAACAACTCACACAACACAATATATTAAACATTTTAAATATAGATTTACAAATACACTGTACATGAATAGATTTTCAAAGCAATGAAAGAGATTCAAATTTGATTAATTCAAATCAAAGAAATTTTGATTTGAGGATAAGTTGAAACAAAAAAATAGGATGATTAACTAACCGTATAAGGAAATAGATAAGCTTATATAAATCGCGGCCAACCGCGACTTCAAGAATTAGATCAATGTGGAATTCTGAGGTAATTCTACATTCGATCTTAATAAATAGAATTCGGAATAACAAGAGGTACTAGCATCTACACCGAGCATATATATAAATCTCCGGTGAATCAATGCTAATTGCAAAGGAGTTTCACCCCTTTACAAATCATCTGAATGTTGACGAGACCGCCAATTCATTATAAAGATCATTCGAAGTGGAGTTATGGGATACTCCAAAATCAAAGGAAGATGAATAGTGAGGGACAAGAATGGATTTCGAAACCGCAAGGAACGTTCCAAAATTCAAAAGGGATCGAGTCAAAAGGAAAAGATTCACACTCGAATAAAAAGTGATTCTGTAAATAAATTTATGCTAAGTTTTGCCTAGAGCCAAAGCTCTGATACCAAATGTAACGACCCGGTATTTTCAACCATTCGCATCCGCATACGTCGGCCTTGAATTGCTCAAAATACCGAATTGTAAAATAAATTTGGCAAGTAATTAAGTGCTTAAATGACTAGAGATTTGTAGGGATTTATTTCCTATAAAATAAAAGGAAACAATGGAACAAAATGGGGTAAGTTACTTGCTTTTTCATGTGAAGTGATAGGGTATGAATGTCTAAAGTTTTAGGCAGGCATGGCTAGAAATTAATTAAGGAGGTAGGAAATAAAAGATAGGCAAATAAAGAGGCAGGAAATAAAACAAATGTAACTTACGCCAATTAAAATGGATAAATCAAATAAATATAATCTAAATTTATACAATTAAAATAAAAATAAAATAAAAATTAAAGAAACAAACATAGGAAAATAAAATATGAAATATATATATATATATATATATATAATGAAAATACATAAATTTATTGCGCGTAAAACGCTGTAATTTATCCAAATCTAAAAGTATAAATCAGAATTTCATGAAACGAAAAGCAAGATAAATATTAAAATAAATACATTTACAAAGAAAAGATTAAAATTTAAAATACATTTTTTTTTATTTAAACTGAAAATTCAAATTTTGACCAAAATATAAAATTTGCAAAAATTGTTTATTTATTGCATTTGAAAAATAAATTACAAACAAATTCCAAACTTAAATTGGAAAAATTCTAAAATTCACTTTTATTAAGTCCATTACTAGTCTACAAACCTAACTAACCATTCAAATTAGTTATTACATCCACATTAAATAACCAATTTCTATTTCTTTTAATATTTTAATTACATAATCTTATTAAGTCAACTATTTTTAATTACCCAAAATTTACGGATTGTTACAGCACCTTTGATTTGAGAGTGTTGTTCGAGGTGGGCGGTAGTAGCTGCTACGCGCTACCACTGGTTCGGAAGCGTAATTGGTATATCTACCCTGGCATTGCCTAGTTGTGTCGTGTCACCTACCCTAGCGAGCCTTTTATGATTTTGGTTTTGTACCATACCTATGGAGTGCCCTCTGACGACGCCCAGTACGGGGGAGATTACGGTACTGTATAGACTATGGGAATATATTATGTGTTAAGGTGGAAAATGTAAAGCCTTAACGCTATTTTAAAGAAAGTTTATTTTACTAATAGACACTATTATAATAGCGAATTATTACTATATAATAAATAGTTCAACGGATCCTTAGAGGATGGGCGGTCCCAAGCATCCTTTAAGTTACTTATCTTTATTACAGTTCACTTGAATTAGCTTACACAGTATAAGCATGTATGTCCTGACTCGAGTGTTTATGTTTATTTTACGCTCGGGTCAGCCTGAGTATCACTTCGGACTTCAAATTTCTAGAGCTAGGACTGCTGGAGATCATCTTATCGAGCTGCTGTCTATTTTCCATTCAGTCTTTTATCTTAGCATATGTAATTCGAGACAAATGGATTTGGGATTTTCTGTGGTTGTTTCAAACTGTATTGGTTTTGAAACTAGGTAAATTGTACTTATTTTTGTGACAATGAGATAGTGGCTTCATGAACCACTAAGTTTTCTCTACTTCTGCTGCATTTCTTACTCTGTATCAGTGATTATTTATTTACTGTTTATTCTGAGTTTTGCCAAATTTTATTTACAACGCGGTATTTTGAACAATTCAGGTCTGACATGTGCGGATGCGAATGGTTGAAAATACCGGGTCGTTACATTTGGTATCAGAGCCTTGGCTCTAGGCAAAACTTAGCATGTATGGTAAATTTGATTTACAGAATCACTTTCATTCGAGCTTGAATCTCTTCCTTTTGATTCGATTTCCTTTGAATTTTGGAACGTTCCTTGCGGTTCCAAAGTTCATTCGTGTCCCTCACTATTCATCTTCTTTCAATTCTGGAGTATCTCATAACTCCACTTCGAATGATCTTTATAGTGAATTGGCGGTCTCGCCAATATTCTAATAAAGGAGTGAAACTCCTTTACAATTAGCATTGATTCACCAGAGATTTATATTTATCCTCGGTTTAGATGCTAGTATCTTTGGTTATTCCAAATTCTATCTCTTCAGATTGAATGTAGATGTACCCTAGAAAATCCACATCGATCTTATTCTTTAAGTCACGGTTGATCCGGTTAAGGTTGACCGCGATTTCTATAAACTTATCCAGTTCCTTATTCTGTTATTTAATCATCGGATCTTCTGATTCCAACTTATCATTAAATCAAAATTCTCTTTGATTTGAGTCCATCAAATTTGAATCTCTATCCTTGTTTTGAAAAATTTATTCCTATATTCGAAAAAAAATCTAATATTATATATATAAGTATAATTTTCAGAATTTTATAATTAATTTAACTAGTTGTCAAGAGATAATAATCTTTGATTTTATTTATGGTTTTGTAAACCATAGGTTTTGTCTCGTACAAATAATTGAATTATAAACAATGGTTATAAATTAATTTGGAAACAGAAATGAATTTAAAACAAGAACTTGAGAATTCAATTTCCGATGGTTTCAAACCTTGTGTTTAAAGTTTTAAAGGATATATCTTTTAAATTATTTTCGAATAGAAATTTGTTTCCAAAGAATTTTAAAGGTTTAAAAATCAGTGCTCTTCTCTTTGTCGTTGGAAAATAATTTTGGTGATGACTGTAGCATCATCGACATTCATTTTCGAGTTTCGAAGTGAAGAGTCCATTCTGTAGTCTGGCTACAGTGTTACCTTGAGAATTTAATTGATTTGAATCTCTAAAATATGACTTGATTTATAATATATGGATATATGATTTAAATTTGATTTGACATATTATGTACATATATTTATTTATCTCTAAATGGTTTAAAGGGAATCAAAAATTTAATTCTTAAATTTTATCTTGAAGAATAATTTCAATTATAAAAAGAAAATCAAAATTTTGAATAAATGATTCAAAATTGAGATAATTGAATTTGAATGTTTTATTTGTATAATACTTAATTGCATTTCAATATAACTTACCTTGATTTTCAGAAGTTAACAATGTAATTGGATAATATACAATATAAAAAGATTTTATAAATAAAATTTGAGTGGTTATAATAAATGTTATACACTTAAATTCTAGTTATAAAAAGATTAACAGAGGTAAATAGAATAAAAAGGTAATGGAATAATTTACAATATAAAATGATGTTAAAGGAACTAAGAATAAATTTAAGCATTTGTAATAAGTGTAAACATGTTTAACATAGATGATAAAAATATACTGAGAGAAATAAATTTAATTATAATTAGGAATAAAGAAGAAATTAATTTATTGAACACATTTTTGAGTATAACAAATGATTTTCAAATTTATGACTTTAGAAATTTTTATTTTAAGATAACTGGAAGATGAAGTAATGAAATTTGAAATAGTTAAATTTAACTTAAGTAAAATAAAATAGATGAAATCAATTATTAGTTGAAAATTTAATTTGTATGGTTTAGATTAACGATTCTATTTTGAGCTTCAATTTAGTTTTCTTTCAGGTTGTTTCTATTCCCCTACCTTCTTCCTTTTCGAGGGTGAAATTTTTTGAGTGGGGGAGAGTGAAACGACCCATAAATTTTTAATAATTAATTTTTTTAAAGTAATAAAATTTTGGTAATTTAATATGAAGAAAAATAAACTTTATAATAAAATAAGGAAGGAATGTTAAAGTGGAAATGCATATTTTATTCATAAGGTAATACAAAAGAATGAAGCTTATCTGAATGAATTTATTTGAGGATTCAATCATAATAAATGTACACATTTAACAAATCCAATATAATTAAGAACAACTGTTAATACAAAGGAAAGAAATTAATTAAATCCATTAGGTCATTGGTTGATTTCTCGCCTTTTTCTACATGGCCTATTTATTTCTTGCTTTAGCCATACAAACTCTTTTCCTAGCCGTATATTTCTCATTTGCAAATCATGTGCAAGAAGTTTATTTCTCATTTCAAAACTCCTCATTTTCATTTGCATTTAAGAATAAAACATATATACGTTTCTTTTCCCTTAACTTATGCCTTTTCTGTTTCTTAGCATTTACTCTCACTTTGCTTGCTATCCAAACCATCTATGTATCAAGCCAAAATTTTTAATAAATGTTTTATTTATTTAATTTAGATAATTTTGTTATTTAAAATATAAATTTTGGTGTGGATTAGAATCCCGCGCATGAATTAATAGAATATTTTCCGAAAATGTGAATTTTGTCAATATGATCAAACTTTGACTTTTAAATTTAAAAATTTAAAATTTTGAATTTTATCTTTTATTTTGAAAGTAAATAAATTTTTAAGAATACTGCTTTTCGTTTCGTTGAAATCTGATTTATAATGTGAAAGTTACGCCTTTTTAACTATTGTGTGTAATTTGCTGTATTTAACAAAATTGTTTACTTTAAATTATATAAATAATATTTTATTTGTTTTCAGGGGTAAAATAACTTATTTTGTATATATTTTGGTTTTAAAACATTTTTAAAAGTGTAATTGACATCTTCCAGTGTCAGTTGTATTTTGTTTACAATTTCTAATTTCCAACTTCAATTAATTTAAGAAATTCTTTATTTTTTTAATTTTTTTCTTAAGAACTTATTTTATTCTCATTCTAACTTTTTTTTGTTTCTCAAAGATTTATTTTAAACCATCTTTAAGAAGAGTTGTAATTTCCCAAAGTTAAGTGAATTGTGTTTGCAATTTTCTTAAGCTAGTTTCAATAAATTAAGCCATTTTCTTTATTTATCTTTCTATTTTCCTAAAATATGATTATTTATTTTCTTTTTCACTTTATTTCAGTTTTTTTTATTTTATTCACTGATTTTTATTTTTTTAAGGTGTGGTAGAAATTTTTCCTAGCTAGTGGTATTGTGTGTAAATTTTTAAGTCTTGTTTCAATTTAATAAACTATCTTTAATTCTTATCCCTTTTTTTCTTGAAATCATTGCCCAAAATTTTAATAAATATAGGCAATTTCTGATTTTGGTTTAAGTTTAACCCAAATTGAAATTTAAATTCTAAGTTCTAAGTTCAAATCTTTCATATAAAGTATATTTATGTACAATATTTATTTCGCGATTGTTTTATTTATTATGGTTATATACTTTTTAAATTAGGGAATAAATATTGTGTAAAAAGGGAATAAAATTTTACGTTTCTTTATACGTATATACATCAGTTCTTAGTAAATGGTAAATGAATCAAAAGGATGTAAACAAATCATATTTTATTTAAGTAATAAATTTTAAAATTAATAGTGTACAAATAATCTATTTAATTACACCTTTAATTTGTACGTTTACATCCGTTTGATAAATTTAGTTGGCATATAAATGATACGTATTTAATGAAATATTCTTTAAACGTATATTTTACTAAATATAGGTAGCAAGTAAATAAGAAAACGTATAAATTTAGATACATTAATTTTGTTATAAACTGGGCATATGTTTTATTAAATTATTGTGTCGGTTTTTACGCATTTCTAAAATTCTTACCTTGGCTAAATAATTAAATTAATCAGTAGACGTGCAATTCTTAGTAGGAAAGGAATAGATTCCCTAGCCATTCAATTTCGTTTAAAAGCTTACCCTGAATTCACGCGTAAACTTTACACACTTTCCTTTTGCTTAAATTGATTTAATTGGTATAAAATATTAATTTCCCTGCTGTTCAAATTCATTTGTTGCATTGTCATTCACGTGCAACTTTCTACACTTGACTCTTTTATATATATGGAATAAAATCTTCCATTTGCTTCGGACGTTTCAAAAAAAAAAAATTAAATTTTATTCCTTGCTATTTTCCTTTCACCTAAAATCACGCAACCCATATGTTAAATACAAGCACGTTCAAATTTCAATTCCTTCTTGCCTAAAATTTCGCATGCCTTGATTTGCGCATTTATCATTTTTCTTGCGTTCTAATCAACGCAAATTTCTTCTTATAAATACAAAACCACGCACCATATTCTCTTACCACATCAGTGCCTTCATCCTTTCATGCGTGAGCTTCTGCTACATCAGGTATGGCCGCCAGTTTATGTTTTCTTCCTATTTTATTTTCTTCTTTCTTTTGTATTCCCTTGTTTCCTTTTTCTGGCCACGAGTACTCCATTGTTTCACGCCAATGCTCGATCATCCTTCACCTTGCGCAACTCATCCACTTCACCGCCATCCACTCCAGCATGTATCTCGTCCTGACCTTGCCTCGCCTCCAGGCAGTGATGGCCGAGCCATGCAAGTGGCCGTGTCACTTAATTGAAAAAAAAGTATTTTTGTTCGTGCACCACCTTTTCCATTGTTCGTGCACCACCTTTGCCACATATTGCTCTGACAAACGTTAGAAAAGAAAAGAAAAAAAAATAAAAGAAGTGCATGCGCACCTGTACAAAATGATAGCACAGCCTTTATGTCCAAAATATTCCACTACTTGAATACTTGCGTGTCCAGAATTTGGTCAGTGCCGAGCATGTGAGGTGTAGTTGGAATTGTGTGGTGAAGTGGTCGAGAAATTTTGTCAAATCATCCTTTTATTTAAATCTCGTTCCAATTTGATTTATTTAAAAAAAATTGGTGCGTAATTTGTTTTATTTATTTTGTTCAAGATTGGAATCGGGTTGTCACATCCTTTGAGAATTGGTCGTGCCTTCTGTACGCTTTTTCCCGTGGTTATCTTTGTTTTGAATCTATTTTCTGCGGCTTTAAGGTGAGTATTCTCACCCGACAAACATACTTATAGATCTGTAAATTAATAGCAAGTAAATTGTAGAATAGTTATATTTTATTTTACTTGCCTATGATATAAATTTATGATGATAAAAACCCTGTTATTAAATTGACACATCATCAGTTATATCATATACTATTATATTTATGCTGTTATACTATTTATTTATTTACTGTTTATCACACTGCAAGTTCCCTGTATAATAGAATCGTTACGGGCTGAAATGATAGGCATGAACGATATTATTTACTTAGTTATTTATCATTTATTTATTTAACTTGGGATTGCGGGTTTGAAATGATTGAACCTGGATTGTTCTTGTAAATTACGGATTAAAATGATATATTATCCGTACCACTTAACCTAGGTTAGAAAATAGTATACAGACCCGTGGTTAATATATATATATTTCTGAAAAAATCTAAGTATTTTAAATTTGTATATTTTATTATTTTTGATTTGAATTGAATCAAAATGATTTTAGTGATTTTATAAAAGTTAAATATATATAAATAAATAAATGGTTAAGTTGGAATTTGGAACATAAATTTATTTTGAAATTTGATTTTGTAAAAGAATGAAATTTAAGTAAGTAAACAAAATAAAATAAATTGGTATAAACTGAATTTAAATGGATAAATAAGGTGTTATTAAAATTTTCTATAAATTAAATGGTTAATAAAATAAATATATAAAAATATAATTTTGAATATAACTAAACTTAGGAAAAGTGAAGTTTGGTTTAAGAGAAAAGGGTAAGTTAAGAAATAAATTGGAAATAAGTTATATTTTGAAATGGTAATTAAACTTAAGGTAAATTTTGAATACCAATAATAGAAATTTGTGTATTTGACTTTGAAGCCTTAAGAAGTTGTTACTTATTTGGGAAATTTACCTTATATAAATCATAAATTTTAGGGTAATTTAAATGACTATTTTAATATGGAAATATGATTTTATAAGTTAAATTGGTTTAAATTTTAAGTTTAATTATTGATAGATTTATATTAAAGTCTGAATTTAATTAACAAAAAAAATTTGCTGTAAGGGATATTACCGCACTTTGTAAGTGCCATAGTTGATGCAAATGAACTAAAGGCTAAAAATTAATTAAAGGCTATTACAGTACTTGATAAGTGCTGTGATCGTGAAATTTAAATTAAACCCGAATAAATAAAAGAGCCACAGTAGCACTTGTTAAGTGTTGCCGTTGGCTTAAGTGAGATTTTGAATATCTGATTTGTTAATATAATAGCTTCACTTTTGAAAGTAAAAATGAAGTTTTTGATTAAAATATAAACTATTTTTGAAATCTACAACCACGGTTAATAATAACGATTGGTTGGCAAAGAGGCCGGGATCGGATATGGGCATACTCTTTGTCGATACCGAAAGCCATTTTGACAACCAGGTACGCGGTGGAGATTCCAGAATGAAGTAGGATGGTGGTGACGTTCTATTGAGGTATGTACGTGGACCCGACTCCCGTGGTTGGCATAAGGTGGCTAAAACAAGAGTGATCGACGGGCTAAGGAGGTAGCACCTCTTATCGGATGTACTTCTTCGTATGCCATTCAATTACTCTGTGATTATTTAGTGCACACCTTTGATTTAGGAGTGTTGTTCGAGGTGGGCGGTAGTAGCTGCTAACGCTGCCACCGGTCCGGAAGCGTAATTGGTATATCTACCCTGGCATTGCCCAGTTGTGCCATGTCACCTACCCTAGTGAGCCTTTTACGATTTTGGTTTTACACCATACCTATGGAGTGCCCTCTGACGACGCCCAGTACGGGGGAGATTACGGTACTGTATAGACTATGGGAATATATTATGTGTTAAGGTGGAAAATGTTAAGCCTTAAAGCTATTTTAAATTAAGTTTATTTTACTAATAGACACTATTATAATAGCGAAATATTACTATATGTAAATAGTTTAACGGATCCTTAGAGGATGGGCGGTCCCAAGCATCCTTTAAGTTACTTGCCTTTATTACAGTTCACTTGAATTAGCTTACATTGTATAAGTATGTATGTCCCGACTCGAGTTTTTATATTTATTTTACACTCGGGTCAGCCTGAGTATCAGTTCGGACTTCAAATTTCTGGAGCTAGGACTGTTGGAGATCATCTCATCCGTTAAACTATTTACCATGTAGTAATATTTCGCTATTATAATAATGTCTATTAGTAAAATAAACTTGCTTTTAAATAGCGTTAAGGAGTCACCCAATATTCCTCTTAACACGTAATAGTCCCAGTAGTCCATCCAATATCATGGTTCCTCCTGATCGGGAAGCTACCAGAGGATACCACACGGGCTACGGAAGAAAACTAAACTCGTACAAGGCTCGTTAGGGTAGGTGACACGGCACACAAGGCAATGCCAGGGTAGATATACCAATTGCTATCCGGGCTGGTGGTAACGCATAGCCGCAGCTACCGCCCACCTTGAGCCACACCCCGAAATAAAAAAAATCAAAAGTGGCCACCAAAAAAAATCTCAAAGTCAGAATATAATATCGAAGGAGTGTGTCCGATCAGAGGAGCTACCTTATTGGCCCGAGAAACGCTCCTTTTTTAGCCACCTTATGCCAACTCACAGGAGTCGGGTCCAAGTATATACCTCAAAGGACGTCGCCACCATCCTACTTCATTCTGGAATCTCCACCGCGTACACGGTTGTTAAAGTGATTTTCAGAGTTGGCAGAGAGTATGACAACTTCGATCCCGGTCTCTTTAACAACCAATCGTTATTATAACACCGCGGTCATTTCAAAATAATTATACTTCAAAATCAGAATATAATATCCATTTCAAAACCATATAAATACGATATCATTTCCATTTCAAAAACCAAATCAATGTGATATTATTTTTATGAAAACCCAAATAAATATAATATAATTTTTATTTCAAATATATCCTTTTCCAAAATTATAGCACTTTCAAAGTTATACATTTTGAAACCAACACTTGAAACTATAACACTTTCAAATCATAATACTTTGAAACTCGTAACTTTGAAACATAACTTCCATCACTTAAATGGTTTAAATATTAAAATACTTTATATAATAAATAGCTTCTTCAATTTCCCAAATCAATTTCAAAATAACTCAAATTTCTACATTTTATATTTAACCAAATCCCAAATCATAAATTCAATTCGATTCAGTTTCCAAATAAACTATTCCAAATTCTATCGATTCCAAAATAGATTTGATCCACAGGATAAACCATTTCAAATTATTTTCAAACTTTAAGTATCCCACAATTTCAAAACTAAGTTTGGTAATTACGATTCAATAATTCAACTTTCTATTATTTACTTTTGAAATATTTTACATAATAAATCCATTATCATTTAAATAAAACTCAAATTTCAAATAACTAAATAGTTCCTTCAATCTATTTACTTGAAATACTCATTTAATTCACCTTAAACCAAAATCATGTTATAAAATCATACCTTCTAAAACTTCAAATTTAATAAATATCACATCAAACTTATTTGAGTTTAATTCTTAAATATATTCAGTTTCAATTAAATCTCAAATTTATCTTCCAACCGTATTTCATTTAAATCATTATAAACTCTATATTGAAATAAAATTAAATACTTAACCATATTATCTTCAATAAAATCAAACTTACTATTAAACTTATTTTATGTTAAAACAAATTATTTATAACTTAAAATCAAGGATAAAATAACATTTATATAATTTCTAAAATCAATATTTATCTAAAACCATATATTCCTTTACAAACCATAGAAATCATTTCAAAATATTTTTATATATAGACCACGGTGTCTGTATATAATTTTCTATCCTATGGTCAAGTGATACGGATATTTATCATTTCAATCCATAATTTAAAATATAAATACGGTTATATATCATTTCAAACCGCAATCCCGAATGAAATAAAATCCATAACAACTTGCAGTTTATAATAATATAAAGTACAACATCCATTCATCCAATATCAATCATCAAACATTTATCACAATCATCATCCAATTCAATCAATAACATCAATATAGAACAGATAATAAATAACATGTATTAACTGGCAGTTTATATTCAAAAATAAATTAAATAACTATTTTATCCAAATAAATTCAAACAAACTGAGATGATTCAAAATATTCCAAACAGTCATAAAAAATTCTATTCACATCATAAATCAATTTAACAAACATAAGAAATTTTAGAAGTTGTGAGTGAGTTAAAACACTCACCTTTTGAATTTAAATTGAATTCAAATCCAATTTAAACCTAAAATTTGAACAGCCTCAGAATTCGTCCAAACCTACGTCAAAGTCTCCGAAATTTCGATACGATCTCAGCGGATCAAACCGCGCATGAAATGGACCTCGTATGCAGAAATTAGCAAGGTTAGAACATTTGAAACAAAATTTAAAGTAGATAAAAAATAAAAAGAATGTACATACTCTATACGCATGGCTACGTCATCTCATTTACACGCCATGCAACCCTAAGCTGATTCATGAAACTTGCGATTCAAACCCTCAGCCTCCTCGTTCCCCATTCATTCACCGACTCCTAGGAATGCTCGCGACCACTCTCTTTACCTCGAATCGAGCTGCCGCCCTCTAAACAGCCCCCATGACGATCCCGATCGTCCTCCGATCGACTATAACCCCTGCCACCGCCTTAAGTGCGAGCCATAAATCAAATTATTTCATGCGATCAGACCGTTGATTCCACCTATGAACCACTCTGATAAGCTCCTCTCATCTTCTCCACAATACTGCATCCTCAAATCGACGATTAATCGAAGTTCATCGCGACTCAATGAACGGCCGCGAATTGTTCTCAAATTTCTGGACAGACAGAGATTCAGATTGAAAAACGAAATCTGAGATGCGCTTATCAAGAGCTTCAAATCGATATATAATTCGATATAGTTTGTGGAGTTTGATTTCCGTACTTGTATTTTGAATTGAAATTGGATTGGGAAGATTAGGGTTTTCAGCCATTGAGGAAAAGGAGCAACAGAAGTTTATGCACGTATAGAAATGAGAAATAGAAAGGCTGCTAGGGTTTATAACAGGATATATATAGGTAGAGTTGAGAAATAGAGGAACGGATACGATTGGTTTGGACCGTTGAACGATAAATGACCCGAAAGCCAGGTCTGACTACGGAACGAAATTGGGTTAACCCATATATCAAAATAAATGTTTTTGAATATTTTAAACGCAGTGGAATAGGTTTCAAATCCGAATTCCATTAGATGAAGAAGTTATGCTAAAATCAAGTTTATTTCAAATTGATTTCAATTTAATTGATTTGTGGACGTTCCGAGTCCGTACGATCAAACGACAAGTCCGATCATTACGAAACTTGAAATCCTACCATATTCACCGTTACAGATCCGATGAAACTGGTTTCGTCGAAATCCGAGTCAGTGGCAAAAATGGCTATTTTTACAATAATTAAATAAATTAATAATTAATTAATTAAATCAAAATTTCAATTTCAATTCTATAATTGACAATTTTTATCATTTTTAAATTTCTTAATCATTTACACTAATTTAAACAAATTTTGTAAAGACCCGTAAATCCGTACTCCTTGAATAGACACTAATCTCCATTGATTAATTCAAGATGAACGAAAATACGAACCCTTAGGGGTTTTAAGAAAAATTTAGGAAAAGAAAAAGGCAGAAGAAGAGAGGAAAGAAAATAGAAAATTAGAAAATAGGATGGGAAAGAGAAAATAGAGAACAGAACAGAGAACAACAGAACAACATCAGAATCTCACAATTCGCAGCGGAACAACATATAATAATAAATGAATAATCTTTAAACAAAGAACTATATCAGTTATTACATTACATCACATTACATTACATCATATCATCAGAGTGTACAACAACAACAAATAGTGCAGCGGAAAAAGAAATACTATATAGTAGTAATACGCCATGCCATCCAGCTTGCCTCCAGCAACTCCAGAATATCCAGAATATCCTGATAAACCTAACTCTTAACTGCCCGTGTAGAAACTGGTGGGCACCCAGAGTTTAGGAAGGAAAACAATAAACTCCAAGTCAGTCATGTGACTGGTGTGAGAACTCAAAACAGTTTATTTAACTTTAAAATCAAAATAGAGAGATATTTTTAAATTCAATTCGCAATGCTTTTAAAAATGAGACTACCATAAGGCCTCCCGCACACACACACAATGCAAACGCAGAATCGGAGGAGATTTCTCCTTATGATAGTCAAAGATGCTTGATACGCATTTAAAAGAACATTTCATATTATTATTAGTGTATAGTGTAGGAAAAATTCATTTCGAAAGTAGAGTATAAATCTTAGCCAACATAGACATTTCGAACTATGCCTACTATAGCTACCATCCAAACAGTGTTGCGACACCATAAGTGAATGATAGGTTCTACAACTAAAACCGTACAAGTTTCGTATTGGGAATTGGATTTCCAACAAATGGTTAGGCCAAGGAACTTCCCATTGCCACATGAGAATGCCCCTGGAAAGACATCCCCGAGAACCAAACCGGAACTCTGCCAACACAAGGCCGGGTTACCCCTAACTGGGTAACTACTGACATGAGCACGCCATTCCCCGATCGTAAACGACCTTTCTCACGGGATCCCGATAGCCAACAACCACAAAGTAATAAATTCGTAGTAACCACATAGGTTAAATATCTGGGCTCCATACCATGATACCACCTCTATCCAGAAGGAAATGTACATACCCTAAAGGGTGCTACCCCTCATAACCTTGCCGCATCTTTCCTGTTTTGACCATTTCCGGGGTGTGAGGTTCGACGAAGTCACGTCCACAAAAACATACTTTATACAAAAGCCATGCTTTGGGTCAACAAATGATCAACACAATGATCACCAAGATAGACGATCAAATAAACGATCCTACCACAATAATCAACACAATGATCATTTCAGCAACACTCAGCATGTCACATTACCAAATTGGGAATATATCGCTGATAACCTTCAACTATATAACCTCTGAGCTCGTACGTCTCAGAGAAGGGTGTTAGGCTAAAAGAATAAATTCTTCGCCACCAACAGAAATATATTTGAAAGAAATCGGCTTTATATCTCAACTTGTAATGTCAGACATACAATCCATACAAGTTTGTTCCGGGATCGAACAAAACCGAAGGCACTTACAAAGAAGTCCTTGCAATCCGGATATTCACAATCCTGATCGGATTCACCATCACATATGGAGAACTCTATACCGGAGCAACTCGGTGCAGAGTAAATCAACAGGTCATCCTATCGCTCTCGCAAATACAGGGTCTTCAACACCGATCTTCAATGCAATTCATAACGACGTATCACATATTCGGAATGGGTTATACGACCCCATGGTCCTTTCCCGGTTAACCCGAATAGTGAGCGCTTATTTAAAAATAAGTGTAGCATTCACATTCAAACAAATCACATCAAATACCCATTCAAAGGGAAATATTGATAGTCGGTTATTGAACTATCACTGGATATGCACACATCACCAGATTCCAAATAATTTTCCTAATTATTTATTTTCCAAAATATCTTCACTAGATATATAATTTCACACTTCAAAAATAAATCAACATTTATTTTTATTTTTAAATCAAATTCCACTTTCTTTTATAAATTCCTTAGTGAATTTATAATCCAAAATATCTATGAATATTCGATTTCAATTATTCATTTCAATATTCCTTTTCAATTTATCTTCAAAAAGATAAATTCTCAAAATATCCACTTTATATTGGAAAACATATCCATACTTATACATTCATAAGTAATTCACAAATTTTATTTATTTTCAACACTTGGAAAATATTCAATATACTTAAATCGAGATTAAGTATATATTTCATTCTTTAAGGAAATCATTCTCTTAAATATTTTTATTTGGGCCTAAACGAATGTTGCGTAAAACATCGTTACGACAACCCAAATTCACTAGTATAGGGATTCGAAATTAAAATAGATATATAAATCCCAATACTATACAAAACATTTCCTTTCGGAAATCATTTACTATAACAACAGTGTTATAGTCCATCATCTCCTTCTATTTCTCGAAAACGTCTATTTCAACAATAAATGTTGAAATCTATGGTTTCGAATCTCAACACATTTTAAAACATTGTTCGATCATTTTTATTTTATTTAAAACATCCAAATCCAAAACAAATTCTTTAACGTGTTATTCACTATTCAAAAACGTGAATATACTTCATTAACAATTTCATCCTTTTATTCATTTTATTTAAAAGAATTATTCACAGTCAAAAACGTGAATGTAACTCCATTAATAGGTTTCAACAATTTACTTATCAAAATAAGTCATTTGCGAATTTATAAAATAACGATTATAAATTCCATTTCTATTTATTTATAAAAACTTCCTTTTTATAAATTCTTTTATTAACCTATTCCAGTTTATAACTCAATTATAAACTAAAAGTTCATATTATAAGTTAAATACTTATAAAACGATTATTTTACAAAATCGTTCTTTTTTTTTTCTTCCCAAATTATAAATCCTATAACTTATAAGATTCATTCATTTATCCAAAATCATTATTTTAATAACTTAATAAATTTTATAAACCTACTGCTTATAAAATTCCATTTATAACTTCACCGTATAAAATTCTATAAATTCCATTCAATTATGAAATTCATTTTCACTTCATTCAAACACTTATAAAAACTCGTTTTATAATTTCAATATTTCAATTTATAAATATCCACTTATAAATCTCTTAATATAAATCACTTTATATTATTCTTTAAAACGACTTTTAATCTCCTTTATTATTTCACCATTTTGATTCATAAAATAATTAAATTTTATAAATCCTGTATTTAAACTTTTTATAATAAATTTAAAAATCCCAGTTTAAACTATTTTATAACATCATTAACCCGTATTTTCAAAAATCAATCTTTAACCGTATTTCTCAAAATCATAATTTTTATAACTTTAAAAATTATAACGTTTATTTATTTGAAATGGATCAATTCCAAAAATAAATAATATTTTCAAAAATCACTTTAAAAATTATTTTAAAATCCCAAAATCTGGGTCCAATGATGCTACATACCAAATAGTCAATCACGACAACAACGATATCATATATCAATATGATAATCAACGAATATCAAAATATTCAAAATCAAAAATAATTACTGTTGAGGAATCCAGTTGGATCCCTCCAACCTGTTTTCCTGCATCCAAAAACATTAGCACAATACCAATTTCGCTCCAGTACGAAATTATCGCGGTATATGTTCTTATTAAATATTATCCGCTTAATAACGGCGTAATAGTGTCTCATCCGCTAAAAAATACGGGAAATCAATCAACTGCAATATATACATATGCCAATATATATATATTGATATTATTTATAATACCAATTTCACTGTTTATGAAATATTCGCGGTATATGTTTTTATTAAATAACATCCGCTTACTAACGGCGTATAATGTCTATTTTAACAATCAATAGATATCAATCATCATTCATACATGCATTCAAATATTTTAAATCTAACTATTTAAAATAAAATCGAAACTGATTCGATTGAGTGAGAAGTTCTCACCTTGATTTTAAATTCCGTTTTAGCGATTTATTTCGAATAAAATTAAACGGACGTTTAATTTTACCCAAAATTCTCACTAACTTCAAACGACTCCAATCCAACTCCATCGTGTAGTGCTCGTCCATACGATTCCAACGCAACTGAGTTTGCATTTTTTCGACCTCGTATGAAAAAGTTACAGATATTTGAAGTTACACGATTTTTATTATATAATTTACAACATAAATCTTTATTATTTTAACCTCCATCAATTTAGAGCCATAGGATCCCACCCCCACCTGATCATAGCCGCACGTCTCCTCTCCCTCTCCCTTCATTCTCTTCTACAGATAATACCCAAAACGCAAGAACCCATAAACGTAGATTAGGGTTTAAATTTTTGACATCAATACACGACGAAACTTCATCACGTCGCCACCACACGGTCGCCTCCCCCTTAGCTACCCACGGCCTGACCAGTGGTGAACTTGGCCCCCACATCTGCATAGAATTCCACGCGCAAGTTGAAGCAAACGGCCCCATTTATCTCCCTCCACACAACACCAAACACGATCTCCACCGTTCACATTATAGAGCTTGACGTCCTCTTCAATTTGTTAGCTGAAACCTAAGGCTAATTGTCGACGGATTTGGAGTAATCGAGGGAGGAAGGTGGGTGTTTTCTGGCCATTCATTGGGGGGAGGCGGCTGCAGATGTAAATTAGGGTTAGGGTTTCTTTTTTTTATTTTTTTTGGATTTATGAGCCTATTTATAGAAGAAAATCGAACACTATTCATCCCGGAAATTCCGAACTCCGATTTACGTGCCGTAACCAGCGTTTCTAGGGTTTACCCCGCGTTCCGGACACAATGGAATAGGTTTCGGAAGCTAATTCGGAAGTATGTGCGAGTTATGGCAATAAACGCTCAATTTGAATTAAACCGATTTAAGCGATTTTCTAGGCGTTTTAATTTGTAACGGACAAACGGTAAATCCAATTGACTTGAAATTTGAAACCTTACAATAATATCACATTACGGATCCGATGAAACTGGTTTCGTCGAAATCCGACACTTTTTGAAAAATGGCTATTTTAGCTCGCCAAATTAATATTAAAAATAAATCGATGCGTTTCGAGCTGCCACGATCAAACGATAGCTCCGATTGACACGAAAATTGAAATCCGGTAATAACTAACTATTACGGATCCAATGGAACTGGTTTCGTTCAATTCTGAGACTGTTCAAAAATTGGCTATTTTCACTAGTCGATTTTAATATTAAAATATTCAATTTTCACAAATTAACTTTTAAATCGATTTTAAAAGTTCTAAAATATCATTCTAACTCCCATATGATAAAATAAAATTTTACAAATCATTTTCAATCATATTTAACTCCATTATCAATTATTTCCATAATTTAACGTATTAAATTATCGATTTAATTATTCAATTAAATCCAATAATTCAAATAAAAATTTATTTGACTTATAAATTCACTTTTTAATATTTAAAATTAATTAAATACTCATATTTTAATTATTAAAAATTCTGGGTCGTTACAATCTTCCCCACTTAAAAGAATTTCGTCCTCGAAATTAACTAGTAAGAAAAGTTACAGAATCTATTAATTTTCCCAAAATTCATAGTTAAACTTCTTACAATAACTTTACTAAGTTTTCAAATCATACTTAGTTATCTTTTCAAAAACAACTACTATTGTTTAACTTTCAATTCAAAATCAAAGTTAAAGTTTTCAAAATTTTCCCAATTTTCTAACGCCTTAAATTTTCGGAAAAATTCGCCATAGTCTCCTTTGCGCGGCTCGATCCGAAAAAAAAAATGACAGTATATATATATCACAAATATACATCTCATCAAGTAATGAGGCATCCCGAAGGGAAAAAAGTATAAAAGTACGGTATATAATCCGAGATATGTACCTTATATTTTATTAGCGAGCATATACGGCTAATATAGCGCGAAAGCGAGCTCCAAATGCGAAGCAAACGCGATCCGCACCTACTAATTACTCAACAAACAACATGAGAACATGCATATAGACAATAGTATCAATATACAACATATAGCAACATAATAACTATATATGTCAACATAGCAACTGCAATAAAGCAATTATATTCAACCATCAACCAACTATCATCCATAACCAAATCAATATTTATTCATATTCTTATTAATATTCAATGAATTAGGTTTTCAATTTAATCACATTTGATTCATATACAGTGGATGTTCTTACTAACATTCATTCTCAATTTGCTTATATTCACTAATTCATATTCAAGTTGGTCCACTTCCAAATCAAATTCAATTCTATTCAAATTTATTTTACTTCTAATTTGAATTCAATTACATAGCTTTAAATTTCACTAATTCACTTTCATTAATACTTAATGAATTATATACAATCAACTATAATCCATAACCAATATCAACCAATGTTTATTAATTGCAACCAAATTCCTTTGCTTATATTCATTCAATTTGATTTAACACCTTTACTTGTCAATTGGTTTAATTTAATTGATTTTCATTCAATTATTCAACTTTCTAATAACATTAGATTTTAATGAATTTCACTTACATTCATCATTCCATATCAATTTAATTCACATTCAATTGATTAACATTTAATCCATTCATTCAATTCAATTACAAAAGTTGAATTTCATTTATATAGCTCAAGTTCATATCCATCACTTAATTTTATTAATTTACTTTGATACTAATATCAACTTCATTCCATATCACTTAAGTTATATTCCATTTATAAACATCACTTGTTTTTACATAACTTAAATTCATTTTTTATTTACAACTCATATTCATAAATATATTCATATAGTTTCACTTCTTATCTATATATAAGTTTATTTCACAATTGTAAATCACTTTAATTATAATTCAACTCTTATAATTCTTTTTGCTTATACAATTCCTTTATTTAGATTATTCAAACAACTAAACAATCAACTTATATACACTTTAATAATTCTGAAAAATTATTTCTTTATATATAAAAATATACTCAAGGTAAAATTATTTCATTTACCCAATTTAAAATCATACTGTGCCGAATTGCTCTGTACAAGTGTTTAGAGATCCCTATCAACAACGTTAATTACTCGTATTAACCGGAATCTATATACCACTCAACAAACCAATCATCACAATATAAAACAATTTTTATATTCACTAACAAATACGCTCTCATAGCTATTATTACTCTCAAATTCATTCTAGAGTACTACTGACTCTATCTCTAATGAGTAATACCCAACAGAACCATGGTTGTCGCTTAACCATAAGCTCTGATACCAACTGTAAAGACCCGTAAATCCGTACTCCTTGAATAGACACTAATCTCCATTGATTAATTCAAGATGAACGAAAATACGAACCCTTAGGGGTTTTAAGAAAAATTTAGGAAAAGAAAAAGGCAGAAGAAGAGAGGAAAGAAAATAGAAAATTAGAAAATAGGATGGGAAAGAGAAAATAGAGAACAGAACAGAGAACAACAGAACAACATCAGAATCTCACAATTCGCAGCGGAACAACATATAATAATAAATGAATAATCTTTAAACAAAGAACTATATCAGTTATTACATTACATCACATTACATTACATCATATCATTAGAGTGTACAACAACAACAAATAGTGCAGCGGAAAAAGAAATACTATATAGTAGTAATACGCCATGCCATCCAGCTTGCCTCCAGCAACTCCAGAATATCCAGAATATCCTGATAAACCTAACTCTTAACTGCCCGTGTAGAAATTGGTGGGCACCCAGAGTTTAGGAAGGAAAACAATAAACTCCAAGTCAGTCATGTGACTGGTGTGAGAACTCAAAACAGTTTATTTAACTTTAAAATCAAAATAGAGAGATATTTTTAAATTCAATTCGCAATGCTTTTAAAAATGAGACTACCATAAGGCCTCCCGCACACACACACAATGCAAACGCAGAATCGGAGGAGATTTCTCCTTATGATAGTCAAAGATGCTTGATACGCATTTAAAAGAACATTTCATATTATTATTAGTGTATAGTGTAGGAAAAATTCATTTCGAAAGTAGAATATAAATCTTAGCCAACATAGACATTTCGAACTATGCCTACTATAGCTACCATCCAAACAGTGTTGCGACACCATAAGTGAATGATAGGTTCTACAACTAAAACCGTACAAGTTTCGTATTGGGAATTGGATTTCCAACAAATGGTCAGGCCAAGGAACTTCCCATTGCCACATGAGAATGCCTCTGGAAAGACATCCCCGAGAACCAAACCGGAACTCTGCCAACACAAGGCCGGGTTACCCCTAACTGGGTAACTACTGACACGAGCACGCCATTCCCCGATCGTAAACGACCTTTCTCACGGGATCCCGATAGCCAACAACCACAAAGTAATAAATTCGTAGTAACCACATAGCTTAAATATCTGGGCTCCATACCATGATACCACCTCTATCCAGAAGGAAATGTACATACCCTAAAGGGTGCTACCCCTCATAACCTTGCCGCATCTTTCCTGTTTTGACCATTTTCGGGGTGTGAGGTTCGACGAAGTCACGTCCACAAAAACATACTTTATACAAAAGCCATGCTTTGGGTCAACAAATGATCAACACAATGATCACTAAGATAGACGATCAAATAAACGATCCTATCACAATAATCAACACAATGATCATTTCAGCAACACTCAGCATGTCACATTACCAAATTGGGAATATATCGCTGATAACCTTCAACTATATAACCTCTGAGCTCGTACGTCTCAGAGAAGGGTGTTAAGCTAAAAGAATAAATTCTTCGCCACCAACAGAAATATATTTGAAAGAAATCGGCTTTATATCTCAACTTGTAATGTCAGACATACAATCCATACAAGTTTGTTCTAGGATCGAACAAAACCGAAGGCACTTACAAAGAAGTCCTTGCAATCCGGATATTCACAATCCTGATCGGATTCACCATCACATATGGAGAACTCTATACCGGAGCAACTCGGTGCAGAGTAAATCGACAGGTCATCCTATCGCTCTCGCAAATACCGGGTCTTCAACACCGATCTTCAATGCAATTCATAACGACGTATCACATATTCGGAATGGGTTATACGACCCCATGGTCCTTTCCCGGTTAACCCGAATAGTGAGCGCTTATTTAAAAATAAGTGTAGCATTCACATTCAAACAAATCACATCAAATACCCATTCAAAGGGAAATATTGATAGTCGGTTATTGAACTATCACTGGATATGCACACATCACCAGATTCCAAATAATTTTCCAAATTATTCATTTTCCAAAATATCTTCACTAGATATATAATTTCACACTTCAAAAATAAATCAACATTTATTTTTATTTTTAAATCAAATTCCACTTTCTTTTATAAATTCCTTAGTGAATTTATAATCCAAAATATCTATGAATATTCGATTTCAATTATTCATTTCAATATTCCTTTTCAATTTATCTTCAAAAAGATAAATTCTCAAAATATCCACTTTATATTGGAAAACATATCCATACTTATACATTCATAAGTAATTCACAAATTTTATTTATTTTCAACACTTGGAAAATATTCAATATACTTAAATCGAGATTAAGTATATATTTCATTCTTTAAGGAAATCATTCTCTTAAATATTTTTATTTGGGCCTAAACGAATGTTGCGTAAAACATCGTTACGACAACCCAAATTCACTAGTATAGGGATTCGAAATTAAAATAGATATATAAATCCCAATACTATACAAAACATTTCCTTTTGGAAATCATTTACTATAACAACAGTGTTATAGTCCATCATCTCCTTCTATTTCTCGAAAACGTCTATTTCAACAATAAATGTTGAAATCTATGGTTTCGAATCTCAACACATTTTAAAACATTGTTCGATCGTTTTAATTTTATTTAAAACATCCAAATCCAAAACAATTTCTTTAACGTGTTATTCACTATTCAAAAACGTGAATATACTTCATTAACAATTTCATCCTTTTATTCATTTTATTTAAAAGAATTATTCACAGTCAAAAACGTGAATATAACTCCATTAATAGGTTTCAACAATTTACTTATCAAAATAAGTCATTTGCGAATTTATAAAACAACGTTTATAAATTCCATTTCTATTTATTTATAAAAACTTCCTTTTTATAAATTCTTTTATTAACCTATTCCAGTTTATAACTCAATTATAAACTAAAAGTTCATATTATAAGTTAAATACTTATAAAACGATTATTTTACAAAATCGTTCTTTTTTTTTCTTCCCAAATTATAAATCCTATAACTTATAAGATTCATTCATTTATCCAAAATCATTATTTTAATAACTTAATAAATTTTATAAACCTACTGCTTATAAAATTCCATTTATAACTTCACCGTATAAAATTCTATAAATTCCATTCAATTATGAAATTCATTTTCACTTCATTCAAACACTTATAAAAACTCGTTTTATAATTTCAATATTTCAATTTATAAATATCCACTTATAAATCTCTTAATATAAATCACTTTATATTATTCTTTAGAACGACTTTTAATCTCCTTTATTATTTCACCATTTTGATTCATAAAATAATTAAATTTTATAAATCCTGTATTTAAACTTTTTATAATAAATTTAAAAATCCCAGTTTAAACTATTTTATAACATCATTAACCCGTATTTTCAAAAATCAATCTTTAACCGTATTTCTCAAAATCATAATTTTTATAACTTTAAAAATTATAACGTTTATTTATTTGAAATGGATCAATTCCAAAAATAAAGTATATTTTCAAAAATCACTTTAAAAATCATTTTAAAATCCCAAAATCTGGGTCCAATGATGCTACATACCAAATAGTCAATCACGACAACAACGATATCATATATCAATATGATAATCAACGAATATCAAAATATTCAAAATCAAAAATAATTACTGTTGAGGAATCCAGTTGGATCCCTCCAACCTGTTTTCCTGCATCCAAAAACATTAGCACAATACCAATTTCGCTCCAGTACGAAATTATCGCTGTATATGTTCTTATTAAATATTATCCGCTTAATAACGGCGTAATAGGGTCTCATCCGCTAAAAAATATGGGAAATCAATCAACTGCAATATATACATATGCCAATATATATATATTGATATTATTTATAATACCAATTTCACTGTTTATGAAATATTCGCGGTATATGTTTTTATTAAATAACATCCGCTTACTAACGGCGTATAATGTCTATTTTAACAATCAATAGATATCAATCATCATTCATACATGCATTCAAATATTTTAAATCTAACTATTTAAAATAAAATCGAAACTGATTCGATTGAGTGAGAAGTTCTCACCTTGATTTTAAATTCCGTTTTAGCGATTTATTTCGAATAAAATTAAACGGACGTTTAATTTTACCCAAAATTCTCACTAACTCCAAACGACTCCAATCCAACTCCATTGCGTAGTGCTCGTCCATACGATTCCAACGCAACTGAGTTTGCATTTTTTCGACCTCGTATGAAAAAGTTACAGATATTTGAAGTTACACGATTTTTATTATATAATTTACAACATAAATCTTTATTATTTTAACCTCCATCAATTTAGAGCCATAGGATCCCACCCCCACCTGATCATAGCCGCACGTCTCCTCTCCCTCTCCCTTCGTTCTCTTCTACAGATAATACCCAAAACGCAAGAACCCATAAACGTAGATTAGGGTTTAAATTTTTGACATCAATACACGACGAAACTTCATCACGTCGCCACCACACGGTCGCCTCCCCCTTAGCTACCCACGGCCTGACCAGTGGTGAACTCGGCCCCCACATCTGCATAGAATTCCGTGCGCAAGTTGAAGCAAACGGCCCCATTTATCTCCCTCCACACGACACCAAACACGATCTCCACCGTTCACATTATAGAGCTTGACGTCCTCTTCAATTTGTTAGCTGAAACCTAAGGCTAATTGTCGACGGATTTGGAGTAATCGAGGGAGGAAGGTGGGTGTTTTCTGGCCATTCATTGGGGGGAGGCGGCTGCAGATGTAAATTAGGGTTAGGGTTTCTTTTTTTATTTTTTTTTGGATTTATGAGCCTATTTATAGAAGAAAATCGAACACTATTCATCCCAGAAATTCCAAACTCCGATTTACGCACCGTAACCAGCGTTTCTAGGGTTTACCCCGCGTTCCGGACACAATGGAACAGGTTTCGGAAGCTAATTCGGAAGTATGTGCGAGTTATGGCAATAAACGCTCAATTTGAATTAAACCGATTTAAGCGATTTTCTAGGCGTTTTAATTTGTAACGGACAAACGGTAAATCCAATTGACTTGAAATTTGAAACCTTACAATAATATCACATTACGGATCCGATGAAACTGGTTTCGTCGAAATCCGAGACTTTTTGAAAAATGGCTATTTTAGCTCGCCAAATTAATATTAAAAATAAATCGATGCGTTTCGAGCTGCCACGATCAAACGATAGCTCCGATTGACACGAAAATTGAAATCCGGTAATAACTAACTATTACGGATCCAATGGAACTGGTTTCGTTCAATTCTGAGACTGTTCAAAAATTGGCTATTTTCACTAGTCGATTTTAATATTAAAATATTCAATTTTCACAAATTAACTTTTAAATCGATTTTAAAAGTTCTAAAATATCATTCTAACTCCCATATGATAAAATAAAATTTTACAAATCATTTTCAATCATATTTAACTCCATGATCAATTATTTCCATAATTTAACGTATTAAATTATCGATTTAATTATTCAATTAAATCCAATAATTCAAATAAAAATTTATTTGACTTATAAATTCACTTTTTAATATTTAAAATTAATTAAATACTCATATTTTAATTATTAAAAATTCTGGGTCGTTACAAATTTAGATGTCAATTTAGAGTTGATAAATTTATCAATTTTAGTGTTAACCTTAGTTTCATTAAATTCAGAAATTATAATTAAATTCAGAAATTATAATTTAATTTCCAATAATTCCATTTAAATTGTTAATTATTATTTTTAATTACCATGGTTACATTTCATTTTTAATATTCATTTCCTTATTAAATTGCAAATTTTTATTTCTTTCCACATTAAATTACCAATACCTATTAATGTAACAATTTAAATTATTGAAAATCTATGGGTCGTTACGCTCTCCCCCACTCAAAACTTTTCGTCCCCGAAATGAAAAAAGAAGGGAAGAGAAAGAATTAAGTAAACGATACATTTTATTCAAAAATATTAACTTTATGAACAAATAAATTTACAAAATTAAATAATTTAAATAAAACATACCAATTTATAACCATTAAATCCTTTTATACTCAAATTAATAAGATTTGGAAACATTTTTTTAAAATTTTTCTAAGTTCAAAATTTGCGGAAAATTTCGGCAGAGTCTCCTTTGTACGGAGAGGCTCGGGAGAAAATATAATATCAAATATAACGATATATATTACAATATCACAAAATAATATATCCCAACAATGGGAAAACAATATAATAACGCTATGAAACCGTAATCCGAGAATGTACCTATTTGTCGGGCAATTAACGCTTATTTTATGAAACCAAAAACAGTAGCAATTGCTTCTATAACCTGTATTTCACTTATATAATTCCAAAAGGTTAACAATTATATAAAATATTTAAAGTTGTTTCAATCACTAACAACAAATTAATAATAATCACTTGCAATCATAACATACAACCATAATATGAAACCAATAAAACAACCATCCATATATCCATAGTAAACAAACAAATAGTTGTTCGGGTTCGAAAACTTCAAATTGTGCATAATGAAAAATAAACTACTAAGCGTACCATTCACTCCACAGTCTTAGATGAAACTAAATGGATTATTCATACATCCAAACAATTTTAAAGTATCCTTGCCCAAACAACCATAAGCCAACAAACAATGACCTCAAGCATAAATTAAATTCATTCTTATAAATTTCATTTTACAACATTTATTGCTTCATTTCCTTTATATTCATATATTGATTCATCTTTTTAATTTACATTTTATTTCTTACAAATTCTTATTTTATTGCATTACATCCATTCATTTCTCAGTTTCATTTATTTTCATTTAGTTATCCATAGTATTCATGTTTAACTCAGTTGCTTGGCACATCAATATCATTACTTAAGTTTAAAATTATCTACTTACAACATTTACCTTCTATCATATTTTATTATAGTAACATTTCAATTGTAACTTAAGTTTATAACTCTATAACCTCAATACTTATTTATTAAAGAGTTTCATTGGACACTTTCATTATTTCAAGTTTTACTTGTATAATTTCCCATTACATTTTCTTATTAAACATTACAACTTTTAATATTTGGTAAGTTATATATACGATTTAAGAATGTAGTTGAAAGTTATACAAGTTTTTCTCATTTCTTTTAATTAATTTAATGTTCAATAATCATATCATTTGTTTTATAGGTTACTAATTTCAACTTTCTTATATACTTCAGCTATACTTTAGCATTTAATTTCTTATTTTCATTTAGGATTTCAATCATTAAATGGTTAAAATCTCATCCCATTACAATAATTGAAAATTTCTAATTTATAGAAAGTTAAGAACTAAATGCCGGGTTTTGTTTCAAATCATGTAAAAATAATAGATAAATGTATATACTTACAATTTGTATATCCAATTATATTTATAAAATTTGAAATTTATATTTGTTTATCAAAATAAATCCGTAGTAAAACTACTACAGTGGCCTTCCCACTTTGAAACTCGAAAATGAATGTCGACGATGCGTGCACTCATCACCGAAATTATTCCCAAAGACAGAGAGGGGAGTACAGAACTTATTTCTTTCCAAGATTTCCTTTAAAATATTTCTTTAAAATTACATTGAAATATTTATATCGGAAAATACTTATAAACAATGTTATTATATTCCAAAAATCCTTTGAAAGCAATTTTCAAAATCCCAGAACTTAAGTTCTAAAATTTTCAATTTTCATTTATTTTATTTTCTTCAAATCTTGTTTCCAATCAATATTTATAAATTTCACTACCTAACAACCAATATATTACAACCAAATATAACCTTTATAAATTTTTTATTTTATATATAGAAAATATAATAGGTAGAATTATTTCATTTATCTATATTTCAAAGCAAATATTTTGTCGATTTGTCCTATTAAGTGTTTAGAAATCCTTACTGATGTCATAGCGTCCTATGCACCAACCAGAATTTATAAATACAAAACGAAACAAACTAACATAATATTAAAACATATTATAACACTAACAAATACGCTCTCTCATATATATACTCTTTGTGACTCACCATAGGGTATTACTACCCTATTAGTAAAGAGTCAGACCCCACAAAGCTAAGGTTTATCGCTAAACCAAAGCTCTTATACCAAATGTAACATCCCGCCTTTTTGTACGTTTTAAATCGATGATAAACCACACACGTCAGACTTAAACCATACAATAGAAGGATTTTTATTGGGGTGAATAAGAAAATCAGAGAAAGAAAAAAAATAAAACAGAATCTCACAACGGAATGAAAAAAAATATAATAATCAAATAACAGTTCATGAAGCCGTTTACAAAAATATTTGATTATACTTTACAACACAGAATCAGAGTGACACATACCAAAAATACTAAATGAAAATGTAGCGGAACAATAGTAAATAACAGTAATAATACAATCTTCGTCTTCATCCTCCAGAAATAAGGTCTTCGAATCCTGAAATGCTCAGACTGACCCGAGCGAATTGAAAATACAAAACACTCGAGTCAGAAATAAAAAATCATATGTAAGTTAAATCAACGGTAAATAATATGAGTGGAACGGCATCAGAGATATTCACGGGATTTGACGTCTCATATCCAGTGTCTAACGTGAGTGCAGTAACTTAAGAGATGCTCGGGATTCACATCTCCTAAGGATCCGTTAAACTATTTACTATGTAGTAATATTTCGCTATTATGATAATGTCTATTAGTAAAATAAACTTACCTTTAAATAGCGTTAAGGAGTGACCCAATATTCCCCTTAACACGTAATAGTCCGAGTAGTCCATCCAGTATCATGATTCCTCTTGATCGGGAAGCCACCGGAGGTACCACACGAGCTACGGGAGAAAACCAAACTCGTACAAGGATTGCTAGAGTAGGTGACACGGCACACAAGGCAATGTCAGAGTAGATATACCAATTTCTATCCGGGCTGGTGGTAACGCGTAGCCGCAACTACCGCCCACCTCGAGCCACACCCCCCAAAAAAATATATCAAAAGCAGCCACCAAAACAATCTCAAAGTCAGAATATAATATCGAAGGAGTGTGTCCGATCAGAGGAGCTACCTCATTGGCCCGAGAATCGCTCCTGTTTTAGCCACCTTATGCCAACTCACGGGAGTCGGGTCCACGTATATACCTCAAAGAACGTCGCCACCATCCTACTTCATTCTGGAATCTCCACCGCGTACATGGTTGTTAAAGTGGTTTTCGGAGATGGCAGAGAGTATGACAACTTCCGATCCCGGTCTCTTTAACAACCAATCATTATTATAACACCGCGGTCATTTCGAAATAATTATACTTCAAAACCAGAATATAATATCCGTTTCAAAACCATATAAATACGATATCATTTCCGTTCAAAAACCAAATCAATATGATATCATTTTTATAAAAACCCAAATCAATATAATATCATTTTTTATTTCAAATATATCCTTTTCCAAATCATAGCACTTTCAAAGTTATACATTTCGAAACCAACACTTGAAATTATAACACTTTCAAATCATAATACTTTGAAACTCATAACTTTGAAACATAACTTCCATCACTTAAATGGTTTAAATATTAAAATACTTTATATAATAAAATGGCTTCTTCAATTTCCCAAATCAATTTTAAAACAACTCAAATTTCTACATTTTATATTTAACCAAATCCCAAATCATAAATTCAATTCGATTCAGTTTCCAAATAGACTATTCCAATTTTTATCGATTTCAAAATAGATTTGATCCATAGGATAAACCATTTCAAATTCAATATTTTCAAACTTTAAGTATCCCACAATTTCAAAACTAAGTTTGGTAATTACTATTCAACAATTCAATTTTCTATTATTTGGTTTTGAAATATTTTACATAATAAATCCACTATCGTTTAAATAAAACTCAAAGTTCAAATAACTAAATATTTCCTTCAATCTATTTACTTGAAATACTCATTTAATTCACCTTAAACCAAAATCAAGTTATAAAATCATACCTTCTAAAACTTCAAATTTAATAAACTTCACATCAAATTTATTTGAGTTTAATTCTTAAATAAATTCAGTTTCAATTAAATCTCAAATTTATCTTCCAACCTTATTTCATTTAAATCATTATAAACTCTATATTGAAATAAAATTTAAATACTTAACCATATTATCTTCAATAAAATCAAACTTACTATTAAGCTTATTCTATATTAAAATAAATTATTCATAGCTTAAAATCAAGAATAAAATAACATTTATATAATTTCTAAAATTAATATTTATCTAAAACCATATATTCCTTTACAAACCACAGAAATCATTTGAAAATATTTTTATATATAGACCATGGTGTCTGTATATAATTTTCTATCATATTGTCAAGTGATACAGATATTTATCATTTCGATCCGTAATTTAAAATATAAATACGGTTATATATCATTTCAAACCACAATCCCGAATGAAATAAAATCCATAACAACTTGCAGTTTATAACAATATAAAGTTCAACATCCATTCATCCAATATCAATCATCAAACATTTATCACAATCATCATCCAATTCAATCAAGTACATCAATATAGAACAGATAATAAATAACAGATATTAACTTGCAGTTTATATTCAAAAATAAATTAAATAACTATTTTGTCCAAATAAATTCAAACAAACTGAGATGATGATTCAAAATATGCCAAACAGTCATAAAAAAATTTCTAATCACATCATAAATCAATTTAACAAACATAAGAAATTTTAGAAGTTGTGAGTGAGTTAAAACACTCACCTTTTGAATTTAAATTGAATTTAAATCCAATTTAAACCTAAAATTTGAACAGCCTTAGAATTCGTCCAAACTAGCGTCAAAGTCTTCGAAATTTTGATACAATTTCAGCGGATCAAACCGCGCATGAAACAGACGTCGTATGCAGAAATTATCAAGGTTAGAACATTTGAAACAAAATTTAAAGTAGATAAAATAAAAAGAATGTACATACTCTATACGCACGGCCACTTCATCTCATTTACACCCACGCAACCCTAAGTTGAATCACGAAACTCGCGATTTCAAACTCTTAGCCGCCTCGTTCCCCGTTCATCCACCGACGCCTAGTGCCGCTCGCGACCACTCTCCCCACCATGAATCGAACTGCCGCCCTCTGAACAGTCCCCCACGACGACCCCGATCGTCCTCCGATCGACTACAACCCCTGCCGCCACCTTAAATATGAGCCATAAATTGAATTATTTCATGCGATCAGACCGTTGATTCCACCTATCATCCACTTTGATAAGCTCCTCTCAGTCTTCTCCACAATACTGCATCCTCGAATCGGCGATCAATCGAAGTTGATCGCGACTCAATGAATGGCCATGAATTATTCTAAAATTTCAAGATAGATAGAGATTCAGATTAAAAAATGAATTATAGATCTAAGATGTGCTCGTCGAGAGCTTCAAATCGATACATAATTCGATATAGTTTGTGGCGTTTGATTTCTAAAGTTGTATTTTGAATTGAAATTGGATTGGGAAGATTAGGGTTTTCAACCATTGAGAAAGAGGAGCAACAGAAGTTTTTGTACGTACAGAAATGAGAAATAGAAAGGATGCTAGGGTTTATAA
This sequence comes from Allium cepa, assembly GCA_030765085.1. Classification (NCBI taxonomy): domain Eukaryota; kingdom Viridiplantae; phylum Streptophyta; class Magnoliopsida; order Asparagales; family Amaryllidaceae; genus Allium; species Allium cepa. The sequence goes on from CM060939.1 coordinate 163,250,207, forward strand.
CAGGATATATCTAGGTAGAGCTGAGAAATAGAGGAACGGATACGATTGGTTTGGGCCGTTGAACGATAAATGGCCCGAAAAGCCCATTCTGACTCCGGAACGAAATTGGCTCAACCCATATATAAAAATAAATGTTTTTGAATATTTTAAATGCAATGGAATAGGTTTCAAGTCCGAATTCCATTGAATGAAGAAGTTATGCTAAAATCAAGTTTATTTCAAATTAATTTCAATTGATTTCAATTTAATTGATTTCTGGGCGTTCCGAGTCCGTACGATCAAATGGCAAATCTGATTGTTACGAAACTTGAAATCCTATAATAATTCACCGTTACGCATCCGACGAAATTTGTTTCATTCCGAGTCAGTGGCAAAAATGGCTATTTTTACAATAATTAAATAAATTAATAATTAATTAATTAAATCAATTTTTCAATTTCAATTCTACAATTGACAATTTTTATCATTTGTAAATTTCTTAATCATTTACACTAATTTAAACTAATTTAGATGTCAATTTAGAGTTGATAAATTTATCAATTTCATTGTTAACCTCAATTTCATTAAATTCAGAAATTATAATTTAATTTCCAATAATTCCATTTAAATTGTTAATTATTGGTTTTAATTACCATGGTTACATTTCATTTTTAATACTCATTTCCTTATTAATTGCAAATTTTTATTTCTTTCCATATTAAATTACCAAAACTTATTAATTTAACAATTTAAATTATTGAAAATCTATGGATCATTACAGAGTGCATTGCTCCCGACATGCCAAAACTAATATATATTACTAGAAAAGGGAGATAACTACATCATATGGGTTTGCCAACCCTCCTGGCTGTAACAGTCCGGAAATTTTAACGATTTTTATAATGTAATTAACTAAATTTTTCTTGAAAATATATAATAAAATTTTAGAAATGGAAATTTGATATTTGGTATGCGTATATTGAAGCATAGCAAGTGGCAGATTTTCATTTTAAAATTTAAAAGTTTTTTTGGTTGTGAAATTTCAATTTTAAAATTTAAATCAGTTGAAAATTTGATGGAAATTAAATATTTTTGAAATCTGAATATTTTTATATAAGAAAAATGTAAATAATTTTCCAAGTGAGGCGTCATATTTCGTTTTGCCAAATTTGAACTGCTCTAACTCCTTTTGTATTATTTTCGGCGTTTTGGCAGCAGTTTGGCAGCAAAAATCGAGTTTTGATAGGATAGTCGTATCTCTCATATATGTGTACCAATCTCCGTAGTACGTTCATTTGTGTGTTTCGGCGTATAGTACGTGGCAAAATTTACGAAACGATTAGCCGTATCGGTACTCGTTTTGAACCTTTTTGAATTTCACTATGTCTATTCAGTTTCCACCTGCTGAAAACCAATAGCCAATTGCTTTTATTATTTTCGAAAAATTCGTTCCCGACTTTTACTATTCCAACCTGTTCATTCTATATTGGGTCGTTTCCTTTCTCAGCATCTCTCTTCGTTCTACTCATTAAAGAAAAGAAAATATATAATAATATAATATCTAAGTTGATTCATTCATGTAGCTTTATTCATTTCCTTCCTAGATCCTCGTTGCTCACCATTTTCGTTCAAAAGCTTCCTTGCTTGTTCACTATGTTTCCGCCTTCCCAACCACCACCTTGTTTTCCACACCTCCCTCCGTGGCCACCTGCACCAGAGAGCCACCCTCTCTGCCCTTTTACATCGCCTGCCACCATTCCCTCCGCCACTTTACACTCCCACGTGGCAACACCCGAGCACAGCTCTCGTCAACCTGATCCAAACCCATAACCTGTCACCTCCTCACCTGTCGATCCACCTCTTCAGTCCACCCATAGCGCACCAAATCTCCATGCGACCACAACCCACCCCAAGCAGCCACATCACTGACCCTCTGAACCCTTGCGACCATCAGTGCATCCTCGATCAGCTGTGACTTCCACCCACTCCATGCTTGTGCCACTGAAACCCATAAACATCTCATCATCTCTTTAACCTAGCAACACCCAAAGCACCCACGCCCTCTACCATCTGTCATGCCTCAGATCCCTCTGCCACTTCACCAAACACACTCTCCACCCTCTCAGCGGCACAACCCCTTCCAAGCATGCAGCCGCATCCTCCTTTAGTATATAAAAAATAACAATGTCCGCAAATTTTGGTGTGATCGAAGCCTGCTCCTCTTATATTTGCCTATAATCGTGCTTGCCTCCTTGCTTTTTGCCAAACCTGCTTCTTCAACTTTTTGTTGCCGACGACCCATCTTGTTTGCCGTCACCAAATGCCACAATCGACTACCCATTTCCTCTCGCCACCCATGATAGCCAATAGCAAAATCCTCTTCACCCGTGCTTATATTTCCCACTCTTCCCAAGGCCGAGCACAAGCAAACAAGCAGCAGTGTCTTTCCTTTTATTGAAAAAAAGAGACAAAGGAGGTATATATCTATATTACATATATATGTATATATATTGTGTTTAGTATATATATTGGTATATATATTTGACATTCTTGTGTTTAGTATATAAATTGGTATATATATTACTATGTATATATATATATATATATATTGTTTCCATCAATCTCTATTTAGCTTTGATTTGTTTTCATCGAATTTGTGTAGATTTGCTTTGTCGCTGTCCCATTGTCCATTCGTGCTTATTCGTATTAGTTTGGTAATTTTTCGATTATCTGTGCTTATCCGTGTCCGTTTTCATCTTGTTCTTGTGTTTCTCTAGCCTCGAAAGGTCATCTTGTTCTTGTATTTCTCTAGCCTCGAAAGGTGAGCGAGAACTCACGATTAAAATTCTTATATTTAGTAAATTTAATTCACATGAAATGACGAGCAAAATGTGTGCTAAAAATTTAATTTATTGAACATTAAATGTTATACTTTAAATTGTTCACCTATGATTGATATATGACACCATAACGTTGTTGTATATATATGATATTTTAATTTGTTGATTATGATGCTCATCATTGATATGTTATGTTATTTTATTGTTCCTACACTGCAAGTTCCCAGTCAGTTTAGAATTCCCAATGGGTTGAAATGAATAATAGCTGAACGATATTATATATTAGGGAAAATCGTTATAGGTTGAAATGATAAATCCATGCGATTTTATTGAGATTTTGGGATTGCGGGTAGAGACGATATATATCCATAAATTTTAAATTATTGCGGATTGAAATGATAAATATCCATATCACTTGACCATAGGATAGAAAATTATATACGGACACCATTGGTCTATTTAAAGAATGATTTGCAAAGTTTTGAAAGGAAATATATGGGTTTTAATAAATATTGATTTTTAAAATATAATATAAAGATCTTATTTTAATATATGTGTAAATTTAGATTTTTAAAATTATATGTTTGAAAATTTTAAATTTATAAGTTAAGTTTCGAAAAATATAAATTTTTAGATTTTAATTATTATTTTATTATTTTTAAATATATAAAATAAAATTTTATACAATATATTTAGTAAAATAAGATTTAATATAATAATAATAATTAATGTAACAAAATTTAACAAGAATTTAATTTAACTAATATATATAATATGTTTTAGATATTTATTTACAATTTATATTTATATCTTTAAAATAGATTTGGTAATAATTTAAGTAAATAAAGATGGGAAAGATAAGTTAAAGTGGACTTGAAATTTTATTTATTTAAGAATTGAACTTAAATAGAATTGATTTGAAACTTATTAATTTTGAGATTTTAAAGACATGATTTTATAATTGGATAACTGGATTTTTGATTAAAGGTGTTTAAATGAATATTTTCTAATTTAATTTACTTAAATGTTATTTAAAGTGATTTAGTGCATATTTTAAATTTAAATAAAATTAAAGTTGAATATTTCAATACAAATGAATTTATCAAATCGGGTTATTGTGTATGTTTGAATATTTAAACTTCGAAACCCATAGAATTGGAAGTGGTTTAATTTGTAGTTCAAAATCGGATTTGAAGCCGATATAAATTAAAATGGTTTAATAAGAATTTGAAGTGAACCTTTAACCCCTTTAATTGAAATTGTTGAACTGGAATTGGTTTAAATTGAAATTAAAACTAAAGTTGATTTGAATTATTTTGTGAAATTGGAAGAAACAATTCTAATTCGAAACTATTTTCGGTATAAATTCTTTTTAATATATAAACTCTTTTGAATATATATGCTATTTTAATTTATAACCTTTTTTAAATATATAAACAATTTTTGATTTATAACTATTTTAATATATATAAACTATTTTCAGTATTTAAACTGCTTAAGTTGAAACTGTCATGATTTAGATTTAATGGTTTAGATTTAATGGATTTAAATGCGAATATTTTGATATGATGGTTTAAACTATTTTGTGGTTATGATTTCGAAAGTGATATGATTTCGAAAGTGGGTATGATTTCGAAAGTGAATTTCGAAAGTGAATTTGATTTTGAAAGTGAATATGATTTCGGAAGTGTATGATTTTGAAATGAATATGATATTCTGATATGAATTATGAACTGTTTGAAATGAAAATGACCACGGTGTTAAATAAACGTTTGGTTGTTAAAGAGAACGGACCAGATATTGTCATACTCTTTGCCAATAACAATAACCACTTTAACAACCAGGTACGTGATGGAGAATCTAGAACGAAGTAGGATGGTTTAGCGACGTCTATATGGGGTATGAACGCAACCCTGACTCCCACGAGTCAGCTTGATGTGACTAAAATAGGAGCTATGCCAGGCCAAGTGAGGTCGCATCTCCGATCGAGCATGCTTCTTCCATACCATTCTATTACTTTGTGATTTGATTGGGTGCACCTTTGATTATGGGAGTGTGTGTCGAGATGGGCGGTAGTAGCTGCTATGTGTTACCACCAGTTCAGATCCGCAAAATGGTAGTATCCTAATCTGGGCATTGCCTTGTATGCCTTGTCACATGCCTTATCGCGCCCTCTACGACTTTGGTTGTACCGTACCTGATTGACATGTAAAAGACACACTGGGTATTTTTGCGCTAATATCTTACCTTTGTTGTATATAAATAAATGTTACACCGGGTATTTTTAAGTGTTTCTACCGATATACAAATTTAAGAAGCCTTCATGTTAAATGGAGAAAAAGAGAAGAAAAAGGAAGATTTGCATTGGATTATATCAGATACTCTGAAAAGATTAAACGAATAAAGTTGTAGCTGAGTGGTTAAGGCATCTCCTAAATGGTGGAAGAAGTTGAGTTCGAATCCAGGAAAGCATATTGTTTTTGCATATGAAAATGGAGGAATTTTAGAAGATATACATATGCATATGAACATACTTGTGATTGATTATATACATACAAATCAACAATCTCCCAATTAATCACAAATTTTCTTCCAATCAATCACAATCATATTCAGATGACTATTCCATTTTATCATGGATTTGATTCACAACAAACCATCCTCAAATCTCAATCACCCATTATGTCACATGTCAAAGATCCGAAGACAAGATATCTCCCATGAATATTTATATTCACATGATCAAAGAGAAGATATTCATTTTTATGGCAGCATAATTTGTAAATTTTTGATGGGAAACAACTTGTACTCTATAAATACCCAGGCGCATTCATTGTAAAAGATATCTCATATCTCATAATTTCTAGTGTAAAAAAAAGCTCTTCTTCTTCTATTTTCTATTTTTTTTATTTACACTTAGACAATTATGGCTCCTATCAATTAGTTTTGTTAGACATTATATCAAAGTTTTTCTTCCTTTTTCATTAGTGATAGACCGTTAATTAATCTTAGCGGCTATCCTATTTTTATTTTTTGCTCATCTGAATTTCTGTTCATTTTTCTATTTTTTCTTTTTTCCATTATTAAGAACTTGCGAAGGAGTTTTGATTAACTCTCAATAAATTTTCCATGACAAATAGTTGGATCCTTCTGTGAGAAAAGGATTGGAGTTTAAATCAATATTTCTTCACTTGTCTGTTTTTCTGCCTTTTTTTGTAGTTTAGAAATCACCTCCAAATTCGTCTAACTAGCCCACGAAATTACATAAACAATAGACTTTAATTGTCCTACATGCGTTCGATCTACGTACTACACATCTGTGCGCTTGCAGTATTATTTTTAATTTGCGCTTTTCTAATCCCATAGAAAAGTGTTAAACAAGTTTTTGGCACCGCTGCCGGGAAGAAAATTATTAAATTTTACTCTTTATTTAATTTTTGATTCGAGTTACTTTTTATTTTTATATTTTTTGTTTTCATTTTTGTTTTTATGTATCTAATCAAGAGAATGATGGAAAAAGAAATAAATCATTATCACTCAACCTACAAACGCTTCAACACCATCGAGTTTTTGGCCATATCAAGCAACATTGGACGTCAAGTTTAATTTTGTAATTATTTCCTTTCTCTACAGGTACCATGCTTTTGTGAAAAATTGCTTGTAAAAACAGGTTGCTGCAAATTGCAAATCGGCGATGCTTGTACAATTTTTTATTTACAATTTTAATAGTTCTTTGCTAAATTGGTCGTGAATTAATAATTGAATTTCAAAATAATAAAAATCGAAAAATTGTATTTTGTGAAATTTACTATCTCGGATAGTTAGATCGCGGATGTATAGTAGTTTAATTTATTGAACTATTAGCAATAGAGGTGTTAGTTCAATTTATTGAACTATTAGCAATAGAGGTGGCATACTACCCGTAAAACATTGGTCGTATCACTTAATAATTTATACTATACGTGAACGGTCATAAGTCCCTCTTCTCCCTTCTAATTGAGTCAGTCAACTAATATAATACAATTTATTATTTTATTTTACTATTTGGAAGTAAAAACCATTTTTGCTTAAACTTTTCAAACTTAGAAGAAATCAACATGGTTCAAATGGTTGAAAACGATAAGTTTAGTGATACTACTAAAGCGTGGAATGCATGCTCAAACCATTTTAACTATGGCTTCAATGAATACGAATATATTTCTAAACAACACGCTTGATTCATACATTTCACCACTAGACTTGAGTTTTGAATTACAAACAAAATCGATGATTGATAATGGACATACAAACTCTAATGTTTTGAATGCAATCGTGCCTGGTCACACAAATGTATGAGATTATAACGACAAATATTTGGAACACATGAACCTTTGTGTTGATAAAATATTTATAGGTAGAGTTTTACTATGGGACACATCTGATTTTAAATCTAAGCATAACTACAAACCAGTCATCGAGTCTATTCTCCATTTTAGTGCAAACTCTAAAAATAATGCTAAAAACAAGTGTGGGGAAGAAAGATATAGGTGTTCATCACAATTCATTCATCATTTGCACAAATCACATTTTATATATGATCCATGTCCGCATTTAGTTATTAAATTGCATTTCATTTTACACCTCATCTATCTTTGGGTAGACTCATTCAAATTTAGGAAACGTTTTTACAGTGTGGACACTGTCTCAACTAAGTGTGGGGCGGGTCTACATTGCATTTCATCTTATTTTTTATCTCTTCAAAAAAATACATCATTTTTTCTTTCACCTCAATTTTTTAAAATCTTCATCTCATTTCCCAAACTTTGATTTATTTTAAATAGTCATGACATAGTAAGTTAAATAGTTTTATTCATGGGATGGAAAATTTTGTGAATCACTAATATCAAATCGAAAACGTAATGAAAAGTTGAATTATGAACGATAATGGTGTAACTAGTATATTGGGAGACTCATAAGTGATGGTTATGAAGTCCATTCTAAATTGTAGTCTTTGTTTAAAAAGTGGTTGCTTTAAAGTACTTGCGTTGACACATGTTTTTTCAGTAAAATTAATAAGTGCTAAGATGATTTTGCAAGACTCTCTCTTAAAAAAAAGATAATAACAAAATTCCAAGGATATCCAACATTGCTAGTACATCTAGCATTGGTGTGCAGCCCACCAAGCTTTGTCCTGACTCTCACGTAAGCCCACAAGGCAGTGCATGGGTGGTATACCTTGGTCTCATTTTATGAGTTGGACACCTAAGAATTACCGACACCTTGTTGACATGGTCAGCGTCGGTTTACACAATCCGTCAAGCTCTATTTTGATTCTCACGTAAGCCTGCGAGGCAGTGCATGGGTGGCATACCTTGGTCTTTTAAGTTAGGTGTATATTTTTTTTTTTGCAAATAAAGAGAAAGTAAGCAATTGAAACCCAAGCACCTTCTTGACTTTATTGATTTGACTAGTCATACAAAAGGAAATAACAATACCACTTTGCAAATGGTGACAAGCAAACAAAGAATCTATTTCATGGCTACATTATGCTGTCAACTGAACCAACTAGCCAAACTTGTGACGACCCGTCTTTCAATCCACAGAAGACGTATCATCAATAAGAAAAGAAAGAGATAGAAATAGAAAAGATAGAAAGAAATAATAACAATATCAGAATCTCACAGCGGAAAAGGAACAAATATAATACATCATGTAACTAATTACATAGTTTTACATATATCAGAGTTACATAACATCATACAAACAAGACAGTCATATGTATCTGCCATTACATACATCCCAAAATACAACATACATCAACTAACATAGCGAAACTAGATAGATAGATACGTCTGGACTCCTGCTTCAAGCTCCTCCTGACTTCGACAATCCAATACCTAATCACTTGGCTACTCATAAAAATTTGAGTACCCAAGAGTTTAAGAAAAACATAATAAACTCCGGGTAAGACATGGATCTGGTGTGAGTAAATGGGTTAAAGTTGTTTAACTTAGAAAACCATTTGAAAATAAAGGTATCACTTAAGGCTTCCCACACATAAATATGGGTAAGTTTTTACCTTACGCTAACCAAAACATTTTATAGAAAATCCGGTGATATTTATAATAGTGTCTAGGGTTTTCAAGTAAAATACAAAAATAGCTGAAATGCTTACATCTCACATTCCAACATAGTTGGGCACAATCAAAACGTACGACGTTTATTGGTGATTGGATTTCATACAATGGCAGGGCTACTGGGGTACCGCCCGTCACAGTACGAGGCCTAGATCACCGTACCGAGGATCACTCTCGACCCCCTATAATACAAGGGCGGAACCATCCCTTACTGGACGGTCCCGAACAAGATAACCACGCAGTTGCGGCCAACAACTACCCACACAACCGAAATAAAGTGACGTCTAGACAGGGGTATATCTCGTCCTTCTTGGGTGCTACCCACCTAACCTTGCTGCACCTCCCCTGCTTTAGCCATACCCGGTTGATGAGGCTTGAGGCTGCAATTACCTTTAGAGAACACATCTCTTAGAATGCTCATCGTCCACCTGACGATGTTCTAAAAGCATTCAATCCATACAAGTTCTTTCCGGGTTCGAACGAAACCGAAGGCATTATCTCGTTACACTCATTTTGGAATTACCCTCAGAGTTAACCCTTGCACTCTGAACACCATCTCGATCTTCACTTGAGATGTCATGACCTATAGTTTAATTTGGATCGATATGGTTTTCGCATAATCATAACTAACACCCGATCCCGGTCTCATTGAAATCCAAATGCCATTTTAAAGGTCTAGTTGTTTAATAGATTAAACAATTCAATTCAACATTTTGAATTCACATAGCATTTATCACAGATATATCATACTCAAACATCACAGATATATCTAAAGCATATCACAGAGTATCACAGAATATCACCCAATAGATATCACAAATCTAGATATTCTACTTATAATCGTCCGTAAGCAAGCATCTTTAATCCTTCTTGATAAATCATTAATTAATTAATTATTCCATTCCATACCATTTAATTAATTGATTACTTCTTAATCAATTTATTAAACCTTAATTACTTAATTAATTACTCCTTAATTATTAATTAATAACCTTAATTATTAATTAATAAAACTTAATTAACCATTTATTTATCACTAATTACTTAATTAATCAATTATTAATTCTCTATTGAATTTCTTATTTAGTTAACTACTAATCATATATTAATTAACTTTAAGTAGTTAATTTAAAATCCTTAATTTCAAATTAGTTAACACTTGATCATTTGTTAATCAATCTTTAATAACAAATTTATAAATCTCAATTCACTTAGTTAATTACCGTTTCAATGAATTAACATTCTTAACTATCTTACAATATAAATTAATTAAATTAGAATCATTTATCTTACATTTAAAAATCTACCTTAATAACTTTAAGTAAACTAGTTACTAACTTTAAAAGCATTAATATTAATTAAATCTAACACTTATCTTAAATTAACTACTTAATTAAAGTATTAATTAAGATTTAAAACATTCTTAGGTATTCACTTAATTCATTAAAACTTGAAATAAATTCTTAACTTAAATTGTCAAACATTAATTAAGTCATTAATATCTAAACTTTGTTTAAGATGATATAACTTAAATTTTATTAAGCTATGCACTTTGAATACCAAACCCGAGGAAATCTCCCGTTTTACTCGAGTTCAACTCAAGTTTCTCTCTTTTCTTCCCCGAGTCCCCTCTTCTACTTCATCATGTATATTTTTTGTCTTTAAGTTTAAGTTTTAAACATTAATAATCAGGCAAGCAAACTTATGCACTCAGTTCCAACTTGAAGTAAACCTTTCATTTCCTCGAGCATCCACTCGAGTCGTTCACCACTCCAAAACTTCTGACATATATCGAGATCGTGCACGTGCACGATGCCTCACCGATACTCTGGTGAACCACGCATCCTTCGGCGAATCACAAATCACCCCTACATTCGATTACAAAGAACCATTCGATGCCAAAAATTCCAGATCGAGATTTGGCCTTTTGTTCGAAATCCTGAAACTTGACTCCACCCAGCAAATCGCTTCTCCCCATCCACGCCGTCCACCTGAGGTGCTATGACTTCGGCCTCACCTCGCCGATCCCCCATTCTACCATTCCCTTAGTACCATGCAGTTCGATCAACCAGAGGTGACTTTCAGACCACGACAAACTCGAACGTTAAACCCTAATCTTGTCACATTCCATCATCTCTTGCAATAGAAAAATTATTTAACAATTTTCCCAACTCCACCATCAGCCACACTAGCTTCAAGCAAGATTTCAACATCCAATAAAACAACGGTCGCAAGAAATTGGTTAAAACCCACTTTCGGTTCATATATAAACTACTCTTAGTATACTTAACTAAAAATTCCCATTTTAGTTTTAAAAATCCTATTTTCGAATGTTGATTCAAGTTATGTAATTGAATCGATGTTTTAAAATATTCGAATTTATCATGAGTTTATCTTTTTCACTGTAAAACGAAATTTACAGAGTCAATACTTAAATATCCAGCTTAAAACAAATTTTAGGCCATAATTTAAGTTTAAACAAACTTGTTTTGTTTGAAACCCTAAGCTTAACAATGGTTGTATGAAGATGTATTAAATTTTTTTCTAGTTTAATTTCACTCTGTAGCCAGAAATAAAGAAGAACAGACCATTCCAAACTACACAGTACAACACACACACACACACAGATATATATATATATATATATATATATATATATATAGAACTACTTATTTAAAAATATACAGCAAAGCACAATTTATTTATGAATCAGATGCACGGATTTAAGTTTAAAATGATATGTTTAATCACCTGTAAAAAGAAGTTTGAACAGAGAACAAATTCTGGAAGCTCCAAACTTGATTTTTTCTTTTAAATCTTCTTGTTTATTTAGCTGAGATGTATATGAGTTTGTACAGGGTGATGCTTACTTTTTTTCTTTCTGGTTTGCTATGTTTTCTTTGTGAACGAGCAGGCACTAGAAAATATACATATATATAGAAGAAAGGTTTTACAGGGTAAGCGTTTACTGATACAGTGTTTTTCTCTTCTTTTTTTTGTATTTGATCAGATTTTCTTCTTCTTTGACCAAGCAGATTTTTCTTTGAACTGAAATGATTCATGAATATTTCGAAATGACCATATTTTGTGCTTGAGATGATATCATTTAATGCATGTCTCCTTACAAGCTGACATACTTATCCTATTTCCTTTGTATGTACATAGATTTTTGTTTTTGCCTTGCATATCTAAATTCACAGCACACATACATTCCCTTGCCTGATTTTATTTTATACCCTTGTGTTTAATTTAAAATTGTTATAGTTATTGGTATATGTTTATCTTATGTTGCATACACACAACCCACTTATATACTTATTTTTAACATAAATCCTTATTATTTCTATTTCTATTTAAGCTTACTATCAAACACTTAATTAATACTCATATATTCTTATACTTATATTTAATATTAATAATTGATTTTATTTTCAACATTATTATCTATATTACATCCATATATATATTTATATCAAATGTTAATAAGGTAGAGCTTTTAATTTAATGTGAATAAGATAGATTTTATTTTAAATATTTTTAAAAGGCTTTATTTTAAATTTCCAAATCATTGTTTCCTTCACACACACACACACACATATATATATAAATAAATAAATGGTAAATGACTAAAAGTCTTATTAATTTTAAAAATGATAAGTTTGTATTTTATTTAATTAGATTAAATACTTATTAAAATAATATTTTCAAAATCCCCGGTCGTCACATTCCTCCCCCCTTAAAAGAATTTCATCTCTGAAATTTAAAGCAAAAGATAATTCAGAAGCTTTTATATCAACAACCCAACATACATATTATACATACATTAACAATCAACCAAATAGTTTATTTTTAACAAACATTACTAGCTATCCGGACACAAATCCAGATAGGCTTTCCTAAAACTATCCAGAGTTTCCCAGGTACAATCTCTGGGATCCTCGCTCCACTGCACTTTGACAAGCTTGACTACTTTTCTTCTGAGTTGCTTCTCGTCTTGATCAACAATCTAAACAGGGTTCCTGACCACAGTCAAGTTTGGCTCGACCTCCAAATCTTCCTGGACTACTGGTTCTACAACCAATGATGGGTCATGGACAAACTTCCTTAGATGGGATACATGAAATACATTATGAATTCCAGACATCCGTTCTGGCAATTCAATTTTGTAAGTTACAACACCAATCCTTTCCAGCACCCGGAATGGACCAATATATCTCAGGACAAGTTTTCCCGTCTTTCCGAATCTAATAGCTCATTTGATCGGGGAAACTTTGACAAAGACTAAATCTTCGATCTCAAATTCCAATTGTCTTCGCATTTTATCTGCATATTTCTTCTAACGGTCCTGAGCAGCTCTCATTCTCTTCTTGATAAGCTCAACTTTCGCAAAAGCTTCAAGGATCAAATCTGGTCCAAGCACAAGACGATCTCTCGACTCTATCCAACAGGATGGGGATCTACATGGTCTTCCATATAAAGCTTCATAAGGTGCCATCTTAATACTTGCTGGTAACTATTATTGTAGGATAATTGTACTAGATGAAGATGGTCTTCCCAAGATCCACCAAAATCCAATACACAAGCCCGCAACATATCATCTAGAATTCGGTTAAGCCTCTCCGTCTGTCCGTCTGTCTGGGGATGATAGGCTGTACTCAATCTCAAACTCGTTCCCATAGCTGATTCCAGAGCGTCCCTGAATTTGCTTGTGAAGATAGGATCTCGATCACTTACTATACTAACTGGAACAACATGCAATCTGACTATCTCTCTCAAGAAAATCTCTGCTAGAGAAGCTGCATCACGAGTTTCCTTAACTGGAATGAAATAGGCGCTCTTGGTTAGACGATCCACAATCACCCATATTCCTTTGTTTCCTTTCTTGGTTCTAGGCAAATCGTCGATGAAATCCATCGAGATCATCTCCCATTTCCATTCTCGAACTTCCAAAGGCTGCAACAAACCTGCCAACTTCTGTTGATCTCCTTTAACTTGATGGCAGATAGCACAACTATTTACAAAAGCAGCTACATCCCTCTTCATGCTCGGCCACCAGAAAACCCTTGTCATATCCTTATACATCTTAGAGATTCCCGGGTGGATATTCGGTCTGGAGCGATGACACTCAGATAAGACTTCTTGCCTCAATCCATCTATATTAGGTACAAACAAACGACCATTAATCCTCAAAGCACCTTGATCGTCCACCGTGAAATCCGGATATCGACCATCCTTAGTTCCAAGAATCAGTTCTTCTAAAGATCTATCCTCCATTTGCTTGCTTTTGATTCTTTCCTGGGGAGACGGAACAACTTCCAAAAGAGACAGAACAACATTCCTGCTAAGTGCATCTTCCACAACATTCGCCTTTCTCGGGGTATACAGAATATCCAAATCATATGATGCCAGAAACTCGACCCATCCCTGCTGCCTCAGATGAAGATCCTTTTGAGAAAAAGACATTTTAACGATTTTTGATCCGTGAATAACTCGAACTTCTCTCCCAAAAGATAGTGTCTCCAGATCTTCAAAGCAAAAACGATAGCCAACAATTCCAAATCATGCATAACATAGTTCTTTCATGTGGCTTCGGCTGCCTACTCGCATACGCAATTACTCTTCCATTTTGCATTAGAACTGCTCCCAGTCCAACTATACAAGCATTTGTATAAACCTCAAATTTGCTCATCCCATCCGGAATAGCTAGCACATGTGCACTTGTTAGCCTCGTCTTCAACTCCTGAAAAGCCTCTTCACACTGGGGTGTCCCCTTAAACTTAGCTCCTTTCCTTGCCAACTTGGTCAGATGTGAAGAAATCTTGGAATAATCCTTGATAAACTTTCTTTTGTAGCCAGTTAATCCCAGAAAACTACGAACTTAAGTCGGTGTCTACGGCTGCTTCCACTCCAGAATATTCTCAACCTTTGCTGGATCTACAGAGATACCTTCTCCAGAAATAATGTGCCCCAAAAATTTGACTTTCGATTTTCGAAAATGGCACTTAGAGAACTTCGCCTTCAAAACATGCCTTCTCAGTGTCTCTAACACTATTCTCAAATGCTGTTTGTGCTCTTCTTCAGACTTAGAGTAGACCAAGATATCATCGATGAACACCAGAACAAACTTTTCAATACATCTCGGAAGACTCGGTTCATCAGATCGAAAAAGTAAGCAGGAACGTTGGTTCACCCAAAAGGCATAACCATCCACTCATAGAAACAATTTGGTCCCCTAAATGCAGTCAAGGGGATACTATCCTCAACTACCCTTAACTGATGGAAACCTGAAGCTAAATCCAGTTGAGAAAAGATAGAAGCTCCTTGCAGCTGGTCAAAGAGATCATCAATACGAGGAAGAGGATACTTATTTCGGATGGTCACTTTTTTCAACTCTCGATAGTCAACACAGAACCTTAGCGATCCATCTGACTTGGTGACAAACACCGCAGCAGAACCCCTAAAAAAAAACTGGGCCTAATCAATCCCTTCTCCAAAAGATCCTGAGTTTGCTTTACTAGCTCCTCCCTCTCCCTAGGAGCCATCCTCCTACCAGGCTGAATCATTGGTACTGCTCCTGGAACCAAATCAATGAGAAACTCTATCTCTCGATGCGGAGGTAAACACTTGACTTCCTCGAATACATCTAGGAAATCTTGGACCACATCGACATTTTCAACCTTCTCTTGAGAAGTCTCAAATCCATGTAAAAGACTACTCAAGTGAATTCCAGAATTATCACATATCACTCTAGCAATCCTACCCAGATCGGTTTCCAACGAAACTGTTCTCTCATCACAATTCAGGACAGCCTTATACTTATCCAGCCAATCCATCCCCAATATAAGGTCAAACCCCTTAAAATCCAACACATAAGGGTCACAAGAAAAACTATGGGACAGATAGGAAATCCTCAAATCGTTACAGATCATATCTAATTTGGTTACCCCTCGTATAAGATTAGATACAAAGATAGGATGGTCTACAGCACTAGAAGTGAGAAAGAACTTCGCTACAGATTCCAGAGAAATAAAACTCAAAGAAGCACCCGAATCAAACAAAAATTTGATATACTTGCCATCTAAAAGTAATGTACCTTCCAATACTCCCTTGCCTTTAGATGAAGTAGATGGTGCACCCTCCAAAGCAAATACCTTATTCTTCTGAGCTTTATGAAGTAGCGGGTAATCCTTGATCATATGACCTGGTTGGTGGCAATTAAAGCATAGAGATTTCTGAACCAAAGCCGAACCCGGTCCACTTTGATGCGACTACTGCTGCTGCTGCTGAGATCCTTTCCTGGGACACTTATTCGCCAAGTGACCTTCTTGTTGACATATATAACATTTGCGAGGTCCATTATTGCTTCCAGGCTTCACTTGTTCTGCTTCCTCCAATTGGGATTGAACTTCCTCTTATTTGGATTAGCAAAATTCCCTCCCGATGCTGCTACTGGTGCCACTGATCTCTTATTCATTAATTCCTTATATCTCAGTGCCATATCAATTAACTCAACAAAAGATCCTTTCAAATGCACCGTCATCTTTTCATGAAATTCTGGCCTTAATCCTTGCATAAACATTTCGTTCTTTTTGAGAGGAGTATCAATGAGCCCTGGTCCATAGCAAGAAAGTTCATTGAATTTGGTCTCATACTCAGATATAGTCATGCTACCCTGCTTCAAATTCAAAAAATCCCGGTACAGACGAGTTTTCCCTGCTGTTGGCATGAATTTCTCCTCAAACAACTCTTTAAATCTTTCCCAAGAAATGTCATCCTCAGAGGTATTTGCTACCACTGCATCCCACCAGGCTGCAGCGCCTTCTTGCAATTGCCATGAAGCCATTTCCCTTTTCCGCTCATCAGACAATTTCATACTCTTAAAGATGCGCTCACACGAGCATAGCCAAGCTTGGACCTCAATTATCGTCTCTGACCCTTTAAATGGTTTACCTCCAAGGTTGGTGAAGTCTTTGCATAAAGCGGCAAAACTAACCTAAGGTGGTACTGGATCCACAGCCTCACTAGCAGCTTGACTTCTTCCATTATCGGTCGAGGTACTGTCCCTACCTCTACCTCTCCTTCAAGAACTCATGTTGGCAACCTGGACAGGTAACTCAACAAATCTAGATAGGTATATAGTTATATAAAAATACAAATACGCACTCTCAAGATGGATATTACTCCAGAGCCTAGGTATTATCTCAATCTATGCTCTGATACCAACTGTGGTGACCTGTCTTTCAATCCACAGAAAGACGTATCATCAATAAGAAAAGAAAGAGATAGAAATAGAAAAGATAGAAAGAAAGAATAACAACATCAGAATCTCACAGCGGAAACGAAACAAAATATAATACATCACATAACTAATTACATAGTTTTACATATATCAGAGTTACATAACATCATACAAACAAGACAGTCATATATATTTGCCATTACATACATCCCAAAATACAACATACATCAACTAACACAACGGAACTAGATAGATAGATACGTCTACACTCCTGCTCCATGCTCCTCCTGACTTGGACAATCCAATACCTAATCACTTGGCTACTCATGAAAATTTAAGTACCCAAGAGTTTAATAAAAACAGAATAAACTCCGGGTCAGACATGGGTCTGGTGTGAGTAAACGGGTTTAAGTTGTTTAACTTTGAAAACCATTTGAAAATAAAGGTATCACGTAAGACTTCCCACACATAAACATGGGTAAGTTTTTACCTTACGCGAACCAAAACATTTTATAGGAAATCCGGTGATATTATAATAGTGTCTAGGGTTTTCAAGTAAAATACAGAAATAGATGAAATGCTTACATCTCACATTCCAACATAGTTGAGCACAATCAAAACGTACAGCGCTTATTTGAGATAGGATTCCATACAATGGCAGGGCTACTGGGGTACCGCCCGTCACAGTACGGGGCCTTGATCACCGTACCGAGGATCTCTCCCGACCCCCTACAACACAAGGCCGGAACCATCCCTTACTGGACGGTCCGGAACAAGATAACCCTGTAGTTGCGGCCAACAACTGCCCACACAGCCAAAATAAAGGGACATCTAGACATGGGCATATCTCGTCCTGCTTGGGCGCTACCCACCTAACCTTGCTGCACCTCCCCTATTTTAGCCATTCCCGATTGATGAGGCTTGAGGCTGTGATTACCTTTAGAGAACACATCTCGTAGAATGCTCATCGTCCACCTGACGATGTTCTAAAAGCATTCAATCCATACAAGTTCTTTCCGGGTTTGAACGAAACCGAAGGCATCATCTCGTTACACTCATTTTGGAATTACCCTCAGAATTAACGACGATAACCCTTGCACTTTTAACACCATCTCGATCTTCACTTGAGATGTCACGACCTATCGTTTAATTTGGATCGATGTAGTTTTCGAATAATCATAACTGACACCCCATCCCGGTCTCATCGAAATCCAAACGCCATTTTAAAGGTCAAGTTGTTTAATAGTTTAAACAATTCAATTCAACATTTTGAATTCACATAGCATTTATCACGGATATATCATACTCAAAAATCACAGATATATCCAAAGCATGTCACAGAGTATCACAGAATATCACCCAATAGATATCACAAATCCAAATATTCTGCTTATAATCATCCGTAAGCAAGCATCTTTAATCCTGCTCGATAATCATTAATTAATTATTCCATTCTATACCATTTAATTAATTAATTACTACTTAATCAATTTATTAAACCTTAATTACTTAATTAAATACTCCTTAATTATTAATTTATAACCTTAATTATTAATTAATAAAACTTAATTACCCATTTATTTATCACTAATTACTTAATTAATCAATTATTAATTCTCAATTGAATTTCTTAATTAGTTAACTGCTAATCATATATTAATTAACTTTAAGTAGTTAATTTAAAATCCTTATTTTCAAATTACTTAACACTTAATCATTTGTTAATCAATCTTTAATAACAGATTTATAAATCTTAATTCACTTAGTTAATTACCATTTCAACGAATTAACATTCTTAATTACCTTATAATATAAATTAATTAAATTAGAATCATTTATCTTACATTTAAAAATCTTCCTTAATAACTTTAAGTAAACTAGTTACTAACTTTAAAAGCTTTAATATTAATTAAATCTAACACTTATCTTAAATTAACTACTTAATTAAAGTATTAATTAAGATTTAAAACATTCTTAGGTATTCACTTAATTCACTAAAACTTGAAATAAATTCTTAACTTAAATTGGCAAACATTAATTAAGTCATTAATATTTAAACTTTGTTTAAGATGATATAACTTAAATTTTATTAAGCTATGCACTTTGAGAACCAAAACCTGAGGAAATCTCTCGTTTTACTCGAGTTTAACTCGAGTCTCTCTCTTATCTTCCCCGAGTCCCCTCTTCTACTTCATCACGTATATTTTTTTCTTTAAGTTTAAGTTTTAAACTTTAATAAACATGAAAGCATGCTTACACACTCAGTTCCAACTTAAAGTAAACCTTTCATTTCCTTGAGCATCCACTCGAGTCGTTCACCACTCAAAAACTCCTGACACATATCGAGATCGTGCACGTGCACGACGCCTCGCCGACGTTTCGGCGAACCACGTGTTCTCCAGCGAGTCACAAATCACCCCTATATTCGATTACAAAGAACCATTCGATGCCAAAAATTCCAGATCGAGATTTGGCCTTTCGTTCAAAATCCTAAAACTTGACTCCACCCAGCAAATCGCTTCGCCCCATCCCCAATGTTCACTTGAGGCGCTACGACTTCAGCCTCACCTCGCCGATCCCCTATACTACCTGTTAGCACCAAAATTGGTCACTAACACCCTTGAGTAGAGTTATGTAGATAGATTAATGAAGAGAGTAAATTAGAACTGAAGAATAGTGTAATTCAATGCAAAAAGATTAACAAAAACGAGAACACCAGATTTGTAGTGGTTCGGCGTAATTGCCTACGTCCACTTTTTGTTTAATCTTTGTTGCTTTCTCAATCACTTGAATATAGATACAATCCGTAAACCAATCACTTGGATACATGTTTGAATTAAAAAGAGGAGAGTATCCAAAATGGCAGGGTCTCCCTAGTGTTCTTCGAAAAAGGTCCCTTTCACTGTGCCTCTGCCCTTCTATTTATAGACGAAGATGGGTTGAACTTCCCTCATGGGCTTAGGAACAAGGTACCTCGGCCCATAGTAGGTGACTCTGTGTCGGGTCAGGCAGGCCAAACGCTCTTGCTTTGTTGTGGGCCTGACAACTTGCTAACACCTCCAGTCTGCACCGTGCCAGGGATGCCGAAACATGTCGATTGCATCAAACCCTTATACCTCCAGGATCTTCTTGGTCAGACTCTTGTCTAGTGCTAATACCAATATCTTCACCTGTCGTTTTGTAGCCGGCCCAAGGTGCCGGGTAACACTTGCCCCCCGTAATGTTTCGTGTGAAGCAATATGACACGCTTTGAATCAGCGAGTATTCCTTGTTTACAGAAATAAATCCATCATGTTTCCTGAATAGTCATTATTCTTCAATTTTATCCTCCCAAGGTTTCGTATCCTTCTTTGGTCGTCATGACGCTTGGTCGATTCCTTATATTATAAATCCAGGGTTGTAGTTCATCAGTGGCCATCCATGTCCGGTTCTACAGGGCCAATAAGTTTCGGTTATTTGATCTAGTCTCTTCTTAATAACCTTAAGTGAGAATTCAATTCCCTATTGATTTCAAGAAGTCGAACTTTTTTCGGATGTATACATGCATGTTCGGGTACATGTTCTTGCCATTGGCTGTCGGATGCGTTTTATATGCTCGTAAGTCATCGCCAATTCCATCTAGTTTAATTGCAATTCAATTGCGATTCCTGATTTGTATTTTTTTATGAAATAATGGTTGTAATTAGCCACTTGATGAGAGGGGACTTCAACTTTTACATGGATGACGACCTCAGAGCTGTAAGCAAGGGCGAATGGAGTACGACCCGTCATGGACTCATAGGTAGTTCTATAACCCTATAATGCTGTTGGAAGTTCACCCACCCACTTGCCTCTAGCCTTTTCCAAACGCTTTTTCAATATGGATTTGATTATTTTGTTCACGGCTTCCACTTGTCCATTGGCATTTGGATGAGCAACAACTGCAAACTTTTTCTCAATGCCATATTTTTGGCAAAATTCTTTGAACTCCTTGCTTTCGAATTGAGTTCCATTGTCTGTAATGATAGTTCATGGAAGACCAAAACGACATTCAATATTTCTTACAACGAAATTAATGACCTTTTTGGTGGTGATAGTGGCCAAAGCTATACTTCTACCCACTTAGTAAAGTAATCGACCGCAATTATCGCGTATTTCGCTCCACCTTTGGATATGGGTAAGGAACTGACTATGTCGATCCCCCACATTGAAAACGGCCTGGCCTAATCATTTGTGTGAGTTCCATCGACGAAGCCCTCGGGACTTTTGCATATTTCTGGCATTTGTCACATCTCCTCACATAGTCTGCAGCATCCCGATTTACAGTCGGCCAATAGCATCCGTAGCGGAGGATTTTCTTTGCTAACGTCTCCTCTCCAGTATGTTCACCGCACTTTCCTTCATAGACTTCCTTCAGGACTCGTTTCGAAATGACCATATTTTGTGCGTGAGATGATATCATTTAATGCATGTTTCCTTACAAGCTCACATACTTATCTTATTTCCTTTGTATGTACATTGATTTTTGTTTTTGCCTTGCGTATCTAAATTCACAGCACATATACATTCCCTTGCCTGATTTTATTTTATACCCTTGTGTTTAATTTAAAATTGGTATAGTTATTGGTATATGTTTATCTTATGTTGGATACAGTGAACCCACTTATATACTTATTTTTTAACATAAATCCTTATTATTTTTATTTCTATTTTAAGCTTACTATCAAACACTTAATTAATACTCATATATTCTTATACTTATATTTAATATTGATAAGATTGATTTTATTTTAAACATTTTTGAAAAGCTTTATTTTAAATTTCCAAATCATCGTTTCCTTCACAATACACACACACACATATAAATAAATGGTAAATGACCAAAAGTCTTATTCATTTTAAAAATGATAAGTTTGTATTTTATTTAATTAGATTAAATACATAGTAAAATAATATTGCCAAAATCCCGATTCATCACAAAACTAGAGCTTAACGTACGAAATCTTGAATTATGTTAGAAAATTGCGACTAGTTGAGGAACAAATTTTTTTAGAAAATGACTTAGACTTGTATACATTACCGTGTTGCAACTATTTTGAAATAAGTCATGTTGTCATTTGTATATATCCGTTGCATTCATGTAACTGCATTAGAATCATCAAATATTGCATTTGGATTTTATGGGTAGTATCCGTTGAAAACCTTCAGGAGACGCCACTCGTCCTACTAGGGACACCTAGAGGTTTAACAGCTTGTGGCATACGCTCAATGAATTCATGATTCCTACAAAAGTGAGGCCTACCTAGTTTATTTTTTATTTTTTATTTTACTCGAGGATGAGTAAAAGATAAGTAGGAGGGTATTTGATTGACATGTAAAAGTGTTTATTTTTGCAATCATATCTTACCTTTGTTGTATATAAATAAATGTTACACTGGGAACTTTTGAGTGTTTCTACATATATACAGATTTGAAGAGCCTTCATGTTAAATGGAGCAAAAGGGAGGAAAAATGGAGATTTGCATTGGATTATGTTAGTCTGTGCGATGATGATTTTGATGACAACAACCTTAGAATAGATTATAAAATATAAATACTAACATTATAAGTTTAGATATATATATGTATATGCAGGATTTAACCATGCAGGTACCAAAAATGAAGACTGTACAGTATAGAGATTCAAGATATCAAGATAAAATATCAAGATAGAAGACTCATGAGTATCGAGACTATCAAGAGTTCAAGATTTTGAAGGATTAGTTTATTATTAGGAATTTTTGTCGTAGAAAAGCACTGGCATCTTAAAATCCAATTTATTCGTGGAATGGAATCCACTTCGAGCCTGTTAAAGGGATGGAACCCTAAGTAGGATGGAACCTACGAAAAATCTAGTGCAACATTGTTTTGTATCCGCTAACTTTTATTCAAAATGATTTTTCAAAATTATATCTTGTTTTCAAAATGTTTTCAAAACTTTCCTTTTAAAAGATTCAAAACCCTCGATCCTGATTTTAAATAAATTTAGCCTCAAAAACATCTTTATTTTCAAAGTCAAATTACTCCTGATTTTAAACTATCTTTTTAATAATATATTTAACTTTTAAATATTTATACTTAGATTTAAATATAAAATTATGGTTAAATTCTATATATATATATATATATTATTCTTTATATTTACTTATGAATTTCAACTATATTCAAGTATATTTATAAAGCTTAAATTAATTTTTATATAAGATAAAGGTTATTTTCAAAGAAATTCAAAACATCATAAAAAGCTTTGGGATGTCGACATGCCTATGGGTACCATGTCGACATGGTGACAGTTTGATTTAAAAATTCAAATTTCAAAAGAAGTATCTATTCGCCATAACTCTTCATGATTGGTCATGGCTGTTGTTCTTCTATAAATAGGGGTCAGTTTCAACGAATTTTTAATCACTTTTTTCTGGTTTTCACTCCTCTTCTTCTTCCTCTTTTCTTAATACATATTCTTATCATTACTCTGCTGAAATCAACATTGAATCATACTCGATTACTTCTAGTTTGATTCTCTATCACTATCTCTACAAGATTCTCGGTGCTATTCAGAGTTATAGACTTCTTTGTAGTCTATTAAACGAGAAAAGATGTGATTGTAGCCTTGGAAATATCAAAAGGGAAAAGGTGTTATTGTAGCCTTGGTAAATCAATTGGGTAAACTTGTGGCCCGAAAATCAAGTATCTCTACCCAGAGGATCAAAATTCTAGAGGGTGTACCGCGTAGCCTTGAAACCGAGGGTGTAATTATACGATTGCTTTTGAAAGGAAAACCGTGCTTGTGTTGGGGGACTGGATGTAGGGTAACTCCGAACCAGTATAAAATCCGGTGTGTTCTTTCCTTTACTGCTTTTATTTTATTTCTATATCTTTGATTGTTTCTGTGATCATATCTGTATCTGTATATTGCATACTTTTGTGTCTAAATTAACATAAATCGAAAAAGATTTAGTAATTCTTTACTAACACCATTCACTCCCCTCTAGCGTTAATCTTAGCCTTAAGATCCGTAATCTGCATTTCTCACAATTGGTATCAGAGCAAGGTTTTCAAAGTTTCATAATCTGATTTTTGAAAAGTTTTCAAAATGGCTACTAACACTGGTACTGTTGTTAACACTAGTATCTCGGTCACTAGTTCATTTGTAGAGGGTCAGTCTACTGTCAGACCACCACTTTTTAATGGTAGTAACTATGCATATTGGCATGTAGGATGAAAATATATTTACAATCTATAGGATTAGACACTTGGAATATCACACAAACTGAATATTCTGAACCCACAATTGATTTTGCATAGTGGACTGCTAATCAAAAGACTGTTGCACAAAATAATTCTAAGGCAATGAAAATTCTGTTTTGTTCACTAGATAGAAATGAATTCAATAGAGTGTCAGTTTGTAAATTTGCATATGAAATCTAGAAAACTTTACAAGTTACTCACGAAGAAACAAGCAAAGTTAAACAGACCAAAATTTCCATGCTCACAAATCGGTTTCAATTATTTAAAATGAATGCTAATGAGTCTATTTCAGATATGTATAGTAGATTTCAGGATATCGTGCATTCTCTAATACCTTTGGGAAAGGAATTTTCTGAAGAAGATCAAGTCAAAAAAAATTTAAATTCTCTAACTCCAGAATGGGATCAAAAGACACTTGCGATCGAAGAGGCAAATGACATCAGTAGTTTAAAGATAGAAGAATTAATTGGAAATCTAATGTCGT
This sequence comes from Allium cepa, assembly GCA_030765085.1. Taxonomy (NCBI): domain Eukaryota; kingdom Viridiplantae; phylum Streptophyta; class Magnoliopsida; order Asparagales; family Amaryllidaceae; genus Allium; species Allium cepa. The sequence goes on from CM060939.1 coordinate 163,275,131, forward strand.
ATGAAGTTCATATGATCGGGAGAAGAGAAAGTAAAGCATCTGAAAAGAAATCAATGGCATTCAATGCATTGACCGATGGATCAGACTCAAATAGCGATAATGATGAAGAGATAGCCTTTGTGACCAGAAATTTTAGGAGATTCCTAAAATACAGAAAGATGAATAATCTCAAGAGAAACAACTATAACAATTCTGAAGATCAGAATATAGTGCCAAATAATGACAAGTGTTACAACTATGATAAACCAGGCCACTTCAAAAGAGACTGTCCGTATCCAGGAAGGCAGAATCCTCCTATGAACAATGAACAACAAAGAAACGGAAGCGTGCATTTACTGCTACTCTAGATGACTCAGACTCGTCTTCAAGTGATGATGATCAGAAGACGGATAATTTGAATTTGTGTTTCACAGCTGTTCACGACTCCGACGAATTCAGAGAAACGGACTCAGAAAAAGGTACACGTTTACAATACAATTGGTTGAAATTGATTGCTTATAATTAGTTGCTTGATTGTTTGATTGATTGATTTTTGAATTGGTGTATTGTTTGAATTTTAAATTTATTTTCTATTTTTTATTATTTTTATTGTTTTTATTATTATTATTATTATTATTTTTAATACTTTTTGAAATATATAATAAGTATAATAATATTTCAGAAATATATAATAGACATTAATAATATATATATATATATATATTAGAGATCTTAGAAAAAATAAATTCATGAAAATTCAAAAGCACATGTCAACATGGTCCCTACCATGATGTCGACATGGCCACATGAATTTGAATTTCAAAATTTGAATTCAAATGTTTGAATTTCCCTCCACCTTTTCACTTCATTCAATTCTCTGAAAAGATACCTTTTTGACCAGAGAATATGTCCTTTGAGAATCTATTTATTCACTATCTTTTATCATATCTTTTCACTTTCATTTCAAATTCAAACTCTCTCTTCATAACTTCAAGCTTTCTTCTCTCTACTCTAATGGCTTCTTCAAGCAACCCCTCAACCATGAGAATTTCCAAAAAAATCAAAGAGCAATTATTCAATGATCCGGAGGCAATTAAAACATACATCAATTATGCTAACTATGCCAAAGTCCTTCTCGGAAAATTTGCTATTTTTCAAGATTTTTCTTCTTATGAAATTGATTCTCTTTTTGCAAACAATGGTCTTCTTAGTCTTATTGATGCTTCTCAAAATGATTTTGTTTGCTATCCTAATCTTGTCAAAATTTTCTATGCAAATTTAAATCGCGGATTTTGTGTTGGAAATGAAGATGAAATTTGGAGTAGTGTCAAAGGCACTCAAATTGTTTTGAATTGTGATCTTTTGGATACCATTCACAATTGCAAGAGTTCGGGAATGGATCTTTCTAACTTTAAAATCGATGAACATGATCGTGAGACATTTCATCACATTTTCGAAAGAGATGATGATTTTGATTTTAAAAATAGAAATTTTCGACCAAAAGCAAGAATTGTTAATCTTCTTTTGCAACATACTTTGACCCCAAGATTGGGAAATTTTAACAATCCTACTTCAAAAGTTTGCAACGCTCTTTTTGCTATTTTCGGAAACTATGACATAAATTGGGCGCAAGTTATTTTGGATGAACTTCATCCTAAAAATCTTGAAATGGGTGACCATGGAATTTATCTCACTTGGATTTTTAATTATTTTGGAGTGGATTTCAAAGGCGAAGAATTTGTTTCTAGAAAAGTTTTCAATCATTCCAACATTTCGCTTATGAAAATTCCATTTGTTTTTCAACCTTATGAGACACTTACCGAAAAGGAAGAGCGTTTGGCTCATGAGGAAATGGAAGAAGAGGAAGTTGAAGAAGAAGAAGAAGGGGATGAAATGGAATTGAAGAAGAAGAAGAAGAAGGAGAAACATCTTTGGAAAGTATTGAATATCCTTCCAATCCATCCAACAAAACCCTTCTCAAAAACCAAAAGATAATTGTGGAAAATCAACGGATTCTAAAACGATCTGTTATTAAAAAGTTGGATAACATTTCTTCGAAGATGAACAAGTTCTTTTCAAAAGTCAGCAAGAAACTTGGACTATCTTCATCATCTTCATCCTCTAACTAGTTTTATCTTTTCGTATCTTGTTGTATTTGTTTTAGTTTGCTTTATTTCGAATGTTCATGTAGTTTGTTGTGTGCTTAATCATTGTATTATCGTAGTATGCAATGAAATGAAATTTTCTTTCTGTTATCTACTTTATCTTATCTCTAGAATAAATGTTAGTATATTATACACACACACACACAATTATTCACAAAATCTATTCGGTCATAACATTTCACTAACCCATGTGGGCATCCCCTATGTGACCATGTCGACATGTACTGGTCTGAAATGGAAATTGATTTTGAATTTGAAATTTGAATAACTACCACATGTCTATTCAATTCAAACAAATTTCTGCACCTATATATACTTGTTTCTTCCAGAATTCTTCACTGAAGTTTATTTCTTATCATCTATATCCTCCATTTCTTTCACAAATTCAACTATGGCTAATCCTATTCACAATTTATCCGAAAATCTTGAAGAAACTCTTAATTCGTTCAAGAATATTCTCTCATTTATTCTACGAAACCAACGTCATTTAGAATTAAGTCAAATGCAGATGATAAAGGAACAAGAAAGGCACTTCGATGCGATACGATGGATGATCTCTTCTCTGCACAAGGATGATAACGAAGCACATCCTCCTGTCTCTCTCACCAATGACAATGATATTTGGGATGCTATTAAGGCAGACCCAAACTTTGGAGAAAAAGGATGGGTGGAAGTTCCATGTAACGTTTGATTTTTTTACTTTGTTTGATTTGTTTGAATTGATTTGGTTTGAATTGATACCTTTTGTGGATTGATTTCTTATTGATTTGAAGATTGGTATGTAAAACATATATATATACACACTGAAATGTATATAATCTTTAAATTAGTTATCATGCTTAGAAGTATAATTATTTCCTACTCTATATATTCCGTTGTATAATTTATCAATGCAGGTACTGAAGTTCAAGAATGAGGGGGAGTAAGTTTTTGTTTATGACAAAGGGGGAGAAATATAAAATAGGGTAGATAGGTATAGATTAAGGGGGAGTTGTTAGTTTTAGGGGGAGTTATTAGAATAGAAATAATATTTTATAAACAAAGGTTGTCATCATCAAAAAGAGGGAGATTGTTAGTCCGTGAGATGATGGTTTTGATGACAACAACCTTAGAATAGATTATAAAATATAAATACTAACATTATAAGTTAAGATATATATGTATATGCAGGATTTAACCATGCAGGTAACAAGAATGAAGACTGTACAGTATAGAGATTCAAGATATCAAGATAAAATATCATGATAGAAGACTCATGAGTATCGAGACTATCAAGATTTTAAGATTTCAAGGATAAGTATTTTTTATTATTAGGAATTTTTGTTAAAACTCGTAGAAAATCACTGACATCTTTAAATCCAATTTATTCATGGAATGGAATCCACTTCGAGCCCGTTAAAGGGATGGAACCCTAAGTAGGATGGAACGTACGAAAAATCTAGTGGAACATTGTTTTGTATCCGCTAACTTTCACTCAAAATGATTTTTCAAAATTATATCATGTTTTCAAAATGTTTTCAAAACTTTCCTTTTAAAGGATTCAAAACCCTCGATCCTGATTTTAAATAATTTTAGCCTCAAAAACATCTTTATTTTCGAAGTCAAATTACTCCTGATTTTAAACTATCTTTTTAATAATATATTTAACTTTTAAATATTTATACTTAGATTTAAAACTAAAATTATGGCTAAATTCTATATATATATTATTCTTTATATTTACTTATGAATTTCAACTATAGCCAAGTATATTTATAAAGTTTAAATTAATTTTTATATAAGATAAAGGTTATTTTCAAAGAAATTCAAAACATCATAAAAAGCTTTGGGATGTCGACATGCCTATGGGTACCATGTCGACATGGTGACAGTTTGATCTAAAAATTCAAATTTCAAAAGAAGTGTCTATTCGCCATAACTCTTCATGAATGGTCATGGCTGTTGTTCTTCTATAAATAGGGGTCAGTTTCAACGAATTTTTAATCACTTTTTTCTGGTTTTCACTCCTCTTCTTCTTCCTCTTTTCTTAATACATATTCTTATCATTACTCTGCCGAAATCAACATTGAATCATATTCGATTACTTCTAGTTTGATTCTCTATCACTATCTCTACAAGATTCTCAGTGCTATTCAGAGTTATAGACTTCTTCGTAATCTATTAAGCGAGAAAAGTTGTGATTGTAGCCTTGGAAATCAATCAAAAGGGAAAAGGTGTGGTTGTAGCCTTGGTAAATCAATTGGGTAAACTTCTGGCCCGAAAATCAAGTATCTCTACCCAAAGGATCGAAATTTTTGGAGGGTGTACCTCGTAGCCTTAAAATCGAGGGTGTAATTGTACAATTGCTTTTGAAAGGAAATTCGTACTAGTGTTGCGGGACTGGATGCAGAGTAACTCCGAACTAGTATAAAATCCGGTGTGTTCTTTCCTTTGCTGCTTTTATTTTATTTCTGTATTTGCGATTGTTTCTGTGATCATATTTGTGTCTGTATATTGCATAGTTTTGTGTCTAAATTAACATAAATCGAAAAAGATTTAGTAATTCTTTATTAACACTATTCACCCCCCTCTAGTGTTAATCTTAGCCTTAAGATCCGTAATCCGCATTTCTCACATATTATACCAACTACTCTGAAAAGATTGAACCAAAGAAGTTGTAGCTGAGTGGTTAATGCATCTCTTAAATGGTGGAAGGAGTTGAGTTCGAATCCTGCAAAGCACTTTATTTTGCATATGAAAATGGAGGATTTTTGAGAAGATATACATATACATATAAACATACTTGTGATTGATTATATACATACAAATCAACAATCTCCCAATCAATCACAAATCTTCTTCCAATCAAATCATAATCAATCAAAATCTTCCAATCAAATCAAGAAATCACAATCACATTCAGATGACCATGCCAGTTTATCCTGAATTTGATTCACATCAACAAATCTTCCTCAAATCTCAATCACCCATCATGCAACATGTTAAAGATCTGAAGACAAGCTATCTCTCATGAATATTTGTATTCACATGATCAAAGAGATGATATTAATTTTTGTGGCAACATATTTTGTAAATTTTTGATGGGAAACAACTTGTACTCTATAAATACCCAGGCGTATTCATTGCAAAAGATATCTCATATCTCATAATTTCTAGTGTAAAAAAAGCTCTTCTTCTTCTATTTTCTGTTTTAAGGCTTACACTTAGATAATTGTGGCTTCGATTAATTAGTTCTGTTAGACATAATTATATAAGTTTTCTTCCTTTTTTATTAATGATAGGCCGTTAATTAGTTTAAGTGGCTATCCTAATTTTATTTTGTTTTAATCTGAATTTCTGTTTGTTTTTCTGTTTTTTCTATTTTTCCATTGTTAAGAAGTTGTGAAGGAGTTCTGATTTAACTCTCAACAACTCTTCCATGGCAAATAATTGGATCCTTCTATGAGAAAAGGATTGGAGTATAAATCAATATTTCTTCACTGTCCATTTTTTTGCCTTTTTGTAGTTTAGAAATCACCTCCAAATTCATCTAACTTGCCCACAAAATTACATAAACAATATAGTTAAATTTCCCTCCATGCGTTCAACCTACATACTACACACCTGTGCGCTTGCAGTATTATTTTTAATTTGTGTTTTTCTAATCCCATATAAAAGTGTCAAACAGTACTTATGGAGTGCATCCTGAGTAAACCACCGGTTTGGTGGAGCTTACAGTATCTGTATATACCATAAGAATATATAAAATGTGTTAAGGGGGATATAGGTAACGCCTCAACGCTATTTTAATAGTTTACTTTACTGTAGACATTATATGTGTAGCATATTGTACTATGTATGTAGATAGTTCCATGGATGCTTAAGGGATGGAATCCCAACATCCTTTAAGTTATATTGCATTTCACTTAAACATTTCACTTGAGCTGATTTATTTTCATAAGAATGTTAATCCTGACTTGATTGTTTTGTGTTTTGCTTTATACTCGAGTTAGAATGAATGTAACAGCATTTGAGACTCACCTCGGAGCTTGGAGATCTATCTATATCTGTTCAGTTATTCAGTTATTCCAGTTAATTCCATCTATTTATGTTCAAACTTGTCGTTTGCTTTGTATTTGTAACGCCCAACACCAAGAACCATCTTAGTAAAGAGAATTAACGAGTAATTCCATATACTAAAGCGGAGAATAGGGCTGGTTAGGGGCGACCATCTATAACTTTGTCTCAAACATCTACTGAATACGTCGATAAATACAATGTGATTTTTCTTTTCTACCTCCCATGGATTGACATATCCAATAAATGCTTAATACAAAACTATATGTGGCTAACGGATCTATCAGAACAAAATACAATAGCTAAATGTAAAGCACATAACAGAACAGTAATCAACATCATATATTTACATATACACTGATTCATGTTTAGTACAATACAATATGAATACAGTAAAGGTGGTACTCGACCACACCATATATGTAACATCCAGCCTTTTTATACGCTTTAAATCAACACACGTGCCAATTCAAATAATACGGAAGGGCAGATTGTTATGGGGTAAATAAGAAAAAGTAAAGAAGAAAAAAAACAAAATAGAATCTTGCAGCGGAACGATAAAATATAATAATCAAATATACAATTCATGAAGATGTTTACAAAATATTCGATTATACTTATACAACATATATCAGAGTTACACATCCCAGTAAAAATGCAGCGGAACAGTATGAATGTAGTGGAATATTATAATAAATAATAATAATATCTTCGTCCTCCAGAACACGGTCTTTCAAATCTTGAAATTCTCAGTCTGGCCCGAGCGAATTGAAAAACAAAACACTCGAGTCAGAACTAAAAGATCTTATGTAAGTTAAATCAACAGGAATAAATATGAGTGCAGTAACTTAAGAGATGCTCGGGATTCACATCTTCTAAGGATCCGTTAAACTATCTACTATGTAGTAATATACGATATTATAATAATGTCTACAGTAAAGTATAATATACTGAAAATAGCGTTACGGGGTTACCCATATAGCCCTTAACACACTTTTATATTCCCATAGTCTATACAGTACCGTAATCTCCCCCGTACTGGGCGTCGTCAGAGGGCACTCCATAGGTATGGTACAAAACAAAATCGTATAAGGCGCGCTAGGGTACGTGACACGGCACAAATAGGCAATTCCAGGGTAGATATGCCAATTACGCTTCCGGGTCGGTCTTAACGCATAGCCCCAGCTACCGCTCATCTCGAGCCACACCCCAAATCAAAGAAATCAAAAGTGGCCACCGTATAAATCCAAAGTCAGAGTAGAATATCGAAGGGATGTGTCCGATAAAAGGGGCTACCTTCTTAACCCGTCAATTGCTCCTGTTTTAGCCACCTTATGCCAACTCATGGGAGTTGGGTCCACGTATTTACCTCAAAGGAAACGCCGCCACCATCCTACTTCATTCTGGAATCTCCACCGCGTACATGGTTATTGAAGTGGTTTTTTGGCAGAGAGTATGACAACTTCCGATCCCGGTCTCTTCAACAATCAAACGTTATTATAACACCGCGATCTTTTCAAAATAGTTTATACTTTAAAACCAAAATAAAATATCCATTTCAAAACCATATAAATACGATATCATTTCTAATTTAAAACCCAAATCAATATGATATCATTTTTATTTCAAATATATCCTTTTTCAAAAAATCATAGTACTTTCAAATATATATACCTTAAACCCATTGCTTTGAAACATAATTTTCAATACTTAAATGGTTTAATAATAAATTACTTTATAAGTAAATTAGCTTTTTAATTTCTCAAATCAGTTCCAAATACAGATTTGAATTCCCAAATAAACCATTTAAATTTTCATATATTTCAAAGGTTTAAATATTCCACCATTTCAAAATTAAAATTTTAATTTATATATATATGCCAAATTCACTTTACTATTAATTAGTTTGAAATACTTACTTAACAAATCCAGTATCCTTTAAATAAAACTTTCAAATTCAAAAATTGAATATTGCTCAATTTATTTAGACTAGATATATTCACTTAAATCATCTTAAACCCGAATTTAGTTTTAGCACCATATTCTTTTTAAATCTAAATTTCAATTGGATCTTAATTAAATAAAATCTCAAATCAATTTCAAAACTATCTTCCCAACTTTGATTTATAAAAATCAATATAAACTCTATATTAGAATATAATTTAAGTAAACACTAATCAATAATATATTTTAATAAAATCAACTTTATTATTAAACTTACTTCATACTTTAAATAATTTTATACATAGCTTAAAACCAAGTATTTAACTATATATAAAATAACCTTTATCAAATATCCGAAATCAATATCTCATAAAACCATATATATATTTCTTGACAAAACGATATAAAATCATTTCAAAATATATATATATATATATATATATATATATATATATATATATATATATATATATATATATATACCGCGGTGTCTGTATAAAATTTTCTATCTTATGGTCAAGTGATACGAATATTTATCATTTCATTCGGCAATTTAAAAATAAAATTCACGGTTATATATCATTTCAAACCGCAATCTCGAATGAAGTGAAAATGCATGATAACTTGCAGTTTATTCAATATAAAATACAACATCCATTTATCCAATATCAACCATCAACCATTTATCATAATCATCATCCAATTCAAACAATAGCATCAATATAGAACGGATAATAATCATCAGGAATTAACTAGCAGTTTATATTCAATGATAAATTAATAACTGTTTAACTGGAAGTTTATATGCAAAAAAATAAATAAATAACAATTTAACTGGCAGTTTATATGCAATGAATAAGTAAATGACAATTTAATTAAATAAATGCAATTTAGTTGAGATGATGATTAAAAATATGCCAAACAGTCATAAATAAATTTCTAATCACATCCAAATTTAATTTAACAAACATAAGAAATTTTAGAAGTTGTGAGTGGGTTAAAACACTCACCTTTTGAATTTAAATTGAATTTAAATCCAATTTAACCCCAAAAATTGAACAGTCTCCGAATCCATCCAAACCAGCGTCGAAATGTTCGGAATTTTATTACGATCCTAATAAAAAAATCGCGCGTGAAACGGAGTTCGTATGTAAAAGTTATCATCGATAAACGATTTAAAATTGAAATTAAAAATAAAATAATAAATAAAAAAAGAAACCACACCTACTCCTTACGCCATGTCACTTACGTCCTTATCACCCAACAACAAACCCACGCACTCAAGTCAGATACGAAACCTTACGCATTGGAAAGCGAGCCGCCACCACGTTCGCCACCTCCTGAGGCACTGAACCCAAATCCAACGCCACCCTCAACCATGTCTCGCCGCCACGCCCTCCGGCCCCCCTCCTCGCAACTCGCGGCGCCGCCTAATGCACACAGGCCGAGGCGAAATCCAGCCCTTCCTCCCCAATTCGCAGCCAATCCAATGACCATCTCGATAACCTAACCGTACCGATGCGTGCTGCTCAACGCCCCCTTCGCAACAACACTTCCCGATCGAGCCATCGTTGAAGATCTACCGTTGATCGAGTAATTGGCCTATGGACGGCCGAGTTTCACCTCGAATTTCTGGTCAAATGGTGATTCGAATCAAAAATGAATTACAATAGGAGATTACGCATTTCGAGAGCTTCAACATATATTTTTTATGAATTTTTCTGATGAGTTTGAATTTTCATTAGATTTTTGAATTTGCAATTAGATCTAAGGTTTGCAGCCATTGAGGAAGAGGAGCACATATGTTTTTGTACGTGTAGAAATGAGGAATAGAGGCTGCTAGGGCTTATAACAGGGTTTATACAGGTAGGTCAGAAATTAGAATGGATGGATAAGGTTGGATATGCGCTCTAACGCCAAAGTGTCCCAAAAAGCCCGTTTCGACTCCGGAACGAAATTGGGTCAATCAATATATCAAAATAGGTGTTTTTAAATATTCTAAACGCAATGGAAAAGGTTTTAGGTTCAAATTGCATCGTATGAAGAAGTTATGCTAAAATTAATATTTTTCAAATTGATTTCAATTAAATCGATTTCAAGGCGTTTCGCGTTCGTACGATCAAACGACAAGTCCGATCGCTACGAAACTTGAAACCCTACAATAATTCACCGATACAGATCCGATGAGACTAGTTTCGTAGAAATCCGAGTCAGTGGCCAAAATGGATATTATTATATTAATTAAATAAATTAAAAATTAGTCAATTTAATCAAATTTTCAATTTCAATTCGATAATTGACAATTCTTTCATTTAAATTTTCCAAATCATTCACACTGATTTAAATAAATTTAAATGTCAAATTAGAGTTGACTAATTCATCAATTCCAACGTTAACCTCACTTTTAATAATTAATTTCCTAAAATTCACAAATTATAAATAAAATCCCTAAAATTCCATTTAGTTAAATTAATTAATTATTATTCTGTTCAATCCTGTAAAATAGATGGATTAAATATTGGATTCAAAACTATTACATAAACTTCTCATATTATCTTTATTTCAAATAATGTATTATTTAACTATTTCAATTTCATTAAATTGCCATTAAATCCAATTATTGAATTTCCCATTTTACTTAAGTAAATAAATTTTTATTCCCGATCCTTATAACTCACAAATTGTCCAATATAAATAACCTTACCATTACTTACAAATATTACCTTAATTAACATTAACGTAATATTAAATTTTAATTACGGTAACAAATTTCAAACTTTTAAATTTACAAGCTACATATATAGGTAACATACAATAATCGTTACCGTTAACCTTCAGTCACATTAATTGGCTTTTATTGCTTCCAAAAAGAAATGTTAACATTTATTTTCATAATGCTAATTTCATTCACTCTATCCATTACTGCATTTATATCCATTAAAGTAATATTTAATTACCTTTATTCGAAATAACCGTTTATCACCAATATACTCTTTATAATACTTGTATGGTTATTCTCCACAAATAATTACCATCCATCCTATTATTCACCCATTATTTATAATTGAAAATCTCAAATAAATTTATTTATCTTGATTTCATTCCTTTATTACACCATTTATTACTTTACAAAATAAAATAACATTTAAACTCATCGATGTAATACCAAATTTCATTTTAAATCCAATTGATTTCCAAACTAAAGTTTATACGTATTCAAACAACTTATTATAACTACTCCCAGAACATAGGTTTTATTAAATAACCATTTATTAGTATTTTATTTCCTTAATTTAAATGCTTACATTTTGTTTTCATATATGCAATATGTATCTACGTAACCATCTTCATTAATTCCATTGATTTGCATTAACTCCATTCCATAAATCTACGTCCAATTAATACCTTAAAATAAGTTTACGTTTCTGTTAATTTCTATTCACACTTCCGTTATTTTATATTACAATCATTAAAGTAACGTTTATCAACAACACAAACATTATGAATACTTATAAACCTGCATCATCCTTATTACATTAATTTACGTTTTATCCCATGATAAATTAATGCGAACATTAAATTAATTCATATTTACATCCACTTCGGTATATAAATTTTGTAACCAAGTTGTAACATTTACATTTTTTTTCTTATTTTAATTAATTACCAAATATTACTATTTACACTTAATTACAATTTTGCAATCTTAACAAATCCATAAATTATCAATTGCCTAATATATACATTAATTACTATTAAATGTTCTCCATAAATTTATTTACTTGGTTTCTTACTTATACGTTTTCACTTCCAAACAATATTATAATTACCTACAGGACATTGATTTTTATTTCATGAATTCATTAAATAATTCACTAAATGCCTTTGTTTTCTCATATTCAATTTATTACCATTTAAGTATATTCATTATCAACAACACACATTATAATTACTTATCTACAATTATTGCATTGGTTTATTCAACAGTTACTTTTATTTACTCATTTTCTATTTTAAAACCAAATGTAACAATTTTCACTATTCATTATTATATTAATGAATTCCATTCTAGTTAATATTTTTATTAATATTTCACAAATTCAACATTTCTATTGGTTTCTTATATTAAACTTATAATCAGTATGATAATTTATATTATTTCAATTTATTGCCATATAAATATTAAATTGTTAACATTTAATTACAATTGCTTCATCAAATTTCTACATTCGCTCCAATATAAGTTTTAAGATTTTTATTTCTTTCAAAATTAAATTAGAAATCTTATTAAATTAACTCATTTTAAATCATCGAATTTCAGGGGTCGTTACAATATACCTCGAATCAAATATAATTACATCAGAGTATGCGGAAGAACAAAAATTACTCAAGAGAAAGAAGTGCTGATATTCAACATCAACTTCAAGCTAAGTCCAATAGATGATACCTGAAACAACTCGGTCTGACCCGAGTATAAATACACGGGTCAGTCTAGCGACACAAATCAGTCAATATCGATAATACGAAGCAGAATAGTCATGAAGATATTTCTTCTTGAAAGAGAAGAGTGAATCGATAAACTCATAAGCACAACACTTAAGTAACAAACGCTACTTAAGTGACCAAATACCTTGAAAGAGGTAACTCAAACTCAATACTCAAATCAAACACAAGTGCCTCATATCATCGGCATTCACAAAACATCAAATATGGTTTAGGGAAAAACCTAAACCCGCCATCTTAGCAAACCAAAAACATGCATAAAGAGATCCCATGTTAAACACGCCATAAGGCAAATATATCTCCAAAGAGGAGAATAAAATCTCAAGTAAACGCCAAAAGGCAAATCTCATAACACCAATGTAGGCAATTCAAATCTCAAAAATAGAACTTCCAAGAGTTCAAATTCCTGAAAGGTAATCGCCACAAATATATATATCGAATGGTTCAAAGGACTAATTCCGAAAAGGGCGACACACTAGGGAAAATAGTCAAAGAAACCATCTCAAAAGTATTTGCATGTGAATGTGGCCGAAGCCTTGCCAAGTACTGTTATCTCAAATAGGTACCTCGCCCGAAGGCAAAACGCCACAATGACAAATACGCCGCAATGTCAAATATGCCGCAATGGCAAATACGACGCAATGCTAAACGTCTCGAAGACAAATATGCCACAAAGGCAAATGCCGCAATGGCAATGACCCGAAGGTCTAGTACTGGCACGCTGTAATGGCAAATGTGTCACAAAATTTCAAATAGGAACCCGAATAGTGTTAACATGTCAGTCCCATACCATACGTTCACACTAAACGGTGTACTAATCGCTAGTAAATTTCACCCTCGAAGTAGTAAAATTTTTACCTCCTTTCATCGATAAACTCGACCCAAAGGTCAAAATGATCAAACGGACAAGTCAAAAATTAACCGATAAGATAAACGCATATGTCCCATACTACGTGTTTTACCAAACCATTTAATTCTCCTTCTCATTCGCTCGAATAGTGCAAAAACGTGTACTTTGTATATAAAATATTTTATTTGAGAAAACAAGCTTTTAAAACCATTTTTCAAAATTAATTTTGAAGACGATATTTGTATTATAGAGAATAAATAGATTTTGTAGCTTCAAATAATTTAAAAATGTTACATGATAATTATTTTACATGCCAATTTATTTTAAATATTATTTCGAAATTGTTTGGAAAAATCTGTGCTCGAAATCAAAGAAATCACTCAAAACGGTCATTCAAATTCAATTCAAATTTGAATTTTTAATTCAACAAAACTTGGCTAGCCTATTGATAGGCATCATTGCCCTCAAAATTTGTCAAAACATCATCAAAGTCGAAAGAGAACAAGAGTAAACGAGCTAATATAATTCAAAGTTCATTGAATGTTTGTTGCTGTCATCTTGCTCTCAGGACAACAAAATATAACCATAATTTCGACCAAGCAAACTTTAAAATTACATAAAACATAAAGAATGAAATTCTTACCACAAGAGTTTTTTCGAAACATCCAAAATTATTAAATTCGATTAAGAAACGAAGAAGTTATGGCTAATTTTGTTTCAGCTTCAAACACAGAGCAAATATAGATTTTGCTCTCGGGATAACAGAAAGAAAATTCAATTTTGGCATAGCTAACCTCAAAATTAAGAAAACTCAACACATGAAAGTTGTATTACATGATTTGTGCTTTTCGAAACATCCAAAATTGATAAATTCGAATCAAAAAAGAGAAACTTATGGCTAATTTTGTTTCGGCTTCAAACACAGAGAAAATACCGGTTTTGCTCTCGGGATAGCAGTAGAAAAATTCTATTTTGACATAGCTAACCTTAAAAATACAGAAAACTCAATACATGAAAGTTGTAGTACATGATTTAAGCTTTTGGGAACAACTATAATTATCAAATTCAGATAAAAAACGAGAAAGTTATGGCTAATTTTGTTCCAGCTTCAAATATAGAGCAAATATAGGTTTTGCTCTCGGGATAGCAGTAGAAAAATTCGATTTTGACATAGATAACCTCAAAATTATAGAAACTCAATACATGAAAGTTGTAGTACATGATTTAAGCATTTCGAAACATCTAAAATTATCAAATTCTGACAAAAAAGAGAAAGTTATGGCTAATTTTGTTTCAACTTCAAACACAGAGCAAATATAGGTTTTGCTCTCGGGATAGTAGTAGAAAATTTCGATTTTGACATAGCTAATCTCAAAATTACAGAAGACTCAATATATCAAAGTTGTAGTACATGATTTAAGCTTTACAGAACATCTAAAATTATCAAACTCTGAGCAAAAAAGTGAAAGTTATGGCTAATTTCATTTCAGCTTCAAACACAGAGCCGATATAGGTTTTGCTCTTGGGATAGCAGTAGAAAAATTCGATTTTGACATAGCTAACCTCAAAAGTACAGAAAACTCAAAATATGAAAGTTGTGATACATGATTTGAGCTTTCCGAACATCTAAAATTATCAAAATTGGTTAAGAAATGAAGAAGTTATGGCTAAAAAACTTCTCAGTAGCTAGATTTTGTGAGTTTATATACTCACCTTGCTGATTCGTTGCAAAAGCTCGGATTTTGGGAGAAAGTTTGAAGCTTTTTGCCAATAATAGACCATAGAAACCTGTAAAAGCTCAATGAATAGACATGCAAACCCAAAACAAAGTAGAAGTTAATAGACTTTCACTGTGAATTAGATTTTGATAAAGAGATTGGTTTTAGATTGAAGATTACCTGAGTTTATACTTAAATCCATGTTTTAAAAACATTCATTCTTCATTTTATTTTGACAATTTTCCATAAATTAGAGGAGTTGAAGGAGGGAGCCATTGTTGAGCTTTAGGAGTTTAACAAAGAAGAGGAAATGAAAAAAAATACGTACAGCGAATTTTCTTTTCTCATTGTTAACCGGTTATGGTTTAATTGTACTAATGGACTTAAGCCCAAAAACTAAATGAAAGTAGCTTGGGTTATTATTCAATACTTAACACGTTAACAATATATGTTAACAAACGAAATCAATAATATTTTAAGTTCCTTTCTTTTTAAAAAAATATTAAACATTATACTTATGATAATAAAATTATTTTACACTTGAACAAAAGATTATTTATATTATTAAAACATATTGTTATCATATTTCTCTATTTTAAAGTAAATGACAATTTACATTTTTAATTACAAAACCTATTACAATTAACATTAAAAATTACACAAAAATCACATTCTTGTGTAATTAAATTCAACAAATCATTTCAAACTTAATTTTATACTCAAATTATATTTTTAAACTCAATTCCATCATTGTATTCAATATATCTCATTTTAAAATTAATTACTCGTTTTAAAATCATTAAAAGAAGTAAATAGCAATAATTAACAAAATTCTTGCATTAACTCTAAACCAATTCCTTTTATCATTTTATTAACTCAAATTATTTTAATAAAGTTTCCAAACTTTATTTTTCTTATTTTATTCTCATTTATATTGTTTATTCCCAATAAACAAGAAAAATCCTCTATTTAATATTAAATAACTCTATTAAATTATAGCCTCTGTTATAATTAAGATTCTTAGGTAATCGCTAATACCAAGGTTGTTACAGACTCCCCCTTACAAAAATTGCATCCCCGCAATTTTCCAGGAAAAGTGCCGTAAACAACACAAAAATTCAATCAACAAAGGATAAAAGACATGCTCGAAACTCAAACCATTCATACTCTCAACATAAAATGGTAGAGAAAAATAAGGAAAAACTCACTTGGTTGATCCAATGGCCCATCAAATGCTTATATAATGATTAGCGAGCCATTGAATTTTCCAAGTAACTCGAAAGAATTTCGAAGATATCCTATCCTCGAATCAAAACTTAATAAGATACTCAACAATTAATCAATCGAAAATGAATGATTTCAAATAACTCTACGAATAGAGTCGGGATCAAACTCACTCAAAATCGAATTCTAAGCAATAAAGAAGATCATCAATAAGACCTTCCGCATAAATATACGAAAAGAACATCCTCACAACAAGGTAGACACAATAGACAAGATTGATAAATCAGAAGTTGGCTTCTCACAAGGCCACCAACTCGAACGAACGTGAAAAATGCACGTCGTTGATAATAGCTCAAAGATAGAATATACTCAAGAACAAGGATATAAGCTCGAATTATCTCTTAATCCAAGATATTTACAATTTTAAATCTCAACATCTTTTAAATTTTTAAATTTCAATTTTCAACATTTGAAAATTTCTCAAACTCTTTACTATATTACTTAGTAAGTAATTTAAAACTCAAAGTTAAAATTCAAATTTCTTCTCTTACTTCGAAATTAATTTTCAAAGAATTTTGTGTTTGCACAAAAAATGGACAAACACCTCCAAGTCGTATTATTTAGTTGATTATATATGATTTTCAATGATTTTAGATGAGTATGTAAATATAAAAGAAGTAGGGGCTGAAATGTAAAAGACACGCGGATTTATAGTGGTTCGGCCAGAATGTGCCTACGTCCACTTTATATGTTATTATCTTCTTTCTTTCAGATTACAAGTACAATGTTTCGTATATAAGTATATGAAAGTAGTTTGAAAGTTCCTTCCTTGCTTGAGCTCTCAAACTTGTCTGCCATTGTTGTACCCCTGCCCCTCTATTTATAGAATGAGGTAGGCGGCAGGGGTCTTGGAAGTATATAGCTGCTGGTGGGCCCGGGCTGGAGCAATCTGGACTGGCCATCTTCTGGTTCGGCAAAGTTACATTCGGCTA
This sequence comes from Allium cepa, assembly GCA_030765085.1. Taxonomy (NCBI): domain Eukaryota; kingdom Viridiplantae; phylum Streptophyta; class Magnoliopsida; order Asparagales; family Amaryllidaceae; genus Allium; species Allium cepa. The sequence goes on from CM060939.1 coordinate 163,292,562, forward strand.
TGAGCTTGGACCGGTGGTAGTCGTGCATGTGGATCGGCAATGGAAAGGAGAGGGTTGGTTCGGTGCTTGTTTGGGAGTTAGTTCGGTAGTGGGGCGATGGTTTGGTTCGGTGGAGCAATGTGGACCGGTATGGCTGGTCCGGCTACCGGATGTGACATGCCGAATGGAAGGGGCCGAATGAGATCATGGGGCCGAATGAGGATGGACTTCTAGGTTTATATTAAGTCTTGTGTTTGTCGGACGAGGTGGAGGTTGCGAGCTCGTGCAGAACTATGACTTCTTGGTCTAGAGATCTTCTGGGTGAGAATTCGCCCAACATTTGCCCCCCAAAGTGGGGCACGTGCTTGCACGTGTCGCGCTTTGTTTTCCCTGTGGTTGGAAGACTAGCTGTATAATGCCAGGGATTGGACGTTCGTATTCCGTTGATGTCCTGCAAAGGAATTTACAGTTTTAGTGTGATTCCAAATAACGATCGTTCATGATCGAAATATTTGAGATGAAGTGAACTGTGCCGTTCGGGACGAGAGAGTGAGCCCCGAGGGGGCTTAGTATCATCGATGCCAGGTTTATGTCAGAGTGGGTCCCTGGATTGTTTGTCAAGACGGTTTATCGCCAGCTCAGAGCATGCCTAGGGATCGTTCGCGATCCCGTACATGTGTAAGTAGCTTAGCCATTTCGTAACTATTAGAATCAAATATCCGTTTCACCTATGAGTTTAAAAAGGCGTGTCAAAGTGTAAATCCTCACGACGATAGGGTTAATAACCATTCAGAGCGTGCCTATGGACCATTCGTGGTCGCGTACACGTGTAAACGATTAATCCATGTTAGTGAGAGTTTCACGACTTATTTATCGCTACCATAATCCTTATTTTATTAGTTAGTTCTAGAGTTCGGTACTTATCTGAGTGAGGCGCCCGGCATGCCCTTAGTCCCTGGTTGTTGTTGGTAGAGAGAGAGTTCATTCGGTTTTGTGTTGGTCCGGTCGTGCACATCCGGCTTTTGGTTTCATTCGGCATTTTGTTGGTTCGGTATGTTTATTCTTATCCGGTAGACCGAACCAGTTGGTTCGGCGGCCCTGAGTTCTCCTATATATAGAGGCCGTACCCCCCTGGTTTTCCCTTACCGAACCAAAGAGAACCGAATCAATTCTTAGCCGAGCGAACCTTCTGCCGAACCAAGCTTATACCGAACCAGGTATGTATCCTTTTGCCGAATGGTTTGTTATTACCGGATGAACTCAATTGCCGAATGCACACGAAGGGTATTGTCGAGACTTGGGCCTAAATGCCGAATGATATGTATGCCGGATGTGCTTTCAGTGCCGAATGGACTTATGGCTCTAGTGCCGAATGAGACTTATAACTCTAGTGCCGAATGAGACTTATGGCTCTAGTGCCGAATGAGACTTCATACTTGAACCTTGAGCGGAATCTTAGACTTTTTTACACGCTTGCCTTATATACTTGCTTGTTTGTGTTTCTATACTTCTTATTCTAATCTCAAGTCTTTCTTGTGCTGCAGAAAATGTCTCGCAAAGCGGAAACACGATCAGACAGAAAGAAGTCTAGAGGCACAGGAGAGCCTTCTTCTTCCTTGCCCCCAACCCAACCAGGATCCGGGCAACACCGACCTATTCCGAGGTCTCTAGTGGACGGATATGGTCCACAGGAACTTTTGATCTCTCCCCCGGATTGCTTTCCTAGCTCCCTAAAGGAGGAGCAACTTGACGTCATATCCCGTTCCTTCGGGATAGATAGGGCCCTTATGCTGCTACCGGGGGATGGAGCGATGCCATATAATCCTCCCGAGGGCTACTTCGCTTTTAGCAGATACCATTGTATGTGCGGTGCTATCCCCCCTATCAACGCTTGGATAATTAGTTTCACCACATATTTGAAGGTGGCTCCCTTCCAGCTTCAGCCTAATTCTTATGCCATCCTGGTGAGCCTCTTTGTTATCTTCCAGAGGAGGTACGGGCGTCCTCCTTCTAACCGGGAAATTCGATACTTGTACAACCTGAGGGGCTATAAGAAGGGGTCTCCGTATATTAGTCTGGAAGCGGCCGTGCCCTTCAAACCAGTCCTGGACTTACATTCCAAGTTTACCATGTTCAAGAAAGAGTGGTTCTTCATCAAGGACGATGCTGTTTCTTTCCGCCTTTTCACTTCCGGCTGTAAGATGGATTTCATTTATATTTTCCATGTTTTGACTGTAGTGTTTTTTCTGACATGCTTCTATTTCTGGCTAGCGACAGGTGGTATTGCAGTTGTGGAGGATGATTCCTTGGTGCGAATGGCTGCTGAACTAAAGGCTATTCCGGCACGGGACCGGTCGGCCTCCTTCTTGATCAGGAACGCAACCCTCTTGGAGTATAATTTGATCTTACCGCACCAGTCCGTGGTTAAGCAAAGAGACACGGCTGAGGAGAAGGCTGCTAAAGCTAAGGAGGGGGATAAGGTAAAGAGCGGTAAGAGGGAGCCTTTCGCAGAGCGTCCCGTGGTCGGGGGGAAGAAACTGAAGAAGTCCGATGGCCCTTCTCCAAGTACTTGCCCGACTGTCCCGGAGGAGGAAGGTGTAGAAGAGGAGGAAGGAGGCGAAGTTGGAGAAGGGTCGGAGGGTGGAGGAGATGGCGACGGTCAAGGTGGTAGTGGTGTTGCTGCTCTAACCTCTGAACAAGACCTCGAACTGGATGAGGCTCTCCGTCGGGCCTTCGGGGAGTCGGAGGGAGAGTCGGAAACGGAGAAGGGAACGGAGAAGGCAAAGGAAACTGGCAAAGCTGTGGCTGGCACTGACCCATCCTCTAAGGGTTCCTCAGCTAGGGTGATTCCGGCGATGCAAGGTGAACTTTTGTCTTCTGCCGATTCTATTTTCGATAGGGACTTAGAAATTTTTTACGGTTCACTTCCGTCCTGGGGTGAGATCCAGGACTTATTGCAGTATCCCACTCCTCCGCCGGGTTTGTATAATAGATGTGTCTTCCCACTTTTCTTTCTTTTTAACTTAGCACATTTTTTGAACTGTGGATTATTGTATGTTCATAACACTTGTTCTTTATTCCAGGGGCAGGCCAGGCAGTTAAAACGTCGGATGTTCGACATCGCCTTGAACAATTTAAGTCGAGGAGAGCTTCCGCGAAACCTCCTACTGATCGCACTGGGGACGTAGTCAGTTACCGCCCTCTTCTTGGGGTCATCGAAGAGGGCATTCAGAAAAGGAAGCGGAGCCGTTCCTTATTTGAGTCGTCCCCTGGTTTGCAGCCTCCTACTCAGCCTCCTCGTGATACTACGGAGGAGAGCACGGAGCCCGGCCCCCCTCCTCCTCCTTCCAAGAGTCCTACTGTCATTCATATAAGGCGTCCCGATGTGCCTCGCCCCGTGCCTCGTGACCCTTTTGCCGGTCATCCTGATTTAGACCCAAGCTTTCGGGACATTTCATTCGATGAGACCACGGGCGAGCACCTCCTTCCCCGCAACCCCATGGTAAGAGTGCTGGACGAGGCCAAATCTTTAGATCTTGATTTACTTACTACACGGGTAGTCACCATGGGGGATGAGGCCAAGGCTAATATCGACCGGGTGGCCGCAGAGACCAAGAAGTTAATGGAGCATCATGCTAAGTTGGTCAAGGCCGGGGAAGAGATCGGGAGTGCTAACATTCGGTTGAGGTTAAAGGTTGCCGATCAGGCCAAGCAGCTCGCCGACCAAGCCATCCAGATTTCCCAGCATGAGGAAGCCTCCAAGCGGCTGAAAGAGACCATGGAGAAGGCCAGTAGGGCGGAATTACGGAAGATGGAGGTCGCTTGCAGGGAACGGATTAACATAGCTATCGCAACGGTGGATGAGGTTCGAAATGCGGATCTCGAGCGGGTAGAGGAGTTGTCAGGGAGGCTCGAGGCTGCGGAGATGGCTCAGGCCGAGTTGAAGGAGGAGATGGAGGAGATGAGGAGGTCCCTCAAGTTAAAGGAAGAGGAAATGAGGAGGTCACTCCAGGCTGACTGCTTGAGATACCAATCAGAGAGGGACGTCGCCGTCGCCAAGTTGCAAGCTTCCGAGGCCCGGGTGAGGGAGTTTGAGGAAAACGAGGGGATGATGGATGAGATGCTGCAGGATATGTACTTCCACACTTGGAAGGAGGGCGGCTTGTCTTGGATGGACGATTACCCTCGGGTCATGGCCAAGGTGTATCTCCAGGCTTTAGAGGAGGCCAGGGTGAACGCGGGTAAGGAAGGCGGAGAGGCTTTCAACTTGAATGCGGTTACTGCTCAGTTCTCAAAGGAGGAGCAAGCGGTGGTGAAAGAGGGGATGCGGCTGCTTGCTGCAGAGGAAGCGGGCATGCAGTTGGATGATGAGGATCAAGCGGCGGATGCTGGTGAGTTATTCTTCTTCCCTTTCTTTTCTTCCCGTGTTTCCATAACTTGGTTGTTCGTTTAATGAATTCCTCTTCCGAATTGGACAGGCGGGACTTCTGATCCGCATGCTGGGGGCTCTGATCCTGCGGCTAAGTAGACTGGGGGAGTTGGTGATGGAGTGTGGATGCATCTGCCATCTTTTTGTTTCTTTTTTATCACTGCTTATGTTAGTCTTTGATATGCAACTGTAATAAAATTATTTGCAAAGAATAACTTCGTGTGATCTTATAATATAAGCTGATTTTGTCATGTTTAAATGTTGTTGCTATCTTTATGTGCCGTGTGAGAAGTATAATTATGTATATGCCTGTGATTCTAGTTGTGTTTGATGTTAAGTTTTTGCTTGAAATATAATTTCACGTTTTGCAATGTCAGTGTATGAATAAGCTATAGTTACGCATTTATGTACAAGAGAAGAGAGTACCGCCCTTTATGTTTTATTCGCAGGCGGTAGCTTTGAGTGTCTTGTGTAACTGTTCACGGGTATAGCTGAGCGCCCTGCCACCCAGTACGCAGGCTTAGAGCCTCATGAGTGAATGCTTCCTATTCGGTTTCCTGTACTTCAGAGTTTGTTATACAGGATAGGGGAAAAATATTTAAATGGAATGGAAATATAGTAAAAGTAAAACTTCCAGTCACGGAAGGTCGTCGATGTGCTTAAGTTCGTGGCAAACGGGTTTTGTAGTCACTTTCCCTAGCTGTGGGTCTTGGAGACACTGGTCACCCATCTTACGCCTCTGCGGGGAGTTTTCTTTTTTACCACAGCCGCACTTAAGACACATCGGAGCCGAGATCGCGCACGGTAACTACCCGAACCATTATGGTCCGTAATCGTGGGTATTATTCGATTTACCGTGGCCGGCTAGCGTGGGTGCCGTTGGCCGTGAACTACCCCTGGCTGGCCACACCTTATGTTGGGGCTTAAAGTAGGTTCACAGTTGCCGGTGAGCCGAACGCCGTAATGAGCTGCCATCGGCTATAGTCGGCCTTTATGATGACTTATAATCGGCTCATTACAGTTGGCTTTGAGGGCAGGCGCGCAATGAGTTAACCCGCAGCAGAGGGATGCTGGAGCAAAAGTGTCTCATTGGCGAGTGCATAGAATCGTAGCGTACCTGTTAGGCCTAGTCCAGATGAGGCCGTGGTGCGTCTTGAGTGGAGATGCCATAGGATTTTGTTCAACAGAAAGGGATAAAACTTAACGAGCAGCCAAGACATAAAGGAACAAGTTAAAAAGAGACAAGATTTTTTAAAGTGGTTCGGCACGGAAATGCCTACGTCCACTGATTCTCTTTGTTAATTCACTTCATATGGGCAGTACAAGTTAAGAAAAGTATCGACGGAGGTGTCGGATGTTCCATGCCCTCTGGAACACCTCTCCGTCCACTGTTGACAAAATGTAAGCTCCGTTGTGGAGATCTTTATGAATTACATATGGTCCGTCCCAGATGGGGTCCAGTGCCCCGGGGCGCGGAAAGATTCGCCTGAGGACAAGATCTCCTTCTTGTAAGCTGCGATGCTTGACTTTGGAATTGTATTGTGCTGCCACTTTTTGTTTGTGAGCTGCTGCTTTGAGTGCTGCATCGTTTCTCCTTTCCTCGATCAGATCCAAAGACATGAGGAGGAGTTCTTCGTTTTCTTCTGGGTTGTAGTGGATCCTACGGTGGGAAGGCACAATAGTCTCAACTGGGAGCATTGCCTCCGATCCATATGCCAAAGAGAAAGGAGTATGTCCCGTTGATGTTCTGAAAGATGTGCGGTATGCCCATAGTGCCGTAGGAAGTTCGTCCACCCAAGCGCCTTTTGACTTTTCAAGTTTCTTCTTGATTAGGGTTTTGAGAATTTTGTTGACAGCTTCAACTTGTCCGTTTGCCTGAGGGTAAGCTACTGATGAGAAGCTTTTATGAATTCCATGTTCTTGGCACCAGTCGGCAAATTCTTCGCTGTCAAACTGGAGTCCGTTGTCGGATACGATCTTGAGTGGGACTCCATACCTGCACAGAATGTTTTTGATCAGGAAGTTGATAACTTTTGCTGAAGATATTTTATTTAAAGGTTCCGCTTCCACCCATTTGGTGAAATAATCGACTGCCACTATAGCATATTTGGCTCCGCCTCAGCCCGTTGGCAGTTCGCCAATTAAGTCAATTCCCCATACAGCAAAGGGCCAAGGGCTAGTCATTTGAGTAATTTCGTTTGTGGGCAGTCGAGGAATCTTGGCGAACTTCTGACATCTGTCGCATTTCTTAACGAAGTCTAGGGCATCTTTGTTTAGTGTGGGCCAGTAATATCCATATCGGAGTATCTTTCTTGCCAAAGTCTGTCCTCCAGTGTGATCTCCGCATCCTCCCTGATGGATGTTTGTTAATATCTCCTTGGCTTCCCTTCCGGCGACGCATCTTAATAAGGGGCTAGAGAAGCCATGCCGGTAGAGGATGCCTTCTTGTATTGTGTAGTGGAGAACTTTCCTCAAGATCTTCTTGGCTTCGTCACGCCTGTCGGGTAGTATGCCATCTTGCAAATATTTCCGGATAGGAGTCATCCAGGTTCCTTCTTCGATTGCAGTTATCAGATTCGCTTGTTCGAAACTCGGGGCTAGCTGCCTTGAGATTGCTAGTGCTCCGGAAATGGTGCTGTTCTTCACACTAGCTTGCTTTGCAAGTTCATCTGCCTCTTGGTTTTCTTCTCGAGGAATGTGTTTGATTAGATAATGGTCCAATCGATCGAGCAGCAGTCTGGTTTTCTTTAGGTATGCTGTGAGTCGTTCTCCTCGAGTCTGGAATTCTCCTAGTACCTGGTTTACGATAAGCTGAGAATCACTATGAATACATAAGGAATTGATTCCAATTTCTAGGGCCAGTTCCAATCCCGCTATTACTGCTTCATATTCAGCATCGTTGTTAGTGGCCGTGAACTTCAATCTTAATGCATAGTACAACTTTCTTCCCCTGGGGGTGATGATCACAATACCTGCCCCCGAGCCTTGTTCGTTTGATGCTCCGTCTACAAAGATGTTCCACTTGATGTTTTTTGCTACTTCGGATTGTTCCTTGCCTTCGTTGGTAGTGAATTCGGCAATGAAATCAGCCATGGCTTGTCCTTTGATAGCGGTGCGGGGATGGTAGGTGATATCATACTGACTTAGTTCGATGCACCATTTGAGGAGTCGCCCAGAAGTGTCAGGACGATGGAGCACTTGTCTTAGTGGTTGATCGGTTAGAACCCTGATGGAGTGAGACTGGAAGTAGTGTCGCAGTTTTCGTGACGCGATCAATAAACAATATGCTAATTTCTCAAGTTTAGGATATCTGGCTTCTGCCCCTGTAAATCTCTTACTTACAATGTAAACCGGGCGTTGTGTGCGGTCTTCTTCTCTTACCAAGGCGGCGCTTAGAGCATGAGATGATACAGCGAGGTATAGGTATAACACTTCACCTTCATTTGGAGTTGAGAGTACTGGTGGTCTCTGAAGGTGTTCGATTAGGTTGAGGAAGGCTTTTAAGCATTCGTCGGTCCACTCGAACCTCCCTTTGTCTTTCTTGAGTGCTTCGAAGAAAGGGACACACTTGTCAGTTGCCTTGGAAATGAATCTGCTTAGGGCGGCCACCTTTCCGTTTAGGCTCTGCATTTCTTTTCGAGTGGAAGGTATCCTTATTTCTTTTAAAGCCCGGATTTGTTCAGGGTTTGCTTCGATTCCTCTGGCGTGGACGATGAATCCTAAGAATTTTCCCGATGATACTCCGAAGGAGCACTTTAGAGGATTCAGCTTCATTCCATATCGGCGAAGTACCTGAAACGTACCGTCCAGATGGCTTACATGGTCGTTGGCTTTCTTGGACTTTACCAACATGTCATCCACATATACCTCCATAGTTCGTCCTATCAATTCTGCGAACATTTTGTTGACGAGGCGTTGATAGGTAGCTCCAGCATTTTTGAGTCCAAAAGGCATGACTTTGTAACAATATAATCCGCGGTCGGTGATGAAGCTAGTGTGGTCCTGATCGGGGGCGTGCATGGGGATCTGGTTATATCCGGAGTATGCATCCATAAAAGATAGGAGTTCGTGCCCAGCTGTGCTGTCTACGAGTTGGTCAATTCGGGGAAGTGGGAAGCAGTCTTTCGGGCAAGCGTCATTCAGATTGGAGAAGTCAATACATGTTCGCCACTTTCCATTGGCCTTTTTTACTAGCACTGGGTTAGCGATCCATTCTGGGTAGATGGCTTCCCGTATGAAGCCATTAGCAAGTAGATTTTTTACTTCCTCATCAAGGGCTGCCGATCGCTCTGCCCCCATGCTCCTCTTTTTCTGCTTTACTGGTACCTTGGTGGGATCGATGTTCAACATGTGGCATGCTATGTCTGGGGAGATTCCTGTCATATCTGCATGGGTCCACGCAAATACATCTAAGTTGTGGCGGAGAAAGTCAATGAGTTGATCCTTCAATTCCGTTTTCAGCTGAGATCCAATTTTTAATAGTCTACTTGAATCATGCTTATCTACCGATACGAATTCCATAGCCTCTGCAGGCTCGGCGGTAGCCTCCTCCTCTTCATCCCTGGGGTCTAGTTCATTGAAGGGATCGCTTGTGTATCGAAGAGGAGGGGCTTTCTTTAGTTGCTATGCCTCCAAGTTTTTCATGCAGAGAGTAGTCTCTGCATCTTTTCCTTTATTCTTTCTGCGGTTATTGCGAAGTTCAGTTACGTAGCAGTCTCGGGCAGCATCTTGATCTCCTTCTACTTCTCCTACTCCGTTGTCTGTTGGAAATTTCATTTTCAGGCACCAGGGGGCTAATACAATCTGAAAGTCAGACAAGGCTGGTCTTCCCAAGAAAGCATTGTAAGCCGAGTGGTTTTCTATTAGTACGAACGTTTGTTTTCGCACAACGGAGCGGGGATGACTTCCTATTTCGACGAAGAGGTCAAGTTGCCCGAGGGGCATTTTTGCATCTCCAGTGAAACCGTGCAGTGGTTTGTCACAGGGGGATACATCCTTCATTGATAACTTCATTTTGTCGAAAGCATGTTTGAACAGGATATTTACGGAGCTTCCCGTGTCTATTAGAATCCGAAAAACTTTAGCTGGACCAAACCAGGCAGAGATGACCATGGGATCCATATGTGGGTACTGTCTTCCTTCCAAATCATGCCTACTGAATACAATGTCATTGTTTTCTTTTCGTTTCGGGTGGCGTTCCTCCGTAATGGAGTTAACATATCCTTCGGCATTTCTAAGCGACTTGCCGTACCTTTCCATCTCTGCCCAACTTCTGTCGGCGATGTGTGGTCCTCCTGAGATGGTAAGGACCACTATCTTCTCTTGACTAGAGCCACTGATGTTGTGATTGTTGCGATTCCCTCCGCCTACTTCTAGGAGGGGTTGCTTTGAGTTCTCATTGGCAAGAGTTGGAGTCCTGTTCTGACCTTTCACATAACGTTCCAGTCTTCTTCTTCTAATGTGTTCTTCGATCAAGTCCCGAAGATGGTGGCATTCATTGGTGTCATGTCCGTGGGATTCGTGGAAGCGACAGAACTTTCCGGACTTGAGTGCGTTATCTGATTCTTTCTTGTGCGGGGGGCGCTTGTATCCGAGTTCGCCCTGAGTGGCTAGGTAGATGTTTTCGATTGTTTCATTCAAAGGAGTGTAGGAGTTAAATCTTGGCCCTGGTCGATATTGGCGCTTCTCAACCTTTCTGCCCCCAGCATTGTCTCTAGATTCATTTCTTCGAGCGTCCTTAGCTGCAGTGGGAACCTTGTCCTGAACTATCTTGCCTTGTTGCCCTGACTGCCTCTCCATAGCAGCGTCTTCAAGTCTCATATACTTTCCAGCTTCATGGAAGAAATCAGGCAAGGTAGCTGGTTTTTCCTTGGTTAATCTTCTGGCAAACTTGGTGTCTGGATGTACACCACTACAGAGGGCCATTAGAGTGAGTTTTTCATCGGCATCTTGAACTGCTGCCGCTGCGGCGTTGAACCGTGTTAGATATTGTTGCAGCGTCTCTCCGGATTTCTGTTTGACATTGGATAGAGAATAAGCATCCTTGGGTTGTTCCACATGGATGCAGAACTGGCTAATAAACCTTTCTTTTAACATCTCCCATGAGCTGATGGATCCTTGGGGTAGATGGCAGAACCAGGAGGTAGCTAGATCTGCTAGGAATAGCGGAAAGCATTTACATAATACTCCTTCTGTTGCTCCACTCATGAGCATATGCTGGGTGTATCTCTGCAGGTGTACGATGGGGTCAGAAGTTCCTTTGTAAGGTTCCATGGTTGGCATTTTCCATTCCCGGGGAGTGATGGCAGTTTCGATATTTCGGGTAAAGGGAATGGTGACCCTAGCGCCTATTCCCCGGTCCCTTTGCTCCCGTTGGACACATTCTCTGAATAATCGTGCCATTCGTTCGTCAGAACTTGGAGCGGACAAAAATGAGCTCGGTTCTTCCCTGCGGGATCTATCTCGTCCAGATGACCTGTAGGGATGGTACAGTCTATCACTTCTAGCATTATCCAGTGGTTGTCTTTGGCTGCTCGGATGCACGCTAGGACCAGCTACAGTTGCCCCCTGTCTTGATCTTCCCCTGTGGGGTTCTGTTTCGAGCACATCCATGGGGTCAACTTCGGGCTGGGTTCTAGCTCGGCTCCGTTCAGCGGGGTTTCTATGATTAGGTGGCATGACTGGCTCAGCTACATCCGACCCTCGCCTGGTGCCTCCCCCGCTGGGTTCGGTTCTAAGGGCTTCCTCGAGTCGGAATTCGGGCTGAGTCCGGGCGCGGCCCCTATCATTGTTGTTCCTGTTGATAGCTTCTTCGAAGAGGGAAGACCTTTGTTGCCTCCGAGATCCTCCGGATTGGGACTCACCCCATGATTCAGTGTTGTGGTTGGACTCTTCAGCATACCTTAAGCGTGACATGAGTTGGTCCACCAAAGCTTCTTGTTGGGATGTGAAGCGGTTAGTTACTTCAGTCACAACCCTGTCCAGATCTGCCCTAGTGATTGGTTGTTCCGTTGCGGGACCAGTTGGATTTTCCTGATTTTCATCTGGTACTGCTGTTGAAGTGGGCTGATCTACGATTGCTGGATCTGGAAGGCTGCTAGTTGCGATGTTCTTTCCTTTGTTAACATCCCTTCTCTGTTTGGAAGGCATGATTTCTAAGCAACGAGCGATGTTGTTAGGAAGAAGGTTGAGTGGGAGAAGATGAAGCTTGAGTTCAACTCTCGATGAAAGCACCAAAAATGTTTGCACAAAAAATGGACAAACACCTCCAAGTCGTATTATTTAGTTGATTATATATGATTTTCAATGATTTTAGATGAGTATGTAAATATAAAAGAAGTAGGGGCTGAAATGTAAAAGACACGCGGATTTATAGTGGTTCGGCCAGAATGTGCCTACGTCCACTTTATATGTTATTATCTTCTTTCTTTCAGATTACAAGTACAATGTTTCGTATATAAGTATATGAAAGTAGTTTGAAAGTTCCTTCCTTGCTTGAGCTCTCAAACTTGTCTGCCATTGTTGTACCCCTGCCCCTCTATTTATAGAATGAGGTAGGGGGCAGGGGTCTTGGAAGTATATAGCTGCTGGTGGGCCCGGGCTGGAGCAATCTGGACTGGCCATCTTCTGGTTCGGCAAAGTTACATTCGGCTATGAGCTTGGACCGGTGGTAGTCGTGCATGTGGATCGGCAATGGAAAGGAGAGGGTTGGTTCGGTGCTTGTTTGGGAGTTAGTTCGGTAGTGGGGCGATGGTTTGGTTCGGTGGAGCAATGTGGACCGGTATGGCTGGTCCGGCTACCGGATGTGACATGCCGAATGGAAGGGGCCGAATGAGATCATGGGGCCGAATGAGGATGGACTTCTAGGTTTATATTAAGTCTTGTGTTTGTCGGACGAGGTGGAGGTTGCGAGCTCGTGCAGAACTATGACTTCTTGGTCTAGAGATCTTCTGGGTGAGAATTCGCCCAACATTTTGTAAATCCATAATAATATACCTCAAAATAAATTAAGGGTTTAAATTTATTAAACCACTTAAATAGTTTTTTAAAACAATCTTCAAATTCTCTTATTATACTCTTCCCTTGAAACATCCAATGTGTATAATATAGATTCTAAAATCTCAAAATATACTTTCAATAAAGCACAACTCATTATATTCTCATCTTTATAATTTAAAAATAAATAAATGGCATTGCCTCGCCATTGAGTCTCTAACAAATAAATATATCTGTTGGCTGTAGAGTTGACCGAATGATCAAAACTATCTCGCCACTCTATTACTCGTCCCTAAAATCAATGGCTGCAATTACCATTCAAAAATAAATTTAATATTCAATCTCAAAATATTATTTTGAAAATCTCATTCTTTAAAATACAAATCATCGTGTCTGATTGACTCATCATAGCATTTAGGAGATTCCTATCGATAACGTTGATTAGGCGTATCAACCAGAACTCTTAACTACTCGATGGATAACCTAACACTCTCAAATTATTTCTATAAAAGAATCCTACTCATATAAATATATTCTCAAAACATTCTTTGATTTTTAAAATATCTCAAAACTCCAATTTCTCTTTTTAAAACTCATATATATAGCTTTCAAAAACTCAAACCAAAGAACATTAAGAGAATGCATCAAGATATTCCTAGAATACTCGATTCACAAAATCAACAAAAGGAGACGGTGTGATAATCCGGATTTCTTTGGCATCGGATAATTGTATAATTATCTGATTTAAACTATTGGAAATAAAAATTTACAGATTTAACAAATAAATTCTGGTAATTAATAATATCTAAATGTATATAATTGGAGTTGAGCTATAATAAATACTGATTTCTGAATGGATATTTTAAACAGTTGGAAATGATAATCTTATAATAAAATAACAAAGATATAAATAGATATGCAAACTATATAAGTTGGAAATTACAAGTATATCTAGTGTAATTGGAAGCTTTGTTTGATTTAATATAAAATTCAAAATACATAAGATCGATATTTATTAAATTTAAAAGTATGATAGTTTAAATAAGATTTAAATGAAAGATTAAAATCTTTTTCTTTTGTACTTGAAATAAAAAATAATACATAATATATATATATATAAAGACATATATTATTAAAACATAAGAAATATATAAATAAAGGCTCTAAAACATTTTTAAGAATTATGATACATGAAATTAACAAATGCATAAGACTTGGGTAAAATAAGATTTGATAAAGAATATTATATAAAAATACATAAACATATTAGGTACACTTTAATTACAAATATAAATAAATTCACTATGCATTATAACAAATGTAAACATTTATTAGCATTTAATTCTTGCATTCAAACATTTGTAAGGAGATAATCATTTACTTTGACAATTGTAAGCTTTGTATTTACAAGTGTCATTTATTTTATTTTAGTTTTTCTTTTATTTTTCAGCCTTTATAATACTTATGTTTTCTTATCTTTTTTTTCTCTATTCTCATTTTCAAAGACAAATATGACTTATACTTCATAAAACCTGAAACAAGAATAAAGCTTGAAAATTTCATCTTCATTCTTAAACATGTAATCCACTTCCAATATCAACCTGCACATCTTCAAGCATACAAACCATCTACATTTTCATAAGCCTGTAATTTCATTAATTATCAAAATTCCTCAAGCTAGAAACCAAATCATTTCCCGGTAAATCTTCAAACCCCTGAAAATCTGTAGCATGTAGTTTCAAACATAAGTAAATCTGAAGCCTGCAAAATTTTTTCTGGAAACATGCAAATGTAATCGGGAAGAAATGCAATGTAGTAAAACAAGATTAAAGTTCTAAAAAGAATTTCCAGATTTCAAATACAAGATTCTCCGTTAAATGCAAGGTGAGTAAATAGTGCCTTCATCTGATTTTTTTTATATTTTATTTTGATGCATGCAGTGAAACTTGAACTTGAATTGATGTTAAATGGTCTCTGTGGTTGATATCATAATTACATACGAATATATTTGGTTGCATGTCTATTAAAAGATCATAGGCTCTGTTCTCCTATTTCTGGGTGCTAATATAATTCAAAAATAAATAAATAAATTAACTGATATTTCTCTGATTTATTATATATTATGATGTTTAAACAAAAGTTGTTAGAAACATCAAGGTTTAAATTTTAAAAATAATTTAGGTAAGAATTTAAGATATTTTTACCCAGTATATATACAAGACAGTTAAAAACTTGATTATACCAAAATTTCAAATTGAATAATTTGAGGATTCATATTTATGATCTGATCCACCTTCGCGAACTATGATTTTTAGAGAATGTATCATGATTTTTGGTATGGTAATTTGAGAGGAATGTATGTTTGAACGTAATTGGGTCAGTGGGAAATTTCTGGAAACCCAGATGCTTTCAAGCTCATGGAATCTGGTCGAAGAAGGCTGAGATGAAGGCGGTTAAAGGAAAAATAGTGGCAGGGGTTCTCGGGGACCATGGTGATCAAAGGAGGGTAATTTAGGGTTTTATACCCAGTATTATCGATGTTGTTTGATTGACTAGTGCGACGGGGTGGCAACGTCGAGTTGGACAAGGGTACGGGGAAAAGGAAGATTGGGTATTGGTGTAGCTCAAGGCGAGGCAGCGGGGTTTCCTAAAGTCACCAGTGGCGGCACGAGGAAGAATTAGGTAGGGGCTGTCATATGGGTGTGGCGATTTTGCTCAACTTCGATTACTAAGGGTTTTAGGGATTTTACTGGGGCCGTGAGCATCGAGGAAGGAGAAGGTGGGTTGGGAAAGATGTCGGTGGTGATGAACGATCGTCCAGTCACGTGTGCATGTGCACACGGTATCTTACCGTTGCAGCAGTCTTTGGAAGGAAAAATATTTTTCCCAGAGAAGAGGAAGAAGATGATAAAGATTCGGGTTGTTTTTTTTTTCTCATTGGGTTAGTGCTCGCGTGTTTTGACTCTAGATTAACTCGAAGCAATATAGGATGGCTGGAGTATAGTTTGAGTGGCTCGGGTAATTTTAATAACAAAGTTTAAATTATAAATGAAAAACGAACCATGTTTTAAAAGAAGATGATTAGTTTTCAAAAGAAACAAATTTCAATATAAATTGCAAGGCAAGTGATCTTGTGATTTAATTTGTTTGATTCAAAGTTATTGTTTAAAAATAATTATATTAGATATAATTATGAAGTTAACTCCTAAATGATTCTCAAATAAAGAATAATAATGTAATTAAGTATTTAATTTGAATGAGAATTTTTTTTTCCAATTAAGGTTTGGACTAATTAAAGATGATTAAGTAGTGAAATTAATTAAAAGTTAATCACTTAAAATAATTAATAAAGGTTGATTGATTAATATTAACAATCAAAAGATAATTACTCAATATAAGTAATTAATTGATAGTTGATGAATGTAATTAAGAAGAGAATCATTTACTTGAGATTAAGTGATATTTAATTAATCAATGTAGTTAATTGAAGATAATTAATTAGTTAATTAATTAAGGATAAACACTTAATGAAACTGATTTAGTACAATAATTACTGAATGTAATTAAATAAAGAGGATAATTACTTATGGAAGTAAATCAATGGGAGTAATTAAGGATTAATTACTTAGCATAATCAATTAAAAGGTTAATTGATTAATATAAGTAATTTAAGGATAATTAATTAATGTGATTGATCAAAGAATGATTAATTGATGAAATTGACTGAGAATAATTAATTATGTAATTAATTATATTATAATTAGTTGATGTGAGTAATTAAAGGAAGCAGGGTCTAAAGGAAATTAATTCAATCCATTTTGCAGTTTGATATGACTAATCAAAATTGGTGATAAATTGATCTTTCTATTGGAATGATGAGTTGGATTGAATTGAATTGTATTGAATGATCGGAATATTATCTAGTTTGATAATTTGCGATGTTCTGTATTATGATATGTTTAAGAGGAAGTAATTAAGTAGTGATTACTCAGTGTGAATAAAAGGATTTATTAATGAGATTAATTAAGAGGTTGATTTAATTGATATAAGTAATTAAAGGAAGTTAATTACTAATGTGATAAATCAAGGTTGATTAATTGTAATTAGAAGAATAATTAATGGGTGTATGTAATTGAAGGTTATTTGCGGTGAATGGTTAGGAATAATTAATTTGTGAAATTAATTAAGGGTTAATTACTTAAATGTAATTAAAGGATAAATAGAATAATATTGGAAGCCCTTGATTAATTGTTATTCCAAATATGTGGTTTGTGATGTTATGTGATAAGATATGTTTGATTTAAATTGTGATGATGTGATTATCTATTAATGATGAATTATGTGACATCCTGTATTTAAAATTGAATTATATTTCACTTGAATAATTCAAGTTAAGATAATACTGCTTTCGAAGAGACCGGAGTCGGGTATTAGTAAATACCCGAAACCACTTCGATTCTTTATAGATTGATATGTAAAATCAATAGGTTGGAATGGAATGATTTAAGTTAATTAGACCTTTTAATCTAAGTTTTTGGTACTTAGAAGTTGATATGTGATAAGTAATGTCTATATCAAATTGTGAATTTGTAAATTGATACGAGTTACCCGGGTTTTCTGTAAATTTTATGCTGTTGTATTCCATGATTAAATGGGTTTACTCACGCTGGTTTCCAGCCTGACCCGGGTGTTACTTTGATGTAATGCTCGGGTCAGACCGAGTATTACAGATTTTCAGGTAAGGACGTTCAGGAGCTCAGGAGACGAGCTGGATGGCAGGAACGTATGAGGTGTTTTGCTGTATTTATCTGGGACAAGTTAGTTTTTAATTGTCCGGTATTTATGTAATGATGTAACTCTGATGTATAAAGATATAAGTGTAATGATGTAGTTCTTCTTGTAAAACTATTATTTATATGATATTATATTTTATCCGCTGCGAATGTGAGATTATGTGTTTCTTTTCTTTTCTTCTTCTATCTCTTTCTTCTTTCTTTTTCTTCTTATCACTAACTATCTGGAAATTTCGGGATCGAAATTTTCGAGTCGTTACATTTGGTATCAGAGCTGAAGGTTAAGCGAGAACCTTGGCTCTGGTGGGATTACTCATTAAGGATAGGGTAAGTGGTACCCTAGAATGAGTTGAGTGTGTGTATATATATATATGTATGAGAGAGCGTACTTGTTATTTTCTTATATAAAGGTTTTTAAATGATTTCAAAAGTAAATGAATCTTATATAAGAAATAAATTATCTATTATATTAAGGAAATTGGTTGTAGTATTAATTAAATCAAAAGTAAAAGTAAGAATTAAGTGGTAATAGAATTACAACCAAATTGAAATTAAATTAAAGACAAGTTTGAAAATGGATTCAACTGAAATTAAATCTTGAAAATTAGGAAAGGTTTCAGGATAAGGATAATCAATTAATTTATGTAATTAATTAAACTTTATTTAATAAGATTAATTTATGGATAATAATTGGAAATGATAAAGTTACTTAATGAAGTAATTAGAGGTAAGTAATTTAAGGGACAATTACTTAATGAAGCTAATTAAGAAATAAGTTAATTACCGAATGTGATTAATTGGAATTAATTAATGACGTAATTAATTTAAAAGAAATAATAAATAATATTATGCAATTGAATGGAATTGGGTCCTATTTCAAGCAAGAGCTGTTTGAAAATGTAAAAGAAATTAATATGTATATATGTGAAAATACATAATATCAAAGGTGATTTGAAATAAACTCTAAATATTGAGTTTTGAATTTGAAATAAGATATGATACCCTAAGTGATAAGTTTTTAAACTTATAAGTGGGAAAAGTATTTGAAAATTTGAAATGGAGAATTCAAATTTGAGTAAGGTTAAACGGGATTGATTGAATTTAACTCGGAGGAAGTTAAATAAGTTTGAATGAGCAATCTGATTTGGAAATTTCAAGATGAAATTGGAATTTAACTTGGAAAGTTAAATGGTTAATATAAATTGGGAGTTTGTGTGATATTAAAATGGGTTTGTGATAAAAGGGAAATTAAACTTTAACTTGAAGCTAAGGGGATGGAATTACCTTGAACTAAAAATTTGAGTAATTGGGTAATAAATTAAATTGTTTAAAAGCTTTTAATAAAGGTTAACTTGGTTTAAAGGGTTAAATCAACCTTAGTGAATTTAACTTGAATTTATATAATTCGAGATGGTTTAAGTTTGAAATTTTAATTAGTTCAAATTGAGTTTGATTTGAATTAATTGAAATGGTGATTGAAGATGTATGAATATAAGATTCAAATGGAAAAATTGAATTAGATTAATTTGAATAATTTGGAATTGAAATTAAAGTTGAATGGTTTTAAATTCAAATGGAATTTGAATTGAATTTGGGAAGTAATCAAGAATAATTCAACTTGATTTGGAAATGGAGTTTGAAATTGAGATTAATTCAAACTGGAGTTGAAATGAATTGAAATTGGAACTAGTTCAATTGAAATTGATTTGAGTTAGTAGGATTTGAGATCAAGGATGAATAAAGTTAAATTTGGAAAGAAACCGAGGCTAATTCAACTTGAATTGAGGTTAAATCAATTTCAATGGAAATTGAAGTTATTTAAATTGGAATTTGGTCAATTTGAATGGAAGAGGAAATATAAATTGAATTGATAAGAATGGAGATTGGGAAGTAAGCAGTTTGACTCTGAACTATTTTTAATATAAATTGTTTTAATATAAACCTATTTTTCCAAGCTATTCACTATATATACAACCTTTCTTTTAAAAAGCCAAATTATCTTATATTTGTTTTACAATTATTTTTGATACTGTTTAACAATTTTCTAACTATTTTATAAACTAATTACTATCTTACTATTATTTTGCAACTATTTAAAATTTCTAATAATTATTTTAACCATTTTCTAGATATTTTACACCTATTTCACAAACTAGTAACTATTTTCCAACTACTTATCTATTTTTAAATTTTTCAAGCTATTTTCTAAATAAACTGTTCGGAGTTCAAACTGTTATTGGTTAAATACCCAATCAAGATAAGAATAAAGGTAACAATCCAAATGGATTGAAGCAATTGTAAGTTAGTGAATGAAAATTTAAGTGAATGTGAATAGAAATGGAATTGATTTGGCTAATAACCAATAAAGATAAATACGTAAGGGTACGTATGTTATTCTATTCGCATAGTGATTTGATCCAGATTCGAGCACTGAACTTCGAGATAGTTATATCGATCCGAGTAGGATTTTTCACTCGATTTTCGACGGCGAACCTGGATATGGATTGTTGATTGGTTCCGGATGTTCTCTATCATAGTTATGACTATGCAAGGAGAATGACGGTTTCTGATCAAGAAACCAGATCTGTGTCTGCACTAGGAAGTCGGGTGGATGATACTAGTTCGAAAGTGAAATTGTGTGGTCGAGTGATGGATCAGATTGGTATAGCGTACGGATGATATATGTACATCGTACGGATTTAAATGAAAATGATATTAAAAAGAGTAATCAAATTTGAATATTTGATTTTGAGTAAACAAAGTTAAATATCTTTGTTTTATAAAACGAAGCTCCCCTTGCTGAATCTTTTGCCAGAAGAAAAGGGTTTTGAAGGTGTTTTGAAGTATAAAAGGAGTTTTATACAAGTTTGAAATGATCCAATGTTATGAAAATTATATATATCTATGTATATATATATGTACAAAGGATCTTATGAGGATTTTTGGAAAAGGGTTTTGGGAACCTATGGATTTGGAAAGGCTTTTGATTTTTGGGTAAAATCAATATTGAATTTGGAAAGCCTACTTTGAGAATTATCGATTTTGGAATAATCGATTTTGTGTAAAGGAGCTTTGTATGAGATCATACTAGGTGTATGATTTAAAGATACTATATGTATATAGTATAAAATGTTTTGATGATGGCTCTGGGAAAAAAGGCGCTCCCTTGAAATGAACTTCTCAGGAGTACCACCGGGTGGTGCTGCCTTGAGCCCCAAGGGGGGGTTCTAAAGTTGATCCTGTGAGGAGTCCGGACAAAACTAGTTCCTGGGGATTATGAGTAAAGTATACCATAGCGAAAGTCGTGTGTGCCACTGAGAGCCAACAGTTACATGGACTTTTGTTGCGATGGCAACGTAACCCAGGATGTAACTGCGACCTATGGTATAACATAGCGAAAGTCGTGTGTGCCGCTGAGAGCCAGCATCTGCGTTTGATTTTATATCGGCAGACTGCGACCTATGTAGGAGTGGAGAAGTTTCATTTCGACAGCGAAAATCAGAGGCCGCTGAGAGCCTGCAGTTACATGGACTTTTGCTGTGACGGCAACGTAACCCAGGATGTAACTGTGATTTATTGTGTTGGTTCCATGGCGTAATCGAGAGGCCGCTGAGAGCCTGCAGTTACATGGACTTTTGCTGCGACGACAACGTAACCCTGGAATGTAACTGTGACCATGGATGGGGGTGATGATTTTCAGAGCATTCTCACCAAAGATATATCCTCTATTTTCAAAAACTATTTCTATGTTTTCAATAAAAAAATTATTTTCCAAGTATTTTCACTGGATGTTGATAATGAGTCTGCTAAGTATTTGTAGATTTTCAATCTTACGCCTGATCAACGTATGACCGAATTTCTATGAGAACAAGGATGGACTGGTTGAGACATCGAGTTGTAAAAGAATTTTTATAAAAACTATTTTTGTAATACTATATATGTTTTAAAATGTTTTAAGTTATCAAAGAAATTTTTCGAATAGTAAGCATTTTAATAAACTCTGATTTCGTTCCTTTTCGATGACGAAAAGATTCAAAGGGGGAGGAATGTGATAATCCGGATTTCTTTGGCATCGGATAATTGTATAATTATCTGATTTAAACTATTGGAAATAATAATTTACAGATTTAACAAATAAATTCTGGTAATTAATAATATCTAAATGTATATAATTGGAGTTGAGCTATAATAAATACTGATTTCTGAATGGATATTTTAAACAGTTGGAAATGATAATCTTATAATAAAATAACAAAGATATAAATAGATATGCAAACTATATAAGTTGGAAATTACAAGTATATCTAGTGTAATTGGAAGCTTTGTTTGATTTAATATAAAATTCAAACTACTTAAGATCGATATTTATTAAATTTAAAAGTATGATAGTTTAAATAGGATTTAAATTAAAGATTAAAATCTTTTTTTTTGTACTTGAAATAAAACATAATACATAATATATATATATATATATAAAGACATATATTATTAAAACATAAGAAATATATAAATAAAGGCTCTAAAACATTTTTAAGAATTATGATACATGAAATTAACAAATGCATAAGACTTGGGTAAAATAAGATTTGATAAAGAATATTATATAAAAATACATAAACATATTAGGTACACTTTAATTACAAATATAAATAAATTCACTATGCATTATAACAAATGTAAACATTTGTTAGCATTTAATTCTTGCATTCAAACATTTGTAAGAAGATAATCATTTACTTTGACAATTGTAAGCTTTGTATTTACAAGTGTCATTTATTTTATTTTAGTTTTTCTTTTATTTTTCAGCCTTTATAATACTTATGTTTTCTTATCTTTTTTTTCTCTATTCCCATTTTCAAAGACAAATATGACTTATACTTCATAAAACCTGAAACAAGAATAAAGCTTGAAAATTTCATCTTCATTCTTAAACATGTAATCCACTTCCAATATCAACCTGCACATCTTCAAGCATACAAACCATCTACATTTTCATAAGCCTGTAATTTCATTAATTATCAAAACTCCTCAAGCTAGAAACCAAATCATTTCCCTGTAAATCTTCAAACCCCTGAAAATCTGTAGCATGTAGTTTCAAACATAAGTAAATCTGAAGCCTGCAAAAAAATTTCTGGAAACATGCAAATGTAATCGGGAAGAAATGCAATGTAGTAAAACAAGATTAAAGTTCTAAAAAGCATTTCCAGATTTCAAATACAAGATTCTCCGTTAAATGCAAGTTGAGTAAACAGTGCCTTCATCTGATTTTTTTATATATTTTATTTTGATGCATGCAGTGAAACTTGAACTTGAATGGATGTTAAATGGTCTCTGTGGTTGATATCGTAATTATATATGAATATATTTGGGTGCATGTCTATTAAAAGATCATAGGCTCTGTTCTCCTATTTCTGGGTGCTAATATAATTCAAAAATAAATAAATAAATTAACTGATATTTCTCTGATTTATTATATATTATGATGTTTAAACAAAAGTTGTTAGAAACATCAAGGTTTAAATTTTAAAAATAATTTAGGTAAGAATTTAAGATATTTTTACCCAGTATATATACAAGACAGTTAAAAACTTGATTATACCAAAATTTCAAATTGAATAATTTGAGGATTCATATTTATGATCTGATCCACCTTCGCGAACTATGATTTTTAGAGAATGTATCATGATTTTTGGTATGGTAATTTGAGAGGAATGTATGTTTGAACGTAATCGGGTCAGTGGGAAATTTCTGGCAACCCAGATGCTTTCAAGCTCATGGAATCTGGTCGAAGAAGGCTGAGGTGAAGGTGGTTAAAGGAAAAATAGTGGCAGGGGTTCTCGGGGACCATGGTGATCAAAGGAGGGTAATTTAGGGTTTTATACCCAGTATTATCGATGTTGTTTGATTAACTAGTGCGACGGGGAGGCAACGTCGAGTTGGACAAGGGTAGGGGGAAAAGGAAGATTGGGTATTGGTGTAGCTCAAGGCGAGGCAGCGGGGTTTCTTGAAGTCACCAGCGGCGGCACGAGGAAGAATTAGGTAGGGGCTGTCATATGGGTGTGGCGATTTTGCTCAACTTCGATTACTAAGGGTTTTAGGGATTTTACTAGGGCCGTGAGCATCGAGGAAGGAGAAGGTGGGTTGGGAAAGATGTCGGTGGTGATGAACGATCGTCCAGTCACGTGTGCATGTGCACACGGTATCTTACCATAGCAGCAGTCTTTGGAAGGAAAAATATTTTTTCCAGAGAAAAGGAAGAAGATGATAAAGATTCGGGTTGTTTTTTTTTCTCATTGGGTTAGTGCTCGCGTGTTTTGACTCGAGATTAACTCGAAGCAATATAGGATGGGCTGGAGTATAGTTTGAGTGGCTCGGGTAATTTTAATAACAAAGTTTAAATTATAAATGAAAAACGAACCAAGTTTTAAAAGAAGATGATTAGTTTTCAAAAGAAACAAATTTCAATATAAATTGCAAGCCAAGTGGTCTTGTGATTTAATTTGTTTGATACAAAGTTATTGTTTAAAAATAATTATATTAGATATAATTATGAAGTTAACTCCTAAATGATTCTCAAATAAAGAATAATAATGTAATTAAGTATTTAATTTGAATGAGAATTTTTTTTCCAATTAAGGTTTGGACTAATTAAAGATGATTAAGTAGTGAAATTAATTAAAAGTTAATCACTTAAAATAATTAATAAGGGTTGATTGATTAATATTAACAATCAAAAGATAATTACTCAATATAAGTAATTAATTGATAGCTGATGAATGTAATTAAGAAGAGAATCATTTACTTGAGATTAAGTGATATTTAATTAATCAATGTAGTTAATTTAAGATAATTAATTAGTTAATTAATTAAGGATAAACACTTAATGAAACTGATTTAGTACAATAATTACTGAATGTAATTAAATAAAGAGGATAATTACTTATGGAAGTAAATCAATGGGAGTAATTAAGGATTAATTACTTAGCATAATCAATTAAAAGGTTAATTGATTAATATAAGTAATTTAAGGATAATTAATTAATGTGATTGATCAAAGAATGATTAATTGATGAAATTGACTGAGAATAATTAATTATGTAATTAATTATATTATAATTAGTTGATGTGAGTAATTAAAGGAAGCAGGGTCTAAAGGAAATTAATTCAATCCATTTTGCAGTTTGATATGACTAATCAAAATTGGTGATAAATTGATCTTTCTATTGGAATGATGAGTTGGATTGAATTGAATTGTATTGAATGATCAGAATAATATCTAGTTTGATAATTTGCGATGTTCTGTATTATGATATGTTTAAGAGGAAGTAATTAAGTAGTGATTACTCAGTGTGAATAAAAGGATTTATTAATGAGATTAATTAAGAGGTTGATTTAATTGATATAAGTAATTAAAGGAAGTTAATTACTAATGTGATAAATCAAGGTTGATTAATTGTAATTAGAAGAATAATTAATGGGTGTATGTAATTGAAGGTTATTTGCGGTGAATGGTTAGGAATAATTAATTTGTGAAATTAATTAAGGGTTAATTACTTAAATGTAATTAAAGGATAAATAGAATAATATTGGAAGCCCTTGATTAATTGTTATTCCAAATATGTGGTTTGTGATGTTATGTGATAAGATATGTTTGATTTAAATTGTGATGATGTGATTATCTATTAATGATGAATTATGTGACATCCTGTATTTAAAATTGAATTATATTTCACTTGAATAATTCAAGTTAAGATAAAACTAGTTTCGAAGAGACCGGAGTCGCGTATTAGTAAATACCCGAAACCACTTCGATTCTTTATAGATTGATATGTTAAATCAATAGGTTGGAATGGAATGATTTAAGTTAATTGGACCTTTTAATCTAAGTTTTTGGTACTTAGAAGTTGATATGTGATAAGTAATGTCTATATCAAATTGTGAATTTGTAAATTGATATGAGTTACCTGGGTTTTCTATAAATTTTATGTTGTTGTATTCCATGATTAGATGGGTTTAGTCATGCTGGTTTCCATCCTGACCCGGGTGTTACTTTGATGTAATGCTCGGGTCAGACCGAGTATTATAGATTTTCAGGTAAGGACATTTAGGAACTCAGAAGACGAGCTGGATGGCAGGAACGTATGAGGTGTTTTGCTATATTTATCTGGGACAAGTTAGTTTTTAATTGTCCGGTATTTGTGTAATGATGTAACTCTGATGTATAAAGATATAAGTGTAATGATGTTGTTCTTCTTGTAAAACTATTATTTATATGATATTATATTTTATCCGCTGCGAATGTGAGATTGTGTGTTTCTTTTCTGTTCTTCTTCTATCTCTTTCTTCTTTCTTTTTCTTCTTATCACTAAATATCTGGAAATTTCGGGATCGAAATTTTTGGGTCGTTACAGATGGAGTGCTTGTCAACTCCTATAAGATGACGAGCCACTCTCAGAAATCATCAAGACACAAGATAAGCAAGATATTCTTTTCAAAGGAGAAAAAGCACACAAACACCAAATCGTTACTTCAAACAAAGTAATGCTACAAAGGATAACACAGATTGAGTATCTGAAAAGGATAACTCTAAAAAACTAATGATAAACTCAATCAAGCTCGAACAATCTAGAAACTCACCTCATTCCTTAGTGGATGTCCTCATGGAAGGATAGCCGAAGGCTAAAAGCCAAGAAAAAAGTTAAGTCAACACTCGATTTCCCGATTGGATATCAAACCCAAATGGACTCATCAATACTCAACAAAGTCACCTTGACTGGAATTCGAGATATATCATCAACATCTCGATACTCAAGAGTGAATTAATAAACTTCGAAATCATCATTAACATTCCAAAGTTATAGAAATAATAAACCAATCAAAATAGGAAACCTAAATATACAATAGGATCTTATAAAACAAAGGATTGGACTTAATATCAAATAAGTTAATCCATCTCAAATCAAATGCATCTCAAGATTGTGAATAACAAACAAATACTCACAAAAGCAACATCAAATAGAAATCTCAGAATGCTCACAACAAGCCAATCGTTGTGGATCCCCTCAATACGATTCACAACTCTCAAAGGAACACAACAAGAATACTCAAAGGAATCGATAAGCTTCATCGGTACGAACTCACTCGCATCGACAAAAATAAGATTATTCATAAGATAAGATAATATCAAACTCAATTATGGAATACTACGGAGTACAATATATATTCCTTACCTCAACATATCCCAAAACTCGAAAAAGAATCAAAGCACAATTCGAAAACAAGCTCGAATAAAGGACAATGATTCACTTGTATTGTACTTCGACGTATCATGATATACGTACTGTTTTGTGTGTATTCTATTTTATTCCAACCATAGCTCTGATACCATGTTGTAACTCCCCACCCCGAGACCCACCTTAGTAAAGATAATTAACGAGTAATTCCGTCTACTAAAGCGGAGAATAGGGCTGGTTAGGGGCGACCATCTATAACTTTGTCTTAAACATCCACTGAATACGTCGATAAGTGCAATATAATTTTTATTTTCTATCTCTCATGGATCGAAATATCCAATAAATGCTTAATACAAAACTATAAGTGGCTAACGGGTCTATCAGAAAAAAATACTAACTAAATGTAAAGCACATCACAGAATAATAATCAACATCATATATGTACATATTCACTGATACATGTTTAGTACAATACATTATGAATACAATAAAGGTGGTACTAGACCACACCTTATACATTAAATAATATATAATTACATCAGAGTATACGGAAGAATAGAAATTACTCAAGAGAAAGAAGAGATGATATCCAACATCAACTTCAAGCTAAGTTCAATAAATGATACCTGAAATAACTCGGTCTGACCTGAGTATAAATACATGGGTTAATCTAGCTACACAAATCAGTCAGTATCGATAATATGAAGCAGAATAGTCATGAAGATACTTCTTCTCGAAAGAGAAGAATGAATCGATAAACTCATAAGCTCAACACTTAAGTAACAAACGCTACTTAAGTAACCAAATACCTCGAAAGAGGTAACTCAAACTCAATACTCAAATAAACACAAATGCCTCATATCATCGGCATTCATAAAACATCAAATATGGTTTAGGGAAAAACCTAAACCTTGCCATCTTGGCAAACCCAAAACATGCATAAACAGATCCCATCTCAAACACGCCATAAGGCAAATATATCTTCAAAGAGGAGAATAAAATCTCAAGTAAACGCCAAAAGTCAATTCTCATAACACCAGTGTAGGCAATTCAAATCTCAAATATAGAACTTCCAAGAGTTTAAATTGCCGAAAGGTAATCGCCAAAAATATATACATCGAATGGTTCAAAGGACCAATTCTAAAAAGGGCGATACACTAGGGAAAATAGTCAAAGAAACCATCTAAAAAATATTTGCACGTACATGTGGCCGAAGCCTTGCCAAGTACTGTTATCTCAAATAGGTACCTCGCCCGAAGGAAAAACGTCACAATAGAACATATGCCGCAATGGCAAATACGCCGCAATGGAAAATGTCTCGAATACAAATACGCCGCAATGGAAATGACCTGAAGGTCTTGTACTGGCACGCCGCAATGGAAAATGTGTCACAAACTTTCAAATAAGAACCCGAATAGTGTTAACGTGCGTCCCATACCATACGTTCGCACTAAACAGTTTACTAATCGTCGGTAAATTTCACACTCAAAGTAGTAAAAAGTTTACCTCATCTCATCGATAAACGATCAAACGGACAAGTCAAGAATTAACCGATAAGATAAACGCACGTGTCCCATACACGTGTTTTACCAAACCATTTAATTCTCCTTCTCATTCGCTTGAATAGTGCAAAAACTTATAATTTATATATAAAATAATTTATTTGAGAAAATAAGCTTTTAAAACCATTTTCCAAAATTAGTTTTGAAGACGATATTTGAAAATTCCCTTATTATAGAGAATAAATAGATTTTGCAGCTTAAAATAATTTAAAAATATTACATAATAATTATTTTACATGCCAATTTATTTTAAATATTATTTCGAAATTGTTTGAAAAAATCTGTGCTCGAAATCAAAGAAATCACTCAAAACAGTCATTCAAATTTGAATTTCTAGTTCATCAAAACTTGGCTAGCCTAATGATAGACATCATTGCCCAAAAAATTTCTTAAAACATCATCAAAACCGAAAGAGAATAAGTGTAAAACGAGCTAATACAATTCTAAGTTCAATGAATGTTTGTTGCTGTCATCTTGCTCTTAGGACATCAAAATATAACCATAATTTCGACCAAGCAAACTTTAAAATTACAAAAAAAACAAAAAGTGAAACTTGTAGCACATGATCTAAGCTTTCCGAAACATCCAAAATTATTAAATTCGGTTAAGAAATGAAGAAGTTATGGCTAATTTTGTTTCAGCTTCAAACACGGAGCAAATATTAATTTTGCTCTTGGGATAACAGAAAGAAAATTCAATTTTAACATAGCTAACCTCAAAATTACAGAAAACTCAACGCATGAAAGTTGTATTACATGATTTGTGCTTTCTGAAACATCCAAAATTATCAAATTCCAATCAAAAAAGAGAAAGTTATGGCTAATTTTGTTTCAGCTTCAAACATAGAGCAAATACAGGTTTTGCTCTCAGGATAGCAGTAGAAAAATTCAATTATGACATAGCTAACCTCAAAAATACAGAAAACTCATCCATGAAAGTTGTAGTACATGATTAAGCTTTCGAGAACAACTAAAATTAACAAATTTCGGTCAAAAACGAGAAAGTTATGGCTAATTTTGTTTCAGCTTCAAATACAGAGCAAATATAGGTTTTGCTCTCGGGATAGCAGAAGAAAATTTTGATTTTGATATAGCTAACCTAAAAATTATAGAAAACTCAATACATGAAAGTTGAAGCTTTTCGGAACATCTAAAATTATCAAATTCTGATAAAAAAGAGAAAGTTATGGCTAATTTTGTTTCAGCTACAAACATAGAGCAAATATAGGTTTTGCTCTCGGGATAGCAGTAGAAAAATTCGATTTTGACATAGCTAATCTCAAAATTATAGAAGACTTAATATACCAAAGTTGTATTACATGATTTAAGCTTTCCGGAAAATTTAAAATGATCAAATTCGAGCAAAAAAGAGGAAGTTATGGCTATTTTGTTTCAGCTTCAAACACAGAGCAAATATAGGTTTTGCTCTCGGGATAGCAGTAGAAAAATTCGATTTTGACATAGCTAACCTCAAAATTACAGAAAAATTAATACATGAAAATTGTAAAACATGATTTGTTATTTCCGAAACATCTAAAATTATCAAAATCGGTTAAGAAACGAAGAAGTTATGGCTAAAAAACTTCTCAGTAGCTAAATTTTGTGAGTTTATATACTCATCTTGCTGATTCGTTGCAAAAGCTCGGATTTTGGCAGAAAGTTTGAAGCTTTTCGCCAATAATAGACCATAGAAACATGTAAAAGCTCAAAGAATAGATTTGCAAAACCAAAACAAAGAATATGTTAATAGACTTTCACTTTGAATTAGATTTTGATAGAGAGATTGGTTTTAGATTGAGAATTACCTGAGTTTATACTTAAATCCATGTTTTAAAAACATTCATTCTTCATTTTATTTTGATAATTTTTCATAAGATTAGAGGAGATGAAGGAGGTAGCCATTGTTGAGCTTCAGAAGTTTAACAGAGAAGAGGAAATGAAAAAAATACGTATGGTGAATTTTCTTTTCTCATTGTTAACCGGTTATGGTTTAATCGTACTAATGGACTTAAGCCCAACAACTAAATGAAAGTAGCTTGTGTTATTGTTCGATTACTTAACATGTTAACAATATATGTTAACAAATGAAATCAACAATATTTTAAGTTCCACTCTTTTTAAAAAATATGAAACATTATACTTATGATAATAAAATTGTTTCACACTTAAATAAAAGATTATTTATATTATTAAAACATTTTGTTATCATATTTCTCTATTTTAAAATAAATGACAATTTACATTTTTAATTACAAAACCCATTACAATTAACATTAAAAATTGCACAAAAATCACACTTGTGTAATTAAATTCTACAATCATTTCAAACTTAATTTAAAACTCAAATTATATTTTTAAACTCAATTCCATCATTATATTCAATATATCTCATTTTAAAATTAATTACTCCTTTTAAAAATCATTAAAAGAAGTAAATAGCAACAATTAACAAAATTCTTGCATTTACTCTAAATAAACTCCTTTTCCACATTTTGTTAACTCAAATTATTTTAATAAAGTTTCCAAACTTTATTTTTATTATTTTATTCTCATTTATATTGTTTATTCCCAATAAACAATAAAAATCCTCTATTTATTATTAATTAACACTATTAAATTATAACCTTAGGTAATTGCTAAAACCAGGGTTGTTATAGTATTAGTGACTTCTATTACTTGGGATTTTTTGTTGTATTTGTTCCTTTGTATTCCTTAAACGCAACCTCACCATCTTGTCCCATCCAGGTCCCCTTTAATATATTAGAAATTTACCATGGAGAAACAAGAAAACACTGATTTGACCGCTTGTTGTACTCTTGTCTACTTTTGACTTGACATATATTTCAATTTTTTATATTAGTTGATAAAGTTTCATGTCATAATTATCTTAGATTAATTAACGTAATTAACCTAATTAATCCTAATTATATTATCCTAAACCATATTATATACTTAATATATGTGTTTATATATGTACAAAAGCATACACAAAATTTCAAACTACTTTTATAAGATGAAACGTCGAAAATTTGGAAAACAGTTTCCGGTCACATTTTCTATTTTTCATCGAACTATACATTTTTGTAAACACATTTTAGAACTATTTCACCGTCATTGTTTATTATTGAAAAGATTCTTATTTTCATTATAAAACCTCTATATTGAATATTTATAATTAATTAAATATTCGCAAATTAGAGTAGTGAAATTCTGGATCGTTACATTCTTTCCCCCTGAAAAGAATTTCATCCCCGAAATTACACCTCATATCATATGCCACAAACACACTTAACACTATACATCAGCCCGTATGATGTACATAGATCATATTATAGAAAAATATTATTCGATCATTACTCGAACACATAACTTCACTTCCGAACTAGTATCGCTCATCCAATTTTCTAGTGCGGACTCCGATCAGGCTCCTTGATTTGGAATCTCAGTTCTCCTTACATAGTTATAATTACGATAGAAAACTTTGGTCCCATACCAAAAATCCTTATCACGTGTTCACCGTCAAAAATCGAGTAATAAATCCTTGCTTGGAAACGGGGTGAAACACCTCAAGCCATGTACTCGAATCTTAGATCAAATGAAAAGAGAAATGATCTACATTCAACCGACGCACTTACTTAATTGGTTCTCCCTAATACCAATTTCCCATTAATAAATTTATTAAACTTTTCACAAACAAATCTTAGTTTCAACTTGGATAATACTCCACTACAGCCTAAGAGTATATACCCCTATCTGATTCCACTATTCCATTCTGAATTTATTTTCCTAAGAACACACATGATCCAAATACTCGAGTTTTATTCGTAAAATTTTTGAAATGAAACTATAATTTCAATCCTTTGAAAATTTACATATAGCCTGAGAAACTCCAAAATGATACTAAGGAACTAGGTTTACCAAAACAATATCATACATTCCGTTACCAAGAAGGGTAATACTCAAGAGAAGTGTTTACTATCCGAACACATCTCTTCTCCAATTTTAATTTATTTTCGAGCCACTCGAACTAGTTAACTTAAAAATATTACTCTTATTTCAAATTTCCATTTCTGAAACAACACTTTACATTTTCAAATAAAACTATCTTTGGTTTCCAAAAATTTGAAAATCATTTTTCAAAAGCATCAGGACTTAAGTTCTCAAGTTTCAACCTAATTTTTTTTTAATTAAAATACACATCTTATTTAATCCATTTCCAGATATTTCTTTGCAATATTATATTTTTGGATAAATGTCTTTTAATCAATTTTTACCATCCAACACCTTATAGTCAAATTGTTAAAATTCATTCACAAGGCGTTCGTTTCAATGTTTCCATATTCCTATTTACCCAATCCATCTCTTAAAAAGGGGAGCTACCTATACACACTAATAATAATCAATGCTTAAATTGGACGAGCATGACTAAATAACCCTAACTGATAATAATAAAGCATTATGATCTCCTATAACAACATCTCAAAAATATTACACTATACTATAATATTTTTAAAAAGCATTCTTTATATGTAAAATATATCCTGGGTAAAATTATTTCATATACCCAATTTCCAAAACAATACCGTGTCGGTTGATCTGGTTCAAGTGTGTAGGAATTCCTATCGATAACATTGGCCAGACGCATCGACCAGAATTCATATAACACTCAACCGATCAAACAATATAATATAAAACATTTTATATCACTAATAAATACGCACTCATATATATAATACACTCATACTCATTCTAGGGTCTCACTTACCTGATCTCAAATGAGTTGCCGCACCAAAGGCAAGGTTCTCATTTAACCTTCAGCTCTGATACCACTGTAACGACCCACTTTTCTATACACTCTAAGCTAATAATAATAAAGCACACATGTCAACTCAAATTGAACAAAAAGACGGATTGTTAGGGGTGAAAGAAGAGAGGTTGAAGATAGAATAATTAAGAACAAATACAGAATCTCACAACGCAACGGAATAACATATATTAATCACATAATACTTTACAAAGACATTTCAAAATAATACATCAGTGTTACACTAATACAATTTCTAACCAAGGACCGTTATAACAGCCTATCCTTATGCATCAAATATAGAGTACATAATATATAGCGGAAATAAGATAATAACTAACTATCGGTGAAGCCTCCTGCTCCAAGCTCCTCCCAAAATGCATCCGTAGAAAACCTAGACTACTTGGTTGCTCGAAAAAAATTTGGGCACCCAAGAGTTTTATGGAAAGAAAATAAAATTTCGGGTCAGACATGAGTCTGGTGTGAGTAAACTCAAACAACTGAATTATTACTTTTAAAACTTTTTAAAATCAAAGGAATCTCATAAGACCACACCGCACATAAATATGGACGGGTTTTTACCGTACGATAACCAAAACACTTTTATATAAAATCCAGTGATATTATAATAATGTCCAAGGGTGAAAATAATAATAATCAAATAGCTGTGATGCTTGTGCAGTGTACATCACAACAATACTAGGTGTATAATCCAAAACCAATAAAGTGCATTCACTAATTGTGTAGGATTTCCACGGAAGTGCCCTCCGTACTTCGAGAATGGTCCTTCGGCATAAGGATCAAAGTTATCCTTCCGAAGCATTATACCCATCTAGCCAGGGTACTATAGAAAAAACATAACTGGTCTTGCTAAGACCGAGTGCATCGCTCCAAGAAAGCCAAAACTGATAGATATTGCTAGAGAAGGAAGCCAACTACACCTTTTGGGTTTGCCAACCCTATTAGCCATGTCTCATATCTCTGGTTTTAGTCCATTCCGCTGAAGAGGTTACGTCCGGCATTCCAGCTTACACATCACACAAAAATAGATCACGAAATCCTACATGAATTCCCATATCCCATGGGTCTTCGAATCGCGTAAGAATTCCCACGTCTCAATATAGATCATGGAATCACCCATGTATTCCCGCACCCCAACGGATCTCGGAACCACATATGGATCCCAACATCTCAATATATAACGAAATTCCTCCATAAAACCGTATAAGGTTTTGGAGTGGTTACATTTTCGAGTCATCTCTTACAAGTACACTCTTCTGCTTCCCGAGTGCTCCACAAACCAATCATCGATTTTTCGGAATGCTTAATACAGGTTCTTTATGAAATAAACAGACAATACATAAGAGCAGGGATCATCCCTTAACCTTTTAAGTGGATGGATCTCCTTATTATTGGTCTTAGAAGAACAAAACGAGTTTATACGTACAATATAGCA
This sequence comes from Allium cepa, assembly GCA_030765085.1. Lineage (NCBI taxonomy): Eukaryota > Viridiplantae > Streptophyta > Magnoliopsida > Asparagales > Amaryllidaceae > Allium > Allium cepa. Next base: position 163,326,812 of record CM060939.1, read on the forward strand.
CCACCGATGGTAACTGTACCATATAATTCCCGTGTTTCTTCTAGATATTTCCAGAGTTAAAATCCTTCGATGTTAAGTAGGGAATCGTTTTCCTACTACCAAAATTAAGAAGGATGGCATATTTGGGCCAAGATTTGATAGTTGATTATTTAACTATCAAATAAACAAACATCCAAAACAAAAATTACCTTTCCCACTGAAATAACTAAAGCCTCATAAACTAATTTGAAATTGCTTCATATACTTATCTCATTAGGATAAGTATATCCATAAAACTTTCTTTTCAAAAATACTTGGAAATCTTTTGAAAATAGATATGGAAAGTACCATTTGGTATCGACCATGGATCACAGCTCAATGGTTACGTCTCTATCCTAGAGAAATCCAAACTTAACTGTAGGCAATCTCTGGCTTTCGAATTACACCATGAAATCAGTCATAGATCGCAGTCTTCATAATGGTTACGTCACTATCCCAACGAAAAACATAGTAAACTGTAGGCAATCTATGCCACACGAATTACGCTATACAAATCAAACATTCTTTCCATATCTCTTTATTTCATAAATAATTTCAATTAATTTATAAAACTTCTTTGTATATTCACAAGGTAAATTTTCTGAAAAATACTCTTTTCTAAATCTCAAACCATTTGTAAAACTTTCCTTTTGAAATCCTTTCTAAAATATCATTTACGAAATATCTTTTGTAAAACACGTTAAGTAAACCCTTAGTAAAAACCCCTTTTATAAACAAGTTATTACTTACAAATAACTTTATAAAATAATAGTATAACTTGGAAATAATTTAAATCTGTAAACTCCAAATTGATTAAAGAATTAAAGTTAATTCAAAAACATACTTAATAAATTCCAAAAAGAGGCTTAGTAATCCCCATGGTACTAATTTAATTTACCATTCAATTTCAGTTTCAATTCCAATTCATTTAATAGTTATTTACATAGATCAACATATATGTATATACAACTCATATCTGAATCAAGGAATAACATGTCAATATAAGCTAACTAGCCTATAAATGTCCAAATAACATAATATCAGGATGGTGATTTATCTTGCTAAACAGATGTCCAAACAATTTGATCAATTAATAGCAAAATGGGGATTTATTCTGCTAAAACATTTCCAAACAACCAAACAATAAACAATCAATTAACTTATAGCAGAACGGGGATTTGTTCTGCTAACACATGTCGAAACATACAAACAAACAAACAATCAACTTATAACAGAATGAGGATTCATTCTGCTGACACATGTCCAACAACTCAACAATCTACATTATAACTCAATCATAGTTATATGGTTTCTTAATGGTATCAACACTTGTATTCAAACCATCTTTGAAAAAAAGAAGTAACTTTAAATAAATTTACTTTTGGAAATCAAAGGGTTAAAACCTTTAAACCCTTTTTAAATAATTAATTATAAGTTGAATCAATATTTAAATCATAATTAAATTTAATTGAATCTTAACTTAATTTAATTAAATAGTTAAACAATAATTAACTACTAATTAAACCAAAACTAATCATTTATTAATTATTAAATAATTAATTAATCCTTCATTGATAATTAAATATTAACTAATCTCAATTAATTAATTAAATAATCTTTAATTAAACTTGAATAATAAGTTAAATCCTTTTAATCATAATTAATTAAAAGTGTAAAATTAACTTTTAGTTAAGTATAATTATATATACAATTAACCTTTTAAAAAATAATTAATTAAATAATCCAAATTTTAATTAAATAATTAGTTTAAATAACTAACTTGATTGAAATAAAAATTAATTAAATAATTAACTCTTAACTTAGTTAATCATTAATTAAAACTTTCTTAATTAATTAAAATTAATTAGCTTAGTTAATTAATTCTTAAACTCTAATTACTTAACTTAATTACTTAACTTCATTAACCATTATCTTTAATTAATAAATTATTTAATTATTAAACTAATTACCTCGAAACAAAATTAATCAAGTTACATTCTTACTAATTAAGTTTAAAACAGTTTTCGAAAACATTTTAAAAAAAACTTCGAAAACTTGGAAATCGTAATTTCCGAACTGCACTCATAGCGACTACTGCTATGAACGTAATAACTTAGAATTTCTTTCCTAAGGTACCATTCATCAACATATCCAAGCATGTACAAATACAAACCATATCTTTAACACATCAAAGCTCATGACTTTATATCTTAACATATCACATAAACTGTCAATTTCAAAGTCTAACGTTAAACTATAAGTTATCACATACATTCACATCCAAACATGCCATAAACCAAACACAACATTATATATATATATATATATATATAACACCTCATATCCAAAATACATATATATAAAGTAAATACTTCCCAAATTTAAATAAATTTACTCACCAAAAGCTTTGAAAACTGGAAATACTTTAGAATTCGGAAAGCTTCGAAAACTTTAAAATCCACTCATAAATAGGTCATTTTCTTCTTGATTTAGGGGGCCTTTATCCTTGGAATTTAAAAGTTTTATCAAAATAAAAGTTCTAGATAATTCTTTTCTATATCATTTAAAAAAAGAATTACTCAATTTGGATAAATTTTGAAGGATTTATGGCCAAAACAGTAAGGGGTATTTTTTGGATTTTATGAAGTATCTAGGCTCAAAATTAGAAAAAGTGACATACTACAAAGTTGTAGACACTGAAATTCTAAATGATTTGAAAAAAAAGAAAATCTTTTTTTGGAGTTGAATGTAAGACAATATGGCCGAAACCATTTAAGATAAAAATGGAGAAATTTTGAAATTGAAAAGGAGGAGTTTAAAATGGAATTTTAAACATTTAAAACAATTAAACTCTAGATTTAAAAACATTAAAACCTTAAAATCAAAAAAGAAGCCATGGAAGTTGCTTCCAAGCTTATAAAAAGTTTTTGGCAAAGGAAAGAATAGAAAAATGTGAAAAAAAAAGAAGAACGACTATTTATATTATGTGCACATGTCAGATTACCAAAACGATCTTCGTACTTTTCCCTTCTCTCCTTGAACACCACCTCACCATATTATCCCTTCCTTGTCCCCTTTAAAATATCCGAAATTTATCATGGAGAAATAAAAAACATTGATTTGATCCCTTGTTGTACTCTTATCCCCTTTTGACATGACATATGTTTCAATTTTTTTAATATTAGTTGCTAAAGTGTCATATCATGATTATCTTAGATTAATTAACTCAATTAACCTAATTAATCCTAATTATTTTACCCCAAACCATATTATATACTTAATAAATGTGTTCATATATATACAAAAGCGTAGATAACATTTTAAACAACTTTTATACGATGAGACGATGAAAATTTGAAAAACAGTTTCTGGTCACATTTTTTGTTCTTCATCGAACTATATTTTTTTAAACACGTTTTAAAAACTATTTCACCATTATTGTTTATTATTGAAAAAAAATTATTTTCATTATAAAACCTATATATTGAATATTTAAAATTAACTAAATATTCGCAAATCAAAGAAGTGAAATTGCGGGTCGTTACATGATTGACTAACACTACTAAAGTTAATGGTGGTTTAACGTTTAAGAAAATTAATTAAGGCAAAAGTTAATGCTGGTAAACGTAAATTGAAGAATGGATGGAAATAATTCAATCAAAATAAGAGAACACACAAGTATGTATTGATTTGGCCTAGCCAGATCGACCCAAACCATGCCTACGTCAACCTAGGGCAGTGGACCTAATGTCGTAGGCACTCGATTCGCAATAGGTTGATGGCGGTTGTAAAATATTGCCGCATGACACAGATTTGATGGCACTTGATCTGACAGTTAGTGTTGATTTAAACCTCTATAAATTGAGACCCAAGGCTTCACTTCCAACTCATTATTTTTCTAATGAGCACGGAGACTCTGCCATTTTTCTTTCTCCTCCAAATTTTCTGAACACACAGAAATAGATCTAGATTGCATGGATACACTTTGGAGAAGAATAGAAAAGAACAAAGGGTAGAAAATAAGTTCAAATCAGATTGCTACATCAAAGGTAAATTTTTAAATCTGGTTCTAACTAATAAATTTAGATCCAAATATCTTCTCTCTAATTGAATCTCTAATAGGTCTGTATAAAATATTATATTTGGATACGAATAGGGAGTCAAAAATGGAGAATACTGATAATAAGGTTAGATCTGATTACATCAAGAAATTTGAAAGTGCTAATTAAAGGTGAGTGGGAATATTATATATATTTATATAATATTAGATTATACCATTGCAGATCTATTCCTATATCACTAAGTTTGGTAATTTAATTTTAAATGAATTCATATATATGAAATGTTGAAGACTGTAAACTTGTCTATAAGTTTTTATTGATAATTACAGAGGCATAGTGACTAGATTTTATTCTGGAATTGCGAACTGATTTTAGTTATCAATTTTACCTAGGATTTGTTAACTGAAAACATAATGAACTAGGATTTCATTTTATTTCATATTAGTGATTGAGGTTGAAAATAAAATTAATTGGACTTTAATGATATTTTAATTCACTAGAACGTATATCATTGTAAGTAGATTTCCACAAACTGTCGAGTTTAAATTTAGCAAAATATGATGTTTGAAATGGCAAGGAACTAATATATGTCTATAAAAGAAAGAGATGTACAAAATAAAGGTAGTTACTATATTTTATACTGTCTATTTCAATGTTTAAAAAATAACTTCTCGTAATTACAAACATCACACAAACCACCTCTTTGTGACAAATATGGAAATTTACTATGTAATAGTTAATTGTTAAAGATTAGACTCCAATTTATTAAAATGTAGTAAATCCCAAAGGTGTAGTATTGAAATAAGAATGAAACTAAAAAAAGTTAATAAAGTGAAAACTAATAAAAAAAGGAAGTCAAAGCAATATGCAAGAAAGAGAAGTAGGAAATGAAATGGATTAAGTCTGGTAATATAATGAGATGAATTAAGTCTGATAATTTAAAGAATTGGATTAAGTCTGATAATGAAATGAAATGGAATAGAAATTGAAGTTGAACTAATGAATGAAGTAGCAATGACATTAATGATAAAAAGTGAGAAGCGGTAAATCAATTTGGAAAGTGAAATGTTAAACGCATAGTAAAATGAAGAACTAGGGTCAAACATAAAAGATGTACATGCAGTAAAGAAAATGTAAGAAGAATAAATATACATGAATACGAAATATGTATATATATAACCTTGGATATGTGTTTATGACTGGTGTGAATAATTATAAATTATGTGTTATAGTTATGGAGAATAGCTGACTTTAGGTCATTAGACTGGGTTGGGATGCTAGAAACGTATCCAACCAAGTGGACCCGTTGCGAGTATATGGCTGCGTATAGCTGAAGGGATACCCTCAGGTTATGTGCTTGGATTGGAACCTCTGTAATTGCAGACACTTAACAAACCTTTTATGGATGGAAAGACTTTTTGAGGGCATTAGGCAATCTAAATGGATAATGGGTGAGATCGGACTTATGCAATGGGTCATGCAAAAGGCTGGCATGCATAGGTACCAAACAAGTTGCAACAAGATGCGCAAAAGGCTAGCATACATGGGTACTAAAACTATAAGTAGGAGTTTCATTTTCAATGAGCTCGTCATCGGTCATTTGTATTCAGTGGGAAGGAAAGGGTTACACCTAACAGGTCTTTGCCACCTACCAGGATTGATTTAGTTGGGTTACGCACCTCTATAGTTGTTTGTTAGTTTGCTTGATAGGGCAAGGCTGATTAATCCATATAGAGGTTCCTTCAAAACATGGACAGGGTGGAGGTGCATGGGGTCAGAAATCCATGATAAGAGGTAAACAAAGGTGCATGGAAGGCTAGCATACATGGTAAAAAGTCCCAAAAAATACATGGCGTCATGGATTGGAGGTCGTCGATGCACACGGTAAGATTTCCTCAGGTGATACGATGATCATGATGTAGTGAGGCGATGGATCCTTACGAGGTGCTAAGCAATATATACTAGTGGGAATAGTATATAGGTCCATTAATGGATGGTGGGATACACACGCGCGCGAATAAATCTACATGGTGTAGATGGGTGTGGTTTGCATGCAGCGATAGAGTCGTAATGACTAAGGATAAAGTCTGACATAACATGAAATGGTGAACAATCAGCATAAGCTAGTGTTATGTATAAGATGTATAATTTACCAATCATTGGGAAGTTGTTCCGACGCCCTCCTCATTATAACCCATAGGATTTAGATGGGCGCACTGGTATTGATTGGGAGCAGTTATCTGGCCGAGGCTCATGACATTTGAGATGTTAATTTTTGGTCAGCAGTTATATTGATCTATTATATTTACTTATTTCTGCTATGAGTTATTACCAATAGTGCCCTGATATAATTTCTTCTTTGCAAGATACCAGACCAATGATATGTTTTTAGTGGACTTGGATTTTTGAGTCAATGAAAATATGTGCCTATTGGAGTGCATGTTATTACATGAATACTATGTATATTTAATGTGTTTTAATTCACCATTGTGTTATGATTCTATGATCTTTTTTATTTATTCTGTATTGTATTGTTCTATCTTGGAAATAATACATATTTATTATTTTATGCCAATACCTAGTACATACTGGTAAATGTTATATGATTTGAGATATGTATCAGTGTTAGCCCAAGGGAATATCCATGTGTGTAAGTCCAATATCGCTTCATTCTCTATATTGCTAGACAGTATTACTTAGTAATACTCTTTGGTAATATGGGTGTATAGATGGCGTTTTCTAGTTGGTATCAAAGCGAGGTTCATAAAAATACATATTATAAGAGACATGAGTTATTGGTCATAGATGGACTTAGGAGTCCTTATCCTCTTGGGTATAGGTTAGATTCCCTAAGTATATGTTAGGAGTACATGGTGATTATCGGAGTAGTCACTTGGGAGCATGTTTGAATACATGAATATATCAATCTTGTTTATTCCAAATGTGAATCATTTTAATGCAGTGGTGAGAAGGTTGGTAGTTGATTTACTCGATCTGATGCAGGATAGTCTAGTGGATCTAGTAATAAGGGTGTGTACACGACCACTGTTTAGTTGATGGAGCTTGTGCGGAGAATTCAGGCATCCAGTGCTTCCACAACTCCTAATCCTCCCACTCTCTACTTTGATTTTTCTTGGATGTGCAGTGACTATGCTAGCCTTAGAGGGAATACCTTCAAGGGAACTAAGGGAGTTATTGGAGTTCAGGCTTGGCTCAAGAACTGTGGGTGCATCTTTACTCGTATGCGAGTCACCGATCATCAGAAGGTAAAGATTACATCAATTCAGTTGCAAGAGAGAGCTTTGAATTGGTATGAGTTGTTGGCGGCAAAGATAAATGAGGCTGAACTGACTTGAGATTGGTTCAAGCTTCACTTTAAGCAGATGTTTCTTCTCGTAGCAGAGAAAGCACCTTTATTTATGAAGTCCATTGACTTGAAGCAAGAATAGATGTCAGTAGCAGAGTATATAGCAACCATTTAGGATCTTTTGAAGTATGGCATAGACCTTATCAACTCTTCACTTAAGAAGTGATAGAGTTAGGGGTGTGCTCCATGGGTAATTCTGTAATTTGTGGTAAATTATTAACTTTGCAATAAAATCTCATTGAAATAAAAAGTGTTTTCATTCTATTATGTACTTTTTATAATGTGTTATATTAATTATTTTTTCAATTTTAGTATATGTAATAGAAAATCCATAAATGGTATGTTTTGTGATAGTAATTACAATGTATTGTAATCATATGTAATTTATCACAATATAATAAACATATTATTTTAAATATTCCTAGTCAATATGTATCGAGACTAGATATCGATATAATTGTTGAGACTAGAGTACGTACCACTCTCCAAATGTTGGGCGGTGTTCTTATGCCTACTGAGTACATCAAAAGGTTACATACTGGTAATTATCAGACAACCATGGAATGAATCGCACGATAGTTTTCTATTGGTTAGCATAACTAAAATCAAATAGAAAATATCGAAGTGACAATATTACATAGTTCTCTCGACTTGAGATTACCGTTGAACTTCAATGTGGACACTCCACTTTGATTATAGTTAAATCATGGCACGACATCCATCGAATGACTACAATTAGGTCTGGGTAGAAGCATAGCAAGTGAAATGCTTTTCAATAGAGAATTCATCTTCTCGGTTATGTGATCTTAGTAACACGGTCAACTGTAGCCAATTCCATGTCTTTGGTCAAGGCGGTACATTTAATAATAACTATTTTTATTCAGCCCAAGAACTTTGTGTCTGGATTATACAAGATGAATGTGAATGATGTTAGAATTTTGACTAATACCAAATTTCAAGTCCTAATGTCATATAGTTTTAACAAAGAGAATGGTATAAACAATTGTAACTACCAGAGACTTCTTTAAAATAGTAAAATTAGATTTTACAAAAATTATGTAACCGATAAATTCAATTAAACTATCACACCACTAGCTAAAGTGACATGTAAATGTTAATATTTGTTCGGTATTAATCGTTGATTGAATTTACACCTAAGAGTCATGCAACTATAATGTTGAATACTTCAAATACCATCTGATTTATTTAAATTATAATCATTATAAATTAATTAATATTTGTAAAATATTAATGATTAATTTATGTTTGATTTATTTTGTTCAGTAGTAGTATTGAAAACAGTGCATATATAAAAGTTATATACACACATATCGATATATAATATTGATGTAATTTGAATTTGATTTAAATATGAATTTACTAACATGATTAGAAGTAGCACATAGGCCCATAAAGCCTGGGATATGGCTAACCAAGATAAGAGTCTAGGTGTAATGTAATGACCTGCGTTTTTGGACGGTTTAAATCGACGATAAACCACACACGTAAAACTCAAACCATTCAAAAGGGCAGATTGTAATGTGGTAAATAAGAAAAGCGGAGAAGGAAAGAAAACAAATACAGAATCTCGCAATGGAATGACAAAATATAATAATCAAATAAACAGTTCATGAAGCAGTTTACAAATAACATCGATTAAACTTTTATAATACAGTTCAGAGTTACGTACAACAAAAATAAATAATAAATAAATGCCACGGAACAACATGATGCAGTGGAAGAAATATAATAAATAATAATAATATAAAAACTTCGTCTTCATCCTCCAGAAAGCAGTCTTCGATAAACTGAAAAGCTCAGACTGACCCGAGTAAATTGAAAAGACAAAACACTCGAGTCAGAACTAAAAGATCTTATGCAAGTTAAATCAACAGTAAATAAATATGAGTGTAACGACGTCAGATATGTTTACGGGTTTTGACACCTCCTGTGATGACCCACATTTCAGAAGGTTTAAATTGACAATAATCCACATGTCCGACTTAAACAATCCGGAACATAGATAATCAATGTTGTTAAATAAGAAAAATAAGAAGAGAAGAAGAAAAAATACAGAATCTCACAACGAAAAAGATAAAATATAATAATCAAATAAACAATTCATGAAGTTGTTTACTATACATTTGATTTAATCTATACACATTTACCAGAGCTATATATATACATCAGGGATAAATAATCAATACAGCAGAATAGCATGGTGCATGGGATAATAATAATAATAATATACCAAAACTCTATCTTCGTCCTCTAGAGAATAGTCTTCAATATGATGAAAAACTCAGGACTGACCCAAGCGAAATGGAGAGACAAAACACTCTAGTTAGGACTAAAATACTCTTATGTAAGTCAAATCAATATCACAAATATGAGTGCGATAACTTAAGAGATGTTACTAGATTTTCCATCTCCTAAGGATCCGTTTAACTATTTATATATAATAGTATACGCTATAATAGATAATGTCGATAAGTAAAATAAATATCAAAATAGCGTTAAGGCTTTACATTTATCCACCTTAACACATTTACAGTTTTAAACCAAAATTGTAATGGGTTCGTATAGGGATAAATATGACAAGGCATGTGAAACAATGCCCAAGGTAGGATTCTACCAGTTTACCCTTTCTGGCTGGTCGTCACTCATCCATGGCCGACTGCGACAATCAATCCAAATGACAAAAAAGTACACCATCGAATACGAAATCACATAGTAATACGAGGGATCAACGTCGCTAGAGGTCGCTAACCTCAATGGCCATACATAGGCTTCCATTTTAGTCATTTTAATTATGACATGAATGTCAAGGCTATCCTCATCGTTCTCTTACTTCATTTCAATAAACGTCGCCAGTTCAACCACTATATTCTGGATATCATCCGCCGCGTGCACATTTGTCATAGTGGTTCCAATATTGAAAGAGAGTATTTCAATAAGAGGCCCCGGTCTCTTTAACAATCAATCGTCATTTTACACACCAGTTGGTTCTTTTACATTTTGCAAACAATTTGCACTTTATATCAAAATATCATATTCGTTTCAAAATCAAATCCACTTCGAAATCATTATATATTCGCTTTAAAATCAAGTCCATTTCGAAATTATCATATATTCAAAATTTATCAATTTCGCCCCATAAATCAATTTCACTTCCAAAATTTGGTTCGAATTAAATTTAGGTTATAATCTTCACTTTAACCTAGTTCGTATTAAAATCCAAGATTTAAATAAAATACTTTTCTCTTTAACCAGTTTGAATTTTAGAAATTAGTTTAAAATAGTTAAATAGTTAAAGATAGTTTAACAGAAAATATTTAAATAGTTTAATTGAAAATAATTTGAATATAAAAATGCTTTATATAGTAAGATAATTTAGAAAATTAAAATAATTTGAATATTCTAAAGAATATAGATTTTAAATCATTTATACTAAAATATTTATTTCAAAATAATTCCAAAATCAAACCGGTCAACTTTCCAATTTCCTACCCAAATCAATTCCAAATTCCACATCGATTTAATCGATTCAATTCTGATTTCAACTCGAATAAATTTCGATTCCACATAAGTTTCGATTCTAATTCACAAATTTCTTTAAATTTCAATTTCCATTTCCAAATTAATTTAAATCCCAATTTCAAATTAATTTCCAATTTCAAATTAATTTCCAAATCCAAATTAATTTAAATTCCAATTTAAAATTAATTTAAATTCCAACTCCAAATCAATTTCAAATTCCAAATCAATTTCCAATTCCAATTCCAAATTTGATTTCAAAATATCGATTTAAAACTAAATTCAGATTTTCTTTCAATACCAAATTTTAAAATCCAAATTTTCAATTATAATTCAATTCCAAACCCAAATTTTGAAATATCATTTCATATCATTTTTCCTTATAAATATTCAAAGTTCGAATAAAAGCCAATCCTTTAAAACAAATTCATTTCTGAAATTTACGATGTATTTCGTTTATAAGTTAAAATTTTAAACTTTGATTTATTAAACAATGTCGTTTATCAAGTTTAAATTCCAACATTTCGAGCTTCAATTCAAAATAATTAAATTTCCATAAATTTGATTTTATTCTTAAAACTCGATTCATTTAAATAATTTCAAAACAACTTTTAAAATTATTTAATTTAACCAACTCAGTGTCCGTATATAATTTTCTAACCTATGGCCAAATGGATAATCATTTAAATTTAATTTCAAGGATGGATATATATCATTTCAATCCAAATAGATGTCATAGATATATATCATTTCAACCTATTTCTTAATTCATTTGAAATAATTCAGTTTATAGTTTTATATACTATAAACAATATACACGATGATAACACGATATATCAAAATAAGTAGACATTTAATCGTTCAAATATCGTCCAATTTTCATTCATCAGAAACAATCAACCAAACAGTCAATAATCACAACAATCAACCACAAAAATCAGGGATTTTACTAGCAGTTAAATTCTAATTTAATATAACTATCAATTCAAATCCTAACAATAAATTCAGATGTCAATTAAATGCCAATTTAAATTTATCCAACAGCCATTAATAAATCTAAATTTCTTCACGATAAAATTTTACTAATCATAAAAATAAAATAATCAACGTGATCGTAAACACTCACCTTTTTTTTGAAGCGGAAAATATTCTAGCTTCAAATAATGTTCCACTCCACGTCGAAGACGACTTCAATATGATCCCTGCAAAATTCGTCACCTGAATCGGACCGCATATGAGAACAACATAAATTTATTTTTATACGGTATAATTAAAAAATTTAATAATGATAACCAGATATCTCACCTAACTCCAATCAGTCCATCAACGAACGCTGCTTCTCCCCAGGCACACGCTCGAGTTCTTCCATCAACGTCAATCTACCGCCGACACCTCCAACTTGACGCGACAACTCCACTTCCAGTCGAACGCGCGCTGCACTATAGCTGCCGTTGCCTCGTCCCACAATAGTGCGAAACCCAGAACGTCACACCTTTGCTGCGTTCAAATCACGCGCGACGTGCCGCCGCTCAAATCTTAAAGTCGTCGCTCCTCACACCATCGTCCACTGTACCTCCGGTCGCTCGACCCTCTTCCATCGTGGCACGCGATTCTCGAATTCGGTTTGGTTTTTCTTATGGACATTTTTTTCCACGATCAGTTGTTGCTTTTGAAAAGGAGAGTTTCGAAAGACGAGGGGAAAGGAGAGGTATGTGGTGACCCTTATACTCGGCCTGTTACGCAAATCTAATGAGGGCAAAAAAATATCAATTATTAAATTAGTAAATATCTGTCTAAATGACCGCGAAATTTCGAACCTCGAACGAAACGTGCCGCTAGGCATTCATAATGTTTTACCATCATTTCGAACGCAATGGAACTAGTTTCGATCCCTAATTCGATCGTATGTGGAAGATAACTTTTCAAAGTTGATTAATTTAATTAATTCTGAATTCAAATCCTACACGTTTCAAGCTCGCACGGCCAGATGACAAGTCTGATCGCTACAAACCTTGAAATCCTACAATAATCCACCATTACGGATCCAATGAATCTGATTTCGTCGAAATCCGAGACAGTAGCCAAAATAGCTATTTTAACTCGTTAATTTAAAATATAAAATTTCGAATTTTAAATTTATTAACATTTAAACACATTTATAATTAATAACAATCTTCATTCATATTTATATAAAATTTGAATCAATTTCTGATAACATTTTTTATCATATTAAATCTGTAATTCAATTATTCAAATAATCGTCTATATTAAATTTAAACTGTAACGACCCAGAATTTTGAACAATTTAATTTGAAAATATTTAATTAATTTTAAATATTTGAAGGATAGTTTGAATTGAATTTCAAATTTTCAGAATAAATTTGGCGATTAAATTTTTAAATTTAATATATTTAAAGTTGAATAAGAATTTGAATCTTCAATTTTAAGCTGAAGAAAATATTTCAAACAGCTTGAAAAAAAATTCGTATTGATAATACTGAAGATAATAGAAGCTTCAGAATCAAATTTGAAAGTGGTTTGTTCAGTTTTGAAATTTTATCGTTTTAAATTGAATTTGGAAATAGCCTTCTGAGGCACGGTCTCGGAATTCGACGAAACCAGTTCCATTGGGTCCGTAATATTGAATTATTATCGGATTTCAAATTTCGTATTTTTTGGAGCTGTTATGTGAGCATACGACATATAAACGCATTGAAATTTTAAAACGAATTCAATATTAAATTTAAATTTAAATTTAAACTTAGTCAACATCAGCCACTATAGCAAGTTTATAACAGCACGTTGTCTTCCCTACAATTATTCCTAAAACCACGGCAAGGATCGAGGAGAAAATCGTGATGAGCATGTTCGTTCATTTTTAAAATCCCCCTCTTCCTTCGTCATTTCAAAATCAATCGAACGAGAAAAAAAAACAATCAATGGACGAGCTTTGAAATAATAATAATAATAATTCTGTCTCCCTCATTTCTCCCCCTCTCCCTCATTCGACCTTCAGCACAAATAAAAAAAAGAGAAAGGGGGGCGATCAGCAACTGAAATCACGCACGCGAGGTGGTTCGCGAGCCGAGCAAGCAGGGCGACGAACGGCGATGCAAACGAACGAGGTGAAGGCGGCATCAGGCGAGGCAGCTTGCGCGCGATCGATTCGTGTTGGTGACGCGTCGACATCAGGCTAGGGTTCGGGAATTCGCGAATCACGATGTATCGAGGAGGAGCAGGCAGCGGCCGCATCGAGATGGGGGGCGCGCGTTTGAAATTGGCGGTGCTCGCGATTTCGAGTTCGTGATTCGTTGAGTTTGGCGATGTCTGGCTCGATGTTGGGTATGCTATCTTGTTTCGAATTTATATACTGATACTGATAGGATTCATAACTTTAAGCAATATTGTTTTAAATTTAATTTGATTTATACCTAGGTTTCAGAAAATAAAGAAAAAAAAACTTAAGTGCAGATTTGAAAAAAGAAATTTGGAATTTTAAAATGTTCAAAAGTTAAAAAACAGAAAAATAATAATAATGTATATAAGCAGTTTTTAAACTTTAAATGGGTTGATGTTGTCAATTACAGGGAAATAGAAGGTATTAAAAGTTTTTGAAATTAAAATAATAAATGTTTGCAGTAAGGAAATTTATTTAATTGATTTTTAGGTTGAATCAATAGAAAAAAATAATGTGAAACCAGTATTTACATTTTTATAGTAAGTTAGGTATTAAAATTTTAACATCTTGATTTGAAATTAGGAAATTGGTTTAAAATTAAATCATTGGCAAATAAAAATTTGTTAAATGGAAAATTTATTGTTCGATAGTTCGAATATTAATAAATTTATATAATTGTTTATACAAGGTTAAAATTGTGAAGAAACAATCTGGATTGGAAAATGGATTGCAAATAATAGCAAAGGTGAGAATTTCTCACTCAAAAATTTAAAGTTGGATTTGCAGTTATTTATTGATTGTTGTTGGTTGTGATATTAGATATAATAGGATATATATATATATATATATATAGCAATATATACATATTGGCATATGTATATATTGGAGTTGATTGATTTCTCGCATTATATAGCGGATGAGACCCTATTGCGCCGCCTATTAAGCGGATAATATTTTATCAAATCCCAAATACCGCGATATTCCACCTCGAAGTGGAATGGGTATTGTGCTAACTCTGTGGATGCAGGGAAACAGGTTGGAGGGATCCAACTGGATTCCTCACAAATATTATTTGATTCAGATATTGTGATATTTGATTGTTTATCATATCGATATATGATATTTGAAAGTCGTGATTGACTATTTGATGTGTTGCATCATCGGATCCAATTTTGAAGTTTAAAAATAACGATTTTGACTTTTAAGGGATTTCTAAAGTGATTTTTGAAAGTATACGTTTGTAAAATATTTTTGGAATTGATCCATTATAAATAAATAAACGTTATAATTTTAATGTTATAAAAATTATGCTTTTTGAGAAATATAGTTAAAAGTTGATTTTGAAAATATGGAGTTAATGATTTTATAAAATAGCTTAAATTGGGATTTCTGAATTTATTATAAAAAGATTAAAAATAGGATTTATAGAATTTGATTATTTTATAAATCAAAATGATAAAATTATAAAGGAGTTTAAAAATGTTTTAAAAGAATAATATAAATTGATTTATATAGAAGATTTATAAAATGGATATTTGTAAATTTAAAATATTGTAATTATAAAACGAGTTTTTATAAGTGTTAGAAAAAGTGCAAATGAATTTCATAAATGAATGAAATTTATAGGATTATAAACGGTGAAGTTATAAATGGAATTTTATAAGCAGTAGGTTTATAAAATTTGTAAAGTTATTTAAAAGAATAGATTTTGGATAAATAAATGAATATTATAAGTTATAAGATTTATAATTATGAAGTTTAAAGGAACGATTTTGCTAAGCATTTAACTTATGATATGGACTTTCGGTATATAATTGAGTTATAAATCGAATAGGTTAATAAAGGAAATTTATAAGAGGAAGTTGTTATAAAATAAATAGAAATGGAATTTATAAACATCGTTTTATAAATTCGCAAACGACTTATTTTGATAAGTAAATTGTTATAACTTATTTATGGAGTTATATTCACATTTTAGACAGTGAATAATCCTTTAAAAGAAAATGTATAAAAATGATGAAATTGATTAACATAGTATATTCACGTTTTTGAATAGTGAATAATATGTTAAAGAAAATATTTTGGAAGTGATGTTTTAAATAAAATTAAAACGATCTAACGATGTTTTCAAGATGTGTTGAGATTCGAAACCATAGATTTCAACATTTATTGTTGAAATAGACGTTTTCGAGAAATAGAAGGAAATGGTGGACTATAACACTGTTGTTATAGTAAATGATTTCCGAAAGGAAATGTTTTGCATAGTATTGGGATTTATATATCTATTTTAATTTCGAATCCCTATACTAGTGATTTTGGGTTGTCGTGACGATGTTTTACGCAACATTCGTTTTGACCCAAATAAATATATTTAAGAGAATGATTTCCTTAAAGAATGAAATATATACTTAGTTTCGATTTAAGTATATTGAATGTTTTCCAAAGGTTGAAAATAAAACGATTTGTGAATTACTTATTAAATAAGTATGGAAATGTTTTCCAATATGAAGTGAATATTTTGAGAATTTATCTTTTTAAAGATAAATTGAAAATGAATAATTGAAATCGTATATTCATAGATATTTTGGAATATAAATTCATCATGGAATTTATAAATGAAAAGGGGAATTTGTTTAAAAATAAATATTGATTTATTTTTGAAGTGTGAAAATTATATATCTAGTAAAGATATTTTTGGGAAATAAATAATTTGGAAAATTATTTGGAATCTGGTGATGTGTGCATATCCATTGATAGTTCAATAACCGACTATCAATATTTACCTTTGAATAGGTAGTTGTTGAGATTTGCTTGAATTTGAATGCCACACTTATTATTAAATTATTGTGCTCGTTATTCGGATTACCCATCCCGAATAGTGATACGACGTAATGGATTGCATTTGATGACCGGCGTTGAAGACCGGATATTTTTGAAAACGGAAGGATTACCGTCGAATGTTTCTGCACCGAATGGCCCTGGTATAGAAATTTCATATGTGATGGGAAGTCCGGAAGTGATTAGTGAATATCGAATTGCAACGACTTCTTTGTAAGTGCCTTCGGTTCTGTTCGATCCCGGAACAGACTTGTATGGATTGTATGTCCGACATTACAAATTGAGATATAAAGCTGATTTCTTTCAAATACATTTCTGTTGGTGGCGGAGAATTTATTCTCTTAGCTTAACACCCTTCTCTGAGACGTATGAGCTCAGAGGTTATGTAGTTGAAGGTTATCAGTGATATATTCCCAATTTGGTAATGTGACATGCTGAGTGTTGCTGTGAAATGATCATTGTGCTGATCATTTGTGATAGGATCATTTGTTTGATCGTTTATCTTTGTGATCATTTCTATGATCATTTGTTGACCCAAAGCACAGCTTTTGTATAAAGCGTGTTTTTGTGGACGAGACTTCGTCGAGCCTCACACCCCGGAAATGGTCAAAACACGAAAGATGTAGCAAGGTTATGAGGGGTAGCTCCCTTTAGGGTATGTGCATTTCCTTTTGGAAAAGGGTGGTATCATGGTATGGAGCCCAGATGCTTACTCATGTTGAAACACTTTATTTATGATTGTGTGATGTTGGTGACGAGCGCTCGGTTAAAGGTCCCAAAGGACTGGGGGATGGCATACTCGTGTCAGTTGTTACTCAGTTAGGGGTAACCCGACCTTGTGTTGGCAGAGATCCGGTTTGGTTCTCGGGAACGTCCTTCCAGAGGCGTTCTCATGTGGTAATGGGAAGTTCCTTGGCCTGACCATTTGTTGGAAATCCAATTCCCAATACGAAACCCTGTACGGTTTTAGTTGTAGAACCTGCCATTTACTTATGGTGGTCACCACTGTTTAGATGGTAGCTATAGTAGGCATAGTTCGAAATGTCTATGCTGGCTAAGATTAATATTCTACTTTTGAAATGTTTTTCTACACTATGCACTAGTAATAATATCAAATGTTTTTTTTTAAAGCATATCAAGCATCTTTGACTATCATAAGGAGAAATCTCCTCCGATTCTGCGTTTGCATTGTGTGTGTGTGCGGGAGGCCTTATGGTAGTCTCATTTTTAAAAGCATTGCGAATTGACTTTAAAAATATTCCTCTATTTTGATTCTAAAGAAAATAAACTGTTTTGAGTTCTCACACCAGTCACATGACTGACTCGGAGTTTATTGTTTTCCTTCCTAAACTCTGGGTGCCCACCAATTTCCACACGGGCAGTCAAGAGTTAAGGTTTATCAGGATATTCTGGAATTCAGGAGTTGCTGGAGGCAAGCTGGATGGCATGGCGTATTACTAGTATATAGTATTTCTTTTCCGCCGTTGATGTTGTTTGTTGTTGTACACTCTGATGATGTAATGAAATGTAATGTAATGTAATAACTGATATAGTTCTTTGTTTAAAGATTATTCATTTATTTATTATATGTTATTCCGCTGCGAATTGTGAGATTCTGATGTTGTTCTGTTATTTCTTTCTGTTCTGTTCTATCTTCTTATGTCTTCTTCTACCTTTTTCTTTTTCTTTTTCTTCTTCTTCAACCCTAACCTTTTGGTTTTTCGGCAACGAAAAATCGCGAGCGTTACATTTGGTATCAGAGCTTATGGTTAAGCGACAACCATGTCTCTGTTGGGAATTTCTCATTAGAGATAGAGTCAGTAGTACTCTAGAATGAGTTTGAGAGTAATAATAGATATGAGCGCGTATTTGTTAGTGAATATAAATTGTTTTATATTGTGTTGACTTATCGGTTGATTGTTTATAGATTCTGGTCGGTGCAGTCTAGCTAACTGTGTTGATAGGAGTTTCTAAACTCTTAAACAAGATAAACTGACATAGTATTGTTTTAAAAACTGGGTAAATGAAATAATTTTTCCCAAAACTATTTTCGTATATAAAAGGAATGGTTTTCTATAAATTACTATAGTATTTGGATGCGTGGATGTTAGATAGTAATAATATTAAACTATTACCATTGATTATTGAATAAGAATTGGAATCGTAATCAAAATTTAAAAATAAAATCCATATACGAATGAAATTGAAGAATGTAAATTATAAATGTGATTTGTAATTAAAAATAGAATTCCAGGGAAGTATTTGGAAATGTTCTTGAAAAGAATTTGGAAATTTTAGAAGCTTAAATCCTTTTTGGTTTGAAAATAAATTGTGAATGAATAAATAAGTTGGCAAATTGCAAGTGCAAGAAAATGAAATTGAAGGTTAAAATTCATTTTAAATTTGTAAGTAAATGAATTCAAGTTAAATATTGAAATTGAATTTGAATTAAGTTAAACCAAGTGAAGTGGGAAATTTGTCAAATGGACTAAGTGAAACAAAGAAAAAGATTAGTAAGAAACACTAATCAAAAGAATGACAAAGTAAATATGATTTGTAAATGAATTGAATTAAATGAAATTGAAAATTGTTTATAAGGAAATGAACGTGAGTTTGAAGATCACTCTCAACAACAACAACGGAGGAGGAGGAAAAGAGAGAGATATCTCTCTCAACAACAACAACGGAGGAGATGAAATGGAAATTAAAATCAATTAGAATGAATATGAATTCGTTTCACTAAAAAAATGAATTGAATAAAAAAAAAAAAAGTGAGTTGTTAATCACTAGAATAGAAATTGAAGGTAAATTAGATGAAAGCAACTGAAATTATGAATTGAATTCAAATGAAATTGAATATGTAACTTCAATAGTAAACTAAAGTTGTATAAGAAGTAAGTATTGGAAATTTTGTAATAAAATTGGCAAAATAGTTTAAATATTGTAATTGGATATTGGATACTACTACTAGTAGGATATGCAGGTGTATAAATGGAATTGAAATTTTGATTTCAAGAATAAATTTGAATTGCTCGACAAAAAGGTACGTATTTTAAGTTTCAAATATGAGATTTGATGATTTTCTTCTCCAGCCACTTGGCTTTCTCTTTTCTTTTTGATTCTGAGGGGCCGTGGAGCCATTTTGTAGTTGTACCGATCGAGCTGCGCAAAGGAGACGCTGGCGAAATTTTTCGAAAATTTCGGGTGTTAGAAAAATTTTGAGAAAAATTTGAAAATTTGAATTTGAATTTAAACTTAAATTTGAATAATTAATCAAACAATGTTGTTGAAAACTTATAGTTAAAGTTAGAAAGTTAGTTGGAATGATAGTAAATCCTGAATAAAAAGATTTAGGTTAGTAAGTTGATAAAACTAATTGGATGTGAAAAATAGTAGACGAGTTAAGAACCATTCTTCCTAACTTGCAATTTCGGGACGAAATTCTTTTAAGGGTGGAAGATTGTAACGACCCAGAATTTTGAACAATTTAATTTGAAAATATTTAATTAATTTTAAATATTTGAAGGATAGTTTGAATTGAATTTCAAATTTTCAGAATAAACTTGGCGATTAAATTTTTAAATTTAATCTATTTAAAGTTGAATAAGAATTTGAATCTTCAATTTTAAGCTGAAGAAAATATTTCAAACGGCTTGAAAAAAAATTCGTATTGATAATACTGAAGATAATAGAAGCTTCAGAATCGAATTTGAAAGTGGTTTGTTCAATTTTGAAATTTTATCGTTTTAAATTGAATTTGGAAATAGCCTTCCGAGGCACGGTCTCAGAATTCGACGAAACCAGTTCCATTGGGTCCGTAATATTGAATTATTATCGGATTTCAAATTTCGTATTTTTTGGAGTTGTTATGTGAGCATACGACATATAAACGCATTGAAATTTTAAACCGAATTCAATATTAAATTTAAATTTAAATTTAAACTTAGTCAACATCAGCCACTATAGCAAGTTTATAACAGCACGTTATCTTCCCTACAATTATTCCTAAAACCACGGCAAGGATCGAGGAGAAAATCGTGCTGAGCATGTTCGTTCATTTTTAAAATCCCCCTCTTCCTTCGTCATTTCAAAATCAATCGAACGAGAAAAAAAACAATCAATGGCCGAGATTTGAAAATAATAATAATAATAATAATAATAATAATTCTGTCTCCCTCATTTCTTCCCCTCTCCCTCATTCGACCTTCAGCACAAATAAAAAAAAGAGAAAGGGGGGTGATTGGAAACTGAAATCGCACACGCGAGGTGGTTCGCGAGCCGAGCAAGCAGGGCGACGAACGGCGATGCAAACGAACGAGGTGAAGGCGGCATCAGGCGAGGCAGCTTGCGCGCGATCGATTCGTGTTGGTGACGCGTCGACATCAGGCTAGGGTTCGGGAATTCGCGAATCACGATGTATCGAGGAGGAGCAGGCAGCGGCCGCATCGAGATGGGGGGCGCGCGTTTGAAATTGGCGGTGCTCGCGATTTCGAGTTCGTGATTCGTTGAGTTTGGCGATGTCTGGCTCGATGTTGGGTATGCTATCTTGTTTCGAATTTATATACTGATACTGATAGGATTCATAACTTTAAGCAATATTGTTTTGAATTTAATTTGATTTATACCTAGGTTTCAGAAAATAAAGAAAAAAAAACTTAAGTGCAGATTTGAAAAAAGAAATTTGGAATTTTAAAATGTTCAAAAGTTAAAAAACAGAAAAATAATAATAATGTATATAAGCAGTTTTTAAACTTTAAATGGGTTGATGTTGTCAATTACAGGGAAATAGAAGGTATTAAAAGTTTTTGAAATTAAAATAATAAATGTTTGCAGTAAGGAAATTTATTTAATTGATTTTTAGGTTGAATCAATAGAAAAAAATAATGTGAAACCAGTATTTACATTTTTATAGTAAGTTAGGTATTAAAATTTTAACATCTTGATTTGAAATTAGGAAATTGGTTTAAAATTAAATCATTGGCAAATAAAAATTTGTTAAATGGAAAATTTATTGTTCGATAGTTCGAATATTAATAAATTTATATAATTGTTTATACAAGGTTAAAATTGTGAAGAAACAATCTGGATTGGAAAATGGATTGCAAATAATAGCAAAGGTGAGAATTTCTCACTCAAAAATTTAAAGTTGGATTTGCAGTTATTTATTGATTGTTGTTGGTTGTGATATTAGATATAATAGGATATACATATACATATATATATATATAGCATTTGTAACAACCCGCATATTTGTCGATTTTATATTTAAATATTTTATTTAAATATTCTATCGTTAGTCGGATTTTAGTCCGAAAAGCTACTTTTTGCATACGGTCGAATTAGGACGCGGGACCCCTCCCATTGAGTTCAAAATGCCGTTTGCGACCTTTTTGAGTATAAGCTTCGATATGTTTGGAGAAAGTTGATTTTTGCTACTTTTTACTTTGGGTTTGGTTTTTGGGCTCAGCCCTATGTTAACTTATACTCCAAATCTGAGCTCCTTCTCCCCATTCTCCCTCACTTCTTTCTCTTTTCAGTTTTAGAGCATTAATGGTGGGAGAGATTGGAAATTAAAACTCCAAAAACCTAGTTTCTCTTGCAAATCAAATTCCAAGCTCCAAACTCAAGAAGAACCCATTGGTAAGCTTCTCTTCTTCTTCTCCAACTTATTCTCTTACTAATTTCAGAAATTTCTAAACCTAATTTTGGGAATGTTCTTGTTTTGAGTATAGATTCAAGCTCATTTGGGTTGTGTTGAAGAGAGGTTGATTCTCCATTTGCTTTCAAGCTTCTTCTTGTTCGATTTTGTGAAAAGGTGAGATTTTTATCTCACATCTTAGTCTATAATTATCTTCGATTGTTAGGTATGAATTCCTAACGTTTATTCGTGTGCAATTGATTTTGGTTTGGATCGATTTCGTGTATATTCCAATTTTTGGTGTTTTGGTCTAATTTATGAAAATCCTATTATGGATAATTGGACATTGATATTTGAGGCGTATCGAAGAGCCGTTTAGGCTGGGTTGTCGTTCGACGTAATTCCTTAGTCATCGCCATTTGCTCGTTCGATCGTTTTCGATATCCGTTTGGCCATTTCTGGTCTAGGTTCAGGGAATGCCCTGAACCCCAGATTCAGACGTCTGAAACGTAATATTCAGACATCTGAATATTGTTCTGGGAAGATTCCTATTCCCAGATTCAGACGTTTGAATATATGGTTTCAGACGTCTGAATTGGTTCATTTGGAACCAGAAAGGAAATAGGCCAAAATATGCCTATTTCAGACGTCTGAAACACTTGATTCAGACGTCTGAATTGTGTTCTGGAAATTTTTATATTTCCAGATTCAGACGTCTGAACCAAGTGTTTCAGACGTCTGAAACTGCTGTATTTTGCCTATTTGCCTATTCGTTTGAGAATTCCAATTTAAATCGATTCGTGATAATCCTATTTGTTGTTATCATTTATTATGACTTTGATGACTCTTTTTAGGGATTTTTGAGTATCCCTTTCGATGGATTCTTTATCGGTTTCGTTGGATATTTATTCACATCTTCGTGTGTGAATTTTAGTGATTGATTGTTCCTACAATCTTCTTTGTGTTTTGTCACTTTAAAAATATAAAGGTTTTCTATACTAGTAGTAAATATCAAAACTCTTTCCTCAAACGATTTCAATACTATTTTAATACCAAATTCGTTTATAAAACCGTTTTCCAATCTATTAGTATATACAAACCTTTACCTCACTCCTATGAGAAATCTAATTAAACGACTTAGTAAAACAAGTGGTATGAAACGCTTGCGTTCACTTTGTTGGTTAATTCTTGGACTTGTTCGATTGAATCTCTTGTGACAATTTTATAGTGGAGATCTACAGTTTGTTCGTAAATATTTAAGTTAAGCAAGTGGTTATGGGACATGAAGCTAAACTTTTATACTTACTAGCTTAGTGTAATTGACACTTCTCGATGATCATGACGATCATTTTTGTGATTTAGACTAGCAATGTGCGATGTCTCTTTGTCTGTAAGGGAGACTAAACCCCGTTTTGTGGAGTTTCGACTCAAATTGGTGGGGTAGCAACCCACGGTCTTCGGACCATTTGTGTGTCAGGTCTTCGGACCATTCGTGTGTCAAATTAATGGCTAGCTACCATGAGATAGCTTCTCGTTCGTGTGTTACAGCTGTTGGTGAGTTTTCATGCTCCCGTTCATGTGATAGGCCTCCCCCCCCCCCTTATTTTGTGTGATTTCTGGATTTCGTGTGTCGAATTCTGGAATTTTCTTCTTCATCTATTTTTGTGATTTCTATTGATATGATTTATCAATTCTTGTGCATAGGTGAATTCGTGTGTCATTGACTGGATTTCTTGTGTTGATTTCTAGAATTTATGTTTCACTAACTTTGTGATTTCTATTGATATGATTTATCAGTTCTTGTGCATAGGTGAACTCGTGTGTCATTAACTTGTTGTGAATACAAGTTTTGGGTATGATACCCTTTTTGGATCTTTAAGAAGATTCTTTGGTGTTGATTAATCGTTTGTTGATTATCATTTACATACTTATAGTAGTATGCCAATATGGATATTATACGTCTATGCCATATCTTATATGTCATTTATTGTGGCTTGGTGAATGAAATTAGGAGTATGACATTCCTTTTTATCTTGAGTAGATTATCGTGATATTGATTAATCTCTTGTTGATTATCAATTACTTATATATATCACAGCTTGGCATTGTGATTATTATGTGTTTAGTCATATCTCCTATTCTATATCATGTTATCTGATATTTATAGTTAGACTGATCCGTTCATTATTTTCTTATTAAATAATACTCGGGTCAGACCGAGATGTTACAGGTGCTTCTGCTTGACTTCTCATCCGGGTTTAACTCCTTGACTTTTGGGTTAACTACTTAGATTAGTAGTTATTTTGTTGTATACATTTCAGATATAAACTCCTTAATGTATACTTATTCTTTTGTGTAGTTCATGTAACTATTCTTTTGTGTTATTGTGGATCTCTTTAGACCACTACTCTGATGTACATTTTCTAGTGTAATATTCATATCTTATTCCGCCTTTGTGATATGAATTGTCTGTGACTGATTTATGTTATGTTTACTTCTATATTCGTTTCCGAAGATATTATAGCCACTGTGTAGTAGCTTTGAGTTTGTGTCGGCATGTCGGATTTGCACTATACTGTCTGACATATCAATGCTCGCACAAAGCAATTACACGGATGGTCGCTCCTCAACAGCCTTATTCTCCGTGCTAGTTGACAGCATTCACCGTAATGTTCTTGGCTAGCGTGGGTATAGAGGTGGGGCGTCACAGCTTGGTATCAGAGCCAGACTTCGGAACAATATGGAATAATATAACAAGGATCATCGTCCTAAGTCCATCTTAGGAGTCGTGCTTTAGGATTTAATTCGAGTCTTCGTACCGATTCATCCTATTTTCCTTATGATTCCTTGTTTATCTATCAAGATTGCTTGATATTCAATTTGGTGAATAACCTTTTTCTTCTTCTTCTTTCTTTCTAAAGGGAGAAAAATGTCTAGACCAGGCCGCCCCAGAGCCGTGCCATCTAGCACTCCGCTCCAGGATGGAGTTTTTATGACTGCTCAACAGCTTCTTGATTTAGTGACAAATGCTCAAGCAGCTGGAGCTAACCCGGAACCTACTCGCCCAAAGTCGGGATTTGCACGCTTGTGTAGCGATTACACTAATTTGGGTGGGGAGCCATTCAGAGGTTCCGAAACTGTTATTGAAGTACAGTCTTGGCTAAGGTCATGCGATCGAATCTTTTCTCGCATGAATCTTATTGACCTTCACCGAGTTCAGGTGGCCTCTAGTATGCTCCGAGAAAGAGCATTGGACTGGTACGAGCTTCTTATTTCTGAGATTAATGAAGCGGATCTCACCTGGGAGCAATTCCGGGAACGCTTCGAGTTGAAATTTGTACCGGAAGCAGAGAAAGTGACATTGGCTCGACGATTTATAGACCTTGTTCAAGGTGAGTCCTCCGTGACTGATTACGTCGCCTCCTTCGAGTCGCTTTCCAAATATGGGGTTGAATACATCAACACCCCTCTGAAGAAGAATCAGATATTTGTTTATGGCTTAAACAAAAGTCTCAAGAAGCCATTACTTCTAAAGTTAGAAGTTTCTTTTGATCAACTCGTTGATATCGCTCTTCGTCTTGAAGAGGCGGATAAGGAGGGTGATGTTGAAGTGGTGGGAGATAAACCAAACTTCAACAACAAGAAGAGACCAAACAAATTCAAAGGTCCTTATCCCAATAAGAAAGGGAGGCAAGCAACTCCTGCTGCAAAGACCTTTTCCTCTACTGATGGGAAATGCTATAACTGTGGTTCCAGAGACCATTTTGCGAACAAGTGTTCAAAGCCTCGTACTTGTCGCTATTGTAAAAGCCTGGATCATTTTATGCATGTATGTCCCAAACTTCAAAATAGGAAGGAGGGAAAGCTTAATGTTGCTCAAGCCCCTGGCAACACATCTCGTGGCCAGGGTATTTCTCATTCTATTCTAGATGGAATTATTTTATTTCGTGATCATCCTATTCGAGTTCTTTTTGATACGGGTGCGTCCCATTCTTTTATATCAAAAGAACTTGTTGATACCTTTTCTTTGGATGTTTTGTGTTTAATGACTTCTTTGAGAATTGCGAATCCGGTTGGTGGATCCGCAACAATCAGTTTATTGTGTAAGGATGTCGAGATTATTTTGTGTGATTTTTCTTTCCGAGCCGATTTGCATGTCATGCGTTATTTAGGCTTTGGAATGATTTTGGGAATGGATTGGCTTAACCGTTATGAAGCTCATATCCAATGTCCTGAGCGGACTATTCATCTTCGACATCCTCAATCTGTTAATCAGGTTTCTGTTATTCTTAAAGATTCAGATTCTGCTTTGGTTGCATCTTTATATTCTTTAAATCCTCGTGATGACGATGATGATGATGAGGGTGATATTATTTCTCTTATTCACGTCGTTTGTGAATTTTTCGACATATTCGTGCCCGTTTTAGGATTACCACCTAAGCGAGCAATTGAGTTCAGAATTAATCTTATTCCTGAAGCTCAAGCTATCACTCGTCCTCCTTATCGTATGTCCAATAAAGAAAACGAGGAGATGCGTAAACAATTATCTGAATTGGAAACGAAGTAATTTATTCGCTCTAGTTCCTCGCCTTGGGGAGCTTCAGCTATTTTTGTGAAGAAATTCGATGGTACACTTAGGCTTTGCGTTGACTACCTTAAGCTTAATGATCTTACTATCAAAAATAAATATCCTTTACCTCGGATTGATGATCTATTCGATCAACTTAGTGGTGCTAGAGTCTTTTCACAATTGGACTTGGCTACCGGTTTTCATCAGCTTCGTATTGCAGAGGATAGCATTCCTTTGACATCGTTCCGTACTCTCTATGGATCTTATGAATGGCTTGTTATGCCATTTGGTTTAACGAATGCTCCGGCCTATTTCGTTGATCTTATGAATAGAGTTTTCAAAGACTTTCTCGACCGGTTTGTTCTCATCTTTATTGATGATATTCTTGTGTATTCTAAAACCGAGGAGGAGCATGAAAAACATCTTCGGATTGTGTTGGAAACTCTTAGGAGTAATCAATTAAAGGCAAAATTTTCTAAATGCCACTTTTGGCAATCTCGTGTGAAGTTTCTCGGTCATATTATTTCCGAATCTGGAATTTCCGTGGATCCTTCAAAGATTGAAGCGATTCAAGATTGGAAGAGACCGGAGAGTGTGACAGAGATTCGTAGTTTTCTCGGCTTGGCGGGCTATTACCGTCGTTTTATCAAAGACTTTTCTAAGATTGCTGTGCCTCTCACTAGCTTAACGAAGAAAGGTGTTAAATACATTTGGTCGGACAAATGTGAAGCTTCTTTTCAGAAATTAAAAGAACTCCTTTCTGATGCTCCTATTCTTGTTATTCCCGATGGGAATCAAGATTTCGTTGTTTATACCGATGCTAGTCGCATTGGTTTGGGTGCCGTTCTTATGCAAAAAGAACGTGTTATTTCTTATGCTTCTAGGCAATTAAAGCTTGCTGAGACTAGATATGCCACTCATGATTTAGAGCTCGCGGCTATTGTTTTTGCTCTTCGGATTTGGCGTCATTATCTTTTAGGAGAGAAATTTGTTCTATATACCGATCATAAGTCCTTGAAGTATTTATTCTCTCAAAAGAAACTTAATTTGCGTCAACAGCGTTGGCTCGAATTTCTTGCACCATATGATCTTGATATTCTTTATACTCCCGGTAAGGGTAATCGTGCTGCCGATGCTCTTAGCCGTAAACAACAAGTTGTTTTTTCTATGATGATATCCGAATGGAACGATCTCGAGATCTTATCCACTTGTGAGATTCGAGAGCGTGTTCCCGATTTATGTTCATCTCTTGCTTTATGTAGCCTTGAGGCTCATCCTTCTCTTTTAGACCGCATTCTTGAAGCTCAAGGGTTAGATCCTGAATTGGCTCTTCTTGGCCAAAATATTAGGGATAAAATTGATATTGAAGGATTGAAAGACTTTGATATCGATTCTCGTGGCGGCATTCGGAAATTTGGTAAACTTGTCGTGCCAAATATTAGTGATCTTCGTAAAGATATTTTAGAAGATTCTCATCGATCTAAATTCACCATTCATCCCGGTAGTAGTAAAATGTACGCAGATATGAAGCGACTTTATTATTGGGAGGGAATGAAACTTGACATCGCTAACTTCGTTAAGCGTTGCATGACTTGCCAACTCGTTAAGGCTGAACATCAAAGGCCCGGTGGGCTATTGCAACCTTTAGAAATTCCAATTTGGAAGTGGGACCAAATTTCCATGGATTTTATAGATGGCCTTCCCCGTTCTCGTTCGGGTCATGATAGCTTATGAGTGATTGTAGATAGACTTACTAAATCCGCCCATTTTATTCTCGTTCGGTCTAGCCGAACCGTTCCTCTTTTGGCCAAACTCTTTATCAAAGAGATTGTTAAATTACATGGAGTTCCTACTTCTATAGTTAGTGATCGTGATCCATTGTTTACTAGTGGATTTTGGAAGAGTCTTCAAAAAGCTTTAGGAACGAAGCTTAATTTTAGCACCGCTTATCACCCCCAGTCCGATGGACAAACCGAGCGTGTTAATCAAACTCTTGAAATCTTCTTCGTGCTTGTGTGCTTGATTTCGGTGGAAGTTGGGAAGATCATATTTCTCTTGTTGAATTTTCTTATAATAATAGCTTCCAATCTAGTATTGGTATGGCACCTTTTGAGGCACTTTATGGAAGGCCATGCCGATCTCCTTCTTGTTGGCTTGAGGCCGGTGAGAAGATGGTTTTAGGTCTAGATTTTATTCGTGATTCCACAGAGAAAATTGAACTTATTCGATATAGGATGAAAGAAGCCCAGAGTAGACAAAAATCCTATGCTGATAACCAGAGAAGGAAATTAGAATTTTCTGTGGGAGATCTTGTGTTCATTCGTGTATCACCTATGAAAGGTGTTGTACGTTTCAGTCGATCGGGAAAATTGGCGCCTCGATATATTGGGCCATTTCCTATCACCGAACGTATTGGTTCCATGGCTTATCGTCTTTTATTAGCGGCTCAATTTTCTGCTATGAATGACGTGTTTCACGTTTCTCAACTTCGGAGATGTCTTCGAGATTCCGATTCTGTTCTTGAGCCCGGTGTTGTGGAAGAGATTGAAGTTTCGCCTAATTTAACTTATGAGCAACATCCTATTCGTATCATTGCTTCGGAAGACAAACGACTTCGAAATAAAGATGTTCCGCTTGTTAAAGTTCAATGGTCTTCAAATCCTAAGGATTGTTCTTGGGAGTCTAAGGAATTCATCGAGCGAACACATCCGGACTTGCTTTCCCGTGCTCTTTAAGGTGAACCTTTTATTTCAAATTTCTTTTGTGTTGAATATGCTTTTATGGTTGTTACTTTATGTTCTCTTCTTAAATATTGCGTGGACGCAATTTCTTTAAGGAGGGGAGTCTGTAACAACCCGCATATTTGTCGATTTTATATTTAAATATTTTATTTAAATATTCTATCGTTAGTCGGATTTTAGTCCGAAAAGCTACTTTTTGCATACGGTCGAATTAGGACTCGGGACCCCTCCCATTGAGTTTAAAATGCCGTTTGCGACCTTTTTGAGTATAAGCTTCGATATGTTTGGAGAAAGTTGATTTTTGCTACTTTTTACTTTGGGTTTGGTTTTTGGGCTCAGTCCTATGTTAACTTATACTCCAAATCTGAGCCCCTTCTCCCCATTCTCCCTCACTTCTTTCTCTTTTCAGTTTTAGAGCATTAATGGTGGGAGAGATTGGAAATTAAAACTCCAAAAACCTAGTTTCTCTTGCAAATCAAATTCCAAGCTCCAAACTCAAGAAGAACCCATTGGTAAGCTTCTCTTCTTCTTCTCCAACTTATTCTCTTACCAATTTCAGAAATTCCTAAACCTAATTTTGGGAATGTTCTTGTTTTGAGCATAGATTCAAGCTCATTTGGGTTGTGTTGAAGAGAGGTTGATTCTCCATTTGCTTTCAAGCTTCTTCTTGTTCGATTTTGTGAAAAGGTGAGATTTTTATCTCACATCTTAGTCTATAATTATCTTCGATTGTTAGGTATGAATTCCTAACGTTTATTCGTGTGCAATTGAATTTGGTTTGGATCGATTTCGTGTATATTCCAATTTTTGGTGTTTTGGTCTAATTTATGAAAATCCTATTATGGATAATTGGACATTGATATTTGAGGCGTATCGAAGAGCCGTTTAGGCTGGGTTGTCGTTCGACGTAATTCCTTAGTCATCGCCATTTGCTCGTTCGATCGTTTTCGATATCCGTTTGGCCATTTCTGGTCTAGGTTCAGGGAATGCCCTGAACCCCAGATTCAGACGTCTGAAACGTAATATTCAGACGTCTGAATATTGTTCTGGGAAGATTCCTATTCCCAGATTCAGACGTTTGAATATATGGTTTCAGACGTCTGAATTGGTTCATTTGGAACCAGAAAGGAAATAGGCCAAAATATGCCTATTTCAGACATCTGAAACACTGGATTCAGACGTCTGAATTGTGTTCTGGAAATTTTTATATTTCCAGATTCAGACGTCTGAACCAAGTGTTTCAGACGTCTGAAACTGCTGTATTTTGCCTATTTGCCTATTCGTTTGAGAATTCCAATTTAAATCGATTCGTGATAATCCTATTTGTTGTTATCATTTATTATGACTTTGATGACTCTTTTTAGGGATTTTTGAGTATCCCTTTCGATGGATTCTTTATCGGTTTCGTTGGATATTTATTCACATCTTCGTGTGTGAATTTTAGTGATTGATTGTTCCTACAATCTTCTTTGTGTTTTGTCACTTTAAAAATATAAAGGTTTTCTATACTAGTAGTAAATATCAAAACTCTTTCCTCAAACGATTTCAATACTATTTTAATACCAAATTCGTTTATAAAACCGTTTTCCAATCTATTAGTATATACAAACCTTTACCTCACTCCTATGAGAAATCTAATTAAACGACTTAGTAAAACAAGTGGTATGAAACGCTTGCGTTCACTTTGTTGGTTAATTCTTGGACTTGTTCGATTGAATCTCTTGTGACAATTTTATAGTGGAGATCTACAGTTTGTTCGTAAATATTTAAGTTAAGCAAGTGGTTATGGGACATGAAGCTAAACTTTTATACTTACTAGCTTAGTGTAATTGACACTTCTCGATGATCATGACGATCATTTTTGTGATTTAGACTAGCAATGTGCGATGTCTCTTTGTCTGTAAGGGAGACTAAACCCCGTTTTGTGGAGTTTCGACTCAAATTGGTGGGGTAGCAACCCACGGTCTTCGGACCATTCATGTGTCAGGTCTTCGGACCATTCGTGTGTCAAATTAATGGCTAGCTACCATGAGATAGCTTCTCGTTCGTGTGTTACAGCTGTTGGTGAGTTTTCATGCTCCCGTTCATGTGATAGGCCTCCCCCCTTATTTTGTGTGATTTCTGGATTTCGTGTGTCGAATTCTGGAATTTTCTTCTTCACCTATTTTTGTGATTTCTATTGATATGATTTATCAATTCTTGTGCATAGGTGAATTCGTGTGTCATTGACTGGATTTCTTGTGTTGATTTCTGGAATTTATGTTTCACCAACTTTGTGATTTCTATTGATATGATTTATCAATTCTTGTGCATAGGTGAACTCGTGTGTCATTAACTTGTTGTGAATACAAGTTTTGGGTATGATACCCTTTTTGGATCTTTAAGAAGATTCTTTGGTGTTGATTAATCGTTTGTTGATTATCATTTACATACTTATAGTAGTATGCCAATATGGATATTATACGTCTATGCCATATCTTATATGTCATTTATTGTGGCTTGATGAATGAAATTAGGAGTATGACATTCCTTTTTATCTTGAGTAGATTATCGTGATATTGATTAATTTCTTGTTGATTATCAATTACTTATATATATCACAGCTTGGCATTGTGATTATTATGTGTTTAGTCATATCTCCTATTCTATATCATGTTATCTGATATTTATAGTTAGACTGATCCGTTTATTATTTTCTTGTTAAATAATACTCGGGTCAGACCGAGATGTTACAGGTGCTTCTGCTTGACTTCTCATCCTGGTTTAACTCCTTGACTTTTGGGTTAACTACATAGATTAGTAGTTATTTTGTTGTATACATTTGAGATATAGACTCCTTAATGTATACTTATTCTTTTGTGTAGTTCATGTAACTATTCTTTTGTGTTATTGTGGATCTCTTTAGACCACTACTCTGATGTACATTTTCTAGTGTAATATTCATATCTTATTCCGCCTTTGTGATATGAATTGTCTGTGACTGATTTATGTTATGTTTACTTCTATATTCGTTTCCGAAGATATTATAGCCACTGTGTAGTAGCTTTGAGTTTGTGTTGGCATGTCGGATTTGCACTATACTATCTGACATATCGATGATCGCACAAAGCAATTACACGGATGGTCGCTCCTCAATAGCCTTATTCTCCAAGCTAGTTGACAGCATTCACCGTAATGTTCTTGGCTAGCGTGGGTATAGAGGTGGGGCGTCACAGCAATATATACATATTGGCATATGTATATATTGGGGTTGATTGATTTTCCGCATTATATAGCGGATGAGACCTTATTGCGCCGCCTATTAAGCGGATAATATTTTATCAAATCCCATATACCGCGATATTCCACCTTGAAGTGGAATGGGTATTGTGCTAACTCTGTGGATGCAGGGAAACAGGTTGGAGGGATCCAACTGGATTCCTCACAAATATTATTTGATTCAGATATTGTGATATTTGATTGTTTATCATATCGATATATGATATTTGAAAGTCGTGATTGACTATTTGATGTGTTGCATCATCGGATCCAATTTTGAAGTTTAAAAATAACGATTTTTACTTTTAAGGGATTTCTAAAGTGATTTTTGAAAGTATACGTTTGTAAAATATTTTTGGAATTGATCCATTATAAATAAATAAACGTTATAATTTTGATGTTATAAAAATTATGCTTTTTGAGAAATATTGTTAAAAGTTGATTTTGAAAATATCGGGTTAATGATTTTATAAAATAGCTTAAATTGGGATTTCTGAATTTATTATAAAAAGATTAAAAATAGGATTTATAGAATTTTATTATTTTATAAATCAAAATGATAAAATTATAAAGGAGTTTAAAAATGTTTTAAAAGAATAATATAAATTGATTTATATAGAAGATTTATAAAATGGATATTTGTAAATTTAAAATATTGTAATTATAAAACGAGTTTTTATAAGTGTTAGAAAGAAGTGCAAATGAATTTCATAAATGAATGAAATTTATAGGATTATAAACGGTGAAGTTTTAAATGGAATTTTATAAGCAGTAGGTTTATAAAATTTGTAAAGTTATTTAAAAGAATAGATTTTGGATAAATAAATGAATCTTATAAGTTATAAGATTTATAATTATGAAGTTTAAAGGAACGATTTTGCTAAGCATTTAACTTATGATATGGACTTTCGGTATGTAATTGAGTTATAAATCGAATAGGTTAATAAAGGAAATTTATAAGAGGAAGTTGTT
Source organism: Allium cepa (assembly GCA_030765085.1). NCBI lineage: Eukaryota > Viridiplantae > Streptophyta > Magnoliopsida > Asparagales > Amaryllidaceae > Allium > Allium cepa. The sequence continues at coordinate 163,360,990 of CM060939.1, forward strand.
ATAAAATAAATAGAAATGGAATTTATAAACATCGTTTTATAAATTCGCAAACGACTTATTTTGATAAGTAAATTGTTATAACTTATTTATGGAGTTATATTCACATTTTAGACAGTGAATAATCCTTTAAAAGAAAATGTATAGAAATGATGAAATTGATTAACGTAGTATATTCACATTTTTGAATAGTGAATAATATGTTAAAGAAAATATTTTGGAAGTGATGTTTTAAATAAAATTAAAACGATCTAACGATGTTTTCAAGATGTGTTGAGATTCGAAACCATAGATTTCAACATTTATTGTTGAAATAGACGTTTTCGAGAAATAGAAGGAAATGGTGGACTATAACACTGTTGTTATAGTAAATGATTTCCGAAAGGAAATGTTTTGTATAGTATTGGGATTTATATATCTATTTTAATTTCGAATCCCTATACTAGTGATTTTGGGTTGTCGTGACGATGTTTTACGCAACATTCGTTTTGACCCAAATAAATATATTTAAGAGAATGATTTCCTTAAAGAATGAAATATATACTTAATTTCGATTTAAGTATATTGAATGTTTTCCAAAGGTTGAAAATAAAAGGATTTGTGAATTACTTATTAAATAAGTATGGAAATGTTTTCCAATATGAAGTGAATATTTTGAGAATTTATCTTTTTAAAGATAAATTGAAAATGAATAATTGAAATCATATATTCATAGATATTTTGGAATATAAATTCATTATGGAATTTATAAATGAAAAGGGGAATTTGTTTAAAAATAAATATTGATTTATTTTTGAAGTGTGAAAATTATATATCTAGTAAAGATATTTTTGGGAAATAAATAATTTGGAAAATTATTTGGAATCTGGTGATGTGTGCATATCCATTGATAGTTCAATAACCGACAATAGATTTTAACATACAATAGATTTTATTCAAATAATCACTTATAACTTTAAAATCTTATTATAAAATATTTACTGCGCCTTTACTACACCATCCCGATATCTATCTTACGGAAAATATAATATATATAGAAAAACAAGTTATAAAATTTTAGAATTTCAAAATTTTTCTAACTCCCGAATTTACGGAAAATTTCGGCAGTCTCCTTTGCGCGGCTCGATTGGAAAAATTTTACAATTCAATATATATCACAAATATACCAAAAAGATATCAAATATACATCTCATCTCAATGATGAGACATCCCGAATGGCAAAAATATAAAATCTTGGTATGTAATCCGAGTACCTTATTATTTATAATACGAGCGAGTTCGCTCGTATTAAGCAAGCAAAACATATAATAATCCACGTATATGCCCCCAAACGGTCTTTATATGTACCTATCTCAACTCAATTTTGAATGTAAGTTACTTATTATAAGATGTAGAACACATATAAGTTCTAATAATTATAAAACATGAATTTTGAATCCAAATCTCAAACACAAGCACAACTATGCAACCATACAAGCATCACATGTATTCAAAACAATGAACAAGGATTTTCAACAAATAAATCATCCGACAAATCAACATTCATTCAGTTCAATTCATAACTATTCAAATTTACATTCCAATGTCAATATTTAAGTTAATACATTCTCGTTCTTATAAACATTAAATTTTTATTAACATTTGCTCATTTTCCCTTCATTCATAACATTGAATCGACTTATATTCATTCTCTTTTGTTTCCAAATTCTTTTTCATTCATTTAAATGTTATTAAGCTCACATCCAGCTATTTCGTTTCAATCGTTCATATAATTAATTACACATAAGTAATTTAATTCCATACCACATTCCATATATTTAAAATTTATTCACATTCAATTATTTATATTCATTTCATTAATCATACAATGGATTTACAATTAATTCATTCGATTTTAACAAATTTACATTTGACAATTGGTTTTAATTCAGTCTTTTTTCAATCAATATTTATTGCATTCACATTTGATTTATTTCAATTCAATGTACTTTCATTCAATTGATATGTTCCAATTATTTACATTTGTTTCATCCATATCTAATTGGTTTACAGTCCATTGATTTCTTTTAATTTGATTAACATTCATTACAAATTCATTATATTCACTTTTTATTCAATTCAATTTGTGAAATTCCAATTTGTTTCACCCCTTTGTTTATTTATATATACTTATTTTATATAAATTCATTGATGAATCATTTATAAAATTAATTCCACTTAGTATATCCTTTCTTTAGTTATACTTTCAATGTTTATACATTATCTAAGTTTACTATAAATGTTTTATACAACAAAACTCACTTTTATTATCATTACTTCATATCTTAAGCTATTATTAATTCATCGATTCACTTCATATTATTAATTGACTAAAGTAAATTTTATTTTATCACTCAACTCGTATTAATAATAATTTTTTTCTTCTTTCAAAATCAATTCATTCACCTTCTCTTAAGCCCATTTTAACTTACAATTTTTTTTCCAATAACCTATTTCATATTATATTAGTTAACATTCAAACCTTTTTAAACTACTCCACTTGCATTTTATTTATTTATATCCAATTTAAATTAAATTCAATTAACCATATTAATTTTCCTTACATTTGTGATGCCCCACCTCTATGCTCACAATATTATAAGGAATAACGTCTGCTGTTGCGAAGAATAGGGCTTGTTAGAATCGACCATCCGTAAGTTATGCCTTAGACGAGTATTGATTACATCGATATGAGTTGTGTAAATTACTCCCACCGATATATATTCAATCCAAATCTAAAACAAAACTACGGTGGCTTAAGAAAAATTCAGAACAACTCGTACTAACAACAACATAGATAAGTATAATCACATCAGAACCGAAATATCAGATATAGCGGAAGATAAGTCTGGGTAATGCTACAACAATCGATGGTTCACATGAACCAAATGTACATATATATATATATATATATATCCATCAATACATACATGAGACGAGAGTCAACATACCAAAAGTAACATCTCGAAGTCTGGACAAAAGATGATGTGAAATCCCAAAAGCTGAAGCGGCAACAGAATCAGAGATAGCAATTATCCTGAAATAACTCGGTCTGACCCGAGTATTATTTAAAAGAAAATAATAAATGGATCAGTCTAATTTAAACTTAGAAGTGAATGCATCATAAACAACATCAAAGCAAAATAATCATAGTCTCGAATGAGACTATTCAACATAAGAAATCAACATAGCTTAATCTCATTAAACTCCATCAAAATCAACTTTCAAATTCATAATTGAATTCAAAACAGCAATTCACAAAATCTAAAAATCAAAAATAGATAACTAGAAAATCAACATAAAAGTGGATTGATCCCAGCATATGGCGAGTCTAAGCTACGCCGCGCGTGCATCTCATATGGCCGAGCCCACCAAGTACTGTCATCATAATTGGCGTCCAACAAATGACTCGAAGGTCCAGTACTGGTAATTGACCCGAAGGTCCGACATATGACCCGAAGGTCTAGCATAGTGGCCCGAAAGCCCAACAAAATCATCAAAATCTTCAAACAACAACAAATACTTCAATTAACGAGTCCGGAATTAACCGAATTAGCAAAAGCGTGGTTCCTTACTCCGTTCTTTTGCTAAATCGTTTAAATCTCTTCATCATTTACTTGAAAGTGCAAAATTGTGTATTTTATATAAATAAAATTTATGTTCTCAAATGGACAAGTCCGGAATTAATCGGATCAGTAAAAGTAAGGGTTCATAGTCCTTAATTTTGCTGAAGCATTTAAATTGATTCCTCATTCTTTTGAAAGTGCAAACTGTAAAAAAATTTGAAAACAGTTTTATTTTAAAATGATTTTTAAAACACGTGATTAAAACATCAACATCTATAGCAATTTCGACAAAGAAATTGCGCTTCACAAAACACCGTAAAAACGGATATTAAATCAGCGTTACGGCATATCCGCTTGAATATTCACTTTCAATTGACGGTTACTGAAGTCAAAACAACAAAAATATTTATTCGTCAAAAATCTCATCAAAACAACACGCTTCAACATTATAGCACCGGAGTAAAAATCCGTTATAAAAATAACGGCAACAAAATTTGTTTCAAAACGAAACACTGGTTCAACGTAAATTAATGAAGTAACGTGCAACTCATATTTGCACGCACACAGGTAACGAAATGGTGATGGCTTGACATAATTTCGTGCGTTACACTTGCACGCACCAATATATTAGAAAAATAACTTAGACATAATACAATCTACATGCATGTAAAAAAATGTATACAGGCAAATTATGATTGACCTGGTAATTAATATGTATCCGCACATACTAAAGTAAGAGAAAATGCTTTGCCCACTTTCGTGTATACATGAATACACACAAATGGATTTTTAAAATATTGCAACCTAGACCTTGAAATATTGTGAAGTGGGACCTGACCATGCACGTATAAAAATGAAAAGAACGACATATTGACTCATTTGCACGCAAGTGATAGTTAAATTGACAATGGTCTTAGGCAATTTAAAACCTGACAATACTTCAACTTTGATGAAAATATTTGCATGAATTTTTTTTTCCTAAACCACATACGTGCGTAAGAAAATATCAAAACAAAGACCTGGGAAAAGATTTTATCACGCAGGCTACAATTGCACAAAAATGAAATTAAGGAAACAAAATGATGTTGTGGCAAACATTTACACCAATACGCATGCACGCCACTAATGCAGGCATAACATGTTTATGTGTACACGTAGTTAACCTGAAACTCATTTTTTTTAAATGTAGTAAAAACAATGGCCTTGACACGTTATATGCATTTCAAAAATATTGTAATCTGGGCAATATATCATGCAAGTATGAACTAAATGGTGGTCTGGGCTATGTTTTCATGCAATACAACTTTGCACGCAAAAGTGAAATAAAAAAAGGGACCAGTAACTTGAATCTTAGAGTATGGCATGCATGCACAGATTAATCTAAATATACACACCTAAACACATATCAACATGCACGAAATACTAATGTTCCAATGCACTTTCGTGTTTTATAACTTAGCACGCAAATGAAGCGAATAATCAATGGTGACTCAGGTCATATATAAACTATTTCGTGCTACACTAGCACGGCAAAATGACATCGCATGCACTGGTTTTAAATGTATGCTTATAAATGATTTTTAATATAGTTAAATTTTATAAAATCAATATAGCAATCATCTGATGTTTTTGCACCCAAACTGAAATGACGAACAAATTAGAAGTGTGAGTTTTTGAACTCACCTTTAATTCATTTCAAAAATCAGTAAGCAACAAAAAAAAAATCACGCTTTAGAATTCAGGTAACACCAAAATCTGAGTGGGGGAAGAAATGGCTGCCATTAACGTATTTGCAGAGCTACTGAAATTTTTTAAAATGAATGAATGTTGCAGCATACACCTCTTTTCAACTTTTGTGTATAAGTCATTGCAACAATGTGCTGGCAAGAATTGTACAAAGGCATTTAAGGTGAGATGTGAAGAATTGCAAGAAAGGACATGGCCTACAATAAATGATGATGGCCATACAACTAGCAAAAAAAATTGCTATAAAAGTGTTCAAAAGTTTGGTTTTAAAAACTTAGTGGCGACAGCAAGGTGTTCTCGTATTTGTGTTTTATCAAAACCAGTGACAGCAAGCCAAAAGTGTTTATACTCTTTGTTTTTAAATTGGACTATATTTGTTACACGCGAAGAAGGCAAGAAAATATTAAAATTTTTGGTGACAACAATGCAAAAATGTTTACATATTTTGGTTTATAAACTCGACCCATATTTACACGTGAAACTATATATAATGCATTTCAAATGCATTTCAACGTGCATCACTTTTAAGCATTTACTGACTTTGCAAATGAATTTCATTTTCAACTGACTTTGCAAATTTTTTTTCCAAATCTTAAACTAAAATTTATATTTTAAATTTTTTATTTCAACGGTAGTAAAAAATCACGGTTGTTACAAACTTCGTCCTTATAAAAATTGCGTCCTCGCAATTTTCATACTAGAAGTTGTTTATAACACAAATAATTCATCACAACAAAGATTAAAATGGAAAAGATGGATTTAGAATGCTTAACCCCACTCGAAGAGGAGAGAAAACCGGGATAAGAACGCTCGATGAATTCTTTAGTTTCCCAAGTGCAATCTTTGGGGTTTGCGGACCATTGAATTTTCACAAGCGGAACTTCTTTATTCCGAAGGCGTTTAACCTCCGAAGCTAGTACACGAATAGGATTTTGCACTATAGACAAGTCGGGTGAGATCTCAAGATCTTGCGACATATGAGGATCAATAATAGAATTCGAATCTCGAAGGCATCGACGAAGATGGGATACATGAAGTACGTCATGAATTCTCGAAAACTGGTTAGGTAGCGATACATGATAAGCAACAGGGCCAATGCGTTCCGTAATAGGAAATGGTCCAATATACCGAGGAGCTAATTTCCCGAAGGTACTGAAACGTACCACACCCTTCATCGGAGAAACATGAATGAATACGCGATCGACAACAGAAAATTCCAAAGGCTTCCTACGATGATCGGCATAAGATTTCTTCCTATTCTGAGCCTCCTTCATTCTCTGTCTGATAATATCAATCTTCTCAAAAGATTCACGAATATAATCGGGGCCGAGAACTAACTTTTCCTCGGATTCTAACCAACAAGATGATGATCGACACGGCCTTTCGTAAAGGGCTTCGAAAGGAGCCATACCCATACTAGATTGGAAACTGTTGTTATAAGAAAATTCAACAAGAGATGAGTGATCTTTCCAACTACCACCAAAATCAATAATACAAGCTCGAATGAGATCTTCTAAGACTTGATCACCCTTTCAGTCTGACCATTAGACTGTGGATGATAAGCTGTACTGAGATTGAGCTTAGTGCCCAAAGCTTTCTGAAGGCTCTGCCAGAAACCACTAGTAAAAAGTGGATCTCTATCACTAACAATAAAACTAGGCACACCATGAAGTCGAATGACTTCTTTAATAAAATGCTTAGCCAACAAAGGAGCAGTCCGATTGGACTTGATAGGAATAAAATGGGCTGATTTGGTCAATCTGTCAATAATCACCCAAACACTAGTATGGCCCGACCTCGAACGAGGTAGACCATCAATGAAGTCCATAGAAATTTGATCCCATTTTCATAATGGTATCTCAAGAGGCTGCAAAAGACCACTAGAACGCTGGTGTTCTGCTTTAATAAGTTAACAAGTCATGCAACGACTCACATAACTTGCAACATCATGCTTCATACCTTCCCTAAAGTATAAGCGTTTCATATCAGCATATATCTTTCTACTACCTGGATGAATAGTATATTTAGAACGATGGCAGTCCTCAAGAATGTCATTTCTAAGATTAGGAACATTAGGCACGATCCACCTTCCCTCCTTCCGAATACGACCATGAATATCAATATCGAAATCCTTTAGATCATCACTTTGGGATTTCGATTTACAACTCTGAATAAGATAAGAGATATTTGGATCTTGTTTTTGGGCATCAGCAACACGATCCAACAAACTAGGAAGAGCTTCTATGCTAAATAAAAATACGGGAGAATCAGAAACTGAAGGGCGGTCTCTAATGTCACAATGAGATAAAGCTTCCAATATATTCCACTCTGCTAGCATCATGGAAACAACAACTTGCAGCTTACGACTAAGCGCATCAGCAACTCGATTACCCTTACTAGGGGTATACTGAATATTGAAATCATATGAAGCAAGAAATTTGAGCCAACGCTGTTGCCTCATATTAAGTTCTTTCTGAGTAAATAGATATTTCATAGATTTGTGATCAGTGAAGAGAATAAAACGCTCACCCAATAAATAATGTTGCTAAATCTTTAAAGCAAAGACATAACGGCTAACTCCAAATCGTGGGTTGCATAACGAATCTCGTTAGGCTTTAGTTGTGTAGAAGCATAGACAACTAATCTATCCTTTTGCATGAGAACAGCATCGAGTCCATAACCACTTCCATCGGTATAAATAACAAGATCATGATTCCCCTCAGGAACTACTAAGATAGGAGCATGAGTAAGGAGATCTTTTAACTTCATGAAAGAAGTCTCACAATTATTAGACCAGATAAAAGGAACAGCTTTTCTCCTGAGAGTGGTAAGCAGTAAAGCAATACGAGAAAAGTCCTTAGTGAACCGACGATAATAACCCGCCAATCCAAGGAAACTACGGATCTTAGTAATGGTCTCGGGCCTCTTCCAATTCTGAATAGATTCGATCTTGGAAGGATCGACAGAGATACCATCGGAAGAAACTATATGACCGAGAAACTTCACCTTATTCTCCCAGAAGTGACACTTGGAGAATTTGGCATAAAGCTGATGCTGACGAAGAGTGCTCAAAACAATCTCCAAATTTTGAATATGATCGGCTTCAGATTTAGAATAAATAAGAATATCATCAATGAAATCCAAGGTAAACTTATCGAGATATTCGCGGAATATCCGATTCATGAGATCAACAAAATATGCTGGAGCATTCGTCAAACCGAATGGCATAACAAGCCATTCGTAAGAACCATAACGAGGATGGAATGCGGTAAGTGGGATGCTATCTTCTGCAACTCGTAACTAATGAAAACTGGTAGCAAGATCGAGTTGGAAGAAGAGCTTAGCGCCACTTAATTGATCGAACATGTCATCTATCCTAGGCAATGGATACCTATTTTTGATAGTGAGCTCGTTAAGCTTGCAATAATCAATGCAAAGCCTAAGAGTACCATCTGGCTTCTTAACGAAGACAAGGCGACGCCCCAAGGAGATGAGCTAGAACGAATAAATCGGTTGGCTTCCATTTCAGATAATTGTTGCTTGAGTTCCTCATTTTCCTTAACAGACATCCTCGTGGGAGGACGACTAACAGGATGAGCACCAGAGATAAGATCAATACGGAACTCAATTTCCCTCTTCGGCTGTAATCTCGAAATAGGCTCGAAAACATCAGAAAAATCACAAACAACCGGAATATTAGCTATGACATCCTCCGATTCGAAGGAAGAAATGAGAGCATTCGAAGTATGGTCCATGCTTCGAAATATAATAGATAACTGCTCGATAGCATCTAAATGCTTGAGATATAGAGTACTTTCGGGACATAGGATTTGAACTTCATAACGGACGAGCCAATCCATACCCAAAATCATATCAAAACCAAGATGATCCATAACATGCAGATTCGCATGAAAGGAAAAACCACATACAATAATCTCAACATCAACACATAACAAACCAAGAGTAGCGGATCCACTAATAGGATTCACAATCCTCAAAGGGTCACAAAGACTAACAACATCCAAATGAATAACATCAACAAGCTCCTTTGACACGAATGAATGTGATGCACCCGTATTGAAAAGAACTCTAACAGAACGGCCATGAGATAAAATAAAACCTTCCAAAAGAGAATGAGTAATACCTTTGGGCTTAGAAGAATCACCAAAAGCTTTAGCTACATTAAGCTTTCCAGATTTGAAACCCTTAGGAGCAGTAGGACAATTAGAAACCCAATGACCCTCTTTCTTGCAATAGCGGTAAATGTGAGGCTTAGGAAAACTACGAAGAAGATGATCCAGAGAACCACAATTATAGCACGCCCTCTGAATAGAAGGTGCACTACTAGGATGAGAACTAGAGGTAGCTTGCTTCTTCTTCTTCTTGTTGGAAGAAGAATTAGGCCTATGAAATGGAAACCTCTTCTTGTTGGGGTTCTTAGAAACCTCAACCTCATCACCACTATCACGTTCCTTTTCAACAGCTTCACTGCAAAGTGTCGAATTAACAAGTTCCTCAAAAGAGAGCTTAAGCTGAAGCAAAAGAACTTTCTTCAAATACTTCTTCAAACTATTAGCAAAACGAAGATTCTTCTTACGCGGTGTGTTAATGAACTCAACTCCGTATTTGGATAAGGCCTCGAAAGATGCAACATAATCAGAAACAGAGGACTTTCCTTGCTTCAACTCAAGGAAACTACGGGCAAGATTAGCCTTTTATGAGTCAGGAACAAACTTAAGTTCGAAACGTTCCTTAAACTGAATCCACGAGAGAGGACTCATCAACTTACACAATCAAAAGCTCATATCAATCAAGCGCACATTCTTGCAACATGCTAGATGCCACGAGAACGCGATGATGATCAGAAAGATTCATCCGAGAAAATATGCGCTCACAAGCGCCCAACCAAGTCTGAACCTCCAATACACTTTCCGATCCCTTGAAAGGCTTGCCTCCAAGGTGGGAATAGTCACTACACATGCGGGAGAAGGCAGACTTGTGAGAGGGAGCTGCGGGAGTAGCAACAGAAGGCCGAGTACCCCGAAATAGCTCCATAAACTGATCAGTTGACATATAGACTCCGTCCGGATGAGAACCACTAGACGGACCTGCCGTAGAATGCTTCCCTCTACCTCTTCCAGCCATAGGCTAAGAGAACAAGAGGAGATAAGGATTAGTTAAAACAATACAAGATTGATAAGGGATTTAACAAATGGAATACTATGGAAATATGAAATTCATTCCTAGATATATTCCAACATGTTAGAGTGGATAAAAATTTATGAACAACGAAGGAATAGATTAGAAAGGCACGAATAAAACTCTCGAATAGTTGTAACGCATGTTCCATTCTGCTTTTTTTCTGTGTTTATTATAATTTGTTCTGAATCTCAGCTTTGATACCAAGCTGTGACGCCCCACCTCTATGCTCACAATAACAAAGGTTATTATAAGGAATAACGTCTGTTATTTGCGAAGAATAAGACTTGTTAGAAGCGACCATCCGTAAGTTATGCCTTAGACGGGTATTGATTACATCAATAGGAGTTGTGTATATTACTTCCACTAATATATATTCAATTCAAATCTAAAATGAAACTACGGTGACTTAAAAAAATTCAAAATAACTCATAATAACAACAACACAGATAAGTATAATCACATCAGAACAGAAATATCAGATATAGCGGAAGATAAGTCTGGGTACATGCTACAACAATCGATGGTTCACATAAACCAAATGTACATATACATATCCCTCAATACATACATGAGATGAGAGTCAATATACCAAAAGTAACACCTCGAAGTCTAGACAAAAGATGATGTGAAATCCCAAAAGCTGAAGTGGCAACAGAATCATAGATAGCGATTATCCTGAAATAACTCGGTTTGACCCGAGTATTATTTAAAAGAAAATAATAAACGGATCAGTCTAATGTAAACTTAGTAATGAATGCATCATAAACAACATCAAAGCAAAATAATTATAGTCTCGAATGAGAATATTCAAAATAAGAAAGCAACATAGTTTAAATGAAGAAATCTCATTAAGCTCCATTAAAATCAACTTTCAAATTCATAATTGAATTCAAAACAGCAATTCACAAAATCTAGAAATCAAAAATAGATAACTAGAAAATCAACATAAAAGTGGATCGATCCCAACATTTGGCGAGTCTAAGCTACGCTGCACGTGCATCTCATATGGCCGAAGCCTGCCAAGTACTATCATCATAATTTTTGGCGTCCAACAAATGACCCGAAGGTCCAACATATGACCCGAAGGTCTAGTACTGGTAATTGACCCGAAGGTCCAGCATAGTGGCTCGAAAGCCCAACGAAATCATCGAAATCTTCAAATAACAACAAATATTTCAATTAACGAGTCCGGAATTAACCGAATTAGTAAAAGCGTGGTTCCATACTCCACACTTTTGCTAAATCGTTTAAATCTCTTCATCGTTTCCTTGAAAATGCAAAATTGTGTATTTTATATAAATAAAATTTATGTTCTCAAATGGACAAGTCCGGAATTAATCGGATCAGTAAAAGTAAGGGTTCATAGTCCTTAATTTTTGCTGAAGCATTTAAATCGATTCCTCATTCTTTTGAAAGCATAAACTGTAAAAAAATTTGGAAACAATTATATTTTAAAACGATTTTTAAAACACGTGATTAAAACAGTAACATCAATAGTAATTTCGACAAAGAAATTGCGCTTCACAAAACACCGTAAAAATGGATATTAAATCATTGTTGCGGGATAGCCGCTTGAAAATTCACTTTAAATTAACGGTTACTGAAGTCAAAACAACAGTGTTCGTCAAAAATCTCATCAAAACAACACGCTTCAACATTATAGCGCCGGAGTAAAAATCCATTATAAAAATAACGGCAACAAAATTCATTTCAGAACGAAACACTGGTTCAACGTAAATTAATGAAATAACGTGCAACTCATATTTGCACGCACACAGGTAACGAAATGGTGATGGCCTGACATAATTTCGTGCGTTACACTTGCACGCACTAATATATTAGAAAAATAACTTGGACATACTACAGTCTACATGCACGTAAAAAATGTATATAGACAAATTATGATTGACCTGGTAATTAATACGTATGCGCACATACTAAGGTAAAAGAAAATGCTTTGCCCACTTTCGTATATATATGAATACACACAAATGGATTTTTAAAATATTGCAACATAGACCTTGAAATATGGTGAAATGCGACCTGACTACGCACGTATAAAAATGAAAAGAACGGCATATTGACTCATTTGCAAGCAAATGATAGTTAAAATGACAATGGTCTTAGAAAATTTAAAACCTGACAATACTTCAACTTTGATGAAAATGTTTGCATGAATTTTTTTGGCCTAAACCACATACGTGTGGAAAATATCAAAACAAAGACCTGGGCAATGATTTTATCACGCATGCTACAATTGCACAAAAATGAAATTAAGGAAACAAAATGATGCTGTGGCAAACATTTACACCAATATACATGCAAGCCACTAATGCAGGCATGACATGTTTATGTGTACATGTAGTTAACCTGAAACTCATTTTTTTTTAAATGTAGTAAAAACAATGGCCTTGGCACGTTATATGCATTTCAAAAATATTGTAATCTGGGCAATACATCATGCAAATATGAACTAAATGGTGGTCTAGGCTATGTTTTCACGCAATACAACTTTGCACGCAAAAATGAAATAAAAAAAGGGACCTGGAACTTGAATCTTAGAGCATGGCATGCACACATAGATTAATCCAAATATACACACCTGAACACATATCAACATGCACGAAATACTGATGTTCCAATGCACTTTAGTGTTTTATAACTTAGCACGCAAATGAAGTGAATAATCAATGATGACTCAGGTCATATATAATCTATTTCGTGCTACACTGGCACGCAAAAATGACATCGCATGCACTGGTTTTAAATGTATGCTTATAATTGATTTTTAATATAGTTAAATTTTATAAAATCAATATAGCAATCATCCGATGTTTTTGCACCCAAAATGAAATGACGAACAAATTAGAAGTGTGAGTTTTTGAACTCACCTTTAATTCGTTGCAAAAATCAGTAAGCAACAAAAAAAATCACGCTTTAGAACCAGTTAGCACCAAAATCTTAGTGGAGGAAGAAATAGACTGCCATTAACTTATTTGCAGAGCTACTGAAATTTTTTAAAATGAAAGAATGTTGCAGCATACACCTCTTTTCAACTTTTGTGTATAAGTCATTGCAACAATGTGCTGGCAAGAATTTTACAAAGGCATTTAAGGTGAGACGTGCACGATTGCAAGAAAGGGCACGACCTGCAATAAATGAGATGGCCATACATCTAGCAAAAAAAATTGCTATAAAAGTGTTCAAAAGTTTGGTTTTAAAAACTTAGTGGTGACAGCAAGGTGTTCTCATATTTGTGCTTTATCAAAACTAGTGACAGTAAGCCAAAAGTGTTTATACTCTTTGTTTTTAAATTGGACTATATTTGTTACACGTGAAGAAGGCAAGAAAAGATTACAACTTTTGGTGATAGCAATGCAAAAATGTTCACATATTTTGGTTTATAAACTTGACCCATATTTACACGTGAAACTATACGTAATGCATTTTAACGTGCATCGCTTTGAAGCATTTACTGACTTTGCAAATGAATTTCATTTTCAATTGACTTTGCAACATTTTTTTCAAATCTTAAAATTAAAATTTATATTTTAAATTTTTTATTTCAATGGTAGTCAAAAATCACGGTTGTTACAACATTCATTTATTCATTTATTTCTTTTTTTTCACACTTAAATTACATTTCATTTTATAAAACTTTTAGTTCAAATTCATTTAATTAAATCATTTTATAGCTTAAATGAAATTAATTCACTTTACTAATTTATCCAGCTTCATTTAATATCCAATTCAACTTATTTAAAAATTAAGTTAAATTTCATTTCATTTTTATTCACTACAAATTTTATCTAATTTTATTCAAGTTAAATTTCCCATCATTTCCGTTTTACGATTTAAATTCGTTTTTCTAACAATTCTCAAGTCTATAAGTTGTACAAATTAACTTCTTAGAATTTCATTTCGTTATTTTATCTACTTCATTTCAAGTGCAATTCATTTCATTTTTTTAAAGCTTTCATGAGTTAAATATATTATATTTACTTCATTCTACTAACTCGATTAATTTGACATTTCTTAAGTTAATTATTTTGTTTCATTTCTCGGATTCAAATTTATTTATTTGCTTAATCAAAATATTTAACCAATTTAAATTTCTTATTCCAATTTATAATTTGCAAACTTATTTCTCATCCATACAATACTAAATTTTTAAGTTCAAAACTATTTTCATATACTTATTAAATCACACAGTGTATATTTTTCCCAAAAGCAAAACTTATTTTAATTGAAAGATAAATTTCTTTTGGTAGCAATATTCACTTAGAAACTCGAAAATGAACACTGGTGATGCTGCAGTTATCTCCAGAAATATTTTCCAACGACCAAGTGCGTTTAATGCTTTTATTTCTACAAAATACTTTCAAAATATTTTTCTAGCCAAAACTCTTTCAAATAATATTATTTACTAATTATTATTTTTTAAGGCTTTGGAAAAAACAATTTTGAAGACAAAAGGATTTTAAATTCCAAAGTTCTATAATTTTAAAATCATTCCTATATCTAAGCAATATTATATATACTTATACAAATTTCCTTAACTTATTATAAAAATATTTCATTAATTTATAACTTGGTCATTTTAATCAATTCTTAGTTTAATTTTATTTTAATTCAATTTAATTATCAAATTCTTCCTAAAATAAATTCATTAAGTATTCATTATTTTTAATTCAACCAATTGTAACATACCAAAAATTTATCAATTTAAATTTGGTAATTGTTGAACTTTTGTAATATAATTTTAAAAGTTTCAAAATAAATAAATAATAAGTGATAATTTAAATTTCAAATTTCTTTTGAGTATAAAATTTAAAATACTAAAAGTTTTAAAAAAATCATTTGAATCTAAATTTTATACATATATGTCAATATATGTGTATGTGTGTATATATGGGTAAATTTAAATTTATATATTGAAATTGATTTTTAAATTGAATTTAAATTTTATAATAAATGCTTAAGTAAAATATTTTGGATTTCAAAATAATGTGTATAAAGGTAATTTATTTAATGCCTAATTGGGTTAAAAATATTTTCTTTTAATTTTATATATACAAGTAAAAGAGAAATGCATTTTTAAAAAAATTACGAAGAAAAACATTTAATTTTTTTTATATGTATTATTTATCTCATGCAAGGGACACATGGAGGGTAGGTAGCATATGTATTAACAAGTGTTTAAATTTAACAAATGATTCAACAAATGTAATTCATGTAGAAAGAATTAGAACAAGTGTCATTACCTCATTTTTTTTCCTTAGGAATTCATAGAAAAGAAAATAAAAATTATATAAATTAATTCATCTTCTTCTTCTTACTCTTTTATTCATTTCAAAAGAAAAAAATCTGTGCACTCTTTACATCAGAAAAAGAAAATCATCAAAAACAAGCCAAATTTCCTCCACTTTGAAATCAAGAGACAAATTTCCAGGAAAAAAAAATCTGTAACAAATTTCTTTCTCAATATCTCAAGCCAGAAGAAAGAATTCAAGGATAATTTCAAATCTTCAAAAAGTGCTACATAATCAAGCAGGAGAACTTCAGAGATTAAAGGAGAATCAGGAATCAACTTAAAAAAGAAATTTTTTTTTAGCAAATACAAGATTTAAAGTGCAGGCCAGAGATCTGTCTTCTCTCTCTATTCCATTTAAAAACAAAATGTGAGTAAATTTAATTTTAATTTGTTGTTAAAAAAATTAAGTAAGTAAAATACCTCAAAGATTAAGCAAGTTCACACAAAACTAGTTGCAAATAACAGACTCAAGATCAAGCTAAGAAAAGAAAGGCAGTTCCATTGTTTTGATCTTCAAATCCAAATAAGAAAACTGTCTCTGCAAAATTATACAGGTGAGTAAACATTTCTAAGATCTGATGTATGATGTTTGTTTGAATGTAGGATTTAAACAAGTTTGAACATTTTTTTGCATGCACAAAAATCTATTTTTGCCTATGCATGTTAGTTCAAATTTGAATCACCTCTGTTCCAGGTTACAGAGATTTGTAATCCTGTACAAAATCCAACTCCCCTATCTCTGATCCTTGTTTGACCTCAGAATTCAAACGAAAGTTGTTTGTTTTGACATGTCTTAAGTTGTAAAAATGAATTCAAGCTAAATGAATTAAAGCTGCTCTGGAAAAGTTGAAAATACAGTCACAATTCAAACCATGTAGAAATTTAAATATTATAAATCCTAGTTTCAAGAATAATATCTGAATTGTTATCACAAATAACGATTTTTAAAAGTTAAATCAAATTTTTTAAGCAAGCATTCATTGAGTAATGCAAAGATGAACAGATTTGAGTTTTTAAGCAATTTATGGTGATCGGCAACACAGTTCTTCTTGCAATCTTGGGTGAAGCTTGCTAGGGGGTAGGGTAGCTTGAGAAAAATGCTTAGGAATTTTTCTAATCATCGTGGAGTTGAGACGAGATCAAATTAGGGTTTTAGCCCATGCTTCTGCATTGATCAGAAATAGACCAAATTCGTTGTCTAGGCTGCATCGGACTGGACGAGACCGTTTGGTGGAGCCGCGTGGTCGACATGGGAAGCTCGTGACAAAGACGCATTGCCTCTGTTGATCTTTGGCGTTAGAGCGAGTTGTTTGTTTTGAGTCGCTTGTTCGTTCCAGTTTTAGGTCTGGGGACTAAAATGAAAAATCTCGATTGTTTCAAAATTTTGAGTGTTTGAGAGGTTCGAGAGCATCATCGTGGACGTGTTGACGACCAACAATTCAACTGGAGGCGGCCGGAGGAGTTGTGCATGTGCACATAGTTGGTTTGTGTCGTGGGCTGCAAATTGGGGAAGAAAAGGAAAAATCGAAGAAAGCTTCGGGGAGTAGGGGTGTGAACTCGAGTGTTGGCCCGAAGTGATTTGGGGTTGTACGAGTTTTGTACTTAGAAAAAAAATTGGAAAAAAAAAGCACAAGGGTAGTTTTTATGAACGAATCGAAGCAAGCAGTATGAAGTTTCGGGGAAGACTCGAAGTAACTTCTGCGGGGTCAGCATACAGGACAGTTTTCTCAAATAAAATGATAAAATTCAAAACTTTCAAATAATTTTAAACTCATGTTTTTAAAGGATAATTTTGATTTGAATTTGAAACAAACTAAATTTTAAGTAAGACATTTTTTTTAAAGTAATTTAATTTAATTTTGTCACATTACTTTATAAAATTAATTATATAATGTAATTAAGAATGATGTTATGATAAAATGCTATGCAAAACAATTTTTATCTCTCAAGACAATTCATGTGATAAATTTAAATTAAGTTTACAAGATAATCAAAATGGTTAACAAAGATAAGAAGGTTTATCTTTTGAATTTAATAAGTAATTTATGATTTACTTAAGTGATAAATGATTTACTTAAAATAAACTATTTAAATTAATTACTTAATATTTAATGATTAAATAAGAAATAATTAAGGTTAATCAAATTGTAATAAATTAAGATAATTAATTAAGGAAATAGTTAATTAATAAAAGTAATTAATATTTAATTAATGAACAAATAAGGATTAATTAATTAAGGTAATTAATTAAGGAATGATTAATTAATGAAGATGATTAAGATTTAATTAATTTTAATTAAGGATAACTAATCATTGATTAAAGGTAATTAATTAGTTTAAATCACACGATTGATTCATCTTAGTTGTATATGATTGATAACTATTGTATGATGTGTATTGATTGATATCTCTGATTGTAATTGTGATGCTATGTGATATCATCTTAGTTGTATATGATTGATAACTATTGTATGATGTGTATTGATTGATATCTCTGATTGTAATTGTGATGCTATGTGATATGAATTGCTTTGTGCTGAGCTGTGATTCTGTATTTTTCTATGTGAATATGAAAACCCTTTGGCCCGTAAAACGGCTTTCGAATTTCAATGTGACAGGAAGTCGGATTCCAGTTGGTTATCCGAAACCCACATCGAACCTGTGAAACTTTGTGAATGACGTATCCACATGCTTTTAAACTGACCCTCACTATTCGGTTTAGCCGAGAGAGGACCTTTGTGTCATATAACCCATTCTGAATAGTGATACGACGAAATGGATGAGCATTTGAAGATGGTGGTGAAGACCGGATATCTTCGAGAATGATAGGATAATCTGTCGAATGACTCTGCACTGAGTTGCTCCGGTATAGAGTTCTCCATATGTGATGGGGAGTCCGATCGGGATTGTGGACGCCCGGGTTGCAAGGGCTTCTTCGGAAGTACCTTCGGTTCTGTTCAAATCCAAAACAAACCTTTATGGATTGTATGTCTGACATTACATTTTGAGATATAAAGCAGATTTCTTTCAAATACTTTTCTGTTGGTGGCAGAGAATTTATTCTCTTAGCTTAACACCCTTCTCTGAGATGCACGAGCTCAGATGTTATGTAGTTGAAGGTTATCAGTAATATATTCCCAACTTGGTAATATGGCATGCTGAGTGCTGCTGATCATTTGTTGATCAAAGCATGGCTTTTGCGAAAAGCGTAGCTTTGTGGACGAGACTTCGTCGAACCTCACAACCCAGTAATGGTCGAAACAGGAAAGATGTAGCAAGGTTATTGGGGGTAGCATCCCTTAGGGTATGTGCATTTCCTTCTGGATAGAAGTGGTATCATGGTATGGAGCCCAGATACTTAACTTATGTGGATGTCGCAAATATATATATATATATATATATATACATATATTACTTTGTGATTGTTGTTGTTGGGGCCCCGGATAAAGGTTGGTTACAACCGGGGGATGGCATACTCGTGTAGTAGTTACCTAGTTACAGAGGTAACCCGGCCTTGTGTTGGCAGAGATCCGGTTAGGTTCTCGGAGCGTCCCTCCAGAGGCATACCCATGTGGCCCAAGAAGTTCCTTAGCCTGATCATTTGTTGGAAATCCAATTACCAATACAAACCCAGTACAGTTTTAGTTGTAGAACCTGCCATCTAATATGGTAGCTATAGCAGACATACTATAATGGTACGTATGCCGGCTAAGATTAATATTATACTTTCGAAAATGTTTTCTATACTATGCATTAATAATAATATCAAAGAGTTTTCTCGTACAAAGCATATTTGACTATCACAAGGAGAAATCTCCCCCAAGTGTGCGATTGCATTGTGTGTGTGCCGGGAGGCATTATGGTAGTTTCATTTTTCAAAAGCATGAACGGTTTTCTTTTAAAAATCTGTTTTTATTCAAAGATACTGTTTTTGTTTACTCATACCAGTCCCACGACTGACCCGGAGTTTATTGTTTCCTTTCTAAACTTTGGGTGCCCATAACTTCCACACGGGTAGCCTAGTAGCAGGTTTTCCGTGTTTCGGTGCTAGCTGGATTTTAAAGCCTTACGGTTTGGTGGCTATCAGTTTTTGAAGGCTTTTGACTTGGAGATATTTTGAAAGCTTTTGGATCTCAAGGTGCTTAGTTTTGGAAGTTCGCTATCGCTTCATTTCTTTGAAGATTTTCTTGGAATGCGATCACTTGTTGTTCTGTCGTGACGTTCTATTTTGAAGTTGTGTTATATGTATAAAATTACTCTGATATTGGTGATGATGTTGTAATGAATATTGAGATGATGTTGTATCTAGAATATTGATGTATGGCAGCTCATTTTGTTTTCCGCTATTTATATTCATCTAATGTTGTTATCCATCCGAACTGAAATTTGACGTTCGAATCTTCGGCAGTCGAATACAAATGAGGTATTTGATGTCGATTTGTGAACGCTGAATTTCGGGTTGTGACATCAATAATCGATGATAACTGCACATTATCATTATATATATAATATAATATAGGAAAATTATTTTATTTACCCGATTTAAAACGATATTATGTCCACTTGCCTCGTTTAAGTGCTTAGAAACCCCTATCGATAATACGGCGTCCCGCACATCGACTAGATTTCATAAACAACTCAACGGATAAGTAAACACAATATAAAATAATTTATAACACTAACAAGTACGCTCTCTCATATATATACGGTCAAACAAACTCATTCTAGGGTATTACTACCTTATCTTTAATGAGTCAAACCCCATAAAACCAAGGTTATCGCTAAACTTTCGCTCTGATACCAACTGTGACTACCCACATTTCGGAAGGTTTAAATCGACAATAATCCACACATGTACGACTTAAACAATCCGGAACGTAGATAATCAATGGAGTTAAATAAGAAAAATAAGAAGAAAAGAAGAAAACAAAATATAGAATCTCACAGCAGAAACCATAAAATATAATAACCAAATAAATAATTCATGTGGTTGTTTACTATACATTTGATTTAATCTATACACATTTATCAGAGCTATATATATACATCAGGGACAAATAATCAATATAGCAGATTAGCATGGTGCAGGGGATAATAATAGTAATATACCAAAACTCCATCTTCGTCCTACAGAGAATAGTCTCCAATATGCTGAAAAACTCACGACTGACCCGAGCGAAATAAAAAGACAAAATACTTGAGTCAGGACCAAAATACTCTTATGTAAGTCAAATCAATATCACAAATATGAGTGCGATAATTTAAGAGATGTTATAGGATTTTCCATCTCCTAAGGATCCGTTTAACTATTTATATATAATAGTATACGCTATAATAGATAATGTCTATCAGTAAAATAAATATCAAAATGCGTTAAGGCTTTACATTGATCCACCTTAACACATTTTACAGTTTTAAACCAAAATCGTAATGGGTTCGTATAGGGATAAATATGACAAGGCACGTGAGCAATGCCCAAGGTAGAATTCCACCAGTTTACCCTTTCTGGCTGGTCGTAACCCATCCATGGCCGACCGCGACAATCAATCCAAACGACAAAAAGGTGCACTATCGAATACGAAATCACAATAGTAATATGAGGGATCAATGTCGCTAGAGGTAGCTAACCTCAATGGCCAGACATAGGGTCCTATTTTAGTCATTTTAATTATGACACGAATGTCAAGGCTATCCATCATCATTCTCTTACTTCATTGCAGTAAACGTTGCCAATTCAACCACTACATTTTGGATATCATCCGCTGCGTGCACAGTTGTCAAAGTTGTTCCAATATTGAAAGAGAGTATTTCAATAAGAGCCCCGGTCTCTTTAACAACCAATCGTCATTTTACATACTGGTTGGTTCTTTTACATTTCGCAAACAATTTGCACTTTATATCAAAATATCATATTCGTTTCAAAATCAGATCCGTTTCGAAATCATTTTATTTTCACTTTAAAATCAAGTCCATTTCGAAATTATCATATATTCAAAATTTATCAATTTTGTTCGATAAATCGATTTCACTTCCAAAATTTGATTCGAATTCAATTTAGGTTATAATCTTCACTTTAACCTAGTTCGTATTAAAATCCAAGATTTAAATATAAACAAATTTTCCTTTAACCAGTTTGAATTTTAGAAAATAGTTTAAATAGTTTAAAATAGTTAAATAATTAAAGATAGTTTAATAGAAAATATTTAAATAGTTTAATGGAAAATAATTTGAATATAAAAATGGTTTATACAGTAAAATAATTTGGAAAATAAAAATAATTTGAATATTCTAAAGAATATAGAATTTAAATCATTCATACTAAAATATTTATTTAAAAATAATTCAAAAGTCAAACCGATCAACTTCCTAATTTCCTACCTAAATCTATTCCAATTTCTACTTCGATTTAATCGATTCAATTCCGATTTCAACTCGAGTAAATTTCGGTTCCACATAAGTTACGATTTCAATTCACCGATTTCTTTAAATTTCAATTTCCGTTTCCAAATTAATTTAAATCCCAATTTCAAATTAGCTTCCAACTCCAAATTAATTTGATTTCCAATCATCAAATTAATTTCCAATTCCAAATTAATTTAAATTCCAATTTCAAATTAATTTAAATTCCAACTCCAAATCAATTTCCAATTCCAAATCAATTTCCAATTCGAAATTTGATTTCAAAATATCGATTTAAAACTTAAATCAAATTTTCTTTCAATACCAAATTTTCAATTATAATTCAATTCCAAACTCAAATTTTGAAATATCATTTCATATCATTTTCCTTATAAACATTCAAAGTTCGAATAAAAGCCAATCCTTTAAAACAAATTCAATTCTGAAATTTACGATGTATTTCATTTATAATTTTAATTTTAAACTCTGATTTATTGAACAATCTCTTTATCAAGTTTAAATTCCAACATTTCGAGCTCCAATTCAAAATAATCCAATTTCCATAAATTTGATTTTATTCTTGAAAATCAATTCATTTAAATAATTTCAAAACAACTTTTAAAATTATTTAATTTAACCAACCAGTGTCCGTATGTAATTTTCTAAGCTATGGCCAAATGGATAATGATTTCAATTTAATTTCAACGATCGATATATATCATTTCAATCCAAATAGATGTCATAGGTATATACCATTTCAACCTATTTCTTAATTTATTTGAAATAATTCAGTTTATTGTTTTATATACTATAAACAATATACATGATGATAACACGATACATCAAGATAAATGGACATTTAATCGTTCAAATATCGTCCAATTGTCATCCATCACAAACAATCAACCAAACTGTCGATAAAAACAACAATCAACAAATTATCGAAAATCAGGGATTTTAGTAGCAGTTAAATTCTAATTTAATCTAACTATCAATTCAAACCCTAACAATAAATTCAGATGTCAGTTAAATGTCAATTTAAATTTATCCAACAACCATCAATAAATCTAAATTTCTACACGATAAAATTTTACTAATCATAAAAATAAAATAGTCAACGTGAGCGTAAACACTCACCTTTTATTTGATGCTAAAAATATTCCAGCTTCGAATAAAATTCCACTCCACGTTGAAGATGACTTCAATATGATCCTTGCGAAATTCCTCACCCAAATCGGACTGCATATGAGAACAACACAAATTTATTTAAATACGATATAATTAAAAAAATTAATCAACTTAAATAAGATAATAATAACCAGATATCTCATCTAACCATAATCAGTCCATCAACGAATGCTGCTTCTCCCTTGGCACATGCTCGAGTTCGTCCATCAACGTCAATCTACCATCGACACCTCCAAATTGACACGACAACTCCACTTCCAATCGCATGCGCACTGTACTATAGCCAACGTCGCCTCGTCCCACAGCAGCGCGAAACCCAGAACGTCACACCATTGCTGCCCACAAATCGCGCGCAACGTGCCTTCGCTCAAGCCATAAATTCATCGCTCCTCACACCATCGTCCACTGTACCTCTGGTCGTTCGACCCTCTTCCATCGCGGCACGCGATTCTAGAATTCAATTTGGGTTTTTTCGATCAGCATTTTTTTCACTATCAATTGTTAATTTTGAAAAGGAGAGAATCGAAAGATAAGGGAAAGGAGAGGTATGCGGTAGCCCATATACTCGGCCTGTTACGCAAATTAATGAGGGCAAGAAAAAATATCAATTATTAAATTAGTAAATATCTCGTCTAAACAATCGCGAAATTCCAAACCTTGAACGAAACGTGCAGCTGGACATTCATAATGTTTACCACCATTCCGAACGAAATGGAACTAGTTTTGAGGCTTAATTCGGTCGTATGTGGAAGATAGCTTTTCAAAGTCGATTAATTAAATTCTGAATTAAAATCCTACGCATTTCAAGCGCGCACAGCCAAATGAAAAGCCCGATTGCTACAAAGCTTGAAATCCTATAGTAATCTATTATTACGGATCCAATGAAACTGATTTCGTCAAAATCTGAGACAGTGGCCAAAATGGCTATTTTAACTTGTTAATTTAAAATATAAAGTTTCAAAATTTAAATTTATTCACATTTAATACCACTTTTAAATAAAACAGTCTTCATTCATATTTATATAAAATTTGAATCAATTTCTGATAACAATTTTAATCATATTAAATCCGTAATTCAATTATTCAAATAATCTTCTATATTAAATTTAAACCATTTAATTATCCAATAAACCAATATTAATAAATCATTAAATTTTATTTCTACCCATATTTATCCAATAATTACATTAAATTTAATAATTTAAAATAGCCAAAAATACGGATCGTTACATCTCCTATCCAACGTCAACCGTGAGTGCAATAACTTAAGAGATGTTCAAAATTTACATCTCCTAAGGATCCATTAAACTATCTGCATACATAATACAATACGCTATTATAATAGTGTCTACAGTAAAGTAAAGTATTAAAATAGCGTTAAGGCATTACCCATATCCCCCTTAACACATTTTATATAATGTCGTAGTCTATATAGATACTGTAAACTCCACCTGTAGGTAGGCTATCAGGGAGCACTCCATAGGTACGACACAAAACAAACTCATAGAAGGCGCGATAGGGCATATGAACACGGCACTCAAGGCAATGCCAGGGTTGATATACCAATTGCGGATCCGGATTAGTGGTAACGCATAGCAGCTATTACCGCCCACCCCGAAACACATTCCCATAATCAAAATTGAGGGGTGGCCACCAAATCATTACAAAGTCACAATATGGCATCGAAGAAATGTGTCCGATCGGAGGTGCGACCTCACTTGGCCCAGCATCGCTCCTGTTTTAGTTACATCTAAGATGACTCACAGGAGTCAAGGTCATGTAAATACCTCATACAGAATCATTCGCCAAACCATCCTACTTCATTTCTGAAATCTCCACCACATACACAGTTGTCAAAGCGGTTTCCAGTATTGGCAGAGAGTATGATAATATCTGATCCCGGTCTCTTTAACAAGCAAACGCTTATTTCAAACTGATGGTTCTTTTCCATTTCAAAACTCAATTTCGAATTGATATCAAATATCATACTCTCAAAACCATATCATTTTCAAAATCATATTTACTTTCGAAATTATATCACATTTGAAATCATATCACCCCTGAATTCATATTTCCAAAAATAGATTAAATCCTCATTTAAAATCATCATATTCCACAAATATGTCATTTAAATCCCTACTTATGTTATATCATCATTAAACCTTATTTGCTTAGAAATCAAGGCTTTAATTGAAAACATATCCACTTTACACCATCTGAAATTTAGAAAATAATTTAGATAGTTATAAATAGTTTAGTTAGTTTACATAGTTTTAAATGGAGATAAATTAGGTTGAATGGGTTTAAAATAGATTAAATAAATTTAAAAGAGATTAAAATACTTTAATTAGATTTAAAATAGTTTAAATGGTTTAACATAGATTAAATAGTTTTGTTATGGATTAATTAGATTTAAAATAGATTAAATGAATTTAAAAATAGATTAAATAGAATTAAAATAAATTAAATAGTTTAAAATAAATTAAAATAGTTTTAAATAGATTAAAGTAGTTTAATATAGTTTAATAAAGTTTAAATGATTTAAAATAAATTAAAATATATCAAAGTATATTAAATAAATTAAAATAGATTAAGATAGGTTAAATGGATTAATTAGTTTAAAATAGGTTAAATTAGATTAAAATAAATTAAATAGTTTAAATTGATTAAGTTGGTTTAAAGTGATTAACTTATTTTAATAGTTGAAAATCTTAAAATTAGAATTTAAAAGAACATTTACAGTTTATATTGAGATAATAAATTTGGAAATTAACATCATATTTAACCATATCTTCCATTCCAACATTTCAATAACTTAAGTTCAATGAATGTCATTTATACTTCAATTACAACTTCAACATTTCAATTTAAACCAATTCCAATTTCAACATTTAAAACTCGGATTTTCAAAAATAATTCAGCTTATATAAATCAAGTTTTCTGCAAAATATCATTTAACTAAATTCAAAATTTAAGGATTTAAAATCGTTTAATTTAACTAATCCGGTATCCGTATATAATTCTCTACCCTGTGGTCAAGTGATAGGGATATTTATCACTTCAATCCGCAATTTAAAATTCTACGGGTATATGTCATTTCAACCCAAAATCCCAAAATTTAATTTCAGTACATGAAATTGCTTGAGTTTATCATTTCAACCCATAATGATTTCTCCCTAATCTATTAGATCGTTCGAGTATGTATCATTTCAACCCATAAGGAACTTGCAGTGTTACAACAATATAATATAACATCCATTCATCCAATATCAACAATCAAACATCCATCAAAATCATCATCCAAATCAATCAGTAAACATCAATTGCTTAGTGATTATCAATAACAAGTACAAACTGACGGATTAAAATTTAATATTAAAATAAATGACGATTAAATGCAATAAAAGTCATATTTAGCTGGAGTGACAATTTAAATATACCAAACATTAATCAATCAACTTCTATTCACATCGTAAATTTAATTTAACCAACATATGATAATTTAGTAGTTGTGAGTGGGTTAAAACACCCATCTTTGATTTTTGCCCTTAAAATCTAGAAAGAAGCGTTAAAACTCAATAGTCTCCAAATTCAACTAAATCAATTTCATGTTGTCCGGAATTTAAATATGAATCCTGTAACGACCCACCTTTTTGGACGGTTTAAATTGACAATAAACCACACATGTTTAATTCAAATCATTCAAAAGGGAGGATTGTTAATGGGGTAAATAAGAAAATAAAAGAAAAAAAGAAAAAGAAAACATAGAATCTCGCAGCGGAATGACAAAATGTAATAATCAAATAAACAGTTCATGAAGCTGTTTTACAAATAACATATGATTACACTTTTACAATTCAAATCAGAGTTATACATACAGCAGGAATGCACAAATAATGCAGCGGAATACATGATGTAGCGGAATAATTATAATAAATAGTAATGATATACTGAATCTTCGTCTTCGTCCTCCAGAAAATAGTCTTCAATACACTGAAAAGCTCAGACTCACCCGAGCGTAATGAAAACAAAACACTCGAGTCAGAACTAAAAGATCTTATGTAAGTAAAATTAATCCAAAATAAAAGGTGAATGCAATGGCTTCAGAGATGTTAGGGGATTTTCCATCTCCTATCAAGTGTACAACGTGAATATAATTATCAAAAGATTTAAAACAATTCGAGGTATTAATTTCAACCACTTTAATTAAAAAAATTAAAGTATAACTTAAATCCTTTTAATAATTCAATTCCAATACATAATCCAAATTCAAGAAATTTTATGGATATATATATATATATATCATTTCAACCAATATCTAAAATTAAAATTTTCAAATCAATGAAAACCACTTGGGTTTATCATTTCAACCCAAAACGATTTCCCTAATCTACAAGATCATTCGGGTATGTATAATTTCAATCCATAGTGATAATAGAGATATAAGCATAAATAAATGTCCAATCGTCCAAAATTTTAACCAATAACATACATCACAATCAACATCCAAATTAGCAAATAAACCACAACAATTAATTGGTTACCATTATTAGGTGTTTAACTAGAAATTATAATCAATATTAATTACATGGCTATAAAATTCAATATCAATTCAAATTAAATCAAAATGACAAATTAAAAAACCAAACAAAAATTAATAAACTTCTAATCACATCATAAATCTAATTTAACCAACATAAGATAATTTAGTAGTTGTGAGTGGGTTAAAACATTCACCTATAATTTGTCGACGATTAAAAATCCAATTAAATGCCCAAATTTGAACAGCGGACAAACCAAAAACTAGGCCATCTTTAAGAAACTATACGGACCAGCATATTATTACAGAATCTGTAAAGGTGACTAAAAAGAAATTTTTTGCAAATTCTTTTCTTTTCATTTAAAAAAAGAATCACTCAAAAAGCTTTTTTCTTGAGGAAGCTATGGTCAAAACAAACAGAGGTGTTTTTTGAGTTGAAAATCTGAGTTCAAATATACTTCGAAAAGATTTGAGTTTTTGGCATATAAAGTTAAGCAATTTGAAGAACTTATCTAAAAGAAAGTTGAAGCCATTGGAAAAGTAAATGATTTGAAAAAAGGAATCACATAATTTGGTTAATTACTCAAGGAGATATGTTTGATACATTATGGTGTATTTTCGTCCAAAACTGGACTCGGAAAAGGACTTGAAAAGTAGAGTTTTTTATATAGAAATATTCGAAATGGGAAGAAGGGTTCAACAACAAAGTTGTTGCCATTGAAATTATACACGGTTTCGAAAAAAATAAATTGATTTGGAGCAGTTTATTGGAATATAGAAGCCATGGAAATAAGGGAAAAGAAGGAAAAAAGAGAAAGAAGAGAAGAGAAAGATAGGGCTTTGGCCATGAGTTACAGTCGTGGGTTGTGATGGAGGTGGGTGGCAGTAAGAGGAGAGAGGTAGGCTAGGGTTTTGAAGGCGGAATGATGGAAATTGATTTGGAGATTTAGGATTTTTGGGGTTTGGAGTTTTCTGCAGATTTAAGGAAGAAGAAGAAGAGTACCCAGAAAGTTTCTCAAATGAGCAATTTTTGTACGTACTTGGTTTTAGTCAGGTAGGAAAATAGAAGGTCAATGTGTGAGAAAAGGAAGGATCCAAAGTCTCTTAAGGTTCCTAGGGTCTCTTGATTTACTAAGGAGCCCATTAGTCTAAAACAAACTCGATAAGACTTTGCCAAAAAAATAGAACACAAATATACATACAAATGAAAGAAATAAGTTGCCGGTTATTTAATAATTAGGAAATTAAGATGGAGAAAAATAAATATCACATTTTATTTGGAAAGCTTTAGGCATTGATAATGCATAAAGAAATGTACGTAAAAATGGAAAAGTTTGCAAACCAAGTGAAAGTGAAATTTTTTATATGCGAAAATAAGGTGGCAATAATGAAATATAACCTAAAAGTCTAGGCTTATGTATTAAACAGAAGGAGAAAACGGATCAAGTATTAATAATGAGGCAACTATTTTAAAACGTACATGCAACAATTAATAATAAAAGAAATGAAGGGAAATTCAATTTATGAAACGTAATCAAATTAACTTCACTAACTCATATAATATTCAAATTTGTATGCATTTAGCTTTTTTTTCTATGCATAATAAATAAAATTACTTACCATAAAAATGAAAATGTTCAATTTGGTTTTCCCAAAATGATATTTTATTTCCATTGACACATCTTTTCTATTAAACACAAAAGGTGCGTTTCTTTTATTAAAACTATTAATTGCAACCAACGTTTTCTTTCCTTCTAATTGAAATATTTCAATTACATTATTTGCAATTACTTACAAAGTTAAATTTCAAAATAGACAACTAAAATGAATGAAAAATAGAATAATTGTTTCCTTTAGTCATTTGAACACGTTTATAAATTTGTTGTTCATACAACAGAGTAATAAATAACTTATTTAAATAAATTATTTTTCTTCTCTTGTAATCCATCTATATGCTAAAACACAGTTCAAATATACAAATATTTCTTCCTTTCAATCAATCGTTCTATTCTATATTTTAATGAAACTAAACGTGCATTCACAAATGAAACATTAATTTTATTTGACATAAATGTTCTTTTCATTAAACCAACCTTTTATATTCACAAAACATAAGTTGCGTTTAATTACACCTATTAGTTTACAATTTGCTGTCCTCCCTATCATTAATTGAAATTATTCAATTACATTAATTCAATTGTTTACGAAGGTGAATTTCAAAATGGACAAAATAAATGTAATGAAAATAGAACAATTATTTCCCGTCTAATAGTAATTTAAACATATTTATACACTATTGGATACAAATAAGAATTATATATTTCTTACTAAATAATAGTTTCTCAGCTCTGCAATCAATCTTTCAACTACCAAACATTTCAAATAAATAAACATATGAATCCTTCTTTTATAAAGAAACATTTATTATTTCTTATTAACATTTATTATCCAATCAATTGGAAATTTACATTCAGACAATAGTTAATTTCACTTAAATCAATGTTAATAAAATACACACTAGAATTTGTTATCATCCTTACATTATTGCAAACATGTTCCATTAATAGAAATTTTACTTAAGCTTATAACTTGTATTATAATTTAATTTGTATCAGTAAAGTCTTAATTTTTTTCCTAACAATTTTATTCAAAAATCTTATTTAATTTAATACTTTTAAATGTTTACAAATATGTGTTACACTCTCCCCCCTCAAAACTTTTCGTCCTCGAAAAGAAACAAGAAGGAATCCAAAATTGTTGTATTTTATTTAAAACTGTTAATTTATAAAGAATTAACGAAATTAAGTATTTTAAATAAAATATACTAATTAATAAACAATCAAATCTTCATATTCAAGTTTACTAAAGTTTGAAAAAATATTTTCACTTCTACAAAAAAATTCTGTCTAAAATTCATGGAAAATTTCGGCAGAGTCTCCTTTGTACGGAGGGGTCCGAATAATAATAATATCAATAATAACCATATATATAACATATTTGAAAATTGAATATCCCAATCTCGAGAGAACAATATAATACCGCTAGAAAACCGTAATCCGAAAACATACCTATTTGTCGTGCAAACAACGCTTATTTTATGAAACCAAAAGCAGTAGCAATTGCTTTCATAACCTGTATTCCACTTATATAATCTAACGAGGTTAATAATTATATAGAAGTGAAATGATCATATTGTTTTAAATTAAAAACAAACAGTCAACATAACATAACAACAATCACTTTCAACCAAAAGCATATCATCATCATAAAAAATCAAAATAAATCAATACAACATAACAACAATTATTTGCAAATAGACATACAATCTTTACAAGGGATCAAGGTAATCAACCATTTCTGAAGTTACAATCATGAAATTTAATATAGTATTCATTTTACATTTACTTTAGTTATCAATAGCTTCAAGCATTCACTTAAGTTCATAATTCTTTGCTTATAATATTCACTTTCTATTTTATTTTATTTATTAGCACTTTTATAACTACTTTCATAACAAATTTCTTATTTATAAAAGTAAATTTCATTGAACACTTTCATTATTTAAGTTTTTCTTGTATAATATTCCCTTACATATCCTTATTTAACATTACCACTTTTAATATTTTGGTAAGTTATACATATATACATACATACATACGTACGTACGTACGTACATACATACATACATACACACATATATATGTATATATATATTTCTAAGAATGTAATTGAAAGTTACACAAGTTTATCTTATTTTATTTTAGTAAATAAACGTTCAATAGTTATCATTTCTTATTTAATATCCTTTTTGTTTACAAGTTGCAAATTTCAAATTCCTTGTATATTTCATTTATAACTTAGCATTTAATTTCTTACTTTCAACTTTAAAAGTTCAAATTATTAGATAGTTAAAATTTTATTCCATTAGAATAATTGAAATTCTAATTTAAATTTGCTTTAGTTTATTCTGCTGGGTTTTTTCCTCTCATTATTTACTTTTCCATTCATTTATTTATATAGTGATCAATCACTTACATAATTTGTCTTCCATTAAGGATTTAAGTCATTAATGAATCATTTAAAAAAAATATTGCTTAAGCTTCTACTGCCCTACTTATTTTTATAACTTCATTCGATTATTGAATACAAATTTAAGTTTTTGGTATTTGCCCTTGAAGAGAAAATAAATATTTCAACATATTTAAAAATTCAGTGAAAACATTTAACCTTACTCACTAGTAAAAATATAAGATATATTTAAAACATTCTCATAACATTATGCAAAGATTTTTCAAAAGTCTAAAACAATGTTAGAAATTTATATCAAAACATGATAATAAACTTTAAAATAAAGTTCTTTAAATCCGATAATTTATTAGACTCATTATTTTTTAAAATGATATAAACTCAAGATTATTAAACTGAAACTAATAAAATACTCAAATCTTACATTAAATTTCTAAATCAAAGTTTAAAATTTCATATCTTCATAACTAATTTTACGCACTTGTTTTAAAATGAATATTCAAATCATGGAAAAGCATTTATTATGGTTTAATACAAAATTCAAACAGTAAATGAACCAATAATTTTACTATTAGTACTTCAAAATAAATTAAACGTTCCAAACTATACTT
The DNA here is from genome assembly GCA_030765085.1 of Allium cepa. Taxonomy (NCBI): domain Eukaryota; kingdom Viridiplantae; phylum Streptophyta; class Magnoliopsida; order Asparagales; family Amaryllidaceae; genus Allium; species Allium cepa. The sequence goes on from CM060939.1 coordinate 163,393,618, forward strand.
GCAAAATAGAGATTCAAATTTATTTGCCAAGTATATTACTATAAATAAACTTCGCAAATCAATTTTTTTCCACTTATATAATATCTTTAAATTCTACATCCAAAGAAACTTATATAAATTTTACTTGCAATATTCATTTGAAAGCTTCATTTGCAAATAAGTCATCTTTAATACTTTAATACTTTTCAAAAATTCTTTTGCAAAATTTTTTGCTTCATTTTTAAATACCATTTAAATATTTTAAATAATATCTTTATAAAATATATGTAAACTATTTGAAAATAATTATTTACATCATTACTTATATTTACAAAGAAGCTATTGAAACCCTTAAATCCATTATTTATAAATTTATTAGTTTTATCTCAAGATACTTTTCAAACATTATTAATTAATCAATAATCATTTACTTTAAATATGTTTTATTGAATTAATAATTTCTCACGACATTTACAACACTAATAAACCATGTTGTACATAAATAGATAATATTTTAAACATTTTAAAGTTTTAGAAAAGAAAAAAATGACCAAAATATCCTTTATATAGTACTTTATCAAAATACTTTCATAACTCGATCTCTTAACAAGTTTATCCTTGTTCTTGTAGACTCTGGCCATGCGTTGATCAGTCGCAAGGCTAGAATTCTCCAAGTACTTAGTAGACCTGTTTCAATACCAGTGAAAATACTTGAAAAACTTTCAAAACCGATATGGAAAGTACAATCCAAACAAATCACCTGGATCGCAGATACACAATGGTTATGCCTGGATCCCCCAAGAAACATCCGTACCTTTAAGCAATCACTGCCTTGCGAATTACGTCATGATAACCAAAACCCGTGGACCGCAGGATACACAATGGTTATGCCTGGATCCCTCAAGAAACATCTGTACCCTTTAAGAAATCTCTGCCTTGCGAATTACGCCATGACAACAAAACCGGTAGCTTGCAAGATGCACAATGGTTACACTTGGATCCCCCAGGAAGCATCCGTACCCTTTAAGCAATCTCTACCTTGCGGATTACGCTACCCAAAAAATGACCATGGGTTATGCCATGGTAGGAAACTCGAGTATCACATCCGGAACACAAAAATAAGAGAGAATAATATCGATAGAATGAATCCACAATGTGGCCACAAAGCAGATATCAAGCAGAAGGCACTTTCCATATCTTTACTTCGAAAATATGTATCATATAGTAGCTTTTCAAATCTATTTCAAATATCATACTTATATAAAGTCCACTATCTATGAGATTCCATTTTCAAATCGAATACTTTCCAAAATCAGTTGTATCAAATCACACTTATATAGAATTCAATTATGTAAGATTTCGCTTTCAAATTGAGTACCTTTCCAAATCAATAGTTTGCAAATCAACTTCATGCTTAATATTTGTTTCGTAGACTCCTGTTGATATAAACATTAATATATCTATTCTACTAGTATTACTTATATTTCTCTTTAATTTAAATTACATTCATTTCACATGTAATATTTCTCATTTAATACTACATTTATTTGCAAATCATTTCATAAGGAATTTTCTTACGTTTATAACCAATTTATTTAACTTAATTCCTTTTTATAAGACATTGTTCGAGTTTAAAGTTATGACAACTTTATTTATAACCATTTATTGCAACATCCATTTATTTCATAATAATTTACAAGTTGTGGATTTATTTAAAATCATTTCACTTTTAATACATATTTTCTTATTCCATTTAATTTCACATTTACCTTTCAATTTATTTATGACACGTTTCATAAATGTTAATTAAGTTTATAAACATATTTTTCCAATTTAATATCATTTACAACATTTCCTTAATCACAATTTCAATTTAAAGACCCTAAGGCTTAAAGTTCACACTTGTATATTATTACATTACATGCTAAGAATGTATACCCCAATTCTATTCATTTACTAAACATAGATATAACAAATTAAACCTTGTTTTACTTGCTTTAAAATTAAGGTTATCAATTCTATATATTTCAACCTAACTATCAAGTTCCACTTATGTATTAATTCAAAAGGTTTCGATTATCCAAAACATCCAAATATTCCATTTTTTTCAATAGTTGAAACTACATGTCAACAAACAACAAAATTCACAACAACATTTCAATTTCATAACAAATATCCTAATTATTCATTTTATTCTCTTTAATACACCATTATTAAACTTGTGTTTAGTCCATTAATTCAATCAACAATAATTAACCAATGTTTTTAATTTGATTAAATACAACAAGTTAACAAAAATGATAATAATTAAACATTACCATTTCATAAATCAAACACATTACAAATAACTATATTAGTCACAAAATACTATTCCCTTATATATCATATAATATTAGGAAAAATAATTTCATTTCAAAATTTATACAAAATATTTTTATAACACTAACAAATACGCGCTCTCATATATACACTCAGAAAACTCATTCTAGGGTATTACTGCCCTATTCCTAATGAGTTAATCCCAACAAGAACCTCGCTCTGATACCAACTGTAACGACCCACCTTTTGGGACGGTTTAAATTGACAGTAAACCACGCATGTCTAATTCAAACCATTCAAAATGGAGGATTGTTAATGGGGTAAATAAGAAAATAAAAGAAAAGAAGGAAAAATAAAACACAGAATTTCGCACCGGAATGACAAATATAATAATCAAATAAACAGTTCATGAAGTTGTTTTACAAATAACATATGATTACACTTTTACAATTCAAACCAGAGTTACACATACAGCAGGAATAAACAAATAATGCAGCGGAATACATGATGTAGTGGAATAATTATAATAAATAGTAATGATATACTGAATCTTCATCTTCGTCCTCCAGAAAATAGTCTTCAATACACTGAAAAGCTCAGACTGACCCGAGCGTAATGAAAATAAAACAATCGAGTCAGAACTAAAAGATCTTATGTAAGTAAAATTAATCCAAAATAAAAGGTGAGTGCCATAGCTTCAGAGATGTTAGGGGATTTTCCATCTCCTATCAAGTGTACAACGTGAATATAATTACCAATAGATTTAAAACAATTCGAGGTATTAATTTCAACCACTTTAATTTAAAAAAGTTCGAAGTATAACTTAAACCCTTTAAACAATTCAATTCCAATACATAATCCAAATTCAAGAAATTATACACACACACACACACACCCCACTTTAACCAATATCTAAAATTAAAATTTTCAAATCAACGAAAACCGCGCGGGTTTATCATTTGAACCGAAAACGATTTCTCTAATCTACAAGAACATTCAGGTACGTATTATTTCAATCCATAGTGATAACAGAGATATAAGCATAAATAAATGTCCAATCATCCAAAATTTTCACAATCAACATCCAAATTAGCAAATAAATCACAACAATTAATTGGTTAACATTATTAGGTGTTTAACAATAAATTATATTCAATATTAATTACATGGCTATAAAATTCAATATCAATTCAAATTAAATCTAAATGACAAATTAAAACACCAAACAACAATTAATAAACTTCTAATCAAATCATAAATCTAATTTAACCAACATAAGATAATTTAGTAGTTGTGAATGGGTTAAAACACTCACCTTTGATTTGTCGACGATTAAAAATCCAATTAAATGCCCAAATTTGGACAGCGGACAAACCAAAAACTAGGCCATCTTTAAGAAAATATACGGGCCAACATATTATTACCGAATCTATAAAGATGACTAAATAGAAAGTTGTTGCAAATTATTTTCTCTCCATTTCAAAAAAAGAATCACTTAAAAAGCTTTTTTCTTGAGGAAGCTATGGTCAAAACAAACAAAGGTGTTTTCTGAGTTGAAAATCTAAGTTCAAATGTACTTCGAAAGGATTTGAGTTTTTGGCATAGAAAGTTAAGGAATTTGAAGAACTGATCTAAAAGAAAGTTGAAGCCATTGGAAAAATAAATGATTTGAAAAAAGAATCACATAATTTGGTTTATTACTTAAGGAGATATGTTTGATACAATATGATGTATTTTCCTCCAAAACTAGACTCGGAAAAGGACTTAAAAAGTAGAGTTTTTGATATAGAAATATTCGAAATGGGAAGAAGGGTTCAACAAAAAAGTTGTTTCCACTGAAATTATACACGGTTTCAAAAAAAAATATTTGATTTGGAGTAATTTATTGGAATATAGAAGCCATGGAAATAAGGGAAAAGAAGGGAAAAAGAGAAAGAAGAGAAGATAAAGATCGGGCTTTGGCCATGGGTTACTGTCATGGGCTGCGATGGAGGTGGGTGGCGACAGGAGGAGTGAGTTAGGCTAGGGTTTTGAAGGTGGAAGGATGGAAATTGATTTGGAGATTTAGGATTTTTGGAGTTTGAATTTTTCTACAGATTTAAGGAAGAAGAAGAAGAGTACCCATAATGTTTCTCAAAAGAGCAATTTTTGTACGTACTTGGTTTTAGTCAGGTAGGAAAATAGAAGGTCAATGCATGAGAAAAGAAAGGATCCAAAGTCTCTTAAGGTTCTCAGGGTCTCTTGGTTTACTAAGGAGCCCATTAGTCTAAAACTGACCCGATAAGACTTTTCACAAAAAAAAAAAAATAGAGCACAAATATACACTACAAATGAAAGAAATAAGCTTCAGGTTATTTAATAATTAGGAAATTAAGGTGGAGAAAAATAAATGTCACATTTTATTTTGAATTCTTTAGGCACGGATAATGCATAAAGAAGTGTACGCAGAAATGGAAAAGTTTACCAACCAAAGGAAAGTGAAATTTTTATACTCGAAAATAAGGTGGCAATAATTAAATATAACCTAAAAGTCTAGGCTTATGTATTAAACAAAAGAAGAAATAAAGGAACCAAGTATTAATAATGATGTAACTATTTTAAAACGTACATGCAACAATTAATAATAAAATAAATGAAGGGACCATGTACATTGTACAACCTTTTTGAAATTCAATTTATGAAACATAATCAAATTAACTTCACTAACTCATATAATATTCAAATTTGTATGCATTTAGTTTTCTTTTCTATGTATAATAAATAAAATTACTCACCATAAAAATGAAAATGTTTAATTTGGTTTCCCAAAATGATCTTTTATTTCCATTAAACATCTTTTCTGTTAAACACAAAGGTGCATTTCTTTTATTAAATCTATTAATTGCAATCAAAGTTTTCTTTCTTTCTAATTGAAATATTTCAATACATTATTTGCAATTACCTACAAAGTTAAATTTCAAAATAGACAACTAAAATGGATGAAAAATAGAATAATTGTTTCCTTTAGTCACTTAAACACGTTTATAAATTTTTTATTCATACAACTGAGTAATAAATAACTTACTTAAATAAATTATTTTTCTACTCTTGTAATCAAACTATATGCTAAAACACAGTTCAAATATACATATATTTCTTCCTTTCAATCAATCGTTCTATTCTATATTTTAATGAAACTAAACTTGCATTCACAAATGAAACATTCATTTTATTTGACATAAATGCTCTTTTCATTAAACCAACTTTCCTTTTATATTCACAAAACATAAGATGCATTTAATTACACCTATTAGTTTACAATTTGTTGTCCTCTCTATCATTAATTGAAATTATTCAATTACATTAATTCAATTGTTTACCAAGATGAGTTTCAAAATGGAAAAAATAAATGTAATGAGAAATAGAACAATTATTTCCTATTTAATTGTAATTTAAACATATTTATACACTATTGGATACAAATAAGAATTATATATTTCTTACCAAATAATAGTTTCTCAACTGTGCAATCAATCTTTCAACTACCAAACATTTCAAATAAATAAACATATGATTCCTTCTTTTATAAAGAAACATTTATTATTCCTTATTAACATTTATTACTCCAATCAATTGGAAATTTACATTCAGACAATAGTTAATTTCGCTCAAACCAATGTTATTAAAATACACACTAGAATTTGTTATCATCCTTACATTATTGCAAACATGTTTCATTAATAGAAATTTTACTTAAGCTCATAACTTGTATTATAATTTAATTTGTATCGGTAAAGTCGTAATTTTTTCCTAATAATTTTATTCAAAAATATTATTTAATATAATACTTTTAAATGTTTACAAACATGGATCGTTACAAATCCAACAGAAAAAATCGCGTGTGAATCAGCGTTTATATGCAAAAGATATTCATGTTATAAGAAATATTGCTAAAATAATAATATTAGTACGCATAAAAAATTAAACAAATTTTAATACTTACATTTCTCTCAAGATGAGGCTTAAGGAAAAGATTGAAGAACAACTAAGAGGAGGACAGGACATGTACGGAAAAATGAAAAAAAAAATCATGTTTCATAAAAGAAAGTTTTTGGATCTGCAAGAAAAAAAAAGCTTTTGAATATGTGGTGTCTGAAGAAACAAAATGCAAATGAAGAAATAAGCTGCAGGTTATTTATAATTAGAAAATGAAGGTGGAGGAACAAAGATAAATGTCATGTTTCATTAAGCTCCAGGCATTGATAATGCATAAGGAAATGTACTTAGGAATGGAAAAGTTTGCAAACCAAAGGAAAGTAAAATTTTGTATATGTGAAAATAAGGTGGCAAGAATTAAATACAACCTACAAGTCTAGGCTCAGGTGTTAAATAGAAGAAGAAATGAACGGATCAAGTATTAACAATAAGGTAACTATTTTAAAACATTCATGCAATAATTAATAACAAAAGAAATGAAGGGACCGTGCACATCGCACAACCCTTTGAAATTCAATTTTTTATGATACGCAACCAAATTAACATCATTAACTCAAATAATATTCAAATTTGTATGCATTTATGTTTTTATCTGCGCAAAATAAAATTTTTATACTTACCTTAAAAATGCAAATGTTCAATTTGGTTTTCCCAAAATGATCATTTATTTCCATTAAAACACCCTTTTTGTTTAACACAAAACGTGCGTTTCTTTTATTAAAACTATTAATTGCAATCAACGTTTTCTTTCCTTTTAATTGAAATATTTGAATTATATTAATTACAATTACTTACAAAGTTAAATTTCAAAACAGACAACTAAAATGGATGAAAAATAGAACAATCATTTATTTAAACACGTTTATAAATTTGTTATTTATACATAAGAGTAATAAATAACTCTGAAATAGATTATTTTCCTATTCTTGTAATCAATCTATAAGCTAAAACACAGTTCAAACAAATATATATTTCTTCCTTTAAAATCAATCATTCTATTCTTTATTTTAATAAAATTACCCCAACATTCACAAATGAAACATTTATTTTATTTGATGTAAATGTTTTTTCAGTAAATCAAACTTTCCTTATATTTTCACGAAACATAAGCTACTTTTAAGTACACATATTAATTTACAATTTAGCATTCTCTCTTCTATTAATTGAAAATTTTCAATTACATTAATTTCAGTTGATTAAGTTTCAAAATGGACTAAACTAATGTAATGAGAAGTAGAATAATAATTTTCTATCTTATAGTAATTTAAACATATTTGTACACTATTGGATACAAACAGTAATTACACATTTCTTACTAAGTAATAGTTTCTCATCTCTACAATTAATCTTTCCGCTACCAAACATTTCAAATAAATAAACATATGTTTACTACTTTACTAAACTTATTCATTTTTATTCTTTTATTTTGATTTACACTCCTACTATTAAATCAACCAATACCTTATGAAATTGTTAACATAGGTTTCTTTCTTGTTATCCTCATTATCTACAATTGACGCCTTTTCTTACATTAACCATACATTTAATTCAAATAAATTTATTTAATTAGATTTCAATCTTTTTATTCAATCAAACATTACTCTATGGACATAGTTAACCTTGGTTTGTATCTTATTACATTCATATTCTCCAATTTCATCTTAATTTCCATTAACGCAATATTTAATTACATTTATTGCAAATTATTTCCAATTTGGTTTCAACAAGTTAAACAACTAGGTAACAAATAACAATTGTCACCTTCGCTTAATTTAATCACATTTATAAGTTGATTGTTTACAACAAATGTTATAATTATTTACACAACACTATTTTTATTCAATTATCATTTATTACATACTATTTCATTTGTTAATACAACATTTAAATTATCAGTTACTCTTTTAATCCAGTTACCAATTAATACACACATTATTACAATTAGTTTACAATTTAAAACCAATTATAACTTTTAATCATTTCAATAAAATGGGAATTACATTTAAAGTAGTTATTGGTTACCTTAAATTAATATCATCACCTTTCATTCTAGTCATTTTCTTATTATTAAATCTTAAATTTTATTATTTTTCACAACATCAAACTCCAAAACTTATTTAATTTAATAAATTTAATTATCGAAAATTATGGGTCGTTACACTAGGAAGGAAAGATATTTTAGATTTTGGGTTTGAATTGGTGGAGAAAGAAGTAGTAAAATATCAAATCCAGATCCCCACTTTTCCCTCCTTCTCTCTTACAGTATAAACCCGCCACCTTCTTCTATTTTTAGGTTACACTCTCTAGTCCTCCACTCATATAGACCACAAGCATCATAGTCATTCCCTCTTTCTTTTCAAGTCAAATTCCAATTTTTGTCATGTATAGATCTGTTCATTTACTATCACTTTCTAGAAGAGACCGAATCTGATTCCAGGAGCTTCACTAATTCGACATTCAGAGTATTATAACTTGGCTACAGCTAAGGTAATGCTTTTATTGTATCAATTTAATAAATTAATAAGTTATTTTAACATATATATATATAATAGATTATAACATGAACTTATATATACATATAATTGATATATAATTTTTTTATATAAATGTTCAATCTACTTTCGAACATATTTAAATAAAAAATAATTCAAAATTAAAATTAATTTTGAAAAGCTTTCAAAATTAATTGTATTTTTAAATTATATATATTTATATAAATTAACATTAATATTTATAATATATATCATTTCAAACGTACATAAATTTAAAAATTGTTCAAACGTACATAAATTCAAAAATTGTAAAAGTATACTTTATTCAAAATATATTCTTAATATTTATTAACATAAAATTTTAAATTATAATTACAATTATTTATTATATATGTGTGTGTGTGAGTGTGTGTGTGTTATAAAACATAATTTTGTACGAAAATAAAAAATTGCATGGAAATTTTAATTTTAAGTTAACAAATAAAAAATAAAATTCGTACAAATTTAATAATTATAGAAAAATTTATTTTTTCCAAATAATTTGTGATCGAAAATAAAATGTTCGCATATAATTTCATTATATATATACATATAATATACTATTATTTAAATATATAAATGTTTTTATTTTATATAATTTAACACATATGTATATATATGTGTGTGTTTTTGAATTATTACAAAAAGTCATATGTACATAAACAAATATGGTATTATAACCTATTTGTAAAAGCAAAATTTAAATTTGAGTTTTAACGGTATTTTAAGTCTAAATTTAGTTTTTTTGAATTTTAAAAGATATAAATTTCGAATTATAATTTGCTTTATATTTAAATTATAAATAATTATTTAGATACAAACATATGTGTGTGTGTGTGTGTGTGTGTGTGTGTGTGTGTGTGTGTGTATAGTTGCTTTGTAGTTATATGCAAATATAAATATAAATATAGATTATTTTATGTTATATATTAGTACTATATAATAATTGACAATGAATAAATATATGAAGGGGCTAGTGTGTTCCTTACGGTGTAAATCCTAGCACTTAGATACAGACATGTTATATGTTGCATGTGCATGCATATGTACACGTATATGTCATACACGTGTACATATTATGCAGCGACCCTTAAATTTTAACGATTTAATAATGCAATTAACTGAATTTTGTGAAATTTAAAACTATAAAAAAATTCAATGAAAATTCAATATTTGAAATACGTCTATTTAGATATAGCAAATGAAAAAATTTCATTGGAAAATATGAAAGTTAATTATATTGTATAATTTTCAATTTCAATTTAAAATTAGTTAATTAGATGGAAATAAAATGTTTTCAAATTTGAATATTTTTATACGATAAAAATGTAAACTATTTTTTAGTGAGATGATATATTTTGTTTCATCAAATTTGGATTTCTCCGGCCCCATTCATATTATTTTCGACAAAATTGCAGCATTTTAGCAGCGAAATTTCGACTTTTGGTAGGAGGGTCGTATCGCTGATATATGTGTACCATTCTGTTCATCTCGTCGTACTGATTTCTGCAGTATATTCATTGGTGTGTTTCAGTGTCCAGTGCGCGACGAAATTGACGAAACGTTTTGCCGTACCGGTTTCGTATTCGAGCTTTTTGTACCCTTTGTCTTTTCAATTGCCAACCGTATACTTCAAACAGCCATTAGCATTTATGATTTCTGCAATACGACTATTGACTTTCTCTATTCCCTATACTCCATTTATTTTTCTACCTCGGTCCTTCCAATCCCCATTCGTTTCATTTTCGATTGGTTCAGCTCCTTTTCATTCTGTTCGAAAAATATATATAATGTTGAATATGCGCTTATATGTTTTTGTTTGACGATAATAAACATATATATTCATTTAAATGTATTTGTTAATGAACTATTCTATTTTTCATAGATTAAATAGATATTTGTTGAATAAAATAAATTACATAGAATTTGAATGGAATTTGAATTCAAACAGAAATTTTATTCAAACAAATATTTATTACAATCTTGAATAGTACAAATTCATGCTCTCACTATACATATACAATTTTGAATGCATCACGATTTCATATTTACATTAATAACCTCACTATATATAACTCACACTCGTATTTTGTCTTCAACTGCATTCCAGTTTGAATCCAGCTTCTGAGCAATCTGCACAAATATTCACTAACGCAGTAAAATTGAAAAAGAAATGTTTTTGCAATATAAAATGAAATATGATTTTTGAAAATATCGTTTGCCTCAGTTATTTGGGTTGTTCGTCATCATTCACACTTGAATTCATCACACACGAACATTGTGACATGCACAGTGTAACACTGTACATGCCACAAGGCCGTGCACATCAATATACACTTGATAATGCTACAGGGACAGGTGAGCACAGGTCAAACCCAAATACAGGATTCAACTCAGGTGCAACATAAATAAAATCACGACACGAGCACAAGGTCAAATCCGAATTTTGAAACTGGATTCAACACAAGGCAACTTGAAGAATGCAAAGCTTCGACAAATCAAAACTCCATCAAAGCACATGTATGCAGATCAGGTCCAATGCCAAAAAAGAATCAAGTCTCGACCAAACCAGTTGTAACATGAATATCAAAAGCAATGAACAGAGAACATGCAAGAAGACTGCAAGAAGTACGCAACTCAGATCAAACATAATGGACTGCATGCAACAGACCAATGGATGTACCAGAAACATGTGAACACAGCAAAGACCATAAGCCAATCCCAACAGCAACATGATGAATTGGATCAACACAGTCAAGTCAAATGTGATAAGTTTACAAAGGGTATATGAACAAGTGACCAAACTGCAAAAGTGACACAGCAGTTTTGAACAAGAACTCCAGACCAACCACTGCAATGAAACAAGACCAAAACCAGACAACTCAAATGAACAACATAATGCAACCTCTTCATTAAACAACTCACATGTATGAAACCACAAGCTACAAACATCAAGTGTTGACCAAGCAGAGAAATGACACAGCAAAAATGAAAACATGTATGCAACATGGTGAGCAACAAAGGATAGTGCAAAGGGCAGACATGATGAACAAATGTACAAGTGAATCAAGTTCAGTGTGACAGTGTACAAATAACCAGAAACTCAAGATCACACATGAACAGAACATCAACTGAGCAGAGACAGATTAACACAGTAGTCTCAAGTGACACAGTTGCAAACAACATGAATATCACAAGTAACAGCATGGCAATGTGTCAAAGCATTTGTGTCAAAGCGAACAATGTCGAATACATAAACAAGTGTAGCATCTGTTACAGTGAAAAAGAAAAGTGCAGAAATGAACGCAGATAAGGATGCAGACGTGCCAAGAGAATCAATGCCGTGTAAAGTGATGAGTCATTTTTATTTAATTTTAAATGAAAATTTTGACTAATCTAACTCCCTAATGATTATCGAAAAGATAAATAGTGATCAGAAAAAGTGATGAGTGTTGATATTTTTTATACATTACTCAAAAGAGTATATTTTGAAAACTTCTTTAGGAATTTAAACAAGAGTTATAAAACTTTTTGTTGGGTAAAGATTCCATGACCATTTCTATATCTATCATTATTTCTATCGACCATTATTTATCAAATATTAAATATAGTTTGCCGATATGTGGTACTATATTCAGGGATTGTTTGTTTTTCATTTCATATTTTTTTGTAAAAATAAATAAATATCCAAAGTATTCACTCTCATTTAAAAGTCCTCACGGTTATGCATGGGTGAATTACTTGGATTTTTGATTATGTGCTTCCATGCTCATTTAAAAGTCCTTACGGTTATGCATGTATGGAACGCATATCAAAATTAATTGATTTAATAGACAAGTTGATTCTAATCCCATTTAAAAGTCCTCACGGTCATGCGTGTTTAGAAGATACCTGATTTCATTTTTAAAATTAAATTGGAATACTACTGATCTCATTTAAAAGTCCTAACGGTTATGCAGGATTAGTAAATATTCAAATTCCTGATATAAATGTACCACCAGTTGATACAATTGTATGATTTTATAATAGAACATCATATCCATCATTTCTAAAAGTAGAATATGCGCCTAACAAGGGTAGTTATGGTTTTTGTTTGATTCTTATTGAAGTTTAATATTTATATTCAATTTGAGTTTAATGTTGGATTAATATTGATCACTTTATCTCTATTTTTCTCTCACACTATTATTCTTTTGCTGATAACAAAAGGGGGAGAGAAAAGTTAAGATTTTGTCAAATAGAATCAAACAAAGGTAAAATAATTTTCCATTTGCATCTAGGCTTATTTGAATATTTCTATTTGTATGCATATAAGTAGGGGGAGCATCATGTAGAGAGGAAGCATTTAAATAGGGGGAGCAATTAGAGTATATCATTGATCAAATACATTTAAAACAGTCAAAATCTTAATTATATGTTTGTTATCATCAAAGGGGGAGAATGTTGAATATGCGCTTATATGTTTTTGTTTGATGATAATAAACATATATATTCATTTAAATGTATTTGTTAATGTACTATTCTATTTTTCATAGATTAAATTGATATTTGTTAAATAAAATAAATTACACAGAATTTGAATGGAATTTGAATTCAAACAGAAATTTTATTCAAACAAATATTTATTACAATCTTGAATAGTACAAATTCATGCTCTCACTATACATATACAATTTTGAATGCATCACGATTTCATATTTACATTAATAACCTCACTACATATCACTCACACTCGTATTTTGTCTTCAACTGCATTCCAATTTGAATCCAGCATCTGAGCAATCTGCAAAAATATTCACTAACGCAGTAAAATTGAAAAAGAAATGTTTTTGCAATATAAATGAAATATGATTTTTGAAAATATGGTTTGCCTCAGTTATTTGGGTTGTTCGTCATCATTCACACTTGAATTCATCACACACGAACAGTGTGACATGCACAGTGTAACACTGTACATGCCACAAGGCCGTGCACATCAATATACACTTGATAATGCTACAGGGACAGGTGAGCACAGGTCAAACCCAAATACAGGATTCAACTCAGGTGCAACATAAATAAAATCACGACACGAGCACAAGGTCAAATCCGAATTTTGAAACTGGATTCAACACAAGGCAACTTGAAGAATGCAAAGCTTCGACAAATCAAAACTCCATCAAAGCACATGTATGCAAATCAGGTCCAATGCCAAAAAAGAATCAAGTCTCGACCAAACCAGTTGTAACATGAATATCAAAAGCAATGAATAGAGAACATGCAAGAAGACCGCAAGAAGTATGCAAGTCAGATCAAACATAATGGACTGCATGCAACAGACCAATGGATGTACCAGAAACATGTGAGCACAGCAAGGACCACAAGCCAATCCCAACAGCAACATGATGAATTGGATCAACACAGTCAAGTCAAATGTGACAAGTTTACAAAGGGTATATGAACAAGTGACCAAACTGCAAAAGTGACACAGCAGTTTTGAACAAGAACTCCAGACCAACCACTGCAATGAAACAAGACCAAAACCAGACAACTCAAATGAACAACATAATGCAACCTCTTCATTAAACAACTCACATGTATGAAACCACAAGCTACAAACATCAAGTGTTGACCAAGCAGAGAAATGACACAGCAAAAATGAAAACATGTATGCAACATGGTGAGCAACAAAGTATAGTGCAAAGGGCAAACATGATGAACAAATGTACAAGTGAATCAAGTTCAGTGTGACAGTGTACAAATAACCAGAAACTCAAGATCACACATGAATAGAACATCAACTGAGCAGAGACAGATCAACACAGTAGTCTCAAGTGACACAGTTGCAAACAACATGAATATCACAAGTAACAGCATGGCAATGTGTCAAAGCGAACAATGTCGAATACATAAACAAGTATAGCATCTGTTACAGTGAAAAAGAAAAGTGCAGAGATGAACGCAGATAAGGATGCAGACATGCCAAGAGAATCAATGCCGTGTAAAGTCGAAAGCATCAGTGGATGGACGAAGTTCAATATTACAGAGATGATCGAAGTAAAATACTAATCAAGACGAAATCAATTTCAAAAATCAAGTGCGTATCTGTATTCTTTGAAATAGTCAAAGTAATCAAAAAAAAAAGTGGAAAGTTCTTTGCCGTATCGAACGTCTCAAGTTAAATCCGTGTGTATCAATGTGTAACAAAATCAGGAAAGTCGTGCGTATCAAGTTGTAAAAAATTAGGAATGTGATGAAGTCGCAAGTGAATATGAACAAATCAAGTGATTCGAAATCTTATAAATACTGAACCAAAAAACTCATCATCGGCATCGAGTGAAAAAGGCAAACAATCAAACCAACAAATAGAGATATTACATACCAATCTCTCAAACTCGATCAAAGGAGCAGCTGCAAGTAGAATCTATCATCAGAGAACGAACGAAGCACAAATAACGCGAACCAGACAATAGATCACCAGAGAAGAAGCGAGCAAGAGTAACATCAGTGAGATCGAACAAAGCCCCAATTTGGATCGCTAGAATCGCAAGCCCTAATTTCAGAACGAACAAAACAACAGAGGCCGCCATTTTTCACAAGCCAAAAGAGGAACGGGATAAAGCAAAAGAATGGGCCGGCCTAGTTTATAAAAAAGGGGCTTTAGTTTTTAAAAGGGGGTCTTTTTTATTTTGAGCAAAAATTAGGGATTAAAGTTTATATTTTAATTTTTGCTCCTGGTTTTAATTTTGAAGTTGTTTTTTCTTTTCGAGTCAAAAGAATTTGTAAATCGCCACCTAGGTTGTAGGTAGTGTCAGATTGTCTAGTTAGAATTAGTTCGGTGAGCAGGGTGTGCGAGTTTGCAAAACTCTATAGGCGGGAGCAGAGTTTGCGAGTAAACGAAACTCTATAGGCGGAGCAGGGTGTGCGAGTCTAGTAGAGTGTTTGTGAGCGGGAGAGAAGGTTTGCGAGTCTAGTAGAGTGTTTGTAAGCAGGATACTGTTTAATTCTAATAGAAATCTGGGAATGCAGCAGTAGGCAGGGGTTGCCGAAGCTGGGTAAATTTTGTGTGTGATTTACTTTTCAGCATATTTATTTCTGCAGTTTGTTTTCTGTGTTTAAATCGAGAAAATTTGCTATAACCATATTCACCCCCCCTCTAGGGTTAATCTAGATCCTACAAGTGGTATCAGAGCACGGTATTTTTCTTTAACTCTAGAGACATGAATCCACCAGATAATATTTTTGTTGAGGGTCGTTCCAATATTATTCCTTCTATTTTCGATAGAACAGATTTTTTGAACTGGAAATTGAAAATGGAATTTTATTTAAAATCTGTTAATATTAAATGTTGGGATATTATTGAAAATGGGTGTGATATAACAAATAAGGAAATTCTCTCGATTAATGCTCTTGCTATGCATATATTATATTCTCATATTAATTGTGATAATTTTTATTTCGTCTCTCATTGTGAAAATGCATAGAGAATCTGGAATACTCTCGATGCAATATATGGTGCAAAAGTCAACAGTAATAAGATATCCTCCACAACCGAATCAGTTAAAGAAATGTGCTTAACAGGATTGGTAAAGAACAGTTGTGATGAGGATGATGATGATGATGGAGCAGTCAAGCAGGCATTGCTAATGAAGAAGTTCAAAAGGAGGAACCGCAAATACGGAAATCCAGCTCTCAATCAAAAATTAAAAAATAAAGAGCACAATATGAAGCCAAGCGAGGTATCAAAACTCACTCACTCTAAATTACTTATTTATTTCCACGAAGTGAATGACTATTTTGAACGACTTAGGGAGAAGTATGCCAAACTTGAATCACAAAAAGACACTTTGATAGAATTAAATGAACAACTTGACCAATTAGTTAAAACCTATCAAAGTAGGATCCCTAAGTGTGATAAGTGTCCAACATTCGAAGAAGAAATTAAAAAATCAGAAATCAATATAAAATCACTTGAAAATGAATTTCTGATTTTGAAAGAGAGTGAAAATACTAGGAGAGAGAATTCTATTCAAAAGTGCACACAATTGTTAAACGAAAATGAATCTCTCAAAACACAAGTCCAACAATTGTCAACGACTTTAGATAAATTTTCAAAAAATGAAAAATCGTTGAATACGCTAATAGGAAAGCAAACTGTTAACACGGATAGAAAAGGGCTTGGATATAATCAATCTAAAATTGTTGAAAACAAGATTAATCAAGAAAATTCAATGTGCACAATTTGTTGGAAATATGGACACAATCACAATAATTGTTGGTATAGACCCAAACATGTGAAAACCATATCAATTTGGGTTCCAAAAGGCACAAATATAAAATCTCTCAAAGTTAACCAAATTTGGGTGCCAAAAGGAACATATATAAACAGTTTTGGGTCTCCACAAAATTATTTTTCTAAATCTTCTGCCACTAACAACCATGGACCTATAAAAACAAATAGGTCACATAAATCTTTTCCCGTGTAGGTATGGTGGCAGGCTAAGGAACAACAACGGTGTTCTCTGGATTTTGGCTGTTCCAGAAACACAACGGGCAACAAAGCAAAGTTCCTTAACCTAGTACAAAGGTGACAGAATCACAATGGGCAATCACGTAAAATTATCGTAAAGGTAAAACAGGTGAAGGTATATTTCTGTGATAATCTGCACCGTATTCTGAATGAAATCAGCCAATATTGAGATGATTGTAGAAATGATAATTTTTTATTCTGACTTGTTCAACATGCTGGCTCTATATTCACGGTTTTCTGATTGTTTACATGGCTTCAATTCAAATCCAAAGAATGTCATTTAAATTGTTGCTAAAATTGTGTTTGAAATTTTTGATGCACACTTCATGGTCTGGTTTATCAATTTTAGTTAGTGATATTTTGGATTGAAAGAGAAACTCAGATGCTGATTACACTGGTAATTTAGTTGATAGAAAAATTACTAGTTGAACGTGATTTTTGAGACATTTAGTAACTGCATCGTTTTTCAAAGAAAATTTCTGCATATTGTTCATTTTAAATAATTTTCAAATAGCAGAAATTATTTTCTTATATAACCCCCTCGAGAAAATCATTTTTGACCATATTTTCAGATTAGTCATTTTTATTTAATTTTAAATGAAAATTTTGACTAATCTAACTCCCTAATGATTATCGAAAAAATAAATAGTGATCGGAAAAAGTGATGAGCGTTGATTTTTTTTATACATTACTCAAAAGAGTATATTTTGAAAACTTCTTTAGGAATTTAAACAAGAGTTATAAAACTTTTTGTTGGGTAAAGATTCCATGACCATTTCTATATCTACCATTATTTCTATCGACCATTGTTTATCAAATATTAAATATAGTTTGTCGATATGTGGTACTATATTCAGGGATTGTTTGTTTTTCATTTCATATTTTTTTGTAAAAATAAATAAATATCCAAAGTATTCACTCTCATTTAAAAGCCCTCACGGTTATGCATGGGTGAATTACTTGGATTTTTGATTATGTGCTTCCATGCTCATTTAAAAGTCCTTACGGTTATGCATGTATGGAACGCATATCAAAATTAATTGATTTAATATACAAGTTGATTCTAATCCCATTTAAAAGTCCTCACGGTCATGCGTGGTTAGAAGATACCTGATTTCATCTTTAAAATTAAATTGGAATACTACTGATCTCATTTAAAAGTCCTAACGGTTATGCATGATTAGTAGATATTCAAATTCCTGATATAAATGTACCACAAGTTGATACAGTTGTATGATTTTATAATAGAACATCATATCCATCATTTCTGAAAGTAGAATATGCGCCTAACAAGGGTAGTTATGGTTTTTGTTTGATTCGTATTGAAGTTTAATATTTATATTCAATTTGAGTTTAATGTTGGATTAATATTGATCACTTTATCTCTAGTTTTCTCTCACACTATTATTCTTTTGCTGATAACAAAAGGGGGAGAGAAAAGTTAAGATTTTGTCAAATAGAATCAAGCAAAGGTAAAATAATTTTCCATTTGCATCTAGGCTTATTTGAATATTTCTATTTGTATGCATATAAGTAGGGGGAGCATCATGTAGAGAGGAAGCATTTAAATAGGGGGAGCAATTAGAGCATATCATTGATCAAATACATTTAAAACAGTCAAAATCTTAATTATATGTTTGTTATCATCAAAAGGGGGAGAATGTTGAATATGCGCTTATATGTTTTTGTTTGATGATAATAAACATATATATTCATTTAAATGTATTTGTTAATGTACTATTCTATTTTTCATAGATTAAATAGATATTTGTTGAAGAAAATAAATTACGCAGAATTTGAATGGAATTTGAATTCAAACAGAAATTTTATTCAAACAAATATTTATTACAATCTTGAATGGTACAAATTCATGCTCTCACTATACATATACAATTTTGAATGCATCACGATTTCATATTTAGATTAATAACCTCACTACATATCACTCACACTCGTATTTTGTCTTCAAGTGCATTCCAATTTGAATCCAGCATCTGAGCAATCTGCACAAATATTCACTAACGCAGTAAAATTGAAAAAGAAATGTTTTTGCAATATAAATGAAATATGATTTTTGAAAATATCGTTTGCCTCAGTTATTTGGGTTGTTCGTCATCATTCACACTTGAATTCATCACACACGAACAGTGTGACATGCACAGTGTAACACCGTACATGCCACAAGGCCGTGCACATCAATATACACTTGATAATGCTACAGGGACAGGTGAGCACAGGTCAAACCCAAATACAGGATTCAACTCAGGTGCAACATAAATAAAATAACGACACGAGCACAAGGTCAAATCCGAATTTTGAAACTGGATTCAACACAAGGCAACTTGAAGAATGCAAAGCTTCGACAAATCAAAACTCCATCAAAGCACATGTATGCAGATCAGGTCCAGTGCCAACAAAGAATCAAGTCTCGACCAAACCAGTTGTAACATGAATATCAAAAGCAATGAACAGAGAACATGCAAGAAGACTGCAAGAAGTACGCAACTCAGATCAAACATAATGGACTGCATGCAACAGACCAATGGATGTACCAGAAACATGTGAACACAGCAAAGACCATAAGCCAATCCCAACAGCAACATGATGAATTGGATCAACACAGTCAAGTCAAATGTGATAAGTTTACAAAGGGTATATGAACAAGTGACCAAACTGCAAAAGTGACACAGCAGTTTTGAACAAGAACTCCAGACCAACCACTGCAATGAAACAAGACCAAAACCAGACAACTCAAATGAACAACATAATGCAACCTCTTCATTAAACAACTCACATGTATGAAACCACAAGCTACAAACATCAAGTGTTGACCAAGCAGAGAAATGACACAGCAAAAATGAAAACATGTATGCAACATGGTGAGCAACAAAGGATAGTGCAAAGGGCAGACATGATGAACAAATGTACAAGTGAATCAAGTTCAGTGTGACAGTGTACAAATAACCAGAAACTCAAGATCACACATGAACAGAACATCAACTGAGCAGAGACAGATTAACACAGTAGTCTCAAGTGACACAGTTGCAAACAACATGAATATCACAAGTAACAGCATGGCAATGTGTCAAAGCATTTGTGTCAAAGCGAACAATGTCGAATACATAAACAAGTGTAGCATCTGTTACAGTGAAAAAGAAAAGTGCAGAAATGAACGCAGATAAGGATGCAGACGTGCCAAGAGAATCAATGCCGTGTAAAGTCGAAAGCATCAATGGATGGACGAAGCTCAATATTACAGAGATGATCGAAGTAAAATACTAATCAAGACGAAATCAATTTCAAAAATCAAGTGCGTATCTGTATTCTTTGAAATAGTCAAAGTAATAAAAAAAAAAGAGGAAAGTTCTTTGCCGTATCGAACGTCTCAAGTTAAATCCGTGTGCATCAATATGTAACAAAATCAGGAAAGCTGTGCGTATCAAGTTGTAAAAAATTAGGAAAGTGATGAAGTCGCAAGTGAATACGAACAAATCAAGTGGTTCGAATTCTTATAAATACTGAACCAAAAAACTCATCATCGGCATCGAGTGAAAAAGGCAAACAATCAAACCAACAAATAGAGAAATTACATACCAATCTCTCAAACTCGATCAAAGGAGCAGCTGCAAGTAGAATCGATCATCAGAGAACGAACGAAGCACAAATAACGCGAACCAGACAATAGATCACCAGAGAAGAAGCGAGCAAGAGTAACATCAGTGAGATCGAACAAAGCCCCAATTTGGATCGCTAGAATCGCAAGCCCTAATTTCAGAACGAACAAAACAACAGAGGCCGCCATTTTTCACAAGCCAAAAGAGGAACGGGATAAAGCAAAAGAATGGGCCGGCCTAGTTTATAGAAAAAGGGCTTTAGTTTTTAAAAGGGGGTCTTTTTTATTTTGAGCAAAAATTAGGGATTAAAGTTTATATTTTAATTTTTGCTCCTGGTTTTAATTTTGAAGTTGTTTTTTCTTTTCGAGTCAAAAGAATTTGTAAATCACCACCTAGGTTGTAGGTAGTGTAAGATTGTCTAGTTAGAATTAGTTCGGTGAGCAGGGTGTGCGAGTTTGCAAAACTCTATAGGCGGGAGCAGAGTTTGCGAGTAAACGAAACTCTATAGGCGGAGCAGGGTGTGCGAGTCTAGTAGAGTGTTTGTGAGCGGGAGCAAAGGTTTGCGAGTCTAGTAGAGTGTTTGTAAGCAGGATACTGTTTAATTCTAATAGAAATCTGGGAATGCAGCAGTAGGCAGGGGTTGCCGAAGCTGGGTAAATTTTGTGTGTGATTTACTTTTCAGCATGTTTATTTCTGCAGTTTATTTTCTGTGTTTAAATCGAGAAAATTTGCTATAACCCTATTCACCCCCCTCCAGGGTTAATCTAGATCCTACAAGTGGTATCCGAGCACGGTATTTTTCTTTAACTCTAGAGACATGAATCCACCAGATAATATTTTTGTTGAGGGTCGTTCCAATATTATTCCTTCTATTTTCGATGGAACAGATTTTTTGAACTGGAAATTGAAAATGGAATTTTATTTAAAATCTGTTAATATTAAATGTTGGGATATTATTGAAAATGAGTGTGATATAACAAATAAGGAAATTCTCTCGATTAATGCTCTTGCTATGCATATATTATATTCTCATATTAATCGTGATAATTTTTATTTCGTCTCTCATTGTGAAAATGCATAGAGAATCTGGAATACTCTCGATGCAATATATGGTGCAAAAGTCAACAGTAATAAGATATCCTCCACAACCGAATCAGTTAAAGAAATGTGCTTAACAGGATTGGTAAAGAACAGTTGTGATGAGGATGATGATGATGATGGAGCAGTCAAGCAGGCATTGCTAATGAAGAAGTTCAAAAGGAGGAACCGCAAATACGGAAATCCAGCTCTCAATCAAAAATTAAAAAACAGAGAGCACAATATGAAGCCAAGCGAGGTATCAAAACTCACTCACTCTAAATTACTTATTTATTTCCACGAAGTGAATGGCTATTTTGAACGACTTAGGGAGAAGTATGCCAAACTTGAATCACAAAAAGACACTTTGATAGAATTAAATGAATAACTTGACCAATTAGTTAAAACCTATCAAAGTAGGATCCCTAAGTGTGATAAGTGTCCAACATTCGAAGAAGAAATTAAAAAATCAGAAATCAATATAAAATCACTTGAAAATGAAATTCTGATTTTGAAAGAGAGTGAAAATACTAGGAGAGAGAATTCTATTCAAAAGTGCACACAATTGTTAAACGAAAATGAATCTCTCAAAACACAAGTCCAACAATTGTCAACGACTTTAGATAAATTTTCAAAAAATGAAAAATCGTTGAATATGCTATTAGGAAAGCAAACTGTTAACACGGATAGAAAAGGGCTTGGATATAATCAATCTAAAATTGTTGAAAACAAGATTAATCAAGAAAATTCAATGTGCACAATTTTGTAGGAAATATGGACACAATCACAATAATTGTCGGTATAGACCCAAACATGTGAAAACCATATCAATTTGGGTTCCAAAAGGCACAAATATAAAATCTCTCAAAGTTAACCAAATTTGGGTGCCAAAAGGAACATATATAAACAGTTTTGGGTCTCCACAAAATTATTTTTCTAAATCTTCTGCCACTAACAACCATGGACCTATAAAAACAAATAGGTCACATTAATGTTTTCCCGTGTAGGTATGGTGGCAAGCTAAGGAACAACAACGGTGTTCTCTGGATTTTGGCTGTTCCAGAAACACAACGGGCAACAAAGCAAAGTTCCTTAGCCTAGTACAAAGGTGACAGAATCACAATGGGCAATCACGTAAAATTATCGTAAAGGTAAAACAGGTGAAGGTATATTTCTGTGATAATCTGCACCGTGTTCTGAATGAAATCAGCCAATATTGAGATGATTGTAGAAATGATAATTTTTTATTCTGACTTGTTCAACATGCTGGCTCTATATTCACGGTTTTCTGATTGTTTACATGGCTTCAATTCAAATCCAAAGAATGTCATTTAAATTGTTGCTAAAATTGTGTTTGAAATTTTTGATGCACACTTCACGGTCTGGTTTATCAATTTTAGTTAGTTATATTTTGGATTGAAAGAGAAACTCAGATGCAGATTACACTGGTAATTTAGTTGATAGAAAAATTACTGGTTGAACGTGATTTTTGAGACATTTAGTAACTGCATCGTTTTTCAAAGAAAATTTCTGCATATTGTTCATTTTAAATAATTTTCAAATAGCAGAAATTATTTTCTAATATAACCCCCTCGAGAAAATCATTTTTGACCATATTTTCAGATTAGTCATTTTTATTTAATTTTAAATGAAAATTTTGACTAATCTAACTCCCTAATGATTATCGAAAAGATAAATAGTGATCAGAAAAAGTGATGAGTGTTGATATTTTTTATACATTACTCAAAAGAGTATATTTTGAAAACTTCTTTAGGAATTTAAACAAGAGTTATAAAACTTTTTGTTGGGTAAAGATTCCATGACCATTTCTATATCTATCATTATTTCTATCGACCATTATTTATCAAATATTAAATATAGTTTGCCGATATGTGGTACTATATTCAGGGATTGTTTGTTTTTCATTTCATATTTTTTTGTAAAAATAAATAAATATCCAAAGTATTCACTCTCATTTAAAAGTCCTCACGGTTATGCATGGGTGAATTACTTGGATTTTTGATTATGTGCTTCCATGCTCATTTAAAAGTCCTTACGGTTATGCATGTATGGAACGCATATCAAAATTAATTGATTTAATAGACAAGTTGATTCTAATCCCATTTAAAAGTTCTCACGGTCATGCGTGTTTAGAAGATACCTGATTTCATTTTTAAAATTAAATTGGAATACTACTGATCTCATTTAAAAGTCCTAACGGTTATGCAGGATTAGTAAATATTCAAATTCCTGATATAAATGTACCACCAGTTGATACAATTGTATGATTTTATAATAGAACATCATATCCATCATTTCTAAAAGTAGAATATGCGCCTAACAAGGGTAGTTATGGTTTTTGTTTGATTCTTATTGAAGTTTAATATTTATATTCAATTTGAGTTTAATGTTGGATTAATATTGATCACTTTATCTCTATTTTTCTCTCACACTATTATTCTTTTGCTGATAACAAAAGGGGGAGAGAAAAGTTAAGATTTTGTCAAATAGAATCAAGCAAAGGTAAAATAATTTTCCATTTGCATCTAGGCTTATTTGAATATTTCTATTTGTATGCATATAAGTAGGGGGAGCATCATGTAGAGAGGAAGCATTTAAATAGGGGGAGCAATTAGAGTATATCATTGATCAAATAAATTTAAAACAGTCAAAATCTTAATTATATGTTTGTTATCATCAAAAGGGGGAGAATGTTGAATATGCGCTTATATGTTTTTGTTTGATGATAATAAACATATATATTCATTTAAATGTATTTGTTAATGTACTATTCTATTTTTCATAGATTAAATTGATATTTGTTAAATAAAATAAATTACACAGAATTTGAATGGAATTTGAATTCAAACAGAAATTTTATTCAAACAAATATTTATTACAATCTTGAATAGTACAAATTCATGCTCTCACTATACATATACAATTTTGAATGCATCACGATTTCATATTTACATTAATAACCTCACTACATATCACTCACACTCGTATTTTGTCTTCAACTGCATTCCAATTTGAATCCAGCATCTGAGCAATCTGCAAAAATATTCACTAACGCAGTAAAATTGAAAAAGAAATGTTTTTGCAATATAAATGAAATATGATTTTTGAAAATATGGTTTGCCTCAGTTATTTGGGTTGTTCGTCATCATTCACACTTGAATTCATCACACACGAACAGTGTGACATGCACAGTGTAACACTGTACATGCCACAAGGCCGTGCACATCAATATACACTTGATAATGCTACAGGGACAGGTGAGCACAGGTCAAACCCAAATACAGGATTCAACTCAGGTGCAACATAAATAAAATCACGACACGAGCACAAGGTCAAATCCGAATTTTGAAACTGGATTCAACACAAGGCAACTTGAAGAATGCAAAGCTTCGACAAATCAAAACTCCATCAAAGCACATGTATGCAGATCAGGTCCAATGCCAAAAAAGAATCAAGTCTCGACCAAACCAGTTGTAACATGAATATCAAAAGCAATGAATAGAGAACATGCAAGAAGACCGCAAGAAGTATGCAAGTCAGATCAAACATAATGGACTGCATGCAACAGACCAATGGATGTACCAGAAACATGTGAGCACAGCAAGGACCACAAGCCAATCCCAACAGCAACATGATGAATTGGATCAACACAGTCAAGTCAAATGTGACAAGTTTACAAAGGGTATATGAACAAGTGACCAAACTGCAAAAGTGACACAGCAGTTTTGAACAAGAACTCCAGACCAACCACTGCAATGAAACAAGACCAAAACCAGACAACTCAAATGAACAACATAATGCAACCTCTTCATTAAACAACTCACATGTATGAAACCACAAGCTACAAACATCAAGTGTTGACCAAGCAGAGAAATGACACAGCAAAAATGAAAACATGTATGCAACATGGTGAGCAACAAAGTATAGTGCAAAGGGCAAACATGATGAACAAATGTACAAGTGAATCAAGTTCAGTGTGACAGTGTACAAATAACCAGAAACTCAAGATCACACATGAATAGAACATCAACTGAGCAGAGACAGATCAACACAGTAGTCTCAAGTGACACAGTTGCAAACAACATGAATATCACAAGTAACAGCATGGCAATGTGTCAAAGCGAACAATGTCGAATACATAAACAAGTATAGCATCTGTTACAGTGAAAAAGAAAAGTGCAGAGATGAACGCAGATAAGGATGCAGACATGCCAAGAGAATCAATGCCGTGTAAAGTCGAAAGCATCAGTGGATGGACGAAGTTCAATATTACAGAGATGATCGAAGTAAAATACTAATCAAGACGAAATCAATTTCAAAAATCAAGTGCGTATCTGTATTCTTTGAAATAGTCAAAGTAATCAAAAAAAAAAGTGGAAAGTTCTTTGCCGTATCGAACGTCTCAAGTTAAATCCGTGTGTATCAATGTGTAACAAAATCAGGAAAGTCGTGCGTATCAAGTTGTAAAAAATTAGGAATGTGATGAAGTCGCAAGTGAATATGAACAAATCAAGTGATTCGAAATCTTATAAATACTGAACCAAAAAACTCATCATCGGCATCGAGTGAAAAAGGCAAACAATCAAACCAACAAATAGAGATATTACATACCAATCTCTCAAACTCGATCAAAGGAGCAGCTGCAAGTAGAATCTATCATCAGAGAACGAACGAAGCACAAATAACGCGAACCAGACAATAGATCACCAGAGAAGAAGCGAGCAAGAGTAACATCAGTGAGATCGAACAAAGCCCCAATTTGGATCACTAGAATCGCAAGCCCTAATTTCAGAACGAACAAAACAACAGAGGCCGCCATTTTTCACAAGCCAAAAGAGGAACGGGATAAAGCAAAAGAATGGGCCGGCCTAGTTTATAAAAAAGGGGCTTTAGTTTTTAAAAGGGGGTCTTTTTTATTTTGAGCAAAAATTAGGGATTAAAGTTTATATTTTAATTTTTGCTCCTGGTTTTAATTTTGAAGTTGTTTTTTCTTTTCGAGTCAAAAGAATTTGTAAATCGCCACCTAGGTTGTAGGTAGTGTCAGATTGTCTAGTTAGAATTAGTTCGGTGAGCAGGGTGTGCGAGTTTGCAAAACTCTATAGGCGGGAGCAGAGTTTGCGAGTAAACGAAACTCTATAGGCGGAGCAGGGTGTGCGAGTCTAGTAGAGTGTTTGTGAGCGGGAGAGAAGGTTTGCGAGTCTAGTAGAGTGTTTGTAAGCAGGATACTGTTTAATTCTAATAGAAATCTGGGAATGCAGCAGTAGGCAGGGGTTGCCGAAGCTGGGTAAATTTTGTGTGTGATTTACTTTTCAGCATATTTATTTCTGCAGTTTGTTTTCTGTGTTTAAATCGAGAAAATTTGCTATAACCATATTCACCCCCCCTCTAGGGTTAATCTAGATCCTACAAGTGGTATCAGAGCACGGTATTTTTCTTTAACTCTAGAGACATGAATCCACCAGATAATATTTTTGTTGAGGGTCGTTCCAATATTATTCCTTCTATTTTCGATAGAACAGATTTTTTGAACTGGAAATTGAAAATGGAATTTTATTTAAAATCTGTTAATATTAAATGTTGGGATATTATTGAAAATGGGTGTGATATAACAAATAAGGAAATTCTCTCGATTAATGCTCTTGCTATGCATATATTATATTCTCATATTAATTGTGATAATTTTTATTTCGTCTCTCATTGTGAAAATGCATAGAGAATCTGGAATACTCTCGATGCAATATATGGTGCAAAAGTCAACAGTAATAAGATATCCTCCACAACCGAATCAGTTAAAGAAATGTGCTTAACAGGATTGGTAAAGAACAGTTGTGATGAGGATGATGATGATGATGGAGCAGTCAAGCAGGCATTGCTAATGAAGAAGTTCAAAAGGAGGAACCGCAAATACGGAAATCCAGCTCTCAATCAAAAATTAAAAAATAAAGAGCACAATATGAAGCCAAGCGAGGTATCAAAACTCACTCACTCTAAATTACTTATTTATTTCCACGAAGTGAATGACTATTTTGAACGACTTAGGGAGAAGTATGCCAAACTTGAATCACAAAAAGACACTTTGATAGAATTAAATGAACAACTTGACCAATTAGTTAAAACCTATCAAAGTAGGATCCCTAAGTGTGATAAGTGTCCAACATTCGAAGAAGAAATTAAAAAATCAGAAATCAATATAAAATCACTTGAAAATGAATTTCTGATTTTGAAAGAGAGTGAAAATACTAGGAGAGAGAATTCTATTCAAAAGTGCACACAATTGTTAAACGAAAATGAATCTCTCAAAACACAAGTCCAACAATTGTCAACGACTTTAGATAAATTTTCAAAAAATGAAAAATCGTTGAATACGCTAATAGGAAAGCAAACTGTTAACACGGATAGAAAAGGGCTTGGATATAATCAATCTAAAATTGTTGAAAACAAGATTAATCAAGAAAATTCAATGTGCACAATTTGTTGGAAATATGGACACAATCACAATAATTGTTGGTATAGACCCAAACATGTGAAAACCATATCAATTTGGGTTCCAAAAGGCACAAATATAAAATCTCTCAAAGTTAACCAAATTTGGGTGCCAAAAGGAACATATATAAACAGTTTTGGGTCTCCACAAAATTATTTTTCTAAATCTTCTGCCACTAACAACCATGGACCTATAAAAACAAATAGGTCACATAAATCTTTTCCCGTGTAGGTATGGTGGCAGGCTAAGGAACAACAACGGTGTTCTCTGGATTTTGGCTGTTCCAGAAACACAACGGGCAACAAAGCAAAGTTCCTTAACCTAGTACAAAGGTGACAGAATCACAATGGGCAATCACGTAAAATTATCGTAAAGGTAAAACAGGTGAAGGTATATTTCTGTGATAATCTGCACCGTATTCTGAATGAAATCAGCCAATATTGAGATGATTGTAGAAATGATAATTTTTTATTCTGACTTGTTCAACATGCTGGCTCTATATTCACGGTTTTCTGATTGTTTACATGGCTTCAATTCAAATCCAAAGAATGTCATTTAAATTGTTGCTAAAATTGTGTTTGAAATTTTTGATGCACACTTCATGGTCTGGTTTATCAATTTTAGTTAGTGATATTTTGGATTGAAAGAGAAACTCAGATGCTGATTACACTGGTAATTTAGTTGATAGAAAAATTACTAGTTGAACGTGATTTTTGAGACATTTAGTAACTGCATCGTTTTTCAAAGAAAATTTCTGCATATTGTTCATTTTAAATAATTTTCAAATAGCAGAAATTATTTTCTTATATAACCCCCTCGAGAAAATCATTTTTGACCATATTTTCAGATTAGTCATTTTTATTTAATTTTAAATGAAAATTTTGACTAATCTAACTCCCTAATGATTATCGAAAAAATAAATAGTGATCGGAAAAAGTGATGAGCGTTGATTTTTTTTATACATTACTCAAAAGAGTATATTTTGAAAACTTCTTTAGGAATTTAAACAAGAGTTATAAAACTTTTTGTTGGGTAAAGATTCCATGACCATTTCTATATCTACCATTATTTCTATCGACCATTGTTTATCAAATATTAAATATAGTTTGTCGATATGTGGTACTATATTCAGGGATTGTTTGTTTTTCATTTCATATTTTTTTGTAAAAATAAATAAATATCCAAAGTATTCACTCTCATTTAAAAGCCCTCACGGTTATGCATGGGTGAATTACTTGGATTTTTGATTATGTGCTTCCATGCTCATTTAAAAGTCCTTACGGTTATGCATGTATGGAACGCATATCAAAATTAATTGATTTAATATACAAGTTGATTCTAATCCCATTTAAAAGTCCTCACGGTCATGCGTGGTTAGAAGATACCTGATTTCATCTTTAAAATTAAATTGGAATACTACTGATCTCATTTAAAAGTCCTAACGGTTATGCATGATTAGTAGATATTCAAATTCCTGATATAAATGTACCACAAGTTGATACAGTTGTATGATTTTATAATAGAACATCATATCCATCATTTCTGAAAGTAGAATATGCGCCTAACAAGGGTAGTTATGGTTTTTGTTTGATTCGTATTGAAGTTTAATATTTATATTCAATTTGAGTTTAATGTTGGATTAATATTGATCACTTTATCTCTAGTTTTCTCTCACACTATTATTCTTTTGCTGATAACAAAAGGGGGAGAGAAAAGTTAAGATTTTGTCAAATAGAATCAAGCAAAGGTAAAATAATTTTCCATTTGCATCTAGGCTTATTTGAATATTTCTATTTGTATGCATATAAGTAGGGGGAGCATCATGTAGAGAGGAAGCATTTAAATAGGGGGAGCAATTAGAGCATATCATTGATCAAATACATTTAAAACAGTCAAAATCTTAATTATATGTTTGTTATCATCAAAAGGGGGAGAATGTTGAATATGCGCTTATATGTTTTTGTTTGATGATAATAAACATATATATTCATTTAAATGTATTTGTTAATGTACTATTCTATTTTTCATAGATTAAATAGATATTTGTTGAAGAAAATAAATTACGCAGAATTTGAATGGAATTTGAATTCAAACAGAAATTTTATTCAAACAAATATTTATTACAATCTTGAATGGTACAAATTCATGCTCTCACTATACATATACAATTTTGAATGCATCACGATTTCATATTTAGATTAATAACCTCACTACATATCATTCACACTCGTATTTTGTCTTCAACTGCATTCCAATTTGAATCCAGCATCTGAGCAATCTGCACAAATATTCACTAACGCAGTAAAATTGAAAAAGAAATGTTTTTGCAATATAAATGAAATATGATTTTTGAAAATATGGTTTGCCTCAGTTATTTGGGTTGTTCGTCATCATTCACACTTGAATTCATCACACACGAACAGTGTGACATGCACAGTGTAACACCGTACATGCCACAAGGCCGTGCACATCAATATACACTTGATAATGCTACAGGGACAGGTGAGCACAGGTCAAACCCAAATACAGGATTCAACTCAGGTGCAACATAAATAAAATCACGACACGAGCACAAGGTCAAATCCGAATTTTGAAACTGGATTCAACACAAGGCAACTTGAAGAATGCAAAGCTTCGACAAATCAAAACTCCATCAAAGCACATGTATGCAGATCAGGTCCAGTGCCAACAAAGAATCAAGTCTCGACCAAACCAGTTGTAACATGAATATCAAAAGCAATGAACAGAGAACATGCAAGAAGACTGCAAGAAGTATGCAAGTCAGATCAAACATAATGGACTGCATGCAACAGACCAATGGATGTACCAGAAACATGTGAACACAACAAAGACCACAAGCCAATCCCAACAGCAACATGATGAATTGGATCAACACAGTCAAGTCAAATGCAACAAGTTTACAAAGGGTATATGAACAAGTGACCAAACTGCAAAAGTGACACAGCAGTTTTGAACAAGAACTCCAGGCCAACCACTGCAATGAAACAAGACCAAAACCAGACAACTCAAATGAACAACATAATGCAACCTCTTCATTAAACAACTCACATGTATGAAACCACAAGCTACAAACATCAAGTGTTGACCAAGCAGAGAAATGACATAGCAAAAATGAAAACATGTATGCAACATGGTGAGCAACAAAGGATAGTGCAAAGGGAAGACATGATGAAAAAATGTACAATTGAATCAAGTTCAGTGTGACAGTGTACAAATAACCAGAAACTCAAGATCACACATGAACAGAACATCAACTGAGCAGAGACAGATCAACACAGTAGTCTCAAGTGACACAGTTGCAAACAACATGAATATCACAAGTAACAGCATGGCAATGTGTCAAAGAGAACAATGTCAAATACATAAACAAGTGTAGCATCTGTTACATTGAAAAAGAAAAGTGCAGAGATGAACGCAGATAAGGATGCAGACGTGCCAAGAGAAACAATGCCGTGTAAAGTCGAAAGCATCAATGGATGGACGAAGTTCAATATTACAGAGATGATCGAAGTAAAATACTAATCAAGACGAAATCGATTTCAAAATCAAGTGCGTATCTGTATTCTTTGAAATAGTCAAAGTAATCAAAAAAAAAGAGGAAAGTTCTTTGCCGTATCGAACGTCTCAAGTTAAATACGTGTGTATCAATGTGTAACAAAATCAGGAAAGCCGTGCGTATCAAGTTGTAAAAAATTA
Organism: Allium cepa; assembly: GCA_030765085.1. NCBI lineage: Eukaryota > Viridiplantae > Streptophyta > Magnoliopsida > Asparagales > Amaryllidaceae > Allium > Allium cepa. Next base: position 163,425,844 of record CM060939.1, read on the forward strand.
GGAAAGTGATGAAGTCGCAAGTGAATACGAACAAATCAAGTGATTCGAATTCTTATAAATACTGAACCAAAAAACTCATCATCGGCATCGAGTGAAAAAGGCAAACAATCAAACCAACAAATAGAGAAATTACATACCAATCTCTCAAACTCGATCAAAGGAGTAGCTGCAAGTAGAATCGATCATCAGAGAACGAACGAAGCACAAATAACGCGAACCAGACAATAGATCACCAGAGAAGAAGCGAGCAAGAGTAACATCAGTGAGATCGAACAAAGCCCCAATTTGGATCGCTAGAATCGCAAGCCCTAATTTCAGAACGAACAAAACAACAGAGGCCGCCATTTTTCACAAGCCAAAAGAGGAACGGGATAAAGCAAAAGAGTGGGCCGGCCTAGTTTATAAAAAAAGGGGCTTTAGTTTTTAAAAGGGGGTCTTTTTTATTTTGAGCAAAAATTAGGGATTAAAGTTTATATTTTAATTTTTGCTCCTGGTTTTAATTTTGAAGTTGTTTTTTCTTTTCGAGTCAAAAGAATTTGTAAATCACCACCTAGGTTGTAGGTAGTATCAGATTGTCTAGTTAGAATTAGTTCAGTGAGCAGGGTGTGCGAGTTTGCAAAACTCTATAGGCGGGAGCAGAATTTGCGAGTAAACGAAACTCTATAGGCGGAGCAGGGTGTGCGAGTCTAGTAGAGTGTTTGTGAGCGAGAGCAAAGGTTTGCGAGTCTAGTAGAGTGTTTGTAAGCGGGATATTGTTTAATTCTAATAGAAATCTGGGAATGCAGCAGTAGGCAGGGGTTGCTGAAGCTGGGTAAATTTTGTGTGTGATTTACTTTTCATCATATTTATTTCTGCAGTTTGTTTTCTGTGCTTAAATCGAGAAAATTTGCTATAACCCTATTCACCCCTCCTCAAGGGTTAATCTAGATCCTACATATAATGTATACTAAGTAAGTATTTATATGTCCATCGTCCTTCACTGTTCTGCCTTGTAGCTGCTCTTTTCTTCTTTTGTTCGGCCAATATAAAATAAAATCAAAACCTGCTGTTCGTATCCTCCCCATGGCAAAACTGCTTCATCAACCTCTTCTACCCCGCAACATACCATACCACTCGCTCTGGCTTCCTCGCCTAGCATCATAGCCTACCTTCCACCGAAGCCTCAACACCCCATACACTATACATCAGCCGCCTTACACCCACTTTAGTCACTCACCCAACCTTCCATACATAGAATAATATATATATATGTGTGTGTGTGTGTGTGTGTGTGTGTCTGCGTGTGTGTGTGTATTTGCATTGAAACCTGCCTGCCTTCCTATTACCGACCGTGACTCACTACCCTCGCCATTAAAATGCACATCCCAAACCCGAAGCCTCAACAGCCGACATCCCCTCCATCCACCTCACCATTTGCCAGCGTCACCTCCAGCAATTGCCGCAGCAGCCATGAAAGCCGAGATTACCCTCCAGACCGCATCTTTCCCAGAGCTCTAACCCAGTCATGCCTTGTCAGCCCCTTTAGCATCCTCCGCCATCTCCGCCTGGATGTGTCACCTAGCTTGTAGCGTATACCTCCTTTGGAAACCAAAAAGGATATATATATATATATATATATATATATATATATATATATATATTTGTTTAAGTGGACTTATATTGGTTGAGCTGTGTTTCGTAGCTAACGTGTGCTGTCTTTTGAAAAGGAGGTATATAGTATGTTTTGTTAATATTTGGACACACACACAGATATATATATATATATATATACAGATATATATATATAATGCTTATGTTGATATTTTGAAATGAACATATCATGCTTATGTTAGTATTTGAATATAAATATATATGTATATATAATAAGTTATTGTTAACATTTTTAAATGGGTATTTTGATCTGTACATTTTGTATATATTTATATATATAATATATATGCATGGTGATGTATATGTTATATAAAATCGTTTGATTTTTTTCATAAGTTATATATAAGCTATCTTTTAGTATATATATGGGTTCACATAATTTATATATAAGATCTGGTTAAGTTTAGAGATATATTATAACCAAGTAAGCTTATATTGATTTTCTGATAAATATTGATTTTAAAATATAATAAGTATGTAATTTAATATATATGTTTATATATTAGTCTATATATATGTACGTATATATGAGTTTGGGTTTACATATACATACATATATGTATGTATGTATGTATGTATGTATGTATGTATGTATATATGGAGATTTTATTTTATATGTGTTTGAATTAAATATTAATTTGAAATTATATGTTTTAAAATTGACTTTTGAACATATGCATATAAATATATATATATAACATTTTTTTTCCATCAATCTCTAGTCCATCTTGACTTACCTTCTCAATATCGAATTTGTCCCAGCAAATTCCGAGATTGTTGCTATCCCGCTAGTTCGTGTCCTTATTAGTGTTTGTATCCATGTCATCTTCTTATTCTCTAACCTTGAATGGTTTGCAATCACTCACTATTAACATTCTTATATTTAGTAAATTTGATTTCACTTGAAACGATAAGTGAAATATGCTGTTAAATTTGAATTGTTAGCTACTTAATCGTTAAGGATGACATGCCATCATCTGCAATTGTTCACCTATGATATATGACACCATAAAATATTGTATATATTTTATTTTATTTATCACTGATGATATATGCCTGTTGTTGATATGTTACATTATTTTCATATTTGTTCTCACACTCCAAGTTCGCTGTTAGTTTAGAATTCCTTATGGGTTGAAATGATACATACCCTAACGATATTCTAGAATAGGGGAAAATCGTTATGGGTTGAATGATAAACCCTAGTGATTTTCATTGTTTTTGAATTTTTGGATTGCGGGTTATAATGATATATAGCCGTAGATATTTAAATTACGGATTAAAATGATAATTATCCATATCACTTGACCATATGATAGAAAATTATATATGGACAACGTTAGTCTATATGTTGAAAATGATTTCCAAAATTTTGAAAGGAAATATATGGGTTTTAATAAATATTGATTTTTAAAATGTAATATATATATATATGTTATTTTATATATCTCTAAATTTTATATTTTTAAAATTATATGTTTTGGAAATTTTAAATTTATAAGTTAGTTTTGAAAATATAATTTTTAAGATTTTTATCATTTTTACTATTTTAAATATATAAAAATAGATTTAATATAAAATAATTTAATAATAAGATTAAATTTAGTAAAATTTAATTTAATTAGTATATAATATGTTTAGGTACTTATTTAACTATAATAAATTAAGGTTGGGAAGATAAATTGAAATTGATTCGAAATTGTATTTGTTTAAGAATTATACTTAAATAAAATTGACTTGAAACTTATTGAATTTAAGATTTTAAAGATATGATTTTATAACTTGATTTTTGATTTAGGGTGATTAAATGAACATTTTCAAATTTAAATAAAATTGAAAAGGGATATTTAGTTTTATTTAAATTTGTAATTTGAGATTGTATTTAAATGATTATTAGACTGATTAAGTGAATATTTCAAAACTAAATAGTAGTAAAGTTGAATTTGAAGTACAAATGAAATTTATCAAATTGAGTTATTGTAAATGTATTAATATTTAAAATTTGAAATCTATTGAAATGGTTTAATTTGTAGTTCAAATCTGTATTTGAAATCGATATAAATTAAAATGGCTCATTGAGAATTTGAACTGAATTGTAATTGATGAATTGGGATTGATTTAAAATTGAATTTTTGAATTTAAGTTGATTTGAATCGATTTGTGAAATTGGAGGAAACTATTTTTTTTTATGTAAAGTGTTTTTAATATATATATATAAACTATTTTAATACATAAATTATTTTAATATATAAATTGTTTTAATTTATAACTATTTTAATATATATACTAATTTCAATATCTAAACTGTTTTAGTTAAAAGTGTTATGATTTTAAAAGTGTTATGATTTCAAAAGTGTTATGATTTCAAAAGGGTTGTGATTTCAAAAGTGTTATAATTTTAAAAATGTTATGATTTGAAAAGTGCTTCGATTTTGAAAATGTTATAATTTTAAAGTGTTATGATTTTTGGAAATGAATATGATTTAAAGTGTATAATGATATTAAATTGATATGATTTTGAAATGAATATGATATTTTGATTTTGAAGTATGAACTATTTGAAATGAAATGACCATGGTGTGAAATAAGCGTTTGGTTGTTAAAGAGACCGGGATCAGATATTGTCATACTCTCTGCCAATACCGAAAAACAACTTTAGCAACTGTGTACGTGGTGGAGATTGCAGAACAAAGTAGGATGGTTTGACGATGATTCTTTATGGTGTTTACGTAACCCTGACTCCAGCGAGTCGGCTTGATGTGGCTAAAACAGGAGCTATATCAGGCCAAGTGGGGTCATTCCCCCGATCAGGCACATTTCTTCGATATCATTCTATTGCTTTTGTGATTTGATTAGGTGTACCTTTGATTTTAGAGTGCGTCACGATGTGGGCGGTAGTAGCTGTTATGCATTACCACTAGTCCAGGAGTGCAAATGGTATATCTACCCTGACATTGCCTCGCGTGCCTTGTCACATTCCTTATCACGCTTTCTACGAGTTTGGTTTGTACCATACCTATGGAGTGCCCTCTGATAGCCCTCCAGTTTACGGAGGAATTACGGTAGTGTATAGACTACGGGAATATATAAAATGTGTTAAGGGGGATATTGGTAACGCCTTAACGCTATTTTAATAGTTTACTTTACTATAGACATATTATAATAGCGTATATTACTAAATAGTAGATAGTTCCATGGATCCTTAGAGGATGGAAATCCCAAACATCCTTTAAGTTACTTATATTTCAGTTGACATTTTACATGAGTTGAATTTATTAATATAAGAATGTTAATCCTGACTCGAGTGTTTTGTGTTTAGCTTTAAACTCGGATTAAACTGAGTGTCACATCATTTGGACTCACCTTTGGAGATTGGAGCTTTGTTTGAAGATCTATCTTATATCTAGTCAGCTTTCAGTTGTTTTCAGTTATTTCCATTCAGTCTTGTAGTTACTTTTGTATTTGAGACTACTCTGTATTTGAGATTTCTGTTGTATTTTGTTTTAAACTTTGATGTTTATGTAGTAGCTTCATGAACTACTATTATCAATTCTTCTGCGTATTGTTGTAATACTCTATATCTGTGATTCCGTGATTGATTTATTTAGTGTATATGCTAAGTTTTTCCAAATATAAATTAACAATCTGTTGTTTTGAGCAATTCAAGTCCGACATGAGTGGACGATTGTCGATTTAAACGGTTCAAAATACCAGGTCGTTATATATTATATATCATTATATTAATCAAATAAAATCATTTACATTAATCATTTAAAGAAAAAGGTATTTTATTTAAAATTTATTTAAATTATATTTTTATTAATTTGGACTTCATAGGCTCAATAGGAATTAAAATGGTAAAACTTTTTGAAATTAACCCATTTAACACTCTGCGTACTGGCTTAGATCCAACAAGAAGAACCATAAGTTTATTAAGGGCTTAAACAAGGCTTTGAGGAAAGCCTTACCTCCACAGCTTGAGCTTACATTTGATAAGTTGGTTGATACTACTTTGGGACTTAAGGAAGTTGAGAAGGAAAGCAAAGATGAGGGAAAAAAGAGTAAGTTTAGCTTTGGTATGAAAAGGAAATTTCCATTCATGAAGCAAAAACTGAATTTTTAAGACAAGAAGTAAGCAAAGGGTAATGCAACAGAGTTTGAGTCAAGTCAAGGAGTATGTAAAATTTTACAACTATGGAGAAAAAGGTCATTATTCCAGGGAGTGTACCAAGCCTCGCCTTCTACCATTTCCAAATAAGTGAAAATTTTGTGATGAAGAAGATCATCTTAATTATACTTGCCCGTTAGAAGGATAAAAGAGTGGAAAGTTGAATAATATGGAGGTATCTGGTATTTCTTTTCAGCCTAAAGGAAAAGCTCCTACCGTCCTAGAAGGTACTATCTGATTCAAAGATTCTCTTATTATAGTTATTTTCAATGCAAATGCATCTCGTTCATTTGTATCAAAGGAACTTGATAGATTTAATCTTAATATTGTTTGCTTGATTACATCTTTGAGGATTGCAATCCCATAGAGGGATATGCAACCCTTAGGATGTTGTGTAAGGATGTTGAATTGGACTTATGTCGTTCCTATTTCTTATGTGATTTGCATGTATTTGAATACCTGGGATTTTGCATTATTCTTGGAATTAGCTTATATTTATAAGTCTCACTTATTCAGTCCAGAAAGAGTAATCATTGTTAGCCATCCAGAATCCATTGAGTGAATAAGTTTAGCTCTTGGAGATATTAGTCAGAGCTCAAGTGGTTTTCTTTTTTCCTTAGAGTCACGAGAAGAAGATGACATTACTAGAATACCCATTGTTAGAGGTTATTTGGATGTATTTGAGCATATCACCAATTTTCCTTAATGGTAAGATATAGGGTTCCACACTTATCTTATTCAAAGCTCCGCTATTTAGTCATCCTCCCACAAGGATGTCCGCTAAAGAGACTGAAGATTAAAAGAAGCAGTTATCAGATTTGGAAGCTAAGCATTTTATTCAGTCTAGTAATTCTCCTTAAGGCATCACCATAGTGTTTGTTAAGAAGGTAGATGGTTCCCTTAGGTTGTGTAAAAATTATAGAAGCTGAACAAGCTCGATATAAAGAATAAATATCCCCTACCAAAAATTGATGATATATTCGATCGGCTAAGTGGTTCTAAGGTCTTTTCTCAACTTGACCTTGCAACTGGTTTTCATCAGCTCAGAATTGCATAGGATAGCATTCCCTTGACAACTTTCCAAACTAGATATAGCTCTTATGAGTGACTAGTGATGCCATTCGGATTGACAAATGAGCTTGTATATTTTGTCGATCTAATGAACATGATCTTTAGAGATTATCTAGATAATTTTGTTATAGTTTTCACTGATGTCATCTTAGTCTACGACAAATCTGACATAGAGCATGAGCAACATCTTGGAATTTTCTAGAGGCACTTAGGTAGAAGCAAATGAAATTTTAGAAGAAGAATATGAAGTCACATTGTATCCGAGACTAGTATTTTTGTAGAATTAGCTAAAGTTGTAGCTATATAGAATTAAAAGTGGCCCGAGACAGTTACTATGACGACCCACTATTTTTAACATCTTAAAGTCCATTATAAACGACTTTAAAATATGCTTACAACTTTTTCAAATATTAAAAGCAATGGCGGGTGGATAAAATTTAATTAAACTCTAAAATAATAAATAAAAGGGTATCCTCATAGCGGAATTTTGAACATCAACATATACATATCTCATTCCAACAATTTAAATATTACTCAAATGAAATACGTCATATAATTTACACATTTTAATACAACAATTATGAAGCAACATTTATTTAACTATGATGCAAGAGATATCTAAACCATCCTTCAGATATAACTCATTCCAGACCCTTTCGCTTCCTCCTTTACTTCCACCTGAAAATTTACACACACACACATAATAAAGGAAAGAGGGGTCAACTATTTTTGGGTTTGCACTAATTTCTATGCACCCTGATCTCATAGGAACCCTTTGGATGTTGCATGGAAAAAGGCTACCTATGAACCCTTTTTGGGAGATCAAGCCCACATGGTTCTATTTCCTGCTCTTCACCTGCATCTAAATATTTGTTAGTGCATTGTAACCATAACATCCATGCAACCATTATAGCCAATGCAATCAATGCAGCCAATGTAACCATTGCAACCATCACAACCAATGCAAACAGTAAAAGTAGAAAATAGTGGTCCTATTTATCCTCATAATAAACCATCGTATAGGGCAACAACAAAAAGCACATTCGACTATTAAACATCAACAACATGTAACGTCAACCCCAATCACCAAATAAGGCAACAACAACATAAATATACTTACATTCATTATTAATTATCAATTATAATAATACATCACCAATGTAAGTATAAATCATCAAATGTATACTAATCACGCCACAATAGTAATACAACATCAATACCATCAAATGTGTACCAATCCAATCAATATTAGGAACAAAACATCCACCATCAAATAACTATAATTAACTATCTATCTTCTAGTAGTAATAATGGTAAAATATTGCACACTCATCAAAATGCGATAACATCATCAAACATTAAATATATGTGATAATCACAACCGATGATTAATCACACTTTTTGGCAATGCCACCCGACTTTATAATGGGCCGTGCCACTGTATATAAATAAGGAAAAGGTGATCTGCACATGCACAGAACAACTGTATATGATTTTATAGTGGCCACACCACTTAGACTACAAAACTGGTGAGAAGCAAATCACCTCTACAGCTAAAAAAAGGAAAGACCTAAGGGAACAAAGGCTCCTCCTTCCAAGAGGAAGAAGAGTCACTACCAACTGGGCCTAACGCATGCAAATAATCTACAAAATGTGTCGCAAAATCCAGAGCAAATTCATGTTAATCAGAGCAGCAGATAAATTTCCTATCCCAGCTATCATCAAGAAGAAGAGATCTATTACGCGCTCCTCTACGGCCATCCACAGAAAGTACGAGGCCATCACCATCAGAGGTGTGATGAATACGCCTAGATTCACCAACATCATCACTAACAAACATGTGGAAATCATTTCAAGCAGGGTCATATCTCATGTCAGATCTGATATGGATCCAAGCTTTCTCTTTAGAACTCCATTCAACATCAGAAGCCAAGGAAGTCGAAGATAATATAGGATTAGAAATATCAGCATAATAGAGGATTCCAAAACTACTGCAGAGAAATCTGGATCACAAGGAGGATCAAGACAGATGGCGGGAGGGACAGTAGAGGGGCATGGACAGAGGAACAGCTCGTTGTTTTGTGATCCATTTCATGACCTACGGCAGAGGAAGAGGGGACCAATCAAGGGGAGGAACAATAGGAGACATACGAGAGCATGCTGAAGTTAATGACCAAACGACTGACAGGACATACATATATTTGGTTTCCAACCATACCGGACAAAAATCTCTGATATATGATTTTCAGACACTCTAACTTTGATTCTTTTTGGTAACGGCTTATTAGGAGATATTTCTATCAAAGCTTTAGTATAAACTAGCTTATCCCTAGCAACGGTATTAGCATCAAAGCATTTTACTTTTCCTATCGCACTGGCTAACCAGTTAAGACCTAACATAGGTTGCAAAATAGAGGGAATATGAGAGAAATAAGTCGAAACAGGAATAAACATGTAACAACCCTGAATTTTATGATTTATTTAATTGTTTATTTTAATTATTTTAAATTGAATTTCTGATTTAAGCTTCATTATATTTATTAAAATGGATAAATTTTGTTATTTTAAATATAAATTTTGATTTTTGTGTGAATTATAATTTCAAATCTGAATAAGTAGAATATTTCCGTGAAATGTAGATTTTGGTCAATTTGGTCAAACTTTTACTTTTAAATTTAAAATTTAAATATTTAAATTCTTGAATTTTATCTTTCATTATGAAATAAAATTAAATTTCAAGAATAATGCTTTTCGTTTCGTTGAAATCCGATTTATATTGTGAAAGTTATGCTTTTTACAATATTGTATGTAAATTGATTTATTTAATAAAAGTGTTTGTTTTAATTTATATAAATAATATTTTTATTTGCCATATCATGTTCTAATATGCGTTACGTGATATGTTAGGTATATATTTTTATTTTAAAACATTTTTAAAGTGATGTTATAATTTTTCCATAGCTTGTTATATTTATTTACAATTTTTAAAACCTAGTTTCTATTTTTAAGCTATTTTCTTAATTAATTTATATTTATTTAAAAATTTATTTATTTATTTTTATTCATACATTTTTTTTTATTTACTTACAATTTTCATTTGTTTAAAAATGCATAAAGAAAGTGGGAAATTTGAAGAGTTTATAACCTTTCACATACCCTAGCCTTTTCACATGCCTTTGACTTTCCATTTCAATCAACACATCCATTCATTTGAGCCGACCATATCTCCTATCTTCAGCCGCATATTCTTCCATTTTTCATACAAATAAAAAAATTTCTCAACCCTAAAATTCTCGGCCTTCATTTCTGAGCAAAAGTTTGGTAATGGTTTTTTTTCATTTTTTTCTTACTTTCTTCTTTGTTTATTATTTATCTTGCCTATGCTTTCACCTATATGTTCGGCCACTTGCTCCTCCATCACCATAACCACCTTCACCACCACCACACTCGGTTGCTTCCTCCTCCAGCTCCCTGACATGATAGGTCGTGCACCCCATAGTTGCCAATCTCCACCAAATATTGCAAGCACCACTTGAAACTCCATGGCCGATCACATACATGCCTCCACCACTTCACCACACCTCTTGGCCACCACTTGCATCACCACCACCAGCCTCTACCTAACCCAAAGCCACTTCCATACCATCCCCTAGCATCCACCAGGCCTGGCCGTGCCACATAAGGCCATGGCCGAAGCTTGTTGTTGTACAAAAATTCACTTTGTTGCCTTGTGTTTGTATTTTCATGCATAACAACTTCCATATCTTCATACCCTAGCTAGGCCAACCCTATATGATCCATACTTGACCAAACACACCACCATGGTCATGCCTTATCACTATATGGCCGAGCCTAGTAATGGTGAAAGCAAGTGCAAGTCGTTTGATTTTATGTTGTGTATTATTTCTAGTTGTTTAATGTTAGATTTAGTGTTGAAATTCATGTCCTATATATTGTTTTGTTTCAAAGCACAAGATAATAGCTTTGGCTCTCTCCTCACTTGAATAATAGTCATGCTTTCGTGCCTTGTTGGATCTATGTTGTGTGTCTGTATTTGCTATCTCCAGCTTGTAGAAGTGAGTATTTCTCACCAAACATTTTGTACTTATATGATTAGTAAATTGACACCCTGCGAATTTGTAGATATTATTATCATGTTATAATTGCCTATGCTATGATTATATGATATTCTCCCTGTTTATACACCTGTCATATCATCTATTACTGTTATATAATGTTACTTTGTTTATTTATATCAGTTTATCACATTGCAAGTTCCTTGTAGAATAGAATCACTATGGGTTGAAATGATACATGCACGAACGAACTTTAGAATAGGGAAAAGTCGTTATGGGCTGAAATGATAGGTCTGAACGATTTTTATTTATTTCATTTTACTTGGGATTGCAGGTTTGAAATGACAGAACCCGGATTTTTACTTTGTGAATTACGGATTGAAATGATATATTATCCGTATCATTTGACCTAGGTTAGAAATTGTATACAAACCCGTGGTTAATATATATTTTTCTAAAAAAATTAAAAAATATTATAAAAGTGAAATATTATGATATTTTGATTTAAATTTAATTATAAAATGATTTTTATAAAATATTACTGATTTTCTACAAGTTAAATAAGTGAAATAAATAAATGGTAGAGTAGAATTTGAAATATAGGTAAATTTTGGAATTTATGATTTTGTTTATAAATGTAGTTTAAATTAAGTAAGGAAATATGACAATTTGATTTAAATTTGAGTTTAAATGATTTTGTAAAGTGTTATTGATTTTCTATAAACTAAAAATAGTTAAATAAATAAATGTTTAAAATTGAAATTTGAAATATAACTTAACTTGGAAAATGTGAAATGTGTTTAAAAATAAAAGTTAAGAAAACAAAAGGGAATTTAAATTTAATTTATGAAATGGTAAAGTTAATTAAATTATAAAGTAAATGAAATGTTATAAAATTGTACATTGATTTTTTATAAGTGAATAATTAAAATTTGATAATTATTTGTGAAATTGCACTTTATAAAATCGTAAACTAAAGGGTATATAAATAATCATTTTTTTAAGTGAGAAATATAATTTTTATAAGTTAAAATGGTTTAAAAATTAAATTAATTATTTATGAAATTGTTTTGAAAATTTGGAATTTAATTTAACAGCATTTTAGAAATGCTATCATTTCTGAAGTAAAAGATATTACAACATTTTGTAAATGCTGTATTTGACATAAATGAGCTAAATGACTAAATTGAACCAAGGGCTATTATAGCACTTTGTAAGTGTTGTAGTTGTAGAAACTAAACTAAAACCTATTACAGCATTTCTGTAAATGTTATCTTTGTTAAAATGAATTGTTTTCAAATGCAACTTATCGCAGCATTTTCTAAATGCTACGAAAGTTGAAATTTTACTGTTTTAATAAATTGAAGTGAATAAATGAATTCTGAAAATGGTAAAATTTTGAGAATTGAATATTTGATTATCAAATATAATAACTTCATTTTTAAATGATTTAATTGGGATATTTGGTTTGAAATATAAACTATTTTGAATGTGATTTGGAATGGTATTTAAATTAAATAAAAATGAACGAGGTTTTGGAATGAAATGATATTTTGAAATGAATTTGAAATGATATTGAATTTTGGAATGATATTTGATTTCGAAGTATAAATTACCATTTTAGAATTTTAACCACGATATGTATTTAATTTATGTCTTAACTGATCCTTAGAGAATGGGCGATCCCAAGCATCCTTTAAGTTATTGTGCATTGCTACAGTTCACTTGAGTTGGTTTAAATTATATAAGTATGTATGTCCTAACTCGAGTGTTTTGTGTTTTACTTTACGCTCGGGTCAGCCTGAGTATTTACAGCTTAGCTTTGGATTTCTTTTCTGGAGCTAGGAATCGCTGGAGATTCTACTTGTCCAGTTATCTATTCTCTTTCAGTTTCAGTTGTTCTATTTCAGCTCTAGTATTTATAAACTTCTATGAATTTGGGATTTCTATTGTATATGTTTCAGACTGATATTATGTATTTGTTTTGATATTTTATTATAGTAGCTTCATGAACTACTATGGTATTTTAATTTCTGCTGCGATTTATCCTGATATATCTGTGTTTATGATTCTGTGATTGTTTTTCGTTTGCTCCAAATTTATATTACAATGCGGTGTTTTGAGCAATTCATGTACGACATGTGTGGATGCAAATGGCTGAAAATGTCGGGTTGTTATAGTTGGTATCAGAGCTTTGGTTTTAGGCAAATCTTAGCCTGCGGAGCAAAAACTCATTAGAGATAGGGTAGAAATACTCTAGAATGAGTGAAATCAATCTCAGAATCATTTCTTGGTAAGAGAGCGTATTTTTGAAGTATAAAATGATTTCCAAATGATTTTTAAAGTATTTTAAAAGATTATATTAGCACAAAATTTTCTTATTTTGAAACCAAGATTTTCTAAACTTCATTCCATCTGTATCCACCTTGTTAGAAATCTCTTGGTTAGGATTCTTATCGATTAGGATTCCTTGAACTTTGGAACACTCCCACTGGTTCTGAAATCCAGTCTTGTCTTTCCTATTTTATCCTTTTGATTTTGGGGCATTCCATAACTCTACTTTGAATGATCTCTATAAAGATCAGTGATTCCGCAAATCTTTGAATGATTTGTAAATGGGTGAAACTCCTTTACAATTGGCATTGATTCACCGAAGATTTCTGTATCCTTGGATGTCGATGCTATCTATCTCCTTCTCTTTCTGGATTCTATATCAGGCGATCGAATGTCGATTTGCCTTAGATTTCCTCATTGGTCATATTCCTGAAGTCACGGTTGACCGGCTAAGGTCGCCTGCGATTTATATATGCTTATCCATCTTCTATTTGGTAATTAAATTATCCATCTTCGTTTGAGTTTATCTTCGAATAAGAATTTTGATTAGAGTTCCTCTAAATTTGAATCTCTGTTTGTTTGAAATCCATCCTTGAATCATCCTTTGGAAATTTGTATTTGGTTGTAATTTTAAATTGTGCATACATCGAAATTATTATTTTGATAAGGATGACCACCTTTTATATAAAAGTAAAATGTTTTCAATAAGAATTTTATATCTTTTGAAATGAAAATTTGAAGCTTTGAAAGGATTTGAATTTTAAAGAATTTGACTTATATAAAAATGATTTATAACTGAAGGGTTTTGAATTTGAATTTCGAGGAATCAAACTCCGGTGTTTTGAAATTAATTGTAAGATTTTAGAAATATATATAATAATATGATTTAAAGATATTTTCCGAATAAGAAATGTTTCAAATGTATTCGAACGAATTCCAATGATTTTGAAGATATTTCAAAGAAGTTTCAAGAAAATAAAAGTCCAGAACCCACTTATGTCAGTGGAAAATAATTTCGGTGATGAATGCATGCGTCATCGACATTGATTTTCAAGTTTTTGAGTGGGGGAGAGGGCACTCTAGTAGCTTTGCTATGCGAGTGATTTTGTGAAACAAATTTTATTTTCAGATTTCGAAGTATGGTTTCATTTTCGAAAGATATATGTATGTATGTGTGTGTGTGTGTATTTGAGATGATTTAGAGTAAGCCGGTGTTCAGTCCTCGAGTTTCAGATTGTTTTGATATAACCTTGTCTATTGGAATTGATTTACTGATCTGTTGGTTATTTCCAACTTTTGGATTTTTAATATGATTTCTTCGACTATTTTTTTAAGTTCGAGCACTTCCAAATCAAGGTTTAATTTTCGAAGCTAAGTAATTTTCAAAAGGTAAATTGGATTTTCCATATATGGAAATAAATAGTTTAAAGGGATAGTTATAACTTGGAAATCATTTTGGGTATAATTGATTTTGAGAAATATATTTGGTTTTGAAAATAAATAGGATAGTAAAACCCAGTATTTATGTGATTGTTTTGGAAATGAATTTATTTGACCTAAATTTTGTTGATTTGGAAATTTGGATTATTTTCTAAATCTATTGTTTTGAGAAACTTTGAAACTGAATTTTTGTAATTTAGAAGAAATGATTTGGCGAAATCATATATATTTTGAAACTGAATTGATATTGAAAAGGAATTGAAATTGAGAACCTTGTTTTACTAAATACTGTGATTTGGGAGTTATCGAACTTATATAAACTGGATATGTATAAGTATGAAGCTGATTTGAAAACTGTTGATTTGGAAAGGTACTCAATTTGGAAAGTGAAATCTCATATAATCGAAGTCTATACAAGTATGATTTGTTATACTATTGATTTTGGAAAGTATTTGATTTGAAATGAAATCTTATATATAATGACTTTATATAAGTATGATATTTGATAGTGATTTTATAAGGTACTATATGATAAATATTTTCGAAGTAAAGATATGAAAAGTGCCTTCTGCTTGATATCCGCTTTGTGGCCGCATTGTGGATTCATTCTATCGATATTATTCTCTCTGATTTGGGTTTTTCGGATATGATACTTGAGTGTCCATCGAATTCCATGGCGATCTCCATGGTTTTACAAGCGCGACTATATAGCGTAATTCGTAGGGGCTGCGAAAGCCTACAGGTACGGATGTTTCTTGGGGGATCCAGGCATAACCATTATGTATCTGCGATTTATGTAGGTCGTATTTGGTAGCGTAATCCACAGGGGCTGCGAGAGCCTACGGGTACGGATGTTTCCTGGGGGATCCAGGCAAAATCATTGTGTATCTGTGGTACTACCAGTCTTCATGGCGTAATCGCATGGCTATGGTAGTCAGCCTACGGGTATGGATGTTTCCTGAGGGATCCAGGCATAACCATTGTGTATCCGCGATCCATGATCGACATGTTTTGGTTTGGATGTTTTGTTTGGATTGTACTTTCCATATCTGTTTTTAAGGGTTTTTCAGTATTTTCACTGGGTGTTGAAACAAGTCTACTAAGTACCTGGAGAATTCTAGCTTTGCGCCTGATCAACACATGGCCAGAGTCTGCGAAAACGAAAGTAAACTTGTTAAGACACCGAGCCATAAAAGTATTTTGATAAAGTATTATATAAAGGATATTTTGATCATTCATTTTACCTATCTAAATAATTTAAAATTCTTTAAATCTTGTTTACTTCGAACTATCAAATTTGAATCAAATGACTATTCATCATATTATAAAATGTTTAAAATGTTATAAATATAAAATTTTAAATTGAAATTTATATAGTTTAAAAATATGGTTTATCCTTGTCTTTCAACCTACTTTCCCTTCTAGCTATTTCTATCTTCTTCCTCTTCGAGGGTCTTTTCTGTATTATGGAAAAAGTTGGTTCTTTGGCTTATCGTTTGGATTTGCCGAGAAGCTTTCTTGAGTGCATGATGTATTCCACATCTCACATCTTCTCTAGTATCTTCTTGACCCATCTCTTTTTTTTAGCCTTCTGCTCTTGATAGTTTGGATATTTAGCCTAATCTGACTGTCGAGAGGTAGCCACTTCGTATTGTCGATAGAGGTACAAAGTAGCTAAGAAGGAAATCTGTTAGTCTGATCAAAGTACTATAGAGTACTGATGATCGAGATTGTACCTGGGAGACGGAGGAGAGCATTCGTGCTTCGAATCCAGAATTATTTTTCCAGGTACTATTTGTTTTGTCTATCTTGCTTTTCTTTATTTTCCTTGTTCGTTCTTTTCGAGGACGAAAGGATTTGAGTGGGGGAGAGTGTAACAACCCTGAATTTTGTGATTTATTTTAATTGTTTATTTTAATTAGTTTAAATTGAATTTATGATTTAAAAGCTTTATTATATTTATTAAAATGGATAAAATAATTTATTTTAAATATAAATTTTAATTTTTGTGTGAATTATAATTTCAAATCTGAATAAATAGAATATTTTCGAAAAATGTAGATTTTGGTCAATTTGGTCAAACTTTGACTTTTAAATTTAAAATTTAAATATTTGAATTCTTTAATTTTATATTTCATTATAAAAGAAAATTAAATTTCAAGAACACTGCTTTTCGTTTCATAGAAATCCGATTTATATTGTGAAAGTTATGCTTTTTACAATATTGTATGTAAATTGATTTATTTAATAAAAGTGTTTGTTTTAATTTATATAAATAATATTTTTATTTGTCATATCATGTTCTAATATGTGTTATGTGACATGTTAGGTATATACTTTTATTTTAAAACATTTTTAAAGTGATGTTATAATTTTTCCAAAGCTTACTGTATTTATTTACAATTATTAAAACCTAGTTTCTATTTTTAAGCTATTTTCTTAATTAATTTATATTTGTCTCAAAAATTATCTATTTATTATTCATACATTATTTTGTTTTGTTTTTATTTTATTTACTTACAATTTTCATTTGTTTAAAAATGCATAAAGAAAATGGAAAATTTGAAGAGTTTATAACCTTTCACATACCCTAGCCTTTTCACATGCCTTTGACTTTCCATTTCAATCAACACTTCCATTCATTTGAGCCGACCATATCTCCTATCTTCAGCCGCATCTTCTTTCATTTTTCATGCAAATAAAAAATTTCTCAACCCTAAAATTCTCGGCCTTCATTTCTGAGCAAAAGTTTGGTAATGTTTTTTTTCTTCATTTTTTTCTTACTTTCTTCTTTGTTTATTATTTATCTTCCCTATGCTTTCACCTATATATTCGGCCACTTGCTCCTCCATCACCATAGCCACATTCACCACCACCACATTCTGCTGCCACCTCCTCCAGGTCCCTGACATGATAGGCCGTGCACCCCATAGTTGCCAAACTCCACCAAATATTGCAAGCACCACTTGAAACTCCATGGCCGATCACATACATTCCTTCACCACTTCATCACACCTCTTGACCACCACTTGCATCACCACCACCAGCCTCTACCTGACCCAAATCAACTGCCACACCATCCCCTAGCATCCACCAGGCCTGGCCATGCCACATAAGGCCATGGCCGAAGCTTGTTGTTGTACAAAAATTCACTTTGTTTCCTTGTGTTTGTATTTTCATGCATAACAACTTCCATACCTTCATACCCTAGCTAGGCCGACCTTATATGACCCATACTTGACCAAACACACCACCATGGCCGTGCCTTATCACTATATGGCTGAGCCTAGTAATGGTGAAAGCAAGTGCAAGTCGTTTGATTTTATGTTGTGTATTATTTCTAGTTGTTTAATGTTATATTTAATGTTGAAATTCATGTCCTATATATTGTTTTGTTTCAAATGCACAAGATAATAGCTTTGGCTCTTCCCTCACTTAAATCGTAGTCGTGCTTTCGTACCTTTTTGGATCTCTGTTGTGTGTCTGTATTTTCTATCTCCAGCTTGTAGAGGTGAGTATTTCCCACGAGACATTTTGTACTTATATAATTAGTAAATTGACATCCTGTGAATCTGTAGATATTATTATCATGTTATAATTGACTATGCTATGATCATATGGTGTACACCCTATTTATACACCTGTCATACCATCTGTTACTGTTATATAATGTTATTCTGTTTATTTATATCAGTTATCACACTTCAAGTTCCCTGTAGAATAGAATCACTATGGGTTAAAATGATACATACCCGAACGGACTTTAGAATAGAGAAAATCGTTATGGGCTGAAATGATAGGTGAGATGACCCTACTTTTCTAGTGGCCAAATCATGGACTAATTTGTTTTTTTTTCTTTTTGGCATAAAGAAATATGCTAAATGAAAACACAGGGTCATCTATCTTCAAAACCAAAACCAAAACCAGGATCCACTATTACCAATATAGAAATATTGGTGTATTCTTAAAACATAGATTAGTATATATGAAGATATACCAATCTCTTTAGTTATTAAATCAGAGTTTAAGAAAAATTAGCTAAAGCATTCACACATAGCATTTTAATATAAAGATAAACCCATTTCCTTCTTATGAAAATTATTTGCAATATGACACAAAAGATACACAAGCAGACAGGAAATATCAGAATTCCTGATTATATCATAAAAGTCATAGAGATCCTTTACTTAACTCAACTCTTGCTATAGCACAATTATAGGTGTGGCTGCGCGTACACACACATATAAATACATGTGTGCACGGCCTCGCCAACACACAAGCTCAAGCAATGATATTAATGAATAGGCAATGAAGCATTGGCACCAACAAAATATTAATAATTATATGTATAAACAAAAGATTACCAATCCAACTATATAAAAATGAGGTCATCAAGTTTCCTCTTTCTCATTCATGCAAGTAATATTCAGACATAAAAGATGAATTTACATCAAATATCTTTCTTTAAAACAAAAACATGTCACTGATGCAAGAACAAAAGCTATTCTGCATCATACAAATATTTTTAACACAAACAATTGGAAGCTTACAAGTTCCTTTTACAAAAGTCTCAAGATAATACATGGACTTGTAATCCATTTCCAGAAATCTTATGAATATAAAACAGTTTACTTTCTTTTGCAAAACTATTCAAAACTGAGCTCATTCATTTCAGAAATATAAAGTAAGGGCATGCACATATATTAATTTATATGGCAAGTCCTCAATACAATTCGAGAGTCTATCACATGAACATATATTAGCTATATGCTATATTCAAATTCGAATAGCAACAGCCACTTAACACAGAAGATTTCATTTCCAAAAAAATCATAATGCATTTGAAAGCATTAAAAATCCATCTTTCCTTCAAAAGTCTGCGGCATCAAATATCTCATCTTTGCTTTTCACAGATTAAATATCAAATATCAAATATCAAATATCTCATCAAATATCAAATATCAAAGGACTAAGTGACTTGAACTCAGAAAAGACCATAACATAGAGAAATATATATATATATATTCTCAGATATGATAATTACATACTAAAATCAAACTCCAGATCCATATATGCTTATGCATAAATATAGAAATAATCTATCAAAATAAGTTTATAAAGATTTTCCCCAAAACTTCTGAAAGGAAACTTGAACAAAATCCATAAAAAAAAATCCTTTAAATCACAAAACTCAGCAGATCTATGGGTCTGCACATATACTGCCATGACACCAGTTATTCTCTAAATACAGATTTCAGGAAAAATATAAAAACTGAACAATCCCAGTGTTACAGTTTCAACTTGCCATTACATATAAAACAATACAGTTTTCAAGATTTATATACAAATCAATCGAACACATGATGGTTCACTGCTCATGGTATTACAAACATATTTTAGTTCAGCAATACATATGAAGTGACAGTGAAAAATACTTAAATACTTTCTTCATATCATCTACATGCAGTGATAAATCATTTTAACTCCATCTCTTAAATCATCATCTCATCAATATGTGCATAGCAACCTGTAAAAACATCATCCCGAACTGCCTCGTTGAATGAGACACCCCAGGAGATTGTCGAGACAATCAACAAGGTCAGACATGATACGTCTGGTATGAGTGTACTTAAACAATTCATTTGGCAGTAATACATAGTGTTAAATCAGTGTATCGTGACATGATAGTGAATAGATATCATCTCAGGTACAGATATGAATATAATCAGACTTAATCATCATCAATATATGGATACGCAAGCAACCAAGACCAAACAATCATTAACAAGCATCAATACACGCAAAGCATCCATACACACGAATTTATTTGCAGAAATATAACTACGGCTGCCTGAGATAGGTCTTATTGCCAAATCATGATTAAGAACACTCACGTAGCTATATGAGATGTCAATCCCCTAGATATTGCCATAGCTTTCCCCCTTTTTCTTACGAATCCAACGCCATTCGATACGGCAAGATAATTTTTCCCCCAATCTGATTTCTAGGGCTTCGGCCATTTTTTAGTTTTGTTTTGAAACGAGAGAGTTGAATCAAAAACAGCGGCCACCTCTTTTTTTTTTATAATCCACTCACGGCTAGGGTTTTAATAGTTGGGAAATCACAAATTTACCCCCAAGTCATGCCAAATGTGTACACCAATATACTTCAATACTTTATACTTGTTTAAATCACAATATCATCGTTGTGTAAATATTGTGGGTCATTACAAATACCCCACCTTTTTGGAATTGTGTCCTCACAATTCACTCTTACTCGTACTAGCATCCCAAATATTCATTAAATTTTGCGGAGTGGCTGCAATACACACGTGTATAAATATACACGTGTGCACTGCCTTGCCAACTCGAGTGCACCAGCAAATTTCAATCAACATGTTTCATCATCAAATGAACAAGTACAAGGGTAATTGCAACTGTCATACAAACAGAACATAAATAAGAAAGCGACATATTCAAACAACTCAGTGCATCTGAAAACAGCAACCTCAGATGGATGTATGGGAACTTACACATAGACTTGGCAAATGCAAGACAACACAAAATGACAACAGCAGAAGTGATCAAGACAAAGCACAAGTGTGCAGCATCTAGTAGTTTCAAGTACATGGACATATATATATATGGAACTGCCACTGCATGCAAACAGCAAAATCAAGTCTAAAATCTCAAGTGCAACAGCAGATTTCAGATGCAACAGTGTTTGGACCAAATCTATGCATACAGTGTAACTCAGGGGTGCACAGAGGATGAAGTAAATATGCATAAATATGGCAGTGTACAAATGAGAGCAGGAAACAGTGCCATTGCATTTATCATAATAGTGTTCACATTCAGTTTTAAACTAAACCCTAATGGCAAATTGGTTTAGAAAATTCTAGAATCAATACAGATTTTACTTTCTGCTTTTCAAAGCAATTCTAATGTCTCAAACATATTTATACACCAAGCTTACTCAACCAGAACCAAACAAATATTAATTCAGTAACAGTTCATATGTTTTGTCATCAGGTTATATGTTGCTTACAAATGCATTCCTACTCACGATTCATATTGAAGTCATTTTGAAGGTAATGCTCATTCATCCATGGCTATACACACCATCTTCAGGCAAAACATATCATCTATATGCAAATCAAAATAGAGATCAATACCCTTATATAATCTGTCTTTATTTAAATGAATTTCTAATCCAAAACAGACCCCATTCTTGGCAATCAAAGCAAAATATCATAAACATACGTATGAATTAAGTTTATACAAACAATACTCAATCAATACAAACAACAAACAACCACTTAATACTGGTATTTTTTTTTTCAGTTCCAAAAAGAAAACCAGACATCTATAAGAACATCAACTAATTGCTTGCCATTAGAAATCATCCAACAAGTATCTTAGCAGAAATTCTTATTTCAAGAATTCATAACAACCATCACCCAAATCACACAAGCATCTCATAAATATGAACAAGCAAAAACCACATCATTGAGCTAAGGCATCAAAACTGAGTCTGCATACCAGAACTCACCATACCCCTAGCCTAATCACCTCTGCTTGTGGGTTCATTTCATATCAATTTTTTTTTAAGGTCCAATATCACATTCATGGTTGCACTGGTGCACACTGCCTGGAACATCTGTTTGATTTCCAGCACACTACAAGCTATTTGGACATGAACATGCCATGTGCAAACTCACACCCCATCCTTGATGCAAGCCAACCACTATGTCATACCCACTTCCCTCATACCCAACCTGATAGAGGTGACCCAATTCCTTAGTTTAATTACTAAGTTTTCCTTTCATGTGTGCAGGTCTCAACTATACTGTATCATGCTCAAAATCTTTATGTACCTAACCAGTAAATGCAAACAGTTTTCATGCATCCATGAAACATTCATCCATTCATACGTTTCAACAATCAATTAATCACATCTGTATATCATTTCAAGTCAATTTTTGTTCAGAGACAGGCCTTTGACTAAAGCATAGATCAAATATTTTAGGAGCTAAAATACCACTGTGGTTCCCAGTAACAAGATCCTTGCAGTCAATTTATATATATATTTTTCCAGTGAATCTTGTCTACAAAGGTTTCACATCCATATTATTTAAAGCAACATAAACTGTTCAGGTTATTGTTACTGGCATTAAAATAGTGAACATGGAGGTCATAAGAACCAAATCTAACAACCAGCAAGGCATCCAAACATTTCACATAGATTATATCATCACAAAGAAACTCATCCAACGCATTTGTGGCTAACAAAACTTATTTTCATTCATATAAAACTAACATACACCTAATCATAAGTAGCTATAAGTGTTCCTTTCGTCTTCACTTATGTCATTGGGCTATATAAACTTGCAGGTAAATCACAGGGATTTTGCATATCAGAAAATTCTTATGTTTTTCATATTTTATATTACAATCAACATGTGACCAGAGATGTTTATATGCATATATTTTTTTTTTTTTTTTGAGGAAATACTTAGGCAACTAGAGCTCAGCACATGGTCAAACCATTGCACTCTTATCCCCTTATTAAATACAAGACATAAGCAAAAGAACTTCCCTCCTTTTACTGCCTTGTACTTAACCAATCTTAGATCACGCTTGACTGTAATGATTATATAATCTATATTTTTTTTTTCAGCTTATATTCATAAGAAATTTTATCTTCCTCTAAGGGACCTGTTTTATAAACTTCCATCTCAAAGTTATATGCAGTTATCAAACATATTCAAGAAATGCAGCTTAACAATTATGCATCCAAATCAGACAATTCACTTTTCAATGTTTATTCCTATAATGACCTATTGCAATTGATACTGGCATTTGACATTTATTTTTTTCTTGAGGTATTTCTCAAGTAACTATGATCAAACTATATTTAAATATTATATCAAGCTAGATCATAATTTTCACTTGCTATTTATCATTTGATTGGAAGCTCAGCACATGTATAACATTGCACTTCTAATCTTTTTAAGTTCAAGGCCTCAGCACATATACACTTGTATATTGCAGCCTATATTTTTTTTTTTGAAATTTTACCAAATATCAACATCACTTGCACCAGCTCATTATTGTGTTTATCAAGTTCTCAAACATATACTTATTAGTTATGGTGTAACAGTGGTGATTTCAGATTTAAATCAAAATAAATAAATACACCATGTACATTGAAACAAAGCAACATCCATGAAGTCCACAAAGAAGTAAAACTGTAATTTTAGCCATCTTTTAGATCAGATATAAACATAGGTGTCTTAATCCAACTTTTCTTGTATTAGAAAACATTTATAAATTCAAATTCTCTCATTTTAAATTTCTTCTTCCTAGCTTTACTCAAAAACAAGCTTTTATCTTATGATTTCTCTGCTTATGCAGGGTTAAACCAAATTAATCTCACTTAAATTTTTAATAAACATCATTAACATTGATGTAATCCAAATAGATCATCCAGAGCAATTAATTCAAACAATGCAACCAAAACAGTCAATACAAACAAGTTCACACAAATTAAATTTTTTTTTTTTTTTTTACTATGTTATCTACCAACATAGCTCTGATACCAAATGAGATGACCCTACTTTTCTAGTGGCCAAATCATGGACTAATTTGTTTTTTTTCTTTTTGGCATAAAGAAATATGCTAAATAAAAACACAGGGTCATCTATCTTCAAAACCAAAACCAAAACCAGGATCCACTATTACCAATATAGAAATATTGGTGTATTCTTAAAACATAGATTAGTATATATGAAGATATACCAATCTCTTTAGTTATTAAATCAGAGTTTAAGAAAAATTAGCTAAAGCATTCACACATAGCATTTTAATATAAAGATAAACCCATTTCCTTCTTATGAAAATTATTTGCAATATGACACAAAAGATACACAAGCAGATAGGAAATATCAGAATTCCTGATTATATCATAAAAGTCATAGAGATCCTTTACTTAACTCAACTCTTGCTATAGCACAATTATAGGTGTGGCTGCGCGTACACACACATATAAATACATGTGTGCACGGCCTCGCCAACACACAAGCTCAAGCAATGATATTAATGAATAGGCAATGAAGCCTTGGCACCAACAAAATATTAATAATTATATGTATAAACAAAAGATTACCAATCCAACTATATAAAAATGAGGTCATCGAGTTTCCTCTTTCTCATTCATGCAAGTTATATTCAGACATAAAAGATGAATTTACATCAACTATCTTTCTTTAAAACAAAAACATGTCACTGATGCAAGAACAAAAGCTATTCTGCATCATACAAATATTTTTAACAC
Source organism: Allium cepa (assembly GCA_030765085.1). Taxonomy (NCBI): domain Eukaryota; kingdom Viridiplantae; phylum Streptophyta; class Magnoliopsida; order Asparagales; family Amaryllidaceae; genus Allium; species Allium cepa. The sequence continues at coordinate 163,450,918 of CM060939.1, forward strand.
AAACAATTGGAAGCTTACAAGTTCCTTTTACAAAAGTCTCAAGATAATACATGGACTTGTAATCCATTTCCAGAAATCTTATGAATATAAAACAGTTTACTTTCTTTTGCAAAACTATTCAAAACTGAGCTCATTCATTTCAGAAATATAAAGTAAGGGCATGCACATATATTAATTTATATGGCAAGTCCTCAATACAATTCGAGAGTCTATCACATGAACATATATTAGCTATATGCTATATTCAGATTCGAATAGCAACAACCACTTAACACAGAAGATTTCATTTCTAAAAAAATCATAATGCATTTGAAAGCATTAAAAATCCATCTTTCCTTCAAAAGTCTGCGACATCAAATATCTCATCTTTGCTTTTCACAGATCAAATATCAAATATCAAATATCTCATCAAATATCAAATATCAAAGGACTAAGTGACTTGAACTCAGAAAAGACCATAACATAGAGAAATATATATATATATATATATATATATATATATATTCTCAGACATGATAATTACATACTAAAATCAAACTCCAGATCCATATATGCTTATGCATAAATATAGAAATAATCTATCAAAATAAGTTTATAAAGATTTTCCCCAAAACTTCTGAAAGGAAACTTGAACAAAATCCATAAAAAAAATCCTTTAAATCACAAAACTCAGCAGATCTATGGGTCTGCACATATACTGCCTTGGCACCAGTTATTCTCTAAATACAGATTTCAGGAAAAATATAAAAACTGAACAATCCCAGTGTTACAGTTTCAACTTGCCATTACATATAAAACAATACAGTTTTCAAGATTTATATACAAATCAATCTAACACATGATGGTTCACTGCTCATGGTATTACAAACATATTTTAGTTCAGCAATACATATGAAGTGACAGTGAAAAATACTTAAATACTTTCTTCATATCATCTACATGCAGTGATAAATCATTTTAACTCCATCTCTTAAATCATCATCTCATCAATATGTGCATAGCAACCTGTAAAAACATCATCCCGAACTGCCTCGTTGAATGAGACACCCCAGGAGATTGTCGAGACAATCAACAAGGTCAGACATGATACGTTTGGTATGAGTGTACTTAAACAATTCATTTGGCAGTAATACATAGTGTTAAATCAGTGTATCGTGACATGATAGTGAATAGATATCATCTCAGGTACAGATATGAATATAATCAGACTTAATCATCATCAATATATGGATACGCAAGCAACCAAGACCAAACAATCATTAACAAGCATCAATACACGCAAAGCATCCATACACACGAATTTATTTGCAGAAATATAACTACGGCTGCCTGAGATAGGTCTTATTGCCAAATCATGATTAAGAACACTCACGTAGCTATATGAAATGTCAATCCCCTAGATATTGCCATAGCTTTCCCCCTTTTTCTTACGAATCCAACGCCATTCGATACGGCAAGATAATTTTTCCCCCAATCTGATTTCTAGGGCTTCGGCCATTTTTTAGTTTTGTTTTGAAACGAGAGAGTTGAATCAAAAACAGCGGCTACCTCTTTTTTTTTTTATAATCCACTCACGGCTAGGGTTTTAATAGTTGGGAAATCACAAATTTACCCCCAAGTCATGCCAAATGTGTACACCAATATACTTCAATACTTTATACTTGTTTAAATTACAATATCATCGTTGTGTAAATATTGTGGGTCATTACACCCTATTTATACACCTGTCATACCATCTGTTAATGTTATATAATGTTATTCTGTTTATTTATATCAGTTATCACACTTCAAGTTCCCTGTAGAATAGAATCACTATGGGTTAAAATGATACATACCCGAACGGACTTTAGAATAGAGAAAATCGTTATGGGCTGAAATGATAGGCCTAAGCGATTTTTATTTATTTCATTTTACTTGGGATTGCGGGTTTGAAATGATAGAACCTAGATTTTTACTTTGTGAATTACGGATTGAAATGATATATTATCCGTATCATTTGACCTAGGTTAGAAATTGTATACAGACCCGTGGTTAATATATATTTTTCTAAAAAATTTAAAAAATATTATAAAAATGACATATTATGATATTATGATTTAAATTTGATTAAAAAATGGTTTTTACAAATACTGATTTTCTACAAGTTAAATAAGTGAAATAAATAAATGGTAGAGTAGAATTTGCAATATAAGTAAATTTTGGAATTTATGATTTTGTTTATAAATGTAGTTTAAATTAAGTAAGAAAATATGGTAATTTGATTTAAATTTGAATTTAAATGATTTTATAAAGTGTTATTGATTTTCTATAAACTAAAAATAGTTAAATAAATAAAGGTTTAAAATTGAAATTTGAAATATAACTTAACTTGGAAAAATGTGAAATGTGTTTAAAAATAAAAGAGAATTTAAATTTAATTTAAGAAATGGTAAAGTTAATTAAATTATAAAGTAAATGAAATGTTATAAAATTGTACATTGATTTTTTATAAGTGAATTATTTAAATTTGATAATTATTTATGAAATTGCACTTTATAAAATCATAAACTAAAGGGTATATAAATGATCATTTTTTAAGTGAGAAATATAATTTTTATATTTTAAAATGGTTTAAAAATTAAATTTAATTGTTTATGAAATTGTATTGAAAATTTGGAATTTAATTTAACAGCATTTCAAAAATGCTATCATTTCTAAAGTAAAAGATATTGCAACATTTTGTAAATGTTGTAATTGATATAAATGAACTAAAAGACTAAATTGAACCAGGGCTATTATAGCACTTTGTAAGTGCTGCAGTTGTAGAAACTAAACTAAAACCTATTACAGCATTTCTGTAAATGCTATCTTTGTTAAAATGAATTGTTTTCAAATGTAACTTACCGTAGCATTTTCTAAATGCTGCGAAAGTTGAAATTTTACTGTTTTAATTAATTGAAGTGAATAAACGAATTCGGAAAATGGTAAAATTTTGAGAATTGAATATTTGATTATTAAATATAATAACTTCATTTTTAAATGATTTAATTGGGATATTTGATTTGAAATATAAACTATTTTGAATGTGATTTGGAATGGTATTTAAATTAAATAAAAATGAACAAGGTTTTGGAATGAAACGATATTTTGATATTTTGAAATGAATTTGAACTGATATTGAGTTTTGGAATGATATTTGATTTAGAAGTATAAATTACCATTTTTAAATTTTAACCACGAGATGTATTTAGTTTATGGTTCAACTGATCCTTAAAGGATGGGCGATCCCAAGCATCCTTTAAGTTATTGTGCATTGCTACAGTTCACTTGAGTTGGTTTATATTATATAAGTATGTATGTCCTGACTCGAGTGTTTTGTGTTTTACTTTAAGCTCGGGTCAGCCTGAGTATTTACAACTTAGCTTTGGATTTCTTTTCTGGAGCTAGGAATCGCTGGAGATTCAACTTGTCTAGTTATCTATTCCCTTTCAATTTCAGTTGTTCTATTTCAGCTCTAATATTTATGAACTTCTATGTATTTGGGATTTCTATTGTATATGTTTCAGACTGATATTATGTATTTATTTTGAGATTTTGTTATCGTAGCTTCATGACTACTATGGTATTTTAATTTCCGCTGCGAGTTATTCTGATATATCTGTGTCTGTGATTTTATAATTGTTTTTCATTTGCTCCAAATTTATATTACAATGCGGTATTTTGAGAAATTCATGTCTGACATGTGTGGATGCGAATGGCTGAAAATATCGGGTTATTACAAGACCGTATATGCTCACGGGCACAGTCAACAGACGGACTTCAAGGAGTGACAATAAATGGCTTACCTTGAATAAAAATCTGGTGTTTACAAAGAATACGAATACCTTCCTCGGGCCTTGAGAACTTGAAGAAGAACATGGAATTGTCCATGTGGACTAGGAAACTGCCCTTAGGCTGTCAAGCTCTGAAGCAATGATCCTTAACCATCACATAAGGCGGGTTAGAGTCCAGAAAGAAACCAACAAGATACTCCGACCAATAATCAATTCCTGCTTGGATTACTTCCGAAGGGAGAACCAAGACCCATCTATATTGACTATTTCAAATGAACGGGGGACAAATGCACCTGCATTACTTGGCAGCATAGAGAATAACGATGACCACTTTACTTCTTTAGATGGTGCACTTGATTCTAGTGGCTCAAAAGAACCACTAGGGTGGACTGCATTTTTCTTTGGCATAGGAGCAGCAAGAAAAAAAGCCGCAACATCAACAGCAGATCGATTACCAAGGCGAGCAACGTCAACAGTGGACTGGAATTTAACTTCAAAAGATATAGTCTATATAGCAGGACATGATTCGTTTCTGTCAACATAGTCTTGCAAAATAACAACAGAAGCTTGTGTCTTTAGATTTACATCAGAGTCCACATTCGACACTTCATTGATTTGCAACCATTGAAACAATATATTTTCATTCATTATTATAAAATAGTTTTATTATTATTTATAAAGTCACCTTGATTTATTCATCTAAACAATAATGATCATTTTTTAATGATAATATGTTCTTCAAATCCTTTATTGTACATCATTTCTTCAAATACCTCAAAACGTCGTATTTTAAATGAAAAAACAGTAATATTCATCAAATCGCTTTTTTAAAATGATATTATTATTTTACATCAAAATAATAATATGCATCAAAACCTCTTTATAATTTTCAAAACTGATTTATTTCGATTTATTCCTAAAGATACAACATTAATTAAATTATCAAAACTCCTTTATATTTCTATTTACCTTAATATAGAACACATTTTTGAAAAAAACATTCCTTTATTATACTTTTTGTTATTATTCAGAATTTTTTCCTTATTTTTTTATTTAATCAGTAATAGTTACCATAAACATCGCAAAATCAATCATTTAGTCATCTACATAAAACAATGCCATTTTATTGAAATTCATATTATTATTATTTAAAATATCATTTTATTTATTAATAATAATAAACTTACAACATCTCGATCTAAAAGTAATTCTTGTTATTAATTATGAATTTCACCAGAAATTGATAAATATTAACCTTATTTAATTCCATACTTTTAGTTTTAGCAAAATTTGTTAAGCCATCGTTACCTATAGAAGCCACTAAAATTGTAAATAACTTTACTTACTATCATTATTATTAAATTCATCTCAATTAATTAATTCCGAGTTTAAATCAACAATTGTTTATATTAAACACCCAAAAATAGTACAACGAACAATAGGTATCCAATTAATGCATAGTACATTCAAAATAACCACAATTATCAGACAATCAGAATACATACCAATAATTATAATTTTTCATCAATAAATATCTTGTAATTAAGAATTCATTAAATTAAATTAAATTAAATTAAATTAATAATACTAACATTCTTTTTCCAATAGTCTCCACTCTTAACAAAACCGGAGCCAAATCGTCTGAAATTCCATTACGAGTCCAGAGGAAGAAACTACATACTAATCTAGGTTCGTATGCGAGAGATATTGAAATTAGAAGTTTCAGGGTTTATTTTGCAATTAAAATAAAACTAGAATTTAACTATAAACCGCTTGCTATAATGTTGCTCCTTTCCTATAACCCAAAAACAATGTAATTGTAACGCCCCACCCCGAGACCCACCTTAGTAAAGAGAATTAACAAGAAATTCCGTCTACTAAAGCGGAGAATAGGGCTGGTTAAGGGTGACCATCTATAACTTTGTCTTAAACATCTACTGAATACGTCGATAAATGCAATATAATTTTTTTTCTTTTCTATCTCAATGGATCGACATACACAGTAAATGCTTAATCCAAAACTATAGGTGGCTAACGGATCTATCAGAACAAAATACAATAACTAAATGTAAAGCACATCACAGAACAGTAATCAACATCATATATATATATATATATATACTGATACATGTTTAGTACAATACAATATGAATACAGATAAAGGTGGTACTCAACCACATCATAAATATCGAATCAAATATAACTACATCAGAGTATGCGAAAGAACAAAAACTACTCAAGAGAAAGAAGAGCTGATATCCAACATCAACTTCAAGCTAAGTCCAATAGATGATACCTGAAACAACTCGGTCTGACCCGAGTGAAAACACACGGGTCAGGCTAGCTAGAACTTATCATTAGTACAGGTGATGATAAGAGATAAGGGAAAAACATTCCATCGTTACCAATGGAATGATATAAGTCATCAAGTTATCTCTAGAGTGATACATCAATGGTTCATCATGATTGCATAGAGGAATACAATATGTATATTATATTGACATGGTTCACCTAATTATATATATATATATATATATATATATATATAACCGAATGAAATGGGTGAGGATATGGACCATAGAGTAAATCTTCATAAGATAATTAAAACTTCAAGAATCCATCATAAATAAAACTCATCTAATAGAAACTTCTTAATTATTATACCTCATATCATCGGTATAAATATAAATATATCTTAAATCTATTATCAACACTCATCATAAAAGCATTACCATAATTTATACCTCATCTCATTGGTATAAATATATATAATGTCTCAAATCCATCTTGATAGAGCCTGGAAAGAATCCAAAACATCATATTCGAAATCACAAATAAAACCATGTATGTCAATAAGCCTTTTTCATACATAAGGCTATACTAAAGCATCATCATCAAAATAGTGAAATCGAAACACCTAAAACCTCATGGAAAGCAGCACGTGCATTTACATCTTGACTAGTACTACCATTATTTGGTACCATTCATCGTGATGACTTGGGGTCACATAACATCATAACATCGTGATCATCTTGATTGACTATAGTCGGAAACATCTTGATAACACCCAGTCACAAAAACCCGAGTAATAACATCGTGATGATTGGAGTCGAGTAATAACTTCATGAACATCGTGATGACTCCAATCGAGTACTCGGTCTGTAGCACTTGTAACATCGTGAATGTGTCTCAACTTCTCGAATAGGAACCCAATAGGCGTCAATGTACTTCCCATACCATACGTTCATACCTATTGGTTTACTAATCGTTAGTCGATGCCACATTAGATGTGATATCCTGGAAATTTGGGCAATATAAATTTAATAATCAGTGATTAAAAATTTAATTTGATTTGATAATTTTAATAACAAATTTGGAATTTGATTTAATAATCATGTTTTAATAAATATTTAAATTGAAAGATTTTATCTTTTTGAATGAATAAATTGTTTCTGTTTATAATATATAATTTTATATATTGTAAACTGATAAATTTTGATTTTTGAATTTAGTAAATAAATTAATTTTCTAACTCTAATTTATATTTGATAAATTGGAAATTTGATTTAAATTTAACATATAACTTTTCAAAGCAATTCAAATAAATAATTATATGGTTTATATTAAAGGAAAATCTTATCTGTTTAGATTTATATTTTTATTAACTTAAATATGAAGTTAAATTTTAATTAACATCAAAGCTTTGTTTTATTTTCTTTTTTAAAAGTATTGCTTGAAATTTTATAAGAAGTTTAAAATACAAATTACATATGTAACTTGATTATTAAAATTTGATTTGATAAATTTATTTAAGTTTGAATTTAATGTTTTAAAAGAATAAACACTTAAATATATGAATAAGCTTATATTTACAATTTGATTGTTTTCATTTCTTTTTAATTTAAAAAGAGGTAAATTCATTTATATACACATAAGAATAATAAATTTAGATTTAAAGGCTTTTGTAAACTATTTAAATTAAAATAAAGGTACTTGAATTACATGTGCAGGTCTCTTAAGACATTTTATTAACATGTGTTAGTCATAGAATATAATCTAAGTGACAAATGTTAAGAATAGAAACAAGTGTCTCATTAAATTTCTTTTTCTTTTATTTTTGATTAAATCAAAAATTTGCTTACATAAACATTGCCCCTCACTCTCATTTTCTTTTTTCTCCTTCAAAACTTAAGTAATCTTCATCTACAAAATTTTCAGATCTGAGATCATCTTCATTTCAAAAACAAAATTTTGTTCAAAGCAAAAATCTACAAGTTCCCCCTCACAAACTAAATCCAAAACCAGAAATCAAAGTATAAACCTGAAATGAAATGAAATCTCCTCAAAACCTGAAAAGAAAATCATGTATAAACCTGTAGCTCTTTCATTCCAATGCCTGAAATTCATAATGAAAATCAAAGTAACCTGAAGCTATCTTCAATTCCCTCAACCTGAAATCATTCTGCAATTCAATTTTGCAATATTCAAAACTGCATGCAACAGCACTTCATCAAGCCTACAGTCCCTTCTTTCTGTTTTTAAAAACTTCAAGCATAACTGTATGCAACCTCATCAAGCTAAATCAATTTACATGCGTCTGAAAAATCAAATTTGCAACATCAAAGTCTTGCATCTGCAACTTCAAGTCTAAATTCAAATACCTGCATCATTTTCTGGAAATTTGAAAATTTTTGACTCTGGAAGCCTGCATTTTTCACCAGGATATAAGCATGCATGTAGATCAGGGAGCATTGCAGTAAAAGCAAGATTGAAGTTTAAAATATAAGAGAAGCAACTCAAAGTTTTCATGTAACGACCCGCCTTTTTGGACAGTTTAAACCGACGATCAAATACACATGCCGATACCAAACCATTAAAAAGGGCAGATGGTTATTGGGGTAAATAAGAAAAGAAAAGAAAAGAAATAAAGGAAATGAAACAACACAGAATCTCGCAGCGGAGCGATAAAATATAATAGTCAAATAAACAGTTCATGAAGTTGTTTACTATACTTTGACAATTATTTATACAACATTTATCAGAGTTATACATATACAACAGAACAATTAAAATAATGCAGCAGATAGCATGATGCAAGAGTAAAAATACTAATAGTATACCAAATCTTCGTCTTCATCCTCCAGAATAGATCTTCGAAAATCTGAAAAAACTCAGGACCGACCCGAGCGTAATGAAAAGACAAAACACTCGAGTCAGGACTAAAATATCCTTCTGGAAGTTAAATCAATCGTAAATAAATATGAGTGTAACGGCGTCAGAGATGTTTACGGGGTTTGACATCTCATATCCAGTGTCAACGTGCGTGCAATAACTCAAGAGATATTACGGGATTTTCCATCTCTTAAGGATCCGTTAAACTATCTACTATGTAGTAATGTACGCTAAGTAGATAATGTCTATCAGTAATATATAAAGTATCAAAATAGCGTTAAGGCGTTACCATAATCCCCCTTAACACATTTTTATAATTCCATAGTCTATACTGCACCGTAAGCCCCACCGTAAACTGGTGGTTATCAGAGGGTACCCCATAGGTATAACACAAAGCATAACGTAGTGGTCGCGAATAGGATAATCAGTATGACAAGGTACATGAGGCGATACCAACTAGGATACTAGTAGTTGCGTGATCCGGACTGATGTTGGGCATAGCCAGCAGCCACCCCAACACCGCGAAACAACACTCCCAAATCAAGGGGTGCACCCAAATCGCATTACAAATGTAATAGAAATGGTATCGAAGAAGTGTGTCCGCTAGAGGTGGCGAACCTCAATGGCCCGGCGCGGCTCCTGTTTTAGTCATGTCAGGGGACATCCAATAATCGTTCTCTTTCTTCAGTCAACGCGTTCACCAAACCATCCACTTCATTCTGGATCAACACTCCACGTATAATAGTTACTAAAGTGGTTTTCGGTATCGACAGAGAGTATGTCCATATCCGATCCCGGTCTCTTTAATAACTACGTATTATTACACCGTTGGCTCTTTTACATTTCAAATCGATTCATAATTGATATCAAAATATCATGTTCGGTTCAAAAATCAAATTCATTTCAAATATCGACATAGCCATTCAAAATTTAAGGTTCCTTTTCAAAAATCATTTTTCGTCTCAATATCTCATTTCGATTTCAAAATCATTACGAATTTCAATTTAGGTTGCAACTTCATTTAACCCAATTCGTATTTAAATTCAAGATTTAAACATAAACATTTCACCTTATTAACCAGCTTGAAATTTTTAGAAAATAGTTTTAAGTAGTTTAAAAGTAGTTTAAATAATTAAAATAGTTAAAAATACTTAAAATCTTTAAAATAGATTTAAAATAGATAAATTAGTTTAAAATAATTTAAATTGGGTTAAGTAGATTAAAAATAGATTAAAATAGTTTAAGTATTCAAAATGGTTTATATAACAGAGAAATTTGGAAAACAAATTAAAACAGCTTCAAAACCAATCCATTTCAATTATAACTTCCCAATTCAAATAAATTTCAATTTTCAATTTACCGATTCAATTTCGATTTAAATTCAAATCAATGTCAACTTTGACTTCGAATTTATTCAATTTTACATTCACCTTCAACTTATTCAATTCCAATGTATATCGATTTTTAGCTTGATTTTTTTCAAAATATCAATTTTTAACACTTAACAAAATTTTCCTTCAATATTCAAATTTAAACCAAATTCCAAATATGATTCAATTCCAAAATCGATTTAAAAATATCATTTTTTATATATCACTTTTACTTAGTAATATTCAAAGCTCGAAGTAATGTTCAATCTTTAAAACAAATAAATTTTCGAAATTCAATTATATCCAAATTTTAAATCTTAAAGTCTCAACTTGAATTATTTAACTAAATTCCTTTAACCAAAATTTATTTCAACATTCCAAACTCAATTTTTCGATAAATTCGATTTCTATAAATTGATTTCTATTTATAACTTTTAAATCAAAACATTTAAACAAATTTCAAATCGACGATTTCAAAATTTATTAATTTAGCCAATTCGGTGTCCGTATATAATTTTCTATCCTATGGCCAAGAAATTATTTATTTCAATTAAATGTCAGGGATGAGTATATATTACTTAAATTAAATCACAATATCATATGTATGCATAACAGGATCTATATAAACAAATAAACATCCAAACATTCAATTATCAACCAATAGCATCCATCAAAATACATCATCCAATAAACAATACAATTCATGGCAGTTTCATAGTTATCAATGTCAGGTAATTTAATCGCAGTTCAATTTTAATTTCAATTTAACTGTCAATTTAATTTTCAACGGTTAATTCAAATGACAATCTATATGACAATTAAAATTCATAACACTTCATAATGTCAAATTTAACTAGCATAAAGATATTTAGTACGGTGTGAGCGTTATAAAACACTCACCTTGATTTCAATGTAGTTCCAGCGCTTTATTTCGAATAAAATTAAACGGACGTTTAATTTTATTCGAAATTTCCACTAGCTCTAAACGACTCCAATCCAATTCCATTGCGTAGTGCTCGACAAAACGAAGCCAACGCAATTCGTTTTGTTGAATTCCGACCTCGCATCAACAAGATATCGTATTTTAAACATTGCACGATTTATAATATAATAATTTTCAACAATTATTTATTACTATCACAACCTCATCATCTGCCGTTGATCCTTGCCCCCTCGATCCCAGGCCCGCGCGCGTATGCTCCTTCCTTCATACGAACGCAAGCTCCAGGAAGAAGAACCCATCACCAATGAACTAGGGTTCCAAATAGCTCCTCTACTGATCCACTTGAAGACGATCAGGTTACACCACTTCGAAGCCACCGCCTTACTCCACCTTCACCCCAAATAGCTCCAAGCTCGGCCTCATCCTCTTCCTCGAATTGCGTGAAAAACGCAGCTGCTTCCATCACGTTTTGCCGTCAATCCGTGGCTCCGTTTCCGATCTCCACCGTTGGATAGCTAGATCTTGATGCCCTCTACAACTTTGTAGTTGAGAGTTTTTGCTAATTCTTCACGGATTTGGAGATAATTGAGGAATAAGTTTCGAAATTTCTGGCCATTGAAAATGAAAGTGGCGGCTGGTCAAAAAGAGTTAGGGTTTGGAGCAAATGGAAGAGGATGGGTCCTTTTATAGAAAATTGCAAAAACACTATTCACCGAAAATTTTCCGAACTCCAAACGAAGCGTGCCGGCAGGCGTTTCTAAGGTTTACCCCACGTTCCGGATACAATGTAATAGGTTTCGGAGGCTAATTCGATCATATGTGCGAGTTACGGCAATAAACGATCAAATTTAAATTAAACTGATTCAACTAATTTCTATGCGTTTTGGCTTGCCCCGGACAAACGGTAAATCCGATTGACACGAAATTTGAAACCTTACTATAATATCACATTACGGATCCGATGAAACTAGTTTCGTCGAAATCCGAGACTGTTTGAAAAATGACTATTTTAACTCGCCAAATTAATATTAAAACAATTTCAACGCGTTTCGAGCTGCCACGGTCAAACGGCAACTCCGATTGCTACGAAAATTGAAATCCGATAATAACTGACTATTACGGATCCAATGAAACTAGTTTCGTCCAATTCTGAGACTGTTCAAAATTTGGCTATTTTCCAGTCGATAATTAAATATTAAAATATTCAATTTTCACAAATTTACTTTTAACTCGATTTTAAAAGTTCTACAACATCATTCAAACTTTAGTATGATAAAATAAAATTTTATAAATCATTTTTAATCATATTAAACCCGTTATTCAATTTATCCAATAAATTCCAATTGTGAAATCTTATTAACTCTATTATAATCCCAATATAACTTACATTCACTTTGGAAACCAATTTGAATCATATTAAATCAAATTTTAATTATTCACTCTATTTTCATATATTAAATTTCAATATCAAATTAATCATATCAAATTCGGAATTTAATTAATCAAACATTTATAATATTAAATTTAGACAAATTTGATTATTCTTAAATCACTATCTTTTGAAATATTCAAACGAACTTATAAAATTTAACAAATTCAAATTATAGAACAACCATTTTCATTAAAATAGTTATTCAAGTCCCGTTATTCAATTAATTCAATAGATTCCAAATATTGAATTTAAACAATTTAATTGTTCAATATTTGACGGCTTTCAATATTGGATTTTTAAATAAAATTTCATTATCAGTCGATTTACTATATTACACCAAAAGAACTCTACATTATTATAAATCAACAGTTAGAGATAATGCACTCAACTAATATATGAACTTTCATTTCAATTTCAATTGGTTCACAAATTCAATTCGACTAACAAAATGAATAGGTAACTTAAATACTTATCGCCGTTAACTTTAGTTACTTATAAATTTATTATTTACAAACCCGTGTCACAATTACCTATACAATACAAATTCATTCAATTACCTTTGACTACACCTTATTTCAATTGATTTGGAATTCATTCAATTCATAAATAATTAACTTAGATAAATTTTGTTGCATTTCATTCTAGTTATTATTATTCCAAACGACTTATAATTTTTTTCTAACACTAAAATCACGAAAACTTATTAAATTAGCTATTTTAATTATCGAAAATTTACGGGTCGTTACACTCTCCCCCACTCAAAACTTTTCGTCCCCGATAAGGAAAAAGAAGGGAAAAGAAACTAAGTAAAGAATTCAACATTTGATATATTTTATTCAAAATTATCCACTTATAAACAATGAAATTCCATTTATAAAGTCATAACTACGCTTCCACTAAGTTACTCCAAACGGCTTCCTAACTTTAAAAGTTAGTAATCAAAACAAGTTATAAAAAAATTTTAAAACTTGAAAAAATTTCTAACACCCAGATTTTACGGAAAATTTCGGCAGAGTCTCCTTTGCGCGGCTCGATCGGAAAAAAAAATGACAGTATATATATCACAAATATACATCTCATCAAGTGATGAGGCATACCGAAGGGAAAAAGCGTAAAAGTACGGTATGTAATCCGAGATATGTACCTTATATATTGTTAACGAGCATATACGGCTAATATAGCGCGAAAGCGAGCTCCAAATGCGAAGCAAGAGCAATCCGCACCTACTAAACACTTAAAAACTAAGTTAGAACCATGCATATAAAGATAGATCGATATGCTTAGCCTACACAACATATATATAACATATTTAGCTTTAAAACTGAGATTCCAATTTCAGGACAGCAAACAAATCTTAGTTTTAGGTCACCTAAATGATAAAATTCAGCAACAGAATCTAAACAAAAGTTGTTGCATTCATTTCAGGCTTTTCGGAATGTCCAAAATCATCGAATTCGGACCATACGTTCAAAAATTATGGCCGTTTTACTTGGAGGATACGCCTCAGCCTGGGCAATGAATTGCGCAGGTCAGCGACGTTCACCCACGTTTTCGACCTTCTAAACGACAACAAAACACAAAACACTTAAAACAAAAGTTTTAGCTAAAGTTCTTATATTTCCAGAAAGTGCAAGATCATCAAAATCCTATAAACCAGTCAAAAGATATGGCGAAAATACTAAGGGTGTATACTACTGATTTTACTTATTTTTACACAGGACAGCGAGTAACATTCAAGTTTTTAACCTAGTAGACAAAGGAATTTTCTCAAGTTATCTAAACAAAAGTTGTGCTATAGTTTCTAAGCTTTTCTAAAAGTCCAAGATCATTGAATTTCCTTTAGCTATTTAAAAGTTATGGTTGTTTTCGTTTCAGCATATATTGGACAAATTTGGATTTTTCCCAAAATTTGCTTTTATTATTTCAAAGTGCAAACCATCAAAACTTTAAATTTTCTAAAGAACAATCATAAACACAAAGTCATTTATTTTCTTATTCATCCATGCAATAGGTTTACATTCAATTTGTTTCCGATTTATTCAAGTTTGTTTAATTCACATTTTAAATTCAAGTCAATTTGCTTCAATTTAAATTGAATTCAATTATATTTAATTTCACTTTGCTTCAAATTTGAATTTAATTATTTTAAAATTTTATTACATTTATTCAATTCCATTAACACTAATGAATTCTACTTAATCAATTATCATCCATCTAACAACCAATGCATATCAAACATTAACATCCATCCAAAATCTACACTAAATCAATTATACATTTCCATGTCAATTTTAATTTCATACACTTCCAAGTTTATTGACATTTAGTTATATTCAAATTTAATTAGTTTCCATTTACCAATTTTATATTTCATTAATTTTAAATTTTATTCATTCACTTATATATATCATTCATTTTACAGCTTAAATTTCTTTTATATTTACAACTATCAATAGATCTTCATATTTTATTATTCACTCTCACACTGGTATATTATTTCTCTACTTATCCTTATTAGAATTTTAAACCTTTTAAGTATTTGGTAAGTTATAGTTATGCAAATAGAATGTAGTTAAACAACATACAACTTCTTTTCATTTAAAGTTGAATTTTCAATTAATTAATTCTTAAGTCATTACTTAAATTACACTATAATTTAATTTCACATTTACATTCACATATAGTATTTCCATTTTATATTAACATAATTGTGAATCACCTTTAAATGTTAATTTAAATTCCAATTATTTACTAAAAATTTTATTTATATTTGCAAACCATTAATTAAATGCATATTTCATTATTCAAACCTATACTTGTATATTATCCAATTAACAATTCATATAACATTTTTGAACGTCTTAAATATTTTGGTAAGTTATATCTATGCTATAGAATGAAATTTAATACTATGCGAGTTTACAGTTTCAATTTTATTTTAAGTTCATAATTTCCTAATTCTAAGGGTTTCTACTTCAATTGATTTTTTCACTTAGCTCTTAGGTTCATTTCTCATTTCACAATTCAGAAGTTCCTTTATGGTTCAAGTCTAAATTCATTTCAATCATTTAAAAAAATCATTAATTATTAAAGGACTTAAGAATTCCAATCCCGGTTTCATTTCAAATCAAGTTTTGAAATAATATATACTTATATAATTTATATATCAAATCATACTATAGAGAATACAAAATAAAATAAAATTTGAATCAAAACAAGGTTTAGACAAGCTATCAAGTGGTCTCCCCCACTCGGACTCTCGAAAATAAACGCCGATGATGCGTGCACTCATCACTGAAATCATTTTCTAGCGTCAAGAGAAGGGAATATAACACTTATCATTAAAAAAATCCTTCGAAAACAATTTCAACTCAATTATACTATCATATAATATTCATATTATATTTTTCAAATTCTTGTAAGTCAATTTCAAACACCGGAATTTAAATTCCCAAATCCAAGTTAAAATTCATTTATATTCATTATCAATTGTGTTTACAAGATTTCATTTTCCTAAATCCATTGTTATTTAATAAATTGTTGTAAATATTGACTGATCATACAATAACGATAATAATCTAATATTATCATCTCCTAACAATCAATTCAATCAAAATGAATAAATATTCAAATAATTCTTTTATATAAAATATATTCCAAAACGATATTGTGTTGGTTTGTCCTATTCGAGTGTTTAGAAATTCCTATCGACGCCTTGGCGTCCCAAGTATCGACCAGAATTCATAAATACTCAACGGAACAAAGTTAACACAATATAAAACCATTTTATATCAAATAACAAGTACGCTCTCTCATATACACTCAACTCATTCATATAGTTTACCTCTATTTCAATGAGCTATTCCCCACTAGAGCCAAGGTTTATCGCTAAACCAAAGCTCTGATACCAACTATAACGACCCGCCTTTTTGGACAGTTTAAACCGACGATCAAATACACATGCCGATTCCAAACCATTAAAAAGGGCAGATGGTTATTGGGGTAAATAAGAAAAGAAAAGAAAAGAAATAAAGGAAATGAAACAACACAGAATCTCGCAGCGGAGCGATAAAATATAATAGTCAAATAAACAGTTCATGAAGTTGTTTACTATACTTTGACAATTATTTATACAACATTTATCAGAGTTATACATATACAACAGAACAATTAAAATAATGCAGCAGATAGCATGATGCAAGGGTAATAATAGTAATAGTATACCAAATCTTCGTCTTCATCCTCCAGAATAGATCTTCGAAAATCTGAAAAAACTCAGGACTGACCCGAGCGTAATGAAAAGACAAAACACTCGAGTCTGGACTAAAATATCCTTCTGGAAGTTAAATCAATCGTAAATAAATATGAGTGTAACGGCATCAGAGATGTTTACGGGGTTTGACATCTCATATCCAGTGTCAACGTGCATGCAATAACTCAAGAGATGTTACGGGATTTTCCATCTCTTAAGGATCCGTTAAACTATCTACTATGTAGTAATGTACGCTAAGTAGATAATGTCTATCAGTAATATAAAGTATCAAAATAGCGTTAAGGCGTTACCATAATCCCCCTTAACACATTTTTATAATGCCATAGTCTATACAGCACCGTAAGCCCCACCGTAAACTGGTGGTTATCAGAGGGTACCCCATAGGTATAACACAAAGCACAACGTAGTGGTCGCGAATAGGATAATCAGTATGACAAGGTACATGAGGCGATACCAACTAGGATACTAGTAGTTGCGTGATCCGGACTGATATTGGGCATAGCCAGCAGCCACCCCAACACCGCGAAACAACACTCCCAAATCAAGGGGTGCACCGAAATCGCATCACAAATGTAATAGAAATGGTATCGAAGAAGTGTGTCCGCTAGAGGTGGCGAACCTCAATGGCCCGGCGCGGCTCCTGTTTTAGTCATGTCAGGGGTCATCCAATAATCGTTCTCTTTCTTCAGTCAACGCGTTCACCAAACCATCCACTTCATTCTGGATCAACACTCCGCGTATAATAGTTATTAAAGTGGTTTTCGGTATCGACAGAGAGTATGTCCATATCCGATCTCGGTCTCTTTAATAACTACGTATTATTACACTGTTGGCTCTTTTACATTTCAAATCGATTCATAATTGATATCAAAATATCATGTTCGCTTCAAAAATCAAATTCATTTCAAATATCGACATAGCCATTCAAAATTTAAGGTTCCTTTTCAAAAATCATTTTTCGTCTCAATATCTCATTTCGATTTCAAAATCATTCCGAATTTCAATTTAGGTTGCAATTTCATTTAACCCAATTCGTATTTAAATTCTAGATTTAAACATAAACATTTCACCTAATTAACCAGCTTGAAATTTTTTAGAAAATAGTTTTAAGTAGTTTAAAAGTAGTTTAAATAATTAAAATAGTTAAAAATACTTAAAATCTTTAAAATAGATTTAAAATAGATAAATTAGTTTAAAATAATTTAAATTGGGTTAAGTAGATTAAAAATAGATTAAAATAGTTTAAGTGTTCAAAATGGTTTATATAACAGAGAAATTTGGAAAACAAATTAAAACAGCTTCAAAACCAATCCATTTCAATTATAACTTCCCAATTCAAATAAATTTCAATTTCCAATTTACCGATTCAATTTCGATTTAAATTCAAATCAATGTCAACTTTGACTTCGAATTTATTCAATTTTACATTCACCTTCAACTTATTCAATTCCAATGTATATCGATTTTTAGCTTGATTTTTTTCAAAATATCAATTTTTAACACTTAACAAAATTTTCCTTCAATATTCAAATTTAAATCCAAATTCCAAATATGATTCAATTCCAAACTCGATTTCAAAATATCATTTTTTTAAATCACTTTTACTTAGTAATATTCAAAGCTCGAAGTAATGTTCAATCTTTAAAACAAATAAATTTTCGAAATTTAATTATATCCAAATTTTAAATCTCAAAGTCTCAACTTAAATTATTTAACTAAATTCCTTTAACCAAAATTTATTTCAACATTCCAAACTCAATTTTTCGATAAATTCGATTTCTATAAATTGATTTCTATTTATAACTTTTCAATCAAAACATTTAAACAAATTTCAAATCGACGATTTCAAAATTTATTAATTTAGCCAATTCGGTGTCCGTATATAATTTTCTATCCTATGGCCAAGTAATTATTTATTTCAATTAAATGTAAGGGATGAGTATATATTACTTAAATTAAATCACAGTATCATATGTATGCATAACAGGATCTATATAAACAAATAAACATCCAAACATTCAATTATCAACCAATAGCATCCATCAAAATACATCATCCAATAAACAATACAATTCATGGCAGTTTCATAGTTATCAATGTCAGGTAATTTAATCGCAATTCAATTTCAATTTCAATTTAACTGTCAATTTAATTTTCAACGGTAAATCCAAATGACAATCTATATGACAATTAAAATTCATAACACTTCATAATGTCAAATTTAACTAGCATAAAGATATTTAGTACGGTGTGAGCGTTATAAAACACTCACCTTGATTTCAATGTAGTTCCAGCGCTTTATTTCGAATAAAATTAAACGGGCGTTTAATTTTATCCGAAATCTCCAATAGCTCTAAACGACTCCAATCGAATTCCATTGCGCAATGCTCGACAAAACGAAGCCAACGCAATTCGTTTCGTTGAATTCCGACCTCGCATCAACAAGATATCGTATTTTAAACATTGCACGATTTATAATATAATAATTTTCAACAATTATTTATTACTATCACAACCTCATCATCTGCCGTTGATCCTTGCCCCCTCGATCCCAGGCCCCCGCGCGCGCGTATGCTCCTTCCTTCATACGAACGCAAGCTCCAGGAAGAAGAACCCATCACCAATGAACTAGGGTTCCAAATAGCTCCTCCACTGATCCACTTGAAGACGATCAGGTTACACCACTTCGAAGCCACCGCCTTACTCCACCTTCACCCCAAATAGCTCCAAGCTCGGCCTCATCCTCTTCCTCGAATTGCGTGAAAAACGCAGCTGCTTCCATCGCGTTTTGCCGTCAATCCGTGGCTCCGTTTCCGATCTCCACCGTTGGATAGCTAGATCTTGATGCCCTCTACAACTTTGTAGTTGAGAGTTTTTGCTAATTCTTCACGGATTTGGAGATAATTGAGGAATAAGTTTCGAAATTTCTGGCCATTGAAAATGAAAGTGGCGGCTGGTCAAAAAGAGTTAGGGTTTGGAGCAAATGGAAGAGGATGGGTCCTTTTATAGAAAATTGCAAAAACACTATTCACCGAAAAATTTTCAAACTCCAAACGAAGCGTGCCGGCAGGCGTTTCTAAGGTTTACCCCACGTTCTGGATACAATGGAATAGGTTTCGGAGGCTAATTCGATCATATATGCGAGTTACGGCAATAAACGATCAAATTTAAATTAAACTGATTCAACTAATTTCTATGCGTTTTGGCTTGCCCCGGACAAACGGTAAATCCGATTGACACGAAATTTGAAACCTTACTATAATATCACATTACGGATCCGATGAAACTATTTTCGTCGAAATCCGAGACTGTTTGAAAAATGACTATTTTAACTCGCCAAATTAATATTAAAACAATTTCAACGCGTTTCGAGCTGCCACGGTCAAACGGCAACTCCGATTGCTATGAAAATTGAAATCCGATAATAACTAACTATTACGGATCCAATGGAACTAGTTTCGTCCAATTCTGAGACTGTTCAAAATTTGGCTATTTTCCAGTCGATAATTAAATATTAAAATACTCAATTTTCACAAATTTACTTTTAACTCGATTTTAAAAGTTCTACAACATCATTCAAACTTTAATATGATAAAATAAAATTTTACAAATTATTTTTAATCATATTAAACCCGTTATTCAATTTATCCAATAAATTCCAATTGTAAAATCTTATTAACTCTATTATAATCCCAATATAACTTACATTCACTTTGGAAACCAATTTGAATCATATTAAATCAAATTTTAATTATTCACTCTATTTTCATATATTAAATTTCAATATCAAATTAATCATATCAAATTCGGAATTTAATTAATCAAACATTTATAATATTAAATTTAAACAAATTTGATTATTCTTAAATCACTATCTTTTGAAATATTCAAACGAACTTATAAAATTTAACAAATTCAAATTATAGAACAACCATTTTCATTAAAATAGTTATTCAATTCCCGTTATTCAACTAATTCAATAGATTCCAAATATTGAATTTAAACAATTTAATTGTTCAATATTTGACGGCTTTCAATATTGGATTTTTAAATAAAATTTCATTATCAATCGATTTACTATATTACATCAAAGGAACTCTACATTATTATAAATCAACAGTTAGAGATAATGCACTCAACTAATATATGAACTTTCATTTCAATTTCAATTGGTTCACAAATTCAATTCGACTAACAAAATGAATAGGTAACATAAATACTTATCGCCGTTAACTTTTAATTACTTATAAGTTTATTATTTACAAACCCATGTCACAATTACCTATACAATACAAATTCATTCAATTACCTTTGACTACACCTTATTTCAATTGATTTGGGATTTCATTCAATTCATAAATAATTAATTAGATAAATTTTGTTGCATTTCATTCTAGTTATTATTATTCGAAACGACTTATAATTTTTTTCTAACACTAAAATCATGAAAACTTATTAAATTAGCTAGTTTAATTATCGAAAATTTACAGGTCGTTACATTTCAAATCAAAACACAATCCAGTTTCAAAGCTTTTCAATAAACAGGGCTATGCTCAGGAAAAATAAGGTGAGTAACATTTTTTAATTAAAATAATTTAAGTAATTATAGTTGCTTGATTTATTCCTGTGATAATCATGTTTGGATTGGATGAAATTGATGACATTCTCTGTTATATGTTGAATGCATGTTGTACTGTAAACTTGTCTTGCCTGTTCTAGTTTGCAGATTGTAGTTATGTCAAAATCATGACTTCATGATAAAAGTAATGTTATAGTTAAGGTTTTAAGCATAGTATGATATTTAATAAGTTAGAGTTTAATCTTAAAAAAAAATGAAATGAGGATAAAACTGTGATGACTTTGGAAAACAAAAGGTAACAGAGAAGAATTTATGCAAACCATATTTGAATGTTCCAGATTTATCTATTTAAGTTTATAAATAAATTACTTGATTAGTAACTTGATTTTTAAAACTATAATCTGAATTTTTAGTTTGCATTCAACTGAGTATTTCTGGCTTAACCAGAAATCATATTTTAGGGTGGCTCTGTCGATTTAGGGAGTTTGGGTGGCCAGTATCTTTTCTGGTGATGGAGTGTTGAGCGTAGTTGGAGGGAAAAATGGTTGATGTTGGATTAAAGCAGTAAGGCAGTAGTAATTAGGGATTGGAATTCTAAACCCTATTTTTTATTACTAGAAGAGAATTGATCAATGCGACGTCTAGAGGTGACCGAGTTGTCCCAAATTCGTGGAGAAGGTAGATGGGGTATGGAAAAGGTGGTGGCCGGAGGCGAAGTTTCTCAGGCGATCGAAGTTTGGGTTTTGAGGCATTTCCAGGTCGCGACATTGTTACAGTCTTTGAAGCTCGAGGCATATTTTGATTTTGGGGTTCTGTAGTTTCATTGATGGTTGGGAATTTGTTGGAAGGTGGTCGCTGACTTGAGTGGGTGGTCACGAGAGGCCAACGGTCACGGCAACGTGGGTGCAGGTGCACAGGAATCATAGCGTATCAGATATATTGGGGAAGAAGGAATACTCGAGTATGGTTTCGGGTATTATTGTGATTTGCTCGAAGCATTGTAATGTTGGACTCGATGAATATTGTTGTGGGCTCGGGTAATATGGTTGTTGCAGGTTTTGGAGTTAAACCTAACAGTTCTGTAGATTTTTGAATAAGTGCAAATGAATATTACTCGAGTTTACTCGAGTTTGTTTTGAATTTTGATCGGGTTAGGATAGGATGAGGGTCGAGTGAATTTTGTGATCACTCGAGTTGGATTCGTTTCAGGGTAGAAAACTGTCTTGTTTTCAAATTTAAACGGAAAGTTAAGTTATTTATCAAAGATTTAAATTAAGTTTTAAATCTAATTTAAATTATGGATTCAAGTTGAATTGAATCTTAAGTTGGAAATAATCAAGTATTTAAATTCAAATTTGTTTATTATTTAAAAATGTTTGTTTTTAAATAAATTTGAATTTAAATTTGGAAATTGAAATATAAAGTAATGTTTAAACAAAGTTTAAATTTGATTCAAATCTAAATTTGAATCTTTGTTTTCAAATAGATTTTAGTTTTATAAATTTAAGTATTTAAACAAATTTGAATGATAATGTAAAATCTAAATGGTTTTAATTTTAAAAGAAATTTGTTTTAACTTTTGTAAAATTTCTTTTACAAGAAAAATATTTAAATTGATTTTAAAACTTGTTAAAGTTAAATAATAATTTAACGTTTTGTATTTCATTTAATTATTAAGGTAATTAAATGATAATTAATTTATTTAATAAATTAATGGAATTAATAATTACCCAAAGTAATTAAGGGTTTAAGGTTAATTATTTTTAGAATAATTAACTTGTAATTAAGAATAATTAATTAAATAAGGCTTGATTTTAATTAATGAATAGTAATTAATTAATCAAGTAATAATGGATTAATTAAGTTTTAATTAACACTTAATTATTTAATTAATTAGGGATTAATTAATGGGTTATTAATGATTAATTAAATTGTAATTAATAATGATTTTAAAATAAGTTAATAGAAAATAATTAATGAATTGTTAATAGTTAATGAAGGTCATTAACTAAGGATTATTTAATAATTAATTAACGTAATTAATTTTAATTATTAATTAGATTAATTAATTTAAAGATAATCAATTGTGAGTTGTTAAGTATAATTACTTAGTAATTAAGGAATTAATTTCTTATTGTAATTAATTTGATTAGTTTAAGTTAATTAATTCAGTTTAATTAATTTAAAATAATCATTTGATGATTTGTGAAGTATAATTACTTAATGTAATTAAATGTAGAGTAATTACTTAGAGAAGTAATAAATGGATAATTACTATATGTAATTAATTAAAGGTGATTTGATATTTGAAGTAATTTAAGTATAATTACTTTGTAAATTAATCAAAGGATTAATTAGAGATGATTAATTAATGAAGTAATTAATTTATTTGGTAAAGTAATTAAGGGTAGATAATTACTGAATGGAGTTAATCAAGGGTGATTAACAGTTATAATTTAAATGAAGATTTATTACTTAGAGTAATTAATTTAATTTGAAAATGTAATTAGAAGATCATTAATTATTAAATTAATGATGTAATTAAGATTGATTAATTAAGATTAATTAATCAATAATAAGTGATTAAAGGTAATTAATTAATGTAATTAATTAAGGATTAATGTAATTAATTTTAGGTAATTAATTAATGAAGTAATTAAAGGTTAATTACTGTATTTGGTTAAGTACAATTAATTTGAAGAAATTAATTAGTGAATAATTACTTGAATATAATTAAGGGTTAATTAATCAGGGATGATTAATTAAAATAAATAATTGATTGATGGTTAATTAATTGATTGATAAATTATCAATAGTGATATGAGCAAGTTGATATTGGTGAAGTAATTAATTTAATTTACTTTAAATTAATTTAAATGATGTAATTAATTTAATTCATTTTAAATTAATTATATTGGTATGGTTAATCATTGCTTATATGGTTGGATAGTATTGTTTGCTTTGATTGGTTTGAATCTCAGACATGAGATAAATTATGTTGAGTGATTTGGATGCATTGGTTGCATTGTGATGTTGATATGGATTATCCTTTGGATAGTGATAATATGGTTTATCTGATATGATGATAATGTTGATTATCTGTTGAGGATCTATGATTTATCTATTTGTATGGATATAGATAATTGAATTGTTTTAAACCTTTAAAACAACTTGGCCTTAAAAGACACGCTTTGGATTTCGATGAGACCGGGATCGGGTTTCCATATTTGGATATCCGAAAACCACATCGTTTTCAAATAACGTTAGGTCGTGAATCTAAGAGGAGCAAGTGAAGACTCGAGGTGTAAGGGCTATACGTCAGTATAACTCTGTGGGTGATTCCGTAATGAGTTTGACGGAATAGTACTTATAGATTTGAGATATAGGTTTAGAGTGCAAGGGTTATCGTCGTTAACTCTGTGGGTGATTCCGTAATGAGTGTAATGAGATAATGCCTTCAGTTTCATTCGAACCCGGAATGAACTTGTATGGATTGAATGCTTTTAGAACATCGTCAGGTGGACGATGAGCATTCTAAGAGAAATGTCCTCTAAAGGTAATCGTAGCCTCAAGCCTCATCAACCGGGAATGGCTAAAACAGGGGAGGTGCAGCAAGGCTTCGTGGGTCGCACCCACTGGAGAGCAAGATTGATCCCTGTCTAGAGGTCCCTTTTTATTTTGGCTGTGTGGGCAGTTGGATGTACACCAACTGCGGGGTTGTATTGTTCGGAACTGTTCAGTAAGGAATGGTTTTGGTCTTGTGTTGCAGGGGAGTTAGGGTGGCTCCTCGGTACGTTGATCTAGGCCACGTACTGTGACGGGAGGTACCCCAGTAGCCCTGCCATTGTATGGAATCCAAAATCCAATAAGTGCCAACGGTTTTGATTGTATTACCCACTTTTGTGGCTAGTAGCTGGAATTTAATCATGTAACAATTTTGGCTATTTCTTATTTACTTGAAAACCCTAGACCCTATTATAATATCACTGGATTTCCTATCAAATGTTTTGGTTAGCGTAAGGTAAAAACTTTTCCATGTTTATGTGTGGGAAGTCTTACGTGATACCTTTCTTTTCAAAAGGTTTTTGAAAGTTAAGCAACTTTAACCTGTTACTCACACCAGACCCATGTCTGACCCGGAGTTTATTTTTGTTTTCATAAACTCTTGGGTACTCAAATTTTTACGAGTAGCCAAGGGATTCAGGTTAGCTTTTGATGAATTGTGGAGGAGCAATGGAGCAGGAGGCTTCTGCGTTAGATATATAGTATTCCGCTGTGTGATCTGTGATTGTCTCTGAGATGTATTATGTTGTAAATACTAGACAGGTGTTTATAACTGTCTAGTATGTGTTGCATATTTGTGTACTCTGATAGTGGTTGTAAACTATGTAATATTTATGTTATTAATATAATTTATTCGTTCCGCTGTTGAAATTCTAGTGTTGTTTTTCTTCTTTCTCTTCTTTCTTTTCTTCTTCTATCCCTTTCTTTCTTAATTGATGATGCGACTTCCTGGAGTTTGGAAGTTGGGTCGTCACAGGTGGTATCAGAGCGTTAGGTTGAGTGAATACTTAGGCTCTGGAGTGGTGTCTATCTTGAGAGAGCGTATTTGTATTTTATTATATATATTTTATAATTACTTCTACCTATTTTTTAGGTTACCTGTTCGGGTTTTCCAATATAAGCTATAAAGGTAGACAAGGTAGTGGGTGTGTAACACAACTACTACTTTTGTTGGAGTTTGAATGTTGAGGTTGGAAGTGTATTTGTCGAGACTGTAGATCGAATACCGTCTCGAGTGAGTTGTGTAGAGTATACGGATTTCATAGATCTCTGAAGGTAACCTGTTAAGGTTCAGAGTCTATCTTTGAATTGGATGAGTAGAGTTTGGATCTATCGGCTAGGTAGAAGAGATAATGATGGTATCTTGATATCTTAGGGAGTAGTAGCTGCGTGATGAGACGCAGTGACTATGGATGTTCTCGAAGATGTTTTCTTTGGAACAAGTTAAGGAGGTGAGCCTGCTTCGATGTTGTGGCTGGATTCAGCAGGATGTTTCTGTCCGGTTTGAAGCCTGAGTTTCTCGAAGAGTTTTGGATTAGAAAGTCTTTAGCGGCGGTGTCAGCAGTGCAGTTCGGAGTGTTCTATGCTGACAAGGAGGTCTTCTGGTTAGCAGTTTTTCTGAAGATAGAGTTCAGAAGCAGTAGAATGGATTCCATTTCTTCAATGGATTGGCTAGTTAAGCGTATGCTGTTCTGTTTGGTGAAGAGAGAACCGTTTTCTTTGGATATTAGGCTGGGTTGATCGCAAAAGTGACTTGCGATGGTTTGAGTGTTCCCTTGAGCTATGAGAAGTTTGTCCGTACCTGGAGGCTGAGTTTTCTTATCGACTGGATTCTAGGAGTGATACCGGAGGTTTAGTGAAGCAGCTTTGAATCAAATGGGGCATCTAAGTTTTCTTTATGGATCTGCTGGACCGTATTTCTGTGATGTGTTATCCAGTTTGTGCTCGAGTTTTTCTTCCGCTTCAAATCAGAGTTGTGCAGCGGAAGCAGTTTGGAAGTGCTTTTGTTTTATCTTTTCCGGGTAGGAGAAGTAGGTTAGTCTTCTGATATTTGTGGAGTAGAGTTGGTATTCTTGGTTTGGGATTGATCTGGAGGAGATCGTTTTGTTGGATTGTTTTTGGTTCTGTGAGTTTCTAGAGACAAAAGCAAAGGTTGAGCTGATCAAGAGAGTTAAAGGCAGCCCAGAATTGTCAGAAGTGTTTGGTGGATAAGAGACGAAGGAATTTGGATTCCTGAGTCGGAGATTTGATTTTAAGGAAGTTTTCTCTGATCTAAGGAGCTATAAGATTGAGTAAGACTGGGTAAGTCAGCTTTGAGGTATTTGGATCTTTTTCTGTGTTTTGTGAGGATTGGTGTTTGATTTTCTAAGTTGAATTGTCAGTTTGGATAACTGGAATTTGATGTGTTTTACGTATCTCTGAGGGAATACGTGTATGGTTTATCTCTGGTTGTGAAACCAGCAGTTCAGAAGGATGTGGTGGGTGATTCAGACTCGTATGTAGTCTGATATCCTGTTTAGTTTTGTAGATATAGTTGGATAGGAGCTCTATAGCTTAATAGTATTGATTGTTTAGATTTTATAGAGCGAGTATCCCAATATTTATACCGGGGAAACTCGTGAAAATTGTATCCAGGTTTTTCTGGATAATTAGGTTTGTTTTGTTTGAATTGGTTCCTATGGCTGTTAGCATATGTTTGATAATATATGCTTGTGTTTTAAAGTAAAATCTTAAGATAGATTATTAAATTACCTTTGCTTTTAAATTTCGGGGACGAAATTCTTTTAAGGGGGGAGGAATGTGATATCCTGGAAATTTGGGCAATATAAATTTAATAATCAGTGATTAAAATTTAATTTGATTTGATAATTTTAATAACAAATTTGGAATTTGATTTAATAATCATGTTTTAATAAATATTTAAATTGAAAAACTTTATCTTTTTGAATGAATAAATTATTTCTGTTTATAATATATAATTTTATATATTGTAAATTGATAAATTTTGATTTTTGAATTTAGTAAATAAATTAATTTTCTAACTCTAATTTATATTTGATAAATTGGAAATTTGATTTAAATTTAACATATAACTTTTCAAAGCAATTCAAATAAATAATTATATGGTTTATATTAAAGGAAAATCTTATCTGTTTAGATTTATATTTTTATTAACTTAAATATGAAGTTAAATTTGTTTAACATCAAAGCTTTGTTTTATTTGCTTTTTTAAAAGTATTGCTTGAAATTTTATAAGAAGTTTAAAATGCAAATTACATATGTAACTTGATTATTAAAATTTGATTTGATAAATTAATTTAAGTTTGAATTTAATGTTTTAAAAGAATAAACACTTAAATATATGAATAAGCTTATATTTACAATTTGATTGTTTTCATTTCTTTTTAATTTAAAAAGAGGTAAATTCATTTATATACACATAAGAATAATAAATTTAGATTTAAAGGCTTTTGTAAACTATTTAAATTAAAATAAAGGTACTTGAATTACATGTGTAGGTCTCTTAAGACATTTTATTAACATGTGTTAGTCATAGAATATAATCTAAGTGACAAATGTTAAGAATAGAAACAAGTGTCTCATTAAATTTCTTTTTCTTTTATTTTTGATTAAATCAAAAATTTGCTTAGATAAACATTGCCCCTCAGTCTCATTTTCTTTTTTCTCCTTCAAAACTTAAGTAATCTTCATCTACAAAATTTTCAGATCTGAGATTATCTTCATTTCAAAAACAAAATTTTGTTCAAAGCAAAAATCTACAAGTTCCCCCTCACAAACTAAATCCAAAACCAGAAATCAAAGTATAAACCTGAAATGAAATGAAATCTCCTCAAAACCTGAAAAGAAAATCATGTATAAACCTGTAGCTCTTCCATTCCAATGCTTGAAATTCATAATGAAAATCAAAGTAACCTGAAGCTATCTTCAATTCCCTCAACCTGAAATCATTCTGCAATTCAATTTTGCAATATTCAAAACTGCATGCAACAACACTTCATCAAGCCTACAGTCCCTTCTTTCTGTTTTTAAAAACTTCAAGCATAACTGCATGCAACCTCATCAAGCTAAATCAATTTACATGCATCTGAAAAATCAAATTTGCAACATCAAAGTCTTGCATCTGCAACTTCAAGTCTAAATTCAAATACCTGCATCATTTTATGGAAATTTGAAAATTTTTGATTGTGGAAGCCTGCATTTTTCACCTGGATATAAGCATGCATGCAGATCAGGGAACATTGCAGTAAAAGCATTATTGAAGTTTAAAATATAAGAGAAGCAACTAAAAGTTTTCAAATCAAAACACAATCCAGTTTCAAAGCTTTTCAATAAACAGGGCTCTGCTCAGGAAAATTAAGGTGAGTAACATTTTTTAACTAAAATAATTTAAGTAATTATAGTTGCTTGATTTATTCCTGTGATAATCATGTTTGGATTGGATGAAATTGATGACATTCTCTGTTATATGTTGAATGCATGTTGTACTGTAAACTTGTCTTGCCTATTCTAGTTTGCAGATTGTAGTTATGTCAAAATCATGACTTCATGATAAAAGCAATGTTATAGTTAAGGTTTTAAGCATAGGATGATATTTAATAAGTTAGAGTTTAATCTTAAAAAAATGAAATGAGGATAAAACTGTGATGACTTTGGATAAACAAAAGGTAACAGAGCAGAATTTATGCAAACCATATTTGAATGTTCCAGATTTATCTATTTAAGTTTATAAATAAATTACTTGATTAGTAACTTGATTTTTAAAACTATAATCTGAATTTTTAGTTTGCATTCAACTGAGTATTTCTGGCTTAACCATAAATCATATTTTGGGGTGGCTCTATCGATTTAGGGAGTTTGGGTGGCCGGTATCTTTCTGGTGATGGAGTGTTGAGCGTAGTTGCAGGGAAAAATGGTTGATGGTGGATTAAAGCAGTAAGGCAGTAGTAATTAGGGATTGGAATTCTAAACCCTAGTTTTTGTTACTAGAAGAGAATTGATCAATGCGACGTCTAGAGGTGACCGAGTTGTCCCAAATTCGGGGAGAAGGTAGATGGGGTATGGAAAAGGTGGTGGCCGGAGGCGAAGTTTCTCAGGCGATCGGAGTTTGGGTTTTAAGGCATTTCTAGGTCGCGACATTGTTACAGTCTTTGATGCTCGAGGCATATTTTGATTTTGGGGTTCTGTAGTTTCATTGATGGTTGGGAATTTGTTGGAAGGTGGTCGCTGACTTGAGTGGGTGGTCGCGAGAGGCCAACGGTGACGGCAATGTGGGTGCAGGTGCACAGGAATCATAGCGTATCAGATATGTTGGGGAAGAAGGAATACTCGAGTATGGTTTCGGGTATATCGTGATTTGCTCGAAGCATTGTAATGTTGGACTCGATGAATATTGTTGTGGGCTCGGGTAATATGGTTGTTGCAGGTTTTGGAGTTAAACCTAACAGTTCTGTAGATTTTTGAATAAGTGCAAATGAATATTACTCCAGTTTACTCGAGTTTGTTTTGAATTTTTCTCGGGTTAGGATAGGATGAGGGTCGAGTGAATTTTGTGATCGCTCGAGTTGGATTCGTTTCAGGGTAGAAAACTGTCTTGTTTTCAAATTTAAACGGAAAGTTAAGTTATTTATCAAAGATTTAAATTAAGTTTTAAATCTAATTTAAATTATGGATTCAAGTTGCATTGAATCTTAAGTTAGAAATAATCAAGTATTTAAATTCAAATTTGTTTATTATTTAAAAATGTTTGTTTTTAAATAAATTTGAATTTAAATTTGGAAATTGAAATATAAAGTAATGTTTAAACAAAGTTTAAATTTGATTCAAATCTAAATTTGAATCTTTGTTTTCAAATAGATTTTAGTTTTATAAATTTAAGTATTTAAACAAATTTGAATGATAATGTAAAATCTAAATGGTTTTAATTTTAAAAGAAATTTGTTTTAACTTTTGTAAAATTTCTTTTACAAGAAAAATATTTAAATTGATTTTAAAACTTGTTAAAGTTAAATAATAATTTAATGTTTTGTATTTCATTTAATTATTAAGGTAATTAAATGAATAATTAATTTATTTAATAAATTAATGGAATGAATAATTACTCAAAGTAATTAAGGGTTTAAGGTTAATTATTTTTAGAATAATTAACTTGTAATTAAGAATAATTAATTAAATAAGGTTTGATTTTAATTAATGAATAGTAATTAATTAATCAAGTAATAATGGATTAATTAAGTTTTAATTAACACTTAATTATTTAATTAATTAGGGATTAATTAATGGGTTATTAATGATTAATTAAATTGTAATTAATAATGATTTTAAAATAAGTTAATAGAAAATAATTAATGAATTGTTAATAGTTAATGAAGGTCATTAACTAAGGATTATTTAATAATTAATTAATGTGATTAATTTTAATTATTAATTAGATTAATTAATTTAAAGATAATCAATTGTGATTTGTTAAGTATAATTACTTATGGAAGTAATTAAGGAATTAATTTCTTATTGTAATTAATTTGATTAGTTTAAGTTAATTAATTCAGTTTAATTAATTTAAAATAATCATTTGATGATTTGTGAAGTATAATTACTTAATGTAATTAAATGTAGACTAATTACTTAGAGAAGTAATAAATGGATAATTACTATATGCAATTAATTAAGGTGATTTGATATTTGAAGTAATTTAAGTATAATTACTTTGTAAATTAATCAAAGGATTAATTAGAGATGATTAATTAATGAAGTAATTAATTTATTTGGTGAAGTAATTAAGGGTAGATAATTACTGAATGGAGTTAATCAAGGGTGATTAACAGTTATAATTTAAATGAAGATTTATTACTTAGAGTAATTAATTTAATTTGAAAATGTAATTAGAAGATCATTAATTATTAAATTAATGATGTAATTAAGATTGATTAATTAAGATTAATTAATCAATAATAAGTGATTAAAGGTAATTAATTAATGTAATTAATTAAGGATTAATGTAATTAATTTTAGGTAATTAATTAATGAAGTAATTAAAGGTTAATTACTGTATTTGGTTAAGTACAATTAATTTGAAGAAATTAATTAGTGAATAATTACTTGAATATAATTAAGGGTTAATTAATCAGGGATGATTAATTAAAATAAATAATTGATTGATGGTTAATTAATTGATTGATAAATTATCAATAGTGATATGAGCAAGTTGATATTGGTGAAGTAATTAATTTAATTTACTTTAAATTAATTTGAACGATGTAATTAATTTAATTCATTTTAAATTAATTATATTGGTATGGTTAATCATTGCTTATATGATTGGATAGTATTGTTTGCTTTGATTGGTTTGAATCTCAGACATGAGATAAATTATGTTGAGTGATTTGGATGCATTGGTTGCATTGTGATGTTGATATGGATTATCCTTTGGATAGTGATAATATGGTTTATCTGATATGATGATAATGTTGATTATTTGTTGAGGATCTATGATTTATCTATTTGTATGGATATAGATAATTGAATTGTTTTAAACCTTTAAAACAACTTGGCCTTAAAAGACACGCTTTGGATTGCGATGAGACCGGGATCGGGTTTCCATATTTGGATATCCGAAAACCACATCATTTCCAAATAACGTTAGGTCGTGAATCTAAGAGGAGCAAGTGAAGACTTGAGGTGTAAGGGCTATACGTCAGTATAACTCTGTGGGTGATTCCGTAATGAGTTTGACGGAATAGTACTTATAGATTCGAGATATAGGTTTACAGTGCAAGGGTTATCGTCATTAACTCTGTGGGTGATTTCGTAATGAGTGTAACGAGATAATGCCTTCGGTTTCCTTCGAACCCGGAACGAACTTGTATGGATTGAATGCTTTTAGAACATCGTCAGGTGGACGATGAACATTCTAAGAGAAATGTCCTCTAAAGGTAATCGTAGCCTCAAGCCTCATCAACCGGGAATGGCTAAAACAGGGGAGGTGCAGCAAGGTTTCGTGGGTCGCACCCACTGGAGAGCAAGATTGATCCCTGTCTAGAGGTCCCTTTTTATTTCGGCTGTGTGGGCAGTTGGATGTACACCAACTGCGGGGTTGTCTTGTTCGGAACTGTTCAGTAAGGAATGGTTCCGGTCTTGTGTTGCAGGGGAGTTAGGGTGGCTCCTCGGTACGTTGATCTAGGCCACGTACTGTGACGGGTGATACCCCGTTAGCCCTGCCATTGTATGGAATCCAAAATCCAATAAGTGCCAACGGTTTTGATTGTATTACCCACTTTTGTGGCTAGTAGCTGGAATTTAATCATGTAACAATTTCGGCTATTTCTTATTTACTTGAAAATCCTAGACCCTATTATAATATCACTGGATTTCCTATCAAATGTTTTGGTTAGCGTAAGGTAAAAACTTTTCCATGTTTATGTGTGGGAAGTCTTACGTGATACCTTTCTTTTCAAAAGGTTTTTGAAAGTTAAGCAACTTTAACCTGTTACTCACACCAGACCCATGTCTGACCCGGAGTTTATTTTTGTTTTCATAAACTCTTGGGTACTCAAATTTTTACGAGTAGCCAAGGGATTCAGGTTAGCTTTTGACGAATTGTGGAGGAGCAATGGAGCAGAAGGCTTCTGCGTTAGATATATAGTATTCCGCTGTGTGATCTGTGATTGTCTCTGAGATGTATTATGTTGTAAATACTAGATAGGTGTTTATAACTGTCTAGTATGTGTTGTATATCTGTGTACTCTGATAGTGGTTGTAAACTATGTAATATTTTATGTTATTAATATAATTTATTCGTTCCGCTGTTGAGATTCTAGTGTTGTTTTTCTTCTTTCTCTTCTTTCTTTTCTTCTTCTATCCCTTTCTTTCTTAATTGATGATGCGACTTCCTGGAGTTTGGAAGTTGGGTCGTCACATTAGAAAACCATCATAAAACATCATCAAATAAACACTGCCTCATCTCATCGGCGAGTGTAAGATACCTAACTCGTCTTATCTCTTACTTGGACGAGTTTTAAGTGACATCGAGACTTGTCTCATTTCATTGACAAGTAAAAATTCATCATAAATATCGAAATCATCATCAATCCATCATAACAACTTGCCTCATCTCCTAGGCAAGTAAAAGAACTCGTGATGGTTATTTCTAACCATAGTTCCAAATTAAAACTTAACATCAATATTGCCTCATTTCATCGGCAAGTTAATATAATATCATACTCATCTCTTCTCATCGACGAGTAATGGTTCCATCGTGACTTGTCTCATTTCATCGACAAGTAAAAGTCATCAATACCATCTTAAATTCTCAAATCATCATAAACATCTTAACTTCATGAATACTTCATAAATAGACTTACCTCGTCTCATCGGTAAGTAAAACAACATCATGACGGTTATTTCTAATCATAATTCTCCAAACGGAAAATTCTCGTCTTGGTCGCCTCATCTCAT
This sequence comes from Allium cepa, assembly GCA_030765085.1. Taxonomy (NCBI): domain Eukaryota; kingdom Viridiplantae; phylum Streptophyta; class Magnoliopsida; order Asparagales; family Amaryllidaceae; genus Allium; species Allium cepa. The sequence continues at coordinate 163,485,534 of CM060939.1, forward strand.
CAGCGATTGTAAAATCATCTATATTGGTTCGTCATCAAATGTACTCAAAAAGAGTAATTCTCCAACCAATAATGTTCGTTAAAATTTGGCAACTTCTAAATCATCTCAAAATAATAATTCAAATTAGTTTCCGTCGTAGAAGTCCGATATTAAGCGATAAAGCAAGAACACATGTCTCATACCATATATCCTTACTAAATCATTTAATTCTCATTCTTATACATCCGAAAGGGAAAAATAATAGTTTATGAACTTTGCGCAATAATTTACTAAGGTAGCTAGGTTTTAAAATAAATTTTTCGAAACCCAAAGAAATCATTTTATTAAAATTCTACTTTTTTATATAAAATAAATATAGTATATCTACTTTTATTATTTAGAAATACTCTTAAAAATATTTAAAATAAAATATTTAACACCATAATTACCAGGACGGAACATGCATATACATGTTCATGGATGCAAAACAATTTTCAAGTGGTTTGAAAACAATAAGTGCACTAACAACATGGAACAAAACACAGGACATCGGATAAAATCCGCTGTTTTGAGCTAGCAAACATTGAAATATTTAAAAACATTCTGAATGAAAGTTGTTACATATGATTCAAGATTTTCAGAATGACCAAGGTCAATCAATTCGAATCAATGATTCAAAAGTTATGATCGTTTTACTCAAAACATAAAATTCGGCCTGAACTTATGCATTTGCAGGACAGCGACAAACAATTGCAATTATAGCATAGTTAACCTCAAAATCAGGCAAAAGAAACAAGAAGAAAGTTGTAGTTTAGCTTCTAAGATTTCCATAATGACCAATATCTTCAAATTCCGATCATTGGTTCAAAAGTTATGATTATTTTACACAAAACATCAAATTCAGCCTGAATCTATGTATTTGCTGGACAGCGACAAACAATTGCAATTATATCATAGATAACTTAAAAATCTGAAAAAATGAATAAAACAAAAGTTGTAGCTTAGTTTCTAAGCTTTCCGGAAGAGCTAAAATTATCGAAATTGGTTAAGAAACAAAGAAGTTATGGCCAATTTATTTTCAGCCTTAAGCACAGAGCAAATATTGGTTTTGCTCTCGGGATTACAGCAGAAAAGTTCAATTTTGACACACCTAACTTCAAAATTACAGAAAACACAAAACATGAAAGTTGTAGCACAAGAATTAAGCTTTTCGAAACATCTAAAATTATCCAAATCGGTTAAGGAACGAAAAAGTTATAGTCAAATTCATTTCAGCTTCAAAGATGGACAGAATTCAGTTTTTGGATTAAGCACAAAATATGATCAAAACTTGATTTTTATAGCTCCAAGCATTCAATTTTACACTAAATATGAATAAACAAGATTGTATACAGCAAGCGTGAGTGAGGTTACTCACCTTAGGGATTGTTTTCAGCGAATTAAATGATTTTTCTTGCAAAGAAAGGAGCTTTAGCCTTGGATTAGTAATTAGAAACCTATAGAAGCTATAGAAACAACATGCAAGCATGGAAAAATATCAAAACTCAATTATAGTGAATCAAATCTGAGAATTGATATGAATTTGAGATTAAATAGATAGGAGATTACCTTATCTTATGTGTGTAACATAAATTGAACCTTGAATTTGCAAGAGAATGAGTGAATTTTGATTTTTCCTCATATGAAGGCCATTGTTTTAGGTTTATTGTAAGTTGTATTTTTTTTTTTTTTTTGAGAAGAAGGAATGAATAGAGGAATAGAAGCAATTCCTTCTCACTAGATGCTTCTAGATTTAGGATTTTGGATTTAAAACCTTACCCAATAAGAGCAAAGGCAATTATACTTAGTGGAATTCTAAGTAATGTATATTTTTCATCCATTTTTATCAATATTTTTCAATTTTCTCATTTTTAGTGAAAAATCACTATTTTCACCTATTTCAACCAAATAAAATTTATTTTTAAGTCTAACTAAGTGTATTATAATGTTTTAACATTTTTATAACATTAAAACATCATTCCAAGCCTATTTACACTTCTAAATTTTATTTTCTTCATATTATTCCTATATTTTACAATAAAAGGCTAACATTGGAATAAATTTTCGATATTACTAATTAACTCAAATTAAACATCACAATTATTTATTTACAACACAAATCCATAAATAAAGTTTTTCAAACTTTATTTTCATTCATTTGCACTTATTTCAACCATCAAATGTTCAAATAAGCGTCAAGTAAAATAATATGACTTATTTAAATTTCAAATCCCATATTATATTCATCAAGATATTGTTTATATAAAATAAACAATATAATCCCCTATTGTATCATCCAGTTAATTTTTAAAAACAATATTAAATTATAATTTTCTTCATAATTTAATATTAATAGTAATCTCCAAAATCCCGGGTTGTTACAGTAATCCTACCTCCACATCATCACTACCTAGGGCCATCGTGAGTCAATCTGAGCCCTCTACCGATACCGTGTTGTCTCGAAACCTCTACGCCGCCGTTGCCTGCGGTTGTCCTCAACTCCACTGCCAACGAGCTTATTTCCGACCAAAGAATCACCAATCCTAGCCAATCACGATGCCTTTCGGATGATCCATGCCGATAGATCTACTCCACTAAGCATCCTCTACACTCAAGTGCCTTCTGGTTATCCAATCATCGTTGTTTCTCCATTGATCGACAAATCCTAGGATGAACGGCTGAAGCTTCTTCAACCTTTTTCGACCACTAGGGACCACCAATAATGAACGCTTCCAGTCTATTTTATTCCCCAAGAGTTTTCCAACGATAGATAATTCGATAGGGTTTGGACACTTTGATTTCTAAGCCAATTAGTAATTATAGATAATCATCGACCATTAGCAGTGATTAAGGAATTTCAAAAATTAGAGAAGAAAATAAGATAAAAGTGAAGGCTAGGGTTTATTAACATTGCTTATATAGTTGTTATGCTATGTTATGGCATGCATTTCCAATTTGACCCAAAATAGCTACGTACACTGTTTAAACATTGTAACGCCTCTATTTAACCGTAACTCTAAATATATCAAAATTATATATTAAATCGATCATCTTAAAAAGACCTTTGCAAATGTTATAAATATGACATCCAATTCACTCTTATGATAAAAAATTATTTTTAATTACTTCAATGTTAAAAGCTTAAGGTTGCGAGCTGTTACATTCTTCCCCTTTAGAAGAATTGCGTCCTCGCAATTCTCTAAATATAACTTTCAACCAAATTAATAAAATTTCATCATGGACTTAATCACAAAATTGGGGAAACATATCGGCCACAAGTTAACATAAAAATAGCATAGAACGACTACATAACAACATTAATCGTGACATAACACAATTCATTCATAGCACTAAATTCAATTTTCTACATATTATAATACCTCATCCACTTACTTAATCATACAGTCCAAACTATAGTATGTAAAAATAACACTCCATCAACAAAAAGGTGAACTTCTTCATACTATCATCTTAACTATATTATACATATTATATTTCCATATTATAACAAAAGTCCACAAAAAATTATAAGCTAAAGGAAACATGCATGTACAAATAAATGAATACACATAAGCCAATAACCAACACAGTCTATTAAAATAAACACTCGTACTCAAAATTATACGGTATAATCACCATACTAACACATCAACCAATTACATGTGTTTGTTAATTCTTGTGTGGCTACACGTCCATTAGAATATGCATGTCCCCAAAACCATCGATGAACTTCTTCATACTCTCATCTTCATAATAATTGGTGTGCCATTCCATTTTCACACCATCGTGAATATCCTATGTACCCATTTATTGTCACATCCTCAAAATAACATGTGCCTAGTTATGGCTATATCCTCAAAATATTATGTCTAATCATTACTAATTCCTTAAAATATTATGCCCATCTATTCATCCTATGGTTTCATCGATCATCGATACTTAGATCCACGTCATAAGGTCTCTTCCAAATGACCACCACCATAAGGTCAATGAATATGTTTGCACAAAAAATGGGCAAACACCTCCAAGTCGCATGATTTAGTTGATTATATGTTGTTCTTAATGATTTGGGTGATTTATGCAAATATATAAAATAGATGGACTAAACTGTAAAAGACACACAGATTATAGTGGTTCGGCCAGAATGTGCCTACGTCCACTTTATATGTTGTTCTCCTTTTCTGTTCATATTACAAGTACAAAGCTTTGATTACAAGTATCTGAAAGTTGTTTGAAAGTTCTATCCGTATTTGAGCTCTCAAACTTGTCTGCTATTGTTGTACCCCTGCCCTCCATTTATAGAGTCAGGCTGGGGGCAGGGATCCTGGTTGTATATAGCAGCTGGTGGGCCTGAGCTGATGCAATCTGGCCAGGCAAAGTTGCTCCGGAACGCCTTGATTCGGTGGGACTTGGTCCGGTGGTGAGTGATCCGGTGATGATTGGTTGGAGTTTGATTCGGCTATTTATAGGAAGTGTGTTGGACCGGTAGTGCTTGGGAAAGGAGTTGGTTCGGTGGTGAGGGCGTAGCTTGTTCCGGTGGTGAGTTGGTTCGGCAGTGCCTAGAGGTGAGTTGGTTCGGTGGTATCTTCCTTCTTCTTGGTTCGATGGTGGTGGAAATGCACCCAACATTTGCTCCCTAAAGTAGGGCATATGCCAGCATATGTCGCGCTTTGTTTTAGGTCAGTTAGCTTGGGGCAGTTCTCATTCGGTTTCAAGTGTCGAACCAGTTGGTTCGGTCGTCCATGCTTGCCTATAAGTATGGGTTTCGCGTCCCTGTTCACCCTTCACCGTTTGAGACAGCCGAATCAATTGAGCACCGAACCAAACTTGACTGCTTGAAATAGCCGAACCAATCAACTACCGAATCAACTCGACTGCCGAACCAGGTGAGTTTCCTTCTGCCGAACGATTTTTTATGATTGAACTACCGAATGAACTCAAAGACTTTAATTTACCGAATGAACTTGAGGAGCTTTGATTTACCGAATGAACTTGGGGGGCTTTGATTTACCGAATGAACTCTTATATATATATATATATATATATATATATATTATTTTATGAATGAGATCCCCGACTGTGGGAATTTGTTCGTCTCCATCTCTATACTCCTTGTTCTAACAATACGTTTTCTCCTGTTGCAGATAATGTCTTATAAAGTGGAAACCCGTTCCGACAAGAAGAAATCTAAGGACAGAGAAGAGTCCTCCATAGTGCCCCCAGCTCAGCAAGGACCGGGACGTCATGGACCCAACCCGAGATCACTAATAGATGGGTATGACCCTGAGGAGCTCCTGAACTCGCCACCTGAATGCTTTCCTAGCTCCCTTAAAGAGGAACAGCTCGATGTTATATCTCGTTCTTTCGGGATTGACAGAGCACACATAGTGCTGCCAGGGAATGGAGTTATGCCGTATGACCCTCCTGAAGGATATTTTGCTTATAGCAGGTACCATTGTATGTGTGGGTCCATTCCCCCGATCAATGCTTGGATAGTCAGCTTCATCACCTACTTGAAGGTGGCCCCTTTCCAGCTTCACCCCAATTCCTATGCTATCTTGGTGAGTCTATTCGTCATTTTCCAGAGAAAATACGGGCGTCCCCCTTCCAACCGGGAGATCCGGTATTTGTACGACTTGAGGGGCTGTAAGAAGGGGTCTCCATACATCAGCTTGGAATCGGCCGTGTCCTTCAAGCCGGTCCTGGACTTATATTCGAAGTTCAGCATGTTCAAGAAAGAATGGTTTTTCGTCAAGGATGACTCTGTTTCTATCCATCGATTTACCTCTGGCTGTAAGTTGAAGCTTATTTATAATCTCCGTTCTAACTGCAATGCTTTTTCTTATGCGTTTTTATTCCTTGCTAGCGACAGGTGGCTTTGCGGTCGTGGAGAACGACCGCCTGGTTCAGATGGCTGCGGAGATAGAAGCCATTTCGAGAAGTGAGAGGTCAGCTTCTTACCTGATCAGGAATGCTACTCTTCTGCAGCACAACTTGATTCTACCACGTCAGTCTTTGGTCAAGCAGAGAGACACAGATGAGGAGAGGGCTGTCAAAGCCAAAGGAGGGGCCACGTCGAAGAGCAGCAAGAGGAAACCTTTCTCGATACCTCCAGTCGTCGGGGGGAAGAAGCTCAAGAAATCCGATGGACCCTCCCCTAGCACATGTCCAGATGTTCCGGAGGAGGAAAATGTAGAGGAGGAAAGAGGCGAGGAGGAGAGCGGAGGTGATGGAGAAGGTGATGGTGGTGATGTTGGCGAAGGACAGAGCGGTGATGGTGCCGGGGCTTTGTCTTCTGGGCAAGCAGGGGAGATCCAAGAGTGGACAGATGATGTTTTCCACCAGGCTTTTGAGGGGTTGGAGGAAGGATCGGCCTTGGTGGAGAAGCCAAATAAAACTGATAAGGCCGGGACTGGTGTCGATCCATCTTCCAAGATCATTTCAGTTAGGGCAACTCCGGTGATTCAAGGTGAATTTTTGACTCCTCTTTTAACTTCACATGTTCCTTGGGTTACAGTCTCATGCATGCTTGTAACACTTGGTTTTTATTCCAGGAACGGGTAAGGCGGCCAAGACATCAGACATTTGGCACTGTCTCGAACAATTCAAACTCCTCAAAGCTTCTGCTAAACCAAAGCCTCCGACCAACCGTTCCGGGGACGTAGTCGGCTACCGTCCTTTTCTCGGAGTTATTGAAGAGGATATTCAAAAGAAAAGGAGGAGGCGCTCCTTATTCGAACCTTCACCTGGACCTCAGCCCCCAACCCAGCCTATTCATGATATCACGGGGGAGGATACTGAGTTCATACCCTCTCCACATCCATCATAGAATCCTACCGTTACTCATATTGATCGTCCCGGCTTGGCTCGTAATCCTTTGCGGGTCATCCAGATCTGGATCCGGGTTCTCATGATATTTCCTTTGACGAGGTTACTGGTGAGCACCTTCTCCCTCGCAATCCTATGGTAAGGGTGCTTGATGAGGCCAAGTCCCTAGACCTTGATTTGCTTATTACTCGGATTGTAACTATGGGGGATGAAGCCAAGGCAAATATCGACCGGGTTGCTGAGGAGACTAGGAAGTTGATGGGGCATCACGCCCGATTGGTCAAGGCCGGGGAGGAAATTGGGAGTGCCAACATAAGATTGCGGCTAGTGGTTGCCGACCAGGCCAAGAAACTTGCCGATCAGGCCATCCAGATCTCTCAGCACGAGGCTGCCTCCAGACGGCTAAAGAAAACTATGGAAGAGGCTAGCAGAGCCGAGCTGCGGAAAATGGAGGCCATCTGCGAGGAACGGATCGATATGGCCATTGCAACGGTGGATGAGGTTCGAAAAGCGGATCTCGAGCGGGTAGAGGAGTTATCTGGGAAGCTTGAAGTCGCGGAGCTTGCTCAAGCCAAGCTGAAGGAGGAGATGGAGGAGATGAGGAAATCCCTTCAGGCTGACCGCTCGCGATACCGATCGGAGAGGGATGTTGCCGTTGCAAAGCTGTCGGCTTCTGAGGTCCGAATGAAGGAGTTTGAGGAGAACGAGGGGATGATGGATGAGATGCTCCAGGATATGTATTTCCGTACTTGGAAGCAGGGCAACTTATCCTGGATGGATGATTATCCCCGGATCATGGCCAGGATTTATCTCCGGGCATTGGAGGAGGCCAAGGCTGATGCGGATAAGGAGGGTGGCATGGCCTTCAGAATGGATGTGGTTACGGCCCAATTCACTAAGGAGGAGAAAGTGGTGGTGAAGGAGGGCATGCGGCTGCTTGCTGCTGAGGAGGTAGGCGTGCAGTTGGGGGATGATGATCAAGGAACAGATGCTGGTAAGTCTTCCCTTTTAGCCTTTTCATAGCTTGGTTGCTTATTGTTCATTCAATGAATTCTTCTCCTGAATTGGACAGGCGGGACCTCTGAAGCGCCAACTACCTCTGGTCAGCATACTAGGAGTTCTGATCCGGCGGTTAAGTAGACCTCGGAGGGCCAGCAGGGTAGAGGCGAAGCCCCGATGCAGTCGGCTCCTCGGCTTGATCTGAACATTTTTCAGTTTACTTGACATCACTGTCTATGTTAGTCTTAAGACATTAGTGTAATTTTCAGGCTGTGATTATGTAACGAACAACTTGATTTTTGGCATGTAACTTTATAACATAAGCTGATTTTGTCATGTTTGAATGCTGTCGTTATTTCGATGTATTGCATAAAATATAGCTGTGCGTGTGTTAGTAATTCAATTGTGTTTGACGCTAAGTTCTTGTTTAAAATATAATTCCATGTCTTGCAATGTTAGTGTGATGTGTGAATAAATTATAGTTACATATTTATGTACAATCAAGTTTTAGCTGTAGACGGTAGCTTTGAATGCCTTGTGTAATCGAATGTGGAATGCAGCTGAGTGACCTGCCATCCAGCTGTGAGTTCTTATTCCCATTAGCGAGTGTCTCCCATTTTGTGTCCTGTACTTTAGCGATCGTTATAGAGGATAGGAGGAAAGTTTTAATAAGTAAAATGGAAATATAAGAAGTAGTAAAACTTCCAATCACGGAAGGCCTTCGACGCGCTTAAGTTCGTGGCAAACGAGCTTTGTAGTCACTTTCCCTAGCTGTGGGTCTTGGAGACATTTGTCACCCATCTTACGCCTCCTCGGGGAGTTTTCTTTTTTACCACAGCCGTACTTAAGACACATCGGAGCCGAGATCGCGCACGGTAACTACTTGGGCCATTATGGCCCGTAATCGTGGGTATTATTCGATTTACCGTGGCCGGCTAGAGCGGGTGCCGATCGTCAATTGTGAACTGCCCCTGGCTGGCCACACCTTATGTTGGGGCTTATAATCGGTTCACAGTTGCCGGCGAGCCGAACGCCGTAATGAGATGCCTAGGCTATTTTCGGCCTCCTCGGTGGCTTATAATCGGCTCATTACAGTTGGCTTTGAGGGCCATCGCGAGCAATGAGTTAACCCGCAGCAAAGGGATGCTGGAGCAAAACTGTCTCATTAGCGAGGGCATAGATTCGCATAGTACCTGTTAGGTCTTGTCTAGGTGAGGTTGCGCCGTGAAGTGTCTAGAATGGAAATGCCATTACACAGGATTTTGTTCAACAGAAAAGGATAAAGCTTAACAAGCAGCCAAGATATAAAGGAACAAGTGAAAAAGAGACAAGATTTTTAAAGTGGTTCGACACAAAAATGCCTACGTCCACTGATTCTCTTTGTTAATCCACTTTATATGGGCAGTACAAGTTAAGAAAAGTATCGACGAAGGTGTTGGATGTTGCATGCCCTCTGGAACACCTCTCCGTCCACAGTTGACAAAATATAAGCTCTGTTGTGGAGATCTTTATGAATTACATATGGTCCGTCCCAGATGGGATCTAGCGCTTCGGGGCGCGGGAAGATTCGCTTGAGAACAAGATCTCCTTCCTGTAAGCTGCAATGCTTGACTTTGGAGTTGTATTGTGCTGCCACTTTTTGCTCGTGGGCTGCTGCTTTGAGTGCTGCATCATTTCTTCTTTCTTCGATTAGATCCAAAGACATGTGGAGGAGTTCTTCGTTCTCTTCCGGGTTATAGTGGATCCTACGGTGGGATGGCACTACAGTTTCAACTGGGAGCATGGCCTCCGATCCGTATGCCAAAGAGAAAGGAGTATGCCCTGTTGATGTTCTAAAAGACGTGCGGTAGGCCCAAAGTGTCGTAGGAAGTTCATCTACCCAAGCGCCTTTTGACTTTTCAAGCTTCTTCTTGATTAGAGTTTTAAGAATTTTGTTGACAGCTTCGATTTGTCCATTTGCCTGAGTATAAGCCACAGATGAGAAGCTTTTATGAATTCCGTGCTCTTGGCACCAGTCGACGAACTCCTCGCTGTCAAACTGAAGTCCATTGTCCGATATGATTTTGAGTGGAAACCCGTACCTGCATAGAACATTTTCGATCAAGAAGTTAATAACTTTTGCCGAAGATATTTTATTTAGTGGTTCCGCTTCCACCCATTTGGTGAAATAGTCGACTGCCACTATAGCATATTTGGCTCCGCCTCGGCCCATCGGTAGTTCGCCAATCAAGTCAATTCCCCATACTGCAAAGGGCCAAGGGCTGGTCATTTGAGTAATCTCATTTGTTGGTAGTCGAGAAATCTTAGCAAATTTCTGACATCTGTCGCATCTTTTGACGTAGTCTAAGGCGTCTTTGTTTAAAGTGGGCCAGTAATATCCATATCGAAGCGCCTTCTTTGCCAGAGTCTGCCCACCAGTGTGATCTCCGCAGCTCCCTTGATGGATGTTGGATAAGATTTTCTTGGCTTCCCTTCCAGCAACACACCTTAATAAGGGGTTAGAGAAGCCGCGTCGATAGAGAATGCCTTCTTGTATTGTGTAGCGCGAAGCTCTCCTCAAGATTTTCCTGACTTCATTACGCTCGTTGGGTAGTGTGCCATCTTGTAAGTATTTCCGGATAGGATTCATCCAAGTTTCTTCTTCGATTTCAGCTATCAGATCTTTTTGTTCGAAACTCGAGGCTAGTTGTTTCGAGATGGCTACTATTCCGGAAATGGTGATGTTCTTCATGCCAGCTTGCTTTGCCAGTTCGTCGGCCTCTCGATTCTCTTCTCGAGGAATGTGTTTGATTAAATAGTGATCCAATTGATCGAGTAGCAGCTTGGTCTTCTTCAGATATGCTGTGAGTCGTTCTCCTCGAGTCTGAAATTCTCCTAGTATTTGATTTACAATAAGTTGAGAATCACTATGAAGACATAAAGAACTGACTCCAATTTATAAGGCAAGTTCTAATCCAGCTATCACTGCTTCGTACTCTGCACCGTTGTTGGTGGCAGCGAATTCCAGCCTTAGAGCATAGTGCAGCTTCCTTCCCCTGGGGGTGACTATCACAATACCTGCCCCCGAACCTTGTTCGTTTGATGCTCCATCCACAAAGAGATTCCACTTGACGTCTTCTGCTATTTCAGATTGCTCCTTACCCTCATTGGTAGTGAATTTGGCAATGAAATCGGCCATGGCTTGTCCTTTGATGGCGGTGCGAGGATGGTCGGTGATATCATATTGACTCAGCTCGATGCACCATTTAAGTAGTCGTCCAGAAGTGTCGGGACGATGGAGTACCTGCCTTAGCGGTTGATCGGTTAGAACTCTGATGGAGTGGGATTGGAAATAGTGTCGCAGTTTCCGTGATGTGATTAGTAAACAGTATGCTAGCTTCTCAAGTTTAGAATATCTGGCTTCTGCCCCCGTAAACCTCTTGCTTACAAAGTATACCGACCGTTGCATGCGGTTGTCTTCTCTTACCAGAGCAGCGCTTAGAGCATGAGATGATACAGCAAGATATAGGTATAGTTCTTCGCCTTCATCTGGAGTTGAGAGTACTGGTGGCCTTTGGAGGTGTTCGATTAGGTTACGGAAGGTTGTTAAGCAGTCGTCAGTCCATTCGAACCTTCCTTTGTCTTTCTTTAGAGCTTCGAAGAAAGGGGCACACTTGTCAGTCGCTTTAGAGATGAATCTGCTCAGGGCGGCCACTTTTCCGTTTAGGCTTTGCATTTCCATTCGAGTGGAAGGTATCTTGATATCTCTCAAAGCTCGGACTTGTTCGGGGCTTGCTTCAATCCCTCTGGCATGGACGATGAATCCTAAGAACTTCCCTGATGATACTCCGAAGGAGCACTTTAGGGGGTTCAGCTTCATTCCATATTAGCGAAGTACTTGAAACATCTCGCCCAGGTGGCTTACGTGATCGTTGGCTATCCTCGACTTTACTAGCATGTCGTCCACATAAACCTCCATAGTTCGTCCTATTAGTTCTGCAAACATCTTGTTGAGGAGGCGCTGATCAGTAGCTCCGGCGTTTTTAAGTCCAAAAGGCATTACTCTGTAGCAGTACAATCCCCGGTCAGTGATGAAACTAGTGTGGTCTTGATCGGGGGCGTGCATAGGAATTTGGTTATACCCTGAGTATGCGTCCATAAAAGATAAGAGTTCGTGCCCGGCTGTGCTGTCTACAAGCTGATCGATTCAGGGGATTGGGAAGTAATCCTTCGGGCAAGCGTCATTTAAGTTGGAGAAGTCAATACACGTTCGTCACTTCCCATTAGCCTTCTTTACTAGTACCGGGTTGGCGATGCACTCTGGGTAGATGGCTTCTCGGATGAAGTTATTGGCAAGTAGGTTCTTTACTTCTTCATCGAGGGCTGCTGATCGTTCTGCCCCCATGCTTCTCTTTTTCTGTTTTACCGGCACCTTGGTAGGATCGATGTTCAGTACGTGGCATGCTACATCTGGGGAGATTCCAGTCATGTCAGCGTGCGTCCATGCAAATACATCCAAGTTGTGGCGGAGAAAATCAATGAGTTGATTCTTCAATTCTGCCTTTAGCTGAGATCCGATTTTCAATAGTCTACTCGAGTCATGTTTGTCTACAGGTACAAACTCCATAGCCTCTGCAGGCTCGGCGGTAGCCTCCTCCTCCCCGTTCCTGGGGTCTAATTCGTTGAAAGGATCACTGGTATACCGAAGAGTAGGGGCTTTCTTTAGTTTCTATGCTCCTAAGTTTTTTTTTTGCAGAGAGAAGTCTCTGCATCCTTCCCTTTATCCTTCCTGCGGTTATTGCGAAGTTCATTTACATAGCAATCTTGAGCGCCCGTCTTGATTTCCTTCTACTTCCCCTATTCCGTTGTCTGTTGGAAATTTCATCTTCAGTCACCACGGGGCTAGGACAATTTGGAAGTCAGACAAGGCTGGTCTTTCCAAAAAGGAGTTGTAGGCCGAGTGGTTCTCTATCAGCACAAATGTTTGTTTCCGCACGACGGAGCGAGGATGACTTCCTATTTCGACAAAGAGGTCCAATTGCCCGAGGGGCATCTTCGCATTTCCTGTGAAACCGTGTAGTGATTTGTTGCAGGAAGACACATCCTTCATTGACAACTTCATTTTGTCGAAAGCATGCTTGAATAGAATGTTTACGGAGCTTCCAGTATCTACCAGAATTCGAAAAACTTCGGCTGGGCCGAACCAGGCAGAGATAACCATAGGATTCATGTGAGGGTACTGCCTTCCTTCTAGATCTCGCCTACTGAATGTGATGTCATTATCCTCTTTCCGCTTCGGGCGACGTTCTTCCATGACGGAATTGATGTAGTCTACATTGTTTCTAAGTGACTTTCCATATCTTTCCATTTCTGCCCAGTTTCTGTCGGCGATGTGTGGTCCTCCCGATATTGTATGGACCACTATCTTCTCTTGACTGGAACCGCTGGTGTTGTGATTTCTTCCGCCTATCTCTAGGTGGAGTTGCCCTGGGTTCTCCTTGGTAGGAACTGGATTCCTGTCCTAACCCTTTACATAGTGTTCCAATCTCTTCCTTCTGATGTGTTCTTCAATCAGGTCCCGGAGATGACGGCATTCATTGGTATCATGCCCATGAGATTCGTGGAAACGACAGAACTTTCCAGACTTGATTGCGTGATCTGATTCCTTCTTGTACGGGGGGCGTTTGTATTTAAGCTCGTCTTGGGTGGCCAGGAAGATGTTTTCGACTGTTTCATTCAAAGGAGTGTGAGCATCAAATCTTGGTCCTGGCTGATATAGGCGTTTTTCTCCCTTCCTGCCCCCAGCATTGTGTCAAGAGTCATTTCTTCTGACGCCCTTTTCTGCAGCGGGTGCGTTGCCATGAGCTGCCTTGGCTTGTTGCCCTGTTTGTCTTTTGGTGGAAGCATCTTCAAATCTCATGTACTTTCCGACTTCATGGAAGAAATCGGGTAAGGTAGCTGGTTTTTCTTTCGTTAATCTTCTAGCAAACTTGGTATCCGGATGTACGCCACTACAAAGAGCCATTAGGATAAGTTTCTCATCGGCATCTTGGACTGCGGCCGCTTCGGCGTTGAATCGGGTCAGATATTGTTGCACTGTGTCTCCGGGCTTCTGTTTAATATTAGATAAGGAATAAGCGTCCTTGGGTTGTTCCGCATGAATGCGGAACTGGATGTTGAATTTTCTTTCAACATCTCCCATGAGCTGATGGATCCTTGGGGTAGATGGCAGAACCAGAAGGTAGCTAGATCTGCCAAGAATAGTGGGAAGCATTTGCACAACACTTCTTCTGTTGCTCCGCTCATGAGCATATGTTGTGTGTATCTCTGCAAGTGTACAACGGGGTCAGAGGTTTCCTTGTAAAGTTCCATTGTTGGCATTTTCCATTCTCGGGGGGTGATGGTAGTTTCGATATTGCAGGTGAAGGGGCTGATTACCCTAGCGCCTATCCCCTGATCCCTTTAATCCCGTTGGACGCACTCTCTGAACAATCGCGCCATCCTTTCATCAGAATTTGGGGCGGATAGAAATGAGTTTGGTTCTTCTTTGCGGGATTGATCCCGTCCGGATGACCTGTAGGGATGGTATCGTCTATCACTCCTAACATTTTCCGGTGGCTGTCTCCGGTCTTCTGGGAGCATGCTGGGGTCAGCCACAGTTGGCCCTTGTCTTGATCTTCCCCCGCTAGGCTTTGTTCTAAGCATTCCCTCGGGCCCAACTTCGGGCTCGACTCCAGCTCGGCCCCGTCCATTGGTGTTCCCATGGTTAGGTAGCATGACAGGCTCAGCCATATCCGACCCCTGCCAGGTACCTCCCCCGTTGGGTTCGGTTCCAAGTGTTTCCTCGGGTCGGAATTCGGGTTGAGTCTGGGCTCGGCTCCTACCATTGCTGTTCTGTTGTTAGCCTCTTCGAAGAAGAAAGATCTTTGTCGCCTCCCAGATCCTCCAGACTGGACTCGCCCCATGATTCGGTGTTGCGGTTGGATTCTTCAGCATCCCTTAAGCGTGACATGAGTTGGTCCACCAAGGCTTCTTGTTGAGATATGAAGCGGTTAGTTACTTCAGCCACAACCCTGTCCAGATCTGCCCTAGTAATTGGTTGTTCCGTAGCAGGGGCTTCCGGATTTGCCTGATTTCCATTTGTTGTTGGAACAGGACGATTCTCTTGATCTCTGATCACTGGATCTGGGATACTGTTAGTTGCGATGTTCTTTCCTTTGCTAGCATCTTTCCTCTTCCTGGGAGGCATGTATTCCAAGTAACGAGCGATGCTGTTGGGAAGAAGGTTGAGTGGGAGAAGCTGAAGCTTCTAACTCGAGTTCTCAGTGAAAGCACCAAAAATGTTTGCACAAAAAATGGGCAAACACCTCCAAGTAGCATGATTTAGTTAATTATATGTTGTTCTTAATGATTTGGGTGATTTATACAAATATATAAAATAGATGGACTAAACTGTAAAAGACACACAGATTTATAATGGTTCGGCCAGAATGTGCCTACGTCCACTTTATATGTTATTCTCCTTTTCTGTTCAGATTACAAGTACAAAGCTTTTTACAAGTATCTGAAAGTTGTTTAAAAGTTCTATCCGTGCTTGAGCTCTCAAACTTGTCTGCCATTGTTGTACCCCTGCCCCTCTATTTATAGAGTCAGGCTGGGGGCAGGGGTCCTGGATGTATATAGCAGCTGGTGGGCCTAGGCTGATGCAATCTGGCCTGGCAAAGTTGGTCCGGAACGCCTTGATTTGGTGGGACTTGGTCCGGTGGTGAGTTATCCGGTGATGGTTGGTTGGAGTTTGATTCGGCTATGTATAGGAAGTGTGTTGGACCGGTAGTGCTTGGGAAAGGAGTTGGTCCGGTGGTGAGGGCGTAGCTTGGTCCGGTGGTGAGTTGGTTCGGCAGTGCCTAGAGGTGAGTTGGTTCGGCAGTGCCTAGAGGTGGGTTGGTTCGGTGGTATCTTCCTTCTTCTTGGTTCAGTGGTGGTGGAAATGCACCCAACAGAATACTCATCATCATTAGAGTATTTTATTTTGGGATATATGAGTACTCATCATCGTTTGGTTTCCTTTCTCACATTCATGCCACTTAGAGGGTCAGGAAATAGACTGTCCATCATGGCTGATCCAGGGTAAAGATCGCCCATCATAGATATCAAATTACCCGTCATGGAGATCAGGACCTGTCATGGTCCAAGTGGGTGCCCCCACGTTACTCTTGCTTTACGAGTATACATCGAAATCTTCGAGTATCAATGATCCATAAACACACTTCATATCCATAATAGAGCACGTCTTAGCTCCACTTCACAAGTTCCCGTCATAGAGCTTGTCCTTATGGATCATGCATCATCACAACTCCCATCCTTGAATCGTTAAGTCAGGAACTTCTGCATCAGATCTCATCTCTTCCAATCTTCAGATCAAGATAAAAACATCCGATTCCAAAATCCTTTTATAGTAATTTCTCTACTCGATGACAAAGTTAACCTACCTAAAATACCAAAAAGGGATCCACTAGTGAGGAGTGTTCCAATATACCTTCAAAATAAAATATTTTTATTTTGAGGTCAAAGCTTTCATCTGCATTTAAAACCAAAATCATTTTCTTCCTAATATCACTACCATCTTACAAAACATTTTCTCAAAACATTTTCACATTTTTAAATTGATTTCAAAATAACTTTTGAGAAAACATTATTTATATAATTTCAAAATGGAAACTCTTTGTCGAAAATATTTATGGAAGATGTTTTGAAAATAAATAAACATAGATTTTGAAACACATTTTGAACCTCCTCAATCGTCATCTTGATTCCTCAGTGGTACTCATCCAGTCTTTACTCACCAGAATTCTCAAATTACTATTCTCATCTTCAAGTAGCATCTTTAGATCTCTTAGTCATTCCGAATATCTAGTCATTCTCAACGTAAGAAACTATGTTATCCAATTATGAATAAACTAAATATGTCCTTTAACATCTTACTAGTTTCTCTAATGTAAATCTTTCCGAAAGTCAAATATGATAACTATTTCATTATGAAGTTGTAATACATAGCCGACAAACAAACAACAAGAAACAAACGAAATAATTATGATCAACAGCAACCAATATAAGCAAAAGAGATTGATCTAAACAAGCATGACATGAATTTAAGAGGTGAATATCAAACAATAATTAAATAAACAAATAATTAAATTCAATTATAGTTAAACAAGCAATCAACAATATAATACAAGCAACATTAAGTAAAATGAACACACCATAAAATAATTAGAAGGCATAGGTAAATAAGCATCTAAATTTTCTTTATTGTGAATAATTTAACAAACCAAAATGAAATACAAACAATTCAACCGAAATCATCAACACAAGCATAAGGTCACTATCCCATACATCGAATTTGGTAGTTTCTACATTACATTCCTCCCTTCTCCATAAAAGAGAAAGGGACTAACTAGACGTCCATATAGCGCATTAGGTAAAGTCACACACAATAGTCACAAATAACGTCATCATAGTGAGTGTTAGGCAACCCAGAACTCATCCTACCCTATCATCTTACACCCTATGTTATAAAGCCTGGTTTTATTGTTCTCAGTTAAAATTTCCAGTGAAAACATCTTCTCAACAAAATACCTTTCAACAAACACCTTTAAAGTTTGTTATTTAAATTAAATACTTTAATTTCAAATCAAATCATCCTACCTTAGCAAAAGATTTCTTGAGGTATTGTAAAACTAGGTACTTTATAATATATATTCTTAATAAAATGATCTTCGAATCAGGTCTTTTCAACCAAAATTCTTTACTTAAGAATGCTTTTCTTTTCAAACATCATTTTTCAAAGAGTAACTATTGAGTGAAAATCCTTGCAACCAAAAATCAATTTTCAAATCAAAGTTTTCCGAATCAAATATACTTCTTTAATAAAGCTTTTCACTCAAATAAATTATTACATTCTTTACTTAATAAGAAATAAAATAACTCCATCAATTATTTTCAGGTATTTCAACCAACAATATAACTTCTGATATAAAAATATTTCCACTATTTCATTTTTAAGTTTCTTCTTTTGAGAAAATAATTCCTTCAAAATAAAATATATTTTTATGGAAATAATTTTCTTATAATAAATCTTCTTCAACTCATATAATATTCATCGTAAAGAATGTTTCAATAAAATATCCTTCTCTTTTAAAATAAGGTTCTTATTAAATATTCTACAACAAAGTACCTAAAAAAAATTCCAATTCTATACTATTATCAAAATACTTTTCTCCACTTCAAAACATTGTACTAAATGAATGCTCCTAAAACCTTACAGTATATACTTTAAAATATCCTTTTGACCAAAATCTTTCTTTTCAAAATACTAATGAAAATTGTAACTAAAATGTTAAAATGCTTAAAGTTACCCTTGTTAAACGATGTTTCCAAATTAAAGAAAATTGTAACTAAAATGTTCCCATTAAATTATTCTTGCCTAAATAAATATTTTAAACGGAACATCCTTTTATAAAACTACTTTCAAATAAATTATTATTAACAAGCTTTCTCGTTTAATTTTTTTCCGTATCTAACAAAATATTTTTAAATCATAATACTACTATAGAAATGCACTCTAAAGGAAGTTTTAAAGCAACTAGAGTTTTTTCACAGAAATGTTTCTTTAAAGCCTGAAATAAACTTCCCATATCTAATTAAAACACCCTTTTCACTTAAAATACTTTCAAATAAAATATTTCTCAAATTGTTCATTTTTTCTTACAAAAATATTTTCGTACAAATACTTTATTTCTCAATAAAAGTTTTAACAGCACCCTCGCTTTCTCAACGGTGATCAGTTCTAGGGGTACACATCGGCCTTGCTTTCTCAATCTCCGCTCTAAATCACATCATTCTCCTCCATCTCGATTCCTTTCACTTTTCTCCCTTTGTGTCGCTCATTGTTATAACCCATGGGAAAGGGTTTCTTCGAACACCCAATTAGGTCATCGCTAACGTTGGTTCTCCGATGACGCGATATGGGAAGACCTATAAGCCACCATCGCTATCTGATTCGGTCATCTGCCCTCCGTTGGCAATTTCTCAGTCGCAGCCTAAGCGTAAAAAAGCTTCGTTTTTTCCAAATTCTTTTGCCCATGTCACTCTGCCGGGTGTTAATGCTGCATGTGCTGGAATTGGCTCTTCCAAGTCAAATTCTTTTGTTTTTGCTATTTGTCCTCCTGTAAATGGCTTATCCCCTGAACCCGAACCACCACTGTTTTCTCGTGCTGTGTGCGCCACTATTGGCATTTCCAATTCAATCTGATCTGTTACTTCTCTCAATTCCAATCCCATCCCAGCCATCCCTCTAAAGCATAGAACTGTTTTTATTTCCGTGCTTCCCCCTTTTGCTAGTTTGCATCCCCAAGGTGGCAATTTTGCTCCTCTTGTTGAGAGCAGTGATCCTTGTCACCAAAAATGGACTTTGCTTTTTTCCAATAGACCAAAGAATGATGAAAGGTACACAGCTAAACATTTTAAAATTTCTGGAAATATAGATGTTATTCTTGTGCCTCCTCCGGAAGTCGTTTCAGCCAGAATCGAGTTTCGGGAAAAGATCCTTGTGGGATTCTTTCTTGATGATGGGCTCCTGTATAGTGTTGTTAAAAGATTACTATCTGGTCGATGGAAACTCAAAGGGTTGTTAAAAGTGCGCTTTAATAAAGATATGTATTTTTTGACTTTGGAAATAAAGAATAACGTCGTTTGGTTTTGGAAGCTGGCCCTTTTGGTATTGATGGAAAAGTGTTCATTATCACTCATAGAGTCCCTCAGTTGATGCTGCTCGTGAGCATGTTATGTCCATTCCAGTATAGGCTAAGTTCTCTTGTATTCCCTCCTTGCTTTAATCTCTTGAAGTCCTGGACGGGTTGGCTAGTAATATCGGTGGATTGATTTGTTTTGATGACAATACTAAGCGTAGAGATCGTCTTGAATTTGCTTAAGCGCTCATTGAGATCACCCCATCTAGATCCCTTCCTATTTAGCTTTTTGTTGTTGTTTCTAGCAATAGAACCATTGTTATCACTGTCTCTTACTTATGGCAACCTCCGATATGTACGCACTGCCATTCTTTTGGTCATTCTATATCCATATGTATTCTTCTTCCGGACTGTGCTACTCTAGATTTTGCTCCTCCCCCTATCCTTGATAAGGTTCCACTGAAGAAACTGCCGCTCGTGAAATGGAGAGCAAAACCCCTTGGCTACTGTAAGGACCTCGCCTTTAGCATCCTTACCTTCCCCTACTACTCAGCCTCCTCCCGTTGTGCCTGCCTCTTCCAACCTTGCAATGTATATTCATGTTCTTCCAACCTTGCAATGTATATTCATGTTCTTCCAACCTTGCTAAGCTCAATGCTTTCCTTGCGATTGCTTTTTCCCATGATATTGCTTCCAATGTCAATCCCCCAGATGATAGGCATTTGGTTGTCCCTGTTTCTGGTTTGTATAATCATCCTTCGCTTGCCCAGGTTGATCTTCATGATGGAGTTGAGTTTGGCATTACTGATCTCTTTCCCTCATAATTGTTATCTAGCTGGTCACTTTATTTTGTCATTTTGTTTGAGTGAGTTGTGTCTGCTTTGATATGTCATTAAAGTCATGGTTCTATACCTTGAGTGAGTTGTAGCAGCTCTGGTACCTCTACCAAGCATATGTTTATATATATATATATATATATCTCTACTACTGGTAAAGAAAATTCATTGAATTAGTTTACTCACCGTCTTTTTAAAATTCCAAAAATGCACTTGCTTTCCATTTACAATAATATAAACAGCCCGTGTGCGAGGCACGGACCAATTTTAGTATCAATAATAAAAACTGGACGGGCCACTTAAAAAACCGATTGCCTTTCACAAAAAAAGTTTTAACATACCAATTAATGTTCTAAAATAAACATTTGTCCCTTTTCAACAAAATATCATCAAAATCAACGGTGTATAATTTAGAATCTCTTCCATACAAATATTACTAATTTAAAGATAAAAGTGATTCTATCTTATTAAGATCAACTTCCAACTATAATTTAACATGAGGTCTATTTCACCTTGGTTATAAGTAACCAATACCTAACACCTCTTACAAGTGTTCATCCTACCTCATTCTTACTTTATTTATTTTTCATACAAAGGTCATCATAAATAAACATCATTTTAGGGTAAGGTTGGTTAACAAACAAGCCATACACACAAAGCAAACAATTGTCAATCAAAATGCTCTCTCATTCTATATTTTAACCCAACTTAAGGTGTTACTCATCATAACCTAATGGTCAAACCTACCCAAGGTTATGAAATCGTTAAACCTAATCATCAAACCTACTTCAAAATACACGTACAACTAATTTTAGATATTAAAAGCAGTGGACTGTGGGTAGATAAAAATTAAATAAATTATAAAACAATAAATAAAGGGGCAATCTCACAGTTGAATTTTAAAAATCAACATATACATATCTCATTCTAACAATCTAAATATAACTCAAATAAAATACATATATAATTTACAAATTTTACTACAGTTATTAAGCAGCATCAATTTAACTACGATGCAAGAGATATATCGAATTATAAACCCCCATAATTTTAATGATAATTAATTAAAAAAAATTAATTAATAAATAACAACGTCAAAAAATAGAATTTTTAAAAACGTCATAATTTAGCTATGAAACATGCACAATTGGGTTCATGGCGATTTTTTGATCAGTTTTCATATTTAAAGTTTTCCAATCGGAGTTCAATGAAAAAGTTATTGACGTTTGAAGTTTTTGAATTAGAAATAATTATATATATAAAATTAAGAAAATAAAATATAATTAATGAAACATATTAATGTTAACTTTTGCTTAGGGTTTGAGTAAGCTTAACGGTCCTGCGTCATCCAGGGAATAGTAGGCAAGCAGGGAACGCCGTAAGATAACAGGTAATGACTGTTTCACTTGTCCTATTATCCCAACAACAGCATTCTCATGCAAGAGAATACTAAAAAAGGTCTTAGACACCGCAAGAGGTAGTTACTCATGATGCTTGGTATCGTATCTCTCGAAAGAAATTATCTCTGTTGGTTTTAAAAGGGGCTAAATCAACAAATAAAACGTCATAGAATTAATTAACCTAATTAAACTCGACCAATCGACCCTTAATTGAGGCTAGTCGACTGCAAGCAATCGACTGATAGGGGTAAAGCAGGCGACCTATCGAAGTATCGGCGATGAATTTTGATGTGGCCGAACGAGATGGATTTAAGATAACTTAATCTAACAGTTAACATTAATTCGAACCCTTATAAATATGGGTCTAACCCTATATTTTTCTTCTTTTATTTTCTGTAGTGACGATGGAGCTTTTTCATTTTCACTTCTCCATAAATTCTTAATTCTAAATATAGGTATAATTTATATACATATATACAAGTGGAGAATAACAAAGGATAATTGAGAAAAAGAATAGGGACTAATCAAATCGTTAAAACCAAGGTAAATTATAAATCTAGATTTGAATCTAAATTTAATCCAAATCTCTTCTCCCATCTAGAATTCTGATAGATATATGTATGCTTGCGATATATGCATTCAAATAGGAAGAATAAGGGGAGTCAAACTAAAATAACAAGGAATAGATGGGGAGATTTTGAAAGTTAAATAGGTGAGTAAGAAATTATATATTTTTATATAATATTGAATTTATATCGTTATAAATCTATTCATGTATGCCTAACATGTAAAATTGGAGTTATAGGCCTAATTGTATACGTGTAATGAATTTATAGATCCTGCTTACATATTATGTGATTGATAACTTAAATTTAATATTGCATATATGTGAAACGAGAAAATACTAAGTAGTAGTAGTCCCAGAATTTGACAAATTATGTGATAATTACAAAAATTTAGATTAAATGACTTATGCAAGTAAAATGTAAAATTGAAAAGTATCAAAATAAATTATAGAGATTTAAGTAGTATTTTACTTCATTGGAATGTATGGTGCTGCAATGTAAATTTTTGTAAATTATCAAGTTCAGATTCATAAACAAGAGCGTATCATTTGAAATAACAAGGAATATGCCTAAAAGAGGTAGATGTAAAAAATAGAGATATTTTTTGTGCTTTGCACTGTCTATTTCAATAACTACGATAATATAATACCTTGTAATTCCAAATAACACAAATTCCTTTTTTGGATAAGGTATAGAGATTTACAATGCTAACTGTTTCTTTCGAGGGAGATGTATTCCAATGCATTAAAATATAGAAATCCCTAAGAATAAATTAAAGAATTGTAAATGTGATAATAATAATAATTGGTTAAGGGGAAAAAAGTAATATATGCAATAAAGATAAGATAGAAACCAAATAATAAATAAGGAAAAGATAGGCAAGTAATAGAATGAATAATGGCAAGTAATGATATAAACAAAAAGGTAGTTGGAAGTCCACTAAATAAGAAAGGGCATAAAAGTTGAAAAGAACAGAAATAAAAATTCAATGATGAAAAAGGTAAGCAAATAAGAAAAGATATGTGGATCTTTTAAAGAAAGCAGTAAATGAAATTAAATTGATATAAACGAAATAAGAAGTAAATGCATGTAAACGTAAAGGATAACCATTAACAGTTGAACATTTGAGACATAATAATTAAACAAGTATGAATACACACACAAAATTTAGGTTAGATAATGATGATATAGTCATTAAAATGGGTTGGAATGCAATGCCAGTAGTGTTACACAACAGAAGTATGCCCACCGCAAGGAGCTATCAGAAGTTGTGTATACATTATACTGATGTGGGACATATCCAACTGTAGGACTTGTGGAGTTATATACGTTCGTGTATAGGTGAGAGATATCCAAGTAGGAAGGTTTGTCTTGGTCGAAGTGTCAAAGGATAAGTAGAGTCTGTTTCAATATTTTAGGAGCTATTAACATGTGGTTATTATCTTGATTGCATTAAGCAATTTAAATAGGATGGTGAGGAAGGCTCGGTCCTATCAGTGTTTGTTTGGTACCATCTTAGGGAGTCGGAGCTGCACATAGATCATGAAAGTCATCAGTCCTGAGTGGTCGACGGAAAGACAAGGGTTATGCCTAAACGGCTATATGGCTATACCTTCTACTAGTGTAGATCACATTTAGGTCATGTGCCGCCACACTTATTTGCTAGCTTGTTTGTTAGGGACAAGGCTAGATAACCCGTTATGAAGGTCTTTCATATACGAATAGAATACGGCTCAACTATTGTGATGTCGTTATTAGGCACCATGGGAGTTCCTTCGTATATACGACGACGAGGATTTGATATTGCATTGATGATGGATCCTAATGAGGTGCTGGTTTACGAATACTAGCGGGGATAGTATCTTGGTCCAAAAGGAGACATCGATATACGCACATACACGTATGTATTTATTTTCTGCTTCAAGCAGTTGGGGAGTATCATGTGCATATCTGGAGTCGAGATGACTGAGTAAAAGAAAAGGACATAACATGTAATGGAAGACAATCGACATAAACTAGTGTTTTGTATAAAGTGCGTAACTTACCAATCACCATAACATTATATTGACACCCTCCTCATTACAACCTATTGGATAGTTTTAGAGAGACATGTACTGCTATATGGCGGGAACGGTCAAAGTATAGATTTCCTTATGCATGCTCAGCACTAACAAAGGCACTGGATGTTGGAAGTGTCATCCTTAGTCAATAAGCATATGTTTTATTATACCTTACTATTTTGTTGTGAGTTTATTTTGATAGTTATCTGATGTATTTTTAATATTTGTGGGATACCAAAAACCAATTATTCATATTTTGGTCGACTTGAGTTTTCGATTTAGCGAAAAATCGGGCATACTAGGGTGTGGGTTATCACATTTGGTGTCAGTGCTTAGGTTAGTCAAACTTAAAAATTAGGAAACGTTGAGTGAACACATTTGTATTTTACCTATAATTATAAATATAATAAACTCCAAATCATATAATTTTCGACCATAGATTAGTTGCAACCTTACTCCAAAAGACGAATAAAGCGACTATGAGTTGGGACAATAGATGTAGTTGAAGATATACACCTACTCCGATTACCTTATGGGAATTAGGTCATTTGAAAAGGAGTAGACTTAAGAAGAGTATGAATGCAACATATGAAAAGGTCCCAAAGATGGATGGTACGAGACTCCCTTATCGGTCCTCGGATGGCCCTATGGTTGTAGATCCCCTAATTGCCAATAGATGATGTAAATGAGATCTTGATAAGAGGAAAGTAGGAGAGTATATATTGTAGATATCTAGAAGAAATAAGTTCTCAAAAGAATGTGTGCAGTAATCACTTCAAGATGATAGTCGGATTTTTAATATTCTGGGAGAAGATAAGTCAGTAAGTAGAAAAGAAGGAAGATGAAAGAACATTGTAAATGGAGATAGAATAAGCAACAAGAAAATAATAGGATGGAAGTGTCCTTGTCTATGCAAGTTTTATTATTTAAAATTATGAAAAATGTTTTGGAAACATTGTAAAGACATATTTAAAGAAATGATTTGGTATAAGAATCGAGTTTTTAAATGTAAAACTTAATAAATGGTTTGAGTTGAAAATTCCAATTAAAAAAATCATTGTTGTTGAAAAAGGGCTTTAAAAGAAAGAGTTGATTTGAAGGAAAAGGACACCAAATTTTTTAAAATTAAATTGCTAATATTTTCTTTTGGACACCTTAATTCAAAAATCCTAAATTGTGATTTCAAAGGTTAAGACACCAAGTTATTTTTGAATTTAATAAAAATTCTTCAAGTTGGTTCTTATAAAGACAAAGGTTTTGGGATTAAGTACTTCAAAATTTTGAAGTTTTAATTTTTGAAAAAAATGGCGAAAACCAAACCAAATTTTTAATATGGAGTATATAGAGATGGCTGCCTAGGTAAAACGGGGTAAAAGATAAGGCTATGAAGAAAATAACAATGACTGCTCATATAGTAGCAATAAGGAATCCTTGTGGAGTGTAAGGAATATTGTTGAGAACCTAGAATTTTTCATTAGACATGTGTGCAAGCTATAAGAAAAACCCACAATGGAATGTTGAATGGTATCAAAGTACACTGAAAGTGTGCTATGGATCATGTAATATGGATATATGATAATGCAGAGTATAATGATGATAATAATACTGTAAATAGTGCAGCATAAAAAAGCAGTATAGTAAAATGACACCAGAGATTTTTATACTGGTTCGGAGCACCGTCCTACGTGCAGTCCCAGACTACTTCTGGAATTTCACTAAAATAACAACCCTCGCTTAACTCGGAGGAACATGTCTATACAAACCCTGAGCAGCCGAATAGGAACCTGAGCAGCAGAACAGGATTTCGCCTCAACAGCCGAAGATGACTTAACTCGCCTGAGCAGCAGAACAGGGCTTCAACTAATACAGAAAATAGTTTGACTAATGTGTGTTCTGATAAGACTGATTTGTCACTTGTAGTACACCCTTCATATAATCTTCTCCTCGAGTATAAATGTTTATATTTGAAGTATATGAAGAATAAAAAGATATAGTATTGCTTTTATGTAGAATAATTGAAAGTATGATAGCAAATAGATTTCAGAAAGTTAGATCAAAGAATATGATAAATTGATTGTAATTCGGTGATTTGAAATGAATGGAATTTGTATTTATAAGAGTTAGAAAGCTACGACTGTTGGTGAAGAGTTTAGATCGAAATGTTGCATCTGAATCTTTTCATTAAAGGTTCGCAGCTCTTCACAAAAGTCATGTCCTTTCAAAAATATGGTTGTTATAGAAATTCAGTCGGCTGAGTTACATAGTCAGTCGACTGAAGATTCAAAAGTAATTTGAAATTTAAATTCATATATATTTATGTAACTGTGCACGCTGCACAAAAATTCCAGTGTCAGTCGACTGGTTCCGTAGGTCAGTCGACTGACCTGATCATTTTTGTGCAGTTTGCACAATTTACATACATACATACATACATACATACATACATACATATATATATATATATATATATATATTAATTTCTATAACTTTATATTACTTTAATAATTTAAATGTTAGCTTATATGTGTATAAAATATTTAGTAAATATAGTGATTAAATATATAAGCTAGTATAGACATAATCAAGGAGAGATTTTAACAAATATTAACCTAAGACTTAAAAACAAAATACCATAGTTGATGCTCCGATTTTTAAAGTCTCGTCTCTTTGTCTCTTTTTGTCGTAGCAGTCATCAAATATGTATGTTGTAGTGATAGCTTCATGTCATGAATCAAAACCAAGCCTCAACATTCTCCCTCTTTTTGATTGATGACAACCCACAAATAGATATAGATTTTGACTGTATATATATATATATATATATATATATATATATATATATAAACATAAATACTTACTCCCCCTGAATCTTTGACGTTCTATATCATGCATTTTTATTAGTTACAATAATATTTCTCCCCCTTTGTCATCGACAAAAAGGACTAAGTAATATGATATTATATTGTGAAAGATAATATGAAATAAAACCAAGAACAATCATCCAAACATTTAAATCCATAGACAAGAGTTTTTCAAATAAATAAACTAGAATGGCTATTTAGTACAAGCCATATTAAAAGCAAATGTATTAAATGAAAGAAATGAACATTTTATTCCATCGGATGTTTACCCCTACCACCATCTCCTTCGGTACCATCATCATCACTACTAGCTTGGTCGTCCCAGAAGAAGAAGACCACCATGTAAATACGGGTTGCTTACCCGGATCGCCTATAGTAGAAGTAGATGTACCGGAAGAGCACGATATAACTTGCCACAATTTTGTGAAAAATCCTTTAACTTTATCGAGCTTCTTATCAACTTTGAGGATGTTTGATTGAAGGATTTGTTGATTATGGCACATGATATTGATGGCCTCACGTGGTTGAAGACCTTCATTTGGAATCGTAATTTCTTCTTGTTGATGTCAAGTTGATGTTTGACGAGATGGTCGGTGAGAAGGCTCGCCTTGTTGTTCGGGTTGGACTTGAGTTGTTTGCCTTTGGGTCCATTCTTCAAAAGATATTATAGTAGGGGGTCGGGCAACCGGTAATTTCATTAAGGCTAAGGTCCGAGCGTTTAAACAACCAATGGTAGAAATCGATGAATCCGGTTCCGGAACTTCACAAGCTTTGAGAAGACGCATAATATATTCGCCATGATAAATTATATTCATCTTTCCTTTGTTAAAGCTTAAAAACTCGTCAAGTATTAAACGTAGCTAGTTTACTTTGATGTTTCCAAAAAATTGCATACAAGGCTCTGAAATTATGTTCATAGACGAGTTCATAACTCCCGGTTCTAGGAGTTACAGTTTTCATTAAGGCGTGATGAATTATTTGTGTCTTTGGTCGTAAAGACATCGACTTTAGCCGACGCATATCGTCTTCAGGAAATAAATGGTTTACGCGGTCTTGAACAACCAAATCAACATCAATAGTAGCCAATTCAACTCCATCATTTTCTGTTTTTTAGAAATGAGCCATGCGATCTAGAGAAAAGAAGATGGGCTTACCAAATACGAGACTCCATATGCAATCTTCCTGATTTGGAACATCTTCACGACCCAAGTTGAGATTAGCGTAGAACAACTTCACCATAATTTGGTTGATTTTGTGTTTATTGTCGTCGATATCAATTAATGACTCTAAAATGTTTCGTCGAGATAATTCTTGAATGTGATAGGATGAAAAATCAAGGAATTTGACGAACGAACCTTCGAATATTCTTGAATCTTGCATCCGTCTCCACCTCTTAATTGTGGTGTCGTCAAACAGCCACCGCTGAATTTGCTCATTAGATGGAGGTTGAGACGAGGAGGAGGCTTGCCCTTTACGTTTTGGTGCCATTTGATTTTGATTTTGAGGAGAAAATTTTGATTTTTGTAGAGTTTAGGGCTTTGAAAACTTTGAAAAACTGAATTGTAAAAGAGGAGAGAATGTAAAGTGATAAATAAAGGGGTAAAGGGGGTAGGTGAAGAGGTAAAAAGCCCTTCAGATCTATGGCTCAGTCGACTGGTGTAGGACTTCAGTCGACTGAAGCTGAGCGCTGTAAAAATTCGACCTTCTGGTCCAGTCGACTGAGGCCCTGCAACAGTCAACTGGGCCTGTTATATAAACGTCTATATTACAGCGTCAGTCGACTAGATATGGGCGTCAGTCGACCGAAGCTGAAGGTTGATCATATTCAACCTTCTAGTCCAGTCGACTGAGGCCCTACAACAGTCGACCGGCCATGTATATATTTTAAAATTTTGCAGTATCAGTCGATTGATTTTCAAATCTAATCGACTGATCTGTAGCATTTTGCACAATGAATTTTTATATGATATGAATTGTGTATATTTTGTTTATTCTACAAATATTAATAATTTTATTTTACTGAATGATATAGAACTATCTTTATTTTTCTGTTAAATGTGAATAATTTTTATATATGAGTTGTCGTTTATTGCACCGGAAATAATTTTGTTTCAAATATATAAACGTACACATAAATAGAAAATTTATTTAGAAATACAACAAAAAATCATTAAAAACTATGATTAATTCTTAGGATTTGGTGTCTTGGATTCTTTCAGCTGTTTACGACGAACGTTTGAAGCTTCGCTGCAATCCCATGAATTTGGTGAGTATGGTGGTCGCAGAGGAGACGAAGTCGAAGGGCGTCTGGTAGGCGAAACGACATTTTCGTCTATCGGGTGTGACGAAGCCCCACATTGCTATATGCTCGCTTATACCTATACGTCTGGAGTTAATTTTCTATTTATAATACATCTCCCGTTGAAGCATTAGAGACTCCTGTTAATAATGGTGGAGATCGTCGACCTTTTGTTTTGTGTTTGGTGAAATATCAACGGCCTTTTTTCCTTTTTTCTTGTCCGGTGTGTATCCGGTGTAGTAAACCAATGATGGTGAATCCTTATGGTCAGGTGTTTTTGGAGAGTTGGTCGAAGCAATGATTTCAATAGAGTCGGTTGTAGAGAAAGTTGACATTGTTTTAAAAGCTGCTGTTAATTGATGTTTTACTTCGGAGAATCGAATGATGTATTGTTTTGAGTGCATAGGAATAGGCATGTGCACATATTTATAGTTTTATTTTTAGAGAAAATAGGATATAATTTGTGGATTATATTAATTCCAGCCTAAAAGAATGTAGAGACATAGGTTTTCTGTTGGCTGAGATAATTTGAACAGTTATAATATATATAAAATTAATAATGTAAATTATAAAGATAACTGTGACATATAATGTAGTATAAAATACATGTTACGATATAATAAAACGACCATAAGAGACTAGAATAGAAAACATTAATAGTTCAGGTGGTGAAGATACCGGGCTTATTCACAACAGGTCATGAGTTTGAGTCAGAGCATGGTTAGAATTTCGAATTTTTCGAATTTTTTTTATTTTTGACTTTTTAGTTCTTAAAATTTTTATATTTTTATTTATATATCTTTACATGATATTATCCCGAGCTCACCTCGCAATTTTATAAACGTATTCTCTAATAGTGGTTTAGTAAAAATATCAGCTACATGATTTTCTAATGGTACGTAGTCTAGATTTATTATATCTTTTTCTATATTATTGCATAAAAAGTGATGTCTAATATCTATATGTTTAGTTCTAGAGTGATTTACAGGATTTTTAGATAAATTAATTGCACTAGAATTATCGCAGTAAATTGTTGATTTTGGTAGGTTGATTCCAAAATCTTTAAGTGTCTGTTGCATATAAATTACTTGTGTGCAAGCTAGTGCTGCAGAAATATATTCTGCTTCACAAGTTGATAGAGAGACATAATTTTGTTTCTTACTAAACCAAGATATTAACGATTTACCAATGAAGCGACACGTACCACTTGTACTTTTTCTATCTGTTCGTGATCCTCCGAAATCAGCATCACTGTATGATACTAATTCGAATGAACACTCTTTTGGATAGAAAAGTCCAAAATTTGTAGTTTTACAAAGATAACGTAGTATTCGTTTTACAGCACGTAGATGTGATTCTTTTGGGTCTGCTTGAAATCGTGCGAATAAGCATACACTCATCATAATATCTGGTCTACTTGCTGTTAAATAGGGTTGTGATCCTATCATACTATGATATAATTTCTGCTCTACACTTTGCCGTTTTCATCTTTATCAAGATGTGTTGTTGTACTCATGGGAGTTGTTTGGCAGAAGTGTTTTCCATTCCGAAACGTTTAATAAGATTATTACAATATTTTTCTTTATTAATAAATATTCCATTTGAAATTCGTTTAATTGTAGTCCTAGAAAATATGATAATTCTCCTATATGGGACATTTCAAATTCTCTAGTCGTTATTTTAGAAAATTCTTTACATAATTCATTATTAGTTGAGCCAAATATAATGTCATCAACATATATTTGAACTATTAATATATCATTTTTAGAATGTTTTATAAATAATGTTTGATCTACTTTTCCTATTTCGAATCCAGAATTAATTAGATAGCTTTTAAGACGTTCATACCAAGCACGTGGTGCTTGTTTTAATCCATATAAGGCTTTCTTAAGTTTATATACATGATCTGGATATTGTTCATGAATAAATAAAGGAGTTTGTTCAACATAAACATTTTCTTTAATATAACAATTTAAAAATGCACTTTTACCATCCATTTGATAGAGTTTAAAATGATTAAAAGATGCGTACGCCAATAAGTTTCGTATTGCTTCTAGTCTAGCAATTGGAGCAAACGTTTCTTCGTAGTCTATTCCTTCTTTCTGGTTATATCCTTGTGCTACTAATCTTGCTTTATTCAAGTTATATCTCCTAATTCGTCTGCTTTATTTTTATAAACCCATTTAGTTCCTATAACCGTTTGGTCGGTCGGTCTAGGTACTAGTTCCCAAACTTCATTTCGTTCAGACTGATTTAATTCTTCTTGCATAGAAATAATCCAATTTTCATCGGATGATGCTTCTTTAGTATTTTTAGGTTTTATAGTAGAGATAAAAGCTACATTACTCATTAAATTTAATTGACTTCCAGTTCGAACATTTGAATTTATTTCTCCAATTATATTTTCTGTAGGATGACTTCGTAAAACTTTTCAAGGAGATCTTATCGTATTAGTAGGATTTCTATTTTCTAAATTATAAAGAATGTTTTCATCTTCTCTAGATAAAATGACATCATCGTCATCTCTCGAATTGTTTATTATTGTTTTTGTTTTATTAAGTAAGTCATTGTCATTAAATGTAGCAAAAAAAGTTTTAGCGTTTTCATCCAAAGATACATGGAGTGATTCTTCGATAGTATTTGTTCGTTTATTAAAAATTCGATAAGCTTTACTTTGATTCGAATATCCAAGAAATATCCATTTTTTGGATCGAATTTGCCAAGCTGGTCTTTAGTATTTAATATAAAGCATTTTGATCCAAATATTTTAAAATAAGATATATTTGATTTTCTACCGTTAAAAAGTTCGTAAGAAGTATTTTTGGTGAGAGGTCTAATAGAATCACGATTCAAAACATAACAAGTAGTTGCAACAGCTTCTACCTAAAATTGTTTTGGTAACGTGCTTTTATTTAGTAAAGTTCTTGCACATTCTTGTAGAGTTCGATTCTTTCGTTCTACAACTCCATTTTGTTGTGGAGTTCTAGGAAATGAAAATTTATGAAATATTCCTTTCTTTTTACAATAGTTATTAAATTGTATATTTTCAAATTCACCTCCGTGATTACTTTTAATATTTTTAATTTTAATACCTTTTAAATTTTGAATTTGTTTAACAAAAGTTTTGAAAATTTCAAAGGTATCACTTTTATTTTTCATAAAAATAGTCCATGTATATCTTGAAAAATCATCAACTACTACAAATACGTATTTATTATGATTTATGGATTGAATTTGGGTAGGGCCAAATAAATCCATATGAAGTAATTCGAGCGGTTGTAAGGTCAAGATAGCTTTCTTAGATTTAAACGAGGATTTAGTTAGTTACCTAATTGACATGAGTCACATATATCATTGACTTTAAAATTCATATTTGGTAATCCTTTTACAAGATTATTTTTAGAAATTTTATTTATATTTTTGAAATTGATATGACAAAATTGTTTATGCCATATCCATGGATCATTTTCTTTAGCTATTAAACATAAATCTGAGTTATGATTAACTTTCATATTTAAAACGTAAATGTTTTTGTCTCTATATCATTCGAAAATAAGATTTTGATTCTGACCAAGAATACTACACTTATTTTCAGAAAATGATATTTTAAATCCTTTATCGCATAACTGACTTATACTTAATAAATTATGTTTTAAATTCTTAACTAACAAAGCATTTGTAATTAGAGGTAAATTAGATGTACCATAATTGCTCACATCGCCTTTGCCGATGATATATCTGTAACGACCCAAAATTTTCTAACCCGAAAATTCCAGATAGTTATGGAAAAGAAGAAAGAGATAGAAGAAGAAGAACAGAAACACCAAACATCTCGCATTCGCAGCGAATAAAATATAATAATAAATAATAACAGTTTACAAAAGAATACTATATCCGTCGATTACATTTAATATACATCAGAGTTTCACATTAATACAGTCATTGAATGTTTACAATTATCATGTCTAAGATTTACAATAATATAAATACAGCGGATATACTCTATACGATATTGCCATCCAGCTCGACTCCTGAGCTCCAGAATGTACCTACCTGAAAATCTGTAATACTCGGTCTGACCCGAGCATTACATCAAAGCAACACCCGGGTCAAGCTGGAAACCAGCATGAGTAAATCCAACTAACATGGAATATCCAAGCAAACAACTTATACAAAACCCGGGTAACCCATATCAATTTAACAAATTCATAAATTTTCTATAGGCAACACTTATTTCACATATCAATTTCAAAATACCAAACTCCGATAAAATAAATCCAATTTGCTTAAATCATTTCATTCCAGCCTTTTATTTCATAAATGAATTTACAAAGTCACACTTTGCCATAGTCATACTTATTTTCATAATAAGTATTCTATGTGCTAAAATTTAGATTAAATAATCTGATTCATTTAAATCCATTCATTCCAACCTATCAATTTCTCATATCAATTCATAAGAGATTCGAAGTGGTTTCGGGTAACTTCCCAATACCTGATCTCGGCCTCTTCGAGTCTCATGTCATCCTAACCCAAGTTATCCAAATGAAATACGCAACATTTCATATCAGAGATATCAACTCATTCAAAGCAACCAATACCAATCAATCATCCATAAGCAAAGCTTAATTACATACAAATAATTCAGTTGATTCTATTGAATTTCAATCCTCAATCGCCTAGAATTTTTTTTTTATTAATTCCAAATCAATTAATTAATTGATCAACCCTTCCATAACCATTCATCTTAATTAACAACCCTGGATTAAGTATCTTCAATTCCATTCAAGTAATTCTCTTTAATTAATTTCACAATATTAATTATTCTTAACCAAAATCAATAAGTAATCTTAGTCACTTCATAAATTCATTAACTATATTTAATTACATGAATCCTTGATTACTTATATTAATTAACTTCTCATAAGTCACTTATTATTGATTAATTTAATCTTAATTAATCAATCCTTAGTTACATCGTTATTTATATAAATTAATGATTTCCAATTCATATTTAGTTTGTTCTAATATAAATTAATTACTTTAATTAACCACAATATTAATCATTCTCGATTTATCTCAACCTCTAATTAACTATCCTTTTATTTACTCCATTAATAAATTAATTACTCCTTAATTAATTATTTCAATTAATCTCTTGATTAATTGCCCAAAGTAATTCTATTTTATTAATTACATTAAGTAATTACTTATTAAACCCCGATGATTATTCTAAATCAATTTAACTTCATTAATTAACTTAAACCTTTATTAATTGAATTGAATTAACTAATCATCGATTAATCGATTAATTGAATTAACTAATCATCCATTTTAATCACTCTTATATTTCTTCAAAAATCCAATTTATATATTTCGATAACTCAGGGTACCGAAATATTCAAGCAAACCACAGCATTCAGCATTCCAATTTTCAAAAATATTCATCACAGAATATCGAGCATCCAATACATACTATGTAGTACATCAATCCAATTTCATCCATTCAACCAATCATTTAAATTTAACCATTTAAATTTTAAAAAAAATCCAGAAGTGTGAGATTTACTCACCTTTGATTTCCGATTTGCAAATCCGATCCAATCTCAGCTTGGCTTCACGGTTTCGACCTTGTATAAACATTTTATAATTTATTACTATTTAAATACATCAAACAATTGATCACCATTCACCTCTTCAACCCAACTCATTATTTGATTTAATTTTTTTTAAACTGATAGTTCCTTTAACAAATTAATTCAACTGATGTTTTAAATCCTAAACTAATAATCTTCCTTTATTATGTTTACATGTACACATAATTAAAGAAACAAACAGAAAAAGAAAATACCTCCACAGCCTCCTACCAGAAAAGAAGCCCACCCTACTGGCGACCTTATCAACACTCACGACCGCTCACGACATTTACAGCAGTCAAGCGTCGAACCCATTCCATCAATCACCCGAAGCCACTGACAGCATTGCCGACACCAGAATATTCAGCTATCCATGCTTCCCACTACGCCTCGAAAACCCTAAAACATGCCGCACCCCCTACGGTCTCGAAACCAAATCGTGTCTCCTTCATCGGTCGAAGATCGCGACGCTTCCCAGGCTTCCAATCGAACGCCCTCGACCCCACAGATGCTCGAACTCGAGCTCTTTTGCCTCCGCCGCCTTTTGACCTTCACCTTACATCGATACGCGACCTGCTTCGAGTGAAAACGAGATGCCGAAGCCTCCCCTTCAATCACACGAACGACGATGCGGCCCCTTTCCCCTTTCGATCGCCATTTTTTTTATTTGAGTTGAATTCGATTTCTAATGTTGAAAAGTGAAGGTTTCGGCCCCCCCTTTTGTTTTGTTTTTCTTTCGATCTGCCTTTCATATTAAAGAGGGGAACGGGTATGTGGGTTATAACTGGGAACGGTGTCGTAAAGAGCAAGCTAAGGTTTTGATTTAACACATTAAAATATTTAATTATAAATATTTCACTTTACCCTGCTCGAAACTTCGAACCACCATCACAGCGTGCCGCTAGGCTATTATAAGGTTTTACCCGCGTTCCAAACACAATGGGACGTGTTTCGAGAGCTAATTCGATCATATGTGCGAGTTACGGAAATAAACGATAAATTTTAAATTAAATCGATTAAAATAATTCGAAGCGTTTTGAGCTGTCAGGATCAAACGACAACTCCGATTGCTACGAAAATTGAAATCCGATAATAACCAACTATTACGGATCCAATGGAACTAGTTTCGTCAAATTCCGAGACTCTGCCTCGGAAGGCTATTTTTAAATTCTAATTTAAACGATATATTATTAAAACTGAACAAATTATCCTTAAATTAAATTCAAATCATTCTATTATCTCTAGTATTATCATTATAAATTTTATAAGCCTTCAAATTATTTAAACAGGCTAAGAAATTTCAGATTCAACAATTACCCAATCTCAATTATTAAATTCAATGTTTAAACTATATAATTCAACGATTTAATTATCAAGTAAATATTGATATCTTGAATTCAAATTAAAATTAACCTTTAAATATTTTAAAATCAATTATTTATCCCAATTTAATTTTTCAAAATTTCCGGGTCGTCACATTCCTTCCCCCTTAAAAGAATTTCGTCCCCGAAATTACTGGTTAGGAAGAATGGTTCAATACCCGTTTACTTTTCCCAAAACTCACAGTTCAACATCTTATCAACTAACTTTTATTAAAGACCCACTATCTTTACCCAACTTCCCAAAACCTTCTATTGCTTTCACGCAATACCCTTTCTCACTTCTTTAAATTTCAATTTAAAAACTAAATTTCGAATTATCAAAATTTTCTCAAAAATTTTCTAACTCTCTAAATTCCCGAAAATTTTTGCCAATGACTCCTTTGCGCGGCTAGCTCGGTACTACTATAAAAGGCCTCTACGGGCTCCCAAATTCCAAAAGGAAAACAGAAAGCCAAGTGGCTAGATCAAAAATCCAATCCAATTCGTACAGAAATTAAAATACATACCTTTTTGTCGGGCAATACAAATTTATCTTTTGGAATCAAATACAATCCCTTTTCCCCCTTTTAATACCTGCATAACCTACTTAGCAATAATATCCAATCATAGCCCTTCCAAATCTTTACATACTTTTCCTTCCAGAAGTTTTCATATCCATTTCTATTCAAATTAGTTTTCACCGTTTCATATGAATTCAATTTATTTTCGATTCCTAATATTGAATTTTATCTTTCATTTAACTGATTCATATTAATTTCATTTACTAGTTTACTTAAATTTCCAATTTGAAATTGTTTTGTCGTTAACCAAAATTTTCCAAAAATTTTCTAACTCCCAAAATTTTCAGAAAATTTTGGGAGAGTCTCCTTTGTACGGAGGAGCTTTTGCAATTTGACAAGAGATATAAATATATATACATCGGCCCACACGGTCGGAAAAAGCAAAAACAGTTCATATTTCCTATTTTTATTGCGTAGGCGTACCTTATTTAGCATTTTAAGCATGCGGCTTATTTATTTTAGCAATTAGTGCAATCCAAATCCAGCCAAACGGCCTTCAGGTACCTGTACTTACTCAACTTAAATATGTAAGTGCCATATATAGAAATTCTATTAGCATTTTACTTACTTTAAATGGCTAAACACAAGCATTTCAAAAGCAGCAAACACCAAACGCTTATCATAAGCGATGTATATAATTTAAAGCTAATCCAATTGCTTCCAACCAAATTTACATGCCATTTCATTCAATTTTAATAGTTTGCAACACAATTGCTTACTTTCAATTCATTTCTAAGCAAAACAAACTCATATTCACTTCAATTAACTCAAAAATCCATTATATTTGCTTCCACTAATTCATAGAATTTAATTAAATCTCGTTTACGTTAAACGGCAATCATTTCTACGCAATTTGATAATATCCATGTGAATAAATAATTACTTAAGTTTTATAACCTATTAAAATTGATTCCAACTCAATTTTATTTACTTCAATTCCATTTTAATTTATTCACAATCATTTTATTTAGCTGGACACATTCCATGCTTGTGTACTACTAACCATTCCCAAATTAATTTAAACCGAGCTTTTATTTAATGGGCTTCCACCCTTATTCGAAGCCAAGCTTCTATAAATTTTAAACTTGAGTTAATTTACTTTAATTTATTCCAACATCAAACTTAAGTTTACTTCTATTTGGTTCTCATTTAATCAACTTCCATCAAATTCAGTTAGCTCATCAAATTTGAATTTTAATTTCAAATTCACCTCCTTAATTTATCAAAATAATATCCCAGCACATACTTAACTCATTTATACTTCAAATTAATATACCACCAAATTAAAGTTCAGTCTGATAATCCAATCCCAATCACTACTTGATTTAGTTTTATTCAATCAGACTTCATCTAATTATTATTTAATTCAATCAACCCATTTTAAAATTTTAATTTATTTACTTAATTCATTATCGAGTTTATTTTATTAATACATGCCATTTCAATTTATTCTATTCACTTGGGTTTTTTTTGCAATCCAAACCATGACTATTTCAATCCAACTCAATTTTATTTTATTTTTTTACACCATTTCTTCTTATTTAATCGATTATCAAACCCAAGTCGAATTCTATTTATAATTCGAATTCATTTCCAAACTCCATTATTGATACAAATCCATTTTAGTTAACCGAGTTAAATTTTATTAACATACCCAATTAAATAAAAATTTAGCTAATTAGATTACTTCCATTTTTCTTTAAATCAATATTCGATTTTATTACAAAGAATCGCTTCATTTAAATTTCCCGAGTCCAATTCTATTTTATAATTCCAGTTTGGATTCCCCTTTATTTTAAAATTTAAAAATGCCTTTAAATTCAGATAATACAATTAAAATAGCTTTTTATAAAAATATTTCTTATAACTCGATGTCTCAACCAGTCCATCCTTGTTCTCACAGAAATTCAGTCATACGTTGATCAGGCGTAGGACTAAAAATCTATGAGTACTTGGTAAACCCGTTTTCAACACCCAGTGAAAATACTTGGAAAATAATTTATTGAAAATATTGAAAGCATTTTGAAATGGAGGAAATATCTTTGGTGAAAATGCTCTGGAAATCATCACCCCTATCCATGGTCACAGTTACATTCCAGGGTTACGTTGCCATCGCAGCAAAAGTCCACGTAACTGCAGGCTCTCTGCGGCCTCTCGATTATGCCATGGATCC
The DNA here is from genome assembly GCA_030765085.1 of Allium cepa. Taxonomy (NCBI): domain Eukaryota; kingdom Viridiplantae; phylum Streptophyta; class Magnoliopsida; order Asparagales; family Amaryllidaceae; genus Allium; species Allium cepa. The sequence continues at coordinate 163,524,878 of CM060939.1, forward strand.
TGCACAACAGATCACAATTACATCCAGGGTTACGTTGCTGTCACAGCAAAAGTCCATGTAACTGTAGGCTCTCCGCGGCCTCTGATTTTCGCTGTCAAAATGAAACCTCTCCACTCCTACATAGGTCGCAGTTTGCCGATATAAAATCAAACGCAGACTGTTGGCTCTCAGCGGCACACACGACTTTCGCTATGTTATACCATATGTCGCAGTCTACCGATATAAAATCAAACGCAGACTGTTGGCTCTCAGCGGCACACACGACTTTCACTATGGTATACACTACTCATAATCCCCAGGAACTAGTTTTGTCCGGACTCCTCACAGGATCAATTTTAGAACTCCCCTTGGGGCTCAAGGCAGCACCACCCGGTGGCACTCCTGAGAAGTTCATTTCAAGGGAGCGCCTCTTTCCCCAGAGCTATCATCAAACTCTTTATACTATACATATAGTATTTTTTTTCAAATCATACACCTAGTATGATCTCATACAAAGCTCATTTATACAAAATCGATTATTCCAAAATCGATAATTCTCAAACTAGGCCTTCCAAATTCTCATATTGATTTTACCCAAAAATCAAAAGCCTTTCCAAATCCAAAGGTTCTCAAAACCTTTTCCAAAATCCTCATAAGATCCTTTATATATATATATATATATATATATATATATATATATATATATATATATATACAGGTATATATAATTTTTAAAACTTTGGATCTTTTCAAACTTGTATAAAACTCCTTTTATACTTCAAACACCTTCAAAAATCTTTTTCTTTCGGTAATAGATTTAACAAGGAAAGGTTTATCTTATATAACAAAGATTTATAACTTTGTTTATTCAAAATCAAGTATTCCAATTTGACTATTCTTTTTAATATCAATTTCCTTCCCATTCACTTATCTACCTTTACATTAATCCCCATTTGGATTATCACTTCAATTCCTATCTCAGTTGGGTATTAAATCCATAACAGTTTGAACTCCGACCAGTTTAGAAAAATAGCTTGAAATTTTTTTAAAATAAAAATAAATAAGTAGTTGAAAAATAATTATTAGTTTGCAAAATAGCTATAAAATAGTTAACTAATTGTAAAATAGTTGGAAAATAGTTATATAGTTTCAGAAATTTTAGATAGTCGCAAAATAGTTGTAAAATAGCAATTTATTTGTAAAATAGTTGAAAAATAGCAATTAGTTTAGAAAACAGTTGAAAAATGATTAAATAGCTTCAAAAATAATTGTAAAACAAGTATAAAATAATTTGGCTTTAAGAAAGAAAGGTTGTATATATTAAATGGCTTTGTAAAATAAGTTTATGTTAAAACAATTTATCTTCAAAATAGTCAAGAGTCAAACTATTCACTTTCCCAACAATTCAATGTAAATTTAAACTTCTATTTAAATTGATCCAATTCCAATTTGAATAACTCCAATTCCCATTGAAATTTATTTAATCCCAAGGCAACTTCAATTCTAATTAATTCAAACTAAATTCAATTTGTACTAATGGAATTTGAATTTCAACTTTAACCCATCTCGAATTATATAAATTCGAGTTAAATCCTCGAATGTTGGTTTAACTCTTTAAACCAAATTAACTTTTATTTTAAGGTTTTTAATCTATTTAATTTCTGAATCCAATTCTCAAAATTCCAATTTAAATTATTTTTATTTATGGTTCAATACAATTTGTTTCAAAATTTAATTTTTTACTCAATTTTTATCTTCCAGTTTGAAGCCAGTTCTTAAACAAGTATATTTTACAAATTCAATTATTCAAATTTTTAATTCAAAATAATTCCATACCCTTAATTCCAAATGAAAGTTTAACTTCCCTTTTTCTCAATAATGAATATATCACTACACTTCATTTCTATTTCATTTTAACCAAACCAATTCAGGTTGCTTTTTCTACATTTATTTAACTTTCCAAGTTAAATTTCAATTTACTTAATCCAATCAACCTTACTCAAATTGAATTCCCGCTTCCAACTTCAAAATTCTTTTCCTCATATAAGTTCAAAACTTATATTACTTTGGGTTTTTACGTCACACTTCAGGGAAAATCAAAACTCAACCTCTTAGAGTTTATTCTAAATTATCTTTGATATCATGTATATCCATACATATACACATATTTATTTCTTGATCCTCCCAACCATATTTTAAAATTTAAACCACCTTTGGTTTTAAATTCAAATCAATCTTCAAACAACCCATTGTTTGCAACAAGTCCCAGTTATTCATATAATACTTACTTATTATTTTTCATTACCTTGGAACAAATTTTCAAATTATGGAACCAGATTTAGAACTTTAATTTCAAGTGATTTAAATTTTAATATGGTTGTATTTTCATTTTTACTTAATTTAATTCCAATTCAAGACTTCATTTTGGTTGCATTATATTACTTCTTAATTTTAATTTCAATAATTAACAACCAATCACCTTAATATTTATTAGAAGGAAATATTGCTTTATATCTCAAAATATATTTTATATAAAATCATTTAAAAGCTTTATATAAGAAAATAACAAGTACGCTCTCATATATATATATATATATATATATATATATATATATATATATATATTCTCAACTCATTCTAGAGTACTACAGACTCTATTTAATGAGTAATCCCCACCAGAGCCAAGGTTCTCGCTTAACCTTTCAGCTCTGATACCAAATGTAACGACTCGAAATTTTCTAACCCAAAAATTCCAGATAGTTATGGAAAAGAAGAAAGAGATAGAAGAAGAAGAACAGAAACATCAAACATCTCACATTCGCAGCGGATAAAATATAATAATAAATAATAACAGTTTACAAAAGAATACTATATCTGTCGATTACATTTAATATACATCAGAGTTTCACATTAATACAGTCATTGAATGTTTACAATTATCATGTCTAAGATTTACAATAATATAAATACAACGGATATACTCTATACGATATTGCCATCCAGCTCGACTCCTGAGCTCCAGAACGTACCTACCTGAAAATCTGTAATACTCGGTCTGACCCGAGCATTACATCAAAGCAACACCCGGGTCAGGCTGGAAACCAGAATGAGTAAATCCAACTAACATGGAATATCCAAGCAAACAACTTATATAAAACCCGGGTAACCCATATCAATTTAACAAATTCATAAATTTTCTATAGGCAACACTTATTTCACATATCAATTTCAAAATACCAAACTCCGATAAAATAAATCCAATTTGCTTAAATCATTTCATTCCAGCCTTTTATTTCATAAATGAATTTACAAGGCACACTTTGCCATAGTCATACTTATTTTCATAATAAGTATTCTATGTGCTAAAATTTAGATTAAATAATCCGATTCATTTAAATCCATTCATTCCAACCTATCAATTTCTCATATCAATTTATAAGAGATTCGAAGTGGTTTCGGGTAACTTCCCTATACCCGATCCCGGCCTCTTCGAGTCTCATGTCATCCTAACCCAAGTTATCCAAATGAAATACGCAACATTTCATATCAGAGATATCAACTCATTCAAAGCAACCAATACCAATCAATCATCCATAAGCAAAGCTTAATCACATACAAATAATTCAGTTGATTCTATTGAATTTCAATCCTCAATCGCTTAGAATTTTTTTTATTTTATTAATTCCAAATCAATTAATTAATTGATCAACCCTTCCATAACCATTCATCTTAATTAACAACCCTGGATTAAGTATCTTCCAATTCCATTCAAGTAATTCTCTTTAATTAATTTCACAATATTAATTATTCTTAACCAAAATCAATAAGTAATCTTAGTCACTTCATAAATTCATTAACTTTATTTAATTACATGAATCCTTGATTACTTATATTAATTAACTTCTCATAAGTCACTTATTATTGATTAATTTAATCTTAATTAATCAATCCTTAGTTACATCGTTATTTATATAAATTAATGATTTCCAATTTATATTTAGTTTGTTCTAATCTAAATTAATTACTTTAATTAACCACAATATTAATCATTCTCGATTTATCTCAACCTGTAATTAACTATCCTTTTATTTACTCCATTAATAAATTAATTACTCCTTAATTAATTATTTCAATTAATCTCTTGATTAATTGCCCAAAGTAATTCTATTTTATTAATTACATTAAGTAATTACTTATTAAACCCCAATGATTATTCTAAATCAATTTAACTTCATTAATTAACTTAAACCTTCATTAATTAATTCAATCCCTTAATTACTAAATTAATCGACCCAAATTATTGATTAATTGAATTAACTAATCATCCATTTTAATCACTCTTATATTTCTTTAAAAATCCAATTTATATATTTCGATAACTCAGGGTACCGAAATATTCAAGCAAACAATAGCATTCAGCATTCCAATTTCCAAAAATATTCATCACAGAATATCGAGCACCCAATACATACTATGTAGTACATCAATCCAATTTCAGCCATTCAACCAATCATTTAAATTTAACCATTTAAATTTTAAAAAAAAATCCAGAAGTGTGAGATTTACTCACCTTTGATTTCTGATTTGCAAATCTGATCCAATCTCAGCTTGGCTTCACGGTTTCGACCTTGTATAAACATTTTATAATTTATTACTATTTAAATACATCAAACAATTGATCACCATTCACCTCTTCAACCCAACTCATTATTTGATTTAATTTTTTTTTAAACTGATAGTTCCTTTAACAAATTAATTCAATTGATGTTTTAAATCCTAAACTAATAATCTTCCTTTATTATGTTTACATGTACACATAATTAAAGAAACAAACAGAAAAAGAAAATACCTCCACAGCCTCCAACCAGAAAAGAAGCCCACCCTTCTCGCGACCTTATCAACACTCGCGACCGCTCACGACATTCACAGCAGTCAAGCGTCGAACCCATTCCATCAATCACCCGAAGCCACTGACAGCATTGCCGACACCAGAATATTCAGCTATCCATGCTTCCCACTACGCCTCGAAAACTCTAAAACATGCCGCACCCCTACGGTCTCGAAACCAAATCGTGTCTCCTTCATCGGTCGAAGATCGCGACGCTTCCCAGGCTTCCAATCGAACGCCCTCGACCCCACAGATGCTCGAACTCGAGCTCTTTTTCCGCCGCCGCCTTCTGACCTTCACCTTACATCGATACGCGACCTGCTTCGAGTGAAAACGAGATGCCGAAGCCCCCCCTTCAATCACACGAACGACGATGCGGCCCCTTTCCCCTTTCATTGCTATTTTTTTATTTGAGTTGAATTCGATTTCTAATGTTGAAAAGTGAAGGTTTCGGCCCCCCTTTTGTTTTTTTTCTTCTTTCGATCCGCCTTTCATATTAAAGAGGGGAATGGGTATGTGGGTTATAACTGGGAACGGTGTCGTAAAGAGCAAGCTAAGGTTTTGATTTAACAGCTTAAAATATTTAATTATAAATATTTCACTTTACCCCGCTCGAAACTTCGAACCACCATCACACGTGCCGCTAGGCTATTGTAAGGTTTTACCCGCGTTCCAAACACAATGGGACGTGTTTCGAGAGCTAATTCGATCATATGTGCGAGTTACGAAAATAAACGATAAATTTTAAATTAAATCGATTAAAATAATTCGAATCATTTTGAGCTGTCAGGATCAAACGACAACTCCGATTGCTACGAAAATTGAAATCCGATAATAACCAACTATTACGGATCCAATGGAACTGGTTTCATCAAATTCCGAGACTGTGCCTCGGAAGGCTATTTTTAAATTCCAATTTAAACGATATATTATTGAAACTGAACAAATTATCCTTAAATTAAATTCAAATCATTCTATTGTCTCTAGTATTATCATTATAAATTTTATAAGCCTTCAAATTATTTAAACAGGCTTAGAAATTTCAGATTCAACAATTACCCAATCTCAATTATTAAATTCAATGTTTAAACTATATAATTCAACGATTTAATTATCAAGTAAATATTGATATCTTGAATTCAAGTTAAAATTAACCTTTAAATATTTTAAAATAAATTAATTATCCCAATTTAATTTGTCAAAATTTCCGCGTCGTCACAATATCCCTAGGAATTGTCTCCAAAAGTGACAGAACCTCCATCTGAGTACGTAATATTTATTGGCATATCCTTACCCCTGTCATATGTTTTGAGCAACCACTGTCGAGTATCCATTTTCCTCTTTTCTTGAGTGGGACCTGTAAAAAATATAAGATATCGTTGGTAACCACTTTTTTAATAGGGTCCTAAATGTTAGGTCTTAGGAAACCAAACCCAAGATGGTTTTGTATCCCTTTTATAAATATAATTTTTATTATTATGAACATCTTCTATGAATGAACTAATATACTTCTTTCTTATTAGTTTTAGGTATCCATATACTTATAGTATTAGAAACTCGTCTATTTAAAGACGTGGGTGTTTTATTAATTTTAACTTTGTTCAAATTACTAGATTGTGACTTTTTAACTTTCTTCTTATATCCTAAACCATGCTTATTACTAACGGATTGTGAATTTTCAATAATCTTAGATAAATTTTCTCTTCCTTTATTGAAATTTGAAACATTTTTAGTGATTCTATCTAGTTTGGTCTTTAGATTTGAATTTTCTAGTTCTACCATTTTAATATTATTTTTTAAAACATGATTTTTAGAAACAAGACTATCATTTTTCTCCTTCTAATTTCAATTTCTTGACTTAATAATATAAGTTGAGAATTAACATTAGAGAGAGATACTTGAGTTTTCTCAAGTTCTTCTTCCAATATTTTCTCTCATCTTTAAGCATATCTCTTTTAAATTCTGCCTTTTTCTGATTTTCTACAACTTCTTTATATTTTCTTTTAAGACTTTTTAAAGTATCTAACAATTCAAAGTTTATTTCTATCATATCATCAAAAGTAAAATCACTAACCTCGTTAGCTTTAGCCATAAAACATACGTTAGCTTGTTCATTATCGCTGTCACTTTCACTTCCCGAAGAAGAGGATGAGGAATCTGAATCATCGCATGTGACTGAAAATTCTTTTCTTTTGAATTTGTCCTTCCTTTTATTTCGGTATACTTTCTTTTGATCTGGACAGTCTTTCTGCATATGCCTCTTTTTGTGACAGCTAAAATAATCCATAACTGATAAAGACAGTGGTTTATTGCTGGTTGAGCTTCTTTTGCCATTATTTCTGTTTCCTTTTCCGTATTTCAAGAATCTCTTGAAGTTCTTTGCAATAAAAGCTAGGTCGTCTTTATTTGAGTCTGATTCTTCTTTTTCTACATGAAATGCTATATTCTTTTTATCTTGAGCCTGAACTCTTTTGCCTGCAATTTCACATCATAAGACATTAGGTTTCCTATTAATTCTTCTGGAGTTATTTTGGAAATATCATTCGCTTCTTCAATTGAACTTTTCTTTCCCATTCTTCCTTAAAGAATGAAGGATTTTGGATACGATATCAAAATCTGAATATTTTTCTCCTAGTCCTACTAATCAATGATAGATATCCTGAAATCTTGAGTACATGTCATTTATAGATTCATTTTCTTTCATTCTAAAGTTTTGTAATTGACTCTTGAGCATGGATATTTTGCTTTGTTTAACCTTGTTGGTTCCTTCATGTGTGATTTTGAGTGTACGCCATATTTCATATGCAGTATTGCACATGCTAACATGGTTAAACTTTATTTAAGGCACAAAACAACATGTTCATGGCTTTTGCATTAGCTGTGGCATCTAATTTCTGTGTATTTGACCAAGTGGAATACTCTTCAGTAGGAATAGTATATTCTGTCTGAGTTATATTTCATGACTCAAAACTATTTGCTTGCGTATATATTCCCATTCGTGTGGCCCAATTGTTATAATTCATGCCATTAAATAGTGGTGAACATACAGTGGATTGTCCTTCAACAAAGCTAGTGTTAATGCTAGTGCTGCTGTTAGTGTCCATATTATTATATTATCAGATAACTGTGTTACAGTTATATGATGACCTTGCTCTGATGCCAAATGAAAGTGTGCTATGGATCGTGTAATATGGATATATGATAATGCAGAGTATAATGATGATAATAATACTGTAAATAGTGCGGAATTAAAGCAGTATAGTAAAATGACACTAGTTATTTTTATACTGGTTCGGAGCACCGTCCTACGTCCAGTCCCAGACTCCTTCTAGAATTTCACTAAGATAACAACCCTCACTTAATCCGGAGGAACATGTCTATACAACCCTTGAGCAGCCGAACAGGGACCAGAGCAGCCGAACATGATTTGCCTCAACAACCGAAGAGGACTTCACTCGCCTGAGCAGCAGAACAAGACTTCAATTAATACAGAAAATAGTTTGACTAATGTGTGTTCTGATAACACTAATTTGTCACTTGTAGTACACCCTTCTTATAATCTTCTCCTCGAGTATAAATGTTTATATTTGAAGTATATGAAGAATAGAAAGGTATAGTATTGCTTTTATGCAAAATAATTGAAAGAATGATAGCAAATAGATTTCAGAAGGTTAGATCAAAGAATAAGAGAAATCGATTGTAATTCGGTGATTTGAAATGAAGTTGGAGTTTGTATTTATAAGAGTAGAAAGCTACGACTGTTGGTGAAGAGTTTCGATCAAAGTGTTGCATCCGAATCTTTTCGTTAAAGGTTCGCAACTCTTCACAAAATTCGTGTCCTTTCAAAAATATAGCCGTTATAGAAATTCAGTCGATTGAGTTACATAGTAAGTCGACCGAAGATTCAAAAGTAATATGGAATTTAAATTCGTATATATTTATGTAGCTGTGCATGTCGCACAAAAATTCTAGTGTTAGTCGACTGGTTCCGAAGGTCAGTCGACTGACCTGATACTTTTGTGCAGTTTGCACAATTTACATATATATTTATTTCTATAAATTTGTATTACTTTAATAATTTAAATGTTAGCTTATATGTGTATCAAATATTTAGTAAATATAATGATTAAATGTATAAGCTAGTGTAGACATAATCGAGGAGAGATTTTAACAAATATTAACCTAAGACTTAAAAACAAAATACCATAGTTGATGCTTTGATTTTTAAAGTCAAGTCTCCTTGTCTCTTTTTGTCGTAGCAATAGTCAAACTTTATGTTGTAGTGATAGCTTCGTGTCATGAATCAAAACCAAGTCTCAACAGACACTTCTAAGTTCTAGAGTATGCTCGCATGAAATGTCAAGATATAGAAAGTAAGTACAAAAATTTGAGAATACTATCAAAAGAATTAGATTAAAAGAAAATAGTAATAAAGGGTAATGAGATGCCAAACACACATAAAGGATGTTGCTTGGCTCAGGATTAAAGGAGGAAGGATGAAAGATAGGAAAGTTATTTGCCGATCCAATTTTTCCAGTATGTAATTCTAAATATGCATAGTTTGTATTCCTTAGCTCACTACAATATAGAAATGCATAGTTCGGCCGATAATAGGTGGTGGTGGTTAAAAGTAACGAGTCTACCTTAATACATGAAGCCAGAAACATGGATTAAGATATGTGGATTGTGGTAGAATGGCATGTTAGAAAGGACTCTTAAATTTAAGTAAAGTGATATGGCCAACAACATTAATGTCAGTTAATGTTGAAGGGTAGCTTCCGGCAATTGTTTCTTGTAATATCCCGCCATTTTGGACCATTCAAATCGACAATAAAACCTCACATTTCAGATTTGAATAATTCAAAACAACAGATTGTTAATAAAAGTTGGGGCAAATAAAATCAATCACAGACACAGAATATCAGAATAACTTCGCAGTGGAATGAAATAACATAGGAGTTCATGAAGCTCTTGGATACATAATCACAAAACTAATACATAGGTCCAAAGTCTGGAAACAAATACATTTGGAAATTCTAAGTACATAAATTCTTCAAATACAAAACAAAGCTGAGTGGAAATCTAGAATAAAATATCAAATAGGAAGCTAAATCTCTGGCGGATCTCTAGCTCCAGAGGACGAAACCAAAGCTATGAAAATCAGGCTAACCCGAGTGTAAAGAAAAACACAAAACACTCGAGTCAGGACATACATACTTATAAAATGTAAATCAACTCAAGTGAACTGTAAAAGAAATGATCAGTAACTTAAAGAATGCTTGGGATCGCCCATCCTTTAAGGATCCGTTAAACTATCTACTATGTAGTAAAATACACTATTATAATAATGTCTAAAGTAAAGTATACTATTTAAAAATAAAGTTAAGGCTTTACATTTCTGTGATGCCCCACCTCTATACTCACAACAACAAAGGTTATTATAAGGAATAACGTCTGCTATTGCGAAGAATAAGGCTTGTTAGAAGAGACCATCCGTAAGTTATGCCTTAGACGAGTATTGATTACATCGACAGGAGTTGTGTAAATTACTCCCAACGATATATATTCAATCCAAATCTAAAACGAAACTACGGTGGCTTATGAAAAATTCAGAACAGCTCATAATAGCAACAACACAGATAAGTATAATCACATCAGAACAGAAATATCATATATCTAGTGGAAGACAAGTCTGGATACATGCTACAACACTCGATGGTTCACATAAACCAAATGTACATATAGATAGTCATCACAACATACATGAGATGAGAGTCAATTCACCAAAAGTAACACCTCGAAGTCTAAACAAAAGATGAGGTGAAATCCCAAAAGCTGAAGCAGCAACTAAATCAGAGATAGCGACTATCCTGAAATAACTCGGTCTGACCCGAGTATTATTTAAAAGAAAATAATAAACGGATCAGTCTAATTTAAACTTAGAAATGAATGTAGGATAAATAACATCAAAACAAATTAATCATAATCTAGAATGAGACTATTCAACATAAATAATCAACATTGTTTAAATGAAGAAATCTCATTAAACACCACCAAATTCAACTCCCAATTCAAAATTGAATTCAAAATAGAAAAACACAAAAATCTAGATATCAAAATAAGATAACTAGAAAATCAGCATAAAAGTGGATCGACCTCAGCATATGGCGAGTCTAAGCTACACCGCACGTGCATCTCATATGGCCGAAGTCTATCAAGGACCGTCAGCATAATATTTGACGTCCAACGAATGACCCGAAGGTCCAACATATGACTCAAGGTCTAGTATTGGTAATTGACCCGAAAGACCAACATAGTGGCTCGAAAGCCTAACAAAATCATCAAATTTTTCAAACAGCAATTCCACGTCAAATATTTCAATTAACGAGTCCAGAATTAATCGAATTAGTAAAATCATGGTTCCATGTTCCGCACTTCTGCCAAATCTTTTAAATCTCATCTTCGTTTCCCTGAAAGTGCAAAATTGTGTATTTTATATAAATAGTTTTTACGTTATCAAATGGACAAGTCCGGAATTAATCGAATCAGTAAAAGTAAGGGTTCATAGTCCTTAATTTTGTTGAAGCGTTTAAATCGATTCCTTATTCTTTTGAAAGTGTAAACTGTGAAATTTTTGAAAACTATTATATTTTAAAACGATTTAAAAACACGTAATTAAAACAGCAAATTCTATAGAAATTTCGACAAAGAAATTGCGCTTCACAAAACATCGTAATAACGGATATAAAAACCAACGTTGCGGGTTTTCTTAGTTGCAAGATGACCGCTTGAAAATTCACTTTAAATTGACGGTTACTGAAGTCAAAACAACAGTAATTTTTATTCACCAAAAATCTCATCAAAACAACACACTTCAAATAAAACACCGGGGTAAAAATCCGTTATAAAAATAACGGCAACAAAATACATTTCAAAACAAAACACCGGTTCAAAATAATTTAAATATTAGACTGCACTACTATATATTCATCAAATATAGTACTGTCTGGACTTAGTAACGTGCATCTCAAATTTGCACCAATATAAATAAAGTAAATCTGGAAATGGACTTAACAATGTGCTATACATCTTGCACGCACATTTTAAATATAAACAAAATATGAATTAAGCATGCAGGCACATCACTTAGCTAAATGCACACACGAATATAACCTGGGCAATAACACCATATGCATGCAAGCAATAAATAATGACTTGAACATATTTCTGAATACTTTGCACGTAATGAATAAAGTTGAAAAAAAATAAATTACCTGAACATTTTTTAGGTGTAATGCAGACATATTTAGGTGTAACGTAAGAATGAATTTGGTAAAATAAATTACCTGAACATACTTTTGTGTACTTCAAACATATACACATGTAACAAAACGTGGACCTATTCTAGTGCAATACCAACTTACACTGTTACACACATACTTGCACAAAAATGGTCAGAACAACTACACGTATGCACAAAATAATTATATAAGTTCGGTAGTAAAATTTTTGCACGCAGCCTGGACTATTTATTTGTAATACAACCATGCAATACTCACGCACCCTACAAGTTGCATGCATGTAAATGATGCCTAGCAATACTACACGCTCACGAAAATGACCTGGACATGCTTCTCTTACTACAGATATTTTTGTGTACTTTAAACATATACACACGTAACAAAAACCTGGACCTATTCTTATGCAATACCAACTTACATTGTTACATAAATACTTGCACAAAAATGGTCAGAACAACTACACGTATGCACGAAACAATTATCTAAGCTCGGCAATAAAATTTTTGCACGACGCCTGGACAATTTATTTGTAATACAACCATGCAATACTCACGTACCCTACAAGTTGCATGCATGTAAATGATGCCTGGCAATACTACACGCTCACGAAAATGACTAGGACATGCTTCTCTTACTATAGATATTTGCACACGGTGTAAGGCCTGGCTTATACTATACGCACACATGAGTCAAATAAAGGTCCGGACACATTTATGTGTAACCTGGACTTAGTTTATACACGCACGAAAACCAGGTTCCAGCTTATTTTATACATGCGTAACAAAAAATGAAAAAGCCTGGACATCTGCACGCGTGAAAAAATGCAAAATCAAATGCCACAATTTTTTTTTAAAGAAACACAAGCATACTCGCCTGGGCTTATGTACTTTGCACGCACGTACAAAACGATTTAAAACAAATTTTTGTGCTACATACTTTTGTACGCAAGCAATAACTTTTTCATGTGTTTATCAAAGATATTGCAAACGAAAAATATTGCATACAAACATAAACAACTTTACTAACAAAGCTGCAACCATAGTTTTAAATTAGAGGCATGAGTTTGCACTCACCTCTAATTTGCTTCCTAAATCATTCAGCAACCAAGATCTGAATGGAGCAAGAATTGAACCGCCATTAATGCATTCTCAGAGTTACTGGAAATTTTGAACAAAAGAATGATGCAGCGTTTTTTTTTCTTTTCTCAAATTTGTGTACAAGTCAAAAGAAAATGAGCCAGCTAGAGTTTTTGGTACAAATGCATTAAATTGAAAACGTGCATCAATGTAAAGAAAAGGACACAAGTGCATAAAGGTGATGATGACAGCAAAGGCAAAATGTTCAAAATTTTGTGATAGCAAAAGTGTTCATTTTTTCTTTTGAATGGACTTAGCCTCACACGCACATGAAGGCAAAAATGAAGTTACAATATAGCTTAGTTAGTTTCAAAACAACCAAGCTATTTGCAATTCATATCAAAAAAATTCTTTTTTTTTAATCTCAATATAAAATTTCTATTTTAAATTTCTATTTTGACGGAATCAAAAATCATGGTTGTTACAAGCCCCCCTTATAAAAATTACGTCCTTGCAGTTTTCATACTAGAAGTTGTTTATAACCCAAATTATTCATCATAACAAAAATTAAAATAGAAAAGACGGATTAAGAATGCTCACCCCCACCCGAAGAGGAGAGAAAACCGGGATAAGAACGCTTGATGAATTCTTTGGTTTCCCAGGTGCAATCTTTGGGGTTTGCGCACCATTGAATTTTCACAAGCAAGACTTCTTTATTTCGAAGGCGTTTAACCACCGAAGCTAGCACATGAATAGGATTTTGCAGCATAGACAAGTCGGGTGAGATCTCTAGATCGTGCAACACACGAGGATCATTAATAGAATCCGAATCTCGAAGGTATCGACGAAGCTGGGATACATGAAATATGTCATGAATTCTTGAAAACTGAATAGGTAGCGATACACGATAAGCAACAGGGCCAATGCGTTATGTAGTAGGAAATTGTCCAACATATCTAGGAGCCAATTTCTCAAAGGAACTAAAACGCACCACACCTTTCATCGGAGAAACACGAATGAACACGCAATCGCCAGTAGAAAATTCCAAAGGCTTCCTACGATGATCAGCATAAGATTTCTGCCTATTCTGAGCCTCTTTCATCATCTGTCTAATAATATCAATCTTCTCAGAAGATTCATGAATATAATCGGGGCTGAGAACTAACTTTTCCTTGAATTCCAACCAACAAAATGGTGATCGACACGGCCTTCCGTAAATGGCTTCGAAAGGAGCCATACCGATACAGGATTGGAAAATGTTATTATAAGAAAATTCAACAAGAGATAAATGGTCTTCCCAACTACCTTCAAAATCAAGAATACAAGCGTGAAGGAGATCTTCTAAGACTTGATTCACCCTTTCGGTCTGACCATCAGACTGTGGATGATAAGCTTTAATGAGATTGAGCTTAGTTCCCAAAGCTTTCTAAAGGCTCTGCAAGAAACCACTAGTAAAAAGCGGATCTCTGTCACTAACAGTAGAACCAGGCACACCATGAAGTCGAACGAATTCTTTAATAAAAAGCTTAGCCAACAAAGGAGTAGTCCGATTGGACTTGATAGGAATAAAATGGGCTGACTTGGTTTATCGGTCAACAATCACCCAAACACTAGTATGGCCCGACCTCGAACGAGGTAGACCATCAATAAAGTCAATGGAAATTTGATCCCATTTCCATAATGGAATCTCAAGAGGCTGCAAAAGACCACTAGGAAGCTGGTGTTCCGCTTTAATAAGTTGACAAGTCATGCAACGACTCACATAACTTGCAACATCATGCTTCATACCCTCCCAAAAGTATAAGCGCTTCATGTCGGCATACATCTTACTACTACCGGGACGAATAGTATACTTAGAACGATGACAGTCCTCAAGAATGTCATTTCTAAGATTAGGAATATTAGGCACGATCAACCTTCCCATCTTCTGAATACAACCATGAATATCAGTATCGAAATCCTTTAGATTATCACTTCAGATTTTTGATTTACAACTCTGAATAAGATAAGGGAGATCTGATCTTGTTTCTGGGCATCGACAATTCGATCCAACAAACTAGGATGAGCTCTCATGCTAAATAAAAGCACGGGGGAACCAGAAACTGAAGAACGGTCTCTAATATCACAATGAGATAAAGCTTCCAATATATTCCACTCTGCTAGCATCATGGAAACAATAACTTGCTGCTTGCGACTAAGCGCATCAGCAACTCGATTACCCTTACCAGGGGTATACTGAATATCTAAATCATATGAAGTAAGAAATTCGAGCCAACGTTGTTGCCTCATATTAATTTCCTACCGAGTGAAGAGATATTTTAGATATTTGTGGTTAGTGAAGAGAACAAAACGCTCGTCCAATAAATAATGTCGCCAAATCTTTAGAGCAAAGACTATAGCGGCTAACACCAAAACATTGGTAGCATAATGAATCTCGTTAGGCTTTAGTTGTTAGAAGCATAGGCAACTACTCTATCTGTTTGCATGAGAACAGCACCGAGTCCATAACCACTGACATCGGTATAAACAACAAGATCACGATTCCCTTCGGGAACCACTAAGATAGGAGCATGAGTAAGGAGATCTTTTAACTTCATGAAAGAAAACTCACACTTATCAGACCAAATAAAAGGAACAGCTTTACTCGTGAGAGTGGTAAGTGGTAAGGCAATACGAGAAAAGTCCTTAATGAACCGACGATAATATCCCGCCAATCCAAGAAAACTACGGATCTCAGTAACGGTCTCGGGCCTCTTCCAATTCTGAATAGATTCGATCTTGGAAGAATCGACAGAGATACCATCGGAAGAAACAGTATGACCGAGAAACTTCACTTTATTCTCCTAGAAGTGACACTTGGAGAATTTGGCATAAAGCTGATGCTGACAAAGAGTGCTCAAAACAATCTCCAAATGCTGAATGTGATCGGCTTCAGATTTGGAATAAATAAGAATATCATTTATGAAAACCAAGACGAACTTATCAAGATATTCTCGGAATATCCAATTCATAAGATCTACAAAATACGCTGGAGCGTTCGTAAAACCGAATGGCATAACATGTCATTCATAAGAACCATAACGAGTACAGAATGCGATAAGAGGGATGCTATCTTCCGCAACCCGTAACTGATGAAAACCTGTAGCAAGATCGAGTTAGGAGAAAAGCTTAGTGCCACTTAATTGATCGAACATGTCGTCGATCCTAGGTAATGGAAACCAATTTTGATAGTGAGATCGTTAAGCTTGCAATAATCAATGCAAAGCCTAAGAGTACCATCTGGCTTCTTAACGAAGACAACGACGGTGCCCCACGGAGATGAGCTAGAGCGAATAAATTGCTTGGTTTCCAATTCAGATAATTGTTGCTTAATTTCCTCATTTTCCTTAGCAGACATCCTCGTGGGAGGACGACTGACAGGATGAGCACCAGAGATAAGATCAATATGAAACTCAATTGCCCTCTTTGGCGGCAAACACGAAATAGGCTCGAAGACATCAAAAAAATCACAAACGACCGGAATATTAGCTATGACATCCTCCGATTTGAAGGAAGAAATGAGAGCATTCGAAGCATGGTCCATGTCTCGAAATACAATAGATAACTGCTTGATTGCATTGGGATGTTTAAGATTTAAAGTTCTTTCGGGACATAGGATTTGAACTTCATAACGGACAAGCCAATCCATTCCTACAATCATATCAAAACCAAGATGATCCATAACATGCAGATTCGCATGAAAGGAAAAACCACATAGAATAATCTCAACATGAACAAATAACAAAGCAAGAGTAGCGGATCCACCAATAGGATTCACAATCCTCAAAGGGTCGCAAAGACTAACAACGTCCAATGGAATAACATCAACAAGCTCCTTTAACATGAATGAATGTGATGCACCCGTATCGAAAAGAACTCTAATAGAACGGCCATGAAATAAAATAAAACCTTCCAAACTAGAAGGAGGAATACTTTTGGGTTGAGAAGAATCACCAGAAGTTTTAGCAACATTAAGCTTCCAAGATTTGAAACTCTTAGGAGCAGTAGGAAAACCAGAAACCCAATGACCCTCTTTCTTGCAATAGCGGCAAATGCGAGGCTTAAGACAACTATGTAGAAGATGATCCAGAGAACCACAATTATATCACGCCCTCTGATTAGAAGGTGCACTACTAGGTTGAGAACTAAAGGTAGCTTGCTTCTTCTTCTTCTTCTTGTTGGAAGAATTAGGCTTATGAAATGGAAACCTCTTCTTGTTGGGGTTCTTAGAAACCTCAACCTCATCACCACTATCACGTTCCTTTTCGACAGCTTCAAGGCAAAGTGTCGAATCAACAATTTCCTCAAAAGGAAGCTTAAGCTGAAGCAAAAGGACTTTCTTCAAATACTTCTTCAAACCTTCTACAAATATAAGATTCTTCTTACGCGGAGTGTTAATGAACTCAACTCCGTAATTGGATAAGGCTTCGAAAGATGTAACATAATCAGAAACAGAGGACTTTCCTTGTTTTAACTCAAGGAAACTACGAGCTAGATTGGCCTTTTCTGATTCTGGAACGAACTTAAGTTCAAATCATTCCTTAAAACTGATTCCACGAGAGAGAGGACTCATCAACTTCCGCAATCAAAAGCTCATACCAATCAAGCGCACGTTCTTGCAACATGCTAGAAGCCACGAGAACGCGATGATGATCAGAAAGATCCATCCAAGAAAATATGAGCTCACTAGCGCGCAACCAAGTCTGAACCTCCAATACACTTTCTGATCCCTTGAAAGGCTTGCCTCCAAGTTTGGGAATAGTCACTACACAGGTGGGAATAGTTGGACTTGTGTGTAGGAGCTGCAGGAGTAGCAATAGAAGGCTGAGTACCCCAAAATAGCTCCATAAACTGATCAGCTGACATATAGACTCCGTCCGGATGAGAACCACTAGACGGGCCTATAGTAGAACGCTTCCCTCTACCTCTTCCAGCCATAGGCTGAGAGACAAGAGAAGGCAAGGATCAGTTAAAACAATACAAGATTGATAAGGAATTTAACAAATAGAATAATACGGAAATATGAGATTCATTCTTAGACATATTCCAACATGTTAGAGTGTATAAATGTTTAAGAACAACGAAGGAATAGATTAGAGAGGCACGAATAAAACCCTCGAATAGTTGTAGCACATGTTCCATTCTGCATCTGTTCCGTGTTTATTATAATTTTTTCTGAATTTCAGCTCTGATACGAAGTTGTGATGCCCCACCTCTATACTCACAATAACAAAGGTTATTATAAGAAATAATCTCTGCTATTGCGAAGAATAAGGCTTGTTAGAAGCGACCATCCGTAAGTTATGCCTTAAAAGAGTATTGATTACATCGGCAAGAGTTGTGTAAATTACTCCCAACGATATATATTCAATCCAAATCTAAAACCAAACTACGGTGGCTTATGAAAAATTCAAAACAACTTATTAGCAACAACATAGATAAGTATAATCATATCAGAACAGAAATATCATATACATAGCGGAAGACAAGTCTGGATACATGCTACAACACTCGATGGTTCACACGAACCAAATGTACATATAGATAGTCATCACAACATACATGAGATGAGAGTCAATACACCAAAAGTAACACCTCAAAGTCTAAACAAAAGATGAGGTGAAATCCCAAAAGCTGAAGAAGCAACTAAATCAGAGATAGCGATTATCCTGAAATAACTCAGTTTGACCCGAGTATTATTTAAAAGAAAATAATAAACAGATCAGTCTAATTTAAACTTAGAAATGAATGTAGGATAAACAACATCAAAACAAATTAATCATAATCTCGAATGAGACTATTCAACATAAATAATCAACATTGTTTAAATGAAGAAATCTCATTAAACACCATCAAATTCAACTCCCAATTCAAAATTGAATTCAGAACAACAATACACAAAAATATAGAAAACAAAATAAGATAACTAGAATCAGCATAAAAGTGGATCGATCCCAGCATATGGCGAGTCTAAGTCATGTCGCACGTGCATCTCATATGGCCGAAGCCTACCAGTACTGTCAGCATAATATTTGACGCCCAACGAATGATCCATTGGTCCAACATATGACCTGAAGGTCTAGTACTGGTAATTGACTCGAAGGCCCAGCATAGTAGCTCGAAAGCCCAACAAAATCATCAAAATTTTCAAACAGCAATTCCACTTCAAATATTTCAATTAACGAGTCTGGAATTAACCGAATTAGTAAAAGCGTGGTTCCATGTTCCACACTTTTGCTAAATCGTTTAAATCTCATCTTCGTTTCCTTGAAAGTGCAAAATTGTGTATTTTATATATATAGTTTTTACAATCTCAAATGGACAAGTCCGAAATTAATCGAATCAGTAAAAGTAAGGGTTTATAGTCCTTAATTTTGCTGAAGCGTTTAAATCGATTCCTCATTCTTTTGAAAGCGTAAACTGTGAAATTTTTGGAAACAATTATATTTTAAAATGATTAAAAACACGTGATTAAAAAAACTACTACTATAACAATTTCGACAAAGAAATTACGCTTAACAAAACACCGTAAAAACGGATATAAAAATTAACGTTGCGGGTTTTCTTGGTTGCAAGATAGCCGCTTGAAAATTCACTTTTAAATTGACGGTTACCGAAGTCAAAACAACAGTAATTTTTATTCGTCAAAAATCTCATCGAAACAACACACTTCAAATATAAACACCGGGGTAAAAACCCGTTATAAAAATAATGGCAACAAAATACGTTTCAAAACAAAACACCATTTCAAAATAATTTAAATATTAGACTGCACTACTATACATTCATCAAATATAGTACTGCCTGCACTTAGTAACGTGCAACTCAAATTTGCACGGATATAACCAATATAAATAAAGTAAATCTGGAAATGGACTTAACAACGTGTTATGCATCTTGCATGCACATTTTAAATATGAATAAAATATGAATTAAACATGCAGGCACATCATAACATGCAAAAGAATAACTTGACTTAGCTAAATGCACGCACGAATATAACCTGGGCAATAACACCATATGCATGGAAGTAATAAATAATGACTTAAACATATTTTTGAATACTTTGCATGCAATGAAAAAAGTTGAAAAAAAAATTACCTGAACATTTTTTAGGTGTAAAGCAATCATATTTAGGTGTAACGTAAGAATGACTTTGGTAAAATAAATTTCCTGAACATACTTTTGTGTACTTCAAACATATACACACGTAACAAAACCTGGACCTATTCTTGTGCAATACCAACTTACACCGTTACACACATACTTGCACAAAAATGATCAGAACAACTACACGTATGCACGAAACAATTATATAATTTCGGCAATAAATTTTTTTCACACAGCCTGGACAATTTATTTGTAATACAACTATGCAATAGTCATGCACCTTACAAGTTGCATGCATGTAAATGATGCTAGGCAATACTACACGCTCACGAAAATGACCTGGACATGCTTCTCTTACTACAGATATTTTCTTGTACTTCAAACATATACACACGTAACAAAAACCTGGACCTATTCTTGTGCAATACCAACTTACACTGTTACACACATACTTGCACAAAAATGGTCAGAACAACTACACATATGCACAAAACAATTATATAAGCTTAACAATAAATTTTTTGCACGCAGCCTGGATATTTTATTTGTAATACAACCATGCAATACTCACGCACCCTACAAGTTGCATGCATGTAAATGATGCCTGCTAATACTACACGCTCACGAAAATGACCTGGACATGCTTCTCTTACTGCAGATATTTGCACATGGTGTAAGGCCTGGCTTATACTATACGCACGCATGAGTCAAATAAAGGTCTGGACACATTTATGTGTAACCTGGACTTAGTTTATACACGCACGAAAACCAGGTTCCAGCTTATTTTATACATGCGTAACTAAAAATGAAAAAGCCTGGACATCTACACGCATGAAAAAATGCAAAATCAAATGCCACAAAATAAAAAATAAACTTTTAAAGAAATATAAGCATACTCGCCCGGGCTTATGTACTTTGCACGCACGTATTGTGCTACACACTTTTGTACGCAAGCAATAAATTTGTCATGTGTTTATCAAAGATATTGCATACGAAAAATATTGCGTACAAACGTAAACAACTTTACTAACAAAGCTGCAACCATAGTTTTAAGTTAGAAGCGTGAGTTTGCACTCACCTCTATTTTGCTTTCTAAATCAATTAGCAACCTAGATCTGAATGGAGCAAGAATTGAACTGCCATTAATGCATTCTCGAAGCTACCAGAAATTTTGAACAAAAGAATGATGCAGCCTTTTCTTTTCTTTTCTTAAATTTGTACAAGTCAATAGAAAATAAGATGGCTAGAGTTTTTGGTACAAATGCATTAAATTGAAAACTTGCATCAATGTAAAGAAAAGGACACAACTGCATAAAGGTGGTGATTACAGCAAAGGCAAAATGTTCAAAATTTTGTGATAACAAAAGTGTTCATTTTTGCTTTTGAATGGACTTAGCCTCCCATGCAAGTTAAGGCAAAAAATGAAGTTACAACATTGCTTAGTTATTTTCAACACAGCCAAGCTATTTGCAATTCATTTCAAACAATTTCTTTTTTTTAATCTCAATATAAAATTTCTATTTTAAATTTTTATTTCGATGGTAATCAAAAACCACGGTTGTTACAATTTTCCACCTTAACACATTTTTAGGTATGCCAATAGTCTATACAGTACCGTAACTCCTCATAAACTGGAGCCACCAAAGGATACCACATAGGTACGACATAAAACAAACTCGTAGAAGACGCGCTAGGGGAGGTGACATGGCACAACTAGGCAATGCCACGGTAGATATACCAATTACACTTTCGGACTGTTGGTAACGCATAGCCGTAACTATCGCCCAACTCGATCCACACTCCTGAATCAAAGGTGCACACCAAATCAATCACAAAGTAATAGAATGGCTAACGTTGAAGTATGTCCGATCGGAGGATCTACCTCACTTGGCCCGTCGATTGCTCCTATTTTTGCAACCTTATGCTAACTTACGAGAGTTAGGTCCATGTAAATATACCTTTAGGATCGTCGCCACCATCCTACTTCATTCTGGAATGTCCACCGCGTGCACAGTTGTTAAAGTGGTTTTTAGTATCGACAAAGAGTATGCCCGTATCTGATCCCGGTCTCTTTAACAACCAATCGTTATTATAACCCGTGGTTATATAAATTCAAATGGTTTGTATTTCATATCAAACATATTTCTTTCATAACCATATAAATATCATATCATTGTTCTTTTAAAATGATGTTCATTTTTCCAAAGTTGTGACACTTCCAAATTCGTTTAATTTTAACCCCTTGAGACATAAAAGTTTAGAGATCATAACATTTTAAAAAGTAACTTTTAGAACCATAACATATAACCCTTTAGAAAATTGTAGCATTAAAATGTCACTTTAAGAAAAAACAACAGTACATAAGTGCTACTGTAAGAATTCGCAACAGTGTAGAACAGTTACGGTAAGAATTCACAGCAGCGTAGAAGTGTTACGATAAGAATTTTGCAGCAGTGTAGAAGTGTTACTGTAAGAATTCACAGTAGTGCAGAATTGTAACAGTAAGAAACTGCAGCAGTTTTGAATTCCTACTGCAAGAAATCACAACAGTTTTGAATTACTATCGAAAGAAATCACAGCAGTTTTGAATTGTTACGGTAATGCATCATACTACGATAGTTTATATAATCAAATAGTTTATATATTTATAGTCCTTATCATAGTCATTTTATCCGTCCTATTATATTATTCAAATTTTAACTATTTGGTCATTAAAGAAATCACATCATTAATTTAATAACTTTGTTACTAAAACATCAAGTTTTGAAACAGAAATCTTTATACCAAGTTAAAATCATTTTTACTTACTTTTTATTTTTTCAGTAAATAAAATTTACCATTTTTATTTCCCAAATTATACCATTTACATTAGTTAAAACTTACACTTTAAAGGTTAGAGTAAAATGCCATTACTAAGTCAAATCGGATTATAAAATTTCAATCAATCTTCATATTGTAAATTAATTCCAAAATTTACATTTCCCACTATTTATTTCTTATAAAAACTGTAACGCATATATTTTTTTTTATAGAAATCATTACATTAAATTTTAGTTGAGATTTATATATAAACATCCAAATACTTAATAATATTTAGGAAAAATCATTTTAAATCAACCATGGAGTTTGTATAAAATTATCTACCATAGGGTCAAATGAATACGGACATATATCATTTCAATCCACAATTTATAAATTTTTCTGATTTTATATTATTTCAAACCCACAATCCCAAGTCAAATAAAATTGTTTAGGTCTATCATTTAAATCCACAATAATTTTTCTTAATCTAAAGATCGTTCGGGTATGTATCATTTCAACCCATAGTGAATGAAGTTGTAGTGTGAGAACAGTATAATAATTTACATAACAATATTCAACATATCATGGCATATGATCATAACTGGTATAATATGATATGAAATAACATAATAAAATCATATGAATGACATAATATAAACATATGAAATAACATGAAATAAACATATGAAATAACATGAAATAAACATATGAAATAACATGATATAAACATATGAAATGTCAACTTGCATATACATATCCTCACAATTCAATTGTCATCAATTCACCAATTTTATATGTATGTAGTCAAGAGTGATTACTAACCTTTCTTTTGGTTAGAAAAGTGATTCAAAGCGCAACACAACAACAAAAAATTACGGACAAGCTTGAGTGAGAGGAGAATCCAAATCCAACGCTTTGAAAAAAATAAAATAAATTCCATACGTAAAAAAATAATTCACATAAAAAAATAAAAAAATATAAAATTATATATTTGCAAAATACATAAAAGGAGGGCTTGACTAAGGGTGCATAGGCTCGGTCATAGGCTAGTTTGGGTTAGGTTAGGCTCGACCATAGGGGTTTGGGTTGGGCTTAGGCTCGGCTTAGGGCTTTTGGACTTGGTTTTGTAGTGCAATGGCTAGGGTATTTGGTGAAGAAGGCTCGGGTTTGGGTAGATTTGGCTAGGCTAGGTTTTTGGAGAGGTGGAGGCTTGGGTTTGGGTAGGGTTTGTGGTGGCTAGTCTCGACATTGGTAGGGTTTTGGTGAGGTGGTGGCCGAAAATAGGAAGGGGATATCGGAGGTCGAAATTGGTGAAGAGAAGAGGGGGAAAGGAAGGAGGAGAAGTCGGTTTTGGTTGGAGTTTGGTGATGGGAATGTGATGGAATAGGTGTGGCCAAACTTGTGGGGAAGGAAGAGGAAAATTTGTAGAGGAGAAGAGGAAGAAGGTCCATGGTTTGGAGAAGAAAGATGAAGGAGAAGAAGACTTACATTTTTCTGTCGAGGCACAAATGAATGGATGTGGAAGCTACTAAACCGTAGGAGATGTTATATAGGCATCTCAATAGGTGGCCTTTCATTTACTAAAGAGGTTTCTAGCCCATTAGTACAAGCCCAAATCAAAATATAAATAAGATATAGGTTAAGAGAAAACAACTACGTGTAATACGCTGGAAACAACAAATTTGGAGAATTAAAAATCAGAATTTTACGAAACGAAAAGTAGTGAAAAAGTTAGAATTAAACCTAGCTTCATAGAAAAGAAAAAAAATTCAAAATTTCAAATTTAAAATTTTCAACAGGAAGTCAAACTTTGACCGAAGTTGACCAAAATTTAAATTTTTATAAAAAATTTATTTTGTTAAATTTGGAAAATTATTTTACATCAAATCCCTAAATTATATATTAAAATTCCAAATTTATCAATTTTAAAATAATTAAATTCAAAGTTTCAATTAAAACTCCATTTAGAATAATTATAGAAATTACAGGTTGTTACATTCTCCCACACTCGAAACTTTTCATCCTCGAAAAGGAATGAGACATAAAGACAAAGAAGAATAAGGTAGGATAACGAATTGTACCTGGAACAAACAATTCTGAATTCGAAGCATGGATGCTCTCTTCCGTTTCCCACGTACAATCCCGATTATTAGTGCTCCATTGCACTTTGACTAGGTTGACAGATTTTCTCCAAAGTTGCATCATACGTCAATCGTTAATACGAAGTGCCTTCCTCTCGACAGTAAGATTTGGCTCAACATCCAAAATCTCCGGAGCAGAAGGCTAGACAATCAAGGATGGATCGTGAAGATATCGACGAAGATGCGAAACGTGGAATATGTTATACACTACAGAGAGTTTCTAAGGCAAATCTAAGCGATAAGCTAAGGACCCGATTCTCTCTAAGATGCGAAAAGGACCTATAAACCTAGGAGCGAGCTTCCCTCTCCGACCAAAAAAAAAACACATTTCTTAATGGAGAAACCTTAAGGAAAACCTGATCACCAATAGAAAACTCCAAACTCCTCCTACGCTTGTCAGCATACTTCTTCTGTCTATCCTGAGAAATCCTCATCTTTCTCCTAATCTCCACAATTTTCTCAAAATCCTCCAAAATCATATCGGGACCAAGAACTAAACGATTAACGGATTCAATCCAGAAAGATGGAGATTTGCAAGGTCGTCCATAAAGGGCAGCAAAAGGAGCCATTTTGATACTTGCCTGAATTCAAAAGATGGAATAAGATAGATAAATGTTTAAGACAGCCTTAAACAGATATTCGAGATTATGCTTGATAACAATTGTTATAGGTGAACTCAACGAGATGGAGATGATCTTTCCAAGATCCTCCATAATCAAGGACATAGGCACGAAGAAGATCTTCCAAAATCTGATTCACCCTTTCCGTTTGATCGTCAGTCTGCGGATGGTAAGCAGTACTCAGATTTAGAAGAGTACCTAAAGTTTCCTGAAAAGCTTTCCAAAACTGACTGGTAAAGATGGGGTCTCTATCACAAATAATACTGACTGGAACACCATGAAGACGCACAATCTCTCTCATATAAATCTCAGCCAAACTAGAAGCAGAACGGTTAGATCTAACCAGAATGAAATGAGCTAACTTGGTCAATCTATCCACAACCATCCAAATACTTTCATTACCTCTTCTAGTCCTCGGTAATCCATCAATAAAATCCATAGAAACTTGTTTCCATTTCCTATTGGGAATCTCAAGGGGTTGCGATGGTCCAATAGCTTTCTGATGGTCAGCCTTAATCTGCTGACAAGTCGCACATCTACTAACAAAAAGGGAGATATCATGCTTCATACCACTCCACCAGTATAGCTTCTTCATATCATGGTATATCTTCGTCACTCCTGGATGAATAGAAAGTTTGGACCAATGATTCCCCCGAAGTAACTCTTGCCTCAATCCATCGACATTCGGGACACAAATGCTATTATTAATTCTCAAAATACCTCTATCATCGATCTGATCTCCACTTCCATCTAAGCTACTACCACTAAATCTATTACGAATATTCTCCTTAATAAGCCTAAGCATCTTATCCTCATCTTGCTTAGCAATGATACGATTCATAAGAGGAGAAGAAACAACAAGCTGACATAACATCGCCTTCTTCCTACTCAAAGCATCGGCTACAACATTTACTTTTCATGGGGTATAGTTGATGTCTATGTCATAAGAAGCTAGAAACTCAAGCCACCTAACTTGCCTCAGATTCAAGTCCTTTTGGGTGAAAATATATTTCAAAGACTTATGATCTGTAGAGAGCTCAAACTTAGTTCCTAATAAATAATGTCTCCAAAGCTTCAAAGCAAAAACTACGGCAAGTAATTCCAAATCATGGGCTGCATAGTTGGCTTCATGGGTCTTCAACTGACGACTACCATAAGCGATAGCCTTTCCATCCTGCATCAGAACGACTCCTAAATCTTTACGACTGGCATCAGTGTATACCGTTAATCCCTCATTTCCATTTGGAATGGTAAAAACTGGTGCGGAAGTAAGGTTGCGCTTTAACTCATTAAATGTAGCTTCACACTTATCATTCCATCTAAACTTAGCATTCTTACGAGTTAGAGCGGTGATAGGTGCAACAATCCGAGCAAAATTCTCAATGAATCTCCGATAATAACCGGCAAGGCCCAAAAAACTACGGATATTAGATGGAGTCCTAGGAGTTTCCCAATCCTAAAATAAAATAGGGAAAAATAAGAACCGAGAAAGAGATAGAACAACTAATGTACAAAGGAAAGAAGAAAAGACAGACTTACATTGATCGCAGCGATCTTAACTGGATCAACAGAAACTCCATCACTAGAAACAATATGTCCAGGAAAATGGACTTCATCTTTCCAAAAATGGCATTTCGAGAATTTGGCTTTCAACTAATGATTCCTAAGGGTCTTCATAACAAAATCCAAATGAATCTCACGCTCTGCCTTAGATTTAGAGAAAACAAGAATATCTTCGAAGAAGACTAGAACAAACTTATTAAGAACATCATGGAAAACACTATTCATAAGATCGACAAAGAAAGCAGGAGCGTTAGTCAAACCAAAAGGCATAATTAACCACTCAAAGAAACCATCCTCAGAACGAAAAGCAGTTTTGGGAATACTTTCCTTGGCGATTCTGAGCTGGTGGAAACCAGTGGCAAGTTCAAGCTGAGAGAATACAGTTGCTCTATACAGCTGATCAAACATATCATTAATGCGAGGCATAGGATATCTGTTTTTCATGGTGAGCTTGTTTAGCTCTCTATAATCAACATACATCCTCAAAGATCCATCAGGCTTAGTGACAAAAACCACTGCTACTCCCCATTCGAAATGACTGGGTCTGATTAAACCTTTGGGGAACAAGTCTTCGATTTGCTTCCTCAACTCAACCTTCTCACGGGGTACCATTCATCTGGGAGGAAGAACTACAGGTCGAGCTCCAGGAATGAGATCAATACGGAATTCGATTTCCCTTTTACGAGGTAAAGAAGTGACTTCACCAAATACATCAGAATAGAGTTTGACCACAGGAGTAGAATGAAGATAATTAGGGGAAGAATCAGGAGAATAGATAAAACTGCATGCATACGCCCGAGGCATACGACATTGAATCACCAAAGGATCACCCTTATCACCAATAAGAGAAATGGTTCGGGATTTACAAGAAATGACAGCTTCATGATTCTTCAGCCAATCTTCTACAAGCAATAGATCAAAAGTATTGAAACCAAGAACATAGAAATCATCAAAAAACGATAGCCAGATGGGAAGAGTTTCACATTGTTACAAATCCTACTAAGGTTCGCGGGACCGCCAATAGGATTAGTAACACAAAAAGGTACAGTCGCACACTCAGGTGAAAGGATATGCTCAAACTTATTACAAAGATTCACAGAAATGAAACTATGCGAAGCTCCAGTGTCAAATAAAACACGAACAGGAAGGTTAAACAAGGTAAAGGTGCTCTGAAGGTTACCTTGGGCATCACTAGGAGTAGGTGGAGTAGATGAAGTAACTGCAAAGACACCCGATGGCTTGCCTTCTTCTGAGTAGGACAATCCTACTTGAAGTGGACAGGCTGCAAGAAAATATGGCAAAGATCGTGCCTAATCATCTGAATAGGTGGAACAACAGCTCCGGCTAAGGTCGGACAACTATTGGCATAGTGCCCATTTGGGTCACACCTGAAGCAAGTGATGGAAGAAAGATCAATAGGCTGCTTCCGGGAAGAAGAAGAAGATCCTAAACCTGGATTCTTAAGCCAATTCTGCTTCTGACGTTGAAAATTAGACTTTATCTTCTTAGAGTTGCCAGAAGAAGGCTGAGATGAAGGTGCACGAGCAATAGCTGATTCCTTAGAAGTGGGGTTCTCGTGTCTAATGGCCATATCCATCAATCTAGTAAAAGGGCCGTGCACATGAGAAATAAGACGATCATAAAACTCTAGGCGGGCTTCAGTTATAAACTTCTGGTTCTTCTTAAGAGGGGTATCAATCAACTAGGGCCAAACTTTGAAAGTTCATCAAACTTCCTCTCATACTCAGCAAATGACATATCCCCTTGCTTAAGATCCATAAACTCCCTGTATAGCTGAGACTTCCCAGCCTCTGGCATCCACTTCATCACAAAAGCCTCCCTAAAAAAGATATCCAAACTTAAGAAAGATTCCAAAGGGATAACCTAAACCAAATTCTAAAGAACAACTCAAGACAATACCTAAACCGATCCCATGAAATATCTGCCTCAATAGTGTTGGCTACAACAGACTCCCACCAATCTAGTGTTGCGTCCTTCAACTGCCACGCTACTAACAGGCGCTTCTGAGCATCGGTGATCTCCAAACCAGCGAAAATCCTTTCCAAACCTCTCGGCCACAGTTGAGCCTCAATGATGGTCTCTGACCCTGAAAACTTAGTACCACCTAGCTGGGTGAACTCCTTACAGAGAGTGGTAAATCTAGTGGATGCAACTGGTGCATGAACTGGGGCAACACCACGACCCTGACCTCTGGCTTCTTATGATTCATCCTGGAAATTCAAGAACGAATTTTAGGACAAAGATAAAGGAAAAGATAGAAGAAAAGACCCAATTAGGCTGGAAATCCCAATCAAAGAATTCTACAAAACAAGGTGGATTCGAAAAGAAGGGAATTCTAAGGAAATTAGATTTTAAAACAAGAAAATTTTTATATCCAAAATAATCCTTTAAAAATCATTTAAAATCATTTTATACTTGAAAATATGTTCTTTTGTAAATAATGATTCTAATATTGATTTTACTCAGTGTAGGGTATTTCTACCATATCTCTAATGAGTTTTTGCCCCTTAGGATAAGGTTTGCCTAAAACCAAAACTCTGATACCAATTGCAACATCCCGCCATTTTGACCATTCAAATTTGCAATAAAACCTCACATGTCATACTTGAATAATTCAAAGCAAAAGATTGTTAATAAAAGTTGGGGCAAATAAAATCAATCATAGAATCACATACACAGAATATCAGAATAACTTCGTAGCGGAATGAAATAAACATAGGAGTTCATGAAGCTTCTAGATACATAACACAAAACTAATACATAGTACCAAAGTCTGGAAACAAATACATTGGAAATTCTAAGTACATAAGTTCTTATAATACAAAACAAAGTTGAATGGAAATCTGGAATAAAATATCAAATAGGCAGCTAAATCTCCTACGGATCTCTAGCTCTAGAGAATGAAACTAAAGCTGTGAAACCCAAGCTAACCTGAGCGTAAAGCAAAACACAAAACACTCAAGTCAAGACATACATACTTATAAAATGTAAATCAACTCAAGTAAACTGTAAAAGAAATGAATTAGTAACTTAAAGGATGTTTGGGATCGCCCATCCTTTAAAGATCCGTTAAACTATCTACTATGTAGTAATATACGCTATTATAATAATGTCTATAGTAAAGTATACTATTTAAAAATAGCGTTAAGACTTTATATTTTCCACCTTAACACATTTTTAGGTATGCCTATAGCCTATGCAACACCATAACTCCCCGTAAACTGTAGCCACCAAAGGATACCACATAGGTATGACATAAAACAAACTTGAAAACTGGAGCCACCATAGGTACCACATAGGTACGATAGAAATCTTTATACCAAGTTAAAATAATTTTTACTAACATTTTATTTTCTTTTCAGCAAATAACATTTATCATTTTTATTTCCCAAATTATACCATTTACATTAGTTAAAACTTACAATTTAAAGGTTAGAGTAAAATACCATTATTAAGTCAAATCGGATTATTAAATTTCAATCAATCTTCATACTATAAACTAGATACAAAAATTTACATTTCCCACTATTTATTTCTTATAAAAAATTTAACGCGTATAAACAAATTAGAAATCATTACATTAAATTTTAGTTGGGATTCAAATATAAAAATCTAAATACTTAATAATTTTTACGAAAAATCATTTTAAATCAACCACGGAGTTTGTATAAAATTCTCTACCCTAGGATCAAGTAAATATGAACATATATCATTTCAATCCGCAATTCGTAAATTTTCCAGGTTTTATATCGTTTCAAACCTGTAATCCCAAGTCAATCAAAATTATTAAGGTCTATTATTTCAACCCATAACAATTTTTCTTAATCTAAAGATCGTTCGGGTATGTATCATTTCAACCCATAATTAAGGAACTTGCAGTGTGAGAACAGAATAATAATTTGCATAACAATATTCAAGATATCATGGCATATGATCGTAACAGGTATACTATGATATGAAATAACATAATAAAATCATATGAATGACATAATATAAACATATGAAATAACATGAAATAAACATATGAAACAACATGAAATAAACATATGAAATAACATGAAATAAACATATGAAATAACATGATATAAACATATGAAATGACATGATATAAACATATGAAATGCCAACTTGCATATACATATCCTCACAATTCAATTATCATCAATTCACCAATTTTATAAGTATGTTGTCAAGAGTGATTGCTCAACCTTTCTTCTGGCTAGAAAAGTGATTCAAAGCACAACACAACAACGACAAATTACGGACAAGCTTGAGTGAGAGGAGAATCCAAATTCGACACTTTGCAAAAAAATAAAACAAATTCCATACATAAAAAAATAATTCACATAAAAAAATATAAAAATAGAAAATTATATATTTGCAAAATACATAAAAAGATGGCTTGATTAGGGGTGCATAGGCTCGGTGATGGGCTAGTTTGGGTTAGGTTAGGCTCGACCATAGGGGTTTTGGTTAGGCTCGGCCTAGGGCTTTTGGACTTGGTTTTGTGGTGCAAAGGCTAGGGTTTTGGTGGAGAAGGCTCGGGTTTGTGTAGTTTCGGCTAGGCTAGGGTTTTAGAGAGGTGGAGGCTCGGTTTTGGGTAGGGTTTGTGGTTGCTAGGCTCGGGATTGGTAGGGTTTTGGTGAGGTGGTGGCCGAAAATAGGAAAAGGGGATTGGAGGCCGAAATTGGTGAAGAGAAGAGGGGGAAAGGAAGGATGAGAAGTGAGTTTTGGCTGGAGTTTGGTGATGGGAATGTAATTGAATAGGTGTGGTCGAATTTGTAAGGAAGGAGGAGGTAAATTTGTAGATGAGAAGAGGAAGAAGGTCTAGGGTTTGGAGAAGGAAGATGAAGGAGAAGAAGACTTATATTTTTCTATGGAGGCACAAATGGATGGATGTGGAGGCTACTAAACGCTAGTAGATGTTATATAGGCATCTCAGCGTGTGGCATTTAATTTACTAAAGAGATTCTATCCCACTAGTACAGGCCCAAATCAAAATATAAATAAGATATAGGGTTAAGAGAAAACAACTGCATGTAATACGCTGAAAACAACAAATTTGGAGAAGTAAAAATCAGAATTTCATGAAACGAAAAGCAGAGAAAAAGTTAGAATTAAACCCAGCTTCATAAAAAAAGAATAAAATTCAAAATTTCAAATTTCAAATTTTCAACAGGAAATCAAACTTTGACCAAAGACCAACATTTAAATTTTTAGAATTTTTTTATTTTGTTAAATTTAGAAAAATATTTTACATCAAATCCCAAAATTATATATCAAAATTCAAATTTATCAATTTTAAAGTAATTAAATTCAAAGTTTCAATTAAAACTCCATTTAAAATAATTACAAAAATTACGGATTGTTACATTTCTTTTAGATTTGGATTGTAAGCATTAGTTGTTTCTATTGTATAAAGCTCATATGATACTGCAAGGATAGCTCTTTTTAAGTCGATTTTCTAGGTTGACCGCTATACGTATTGGAAAACTATGTAGGTAAAAAGATCATATGGACACTTAACAAATGAAAAGTAAGAATAGAAGTTTGTAAAATAAATTAGGAAATTTATCAAATTAACTACTAAAAGGAAAGTAAAGTTAAGTCCCAAAAAGTGTTAAATTTGGACAAGCAAGGACAAAAAGAGGTTGTTGCGAAATCACCGATCACTATCCCTACCCCTTTAAAGCTGAAATTTATAAATGAATATGTGTGCTAGTTGCTAGTTAAAATAAAAGAATTGTTTTTAGAATTAAAAATTTACCATGTAGTAGGATAGGGTCCACAATGGAGTAAAATTGTTTACTAAATCCCGATTATGTAGGATGCGGCATAAATTATTTTGAAAAAAATTATATGGTTTTGAAAGTTTCGTTAAAAATTATTGATTTTTATAAATATGTTTATGAATTTTTTTTGAAAAAATGGTAATGAGATTTTAATTTTTTGTAAATTTTCCAGATATTTCTGAGTTAATTTAAAAAGATTTTGAGTGGAAAAATAGGAAAAAAATTATTTTTGAAATGTCACATGCTTAGTAGGGGAAGAAGTCAATGGATTAGAAAGTACGAATTTTACTGTATAACAGAAATGATGGTAAAATAAGATATATGGTGACAAGGGGAAGAAATGTTTTAGCTTTGGAATCTCTTTCTCCATAACTTGTCGATAGGTAAACCAAACTTGTTTTAAAATAACTCTATTTTAAAATTTTAAAAATAAAAAAGTAGATTTTCTTATGTTGACCGTGTTTGGAAAAGTTAGAAAAGGATTAAGGACAAAAGAGTAGTTTCGAGGTACAGCGGAACACACAAGATAAATATGGAAATATGGAATTATCCATTTAAACCATTTTCTATCATATGAGTATAGGTATAGTAAACTAAATTTTCAAAATTTTGGATGTTAAAAAATTTTGTTTTAGGATTTTGGATGTTATGGATTGGATGTAAAATTGGTTGGACTATAATTATATTTGTGGAAGTGTTGGAAAATTTAGATGCAAAAACAAGGAATTTGATTTCAAAACTTGCATACATAGAGAATTGCTATTATATATATGTTGTTTATACCATATTTTCAAAATTGTTTTAAAAAAATGCATTCATATAGGAGGCGCCGATTTAGAATTATTCTGCATACGTGCAACATATGTTGTGCCATGCACTTGTCCACTGTTGATTACAAAATTGGTTGCATACTGATTGGTTCGTTTGTTTAAAATGGTTGCGCATTATGTTACCTAATTTAGTCCATGCAAAATTTTGAGGACAAACTTTTATAAGGCAAAATGCAACACTTCATATTTTTAATGATAATTAATTAAAAACAAATTAATTAATAAATAGTAACATCGAAATTTAGAATTTTTGCAAATGTTAGAATTCGAATTTGAAGCTTACACCGTTGGGTTCATGGCGAATTTATGATCAATTTTCTTATATAAAGTTTTTCGATCGAAGTTCAAGCGAAAAAATTATTGATGTTTGAAGTTTTTGAATTAGAAATAATTATATATGTAATTAAGAAAATAAAATGTAAATAATGAAATAAATTAACATCATTTCACGTTAACGGTTGCTTAGGATTTGAGTAAGCTTAACGTAGAGAGAAGTTATCTCCACTGGTTTTAAATAGGATTAAATCAACAAATATAACGTCATAGAATTAACTATTCTAGTTAAACATGACCGATCGATAGCTAATTTGGACCGGTCAACCTCTACGGTCAACCAGTAGAGGTTAGGTATTCGACCGGTTGAAGTGTCGATTGTGAATTTTGAAGTGGCCGAACGATACGGATTTAGAATAATTTAATCCAACAGCTGACATTGATTTGAACCCGTAAAAATATGGTCCTAACCCTCACCTTTCTTCTTATATTTTCTAGAGCGACGGTGGAGGTCTGCCATGTTCTTTTCTGCATGAATTCTTAATTCTAAATACAGTTATAGTTTGTGTACATATATACAAGTGGAGAATAGCGAAGGATAATTGAGAATAAGAATAGGGTCGAATCAAATCGTTAAAGCCAAAGTAAATTATAAATTCAAATCAAAATTAAATTCAAATTTCTTCTCTGATCTAGATTTCTGATAGATATATGTATGCTTGCAGTATATGTATTCAAATAGGAAGAATAATGGTAGTCAAATTGAATAACAAGGAGTAGATCTTGGGATATGAAAATTTAAAATGGTGAGTGAGAAATTATATATTTTTATATACTATTAGATTTATATCATTGTAAATTTATTCACGTATACCTAAAATTTAAACTTGGAGTTATAAGCCTAATTGTATACGTATAATAAATTTATCGATCTTATCTACATATTCTATGATTGATAACTTAAATTTAATGTTGCATGAATGGGAAACGTGAAAATATTAGGTAGTAGTAGTCCCTGAATTTGATAAATTATGTGGTAATTCTGGATTTGTAAATTGAATGATTATTCAAGTAAAATGTAAAATTAAAAGTTATTAATAAATTATGGGAATTTAAGTAATATTTTCATCCATTGGACTGTATATTGTTGTTGTAAATTTCTGTAGATTATTAAGTTCAAATTAATAAATAAGAGTATATCATTTGAAATAACAAAGAATACGCCTAAAAGAAAGAGATATATAAAATAGGGATATTTACCATATTTTATACCGTTTATTTTTAAAACTATAAAAATACAATTCTTTGTAATTCCAAATGTAACACAAATTCCCTTGTTGGATAAAATATAAAGATTTGCAGTGTTATCCTTTTCTTTTGAGGGAGATGTATTCCAACGCATTCAAATGCGAGAATCACTAAAGATGAATTAAAGAATCGTAAATGTGATGATAATGATGGGTTAAGGGGAAAAAATTATTATATATGCAATAGAGATAAGATAGAAACAAAATAATAAATGATAAGAAGGCATGCAAGTCATAGAATGAATAATGACAAGTAAGGATATAAATAAAAAGGTAATAGGAAGTCCACTAAATAAGAAAAGGAAGTAAAAGTTGTAAAGAATAGAAATAAAAGTTCAATAATGAAAAGGGGAAGAAAATAAGAAAAGATATTTGGATCTTTTAAAGAAAGCGGCAAATGAAACTAAATTGATATAAATGGAATAAGAAGTAAACGCATGAAAAGTAAAGGAATGTTATTAACAGTTGAACATTGGAGACGTAATGATTAAACAAGTATGAATATACGTATATATATGTAGCCTCAAGTATGCGTTTATGAAGGGTGAGATTTATTAAAGTTGGCTAATAATTTAAGTCAGATAAGGATGACAGTCATTAAAATGAGTTGGAATGCGAGGTCAGTAGTGTTATATAATAGAAGCATATCCATCACAAGAGGCTACCAACAGTTGTGTATACATTATATTGATGTTGGACGTATCCAACTACAGGACCCGTGGAGTTATATACTTTGCATATAAGTGAGGGATACCCAAGTAGGAAGGTTCGCATC
This sequence comes from Allium cepa, assembly GCA_030765085.1. Taxonomy (NCBI): domain Eukaryota; kingdom Viridiplantae; phylum Streptophyta; class Magnoliopsida; order Asparagales; family Amaryllidaceae; genus Allium; species Allium cepa. Next base: position 163,561,395 of record CM060939.1, read on the forward strand.
AGTCGAAGTGTCAAAGGACAAGTATTGTCTACTTCAACCTTTTGGGGGTGTTAAGTAACTAGCGGGTATTACTTCGATTGTATTTGGCAATCTAAATGAGATGGTGAGCAAGGATCAGCGCTATGTAAGTGTGTGTTTGGTACCATCTTAGAGAGTAGGAGCTGTGGATAGGTTATAAACATCATCAGTCTTGAGTGGTTAGCAGGAAAACAAGGGTTATGCCTAAACCGCTGCACCTTCGGCTAGTGCATACCACGTTAGGTCACGCACCACCACAGTTGTTTGCTAATTTTTTTAGGAGTAAGGCTAAATAAAACTTTATTGAGGTCTTTCAAATGCTAATAGGATACTACTAAACTACTGTGACGCCATTATTAGGCACTATGGAAGTTCCTTGGTATGCAATGACAACGAGGACGTCATACCGCACTGATGATGGTTCCTGACCAGGTGTTGGGTTACAAATAACAGTGGGGATAGTATCTTGGTCCAAGGGGGTTTCTGTACACAGACACATGTAGTTATTTTCTACTTTGAGTAGGTGGAGCATATCGTACGCGTACGTGGAGTCGAGATGACTAAGTTAAATAAAAAGGCATAGCATGTAATGGAGGATAATCAACATAAATTAGTGTTACGTATAAAGTGTGTAATTTACCAGTCACCAAAACGTTGTTTTGACCCCTTCCTCATTACAACCTACATGATAACTTTAGAGGAACATGTACTGGTACAAGGCGGGAATGGTGAGTGGACAGTTTTCCTTATGTATGTTCGGCACTGACAAGGGCACTAGATATTGGAAATGTCAACCTTAGTCAGTAGGCATATGTTTTATTATGCTTTACTATTCCTATGTGAGATTATTTTCAATAATGTTCTGATATATCTTTCTATTTTCAAGATATCAAAAACCAACAATTCATACATTGGTGGACTTAAGTTTTCCATTTAGTGAAAATTTGGACCCATTAGGGTGCGGATTGCCACATTAACCACCCGGTAGATATGACTCATTCCAGACCATTTTGCTCCCTCCTTTGCTTCCACTTACAAACTTACACATATGCATGTACATAAATACATGTAATCAAGAGAAATGTGTTTACTATTTTTAGCACTACACCAATTTTTATACACCCCGACCTCAAGGGAACCGGTGGTTGTTGCATAGAAAAAGACTGGTTATGTACTCATTTTGGGGGATCAAGTCCACGTAGTTCTATTTCCTGCTCTTCTCGTGTATCCAAATATTTGTTAGTACATTGAAACCATAACATCCATGCGACCACTACAACCATCGCAACCAATGCAATGTAGCCAACGTAACCATTGTAACCATCACAATCAATGCAAGTAGTAAAAGCAGAAAATAGTATTCCTACTTATCCATCACAATAAACCATCATGTGGGGTAACAACAAAAATAGCACATTTCACTAATAAACATCAACAACAAGCAATATCAACCCCTATCACAAATAAGGTAACAACAACATAAATATACTTACATGCATTATTGCTTATCAACTATAATAATACATCACCACTTTAGGTATAAATCGTCTAGTGTATACTAGTTACCCCACAATAGTAATACAACATCAGTATCATCAAATTTGTACTGATCGAATCAATATTAGTAACAAAATATCCATCATCAAATAACCATAATTAACTATCCATCCTCTAGTAGAAATAATGATAAAATATCACACAGTCATCGATATTGATAATGTAATGACCCGTGTTTTATGTATTGAAGGATCGTAAAATATTTTTATTTCATTCATATGAGATCATATGACTTTAAAATTATGGAGAATGACCCTTAAGGAATTTTTCTATATCTATGATTTTTCTCGAATTTCTATATGCCATTTTTATCCTAAAACTCTTGTTTGGACTATAACTTCTAATAGAAGTTGAATTAGAGTCAAACCACTTCTGTTGCATCAATATGATGGTTTCATTCCGTAGAGTGGTCATAATAGAAAAACGGACTTACATTTGAGAGTTATAGTTATTTTAATTTTTGGCTATTGCTGGCATGTATTAGTGGGTAATTAACTAAATCCTTACTTAGGTCCACTAACTTATCTCGAAAATTGTACTAAGGGTAGGCTGTAGAAACTGATCTAAGTCATTTCCAACTTCCTTAAAATAGCACTAAACCTATGTTAGTCCTAATTTCATCAAAAACCTACCTTTTTCTTAATAATCTTAGCCAAATCATCAATTAGAGGGGTGGTTGGCACATATGAGCTTGAGATTATTATTTTGGTTGATTTTCATTTGTCCTTTTTATCGTCCGCTTCATATCTAAGGGGTAGAAATTGGTATTTTAGGTATTTTGTGAATGGTTCTTGACCTCTCACTCTACTATGTATGTTTATATAGATAAAATGATGTTTTGAACATAATTTTGACCCTAAAGTGTTTTCAAACCTAAATCGCATTTTTATAAATTTTTATGGCCGAAATATTAAGGTTTAAAGTGCTTTTAAATGATTTTGCAACTCCTTTTTCTCTTATTTATATGCTAGTGTAAAAGTTATATTTCGATTAGGATTTACTTGATTATCTTGTTCTTACATATTGCATGTATGATTGGATATATGAGTGTGATATTCCATGTTTGTATGTTGTGCTTTCATGTGTTTTTATAGTGCTCTTAGGTAGTTAAGAAAGAGGAAATTAAGTTGGAAATCAAAAGCAAAGATGGTTAGAATTGGATGAAACTTGGAGGAGGGGCTCTGGAGGATTAGGGGAGCTCGGGATTCAAGTCGTACCAAAATTAAGGCTAAGGGAAGGATTCGGTACCGAGAGGTCCTTTTTAGTGAAAATTGTCACGGCGGGTGATGATTCTTCAAGTCAAGGCTTGAAGTAAGGGGTAAAGGCCAAATGTAGGAATTTGGCTAAGTATTGGACTTAGTACCGAAAGCTTTGGAGGGGATGGAAACAAGAGCTTTTGTTAGCACCAAGAGCTTTAGAGTTGATGTCGAGCGCTTTTAAATCGACCGATCAGGGTCCAAGCACTTAGAAGATGGAGCTTTGGACGAAAAGGAAGAAAAATTAACCAAATTGATCAAGTACACCTCTCGGTACCGAGAGGTCCAATTTGATGCTATTGGAGTGGAACTTCAAGGGGGGCAGTAGAAGCTCTATAGGTCGTGCTAAAGGTGTTTGTTTGTTTGCTTAGGATTTGATGGCGATGTAGTAGCTTAATGATAGCTTGAAGACTTTGGGGATGACAACTCGATGGTGAATGGAGTTAGGTTCCGATGGTGGCGGCTCGATGTTGAAAGTAGTCGCGAGAATGTTTTCCACAAAGGGTGAGTTCTAGGAAGAATGACCCGAGGAAAGAATGTGAGAATGGTTCTATCGTGGAAGAGAGGAATGTGGAATGGTTCCTCGAGAATAGTGGAAACTATATGGAGCAAGGAATGGGTTCGGATACAATTGCTAAGGGATCATTGATACTTAGTGTGTTTTCTAATGTACTCGAAAGGAAGGGTATTATGGAGATGCTCATGGGTACTTTGTTTGCCTACCTTGGGTCGTTTATTTAAATCCATATACCCTAGATTGGTTGATTTGGGTCTACTATCAGCTTCAAGCTAGAGACGAGTACATTCAAAACCGGGATTTCCATTAGTCTCTGGCATGGGAAAGACCATACGAGTTATCATATGTCTAGAGCACATTGAGTGATAGTGAGGATTGTTTGATGAATGATGTAGTTTCTTTCACTCTAGGGATGCAACTACAGATAGGTGTTAGGGATAGGGATATCTGGATATCCGCCATAACACTTGGTTTGCAGTATACTTTTACTATATTCGTAGAGTAGCATATTATGTTTCCTATATGCTAACTCTTTGGTTGCAGGGACAGATCGGTATGGTTCATATACCCTTGTTCCTTACTATATTGACTTATATAGTATTTTTGAGATTCATTTACCGCTCACGCCAGACTATTGTCTAACTAGAGGTTTTATGCTTTTCTTTAATTAACTTAGGTACTTTTAAATGAGTAGAATAGATAGCAGATCTAGGTGCAACTTAGTAGTTGTTCAGTGGTCGAGCTGGATGGAGCTATCTCGTATTATATATGGATTACCATGCTTACTCCGCCTTGCAACACCATAGAGCCTTAACGGTACTTGCTTATTACTATTTTAGGAGATAGTTATTCGAGTTTATTTTCGTTTTATATAAACTATATTACTTGTTGTATAACTCTATGGATCTGTACTCTGATATTTGGATCAGTTAGTTATTACTATCTCTCCTGGTTTATACTTGTGATGTATATTATATTTTATTCTATACATTTGAGATATACGACAGGTTTTATTTATTTCATTTTCAACCCTGGATGATCGTCCTACATCGATCGGGCATATCGGCAACGCACTATTTAGTAATATTGGATGTCGATGCTGGAGGGCGATCTTCATAGATAACGTCTTTGAACATTAAATATATGTGATAATTACAATCGACGATTAACCACACATTTTGCAACCATCCAAGCAATATATTTGCATCCATTATTTTCTTAAGTCATAATATAGTTTTATTATGTTCATTTTAAAGCCACCTTGATTTATTTATTTAAAACAATAATAATCCCTTTTTAGTGATAGTATACTCTTTAAACCTTTATTGTACTCTATTTCTTCATATACCCCAAAAAACGTATTTTAAATGAAAATAGAAATATTCATCAAATCTCTTTTTAATATGATACTATTATCATTTTAGATCAAAATAATAATATACATTTAAACCTCTTTAATATTTTCCAAGACTGATTTAGTAATATTTACTCGTAAAAACTACAAAAGTTTATCTATTTACCTTAAAATTGAAAACATTTCGGAAAAACATTCCTCTATTATTACTTTTGTTATTATTCAAAAAATATTTCCTTATTTTATCACTTAATCAACAATAATAATATTTCATACCATTAACATCACAACATCAATCATTTTGTCATGTGCATAAAATATTCCCATTTTACTAATATTCATATTATTATTATTTAAGATCAATCATGTTTTATTTATGAATAATAATAAACTTCCAAATCTCAATCTAAAGGTAATTCCTATTTTTATTTATGAATTCCCTATAAATTAATAATTAATAACCTTATTTAATTCCATATTTTTAGTTTTAGTAAAATTTATTAAGCCATCGTTATTTGCAGGAACCACCTGAAATCTGTAAATAACCTTATTTATTTATCTAGTTCTCTCAACATTATTCATTTCATTTCAAGTAATTATTTTTCAATTCAAATTGATAATTAATTATAATTGAATAGCGAAAAACACTGTAATCACCAATAATTATCCAATCAATGCACAAGACATTCAAAATAACCACAATTATCAAATAATCACAAGACATACCAATAGTTGTAATTTTCCATCAATAACTATCTATTTTATAATTAAGAATTAGTTTATATAATTAAATAAATAGTACCAACATGCTTTTTTCAAGAGTCTCCAACCCTAGGAAAACTTGACCAACCATCCATAATTCTATTACGAGTCCAATGGAAGAAGCCGCGCATGAATCAGAGTTTGCATGCGAGAGATATTAAGATTATAAGTTTTTCATTTTATTTTGAAATTAAAATAAAATTAAAGATTAAAATATAAAATTACTACTTCCCGTAGTGTTGCTTCTTCCCCGTAACCCAAAACAATGCAAGCTTACCTCTACATCATCGTCACTTAGGGCTACCATGAGTCAATCATAGCCATCCACCCAAACTACCATGTCCTAAAACCTTCACACTGAAGCCGCTCCTGAGCCGTCCCCTAAGGCTATTGTCGACGAGCCCATTTTCAACCAAAGAATCACCCATTCTAGCCAATTTCACGATGCTTTTTGGACGACCCATGCCGATAGCTCTGCTCCGCTAAGCCTCCTTTACACTGCAGTACCTTCCAATTATCCATTCTTGGCTATTTTGTCATTGACTGACAAACCCTAGGATGAACGGTCGAAACTTCTTCGTCCTTTTTTTTTTACCACCAGAAACTACATATCCAAAAACAAATGTTTCCTTTCTATTCAATTCATCGAGAGCTTTGATATATAATTAGGTAGGGTATGGGCACTATGATTTCTAGGCCTTGGTAATTAGATAATCATCATCCATTAGTAATGGTTACGAAATTTCGGAAATTAGTGAAGAAAATGAAGATAAAAGTGAAGGCTAGGGTTTCGTAGATTCACCTATGTAGTTGTTAGGCTATGTTATGGATTGCATATTTAATTTGACCCAAAATAGCTACTATGCTGTTTAAATACTACAATACCTCTATTTCGTAGAACATAATTCCAAATATATCAAAATTATATATCAAATCGATTAGCTCAAAAAGACCTTTGCGAAGGTTATAAATATGACATCTAATACACTCTTCTATTAAAAATTTAATTTTAATTAATTTAATATTAAATGCATAAAATTTGCAAGTCGTTACAGTTACCGAGATCCAAAGCTTTCAAGGTTTAATCAGTTATTATTGGCACTTTATAAAGGATTTCTCAAAGATTGTGCTACCTCTGACTATCCTCACTAGGAAGGGAATTAAGTTCCAATGGATAAATAGATGTTAGGAAGCCTTTCGGAAGCTCAAGGATATACTTACACATGCACTTGTTCTTATAGTTCCTGAAGGCAACAAAGATCTTGAAGTTTATACACATTCTTGTTGTTCTAGTTTGGGTGTAGTTCTTGTGTTGAGGGTGGGAATGGTTCATTTATATCTAGGTAATTGAGGCTTAATGAAGTTCGTTATGCTACTTATGACTTTAAGCTTGCCACCATAGTCTTCACTTTGGAGATTTGTTGCCCTGATTTGCTTGATGAGAGATTTTTTCTTTATACTGATCATAAGTCACTATAGCAAATATTCACTTAGAAGGATCCCAACAGAGGCAGCAATGGTAGCTGGAGTTTCTAGTGGCCTATATGAGATCATTACACCTTTGGAAAGGAGAATATAGTAGTTGACGCATTGAACAGGAAGCATCAGGCAGTTGTCTTTTTGATGATAGCAAAGCAGAACAATCTTGAGTTGCTTTCTACGTGTAACATTTGAGATAGATATTTTATTATTGGTTCGGGTCCAATCTTGGCTAGTCTTTCTTTCCATCCATCCTTGGTTATTCAGATCACTGATGCCTAAAGGAGAGATCTGGCTACTCTTATTCTTGTTTAGAGATTGGAGTCTGGTCATGATGACGATCTTGTTAGTTATACTCTTGATTCTCATGATGTACTACGGAGAAGAGATATACTTATTGTTCCTGATTTGGACGTTCTTCATAAGGAAGTGATGGATGATTATCATCGATTGTGCTATATCATTCACCACGGAGGAAGTAAGATGTATATGGATATGAAGCATCTTTATTATTCGGGATGGATGAAGCATGATATTAGCAAGTATGTGAAGGGATGTATGACATGTCAGCTTGTTAAAGCTAAATATCGAAGGCCTAGTAGTGTTTTTCAGCCATTAGTGACTCCACTACGGAAGTGGGATCAGGTATAAATGGGATTAAAATTTTCAATATTTTACTTATATAAATCCATATATGGGATCTACTAAGGATTTCATTATTATTGTGTTCATTTAAGGTGTTGATGGATTTTGTTGATGGCCTAACTCAATCCATGAATGGCCATGATAGCATTTGGGTAGTAGTTAATCGCTTGACCAAATTGGCTATTTCATACCGATAAAATCAAGTGGAACTACTCCATATTTAGCGAAGCTTTATGTGAAGGAGGTACTAAGGCTTCTTGGTGTTTTCGGTGCCATTGTGTGTGACTGAGATCCCTTATTCAATAGTAGCACTAGAAGAGTCATCAAACAACATTGGTATGAAGCTGAACTTTAATACTGCATATTATTTATATACTGAAGGTCAGATAGAGTATGTTAATCAAGTTTTGGAAGATTAGATTCGTTCTTCTATTCTTGATTTGTGAGGTAGTTGGTGTAACGACCCGTGTAAATTCGATATTTAAAATGAATTAAATTAATAGGATTTTTAATTTAAATTTAGAAAGGAATGAAAATCTTATTTATTTATATGAAAGAGAATGTTGAAATTTGATGTATCAAGGGTAATTAAAATGTACAAATTAAATTATATATTGCAATTAATAATAAATAGTGGAAATTGTTGCATTTGATATAAAGTTTGAATAAGTAAATTAAGGCAAGTATTGAATTTATCAATGGAATAAAATATTGATTTATGGAAATTGAATGTAAACAGAGGTAATAAAGTAATGCAGGCCAATAAATAATGTAATTAGTACAATCCCTTTTATTTGTAAACTATTGTAAGGTGTTAATTAATTGAAATATGAAAATTTGAAAATCAAACTCATTTAAGGGTAAGTAATTATAATGTGTTGATGATATAAATGTTACTAATTATTAATGTAGTAACGCAAGGTGTAAATGTAAATTTAAATGGAAACGTAATCTTATTTCTAGGTAGAAATTGCTTGTAGATTTATGTAATAGAGTTTAGGCAATAAATGAAATTAAATTTTACGTTAGTATGAATTTAAAGGAATATGGGGTAAATGAATATAACAATAGAAATGTGAAAATTAGGGAATAGATTCAAAGTTATGAATAAGCTGTTGAAATAATACATAATAAGTGCAATTTGAATGGAAATGTGAGTATAGATTTAAGCAATAATTGGGAATCATACCTATGAAATGATAACGAGAATACAAGGTAAAAAGGCCAATTAAGGGTAATAATTAATAAACTTAATGAAATCCTAATTTCATATAAAATAATTTAAAAGTCAGGTTTGGCTATAATTTGAACATAAGTAAATTGAATTTGTAGTATGAAAATATATGCCAAAATTGATTTTTGTAATAAAAGATTCGGTATGTGACAAAAAGTAACGGAGATGTTTATGGTAGGTTGCTTATTCATTTATTTAGATTGTTAATTGGAATTAGAAATAAGTTGTAATAAATGTAAATAAATGATACATTTATGTGAAATGTAACCAATGAAAATTTGATTTATAATATAGCAAAGGGTGGATTTAAGAAGTGAAATTGTAGAATTTGAAGCTAATTAATAAAGGACATGGTAAAGATGGCAATCCAATCAAATATTTAGGAATCAAATTTATTTGGAAGGTAATCTAATTTATAAATAAGTGGTAAGAAATTAGGATTTAATTCTATATTAATTGAAACTGATTGTAGATTTAGTGTAGTAACGTTAAGGCTAACTAAATCTGCTTTATATATGGGATTATAATCAAGGTGAATAGGTAACGAACTTAAAAATACAATTAAGAACTAATAGGTGGCAAATTAATATGGTTTGTATTGTGTAAGTAAATTTTGGTAAATCAAATTCTATTAATCCAAAGCTAACATTTTGTTAATATAGGTTTAAGTATAGAAAGCAATATTTATTAATTTAATGGAAGTATTACAAAATAAATGAAATTTAACGTTTAAGATATTACGCTAATAGAGATTTAACTAAAATTCAAGTAGTTTTGAACCCAACGTTTGAATCCATTTACTTAAAATTCTAGATGGAATAATCATTGACTATTTAATTTAATAGAAATTTTGAGAACTTAATTTATAATTTTGAATATAATGAAATAGAAGATTTGACACTGCAACTGATAGATGTATCAGCTCTAAATTGACATAAAGATTTGTTTAAAATCAATGTAAATATTTGAGGATTATTAAGTGATAAAATTTTCCAATACTAAAACTGAAATATAGAAATTGGATTTATTCACTAATTCTTATTCATTTAATTGATATAAAAATAGACATTTTTGTCACGGACTCGGATTTCGACGAAACTAGTTTCATCAGATCCGTAACAGTGAATTATTGTAGGGTTTCAAGTTTCGTAGCGATCGGACTTGTCGTTTGATCGTACGAACGTGAAACGCCTTTAAATCGATTTTATTGAAATCAATTTGAAATCAATTTGAAAATATTAATTTCAGCATAACTTTTTCGTACGATAGAATTTGGACGTGAAACTTTTTCCATCGCGTTCAAAATATTTTAAATTACCTATTTCGATATATGGGTTTACCCAATTTCGTTCCGGGGTCAGAACGGGCTTTTTGGGCCAACTATCGCTTAGCATGTTTATAATTCGTGTCCACCTATTCTATTGCAGTTTGTCTATAAATAGGCTGTTATAAACCCTATCAGCCTCTATTCCTCACTTCTATACGTATAGAAACTTCTGTATTCCTCTTCTTCATGGCAACAAACAATTCTAGATCCAAATTCAAAATTCAAATCAGATCCAAAGCTAAAATTTTAAGTCCTTAGAAAATTCTCAAAAAAATATATGTCTAAGATCTCAATGATCCGAACATACGTATGCTGTTCGTTTTTCGAGATAGTGACTAGATAAATCAGAAATCGCGGTCAAAGCTCGAAATTCGCGAACCCTACGCGGCGATTTGGGGGTTTTTGATTTCGGCCTCAATCAGAAAAATTGGGATATAGGTTTTGGAGAGGGAGGCTTGTGGAGTTGAATGGTGGTGGCCGTTTCGCCTGGAATCGAGAGTGGTGGCCGGAAATTCGAGATTAGGGTTTTGAAGTCATGGGTAACGGCGGCGGCCGGCAGCGTTGTTGAGCGACCGGACTTTAACCATTGCGTGCGGCCGGAGCAGGGAGGCGTTGGTGGTAAGCGGCGTGGTCGATGGAGGCTTGGGGCGTCGTGCATTCGGTGGTCAACGTGGAGAGGAGCAGGGTATTTTCGGTCGCGTTTCTGTTTCATGCGTGTGCTCCAGATAGGTAGAGAAGGTGACGTGGCAAGCATGTTTCCTTTTTTTTTCGTTTTAATTTAAATTCAATCGCACAAATTGCTATATCTTTTGCATACGGACTCCGTTTCACACGAGATTTTTTTTGTTAGGATCGTAATAAAATTTCGGACACTATGGCGCAGGTTTAGACGAATTCTAAGACCGTCGAAATTTTGGGTTTAAATCAGATTTAAATTCGATTTAAATCCCAAATGTGAGTGTTTTAACCTACTCACAACTTCTAAATTTCTTATGTTTGTTAAATTGATTTAAGATTTGAGTAGAAATTTATTTATGGTTGTTTGGCATGTTTTATTCACCATCTCTGTTAGATCGCCATTTTCTAATTTAACTGTTAATTAATATTATTATTGCTTATAAATTGACAGTTAAAAATTTATTTAAATTGCATATAAACTTCCAGTTTGACAGTTATTAATTTAGTATTGAATATAATAAATTGTTAGTTAGTAACTGTCATTTATTACCTGTTATATTTTATATGCTATATATTTTGATGTTAGGTTAAATTGATGATGATTGAATTAAATAATGGTTGATGATTGATATTTAGATGAATGGATGCTATATTTATATTGTATAAACTGCAAGTCATCATGCATTTTCATTTCATTCGGGATTGCGGTTTGAAATGATATACAACTGCATTTTTATTTTAAATTGCGGATTGAAATGATAAACATCCGTATCACTTGTCCATAGGGTAGAAAATTTTATACAGGCACCGCGGTATATATATAAAATTATTTTTGAAATGATTTTCTATGGTTTTGTAAAGCTATATATATGGTTTATGGGATATTGATTTGGTTATTGATAAAGGTTATTTATATATAGTAATTTCCGGTTTTTAAGCTTTGTATAAATTTTGATTTGAAGTATAAAATAAAGTTTGATTTTTTAAGATCAAATACGATTAAGCATTTATTTAAAATTTAATTTCTTGAAGTTCTATTTACTTAAATGAGAATTAGGTTGGAAGATGAATATTAAGTTAAATTGGAATTAAATAAAAAGTTAGAATTTCTAAAGGATATGATCTTATAACTTGATTTTTGTGTAGAGTGATTTAAATGAATATCACGTTGATTTAAATGAGTATAATAAATTGAAAGATTTTCCAGTTATGTGAAGTTAAATTTTTTCTTAAATTATAATGAATTCATTAAGTCAATATTTCAAGTCTAAATAATAAGTAATTGAATTTAATATATATGGGATTGTCAAATGAGTTTGTTTTTGAAATGGTGAAATATTTAAAGCTTTGAAACATAAGAATTGATATGGTATTTGGTAGTTTAAATCGATATTTGAAATTGATTTGTGAAATCTAAAGAAGCTATTTTGTTTTATAAAAGTAATTTAATATTTAACCATTTAAGAGATGGAAACTTGTTTCAAGGTTATGATTTTAAAGGTAGTATAATTTGAAATATTATATTCAAGAGTTTTGATTTCTAAATATTTACTTTGAAAACCCTATGATTTTGGAAAAGAATATATATTGGAAAATAAAATGACATTATATTGGTTTTGGTCTAAATGATATCGTATTGATTTGGGGTTTTAAAAATATAAATGATATCGTATTTATATGGTTTTGAAATAGATGTTTTACTCTGGTTTTGAAAGTATAATTATTTCTTTAAATGACCGCGGTGTTATAATAACGTTTGGTTGTTGAAGAGACCGGGATCGGAAGTTGTCATACTCTCTGCCAACTCCGAAAACCACTTTAACAACCGTGTACGTGGTGGAGATTCTAGAATGAAGTAGGTTAGTGGCGGCGTTTCCTGTAAGGTAAATACGTGGACCCAACTCCCGTGAGTTGGCATAAGGTGGCTAAAACAGGAGCGATTTTCGGGCCAATGAGGTCATTCCTCTGATCGGACACTCCTCTTCGATATTATACTTTGACTTTGGATTGATTCAGTGGCCACTTTTACTTTGATTTTTGGGAGAGTTTGTTCGAGGTGGGCGGTAGCTGCGGCTATGCGTTTCCATCAGCCCGGATAGCAATTGGTATATCTACCCTGGCATTGTCTAGTTGTGCCGTGTCACCTACCCTATCGCGCCTTGTACGTGTTTGGATTTCTCCCGTAGCCCGTGTGGTATCCTCTAGTGGCTTCCCGATCAGGAGGGACTATGATATTGGATGGACTACTGGGACTATTACGTGTTAAGGTGGAAAATATAAAGCCTTAATGCTATTTAAAAGTAAGTTTATTTTATAAATAAACACTATTATAATAGCGCAATATACTACATAGTAAATAGTTTAACGGATCCTTAAGAGATGTAAATCCCGAGCATATCTTGAGTTACTGCACTCATATTTATTTATGTTAATTTAACTTACATAAGGTCTTTTAGTTCTGACTCGAGTGTTTTATCTTTTCAATTCGCTCGGGTCAGTCCGAGCGTTTCAGGATTTGAAGACTTTATTTCTGAAGGACGAAGACGAAGATTTCATTATTATTATTATTATATTATATGGTTCCACTACACACTGTATTCCGACGCATTGGTATTTATTGGTATGTGAACTCTGATATTTATTGTATAAAGAAGAATCAAATGTTTTGTAAACAGTTTTATGAATTGTATATCTATTATTATATTTTACCGCTGTGAGATTCTATTTAGTTTTTTTCTCTTCTCTGTTTTTCTTATTTACCCCATAACAATCCATCCTTCCGTATGGTTTGAATTGGCATGTGTGTCGATTTAAAGCGTGTGAAAAGGCGGGATGTTACATCTGGTATCAGAGCTTTGGTTTAGCGATAAAACCTTGGCTTTGTGGGGGTTTGACTCTTTGTTAATAGGGTAGTAATACCCTATGGGAGTCGCTGTGTAACGACCCGGAAAATTTTAACAATTTTAATTGATTCTATAACGTATTTAATTGAATATTTGTGAAATCTTATAATAATTGAATTTTTAAATAAAATGTTTATATATTTAGAATACGTATATTTAAATATAGCAGATTGTAAATTTTCAAATAATTTTATGGAAGTTTATTTAATTGAGAAAACGTGCTGTCCAATTCAAGCTATTAATTGCTTTAATTGATTTCTGAATCAGAGCGTAACGGTTTCTTTTTACTACCGTTAAAGATTTCTATTGCTTAATACTTTTCCAATTCAGGTAGACTTTTCCATTTGTAACCATTAATAAATTTGAGATCATCGACCTTGCTTTTATTATTCCTCGTAGTTTCGTGCACTGACTTTACCTTTCCCACTACCCATAATTTTCTCTATATGTTTCTTTTGCAATTGAAGCGTATATTTATGGTGGTGCGTTTATTCTGGTCTCCCTTTATTTTTGTTTTTAACGCTCGAAAGAATCTCAAATCATCAAGCTAGTAGCATCCGTTCCTTTCCTCGCTTTCATAAGGCCTATAATATATAAACAACTTGCTTATAGATCTGAACACAACTTTGTCATCAAATTTAATGTGCCTTCCTCTCCCTATTATTTCGGTTCTAACCTTCCTAGTAAATGGATTTAACAAATTTTGGCTAAATCATAGCTACAGACTTTTCAAATTTCTTTCATTTTATATTTATTTCCAATTCCTTCATTTGCTTCAAAATTTGTGAACGTGCCTAATCATCTCAGCATGTATATATAATGTAAGCCTACCTTTCCTTAGAAAGCTATTGCTCACAAAATTTCCTGATTTCTTTCCTTTTATCCATTTTTATATCCTTGACTTTCGAAACTCATTTTGTGTTGTACAAACAGACAAAAATTTATTGCTTTAAGTGTATAGCTAAATCAACTATTGACCATTACAATTACTTTTATTTGTATATTCATTTCAATTTATTACTTAAATAACGTTTATGAATTAATGGACAGCTTTACGTTTCTTTTGCTTTTGAAAAACTTTATATTTATAGTGTACGTTTCTTTTGCATTTCAAAAATTTGAAACATGCTGCCCCATTTAAGCCATTAATTGTTTTAATTATTTTCTTAATCAACATATAAACGTTGCTTTTTATTATTCCAGGATTTACATCCATACTTTAATCTCTGCTGTTCCATTTATTTCATTTGAAATCTAAATTCATTTACCATTCATTTATACGCCTCTTTCTCTTCCTCTTTTTACGTTATTTCCCTGCTTGCAAGATCTGTTGCCATTCCCGTATTTATTTCTTTCCTTTTTGAAATTTAAAACGTATACGTTTTACATTTATTTATTTCTAAACCATCCATTGCCTTTCCTTTAAATCAATCAATTCTCTTCTTATTTGTTTTAATTTATTTCCTCTTTCTTTTTTTTCTCTCCTTAAATTATAGGAATAAATTCCTAAATTTCCTCTAGCCATTACTATCTTTATTTCTTGCCACTTTAAACAAAATTTCTTTCCACTCTATCAATGTGAGGCTTCTCTTATAAATACAAATCACTCGTACATACCCTACTCCATATCAATAGATCTTCATCTCCTCTCTTACGTGTGAAGCTTCTTCTGTAGGTAAATGGCTGCACTAATTTTTTTTTCTTCTTATTTCTTTTCTTTTTCTTCTTCTTTTTCCTCCTTTTCTTTTGTTTTCTTATTGTTTATATTGCTTTTGCTTTTCCTTTATTTTAAGCATAACATGCTTCAAGTATATATTTTACATTATAAGTATGTTTATATAGTGCAGCGCAAGTATACATTAAATATAAAGTTATAAACATTTGCATTTGTTATATGGTTAGTTTTATATGAGTATTTATTGAAATTTGTTTAGTATGACTTTTGAATATACATTGGGTTATTTCATACTGTTTATATATAATATAAGATGTTTAGCAGTCTGCATATATGTTACAGCATGTAAGATTTTTATAGAAAAAAAGAAAGGTGTTAATTTTATATTGTATTGTTTATAAAAAGGTGTTAATTTTATAATATATATATTGTGGGACAGTATACATTTATAAACATATTAATATACAGTAAGTTATAAAACATAAGTTTGATATATAGGTAGAGTTTGCATGGGTTTAAATTTCCTTCTGTTATTTAAAATATAGTTGTAGAGTTATAAAATTTTGAGGAGAATATATAGTATAATATATTTTAAGTTAGTTTGTGTGTCTGTCCAGAGATGAATTATTATACAAATACAGTTTTATAAGATCTAAGATTTGTTGTTTTAAAATGTAAGTTTATACTAGTGATTATATGGGTTAAAATTTTACATTGATATTTTTAAGATGATAAAGAAAGTTTAATGTAAATGTTAACATGTAAGAAATGCCTGAAGCCTGTTTTAATATTAAAGAAAGTACTGGAATTTAAATTGTTAAATTAAGTTGGAGCTGTGCTCTCGCCCTTCTCTTTCTTATAAATATTTTGCAAAAGGTAAATTTATATCAAGTATAAGGTGTGTAGTGTTTCAACAAATTAAGAAAAGTCGATATTGGTCTTAACAATAATAATGTGGAATGTTGAGTTAAATGTTGATTTAAATATGATTATAAAAAATTTATGTTAATATTGGTTTTAAACATAGTTTTGCAGTTTTCTATTATTTGCGTTTGTTTGAAAACGTATGTATATATGTGTAATTTTAATGCGTTTCAAAACTAATATTGGTTAAGAGAGTAGTATAATAGAATAATATTTGTATTTCATTTCAGTCTACATAAAGCAGTTTCTGATCTATTTTCATCGATCTCTATTTATCAGTTGTCCATCGTATTCGTGCCAATCTTGCTTCGCTTTGAAAATTTTGTTTGGATTTGTTCGATGTCTAGATCGTGATCCAGCGTAGCTCAATTCTTTGTCCAATCTATCTAGCCTCGAAAGGTGAGCAATCACTCACGATTAACATTCTTTTATTCATTAAATTTGATTTCAATTGAAACGACAATTGAAATATGATGCTGTAGTTATTTAAATTTGTTATATATGCTATTATCTGTAACTGTTCACCTGCGGGATATGACACCATGTCCTGTTGTTTATATTATATTGTTATTGATGATATATGCCTGTTATTTTATTGCATATCTGTTATCACTCTGCAAGTTCCCTGTTAGTATAGAAATCACTATGGGTTGAAATGATACATACCCGAACAGACTTTAGAATAGGAGAAAATCGTTATGGGTTGAAATGATAAACCCAAGAGATTTTCATTTAATTGAATTGGGATTACGAGTTGAAATGCTATCCACCCGTATATATTTAGTGTACGGATTGAAATGATAAATATCCGTAACACTTGACCATATGATAAGAAATATATACAGACATCGTTGGTCCATATATATAAATATTCTGAAATTTAATTCATTGTTTTGGAAAGAAATATATGGTCTTATTAAATGTTAATCCTTAAAAATTTTTATATATAAAGGGTAATGATATATAGATTTAATAATATTTAATTTAGTCAAAATTTGATTTAATACATAAACTATGATAAATATTTATGTAAATTTTATTCCAAAAAGTATTCTGCAATTTACTAAGATTGGGAGATAAATGTGGGTTTATCTAAATGGTATTTAAATAAGGATTTATCCAATTAAATCAATTTGAAATTATTGAATGGGAAATTTAAGGGTATGATTTTGTAACTGGATTTTTATTTAAGTGATTTAATGAATATTTCACGTTTAAATAAATTAAAGAAAATATTGAGTAAAATGTAATTTAAGGTTACTTAAATGATATTGTATCTAATGAGGGATTAATTTAAGACTAGATAATAATGAGGTTAAATCGAGATCTATATGGAACTATTAAATTGAACATTTAATTAAATATTAAAGCTTTGAACTATATTGGGATTTAAATGGTTTATTTTGAGATTCGGATATGTATTTGAAATCAGTATAGTTGAATTTATTATTTAGAAACTAAATTGATTAAAAAGTTAGTTTGAAACGTTGAATACTTAAAGTTTTGAAATATATTGAATATAAAGGGTATTTTGTGATTTCAAATCCGAATTTGAGATCGATAAAATTGAAGTGGTTATTTTAGAAATTGAGTTGAATTTAAATTAATAAATTGAGATTGAAATAGATTTAAATGGGATGGTCGGGTTGATGTTAAACGATTTGTTAAGTTGAGGGAATTGAAATTACTTTACTGTACAAATTATTTAATATATAAAAATACTATTTGGGAAGTATAGAGATATTTGAAGTGAAAATGATATTTGGTTTTTAAGTATAAATTAAGTTGAAAAGACTACAGTGTTATAGTGTATATTTTAAGTTTTGCCAAATTTTATTAACAATTCGGTATTTTGAATTATTCAAGTCGGACAGGTACGGTTTTATTGTCGATTTGAATGGTCCAAAATAGCGGGTCGTTACTGAGTGTATATATATGAGAGAGCGTATTTGTTAGTGTTTTAAAAATGTTTTAATATTGTGTTAATCTGTTCCGTTTGTATTTATAAATTCTGGTTGGTGCATGGGACGCTGTGACATCAATAGGAATTTCTAAACACTTAATAGGACAGACCGACATAATATTTGTTTTTAATATAGGTGAATGAAATAACTTTGCCTATTATATTTTCTATATATAAAAATATTTTATAAAGATATATATTTGGTTGCTATAGATTGGGTGTTAGGTAATGAAAATATTAAAAAAAATTGAAGCTAAGATTTAAAAATAAGATAAATAAAATTTGGAAATTTAGAACTTAAGTTCCGGGTTTTGAAATTTCTTTCAAATAAATTTTGGAGTATAATAATTTTTTTATAAGTATTTTCTGACATAAATATTCAATATAATTCGAAAGAATCGTTTTAAAGAAGATTTTTAGAAAATAAGTTTTGTACTTTCCTCTCTGTCGCTAGAAAATAATTTCGGTGATGGCGGCCGCATCATCGACTTTCATTTTCGAGTTTTGAAGGGGAACGGCCGTTGTAGTAGTTCTACTGCAGATTCATCTTTGAAAAATATATAAATTTTGAATTGTTTTAAATATAATTAGAGATATATTAGCTGTAAGAATATATTTATCTATTGTTTTAAAATAAATTGAAATTTAACCCGGTATTAAATTCTTAAATTTCCATTAATTAATTGTTTCAACTATTATAGTGAATTGAAACATAGGTAATTAATAAATTAAAACCCCTAAAGGAAATAAGAGATTTAATGATAGGTTATGAATGGTCTTAAATGAAAGTTGAAATTATAACCTATGAAATAAAGAATATTATTATTGAACGTTAAATTTACCATAGGAAATAAGAAACTTGTATAGCTTTCAAGTATATTCTTTAAAAACATATATAACTTACCAAATATTAAAAGTTGAAATGTTTAATAAAAAATGTAATATAAATGTGTACAAGTAAAAGTAGGTAACGAAGTATGCAATGAATTTCTATTATAAATGAGAACTTAATGGGTGTAAACTTAAGTAAATAAAATGAAATTCTTTAATAAATAAGGATTGATGTGTAGGGTTATAAACTTAAGCATGATTCAAATGCTACTAGTTGAATATAATGGAAAGTAGGTAATATAAATAAATGACTGCAAACCCTAGTCAAAGAATTAATAAAATCCTTTACTTAGAAGAATGGATGTATAAGGTTAAGTATTTAAGTGTAATTAAAAGGGTTACTATAATTAAATATAATATAAATATAAGCATTGAATAAATGATTGAAATTGAGAAGTGCATTAAATATAATACAAATAAAAGAAACTTACATGACCTGAATAAATAAAAACGAATAATTGTAAGTAATAAGTAGAAATAAAAGAAACAACCACTGAATGAGAAAATAAAATTTAAAGTTTGTTAGAAATAAAGGTAAATTATAAAAGGAAAATTTACGTGGTTTGAATAAAAGAAAGGAAATCAAACAACTAAAGTATGTAATGAATTTATATAAGTTAATTTGATTTGTTGGTTTAAATTGATATTGTTTGATCTATGGTTGGTTGGGTAAGGAAATTTAAAGTTGTTGGATGAATGAATAATCTATTTTGTCCCATCTAAGACTGCTGAGTAAATGATGCACTGGATAGTTATTTTTCATTATGTACCATTTCAATTTTTGAACCCGAACAACTATTTGTTTGTTTGATTTAATGGTTGTTTTGTTTTGTTGTGTATGCTGTTTGTTGAAATTGATAGTTGTTGTATTCATTGTTATTAGTGATTGAAACCACTTAAATATTTCATTTTACACAAATTGTTAACCCTTTGGATTTTATAAGTGAAATACAGGTATGGAAGCAATTGCTACTGCTTTTGGTTCCATAAATTTAGCGTAAATTGCCCGACAAATAGGTACGTTTCGAATTTCGGTTTATAGCACCTATATATTTTCCCGTGTAGGGATATATATTATTTTGGAAAGTATTTTGTGTATATTGTTATATTTATATTATATTTTCTTCCGAGCCTCTCCGTACAAAGGAGACTCTGCCAAATTTTTCCGTAAATTTTGGACTTAGAAAATTTGAAATGTTTACAAACCTTAACAATTTATGTATAAAGTATTTATATGGGTATATTTAGTTAAAGTAATAAATTTTGAAAATTATTGTTTATAAGTTAAATATTTTGAATAAGATGTATTGTTATTTAATTCTTCTTTTCCTTCTTTCATTTTCGAGGACGAAAAGTTTTGAGTGGGGGAGAGTGTAACGACCTGTGTAAATTCGATATTTAAAATGAATTAAATTAATAGGATTTTTAATTTAATTTAGAAAGGAATGAAAATCTTATTTATTTATATGAAAGAGAATGTTGAAATTTGATGTATCAAGGGTAATTAAAATGTACAAATTAAATTATATATTGTAATTAATAATAAATAGTGGAAATTGTTGCATTTGATATAAAGTTTGAATAAGTAAATTAAGGCAAGTATTGAATTTATCAATGGAATAAAATATTGATTTATGGAAATTGAATGTAAACGGAGGTAATAAAGTAATGCAGGACAATAAATAACGTAATTAGTACAATCCCTTTTATTTGTAAACTATTGTAAGGTGTTAATTAATTGAAATATGAGAATTTGGAAATCAAACTCATTTAAGGGTAAGTAATTATAATGTGTTGATGATATAAACGTTACTAATTATTAATGTAGTAACGTAAGGTGTAAATGTAAATTTAAATGGAAACGTAATCTTATTTCTAGGTAGAAATTGCTTGTAGATTTATGTAATAGAGTTTAGGCAATAAATGAAATTAAATTTTACATTAGTATGAATTTAAAGGAATATGGGGTAAACTAATATAACAATAGAAATGTGAAAATTAGGGAATAGATTCAAAGTTATGAATAAGCTGTTGAAATAATACATAATAAGTGCAATTTGAATGGAAATGTGAGTATAGATTTAAGCAATAATTGGGAATCATACCTATGAAATGATAACGAGAATACAAGGTAATAAAGGCCAATTAAGGGTAATAATTAATAAACTTAATGAAATCCTAATTTCATATAAAATAATTTAAAAGTCAGGTTTGGCTATAATTTGAACATAAGTAAATTGAATTTGTAGTATGAAAATATATGCCAAAATTGATTTTTGTAATAAAAGATTCGGTATGTGACAAAAAGTAACGGAAATGCTTATGGTAGGTTGCTTATTCATTTATTTAGATTGTTAGTTGGAATTGGAAATAAGTTGTAATAAATGTAAATAAATGATACATTTATGTGAAATGTAACCAATGAAAATTTTATTTATAATATAGCAAAGGGTGGATTTAAGAAGTGAAATTGTAGAATTTGAAGCTAATTAATAAAGGACATGGTAAAGATGGCAATCCAATCAAATATTTAGGAATCAAATTTATTTGGAAGGTAATCTAATTTATAAATAAGTGGTAAGAAATTAGGATTTAATTCTATGTTAATTGAAACTGATTGTAGATTTAGTGTAGTAACGTTAAGGCTAACTAAATCTGCTTTATAGATGGGATTATAATCAAGGTGAATACGTAACGAACTTAAAAATACAATTAAGAACTAATAGGTGACAAATTAATATGGTTTGTATTGTGTAAGTAAACTTTGGTAAATCAAATTCTATCAATCCAAAGCTAACATTTTGTTAATATAGGTTTAAGTATAGAAAGCAATATTTATTAATTTAATGGAAGTATTGCAAAATAAATGAAATTTAACGTTTAAGATATTACGCTAATAGAGATTTAACTAAAATTCAAGTAGTTTTGAAACCAACATTTGAATCCATTTACATAAAATTCTAGATGGAATAATCATTGACTATTTAATTTGATAGAAATTTTGAGAACTTAATTTACAATTTTGAATATAATGAAATAGAAGATTTGACACAGCAACTGATAGATGTATCAGCTCTAAATTGACATAAAGATTTGTTTAAAATCAATGTAAATATTTGCGGATTATTAAGTGATAAAATTTTGCAATACTAAAACTGAAATATAGAAATTGGATTTATTCACTAATTCTTATTCATTTAATTGATATAAAAATAGCCATTTTTGTCACGGACTCAGATTTCGACGAAACCAGTTTCATTAGATCCGTAACAGTGAATTATTGTAAGGTTTCAAGTTTCGTAGCGATCGGACTTGTCGTTTGATCGTACGAACGTGAAACGCCTTGAAATCGATTTTATTGAAATCAATTTGAAAATATTAATTTCAGCATAACTTCTTCATACGATAGAATTTGGACGTGAAACTTTTTCCATCGCGTTCAGAATATTTTAAGTTACCTATTTCTATATATGGGTTTACCCAATTTCGTTCCGGGGTCAGAACGGGCTTTTTGGGCCAACTATCGCTTAGCACGTTTATAATTCGTGTCCACCTATTCTATTGCAGTTTGTCTATAAATAGGCTGTTATAAACCCTATCAGCCTCTATTCCTCACTTCTATACGTATATAAACTTCTGTATTCCTCTTCTTCATGGCAACAAACAATTCTAGATCCAAATTCAAAATTCAAATCAGATCCAAAGCTAAAATTTTAAGTCCTTAGAAAATTCTCAAAAAAATATATGTCAAAGATCTCAATGATCCGAACATACGTATGCTATTCGTTTTTCGAGACAGTGACCAGATAAATCAGAAATCGCGGTCAAAGCTCGAAATTCGCGAACCCTACGCGGCGATTTGGGGGTTTTTGATTTCAGCCTCAATCAGAAAAATTGGGATATGGGTTTTGGAGAGGGAGGCTTGTGGAGTTGAATGGTGGTGGCCGTTTCGCCTGGAATCGAGAGTGGTGGCCGGAAATTCGAGATTAGGGTTTCGAAGTCATGGGTAACGGCGGCGGCCGGCAGCGTTGTTGAGCGACCGGACTTTAACCATTGCGTGCGGCCGGAGCAGGGAGGCGTTGGTGGTAAGCGACGTGGTCGATGGAGGCTTGGGGCGTCGTGCGTTCGGTGGTCAACGTGGAGAGAAGCTGGGTATTTTCGGTCGCGTTTCTGTTTCATGCGTGTTCTCCAGATAGGTAGAGAAGGTGACGTGGCAAGCATGTGTTCCTTTTTTTCGTTTTAATTTAAATTCAATCGCACAAATTGCTATATCTTTTGCATACGGAGTCCGTTTCACACGAGATTTTTTTTGTTAGGATCGTAATAAAATTTCGGACACTTTGGCACAGGTTTGGAGGAATTCTGAGACCGTTGAAATTTTTGGTTTAAATCGGATTTAAATTCGATTTAAATCCCAAAGGTGGGTGTTTTAACCCACTCACAACTTCTAAAATTTCTTATGTTTGTTAAATTGTTTTAAGATTTGAGTAAAAATTTATTTATGGTTGTTTGGCATGTTTTATTCACCATCTCTGTTAGATCGCCATTTTTTAATTTAACTGTTAATTAATATTATTATTGCTTATAAATTGACAGTTAAAAATTTATTTAAATTGCATATAAACTTCCAGTTTGACAGTTATTAATTTAGTATTGAATATAATAAATTGTTAGTTAGTAACTGTCATTTATTACCTGTTATATTTTATATGCTATATATTTTGATGTTAGGTGAAATTGATGATGATTGAATTAAATAATGGTTGATGATTGATATTTAGATGAATGGATGCTATATTTATATTGTATAAACTGCAAGTCATCATGCATTTTCATTTCATTCGGGATTGTGGTTTGAAATGATATACAACCGCATTTTTATTTTAAATTGCGGATTGAAATGATAAACATCCGTATCACTTGTCCATAGGGTAGAAAATTTTATACAGGCACCGCGGTATATATATAAAATTATTTTTGAAATGATTTTCTATGGTTTTGTAAAGCTATATATATGGTTTATGGGATATTGATTTGGTTATTGATAAAGGTTATTTATATATAGTAATTTTCGGTTTTTAAGCTTTGTATAAATTTTGATTTGAAGTACAAAATATAGTTTGATTTTTTAAGATCAAATACGATTAAGCATTTATTTAAAATTTAATTTCTAGAAGTTCTATTTACTTAAATGAGAATTAGGTTGTAAGATGAATATTAAGTTAAATTGGAATTAAATAAAAAGTTAGAATTTCTAAAGGATATGATCTTATAACTTGATTTTTGTGTAGAGTGATTTAAATGAATATCAGGTTGATTTAAATGAGTATAATAAATTGAAAGATTTTCCAGTTATGTGAAGTTAATTTTTTTCTTAAATTATATTGAATTCATTAAGTAAATATTTCAAGTCTAAATAATAAGTAATTGAATTTAATATATATGGGATTGTCAAATGAGTTTTTTTTTGAAATGGTGAAATATTTAAAGCTTTGAAACATAAGAATTGATATGGTATTTGGTAGTTTAAATCGATATTTGAAATTGATTTGTGAAATCTAAAGAAGCTATTTTGTTTTATAAAAGTAATTTAATATTTAACCATTTAAGAGATGGAAACTTGGTTCAAGGTTATGATTTTCAAGGTAGTATAATTTGAAATATTATATTCAAGAGTTTTGATTTCTAAATATTTACTTTGAAAACCCTATGATTTTGGAAAAGAATATATATTGGAAAATAAAATGACATTATATTGGTTTGGGTCTAAATGATATCGTATTGATTTGGGGTTTTAAAAATATAAATGATATCGTATTTATATGGTTTTGAAATAGATGTTTTACTCTGGTTTTGAAAGTATAATTATTTTTTAAATGACCGCAGTGTTATAATAACGTTTGGTTGTTGAAGAGACCGGGATCGGAAGTTGTCATACTCTCTGCCAACTCCGATAACCCCTTTAACAACCGTGTACGCGGTGGAGATTCCAAAATGAAGTAGGTTGGTGGCGGCGTTTCCTGTAAGGTAAATACGTGGACCCAACTCCCGTGAGTTGGCATAAGGTGGCTAAAACAGGAGCGATTCTTGGGCCAATGAGGTCATTCCTCTGATCGGACACTCCTCTTCGATATTATACTTTGACTTTGGATTGATTCAGTGGCCACTTTTACTTTGATTTTTGGGAGAGTTTGTTCGAGGTGGGCGGTAGCTGCAGCTATGCGTTTCCATCAGCCCGGATAGCAATTGGTATATCTACCCTGGCATTGCCTAGTTGTGCCGTGTCACCTACCCTATCGCGCCTTATACGAGTTTGGATTTCTCCCGTAGCCCGTGTGGTATCCTCTGGTGGCTTCCCGATCAGGAGGGACTATGATATTGGATGGACTACTGGGACTATTACGTGTTAAGGTGGAAAATGTAAAGCCTTAATGCTATTTAAAAGTAAGTTTATTTTATAAATAGACACTATTATAATAGCGCAATATACTACATAGTAAATAGTTTAACGGATCCTTAAGAGGTGTAAATCCCAAGCATCTCTTGAGTTACTGCACTCATATTTATTTCTGTTAATTTAACTTACATAAGATCTTTTAGTTCTGACTCGAGTGTTTTGTCTTTTCAATTCGCTCGGGTCAGTCCGAGCGTTTCAGGATTTGAAGACTTTATTTCTGGAGGACGAAGACGAAGATTTCATTATTATTATTATTATTATTATTATATTATATGGTTCCACTACACAATGTATTCCGACGCATTGGTATTTATTGGTATGTGAACTCTGATATTTATTGTATAAAGAAGAATCAAATGTTTTGTAAACAGTTTTATGAACTGTATATTTATTATTATATTTTATCCTTCCGCTGTGAGATTCTGTTTAGTTTTTTTCTCTTCTCTATTTTTCTTATTTACCCCATAACAATCCGTCCTTCCGTATGGTTTGAATTGGCACGTGTGTCGATTTAAAGCGTGCGAAAAGACGGGATGTTACATCTGGGATGGTCGTATCTGTTTGTTGAGTTTGCTAATAACAACTGCCACCAGTTCAGTATCAACATGGTTTCTTTTGAGACCTTATATGGTAGACTTTGTTAAGCACCTTCTTCTAGGATTGAGATTGGAGATAAGTTTATGTTTAGTCCAGAATATGTCATCGAACTTACGAGAAGGTAGACTTGATTAGATAGAGGATGAATGATGTCGTTGATCATCAGAAGTCAAATGATGACCTAAGTAGGAAGGATATAGAGTTTGAGGTTGGTGATCTTGTATTGCGAAGATATATCCTCTTAAGGGAGTGATGAGGTTCAGTAAGGTGGGGAAACTTGCGCCTTGCGCCTTGCTTTGTTGGTCCATTCTAGATTACTGAGTGCATTAGTAGAGTTGCATATCGAGTTTCTCTTCTTGATCTATTCTCTAGTATACACAATGTCTTTTATGTATCTCTTCTGAGGAAGTGCATGAGGAATACCGAGGCAATCTTAGAGTCGGGGAACATTGAGGAGCTTGATATTTCTTAAGATGTTACTTATGTCTAGCATCTTATTTGTATAGTTAACTTGGAGTTATGACAACTCCAAAGTAACAAAGTTCTTTTAGTGAAGGGGTAATAGTCCGATAACCTGTTGGACTGTACTTGAGAGACCATAAAGCACATAGCCTAGACCTATCTCGAGCAATTTTCCGATGCATATGAGTCTTGTATGTCTTTTTTGCTTATTTGTTTTCTTTTGTTTTGTTGGATTGTTTGTTTTTTTAAATAATAGATGGTGAAGATAAGCAAGAAGTTATTAACTAAGTTATAGATTTTCCATAAGGAGAAATTACGAGGATGCTTTTATTATTAAAGGGGAGCTTATAACAACGTGTTGTTGAGAAGCATTTAATTCGAATTTTATAATGAAAGTTTGATTAATAAAAAAGGGTTTTAAATATTAAATATGGACAAATAAAGGTAATTTGGAAATTTAATGGTAAAATGTTTTTGTAGATTTATTTAGGCAATCTTCCATTTTTATTAATGATATTGTCATTCGTAAAGAAAAAATGATTTTAAAATATATTGAAAAATGCTTTAATAATTTTGTAAAGTAATGATTTAAAAATAAACAAGATTAGAAATTTATTACAAAAGAAAAGAATTTTTGTTTCATTTGTAAAAGGAGCTTGAGATTTATTGAGCAAGTGTGGCTTAAAATGAATTAATAAATAATTAATTAAAAATGAGTCAAACTGTAGAAATTAAATTTTTATAAAGTTACTTTAATATCAGTTAAAGGAAAATATAATCTTTATTTGGGGTTTTGAGTTATTTAAATGCGTAATTAATAACAAAATAAAAGAGTAATTATAAATGGGATTTAGGGGGTTTAATTAAGGCTCAAATGGCCCTAAAAACACTTGTAAAAGAATGCATAGCCAAGAGACTTCTCCTTATTACTCTAAAAACTTCCATAGTTCATCGAATAGCTTTCGTATACACACCAAAAATTATTTTCAACTTCCTCTAAAAATTTAAATCCAAACCTCTTCATTTAAAGGTTAAATTAACATAAAAAATCCCAAAAATCACCAAACCAAGAAATATGGGCTTAAGCATTATGTAGGCTCGATAATCTATAATGTGTTAAGAAAGGGAAAGACAAAGAAGTTGAAGAAATTTTCAAGATAGAAATTTACTGCTACTTTGGGTGAGTAATGTTTCACTCATATATCTAAATGCAATGTTTAATGTGTGAATGCCTCTCGTTCATCTCTGGTTGTGCTTGAGACGACTCTGATGATGATTTATATGTTGAATTACAATGTCCTTAAACCCATCAGTAAAATATTTCAACCACCTAGTATACGTTTGATTTACTTTGATTGATGCATGAATTGTGTTGCATTTGGAAGTTGAATTGCGCTGGAATCGTTAAGGAAGATGATGAAGTTGATCGGACAAGAAGAGGGGGAAGAATGCGTTGAAAGCCTGAAGCTTCATGCTCTAGGCAGTGCACCAATGATCGACCTTTCCGCGAGGACTAGCCAACCGGTCCTCACTAGACTATCGATCAGTCGAGTTAAGGTTGGAGTGTAGGCTCCAAGAAGCAAACCGTAGTGTGTTCTTCAAGAAACTAAAAAATTAAAATAAAAGTTTATTTAAAATAATAAAAATAAGAAATTTTATCCACGTGAAATTATTTTGTGAAAAAGGATTCATTTTCATTAGAAATAAATTAGAAAAATGTTTAGTTACTTCTATTAAATAGAAATTGATTTTGGGTTTTAAAAATTCATTTAAAAATTCAAATAAATTTTAGAAAATTAGAAAATTATTTTTAATATTCATTACATGATTTGAAAAGTATTTTCCAAGATTGTTGAATAAGAAAGAAATTTGGAAAACCATATTATTATACCCATGATTTTGGAATTAAATAAATAAAGGAAAACACTTGAAAATTAAAAGAAGCTTTTGAGATAAATAAGTAGATTTTTCCTACTAATAAAATCTCTTTTACAACTAAATTTGGATGTGGTGAGATTAAATTTTCCATGTGATGAGGAATTAGAATAAATAAGGTTATGATACAGTCTGCTATGGGACTGTCAGTTATATTTCTCCAGATATTCTTCGGACTTGTTGCATAAAATATTATATAGACTGAGTTTAGTTTATGAATGTTGAGTAAACAAGTGAGTACACTCTGTGGTAAGGGATGCCATTTTTGATATTTATTCGGTTATTTTTTGGGGAGGAGATGACACTTAAAAGCAGATAAGCAATACTCGGGTACTGCATATACGTGTGTTTAAGGAGGCACTTAGTGCAGTGAGCATGGTTGTGTGCCTATTTACTTTTAGTTGTGTATAGAAGTCTATCATTTTGTGTGCTTACATTATTTGTTGACGAGTAAACTAGATTAGGCTAGTATCCATCCTAGCGGTCTGATTACAGGGTCGTGTCCCGTATCCATGTCACACCTTGTGATATATAATTGTGTGTTACTATTGGGTTATATTGCCTTGCGGTCACATAAGCAAGCAACCTATTACCATAGAGCAATTGTAAGGTTATGAGGGCATAACATAGTCTTATGCCCGATGGATACCATGTCATGATTGTCGTCTGGTAACTAAATAATGTCGAAGCAGTGCTAGATGAGCAAATGTGTAGGCTCCTAGAGCAAGCGAGTGGCTGTCAGTCTTCCGTCTAGTTATGCTATATGATAGATGGACTTAAACCATTTATCATCTCCTATGAGTTTAGTGATGATGAGTTATGGCTATACTTGGGACCATGTTTCCAAAAGGTGATTAATCCTCATATTCCCTACTATGTGTTAGTGGATATGTGGATGTTTGTATGTGTGTATGATGATGTAGTGTACTTGGATGATGTTGCATTGACCCCATGTGTTTGTTGTTTTCATGGATTATGATTTGTGCATGGTCTTACATACACACACATATATATGTATGTATGTTTGTATATATATATATATGTGTGTGTGTGTGTGTGTGAGATGCTTGTTTACATTGATGAGATACATTTACTTACACCGTGCTAGTTTTATCACATATTTACATTTGTTTTTTTTGATATAGTCTGATTCGTATGTTATTTTATAATACTTGGATTAGCCCAAGATATTTCAAGACCAAGGATGAAGTTATTAGCTAGATTTATTGGGTACCTTTTGAAGGCTAATCTACCTAGAAGATCACTATTCCTTTATGTATTTTTACAGCCTCATTGATTTATGATGATGCATTCATTGGACTATGCCATGTATTATGTATCATGTATAATGTATATAGTAAGATAGAGACTGATATTTTGTAGATCAATTTATACTATGTCTGATGCATTATATTTTATCACTGCGTTCTAACTCTATGATCTGTTTTATGAGTTTTGTATTATGTAGTTTTCTATCTTATCACACAAGTTTATTGCTTTATGCTGACACCAAGTACATAATGACATGTGTTATATGAATTGAGATGTGTACCGGTGTTAGTCCAAGGAATTTCCACATGTGTAAGCCTAATAACGCCTCATTCTTTGTATTACCAAACACCATTACCTAGTAATACTCTTTGGTAGTATGGTATAGAGGTGGGGTGTGACACTGAAATTACTATCAACCCATTTCCAATAACCATATTTAGCATCATTATATGTAGATATTATAGAGATTAGTTAATGTGCCTCTCTAGTTTCTGGCAGGATGTTGCACACCATCAATAATAATGTTATCCATATTATAACCCCGATATGCCTAAATATAAAAAGTCCCAACCCAGAATGTCTACCAAACTTTTGTGGTTGACCCAAGGATCTAGCTATCATTCAATTAAACTCATCACCTTATCTTTTAGTTGTAAAGTATGCTTCATAGTAGAAAAGAAATTATTATCTATTACCATGGAAAAAAATTACATGCTTTCAATACTTTTTTTCCATCCACGCACTCCATATATTAATTTTTGTCAATAGATTCCATAATGATTTCATATTCTTTGCCTTCCTTAAGTCATGTACATTTAAAAACCTGATCCCTCCCTTCTTTCTTAGGCTTACCTAAAATATCACAAGCTATTTTATGCTTTCCCCTAATCTAGAAAAATTTAGAGCACATTTTATTGATTTTAGAAAAAGCCATATATGGTAGTCGATATATCAAAATTCAATATAAAACTATTGGAGTAATAACTGAGTTTATTTATTTTATTTTACCCATTGTGATAATGTATTACTATCCCAACTATCCAATCAATTTGTCATTTTTTGAATGGAGAACACTCTTAATAACTCAAATAATCAACAGAACGCAGCACTCTCAAATACTTAACATGTAATTATCCTTCATCCATCTTTAACATAGTCTTGATTTTGAAAGTTAACATAGCAAAATGGTTGAAATATATTTTCTATTCTAGTATACATACTTTCAGCCCTGCAAACTGCCCAACTAATCAATAATTTGATAAATTATAATAGCATTATGTAAATTAGCAATTAAGAAAATAATGACATCGTCCCATAAGGTAAACAAGAAATAGTAGGTTCGCTTTATTTATAGGTAGTAGATGCTTCAATCTTATTGTTTCATCCATTTCTAGGGTAAGATATTCCAAAGCTATGAAAAATAAATATGGAGGCATAGGATCACCTTGATAAATTCTCCTTATAGGATCCAAAATACCCTCTAGAAACTCCATCAAAAAGTAATAAGAAGTAGGGGTCAAGATGAATTCACAGTTCAAATTTATAATTTTATTCAGAAAACCCATCATGTGAAACATATGTCAAAAGAATTATCTACTTATCAAATAGTACGCTTTTTGCAAGTCAATTTTAAGGCACGTTCTTTCTTTCCCTCACTTTTTAAAATTTCCAGTAATTTCATAAGCTGTAGAATATTTTTGCTAATACAGGAAATTATTGTCAAGGACAAAATTTCACAGCTTTTTAGCCTCAAAGACATACCTTCAATATTTTATCCTGAAGGACAACTTTCTGTAGGTATCAGTTTTTAGTTATTGATAACAGTTTTTAGGTATCAGTTTGTAGTTATCGGTAGCAGTTTTTAGATATCAGTTTTTAGCTCGGTATCAGTTTTGTTGTCCTTATGAATGATTTTGAAAAATGTTTTCCTTTTGAATAATTTTTAGAAGAATGTTTGTCCTTGTGGTAAAAATATTGAGGTTGTGTCCTTGAGGCAAAAAATATAGAAATTTTTGTCCTTTAAATTAATTCCCTCTTGCTAATATTTCTACCAGGAATTAATGCATATTGATTTTCAAAAGTTAGAAATGGCATAAAGTTTAATTTTATGGTAGATAATTTTTGTGATAACCTTATATAACATGCTTGCACAAGAAGGAGTCTTGTAATTTGAGAAATATAAAGGATTATCTATATTTGGAATCAATGTAATGAGAATGTAGCTAAGCCCCTTAATAAGCTTGTCCCCTTCAAGGACTCATATATACATACATACATACATATATATATATATATATCATATTTTATATCGTTCTAATGTAGCTTGAATTTTTTCTGAGAAACCATTAAGACCAAAACTTTTAGAGTCTTTAACTGAAAAACAAACCTTTTAATCTCGCCTAAGTCAACATTTGAAGATAAGTAACTCCTTCTTTCATCGTTTATCACCTTTTTACGATTAACATATGAAAAATCATAATTGATATCTTCTTCTGAATTAAGCATGTTGTAGTATAATCCACTGTCTCAATGTTGTTCTTTCATTATCATGAACAATCATCCTATCATAATCAATAAAAGCATGAATTCTCGTTCTATGTCGGCTCCTATTCATTTTTTACGTAAGAATTTACTATTAGAATCACCTTCTAGTAACCAATTTACTTTTTTCTATCTACTTAGTACTAGGAATGAAGTTCCTTTTAGGCATTAAACTAGTTTGGTAGAGTAGGTCAAATAATTTGCCATTAACTGAATTCTCATCAATAAGCTTCAGTATGTTCTATAGTTTTCATTCCAAATATACCAATGGAGAAACATTTTTGAACCTATATTTGTCCGTAATCTAGGCTATTTCTTAAGCTGATGAACTTGAATATTAAGTTATGTTAAAAGTCTCCCAAAGTACTTTGAGATAAATCATCTAGAACACAATTTTGATTACCATCAATAGAACACCAATTATTGCTATAATGGAAAGGACTCCCTATGTTTACTCTACTATCAACACGAAGTTTAACAAAATAAGTAAGTGGTCTTTTTCTGTAGCATAAGAGAAATGGTAGAAAGATATGGAAATGTATTAAGAAGTTCCAAATTAGTTTGAACTTTATAGATATTATAAGTCATTCGTTCTATTCTCCAAGTGTATTTGAAGCCTTGCAACAAAGTTTGAACTAAACCAGCTTACGTAACATAATTTTTGAAACAAAGTAAATGTGAAAAAGGAATTGGAAAACCGATCTTTTTCTCAGTAGGATCCAAAACATTGTTAAAATCCCCAAATAATATCCACAATTGATTAATACTTATAAGATCAACTGCAATGTAATCCCGAGTTTTTCACTATCATCGTATAAGTTATAAGCGAAAAACATCGGTAATAGTAAGTTTGAGGCCACCCTTATTGATAAGTTGTGAATTTAATTATCGAGTGGTTTTGCCAATACCATAAAAGTGTCATACGCCCGAATCAATAAGAACTAGAATTATGTTTTTAACTTGGGCATCGTTATTAGAAATAAATCACTATTTGCCGGCAAATAATTACATTTGAAATACTAGCATATGTTAGTTTATATTCCAATAAGGCTAAAGTGCAGTCTTATTGTAATTTAGGATATTTAACACTTGCTTCATTTCGTAGTCTGTGTTCATCCCAGGAGCATTCCATAATAGGAAAGTCATTTTTACCTCTATGAGCTCCTTGTAGTTCTTTTAGGCGTGGATTTATATGGAGTGTAACGACCTGGAATTCATTGCTTTGATTTGCGAATATTCGATTAATTTTAAATATTCAAATAATTGGTTTTACAACTAAAATAAAACTCTTTTAAGTAATAAATAATGATGCTGAATGGGTTTTCAAATTTTGTTTACAAAAAAATTTAGTTCGAAAAATTATTGAAAATGTGATCGGTATTCATTTTTTAAAATTTTGACTTTAGTCAGCCAAAAGTTATCGAAAATGTTATGAAATATTTAGCATAAGTATTCACACTTGTAGATAAATTAGTATATGTGTATATATATGTGTGTGTGTGTATTAGTGTATGTGTATGTGTATGTATGTATTTATACCTTAGTATATTAAGTTAAAAAAGAAAGGAATGTCACATCATTAGGAGACATAAGTACATTAGATTACATATGCATGGTGGCATTGATTTGATGGGAGGGTGGTTAGGCGTGGGCAGAAATGGGTGAGGTGGAGGAGAGGGTGTGATGAGGCATGCATGTTTGGAGGGTAGAGTACATGAGAGTAAAATGGTATTTTGTTATTTCTATTTCATATAAAACTAATTCTTCACCTTTTCTTTCTCATTTTATTTTAATTTCCCATTCTCTCATCTTCCTAAAAGTTTTATGAAACCTTTTAATGGCTTCTATTAATAATTCTAAGTTTTTAAAAATCCAAGTTTAAACTTTTAAAATGATTTCAAACTTGTTTAATCTCCTCCTTTTCATTTTAAAAAGTTCTTCATTTTTACTCCCTCTTCATTCGGCCATAACATCCAATAAACTATTCCAAATCAAGATTTTTTCTTTAAACCATATAGAATTCCAGTGGCTACAATTTTTATTTACATTACTTTATCAAATTTTAAATATTTGTAGGCCAAAATTACATTTCTTTCTGACTCATTTTTGGATCCATGTTATCAAGGTCGAAAATAGCACTCCTTCTTTTGACCATATCTCCCTAAAAAATCCAAATTAAGTGATTCTATTTTTTAAATGATGGATAAAGTAATTTCCAAGAACTTTTCTTTTGACACTTTTCAAAATTCTAAGAGTAATATGGCCAAAAATCCAAGAGAATATAACTAATCTTTTGGTTCGGTTTTGTGAATTCAACCATATCTGAATTACCTCCACCTCTCCATGTCAAGCATACACATCCTTATTCTTATCATGGCTAAATCATACATGTCCTAGGCAAAGCCTATTTCAAGATGCAAGAGTCCTCAATCAAGTTTGTAAAGTTATTTCAAGTTTTCAAAAAGTATTCTAAACTTTGGTGAGTAAACTTTTATTTGTTAAATTCAAAGTTTTAAACTTTTATATGTTGGTTAAAGTGTGGTATAATTTGTTGGTTGAAATCTTGGTTTATGATATGATTGATTACATAAGTATTGGTTGAGTGTGATTGAAAATTAGACCTGAAGTTGAAGCCTAAATATAGCGTTATCCGGAAAATTGTAAACTTTGTTTATGTGATGTGATCTTGCTTAGGTTCGTGGATGTGGCATGTATGATTATGTTGTGATCTTGAAGTTTTGTATATATGCTAAGAAAAGTTGGCATCTTTAATGTTAAAATGGAATGGAATTCCATGTGTAAGACTATAGTCTCTTTATTGAAATCAAAATCGATTTTAAGTTTTCAGACTTAATTTTACATTTATAAGGCTTACTTTATGAGGCTTACTTTATGTTTTGGAAAAAGTTAGTAAACTTACAAATTTGATAAGTTCCAAAGTATAGTAAGAAAAACATTTCCATGTTAGGGTATCCACAGTGCAATTTCGTTGAAAAATCTTATTTTTTGCAAATTTTGGATTTTTTATAGTTAAAAGTTTTTTAAAATGTTTTAATACAGGGTTTAGCTTGTAATTAGTTGATCTAAAAAAATAAGTTTTAAGTTTTTAATCGTTGTTTTTCAAGAATCAATTTTTCAAAGGTACTTCTTTTTCAAAGATGGTTTTGAACATAATGGATTCCGTGTGTAAAACTATAGTCCTTTTTTTGGAACTCAAAATAGATTTTAAGTTCTCATACTTTATTTTACTTTTACAAGGCTTACTCTATGTTTTGGAAAAGTAAGTAAACTTCCAAAAATGATAAGTTTTAAAGTAAAGTAAGAAAAGCATTTTCAAGTTACGAATATCCGTAGCGATAGCCGCTACGGATGCAGTTTCGCTTAAAAATCTGATTTTTGTAAATTTTGGTTTTTTTACAATTAAAAGGGTTTTAAAAATGTTTTGGAAACTTAACAATGACGTTTAAGGAAATTTAATTAAGAATTTAATAATTATTCCTTAATTAATTAGTTTTGATAATTAATAATTAACTAAGTATTAAACAAGGTTTATTAATTTTAATTAACTAAAGATTAGTGATTAATTAATTATCTTTCAAAGGGTAAGATTAATTTTTAATTAATTATGTGTTAAATATATGATTTATTTTTAATTAAATATTAATTAAATATAGGATTAATTATTAAGATAATGTTTAATTATTTTTAATTATATTAAGGTTTTAATTTATAATAAATTATTTATTTAAGGTTTAATTTATTATTTAAGTTTTGATTAAAGACTTTTTATTAATTAATTGAGATTAATTAATATAAATTATTAATGAAGATTTAAATTATTATTTCAAAATTAATTATTTAGGTTTTGTTATTTGTATAGTAGTTAATTATTTATTTGAAGTTTCAATTATTTCTTAATTTATAATTAAATTAAGTTAAGAATTAGTAAAGATTAATGATTTAATAAAGGGTTTAGCTTGCAATTAATTATTTTAAAAAAAAAGAAGTTTTAAGTTTTTAATCCTTATTTTCCAAGAACCAAATTCTTAAAGGTACTTTTTTAAAGACGGGTATGAACATAAGTGATTCAAATGTCGATATCATTAAGTAGACAAGAAATTGAGAAAAAGTTAAATAAATGGTTTGATCATGTGGACATGTGTTAGAAGAATAAATCACTGTTCCACTATAATGTAATTGTTATTTGTGTGGGCATGTGTTTTAGCAGGATAAGTCTCCATTCTGCTATAAATTGATTGAATTGTTTTATAGCAGGGCAAATCACCACCCTGCTATTATGTTATTTAGACATGTATATGCTAGTTGAGTTGTATTGACAAGTTATTCCTTGATTTGGATATGAAGTGTATTTACATATATGTTGACTTATGTAAATAAATTGTTGAATGACTTGAAAGTGAAATTGAAATCAATGCTAACTTAAATTTGTACCATTAGGTTTACTAAGTCTCTTTTTGAATTTTTAATGTATGATTTGTAATTTACTTCAATTCTTTAATCAATTTTAGGGTTTAAAGTTTATAAATGATTTTCAAGTTATATAATTATTTTATAAATGTGCTTATAAATAATAATTTGTTTATAAAGAAAAGGGTATTACTAAATAAAAGGGTTTATTTAAAGTGATTTTCAAAGGATGTTTTGTAATTGATATTTTGTAACGGATTTTTCTTTAAGAAGATTTATAAAAAGAGTTTTTGAAATAGGGAAATGATGTTAGATATTTGTAAAGAGGTTTTATAATTTAACATGGAGAATTTTAAAAGAGAGTTATAAATTTATTTGGAAAATTTATAAGTGATTTGAAATATAAAGTGAGCTTTTAAAAAGAAATTTTTTTACGAAGGATAAGTGGATTGATTTTTATAGGAAGAAATGTTTTGAAATGGAATTTTTTTGGCTATTTGATATGGAATTTGAAAAGAAGTAAACTTTTGTAAAGTTTGCTATATATACTTATACCGTTGAGATAGTATATAAATGTTTTCCCAAGTATAAAATTGGAAATCAAGGGTTTTAGGAACAGTGTTTTGTAAATATCTTTTGATCAAGTTTAATAAAGTGATTTTATTAAATAAAGATTAAACTAATAAAGGCTTAGTGGATATTATATGGAATTAAATCCATGTCTGAAATTTTGTTTAATTGATAGGTAAATAATCGACTATCAAACCTAGACCAAAACGTAATTTTGGAAATATTTAGGAGAAATATGGAAATTATATGGTACAGTTAACGTCGATTGTGTTATACTATATGTACAAATTTGTTTTGTTCTTCTAGGACAAATGATAATGAAATCCATCTACTAACGGTTAGGAGGCGATCTCTGCTCTTATCTTGTCTGTTTAATTCCTAAAGAACCGGGGTTGAGTTTACCGGAAATTATAGAAAGTTGTTTCAAAGAGACTGGGATCGGATATGTTATCCAAAAACCACTTCGATCCAACTCTAGCATTTCGAACTAAAGACATCTTGAAGAGTATAGAATCGAAGATGGAGTTTTGAAGTGTAAGGGATACTTGCTAATCGGTGATTCCAAAATGGGTGTAGTAGAGGTATCGCCTTCGATTTCGTTTAGTCTTGAAATAAACTTGTATGGATGAATGCTACCATTACATTGCTACTTGGAGGGCAGTGTTAACATTCCAAGTAAGAAGTGCTAAATAAGGTAAAATGTAGCCTCAAGCCTCATCAATGGGGAAATGAAAAAAATCGGGTATGCAACAGGGCTAAGTGGGTCACTCCCATCAGGTTATGGTCATTCCAAATTTTGATCGATTATTATCTACTTATGTATGCACCGGGACCCAAAGTGGGGTGATCATATTCGATATTACTAGTCAAGTGGTAGGCCAGTGCTGTGTGGCAGGCATACAAGATGTTCTTGTCAGACCTTGGTGCATTTTATCTAGAGATGTACCATCGAAAGGTAGTTCCTTACCTTGTCATAGTATGAAATCCAATATCCATTACGTGCTTGTACGATTTTGATTGTTAGCTAGTATGCTGGAAGATAACAATTTCGGTTTTGATTAATAAGTAGTTGTACTCTATACATTATTATAATACCATTGGATTTTTTGTAAAAAAATGTTTTGATAATCGTAAGGTAAAAACCCGTCCATTTTTATGTGCGATGTGATCTTTTCCTTTGATTTTAAATGGGCTTCAACATAATAATTCATTTGTTTGAGTTTACTCACACTAGGTCCATGTCTGACCTGGAGTTTTATTTTCATTCCCTAAAACTCTTGGATGCTCAATTTTTTATGGGTAGCCAAATAGTTCAGGTTTTTCCCATGGATGCATTTGGAGGAGCTTGAAGCAGGAGCCTTTAACGATAGCTAGTTATTATCTTGTTTCCACTGTATTATATGTATATTGTATTAGTTAGGTAGGAATAGGCTGTTATAACCGTCAAAAGGTAAAATTGTACTAGTATGACTCTGATGTATCATTTTTGAAATGACTTTGTTTAATGACTCGGACTCGACGCTCGAAAATCGATATCCATACTTCACTCATATTCAAATGCCGCAGATTCAAACGTTGATTCCGATTCGTCGGAGCTTATAACACATTAAGTAAACAACACAACAGAAATAGAAAGTAATTTTATCGATACACAACATGGATACAACATAGATACAAATGAATATCAATATAAGAGATCAAATATATACAACAGTGGAAACGACGACAGCGGAAAGATAGCACCAAATGGTCTTCCAAAAGAGAAACCAACAGTTGAATCATCGTTGCCAAAGCTCCAAATCAAAAACTCGAAGAACTCCCAAACCAAGAAGCTCGAACCACCATCATGCTGAACTTGTAGCAAATGCGATCCCGAACCAAAGACTTCAAAGATTTCCAAAAGCTACACCTACTAGCTGATAACCTGACTCTAGGCTGCCCGTGTGGAAAATTATGGACACCCCGAATTTAGAAAGGGAACAAACTCGAGGTCAGTCGTGGGACTGGTGTGAGAAAACAAAAACAGTTTATTTTGAACAAAAGAAATAACAAGAAATTCTTTATGCTTTTTGAAAAATGAAACTACCATAAGGCCTCCCAGCATACACCCAATGCAACCACACACTTGGGGAAGATTTCTCCTTATGATAGTCAAACATGCTTGATACGCGAAAATCCTTTTGATATTATTATTAGTGCATAGTGCAGAAAACATTTAGAAAGCATAATATTAATCTTAGCCAGCATACATGCCATTATAGTATGCCTACTATAGCTACCATGTTAAATGGCAGGTTCCACAACTAAAACCGTACAAGGCTCGTATTGAGTGATTGGATTTCCAACAAATGGCCAAGGCTAAGGAACTTCCTTTCCGAATGGGTATGCCTCTGGAGGGACGCCTCGAGAACTTAACCAGCTCTCGCCAACACAAGGCCGGGTTACCTTTGTAACTAGGTAACTACTGACATGAGTATGTCATCCC
Source organism: Allium cepa (assembly GCA_030765085.1). NCBI lineage: Eukaryota > Viridiplantae > Streptophyta > Magnoliopsida > Asparagales > Amaryllidaceae > Allium > Allium cepa. The sequence goes on from CM060939.1 coordinate 163,601,325, forward strand.
CCGGTCATCACCGGCCTTTATCCCGAGAACCAACAAATTGCAACAACAACATAAGTTAAATATCTGAGATCCATACCATGATATCACTTTTTATCCAGAAGGAAATGCACATAACCTAAGGGGCGCGATCCCCGTAACCTTGCCGCATCCTTCCTGTTTCGACCATTTTCGAGGTGTGAGGTTCGATGAAGTCTCGTTCACAAATGTACGCTTTTCAAAAAAGCCATGCTTCGATCAACAAATGATCAACATTTAGCATGCCATATTACCAAATTGGGAATATATCACTAGTAACCATCTACTACATAACCTCTGAGCTCGTACCTCTCAGAGAAGGGTGTTAGGCTAAGAGAATAAATTCTCCACCACCAAATAGAAATGTATTTGATAGAAACTAGCTTTGCATCTCATAGTGTAACGTCAGACATACATCCATACAAGTCCATTCCGGGTTCGAACGGAACCGAAGGCACTTCAAAGTAGCCCTTGCAAATCCGGCCATCCATAATCCCGATCGGACTCCCCATCACATATGGAGATCTCTATACCCGAGCAACTCAGTGCAGAGGCATTCGATCGGTAATCCTTTCGTTTTCGAAAATACCCAGTCTTCACCACCGTCTTCAAGTGCTATCCATTTCATCGTATCATTTATTCGGAATGGGTTTTATGACATAAAGTCCTCTCCCGGCTAATTCGAATAATGAGCGCTAATTTTAAAAGCATATGGATATAATGGGATCCTAGTTAAGTCACAACCTTTTAGTCCTCATTTCTCCAAACCCTTTCTTTTGAATGGTTTAAACAAATTTCTAATCTTTCTAATCTTTTGAACAAAAGTTTCACTTTTAAGAATCTCTTCAATTTGAAACAAGTTTCACCTAAATCTTTAACAAAGATTCATTCATAGATTTCAAAACTATTTTAGTTTCAAATTTGAAATCCTTTCAACAAGACTGGAAATTATTTCCTTTATATAAAAGCTATTATCATTTGAAAACAAAGATTTATCATTTCTGGAAAACTCGGAATTAAATTTGCTTAATTTAAAGCCATTTAAAGTATAAGTCGAAAATCCAGCGAACTGTCATATCCTCGGCAAGTTCTATTGAGTTAAATTAAATATCCCAAAATTATTCCATTTAAATACTTAAAAAATGGTTTTAAAATCCATATATATATTGTATAACTTATATAACCCTTTCAAACCATAATTTCAAAACTTTGACAAGAAATGTTATATCGAAACTAAATTTCAATTTCAAAACTTCCTTTTCAAAAGCTTTTCATATTCAACCCAATTCCATTTCCAACCCATTTTGGATTCAAAATTTAATCTTAAATTTCTCGTCATTGAAAATAATATTAAATTCAAAATACCCATGACTTAACAAATTTTCTGTGAAATCCATATTTGTGTGTGCGTGTGTTGTCCAGGATTTTGCACACAATAATACAATATCACAACCATCATCAATTCAAACACAACAATATTGATAAGCGGTGTAATCCTATAACGCTTATCTTTCATTCACAGATAATTATGTAAATTCATCACAGATAAATAAATCATAGTTCACAGCTCAATTCAAAACAATTCATATCACAGAACATCACATATTACACATTAGAGATATTCAAACAATTCAAGGCATTCAATATAATCCAATCATCCATAGGCAAGTAGATATCAATCACATAATCTATAATTAATTTAATTTAAATCAAATAATTTAATCTCTTATGATCCTGCTTAATTAACATTAATTAATTACAAACCATTTGATTATTAATTAATGAATTAAATTAATCAACCTTGATTATCCATCTTAATTAATTAACCTTAATTAATTAATTATCCCTTAATTAATCACATAAATTAATTAACCTTAAGTTAATTACAAAATTAATTAATCTTTAATTAATTACATTAAGTAATTATCTGTAACGACCCAGAATTTTTATAAATTAAAATATGAATATTTAATTAATTTTAAATATTAATAAGTGAATTTATAAGTCAAATAAATTTTTATTTGAATTTTTGAATTTAATTGAATAATTAAATCGATAATTTAATGTGTTAAATTATGGAAATAATTAAAAATTGAGTTAAAAATGATTGTAAATAATTTGGAAAATTTTATTTAATCATACTGGAGTTATAGAAATATTTTAGAACTTTTAAAATCGAATTAAAAGTTAATTTGTGAAAATTGAATATTTTAATATTTAATAATCGACTGTAAAATAGCCAATTTTTGAACAGTCTCAGAATTGAACGAAACCAGTTTCATTGGATCCGTAATAGTTAGTTATTACTGGATTTCAATTTTCGTGTCAATCGGAGCTATCGTTTGATCGTGGCAGCTCGAAACGCATCGATTTATTTTTAATTTAAATTTGACGAGTCAAAATAGCCATTTTTCAAAAAAGTCTCGGATTTCGACGAAACCAGTTTCATCGGATCCGTAATGTGATATTATTGTAAGGTTTCAAATTTCAAGTCAATTGGATTTACGGTTTGTCCGGTACAAATTAAAACGCCTAGAAATCGGTTTAAATCGGTTTAATTTAAATTGAACGTTTTCAGCCATAACTCGCACATACTTCCGAATTAGCTTCCGAAACCTGTTCCATTGTGTCCGGAACGCGGGATAAACCCTAGGTACGCTGGTTACGGCGTCTAAATCGGAGTTCGGAATTCCCGGGATGAATAGTGTTTACGCTTGGTTTTCTATAAATACACCACACACACAAATAAATAAAAAAAATATTCCAAAACCCTAGCCTAAGTTCGTGGCCGCCACCTACAGGATTAAAGGCCGAAAATTCTCCATCTTCTTCCATTAAATTCTTCAAATCCATTCAATATTATCAAATACTTTCTAAAGCAAAATTGAAGAGGAAGAAGAGATCTACAAATCCATACGGATTTGATGGGGTTTGGAGTTGCGTAGGGGAAGCAATAGGGGGCCGTGCGTGTACAGTTGCGCACGCAACCTGAGGTGGAGGAGGAGGCCGAGTGCCTTGGGGTTTGGGCCGTGGGGAGCTAGTGTGGTGGTCTTCGAGGTGGAGCAATCTGATCGTGTCGAAGTTGAGTGTGGTGGGTGCTAAATTTAACCCTAGATTTGAAAGTGGGTTCGGCTACGTTGGCTCCTTCCTGGAGATGGTTGCGTGAATGTAGAAGATGGAGGGGAGCCCTTGGATCATGATCTAACGGCATGGATTAGGCATAGGTTAAAATTATAAAAGTTTATGTTATAATTGTTATATAAAATCGTGTATAATCTTGTAAAAATCATAACTTTTTCATACGAGGTCGAAAAAATGCAAACTCAGTTGCGTTGGGATCGTATGGACGAGCACTACGCAATGGAGTTGGTTTGGAGTCGTTTGGAGTTAGTGAGAATTTCGGGTAAAATTAAACGCGCGTTTAATTTTATTCGAAATAAAAGCTTAAACGGAATTTAAAACCAAGGTGAGAACTTCTCACTCAATCGAATAGATTTCGATTTTATTTTAAATAGTTAGATTTAAAATATTTGAATGCATGTTTGAATGATGACTGTAAATTATTGATTGTTAAAATAGACATTATGCGCCGTTAGTAAGCGGATGTTATTTAATATAAACATATACCGCGAATATTTCATAAACAGTGAAATTGGTATTATATATAATATCAATATATATATATTGGCATATATATATATTGGAATTGATTGATTTCCCGCATTTTTTGTTTAGCGGATGAGACCCTATTACGCCGTTATTAAGCGGATAATATTTATTAAGAACATATACCGCGATAATTTCGTACTGGAGCGAAATTGGTATTGTGCTAATGTTTTTGGATGCAGGAAACAGGTTGGAGGGATCCAACTGGATTCCTCAACAGTATTATTTGATTTTCAGATATTTTGATATTTGATTGATTATCATATCGATATATGATATCGTTGTTGTCGTGATTGACTATTTGGTGTGTAGCATCATTGGACCCAGATTTTGGGATTTTAAAATGATTTTAAAAGTGATTTTGAAAATATACTATATTTTTGGAATTGATCCATTATAAATAAATAAACGTTATAATTTTTAAAGTTATAAAAATTATGGTTTTTGTGAAATATAGTTAAAAAAGCTGATTTTTAGAAATACGATTAAAAGTTGATTTTTAAGAAATATGAACTAATGATTTTATAAAATAATTTAGATTGGATTTTTGAATATATGATAAAAGTTTAAATATAGGATTTATAAAATTTGATTTTTTTATAAATCGAAATGATGAAATTATAAAGGAATTTAAAGACGTTTTAAAGAAAAATATAAATTGATTTATATTAAGAGATTTATAAATGGATATTTATAATTTGAAATACTGACATTATAAAACGAGTTTTATAAGTGTTTGAATGAAGTGAAAATGAATTTCACTAAAGAATGAAATTTATAGAATTTAAATGGTGAAGTTATAAAATGAAATTTATAAATAGTAAGATTTAAAAATTTGTGAAGTTATTTGAAGAATAAAATTTGTTAAATAAATGAATCTTATAAGTTATAAGATTTGTAAATTGGAAAGTCTTTAAAGGAACGATTCTGTAAAATAATCGTTTTATAAGTAATTAACTTATAGTATGAACTTTTAGTTTATAATTAAGTTATAAACTGGAATAGGTTAATAAAGGAATTTATAAAAAGGAAGTTTTTATAAATAAATAGAAACGGAATTTATAAACGTTGTTTTATAAATCCGCAAACGACTTATTTTGATAAGTTAATTGTTATAACTTATAAATGGAGTTATATTCACGTTTTAGACAGTGAATAATCCTTTAAGTTAAAGTGAATAGAAATGATGAAATTTGTTAAGGTAGTATATTCACGTTTTTGAATAGTGAATAATACGTTAAAGAAATTGTTTTAGATATGATGTTTTAAATAGAATTAAAACGATCTAACGATGGTTTAAAATGTGTTGAGATTCGAAACCATAGATTTCAACATTCATTGTTGAAATAGATGTTTCGTGAAATAAAAGGAAATGGTGGACTATAACACTGTTGTTATAGTAAATGATTTCCGAAAGGAAATGTTTAGAATAATATTGGGATTTATATATCTATTTTAATTTCGAATCCATATACTAGTGATTTTGGGTTGTCGTAACGATGTTTTACGCAACATTCGTTTTGGCCCAAGTAGATATGTTTAAGAAAGGATTTTCTTAATATAATGAAATATATACTTAATTCGATTTAAGTATATTGAATATTTTCTAAGTGTTGAAAATAAAAGAGATTTGTGAATTACTTATAAATAAATAAGTATGGAATTGTTTTCCGATATAAAGTGAATATTTTGAGAATTTATCTTTTTGAAGATAAATTGAAAATGAATAATTGAAATCGTATATGCACGAATATTTTGAAATATAAATTCATTATGGAATTTATATGTGAAAGTGAAATTTGTTTGAAAATAAATATTGATTTATTTTTGAAGTGTTGGAATTTTATATCTTGTAAAGATATTTTGGAAAATAAATAATTTGGAAAATTATTTGGAATCTGGTGATGTATACATATCAATTGATAGTTCAATAGCCGACTATCAATATTTCCCTTTGAATGGGTATTTGATGTGAATTGATTGAATGTGAATGCTACACTTATTTTTGAATAAGCGCTCACTATTCGGGTTAACCGGGAAAGGACCATGGGGTCGTATAACCCATTCCGAATATGTGATACGTCGTTATGAATTGCATTTGAAGATCGGTGTTGAAGACCGAGTATTTGTGAAAGCGATAGGATGACCTATCGATTGTCTCTGCACTGGGTAGCTCCTGGTATTGAGATCTCCTAAGTGATGGGAAATTCGATCGGGATTGTGAATACCCGTATTGCAAGGGCTTCGTAAGAAGTGCCTTCGGTTTTGTTCGAGCCCGGAACAGACTTGTATGGATTGTATGTCTGACATTACAAGTTGAGATATAAAGCCGATTTCTTTCAAATATATTTCTGTTGGTGGCGGAGAATTTATTCTTTTGCTTAACACCCTTCTCTGAGACGTACGAGCTCAAAGGTTATATAGTTGAAGTTATCAGCGATATATTCCCAATTTGGTAATGTGACATGCTGAGTGTTGCTGAAATGATCATTGTGTTGATTATTTGTGATAGGATCATTTATTTGATCGTCTATCCTTGTGATCATTGTGTTGATCATTTGTTGACCCAAAGCATGGCTTTTGTATAAAGTATGTTTTTGTGGACGTGACTTCGTCGAGCCTCACACACCGTGAATGGTCAAAACAGGAAAGAAGCAGCAAGGTTATGAGGGGTAGCACCCTTTAGGATGTGTCCATTTCCTTCTGGAAAAGGGTGGTATCATGGTATGGAGCCCAGATACTTACTCATGTTGAAAACACTTTGTTATGATTGTGTGAATTGATTAGAGAGCGCTCTCGGAAAAAGGTCCCAAAGGACCGGGGGATGGCATATTCGGTCAGTTGTTACTCAGTTAGGAGTAACCCGGCCTTGTGTTGGTTGAGATCCGGTTTGGTTCTCGGGGATGTCCATCCAGAGGCATTCTCATGTGGCAATGGGAAGTTCCTTGGCCTGACCATTTGTTGGAAATCCAAAGAAACAATACGTGACTTGTACGGTATTAGTTGTAGAACCTGCCATTTAATATGGTAGCTATTAGTAGGCATAATATAATGGTACCTATGCTGGCTAAGATTTATATTCTACTTTCGAAATGAATTTTTCCTACACTATGCACTAATAATAATATCAAATGCTCTTTTTAAATGCGTATCAAGCATGTTTGACTATCATAAGGAGAAATCTTCTCCAAGTCTGCGTTTGCATTGTGTGTGTGGCAGGAGGTCTTATGGTAGTCTCATTTTTAAAAGCATTGCGAATTGAAAAAAAAAAAATATTCCTCTTTTTGATTTTTAAAGATAAATAAACTGTTTTGAGTTCTCACACCAGTCACATGACTGACTTGGAGTTTATTGTTTTCCTTCCTAAACTCTGGGTGCCCACCAATTTCCACACGGGCAGTTAAGAGTTAGGTTTATCAGGATATTCTGGATATTCTGGAGTTGCTGGAGGCAAGCTGGATGGCATGGCGTATTACTAGTTTATATAGTATTTCTTTTTCCGCTGCACTATTTATTGTTGCATGTTGTTGTACACTCTGATGATATGATGTAATGTAATGAAATGTATAAAATGTAATAACTGTAGTTCTTTGTTTAAAGATTATTCATTTATTATTATATGTTGTTCCGCTGCGAATTGTGAGATTCTGTTGTTGTTGTTCCCTTTCTGTCCCGTTCTATTTTTAAAATGCTTCTATCTTCTATATTTTCAAATTCTCTGTTTTCTAAAAATTGTCTATCTTCTTTTCCCTCTATTTTTCTTTTTCTTTCTTCTTGTTCTCTCTTCTTTCTTCTCTTTTCTTTTTTAAAACCCATAACATCTCGGTTTTCGGCCTTCGATATTCGGCAGTCGATAAAGTGAGTGTCGATGTCGAATTTTCATAGAGTCTAAAAATCCCGTATGTTACATTTGGTATCAGAGCTTATGGTTAAGCGACAACCATGGTTCTGTTGGGTATTATTCATTAGAGATAGAGTCAGCAGTACTCTAGAATGAGTTTGAGTGTAATAATAGTTATGAGAGCGTATTTGTTAGTGAATATAAAATTGTTTTATGTTGTGATGATTGGTTTATTGAGTGGTATATGAACTTTCGTCAGCGTGGTCCGCAAGACTATGCCGAAGGGGTTTCTAAACACTTGAATAGAACAATTCGACACGATATTGTTTTAAATTGGGTAAATGGAATGATTTTGCCTTGATTATATTTTTATATGTAAAGGAATAATTTTTCAAAATTATTAAAGTGTATATAAGTTGATTGTTAAGTTGTTTGAATAATCTAAATAAAAGAAGAATTGTATAAGTAAAAGAATTATAAGCATTGAATTATAATTAAAGTGAATTACAATTGTGAAATAAACTTACATATATAAGAAGTAAAATTATATGAATATGAGTTGTAAATAAAGGTGAAGTTTAAGTTAAATGAAGTATAACTTAAGTGTTGTTGAATGGAATTGATATTGGTATCGAAGTAAATGATCAAGTGAGTTAAATGAATATGAACTTGAGCTATATAAATGAAATTCAACTTTTGAAATTGAATTGAATTAATGGAATGAATGTTAATCAATTGAATGTGAATTAAGTAGATATGAAATAATGAATGAAAGTAGAAGTTCATTGAAATCAAATGTTATTAGAAGTTGAATAAATTGAATGAGAATGAATATAAGCAAAGGAATTTGGTTGTAACTAATATACATTGGTTGTTATATGGTTGTTAGTTGATTGTTTATAATTCATTAAGATTTAATGAAATTGAAAGCTATGTAATTGAATTCAAATTAGAAATAAATAAATTTGAATAAAATTGAATGTGAATTGGATTTAATTAGTAAATGTTAACTAATTGAATTGAGAATGAATGTTGATAAAATCCAATGTTAATAAATCAAATATGATTTAGAGTGAAAACCATTTCATTGAACATATAATGAGAATAAGAATATGAATGAATGTTTATTTGGATATGGATGATAGTTGGTTGATGGTTTCATTTGTTGTTTGGTTGCATTTGCTATGTGACATATATAGTTATTATGTTGCTATATGTTGTATATTGATATTATTATCTATATGCATGGTTCTCATGTTGTTTGTTAAGTGATTAGTAGGTGCGGATCGCGTTTGCTTCGCATTTGGAGTTCGCTTTAGCGCTATATTAGCCGTATATGCTTGCTAATAAAATATAAGGTACATATCTCGGATTAAATATCGCACTTTTATACTTTTTTCCCTTCGGGATGCCTCATTACTTGATGAGATGTATATTTGTGATATATATACTGTCATTTTTTTTTCGGATCGAACCGCGCAAAGGAGACTTGACGCAGCGGATAATTCGAAATAAACTTCAATCGATGGATTGTAGCAATCGGTGAGTTGAAGATACCAAAAATGCCCAAGTTCGTTGATCCAAAGATACCGAACTCTAGCTATCTCAAACACGTTGATAGCGCACTATACCGTGTTCAAAGATCTACGATTCTTCGCACGTTGATCTAGCGCACTAGATTCCGTGAATCGGCTTCAACAAACGTGGATTCGAGCGCACTCGAACGACGTAAGTGGAGATAGGAGATTACACTCAACTACCAATTGGTATGAAAGCACAAAGCTAACAAAAGAGAAATTTTATTCAAAATCAACAACCCCAAAAATTTACAACACACCCGCTATTTATAGGCATTACAACTCAACACAACATACAACACTCAACTCCTAGGTCGGCACCGACTCAACAAACACGACTCATCTCGGCCGACTCAACATAAGTCGCTGCCGACTCAACAAGGCACGACTTATAGACACAGCAGTTAATACGACTCAACACATTACATACAGGTCCGACTCAAAGGTAACCGACTCATCAAATCCAGCGACTTAACAACCCTGCCAATACAACTCCTCCGACTCAAGAACAAGACGACTCACGACTCATACAATACCGACTCATATATACATGACTCAACTCAACACGACCGACTCAAGATCCACAGCTTATCTCCTTGCCGACTCATCTTAGGTCGTAGCCCATTAGCTCGGTTCCGACTCAGCCCTCTTCACCAGCTCGCACCTTTCCCACTCCGGCTTCCTTAGGTCGGTCATTTTTCCTTCAGCCTCATTAGGTCGCAGTCTTTTTCCTCTTGGATTGTTAAGTCGCGGACGACTCATGTTGAGTCGTAGACGACTCAAGTTAAGTCGTGGACGACTTACTTCTAAAGTTGCCTCCATTCGACCTATGCTATCTCCCCCTTGTAATCTCTTAAGTCGGTAACGACTCATCCAACTCGAACTCCTCCAGGCTTTGTTAAACCGGAACCGACTCATGCGTCCTCCATCTCGTGACCGACTTATCAAGCATGCACGTTTTAAGCTTGTGTACGACTCACGAGTTAAATCCAAAGCTCCTTGACTCGTGCACGATTTAATATGGTTTAACTTCTGAATTCCTATATGCCTTGCTGCATCATCCTCCCCTGGTTGAGAAAAATTCGACCTCGAATTTGTAAATTCTTCCTCAACAATCTCACCCCCATGATATGGAATTAAATGTTTGACGTTAAAAACATCAGAAGTATAAACATCATCTGGTAACTTTAATCGATAAGCATTCTCATTGATTTTCTTCAACACTTCAACTGGACCAATTTTTCGCGCCTTCAACTTGTTATAAGCACCCACCGGAAAACGATCCTTTGTCAATACGGCATAAACCAAATCACCTTCCTTAAATTCAACATTTCGACGTTTCAAATCGGCAAACTTCTTATATTTCTCATTCGATTTCTCCAATCGTTCCTGAACGGTTCTATGACATTCAGTCAGCTCATCAACAAAATCAGTAGCTCGTTTAACTGTTCTCTTTGACTGTGGTACAACTGCTAAATCCAATGGCCCCCTGGGTAAATTTGAATAAACAATCTGAAACGGACTGAATCCTGTGCTTCGATTTACTGCATGATTATGAGCAAATTCTGCCTGGCATAGTTTCATGTCCCAACTTCTCAAATTATCCTGTACAAGACATCGCAACAAATTTCCCAATGACCTGTTAACAACTTCTGTCTGCCCATCGGTTTGTGGATGATAAGCACTGCTAAACTTCAGTTTCGTTCCCACCATCTTCCACAAACTCAACCAAAAGTGACTCAGAAAACGAGTATCTCGGTCAGAAACAATAGATTCTGGTAAACCATGAAGTCGATAAATCTCCTTGAAAAATAGCTGTGCGACTCGAACTGCATCTGCTGTCTTCTTGCAAGCAACAAAATGTGCCATCTTTGAAAACCTGTCCACCACAACAAATATCGAATCATTTCCCCTTTGAGTTCTCGGCAAACCCAAAACGAAATCCATGCTGATATCAACCCATGGCTTAGATGGTACTGGTAACGGCATATACAACCCTGCATTCGTTGCTGTCCCCTTTGAAACCTGGCAAATATGACATCGCTCCACGAACCTCTCAACCTCTTTCCTCATCGACGGCCAAAAGTAAGACTGTGAAATCAACTGCAAAGTACGATCACGGCCCACATGTCCTTCCTCGTGCAATTCCTTCACAATTTTCATCCTCAAACTACAATCCGGAATACATAAACGATTTCCTTTAAACAGAAAACCATCAACCAACATAAATTCATCCGCACTTCCATCCTTCACTTTCTCAACATATTTCACAAAGTAAGGATCCTTTTCAATCATCTCTGGTAGTAATTCAAACCCCGTTACTTCAACCTTCATTGTCGTTAGTAAATGACTCCTCCTACTCAAAGCATCAGCTACTCGATTTGTCACCCCTGATTTGTGCTTAACGACAAAAGTAAACTGCTGCAGATAAGTAATCCATGATGCATGTCTCGCAGAAATTTTATCTTGCCCCTGTAAATGTTTCAAAGCTTCGTGATCAGTGTACAGAACAAATTCCTTCTGAAATAAGTAATGTCTCCAATGCTTAACAGCCTGAACAACAGCATAAAATTCAACGTCATATGTACTGTATCTCATCTTTGCCCCTGACAATTTTTCGCTGAAATAAGCAACTGGCTTCCCATTCTGACTCAGAACTCCTCCAATACCCACCTTCGAAGCATCAGTGTGTAATTCAAACAATAACTGAAAATTTGGTAAAACAAGAATTGGTGCAGACGTCAACAATTCCTTAATCTTCTCAAATGCAACCCCCGCTTCCTCTGACCACACAAACTGCTTCCCCTTCATGCAATCAGTAACTGGAGCCATCACGCTACTGAAGTGTGGTATGAACCTTCGGTAGAATGACGCTAGCCCATGAAAACTTCTCACTTCTGTAATTGTCTTTGGTTGTGGCCAATTCCTGACTGCTTCAACTTTGCTTTGGTCAACTTGAATACCTTTCCCTGAAACAACATAACCCAGGAATAAAACACTAGGTGTCATAAACACACATTTCTTTGTAGCAGCATAAAATTGTTCTTCACGAAGAATAAGCAACACTTCCCTCAAATGTAGAACATGTTCCTCCGTACTCCTGCTATAAATCAAAATATCATCGAAATAAACCACGACGAACTTTCCAATGAGTGGTCTAAAAATTTGATTCATCACCCGCATGAATGTACTAGGTGCATTAGACAAACCAAATGGCATAACCAACCATTCGTACAACCCCTCTCTAGTTTTGAAAGCTGTCTTCCATTCGTCTCCAGGTCTGATACGAATTTGATGATAACCACTCTTCAAATCAATCTTTGAAAATATAGTTGCCCCACTCAACTGATCCAACAAATCATCCAACCTTGGCATAGGAAATCTGTAACGTACAGTGATCTTATTCAAAGCTCTACTATCAGTGCACATCCTCCAAGTTCCGTCCTTCTTGGGTACCAACAATGCTGGCACAGCACATGGACTCAAACTTTCCTGAATACGACCCTGTTCAAGCAACTCTTCCACCTGCCTTCTCAATTCCTCATGTTCCTTCGGACTCATACGATAATGTGGTCGATGTGGTAACACTGCCCCCGGAACAAGATCAATCTGATGCTGAATGTCTCTAAGTGGTGGTAACTCCTTTGGCAACTCCTCTGGAAAGACATCTTCAAACTCTTCCAAAACTGGCTTTGCTTCTTCGGGAATCTCAACTTCTTCACTACTCTCTCTCCCAATCAACAAAAACACTTCCGGTTCTTCCTCCACTTCTTTAACAAACTCCTTCAAAGTCAACAGAGTTTTCAATTCTTCAATCTCCTCCAGTTTGTTCTCCTTCTGCTGTTGCTTCTTAGGAACCAAAGTGATTTTAGTACCCTCGAACATGAAACTGTAACTGTTGGCACGACCGTCATGCTGAACTGCTCTATCAAACTGCCATGGTCTGCCCAACAATAAGTGACAAACATCCATATCTACGACATCACACCAGATTTCATCTTTGTACTTCTTCCCAATCGAAAAATTAACACAAGCCCTTCGACACACTTTTACTTCACCTCCCTTCCTTAACCATGCTAGCTTATATGGTTTAGGATGCTTCTCGGTCTTCAAGTTCAACTTTCTCACTGCTTCTGTAGAAATAATATTATCACAACTTCCTGCATCAATAACAAACTTGCAGACCTTTCCCAGAATAGTACATGTCGATTGGAAAATATTGCTTCTCAGCCAACTACAATCCTCCTCTTGCTTTGGTGTCAAACAACTTCTCCTCATCATAAGATTACATCCTTCATCTCCCGACACTTCTTCTTCCTCCTCAACATAAGGTACATTTGAATACTCTGCCTCCTCACCATCATCTGCCTCAACCTCTGCAACCATGGTTCTCTTCTTCGGCTTCGGACATTCGTTGCTTTTGTGACCCAACTCCTGACAATTATAACATTTGAAAACACTACTAGCCTTCGCTTTCTCTGCCTCCTTCACCACTGGCTTTGTAACAGGTTTAGGAACACTAGAACTTCCGCCAACACCCCTTGCTTGATTATTGGAATTAGTAAACACACCACCTCCACGCCTTCCTTGTTTCTCCCAAGCTAACGCTTTCTGATGTGCCTCTGCTACTGATCTAGGATCAAACATATTAACCATATCTTGGATCTGCATTCTCAAGCCCCCAATGAATCTAGCAGTTAGCTGTTCTTCTGTTTCCATGATATCATTCCTGGCAATGAGTTGGTAAAATTCATCAGCATAATCACTAACAGACTTTGTCCCCTGCCTCAGATTCTGCAACCTTTGGTACATAAGTGACTGGTAGTTGTAAGGTAAGAAAGTAGATCTCATCAACTTTTTCATCTTCTCCCAAGATTCTATCTTTGACTTCCCCATTCGTTCTCGAGTAAGTTTAGTTTGCTGCCACCATGCCAATGCTCTTCCCCTCAGCCTTGTAGCAACTAACTTCACCCTTCTATTCTCCGGCACCTCCTTGAAATCAAAGATTTCCTCCACATTAGACAACCAATCTAAAAACTCCTCAGCAACCATTCCGCCTTTAAATTCTGGAATTTCCATTTTCATACCCGACTCCCAACGACGATCATCCTCCACATCTCGGTAAGAATTTCGAATTTGGTCTCGATCTCTATAAGGAATACTTGCTCTATCACCCTCTTCAACAAAATCAAAGGTACGCCTACATCGATCTCGACTAACATCATCCCTTCTCTCATGCATGCTTCTTTGACTATGTCTCTCTTCATCTCTATATACTTCATGGTCAAATTCTCGATGACTTCTTCTTTCTTCATGTGCATAGTCATGATGATCTCTTCGTGATGAAATTGATGTTTCTCTTCTATCTCTACAAGAATGTGGTGATACCCTCCTCGCTTCCGTAACCAATGGCGAAACTCGGATTCCTCCATGGTTCGAGTTTGGTGATCTCCTCCTTTGATTCAAATCAGTCATCAATCTCTCCAATTTACCAATGCCTTCATCAAACTTTTCATTAATACGTTGTTCCATAAGCTCGGCTTCTTCTCTACGATACAAAGCTTCAACGTTTTGATGTCGGTTAGCTCTCCTTGGTGGCATGGTTGTAAACTTCACAAGACTTCAAAAATTCAACACAAGACTTCAATCAACAAGTCACGGTTCAACAATGTCTCGGCTCCAACTGGTCTCGGCCTTGACACTTCACGGTTCAACTTAGGTCGATTTCAACAATGCACAACTCAATCACTTGGCACGGCTCAAACTAGCTCGCACCAATCTATCTCGGTTCACTTGCTTAGCTCGGCCTACAACTCCAAAACCCTTCAAAATTTGGCGCGCAAAACTCCAATTCAAAATCCAAACAAAGTCCAACTCCTCGATCCAAAATGAAATGGATCAAACACCCCAAACTTGTTGCAACTTCAATATGAACACAATGAACAACTCCAAACTTCAAAAACTTCAAAAACTTGGCTCCAAGAATCAAACTTAGCTATGATTGGCTAAGTATGGCTCTGATACCAAAACTGACGCAGCGGATAATTCGAAATAAACTTCAATCGATGGATTGTAGCAATCAGTGAGTTGAAGATACCAAAAATGCCCAAGTTCGTTGATCCAAAGATACCGAACTCTAGCTATCTCAAACACGTTGATAGCGCACTATACCGTGTTCAAAGATCTACGATTCTTCGCACGTTGATCTAGCGCACTAGATTCCGTGAATCGGCTTCAACAAACGTGGATTCGAGCGCACTCGAACGACGTAAGTGGAGATAGGAGATTACACTCAACTACCAATTGGTATGAAAGCACAAAGCTAACAAAAGAGAAATTTTATTCAAAATCAACAACCCCAAAAATTTACAACACACCCGCTATTTATAGGCATTACAACTCAACACAACATACAACACTCAACTCCTAGGTCGGCACCGACTCAACAAACACGACTCATCTCGGCCGACTCAACATAAGTCGCTGCCGACTCAACAAGGCACGACTTATAGACACAGCAGTTAATACGACTCAACACATTACATACAGGTCCGACTCAAAGGTAACCGACTCATCAAATCCAGCGACTTAACAACCCTGCCAATACAACTCCTCCGACTCAAGAACAAGACGACTCACGACTCATACAATACCGACTCATATATACATGACTCAACTCAACACGACCGACTCAAGATCCACAGCTTATCTCCTTGCCGACTCATCTTAGGTCGTAGCCCATTAGCTCGGTTCCGACTCAGCCCTCTTCACCAGCTCGCACCTTTCCCACTCCGGCTTCCTTAGGTCGGTCATTTTTCCTTCAGCCTCATTAGGTCGCAGTCTTTTTCCTCTTGGATTGTTAAGTCGCGGACGACTCATGTTGAGTCGTAGACGACTCAAGTTAAGTCGTGGATGACTTACTTCTAAAGTTGCCTCCATTCGACCTATGCTATCTCCCCCTTGTAATCTCTTAAGTCGGTAACGACTCATCCAACTCGAACTCCTCCAGGCTTTGTTAAACCGGAACCGACTCATGCGTCCTCCATCTCGTGACCGACTTATCAAGCATGCACGTTTTAAGCTTGTGTACGACTCACGAGTTAAATCCAAAGCTCCTTGACTCGTGCACGATTTAATATGGTTTAACTTCTGAATTCCTATATGCCTTGCTGCATCAAGACTATGGCGAATTTTTCCGAAAATTTAAGGCGTTAGAAAAATTTGAGAAAATTTGGAAAATTTTAGAAAACTTTAACTTTGTTTTAAAGTTGAAAGTTAAACAATAGTAGTTGTTTTTGAAAAGATAACTAAGTATGATTTGAAAACTTAGTAAAGTATTATAAGAAGTTTAACTATGAATTTTGGAAAGTTAATAGATTCTGTAACTTTTCTTACTTGTAATTTCGAGGACGAAATTCTTTTAAGGGGGAAAGATTGTAACGACCCAGAATTTTTATAAATTAAAATATGAATATTTAATTAATTTTAAATATTAATAAGTGAATTTATAAGTCAAATAAATTTTTATTTGAATTTTTGAATTTAATTGAATAATTAAATCGATAATTTAATGTGTTAAATTATGGAAATAATTAAAAATTGAGTTAAAAATGATTGTAAATAATTTGGAAAATTTTATTTAATCATACTGGAGTTATAGAAATATTTTAGAACTTTTAAAATCGAATTAAAAGTTAATTTGTGAAAATTGAATATTTTAATATTTAATAATCGACTGTAAAATAGCCAATTTTTGAACAGTCTCAGAATTGAACGAAACCAGTTTCATTGGATCCGTAATAGTTAGTTATTACTGGATTTCAATTTTCGTGTCAATCGGAGCTATCGTTTGATCGTGGCAGCTCGAAACGCATCGATTTATTTTTAATTTAAATTTGACGAGTCAAAATAGCCATTTTTCAAAAAAGTCTCGGATTTCGACGAAACCAGTTTCATCGGATCCGTAATGTGATATTATTGTAAGGTTTCAAATTTCAAGTCAATTGGATTTACGGTTTGTCCGGTACAAATTAAAACGCCTAGAAATCGGTTTAAATCGGTTTAATTTAAATTGAACGTTTTCAGCCATAACTCGCACATACTTCCGAATTAGCTTCCGAAACCTGTTCCATTGTGTCCGGAACGCGGGATAAACCCTAGGTACGCTGGTTACGGCGTCTAAATCGGAGTTCGGAATTCCCGGGATGAATAGTGTTTACGCTTGGTTTTCTATAAATACACCACACACACAAATAAATAAAAAAAATATTCCAAAACCCTAGCCTAAGTTCGTGGCCGCCACCTACAGGATTAAAGGCCGAAAATTCTCCATCTTCTTCCATTAAATTCTTCAAATCCATTCAATATTATCAAATACTTTCTAAAGCAAAATTGAAGAGGAAGAAGAGATCTACAAATCCATACGGATTTGATGGGGTTTGGAGTTGCGTAGGGGAAGCAATAGGGGGCCGTGCGTGTACAGTTGCGCACGCAACCTGAGGTGGAGGAGGAGGCCGAGTGCCTTGGGGTTTGGGCCGTGGGGAGCTAGTGTGGTGGTCTTCGAGGTGGAGCAATCTGATCGTGTCGAAGTTGAGTGTGGTGGGTGCTAAATTTAACCCTAGATTTGAAAGTGGGTTCGGCTACGTTGGCTCCTTCCTGGAGATGGTTGCGTGAATGTAGAAGATGGAGGGGAGCCCTTGGATCATGATCTAACGGCATGGATTAGGCATAGGTTAAAATTATAAAAGTTTATGTTATAATTGTTATATAAAATCGTGTATAATCTTGTAAAAATCATAACTTTTTCATACGAGGTCGAAAAAATGCAAACTCAGTTGCGTTGGGATCGTATGGACGAGCACTACGCAATGGAGTTGGTTTGGAGTCGTTTGGAGTTAGTGAGAATTTCGGGTAAAATTAAACGCGCGTTTAATTTTATTCGAAATAAAAGCTTAAACGGAATTTAAAACCAAGGTGAGAACTTCTCACTCAATCGAATAGATTTCGATTTTATTTTAAATAGTTAGATTTAAAATATTTGAATGCATGTTTGAATGATGACTGTAAATTATTGATTGTTAAAATAGACATTATGCGCCGTTAGTAAGCGGATGTTATTTAATATAAACATATACCGCGAATATTTCATAAACAGTGAAATTGGTATTATATATAATATCAATATATATATATTGGCATATATATATATTGGAATTGATTGATTTCCCGCATTTTTTGTTTAGCGGATGAGACCCTATTACGCCGTTATTAAGCGGATAATATTTATTAAGAACATATACCGCGATAATTTCGTACTGGAGCGAAATTGGTATTGTGCTAATGTTTTTGGATGCAGGAAACAGGTTGGAGGGATCCAACTGGATTCCTCAACAGTATTATTTGATTTTCAGATATTTTGATATTTGATTGATTATCATATCGATATATGATATCGTTGTTGTCGTGATTGACTATTTGGTGTGTAACATCATTGGACCCAGATTTTGGGATTTTAAAATGATTTTAAAAGTGATTTTGAAAATATACTATATTTTTGGAATTGATCCATTATAAATAAATAAACGTTATAATTTTTAAAGTTATAAAAATTATGGTTTTTGTGAAATATAGTTAAAAAAGCTGATTTTTAGAAATACGATTAAAAGTTGATTTTTAAGAAATATGAACTAATGATTTTATAAAATAATTTAGATTGGATTTTTGAATATATGATAAAAGTTTAAATATAGGATTTATAAAATTTGATTTTTTTATAAATCGAAATGATGAAATTATAAAGGAATTTAAAGACGTTTTAAAGAAAAATATAAATTGATTTATATTAAGAGATTTATAAATGGATATTTATAATTTGAAATACTGACATTATAAAACGAGTTTTATAAGTGTTTGAATGAAGTGAAAATGAATTTCACTAAAGAATGAAATTTATAGAATTTAAATGGTGAAGTTATAAAATGAAATTTATAAATAGTAAGATTTAAAAATTTGTGAAGTTATTTGAAGAATAAAATTTGTTAAATAAATGAATCTTATAAGTTATAAGATTTGTAAATTGGAAAGTCTTTAAAGGAACGATTCTGTAAAATAATCGTTTTATAAGTAATTAACTTATAGTATGAACTTTTAGTTTATAATTAAGTTATAAACTGGAATAGGTTAATAAAGGAATTTATAAAAAGGAAGTTTTTATAAATAAATAGAAACGGAATTTATAAACGTTGTTTTATAAATCCGCAAACGACTTATTTTGATAAGTTAATTGTTATAACTTATAAATGGAGTTATATTCACGTTTTAGACAGTGAATAATCCTTTAAGTTAAAGTGAATAGAAATGATGAAATTTGTTAAGGTAGTATATTCACGTTTTTGAATAGTGAATAATACGTTAAAGAAATTGTTTTAGATATGATGTTTTAAATAGAATTAAAACGATCTAACGATGGTTTAAAATGTGTTGAGATTCGAAACCATAGATTTCAACATTCATTGTTGAAATAGATGTTTCGTGAAATAAAAGGAAATGGTGGACTATAACACTGTTGTTATAGTAAATGATTTCCGAAAGGAAATGTTTAGAATAATATTGGGATTTATATATCTATTTTAATTTCGAATCCATATACTAGTGATTTTGGGTTGTCGTAACGATGTTTTACGCAACATTCGTTTTGGCCCAAGTAGATATGTTTAAGAAAGGATTTTCTTAATATAATGAAATATATACTTAATTCGATTTAAGTATATTGAATATTTTCTAAGTGTTGAAAATAAAAGAGATTTGTGAATTACTTATAAATAAATAAGTATGGAATTGTTTTCCGATATAAAGTGAATATTTTGAGAATTTATCTTTTTGAAGATAAATTGAAAATGAATAATTGAAATCGTATATGCACGAATATTTTGAAATATAAATTCATTATGGAATTTATATGTGAAAGTGAAATTTGTTTGAAAATAAATATTGATTTATTTTTGAAGTGTTGGAATTTTATATCTTGTAAAGATATTTTGGAAAATAAATAATTTGGAAAATTATTTGGAATCTGGTGATGTATACATATCAATTGATAGTTCAATAGCCGACTATCAATATTTCCCTTTGAATGGGTATTTGATGTGAATTGATTGAATGTGAATGCTACACTTATTTTTGAATAAGCGCTCACTATTCGGGTTAACCGGGAAAGGACCATGGGGTCGTATAACCCATTCCGAATATGTGATACGTCGTTATGAATTGCATTTGAAGATCGGTGTTGAAGACCGAGTATTTGTGAAAGCGATAGGATGACCTATCGATTGTCTCTGCACTGGGTAGCTCCTGGTATTGAGATCTCCTAAGTGATGGGAAATTCGATCGGGATTGTGAATACCCGTATTGCAAGGGCTTCGTAAGAAGTGCCTTCGGTTTTGTTCGAGCCCGGAACAGACTTGTATGGATTGTATGTCTGACATTACAAGTTGAGATATAAAGCCGATTTCTTTCAAATATATTTCTGTTGGTGGCGGAGAATTTATTCTTTTGCTTAACACCCTTCTCTGAGACGTACGAGCTCAAAGGTTATATAGTTGAAGTTATCAGCGATATATTCCCAATTTGGTAATGTGACATGCTGAGTGTTGCTGAAATGATCATTGTGTTGATTATTTGTGATAGGATCATTTATTTGATCGTCTATCCTTGTGATCATTGTGTTGATCATTTGTTGACCCAAAGCATGGCTTTTGTATAAAGTATGTTTTTGTGGACGTGACTTCGTCGAGCCTCACACACCGTGAATGGTCAAAACAGGAAAGAAGCAGCAAGGTTATGAGGGGTAGCACCCTTTAGGATGTGTCCATTTCCTTCTGGAAAAGGGTGGTATCATGGTATGGAGCCCAGATACTTACTCATGTTGAAAACACTTTGTTATGATTGTGTGAATTGATTAGAGAGCGCTCTCGGAAAAAGGTCCCAAAGGACCGGGGGATGGCATATTCGGTCAGTTGTTACTCAGTTAGGAGTAACCCGGCCTTGTGTTGGTTGAGATCCGGTTTGGTTCTCGGGGATGTCCATCCAGAGGCATTCTCATGTGGCAATGGGAAGTTCCTTGGCCTGACCATTTGTTGGAAATCCAAAGAAACAATACGTGACTTGTACGGTATTAGTTGTAGAACCTGCCATTTAATATGGTAGCTATTAGTAGGCATAATATAATGGTACCTATGCTGGCTAAGATTTATATTCTACTTTCGAAATGAATTTTTCCTACACTATGCACTAATAATAATATCAAATGCTCTTTTTAAATGCGTATCAAGCATGTTTGACTATCATAAGGAGAAATCTTCTCCAAGTCTGCGTTTGCATTGTGTGTGTGGCAGGAGGTCTTATGGTAGTCTCATTTTTAAAAGCATTGCGAATTGAAAAAAAAAAAATATTCCTCTTTTTGATTTTTAAAGATAAATAAACTGTTTTGAGTTCTCACACCAGTCACATGACTGACTTGGAGTTTATTGTTTTCCTTCCTAAACTCTGGGTGCCCACCAATTTCCACACGGGCAGTTAAGAGTTAGGTTTATCAGGATATTCTGGATATTCTGGAGTTGCTGGAGGCAAGCTGGATGGCATGGCGTATTACTAGTTTATATAGTATTTCTTTTTCCGCTGCACTATTTATTGTTGCATGTTGTTGTACACTCTGATGATATGATGTAATGTAATGAAATGTATAAAATGTAATAACTGTAGTTCTTTGTTTAAAGATTATTCATTTATTATTATATGTTGTTCCGCTGCGAATTGTGAGATTCTGTTGTTGTTGTTCCCTTTCTGTCCCGTTCTATTTTTAAAATGCTTCTATCTTCTATATTTTCAAATTCTCTGTTTTCTAAAAATTGTCTATCTTCTTTTCCCTCTATTTTTCTTTTTCTTTCTTCTTGTTCTCTCTTCTTTCTTCTCTTTTCTTTTTTAAAACCCATAACATCTCGGTTTTCGGCCTTCGATATTCGGCAGTCGATAAAGTGAGTGTCGATGTCGAATTTTCATAGAGTCTAAAAATCCCGTATGTTACATTATCTTTCAATCATAAATTAATTAACCTTTAATCATTAATTAATTCACCTTTAATCATTAATTAATTAACCTTTAATCATTAATTAATTAACCTTTAATTATAAATTAATTAACCTTTAATTATAAATTAATTAACCTTTAATTATTAAATAATAATTAATCTTTAATTATTAAGTAATTAATCTTTAATTACTAATCAATTAATAAGTACTTAACTAAAATCATTCATAAATTGATTAACCCTTAATTAATTATCCTTTATTTAATTAATTATCCTTAATTAATTATAAATTAATTAACCTTAATTAATTAATAATTATCCTTAATTAATTTTACTGAGTAATTATCCTTTGACCACTTGATTGATCAACCTTTAATCATAAATCAATTAACTATTAATTACCAATTAATTAACCTTTAATTATTAATTAATTAACCTTTAATTACATTAATTAATTAATCCTTAGTTAATTACATTAACAAATTAACCCTTTTAATTAAGTAATTATACCATACTCACTTGATTAACTTAGTAATTAACTAGCCTTTAATTGCTTATATTAATTAAACTTTAATTAATCACATAAATTAATTAATCACATTAATTAATTATTTTTTAAGTAATTAAGCAAGTAAACCTTTAATTAATCACATTAGATAATTAACCATTTTAATTAAAAAAATTCTTTGAGTAATTAAATAATTAACCCTTTAATTAACTAATTATCTTTTAATTAATTAATCAACCTTTAACTATTAAGTAATTAATCAATCTTTAATTACCCGAAGACTTTAAAGATAAATCATTACCTTAATTAATTACTTAAGAAAACAAAACTTAATTAATTTTAATTTAAAATAAAGTATACAGCTTTTATCAACCGAAAATTAAATAAACTTTTATTATATAAAAGAATTTTTTTTAAGAATATAAATTTTAAAACTTTTTTTATTTTAAAATTTTAGAATTGTTATACTATGGACCCTAAGACCACTTCGGGTATCAACCCGAGTCAAATACCGAATCCCCCGAGTAAATCCGTAGGAAAATTTCCAATTTCTTCTTTTAATACTTTGCTACAATTTAAAAATTAAAACCCTGGGTAAAACGCATGCAAATAACCCGGAAACAAACTCCAGCCATCACCATAATTCTCCGATATCAACTTCGAGACCACCTAGCACAGAGACCATCTGACACAATTGGTAACTCGTGCATGTGCACACGAGTTCGTCGTCGCTCCGGCCAGCCTCGCCGACGTCATTAGGTCACCAATGACCAACCTTGACATCTCGACCACCTAGATACCATCGATTTGCATTGAAACCAAATTCGAGCAACTCAACCCAATTGAAACCTAAACCTAATAAACTAAAACACCACGCACCATCACCTCCGATCACCAAAAATCCCGCCGTCCTCACCAGAGATGCATCACAGACCACGCGTCATTTTCCCTTGGTCTGATCGCCTCTAGATCACACTCGATGATGAAATCATCTCGCTTATGACACTGACCAAAATGGGTTGCTATACCCTATTTCTACGTCGTCCCGCCGCTATAGTGGACTAGAACTCCATCCACTATTTTTATGACACTCTCCGTCACACCAACTACCTTCAGTGTCGAGCATGACGATCAACTCGCCGCCGTTCATCGAGAATTTGACGAAAAACCATTATTCGTTCAACTCATAAATTCTCAACGCCCCCAAACTTAGAAATCATGATTTCTATATTAAAATTCGTCATATTCTAGTATGATTCCCATTATCAAATTAAACATGAATTTATGAACATTGAATTTTAACTTATGTTTAATTCCAGTATAAATTATCATTTTTTGAAATAAATATTCAACTTCAACACTTAAAATTCCACTATAAATTATCATTTATTCGGAATGGGTTTTATGACATAAAGTCCTCTCCCGGCTAATCCGAATAATGAGCGCTAATTTTAAAAGCATAAGGATATATTGGGATCTTAGTTAAGTCACAACCTTTTAGTCCTCATTTCCTAAAACCTTTTCTTTGGAATGGTTTAAACAAATTTCTAATCTTTTTATTCTTTTAAAAAAAAGATTCACTTATAAGATCCTCTCCAATTTGAAACAAGTTTCACCCAAATCTTTAACAAAGATTCATTCATAGCTTTCAAAACTATTTTAATTTCAAATTTGAAATCCTTTCAACAAGACTGGAAATTCTTTCCTTTATATAAAAGACATTATCATTTGAAAACAAAGGTTTTTCGTTTCTGGAAAATCCGATTAAATTTGCTTAAGTTAAATCCCTTTAAAGTATAAGTCTGTAAATCAGTGAACTACCGTATCCTCGACAAGTTCCATTTGAGTTAAATTCAAACTCCCAAAATAATTTCATTTAATATACTTCAAAAATGGGTTTAAAATCCATATATATATATTGTATAACTTATATAACCCTTTCAAACCATAATTTCGAAAATAATTTAAAAACTTTAACAAGACATATTATATAGAAACTAAATTTCAATTTCAAAACTTCCTTTGCAAAAGCTTTTCATATTCAACCTAATTTCATTTCCAACCCATTTTGGATTCAAAATTTAATCTTTAAATTTCTCATCATTGAAAATAATATTAAATTCAAAATACCCGTGACTTAAGAAATTTTCTATGAAATCCATATTTTTGTGTAGGTGTGTGTTGTCAATGGGTTTTGCACACAACAATACAATATCACAACTATAATCAATTCAAGCACAACAATATCGATAAGTAGTATAATCCTATATGCTTATCTTTCATTCATAGATAATTATGTAATTCATCACAGATAAATAAATCATAGTTCATAGCTCAATCCAAAACAATTCATATCACAGAACATCACATATTACACATCAGAGATATTCAAACAATTCAAGGCATTCAATATAATCCAATCATCCATAGGCAAGGAGATATCAATCACATAATCTATAATTAATTTAATTTAAATCAAATAAATTAATCTCTTCTGATTCTGCTTAATTAACATTAATTGATTACCAACCATTTGATTATTAATTAATGAATAAATTAATCAACCTTGATTATCCATCTTAATTAATTAATCTTAATTAATTAATTATCCCTTAATTAATCACATTTATTAATTAACCTTAAGTTAATTACAAAATTAATTAATCTTTAATTAATTACATTAAATAATTATATTTCAATCATAAATTAATTAACCTTTAATCGTTAATTAATTCACCTTTAATCATTAATTAATTGACCTTTAATCATTAATTAATTTACCTTTAACCATAAATTAATTAACCTTTAATTGTTAACTAATAATAATTAATTTTCCCTTAATTAATTATTCATAAATTGATTAATCCTTAATAAATTATCCTTTATTTATTTAATTATCCTTAATTAATTATAAATTAATTAACCTTAATTAATTAATTAATTATCCTCGATTAATTTTATTGAGTAATTATCCTTTAACCACTTGATTAATAAACCTTTAATCCTAAATATTTTAACCTTTAATTACTAATTAATTAACCTTTAGTTACATTAATTAAATATTCTTTAGTTAATTACATTAACAAATTAACCCTTTTAATTAAGTAATTATACCATGCTCACTTGATTGACTTAGTAATTAACTATCGTATAATTACTTATATTAATTAAACTTTAATAAATCACATGAATTAATTAATCACATTAATTAATTATTGTTTAAGTAATTAAGTAAGTAAACCTTTAATTAATCACATTAATTAATTAATCACATTAATTAATTAATCACATTAATCAATTAATCACATTAATTAATTTTTTTCTTTAAGTGATTAAGTAATTAATCCTTTAATAAACTAATTATCTTTTAATTAATTAATTAACCTTTAACTATTAGGTAATTAATCAATCTTTAATTACACCAAGACTTTGAAGATAAATTATTACTTTAATTAATTACTTAATTATCTTTTAAATATTTAATAAACCTTGAAAATAAATTATTATTAACATATCAATTAACTTAATACCTTTAATTAGTTACTAATCGAAAAACATTATTTTTAGGATAAACCATTTATCCTTTTAATCAATCTTCTTAATTAAACTATTAGATTTTATTTCAAAATAACTTAAGAAAACAAAACTTAATTAATTTTAAGTTAAAATATAGTATATAGCTTTTATCAACCAAAAATTAAATAAACTTTTATTATATAAAAGAATTTGTTTTAAGAATATAAAATTTAAAACTTGTTTTATTTTTAAAATTTTAAAACTGTTATACTATGGACCCTGAGACCACTTCGGGTATTAACCAGAGTCAAATACCAAATCCCACGAGTAAATCCCCGAGAAAATTTCCAATTTCTTCTTTTAACACTTTGCTACAATTTAATTTAAAACCCTAGGTAAAACACACGCAAACAACTCAGAAACGAACTCGAGCCATCACCACAATTCCCCGATATCAACTTCGAGACCACCTAACACAGAGACCATCTGACACAATTGGTAACTCGTGCACATGCACACGAGTCCGCCGTCGCTCCGGCCAGCCTCTCCAACATCAACAGGTCACCAACGACCACCCCTGACATCTCGACCACCCAGATCCTATCGATTCGCCTGGAAATCGAATTCGAGCAACTCAACCCAATTGAAACCTAAACCTGATCAACCAAAACACCATGCACCATCACCTCCAATCACCGAAAATCCCGCTATCCTCACCAGAGATGCGTCGCAGGCCCATGCGTCGTTTCCCTTTGGTCCAATCGCCTCTAGATCACCCACAGTGACAAAATCGTCTCAATTATGACACTGACCAAAATGGGTTGCTAAACTCTATTTCTCCGTCATCCGTCACTATGGTGGACTTGAACTCCATCCACTATTTTCTGACACTCTCCATCACACCAGCTACCTTCAGTGTCGAGCACGGCGATCAACTCGACGCCGTTCGTCGGAAATTGACGAAAAACCATTATTCGTTCAACTCATAAATTCTCGACACCCCCAAACTTAAAAATCATGATTTCTATATTAAAATTCATCATATTCTAGTATGATTCCCATTATCAAATTAAAACATGAATTTATGAACATTGAATTTTAACTTATATTTAATTCCACTGTAAATTATCATTTTTTGAAATATATATTCAACTTAAACACTTAAAATTATTTTTTTAAAATAATTTTACACATATACAAACGTTTTTCATTCAGAGGTTAAAGCTTAAAATCATTTAGGTGGAATGATTTGAATTTTTAAACAGGTTTTAAAACCTGTAAACAAGACAGAGGCATATTTTCCTGTTTCTTTGACATGCATAGTCATACACACACACACAAACATATTTACATCCATGAAAATAATTTTTTCACCACTTTACTTTACAAAATCACAGTATACAAAGATTCAAGCTTTAATTGGTTAGTTTGCTCACCTGATTGAAGACAGAGAAGCAAAGCCTGGAAAAGTGGAAATGATTGGTCTTATGGAAACTGGAAATTTGTTCTGCAACTTGATGTTGGAACTGAAAACTGGAACTTAGTTTGAACTTGAAACTGATCTGGACTTTGATGTTGATTTTCTCAGGTTTTTACGATTTGAAACTGATTTTTCTTGATTAACCAGGTTGAATTTGCTTGCTTTAGATGAATTTTCATGCTTCAGGTTTTGAAATTTTGTAGAAGATTTGTTTGATTTTGAACTATACTTTGTTGAGTTTGTAGTTATTTGTTTTTCTGGTTTCAGTTTTCTTTCGAGTTTTTTTTCCAAATTTTTAGTTTCTTAGGTTGTGAATATGTGAAAGAAAGATGAGAAAGAAGTATAGATGTATATACAGCTTATTTTTTTCCTTTATTTATTGAATTCAAAAATGAAAAGAAGATTTAAAATATGACACTTGTATAATGCACGACATGATTTTATAAACACTTGTAAAATTTCATGTTGTAATTGTAACACTTGTTAATCCTTATGTTTAGATGCCTACACTTGTATTTATATACATGTATGAATGTTTAAATATATTTTTATAAAATTTTAATTTATATTTTCCTATTTAGTTTATCTATATATATATGTATGATTTATACATTTTCTATTGTATAATTAGTGCATTTCCTTTTTTAAATATTTATAACTTTTGAAAAATTTATTATACTAAATTCAAATCATAGCTTTCAAATCACAATGTATATACATATATATATATATATATTAAAATTAGAAGATAAATTTCTATTAGTATTAAGTTATAGAGTTTTCAAATCCAAATTTTATTTATAAGATATTTATTTTTGAATTTCCAATCCAAAATTCTATTTATAATCTATATAAAACCAACACATATTTTATTTATTTGGAAAATTTCAAATTAATTCACATTTTAATCCAATTTTTTTTATAAATTACCAATTTAAATTTGACTTAAAAACAGGATCGTTACACTTTGTAAGATATTATGTCAATTAATATATGTTATTCTATTGCATTGTGAGATTCTGTGATTGTCTTTGTTTCTTCTATCTTCTATCTTCTATCTCCTTTCTTTCCCTTAACGATCTGTCTTTTCTACACTTAGTTGTTCGGCATATGAATACTATGGATGTATTAGTGTCGACTTTTGGGGGTTCGGAAAGGCGCATCATTACAACATGGCATCAAAGTGCATTGTTAAGCGAGAACCTTGGCATTGGTAGGGCAACTCATTAAGAGATAAGGTAATGGAATGTCTTATTATGAGTTTGAGTATGTGTTTATATATATATATATATATATATATATAAGAGTATGTATTTGTTAGTGATATAAAAATGTTTTATATTGTGTTGATTGATATGTTGAGTGGCTTATGGATTCTGCTCAATATGAGTAGCTACGTTATTAATAGGGATCTCTAAACACTTGAACAAGGCTATCCAACACAGTATTTTTTTGAAAATGGGTAAATGAAATAATTTTACCTAGGATATATTTTATATATAAAAGAATGATTTTAAAATAGTAGGGTATGGTATTGTATTGTTAGTTGAGGTGTTGTTTGTTAAAAGATAATAGTATTCTATTATTATCAATTAGGATTTTTTTTTAGTCATGCTAGTCTAGTTTGGGCATTGACTATGGTTAGTGTGTGTAGGTAGCTTCCCTTTTTAAGATTTGTGGTGGGTAAATAGAAATAGGGAAAACATTGAAATGAACATCTTGTGAAGTAAGTTTCACAATTTGACTATAAGGTGTTTCATGTTAATGTTGGTTTAAATTTTGATCTAAAAAAGTACATATTAAAGAAGTTAGAATATTTTAGAATAAATAATTGAAAAATAATTTTATAAAAGAAGTGGATATTATAAAATGGATTAATAATAATGTATCTTTTAATTAAAAAAGAATTTAGGTTGAAAATTTGAGAACTTAAATCCCAGTTCTTTTGAGAATGACTTTTACGGTTTTAGAAAGACAATAATAGTATTATCTGGAAAAAATTTGGGTTAAGGAAATTTTGGGAATGAAAATGTAAAGAATGAGATGTTTTTCTTTGGATTTGTTCAAGAGGAGGAGTCTCGATTTGTTTCGTGATGATTTGAATAATCTTCTAAGTGATGATCATATGTTTGCATAAGTGAACGTTGTAGTGCACTTAGTAAATTATTCCCTTTATCATTGGGCATCGAAGCAAGTTCAATCTGAACGAACCCAAAGCGAGTTGGTGATAAACGTTATGTTGGAAATATGAGAAGTACTATTTCAAAAATGGAATTTTGAAAATAAAAGTAATATTCTTAAGCAACTAGTTCGAGTGACTCGAAAATAACTTAAAATTAGGGAGGAGATGTGTTTGGATGGTAAACACTTATCTTGAGTATTACCCTCCCTAGTAAGGGAATGTATGATTGTGAAGCCCCTCCTCTATACTCATGCTAACCAAGGACATTACGAGGTAATGCCATCAACTAGCACGAAGAATAAGGCTGTTGAGGAGAGACCATCCGTGTAATTACTTTGTGCGAGCACCGATATGTAAGATAGTATAACATGCATTTCATTTCAAGAGGAAATCCGACATACCGATACAAACTCAAAGCTACTACACAGAGGCTATATGATCTTTAGAAAAATATATAGAAATA
This sequence comes from Allium cepa, assembly GCA_030765085.1. Lineage (NCBI taxonomy): Eukaryota > Viridiplantae > Streptophyta > Magnoliopsida > Asparagales > Amaryllidaceae > Allium > Allium cepa. The sequence continues at coordinate 163,631,657 of CM060939.1, forward strand.
AGCATAACAAAAATCAGTCACAGACATCCATATCACAAAGGCGGAAACAGATATGAATAGATCACATAGAAGTGTACATTAGAGTAGTGGTCAAATAAGATTCACAATATCATAAAAGAATAGGTACAAGTGCTAGACAAAAGAATAGGTATACATTAAAGAGTCGCTATCTCGAATGTATAACAACAAAAATACTATTATGCTAAGTAGTTAGACAAAAGTCAGATGATGGCCCCAGATAAGGAGTCAAGCAGAAGCACCCGAAACATCTCGGTCTGACCCGAGAATTATTTAATAAGAAAATAATAAACGGATCAGTCTAGCTATAGATATTAGATAAAATGAGATAAGATAAGAGATATGGAAAAAACGTATGATAAAAATAATGCCATACTGTGGCAAGAATACATTTAACAACAACAAAAATCATACAATACCTCAAGAAATCTCAAAGCACTAAAAAAATGTCATATTCTTTATTTTATTCACCAAACAACAAATATTGACGATCAAATCAATGTCAATTCGTAAAAGTTGGTGAAATACAAATTCTAGAAAATCATTAATTAGAATCCAGAAATCACAAAAGGGGGAGGCCTATCACAAAACGGGAGCATAAAAACTCACAAACACGTGCATCACAAACGGAACGCTATTCCATGGTCGCTAACCATCAAATTTGAGCCGAAGCTCCACAAAACGGCCCGAAGACCTTTGAGCCGAAGCTCCACAAAACGGTCCGAAGACCTTTGAGCTAAAGCTCCACAAAACGGTCCGAAGACCTTTGAGCCGAAGCTCCACAAAATGATCTGAAAACCATGGGTCGCTACCCCACAAAATTGAGCCAAAACTCCACCAAAGGATCTTTATAGATCCACAAGTGTAAATTACACTAAGCTAGTAAATAAATGAGTTAGGCTTCATGTCCCACAGCCACTTGCTTAACTTAATTATTTACGAACAAATTGTAGACTTCCACTCGAAAATAAGTGTAAATTACACTAAGCTAGTAAATATATGAGTTTAGCTTCATGTCCCATAACCACTGGCTTAATTTAAATATTTACAAACAGATTGTAGATTTCCACTCAAAAATCTTCACAAGAGTTTCAATCGAACGAGTCTAAGAATTAACCGACAAAGTAAACGCAAGCATTTCATACCATTTGTTTTGCTAAGTCGTTTAATTCAATTTCTCGAACAAATGAGGTAAAAGTTTACATACACTAATAGATTGGAAAATGGTTTTACAAATGAGCTTTGTATTAAAACTAGAGTTGAAATCATCTTTGAGAAAGAGTTTGAATATTTACTACTAGTATAGAAACCTTTGTATTTTAAAGTAACAAATCACAAAATTGATTGTAAAAACAATCAATCGCCAAAAATTCACATATGAAGACGTGAATCAAATCCATAGAAATCGATATAAAATCCATCAAAATGGATATTTCCAAAAATCCCGAAAAAGAAATTATCAAAGTCAACAAAGGTGATAACAACAAATTGGATCAAGACGAATCGATTAAAATTGGAAACCCAAGTAAAATAGACAAATTTGGATGAGACAGCAGATTCAGTCGACTGACACAATTCCTGAAAACTTTCTGTTTTCAGGTTCAGTCGACTGAACCAGGGTGGTCAGTCGACTGAATCATGCCTGGAAACTTTCGGTTTCCAGGCTCAGTCGACTAACCCAGAGTGGTCAGTCGACTGACCCAGAGTGGTCAGTCGACTGATACTGGCCCAGGAAATTTCCTGGGTTTGGTTCAGTCGATTGACTTCCTGATTCAGTCGACTGAACAGGAATTTCCAATATTTTCAACCTAGCCCCCAAGTGGGGCAAAAATCCAATGAATTACGATCGGACGAGTGATGGGCGCCAGGTGTTTATGCTAATCGGCAACCCAGCCCTATAAGCTCTTCGATACACCACCAAAACATGTTCAAACATCGAAGCTAGGATTTTTAAAGATTTGACCTTAAAAACACTAAAAATTGGAATATTCATAAAACCAATTCAATCTAAAGCAAATGGACAAGGAATAGATGTTAGGAATCACTACCTAACAACTATCAAAGATATAGACATAGATGTGAGTTCAAAAACTCACATTTTTCTCGAAAACAATGAAGGAGAAGCTTGAAAACAAAAGGAAGATCAACTACTCTTCAATTTCAACTCTAAAAGCTCCAATCTAAGATCATAAGCAAATGTTCCCCAAGTTAGGTTATAGAAAATTTCTGAAATTGGAGAGAGATTGAGATGGAGAAGAAGAAGAGGATGCTTACCTAAGCTTCTCTTTGATTTTGGAGCTAGAACTTGAATTTGCAAAAGAAATTAGGGCTTAGGATTTTGAGTTTTCAATCTCTTCCCTCATTTTTGCTAAAGCTTGAAGTGTTAGGAAAATAATGGAATGAATGAAGAGGAGAGGGGGTGGAGTTTGGATATAAGATGAGTTGGGTTAGTGGGCTGAAACCCAAACCCAAAGCCCTAAGTGAAAACATCAAAATTCTACTCAACTCCAAACATATCAATGTTTATACTCAAAAAGGTCGCAAACACTATTTTGAACTCAATGGAAGTGGCCTCGAGTCTTAATTTGGCTGTTTGTGAAAAGTAGCTTTTCGGACTTTAATCCGACTAACGATGCTATATTTAAATTAAATATTTAAATATACAATCGTAAAATATGCGAGTTGTTACAATGATACTATTTGGAAGTACCCAGTTCCTTAGTATCATTTTAGAGTTACACGAGCTATATGTATATATTTTTCTATGACGAAAATATATAGTTCATTTCAAAAAAAATTGAAATTAGATAGGGCATTTTGATCTTTAGTTTACTTAGGAAAATAAATGCAAAATGGAATAGTTGAGTCAAATAATTGTATGTACTTTTAGGATGTAATGGAATATTGAATAAGTTGAACTTAACTTTAGTTCTTATGAAATGTTTTCATAAATAGTTCAGTGATAATTAAATTGGTATTAGGGAGAACAAATTAAGTAAGTGCGTAAGGTGACGTGAATTATTTCTCTTCCCATATAGTTTTGATCTAAGAAACGAGTATATGGCTTTAAGGTGATTCACACCATTCCAAATAAGGATATATTACCCGATTTTTAAAGACGAGCACTTGATGAGGCTTTTTAATATGTGACAAATGTTTTCTACCATAGTTACAAATATCTAAGAAGAGCAGAGGTTCCTAATCAGGGAGCCTGATTGAAGTCTACACTAGAAAATCGGATGAGCAATAATAGTTCAGAAATAAAGTAACATATTTAAGTAGAGGTTGAATCAGATTTTTATATAAGAATGATCTATGCACATAATTCGAATTGGTATATAGTGTAAAGTGTTTTATAGAATGGGTTGAGGTGTAATTTCGAGGATGGAATTCTTTTAAGGTGGAAGAATGTAACGACCCGAAATTTCACTGCTTTGATTTGTGACTATTTAATTAATTTTAAATATTCAAATAATTGGTTTTATAATTAAAATAAAAAAAATATAATAAATAATGATGGTGAAGTGGTTTTCAAATTTTTTTATAAAAAAATTTAGTTTAAGAAAAATTAAAAATGTGATCAGAATTTGTTTTCTAAAATTTCGACTTTTCGTCGGCTAAAAGTGATCGGAAACGTTATGAACTCTTTGGCATAAGTATTCACACTTGTAGATAAGTTGGGATATGTATGTGTGCATATATATATATATATATGTGTGTGTGTGTGTGTGTGTGCGTGTGTGTTAGTGTATGTGTATGTATGTATTTATACCTTAGTATATTAAGTTAAAAAAATTATCACAACATTATTAGACATAAGCACATTAGAGTACTTATGCATGTTAGCTTTGATTTGATGGGAGGGTGGCCAAGTGTGGGCCAAAATGGGTGAGGTGGACGAGAGGGTGTGACATGGCATGCATGTGTGGAGGGTAGAGTATATATGGGTAAAATGGTAATTTGCTATTTCTATTTCATATAAAACTAATTTTTTTACCTTTTCTTTCTCATTTTATTTTCACTTCCTATTCTCACATCTTCCTAAAAGCTTTATGAAACCTTTTGATTGCTTCCATTCATAATTCTAAGTTTTTAAAAATCCAAGTTTAAACTTTTAAAATGATTTCAAACTTATTTAATCTCCCCCTTTCCATTTTAAAAAGTTCTCCACTTTTACTCCCACTTCATTCGACCATAACCTCCTCTAGACTACTCCAAATCAATATTTTTTCAAACTATATAGAATTCCTGTTGCTACAACTTTTATTTACCCCATTTTTCAAATTTCGAATATTTTTGGTTTAAAACCACATTTCTTTCTGACTCATTTTGGATCCATATTATTAAGGCTAGCACTTCTTATTTTGACCATATCTCCCTGAAAAGAAATCCAAATTGAGTGATTTTTTTGTAACGAAAAAGAAAAGAACTTTCTTTTGACCACTTTCCAAATTTCGGATAGTAACATGGCCAAAAAACCAAGAGAATATGACTAATTTTGTGGTTCGGTTTTGTGAATTCAACCTTATTCGAAGTACCTCCACTTCTCCAAGTCCAGCCTATACATCCTTGTTATTATCATGGTCGAGCCATGCATGCCCTAGGCCGAGCCTATTTCAAGATGCAAGGGTCCATATTCAAGTTTGCAAAGTTATTTCAAGTTTTCAAAAAGTTTTCTAAACTTTGGTGAGTAAACTTTTAGTTTTTAAATTCAAAGTTTCAAACATTTATATGTTGGTTTAAATGTGGTATATTTGTTGGTTGAAATCTTGGTTTATGATGTCATTGATTTTATAAGTGTTGGTTAAGTGTGATTGTAAATTGGACTTGAAATTGAAGTCTAAATATTGCGTTGTTTGGAAAGTTATAAACTTCGTTTATGTGATGTGATCTTGCTTAGGATTGTGGATGTGGCATGCATGATTATGTTGTGATCATGAAGTTTTGGGTATATGCTAAGAAAAGCTAGCATCTTTAGTATTAAGATGGAATGGAATTCCGTGTGTAAAACTATAGTCTTTTTTTTTGGATATCAAAATCGATTTTAAGTTTTCATACTTTATTTTACTTTTACTTTTACAAGGCTTACTTTAGGTTTTGGAAAAGTAAGTAAACTTCAAAAAACGATAAGTTTTAAAGTAAAGTAAGAAAAGTGTTTCCAAGTTACTGGGAGCCGTAGCGATAGTCGCTATGGATGCAGTTTCGCTTAAAAATCTGATTTTTTTGCAAAGTTTAGTTATTTTATAATTAAAAGGGTTTTAAAAATGTTTTAGAAACTTAACAATGATGTTTAAGGAAATTTAATTAAGAATTTAGTAATTATTTCTTAATTAATTAGTTTTGATAATTAATAATTAATTAAAAATTAAACAAGGTTTATTAATTTTAATTAACTAAAGATTAGTTATTAATTAATTATCTTTCAAAAGGTAATATTAATTTTTAATTAATTATGAGTTAAATATGTAATTTATTTTTAATTAATTATTAATTAAATATAGGGTTAATTATTAAGATAATGTTCAATTATTTTTAATTATAAATTAATTAAGGTTTTAATTTACAATAAATTATATATTTAAGGTTTAATTTATTATTTAAGTTTTTATTAAAGACTTTTTATTAATTAATTGTGATCAATTATTATAAATTATTAATGAAGATTTAAATTATTATTTCAAAATTAATTATTTGGGTTTTATTATTTGTATAATAGTTAATTATTTATTTGAAGTTTTAATTATTTTTTAATTTATAATTAAAAAAAGTTAAGAATTAATAAATATTAATTATGATTTAATAAAGGGTTTAGCTTGCAATTAATTATTTAAAGAAAAAGAATTTTTAAGTTTTTAATCCTTGTTTTCCAAGAACCAAATTTTAAAAGTACTTTTTTTAAAGACGGTTTTGAACATAAGAGATTCAAATGTTGATACTATTAAGTAGACAAGCAATTTCAAAAAAGTTAAGTAAATGGTGCGATCGTGTGGACATGTGTTGGCAGAATAAATCATTGTTCTACTATAATGTAATTGTTGTTTGTGTGGGCATGTGTTTTAGCAGGATAAGTCTCCATTTTGTTATAAATTGATTGAATTGTTTTATGGCAGGACAAATCACCACCCTGTTATTATGTTATTTGGATTTGTATATGCTAGTTGATTTGTATTGGCATGTTATTCCCTAATTTGGATATGAAGTGTATTTACGTACATGTTGACTTATGTAAATAAATTGTTGAATGAATTGAAACTGAAACTGAAATTAAATGGTAACTTAAATTCATACTATTAGGTTTACTAAACCTCTTTTAGAATTTACTTCAATTTTTTAATCAATTTTTGGGTTTAATGTTTATAAATGATTTTCAAGTTATATTATTATTTTATGAAGGTATTTATAAATAATATTTTTTTATAAAAGAGGGTATTACTAAATAAAAGGGTTTATTTAAAGTGATTTTCAAAGGATGTTTTATAAATGATATTTTGTAACGGATTTTTCTTTAAAAAGATTTATAAAAAGGGTTTTTGAAATAGGGAATAAAGTTAGAGATCTGTAAAGAGGTTTTATAATTTAACTTGGAGAATTTTGAAAGTGAGTTATAAAATTTACAAGTTATTTGGAATATGAAGTGAACTTTTATAAGGGAAAGTGTTTATAAAGGATAAGTGGATTGATTTTTATAGGAAGAAATGTTTTTAAATGGAATTTATATGGCCATTTAATATGGAATTCGAAAAGAAGAAAAATTTTGTATGTAAATATACTTGTATCGTTGAGATAAGTATATAAATGTTTTCCCAAGTATAAAATGGTAAGTAAGGGTTTTAAGAATAGTGTTTTGTAAAGATCTTTTGATCAAGTTTAATAGGGTTGTAGGCTTAGTGGATCCCATATGGAATTAAATCCATGTTTGAATGTTTGTTATTTGATAGTTAAATAACCGACTACCAAACCTGGACCAAAATGTAACTTTGAAAATATCTAGGAGAAACACGTAATTATATGGTACAGTTACCATCAGTGGCGATATACATACATATAAATTCGTTTCGTTCTTCCAGGACAAATGATAAGAAATTCGTCTACTAACTTTAGGAGGCGATATCCGCTCTTATCTTGTCAGTTTATTTCTTAAATAACCTGGGTTGAGTTTACCAGAAATTATCAAAAGTCGTTTCTAGGAGACCGAGATCGGATATGTTATCCGAAAACCACTTCGATCCAACTCAAGTGTTTCGAACTGAAGACATGTTGAAGAGTATGGAATCGAAGATGGAGTTTTAAAGTGCATGAGGGTGATTTCAAAATGGGTGTAGTAGAAGAAGTGCCTTCGGTTTGGTCTAGTCCCAGAATGAACACGTATGAATGAATACTGTCATTGCATTGCTGCATAGAGGGCAGTGTTAGCGTTCCAAATGGGAAGTGCTAAACAAAGGTAAATGTAGCCTCAAGCATCATCAACCAGTAAATGTAAAAAATCGGGCATGCAGCAGGGTTAAGTACGTCGCTTCCATCAGGGTATGGTCATTCCAAATCTTGATCGATTACTATCTACTCACATATGCTTCGGGGCCCTAAGTTGGGTGATCATATTCGATACTACTAGTTAAGTGGTAGGCCAGTCCTATGTAGTAGGGGTACAAGATGTTCGTGTCAGACCCCGATGCATTTTGTCTAGGGATGCACCATCGAAAGGTAGTTCCTTACCTTATAATAGCATGGAATCCAATCTCTAATACATGCTTTTACGGTTTTGATTGTAGAACCTAGTATGCTGGAATTTAACTAATGTAATAATTTCGGCTATGATTAATAAGTACTTGTACTCTAGACATTATTATAATATCACTGGATTTTCTATAAAAAAAAATTTGTTATTATAAGGTAAAAACCCGTTTGTGTTTATGTACAGCGTGGCCTTACGAGATACCTTTGATTTTAAAAGGTTTTAAACATAATAATTTAATTGTTTGAGTTTACTCACAGCAGACCTATATCTAACTCGGAATTTTATTTTCTTTCCCTAAAACTCTTGGGTGCTCAATTTTTTATGGGCATCCAAGTAGTTCAGGTTTTTCCTATGGATGCATTTTGGAGGAGCTTGGAGTAGAAGGCTTCATCGATAGCTAATTATTTTCTTGTATCTGCTGTATTATGTGTTTTCTATCAGTTAGGTAGGGACAAACTGTTATAATCGTCCAAGGGTGGAATTGTACTAGTATGACTCTAATGTATCATTTTTGAAATGGCTTTGTAGATTTTTATGTCGATTAATATATGTTATTCCGTTGCATTGTGAGATTCTATGATTATTTTTGTTTCTTCTATATTCTATTTCGTTTCTTTCCCCTAACGATCCGTCTTTCCGGCACTTAGTTGTTAGGCATGTGAATACTGTGGTTGTATTAGTGTCAACTTCTGGGGTTCGAAAAGGTGGGTCGTTACATGGAGGATTATTTCTTATAGTTTGTCACACTTTTTCAATGTAGTTTGGATTGTCTATAACATAGCTTGTAACATCAATCTCTTGCTTTGGTTTAGAAAATTCCTCATTGATTTGCACTACTGCAGTATTAAGGTATTCTCCTATGTCTTCAAATGGGTCATTATTTTCAAGGCCTTCTAATTCTTCGGTAATACATGCTGTGACACTAGTTTGTTGAGCCAAAGAGACCCGTTATGCTATGAATGATGAGTTAATTCTACAACATTGCCATACGCTTGCTTCTTGTTGTATTTATGCTTATTATTAAGTTTGTGAGTAGAAAACCATCTTTGTTGCACTTTGTATGATTCAAATTACTCTATCATTGATTCTTGGTTTTTTTGCCTCCCTATCTAAGATATAATATTTATTGAATATGTTTAATTTTTTGAGGAAAATGAGTGATCCTCTATGAGGAGGAGAGCAGTCATGTAATTTTAATTTATGCTTATAAAAGAGCTACCAACAAGTTTGGTAGATGGCTCTTCCTCCTGAACCCATACAATTAGAATCGTAAAAAACCTTCCTAAAAATTTAGGAAAAAACTACAATAAAAAATGAAAAATAAAACAAATCAGTAACAACGAAAGCCAAAGACAGCTTTAAAGATGACTCTAAATGAAGGATAGACCTCTCTAGTCCCCGTAGAGGAAGGGAACAATATGAATAACTATCTAGAAAGTTGAAAAAATATGCAAGAGGCCTGGTAGTATATCGATACTAAGCCTATCCAATGAACGAGGACGCCTGATCCAAACATCCCGCCTCAACAACTAAATTTAAAAAATCTCAAGAAACAATGTGAAGGTTAAACATAAATATGTATATAAAACAATTATACACATATATATGTAACATGAGAAGTAGGAACATACACAAGGTATAGTAGCCAAGATGTAACAAGGTAGCTAAGGACTATAACTTTAGAGCTGAGCTGGCAACCTAATACAAGTAGTTAGTAAGAATGATCATGTGTGTTTTTATCTACTAAGATGACCCTTATAACATTATTATTTCTAATGTTAACAACAATTCTTTCTCGTAAGATATTAATTCAGGATTTTACCTTTTTAAGGAACTCATAAAAGCTATTTATATCAGCTAATTTATTATTGTAGTTCAATATCCAATTAAAAAATAAAGCAATTATATAAATATATCAATTATCCATTGTAAAAGCATTATTATTGAATTTTTTTTGACTTATTTCAAACCAAATATACAAAGTTACGGTACTGAATTGAGTGTCTAATAAGAATCGTCATATAGAGGTAAAGTAGAATCTTAACCTAGACAGATCAGACACAATTAAGAACGTTAAAGATAATATGTAAACCAAAATATCTAAGGATGTGCAGAAGCATAGGATTAGTAAGCTGACAATGTGCAATTGTTTCTAGGTTCATATTGCAAAATATACATTTTCCATTAATATGCATATTCTTCTTTTTTAGAAGTTCAATAGTATTAAGCTTTCCATGTAATATTAGCCACATATATAACTTGGATTTAAATGGTGCATTTACTTTCCACATAGATGTAAAGTTATCAGTCTTATCCCCACATTAAAATTTTAATATCCTTATTATTGTATATATTGTATAACTCTAATTTGGGACACAGAAGAGCAAACTGGAAAGTAGTTCTTTCTAGCACACGATTAACTTAAACTTCGAAGGAAAGTTGAATTTAGATTTATAGACTTTCAGAATTAATACATTTTTAAAATTACAAGTATCGTAGGTAACTATAAATTCTACATTAAGAGAATTGCATATATCCAGTAATCATTGCCAAAAGGATGTTTTATCCACGAATGGACAATGTTTTAGTTCCTAGTTTAAAATATCAAAGTTTTTTAAGATTGAATTCAAAAAGTGTGATAAACTGTTGATGTTGTTAAACGTCAATTGGTGAAAGTTCTGAGTGCCTTCATAAAATTAATTAGAAATTAGTTATTTTTCAATTAAGTTACCATTATTAGTATTAAACTTTCACAACCATTTCCCTAATAAAGAAATATTGAGGTTATGAAGATTTATTATGCCCAACCCTCCCTTGTCTTTCGCTTTGCAAAATGATTCCCAACTAATCAGGCACTTTAAACTAGTACCAAAATTATCCCCAACCCATAAAAATTCTCTCGATCTTATTTGTGTTATTGATTACACATTTTAGATATAAAATGACATTCAATAAATAGGTAGCACCAATAAATCTGAGTTGATTAGAACACTCTACCTACCCTTGATAAAAATTTATCCTTCCACCTATATAAATAGCCATCACGCCAAAGTTTGGTAGGTCTTATAAAAATACTCTAAGTAATCCATGGGGAAGTTCATAGTGTTGGTGGCAATCTGACTCTCTACATTACCAACATCATTTAGCACCAAAAGCATACTTTTATCGAAATTAACTTTTAGACAATATGAAACTGAAAGCTGTAAAAAAAATGTAAGAGTTATTATATGATGAGGACAAGGTGTCATCTTCTTACCAGAGAATAGGGAGACCATAACTCGTAACCTCATTTCCAACTCTATCTAATATCTCATTAATTGTAGCTAACTTAATAATCCTGGCAAATACGTTAGCGCTGAAGTTGAATAAAAGATGTAACAAAGGATTACCTTGACTAAGACCATGTTTTGATTGGATTTTATTACATAACGTACCATTTACCATAATAATAGAATTGCGTATTTTTAGAAGAGCGGTAATCCAGTGTACCAATCTTTCGCCAAAGACTCTAGCCAGCAATATGTAATTAAGGAAAGACCAATCTAATGAATCAAAGCTTTGATGAAGTCTAGTTTTAAAGGATCACAAATGACATTAGTTTTACAACAGTAATTGATGAGCTCTTGAACAACCGCAACCTCATCCATGATATTTCTATTCTTAATAAAAGCAGTTTGCCACTATCAATGGAATCATTCATTTTGGAACAAAGTCTATTTTATAAAATTTTAAAGATAATTCTAAAGGAGTAGTTTAGAAAAGAAATTGGTCTAAAATCTTTTTAATTCATTTGCACCAACTTTCTTATATAATAAAATTGCATTAGCAAAATTAAACCTATCCAATTGCATCGTACCATCTTAGAATTCGTTAAACATTTTAATGAACTTCTTTCCTATTAAAAATGGCCAAAAAAACCTATCCCTATCACCCCTCCCCCCATAGCCACCACCCTTCCCCTTCCTGCCACCTAAATCCGATAAAGCTATCTCCTACTAGTGATGAACAAGAAGTAGGCTTCTCCTTGTTATCTCCAAGTGTACCCATAAAACCATACAGGGTCGATAACAAGATTATGAGAACCAATCCTATAATAATCAACCAATACATAGGCCTCCTATCTCTTCACCTTATACTATGAACAAATGACTTGATTTCTCATGTTTTCGACCTTTAAAACCGAACCAGATACAATTTTTCCAAGGTCAAACCTCTATGTCTCTAAATATGGTGCAAGCAAAAATGAGCAATGGCCAAAAGCCCATCAAGGATATGGAAGGCAGTGATAGCGAAGGAAGACATTTCAGTCTCCGTGCCTATTAAATTTTATAACCTTGTTGATTCTGCTAGAAGAAATGTTCCCAAATGACTAACTCTGCCATTGATACAACAAAAAGGTATTAGGACAATTCTATTGTTGTTTATTTGGTCGGTTACCACACGCACTATTAATATTTTAGAGCATATATTGAAAGTGCGTGGAAGCAAATTCGAGAATTCCATATTCATACCTGGGAAACAATTTCTATATGATCAAATTTGACAATAAGGAAGATAGTGAAAGAATTTTGGAATTGGGACCATATTTCGATAATAGAAGACTAATGATGATGAAGAAATTGGTTCCGAACCTTGAATTAAAAAGGGAGTTACTACTTACCATTCTAGTTTGGGTTTACCTCCCGGGTCTAAATTAGATTTCTGATCAAAAGAAGGCATCGGTAGAATTGCTTCTACTCTAAGAAACCCTATTAAGATGAATTAGTTCATGAAAAGTATGATCAAAATATTTTTTGCCCAAGTCCTGATAGAAATTCACAACGACTTTAAATCTCCAAATGAAGTTCCCATCATAACTTAATATAAAGAATTATTTGCTCAATGGGTGGAATATCATATGAAACCGATGTTTGTCAAAATTGTAACTGTTTTGGACATCTGATAACTATGTTTATGTTTGAGAAAATTTGGGTACCCAAAACAATGACTAATCAAGAAACGATATCTGACTTCACTTGAGATGGATAACCCACGCCAGCAAGTTGCTCAATACCTAATGAAACTGCCAACGAGACGACCAACCATAGATTTTCAAGTAGTAATAATGCAGACATATCTCGAGTTTTAAAATGCAATCCTATTATTGAAGGGAGAAAAAAGCATGATGGTGATACCGAGAACTAATTCATGAAGCAAAATTTTCTGAATAATGACACAAACAAATCATGGGCAATAGACATTGATACTCAAGACCCTGTCACAGTGGATGCTCGGTTAGAAACCCAAAATCAAAATTGGAACAATGAAACACAACTGGAAACACACTTCTAAAGAAGCAACAACAGTACAGTAGCATGTGATATAAACAATGATATGGGCCTACAGTGAATCATCTCCAAATATTTCGAACACAGTTGAAACAGATAGATTACAATAATGATCTCATGAATTTAACGATCCAGTTTTAAATACAACTAAAAAAACAAAGTTGAAAGTAGTACAGTAATAGAAAATCATAGTGTTCATAATGCTATGACAGAACAAACAAGTGATACTACTACTAATAGCCCTACTTTCTACACTATGTAAACAAATGAATTTAATTAAAAAAAATAGTGTTTGAGTTAGATTTTTGTGATGATTATATTTCCAAAATAAATTTTAGTTAATTAATTTCTATTTAATAGCAGGTTTGATTTACTAAATTGAATTAAATTAATAAACTCTTTTAGAATAATCTATTGAAATCAAATAAAATGTTTTGATTAATATGTAATATTTTGAAGTATAAATAATTTTAAATATGTTGAAGTGGTTAGGAAACAAATTTATTTTGTAACAGAATGATAAATTAGTAAATAAAAATTAGCGAGCTTCGAATTGTATAAAATTATCAATTATCAAGATGTAATTTGTAGAATAAGGTGTTAACCAATTTATATTTGATAGATATTTATTCCAAGGGTTAAAATTTAAATTATTAACACATAAGAGATTAAAATAAAAATGAATTGAATTAAATCAAGGCCCAAAGTTATATAAACCCAAGGCCCTAAATCCTTCTAATCAAAAAATCGCGATACAGAAAAAATATTATCGCGCGTGTTTAGGTGACGATCGAACGAGGAGGCTGAAGCATGGCAGGTCGCTAGCGGCTATGTAGTGGGAGTGTGATGATAGGTGACGCAATGTATAATGGAGGTGGCAAATGATGTTGATGGGTATGTATGGGTATGACAACTACAGCATGCTCGAGGCGGCGTTTTAGGATTAGGACGACTACTAATGGTGACAGGGGCAAGTACGGTCGGCGATGAAGGTAGAATTGCAGCGATTGGATTGGCAAAGGTGGAGTTTGGTTCTGGTGGTTTAATGGATGGTTTCAGGTGATGGATGGATGTTGTGGCTGCTATATGGTGGTGTAGGCCTGAGTTAGCGGAGATGAGGTGGAGCTGCTGCATTCAGGTTGGGAGGAGGTGAAAGTAGGAGATGATTTGAGCTATCGAGTGGTTTTGAGGAGGAAGAGTTTTGGCTATAGCGATGATAGTTGGTTGATAAAGGGTCATTGATAATAGAGAAGGCACAGTGCAGTGATGTAACAGCTGATTTCATTGCAAGAGCAGCGTTTCGAAGAGTGAATCTCACTCATAGCTATGTCAATTTCTTTTTTATTTGATGCATATTCTTCCATATAAATGTTTGAACTGTTTGATTGGATGGATTGGATTATTGGATGGAATTGGATGTTTGTTAATGAGTGATGTTTGATGTTGATTGAATTGGATGAAATGGTGTTATGAACTACGATTATTTATTGTTGTGACATTATAGGTAGATGGTTATTTTTATATGAGTAGTATTTTATGATTGCAAATTATTGTATGATTATTGAAATTCCTGGGAAAAGAGGTAAATGATTGAAAGATGTAAATTTGAATCAAATAAACTATTCGAAATAAATAGGGAATTATGGAATGTTGTTTTATTTAATATTAAAACTATTGGATTAATGTAACATCCCTCATTTGGAGACCTAAAACTAACTGCTATGGATGTTGTAGTCATTCATAGTTATTAATTCTCGGTGACCAAATACGGTAATGTTAGATACATTGATATAACAGAAACACATGGATATGCAAAAAAATTAAACTCAATTTTTAAAACAAATTTCTCACTCCACTTCAATCACATTTCAACTTCATTACATAATCCCAATTCGTTAATTACATTTAGAGAAATATAATTATTACAAAATATACCAAGTGTGACATATGAAGATACCCCCTAAGAGTCTAGATATAGACAATGAAACAACTTTGTCGTTACATCTAAAGCACAGTGGAATCAAACAGAAAGAACTCCTGCTTGCTAGCTTACCTCATGCACGTCTCCGGAAGCTTATTCGTCTAAAGGAAAACCTAAAACCCTTAACTCTTAAGCTACTCAAAATCAATTGAGCATCCGAGAGTTTATGGGTAAAACATAAACTTCGAGTCCGACAAAAAGGTAGGTAATAATAACCCACCATCTTGAGCAATATAGATATCTAGTGAGATCACATCGCTTAGCGGAATGATTTAACCCCTCACTAGTATCTCAATCCAATTTATATTAACCATACACCGCGCACATTCATCCACAATGGTTAAAACATAACATAATAAAAGGTATTATGATGATATACAAACATGCAATATGCTTTGGATTTCTCATCCCCAATTACCTGACTATCTATCTCAAGTTATATTTTATAGGATCACTATTAACCTATTAGTTTTCATGGGCTAACTAATAACATGTTAATTCTTTATGGAATTCCTATCCACTTTCATAGTTTTCATAGGGTCACTAAGAACATATTGGTTCTTACCAATACTCTCATCCAATCATATTTTTCATAAGATCTCTATGAACCTATTGGTATCTACCAATAACTTTCTCAAATCATAGTTTTTATGGGTTTATTATGAACTTGTTGGATTCTCCAATAACTTATCTCATGTCATAGTTTTCATGTGATCACTGTGAACCTATTGATCTCTTTCAATAGCTTAATCCGGACATAATTTACATGGGATCACTAAGAATCTATTGGCCTGTGCCAATTACTATTTTCATACATAGTTATCATGGGATCACTAAGAACCTATTGTCCTCTACCAATATCTATTTCCATGTATAGGTTTCATAGGCTTCCTAAGAACCTGTCTAAGAGAATAATTCTTTGATCAGTCTTTGGGCATCCTATATTCTGTTCTAACTGACTTTCTAGATGCAATTCTACTCATACAGGAGTTAACTCAATGTATATTCACTACTGCGTCAACTTTGCTAGTTATTCTGCCCTTAACACCCCAAAATGTAGTTATGGGTTAACTATAAAGTGAATATGTCTACCAAAGAAGCATACATGGTAACTGATTATAACACAATAATATAAACATCTATGGTTTAATTTCCTTGTAATCATTTTTCAAATGAAACATGGTCAATACCCTTAACCCACTATCTTTAGCAAGGAAAGCTTCTTCAAAAACTCCAACATTAAATGTCGTTTCAAAACTCTTTCATATTGCCATGGGTTTACTTTTAAAAATGAGACTGGGTTTCTTATTTGAAAACTAAGGCTTTCGAAACCTTAGGCCTTCTCTTCGAAACCAATAAAACATACCTTTCGAAAGTATTCAAACCATCTTTTCAAAACACCTAAAGATATACCTTTCAAAACACTAAGAACATTACTTTCAAAAGCATTAAAACCTTCCATTCAAAACCATTGAAGATATGCCTTTCGAAACACTCAAAACATTCCTTTCGAAAGCATTGAAATCTTCCTTTCAAAACCATTAAAGGTATACCTTTCGAAAGCATAAACCAAATCTTTCGAAACAACTTAGTTCAAGCAGATTTTATGGAAGCATAGCTTCAAAACCATTTGAAAATATCTCTTTCGGACTCGTAGGGTTTAACATTAAATATAACTTTTGAGTCAAAGAAAACAAAAGCGAAAGTAGTCCTTTCGAAAGCATTGATCTTCAAATAAAATAATTGGGGAAAGGATAGCTTCAAAACCAACCTTTTGAAACCATTGATAAAAGCGGCTACAAGAACCCTTTCAAAAGCATTGGGATGGCAGCTGAAATACTAATAAAATGAAAGCTCTCCTTTCGAATTCATTGTTATAAGGCTATAAAAAAGAGACTTTTAACCTATTTGAAAGCTATGAAGGCGGCAGCTAAGTTTACGAAAGCTTCATTTAAAACAAAAACAAGTGGTAACTCTTTCGAAAGCTCTTTTCTAAAATCAAAGGTAAGCGGCAGCTTTTGCGAAAGCCTCTTTTCTTGAACTGAACCCCTTCGAAAGCATCTTTTAAAACCCAAGACAAGTGACGTATTCGAAAGCTTATAAGAAAGTAATGTTTTGGCTTCAACCCCTTCAAAAGCACGCCTTCGACACAGTCCTTTCCCCCTTTCCCTAATCCACTACTTATTAATGGCTTAATACCATATGTACTGGTTTTCAATGGATATTAGCAGAACTATGACGATGAAAGCTAGCGGATGGAAGTAGCAAAGTTGTAAAACAAAACAAAACTGGTTTCATTGCCTTTCAAAGATGTTCCTTTATACCTAGCTTATCCTATTTATCAAAATATGATTGTTTACTAATTCTATATCAAAAGTACTTTTCTAAAATGGCTGTCGAATTCAATAATTAATAATTGAAATCCTTTTAACAAATAAGACATTCCCTGTAACAAAATATTTAAACATTTAAGTCCTCCAAGTTAAATAATTTAATACCCAATTAGTGATTAATAAAGTTTTAATCACTGATTCCAAAACCTTCTTTTAATGGTGACGTCTGTTTCGCCTTAGCTTTTGCTCCGTTCGAATTTTTGCTTCTTTTAGCTTCCATTCACGACCAGCCTGCTCCAGCCCCTCTATTTCCATTCCGTCCCTTTCATGCCTGCCTCTCCTCAACTTTGCCTCATCCCCTATCCCTTGTCCCCTACGTCTTCTTCCACCAGATCTGGTAGAATATTTATGGTCGTGCCTCCAGTGACTTCTTGCCCTATGCCTTCTTTACTTGCCGATGTTGATTTTCCTCCACTGCCCTCATTTCCTTCTTCTGTAGCTGCTGATGTAGGCTCATGCCCGCGTACTGTGTTTTCGTCCCCTATTTCAGGTGAAGTTTGTCTATCTGAAACTGATGGTTTGCCGCCGCATGTGGCTGAGGTTGTTGACTCTTGTGATGATGGGGTAGAGTATGGATTGTTTGGCCGTGAATTGCATGCAGCTACTACTGATTGTTCGTGTCTTGCTCGATGCACCCCTTGTGTTCGACTTAATGCCGTTGAGAATTGTTCTTCCATTCTCTTTGATAAGTTTTCTGTTGAATCTAACCAAGCTTCCGCTGCTGATAAACCCATTGACATGGAGCCTCCTGCTGCTCCATCCCTGTCCTGTTCGAAATCTTGGTCTTCGCTATTTACTTCATTGCCCCAGAATGCGGGTGATTACAATCCGATTGATTTTGAAATTATTGAGGAAAATGGAGTGATGATCCTTCCTCCTATTGTTATGCAAGATGGTTTGGACTATTGGTCAGGTTACTTGGTTGGATTTTTTCTAGACCCATCTCATCGTCTGCTTGATGCGGCTTCGGTATGTCATAGGGTTTGGAGACTTAGTGGCGATCTTCGTGTTAGGCTGGTTGATTCCATGTATTTCCTTTTATTCTCCTCCGCCAACGATCGTGTCATGTTCTTGAGGCTGAGCCTTCTTTCTTTGGTGGGCAACCTTTTATTGTTACTCCTTGGACTCCGACTGTTGCTAGTGCTCGAGAGCAAGTCCTCTCTATCCCCATTTGGGTCTACTTTTCTCATATCCCCTCTACTCTTCAACCTTTACTTGGTTTGAATTGGCTAGCTTGTAATGTAGGTAAATTAAAATGTTTTGACTCAAATACGGTTGTGTGAGATAAATTGATGTTTGCTAAGGCTTTGATCGAGATTTCCCCTTCTAAGCCCCTCCCTTCCTCTATTCCTGTTCAGTTAGCTGTTGGGCATGTAGTGGAAATCCAGGTTCGCTACGTTTGGGTTCCTGACATTTGTTCCTCCTATCACTCCTTTGGCCACCTGGCTATCAACTGCTCACATTTTGTTGTTTCTACGGCGGCTCCTAAGATCCCTCTTCCTCGGCCTTCGCTAAGGAAATGGGTTCCTAAGGTTTGTCCTCAGTTTGCTCCTCCTCCTACTCCTTTATTTGTCCCGGAACCGCCTACTTGTTCTGTTGCTCGGCCTGCTTCCCCTTCATCTTCTGTGGCTCCTTCTGATGTTTCTACGGTTCCTATTCCGGTTCTAGTTCCGCCTCGTTTGCCAGTTGTTTGGGATGAGTCCGAGAGATGTTGGGTTGATCACATTTCTGATATGCGAACTTGGATGACTCCTATTTCCGATTTGTTTCGGATGATCATTTGGACCTTAGATGCCTTTATTACAGGCCTTCTGGTGACTCTTTAGTTCTCGATGTGGATGGTCCGTATGCGGCTTTGAATACTGTCTTGCTTGCTGATTCTACTTGGGATCGTTCCTTAATATACTCATCTGATGTTGTGGTTTATGATCCTGGTCTTGCAGTCCTTTTCCGCCCCTTTGTTGGTAATTTTTGGGAATGTCCCTTTAATTTCTTCCAATGTGATTGTGGATGTTGGTGCTTCTGCCTCCACGGAGGAGACGTAGTCTAAACGTTATTTTGTAGCTATGGCATGTTTGTCACTCTCCAGTGCTCTATTTTCCTTTTCATAGCAGTTAAGGTGTTTTTACCCTACTCCTGTATCTAAAGTTTTTATTACGTTCGTAATAGAAAGTGGACGGTCCACTATAAATTGGCTGGCCTTGCCAAAAATAATAATTATTTAATACCCATATTAAAACACTTAAGAAAAATCACAAAAAATCATCATAATTCACTTTTAATATGTTTTCTAACATATGTAAATTCCATACCTGAAATCATTATATAATTTCCTTAAATAATTTAAACATAAAATTGTCTACATTTTCCATTCAATATTCATAGTAAATTATCCATAGCTTGGAATATTATGAAAATTTAAACCCTTCTTCAAAATAATGTTTTACATAACATATTCAACCATCATGGCATTCAAAACCCATTTTACATGATTTTAACCTTAAAATTGAATTATACCTTTACATAAAAATCCTTGTTTAAATCAAAACATAGCATATAATTAAAGCATATCATCATTTTATCCATCTAAGCGGTTTTGAACCTTATACCCGAAATTAATATGTTTAATAAGACATATATGAGATGGTTTAGATCGTTATTCACCATGTTTGGATAAGAAACTTGAGATTTGTTCTTACATTAATATTCCTAGCTTAAAACTTAGCTTCTACTTGATACTAAGCTCTTATTCTTCTAGGTAACAGTGGACTTTGTTTTCTCCTTTGTTTATGTTTTTGTTTTTTGAAAGTAAGAATGAGAATGAGGTAAGGGTTTAGGGGTTATGGGGTATACGGCTATTCCCATAATACCCTTGCCTTATTCTCCTAGGTATTTACTTCTAAATCATTTTATGAACCATTTAGTTAAGGTTCGACCCTATTTAGTTTTCAAATCTCAATCCCTTTTTCACTCTAGTCTCTACATTATTCAATTTAATTTATCTAATTAAATTTTCTGAATAATGTTATTTAAAATTGGGAGTGTTACAATTAATGAAAATTTGAAAGATGTATGATTTTGGAAAAATCTTAATGAGAGATAATTTTGAGGTTTGAAAATGGAAATAATTTTGGGAAATGCTGAATTTTGGGGTTTTGGTAAAATAAGGGAATTTTGAAGATTTATATATTTACGGATGATTATAAATTTTTTAGAGATTTATTATGAAATGAAGTTTGAAATCTATATTTTTAAAGTGAATACTAATTTGAATTAAAAGAAGGAAAGTTTATGAAAGGACTTTTGAAGAAATTGCAAAATGATTGTAATTTATTTTATTTGATTAAATGAAAATTTTCATTTATAAGGATGTAATAAGAAGTGAATTTTTGGAGAAAATAAATATTATTTTTAATGAATTAATAGATTTGGAAGAAGTGTTTGAAAATAATTGAGGATTTCGAATAGTGATTTTGAAGTGGTACATTGGGTTTGCAAATATCTTGAATTGAGAATGTTTCCTAGATTTGAGATTTCAAAGGAATTTAGGATATATAAACTTCCTTGAAGTATTGTAACAATATTAAAGTTCAAATTTGAAGAGAAAGTATTTTTGAAGTTTTAAGAATTTATTATCTAGTTTGAATAAATGTTCCTTTAAAACCAAATAAGATTTCTAAAGCATGGGTTTTGAAATTAAATGAGAAAATCAAATTGTTATTTCAAAAAGGAAGTAATAATAGATATGATTTGTGGTTAAATTTAAATTAAGTATTTTTACAGAAAGGGGAAAAAATGATGTGAAATATATTGAAATAAAAATCTTCATCTCATTTAATATCAATTAAACAATATATTGATGTGTGAATGGATAAATGTTGATTTGTGTGTTATGAACGAGATAATGTAAAATAACTATAGTGTTGAATTATAAAATAATAAAATTGAAGAATAATGAATAGGAAAGTGATTTGATAGGCGAAGCAGAAATTTGTTTAATATTGATTAATTATGGGTGTCATGTATATAATTATACTTCACTGGACGCTATGGGACGCCTGCAGGTCATGTATTTATTTACTTAACACAAGTATAATGTCGAATAATTCATTGAGGATAGAGTATATGATATTTAGATGTCGACGGATTATTCTATATTATACACCTGTATTGATGATACTACTTAGATTTCTGACTTGACATGTGAAGTAAATTATATTACTCTCCAATTATTTTAGAGTGGGAATATGATTATCTTCGCTTTTGAGTGAAACAAGGAGTATGAATTCCCTTACGAGGATGTGATAGCCAGAATTTTTTGCTAGCCCTATCCTAGCTTGACCGACCATGGGGTCGCTCCCTGATACGGTTGAGGTGACATAGACCCCTTATCGCATGGTCATAGTTTGCTACATGGGCCAATGGGACAAATGTAGAATAGCGAGGAAGTTGACGAATGGAGTGAGGAAGCAAGGTAATGACGAAGCGATGTATTGTAAAGCTAAAGACGGGTGAGGATGCTCATAAAATATTTAAGAGTAAGGTCTCCCTTTGCATCTAAAAATAACAGGGCTTAAGTGTAAATTGGCTTTTGGCAATAGCAATAATAACAACACATATAATAGCAGCATTAATTAAGTTAAAAATGAGGAATAAAATGAGTAAATTTAATACTGCTAAATAAATATGAATGAATTGAGGTTTGAGGTGTGTTGTATACGATGTGTGATGGATGTGATGCATTATGTGTGCGATTGTGCGATGTGTAGATGTGTGCGATATGTGTGATGTGAGATGTATACGATGTGTAAGGTGCGATGTATGTGATGTGTGTTGTATGCGATGCTCGATGTGTGCGATGCTTGATGAGTGTGATGGAAGTTTGTGTGTGTGGACTGATGCTTGATGTTTGTTGTATGATGTATGTGACGGTGAAAAATGTCTTATAGATGCTTTGATATTCGATGTGTATAGATGTTGTTCGATGTGTTGTTGATGTTTTATTAATTCTTTGGCTTGATTTCTTTATTATGTTATGCATTTGTTTTTCCGAAGAAATCATTTTGTATTCTTACCATTGAATTAGACATTGTCTTACCATTTATTATTTACATAATGCTTGGGTCAGTCTGAGACATTTCAAGTTCAGGATGATGTGACTTGTTCGGCTTATTGGGCTTAGTTGGAGATTAGATATTTAGATGAATTGTATACTATCATATGGACTCATGTATGTATAGATTAGTGGATTATATGTATTGGATCTATCTTGTATATAAAATATTGGAGATATAGTAGGAGTTCGACTTGTTTTATATCCCATTCACATTTATGTTATATATTATATTTATATCCATTGTGATTATTTATATTGTGCAATGTTCTATCCTTGGCACTACATGTTTTTATTGCTTTGTACCGAGACTGTTTATGTTGAGTGAGTGGATTTAATATTATTTGACGTACTCAATGTTAGTCCAAGGGAATATTTATGTGTGTATCAGCCATATCGCCTCATTCTCTATGTTACTTGACAGTATTACTCAATTATCTTCTTGGCTAATATGCGTATAGTGGTGGGATGTTACATTGTTGGTATTAGAGTGGGTTTAGAACAACATCGAGTATAAGAGACATGAGTCATGGACATAGATAAGACTTAGAGTTACTGTCCTTGTGGGCGTGTGGTAAATTATTGTTTATATTTAATTAATAGTAGGAGTATGCGATGATTGTGGGAGTAATCATCTGGGGAATAATTTGTATTTTTCTTGTTATATAATATATTTTTCTACCTTCTACCAAGGGTAACTTTCTATATGAGATATAAAGGAATAAATGGGGGTTGAAGATTTAGAAGTAGTGGTTCGACTAGTAGTGTAGTATTGAAGGTAAATGTTAGAACTCTATGTGGCTCTTAAGTGAGGGTTTAGTTGTTCGATTAGGGAAGCTACAAAAAATTAATTTGAATTTTATATTGAATACTTCACAATTTTAAATTATGATGAGACGAGGAGAGTGAGAAGGTCCAGCAGTGATTAGAGGGGCATAACGGAAGCGTATAGATTGCTTTCTGCAAAATGTTTTGATTATTTGGCTGTTTTGATTGGATGATTAATGTTTTGATTTCTTAGCATGGTTGTATTGATTAAACAATAAATTTTTATGTAAAGTTATATGTGATTAAAATAAATATAAATATGATAACTTGCTTGTTATTATTAATATATGATTAATGATGTTTGGGACTTTACAAGTCAAGTATTTGGATGGTACTTGATTGATTATTTATACATCTTTTGCTATAAGCAAGCATATGTTAACTAAAAAAAATCCTTTTAGAAATAGTATATATATGGTTTGAAGAGACGTTTTATTAAAAGTTAGCTTATGTTTTATAAAAGATCGAGTTGTTTTCTAGTAAATATGAAATGAAATTTTTGGAGTTGATTTCATGTTTATTTGTGTGTTAAGTAATTAAGATTCTGGTCGATGCGTCATGCCAACGTTATCAATAGGGATTCCTAAAGGCTAGAATGAGACAAACAGATACAAGATTTTGAAGGGTGGTGTCTTATTTTAAAGAAAGATAATATATTTTGAGTTATATTAAAATATGTGATTCAAATAATATTTTGAAGGAGTTATATTAACTATTTTAAAGAGATTAGAGTGACGTGAAGAAAAGTTTGAAGCAAACTAAATGTTTTAGTAAATGAAGTATTTTTTTTTTGAAAGAAGTATGCAATTTGAGGAGAAGTGTGATTAATATTTTGAAAAGGATGTTTTGTAAAGAAATAGATATTCTAAAGAAGTATTTGGGTTGAATTTTGAGAAGAATATATATATGATTGACAAATATATTTTGATATGAGAAATCTTCTTTTTAGATGATGGTTTAGAGAAGACGAGATATGAGAATTTTATAATATTTTGAAGTATTTGACATTGTTTCGACTTGAGCATATATATAAATATATATGCATATGAGATTGAGTATTATTTTAGTGGAGTAATGAATTGTTTTGAAAAAAGATAAATTTAATTTTCTATATTTAGATGTTTGATGTGATAATTGCAGCCATCGAGCATTAGATGATAGCTGTAGTTGATGGCGAGGCATAGTTGATTACACGATCAACACTGCAGTTATGATTAAGTGACTGCTATATTATAAAATAATGTGAATTGGATGGGTGTTGTAAAGACATTTGTGATGTGATGCATTATGAGGAAAAATATAGATGAAGGGAAAAAATAATGATTAGATTTTGATGCTAATAAAAAATATTTAATTGTTTCTGTTGAAACAAAATAATACTATTCGAATAGATGAATAGATGAAATTTATGAAAAATGGTTTTAAAATATTAGAAGATGTTAAAATATAGACGATGTATATGAGTAAAACTGTTATGATTGTTACGGTGAGCGATTTGTAAAGTATTGATTATTATGGAGAAGAGAAGAAAGAAGGGATTAAAGTTTACCGATATGACTATTACTTATGATTGACTGATCCAATTTTGTCGATTCATTTTCCATTAATAAGACCATGACATAAGAACAACTTTGATGTTTATCAATTTCAAAAAAATTTGAAGTTTGTAAAGGTTTAAGCATGAATTACTAAGTATGTTATTTGCTATCCCGAAATGCAAATTGGCAAAATCTGAGCTGAATACATTTAGCCGTAGCTTTTGAACTGTTTTTCTGATTCTGATGACTTTTCCCATTCCGAAAAGCTTAAAACATATGCCACAACTATTATTTAAAGCGTTTTGTAAAATTTTGAGGTTTCAATGGCCAAAAATGCAAATTAAATAAGTGGACCTGCACATATAAATTATGGTTTAGAATTACCATTTCTAGGAAAATTACTATCGTTCGAGTTGTAGTTGACAGTTTGATGATTTTGAAGTTGATTTGGAAAGTTAACACATTATACAACCAATCACTTTTAGTTGTTATTACCTAATTTGGTGATTTTGATTGTTAGAACATTATCGGAATATGGCTAAAACCTTAAATATTATGTTGTTTTGAAAATAAATGTACATATGTCCATTTTATCTCTTCGTACGAAGCTAATATGCAAGTTTGAGTTAAGTATAGGTATACACAAATCATATGTGGACTATTTGGTGATGATGGCATGCTTTTGCTTGCTTAGTAATAAGCTAATTTGCTTTAAATTGCTATAAATAAGGTTTTTTTTAAAAGTTCTATATATTATGAATTATATGCCGTGTGGCGAATTTTGTTATATATTTTGTTCCGACCATATTTTGGTCGATCCGTATCTTATTTATCATATTGTTATAGTTCAACTCCCTCCATACAAAGGAGACTCAGATGAAATTTTTCAAAATTTCGGGAGTTGGAAAATTTTCATAGAATTATATTGGATGTGAAAAATACAAGGTGTTCGATGAATCTATTTAAATTCTTAGCATATGATAAGAGGAGATAGAATGTATGAGCCACATAGAGTTCGAGCAGTTTGAGTTTGATAGTTAAGTGATGATTACGAAAAAAAGTTAGGTATGAGTTGTGTATGTCGTCTTCATTACGAGCAGTTGCGAGGACGTAATTTTCTTAAGGGGGAAACCTGTAACATCCCTACTTTTTACGCCGTATATATAAATAAATTTAATTAAAATAATAGTATTTGAGTTCGATTTTTGTGATAATTATATTTCAAAAATAAATTTTAGTTAATTAACTTCTATTCATAGAAAGTTTTGATTAAATAAATTGAATTAAATCAATAAAGTCTTTTTGAAAAAGTCTATTAAAATCAAGTAAGATGTTTTAATCAATATGAAATATTTTAAAGTATACATAATTTTAAATATGTTGAAGTGGTTGGAAAAAAAATTATTTTGTAACAGAACGATAAATTAATAAATAAAAATAAGTGAGCGTCAAATTACATGAAGTTGTCAATTATCAAGATGTAATTTGTAGAATGAGGTGTAAACCCATTTATATTAGATATAAAATTATTTCAACGATTAAAATGTAAATTGAAATACATATTATATTAAAACAAAAATGAATTAAATTAAATCAAATCCATTTAAAACCAATGCCCGTTTTATTCTCCATCGCTTCTGGAAAGCACTCTCCATTTCTACACAAGCCCGAACCCATGTTCGCGAACCCGAGCCCTAAATCCTTCTAATCAGAAAATCACGATACATAACAAAAATCATCATGCACGTTCAGGTATGATTGAACGTTGAGGTCGAAGCATGGTAGGTTGCTGGCGGCCGCGTCAGTGGGAGTGTGATGATAAGTGACGCGATGTAAGTAGAGAAGGCGAATGATGTTGAGGGGTTTGTTTGGGTGTGATAATTGCAGCATGGTTAAGGTGGTGTTTTGGGATCAGGGCGACTACTGATGGTGACTGGGGCAAATGTGGTCATCGAGCATTGTTGAGGATGAAGGGTTTTGGCTATAGCGATAATAGTTGGATGACGAGCGGCTACTGATAGTAGAGAAGGCACAGTGTAATGACGTAACAATTGAATTCATTAATCGAGCACCATTTCGGTTAGTTAATCTCGCTCACAACTATGTTTTTTTATTTGATGTGTATTCTCCCATATAAATGTCTTATGTGTCTGATTGGATGGATTGTTCATTATTGGATGGAATTGAATGTTTGTTAATGAGTGATGTTTGATGTTGATTGAATTGGATGGAAAGGTGTTGTGAATTACGATTATTGGTTGCTTCGACGATTATAGTTAGATGGTTGTTTTTGTTTGAGTAGTATTTGATGATTACAAATTATTGTATGATAATTGAAATTATTTGGAAAAGAGGTAAGTAAATTGGAGATGCAAGTTTGAATCAAATAAATTATTCGAAGTAAACAGTGAATTTTCAAATGATGTTTTATTTAATATTGATATTATTAGATTAATGGAAAATTTGAAAGATGGATGATTTTGGAAAAATATTAATAAGCGAAATAATTTTGAGGTTTGTAAACAAAAATAATTTTGGGAAATAATGAATTTTAGGGTTTTGATAAAATAAATGAATTTTGAAGATTTATATTTTTATTTACCAATGATTACAAAACATTTAGAGGATATTTATGAAATGAAATTTGAAATTTATATTTTATAGTGAAGAGCAATTTGAACTAAAAGATGGAAAGTTTAGAAAAAGACATTTTGAAGAAATTGCAAGATCGTTGCAATTTATTTCATTTAACTGAAAGAAAATTTTCATTTATAGGGATTTAGTAAGAAGTGATTTTTTTGAGATACTAAATATTATTTTTTGAAAGATTAATAGCTTTAAAAGAAGCGTTTGAAAATAAATGATGTTTTCAACTAATGATTTTGAAGTGGTATATTAGGTTTGCAAATATTTTGAATCGAGGATATTTTTTGGATTTGAGATTTTAAAGGTATATAGGAGATATAAACTTAATTGAAGTATTTTAATAATTTTAAAGTGGAAATTTGAAGAGAAAGTATTTTTGAGGTTTTGAGAATTTATCGTCTAGTTTAAATAAATGTTCCTTTCAAACAAAATAAGATGTTTTGAAGCATGGATATTAAAAGAAATGAGAAAAACGATAATTATTATTTTAAAAGAGAAGGAGGTAATAAAGGAGATTATTTTATGATTAAATTGAAATGAAGTATTTTACGAAAGAGTGAAATAAACATGAAGTGAAATTTATTGCAAAAAAATCTATATCTCATTATATACTATTTAAATAATATATTGATCTGTAAATGGATGAATATTGATTTGTGTGTTACGAACGAGATAAAGTAAAATACCCACTGTATTGAATTATAAAATAATAAAATTAAAGAATAATGAATAGGAAAGCAATTTAAGTGGGAGTGATTTAATAAGCGGAGAGGAATTTTTTTAATGTTGATTAATTGAGGGTGTGTGTATACACCGAGCGCAATGGGACATCTATGTAAGATGTATTATTTATTTAACACAAGTATAATGTCGAGTAATTCATTGAAGATCGAGTAAATTATATTTACATGTCGATGGATTATTTTATATTATACACCCATTTTGATCGATATTACTTGGATTTCCAACTAGACGTGTGGGATAAATAATATTTTTCCTTAAGGAATACGATTGTCTCCACTTTTTGTGTGCAACAGGGAGTACGAAGTCCCTTACAAGGATGTGGTACCCAAAAATTTTGCTAGCCCCATCCTAGCTTGACAGACCATGGGGTTGCTCCCCGATGTGGTTGCGATGACATGGCCCCCTCATTGCATGGTCACAGTCTACTGCTTGAGCCAACAGAACAAATACATAATAAGTGAGGAGGTTGACGATGGGAGCGAGGAGCGAGGAAGTGATGTATTGTGTAACTAAAGATTGATGAGGACGCTCATATTTATGAGTTGGGTCTCCATTTGCACCTAGAAATAGCGGGGCTTGGGTGTAGACTCGGCTTCTGGCAATAGCTATAATAACAACACATATAATAGCAGTAATAATGAAAATAAAAGTGAGGAATAAAATGAATAAATTTAGTACAGCTAAATAAATATGAATGAATTGATGTTTGAGGTATGTCGTATGCGAGGTGTGATGTGTGACGGATATGATACATGATGTGTGTCGTATGTACGATGTGTATAATGTGTGCTATATGTGGATGTGTGCGATGTATGTGATAAGTGATATGTGGATGTGTTCGATGTATGAGGTGTGATGTATGTGATGTGTGATGTATGAGATGTTTGATGTGTGCGATGTTTGATGAGTGCGACGAAGTTTGATGTGTGTGGACCGATGTGTGCGATGGATGCTTGATGTTTATTATATGATGTATGTGATGATGTAAGATGTCTTATGGAAGCTTGGATGTTTGATGTGTATAAATGTTATTCGATGTATTGTTGATGTTTTATTAATCCTTTGATTGGATTTCTTTATTTTGTTGTGTATATATTTTTTCGGAGAAATCATTTTGTATTCTTACCATTGAATTAGACATAATCTGACCT
Source organism: Allium cepa (assembly GCA_030765085.1). Taxonomy (NCBI): domain Eukaryota; kingdom Viridiplantae; phylum Streptophyta; class Magnoliopsida; order Asparagales; family Amaryllidaceae; genus Allium; species Allium cepa. The sequence goes on from CM060939.1 coordinate 163,661,131, forward strand.
ATTTAATATTTATAAATACTCGGGCCAGTCCAAGACATTTCAGGTTCAGGGACGATGTAACTATTCTGGCTTTTTGGGCTTAGTTGGAGATTAGATATTTAGCTGAATTGTATACTATAATATGGACTTATGTATGTATAGATTAGTGGATTATATGTATTGGATCTATCTTTTAGATAAAGGTATTTGAGATATAGTGAAGTTCAACTTGTTTTATATCCCTTTCAAATTTATGTGATGTATTATGGTTATATCGCTGCATTGATGACTCAGTGTTCTCTATGATTATTTGTATTGTGTATTGTTCTACCCTAGGGCAACACACACGCTTATTGCTTAGTACTGAGACTGTTTACCTCGAGGTGGGTAGGTTTTATATTATTTGACATCTTCAGTGTTGGTCCAAGGGAATATTCATGTGTGTATAACCAATATCGACTCATTCTTCGTGTTACTCGATAGTATTATTCAGTATTACCCTTGGCTAATATGAGTATAGAAGTGGAGTGTTACATTGTAGAAACTTCCCAGATTCAAGAGGATGGTTAAAGGGCATGTAGGATATGGAAAGCTTACAAGAACATAATTAAGCTCCCATAAGTGATAATGTGGGATCCCGCACAAGGTCGAAACAGCGCAAGAAGCAATGCCAAGAATATACCACATTTCAATTCTCAACAACGAAATAGTTGGCGTAATAGACAATCCAGCGTGGAAAAACATGATTTCTCATTTATAGTCGAATGGTAGAAAATGAAATGTGCTAAGTCAAACTTGAGCGCTCCTCCACACATTGCAATATGGAGTAACCTTACCAATTTGGCTTAATGAATATGATAGTGTGGATGTCATGGGTCTTAATTACCCTGCTAAACAATTAGATGTCATACAAATCCTAAAAATAAATACATGAATCAATGGTAGGTCTTTTGTTAAGCAAACTAGTAGAGGACAAAATTAATGAAGTGGCTTACTTTATAAATAATAACTCGGATATACATAACAATGACTAGCATTGGAAGGGTAGAATTTAGTTTTATGGGCTAAAAAACTTAAGATGTTTCAGTTATTCACAAAAATGAATAATATATTACTTACTGTATCAAAAATAAGTTAGGTGTTATTTTCATCTATACTTTTGTGCATGTCCACTATCAAGCGGAAAAGAGGTCTAGATTGTAGGAGTACATAAAAGAACAAGCTAACTTGATCAACTTACCCTAGGTGATTGTTGGAGACTTTAATGCCATTTTATATTGTTATGATAGAATAAACAATGGCCTTTATAGCTCAAATCCAGATGCATATTTTGTAAATTATGTGGGAATTGCTAACCTTTTCGAACCAACATGCTTCGGGAACTACTACTCATGGAAGGGAGGAGACAATCAGTCTACTCATAGCAAAATTGATAGGCTATTTACTAACAAAGAGTGCTATGACATGTCCCACACTTCTCTATTCACTTTACCAACCACTCCACAAGCGACTATAACCCTACTATCTTTAATTTTACCTCGGAGAGACAAAGTATTAGAAATCATCCTTCTAAGGAAAAAACACTTGGCAATGCATTCCTAGTTATCATGATTTATTAAAAAAGAATGGGATAGCTCAATTATAGGTAATCCACTATTTTAATTTCTACCAATACCACGCAAAATAAAGGAAAGCCTTAAGACATGGAGTAGAGACCACTCAACTAATCATAAACTACAAAGTGGCTTAGGGAAGGAACTTGACCTCGCATATTCTTATCTGATCAATCACCCAAATGAGCCACCAGTTATGGACTATTACAGAAGCAAAGTGGAACAACTATGTGATATAATACATAGATAAGCTACAGAAAACTTGTAGCGATCAAAAAATAAAGAGGCTCGCAAAATGAGACAAAGATCTCATTTTTTATATATGCTAAATTTATAAAATTCAAATTTGGCTTAACACGTACGATGATGATGGATGCTTAAGGGAAATGAATTAGTGCCAAAGAAAGCCTAAATAGGGAAGCAATACAGTATTTTACAGATTTATTTAATGCTCCATTATTCCAAAAAAAATTTCTCACATCATTTGTAAAAAAAATCTTTAGATAGTGCCAGGAAAGCCTTGGATAGGCCATTTGATTTAAATGAAGTTAAAGAAGTAGTGTTGCAAATATATGACAACAATTCTCTAGGCCCAAACGGCTTCAACTCAAAAAACTTCAAACTTTAATTAAATTAACATATTTGAAGCAATGGTGGGTATACAACAGTCGGGAAAAATCATTAGAGAAATCAACCACACATTTACTTATTTAATTCTAAAAATGTTGGACCTATGGACTGTAATGACCCGGTATTTTCTACCATTCGCATCCGCACATGTCGGACTTGAATTGTTCAAAATATCATATTGTTAATTTATATTTGGCAAAACTCAACATATACAGTAAATAAATCAATCACAGAATCACAGACATAGAGTAATATAATAATAAGCAACAGAATAGATAAACAGTAGTTCATGAAGCTATTATATAAACAATAGAGTTTGAAATAAAATACAACATAATATCTCAAATATGGTGAAGTCTTGGATACAAACAGATGACCTCTCTGAATAAGTCAACTAGAAAAGCTGAAAGCTGGATAGATACAGATGGATCTCCAAATGAAGCTCCAACTCCAAAGGTGAGTCTCAAATGATGTGACACTCAGTCTGACCTGAGCGTAAAGAAAAACACAAAACACTTGAGTCAGGATTACATTATTATATCAATAAATCCAATTCAAGTGAAATATCAACTGAAATACAAGTAATTCAAAGGATGTTTGGGATTTTCATCCTCTATGGATCCATGGAACTATCTACTATGTAGTAATATACGTTATTATAATATGTCTATGGTAAAGTAAAAGTATTAAAATAGCGTTAATGCGTTACCCATATCCCCCTTAACACATTTTATATATTTCCATAGTCTATACAATGTCGTACGCTTCTCCGTAAACTGGAGGTTTACCCAGAGGACGTCACATAGGTACGGTACGAAACGAACTCATAGAAGGCGCGATACGGCATGCGACAAGGCACTCGAGGAAATGCTAGGGTAGATAAACCGTTTGTGTATCCGAATTGGTGGTAACACATAGTAGCTGCTACCGCCCCCCTCGTGACACACTCCTAAATCAAAGGGTGCACCCAATCAAACCACAAAACAATATAATGGTATCGAAGAAATGTGCCCAATAGGAGGAATGACCTCACTTGGCCCGGCATGGCTCCTGTTTTAACCGCATCAAGCTAACTCACGGAAGTCAGGAATACGTAAATACCATATAGAATCGTCACCAAAACATCCTACTTCATTCTGGAATCTCCACCACGTGCACAGTCGTTAAAGGGGTTTTCGATATTGACAGAGAGTATGACAATATCTGATCCCAGTTTCTTTTACAACCAATCATTATTATAACACTGCGGTCATTTCAAAATAGTTTATACTTCAAAGCCAAATTATCATTTCCATTTCAAAACCATATCAACACGATATCATTTTTCACTTAAAATAATATTCATTTCCAAATCAATAACACTTTCAAAGTTATAGCAATGTCAACATTATAAACTTAGAATTTATAATACTTTGGAAATCATAACACTTTGAAAACATAACTTTGAAATTTATAACTTTGAAATCATGAACAATTTAGATATTAATAATAGTATATATAATAAAATAGTTTATAAAATAAAATAATTTATATAAAATAGTTTATATTAAAAATGATTTATATAAAATAGGTTTTATTAAAATAATTTATAAAGTAAAATATAAAATAATTTTAAATAAAATTTAAAAATATTTTGTGTAATAAAATAGTTTCCTCAAATTTTACAATCAGTTCAAATCAATTCGAATTCCAAAATTCAAATTTAATTTATTTTATATTTTTAAAATTTATTTATTTATTTCTTTTCATACTTTATTTTGTTTTGCTTTTATTTTATTAATTAACATTTTTCATGTGTTTAAAAATGTAAAAAGAAAATGGGAAATTTGAAGAGTTTTATAACCTTTCACATGCCTTAAACTTTTCATCTTCTTTTTACCTTTTCATTTCAAATCAACACATGCATTAATGAGGCCGACTACTTCCACTCTTTAGCCGCATATCATTTTCATTTCTCACACAAAAATTTTTACTTCTCACCAAAAAACTTCCGACCATCACTTCTAAGAAAAAAATGGAAATGATTTTTCGATTTTTCTTACTCATTTTCTTCTTGTTTTAGTGATATTTTGCCTTGCTTTCACCTATGTGTGTTCGGCCATAGCTTCTCCTCCTTCACCACCACCTCATTCGGCTGTAACCATCACCTAGCACCTTTGAATTGTCATGGCCGTGCACTCCTTGGTTGAAAATTTCACAACAAAATACATGCACCACTTGAAACAACCCATAGCCGACCTCCACATGCCATCATCACCCCATACACCCTCTCAACCACCACTAGCACCACTTTCTCCAGCCCCTACCTGACACTAGACCACTGCCACACCATCTCTTGACATCCACCAGTCATAGCCGTGCCACATAAGTCCATGGCCGAACCTTGTAGTGGTGACAAAACTTCACTTTGTTGCCTTGGCTTTGTGATGTTCTTGCATAAACAACTTCCACCCTTCATACCCAAGCTAGGACGAGCATATATAGTTCCATACTTGACCAAATACACCACCATGGCTGTGCCTTATCTCCATATGGCCGAGCATAGTATTTGTGAAAGCAAGTGCAAATTGATTGATTCTTTGGTGTGCATAATTTCTAGCTTGTTTAATGTTATATTTGGTGTTGAAATTCATGTCCTATATATTGTTTGTTTCATATGTACAAGACAACTATTTTGGCTCTTCCCTCACTTGAATCGTAGTCGTGCTTTCGTGCCTTTTGGATCTCTATTTGTGTGTATGAATCTGTTATCTCCAGCTTGTAGAGGTGAGTAATTCTCACATGGCATTCTGTACTTATATAATTAGTTAATTGACACCATTTGAATCTATAGATTACATTATTATGTTATAACTGCCTATGCTAATCATATGATGTTCACCCCTGTTATACACCTATCATATCATATGTTGCTGTTATATAATGCTATTCTGTTTATTTATATTTGTTTATCACACTGTAAGTTCCCTGTAGATTTGAATCACTATGGGTTGAAATGATACATACCCGAACGGACTTTAGAATAGGGAAAAATCGCTATGGGCTGAAATGATAGGCCACAACGATTTTCATTTACTTCATTTAACTTGGGATTGTGGGTTTGAAATGGTAGAACCCGGATTTTTCCATTGTAAATTACGAATTGAAATGATATATTATCCGTATCATTTGACTTAGGTTAGAAAATTATATATAGACCCGTGGTTAATATATATTTTCTTGATTTTACAAAATATTATAAAAATGTAAATATTATGATATTTTTATTTAAATTTAATTTAAAAATGATTTTTATAAAATATTAGTGATTTTCTACAAGTTAAATAAGTGAAATAAGGAAATGGTAGAGTAGAATTTGAAATATAAGTTAATTTTGGAATTTATGATTTTGTTTATAAATGAAGTTTAAGTAAAAAAATATGATAATTTGATTTAAATTTAAATTTAAAAATGATTTTATAAAGTGTTATTGATTTTTTCCTATAAATTAAAAATAGTTAAATAAATAAATGTTTAAAATTAAAATTTGAAATATAACTTAATTTGGAAATTATGAAATGTGTTTTAAAAGTAAAAGTTAAGTTAAGAAATAAAATGGAATTTAAATTTAATTTATGAAATGGTTAATTTAATTAAAATGTAAAGTAAATGAAATGTTATAAAATTGTGCATTAATTTAATAAGTAAATTATTAAAAATTGATTTTTTGTGAAAATCTCACTTTATACAATCATAAATTTAAGGGTATTTAAATGATTGTTTTTAAACTAAAATATATGATTTTTATAAGCTTAAAATGATTTAAATTAAATCTTGAAATTGTATTGAAAATTTAGAATTTAAATTGACAGCATTTCTGAAATGCTACCATTTCTAAAGTTAAAGATATTACAGCATTTTACAAATGCTGTAATTGATATAAATGAATTAAAAGACTAAATTGAACTAAGGGCTATTATAGCACTTTGTAAGTGCTGTAGTTATTGAAACTAAACTAAAACCTATTACAGTATTTCTGTAAATGCTACCTTTGTTAAAATGAATTGTTTCCAAATTTAAACTTACCGTAGCATTTTCTAAATGCTGCGAAACTGAAATTTCACTGTTTTAATAAATTGAAGTGAATAAATGAATTCTAAAAATGGAAAATTTTTGAGAAATAAATATTTGATTATTAAATATTAACTACATTTTTAAAATGATTTAAATGGAACATTTTGATTTGAAATATAAACCATTTTGAAATGTGATTTGAAATGGTATTTAAATTAAATAAACATGAGTGAGGTTTGGGAAGGATATGATATTTTGACATTTTGAAACGAATTTGAAATGATATTGAATTTTTGAATAATATTTGATTTAGAAGTATAAATTACCATTTTGGAATTTTAACCATGGGATATATTTAATTTATGGTTTAACTGATCCTTAGAGAATGTGCGATCCCAAGCATCCTTTAAGTAATTGTGCATTGCTACTACAGTTCTCTTGAGTTGGTTTACATTATATAAGTATGTATGTCACGACTCGAGTGTTTTGTGTTTTACTTTACGCTCGGGTCAGCCTGAGTATTTACAGCTTATCTTTGGATTTCTTTTCTAAAGCTACGAATCGCTGGAGATTCAGCTTGTCTAGTTGTCTATTTCCTTTCAGTTTCAGTTGTCACTTTCAGCTCTTGTATTTATAAACTTCTATGTATTTGGATTTCTATTGTATATGTTTTTTTTCAGACCGATATTATGTATTTGTTTTGAGATTTTTGTTATAGTAGCTTCATGAACTACTATGGTATTTAATTTCCGCTGCAAGTTATTCTGATATTCCTGAGTCTGTGATTCTGTGATTTTATTTCATTTGCTCCAAATTTATTTACAATGCGGTATTTTGAGCAATTCAAGTCCGACATGTGTGAATTTGAATGGCTGAAAATATCGGGTTGTTATATTTGGTATTAGAGCTTTGGTTTTAGGCAAACCATAGCCCGCGGAGCAAAAACTCATTAGAGATAGGGTAGAAATAACCTAGAATGAGTGAAATCAATCTCAGAATCATTTCTTTGTGAGAGAACGTATTTTCAAAGTATAAAATGATTTCCAAATGATTTTTAAAGGATTTTCAAAGATTATATTGGTATAAAATTTTCCTTAATTTGAAATCAAGATTTTCTAAACTTCATCCCTTCGGTATCCACCTTGTTAGAAATCTCTTGGTTAGGATTCTTATCGATTAGGATTCCTTGAACTTTGGAATGCTCCCACTGGTTCTGAAATCCAGTCTTACCTTTCCTATTTTTATTCTTTTGATTTTGGGCATTCCATAACTCCACTTTGAATGACCTCTATAAAGAGCGGTGATTTCGTAAATCTTTGAATGATTTGTAAAGGGGTGAAACTCCTTTACAATTGGCATTGATTCACCGGAGATTTCTATATCCTCGGTTTATGATGCTATCTTTCTCTTGCTCTGCCTGGATTCTGTCTCTGGCGATCAGATGTCGATTTTCCTTAGATTTCCGAATTGATTATATTCCTGAAGTCACAGTTGACCGGTTAAGGTCGCCCGCGATTTATATAGGCTTATCATCTCCTGTTTGGTAATTAAATTATCTCATGTTCGTTCGAACTTATCTTCGAGCCAAAATTATATTTGATTAGAGTTCCTCTAAATTTGAATCTCTGTTTGTTGGAAATCCATCCTTGAATCATTCCTTGTAAAATTTGTGTTTGGTTGTATTTTGGAATTGTGCATACATCGAAATTATTATTTCGATAAGGATGACCACATTTTATAAAAGTGAAATGTTTTCGATAAGGATTATATACCTTTTTAAAATGAAAATTTGAAATTTCGAAAGGATTTGAAATTTTAAAATTTTATAAGAATTTGACTTATATAAAAATGATTTATAAATAAGGGTTTTGAATTTGAATTTCGAGGAATCGAACTCCGGTGTTTTGAACACCGTTTTAAGATTTTGGAAGATATATAATAATAATACGATTTTAAGATATTTTCCGAATCAGAAATGTTTCAAATGTATTCAAATGAATTCCAATGATTTCGAAGAGATTTCAAAGAAGTTTCAAGAAAATAAAAGTCCAGAACCCAGTTATGTCGCTGGAAAATAATTTCGGTGATGAATGCATGCATCATCGACATTGATTTTCGAGTTTCTGAGTGGGGGAGAGGCCACTCTAGTAGCTTTTCTATGCGAGTAATTTTGTGAAACCAAATTTTGATTTCAGATTTCAAAGTATGGTTTGATATTCAAAAGACATGTGTGTCTGTGTGTATATATATTTGAAATGATTAAAAATAAGCCGGTGTTCAGTCCTTGAGTTTTTATTTGTTTTGGTATAACCTTATATATTGGAATTGATTACTGATTTGTTGGTGATTTCCAACTTTTGGATTTGAAAATTGGTTTTCGACTATTTTTAAAAATACGAACACTTCCAGATTAAGGTTTAATTTTCAGAGCCAAGTAATCCTGTAAAAAAATATAAATCATTCGATTAGGTAAATGAGTTGAAACTATTTGTTAAGTAAATGAAGAAGACCATTTGAATTATACTGATATGGAATTTAGTTTTGGAACGTTTGAATTAAATTTGGTTTTAAATAGTTTGAAAAAGGTAAATTGATCTTTTGAATAGAAATAAATAGTTTAAGGATTTTAAAGGGATAGTTATAAGCTTGGGAACCATTTTGAGTATAATTAATTTTGAGAAAAATATTTGGTTTCGAATAGACTGGAATTTAAAACCCAGTATATATATGATGATTTTTGGAAATGAATTTGTTCGACAGAAATTATATTGATTTGGAAATTTGGGTTATTTCTAAACCTATTATTTTTGGAAACTTTGAAACTAAAGATATTTAATTTGGAAGAAATGATTTGGTGAAATCATATATGATTTTGAAACTGAGTTGATATTGAAATAGATTGAATTTGAGAACCTGGTTTTACTAAACACTTGATTTGGGGGTTACCGATCTTATATAAAATGGATTTGTATAAGTATGATGTTGATTTGAAAACTGTTGATTTGAAAACTGTTGATTTGAAAAGGTACTCAATTTGGAAAGATAAATCTTATATAATCGAAGTTTATATAAGTATGATTTGACATAATATTGATTTTGGAAAGTATTCGATTTGAAATGGAATCTTATATATGATGGACTTTGTATGTAACGACCCGAAATTTTCGATCCCGAAAATTCCAGATAGTTAGGAAAAGAAGGAATGAGATAAAAGAAAAGAAGAACATAATCACCAACATCTCACATTCATAACGGATAAAATATAATAGCAAATAACAGTTATACAAAGGAAAACTGTACTTATCAAATTACACTTTCATACATCAGAGTTACACAAAAATTGGATAGATACAATCATCTATCAGATATTACAATATATCACAGCGAAAACCCTCTATGCATTCCTGCCATCCAGCTCGCCTCCTGAGCTCCAGAACGTCCTTACCTGAAAATCTGTAATACTCGGTCTGACCCAAGCATTAAATCAAAGTAACACCCGAGTTAGGCTGGTAACCAGCATGAGTAAACCCATCTAACATGGAATACAAAAGCATACAACTTATATAAACCCGAGTAACTTGTATCAATTTACAACTTCACAAGTTGATATAGACATCACTTATTTCACATATCAATTTCTAAGTACCAAAACTTAGATTAAATGGTCCAATTCACTTAAATCATTCCATTTCAGCCTATTGATTCCACATATCAAATCTGTACAGAATTATTATAGATTATAAATCGAAGTGGTTTCGGGTATTTACAAATACAAGACTCCGGTCTCTTCAAATTCAATGCCATCTTAACCCACACTATTCAAGTGAGACATAATTCAACCTTTAATCACAAGATGTCACTCTTTTACACAACAATTCATCATCGACATATAACCACATAATCACTATTCAAGACAAACATATCATATCTCAAACATTTCATATCAGAAATATCAACCAATCATTTATAAGCAAGATTAATTAGTCACCCATTCCTAATTAAATCAAATCAATTTCTTTAATCACTTTTAATCTTGCTTATTTAACAATAATTAATCACAAACCAATTAACTAATCATCATCTTAATTAATCACCCTAGATTAATTATCCTTTAATTACATTAAGTAATTAACCCTTAACTAATTACACAAATTAATTATTCTTAATCATTCACAGTAATTACCCTTTAATTACCTTCATTGATTAATTATTCTTCTAATTACATTTAATAATTAATCTTTAACTTAATTACATTCATTAATCAGCCTTGATTTATCACCTTAGTAATTAACTTCCTTTAATTACTTATTTTAATTAAATCAACCCCTTAATTAGTTTCATTAATTAATCCTTTAATTACACTAAGTAATCACCACTTAATTACTTCCCTCAAGTAATTATCCTTTAATTAATATTCATCAAGTAATTTCCCTTAATTAATCACATCGAGCAATTATTCATTAATTGCTTCACTAAGTAATTACACTCCATTAATTACAACAAGTAATTAAACTTAATCTCATCATCAAGTAATCCACTTTAATTAATTAAACTTAATTAATTAATCAAAATTAATCACATTAACTTAATTAATTACACCAAGTGATTAATCCCTTAAATTACTTCATTAAGTAATTACTCTTACTTAATTCATAAGTGGTTATCTTTAATTAATCACTAATTAATTACTTAGTTAATTATTAACTCATCATTTAAAATCAATTAAACAATTTTTTAACTACTTATACTTAAAAGATTCTTAATTAAGAAAAATTATTTATCTTAAATTAATCAAAACTCTTAATCACTTAAAGATAAACTCTTTATCATAATTGATTACTATCTTTAAACTTTATTTAAAAATAAAAACTTTTAGAAACCAATTATAATTTAAACAATATAAACATCTAATTTAAACCTTTAAAATCTTTGAAACTTTCAAAGTTATTAAATAGATTTTAATAAAAAGCCATTTTGAAATCCATTTTTCTATCCTTTAAAAACTTCTCTATTTAAAAGTCTAAAATGTAACAACCCGGTATTTTGCGTCAATTATAATCAACAATTTAAACGATTAATATTGACACAAACTTCTATTTGAAGTTTTTAAATTTTGAATTAAAATTAATTTATAAATTGATAAAAGAAATTTAGGACTTTAAATAAAAGTTTTCTTTTTATTTTTATTTTTTTTTATTTACTTATTTGGCTTTACCTTTTTTTTTGGGCCGTGAAAAATTTTAAAAACCCAATCCCCCTCTTTACGTTCTTTGACCCGATCCCCCTTCATTTTCATTCGCGTGCCCTAATCGATCGAGAGGAAATTAATGGCGGCTACGTTCGATCGCTCCTACCCCTTCTTCCCAAATTGGGGTTTCGTTCGTCCTTGGCTTTGCTCGTCTCTGTGATGCTTCAATTCGTCGACAAGGTGAGTGTTTCACTCACATCTAATTCCTATCTCGAGTTTACTAGTGTTCGAATTCGATGATTTTCGTTCGTATTTGATTGTTGAATTCGCCCCTTGATTTGTCGGCCATTCGACTATGCATTTTCTTTGAATATTGACTTCGGTCATTGCTTGAACTATTTCGATTTCGGCATTGTTTTGATTTCGAACTGCAACTGATTTTGAGCATTTATGTTGGCATTGGTATTAACGTGAATTTTGTTTCTGCTTCAATTCGTTTATCAACTGCCTTCGGTTTGCGATAATGTTGGCTTCGGTTTGCGTCGCTGTCCACTTTTCATTCACTGGTTTTACTTATAGTCCCTGAGCATCATTGTTACCAGTTGCATTCATTAATGCCAGTTGCATTCATTGTTGCTAGTTGCATTGCTTTGTAAAGTTTGTTCTTGGAGTCCCTGTGCTTCATTGTTACCAGTTGCCTTCATTGTTGCTAGTTGCATTGCTTTGTTCAGTTTGTACTTGTAGTCTCTGTGCTTCATTGTTCCACAATTGGCATTGTCTCGTATTTTGTTATTCGTGATGCCTAGCTATGTTGCCTTATCATAGGTGCACTGTCCAGTATGTTTACAAGTATACTTCATTTACTTGTTGCCAGTCATTTAAAATCAGTTGCATGTCCACTTTGCTGCAATACTTATTCGTGTATGCTATGCCTTGTGTACTTGTCATGTTCTTGCAGTACATAGGCTATTGAATTCACGTTGAGGCTGGTGCTGTTATGGTCGAGACTGCATTCATATATGGTTATTTAAAACCATTTCTTTATTGAGGTTGTGTCACTGATGTTAGCACTGTGCCTTAGCCTTGCTCTTTGTTGCTGTAGCACGCACTCGAGCCATGGTAGCATTTGCTTCTGCACTGATTCATACATTGTAATCTTCACTGCACCCTGTTGCATTGTTGATGCTCTTTGATTTTTTTTTTTTACCCTTTGCTGGTTCATCTGATTCAGTGTTTCACTTTGTTATGGTTTCATATAGTAGCTGGATTTGGTCGAGTTGCTTGATTCACTGTTGAATTCAGTTGCTTGATGTATTCGAGTTAGTTTTGTCCCATCTGTTCATCACTATATATTTAAAAATATTTGTGCATATGTAAATATATACATATGTATGTGTGTATGAATAAATTGGTGGATTGGCTAGAATTGCAATCTTGTAGTCATCATGTATGCCTGGTCTCATTTTCTTGTTACCGGTATCATGTATCACTTTGGTTGGTCTGCACCCACACGGTATTCATTGGGTACACCGTCACGATAGTGGCAAGGCAGTGCACGCAAGCGTGAACTGCAGCCACACGGTATGGTTTTGTGATATTCTATTTTGTTTTGATTTATTAATCTTTTGCGTAGTTCATGTGCTGTAGTGGCGAGGCAGTACACGCGTGCGTGTACTGCAGCCCTACTCATCTTAATATTTTAATTGATATTTCAATGGTTCGAACTGTTCTGTTTATTTCAATTCAATATTCTGAATTGCATTCTGATTTGGTTTAACTACTGTCGCCTATTCATTATTTAATTATTATTGCTTCTGTGCACTAATAACTGAGTTTGAATTAGACTGACCCGAGTATTATTTTCTTTTGAATCTAATACTCGGGTCAGACCGAGTATTTCAGGTTGTAGATATTCTGCTTTGGGTTGCTGCTAGAGCTATGAAGTTCTTTCATATCTTTTGGAGTAGTCGTCGTCATTTGTAGTAGTATGTAAAATTGTATAGGAAGATATGTATTCATGTATATTATATACGTTAATGTACTTGTATATGTAACTTCCTTAGTCGACTGTTGTAGTTGTATCATATGTACCGTGTGAATGTATTGTAACTGACATCAGTTATTATATATATATGAGACTTTCTGTTTCATCTGTGTTCCGCATTTATATTATCTGTGTTGTTATTTTATATTTACTGTTCTAAACTATTACGAACCATCGTAGTTCGTTTTATACTGGAATTGGGGTATGTCGATGGGAGAAAATAAATCAGAGATGAAAAATGAAAGAATATATATACTTATATCACTCCCATCGAGATAACCAATACTAGTGTAAGGCCAACTATTGATGGCCGCTCCTCAACAGCCTTATTCTCCGTGCTAGTTGACAGCATTACACCGTAGTGTTCTTGGCTAGCGTGGGTATAGAGGTGGGGCGTCACAGCTTGGTATCAGAGCCTGGGGTTTAGAACAAATATAAAACATAACTTAGATAGTACATGTGTTACAACTATTTGTCGACGTTTTATCTCTCATATTTGCAAATGATTATCTTTGATCATTAGGTATGAATTCCTAACGCTTATTCGTATGCATTTGATTTTTGATTCTTGTGTTTTCGGCTTTGATTTGATTTAGCCGATGATTGATTTTGTTCGAATCTCAGCGATTCCGAACTTGATATTTTATGTTTTCCTCGGATTGATTTCCATTCGACTTCGGTCACTTTGTTTTTGAGAAATTTCTAAATTCTTGATTTCCAAGACTCTGACTTGGTTTGCCGTTGAGTCCTTTGATGATGATGTTGAATCGTTTTATACTCTATTATGGCCATTAATTGTTGACTTCGGCATTAACTTGATTTTTTTTTTGTTGAAGTCATTTATGCATTTATGCTCGTTTTGTTTCATTATTCCATTTGTCAATCGATTCTTCTTGTCCGATTACTTGTTGTCATCTTTGTCGACTTTGAAAACTTCTATTTTTGGAATTTTTGGATATTCCTACCTTGATCGATTTAGAATCGAATTATTTGGATTTTATTCACATCTTCGAATGTGAATTTTAGTGAATTGATTTGGTTTCCAAATTTAATCGATTTTTGATTATTTCTCGATTTGTTGCTATCATTTATTAGCAACTTTGGTGACCATTTCTTCGGAATTTTTGTGAACATACCCTTCGATGAATTCGGTATCGATTTCTTTGGATTCTATTCACGTCTTCGTATGTGAATTCTTGTGATTGATTGTTTCTGCAATCATTTTTGTGATTTGTCACTTTAAAAATATAAATGTTTCAATACTAGTAGTAAATATCAAAACTCTTTTATCAAAATGTTTTCAACTCTATTTTCAATATCAAAATCTTTTCCTAAACCGTTTTCCGATCTATTAGTATATACAAACCTTTATTTTCACTCGTATGAGAAATCTAATTAAACGGCTTAGCAAAACAAGTGGTATGAAACGCTTGCGTTTACTTCGTCGGTTAATTTTTGGACTTGTTCGATTGAACCACTTGTGACATTTTTCTAGTGAAGATCTACAATTTGTTCGTAAATATTTAAGTTAAGCTAGTGGTTATGGGACATGAAGCTAAACTTTTATATTCACTAGCTTAGTGTAATTGACACTTCTCGTTGATCTTGACGATCGCTTTATGAATTAGACTAGCAATTGCGCGATGTCTCTTTCATTGCGAGGTTAGACTAGACACCACTTGTGTGATTCCATTCACACATACCTTTCTGCTTTTTGGTTAGTCTTGACCTCAATCTGTGTGATTCCATTCACACATGCTTAGTGTAATTGACACTCCTCGTTGATCATGATGATCGTTCTGATGGTCATACTAGACACCACTTGTGTGATTCCATTCACACATACCTTTCTGCTTTTTGGTTAGTCTTGACCTCAATCTGTGTGATTCCATTCACACATGCGGGGTAGCTCCCCATGGTCTTCGGACCGTCATGTGATAGGCCTCTTTCCCTTTTTCTGTGATTTCTAGATTCCTTATGTTGATTTCTGGAAATTTTATGCATCACCTATTCTTGTGCATTGGTGAATTCATATGTTATTAATTTGTCATGAGTACAAATTTGGGGTATGTTACCTCTTTGGATCTTTGAGAAGATTCTTGTGATATTGATTATCTCTTATCGGTTGATCTCCTGTTGATCATTATTTGCATACTTATAGTCGTATGTCAGTATGGATATTTCATATTTATGCCATACCCCTCATCGGTTGATCTCCTGTTGATCATTATTTACATACTTATAGTAGTATGTCATTATGGATATTTTATGTTATGCCATATCTTTTATTCTATGTCATACTCTGTTCGAGTTTTTATACTCCGTTCGAGTTTTTATACTCCGTTCGAGTTTTCATACTCCGTTCGAGTTTTCATACTCCGTTCGAGTGCTCATACTCTTATCTTGTGATTTTTGGATTTCTTGTGTAGATTTCTAGAATTTGTGCTTCACCAACTTTCGTGATTTCTATTGATAAGTTTTATCAATTCTTGCGCATTGGTGAATTCGTGTGTTATTGACTTGTTATGAATACAAGTTTAGGGTATGATATCCCTTTCTATCTTTGAGAAGATTCTTGTGACATTTTTGATGAACGAAAATTCATTGGTATTATATTTTGATGCCAATTATTTCGATGAAATTTTGACGTATGTCGAAGTTGCTACTGACATTGCTATTTTAATCACGTGTTTTAAAAATTTGTTATTCTTCAAAATATTTCAAAATATAAATCAAAATTGTTTTCAAAATCTTTACGATTTGCGCTTTCAAAAGAATGAGGAAGCGAATTAAACGTTTCAGAAAAATCGAGGACTATGACCCCTTTCTTTTACTGATTCACTTAATTCCGGACTTGTCCGTTTGAGAACGTAAAATGTTATTTATTTAAAATACACAATTTTGCACTTTCAAGGAAACGATGAAGTGAATTAAACGATTTAGTAAAACTCGTGGTTATGGGTCATGTGCGTTTGCTATTTCGGTTAATTTCGGACTCGTTAATTGAAAATTTGTGATTTCTGATTATCGCTTGTGATAATCAGATAATTGAGATTTAATTATCAATTGTGATAATTAAATATTTATGATTTCTGATTATAGTTTTTGATAATCAGATATTTATTGTTTCTAATTATCGTTTGTGATAATTAGATATTTGTGGTTTAATTATTGTTTGTGATAATTAAACATTTGCGATTTGAGATTTGATTATCAATTGTGATAATTAAATATTTATGATTTCTGATTATAGTTTTTGATAATCAGATAGTTATTGTTTCTAATTATCGTTTGTGATAATTAGATATTTGTGGTTTAATTATCGTTTGTGATAATTAAACATTTGCGATTTGAGATTTGATTATCAATTGTAATAATTAAATATTTATGATTTCTGATTATAGTTTTTGATAATCAGATATTTATTGTTTCTAATTATCGTTTGTGATAATTAGATATTTGTGGTTTAATTATCGTTTGTGATAATTAAACATTTGCGATTTGAGATTTGATTATCAATTGTGATAATTAAATATTTGTGATTTGAAATTTGATTACCGTTGTGGTAATTCCTGATTATCGTTTTTTATAGTTAGATATTTGTGTTTTCTAGTTATCTTTGTTGATAATTAGATTTGCTGATTTTGCTGTTTTAAGATTTCTTTATTCTGATTATCTATTTGATAATCAAACTTTGTTGAGAATTTGGGAATTTCTTTTATGAAATTAAAAGCTTACCTTCTCATGCTCTTATGGTTGTTACCTTTTGTCCATCTATTCCTTAGGATTGCGTGGACGCAATTTCTTAAAGGAGGGGAGTCTGTAACAACCTGGTATTTTGCGTCAATTATAATCAACAATTTAAACGATTAATATTGACACAAACTTCTATTTGAAGTTTTTAAATTTTGAATTAAAATTAATTTATAAATTGATAAAAGAAATTTAGGACTTTAAATAAAAGTTTTCTTTTTATTTTTATTTTTTTTTATTTACTTATTTGGCTTTACCTTTTTTTTTGGGCCGTGAAAAATTTTAAAAACCCAATCCCCCTCTTTACGTTCTTTGACCCGATTCCCCTTCATTTTCATTCGCGTGCCCTAATCGATCGAGAGGAAATTAATGGCGGCTACGTTCGATCGCTCCTACCCCTTCTTCCCAAATTGGGGTTTCGTTCGTCCTTGGCTTTGCTCGTCTCTGTGATGCTTCAATTCGTCGACAAGGTGAGTGTTTCACTCACATCTAATTCCTATCTCGAGTTTACTAGTGTTCGAATTCGATGATTTTCGTTCGTATTTGATTGTTGAATTCGCCCCTTGATTTGTCGGCCATTCGACTATGCATTTTCTTTGAATATTGACTTCGGTCATTGCTTGAACTATTTCGATTTCGGCATTGTTTTGATTTCGAACTGCAACTGATTTTGAGCATTTATGTTGGCATTGGTATTAACGTGAATTTTGTTTCTGCTTCAATTCGTTTATCAACTGCCTTCGGCTTGCGATAATGTTGGCTTCGGTTTGCGTCGCTGTCCACTTTTCATTCACTGGTTTTACTTATAGTCCCTGAGCATCATTGTTACCAGTTGCATTCATTAATGCCAGTTGCATTCATTGTTGCTAGTTGCATTGCTTTGTACAGTTTGTTCTTGGAGTCCCTGTGCTTCATTGTTACCAGTTGCCTTCATTGTTGCTAGTTGCATTGCTTTGTTCAGTTTGTACTTGTAGTCTCTGTGCTTCATTGTTCCACAATTGGCATTGTCTCGTATTTTGTTATTCGTGATGCCTAGCTATGTTGCCTTATCATAGGTGCACTGTCCAGTATGTTTACAAGTATACTTCATTTACTTGTTGCCAGTCATTTAAAATCAGTTGCATGTCCACTTTGCTGCAATACTTATTCGTGTATGCTATGCCTTGTGTACTTGTCATGTTCTTGCAGTACATAGGCTATTGAATTCACGTTGAGGCTGGTGCTGTTATGGTCGAGACTGCATTCATATGTGGTTATTTAAAACCATTTCTTTATTGAGGTTGTGTCACTGATGTTAGCACTGTGCCTTAGCCTTGCTCTTTGTTGCTGTAGCACGCACTCGAGCCATGGTAGCATTTGCTTCTGCACTGATTCATACATTGTAATCTTCACTGCACCCTGTTGCATTGTTGATGCTCTTTGATTTTTTTTTTACCCTTTGCTGGTTCATCTGATTCAGTGTTTCACTTTGTTATGGTTTCATATAGTAGCTGGATTTGGTCGAGTTGCTTGATTCACTGTTGAATTCAGTTGCTTGATGTATTCGAGTTAGTGTTGTCCCATCTGTTCATCACTATATATTTAAAAATATTTGTGCATATGTAAATATATACATATGTATGTGTGTATGAATAAATTGGTGGATTGGCTAGAATTGCAATCTTGTAGTCATCATGTATGCCTGGTCTCATTTTCTTGTTACCGGTATCATGTATCACTTTGGTTGGTCTGCACCCACACGGTATTCATTGGGTACACCGTCACGATAGTGGCAAGGCAGTGCACGCAAGCGCGAACTGCAGCCACACGGTATTCATTGGGTACACCGTCACGATAGTGGCAAGGCAGTGCACGCAAGCGCGAACTGCAGCCACACGGTATGGTTTTGTGATATTCTATTTTGTTTTGATTTATTAATCTTTTGCGTAGTTCATGTGCTGTAGTGGCGAGGCAGTACACGCGTGCGTGTACTGCAGCCCTACTCATCTTAATATTTTAATTGATATTTCAATGGTTCGAACTGTTCTGTTTATTTCAATTCAATATTCTGAATTGCATTCTGATTTGGTTTAACTACTGTCGCCTATTCATTATTTAATTATTATTGCTTCTGTGCACTAATAACCGAGTTTGAATTAGACTGACCCGAGTATTATTTTCTTTTGAATCTAATACTCGGGTCAGACCGAGTATTTCAGGTTGTAGATATTCTGCTTTGGGTTGCTGCTAGAGCTATGAAGTTCTTTCATATCTTTTGGAGTAGTCGTCTACATTTGTAGTTGTATGTAAAATTGTATAGGAAGATATGTATTCATGTATATTATATACGTTAATGTACTTGTATATGTAACTTCCTTAGTCGACTGTTGTAGTTGTATCATATGTACCGTGTGAATGTATTGTAACTGACATCAGTTATTATATATATATGAGACTTTCTGTTTCATCTGTGTTCCGCATTTATATTATCTGTGTTGTTATTTTATATTTACTGTTCTAAACTATTACGAACCATCGTAGTTCGTTTTATACTGGAATTGGGGTATGTCGATGGGAGAAAATAAATCAGAGATGAAAAATGAAAGAATATATATATTTATATCACTCCCATCGAGATAACCAATACTAGTGTAAGGCCAACTATTGATGGCCGCTCCTCAACAGCCTTATTCTCCGTGCTAGTTGACAGCATTACACCGTAGTGTTCTTGGCTAGCGTGGGTATAGAGGTGGGGCGTCACATAAAACTTATTTAAACAATTATTCTTGAAAACATTTTAGTTTAATAGGTAAGAACTTGTCTACTTTTGTCTTGAAACTTAGAAACATTTCAAAAATCAAATTCCTTTATTAATAAAACCTGTACAATCATAAGCCTGAAACATCTTTAAAACTGCCCTCATCAAAAACGCGAGCAAACCCCTAACTTCCCTAATCAAGACACGTGACCAAACTACACTCTTCCTGCTTCGAGCAAAACTCGAACATCTTCGAAGAAAAACACGAGCATAACTTCCCTCATCATTCTCTGACACAACTGTGCACGTATGCACTTACCCCGATGGACCATGGCATTCCGTTCATCGTCGATGATCTCGACACTTCACCGGATATCCTCTAAACCCATCTCGATCACCTATCTCACTCGATCCGAGCGAGAATCAAATTCAACTCTAAAACTCACACAGCCTAAACCAAGCACTATCGAAATTCGACCGCCTCTGACGATCCCTACCTCGAGAAGCTCTGCCACCTTTACCGTAACTCCGTCACGTCTCCCAGCAGCTATCGCAGGCCTCGCGATCGCCACCGATCATCTCTCGACGTCTCGAAACCCGATTGAACACCCTTGACAAACTTAGGGAATAAAACCCTACATCATCGATTTTTGGCCATCTTGACCAATGATAAATTACCATAGTACTTTTTCGGTGATCCTTGTCTTCCCCTCGACCTTCAAGCCCAATCATGTTAGCAAGTTCGTCGTTGATCGATGGCAAATGCTCAAAACCCCCACAAACGTTCAACTCGAGGAAGCTTACTGATTTTAAAA
Source organism: Allium cepa (assembly GCA_030765085.1). Taxonomy (NCBI): domain Eukaryota; kingdom Viridiplantae; phylum Streptophyta; class Magnoliopsida; order Asparagales; family Amaryllidaceae; genus Allium; species Allium cepa. The sequence continues at coordinate 163,681,943 of CM060939.1, forward strand.
CTAAAAATCGAGATATACCCATTAAAAAATTCATGATTTTCCATCACGAATTCAACCATGCAAACCAATCAAATTAAAATTTTACTGTTATTTTTAAAATTTCCAGACAAATATTCAATATAAATTCCTGGAATAAATTTTAATAGTGTTATTGCATGATTTCAAACACTTTTTACTTACAAATCATAATCTAATTATGATTCAGAAATGAGATATTGGATTTTTAAAGGAAATCAAACTCCGATAAAATAACAGAGCCTATATTTGCATAATCAAAGACATCTAATACTTATTACACAAACATGCATTCATCTTAATCCAAGCATTTCAGGTAATAGCATGATTTTCATTCATAACTTCAAAATGAAATCTAGGATTAAGCTGTTTTTAAAGTAGGTTTACTCACCTGTAGAAGATAACAGAGAAGTTGAAATGGTTTGTATTTTGAAAAACTTGAATGATGCCCCTATGAAACTTGAATCTGTGAAATGTTTGATGATCTGAACTTTAGTTGAGTTTGATTGATTTAGTTTTGATGATTCAGGTAGGTGATTGCTGATTAATTCCAGGTCTGCAATTGCTGTTTTACAGGCCTTGATTTTTGCGACATGTTCTATTTTGAAGACAAAACCTTGTTTCGATAATTTGCTGGTTTGAGAATTTTTGTTGTAGGCTTTTGATTTTTTTTGAAAATTTTCAGTTTGTCCTAATCTTTTTTTGCTCCTTAGATCTAATTTTCTTATGCTTGTAGATTGAAAATGAAGAACAAAGAATGAGAGAAAGAGGGGATGGAATATTATATAGATTTAAATTTTATCTTTTATAAATTTTCTTAAAAATAAAAAAATCAAAATTACACTTGTAGTTTGCATAATCTTTTCTATTAACAAATTTCACAAATATCACTTTATGTTTAAATACCTCTTTTGAAAGATTTTACAAATTTTGTTTTAAACCTTTATGCATTTATATTTTCATATCTCAACATATGCATTTATTTTAAAAGAAAGAATATTTAAAACCTTTTATCAAATTTTATCTCAAACTCAAGTTAATATATTTCCATATATGCTACTACTCATAGTGTGTGTGTGTATACACACACACACACACACTTATATACATATATACAAATTATACTTTAAATTTTCAATATTATAAAGTTTTGCATATATCTATTTATATAAATTCATTTATTTCATAATAAGGTTTATCATTTTATAATTCACACTAATTATAATCCCAAATCCATTTATACACATCTGGATATTTTTAATTATCAAAGTTTCATTTATTATCCAAATAAAATCAGTATTTCTACTAACTTACCCAGTTAACTATCAATTAACAGATACTTTAAAATTCGGGTTATCACATTCCTCCCCCCTTTGAATCTTTTCGTCCTAAAAAAGGAACGAAACCAGAATTTATTTAATGCTTAAAATCAGATAAATCACTTTTATTGATAATTTTTAAAACACATTTAAAATCTATATAATATTATAAAATAGTTTTTATAAAAATACTTTTAATAACTCGACATCTCAACAAGTCCATCCTTGTTCTCACAGAAATTTAGTCATGCGTTGGTCAGGCGTACGACTGAAAATCTATAAGTACTTAGCAGACCCATTTTTAACACCCAGTGAAAATACTTGGAAAATAATTTTATTGAAAATAGAGAAAACATTTGAAAATAAAGGAAATATCTTTGGTGAGAATGCCCTGGAAATCATCACCCCCATCCATGGTCGTAGTTACATCCTGGGTTACGTTGCTATCACAGCAAAAGTCGATGTAACTATAGGCACTCCGCGCCCCTCGATTACGCCATGGAACCCACAACCGATCGCGGTTACATTGCAGGGTTACGTTGCCATCACAGCAAAAGTCCATGTAAATGTAGGGATCAGCGCCCTCGATTTTCGCTACCAAAAATGAAACTTCTCCACTCCCACATAGCTCGTAGTCTACCTATGACGACCCAAAATTTTTGAGCATTTAAAATCAGAATATTTAATATTTAAAAGTTAATTTTAACTTGAATTCAAATATCACAATTTATTTGATAATTAAAATATTAAATTAAATAAGTTGAAGTTGGGTAAAATGTTGAATCTGGAGTTTTAAGCCTGTTAAAAATAATTTGAAGGCTTGTAAAATTTATATTGATAGTGCTGAGGATAATAAAAGTTTTAAAATTGAATTTAACACTGATTTGTTCAGTTTTAAAAATATATCGTTTAAATTGAATTTAAAAATAGCCTTCCGCGACACAGTCTCAGAATTCGACGAAACCTGTTCCATTGGATCTGTAATAGTATATTATTATCGGATTTCAATTTTTATAGTGATTGGAGTTGTGTGAGCGTACGATATATGAACGCGCTGAAATCTATATTGAAATTCAATATAATAACTGATCCAAAAAGCTATCTTCTTTATACGATCGAATTAGGACTCGAAACATTTTCCATTGCGTTCGGAATAGGGATATAACATTATAAATGCTTGGCAGCACGCCTCATTAGGAGTTCGCGATTTTAAGCTACGTAAATCGAGACGTTTGGGATTTAAACAAAATATATTTCTTAGGCAAAACCGACCTTCAGCCGTATATTCCGCCACATCAAAACTTTTCTCAAATCATTGTTGCTTACCTTCTCCAACACGCCTCCCTCGGCTTTATATCACGTCTAAACTTTATTCCCCTCGTTCAAATCAAAGCAGAAGAAATAATAATGTCGGAATGAGGTCTTCATTTTTTTTCCATTTCAACCGCATTCATTTTTCCCCACTTCCAGATCTAGACCACGTCCTTGTCCTCTCAAATTCAAACAATAGCCGGCCCTCTGTATAAAAAAAGCGAGCAGCGGGCTATTCGAATCGAACAATGGCCTTCCCTTCTCCCGTGCTGCCAGTCGAAATTACAGCTGCTTTCAAATTCGAGAGCGATTCCATGTCATCGGTGGAAGGGGCTCGACCTTGTACTGTATCGAGCAGAGGAGGTTCGGGTTGCAACTTTCTGGAGGTTGGGCTATCGAATGGCAGATCTGGATGGAGCTCGAGTTCGTGCACGCATGGAGAGATCAAGGAATAGGGCAGGGGGTTGATCGATGGTGGGCAGGGGGCCTATGGCGAGTCGCGTTGGTCAGGCCGAGTGTCGAGGTGATTAAGGGTAAGGTTAATTAATTTTTTTTAATAAGTGATTTGCTTAAATCTGGGAATCAGTTGATTATTTTATTTAGAATTTTTAAAACAGCCGATATATATATATATGTACAGATTAGAAATTTATTTCTATAAAAGTTAAAAAGAAATAAAAAGACGGAAAAATATTATACTGGAAGACATTAAGTAATTCTGTTTTGATATAATATATACTTTCAGGTTTGAACAAAATATGTATATACATAAGATTTAGAAATATAAAGTTTGATTGGTAATATAAGCTATTTTTATATGTATATATAGTCTCAAAATGAAATAATAATAACAATAAATAAAATAAATATACATATGCACATTTTAAACTTAGTAGTTTATTTTAAAATATGTGTTTAGGGTGATTAGTTATTTTATAAAATTAATTTAATTATTTCAGTTACTAAAAAAAAGTTTGATTAAAGGAAAAATTAGTTTAAGATTTAATTATTTGTCTAGAATTAAATCATTAGTTGAAGATAAAATTTATTAGCCAAGTTAAATTTATATAAAAAGAGTAATTAATTGTTAGATTAATTCAAATATTAATAAAAATCATCTAATGCTTATACAAGGTCAAAAAAATCGTGGAAAAAACAAGCCGGTTTGGATCGGATTGCAATTACAAAAATCAAAGGTGAGTTAATCTCACTCTTCTGGGTTTTATTTAAATTTAAATGGTTAAATTTAAATAATTGGTTAAATAGTTGAATTGATTGGATGTGCTATATTATATATAGTAGTATATTGGAATGATTGATTTCCCGCATTATATAGCGGATGAGACCCTATGCGCTGCATAATAGCGGATGATATTATATTAATCTCATATACCGCGATATTCCACCTCAAAGTGGATTTGGTATTGTGCTAACATCTGTGGATGCAGAGAAATAGGTTGGAGAGATCCAACTGGATTCCTCAACATTTATTTAAATTATTTAATATTCTCTATCGTGATTATTTGATATTCTATGATGAATTATATTGGAATATTGAATGCTATGGTTTTCTTGAATATATTTCGGTACACTGAGTTATCAAAATATATAAATTGGATTTTGGAAAGACAATAAAAGAGTGGAGTTTTAAGTAAAATAATTATAGCGAATTTGAATAAATTAAGAATGAATTGAAAATGAATGGAAGTGATATTAAAATACTAATAAATAATTTCGAGTAGGAAAAAAAGGGATTTTGAATGAACAGAAATTATTGAATTGTAAACTTAAGTGACATCATTTAAAGGAATAAAGAATTATTTTAAATTCAAAGTTTAAATTTATTTAAAAGGATAAAGAAGTAATTTAGGAAATCTAAAATTAGTATATTCAGTTAAAAGTATTTTAAATCATAATTAAGGAATAAAATCTGAAATTAATGGATTTTGGAATAAATGGAGTAAATTGGAAATTGATTTGGGAATTGATTTAAGTCTGTAAAACCAGGATTTTTAAAGGAGAATCTGGCTATGAAATTTATAAACTGGGTTTATAAAAGCAAAGTATTATATTAGTGGAAATTTATAAGCTGGGAACATTTGTTTAAAAATAAATAGTGATTTATTTTTGTAAAGGATGTGAAGATAAGCATATTTCCTTGGATAACCAAGTAAGTTTTCAAAGTAAATTTTTAAATATAAGTTAAAAGTTTTAATGTTGGTTTAAAAGCATGTTTTTTAGAAAATTTATTATTTTTAAATGTTTAAATTTTAAAGTAATCTTTTTCAAATTTATTATAATAGTAATTATTTAAAGGTAACTTGGTATTTTGTTTTAAAGGAAAAAATCTAGTTTATATTTTATGAAATAACCTTATTTTTAGTATTCCTAAAGTATTATCTTTAATTAAGTATTAAAGCAGTTTTCTAAATTTAAATGTTAAAGCAAATTTTACAATAAAGTATTTTTAAATTATTTTAAAAATATAAAGTTTTGTGCTTGGTGATTTCAGTGGAAATAGAAAATATTAGGAAAATTTATTATGTAAAAGGAAGGTAATTTGAAATTGATTTCAAAAGGGTTTAAAGTGGAAATATATCTTGCGAAGATATTTTGAGAATAATAAATAATTTGAAGAAATTATTTATATTGATGGATGCTATGAATTTAATTGATAGTTAAATCACCGACTATCAATATTAGCCAATGCGCTGATCGTTTCGAAGAGACCGGGATCGAGATTTATTTCTCGAAAACCACTTCGATCCTGTTTGTTCGTTTTCATGGAAAACGAGTTTGAATTCGAATATGGAGCAGTGAAGTGCAAGGGCTAGTCGCTACTAATCCTAAGGTTTATTCCAAAATGGATGTAGTAGGAATAGTGCCTTCGGTTCCGTTCGAACCCAGGACGGACTTGTATGGATGAATGCTTTCGAAACATCGTCAGGTGGACAATGGGCATTTTAAGGGATATGTTCTAAAAGGTAACGCTTAGCCTCAAGCCTCATCAACCGGGAATGACTGAAAATCAGGGGTTATGCAACAAGGCTAGGTGGGTAGTACCCATTCAGGGTGAGGTCATCCCTGTCTAGATGTCCCATTTATTTCGGCTTAGTGGTGCGGTTGCTGATCCTAACCGTGGGGTGATCTTACTCGAGATTATCCAGCAAGGGGTAGTCCCGGTCTTATGTTGCAGGGGGTCGGGAGTGATCCTCGGTACTGTGATCTAGGCCACGTACCATGACAGGTGGTACCCAGTGCCTAGTCATTAGTTGGAAAACCATTCTCCCTACGTGCCTTTTACGAGTTTTGTTTGTATTATCCACTTTGTGGCTAGCTGCTGGAATTTAACAGATGTAACAATTTCGGCTATTTTAATAAGTATTTGTAAATAGACCCTATTATAATATCAGAGGATCTTAATAAAAAGCATTTTAGCTATCGTAAGGTAAAAACCCGACATGTTTATTTGTGGCGTGGTCTTACGAGATACTATTGTTTTCAAAGGATTTTGAAACTTTAATAATCAATTTGGGTGTGGTTTTCTCATGCTGGTATTCCAGACTGACTCGGGTGTTATTTAACTGTAATGCTCGGGTCAGACCGAGTATTATAGAATACAGAAAAGAATGCTGTGGAGCTCAGGAGACGAGCTGGATGGAGATACGTACTTCCGTATTTGATTATTATTCCGCTGTTTATCCAGTCGTATGTTATTGATGTGGAACTCTAATGTTGTACTCTAATGATGTATGTATAAACAGATATAGTTTTTGTTTTTGGGTGTAAAGATCTATGATTACCTATTATATTTTATTCCGCTGCGATGGTAAGATTCTATTATTGTTTTCTGTTTCTCTTCTTCTACCTCTTCTTCTTTAACCCTAATGGTTTGTATTTCTGTTCAACTTGAGTTGATTGATGTAGAATAGTGTTGACTCAAGGGGCACGGATTTGCGGGGCGTTACACTACCGATGTAAAATCAAACGCAGACTGTTGGCTCTCAACGGCTCACACGACTTTTGCTGTGTTACCATAAGTCGCAATCTACCGATATAAAATCAAACGTAGACTGTTGGCTCTCAGCGACACACACAACTTTCGCTATGGTCTGTAGTAGATCGTAGTGACATCGAGTTACACTATCGTCACAGAATAACCCAAATGCCTCTGTAGGCATCAGCGCCCTCGAATTTCGCTACACACTACACCAAATCCTCAAGAACTAGTTTTGTATGGACTCCTCACAGGATCAACTATAGAACCTCCCCTTAGAGGCTCAAGGCGGTACCAACCTATGGCACTCCTGAGAAGTTCGTTTTAAGGGAAAGCCTTTTTCCCCAGAGTCATTTCAAAACACTTTATAATATACACATATAGTATCTTCCAAATCATACACCTAGCATGAATTTCATCAAAATCTCCTTTCTCAAATCGATTACCCAAAAATCGATAATTCTCAAATTAGGCTTTCAAAATTCCAATATTGATTTTACCCAAAAATCAAAAAGCCTTTCCAAATCCAAAGGTTCTAAAAACCTTTCCTCCAAAATCATTCTAATAAGATCCTTTATATATAATCTTGAAAAAACTTTGGATCATTTCAAACTTGTATAAAACCCCTTTTATACTTTAAATATTTTCAAAACCCTTTCTTCGGGCTATAGATTCACAAAGGGAGATTTATCTTATATAACAAAGATATGTAACTTTGTTTATGCCAAATCAAATATTCCAATTTGATTACTCTTTACAAAATCACTTACCATATCACTTACTTCCATAAAGTAAATTTCTATTATAGAAATATCCAATTTCCATTTTACTTCATCATATATTTCACAAAATATACCTTTCATTTCAAAAAACCATTCACAATTATTATCCACAAATTCCCATTAACAATTTCATTCAAAACCTTACGATGTACACATATCATTCGTATGCTATATAAATCCGATCGCTCACTCGATCACACAATTTCACTTCCGAACTTGTATCTTCCACCCGACTTCCTAGTGCGGACTCAGATCTGGTTTCTTGATCAAAAACTGTCATTATTCTCCTTGCATAGCCACAACTATGATAGAGAATATCTAGAACCAATCAACAATCCATATCCAGGTTCGCCGTCGAAAATCGGGTGAAAAATCCCAACTCGGATCGATATATCTATCTCGAAATTCTGCGCTCGAATCTGGATCATAGGATAATATACGTACATCCTACGTATTTATCTTTATTGATTATTAGCCAAATCAATTCTCCCTTCTATTCACATTCACTTTAATTTCTATCCATTTACTCGCATTTATTTCAATCCCATTTGGATTATCACTTTAATCCTTATCTCAATTGGTAATTAATCATAAACAGTTTACACTCTGACCGGCTTAAACTTAGAAAATAATTTTAAAATTTTGAAATAGATAAGTAGTTGAAAAATGATTATTAATTGCAAAATAGCTGTAAAATAGTTAAGTAATTGTAAAATAGTTGGAAAATAGTTAAATAGTTATAAAACAATTGCAAAATAGTTGTAAAATAGTAATAGTTATAAAGTAGTGAAAAAACAGTAATTAATTTATAAAACAGTTGAAAATTTGTTAAATAGTTCCAAAAATAATTGTAAAACAAGTATAAGATAGTTTTAGGTTTAAAAAGAAAAGTTGTATAGTAAATAGTTTGAAAAGAATAGATTTATATTAAAACAATTTATTTTGAAAATAGTCCAGAGTCAAACTGTTCAGTTTCCAATCTCCAATCCCATCAATTCAATTTAAATTTCCACTTTCATTTAAATTGACTCAATTCCAATTTAAATAACTTCAATCTCCATTTAAATTGATTTATCCCCAATTCAAGTTGAATTAATTCTCAATTTCTTTCCAATTTTCAATCAAATTCCAGGTTGAATTTTAAACCTATTCAACCTTAATCACAATTCCAAATTATTCAAATTAATTTGGACTAATTTCAAATTGAACCCAGTTCAATTTCGAATCAATTCCAATTTGAATCAATCCCAATTCCCATTTGAATTTGAACTCATTCAACCTCAATTTCATTTCAAATTTTCCATTTGAATTCTTTTAAACTTATACATCTTCAATCACAATTCCAATTAATTCATACCAAATTCAATTTGAATTAATTCTATTCAAATTTCAACTTAAAACCATCACGAATTATATAAATTCGAGTTAAATTTTTAAACGTTGATTTAATCATTTAAAAATCAACCTATATCTTTTAACCATTTAATTCTGAATCCAAATTCTATTTTATCTTAATAATGGATATATTACCACATCCCATTTCTTCATTCATTTAAACAAATACAATTTCAGCTTAAAGATTATTAATAACAATAGGATGGTATCATTCAAATTATTTTAAAACATCCATCCATTCCCAATTTCCAAATCTCAAACCCATTTTGAGATCACACAAACTTCCAATTCAAATTAACCATTTAACTTTCCAAGTTAAATCCCAATTTCATCTTGAAATTTCCAATTCTGGTTGTCTGTTAAATTACTTAACTTTTTCAAAGTTCAATTCAATTTACTTAATCCAACCAACCTTACCCAATTTGAATTCCCATTTCAAATTCTGAACTTCACATTAATAATCTTTCCATTTAAGTCTAAAACTTACTTCACTTTGGGTTTCACATCACATCCCAAGGAAAATTTAAAACTTAACCTTAGAGTTTATTTCCAAATATACATATTTATTTCCTTTACACGCCAAGTTATCCTTAAATTTTAAACCACCTTTGGTTTTGTATATTCAAAACAAATTCATTTAAATTTTTAAACAATTTTTGTTTGAAATAGGACCCTTTCATTCAAATACATTAAATAATATTACTTATTATTTCTTTATTACTTTGAAACAAATTTTCAAATTTCTGGACCTTCGCTATTTAGATCATCTTCAGTTTCAATTCATAAGTCTTACTTGCCAAATGTTTTACTTCCCTAAAACGTTTCATTTTTCTTACTCATTTATACACATTATATTATTAAACACAACAATCATTTATGATAATAACCAAGATTATCATATCTGGAAACTAATTCATTATTATCTTATTCTGAAACTCTTTCCCAAATTCAATATTTTAATTTCAGTTTGAATTCATTTCAGACTTATCTTTATTCAATTTCAGTTTGGTTGTATTTTATTACCACTTAATTTAATTCCAATAATTTAACAACCAAATTACCTAAATATTTATTAGAAAGAAATATTGCTTTATATCAAAATATAATCTCATATAAAATCATTTAAAATCTTTATATAAGAAAATAAAGAGTACGTTCTCATATATATATACAAACACACACGCTCTCAACTCATTCTAGGGTACCACTTACGCTATCCTTAATGAGTAATCCCACCAGAGTCAAGGTTCTCGCTTAACCTTCAGCTTTGATACCAAATGTAACGCCTCGAAATTTTCGATCCCGAAAATTCCAGATAGTTAGGAAAAGAAGGAAAGAGATAGAAGAAAAGAAGAATAGAATCACCAACATCTCACATTCGCAGCGGATAAAATATAATAGCAAATAACAGTTATACAAAGGAAAACTATACTTATCAAATTACACTTTCATACATCAGAGTTACACAAAAACACAAACACTGGACAGATACAATCATGTATCAGATATTACAATATATCACTGCGAAAACCCTCCATACGTTCCTGCCATCCGGCTCGCCTCTTGAGCTCCAGAACGTCCTTACCTAAAAATCTATAATACACGGTCTGACCCGAGCATTACATCAAAGTAACTCCCGGGTCAGGCTGGAAACCAGCGTGAGTAAACCCATCTAACATGGAATACAAAAGCATACAACTTATATAAACCCGGGTAACTTGTATCAATTTACAACTTCACAAGTTGATATAAACATCACTTATTTCACATATCAATTTCTAAGTACCAAAACTTAGATTAAATGGTCCAATTCACTTAAGTCATTCCATTTTAGCATGTTGATTCCACATATCAAATCTGTACAGAATTATTACAGATTATAAATCGATGTGGTTTCAGGAATTTACAAATACCCGACTCCGGTCACTTCGAATTCAATGCCATCTTAACCCACACTATTCAAGTGAGACACAATTCAACCTTTAATCACAAGATGTCACTCTTTTACACAACAATTCATCATCGATGGATAACCAAATAATCACTATTCAAGACAAACATTTCATATAAGAAATATCTACCAATCATTTATAAGAAAGATTAATTAGTCACCCATTCCTAATTAATTCAAATCAATTTCTTTAATCGCTTTTAATCTTGCTTATTTAACAATAATTAATCACAAACCAATTAATTAATCACCATCTTAATTAATCACCCTAGGTTAATTATCCTTTAATTACATTAAATAATTAACCCTTAATTAATTACACAAATTAATTATTCTTAACCATTCATAGTAATTACACTTGAATTACCTTCATTGATTAATTATTCTTCTAATTATATTTAATAATTAATCTTTAACTTAATTACATTCATTAATCAGCCTTGATTTATCACCTTAGTAATTAACTTCCTTTAATTACTTATTTTAATTAAATGAACCCCTTAATTACTTTCATTAATTAATCCTTTAGTTACACTGAGTAATCACCACTTAATTACTTCCCTCAAGTAATTATCCTTTAATTAATATCCATTAAGTAATTTCCCTTAATTAATCACATCCAGTAATTATTCATTAATTGCTTCACTGAGTAATTACACGACATTAATTACATTAAGTAATTATACTTAATCTCATCATCAATTAATCCTCTTTAATTAATTAAACTTAATTAGTTAATTAAAATTAATCACATTAACTTAATTAATTACACCAAGTAATTAATCCCTTAAATTACTTTATTAAGTAATTACTCTTACTTAATTCATTAGTGATTATCTTTAATTAATCACTAATTAATTACTTAGTTAATTATAAACTCATCATTTAAAATCAATTAAATAATTTCTTAACTACTTATACTTAAAAGATTCTTAATTAAGAAAAATTTTCAATCTTAAATTAATCAAAACTCTCAATCACTTAAAGATAAACTCTTTATCATAATTGATTACTAAATTCTTATCTTTAAACTTTCTTTAAAAAAACATTTTTGAAATCAATTATAATTTAAACAATGTAAACATCTAATTTAAACCTTTAAAATCTTTGAAGCTTTCAAAGTTATTAAATAGATTTTAAAACAAAGTCATTTTGAAATCCATTTTCCTATTCTTTAAAAACTTCTCTATTTAAATATTTAAAACTTATTTAAACAATTGTTCTTGAAAACAATTTAGTTTAATAGGTAAGAACTTGTTTACTTTTGTCTTGAAACCTAGAATCATTTCAAAAATCAAATTCCTTTATTCATAAACCTGTATAATCATAAGCCTGAAACATCTTTAAAGCTGCCCTCATCAAAAACTCGAGCAAACCCTCAACTTCCCTGATCAAGACACGGGACCAAACTACACTCTTCATGCTTCGAGTAAAACTCGAACATCTTCGAAGAAAAACCTGAGCATAACTTCCCTCATCATTCTCTGACATGACTGTGCACATATGCACATACCCCGACGAACCAAGGCATTCCATTCATCGTCGATGATCTCGATATTTCACCGACGATTCTCTAAACATATCTCGATCACTTATCTCACTCGATCCGAGCGAGAATCAAATTCTACTCTAAAACTCACACAGCCTGAACCAAGCACTATCGAAATTTGACCGCCTCTGATGATCACTGCCTCGAGAAGCTCCGCCACCTTCACCATAACTCTGTCACGTCTCCCAGCACCTATCGCAGGCCACACGATCGCCACCGATCATCTCTCGACGTCTCGAAACCCAATTGAACACCCACGACAAACTCAGGGAATAAAACCCTACATCATCGAATTTTGGCCATCTCGACCAACGATAAATTACCATAGTACTTTCCGATGATCCTTGTCTTCCCCTCGACCTTCAAGCCCAATCACGTCACCAAGTTAGTCATTGATCGACGGCAAATGCTCAAAACCTCACAAACGTTCAACTCAAGGAAGCTCACTGATTTTCAAACTAAAAACCGAGATATGCCCATTAAAAATTCATGATTTTCCATCAAGAATTCAACCATGCAAACCAATATTAAAATCTAATTGATAAAATTTTGACCCAAATTAAAATTTTACTGTTATTTTTAAATTTTCCAGACAAATATTCAATATAAATTCCTGGAATAATTTTTAATAGTGTTATTGCATGATTTCAAACACTTTTTATTTACAATTCATAATCTAATTATGATTCAAAAATGAGATAATGGATTTTTAAAGGAAATCAAACTCCGACAAAATAGCAGAGCCTGTATTTGCATAGTCACAGACATCCAATACTTATTACACAAACATGCATTCATCTTATTCCAAGCATTTCAGGTAACAGCATGATTTTCATTCACAACTTCAAAATGAAATCTAGGATTAAGCTGTTTTTAAAGTAGGTTTACTCACCTATAGAAGATAACAGAGAAGTTGAAACAGATTGTATTTTGAAAAACTTAAATGATGCCTTATGAAACTTGAATCTGTGAAATGTTTGATGATCTAAACTTTAGTTGAGTTTGCTTGATTTAGTTTTGATGATTCAGGTAGGTGATTTTTGATTAGTTCCAGGTCTGCAATTGCTGTTTTACAGGGCTTGATTTTTGCTACAGATTGTATTTTGTAGACAAAATCTTGTTTTGATAATTTGCTGGTTTGAGAATTTTTGTTGCAGGCTTCTGATTTTTTTTTTGAAAATTTTCAGTGTATTCTAATTTTTTTTCCTCTCCTTAGATCTGATTTTCTTATGCTTATAGATTGAAAATGAAGAACAAAGAATGAGAGAAAGAGGGGATGGAATATTATATGGATTTAAATTTTATCTTTTATAAATTTTCTCAAAAATAAAAAATCAAAATGACACTTGTAGTTTGCATAATCTTTTTTATTTACAATGTCACAAATATCACTTTATGTTTAAATCCCTCTTTTGAAAGATTTTACAAATTTTGTTTTAAACCTTTATCCATTTATATTTTCATATCTCAACATACGCATTTATTTTAAAAGAAAGAATATTTAAAACCTTTTATCAAATTTTAGCTCAAACTCAAGTTATTATACTTCCATATATGCTACTTCTCATAGTATATACACACACACACACTTATATATATATATATATATATATACAAATTATACTTTAAATTTTCAATGTTATAAAGTTTTGCATATATCTATGCATATAAATTCATTAATTTCATAATAAGGTTTATCGTTTTATAATTCAACACTAATTACAATCCCAAATCCATTTATACACATCTAGATACTTTTAGTTATCAAAGTTTCATTTATTAATCCAAATAAAATCAGTATTTCTATTAACTTACCCAGTTAACTATCAATTAACAGATACTTCAAAATCCGGATTATCACATTGTATAAGTATGATATTTGAAAGTGATTTGAAAAGTACTATATGATACATATTTTCGAAGTAAAGATATGGAAAGTGCCTTCTGCTTGATATCCACTTTGTGGTCACAATGTGGATTCATTCTATCGATATTATTCTCTCTGGTTTGGGTTTACCGGATATGATACTCGAGTGTCTATCAAATTCCATGGTGATCTCCATGGTCTTATAAGCGCGACTGCATAGCGTAATTCGCCTGGCTGAGATGGCCTGGGGGTACGGATGTTTCCTGGGGGATCCAGGCGTAACCATTGTGTATCCTGCGATCGATGTAGGTCGTATTAGTAGCGAAATCTGCTGGCTGAGATGGCTTAAGGGTACGGATGTTTCCTAGGGGATCCAGGCGCAACCATTGTGTATCTGCAGTCTACTAGTCATCATGGCGTAATTCGCAGGCTGAGATAGCTTATAGGTACAGATATTTCCTGGGGGATCCAGGCATAACCATTGTGTATCTGCGATCCATGGTTAGACAAATGTTTGGTTTGGTTGATTTGTGTGGATTGTACTTTCTATATCTGTTTTTAAAAGTTTTTCCAGTATTTTCACTGGGTGTCGAAACAAGTCTACCAAGTACCTGGAGAATTGTAGCTTTGCGCCTGATCAACGCATAGCCAAAGTCTACAGGAACGAAAGTAAACTTGTTAAGACATCGAGTTATAAAAGTATTTTGATAAAGTATAATATAAAGGATATTTTGATCATTTATTTTACTTTTCTAAACAAGTTAAAAATGTTTTAAATATTGTTTACTTCAAACTATCAAATTTGAATCAAATGGCTATTCATCATATTATAAAATGTTAAAATTGTTATAAATATAAATTTTTTAAATTGAAATGTATATGGTTTTAAAATTATGGTTCATCCTTGTCCTTCAACCTACTTTCCCTTCTAGCTATTTCTATATTCTTCCTCTTCGAGGGTCCTTTCCGCATTGTGGAAAGAGTTAGTTCTTTGGCTTATCGTAATGGATTTGCCCAAGAAGCTGTCTGGAGTGCATGATATATTTCATGTCTCACATCTTCTCTACTATATTCTTGAACCATCTCTTTTTGTTCAGCCTTCTTCTCTAGATAGTTTGGATATTTAGCCTAATCTGACTGTCGAGAGGAAGCCACTTCGTATTGGCAGCAGAGGTACGAAGCGGCTAAGAAGGAAATCTATTAGTCTGATCAAAGTACTATGAAGTACTGATGATTGGGATTATACCTAGGAAACGAAGAAGAGCATTCGTTCTTCGAATTCGGAATTGTTTTTCCAGGTACTAATTGTTTGTCTATCTTGTTTTTCCTTATTTTCTTTGTTCGTTCTTTTCGAGGACGAAAAGATTTGAGTGGGGGAGAGTGTAACAACCCAGTATTTTGTGATTATTTTTATTTTTTTATTTTAATTATTTAAATTGAAAACTCCTGATTTAAAAACTTTATTATATTTATTAAAATTAATAAATTTTGTTATTTTAAATATAAATTTTGATGAAAATTATAATTCCAAACCTGAATAAATAGAATAATTCCAGAAAATGTAGATTTTGGTCAATTGGGTCAAACTTTGACTTTTAAATTTAAAATTTAAATATTTTAATTCTTGAATTTTACCTTTCATTATGAAAATAAACTTAATTTCAAGAATACTGCTTGTCGTTTCGTTGAAATTCGATTTATATTGTGGAAGTTATACTTTTTACAATATTGTATGTAAATTGATTTATTTCATAAAATTGTCTATTTTAATTTATATAAATAATATTTTTATTTGTCAAATCTTGTTCTAATTTGTATATATATGTGTTATATGACATGTTAGGTATATATTTTTATTTTTAAAATATTTTTAAAGAGATGTTAAAATTTTTCCAAAGCTTATTGTATTTATTAATTTAATTTCTTAGTTAATTTATCTTTTTTCTAAAATTTATTTATTTATTTCTTTTCATACTTTATTTTGTTTTGTTTTTATTTTACTTATTTACATTTTTCATGTGTTTAAAAATGTAAAAAGAAAATAGAAAATTTGAAGAGTTTTATAACCTTTCACATGCCTTGAACTTTTCATCTTCTTTTTACCTTTTCATTTCAAATAAACACATGCATTAATGAGGCCGACTACTTCAACTCTTTAGCCACATATCATTTTCATTTCTCATGCAAAACATTTTACTTCTCATCAAAAAAGTTTCGGCCATCACTTTTGAGAAAAAATTGGTAATGATTTTTCTATTTTTCCTACTCATTTTCTTCTTGTTTTAGTGATATTTTGCCTTCCTTTCACCTATGTTTGTTCGGCCATAGCTTCTCCTCCTTCACCACCACCTTCACCACCACCTCACTTGGCTACAATCATTACCTATCACCTCTAACTTGTCATGGTCATGCACTCCTTGGTTGAAAATTTCACAACAAAATACATGCACCGCTTGAAACAACCTATAGCCGACCTCCACATGCCATCATCACCCCCAAACACCCTCTCGGCCACCACTAGCACCACTTTCTCCAACCCCTATCTGACATTAGACCACTTCCACACCATCTCTTGACATCCACCCGTCTAAGCCATGCCATATAAGTCCAGGGCCGAACCTTGTAGTGGTGATAAAACTTTACTTTGTTGCCTTGGCTTTGTGATGTTCTTGCATAAACAACTTCCACCCTTCATACCCAAGCTAGGTCGAACATATATGGTTCCATACTTGACCAAATACGCTACCATGGTCGTTCCTTATCACCATATGGTCGAGCATAGTATTTGTGAAAGCAAGTGCAAGTTGATTGATTCTTTGTTGTGCATAATTTCTTGCTTGTTTAATGTTATATTTGGTGTTGAAATTCATGTCCTATATATTATTCCGTTCCATATATACAAGACAACTATTTTGGCTCTTCCCTTACTTGAATCTTAGTCGTGCTTTCATGCCTTTTGGATCTCTGTTTGTGTGTTTGAATCTGTTATCTCCAGTTTGTAGAGGTGAGTAATTCTCACAAGGCATTTGAATTTGTAGATTATAACTGCCTATGCTAATCATATGATGTTCACCCCTATTATACACCTGTCATATCATCTGTTGCTGTTATATAATGCTATTCTGTTTATTTATATCAGTTTATCACACTGCAAGTTCCCTGTAGATTTGAATCACTATGGGTCGAAATGATACATACCCGAACGGACTTTAGAATAGGGGGAAATCGCTATTGGCTGAAACGATAGGCCTAAACGATTTTTATTTATTTCATTTAACTTGGGATTGTGGGTTTGAAATGATAGAACCCGAATTTTTCCTTTGTAAATTACAGACTGAAATGATATATTATCCGTATCATTTGACTTAGGTTAGAAAATTATATACAGACTCGTGGCTAATATATACTTTCTTGAATTTATAAAATGTTATAAAAGTGTAAATATTATGATATTTTGATTTAAATTCAATTTAAAAATGATTTTTATAAAATATTAGTGATTTTCTACAAGTTAAATAAGTGAAATAAATACATGGTAGAGCAGAACTTGAAATATAAGTTAATTTTGGAATTTATGAGTTTGTTTATAAATGAAGTTTAAGTTAAGTAATAAAATATGATAATTTGATTTAAATTTAAATTTAAAAATGATTTTATAAAGTGTTATTGATTTTTCTATAAATTAAAAATAGTTAAATAAATAAATGTTTAAAATTAAAATTTGAAATATAACTTAACTTGGAAATTGTGAAATGTGTTTTAAAAATAAAAGTTAAGTTAAGGAAATAAAATGGAATTTAAATTTAATTTATGAAATGGTTAATTTAATTAAAATGTAAAGTAAATGAAATGTTATAAAATTATGCATTAATTTAATAAGTAAATTATTAAAAATTGATTTTTTATGAGAATCTCACTTTATATAATCATAATTCAAGGGTATTTAAATGATTGTTTTTAAAGTAAAATATATGATTTTTATAAGTTTAAAATGATTTAAATTAAATTTAATTGTTTATGAAATTGTATTGAAAATTTGGAATTTAAATTGACAGCATTTCTGAGATGCTATCATTTCTTAAGTTAAAGATATTACAGCAAATGCTGTAATTGATATAAATGAATTAAAAGACTAAATTGAACTAAGAGCTATTATAGCACTTTGTAAGTGCTGTAGTTATTGAAACTAAACTAGAAACTATTAAAGTATTTCTATAAATGCTATCTTTGTTAAAATGAATTGTTTCCAAATGTAAACTTACCGTAGCATTTTCTAAATGTTGCGAAAACTGAAATTTCACTGTTTTAATAAATTGAAGTGAATAATTGGATTCTAAAAATGGTAAAATTTTAAGAATTGAATATTTCATTATTAAATATATTAACTACATTTTTAAAATGATTTAAATGAAATATTTTGATTTGAAATATAGACCATTTTGAAATGTGATCTGAAATGGTATTTAAATTAAATAAAAATGAGTGAGGTTTTGGAAGGATATGATATTTTGACATTTTGAAATGAATTTGAAATGATATTGAATTTTTGAATGATATTTGATTTAGAAGTATAAATTACCAATTTGGAATTTTAACCATGGGATGTATTTAATTTATGGTTTAACTGATCATTATAGGATGGGGGATCCCAAGCATCCTTTAAGTAATTGTGCATTGCTACTACAGTTCACTTGAGTTGGTTACATTATATAAGTATGTATGTCCTAACTCGAGTGTTTTGTGTTTACTTTATGCTCGGCTCATCCTGAGTATTTACAGCTTAGCGTTGGATTTCTTTTCTGAAATTAGGAATCGCTGGAGATTCTGCTTATCTAGTTATCTGTTTCCTTTCAATTTCATTTGTCTCTTTCAGCTCTTGTATTTATAAACTTCTATGTATTTGGATTTCTATTGTATACATTTTTTTTAGATTGATATTGTGTATTTGTTTTGAGATTTTTGTTGTAGTAGCTTCATGAACTACTATGGTATTTAATTTCCGCTACGAGTTATTCTGATATTCCTGAGTCTGTGATTCTGTGATTTTATTTCATTTGCTCCAAATTTATTTACAATGCGGTATTTTGAGCAATTCAAGTCCGACATGTGTGGATGTTAATGCCTGAAAATATCGGGTTGTTACATAGTTTCTCAATAAACCATTTAAAATTTTATCGATTTCAAATACAGATTTGAACCTTAAATAAACCATTCCAATTTCAATGCATTGCAAAGCTTTAAATATTCCACTTTTCAAAACTAAATTTGATAATTTCATTTATATCTCAAATTCACTTTACTATTATTTAGTTTTGAAATATTTACTTAGTCATTTCAATAACATTTAAATAAACTTCAAATTAAAAAATTTAAATAAACTAAATATCTTATTTCAATTTACGTAAATTTGAAAATATTCATTTAAATCACTTTTAATCAAAATCAACTTATAAAATCATATCTTTAAAATCTCAAATTTAATAATTTCAGATCAAAGTTATTTAAGTATAATTCGTAAATAAATGTAATTTCATATCAATTTCAAATTTATCTTTAGAACCTCAATTTATTAAAAATTATTATAAATTCTTTATTTGAAAAATAAATTTTTAAATAAATACTTAATCATAATATTAAATTTATTAATATATTAAATTTATTTATATGTTTTAAAAATAGTAAAATTATAAATAAATTCTTAAAATTAATAATTTCAAATTAACTTATAACTATACAATTTTCAAAACATAAAATTTTAAAATATAAATTTTTAAAACTTTTACAAAAATACATTTATATGTAGTATCTTAAAATCAATATTTATTAAAACCATATATTTTTTTTCCAAAACCATAGAAATCATTTTCAAAATATTTAAATATATACCAACAGTGTGTGTATATAAATTTCTACCCTATAGTCAAGTGATACAGATATTTATCATTTCAATCCGTAATGTAAAATATATACGGGTATATATCATCTTAACCCGCAATCCCAATTCAATTCAACGGATGTCGCTTGGGTTAATCATTTCATCCCATAACAATTTTCTTCTATTCTAAAGATCGCTCGGGTATGTATCATTTCAACCCATAGGGAATTCTATACTAACAGGGAACTTGTAGAGTGATATCAGATATGAAATAACATAACATGTATATGTCTTCAATATAAAAAATAGATGATAGTGTCAAATGTCATAGGTGAACAGATAGAGATAGTAGCGTATATATGGCAATGTAAATAACTAACAGGAGCATATTTCAATTGTCGTCTCAATTGAAATCAAATTTAATAAATATAAGAATGTTAATCATGAGTGATTGCTCACCTTTCGAGGTTAGAGACGAATGAGAACGAGATGAGTTATGAATTCAGGCACGAGTTCCAAAGAAAAGCAAGATTGAACGTGAATTTGACGAGCAAAGCTGATAACGGGGAGTGATGGGAAAAACGAATTAGTTTTGATATAAACTAAATACATATGCATTACTATTATATTATATATATATATATATATATATATATTCAATGTTTAATTTAAGACAAAGATAATATAAAATTTTAAAATCATCATTTTTAAACTCAAGCATTAAGAATCAAATATATTATATACCTAAAAACCATTACCCAAAACAAAAATCTTAAACACACATATATAAAACTGTTTTGAAACCAAATGATATATATATATAAACCATATGTAATTTGAGGTAAAATAATAATATATACGGCTTATATAATTTCATGTATATATATGAACAACATTTATAAAATTTCAGATATAGGCTGACATAACTTTTTAACAAAATAAAATATAGCATCAGAACATAAATACTCTATATACATGTATATATTATATTTAGTCAGCACTATTTATAAAACAACCCATACTACTTATATAAGACAACACATTTATAAATATATGTAAACATACATTCAACAAAATATATAGACCTGACATGTATACAAGTCTTCAAAAATCAAACTCTGTCAAATATACATAGATAAATATATATTACCTTTCAAGCTAAAAAAACTATAGTCGA
Organism: Allium cepa; assembly: GCA_030765085.1. Classification (NCBI taxonomy): domain Eukaryota; kingdom Viridiplantae; phylum Streptophyta; class Magnoliopsida; order Asparagales; family Amaryllidaceae; genus Allium; species Allium cepa. The sequence goes on from CM060939.1 coordinate 163,703,181, forward strand.
CCTATGTATAAATGAAACAGTAAAATATATAATTGACTAGTTGTGCAAATAGATAATAACCAGTAAAGACTTACCTAATAACGCAACTCAAACTAGGCCCATTTCAATAGCAAAATGGAAATGCAAACGAAATGAGCAAGCAAACAAAACTTACATATATATATATATATATATATATAAACACATAAACTAAATTTCCCATTTGGTTTTGTTCGAAACTTCAAAATATGCATATAATAACCATAAATCAAAATCAATATATCAACTGTAAATATACAAACAAATAAAATAAAATATTATACTCACGCTACATATATGTATAATATATATTATGCTAGACCTAGGCAAAAAAGTACAGCTTACATATATACTTTTAAAAAAAACAATCTAAACCTTACCCATATATATAATATATAACTAATAGATTCGAAAACAGTATAAAACGTTAATTACTCATTAATTCAAGTTCTATTCAAGTTCTATTCAAGTGGTTAGAGATCCCTATTAATAACGTTAATTACTCGTATTGACCAGAATCCATAAACTACTCAATAAACCAATCAACACGGTTTAAAACAATTTTATATTCACTAACAAATACGCGTTCATATCTATTAATACACTCAAACTCATTCTAGGGCACTATCGACCCTATCTCTAATGAGTAATCCCCACCAGAGCCAAGGTTCTCACTTAACCTTCAGCTCTGATACCAACTGTAACAACCCGCAAATCTGTACCCCTTTGAGTCGACAATATTCTCCATCAGTTCAACTCAAGTTGGACGGAAATACGAACTGTTAGGGTTAAAGAAGAAAGAGGTAGAAGAAGAAATAGAAAACAATATCAGAATCTCACAATCGCAGTGAAATCAATATATAATAGATAACAGCAGATTTGTATACGAAAGAATCTGTAACTCTTTATATCTTACATCATTATAGTACAACACAAACAAACAACACTATTCAGGACAGTTCTAATAACTTGTCTTCCCAAAGCGGAATATACATCTTTCACTACAAGCGGAATATACATCAAGTTTGTGTGATACGTCTCGCCATCCAACTCATCTCCCGAGTCCCATAGCATCCTCTCCTGTATCATATAAAACTCGGTCTGACCCGAGCATTATAGTAAAATAACACACGAGTTAGACTGGAAAACCAGCGTAAGGAAACACATTTAATTGAATTATTAAAGCTCCAAAATCTTTTGAAATCAAAGGTATCTCTTAAGACCACGCCACGAATAAACATGTCGGGTTTTACCTTACGATAACCAAAACGGTTCTTATAAAATCCTCTGATATTATAATAATGTCTAAGTACAAATACTTGTTCAAATAGCCGAAATTGTTACATTCATTAAATTCCAGCAATATTAGGCTCTACAATCAAAACTGTAAATGGCACATAGGAAGAATGGATTTCCAACTAATGACTAGGCACTGGGGTACCACCTGTCGTGGTACCTGGTCTAGATCAACATACCGGGGACCCCTCCCAATCCTCTACAACACAAGACTGGAGCTACCCGTTACTGGATAGTCCGAATAAGATCACCCCACAGTTGTGATCAGCAACCGCCCCACACAGCTGAATAAAAAGGGACACCTAGATAGTGATGATCTTACCCTAATTGGGTACTACCCACTTAGCCTTGCTGCATATCCCCTGATTTTCAGTCATTCCCAGTTGATGAGGCTCGAGGCTAAGCGTTACCTTTTTATAACACATCTCACTTAGAATGCTCATTGTCCTCCAATGACAATGTTCTGAAAGCATTCATCCATACAAGTCTGTTCCCGGTCCGAACGGAACCGAAGGCACTACTCCCACAACATCCATTTTGGAATAACCCTTAGGATTAGTAGCGATTAGCCCTAGCACTTCACTGCTCCATCTTTGACTCCAAACTCTTGTCTTTCTTTCAAAAACGTACTCGTTGGATCGAGGTGGTTTTCAGATCACAAATCTGATCCCGGTTCTTTAGGAAACATGCAGATGAGAATAAGATCGGAGATCACCTCCTAACTGTTTAGTGGACGGATTTTCTTATAAACGTCCTGGAAGAACGAACGGGTTTATATGTACAGTATAGCACCTCGAATGGTAACTATACCATATAATTCCCGAATTTCCTCCAGATATTTCCAAAGCTATTTTTTGGGTCAAGATTTGATAGTCGGTTATTTAACTATCAATAAACAATCATTCAACCAAACATTTTATTTGCATTTAAATCACCAAGCTTTATTAAATCTAGTTTTTAAATAAATTTTAAAACACTTAATCCAAAACTATAGAGTTAGGATATTAAAAATCAAGTTACTTAAATTTCTTTGTGAAATTTTATAATAAATTTTCAAGTAAAACTTTGACTAAACTACTTGACTAAAATAAGCTATTTATGAAACATAAATATGTTAAAAAAACCTTTAAATCATAATAATACTTAACCTTCAAAAAAATAATTTAGTACTATAATAATATTTACTTTGAAAAAATTTAAACAGCTAAATAATAACCTTTTTAAACATTCTTTCCAAACACTTTTAAAATTTCTAATTTATACTTAAAGATCCTCTTTGAAAATATATTTGGCTTTTCAAGAAAATTCACTTTCTATTCCAATATCGTCCATCTCATTATTTATAAATCCTTCTCGATTTATCCCTATTTAATTTACGTTCCAATATGATAAATTTATTTCCATACTTTTAAAAATAAAATACCTTTTTATTTTTAAAACAAACTACCAACTCCTTATAAACTCCCACCATGAATTTATACTTTCAAATTTATCCACCGATAGATACTTCACTTTTATTTATAACCCATTTTATAAATCCCGTAGTCTCATTCTTCTTTTAAATCACCTTTTTTTTTTAAAAACATTCAATCAATTTTCAAAATAATTTGCTGAATAAAATTCTCTTAAAAAAAATCATTGCTCAATTTATCCAAAATTATTCCAAAATCCATTACTTCCAAATTTACTCCTTTATTTGATTTAAAACCTTATCCAAACCTAAAATATAAATTTCTTAATTCGCTTAAGTCCACAAAACTCCTTTTTTCCAATTTATTCCCAAATCTCTAATTTCCCCATATGTGGAATTATTTATTTGAATTTAAAATCAACTTTTTATTCCTTTCCAATTTCCTTCTTTAAAATTATCCAAATTCGCTAAAATTATTTTACTTAAAAATTCTCTTTTTAATTTCCCTTAAAATCCATTCTTTATTATTTTCGATATCTTACAACAATAAAATATATTCAGCCAAAACATAGCTTTCAATAATTTCAATTACCAATATAATCTATCGCAGATTATCAAATAAATCATACCAAAGAATATGAAAACAAATTTCAATGTTATGAGGAATCCAGTTGGATCCCTCCAACCTGTTTTTTCCTACATCCACAGATGTTTGCACGATAAAAAAATACCAATCCCACTTCGAGGGGGATATCGCGGTAAAAAAGGTCATCCGCTATTATGTAAGGCGCATAGGGTCTCATTTGCTATAAAATGCGAAATTATCAATCACTCCTATATATATACTACTATATATATAATATCATATCCAGATTGATAATTTGTCAATTCAAGCAATCAATTCAATAATTTAAATTTTAACTATTTAAATTAACGGCAATCGAAATGAGTGAGATTAACTCACCTTTATTTTATTTGCTTCCAATCTCGACTTGATTTATCGAGTTTTGACCTTGTATAAACATTAGATTATTTTATTAATATGCGAACGGATCGAACAATCAATTACCCTTTAATAGTTTTAATTTTAACAATTGATTTAATTTAAACAAATAATTAAATTTTAAACTATTTTTCCTTTAAAAAATCTCGAGTAATTAAATCATTAAATAGGTTAACTAACAAATTAATCACCATAACCTATTATTTTAAAAATTAAACGAATAAGTTAAAAATATGTATATGTATATATGTATTTGTATTGATATTATTATTTATCTTTACTGTATATATAATCATTTATATATAAATCTTTAAATCGAGGAAATACTGGCTACAGTAAAATTTTCTTTCCTAAAACAATTTATAAATTCGAAATATTTTTCCCTAAATCCTATATGTATATACATATTATTATCTTAGTAAATAAATCAGGAACACTTACACCTTACTACTCGAGCTAAATTCCCAGAGCCACACAAGATGCTCCTCACGACTTCACCACTCCATTCACCAGCTAGCACCGTTCCTTGCAAGCCACCACGACACCACAGCGCCGCCACGAACCCAGCACAAACTCTCTCAAACGATCGTGACACCTCTACATGAGCTCGAACTCGCGAGCGACCCCTCAAACCCTCGCAGCACTGCCTCCAACGCAAATTGCCCCACCGATCTTTGTCGTGCCTGGGTTCGGCTCCAAGTATTGCAACTCATCGCGATAGACTTCTCGATTTCGATTCCGATTGAACTTCCCCTTTAAGTTTTAATGGACGAAGAACGAAGGGGGGAATCGATCGCCATTTCGAACAAGCGGCTTCCCATCTCCCTTTTTTTGTATACGAAGGAATTCGATTTTGAATTATTTTCTGCCATTTTATTTTTGAATTCAATCGTTTTCTTTCTATTTTTTCGACTGAACTCATTTGAAGGAGGAGAGAACGTGGTTTTTAAACAAGACTGTTTTATTTTATTTTTTTATAGAAGACGTGTGTTCTCAGGGAGGACAAGTGTTAGATGTGGTCTATAGTGAATTGAAGGGAAAACATATATATTATATTTAAATTTAATTTTAAATCATCTCGATTTTCACAACTCAAAATTTCGATCTCCTATCGAGGCATACCGCTAGATGTTCATAATTTTATACCCCTATTACGAATGCAATGGAAAAGGTTTCAAGTCCTAATTTGATCGTACGGAAAAGATAGCTTTTCGGACCCAGTTATTATATTAAATTTTCAATATAAATTTTAACGTGTTTACTTACCGTATGATCTCACGACAACTCCAAACAATATGAAATTTGAAATCCGATAATAATACACTATTACGGATCCAATGAAACTGGTTTCGTCGAATTCCGAGACAGTGCCTCGGAAGTCTATTTTTAAATATCGATTTAAACGATATATTTTTAAAACTAAACAACCCACTTATAAATTCAATTTTAAAAGTCCTATTAACTTTAGTATATCAATACAAATTTTATAAGCCTTTAAATTATTTTTAACAAGCTCGAAACTCCAGATTTCATTTTTTTACCCAATTACCAATTTTTAAAATCAATAGTTTAAATTATCCAATAAACAGTGATATTTGAAATTCAAGTTAGAATTTAACTTTTAAATATTTAAAATCAAGTGAATATCACAATTTCAAATATTCAAAAATTCTGGGTCGTCACACACCCTTTTACAATCATTTAGTGGAACTATGGGATACGCCAGAATCAAGATGAATTTGGGTAGGGGAAGACAAGAATGGGTTTTGAAACCGAGGGGAACGTTCCAAAATTCAAAGGAAACTCGAATCAAAGAGGAAGAACTCAAGCTCGAACAAAAGTGATTCCCTAATTAAATTTTACTACATATGCTAAGTTTTTCCTAAAATCAGAGCTCTAATACCAAGTGTAACGACCCGGTATTTTCAACCATTCGCATCCGCACATGTCGGACTTGAATTGTTCAAAATATCATATTGTTAATTTATATTTGGCAAAAATTAGCATATACGGTAAATAAATCAATCACAAAATCACAGACACAGAGTAATATAACAATAAGTAGCGAAATAGATAAATAGTAGTTCATGAAGCTACTATATAAACAATAGAGTTTGAAATAAAATACAAAGAATATCTCAAATACGGTGAAGTCTCGAATACAAAAAGATGACGTTTCTGAACAAATCAACTGGAAAAGCTAAAAGCTGGATAGATAACGATGGAGCTCCAAGTGAAGCCCCAACTCCAAAGGTGGGTCTCAAATGTTGTGACACTCAGTCTGACCCGAGCGTAAAGAAAAACACAAAACACTCGGGTCAGGATTAACATTCTTATATCAATAAATCTAACTCAAGCGAAATATCAACTGAAATACAAGTAACTCAAAGGATGTTTGGGATTTCCATCCTCTAAAGATTCATGGAATTATCTACTATGTAGTAATATATGCTATTATAATATGTCTATAGTCAAGTAAAAGTATTAAAATAGCGTTAAGGCGTTACCCATATCCCCCTTAACGCATTTTAGATATTCTCGTAGTCTATGCAATGCCGTACGCTCCTCCGTAAACTGGAGGTTTACCCAGAGGACATCACATAGGTATGGTACAAAACAAACTCGTAGAAGGCGCGATTGGGCATGCGACAAGGCACTCGAGGTAATGCCAAGGTAGATATACGTTTGCGTATCCGAACTAGAGGTAACACATAGCAGCTACTACCGCCCACCTTGTGACACACTTCCAAATCAATGGGTGCACCCAATCAAATCACAAAAGTAATAGAATGGTATCGAAGAAATGTGTCCGACAGGAGGAATGACCTCACTTGGCCCGACATGGCTCCTATTTTAGCCACATCAAGCTTACTCACGGGAGTCTGGGCTACATACATACCATATAGAATCATCACCAGACCATCCTACTTCATTCTGGGGTCTCCACCGCGTGCACAGTTATAAAAACGGTTTTCGGTATTGGCAGTGAGTATGACAATATCTGATCCCGGTTTCTTTAACAACCAATCGTTATTATAACACCGTGCTCATTTCAAAATAGTTTATACTCCAAAGCCAAAATATCATTTCCATTTCAAAACCATATCGATACGATATCATTTTTCGCTTAAAATAATATTCATTTCCAAATCAGTAACACTTTCAAAGTTATAGCACGGCATTATAAACTTAGAATTTATAATACTTTGGAAATCATAACACTATGAAAACATAACTTTGAAATCATAACTTCCCACTTGAACAGTTTAGATATTAATAATAGTATATATAATAAAATAGTTTGTAAAATAAAATAGTTTATATTAAAAATGATTTATATAAAATAGTTTTTATTAAAATAATTTATAAAGTAAAATATAAAATAAATTTAAATAAAATTTAAAATACTTTATATGATAAAATAATTTCCTCAAATTTCATAATCGATTCAAATCAATTCGGATTCCAAAATTCTAATTTAATTCAATCTCAATTCATCAATTTCAACTCAATTTAGTTTCTCAATAAACCATTTAAGATTATATCTATTTCAAATACAGATTTGAACCTCAGATAAACCATTCCAATTTCAGTACGTTTCAAAGCTTTAAATATTCTACATTTTCAAAACTAAATTTGATAATTTCATTGATATCTCAAATTCACTTTACTATTATTTAGTTTTGAAATATTTATTTAGTCATTTTAATAATATTTAAATAAACTTCAAATTACAAAATTTAATAAACAAAATATCTCATTTCAATTTACGTAAATTTGAAAATATTCATTAAAATCACTTTTAATCAACATAATATCGTATCTTTAAAATCTCAAATTTAATAATTTCATATCAAACTTATTTAAGTATAATTCTTAAATAAATATAATTTCATATCAATTTCAGATTTATCTTTCCAACCTCAATTCATTAAAAATTATTATAAACTCTATTTTTGAAAAATAAATTTTTAAATAAATATATAATCATATTACTAAATATATTAAATTATTTATATAATTTAAAAATAGTAAAATTATAAATAAATTCTCAAAATTTATAATTTCAAATTAACTTATAACTATACAATTTTCAAAACATAAAATTTTAAAATCTAAAATTTTAAAACTTTTATAAAAATACAATTTTATATAATATCATAAAATCAATATTTATTAAAACCATATATTTGTTTCCAATGCCATAGAAATCATTTTTAAAATATTTATATATAGACCAACGGTATCTATACATAATTTTCTATCCTATAATCAAGTGAAACGGATATTTATCATTTCAATCCGTAATTTAAAATATATACGGATATATATCATTTTAAACCGCAATCCTAATTCAATTCAATGAAAATTGCTTGGTTTTATCATTTCAATCCATAACGATTTTCTTATATTCTAAAGATTGTTCGGGTATGTATCATTCCAACCCATAGGGAATTCTATACCAGCAGGGAACTTGTAGAGTGATAACAGATATGAATAACATAACGGGCATATATCATCAATATAAATAACAGATAATAGTGTCGGATGTCATAGGTGAACAGATACCGATAATAGTGTATATATGGCAATGTAAAGAACTAATAGCAGCATATTTCAATTGTCCTTTCAACTGAAATCAAATTTAATAAATATAAGAATGTTAATCGTGAGTGATTGCTCACCTTTCAAGGTTAGAGACGAAGGAGAATGAGTTGAGTTACGAATCCAAGCACGAATTCCAAAGAAGAGCAAGATTGAACGTGAATTTAATGAGCAAAGCTGATAACGGGGATCGATGGAAAAAACGAATTAGTTTTGATATAAATTAAAAATATATACATTACTATTATATTTTATATATATTCAATGTTTAAATTTAAGACAAAGATAATAAAAAAATTTAAAACCATTATTTTCAAACTCAATCATTAAGAATCAAATATATTATATACCTAAAAACAATTACCCAAAACAAAATTCTTTAACATATATATAACTGTTTTGAAACCAAATGATATATATATAAACCACATGTAATTTAAGGTAAATTAATAATATATATGGCTTATATAATTTCATGTATGTATATATGATCAACATTTATAAAATTCCAGATATAGGATGACATAACTTTTCAACAAAATAAAATATAGCATTAGAACATAAAATACTCTATATACATGTACATATTATATTTAGTCAGCACTAGTTATAAAGCAACCCATACTACTTATATAATACAACACATTTATAAACATATATAAACATACATTCAACAAAATATATAGACCTGACATGTATACAAGTCTTCAAAAATCAAACTCTGTCAAATATATATATATATATATATATATATATATATATATTACCTTTGAAGCTAAAAAACTATAGTCGACCTATGTATAAGTGAAACAGTAAAATATATAAATGACTGGTTGTGTAAGTAGATAATAACTAATACAGACTTACCTAATAAAGCAACTCAAACTAGATCCATTTCAACAGCAAAATGGAAATGCAAACGAAATGAGCAGGCAAACAAAACTTATATATATAAGCAGATAAACTAAATTTCCCAGTTGAATTTGTTCAAAACTTCAAAATATGCAATTAATAACCATAAATCAAAATCAATATATCAACTATAAATTATACAAATAAATAAAATAAAATATTTATACTCACGCTACATATATATAACATATATTATGCAAGACCCAGGCAAAACAGTACGACTTACATATATACTTTTAAAAAAAATCTAAACCTTACTCATATATGTAATATATAACTAACAGATTCGAAAACATATATAAGAACTTACATATAAATATATATATAGAATTAAAGCAACATATATGCCTAGCTTGAATGCACATAATCTATACTTAGCAATATACTAGCAATATATCTCAAAAAATGCAACATATATTTGCAGTATACAACAAATATAAGCTTCAAATATAAAATTCATAACAAACCAAAGGAGAGGGGTTCGGGTTTATTGTTTGCTGATAGCTGGCAGTGGATGGGAAGTTGACGGAGTTGTGGGTGGAGGATATTCAAGTGGCTGCTCGCTTTGGTGGAGGAAGAAGGGTGACACGACGAACGTGGGGAGAGCTGATAAGCGGCCGAGCTGGAAGATGGCGAAGGAAGAGGGGGCGATGGCTGTGTCAAAGGCGAAGTGAGGCTGCCTTGAGGGTGAGGCGGATCACAGGTAGGTTGGGGTTGGAAGCAAAGAGGTTGACAGGCGGGTAGGGGTTGTGGTTCGTGAAGCTTGGTTGGAGGTGCTTGCGTTTGCTATGGGTTTGGGCGGTGGAGGAGGGAGGCCGTACGAGCGGAGGGGAAGGGAGAAGGTCAGGGCGGTAAGCTCGGATCTGTCGTGCTTGCGTGAGGGTGGTGATGGTGGTCCGGAGATCTGGGTTTATAGGTGAATTAAAATAAAATTCAAAAGAAGAAGGAGTGAGAGAGAGAAAGGGCATGACAAATAGCCAAGAATATGAAAGGGGAAGAGTTTGCTGGCCTTGGGAAGAGCAGGCATCAATATATATATATATATATATATATATATATATATATATATATATATAAAGTGGAAAAAGTAAGGTTACAGAGAAAAAAATATATATGTACGAACGCATATTTTATTTTATATATAATCTCAAGAAGAATCAGAATGCAAAGGGTAAACAAACCAAAAATACAATAAATAAACGTAGGAACAGTGAAAGTTATATAGTTACAAGTTGGAATAATGAAAGTCATGCATGCTAATTCAAGAAGTGTTAATGGTAGATGACTGTTTGATTTTTGAACTGTGGACAATTTGAATGGACATAGGAAATGAAAAGCACAAACGGGTTCCGATACGGTTAACTGTTTCACAGATTCCGCCGTGCACCGGACATCAAAATACAGAAATAAATATACTGTGGAGATCAGCACGATGAGATGATCAAAACGGTATACAAATATCGCCGATACGATCAAATTATAAAAGCTCAAATTTTATCGAAGTTGCTGTTAAGATTCAGAAAATAAGATAAACGGAGCTAGAGATATCTAAGTTTTGCGAAACGAAATATGACATCTCACTCAGAAGGTGATATACAAATTTATTTGATAAAAATATTCAGGTTTGGAAAATATTTTATTATCATCAAATATTAACTGATTTAAATTAAAAATAAAATTACACAATAAAATAAACTTCCATACTATCATATGAAAATTTACCATTTGCTATGTCTAAATAGACATATTCCAAATAATAAATTTTCATTTACAATTTCTATAATTTAAAATTTCTTAAAAATTCAGTTAATTATGTTATTAAAACCGTTGAAATTTATGGGTCGTTACATGGCCCTTTAACACTATAGACCTATTTCTTTGTGTACTGTGATATATAGAATTTTGGCAAACTTGCTATGCAATAGAATGAGGGTTTATTTAAACAATTTAATCATAATTAACCAAAATGTCTTTATTCCAAATAGAATCATCATTGAAAATTTTCTACTTGCATATGACATATGAGAGGGTCCAATAGAAAGATATCGAATAATCAAAGTGGATTTACATAAAGCATACGATATAATTAACATGGAATTCATATATCATATGTTGCTTTGTATGGGATTTTGAAAATATTCTCACATATGATATATGAATGTTTATCCACAACTATTTTTTCCATTCTCATTAATGGTAGCCCATCGGGCATCATCAACAGTAACTGGTGCATAAGATAAGGATATCCTCTGTCTTCTATTCTCTTTACAATTGTAATTGAATAATTCACATTATTATTAGATATGGAATTATACAAGGGTAATATTTACCAATATTCTTTCTACTGAACGTTCTCTCACTTATTTATAATGTGGGTAACATTCTAGTGTTTTCAAAAGCTAACATTAAAGTTGTAGAAAGCATTGCCAAAGTTTATCATATCATTAAGGTGTCTGTGGGCCTAGAAATGAGTGAATGGGAAACCACCTTGTTTTATAGCAAAGGGGCTAAAGAAATGAACCAAATATTGAATATTCTAAAGGTTCAGTCCGTGAAGCTCCCAATCACCTGCTGGGGAATTCCACTATCTCAAAGTAAACTAAACTTCAGAGATTTCTTTATACTGTTAGATAAAATAAATAAAAAAGTTCAACAATTTGAAAATTAGGTGTTGAATGTAGCTGATAGAATTGAACTCATAAAAACAATGATTTACTTAATGATTGTGTTTTAGGCTAAATTTTGTCAGCTACCAACGTCCTCGTCAGCAAAATAAATTCATCATGCTCAAACTTTGTATGGAAAATCAAGCATCACAATATGAGTTGGAGCAATATATGTCGCACAAATATGAAGAAGGTGTTGGCTTAAGGAAAATAGAAGATATCATGAAGATGGTCTCATCAATTCTCACATGGCGATACCTACAGAATAACTATTTATGGGAGCAATGGATGAGGAATAACTACTGCAAAGACAATTTTTTTGGATAATCGCTGAAGATAATAACTCCTCATTTACATAGAAAATTATATTAAATATCGGCCTAAAATCAAAAGAACTAATAGAAAGGAGAATAATTAGTGGACACAACATAAGCCTTTATGTGGTGGCAGGCTATGTCAATCATCGGAGGCTTTAATAGAAAGGTATCCTCTCTCATATTAAATAGACAATGTTAAGAAGGTATCACTTGTATGCCACTTCATATTACATAACAAGTTACTAGAATCTCTCTTGATCATCACCTCGATGAAGACCATTGGGTTTGGAAGGCACAAAGCAATGAGGAATTTTCATATAGATCAGCATGGAACCAAACCATAGACAACTATAATGAAATGCAATGGTGCAAAAACATATGGAATAGAACATGTTCACCTAAATTGTCTATATGTGCATTGATGGCGGAAATGGATAAACTTCTCACCAAAAAAGGATTGTCAAGTGGAATTAAGAAATAGACGTTAAATGCAAACTTTTCAACCAAACAAATGAATCAAGTAATTATTTATTCTTTCAATTGCAGTATTCTAGAAATTTACTAACAACTTTATTACCAAATTATAGCTATCCACTAGCAGGAACAATGAGATAGATAGTATTTTCGATCAGATTTTATGTTCGACTAGTGGTAGCAAGGCAGTCAAGGTACTCAAAGACATAGTAATCACCGTTACGATATGGAAATTGTAGATCGAACGAAATAATAGAGAGTTTTGAAACACTGAAACTCCTATAAACGTTCATCTGGAATTAATTCTAGCTCAGACTAAGCAACTGTTGAAGCAAGCAAGTATTAAAAGAGAAGACATCAAGTAGAGAACTTATCTTTTATGAGTTTGGTACTGACTGTTATACGTTAGTATACCAAAACAGAAAATAATCAATTATAAACTCGTCGCACAAGTTTATAACTCAGATTTCCACTACATTGGAATTCTGTATTAATTATTATAACAATATGAATGTTGTAAATAAGTTACAACAACAGCGTTATACTTATTTTGAATAAATAGTATAACCAGAATAACGGATAGAATATAGAATAATGTATATAAATATACAAACAGACTAGAATTCTAACCAGATTATGTCCGAGGCTCGTCATAACGATTTCCTTAAAAAAATTATTTCAAAATTCTCCCAAGATACAACAGACGAAATCTGCACGAGATAGTGATGAGTATGTCAATTATGTGATATATATAGAGCGGTAGAGAAAGGAAGCAGAGGAAAAACAGAACAGTATTGGATTGAGAATGTGATCAGCATTCTGTCCTATTTATAGTTTTGTCCGCATCCCTTCAAACGGTCGCGTCCGCTCGACGGGTCGCACCCGCTGCCTTTTGAACGCCGCTGTTTGTTAACGGGTCGCACCTGCCTGCTGCTCGTATCCATTCGGCCGCGCGTCCTCAGTCGGGCCGCACCCGCTTCTGTACGCCTGTGCTTCTTCGGTTAGGTCGCACCCGCTCACTTCAAAAGTCGCACCTCCCCAGCAATCCGCGTTCGCTTATGAACAGTCGCGTCCGTTCATATAGCCTGCAACTGTTAAAAAGCCCAGTCAAGTTTTGCATTAAAATTAGGATCATATTAGACCCGAGCCCGAGCCCGGTTCGGTCGGACGGACAGCGGCGGCGGTGGCGGCGGCACGCGCGCGCGTGTGGTGGAGATGCATGATCTCCCTCCTCACAACGAAGCATACATTTGGGTTCCCCTTGGCCCCAACACCTTCATTTTAAAGCCATATATAAACTAGTATGGCTTAGCAATTTTGGCGATATGGGACTTTATGTATGTTTCATTCATTTTGTTCTTTAGGAATTCCAACAATCCCCCACATGAATGATAATATACATATCCCCCACACAAAGCGAAATATCACAGAGTACATATGGAATAATGCTTTATCGTGGATAATTAGATATTTCACTTTGAACTTTCCCTAGTTAAAACTTATCGGATCTACTTGGCTAATCTGTGAATTAATTCATCTTGAACCGTCGGCCTTTATTGTATATCCAGACAATAAGCTTTACGAAGCATTGATTCCCTTCTCATCCAATCTCTTGGTTGTGTTCATTTTGGTCCTGAACAATTTTTGGTTCTACGAGTGTTTTAGAGAATAAAAGCCTTTTAATATTCTCATAGAGCCGACCAAGCTCACACTAACATAGGTGATTGCAACTATTAAGAGTATCCTACATATACCCCACTTGTTATTTCCAAGATATGGCCATCATTAAAAAACATAGTTTTATCCTTTAAATACTTCTGTAGGCATGCATTTACATTATGCACCATAGGAATGGAGTTGGACTATGTCCACGCAAATGCATTACGTCTTGAGTTATTCAGAACTGGTTTGCCTATTGATCCTAGTCCGTGGGATCACCAGTCGCTAGGATAGGTTTCCGTATAAGATAACTCTTAGTGGCTAAGGCTTTTAAACCCATTCCCCTCGATGCGCAGTCAATTTTCTCTCTTGATAAACCTTTAGTAAATGGATCCGCTAGGTTATCATTTGTTTTAACATAATCTACGGAAATAGTTCCATTTGAGAGTAACTTCCTAACTGTGTTGTGGCGTCGACGAATATGTCGTGACTTTCCATTATACACAAAGTTGTGCGCTCTGCTTAGCGCAGCTTGGTTATCACAGTGTACGCATATGGTCGGTACAGGTTTAGGCCAAAATGGAATATCTTCTAAAAAGTGACGAAGCCATTCAGCTTCTTTGCCTGCTTTATCTAAAGCGATGAACTCCGATTCCATAGTGGATCGAGCTATGCATGTTTGTTTAGTAGATTTCCATGACATTGCTGCCCCTGCTAAGGTAAAGACATAACCACTCGTTGATTTTGATTCCTCTGAATCAGCATTCCAATTTGCATCACTATATCCTTCTAAGACGGCGGGATATTTTTCATAATGTAAGGAATAATTTGTGGTATTTTTAAATATCCAAGCACTCTCATTAGTGCTTTTCCAGTGTTCCTTTCCTGGATTGCTTGTATACCTGCTCAGTCGACTTACTGCATAAGTTATATCTGGTCTTGTGCAATTCATGAGATACATGAGACATCCTATTACACGAGAGTATTCCAGTTGCATTACACTCTCATTAGTGTTTTTATGCAGTACTTCCGATGGATTAAAAGGTGTATTTACTCCTTTAATTCCAAAATTTTGAAATCTTTCAATCACTTTTTCGACATAATGTGATTGAGATAACTCAATTCCATTAGGTGTTCTTATTATTTTTATTCCTTAAATAACATCTGCAACACCCAAGTCTTTCATGTCGAAATTGTTGATCAACATTTTCTTTATGGTCTCAATTACCTGAGTATTTGGATCGAATATTAGCATATCGTCCACATATAGACATATCATCACATATGATTGTCCAAGTTGTTTATAATAAACATATTTGTCACATTCATTTATACGAAAACCATTTCTCATCATGACACTATCAAATTTTTCGTTCCATTGCTTTGGAGCTTTTTTTAGTCCGTATAATGATTTGACTAATCTACAGACTTTGTTTTCATTTCCTTTGGAAATAAATCACTCAGGTTGCTCCATGTGCATTTCCTCATCGAGATTTCCATTTAAGAATGCTGTTTTTACATCCATTTGATGGATCTCTATATTATAGATGGATGCAATTGCTATTAACATTCTTATAGAGGTTATTCGTGTTACCGGCGAATATGTATCAAAAAAGTCTATTCCTTCTTTTTGACGATATCCTTTGGCTAATAATCTGGCTTTATACTTGTCAATAGAGCCATCTTCTTTCATTTTCTTCTTGAAAATCCATTTGTAGCCAATTGGTTTTATTCCTGTTGGAATATCAACAATTTCCCAAGTTTTATTACTTAGAATTGAATCAATCTCACTTTGGATTACTTCTTTCCAACATGAGGATTCAGAAGATGACATTGCTTCCTTGTACGTTTGAGGTTCGTGCTCTAATATATATGTAAAAAGGTCCAAACCAAATGTTTTGGAAGTTCTAGCCCTTATGCTTCTTCTTGGTTCAGCATCCTCAATTTCATGATGAGTTTCATCTTCATGTGAATCGTTTGATTCTTCCCTTGTCCTTTTTGGGACATTATTTCCTTCATTCTTTTTGTGCGGAAACACATCTTCAAAGAATGAGTCATCTCTTGATTCCATGATTGTATTTACATGAATATCAGTTATATCAGACTTGAATACCAAAAATCTGTAGGCACTACTATTTTGGGCTGGCCCAAGATAATAACAATCTACTGTTTTTGGTCCAAGTTTGACTCTCTTGGGAGGCGGAACTGGAACTTTTGCCAAGCACCCCCACACTTTGAGGTATTTAAAGCTTGGTTCGTGTCCTTTCCATATCTCATATGGAATTGTTCGTGTTTTATTGTGAGGAACCTTATTTAATACATGATTAGACATATTTAGGGATTCCCCCCACAAGTTCGTCGGTAGACCAGAAGTTAAAAGCATTGCATTAATCATATCTTTTAACGTTCTATTCTTCCTCTCGGCTACACCATTTTGTTGTGGTGAATATGCAGTTGTTGTTTGATGAATTATTCCATTTTCTTCATAGAATTGTTCAAATGGTGATTCATATTCTCCACCTCAATCAGATCTTAGTATCTTGATCTTTTTATTTAACTGATTTTCTACCTCATCCTTGTATTTTATAAACGTTGTTATTGCTTCATCTTTACTATTTAAAATATATACATAGCAATATCGCGTATAATCTTCAATAAAAGTAATGAAATACTTTTTTCCACCTCTTGTAGGTAGTGATTTAAAATCACATAAATCTGTATGTAGCAAACCTAATGGTTCGGTGCTTCTGTCAACAGATTTAAATGGTTGTTTGACCATTTTTGCTTCTACACATGTCTCACATTTGTAGTTCTTATCTACTTGGAATTTTGGAATTTATCCCAAGTTTGATAATGTTTTCATTTTGCGAAAATTTATGTGTCCCAATCTATCATGCCATAGTAAAATTTCATGCTCAAGCAAATAAGAAACTTCAATTTTATTAATAGCACAATCAGAATACATATTTTGTTGCCGACAACGGCTACATTTGCCTTAAATAGGCCATCACATAAATATCTCCTTCCTATATACATTCCAGCTTTGGAAAGAACCATCTTGTCTGACTCGAACACCATCTTGAATCCCTTCTTTTATAGGACTGCACCAGAGATGAGATTCTTGCGTATGTCTGGAACGTGGAGCACGTCATTCAACTTAACAGTTTTTCCAGAAGTAAACTTGAGGATTACTGTGCCACTGCCCTCGATCATGGAAACTATAGAATTACCCATGTAGAGTTTTCTTCGTGATCGAATTTCTGATATGTAGAAAACATGGATTTGTCAGAACAAACTTGACGAGTAGCGCCTGTATCTACCCACCATTGGTTAGGATTCTGAACCAGATTGCATTCAGATACTACCGCCGAGAAGTAGGACTCGTCTACTTCCATGTTATCCACTATATTTGCCTTTTTATTGCGTTCCTTCTTGTGTCTGCAATCTTTAGCGGCATGTCCAACTTTTCCACAAACCCAACATTCACCATTAAACTTCTTGGTTCGTTTGTTGTCTTTTGGTTTGTTGTCTTTTGGTTTGTTGTCTTGAGCTTTCTTTTCCTTCTGGAAATTCTTCTTTTTGTTTTTGGTCTTTGACCCTTCAGCCACAAATGCCTCATCGCTTGGTTTTGTAACTGCACGGTTGTCTACCTCAATTTTTAATCGGACTATGAGATCCTGTAAAGAGATTTCCTTGTTCTTACGCTTTAGATAGTTGCGGTAATCTCTCCATGACGGCGGTAGTTTCCCTATGTTGGCTTCAACCAAAAATGATTCTCCAACCTTATGACCTTCCGCTTCGAGTTCATGAATGATGATTTGCAGTTCATGCACTTGAGCGGTTACTGGTTTGGAGTTCACCATCTTGTAGTCCATGAATTTGTCTACAATGAATTTCTTAAGACTGATATTCTGCGTCTTATACTTCGTGGTAAGTGCATTTCAGAGTGCTTTTGATGTCTTTAAAGGCTGATATACTTTGTATAGCACCTTGTTAAGACAATTTAGAAAATAGTTTCTCCATAAAAAATCGGAATGCTTCCACGTATTCACCTCTACTTCCTTGCCTGGTGCAGGAATCGGTTCCTTCTCCTCGAGGTACTTTTGCAGACCGAGTGTGGTGAGATAAAACAACATCTGATTCTGCCATGTTAAGAAATCATCACCATCTCCCTTGAACGGTTCAGGTCTGTTGTGAGTAGTATTCTTTGAAAATTCTACTGTTGCCATCTCTATTTTAAAAGAAATCAGTAAAATTCTTAAGATGTTATACGTTAGTATACCAAAACAAAGAATAATCAATTATAAACTCATCGCACAAGTTTATAACTCAGATTTCCACTACACTGGAATTCTGTATTAATTATTATAAAAATATGAATGTTGTAAATAAGTTGCAACAACAGCATTATACTTATTTTGAATAAATAGTATAACCAGAATAATGGATAGAATATAGAATAAATACAAACAGACTAGAATTATAACCGGATTATGTCTGAGGCTCGTCGTAACTATTTCCTTAAGAATTTTATTTCAAAATTCTCCCAAGATACAACAGACAAAATCTGCACGAGATAGTGATGAGTATGTCAATTCTGTGATATATATAGAGCGGTAGAGAAAGGAAGAAGAGGAAAAACAGAACAGTATTGGATTGAGAATGTGATCAGCATTCTGTCCTATTTATAGTTTTGTCGGCATCCCTTCAAACGGTCGCGTCCGCTAGACGGGTCGCACCCGCTGCCTTTTGAACGTTGTTGTTCGTTAACGGGTCGCACCCGCCTGCTGCTCGTATCCATTCAGTCGCGCCTCCTCAGTCGGGCCGCACCCGCTTCTGTATGCCCGTGCTTCTTCAGTTAGGTCGCACCTTCTCGCTTCAGAAGTCGCACCTCCTCAGCAATCCGCGTCCGCTTATGAACAGTCGCGTCCGCTCGTATAGCCTGCAACTGTTAAAAAGCTCGGCCCAGTTTTGCAGTAAAATTAGGATCATATTAGACCCGAGCCAGGGCCCGGCCCGGTTCGGTCGGTCGGACGGAAGGCGGCGGTGGCGGCGCACGCGCACGTCTGGTGGAGATGCATGATCTCCCTCCTCACAACGAAGCATTCATTTGGGTGCCCCTAGGCCCCAACACCTTCATTGCAAAGCCATATATAAACTTGTGTGGCTTAGCAATTTTGGTGATGTGGGACTTTATGTATGTTTCGTTCATTTTGTTCTTTAGGAATTCCAACACTGACTTGCACGACACTTATCACACTGCCACTGGATTTGCTACATAACCCTTCAATCAAATCCAAAGCTCCACCAGGTGATAGGATTGGACGACGCCGCAATGATAGAGAAAGGAGCCATGTTACTTCAATAGATTCAAGTTACGTGCAAAAAGTTTGATTCTTGGTAAGGAAGAAGAGAAAGAGAGTTGATGTAAATAACCATTTCAGATCGGATGTGGAAGAAGTATTCAAAGAAGCTTAATTATGGAGAAATGTGGAGTCAACGGTTGGCATAGGGTAAAGAAGAGCCGCATTAAATATAGGATCACTGTTCTTATATTAGCTGCATGTAATTTTTTATTTCTTAATGGACCTGATTTCATTTCTTTAGCTCTTGTTTTGTAGAGATATAATTAGGTTCTTACCGTGGTTTTTGAGTTCATAACTAGTAAAAACTCCTACCACTATTTGTTCCTACTATCTCCAGACTTTGTAATCGTTTTATTATGAGTAAATTAAGTGCATGTTCAAAAAACATTTTAAATAGATTAAATTTTAAAACGGATTGTAACTTTTTGTAAAACAAAACTGGAAACTCGTCTGGACCTGGGGCCTTGTCGCATTGCATATCACTAACAACTCTTAAAGTCTGCACTTCAAGAAAATGGAAGCCTAAACCATCTAAGTCAATCCTAGCATCAATAGGATATAACTCTTCCCAATTAGCTCTTACTATATGGCTTATCCTAGTCTCAAAAATATCTTCGTTATAGTTGGTAAAAGCCTCAGCTAATTCATTTTGATAGAAATTTCTACTTCGTTCATAATAATATAAATGGTGTTACTATGCTCTACCATTAGATACTTTATTACTCACTGAATTGTAGCTCTTTATTTCTGAATAACTTCCTTTTGGGTTAAAATTTTATCCAGTTCTTCCTTCAAGTTTGAAAGAACATTCTTCCTCGACATGTTTCGGGTTCTAGATTCTTTAATTTTATTTAACTTTGAAATCTCATATACTAAATTCTCTTTTTTGACTCTAATATTCTCGAAAGTATCCTTGCTCCATTTTGGAAGATTGATTCTTAGAACTCTAAGTTTGCTAACGAATATCGTACCTATGTTACCCAAAAATCTAGTATTACAAAAACTTAAAGAAAGCCATTTGTTAGTAATCGTGCTAGTAAATTTTCTAGCAACCACACATTTTCAAATCTAAAAATGTTCGAATGCTATTAAGATTATCATAGGAGAAAATAGACAATGATTCAAGTAAATACTTGGAAGACCGACAACCTTACAGATGAGGAACTTAACTTCAATTTCATCACTAATAAAAAGGCTATCCTAAAGCACCAACAAAGGGGCTTCTTTAGAATTCGACCAGGTGAATCATCTATTGGTTAATGGTAATTCGATCAAGTTACGATCAACAATAAACTGGTCAAAATCTTTAATAGTGCAGAAGTCATCTTTTCTAGGAGCCTACTCCCCTAGGAGCCTAGTCCCCTAGGAGCCTAGTAACATCGAAATCACTATCCAAAACCTAAGGGCTCGGGGCGAGTGCTATAAAATTGAGGCATTCATACCAAAGGGCTTTACTCTAGACCTTGAAATAGAGTCCATAAACATTAGAGACATTAAGAATCGAATTATTGGAAAGGTCAAAAATATAAGGTGTTAAATAAGCATAGTAATTTGCTGCAAAAGCTTAACACGTCTATCATGCCACCCTGCTAATAGCCCCCCCCCTCGCCTCGAGTTGCTGTTAGCTGGGAGACAAACCCAAAGACCAAAGTGAAAACCTCAAAGATTCATATAAATTGGTAACTAGGATTTTCAGTTTTGGTTTCTTGTAAAAGAGCGATGTCTATGTTGTTATCTTTAAAAAATACATATGTTTATAACATTTATTTAAAGCATAAAGACCTATAACATTCCAATTGATTTACCTCATGGTCTAAAAGATTGATCTCTCTTTGGTACCCTACTCCTAATGAACTCAGAGTTAATAAGAAATTCGCCAAAGGAAAAATCTATACATGTAGCCAAGTGACGCAAAGTCCGAGTAGATAATGTACCAAGAGTGCAAGGAATATAGGTGTTACCGAATAGAGGATTCATATATGAGCCTGACCCAATGGTGTTTCCTTCAGCACCAGGGTCAGGTGAAATGTCCACAAGGACAGAAGCAAAAAGATCTCTAAAGCCCCTCAACCTTGTGCTTCTCCTAACAGTGTGACTGGGAGTTACCTTGTTCTTGCCTTTATGATTGCTCCAGGAGCTGGCAATGAATCTAGAAATGATGCTTGAGTGATTCAAAGTAGAGTCGAATAAAGAAGGGCCCAATCGAAGTGCCTCTGGAATAGCCAATCTGAATACCGAACCAACCCCTACAATGGGAACAACTAACCCATCAGAGCACGACACCAATGCCATGGAATTCTACACTCCATTACCACCTTCAACTACCCCCTTCTCCCCCCTACATCATCAAGTCCGACTCCTAAAGCAATCCACGTACATCCAGATCATCCACTCCAGTAACACCGACTATGGAAATCCCTAACACAACAACTACGATATCTACCATGTCATCTGCATCCACTACTTTGCCATTAGAAACTTGTACTCCAAAGATAGCGCTTCTATCGTTAATTGCCCCTACAATATCATTAACTTACACTAACTTGTTAGCCTCACCATTAACTTCAATAACCACTTCTTCAACATTAACATTCATTTCCACACCATCTATAGACTACAAGAACTTGCAGCTGTCGAAACAACAACAATGTCTTTTAGAATAACAAAATTTTAACATCGCTAACAGTAAAGGAACATGCAACCTCATCAACCTTATTGTAACAACCTTGAATTTTGGATATTTGAAATCGAAATATTTAATTGATTTTAAATATTTAAAAGTTAATTTTTAACTTGAATTTTAAATATCACAATTTATTGGATAATTAAATTCTTAAATTAGACAATTGGAAATTGGGTAAAATATGAATTCTGGGGTTTCAG
The DNA here is from genome assembly GCA_030765085.1 of Allium cepa. Lineage (NCBI taxonomy): Eukaryota > Viridiplantae > Streptophyta > Magnoliopsida > Asparagales > Amaryllidaceae > Allium > Allium cepa. Next base: position 163,725,791 of record CM060939.1, read on the forward strand.
GTCTATTAAAAGTAATTTAAAGTTTTATAAAATTCATATTGATAATACCTAAGGTAGTGGAACTTTTAAAATTGAATTCGGAAGCAGTTGGTTTAGTTTTAAAAATATATCGTTAAATTAATATTTAAAAATAGCCTTCCAGGGGACAGTCTTGGAATTCAACGAAACTAGTCCCATTGGATCCGTAATATTATATTATTGTCAGATTTCAAATTACGTAGCTTTTGGAGTGATCGTTTGGCCGTACGATATATAAACGCGTTGAAATCTTTATCGAAATTTCAATATAATAACTAGGTCCAAAAGGCTATCTTCTCCATACGATCGAATTAAGACTCGAAAACTTTTTCATTACGTTTAGAATAGGGATATAACATTAAGAACGGCTAGCGACACGCCTTAATAGAATGTCATGATTTTAAGCTATGATTTCAAGGCGATTTAAATTTAAATTTAAAATTTAAATATGATATACTTTATTGGACTGGTCAAATAAACTTCACATCAGAACTTTTTGTTGTCTCTGTAGCAAACTGATTGTAGCACGAAAACATCATATCTTGTTTCCTTGGTTTTCTTTTTATCACGCGAGCAGTTTCTTTATCATTCAAAAAAATATAATAAAATCATGGCCGAACTCAGTTAGAATAAGTCAGAGCCGAACCCTTTTCTTTTTATTTCGAAATCAAATCTACAGAATGAAAAATAAGAAGGAAAAGTCAGTCTTCGTTCAAATCGAATTGCCTCCTCTCAAGTCCAGCATTTCGAACCAAGCTCGTCCCTTTTTTCAATCTGTTCAAATCTCCCATTCTTAAAATAAAATGGCGACCGAGATGAGAACAAAATCGAATCGAGGCTCGCGGAGGTGATTTTGGGCAGCCGCGTTCTTGATGGTCGTGGTGGTTTTGTGGTTGAAGTCTCGAGTGTGGTGGGAGGGGCGGAAAGTTCGATCGAAGCACGTGTTTCGTGAGGTGCGTGGTGATAGGTCATGTCGCGAGGGGGAGCTTCGATCTGCGGCGTCTCATTTTGGTCGATGGGAAGAGCTGCTTCGAGAGTGAGGATCGAGTCGACGCCTTGGGTTGTGGTATTCCCTTATGAAGCTGACTAGAGGAACCAGGCATCATCAGCTTGTGGGGGTTGAAGATTCTCGATGTGCTCACGCGCATGGAAGGGTAGGTCGCGAGGCTACAGGTTCACGAGGTGGATGGACTTCGTGTTGCTGGGCGACCGAAGGGGTAGATGGATCGATTTTTGCAGCATGCAAGGGTTTTGGTCATCAAATGGTGAATGCCGAGATGATTTTTCTAGTAATCTTTTAACCTGCATTATTATTGCCTAATAAAATTTTAGTTTTAAAGAAAATATATATATAAATTTTTAAAACGGGAAAAGAAGTGAAAATATAATTATACAGTAAGGTATATGTAAATGTAGTATTCAAATTATATATATATATATTCAGAAAGCAGAAAAAATTAATTATAGTTAGGTACAAAAAAACCTTTCTATTTGAATATATAAAAGGTTTAAAACAGAAAATATATACATGCATAAGATTTTGTAATATAAGGAAGTTTATATAAAAGTTAGATTTTAAGCCTATATAAATTACTTTTATATGCAGTTTAAAAATGAAAAATATATACATATACGCATTTTTAAATCTACCAGTTTATTTTAAATAATGTATATTAGTGATTAATTTGTTTAATAAATTGATTTAATTTATTTATGTTACAAAAAGGATTTAAAAGGGAAATTATCAGTTTGAATAAAATTTTTAGCTACTTAAATTATTTAATGGTAAGTAATAATTCGATTAGTTCAAATATTAATAAACCATACGATGTTTATACAAGGTCTAAATAGTGGAGAGGCAAGTTGGTTTGGAGTGGATTGCAAAACAAAAATCAAAGGTGAGTTTATCTCACTAAACTTGGAATTTCTTGAATTAATTTTAAGTAGTAAAATTAATTATTGGTTAATGGATTGAATTTGATGATTATTATCAGTTGGATGTGATTGTATGTATAGTAGTGTGTGTGTATATATATATATATTGGAGTGATTGATATCCCACATTATATAGCGGATGAGACTCTATGTGCCCCGCATAATAGTGGATGACCCTATATAACGCGATATCCCCCTCGAAGTGGGATTGGTATTTTTATATCGTGCTAACATCTATGGATGCAGGAAAACAGGTTGGAAGGATCCAACTGGATTCCTTAAAATATTGGAATTTATTTTCATATTCGGTGATATGTTTTATTCGTTAATTTGTGATAGATTATATTAATTATATTGGGAATTGAAAATATTAAACGCTATGGTTTGGCTGAATATATTTTGGGTATTTTGAGATATCAAAAATATAAAGGTTGGATTTTAAAGGAAAATAAGAGAGGGAATTCTAAGTAAAATAAATATAGTGAAATTGGATAAATAAAAGAATGAATTGGGAAAAGGATAAAGAGTTTGATTTAAAATCCTATCCAATAAATTCCGAATATGGGGAAAGGTTTTTGAATAAATGGGAATGAATGGATTTGAAAACTTTAGAGGTATTGTTTAAAGAAATAAAGGATTTGTTTTTAAATTCAAGGTTTAAAATGGTTAGGGAGAATTTAAAGTGGGGAAATTTTGAAACAAAGTGTGAAGTTGACAATGTCAGATTCAAATAAGATTTTAAGTCGTAATAAAAGGATGAATCTGGAATTAATGGGATTTGGAATAGATTTCAGTAAAGGAATTTATTTTAAAATGGGGTTAATTTTTAAAATCGATTTGGAAATTTACTAAGTGTTTGAAATAGTGATTTAAAAGGGAGAATGAGACTATGGAATTTATAAACTAGGTTTATAAATAAAGTGAAATATTTATTAGTGGATAATTTGGAAGCATAAATTCACGGTGGGAATTTATAAGGAAAGGGTGATATGTTTAAAAATAAATAGTGATTTATTTTTAAAGAGTGGAAAAGAAATTTACGGGTTGGGACGTAAATTAAACCGAAATAAATCGAGAAGGATTTATAAATGGTTAGATTGACTATGTTGGAATGGAATGTGAATTTCTTGAAAAGCTAAGTACATTTTTCAAAAGAAGATTTCTAAGTATAACTTAAAGGTTTCAAAATTTATTTTAAAAGAATCTGTTTAGAGAAATTTATAATTTTAAATTGTTTTAAAATTTTGAAGTAAATATTTATTTATTCAAATTAATTATAACAGTAATTATTTTAAAGGATAAATTAGTATTATGTTTTAAAAGATAAATTATTAATACTTATACTGTATATAATAGTTTTATTTTAAAAATAGTTTGTGGCTAAGTTTTACTTGAAAAATTATTATAGAATTTCATAATATTATTTCGAAATAAGGTGATATATATGGTTTTTATTTCAAATGTTTTAAAGTGTATATTTTTGGGTAAAGGGGTTTTAAATTATTAAAATCTAAAGTATTAAGACTTGGTGATTTTTAAGGGAAATAAAATAATTGGTGAATGATTGTCTGTATTGGTAGTTAAATAACCGACTATCAATATTGGGCAATACGCTGATCGTTTCGAAGAGGCTGGGATCAGATTTAATTATTCGAAAACCACTTCGATCCAGTTTGAATGTAGTGAATGAATACCGTGAAGATGATGAAGACGGTCATTCGATTTGTCCAGACCCAGGGCAACTTGTATGGACGAATTTTTTCAGAACATCATCAGGAGGATGATGAGCATTCTAAGTGAAAATGTGTTCTAAAAAGGTAACGCTTAGCCTCAAGCCTCATCAACCAGGAATGGCTAAAATAGGGGAGGTGCGGCAAGGCTAAGTGGCTAGCAACCAATTAAGGTAAGGTCTTCCTTGTCTAGATGTCCCTTTTTATTTCGGCTGAGTGGGCGGTTGTTGATCCAATTCCCGGGGTGATCTTATTCAGACTATCCAGTAAGGGGTAGCTCTTGTCTTGTATTGCAGGGGATCGGGAGCGATCCTCGGTACGCTGATCTAGGCCAGGTACTGTGACGGGTGGTACCCCAGTAGACTTGCCATTGTATGGAATCCAATCTCCAATGAGCGCATGTACGGTTTTGATTGTGCCCAACTATTGCTGGAACGTGAGATGCAAGCATTTCAGCTAGATTCTATTTTACTTTCTATAAACACTATTATAATATCAAACGGATTTGATAAAATGTTCTGGTTATCGTAAGGTAAAAACCCGACATGTTTATTTGTGGCGTGGTCTTACGAGATACCTTTGATTTCAAAAAGGATTTTGAAAACTTTAATAATCCAATTGAGTGTGTTTTCTCACGCTGGTATTCCAGACCGACTCAGGTGTTATTTCACTATAATGCTCGGTTTAGACCGAGTATTATAGAATACAAATTCTGGATGGACTGCTATGGAGCTCAAGGGATGTGCTGGATGGTGAGATGTATCACACGTATCTGTATTATTTCCGCCGCGTATGGTATGCCGAGTCAGCTTTTGTGAGGACAAATTAATATAACTGTCCAGTATTTTGCTATTGATTGTGTTTTACTCTGATGGTTGTAAGTATTATACAGTTACAGATTCTTTTGTATAAAAATCTGTTGTTATGTATTATATGTTGTTCCATTGCGATTGTGAGATTCTGATGTTGTTTTGTTTTCTCTTCTTCTACCTCCTTCTTTTTCCTTAATGGTCCGTATGTCCGTCCATTTTGGGTTGAATTGATGGAGAATATTGTCGGCTCAATGGGGTACGGATTTGTGGGCTGTTACAGTGGTATAAGAGCTGAAGATTAAGCGAGAACCTTGGCTCTGTGGAAATTACTCATTAGAAATAGAGTCAGTAGTACTCTAGAATGAGTTTGAGTGACTCAATAGATATGAGCGCGTATTTGTTAGTGAAAATAAAATTGTTTTATATTGTGTTGATTGGCTTGTTGAGTGGCTTATGGATTCTGGTCAATACGAGTAATTAACGTTATTGATACGGACCTCTAAACACTTGAATTAAACAATTCGACATAGGGTTGTTTTAAATGGGGTAAATGAAATAATTTTGCCCAAATTATTTTTATATATGAAAGAAATAAATTTTTTAAAGTTATTTTAGTATATATGGGCGCTTGGATGTTAGGAAATTATGATATTAAATTATTATCATTACTATGTGGAAATTGAATAAGAAATTGAAATCATAACCAAAAGTTAAGGAAATAAATTCAGATAAGAGAATGGAATTTGTAAATGTGATTTAAAATTGAAATAGGATAAAACTACAGAGTAATATTTGAATATAGATCGAAAGGATTCGGATTCGAAATTCTGGAAATTAAATTTCCTTTGAGTTTGAAAATGATTTTCAAAGGTTTTGGAAAAATAATAGTGATATTATTTCGGAAATATTTTCGAATTGGGAATGAAATCTTGTGGGATTTGGAATCAAAAGTATTTGAAAACATTTTAAAAGAAGTAAAAGCATTGAACTCACTTCGGTCGCTGGAAAATAATTTCGGTGATGACTGCAGCATCATCGATGTTCATTTTCGAGTTTCCAAGAGAGGAATTGCTACCTAAATGTTTTAAATTGGAATTGTTTGTAAAACTAGGTTTGGTTTTAAAATTCAAAAGATAATTTGATATGCAAATGAATTATGTATCTAGTGATTTCAAAGGTGATTTTGGAAGTATTGAGTAATTGTTTAAAAGACTCTGGAATCTTATTCAAAATGTTTATGGAATATAAATGAGTTTGGGAACTTATAAAAATTTAAGTTTGTTAGAATAAAATTTAACTTGAAGGAGAGTTAAACAATAGTAGGTGTGGTAATAAAATAAAGTGGTAAGAGAACCAATTAAATGAAGAGAATTGGAAGAGATTAGTAAATGGAATGTTGATAAGTTGGAAAATTATGGAATTTTAAAAATTTGAATGGAAGTGGAATGTAATTGAATCTAGTCAAATAAAAGTGGATTTTAAGAAAATGAATCTAAATAAGCTAAATGGAATGGTCATTGGAATAAAATTTATTATGTTGGGAATAAATTTGTGAATGAACAAATGAATTTACACTTGTAAGTAAATGAAATTAAAAGTGAATATTGGAATTAATTGAATTGTGTTAAATAAAGTGAAATGAAAAATTAGTTAAGTGGACTAAATAAAACAAAGGATTGAAAATAAAATTAGTAAGTAAACTAATTGATTTAAGTGGGTAAGAAATTGGAATTGAATATTGGGATGATATTTAATTTTGTGTAAAGTAAAGTGAAGTTGAAGGATTATTTCGAAGTGGACTAAGAATAATAAGGGTTTGGAAATAAAATCCGTTTAGATTTAAAATAAATTAGTAAGTGAAACTAATTAAAGAAATGGTTAATTAAATATGGTTTGAAATGAGATGAATAGAATTTAATATTTAATAATGAAAGGTAAAATTTAATTCATATGGACATTGGAGATCCAAATTGAATAGAAGTAGATATAAACCAAAGTGGTGAAGTAAAAATAAATATTTAAGTGTGTAAAATATTTATATTGAACTTAAGAAGAAATGGTGAAATTCTTAAGTAAAATTTGGTATTGGGAAAATATTCTAAGTTAATACTGAATGAAGGTTAAGTAAAGTGTGAAATGGAAAAAGTGGATAGAAATCAAAATGAATGTGAATAAAAATAAAATTGATTTAGCCAATAATCAATGGAGATAAATACGTAGGATATACGTATATTATTTTATTCGCATAACGATTTGAACCAGATTCGAGCACAGAATTTCGAGATAGTTATATCGATCTGAGTTGGGACTTTTTACTCGATTTTCGACGGTGAACCTTGGATATGGATTTTTGGTTGATTCTGAAAATTCTCGATCATAGTTTATAATTATGCCAGAAGAATGACGGTTTCTGATCAAGAAATCAGATCTGAGTCCACACTTAGGAAGTCGAGTGGACGATACTAGTTCGGAAGTGAAATTGTATGATCGAGTGAGCGATCAGATTTGGTATTACATACGGATGATATAGGTACATCGTACGGGGTTGAATGAAATAGGTATTGAAAATTTTGAAAGGAAATGAATAATTTTGAATTTTATGATTGGATATTTTTGCTAAGTAAGGTGCAAGTAATCAAAAGCAAAGGATAAATTAGTGTTTTTGGTTTTAGAAGATAAATTTGAATTGCCCGACGAAAAGATATGTAACTAAAATTATCATATGAAATTTGATGGTTTTCTGATCTAGCCACTTGGCTTTTGTTTTCTTTTGAAATTTGGGGGCCCTATAGGCATTTTGCAGTCGTACCGATTTAGCCGCATACAGGAAGCGTTGGAGAAATTTTTCGAAAATTTAGGGAGCTAGAAAAAAAATTGAGAAATTTTGATAGTTTAATATTTGGTTTTAAATTAAAATTTGAAATGGTTGAGTGAGTGATATTGTTGGAACCTATGGATGATTTTAGAAAGTTAGTAAGAGTGATAGTGTCTTTGATAAAAAGATAGATGTTGTTGAAACTGTTTGGTTTTGGGAAGTTGTTAAAAAACTATTTTGATTGGGAAAATAGTTAACGGGTATTGGACCATTATTCCTAACTTGTAATTTAAGGAACGAAATTCTTTTAAGGGGGAGGAATGTAACAACCTGGAATTTTGGATATTTGAAATCGGAATATTTAGTTGGTTTTAAATATTTAAAAGTTAATTTTTAACTTGAATTTCAAATATCACAATTTATTGGATAATTAAAATTTTAAATTATATAATTGGAAATTGGGTATATGAATTTTGGGGTTTCAAGTCTTTAACAATATGAAGGTTTATAAAATTCATATTGACAATACCGAAGGTAATAGAACTTTTAAAATTGAATTTGGAAGAAGTTTGTTCAGTTTAAAATATATATCATTTAAATTGATATTTAAAAATAGCCTTCCGGAGGACAGTCTCGAAATTCAACGAAACTAATCACATTAGATCCGTAATATTATATTATTATCATATTTCAAATTTCGTAGCTTTTGGAGTGATCGGTTGGCCGTACGGTATATAAACGCGCTGAAATCTTTATCGAAAATTCAATATAATAACTGGGTCAAAAATGTTTTTTTATCCATATGATCGAATTAAGACTCGAAACCTTTTTCGTTGCCTTCGGAATAGGGATATAACAATATGAAAGCCTAGCGGCACGCCTCAATAGGATATCAAGATTTTAAGCTATGATTTCAAGGCGATTTAAATTTAAAATCTAAATATAATATACTTTATTGGACTGGTCAAATAAACTTCACATCAAAAAATTTGCTGTCATTATAGCAAACTGATTGTGGCACATAAACATCACATCTTGCTCCTTTCATTTTCTTTTTATCACGCGATAAATTTCTTTATCGTTCAAAAAAATATAATAAAATCATGGCCGAACTCAGTTAGAATAAATCAGAGCTGGGCCATTTTCTTTTTCTTTCGAAATCAAACCTACAGAACGAAAAAGAAGGAAAAATCTATCTTCTTCAAATCGAATTGCCACCTCTCAAATTCAGCATTTCAAATCAAGCTCGTCCCTCTTTTCTATCCGTTCAAATCGCCCATTCTTAAAAAAATGGCAACCAAGATGAGAACGAAAATGAATCGAGGCTCGCGGAGGTGATTTTGGGCAGCCGCGTTCTTGATGGTCGTGGTGCGTTCATGGTTGAAGTCTCGAGTGTGGGAGGGTCGGCGAGTTCGATCGAAGCACGTGTTTCGTGAGGCGCGTGGTGATAGGTCATGTCGCGAGGGGGAGCTTCGATCTTCAGTGTCTCCTTTTGTTTGATGGGAAGAGCTGCTTCAAGAGTGAGGATCGAGTCGACGGCTTGGGCTGTGGTATTCACTTGTAAAGCCGACCAGGGGAAGCAGGCATCATCAGCGTATGGGGGTTAAGGATTCTCGATGTGCTCATGCACATGGGAGGGTAGGTCGCGAGGTTGTAGGTTCGCGAGGTGGCTGGGAATCTTGTTGATGTGCGACCGAAGGGGTGGATAGATCAATTTTGCAGCATGCAAGGGTTTTGGTGGTCGAATGGTGAAGGCCGAGATGGTTTTTATGGTAATCTTTTAAGCTGAATTATTATTGCCTAGTAAAATCTTAGTTTTAAAAGAAAAATATACATATAAAGTTTAAAAACAGGAAAAGAAGTGAAAATATAATTATACAGTAAGGTATATGTAAATGCAGTTTTCAATATATATATATATATATATATATATATATATATATATATTCAGAAAGTAGAAAAAATTAATTATAGTTAAGTATAAAAAAACATTTCTATTTGAATATATAGAAGGTTTAAAACAGAAATATATACATGCATAAGATTTTGGAATATAAGGGAGTTTATATAAAAGTTAGATTTTTAATCCTATATAAATTACTTTCATATGCAGTTTAGAAATGAAATATATATACATATACACATTTTTAAATCTACCAGTTTATTTTAAATAATGCATATTAGAAATTAATTTGTTTAATAAACTGATTTAATTTATTTATGTTACAAAATGGTTTTAAATGGGAAATTATCAGTTTGAATAATATTGTTAGTTAATTAAATTATTTAATGGTAAGTGATTATTCGTTTAGTTCAAATATGAATAAACCATACGATGTTTATACAAGGTCTAAATAGTGGAGAGGTGTACCGACCCGTAAATTTTGATAAATAAATTGGTTAATTTAATTAGATCTTTGTAATTAAATTTAGAGAGAAATAAATTTTTTTATAACTTATAATGAAGCAAATGTTGAAAGTGAAATGTAGAAATGGTAATTAAAATTAATTATTGACAATTGGAGTGAAATTCCAATAAAGAAATAGTGTTAATTGTTGCACTTGGGTATAAAATTTAAAATAAGTAAATAAAAGTAAGCATTTAATTAACCAATGCAATAATATATTGATTAATAGTAACTGAATATAAATTAATGTAATAAGGTCTATGCAAGTTGAATAATAACTAATTTAGTGCAATCCCAATTTAATTGAAACAATGGTAAGGTTATAATTGATTGTATTTAGTAAATTGGAAATAAATTTCAATAAATATAATTAAATAGTATGTTAATGATGATTGAATGAAATTTGTATGATGTAAACAATTGTAACAATTGTTTGGGAATAATAACTCGTAAGTGTGATTGAAAGTAAATGGTAACAAACATTTTAGGTTACCTATTTATTTAGCCTGTTAATTTAAATGTGGTAAAAATTGCAATTTGATAGAATCAATGTTAGATAGGTAATTGTAATAATTGTTAGTTGATATTTAAGTATGGATGTGAGTAAATTTGGCAATAGTGATAATTATTTACCCATTCATTTAATTTATTGCATTAGATCTAAATCAATTGCAACATTTGTTTGTTAATAATAGCTTATAAGTAAAATTAATCGTTAGTGGCAACAATTATTATAAGTTACCGATATATTTTAATCCATTAAATTGAATTGGAATCAATTGCAGTAAATCTAAATAAATTATTACGTTAATTTTAACGAAAACGAAGACTTATCAATTTAATAGGATTTGAACTACAGAAATTGAATTTAATTGCAAATAAATGATATTAAATATCTAAATATTACGTTAATTGAAATGAAGATGGAATGTGAGAATATTTATGTAATATATTTTGAATCCAATGTTAATTTCATCCGTTTGATAATAATGAATTGAATAATAGAATGAAAAGTAAATTAAATAAAATTATTGGAAATTAAATTTATAATTTTGAATTAAATGAAATTGAGGTTAATACTGAAATTGATAAATTTATCAACTCTAAATTGATATTTAAATTTGGGTAAATCATTGTAAATGATTAAGAAATTTAAAAATGATAGAAATTGTCAATTATAGAATTGAAATTTATGATTTGGGGATTTGGTTAAATCTAAATTTAGAAATTTGGTTTATTTTGTGCATTAAATCTATTTTGAAATCGATATAATTTGGAATGGTCTATTTGAAAACGAAATTGAATTGAAATTTAAATTTTGATTTAATTAGTTAATTACTAATTTAATTAATTAATGTAAAAATAGCCATTTTGGCCACTGACTTGGATTTTAACGAAACCAATTTCATCGAATCTGTAACGGTGAATTATTGTAGGGTTTCAAGTTTTGTAATGATCGGACTTGTCGTTTGATCGTACGGACTCGAAACGCCTAGAAATCAATCAAATTGAAATCAGTTGAAATCAATTTGAAATAAGTTGATTTTAGCATAACTTCTTCATACGATGGAATTTGGACTTGAAGCCAATGTAACAGACAGGGATTTTCGACTTTCGAAAATTCAACATCGACACTCACTTTATCGACTGCCGAGAAATCGAAGGCCGAAAACCGAGATGCTATGGATTTTAAAAAGAATTTAAGAAAAGAAAAGGAGAGAAGATAGAGAAGTGATAGAAAATAGAGGGAAAAGAAGATAGACATTTTTTTAGAAAACAGAAAAAGAGAATTTGAAAATAGAACAGAACGGGACAGAAGACACAAAAAGAACAGAAAGAACAACATCAGAATCTCACAATTCGCAGCGGAACAACATATAATAATAAATGAATAATCTTTAAACAAAGAACTATATCAGTTATTACATTACATCACATTTTATTACATCATATCATCACATCAGAGTGTACAACAACAAACAATGCAGCGGAAAAAGAAATACTATATAAACTAGTAATACGCCATGCCATCCAGCTTGCCTCCAGCAACTCCAGAATATCCAGAATATCCTGATAAACCTAACTCTTAACTGCCCGTGTGGAAATTGGTGGGCACCCAGAGTTTAGGAAGGAAAACAATAAACTCCGAGTCAGTCATGTGACTGGTGTGAGAACTCAAAACAGTTTATTTACTTTAAAATCAAAATAGAGGAATATTTTTAAATCAATTCGCAATGCTTTTAAAAATGAGACTACCATAAGGCCTCCCGCACACACACACAATGCAAACGCAGAATCGGAGGAGATTTCTCCTTATGATAGTCAAAGATGCTTGATATGCATTAAAAGAACATTTCATATTATTATTAGTGCATAGTGTAGGAAATATTTCGAAAGTAGAATATAAATCTTAGCCAACATAGACATTTCGAACTATGCCTACTATAGCTACCATCCAAACAGTGGTGACCACCATAAGTGAATGGCAGGTTCTACAACTAATACCGTACAAGTTTCGTATTGGGAATTGGATTTCCAACAAATGGTCAGGCCAAGGAACTTCCCATTGCCACATGAGAATGCCTCTGGATGGACATCCCCGAGAACCAAACCAGATCTCTACCAACACAAGGCCGGGTTACCCCTAACTGAGTAACAACTGACCGAATATGCCATCCCCCGGTCCTTTGGGACCTTTTTCCGAGAGCGCTCTCTAATCAATTCACACAATCATAAAAACAAAGTGTTTCAACATGAGTAAGTATCTGGGCTCCATACCATGATACCACCCTTTTCCAGAAGGAAATGCACATATCCTAAAGGGCGCTACCCCTCATAACCTTGCTGCATCTTTCCTGTTTTGACCATTTCCGGGATGTGAGGCTCGACGAATTCACGTCCACAAAAACATACTTTATACAAAAGCCATGCTTTGGGTCAACAAATGATCAACACAATGATCACTAAGATAGACGATCAAATAAATGATCCTATCACAAATAATCAACACAATGATCATTTCAGCATCACTCAGCATGTCACATTACCAAATTGGGAATATATCGCTGATAACTTCAACTATATAACCTCTGAGCACATACGTCTCAGAGAAGGGTGTTAAGCAAAAAGAATAAATTCCCCGCCACCAACAGAAATATATTTGAAAGAAATCGGCTTTATATCTCAACTTGTAATGTCAGACATACAATCCATACAAGTCTGTTCCGGGCTCGAACGGAACCAAAGGCACTTACAAAGAAGTCCTTGCAATCCTGATATTCACAATCCTGATCGGATTTTCCATCACTTAGGGAGTCTCTATACCATTGCAACTCAGTGCAGAGACAATCGATAGGTCATCCTATCGCTTTCGCAAATACCGGGTCTTCAACACCGATCTTCAATGCAATTCACAACGACGTATCACATATTCGGAATGGGTTATACGACCCCATGGTCCTTTCCCGGTTAACCCGAATAGTGAGCGCTTATTCAAAAATAAGTGTAGCATTCACATTCAAACAAATCACATCAATTACCCATTCAAAGGGAAATATTGATAGTCGGTTATTGAACTATCAATGGATATGCACACATCACCAGATTCCAAATAATTTTCCAAATTATTTATTTTCCAAAAATATCTTCACTAGATATATAATTTCATACTTCAAAAATAAATCAATATTTATTTTTAAACCAATTCCACCTTCTTTTATAAATTCACTGGTGAATTTACATTCCAAAGTATTAATGAATATACGACTTCAATTCGATTTATAATATTCATTTTCAATTTATCTTCAAAAAGATAAATTCTCTAATATTCACTTTGTATTGGAAAAACATTTCCATACTTATTTATTCATAAGTAATTCACAATTTTTATTTATTTTCAACACTTGGAAAATATTCAATATACTTAAATCGAAATTAAGTACATATTTCATTCTTTAAGGAAAATCATTCACTTTAACATATTTATTTGGGCCAAAACGAATGTTACGTAAAACATCGTTACGACAACCCAAAATCACTAGTATAGGGATTCGAATTTAAATTAGATATATAAATCCCAATACTATACAAACATTTCCTTCCGGAAATCATTTACTATAACAACAGTGTTATAGTTCACCATTTCCTCTTATTTCTCGAAACGTCTATTTCAACAATAAATGTTGAAATCTATGGTTTCGAATCTCAACACCTTTAAAACATCGTTAGATCGTTTTAATTCTGTTTAAAATATCACATTCTAAAACATTTTCTTTAACATATCATTCACTATTCAAAAACGTGAATATACTTCTTTAACAAATTCCATCCTTTTATTCATTTTAATTCAAAGGATCATTCACTATTCAAAATGTGAATATAACTCTATTTCTAAGTTATAACAATTAACTTATCAAAATAAGTCGTTTGCGAATTTATAAAACAACGTTTATAAATTCCATTTCTATTTATTTATAAAAACTTCCTTTTTATAAATTCTTTTATTAACTTATTCCAGTTTATAACTAAATTATAAACTAAACGTTCATATTATAAGTTAATTACTCATAAAACGATTATTTTATAAAATCGTTCTTTAAACTTCATAATTATAAATCTTATAACTTATAAGATTCATTTATTTAACCAATCTATTCTTCAAATAATTTCACCAAATTTATAAATCTTACTATTTATAAATTTTCATTTATAACTTCACAGTTTATAATTCTATAAATTTCATTCTATTATGAAATTCATTTTCACTTCATTCAAACACTTATAAAAACTCGATTTATAATGTCAATATTTCGATTTATAAATATCCATTTATAAATCTCTTAATATAAATCAATTTATATTATTCTTCTGAAACGTCTTTAATTCCCTTTATAATTTCACCATTTTGATTTATAAAATAATCAAATTTTATAAATCCTATATTTAAACTTTTAATAATAAATTCAAAAATCCAGTTTAAACTATTTTATAAAGTCATTAATTCATATTTCTCAAAATCGGCTTTTAACCGTATTTCTCAAAAATTATAATTTTTATAACTTTAAAAATTATAACGTTCATTTATTTATAATGGATCATTTCAAAAAATATTTTATCTTTTCAAAAATCACTTTAAAAACATTTTAAAAATCCCAAAATCTGGGTCCAATGATGATACACACCAAATAGTCAATCACGACTACAACGATAACATATATCGATATGATAATCCATCAAATATCAAAATATCTGAAATCAAATAAAAACTGTTGAGGAATCCAGTTGGATCCCTCCAACCTGTTTTCCTGCATCTACAAACATTAGCACAATACCAATTTCGCTCCAGTACGAAATTATCGCGGTATATGTTCTTAATAAATATTATCCGCTTAATAACGGCGTAACAGGGTCTCATCCGCTAAACAAAAAATGCGGGAAATCAATCAACTGCAATATATACATATGCCAATATATATATATTGATATTATATATAATACCAATTTCACTGTTTATGAAATATTCGCGGTATATGTTTATATTAAATAACCTCCGCTTACTAACGGCGCATAATGTCTATTTTAACAATCAATAATTTACAGTCATCATTCAAACATGCATTCAAATATTTTAAATCTAACTATTTAAAATAAAATCGAAATCTATTCGATTGAGTGAGAAGTTCTCACCTTGGTTTTAATTTCCGTTTTAGCGATTTATTTCGAATAAAATTAAACGCGCGTTTAATTTTACCCGAAATTCTCACTAACTCCAAACGACTCCAAACCAACTCCATCGCGTAGTGCTCGTCCATACGATTCCAACGCAACTGAGTTTGCATATTTCGACCTCGTATGAAAAAGTTATTGATTTTACAAGTTTGCACACGATTTTATAACTTAATTACAACATAACTTTTAAAATCTTAAACCTTAATTATTTACCACCTTTGGATCCAAAGCCCACACATCACAGCCGTGCCTTTCCATCTTCCATCTCCCTCACGCAACAACCTCAGATAATCACGTACGCACACCAAACCCATTTAGCAAAACTAGGGTTCAATTATACTCTTCAATCGCACGACGAAACTCGATCACACAACCACCAACACGAAGCACACGACGCAAGCTATCTCCACTATGAATAGCTTGAAGTTCGGCCTCCTAGATGTGCGTGCGCACGTCCATGAACAGCCCACGTTTTCACTCCATTTCCCATCAATCCGTGAAGCCATTCGCGATCTCCACCGTTGATCTCGTACCTCTCGTCGTGCTCTTCATCTTTGTAGTTGAAACCTAAGGCTAATTGTCGACGGATTGGAAGAAATCGAGGGAGGAAGGTGGGTGTTTTCTGGCCATTCATTGCAACTGGCGGCTAGGGTTTAATGTTTATATATATATATTTTTTTTATTATTAATGAAGAGAGAGGTGTATTTATAGAAAAAGCAAGCGTAAACACTATTCATCCCGGGAATTCCGAACTCCGATTTAGACGCCGTAACCAGCGTACCTAAGGTTTATCCCGCGTTCCGGACACAATGGAACAGGTTTCGGAAGCTAATTCGGAAGTATGTGCGAGTTATGGCTGAAAACGCTCAATTTGAATTAAACCGATTTAAATCGATTTCTAGGCGTTTTAATTTGTATCGGACAAACGGTAAATCCAATTGACTTGAAATTTGAAACCTTACAATAATATCACATTACGGATCCGATGAAACTGGTTTCGTCGAAATCCGAGACTTTTTGAAAAATGGCTATTTTGACTCGCCAAATTTAAATTAAAAATAATTCAATGCGTTTCGAGCTGCCACGATCAAACGATAGCTCCAATTGACACGAAAATTGAAATCCGGTAATAACTAACTATTACGGATCCAATGAAACTGGTTTCGTTCAATTCTGAGACTGTTCAAAAATTGACTATTTTACAGTCGATTATTAAATATTAAAATATTCAATTTTCACAAATTAACTTTAAATTCTATTTTAAAAGTTCTAAAATATCATTCTAACTCCAGTATGATTAAATAAAATTTTCCAAATTATTTTCAATCATTTTTAACTCAATTTTTTAATTATTTCCATAATTTAACATATTAAATTATCGGTTTAATTATCCAATTAAATCCAATAAATCAAAATAAAATTTATTCGACTTATAAATTCACTTATAAATATTTAAAATTAATTAAATATTCAAATTTTAATTAATAAAAATTCTGGGTCGTTACAATCTTTCCCCCTTAAAAGAATTTCGTCCTCGAAATTACAAGTAAGAAAAGTTACAGAATCTATTAATTTTCCAAAATCCATAGTTAAACTTTTTACAATAACTTTACTAAGTTTTCCAATCATACTTAGTTATCTTTTCAAAAACAAACTATATTGTTTAACTTTCAATTTCAAAATCAAAGTTTAAAGTTTTCAAAATTTTCCAATTTTTCTCAAATTTTTTCTAACGCCTTAAATTTTCGAAAAAATTCGCCATAGTCTCCTTTGCGCGGCTCGATCCGAAAAAAAAATGACAGTATATATATCACAAATATACATCTCATCAAGTAATGAGGCATCCCGAAGGGAAAAAAATGTAAAAGTGCGATATTTAATCCGAGATATGTACCTTATATTTTATTAGCAAGCATATACGGCTAATATAGCGCTAAAGCGAGCTCCAAATGCGAAGCAAACGCGATCCGCACCTACTAATCACTCAACAAACAACATGAGAATATGCTCATATGCAAATAATCTCAATATACAACATATAGCAACATAACAACTATATATATCACATAGCAAATGCAACAATAGAAATATATATTCAACCATCAACCAACTAACATTCAACAAATTCATTCATATTCTCATTAATACTTAATGAATTGGTTTTCACTCTAAATCATATTTGATTTATCAACATTGGATTTTATCAACATTCATTCTCAATTCAATTAGTTAACATTTACTAATTTAAATCCAATTCACATTTAATTCTATTCAAATTTATTTACCTTTAATTTGAATTCAATTTCTTTAGCTTTCAATTTCGCTAATTCACTTTCATTAACACTTAATGAATTTTATACAATCAATCAACAATCAAATAACAATCAATGTATATTAATTTCAACCAAATTCCTTTGCTTATATTCATTCTTGGTTCAACTCCTTAAATAAAATTGATTTCCATTCAATTTATTTAATTAACCTTTTTTCAACTTCTAATAATATTAGATTTAATGAATTTACACTTATATTCATTATTCCATATCAATTCTATTTTCCATTCAATTGATTCACAATTCAATTCATTTATTCAATTCAATTACCAAAGTTGAATTTCATTCACATAACTTAAGTTCACATTTCTTTTAATCCACTTGATTATTTACTTCGATACCAAAATCAATTCCATTCAACAACACTTAAGTTATATTTCATTTAACCTTATATTCATTTTTATTTACAACTCATATTCATATAATTTTACTTCTTGTATATATAAGTTTATTTCACAATTGTAATTCACTTTAATTATAACTCAATTCTTATAATTCTTTTGCTTATACAATTATTCTTTTATTTAGATTATCCAAACAACCTAACAATCAACTTACATACACTTTAATAATTCTGAAAAATTATTCCTTCATATATAAAATATACTTAAGGTAAAATCATTTCATTTACCCAATTTAAAATCAATATCGTGCCGAATTGTTCTATTCAAGTGTTTAGAGATCCTTATCAACAACGTAACAGACAGGGATTTTCGACTTTCGAAAATTCAACATCGACACTCACTTTATCGACTGCCGAGAAATCGAAGGCCGAAAACCGAGATGTTATGGGTTTTAAAAAGAATTTAAGAAAAGAAAAAGAGAGAAGATAGAGAAGTGATAGAAAATAGAGGGAAAAGAAGATAGACATTTTTTTAGAAAACAGAAAAAGAGAATTTGAAAATAGAACAGAACGGGACAGAAGACACAAAAAGAACAGAAAGAACAACATCAGAATCTCACAATTCGCAGCGGAACAACATATAATAATAAATGAATAATCTTTAAACAAAGAACTATATCAGTTATTACATTACATCACATTTTATTACATCATATCATCACATCAGAGTGTACAACAACAAACAATGCAGCGGAAAAAGAAATACTATATAAACTAGTAATACGCCATGCCATCCAGCTTGCCTCCAGCAACTCCAGAATATCCAGAATATCCTGATAAACCTAACTCTTAACTGCCCGTGTGGAAATTGGTGGGCACCCAGAGTTTAGGAAGGAAAACAATAAACTCCGAGTCAGTCATGTGACTGGTGTGAGAACTCAAAACAGTTTATTTACTTTAAAATCAAAATAGAGGAATATTTTTAAATCAATTCGCAATGCTTTTAAAAATGAGACTACCATAAGGCCTCCCGCACACACACACAATGCAAACGCAGAATCGGAGGAGATTTCTCCTTATGATAGTCAAAGATGCTTGATACGCATTAAAAGAACATTTCATATTATTATTAGTGCATAGTGTAGGAAATATTTCGAAAGTAGAATATAAATCTTAGCCAACATAGACATTTCGAACTATGCCTACTATAGCTACCATCCAAACAGTGGTGACCACCATAAGTGAATGGCAGGTTCTACAACTAATACCGTACAAGTTTCGTATTGGGAATTGGATTTCCAACAAATGGTCAGGCCAAGGAACTTCCCATTGCCACATGAGAATGCCTCTGGATGGACATCCCCGAGAACCAAACCGGATCTCTACCAACACAAGGCCGGGTTACCCCTAACTGAGTAACAACTGACCGAATATGCCATCCCCCGGTCCTTTGGGACCTTTTTCCGAGAGCGCTCTCTAATCAATTCACACAATCATAAAAACAAAGTGTTTCAACATGAGTAAGTATCTGGGCTCCATACCATGATACCACCCTTTTCCAGAAGGAAATGCACATATCCTAAAGGGCGCTACCCCTCATAACCTTGCTGCATCTTTTCTGTTTTGACCATTTCCGGGATGTGAGGCTCGACGAATTCACGTCCACAAAAACATACTTTATACAAAAGCCATGCTTTGGGTCAACAAATGATCAACACAATGATCACTAAGATAGACGATCAAATAAATGATCCTATCACAAATAATCAACACAATGATCATTTCAGCATCACTCAGCATGTCACATTACCAAATTGGGAATATATCGCTGATAACTTCAACTATATAACCTCTGAGCACATACGTCTCAGAGAAGGGTGTTAAGCAAAAAGAATAAATTCCCGCCACCAACAGAAATATATTTGAAAGAAATCGGCTTTATATCTCAACTTGTAATGTCAGACATACAATCCATACAAGTCTGTTCCGGGCTCGAACAGAACCGAAGGCACTTACAAAGAAGTCCTTGCAATCCTGATATTCACAATCCTGATCGGATTTCCCATCACTTAGGGAGTCTCTATACCGTTGCAACTCAGTGCAGAGACAATCGATAGGTCATCCTATCGCTTTCGCAAATACCGGGTCTTCAACACCGATCTTCAATGCAATTCACAACGACGTATCACATATTCGGAATGGGTTATACGACCCCATGGTCCTTTCCCGGTTAACCCGAATAGTGAGCGCTTATTCAAAAATAAGTGTAGCATTCACATTCAAACAAATCACATCAATTACCCATTCAAAGGGAAATATTGATAGTCGGTTATTGAACTATCAATGGATATGCACACATCACCAGATTCCAAATAATTTTCCAAATTATTTATTTTCCAAAAATATCTTCACTAGATATATAATTTCATACTTCAAAAATAAATCAATATTTATTTTTAAACCAATTCCACCTTCTTTTATAAATTCACTGGTGAATTTACATTCCAAAGTATTAATGAATATACGACTTCAATTCGATTTATAATATTCATTTTCAATTTATCTTCAAAAAGATAAATTCTCTAATATTCACTTTGTATTGGAAAAACATTTCCATACTTATTTATTCATAAGTAATTCACAATTTTTATTTATTTTCAACACTTGGAAAATATTCAATATACTTAAATCGAAATTAAGTACATATTTCATTCTTTAAGGAAAATCATTCACTTTAACATATTTATTTGGGCCAAAACGAATGTTACGTAAAACATCGTTACGACAACCCAAAATCACTAGTATAGGGATTCGAATTTAAATTAGATATATAAATCCCAATACTATACAAACATTTCCTTCCGGAAATCATTTACTATAACAACAGTGTTATAGTTCACCATTTCCTTTTATTTCTCGAAACGTCTATTTCAACAATAAATGTTGAAATCTATGGTTTCGAATCTCAACACCTTTAAAACATCGTTAGATCGTTTTAATTCTGTTTAAAATATCACATTCTAAAACATTTTCTTTAACATATCATTCACTATTCAAAAACGTGAATATACTTCTTTAACAAATTCCATCCTTTTATTCATTTTAATTCAAAGGATTATTCACTATTCAAAATGTGAATATAACTCTATTTCTAAGTTATAACAATTAACTTATCAAAATAAGTCGTTTGCGAATTTATAAAACAACGTTTATAAATTCCATTTCTATTTATTTATAAAAACTTCCTTTTTATAAATTCTTTTATTAACTTATTCCAGTTTATAACTAAATTATAAACTAAACGTTCATATTATAAGTTAATTACTCATAAAACGATTATTTTATAAAATCGTTCTTTAAACTTCATAATTATAAATCTTATAACTTATAAGATTCATTTATTTAACCAATCTATTCTTCAAATAATTTCACCAAATTTATAAATCTTACTATTTATAAATTTTCATTTATAACTTCACAGTTTATAATTCTATAAATTTCATTCTATTATGAAATTCATTTTCACTTCATTCAAACACTTATAAAAACTCGTTTTATAATGTCAATATTTCGATTTATAAATATCCATTTATAAATCTCTTAATATAAATCAATTTATATTATTCTTCTGAAACGTCTTTAATTCCCTTTATAATTTCACCATTTTGATTTATAAAATAATCAAATTTTATAAATCCTATATTTAAACTTTTAATAATAAATTCAAAAATCCAGTTTAAACTATTTTATAAAGTCATTAATTCATATTTCTCAAAATCGGCTTTTAACCGTATTTCTCAAAAATTATAATTTTTATAACTTTAAAAATTATAACGTTCATTTATTTATAATGGATCAGTTCAAAAAATATTTTATCTTTTCAAAAATCACTTTAAAAACATTTTAAAAATCCCAAAATCTGGGTCCAATGATGCTACACACCAAATAGTCAATCACGACTACAACGATAACATATATCGATATGATAATCCATCAAATATCAAAATATCTGAAATCAAATAAAAACTGTTGAGGAATCCAGTTGGATCCCTCCAACCTGTTTTCCTGCATCTACAAACATTAGCACAATACCAATTTCGCTCCAGTACGAAATTATCGCGGTATATGTTCTTAATAAATATTATCCGCTTAATAACGGCGTAATAGGGTCTCATCCGCTAAACAAAAAATGCGGGAAATCAATCAACTGCAATATATACATATGCCAATATATATATATATTGATATTATATATAATACCAATTTCACTGTTTATGAAATATTCGCGGTATATGTTTATATTAAATAACCTCCGCTTACTAACGGCGCATAATGTCTATTTTAACAATCAATAATTTACAGTCATCATTCAAACATGCATTCAAATATTTTAAATCTAACTATTTAAAATAAAATCGAAATCTATTCGATTGAGTGAGAAGTTCTCACCTTGGTTTTAATTTCCGTTTTAGCGATTTATTTCGAATAAAATTAAACGCGCGTTTAATTTTACCCGAAATTCTCACTAACTCCAAACGACTCCAAACCAACTCCATCGCGTAGTGCTCGTCCATACAATTCCAACGCAACTGAGTTTGCATTTTTTCGACCTCGTATGAAAAAGTTATTGATTTTACAAGTTTGCACACGATTTTATAACTTAATTACAACATAACTTTTAAAATCTTAAACCTTAATTATTTACCACCTTTGGATCCAAAGCCCACACATCACAGCCGTGCCTTTCCATCTTCCATCTCCCTCACGCAACATCCCCAGATAATCACGTACGCACACCAAACCCATTTAGCAAAACTAGGGTTCAATTATACTCTTCAATCGCACGACGAAACTCGATCACACAACCACCAACACGAAGCACACGACGCAAGCTATCTCCACTATGAATAGCTTGAAGTTCGGCCTCCTAGATGTGCGTGCGCACGTCCATGAACAGCCCACGTTTTCACTCCATTTCTCATCAATCCGTGAAGCCATTCGCGATCTCCACCGTTGATCTCGTACCTCTCGTCGTGCTCTTCATCTTTGTAGTTGAAACCTAAGGCTAATTGTCGACGGATTGGAAGAAATCGAGGGAGGAAGGTGGGTGTTTTCTGGCCATTCATTGCAACTGGCGGCTAGGGTTTAATGTTTATATATATATATTTTTTTTTATTAATGAAGAGAGAGGTGTATTTATAGAAAAAGCAAGCGTAAACACTATTCATCCCGGGAATTCCGAACTCCGATTTAGACGCCGTAACCAGCGTACCTAGGGTTTATCCCGCGTTCCGGACACAATGGAACAAGTTTCGGAAGCTAATTCGGAAGTATGTGCGAGTTATGGCTGAAAACGCTCAATTTGAATTAAACCGATTTAAATCGATTTCTAGGCGTTTTAATTTGTACCGGACAAACGGTAAATCCAATTGACTTGAAATTTGAAACCTTACAATAATATCACATTATGGATCCGATGAAACTGGTTTCGTCGAAATCCGAGACTTTTTGAAAAATGGCTATTTTGACTCGCCAAATTTAAATTAAAAATAATTCAATGCGTTTCGAGCTGCCACGATCAAACGATAGCTCCAATTGACACGAAAATTGAAATCCGGTAATAACTAACTATTACGGATCCAATGAAACTGGTTTCGTTCAATTCTGAGACTGTTCAAAAATTGACTATTTTACAGTCGATTATTAAATATTAAAATATTCAATTTTCACAAATTAACTTTAAATTCGATTTTAAAAGTTCTAAAATATCATTCTAACTCCAGTATGATTAAATAAAATTTTCCAAATTATTTTCAATCATTTTTAACTCAATTTTTTAATTATTTCCATAATTTAACATATTAAATTATCGATTTAATTATCCAATTAAATCCAATAAATCAAAATAAAATTTATTCGACTTATAAATTCACTTATAAATATTTAAAATTAATTAAATATTCAAATTTTAATTAATAAAAATTCTGGGTCGTTACAGCCTATTTCATTGCGTTTAAAATATTTTAAAACATCTATTTTGATATATGGGTTGACCCAATTTCGTTCCGGAGTCGAAACGGGCTTTTCGGGCCATTTATCGTTCAACGTTCTAAATCAATCTGGTCCGTTCCTCTATTTTTCAGCTTTGTCTATATATACCTTGTTATAAACCCTAGCCTACTTCTTATTCCTCATTTATGTACGTTCAGTTCCATCAGCTCCTCTTTCCAATAACTGCAAACCCTAATTCCCAATTGCAATTTCAAATCAAATTCAAAGCCAAAAATTCAAACTTTTCAAACTATATCATATTTATATCATCGGAAAGCTCTCGAAAGGCGCGTCTCAATTCTGGTATTCTTTTTTCAATCTAGAATTCGGTGTGGCCAAAAATCGATGACTATCCACGGCCGTCCATCACGCCGCGACCAAAATCGTCCGATCTTCGAATCTATTTCTTGGTATTGTAGAGTGGACCGAGGGGACTTCATCTATGCAATTTATTTGGCGAATCAATGGCTGGATTGCGGCAAAAAATTCGATTAAGGTTAAAAATAGGGGGTGGCTGGAGAATACAACGCCGGTGGTGGCTCGGGGCGGTCACTTGAGGCCAGGGA
Organism: Allium cepa; assembly: GCA_030765085.1. NCBI lineage: Eukaryota > Viridiplantae > Streptophyta > Magnoliopsida > Asparagales > Amaryllidaceae > Allium > Allium cepa. The sequence continues at coordinate 163,750,530 of CM060939.1, forward strand.
TGGGGTGAACCGGACCTGGTGGCGGCGGCAGTGGCGTCAGATCTGACCCTAGGCGTCGGACGAGATGGCATTTTGGAGATGAGCGTGGTTTTTCTTGTGTGTGTGCTTGGTTTGGGCGCGATTCCTGGGAGAGAAAGAAGGCGATGTGGTTGCTCTGGATTGGGTGACGTGTTTTGTTTTTTGTTTTATTTTATTTAATTTATATTTGAAATCTAAATGTTCTAATTCACATAACTTTTACATACGAGGTCCGTTTTACACGCGGTTTTCTCCGCTAGGATCGTATTGAGATTCCAGACATTTTGACGCATGTTTGGGAAGATTCTAAGACTGCTTAAATTTTGGGTTTAAATTGGATTTAAGTTCAATTTAAATTCAAAATGTAAGTGTTTTAACTCACTCACAACTTCTAAAATTTCTTATGTGTGTTAAATTAATTTCTGATGCGAGTAGAAATTTATTTATGACTGTTTGGCATATTTTTATCATCATTCCAGTTAAATTGAATTTATTGTATTAAATTGTTATTTAATTTGTTATTGCATATAAATTGCCAGCTAAATAGTTGTTTAATTTATTATTGAATATAAACTGCCAGTAAATACCTATTATTTATTATTTGTTCTATATTGATTTTATTGTTTGAATTGGATGATGATTGTGATAAATGGTTGATGGTTGATATTGGATGAATGGATGTTGTATTCTATATTGTTATAAACTGCGAATTGTTATGCATTTTATTTCATTTGGGATTGCGGTTTGAAATGATATATAACAGTATTTTTATTTTAAATTACGGATTGAAATGATAACTATCTGTATCACTTAACCATAGGATATAAAATTATGTACAGACACTGTGGTCTATATATGTTACTTATTTTTGAACTGATTTCCATGGTTTTATAAAAAAAATATGGGTTATATAATTCTTGATTTTTGAAGTTATATAAATGTTATTTTATTTTTGATTTTAAGATACGTATAATTTGTTTGAATATAAAATAAGTTTAATAATAAAGTTTGATTTTATGGAAGATAATAAGATTAAGTATTCAAATTATATTGTATATAGAGTTATAACGATTTAAATAAATTAAAGTTGGAAGATAAATTGGAAATTTATTTGAAATTGAATTTTTTTTAAGAATTAAACTCAAATAAGTTGATGTAAAATTTATTAAATTTGAAATTTTAAAAGGTTTGATTTTTATAACTGGTTTTTTTGTTCAAGATGGATTAAATGAATATTTTAAATATAAATAAATTGAAGGAAATATTTAGTTATTTGAAATTTGAGTTTTATTTAAACGATAATAGATTTATTATGCAAATATTTCAAACCCAAATAATAGAACATTGAATTGTTGAATCGTAATTACTAACCTTAGTTTTGAAAGTGTTTAATACTCAAAGTTGAAATATATTGAAATTGAAATGGTTTATTGAAACTGAAAGTGAGTTGTAAGTTATGAATTGAGATTTAATTTAAAGTGGATAAAAGTGTGAAGTCGAAGAAATTATTTTACTTTATAAAGTAATTTTAAATTAAAACTATTTTATTTTATATACTATCTGAATATCCAAACCATTTAAGTTTTGGAAGTTATGGTTTAGAAGTTATGAAATTCGAAGTATTATGTTTTGAAAGATTACATTTAAGCGTTTGGTTTTGAAATATTATAAATTGGAAAGTGCTATGTTTTTTTGAAAAGAGATATATTTGAAAAATGATATTATATTGATTCGGTTTTTATAAAAATGATATCATAATGATTTGGTTTTTGAAATGGAAAGGATATTGTATTTATATGATTTCGAAATGGATATCATATTCTGGTTTTGAAGTATAAATTATTTTAAATGACCGCAGTGTTATAATAACGTTTGGTTGTTAAACAGACCGGGATTGGAAGTTGTCATACTCTCTGCCAACTCCGAAAACCACTTTAACAACCGTGTATGCGGTGGAGATTCCAGAATGAAGTAGGATGGTGGCGGCGTTTCCTTTGAGGTAAATATGTGGACCCAACTCCCATGAGTTGGCATAAGGTGGCTAAAACAGGAGCGATCGATGGGCAAAGAAGGTAGCACCTTTTATCGTACACATCCCTTCGATATTATACTCTAACTTTTGGATTGATTCGGTGGCCACTTTTGATTTTTTTGATTTGGGGGTGTGGCTTGAGGTGGGCGGTAGCTGCACGCTACGCGTTACCACCAGCCCGGAAGCGTAATTGGTATATCTACCTTGGCATTGCCTAGTTGTGCCGTGTCACCTACCCTAGCGCGCCTTGTATGAGTTTGTTTTTCTCCCGTAGCCCGTGGAGTAATTAGGGTAGTCTCTCGATCTGGAGAAGCGCTGATACTGGATGGACTAATGGGACTATTATTGTGTTAAGGGGAAGATTGGGTAACTCCTTAACGCTATTTAAAAGTAAGTTTATTTTATTAATAGACATTATTATAATAGCGAAATATTACTACATAGTAAATAGTTTAACGGATCTTTAGGAGATGTGAATCCCGAGCATCTCTTAAGTTACTGCACTCACGTTAGACACTAGATAAGAGATGTCAAATCCCATAAACATCTCTGACGTCGTTCTACTCATATTTTATAGTTGATTTAACTTACATAAGGTCTTTTAGTTCTGACTCGAGTATTTTTTCTTTTCAATTTGCTCAAGTCAGCTGAATATTTCAGGATTTGAAGACTTTCCTTCTGTAAGACGAAGACGAAGATTGTATTATTATTATTATTATTATTTATTATATTATTCCACTACATCATTGCTCCGCTGCATTATTTATTATTCTCTGGTGTGTGTAGCTCTGATATGTATTGTATAAGTATAATCGAATATTTTGTATAACAGCTTCATGAACTGTTTATTTGATTATTATATTTTATCGTTCCGCTGCAAGATTCTGTTTGTTTATTTCTTTCTCCCTTTTTCTTATTCACCCCAATAACAATCCACTCTTTTGTATGGTTTGAGTCTTACGTGTGTGGTTTATCATTGATTTAAAACGTACAAAAAGGCGAGATGTTACATCTGGTATCAGAGCTTTGGTTTAGCGATAAACCTTATCTTTGTGGGGTCTGACTCTTTATTTATAGGGTAGTAATACCCTATGATGAGTCGCTGAGTGCATATATATGAGACAGCGTATTTGTTAGTGTTATAAAAAGGTTTTAATATTGTGTTAATTTGTTCCATTTTGTATTTATAAATTCTGGTCGGTGCATAGGACGCTAATGCATTGATAGGGATTTCTAAACACTTAATAGGATAGACCAACACAATATTTGTTTTGAATATAGGTGAATGAAATAATTTTGCCTATTATATTTTCTATATATAAAATAAAATTTCTATAAACAATATATATATTTGGTTGTAATATGTTGGTTGTAGTGAAATTTATAAATATTGGTTGGAAACAAAATTTGAAGAAAATAAAATAAATGAAAATTGGAAATTTTAGAACTTAAGGGGTTTGAAACTTTCTTTCAAATGATTTTGGAACATAATAATAATATTATTTAGAAGTAATTTCTGATATAAATATTTCAATATGATTTGAAAGAATTGCTTAAAAAAAATAAGTTTGTACTCCCCTCTCTATCGTTGGAAAATAATTCCGGTGATGAGTGCACGCATCATCGACATTCATTTTCGAGTTTCAAAGTGGGAAGGCCACTATAGTAGTTTTAATACAGAGTTATTTTGATAAAAAAATATAAATTTTAAATTGTATTAAATAAAAATTGGATATATAAGTTGTAAGTATATACATTTAACTATTATTTTAAAATGATTTGAAATTTAACCCAGTATTTAGTTCTTAAGTTTTCGTTAATTAATGGTTTTAGTTATTGTAGTGAAATGGAATGTAACTAATTAATAATTTGAACCTTTAATTAAAATAAGAAGATTTAATGCTATGTTATAAAGGAAATTTCCAAAAAGTAGAAATATGTAACCTATGGACTTAAGAAATGATTATTGAACGTTAATTATAAAATGAATTTGTATAGTTTTCAATTGCATTCTTAAAAGCATATATATAACTTACCAAAAGATTTAAAAGTTGAAATGTCTGGTAAGTGTAATGGATATTATACAGGTAATAAACTTGAGGTAATGAAAGTATTTAGTGAAATTCTTTTGTAAATAAGAACTTGATGTTCTAATTGTTGAAAACTTAAGTATAATTGAAATGTTGATGTAAAAAGGGTAATAGAAAGTAAGTATTATAAGTAAATAATTAAAAACTTAAGTAAATGAAAATATAAAGGATGAATCATTATATAAATAAAAGGGAATGAAATAATAAATGTTATGCGATGAAATTAACAAGAATGAACTTAATTTATTGCTTGAAATTGTTGTTTGTTTGGGTAATGAGTTGTTTGGATAAGAGATACTTTAATTGCTTAGACGTACGAATAATCTATTGAGTTTATCTAAGACTGTTGAGTAAGTGGAATACTTCATAGTTATTTTTCATTCTATATGATTTAAAGTGTCTTAACCCGAACAAATCAATTGCTTACCTTGCTTGGATGGTTGATTTGTATTTGATGTGTATGTTGTGGTTGCAGGCGATTGTTGTTGTTTGACATTGATTAATTGTTAGTAGTTGAAACAACTTTAAATATTTCATTCTATATAATTATTAACTCTTTTTAGATTATATAAGTGAAATACAGATTATGGAAGCAATTGCTACTGCTTTTGGTTTCATAAATAAGCGTTATTTGCCTAACAAGTAGGTACTTTTTCGGATTACGGTTTATAGCGCTACTATATTATTTTCCCGTGTTGGGATATATTATTTTGGAAGATATATGTTATATGTTGTTATATTTGATATTATATTTTCTACCGAGCCTCTCCGTACAAAGGAGACTCTGCCAAAATTTTCTGTAAATTTTGGACTTAGAGAATTTTTGAAAATGTTTTCCAAACTTTATTAATCTGAGTATAAAAAGATTTAATGGTTATAAATTGGTATATTTTATTTAAAGTAATTAATTTTGTAAATTTAATTTTTTATAAAGTTAATATTTTGATAAGATGTATTGTTTTTTTAATTCTTTCTTTGCTCTTCTTTTTCCTTTTCGGGGACGAAAATTTTGAGTGGGGGAGAGTGTAACGACCCGTAAATTTTGATAAATAAATTGGTTAATTTAATTAGATATTTGTAATTAAATTTAGAGAGAAACAAAAAAAATTTATAACTTATAATGAAGCAAATGTTGAAAATGAAATGTAGCAATGGTAATTAAAATTAATTATTGATAATTGGAGTGAAATCCCAATAAAGAAATAGTGTCAATTGTTGCACTTGGGTATAAATTTAAAATAAGTAAATAAAAGTAAGCGTTTAATTAACTAATGCAATAATATATCGATTGATAGTAACTGAATGTAAATTAATGTAATAAGGTTTATGCAAGTTGAATAACAACTAATTTAGTGCAATCCCAATTTAATTGAAACAATGGTAAGGCTATAATTGATTGTATTTAGTAAATTGGAAATAAATTTCAATAAATATAATTAAATAGTATGTTAATGATGATTGAATGAAATTTGTGTGATGTAAACAATTGTAACAATTGTTTGGGAATAATAACTCATAAGTGTGATTGAAAGTAAATGGTAACAAATATTTTGGGTTACCTATTTATTTAGCCTGTTAATTTAAATGTGGTAAAAATTGCAATTTGATGGAATCAATGTTAGATAGGTAATTATAATAATTGTTGGTTGATATTTAAGTATGAATGTGAGTAAATTTGGCAATAGTGATAATTATTTACCCATTCATTTAATTTATTGCATTAGATCTAAATCAATTGCAACATTTGTTTGTTAATAATAGCTTATAAGTGAAATTAAACATTAATGGTAACAATTATTATAAGTTACCGATATATTTTAATCCATTAAATTAAATTGGAATCAATTGCTGTAAATCTAAATAAATTATTACATTAATGATAATTGAGGTAATATTTGAGAATAATGTTAATATTATCCATTATAGGACAATTTGTTGAATTGAAAGAATGGAAATGAAGACTTATCAATTTGATGGGATTTGAACTATATAAATTGAATTTAATTGCAAATAAATGAAATTAAATATCTAAATATTACGTTAATTGAAATGAAGATGGAATGTGAGAATATTTATGTAATAGATTTTGAATCCAATGTTAATTTCATCCGTTTGATAATAATGAATTGAATGAATGAAAAGAAAATTAAATAGAATTATTGGAAGTTAAATTTATAATTTTGAATTAAATGAAATTGAGGTTAATACTGAAATTGATAAATTTATCAACTCTAAATGGACATTTAAATTTGTATAAATCGTTGTAAATGATTAAGAAATTTAAAAATGATAGGAATTGTCAATTATAGAATTGAAATTTATGATTTGGGGATTTGGTCGATATAATTTGGAATGGTCTGTTTGAAAACTGAATTGAATTGAAATTTAAAATTTGATTTAATTAGTTAATTTATTAATTTAATTAATTAATGTAAAAATAGTCATTTTCGCCACTAACTCGCATTTTGATGAATCCGTAGCGGTGAATTATTTTATGGTTTCAAGTTTTGTAACGATCGGACTTGTCGTTTGATCGTACGGACTTAAAATGCCTAAAAATCAATTAAATTGAAATTAGTTGAAATCAATTTGAAATAATTTTATTTTAGCATAGCTTCTTCATGCGATGGAATTTGGACCTGAAACCTGTTCCACTGCATTTAAAATATTTTAAAACATCTATTTTGATATATGCGTTGACCCAATTTCGTTCCGGAGTCGAAACGAGCTTTTCGGGCCATTTATCGTTCAACGGTCTAAATCAATCCGATCTGTTCCTCTATTTTGCAGCTTTATCTATATATACCTTGTTATAAACCCTTGCCTACTTCTTATTCCTCGTTTCTATACGTTCAGTTCCATCAGCTCCTCTTTCCAATGGCTGCAAACCCTAATTCCCAATTGCAATTTCAAATCAAATTCAAAGCCAAAAATTCAAACTTTTCAAACTGTATCATATTTTATATCGTCGGAAAGATCTCAAAGGGCGCATCTCAATTCTTGTATTCGTTTTTCAATATAAATTTCGTTGTGGCCGAAAATCAATGAACTATCCACGGCCGTCCATCACGCCGCGACCAAAATCGTCCGATCTTCGAAATTATTTCTGGGTATTGTAGAGTGGACCGAGGGAACTTAGTCTATGCAGTTTATTTGGCGAATCAACGGCTGGATTGCAGCGAAAAATTCGACTAGGGTTAAAAATAGGGGATTGGAGAATACAACACCGGTGGTGGCTCGGGGCGGTCGCATGAGGCCAGGGATGGGGTCGCCTGGACCAGGTGGCGGCGGCGGCAGTAGGGTCAGATCCGACCCTAGGCGTCGGAGGAGATGGCATTTCGGAGATGAGCTTGGTTTTTCTTGCGTGCGTGCTTAGTTTGGGCACGATTTCGGGAGATAAAGAAGGCGACATGGCTGCTCTGGATTGGGTGACGTGTTTTTTTTGTTTCATTTTATTTAATTTATATTTGAAATCTAAATGTTCTAATTCACATAACTTTTACATACGACGTCCGTTTTATGCGCGGTTTTCTCCGCTGGGATCGTATTGATATTCCGGACATTTTGACTCTAGTTTGGGCGGATTCTGAGACTGTTCAAATTTTGGTTTAAATTGGATTTAAATTCAATTTAGATTCAAAATGTGAGTGTTTTACCCACTCACAACTTCTAAAATTTCTTATGTGTGTTAAATTAATTTTTGATGTGATTAGAAATCTATTTATGACTGTTTGGCATATTTTTATCGTCATTCCAGTTAAATTTGATTTATTGAATTAAACTGTTATTTAATTTATTATTGCATATAAACTGCCAGTTAAATAGTTGTTTAATTTATTAATGAATATATACTGCCAATAAATACCTGTTATTTATTATCTGTTCTATATTGATGTTATTGTTTGAGTTGAATGATGATTGTGATAAATGGTTGATGGTTGATATTGGATGAATGGGTGTTATATTTTATATTGCTATAAACTACAAATTGTTATGCATTTTATTTCATTCAGGATTGCGGTTTGAAATGATATATAACCGTATTTTTATTTTTAATTACGGATTGAAATGATAAATATCTGTATCACTTGACCATAGGATAGAAAATTATATACAACCACCGTGGTCTATATACATAAATTATTTTTGAACTGATTTCCATGGTTTTATAAAGAAAACATATTGGTTATATAACTATTGACTTTTGAAGTTATATAAATGTTATTTTATTTTTGATTTTAAGCTGTATAATTTGTTTGAATATAAAATAAGTTTAATAATAAAGTTTGATTTTATGGAAGATAATATGGTTAAGTATTCAAATTATATTGTATATAAAGTTTTAACAATTTAAATAAATTAAAGTTGGAAGAAATTGAAAATTTATTTGAAATTGAATATATTTAAGAATTAAACTCAAATAAGTTGATGTAAAATTTATTAAATTTGAAATTTTAAAAGATATGATTTTTATAACTAGTTTTTTTTCAAGATGGATTAAACGAATATTTCAAATATAAATAAATTGAAGGAAGTATTTAGTTATTTGAAATTTGATTTTTATTTAAATGATAATGGATTTATTATGTAAATATTTCAAAACTAAATAATAGAACATTGAATTGTTGAACCGTAATTACCAACCTTAGTTTTGAAAGTGTTTAATACTCAAATTTGAAATATATTGAAATTGAAATGGTTTATTGAAACTGAAAGTGAGTTGTAAGTTATGAATTGAGATTTAATTTAAAGTGGACAAAAGTGTGAAGTCGAGGAAATTATTTTACTTTATAAAGTAATTTTAAATTAAAACTATTTTATTTTATACACTGTCGGAATATCCAAACCATTTAAGTTTTGGAAGTTATGGTTTAGAAGCTATGAAATTCGAAGTATTATGTTTTGAAAGATTATATTTCAAGCGTTTGGTTTCGAAATATTATAAATTGGAAAGTGCTATGTTTTTTGGAAAAGAAATATATTTGAAATAAAAATGATATTATATTGATTTGGGTTTTTATAAAAATGATATCATAATGATTTGGTTTTTGAAATGGAAAGATATTATATTCTGGTTTTGAAGTATAAATTATTTTAAAATGACCGTTGTGTTATAATAACGTTTGGTTGTTAAAGAGACCGGGATCGGAAGTTGTCAAACTCTCTGCCAACTCCGAAAACCACTTTAACAACCGTGTACGCGGTGGAGATTCAAGAATGAAGTAGGATGGTGGCGATGTTTCCTTAGGTAAATACGTGGACCCGACTCTAGTGAGTTGGCATAAGATGGCTAAAACAGGAGCGACCGACGGGCTAAGAAGGTAGCACTTTTATCAAACACATCCCTTCGATATTATACTCTGATTTTTGGATTGATTCGTTAGCCACTTTTGTTTTTTTTTGATTTGGGGGTGTGGCTCGAGGTGGGCGGTAGCTGCGCGCTACGCATTACCACCAGCCCGGAAGTGTAATTGGTATATCCACCATGGCATTGCCTAGTTGTGCCGTGTCACCTACCCTAGCATGCCTTGTACGAGTTTGTTTTTCTTCCGTAGCCCGTGGAGTATTTAAGGTAGTCTCTGGATTTGGAGATGCGCTGATACTGGATGGACTACTGGGACTATTATTGTGTTAAGGGGGAGATTGGGTAACTCCTTAATGCTATTTAAAAGTAAGTTTATTTTATTAATAGACATTATTATAATAGCGAAATATTACTACATAGTAAATAGTTTAACGGATCCTTAGGAGATGTGAATCCCGAGCATCTCTTAAGTTACTGCACCATTAGATATTGGATAGGAGATGTAAAATCCCGTAAACATCTCTGACGCCGTTCCACTCATATTTTACAGTTGATTTAACTTACATAAGATCTTTTAGTTATGGCTCGAGTGTTTTGTCTTTTCAATCCGCTCGGGTCAGCCTGAGTGTTTCATGATTTGAAGACTTTCCTTCTAGAGGACGAAGAGGAAGATTGTATTATTATTATTTATTATATTTTTCCACTGCATCATTGTTCCGCTGCATTATTTATTATTCTCTGGTATGTGTAACTCTGATATGTATTGTATAAGTATAATCGAATATTTTGTAAAACAGCTTCATGAACTGTTTATTTGTTTATTATATTTTATCGTTCCGCTGTAAGATTCTGCTTGTTTATTTCGTTCTCCCTTTTTCTTATTCACCCCAATAACAATCCGCTCTTTTGTATGGTTTAAGTCTGACATGTGTGGTTTATCGTCGATTTAAAACGTACAAAAAGACAGGATGTTACAAGAGGCAAGCTGGTTTGGAGTGGATTGCAAAACAAAAACCAAAGGTGAGTTTATCTCACTCAACTTGGAATTTCTGCAATTAATTTTTAGTAGTAAAATTAATTATTGGTTGATGGATTGAATTTGATGATTATTATCAGTTGGATGTGATAGTATATGTAGCAGTGTGTGTGTTTATATATATTGAAGTGATTGAAATTCCTGCGTTATATGGCGGATGAGACCCTATGCTCCCCGCATAATAACGGATGACCCTATATACCGCGATATCCCCCTCGAAGTGGGATTGGTATTTTTATATTGTGCTAACATCTATGGATGCTGGGAAATAGGTTAGAGGGATCAACAGGATTCCTTAAAATATTGGAATTTATTTTCATATTCGGTGATATGTTTTATTTGATAATCTGTGATAGATTATATTGATTATATTGGGAATTGAAAATATTGAATGCTATGGTTTGGCTGAATATATTTTGGGTATATTGAGATATCAAAAATATAAAGACTGGATTTTAAAGGAAAATAAGAGAGGGAATTCTAAGTAAAATAAATGTAGTGAAATTGGATAAATTAAAAGAATGAATTTGGGAAAGGATAAAGAGTTTGATTCAAAATCCTATTGTGACAACCCGGAATTTTGGATATTTAAAATAGGAATATTTAATTGATTTTAAATATTAAAAAGAGTAATTTTAACTTGAATTTCAAATATCACCATTTACTGGGGAATTTAATTTTGAATTAAACTATTGGAAATTGGGTAAAATATGAAATCTGGGATTTTTAGCCTGTTAAAAATAATTTGAAGGCTTGTAAAATTTATATTGATAGTGTTGAGGACAATAAAAGTTTTAAAATTGAATTTAACACTAATTTGTTCAGTTTTGAAATTTTATCGTTTAAATTGAATTTAAAAATAGCCTTCTGAGGCACAATCTCGGAATTCGACGAAACCAGTTCCATTGGATAATATTTTATTATTATCGGATTTCAAATTTCGTAGTGATCGGAGTTGTTGTGTGAGCGTACGATTTATAAACGTGCTGAAATTTATATCAAAAATTTAATATATTAACTAGGTTCAAAAAGCTATCTTCTCCATATGATCGAATTAGGACTCAAAACCTTTTCCATTGCGTTCGGAATATGGGTATAACATTATAGACGCTTAGCGGAACGTCTCGATAGGACGTCAAGATCTTGCGCAGCGAAGTCAGGATGATTTAAATTTAAATTTAAACTTGAATAATATATTCTATTGACCAGTTAAAAACATTTCATGTCAAAAAATTTCCTCCTGTAGCTTTTGTTTTTTTGAATCACTACAGCCTTCACTCTCCACGCAATCCATCATCTCAAGTTCAAAATCATGTTTTTTTATCCCCCAACCAAATCTGTCGAATGAAAGAAGAATAATAAGTGTTTAAAAGTCACGCTGCTTCGTTTCTTTTTCACATTCTTATTTAAAAAAAAACTGATTGACGAATAATGGCCGCTGTTAAAATCTGGGGCTGCTCTTTCAATTCAAAAACTATCTTCAAAAAAAATTTATAACGAACCGTGCTCTATCTCTTCCCTCCTTCATCTTCCCAAATCGAATCAGAGCCTTTCCAATCGAAATCGATTTAGTAATGAAAATAAGAATTTGCGTATTCCCCTTCACATCTACCTCTACCCAATTCAAATCAAAATTAGGCTCCTGCTTTTGTTCGAACCAAATCGATTTTTTTAGATTTAATTAAAAAAAGGGATTCGCATCGATGTCACGATGGGTGTTGGCGCGCGTGAAACTGCTACGATAGCGAGGAGGGGTTAGGCATTCGAGATTGGTTCGCGTCTCGTCGTGATTGGGTTGAGGGGTAGTGAATCTAGTTGTCGAGATAGCAGTTAAGGGTTTGAATGCGGCGCTCGCTTATTGAAGGGAGGAGGCCAATCGTGATTGAAATTGCGCACATGGAGGAGGTGCTACTCAGGAGCGATCGGCGGTCTTTGGGATTGATGGAGATCGTGTTCATTCTGGTGGCCGTGGTCGGAGTCTAGGCTTGTTGGTTGTGATTAGGCAGTAAGGTAATACAATCTATTTTAGGTATTTTTCAATTTAAAATTTATAGGTATATATATACAGTAAAGAGGATTTCTGTTTGTTATATACAGAAAGAAGAAATATATACAGGATTTTAAAGCATTTAAACAAATATATAAAAGTTAGATTTTTGAAATCTATAATCTATTTTTCATAAGGATATATAGTTTCAAAATAAAAAATATAATAATAAATACACCTTTTAACTTACTAGTTTACTTTAAAAATATGTATTTAGGTGATTAATTTATTTAATAAACTTATTTAGCTATTTAGTTACTAAAAATAGTTTATTAAAAGTAAAATTAGTTTAAAATCAAATTATTAGTAATTAATTGTTTGATTAATTCAAATATTAATAAAATCATCTAATGTTTATGCAAGGAAGTGAAGAAATCAAGTCGAGATGGATAGGATGGCAAATTTAAAAAAAGCCAAGGTGAGTTAATCTCACTCATCTGGTTGCTATTTAAATTTAAATGGTTAAATTTAAATAATTGGTTGAATGATTGAGTTGATTTGATGTGCTATATTATATAGTAGTATATATAGTATATATAGTGGAGTGATTGATTTCCCGCATTACATAGCGGATGAGACCCTATGCATCGCATAATAGCGGATGATATTATATTAATCCTATATACCGCGATATTCCACCTCAAAGTGGAATTGGTATTGTGCTAACATCTGTGGATGTAGGGAAACAGGTTGGAGGGATCCAACTGGATTCCTCAACATTTATTTAGATTATTTAATATTCACTATTATGAATATTTGATATTCTATGATGAATTATATGGATAATTAGGATATTGAATGCTATGGTTTGCTTGAATATATATTTTGGTACAATGAGTTATCAAAATATATAGAATTGGATTTTTGAAAAGAAAATAAAAAAGGGAATTTTTAAGTAAAATAATTGTAGAGAATTTGAATAAATTTAAGAATGAACTGGATAAGCATAAAAGCGATTTTAAAACTCTAATAAATAATTCCGAATATGAAAAAAAAGATTTTAAATAAATAGAAAATAATGAATTGTAAAACTTAAGTGATATTATTTAAAGGAATAAAGAATTTACTTTAAAATTCAAGGTTTAAATTTATTTAAAAGGATAAAGAAGGAATTTTGGAAATCTGAAATTGGTATGTTTCAGTTAAAAGATTTTAAATCAAAATGGAGAAATAAAATCTGAAGTTAATGGATTTTGGAAAAAAGTGAGTAAGTAAAGCGATTTATTTCAAAATGGAGTAAATTGGAAATCAATTTGGAAATTCATTTAAGTGTTTGAAATTGGAAATTTAAAGGAGAATGTGACTATGAAATTATAACCTGGGTTTATAAAAGCGAAGTGATATATCAGTGGATATTTGAAGAATAAATTCACAATGGGAATTTATTAAAGAAATGGGAAAATTTGTTTAAAAATAAATAGTGCTTTATTTTTAAAGGATGTGAAGAGAAGTATATTTCCCTGGATAGCCAAGTACGTTTTCAAAGTAAATTTTTAAATATAAGTTAAAAGTTTATGTTGTGTTAAAAAGCATGCTTTGGAAAATTTGTTATTCCTAAAATATTTAAATTCTAAAGTAAGTATTTTTCAAATCTATTATCGTAGTAATTATTTAAAGATGACTTGGTATTTTGATTTAAAAAGAGAAAATTTAGTTTTATATTTTATAAAGTAAGCTCATTTTAAATATTCCTAAAGTATATATTTTTAATAAAGTATTGAAGTAGTTCTCAATTTAAATGTTTTAAAGGATATTTTTATAATAAAGAGTTTTAAATTATTTTAAAAATCTAAAGTATTGTGCTTGGTGTTTTCGGTGGAAATAAATATTTGGGAATTCATTCCATGAGAAGAGTGTGATTTTGAAAACTATTTTCAAGAAGGTTTGAGTAATGGAAATATATCTTGCAAAGATATTTTGAGGTTAATAAATAATTTGGTGAAATTATTTATTGTTTGATGGGTGTTTGAGAATGTTAATTGATACTTAATTAACCGATTATCAATATTGGCCAATGCGCTGATCGTTTCGAAGAGACCGGGATCGGGATTTATTTCTCGAAAACCACTTCGATCCGGTTTGTACATTTTCGTGAGGAAGACGAGTTTCGATTCGAAGATGGATCGGTGAAGTGTAAGGGATAGTCGCTACTAATCCTGAGGATGATTCCAAAATAGATGTAGTACGAGTAGTGCCTTTGGTTCCGTTCGAACCCGGGACGGACTTGTATGGATGAGTGCTTTCGGAACATCGTCAGGTGGAAGATGGGCTTCTAAGTGAAATGATCTAAAAGGTAACGCTTAGCCTCAAGCCTTATCAACCGGGAATGACTGAAAATCAGGGGTTATGCAGCAAGGCAAGGTGGGTAGCGCCCATTAGGGTGAGGTCATCCCGGTCTAGATGTCCCTTTTTATTCGGCTTTGTGGTGCGGTTGCTAATCCCAACCGTGGGGTGATCTTACTCGGGATTATCCAGTAAAGGGCAGTCCCGGTCTTGTGTTGTAGGGGATTGGGAGTAATCCCTGGTACGGTGATCTAGGCCACGTACTGTGACAGGTGGTACCCCAGTGCCTAGTCATTAGTTGGAAATCCATTCTCCCTACGTGCCCTTTACAGTTTTGTTTGTATACCCACGACTGTGGCTAGTAGCTAGAATTTAATGAATGTAACAATTCGGATATTTTAATAAGTATTTGTAAATAGACCCTATTATAATATCAGAGGATTTTAATAAGAAGTGTTTTGGCTATCGTAAGGTAAAAACCCGACATGTTTATTTGTGGCGTGGTCTTACGAGATGCTTTTGTTTTCAAAAGGATTTTTGAAACTTTAATAAATCAATTTGAGTGTGATTTTTCACGCTGGTATTCCAGACTGACTCGGGTGTTATTTAACTATAATGCTCGGGTCAGATTGAGTATTATAGGATACAGGAAAGGATGCTGTAGAGCTCAGGAGACGAGCTAGATGGCGATGTGTACTACCGTATTTGATAATTATTCCGTTGTGTATCAAATACAGGAAAGGATAATTAGGAGACGAGCTGGATGGCGAGTTTGAAATAGTGATTTAAAGGGGAGAATGAGACTATGGAATTTATAAACTGGGTTTATAAATAAAGTGAAACATTTATCTGCAGATAACTAGGAAGTATAAATTCACGGTGGGAATTTATTAGTAAAGGGTGATATGTTTAAAAATAAATAATGGTTTATTTTTAAAGAGTAGAAAAGAAATTTACGGGTTGGGACGTAAGTTAAACCGAAATATATCGAGAAGGATTTATAAATAGTTAGATGGACTATGTTAGAATGGAATGTGAATTTCCTGAAAAGCTAAGTATATTTTGCAAAAGAAAATTTCTAAGTATAACTTAAAGGTTTTAAACTTTGTTTAATACAATGCTTTTAGAGAAATTTATAATTTTAAATTGTTTTAAAATTTTAAAGTAAATGTTTATTTATTCAAATTGATCATAGTAGTAATTATTTTAAAGGATAAATTAGTATTATGTTTTAAAAGATAAATTATTAAATACTTATACTGTATACAATAGTTCTATTTTAAAAATAGTTTGTGGCAAGTATTACTTGGAAAATTATTATAGAATTTCATAAGTATTATTTTGGAATAAGGTGATTTATGTATTTTTTACTTCAAATGTTTTTAATTGTGTATTTTTTGGAAAAGGGATTTTAATTATTTAAATCTAAAGTATTATGACTTGGTGATTTTCAGGGGAAATAAAACAATTGGTGGATGATTGTTTGTATTGGTAGTTAAATAACTGACTATCAATATTGGCAAATGCATTGATCGTTTCGAAGAGGCCGGGATTGACTTTAATTATCTGAAAACCACTTCGATCCAGTTTTAATGTAGCGAACGAATACCATAAAGATGATGAAGATGGTGATTCGGTTTGTCCAGACCCCGGGCAACTTTTATGGTCAGAACATCGTCAGGAGGACGATGAGCATTCTAAGTGAAATATGTTCTAAAAAGGTAACGCTTAGCCTCAAGCCTCATCAACCGAGAATGGCTAAAATAAGGGAGGTGCAGCAAGGCTATATGGATAGCAACCAATTAGGATAAGGTCATCCCTGTCTTGATGTCCCTTTTTATTTCGGCTGTGTTGGCGGTTGCTAATCCCAACTGTGGGGTGATCTTATTCTGACTATTCGGTAAGTGGTTGCTTCGGTCTTGTATTGCAGGGGATCGGGACGGATCCTCGGTAGGCTGATCTAGGCTAGGTACTGTGACGGGTAGTACCCCCAGTAGCCCTGTCATTGTATGGAATCCAATCTCCAATAAGCTCCTGTACAATTGTGATTGTGCCCAACTATTGCTGGAACGTGAGATGCAAGCATTTCAACTAGATTCTATTTTACTTTCTATAGACACTATTATAATATCAGACGAATTTGATAAAAATGTTTTGGTTATCATCAGGTAAAAACCCAACATGTTTATTTGTGGCATGGTCTTACGAGATACCTTTGATTTCAAAAAGGATTTTGAAAACTTTAATAATCCAATTGGATGTGTTTTCTCACGCTGGTATTCCAGATTGACTCGGATGTTATTTCGCTATAATGCTCGAGTCAGAACAAGTATTATAGAATACAGATTTTGGATGGACTGCTATGGAGCTCAAGGGATGTGCTGGATGGGAGACGTATCACACGTATCTATCTTATTTCTACCGTGTATGGTATGCTGCGTAGTTAGCTTTTGTGAGGACAAGTTAATATAACTGTCCAGCATTTTGCTATTGAATGTGTTGTACTCTGATGATTGTTGGTATTATACAGTTACAGAATCTTTTGTATAAAAATCTATTATTATATATTATATGTTGTTCCGCTGCAATTGTGAGATTCTGATGTTGTTTGTTTTCTCTTCTTCTACCTCGTTCTTTTTCCCTAATGGTTCATATCTCCATCCGTTTTGAGTTGAATTGATGGAGAATATTGTCGGCTCAAAGGGATATGGATTTGCAAGCTGTTACGCTCATTAACATCACCAACACCAAATCTGCAAAAACTTTAATATTGTTAATAGGAAAAGAAAATAGATCTTCACTTACGGTTTCATGGAACTGCTGATTGTGAATTATTTGCTCTAAATTTTCATTTATGGCTTCATTTGGCATCATTTCATAATTCTTCCATGATGTGGACGATTGCCGATTTGCCGATTTGTCATCAATTTTTTATATAATACATCTAACTACAAATGATTGCTATTTTGTAATTGTTCATAACTCCTATGCGATTGGGAATGCAACTTTTCCTTTGATTTAGAATGCTATTATTTGGTTGGTCTAAATTGATTTGTTTTGGCTTCTAACTTTGTGTAGTTTTGATATGATAGTTGTAATTTGTATGTAACATAACATTATGTACACTTTGGCTGTAACACCCCGTGAAATTGAACGAAAATTAATTAAAAAGAAATTAGTTAATAATTAGTGAAGCCAAAAGCGAGATTTTTTTTTCACAAACTTCAGAATTCGGCTATGGAGCTTACACCGTTGCGTTCGTGGTGATTTTTTGATCAATTTTCATATGTAAAGCTTTGTGATCGGAGTTTAAACAAAAAAGTTAATAACGTTTGAATTTTTGGATCGTAGATAATTATATATGTAATTAAGGAAATATTTATAATTAACTAACATTGATTAATGTGTTAATAGCTACTTAACGATGAAGAAAAATTAACCTTAATAAAATTGATTAAATGTGTATAAATTAATGTAATTTGGGAAAGAAATGAACACTAATAATAATAAATAACCGGTCGATTGATAGTCGACTGGTGGTTATGAATTGAACCTAAGATGAGCGGTCCATATTAAAAGAACCTAATCAAATGGTTGGTATTGATTCGAACCTCTATAAATACGAGTCTGATCTCTCAAATTTCTTCTTATATTTTCTAAAGCGTGGCAAAGCTCTGCCATTTTTTCTTCTTCACAAATTCTTAAATATAAATAAAACTATAATTTATATACGTATATATAAGTGGAGAATAGAGTAGAATAATATAGAAGAAAAATAAGGTTGTATCGAATCACCAAAGGCAAGCGAAAAATTATAAATCCTAATCTAAATTAAATTCAAATCTCTTCCCGAATCTAAATTTCTGATGAATATGTATAATCTTTCAGTACATACTGCGGTAGGAAGGAAAGGGAGTCAAATGGGAATAACATGATATAAATCTAAAGATTGGAAGTTTAAAGGTGAGTGGGAAATTATATAGTTTTATATCATATTGGATTTGTAGCATTAATTTTTTTTTCATGTATGCCAAAAAGTAAATTTTGGAGTTCTAAGCTTAAATATATAAATGTAATAAATTGATAAATCATGCCAACATGTTCTATGAATGATTAATATTATTTTGATATTGTATATATTTGAATCTAGAAAGTAAGGGAAAAACTAATCCCTAAATCACTGAAGTTGTGTACCATTTCCAGCTTTATTAGTTAAACGATATATGTGAGTAAATGTGAATTGGATGTTATTATAAATTGTGTTGGGATTTAAGTTATATTTTAATTCATTGGAATGAAATATGTGCTAGAAATGCGGATTATGGATCTTAAGGCTGGAATAACAATAGAGAGGGGGTGAATAGTGTTTTATGAATTTTCTAAAACTTTTTGAAACTTATGTGATTTAATCACCAATAAATGCAATTCACAGACACAGATATAATCACAGAATAAGACACAGATGCAAATAATAAATAAAAGCAGTAAAGGAAAGAACACATCAGGATTTTATATTGGTTCGGAGTTACCCTACATCCAGTCCCATACAATCGTATGGATTTCTTCTCAAAAATAATCTCCCAGATTACACCTTCGATTTCAAGGCCACGAGTTACACCCTCCTGTATTCGAGTCCGGGGCAAACTCTCTTGATTTAACCAGGCCACATGATCACCTAATCAATTTCCGGGGCAACGATCACACCCAATTGATTCAAGGCTCAACCGCACCTTTTACTCAACAGTTTGATTTATAAATAATCCTATAACTCTGAATAGTACTTGAGATCTGTAACGACCCACCTTTTTGGACAATTTAAGTCGACAATAAACCACACATGTCTAATTCAAACCATTCAAAAGGGACGATTGTTAATGGGGTAAATAAGAAAATAATAGAAAAGAAGGAAAAATAAAACACATAATCTCGTAGCAGAATGACAAAATATAATAATCAAATAAACAGTTCATGAAGCTGTTTTACAAATGACATTTGATTATACTTTTACAATTCAAATCCGAATTATACATACATCAGAAAATAAAAAAATAATGCAGCAGAACACAATAAGCAGTGGAATAATAATAATAAATAGCAATAATATACTGAATCTTCGTCTTCGTCCTCCAGAAAAAAAACGATCTTCAATAAACTGAAAAAGCTCATACTAACCCGAGCGTAATGAAAAACAATACAATCGATTCAGAACTAAAAATTCCTATGTAAGTCAAATCAATCTCAAATAAAAATATGAGTGCAATGCCTTCAGAGATGTTATGAGATTTTTCATCTCCTATCAAGTGTACAACGTGAGTGCAGTAATTTACAAGATTTCAAATGATTCGAAATACCAATTGAAACCACTTTATTTAAAATAAATCCGAAGTTTAAATTGAAAACTTAAACTTTTTAAATAATTCAGTTTCAATAAATAATCCAAATTCAAGAAATTGAATGGGTATATATCATTTCAATTCATAATTTAAATGTCTTAATTATCCAATTCTAAAATGATTCAGAAGGCAACTTAAGTGATGTCAATAATATACAAGGTGATAACAGGGACATATTAAAATAAATAAACAACCATACATCCAACATAACAATCAATAAGCATTCATTTCAAAAAACATCCAAATCAACCAAATATTCCAACATATAATAGTTATCAATATCGGGGTTTAACTATCAATTAAATTCCAATATAAAATTAAATGTCAATTAGATTTGATATCAATTCAAATGTCAACTTAGATCAACAAATAACAATAAAAAAATTTATATATCACATCATATATTTTATTTAACTTGCAATAGTATTTTTAGTATTGCATGAGTGGGTTGAATCACTCACCGTTTTGCTTTCCCTTTTCTAACTAGATTTGGATATGCAACTACTTTCTCATTTTTTTTTGTTTCCTTGCTATCTTATTCTTTTTTTTATAGAAAGTTTTAGAGAGAAGATTATATAGATATGGATTTGAATAAAAATACATGGAAATAAGAGAAGGTTTAAAAAAAATTAAAGAAGAAGAAGAATTGAAAAAATAATAGGAAGCTTTGAAAAAGAAGAAGAAGATTTGAAGAATAAGAAGAAGAAAAGAGAAAAAAAAAAGCTTTGGAAAAAATGAGAGAAAAGAGATTTGAAGAAGACACATGAAAAAAAAAGAAAGGAGGAAGGTGAAGAGAGACAAAAAAATAAAGCTACAAAAGATGAGAGAGAAAAAATGAAGCTACAAGAATGAAGATTGAAACTAGTGAAAAGCTAATAAAGCTAGATATAAGCAAAGTAGGAATTGAAATAAAGTAGAAATATGAAAAACCCTAAAAAATGGTAGGTATTAAAAGAGGTGAAGGAAAGAATTAAAAATATGAAAAGGAGGTAACGTTCGTGAAATGAAAAGGCTTTAGACAATGTAAATGGAAATGAGTAATGGAACAAATGAGAAAACAATGAAAAAGTGCGACAATTATTAATTACTAAGGGAATGAATGGACCAACTCTACTTTATAAACAAACTTTTGGAAATCAAATTTCAAAACATTTGTTCACTCAATTAATTTTGTTAACCCCAAACATACAAAATTTGGCATTCATTAAAGATTTAATTACCACAACATAACTAAATTTGAATATACTAGTTTACATAACGGGACCGCCGCTACATAAAATAAAATATGAACCATGATTTAAAAATTCTAATTTAAAAACAACATTTTTCTCGATACGTAATTATGAACTCAAATATTTAATTTATTTTAAATTTCAATGTTAGCAATAAAATCACTTTCCTTTATATAATACTTTATCAAAATACTTACTCGATGTCTTAATAAGTTTATCCTCATTCTTGCATGCTCTGGCCATGCGTTGATCAGGCGCAAGGCTAGAATTCTCCAAATACTTAGTAGACCTGTTTCAACCCCCAGTGAAAAATACTTAAAAATAGGTGTGAGAAGTTGTGATAACCCTGATTTTTAATATCTGTTGATTGATAATTAGTTGGGTTAATTAATAAGAAATACTGATTTTAACTATTATAATACTGATTGTTAAAATTGAAACAAATAAATCTAATAATTAATATACATATCTGGGAAAATATTTATATGATAAATTGACAAAATTGTTGTTTTCAAACAATAACAATAATGTGATGGTTTTAAATGTAGGTACAAATAGAATTATTATTTACAAATTTAACTTGTGAGTCGAATTTAAATTTAATTTTAAATTTAATTTGAATTTGGATTAGAATATTGAAGTTTAAAAGATAGATATATATCTTAAATATATTTTGGATTTGAAATTATATTATATATGACTTTATTTAGAATATAGTTGTTTTATATTATTTTCTTTTAAAGGGTTTTAGTTTATATGAATTAAGATATGTATTTACTAAATAGGAAATTAATTATAAAAGCTTTTTAATCATTTAAAAAGTAACTTACTCATGCCTAATTAAAGTGTTGGTATATAAGTCTTTTTAATAACATGTGTTAAATGATTAAGTACAATAAAAGACAAGTATAACTTTATTTTTATTTTTCTTTTGTTTTTAATAAATCCTAATTAATCTATATAAACTTATATCTTTTCCTCATCATCTTTCTTTTTCCTATCTTCTTATTCAAAGGCTTAGAGAAAAAAAACCTGTAAAAGATAATGCAAAAACAGAAAGTTAATTCAAAGAGTAAATTCGTCTCTGTTTTAAAAGTAAAATCATTTCTAGAAATCAACTTTAATCATCAGCAAGCAAGATCATCCCAGTTTCAAAACCTAAATCTTCTCAATCAAGGACTGTGGTTTTAAAGATTAATTATTTTTTCCAGTTTCAAAAGATCAGAGCAAATTCAAGTTTTCAAATTTCAAATTATTGCAAAAGCCCTTTGTACTTCAACAGGTGAGTAGTTGCATCTTTTAAATCCAAAAATCTTTATCAAATCTGTAGATAAGTGAAAGATTATAAAAGTAACCAAACATTTTATAGTGTTTCCTGGAAATAAAAGTACTTTATGCCTGGATATGTAATGTAGTTGTCGGTACAATGTTGTCATATTTTCTCTGTTCAAATTAAACAGTGAGTAAATAAAGTTTTTTTTATCTGATTTAAAATCCTATTGCATGCAGTGATCTTGAAGTTAATGGGTGTTAAGTGATTGCATGATTTTTTTTTATGATTGTATTTATATATATGTGAATATATTGGTGTGTATGTTTGTTTTTGGCTCTGTTCTTGTTTATAGGTTATAAAACTTTGATCAAAATTCATATCTCTTCCCTCAATCCTCTTTAGACTTTGATATATAAACAAATTTTGTTTATAATAACTAGAAATTTGATAAAAAAATTATCCCCAAGCAAGGTTTATAGGTAAATTTTTAACTAAAGGATAAATTACAGTGAATTTTTAAACATAACAAAATCTCAAAATAAATAATATGTTGTTTCGAGTACTTAATCTGTTTTGTTATTGAAAGTTAGGATTTTTAAAAATAAAATCTTGAATTTAAACCTTTTGAATCAATAGAAATCATGAGATGAATGGAAATGGGATTTATTGCGATTTTCGGAGATTACATGTCTGGAAAGAGTCGTGATTTATGTTGGAGATTGTTTGATGGTTATTGATCGTGGGAAAATTTCTCGGAGGCATTCTAGTTCCTTAGAATGATCGGGTGATGGAAATTTAGGGTTTAAGCTATGTTTTGGTCGTGGTGGGTTTCAACACAATTACGGAGTTGCGATAGGGATTCAAGGTTGCGGTCCTGGGGAAAACGATAAGGATGGGCTGGCATACCTTCCGGTGGAGTTTCGATGTTGCAGCAGTGGGTATGATGGCTAACGAGGGGATGTGGGTGAACGAAATTTTCATTCCAGGCAGTGGATAGTCGAATTTATATGGGGTTTTTGGTGATGTCTCGGGCGGTGTGGCATACTAAGGATGTCAGTGGCAACTCAAGGGTGGCATCAACGTTGGTCGTAGCAGCATCGGTCGCTCGTGCATATGCACGGTGCACAGATTCATGTATTTAGGTTGCATAAGGTAGTTTGAATCGGGGAAGGATAGTAGAGAGGGAAGAACGAAGCTTGGATCGGGATTTTTGGGCCTTGGGCCGTGTCGTTCTCGAGTTTTATTATGGGGATTAGAGGTTTTGGGCTCGGGCTGTTATTGTTAACCCTTTTTATTTTTATTTAGCTTAGATAAATTTTAAATTAAAATGAAATATGAATCAAGTTGTTAAAGAAACTTGATTGGGTGTTGAAAGTAATTTGGATAACAAGTTTACACTAACTATTAAACAAGATTCTAAGTAAAATATTTATCAAGTTTATTGTAAGACAAATTATTTTGAAAATATGATTTGTTTGATTTCTAATAAATTAATTAACTAATTATATTCTTAATTGATCTCAAATGAAATTTATTAATTAAGTAGTTAGTTAAGACAACGGATATCTTAAATTAAGGTCTTGATAAATTAATGGATAGTTAACCAAGGTGGTTAATTAATGGGTAAATAAACTAATGTAAGTAAATGAAGGGTTAGTTAATTAATTAAGGGTAAATTAATGAAATTAAGGTAACTATAGGATAGTTAATTAATGTAATAAAAGGGAAATTACTTAATGGAAGTAATTAAGGATTAATTACTTATTGTAATTAATTAAGGATTGATTAATTAAGGAAATTAATCAAGGATTAGATGAGTGTGATAAATTAAAAGATAATTTATCAATGTGAGCGATTTTCAAATAATTAAAGTGAGTAATTAAGCAAGGATGAATGTAATTAAAATGAATGAGTGAAGGGTAATTAATTTGTGAAATTAATTACTTAACGAAATTAAAGGATAATTAATCAAGGATGATTAATTAAGATGGATGATTAAAGAATGATTAATTAATTGTGTTGTAATTAATTTATGTTAAGTAAGCAGGATTAACATAATCCAAGTGATAAAAATTGGTGATTAATTTAATTGAAGATTGATTAAATTAATTAGTAATTATATATTTAATAAATCTTGCTTATGGGTGGTTGAATGACATTTGATGACTCGAATTGTTTATTGGTGATAGAGAAGTGCTGTAATAATATGGGTTATCTATCTAAGTTGAATTGTTGGGTGGTATGATGTTCTGAATATGAATTATATTGTTTTTTTTAAATAAACTTAACATGTTAGATTGGAAATGACATCGAATTCGAAGAGACCGGGATCGAGTATCAGCTATACCCGAGACCACTTCGATTAGTAATTCTTATTTCGTTATTAATTTGATGCGTGGAATCTAACAGGCTGGAATGAAAGGGTTTAGAATCTTGGATATTTAAAAATGAGTAGTGATCCTTAGATATTGTTGGAAATAAGTGATTGACTTAAATAAGTTGAGAACTCGTAGAAGATACGAGTTACTCTGGTTTGTAAATAAGTTTTATAACTTAGTATTTTATATTATATGGGTTTACTCACGCTGATTTCCAGCCTGACCCGGGTGTTACTTTGATGTAAAGCTCGGGTCAGACGGAGTATCACAGATTTTCAGGTAAGGACGTTCTGGAGCTCAGGTGGCAAGATGGATGGTAGGAACGTATGGAGTGTATTCCATTGTGAGATATTATAGTTTACCTGGGATATGTTGATTGTATATGTCCAGTGTTTGTGTATATGTTGAAACTCTGATGTATTAAAATGTAATTTATCGATACAGCTTTCTTTGTGTAAAGAATATTATTTGATATTATATTTTATCCACTGCAAATGTGAGATTCTGTGTCTTGTTTCTGTTTCTTCTTCTATCTCTTTCTTCTTTTCTTAACTATCTGGAAATTTCGGCATCGTTACATTTGGTACCGGAGCGAGGTTAAGTGAGAACCTTGGCTCTGGTGGGTTTACTCATTAAGGATAAGGTAAGTGATACCCTGAAATGAGTTGAGTGTATATAAATATATGAGAGCATACTTGTTATTTTCTTATAAAATGATTTTCATATAAGTTTATCTTTTGATATATAAAGCAATAATTGATTGTTGGATGTTGAAACTGAATAAGAATTTAAATGATATATATATATATATATATATATATATATATATATATATATATATCCAAATAAGAAATGTTTGGAAAATTTTAAAGGAATTTGTTTGAAATTAAAACCAAAGGTGGTTTAAATTTTAAAGCATGGCTGAGTGGGCCAAGAAATAAATATGTATATGTGTGGATACATAATATCAAAGGTGATTTGAAATAAACTCTAAGGTGTTGAGTTTTGAATTTCCCTGAAGTGTGATGTAAGAAAGAATATTGATAGAAAATTAAAAATTTGAAATGGAAATTCAAATTGGGTAAAGTTAACAGGATTGTTTAAATTGAATTAAATTTAACTCGGAAGAATTTAAATAAGTATAGAAAGAACAACCTGACTTGAAAATTTTAAGATGAAATTGAGATTTAACTTGGAAAGTTAAAAGGTTAATTTTAATGGGGAGTATGTGTGATCTCAAAATGGGTTTGAGATCTAAAAACTTGAATTGGATGCTATGGATGGATGTTTTAAATAAATTGGATGTTTATTTATCTTATATCATCTTGTTATTATTAATAATTTTGAAATTGTGAATTGTGTAATTTGAAATGAATTAAGAAAAGGATTTGAATAATATGTATATCCATTGCGGATATAAATGGAAAATAAAATCACCTTGAATTTAAGATTTAAATGTTCAAAAGGAACTTGGAAATTTAAAGTGTTAAGGATTGGTTTCAAAATTGAAATTGTGATAAATTGGATTTCAAAGATTAAATTGTTTAAAAGGGATTTGAATTTTTATTTGAACTTAGAAATAAGTTTATGAAGAAGTAAAGGGTAATTTAAAATGGAATATGTGAAATTTGGACTAAGAATTAAATTGTTCAAAAACTTTAAAATTAAATGATAATTTGGTTTAAGAGGTTAAACTAGCATTTGAAATTATAAACTCGAATTTATAAAATTCGAGATGGTTTTAAGTTGAATTTTGAATAGAACTAGTACAAATTGAATTTGATTTGAAATAATTAAAATTGTGATTATAGATGGATAAATTTGAAATTCAAATGGGAAATTTGAATTGGATTAATTTTGAAATGAAATTGAAGTTGAATGAGTTCAAATTCAAATGGGAACTAGGATTTATTCAAACAGAAATTGAAATGATTTGAAATTGAAGTGGATTCAATTTGAAATTAGTCCAAATTGATATGAATAATTTGGAATTGTAATTAAAGTTGAATAGGTTTAAAATCAAATGGAATTTGATTTGAATTTCGAAAGAAATTTAGGTTAATGTAACTTGAATTGGGGATAAATCAAGTTCAATGGGAATTGAAGTTATTCAAATTGGAATTGAATCAATTTAAATGGAAGTGGAAATTTAAATTGAATTGATAGGAATGAAGATTGAGAATTGAACAGTTTGGCTCTGGACTATTTTAAAAATAAAATGTTTTAATATAAACCTATCTTTCCAAGCTATTTACTATCTACAATCTTTATTTTTAAAGCCAAACTATTTTATACTTATTTTATAATTATTTTTGGAAATATTTAACAATTTTTCAAACTGTTTTATAAACTAATTACTATTTTGCAACTACTTTATAACTAATTACTATTTTACAACTATTTTGCAATTATCTAACTATTTTATAACCATTTGACTATATTTTAACTATTTGGCAACTACTTAACTATTTTATAACTATTTTACAAACTAATAATTATTTTTCAACTACTTATCTATTTTAAACTTTTAAACCTATTTTCCAAAATTAAACTGGATAGAATTCAAACTGTTTATGATTAATTACCAATTGAGATAAGGATTAAGGAGATAATCCAGATGGAATTGAAACATTTATGAATAAGTGGATAGATATTAAAAAGAATGTGAATGGAAAAGGAGATTGATTTGGCTAATAATCAATTAAGATAAATACGCAGGATGTACGTATATTATTCTATTCGCATAGTGATTTGATCCAGATTCGAGCATAGAATTTCGAGATACTGTATCGATCCAAGTTAGGATTTTTCACTCGATTTTCGACGGCTAACCTAGATATGGATTGTTGATTGGTTCTGGATATTCTCTATTGTATTTATGGCTATGCAAGAAGAATGACGGTTTCTGATCAAGAAACCAGATCTGAGTCCGCACTAGAAAGTCGGGTGGACGATACTAGTTCGGAAGTGAAATTGTATGTCGAATAAGCGATCAGATTGATATATCGTACGGATGATATGTGTACACCGTATGGGTTTGAATGAAATTGATATAGAAAATTAGTGGATAAGAATTGTAAAATGTTTTTTTGAAATGAAAAGTATATTTTGTGAAATATACAATGAATAAAAGTGCAAGTTGGTCATTTCTATGATGATAAGTAAGATAGAAAACAACTTTATAAAGGAGAAATCAAATTTGAATATTTAATTTGGAATAAACAAAGTTATATAACTTTGTTATATAAGACAAATCTCCCTTTGTTGAATCTATTGCCGGAAGAAAAGGGTTTTTGGAAAGTATTTGAAGTATAAAAGGGAATTTATACAAGTATGAAATGATCCAAAGATTTTCAAAGTTATACATATCTATATATAGATGAAGGATCTTATGAGAATGATTTTGGAAAAAGGTTTTGGAACCTATGGATTTTGGAAAGGCTTTTGATTTTTGGGTAAAATCAATTTTGGAATTTAAAAGAGCCTAATTTGAGAATTATCGATTTTGGGAATCGATTTTGTGTAAAGGAGATATATGTAAAATCATAAAGGTATGATTTGGAAAATACTATATGTGTATAGTATAAAGTGTTTTGAGATTGGCTCTGGGGAAAAAGGCGTTCCCTTTAAATGAACTTCTCACGAGAGCAATAGGGTGGTACTGCCTTGAGCCCTAAGAGGGGGTTCTAAAGTTGACTCTGTGAGGAAGTCCGGACGAACTGAAGTTCCTGAGGATTATTAGATAGCGAAAGTCGAGGGCGTTGATGCCTACAGGGGCATTTGGGTTATGCTGTGACGATAGCGTAACTCGATGTCACTGTGATCTACAGCATACCATAGCGAAAGTCGTGTGTGCTGCTGAGAGCCAACAGTCTACGTTTGATATTACATCGGTAGATTGCGACCTATGGTGACATAGCGAAAGTCGAGAGGCCGTGAGAGCCTAAGGCTACATTGGGATTTGACTGATTTAGTCTGCGAACTATGTGGGAGTGGTGAATTTTCATTTGACAGCGAAAATCGAGGGCGTTGATGCCTATAGTTACATGTACTTTTGTTGTGATGGCAAGTAACCCAGGATGTAACTACGATCTATGGCGGATTCCATGGCGTAATCGAAAGGCGCGGAGTGCCTATAGTTACATGGACTTTTGCTGTGATAGCAATGTAACCCAGGATGTAACTATGACCATGGATGTGGGTGATGATTTCCAGAGCATTCTCACCAAAGATATTTCCTCTATTTTCAAAAATGTTTTTGAAATTTTCAACAAAAATTATTTTCCAAGTATTTTCACTGGGTGTTGAAATAGGTCTGCAAAGTACTTATAGATTTTCAGTCGTACGCCTGATCAACGTATGACCGAATTTCTATGAGAACAAGGATGGACTTGTTGAGACATCGAAAAAAGTTTTTTATATATAAAAACTATTTTGGCAATATTATATAGAATTTAAAGTGTTTTAGAAAAATGATTAAAAGAAA
The DNA here is from genome assembly GCA_030765085.1 of Allium cepa. NCBI lineage: Eukaryota > Viridiplantae > Streptophyta > Magnoliopsida > Asparagales > Amaryllidaceae > Allium > Allium cepa. Next base: position 163,780,103 of record CM060939.1, read on the forward strand.
CTTATCTAATTTTAAGCATTTTAATAAATTCAGGCTTCGTCCCTTTTCGAGGACGAAAAGATTCAAAAGGGGGAGGGATGTGATAACTCGGATTTTTAATATCTGTCGATTGATAGTTAGTTGGATTAATTAATAAGAAATACTGATTTTAACTATTAAAATACTGATTGTTAAAATTGAAACAAATAAATCTGATAATTAATATTCATATCTGGGAAAATATTTATTTGATAATCTCCTTTATAAATTATTTAAAATTGATAAAATTGTTATTTTCAAACAATAATAATGTGATGTTTCTAATGTAGGTACAAATAGAATTATTATTTACGAATTTAACTTGTGAGTTGAATTTAAATTAAATTTTAAATTAAATTTGGATTTGGATTAGAATATTGAAATTTAAAAGATAGATATATATCTTAAATATATTTTGGATTTGAATTTATATTATACATGATTTTATTTAGAATATAATTGTTTTATATTTTTTCTTTTAAAGGTTTTTAATTTACATAAATTAAGATATGTATTTATTGATTAGGAAATTAATTTAAAAGATTTTTAATCATTTAAAAAGTAATGTACTAATGCCTAATTACAAGTGTTGGTATATAAGTCTTTTTAATAACATGTGTTAAATGATTAAGTAGAATAAAAGACAAGTGTTGCTTTATTTTTATTTTTATTTTGTTTTCAATAAATCCTAATTAATCTATATAAACTTATATCTTTTCCTCATCATCTTTCTTTTTCCTATCTTCTTATTCAAAGGCTTGGAGAAAAAAAACCTGTAAAAGAGAAAGCAAATACAGAAAGTTAATTCAAACAGTAAATCCATTTCTGTTTTAAAAGCAAAATCATTTCTAGAAATCAACTTTAATCATCAGCAAGCAAGATCATCCCAGTTTCAAAATTTAAATCTTCTCAATCAAGGACTGCGGTTTTAAAGATTAAGTATTTTTTCCAGTTTCAAAAGATCAGAGCAAATTCAAGTTTTCAAATTTCAAACTATTGCAAAAGCCCTCTGTACTTCAACAGGTGAGTAGTTACATCTTTTAAATCCAAAAATCTTTATCAAATCTGTAGATAAGTGAAAGATTATAAAAGTAAGCAAACATTTTTTAGCGTTTCCCAGAAATAAAAGTACTTTATGCTTGGATATGTAATGTAGTGGCCTGTAAAATGTTGCCATATTTTCTTTGTTCAAATTAAACAGTGAGTAAACAAATTTTTTTTTTCTGATCCTGTTGCATGCAGTGATCTTGAAGTTAATGGGTGTTAAGTGATTGCATGATTTTTTTATGATTGCATTTATATTTATATGAATATATTGGTGTGTATGTCTATTTTTGGCTCTGTTCTTGTTTACAGGTTATAAAACTTTGATCAAAATGCATATCTCTTCTCTCAATCCTCTTTAGACTTTGATATATAAACGAATTTTGTTTATAAAAACTAGATATTTGATAAAAAAAATATCCCCAGGCAAGGTTTATAGGTAAATTTTTAACAAAAGGATAAATTACAGTGAATTTTTAAACATAAAAAAATCTCGAAATAAATAATATATTGTTTCGAGTACTTAATCTGTTTTGTTATTGAAAATTAGGATTTTTAAAAATAAAATTTTGAATTTAAAGCTTTTAAATCAATAGAAATGATGAGATGAACGAAAATGGGATTTATTGCGATTTCCAGCGATCGCGTGTCTTGAAAGAGCCGTGATTTAGGTTGGAGATGTTTGATGGTTTTTGATCGTGGGAAAATTGCTCGGAGGCATTCTAGTTCCATAGAATGATCGGGCGATGACAATTTAGGGTTTAAGCTATGTTTTGGTCGTGGTGGGTTTCAAGACAATTGCGGAGTTGCGGCAGGGATTCTAGGTTGCGGTCCTGGGGGGAAAACGATGAGGATGGGATGTCTTATCTTCCGGTGGAGTTTCGATGGTGCAGCATTGGGTATGATGGCAAATGAGGGGATGTGGGTGAACGAAGTTTTCGTTCCAGGCAGTGGATAGTCGAATTTTGTTTTAGGGTTTTTGGCGATGTTACGGGTGGTGTGGCATAATAAGTAGATCGGCGGTGACTCAGGGGTGGCATCGACGTTGGTCGTAGCAGCACCGATCGCTCGTGCATATGCACGGTGCACAGATTCATGTATTTTGCGTTGCATATGGTAGTTTGAATCGGGGAAGGATGGTAGAGAGGGAAGAATGAAGCTTGGATTGGGATTTTTGGGCCTTGGGCCGTGTCGTTCTCGATTTTTATTAAGGGGGGTTGAGGTTTTGGGCTCGGGCTTTTATTGTTAACCAATTTTATTTTTATTTAGCTTAGATAAATTTTAAATTAAAATGAAATATGAATCAAGTTGTTAAAGAAACTTGATTGGGTCTTGAAAGTAATTTGGATAACAAGTTTACACTAACTATTCAATAAGATTCCAAGTAAAATATTTATCAAGTTTATTGTAAGACGAATGATTTTGAAAATACGATTTGTTTGATTTCTAATAAATTAATTAAATAATTATATTCTTAAGTGATTTCAAATGAAATTTATTAACAGTTGTACTTAGAAAATAACAAGCTATATCCCCACTTCAACGCTCACTGAAGTTTTCCACGGTGACTAATAGTTGTACTTAGAAAATAACAACTTACATCCTCATATTTGAACTCCGCCTAGGAAAAAGTCACTATTTTTTTCTTTAGACTGTAAAAACTTCTTCATACTAACTAGAAATCAGACAAAACTTCGACCATTGAACTCCTAACTAAATTACGATCAATATGGTACACTTGAATACTTCATATAGTGAACATATACCGTAGTTCTCCATGGTGATTGATAGTTGTGCTTAGAAAATAATAGGCCACATCCCCGTATTTGAACTTCGCCTTGGCATAAGCCACTATTTTTTTTGTTCCTACTGCAATAATTTCTTCATACTAACTCGAAATCGGGTGAAACTGCGACCGATGAACTCCCACCTAAATTACGGACAAAATAGAACACTCGGATATTTCAGCTTATGAACGTATACCATAGTTCTTCATGGTGATTAACAGTTGTACTTAGAAAATAACAGGCTATATACCCACTTTAATGCTCACTTAGTTCTCCATGATGATTAAAAGTTATAATTATAAAATAAAAGGCTATATCGATCCTCATATTTGAACTCCGCCTAGGCAGAAGCACTATTTTTTTCTTCAAACTGTAATAACTTCTTCATACTAACTCGAAAGCAAGCAAAATTTCGACCAATGAACTCCACCTAAATTACGGACAATATGGTATACTCGGATACTTCATCTTGTGAATGCACACTATAGTTCTCCATGGTGACTAACAGTTGTACTTAGAAAATAACAGGCTACATCCCCCACATTTGAACTCCACCTAGGCAGAAGCCACTATTTGTTTTGTTCATACTGCAATAACTTCTTCATACTAACTCAGAATCGGACGAAACTTTGACCGATGAACTCCCACTTAAATTACGGACATAATGGTACACTCGGATACTTCATCTTGTGAACACACACTGTAGTTTTTCATGGTGACTAACGGTTGTACTTAGAATTTAATAGGCTATGTCCCCACTTCAATGCTCATTATAGTTCTCTATAGTAACAAATAGTAGTACTTAGAAAATAACATGCTACATCCTCATATTTGAACTTCGCCTGCGCAGAAGTCGCTATTTTTTTTACTTTAGACTGCAATAACTTCTTCATACTAACTCGAAATCATGCAAAACTTCGATCGATGAACTCCCACCTAAATTACGAATAATATGGTACAATCGGATACTTCATCTTGTGAACACACACTGTAGTTCTCCATGATGACTAATAATTGTACTTAGAAAATAACAGGCTACATCCCCGTATTTGAACTCCATCTAGGCAGAAGTCGTTATTTTTTGTTCATACTACAATAACTTCTTCATACTAACTCGAAATCAGACGAAAATTCAACCGATGAACTCCTACCTAAATTACAGATAATATGGTACACTCGGATACTTCACTTTATGAACGCACACTGTAGTTCTCCATGGTGACTGATAGTTGTACTTAGAAAACAACAGGCTATATTCCTACTTCAACGCTCACTATAGTTCTCCATGGTGACTAATAGTTGTACTTCGAAAATAACAGGCTACATCAAATATTTGAACACTGCCTAGGCAGAAGTCGCTATTTTTTTTCTTTGGACTGTAATAACTTCTTCATACTAACTTGAAATCGGGCAAAACTTCGACCGATGAACTCCCACCTAAATTACGGACAATATAGTGGATACTTCATCTTGTGAATGCACACTAGTTCTCCATGGTGATTAACGGTTGTAATTAGAAAATAACAGGCTACATCCTCATATTTGAACTTCACCTAGGCAGAATCCGCTATTTTTTTGTTCATACTACAATAACTTCTTCATACTAACTTGAAATCGGATGAAACTTGGATCGATGAACTCCCACCTAAATTACAAACAATGTGGTACACTCGGATACTTCATTTTGTGAACGCACATTTTAATTCTCCATGGTGACCAATATTAGTACTTAGAAAATAACAGGTTATATTCCTACTTCAACGCTCACTGTAGTTCTCCACGGTAACTAATAATTGTACTTAGAAAATAACATGCTGCATTTTTATATTTGACAACTGCGTAGGCAGAAGCCACTATTTTTTTCTTCAGACTGCAATCACTTCTTCATACTAACTCAGAATCGGGTAAAACTTGGATCGATGAACTCCCACCTAAATTACAGACAATGTGGTACACTCGGATACTTCATTTTGTGAACGCACATTGTAATTCTCCTTGGTGACCAATATTAGTACTTAGAAAATAACAGGCTATATTCCTACTTCAACGCTCACTGTAGTTCTCCATGGTGACTAATAATTGTACTTAGAAAATAACATGCTACATTTTCATATTTGAAATCTGCCTAGGCAGAAGCCGCTATTTTTTTTTCAGACTGCAATGACTTCTTCATACTAACTTAGAATCAGGTAAAACTTCGATTGATGAACTCCCACCTAAATTACGAGTAACATGGTACACTCGGCTACTTCATCTTGTGAACGGACACTGTAGTTCTCCATGGTACTGAAAGTTTACTTAGAAAATAACATGCTACAACATCCCCATATTTGAACTCCGCCTAATGAAGAAGCCGCCGTGTTTTTGTTCAGACTGCAATAATTTCTTCATAATAATTCAGAATTCGGTGAGACTTCGACCGATTAACCCCGACCCAAATTACGGATAATATTGAACACTTGGATACTTCATCTTGTGAACGCATACTGTAGTTCTCCAGAGGGATTAATAGTTGTACTTAGAAATAACATGCTACCACATTCTCATATTTGAACTTCGTCTAGTGCAGAAGCCGCTATTTTTTTGTTCAGACTGCAATAACTTCTTTGTACTAACTTGGAATTAGGCAAAACTTCGACTGATGAAATCCCACCTAAATTACAGACAATATGGCACACTCGGATACTTCATCTTGTGAACGCATACTGTAGTTCTCCATAGTGACTAGCAGTTGTACTTAGAAAATAACAGGTTATATCTTCATGTTTAAATATTATTTCTCTATGAGATGTAAAAGGTTATGTTTGGAATTTAAAAAGAAAACCGAGTAAATCTATTCAATGAATTTTCTTTATTAGTAGCAAAGATAATACTATATATATTACAGGATCTTGGGAGAAATAATCATTGATCTCTCTCATAATTGGACCAACTAACATTGCTAAAAAAATTCCAATTAAAGAATGAAAATTAAAGGCTAAAAGCTTTAGGTCTTTAATTAAAAACCGATTAAAGACTATTTAAATCAGTCTTTAATTTTCCATGTTAAAGATCGAAAATCGGACTTTATCCGGTTTGTAACATGTGAGACAATTTGCAAACTGAATTTCAGTCTTAAATTTGCTATGTAATCGGTGTGTAAATAACATAACATTAATGGTTATGATTTTTTAACTTTTTTAATCTAATGGCCAAATGTAGTGATCTATGTGATATTGCTGTAACTAAACAATAATGTTTTTAATATCCTAACAAATTGCACCAATCTCCTTGAATTATGGTCCCAGTCTCGGATCTAACTTTTCCATCTTACGTAACTTCTCTACCTCCTTTCTTCTGACGCTACCGTGGAAATCATAGTTCTCAAATTGCTCTATAAAGCATGAATCATTATTTCCTCCATACCATTGAAGTAAGGAAATATTTTTCTATCTGGTTTGTTATGTAGATTTGTGAGCTAGGGCATTCACATCATTTTAGGTTTCTCACTAAGTTTTCTATTCAACCTAAATCTTTAATTGATAAATTGCAGTAGCTCATACATAGTTCAAGGTGAAGAACTGAGCTAAGAACATGAATTGAGAGCTTCGAGTAAAGCATAAATAAGTCTGGAAAACATCGGATTATAAAGCATATTACATTAAATCTCATCAATTGATGATTGATGGGTTGAAGGATTTAATTTATCCATACTTAAATACAGAAGCATGATCCAGAAGTTTGACTTGCGATATGAAACAGCTTACAGGCAGTCTGGTTATGGCAATGTTCCATATTTCCTGCCATGGCATCGAAGAAATTATAGTTTTAAGGCCAGAGAGTGTTCCTATCCTTCCGATGAGGCAACTGCAAATTTATGGTGTTCGTGGACGACACAGTTTTGCCAAAACAAGTTTTCCCTTCTTTGAAGGATAATGATTCTGTAGACAGTTGCTTTTTATTAACAGATGACGCACTAATTGCAAGTTATTTTGATTTGTAAGTAGGCCTACTTCATCTAAATTACGATTAAGTATTTCATTTGGGCTTGTAAGCGACTTGGATTTTTTTTTTTTTTTTTTGGGAGGATGTGTCTGTGTATTTCTTTCATGGGTTCATAAAATTAGGAAGCTGCAAAGGAATTATATTGTAATGTAGTAAATAATTAACATTCCAAATTGATCTGTTGCTCTTATGAATGTTGTATTGACATCTATATGAGATTACACACATTTATAAAGTAGAATAATTAAATTTTAAATATGTCAGTAATTTGAGACCGATTACAAACCATATATCAATCTTTAAGGTTTGGTTTTTACACATTTTTAAGACTAATTTTCGGTATTTATATTTTCAATCCCAACTCTTTTTTAAGAATAAGAAATCAGTGATCGAATTTTTTGATCTTTAATTAGTCTTGAAATGCTAATTAGAGACATAATTCTTTGATTAAAGATTATTAGTCCCTAATTCAATGTTTTTTATAGTGTAAATGTATCAAGCACACATATGTATTTGTTGTCAGATTCATACATATATTTATTTTATGCTAATTTGTAGGCTGACATGCTAAATATTGTTGGATATTATCAAAGCACATTAAACGTTCATGAACGAACTTGTGGTTGTTGGCTTCATCAAACCATAAAGATTATACATATTTATTTCAGCTCCTAGCGCTTAATTGACTTTTTTGAATAAAATAAGTGACCATTTTTAGAAGGAGACATTCATATAATTTTATTCTATACTTAAAAAAGTGCAACTAACAAGTCGGGCAAGTAGCAAAAACCACGTACAAGAAAAAGGTTAAAAAAATGCTCCTATATAAATAAAATTTAAAAAATAAAGGATAAAATACTAGTGTGAAAGATTTGACCGGATGAAATCAATAGCCGAACAAACTCAAAGTGAGACCATCCAAATGGAGAAGAGGAAACCTAAAATAGGGTTGTCGATGGATGGCCGAAAAATTCAAAATCCATTTCAATCCATATTCGAAAAGAGGATAAATACCTGATATTTGAAAAAAAACAAATGCGGATGTGGATATGAAGACATCTACGTCTGAAAAATATCCGTTCGTTATTTTTCAAGATTGTAGTTTAAATTATGCGTATTTTAGTATAACGAAATATATTTATTATATTAGAAGTTTATATTATAGGCACTAAATGCATATTAACTGCACAAAACTATTTATGATCAACATATTTTTTTTATTTTTAACACTTTAATAATCAATGGGATTGTAAAAAGTTTATGTTAAAGTAAAAAATTTCATTTATGTTTCTTGATTTTTTGGTCGTTAGCCAATAGGATAATTATTCGATATCTGAAAATGGTTTTGGATGTAGATGCAAATATGGTACTATCTGCATATCATTTGACATGCCTATCTAAAATGCTGGTTCCTCATCAACATCCCACTCTCGGTAGCTCCATATCTCTGACAATTCAAATCATACAAGCTATTATACCATAAAGAACACATCAAATGATGTAAGTCCAACACATATATATATATATGTATATAAAAGGGTTATATACACATATATGTGGAAAAAATAGGAAGATATGTACTTTAACTCAGTTATCTAGGAGACAAGGAGAGTTTGAGTAGTCATCCTCATCAAAAGACTTAATTATGTAGTGTTTAGGTCAAATTATATCTTCTACTACTATGATCTATGTTTACCTTTATGTTGTAAATTTGACTTTTTGCCCTTTTAAGAAATTCTTTTATCAATGCATTTTGACCAATTTATAACTAGGATTTGCAATCCAGTTGTAAGTAAACAATGTAATAGCGTAAGTTAGGTTAAAGAATGAGGTATTAGTGCTATTAAACATTCTTTGATTCCTTTCAAACCATAAATACCAACGTGATTATGAAGATGGTATCAATTAAGATACTATAACATTTTGTGTATTGATGTCTAATAACATTCCAGTAGTCATCATAGTTAAAATTAGAATTGTTCATATTAAACTCGAGTATTTACGAGTATAGAATTAGTTAAGGGACAACCATAATATAAGTGTGCTATGTCATATAAGTTTAAATTACAAAAAACACATTTTTTTGTCTATAAGCACATGCTTTTTCTTTAAGAGTTGGGATCGTGTTTAATTTCTTGTGTAGGATTAGTTACATATGTAACCTTGCCTTATTAAGGGCATCGGCTTTGCAGATGAATTTGAAGTACTTTCGTTTAGTTCCAAAGGAATTTAAAAATTTGTGAACTGAGGTTATTGAGTATAATGTGTTGTTTTTCCAACAGCAGCTCTTAGTATCATTTTCATCATTCTAGGTTATAAAAATCTAGCTTAGAGCAAAGTGTTGTAAATTGAGTTCAGGTATTATTTTCAAGTGCACATTTGAAAGTACAATTCCATGGAAATTCATTATCTGGACTAAAGAGTTATGAGATTAGTGCATTTTTGACGTTACAAATATAAAAGAGTTCTTTGAATTCCACTTTTAAAGGAATAACTGTCCATCTATCGTGCTAAAAGACTATGTTGTTACTAGAGTGAATCATATTATTAATACCCAAATTGAAAATAACTTAAAATATTGAAACATTTTAAAATGGATTTCCAAAAGGGAGACATGTTATTGGAGTTATGAGATATATGATGGAGATTATATGTTCTATTATAAAACTGAGTTGATATCATTTCTTTCCGAATAAGATTTTCATTAGATTTGCATACTCTATCACAATTAATAAGGTAGTTGATACTAGAGTAGAAATGATTACCATTCCAAAGGAAGTTTCTTCCAATATTATCTAGTTTATCAATTATCCATTTTGAAAAAGAAAAAATAATAAGACATCCAATAGATTGGAAAAGTCAACGAGATGAAGTTAATTAAGATGATTTTGCCAGCTTTAGATAGAAATCTATAGTTCCAACATGAAAGTTTCCTATTAATATTATTGATTATCACTCGTCAATCCTCGTTTTTTAATTTTAGTTGGTCTAATAAAAAAATCGTAAGTATTCTGTTGGAAATTTCATGATTTTATAGTTGAGAGTATTCACAAAATGATTTTCAACCTTATCTATATCGTTCAATAAATAAACTCAACTTTTGTCAAAATTAACTCTAAGCCCCGAACGCATTTCAAAACTATATAAAATAAATTTAAGAACTGTGATGTATGTAGGAAGATGTGAGGAAAAAAGCATGATATCATCCATGAATTGAAGGACTAAATGCGCATCGTTAGTAATATTATTTCCTACGCTTCCCATTACCCCATTTGTAATCAAAAGTTTAATGACCCTAGTAAAAACATCTGCTGCTAAATTGAATAGTAATGGCGACAAAGGATCGCCTTGTCTAAGACTACATTTAGATTGAATTTTATTTCTCGAGATTCCATTGACCATTATATTCGAGTTTTCGGTCTTGAATAAAGTCATAATCCAGTGTACGCATCTAGCACTGAAACCCCTAGCCAGTAGTAAATTTTGTAGGAAAAACTAGTTAATCGAATCAAAAGCTTTAGCGAAATCTAGTTTTAACGGGGCGCAAGTGATATTATTTTTACAACAGTAGTTAATAAATTATTGGACTACTGCAAACCCATCTGTGATATTTTTGCCTTTAATAAACGTAGACCGAGTAATGTCAATTAGAATATTCATTTTAGTACTTAGTCTATTTGCTAGAACTTTAGAAATAATTTAAAGAGAGGGGTTTATTAACCAAATATGCCTAAAGTCTTTGAGCTCTATTGCTCCCACTTCCTTGTCAAGCAATATAATGTTAACAAAGTTAAATCCTCCTACTTGCAGGTTACCATTATAAAATTCTTAAAACATTTTCATTAGGTCATATTTTAAATTGTGCTGAAAAAATTTATAGAAAAAATGGTAAAATCATCTGGCCCTAGCGCTTTATCGCAAGGCACATTGCTAATGGCTCTAAAGATCTTCTTCTGAAAACAGAGTATCCAGATCATTCAAAGCAATTTTGGTGTTTACGGGGTATAAATCACCCCACCTTGTGTTAATTATGTGCCATATGATAGTTCCAAAAATGTCTTTCTAGCGGTTAGTAAATGCATTATTAAGTTCCATTTGATCTGAAATTTCCGAATTGTTAACGAGTAGGGACGTTATGGTGTTGCTACGTTTGTGACCATAGGCTATCTTATGGAAAAATTTGGTATTTTTGTTCCCTCCATTCAATAGACCGTTTACCTCTTCTTCCACATTTTTTTTTCTATTTACTGACTTTGTCCATCTTTAAGGTTCGAAAGTACGTTTTGCTCTGATAAGTTTAAAAGTCTTAGTTCTTCTACTTTATTTAGTTCCAAAATTTCAGAAAATAAGTTCCCTTTTTTATTTTTAATGTTACCAAAAATGTCTTCATTTTTTGTGAAATATTCTTAGATCCCTAAGTTTACTTGCAAAAATTTTAGCGATATTTTTAGAATATTTGTTGTTGTCACAACTCAATAGAAAACCATTTGTTTGAAATTAAATCTACGAGATTACTTTCTAACAATCACATCTTCTCAAATCTAAAATTACTATGTAGAGGGCAGTGATTTTCATGAAGAAGAATAATGGGACAGTGTTATGAATAAACACCAGAAGCCCCTTGACGTGCAACACTGGGAACCTATCTTCCATTTCGTCGGTAGTGAATAACGATCAAGTAGCACCATCGAAGGGGTTTCTCTTGAATTTGACCAAGTCAATCGCCTATTACTAAACGGTAATTCAATCAAATTACCATTAGTAATAAATTGGTCAAACTCTTCCAGTGCAATGATGCAACGTTCTCTAGGCAATCATTCTCTTATGTACACGTTAAAGTCATCTCCTCCTACCCACGGACAAGCGGCCAGGGATCTAAATTCTAGGTATTCTCTCTAGAGGGCCCTTTTAACGATCTTATTATGAGGTCCATACACATTGGAAATATTTGAACTTGAACTGTCACTTAAATCGGTGAAAATAAGAAGCAACGAATGTACATTACCGATAATTTGTATTAGTTTAACGCGGTTATAATTCCAGCCCACCATTAGTCCATCTAAGCTACCTCTAACCAAGTGGTAAATCTAGTTACTAAGAAAACCCTCCTAAACTTCTATAAAAGTGGTAATCGGGGAATTCTATTTTAGTTTCTTACAGCAAAGCTAAATCAATGCAATTCTCCTTTAGAAGAGACCTAACTTTATTAAGCTTATCTAGTTCATTAAAACCCTTAACATTCCACCTAATGTTTCTCACGATCTAAGTGATGAAACCCTCTTAAGTTCCTTGTTCTTAATAAATTCTATATCAAACTGATCTAGATCAAAAACAAAACACGTCCTCCTAGCTAGATCTAACATAGATGAAGTAGAAAGTTCATCTAACACAAAAGGATTATAAGTGCTACCTAAATGAACAATCAAATCTGAGTTAGAGCTTGCTGCTCTATAATTTGGAAATGTTGTATTCTGGTGCAATCGAGTGCTCCTCCTAATCGATCCACCTGATAGAGTTAGGGATATGTCATAGGGGTAATTACGTAATTTATTATATATATCTAACTTGATAACCAATCTTGTTCGAAATAAAAGCTGTTTTATTTTTATTATATACTTGATATAATGTGTTATATTAATTAATTAAACTAAAAGTATATTTAACAGGAAATCTATAAATGATATATTTTGTGATAGTAGTCACAAAGTGTTGTAGTTATGAGTAATTTATCAGAATGAAAAACAAGCATACCATTTCAAATTTTCCTAGTCAAGATGCATCGAGACTGGATATCGATGTATCCATTGAGATTAGAGTATGTAACGCTTTTCAAATGTTATGCAGTTTATTACTCACGACTATTAAGGGCATCTGGGGGTTATATACTGATAGTTATTGGATAATTATGCGATGATTCACTCGATATTTTTTTGTTAGTTAATATAACAAAGGTTAAACAGAAAATATCGATGTGACTAATTTATACAGTTCTGTCGACTTGAGAATACCGTGGATCTTCAATATAAAATCTTCGCGTTGATTATAATCAAATCATGGGACGTCGTCTATCGAGTGACTACAGTTGGGTCGAATGGAAGTATTGAAAGTGAAACAAGAGAGAATCCGTCTTCTCAGTTATATGGGGTTAGTATCACGGTCAACTCAAATTCTGACTAGAGAATTTCATTTAATAATAATTGTTATTATTAAACCAAGGACTCGGTATTTGGACTATAGAGTTGAATGTGGACGATATTAGAATTTTGACCATTACCATATTTCATAGTCTGAAGTGTTATAGTTTTGATGAAGAGGATTGGTGTAAATAAAAGTCAAAATCGAGTAATGCTTAATAAAGTGAAATTAGATTTTATCGAAACCAAGTAAGTGATAAATTTGGCCAAAATGTCACACCATCTGCTAAGACATGTGTGAACGATAACATTCGAATAGTTCGATATTAATCGATGACCAAATTTACATCTGCCGAGTCATGCAACCAAAATGATGAATTCTCTATTGACCAAACGATTTAATCTGTTTATAATTGTTATAAATTAATTAATATTTATGAATTATTAATTATAAATTTGTAATGATTTGAGGAATAAATATTATTAAATATATTTATAAATATATCAACCGATATACGATATCGATAAGCAATTAAATTAGATTTAATTAAATAATATTTTCAACGGGATTAAATGGGATCTTGGCCCACAATGATGGGTTACTATTTTCGGCTAAAATAGGGACTAAAGGGGGCGGCTCAAATACATTAGGGTTGTGGGGTTTAAGATAGCTAGGATTGAGAGAGAACTGGTACTAGATGAGATCCATTATTCTCTCTCTTCCATCCACTATTTAAAAACCTCTAACCCTAATTGAAAATACCTCTTTTGTTGTCATTCCTACCTTTTATTGTTGGTCAACTTCAATCCCTAGGAGTCCCATTATATCAAGCTCAAATCAATTCAAGATTAATTAATATCCGATAATCAAAGGTCAACGATTCTAGGATTAACAGTATGATGAATTGAAAAGCTTATAAGAGGAGAGAGTTCATCATACAAGGTGTGCTACAAGGCATTGGTTCTTCGGTATATTGTTCATTATATTACAGCATATAATTTTTGATAAATAATTCATTATATATATATATATATATATTACTATTATATTATTAGTTAGGAGAGATTCTTATATATATACTGTTACTGTCGCAATCTAGATTGATTATATGTATGTACTCGCTTAAACACACATATACATATATACATACATACATATATATATATATATATATATGTTTGTATGTATGTATGTCGGATATGTACATTCGACTTTTTTAAATATAAAAAAATTATTATTCTATTATTTATATACAAATACATATATCTTTTAATTATATATATATATATATATGGTTCATATTTAATTATAATATCACTTTATTGTAATAACCAATCCTATAATTTTATACATATATATTTATAGTAATATAATTTTCGATAGCTACAAAATATTTTTTATAATTTTTTATTACTATTTAATATTATTTAATTTAATATACTACCTAAATAAGTCATATAAAATGAAATACATTTCAAAATTTACTTTTTAAATTTTATAAAATTATTATATCATAAGAAAAGCGCTTGGAAAGAAAAAAATAAAAAAAATTCAATATTTCTATTTTTTAAAATTATTACAATTAAATGTCGAAAAACAGTTAATTAGTAAAAATAAATCTTAACTGTAAAATATTATGGAAATTTTTTTCAAATTAGAAAAATAATATAAGATATTTTGGAAATTTAAAATTTGAATAAAATATTTTGTAAATATTTTTTGTTAATATTTCATCTACTTTTTTGAATAAAAATTAATTAATATATATTTTAAATAATAAAAATTAGTAATAAAATTTTACAGTGCTGTACTTATGATATGAAGTTATAAAAAAATTATTTTGTTAATACACATGTATATTTTATAAAAAAATTATTTTGTTAATACACATGTATATTTTGATATTATAAATATGTTAATATATATGCATATGTGTGTGCAAATAAATAAATAAATAAATATATTATAAAAAATTCTTATTTTGTCGTTATAGATATACATATATATTTGGTTCATAATTTAAAAATAAAATAAAATATATTATGTGTGTGTGTATTATTCTAATACATAATACATAATATATATATATATATATATCCATATAGATAAACATAAATATATATTTTAAATATTTTCATATGCATAAAATTACTTAAAGAAAATTAACAAATACACACACACATATAAGTAACAAGTTCAAGTACATACATATATTTAGACAACATGTAATACATATTGGATGAGTTAACGTGCCCTTACAATGTAAATCGCAATATCTATACACAGGCGTGTTATACCTTACATGAGATATTATGTTACACATGCACACACATATGTATATGTATATGAAACATATGTGTATATTTATATCTATTAATATATACATTAAAAAAATATAAATTTAAATAAGATAACAGATTTTATTTAAATAAAATTTAGATTCTAAATGAATTAGACTTCATAGACGGAATATAAATTTAATAAGAGAATTTTTTTTGAAATTCATTCATAGCTACCACCGCGTAAGGGCTCAGGTCCATCACCGCCACTATGAGCAGTTCGTTTCCTAGCAGAGCGTTTTAAGCATTCTGGAGTGTTCCTCGATAAAACTAAACCCTGCGAATCCAGAACTGTAATATCCGAATAGAGTTTCAGCCTGAGCTTACAAGACATTTTTTTTTGAAAGAGGTAACAGGGCCCAGCCTAACAAATAATCGGGTAGAACTATATACCCGAATCACAAACACAACAACTCAAAACCCTAGCTAAACACTATACAAAGCAGCCGACACAAACACTCCTCAATACGAAATAATGGCGACGGTGAGAAAGGAAAACGAAAGTAGATCTACTTTGTTTTTCCACTTCTACTACTCTCGCCCCTTGTCCAGTATGAAAGACTCTGATTAAACTTGCTCCTCATGCTACTATCAGCGAAATTAGGGTTGAAAAGATCTCTGGTAGCAGCGTCGTGCGTTATGAGGTTGCGATTTACAGATCTAGGTTACAGATCTAGTGTTATCGCAACCTAGATCTGTAATATTGCAGTTATCTTCACCATTGTTGGAGTAATTGCAAGTACGATGTACAAAGTTGTCTTGATGCACGCTGAAATCAGCCTGATAAGTCTTCGGATTGTGAAGATAATGTTCTATATGCTTGCTGCCAGCCTCTTTGCTCCAATAATCCGAAAGGAAATTGAATTTGGTCTGATTTCTGATCTTTTCTTAGATTTCTGAAGAATGATCTTGCTATCATTATCAATAATGTTCCATCTTTGCTCTTTGGTCATCTTAATATTGTTGTGAATACGGTTATTCCTTTCTTTCCATATATGATAAACTGCAGTAGTAAGAGGAACATGAGCCAGATCGCTTTCTAGGGCTTTGTTTCTGAAATGACCGTTGATATCTCTGATAATTTGATAAAGATCCATGCTATTTGTATTATTCATCTTAAGCTTTAATTTGATTTGACTCCATATGTGATAGCTGTAGCTGCATTCAAAAAATAAATGTGTCACTGTTTCATTCGATAAATTGCATAAGGAACAAAGTGAAGACTTATTTTTACCCCACTTATTGATTATATCCAAAGTTGGCAATCTGTTTTTTATGGCAAAGTATGTGCAGATTGCCATCTTTGAATTATTCACTCTGTTCCAAATGCTCTTGTACCATTCTACAGTAGGTTGCTTATTTCTGATATGCTCCCAAGTTTTTTTGAAAGAGAATTTACCATTGCTGCTAGCTAGCCACTCCCAGTAATCACATTCAGCATCTTGATCTAAGGGGATATTAATTATAGAATTTTTATGAGGATTAGTGATAGGATGAAGCTGAGGTTGCCAGTGATTATTTTCAATAATGAGACTCACACTGGCATTAGCTTCACCACAGATAGCAAGATTATTCCAACCAACTCTATTAATAAAAGAGTCATTTTGAAACCAAGGGTCAAACCAGAGACTGGTTTCATGACCAGCTTTTAAATTTCTTTGAAGTAAAGATTTACCTAAAACTCTGCATTTTAAAATTTGATTCCAAGCATTGGATTGATTATTTTTTGGTAAAGTAGTCCAGAAATTTTTGTTTTTAAGATATTTGTAAGACATCCATTTAGACCATAAGGAATCACCACTTATAAATCTCCAAAAAAGTTTTAGTTGACAAGTTAAATTAAGGTCATTAAGATTTCTGATACCAAGACCACCTTCATTTTTGCGTTTGCATACTTTGTCCCAACTGATTTTATGGTATTTTCCACCCCACATAAAATCAGCACACCTACTCTCAATTTTTTTGATTATAGCAATAAGGATATGGTGTGTTTGAAACCAATATAGAATAATGGCATAAACAACAGTCTTAATTAACTCAATTCTGCCAGCAATAGATAGAAGCTTGCATGACCATGTTTCCATTCTGCTTTGAATTTTTTCTATCAGGTAGGAACAATCATTATCTTTAATTTGATTGGCAGATAGAGGAAGACCTAAGTATTTGATAGGAAGGTTGCCTTCATTAATATTGAGAACTCCTAGAACATCATTTTTGTACCTACAATATTTGCTAAAATATGCTTTTGTTTTAAATTCATTAATTTTAAGACCAGCATATTTGTACATATTATCAAAAACCTGACTAATGGCCTCTGCATTATCTTTGTTAGCTTTAGAGAACAGCATAAGGTCATCAGCATAAATCAGGTGAGTAATACATGGATGAACTCTATTTATTGGAGAAATGTTGTTTTTGATGGTTTCAATATCAATAAGAATCGAAAAATATTCCATAGCTAAGGTAAAGAGACAGGGAGAAAGGGGGTCTCCCTGTCTGATGCCCCTATTTCTTTTAATAAAACCCTCAGGCTTGCCTTGAAATAAAATTGAGAAGGTGGGTGTATTAATGCATCCAAAAATTAACCTACAAAACTTAGTAGGAAAATTCATGCATTTCATGATATGAATAATAAAATTTCGGTTAACTTTGTCATATGCCTTTTGGAGATCAACTTTAAGACACATTTTATCCCCTTTTTTATTATTGAAATTCCTAACCATTTCATGTGCTAGCAAAGAATTTTCATATATTAATCTGCCAGGTATATAAGCACATTGATTTTCAGAAATCAAAAAGGGGAGAAACAATTTAATTCTATTGCTTAAGATGGTAGCAATAATTTTGTAGACAAAATTACAACAGGATATAGGCCTGTAGTCTTGGATACAAGATGGATTTTTATTTTTAGGAATTAAGGTAATAAAAGTATGATTAAAACTTTTGAGTAATTTACCGTCATTCATAAATTTATTAACTACTTTAGATATGTGATCTTTGATATTATCCCAATGGGTTTTGAAAAACTTTGCATTAAAACCATCTGGGCCAGGACTTTTGTTATCCCCAGCATTAAAGATAATATCTCTGATTTCATCTATACTAGCAGGAGATAATAGGATATCAACAGCATTATCATTTAACACATTCTTGCATACAATATTAGGGAATATGGTTTCATTATATTCAGAGAAATATAATTGAGAGTAATAGTTAATAGCTTCATTGGCAATCTTCCCTAAGTCATTAATGCAATCTCCTTTACTGTTTATAATTTTGCCTATATTGTTGATATGCTTTCTGCAGCTCATCTTAGCATGAAAAAATTTGGTGCACTCATCACCCATAGTAAGCCAATCTACCTTAGCTTTTTGTTTGAAATTGATAGTGTTGATATAAAGTTCATGAGAAAGTTTAGCTTGGTTAGAAAAGAATTTATCAATAATATCAGTATTGTCAGGGTTGTCATCAGCAAGATTTTGTAAAATTTTCCCCTCCTCTCTAAGGTTATTTAAACAGTCAATCTTACTAGATCTGTCCTTGTTCCAGTTTTTAATTTTAATCTTTGTGTTTTTAAGAAACATGCTGAACTGGAACTGATAAAACCATTATTTGAAAAGGTGAAACAATCTTTAATAATGTCATTATATTCATTGTTAAGGACCCAACCATTTTTAAACCTGAAAGGAGTAGCTTTGATATTATTATTGTTATGATTATGAAAAAAGTTTATCAATAAAGGAGTATGATCACTAGTATTTCGCTCAATAGAGTAACAACAGAAATTTGGAAAAGAGTGACAGAATTTATCATTAATTAACACTCTGTCAAGCTTGCAATGAATGTTTTTTTCCTTGCCAGATTTCCAAGTGTATTTATAGCCATTCATATTAGGCTCAATAAGTCCAGATTCTAATAAAAATTTGTTGATTTTTTCAAACTTACTGTGGGGGATTTTATTACCACCAAATTTTTCATTAACATGAAAAATAGTGTTAAAGTCACCTAAAATGATCAAAGGGAAATCATAACTTTGACTAAGAGCTTTTAATCTGTACCATAAACTGTTTCTTTCATTTTCAAAATTACTACCATAAATATTGGTAATTTGAAGTGAAAAACCACCAATATTTTTGAAGTTGCAGTCTATAAATTGAATATCCTTATTGAAATGAACTAAATTCCAAATGTTAGAGTCCCAAATAATCAGAATTCTACCTTTGCAACCACAGTCATTGTTGGTTATAGATTTTCAGTTATTGGAAAGTTTAAAACAGAATCTCTCATTACTATGATCATCCATTTTATTTTCAATAAGAGCAACAACAGATGGTTTGTAAACACTGAACATGTTTAAGATATCATTTTGCTTAGCAGGGGAATTCATACCCCTAACATTCCAGGCCATGATAGACATAATAAAGAAAATAATAAAAGATAAAGTGAAAATAAACAGGGTTTCAGATTGTACCTGATACACTGTTACCCTTACCCTTTTTCTTTTTCTCCGAGCTTTTAGCTTTAAGTCTTGTTGTCATTTCATTCCAGTCTGGATTAATTGAAATATATTTATGCCCAAAAGCTTTCTTCTCTTTATTTGATTTTTGTATTTGCCAATTGCTTTAGTCTTGGGAATATGAAGTTCTGATATGTCAAATTGCTTTTCAGATTCCTCCATAGTATTATCTGATGTTGAGGCAATATATTCTTCTGGAATTTGAATGCAAGAGATGTCAAACTCCTCAGCATTGCGAGGCAAGGTTGAGTGGATGCCACCATTGTCCTCAACCATTGCAGCATTATCTGATGGAGGTTCATTCTCCATGTTGTAATCTGGACTCTGGTTGGAACTCGAAGGCAGTGATATTTGTGTCTGTAACATGATTATTTGTAATTAAACATAACTCTGAAATGGGGGGATTTCAGAGTTAAAGACCTCTTCATTACTGATTCCCTCCTTCGAACTGCTTTGTGAAACCTCTTTTGATTTTTCTTTTAAGCTTTCTGAATGATGAACTACCGAAGCAAGGATCTGATCATCTTGATCAGTGAGCGAATGTGATAATGTTTCTTGATTGAAGATGATACCTTTCTGGTTAATTCGATCTTTGTTCTTTTGAGTTCTTGATTCTTTTATTGTCTCCTCAGTAAGAAGCGAATCTTGAAAAATTGTATATGCAACATTTTCTTGATCAGTGGCTATTTTTTTGTTTTGATTGTGAGCTTTGGGTATCCATCTTTGTTCTGCGACACATTGTTCTCTAATGTGTCCAAAGCATTTACAGATACTACACTTCGGTGGTACCCATTCATATTCAATCTTTTGAGTAATGTTTTCTCTATTGTATAAAGTGAGATTTATTTCTTGAGGTAGTTCGTCATTTGCAGATACCTCCACCAGAAGACGAGCGTAATTCAATCTCGTTTTCAAGGTTGTAGCTGCATCCATTTTTATGGGTTTTCCAATAATGCTGACCATTACACTGAACGCTTCTCGATCCCATAATTTGAGATTCACATTGGGTAGTTTTACCCATATCGGCATCGTACTGAGGAGGTCCTTGTCCATTTTCAGAGATTCAGACCATCTCCTCATTATGATGAGCTTTCCATTATAGAAGTATGGGCCATTCTGAATGATAGAATTGCAATCTTGAACTTGTTTGAATTTGACAATAAAGAACCCATTTTCCCTGGTAAAAATTTCAAATTCTCCAACAGGTTTCCATACACGTTGTATGTAAGCTTTGAAAAAGGTATAATATGGTTTGGTACCAACAACATATACCAAAATCGAATTGCTCCAGCATTCGATAGCTCTTTTACAGACAGACTCTTTTATCAAACCATATTTCTTACTATTGATCTTGATGGGAGCGATAGTTTCAAGATTGCATTCATCATCATTAGGTTCAGTTGATTGCTCAGAAACGATTTCAGCCCAAGATTTTTGCCCATGTTTTGTTCAGAGAAAAATTCATGGATTTCCGTGGTTGATACGATTAATTTCTCATACTTGGAGGAGGAGCAGTCGAATACTGATCGTCTGTCTTCTTCTTCTCAGAATTGAGACCCTTCGAAATTCTCTGATGCACGGGTGTATAGGGTTGACGTTTTTTTTGTGATCTTGATTGAACTAATTGAAACCCATCTTTGTCTATGATGATTCCTTTACTAGAATCTCTGATGTGAGAGTCAGATGGTCTGTTTCTATGGCTTGGAGTAGAAAGATGAGAAAGATTGCTGTGAGGAGAGAGAATTCCCCCATGGCTGAGGAAAACCCTAAATTTCAAAAGTTTTGCTTACAAGACATGATGCTACGTTTCTCCTCTCAACATCATACCATCTACTTGTTCAGTCATATCCGCATGCCCGGGCCCAATAGCTTCAGCGAAAACACTCTCACTTCGATGTTGCAATATTCCGCACTTCCAATATAGTGCATTTCAACGCTGTGCACATTGAAATGCGTACATATTCCATGCACAGAAGCTTCATGATTCCCTGCAACAACTGCTTTGTGATTTTCTGCATTAACAACAAAAGCTTCGTCATTCCCTGCTTTAATAGTATATATTCCTTTGCTACTCTCTACATCCAACTTTTTATGCCATTAGAACGCAAAATCTTCGTGCAACCCCTCAATAACATTCAATTTAGCACATTTCACACCATCTGAATTATTGATAAAATCACCAGCTGAATTGTTTTCATGCATCCCATCTCACCTTCTTCCAATGCTAACCGCATTTTAACGCACTCACTACCCCAATAACCACATCAGTAGCAAGATTTTCATCAGTGGCAGGTACAGAAGCAAAAGCAATCACCTCTGTGTTTTCCTTACTAACATTAACCTCACTATCATTCTCCTCACTAATTTTCACAGTTGTATTCTCCTCCAGGTTTTCATTATTTTCAGTGTCAAAATCTGCAGCAGCAGTAGCCTTGACCACATCAGCCTTCACAAATGCCTTTTCCTTTATCATTATCTTCGGATACAAGGTGTGAAACATCATAGTCCCCACTCACAATTACTTCTTCGCTTGCAGTTTCAATCACAAGCAATATCACAAACATTGCCATTATCACACACAGTTATGTCAACACTTACAATGTCCATAATAAAAGTGGCTGAACCATCAGTAATACATTCAACAGCAAGCCTTCTGATCTCCTTAACATTAGAACCATATATTGAACCATCAGCAACCTTCACCGCATCAAGTTAAGAAGGGTTTTATTCCTCATTGACCTGCTCTGAGTGTTTGTCATTCACAAGTGCATAACCAAACCCGACACATCTCAGTTCAACATTTACGTTATCAACATTTCCACCTTCTTCCCTGCTTGGTAGCCGGACCACCATCCTTATTAGAATCACCATACAGGCTACCAAGCCATTATCCAAGCCTCGACTTCCAGACCACAAGCCTGTATTAACCTGTACACCCCATACTGCACCCTAACCTTCTCATTTTCATTGATAACACCATCAGAATCATTGTTGTCTTCACACAATGCATCTAACGTGTTATGAGTTTGGATTTCAAAACTTTTCAAGGAGTTTGAACTAGACAAATGTTTGCTTCAGATACATTTGTTGCGTCTTGACCGTGCTCAGGCATTGAAAATTGGGTAGAATGGGAGCATGGCACACTGAATGAATCCTTGGATATTATCTCATCTGCTATCCCAAGACAAGCTTCTATGTACGGATCCAGATTCATGGCATCCTGGTGAACTTGTTGAATGTATTTGACTAATGACTTAGACCATCTCCAATAAGAGATTGAATCTTACAAAAATGGACATATGCACTGAGATTGAATTGCAACAGACACTACAAAAGAAGCACTGTTTAGCGACGGCTAATAGCCGTTGACGGCCGTTGCTAACCGTCGCTAGCCGTCGATAAAAGCCATTGCAAAATATCTCGTTGCAACAAAAGAAAACGGCGGCCTTAGCGATAACTCCGTTGTTCTTTTTGCAACGGCTTGTAACGGCTAAGTGTACACGTGGAAGCAACCGTTGGGGTTGTTCGTTTTTCGAATTGTAAATGCAAACCGTTGCAAAGCGTTGCAATAATGCCGTCGCTATATTTGACCACAACACCGTTGCTAGCCGTTGCAAAACTGAAATATATTTGCAGCCACATTGCAGCATCTTCAACCCTCAATCTCAATCAATCCAAATAATATAATTCTATCATTCCACACATATAATACCATTCCATCATACCATATAATCAATATTAACACAACCAAATCATCAAATATTGCATGTTTCAACATATATTCACAAAATCATATAAGAAAATCAACATAACCAAATATGAAAATCCACCAAACCAAACCACATAACTAAATTAAACGACCAGTACATATCAAGTGCCAAAGTATCAATCACAACAACAAAATACCAAATCCACCAAAACACTAAGTATTAACTACAACACCCAAAGTATCAAATATCAAACCCATCATAATATGTACATATATATATAAAGCGTACCCATCAAAGCAAACCAACTAAGCATCATCATCATCATCATCTGCACCTCCTTCCTCGGGCATTGACCCATTCTCCTGATAGAAGGCAGCAATACGTTCATCCATCTGCATCGCCAACTGACTCTTCCGCCAATCATTGAGCTCATCCAATTGTATTTGCATCCGAGAAATCTCTTCCTCATCTATGGATCTCATATATGCCCTTTGAAATTAAAAGACAGTGGAATAATTCAAGTGAATAAGAAGTTCATGGCATATAAAAACAATAAGAAAACTCAAGTTATTGGTAATAAACTCAAGTGAATAAGAAGTTCATGGCATACAGGTTTCTACTGTGTAAACGTTGAGTACATATGATATTGCCGAAACTGTAACGCCTGTTTCGATTTGCCGGTTCAATGATTGAATCCCATATCCGATTAGACTCATCAACCGTAAGAGGCTCCCGTCCACTCGCTTGTAGCGCTCGTGCATGCTCTGCTTTATATCTCTCCTACAATTACGAACAGATATTTGACACATTGCTATACAATTTACTTATTTACTGCGAAATAAACGAATATGAAATATTTTCATTACAGAAATAAACATATTTACCATTATAGAAGCAGCCTTGTCATTCGACCAATCATATGAAACATTCTCATCCTCATCTGTATGCTCCACTTCATGTGTGACTCTGAAAACTTCAGCCGCTGTAGGCTCTCTTTCATACTTTTCCCACTGAATATATACAAGAATAGATTATATTGATAATTTGCATGAGTATATACAAGAATAGATTATATACAAGAATAAAATATATGGTAAAGAGACACTAGTAAATATATACATCCATAACATAAATATTGGTTAATTTATTTACCAATTCCCTCCTATGTTGTCGGAAGGATTTCGAGCCAGCACGATGTAAAGCGGGGTTTTTGTTCCTATTAGCCTTGTTTCTTGCCAATAATTCATATTAATTTATACACACTATAAAGTAAAATAATTCAACACATTTAAATGTAAAAATATAGTGACAATATAACTTACTTTGAATGCTTCAGATTTCCAATATTGTTGGAATCCTTCCCACAAATCATCCTCCATCCAACTTGGCTTTTTCCCTGAACTCTTAGCCCTTGACAGAGTCTCTCTGTAATTTTTCCATATCTTTTTATTCCTATGATTAATAAAAACATCCATATCCTGTGGATCCACTGTTAGAAAACTGCTGTTAGAAACTGCAATCGTTTCATTTACTTTTAACGTTATGCAGTTTCTAATCTTAATATGACCCTATTAATTAGGTCATAAATAGAATGTTTCATTTACCTTTAACGTTATGCAGTTTCTAATCTTATTGTGACCTGATTAATTAAGTCATAGATAGACCGTTCTATAATTAGAACATTAGGTCTGTGATTAATCTTAAGTGTTGAATTGGTATATGATGGACGTACCGGATTTAGAGTTAAATGTTATATAAAGGATGTGTCATCTCTCTCCTGGCATATAGATGTATTCTTCTCCATCAAGAAACATATAAAGAAATAGGATTAGAGAGAGAAACCAAATTCTGAGAATAATATTAATTATTAGAAGTTAGAAGAAGAAGATGACAGCCATTACATCTTCCGCTGTTAATCAAGGTATGTCATCTTAAACAAAATAAAAAATAATATTAAGTTTTGTTTGTGAAATATTCGGTATTGGTGATCGTTGGGCTACTACTTGAATTGTTCATCATTAATTATGAAAGATCGAACAGTAAATAATTTCTGACATTTGGTATCAGAGCCACCAATCAATAACTGAATATTTCTTATGATTGCAATTGATCTGCTCTATGCTTTGCTCATGATTTTTAATCAAGTATGTGTTATAAGCCAATTATGCACATGAGATTTATGATTTTGTTAATCACCAAAGTGGTCAAAATCAGAATAATCATTTAGTGCATAAGTGACATAATGATTATTGATAGAAATTGCCAGTTATAATAATACCCAAAAAAATGGCGTCACTAATGGTAGAACCTGAGAACTTATCCAAAGGAAAGTCTTGTTCTATAACTAGTTGACATGATGAGGTTTAACAGATATCTTGATTAAATAAACATTGATCATCCAAAGATGTCAGTTTTATTTAATTGAATATATTTATTACTTACTTATGTTTTGGTATTTAATTATGTTAAGTATAAGATAGTATCTACCCAAAGGAGTGCTATATTATACTATTATGTACATATCTGATTCGCGTTAGCTATGAGCTTATACTTATTTCAATTTTTTTTAATTTGCAGTAGTTTTCATGAATACACATGCTTCATCTGTTACATTTTTCACTGGTGTTAATTTTTCTGAATGGAGAGAACAAGTCAATTTCCATTTAGGTGTTCAAGATCTTGACTTGGCACTCCTTGAGGATAAACCTGTTGCTCTTACAACAGCTAGTACTGAGACAGAAAAATCACACCATAAAGCATGGGAACGCAGTAACAGATTGAGCCTCATGTTTATTAAGATGACTATTGCTAACAACATCAAGTCAACAATTCCGCAAACAGAAAGTGCTAAGGAATATATGCAGTTTGTGGAAGAACGTTTTCGTTCAGCTGATAAGTCACTCGCTGGTACTCTTATGGCAGAACTCACGACCATGAAGTTTGATGGGTCGCAAACTATGCAAGAGCACATTATAGAGATGACCAATCTTGCAGCAAGGTTAAACTCCCTTGGACTTACGGTTGAAGATTCTTTTCTTATCCAGTTTATCCTGAACTCACTACCTTCAGAATATGGCCTTTTTCAAATGAACTATAACATTATAAAGGATAAGTGGAATGTTAATGAATTGGCCAGTAGACTTGTTCAGGAAGAAGGACGTTTGAAAAATCAAGTGAATCACTCAGTAAGTTTTGTGAGTAATAAAGCTGGTAAAGAAAAGAATGGAAAATCAAGTCATTTCAAGAAGAAAAAGGCACCTGCTAAAAATGGACAGGATAAGAAAAAGAAGGAACTAAAGGATATTCGATGTCATTTCTGTAAAAGGAAAGGACATTATCAAAATGACTGTCCAAAAAGGATAGCTTGGTTCGAAAAGAAAGGTAGATCATCTATCTTTCGTATGTTTTGAATCAAATTTAGCCGAAGTTCCTATTAATACATGGTGGCTTGATACTGGTGCTACAACTCATGTCTCCAGTAATATGCAGGGTTTTCTTATGATCCGAACTATAAATCCAAATGAAGATCATTTTCTCTTTATGGGAAACGGAATGAAATCCACAATAGAAGGCATTGGGATTTATCGTCTAATTCTAGAAAGTGGATATGTATTAGACTTATATAGTACGCTTTATGTACCTTCATTATCTAGAAACCTTATTTTCGTAAGTAAGTTGGATATTTCTGGTTTTAGATATACGTTTGGATCAGGTTGTTTTGATCTATATAAGAATACTGATAATGTTGGTTCCATTCTAATTGATGGTTTATATAAATTGAAACTGAATGACACTTATGCAAATTCCTTGCTGAATGTAATAAATAATGTTGGATGCAAACGTAGCATGTTGAATGAAAATTCTGCTTTCTTATGGCATAAAAGACTAGGTCACATATCCAAAGAAAGAATGATGAGATTAATAAGTAATGAAATTTTATCAAATTTGAACTTTAGTGATCTAGAATTATGTGTGGATTGTATTAAAGGTAAACAAACCAAACATAATAAGAAAGGAGCCACTAGAAGCAGCCAGCTTCTTGAAATAATACACACTGATATTTGCGGACCTATGGACACTCCAGCCTTTAATGGAGAAAAGTATTTCATCACTTTTATTAATGATTTTTCCCGCTATGGTTACGTCTATTTGCTTCATGAAAAATCTTAATCTGTGAATGTCCTTGAGACGTTTGTAAAGGAAGTTGAGAGGCAATTAGATATAAAGATGAAAATCATGAGGTCCGATAGAGGTGGTGAATATTATGGCAAATATAATGAGTCAGGCCAATGTCCAGGTCCATTTACAAAATTCCTCGAAAGTCATGGCATATGTGCGCAATACACAATGTCAGGTACACCACAACAAAATGGTGTAGCAGAAAGGCGCAATAGGACGTTAATAGATATGATTAGGAGTATGATGTCAGATTCTACACTACCTAAGAATTTGTGGTCGTATGCTTTCAAAACCGCTAATTGTTTGTTGAATAGGGTTCCTAGTAAAGCTGTTCTAAAGACTCCTTTTGAATTATAGACTAACAGGAAACCTAGCTTAAGACACCTACATGTTTGGGGTTGCCCAGCGGAAGCGAGAATTTATAATCCACATGAAAAGAAATTAGATTCTCAAACGATTAGCGGGTATTTTTAGGTTACCCTAAAAAATCTAAAGGATATGTGTTTTACTGTCCTAATCATGGTCCAAGAATTATAGAAACTGGTAATGCAAGATTCATTGAGATTGGTGAAGTCAGTGGGAGTATTAAAAGAGAAATAGTGGAAATAAAGGAAACAAGGATAAATGTTACATTGCCTAGAATAGTTCCTCCATCTACTATTACTCCACATGTTGTTCCAACTGTTGGAGAACAGCATGATGATGAACAACATATAAATAAAGAAGTACTTCTTGAAGGAAATGACTTACATAATCCTGATATGCATGAACCACAACACGTAGCATTAAGAAGATCTCAAAGAGATCGTAGGTCAGCTATTTTTAATGGTTATATGGTTTATATGAAAGAATCAGATTATGATATAGAAGTCAATAAGGACCCAGTTTCATTTTCACATGTTGTAGAAAGTAAAGAGTCAAAGGAATGGATTAATGCCATGAAAGAAGAACTAAAATCCATGCAACAGAATAAAGTTTGGGATCTCGTTGAGTTACCACATGGCTATAAAAGAGTCGGATGCAAATGAGTTTTTAAAACCAAACACGACTCTAGTGGTAATGTCGAACGGTATAAAGCTAGACTTGTTGCTAAGGATTACACTAAAAAAGATGGTGTTGATTACAAGGAGACATTTTCTCCTGTTTCGAAAAAGGACTCACTAGGAATAATAATGGCATTAGTAGCACATTATGATTTGGAATTGCATCAAATGGATGTGAAAACAGCCTTTCTGAATGGAGATCTTGATGAGGATGTTTATATGGATCAACCTGAGGGCTTTTCTGTAAAAGGTAAAGAACAATTGGTGTGTAAACTTAAGAAGTCAATATATGGGCTTAAACAAGCATCCCGGCAACAGTATATAAAGTTCAATACCATTATTACATCTTTTGGTTTTAAGGAAAATACGGTTGATCACTGTTTATACCAAAAGATCAGTGGGAGAAAGTTTATTTATCTAGTCCTTTATGTTGATGACATCTTACTTACTGCAAATAATTTAAGCATATTGAATGAGACTAAGGAATTTCTCTCAACGAATTTTGAAATGAAAGATATAGGAAAGGCATCCTATGTGATTGGAATGGAAATATTTCATGATCGATCACAAGGAATATTGGGATTGTCTTAGAAAGGATATATCGAAAGGATTCTAGAGAGATTGGAATGAGTAAGTGTTAACCTGGAAAGTTCCTATACAGAAAGGTGATAAATTCAATCTCATGCAATGTCCTAAGAGTTATTTTGTACGAAAGGAAATGGAATCAATTCCATATGCATCTATAGTTGGTAGCCTAACGTATGCTCAAACCTGTACTAGACCGGATATTAGTTTTGCGGTTGGTATGTTAGGGAGGTATCAAAGTAATCCAGAAAGGGAACATTGGCAAGCTGCAAAGAAAGTGTTAATGTACTTACGAGGAATGAAAGATTAAATGCTCATGATAGTAGATCCAATGAATTGGAGGTGATTGGATATAGCGATTTAGATTTTGCTGGATGCATCGATACTAGAAAATCTACTTTTGGTTACCTGTTTATGTTTGCTCAAAGAGCCATATCATGGAAAAGTGCGAAACAAACTATCATTGCTTCATCTACTATGGAGGCAGAATTTATGGCATGTTATGAAGACACAATTCATGCATTATGGTTGCGGAACTTTATTACAGGACTTGCGGTTATCGACACCATTTGCAAGCCGCTGAAAATTTATTGTGGTATCTCTGCAGCAGTGTTTTTCTCAAAAAATGACAAGTACTCTAAAGGTGCCAAACATATGGAACTGAAGTATCTGGTTGTGAAAGATGAGGTTCAGAAACAAAGATTGTCAATCATGCACATCAGGACAGAACTTATGATTGCAGACCCTTTGACGAAAGGGTTACAGCTAAGATAATTTAAGGAACATGTTCAAAGAATGGGTCTTGGTTGTATTAATAATAATTGATGTGTGATATTCTGAGCTCCTTTATGTGTTTCTGATATACAATTATGTATCTCTTGTTTTAATGTGGTAGTACGTACTTTATGTAATTTTAAACAAGAAAGAGTCTTATAAAATTATGATATAAGACATTATGTGGACCATTATGCTGTTTTATATAAATTATCAGTATAAAATGATGGATTGCTAGTATTGTAGTATATGGAAGGGAACACATTGAATTAATAATGCACAACCGCCATAACTCTCAGCAATTTATCATAGTATGATGTTCAACACTTGATATTATGAATAATCGGGTCAAGTGGGAGAATGTTAGAAAACTGCTATTAGAAACTGCAATCGTTTCATTTACTTTTAACGTTATGCAGTTTCTAATCTTAATGTGACCCTATTAATTAGGTCATAAATAGAACGTTTCATTTACCTTTAACGTTATGCAGTTTCTTATCTTAATGTGACCCGATTAATTAAGTCATAAATAGACCATTCTACAATTAGAACATTAGGTCTGTGATTAATATTAAGCATTGAATTGGTATATGATGGATGTACCAGATTTAGAGTTAAATGTTATATAAAGGATTGGGTCCTCTCTCTCCTGCCATATAGATGTATTCTTCTCCATCAAGAAACATATAAAGAAATAGGGTTAGAGAGAGAAATAGAATTCTGAGAAGAAGAGTAATTATTAGAAGTCATAAGAAGAAGATGACGACCATTACATCTTCCGCTGTTAATCAAGGTATGCCATCTTAAACAAAAAAAATCATATTAAGCTTTGTTTGTGAAATATTCGGTATTGGTGATTCTTGGGCTATTACTTGAATTGTTCATTATTAATCATGAAAGATCGAACAGTAAAGAATTTCTGACATCCACACGTGTAGCTGCCGCATATTGAATTATCATACGTGTTATGTAAAAGAGATTATATAATTAAAAAACAATCAGCAGAAAAGAATACGTAAAACTGATATCATAAGGCATGATGGGATATTGTTTTTGGTTTCATATAAGGCATAATTATATATTACAAAGTTGTACTTACCATAAGATCAGCCCATATTGCGTTTTTCATATGTGTTGGGATGTTATCCCACTAAGGCCAACACCCGAACATCCTACTCTTGTATGCTTCCTTCGATACTTGTAAAATGAACTCGGACGGCTCCACCTCGAACCCTCTGTAGAAATTTTGATGTATATATTCAATATATTTCATATAATATAATTCAAATAAGTTTGATACATACCCAGCACTTTTCGGAACTATCTCCGCAACTCGACGGAGATCTGGCTCAGAGCTACTCGGACCTGCTCCAAGTGAAGGTGACTGAGATGTACTATGTCTGGTTTCCAATGCTTCAGATGTTTGCACTTGCTACATGGAAAACGAATGTCTACGTTATTTCGACTATTAGATTGTGCCAATCTAATAAATACGTGTACACCGTTACAGAAACATTCTTTTATCGATCCTTTCATAGCTTTTCGAGGTTCATACATTCAACTACGATCGAGAAAATAATCGAACATATTTCCTGATTTATAAAATGTAGATTAGAAGATTGAATAACACACTTCATATTAAAGTATTGTAAAAATTCATATATGACCCTTTACTATTTTAACAAATTCAAATAATTACTGCATTCAAATTTTCAATCTTAATTTTATTGTTTTTTTACTTTGACGGCCGGTTATCCTACTTTCCATTACAAACACAATAACGTAATCATATTTTTTAAATCATTTCAGGTTAAACGATTCTAAAAAAATACGGCAGCACTTCCCTTTATTCCCTGTATCATACGCAAATGCGTGTACACAAGGAAAAAAGGAAGTGCCATCGAAATTTTTTGAACCGTTCAAACTGAAATGATTTATAAAATATGATTACTTTATTGTGTTTGTAACTTGTCCAAATACTAGGACAAATCCAACAAATGTTGTATAAGATCAATATAGATGTCTATTTTGTGAAAAAACGAATATCCATATAACGATCATATACAACACTTGTTAGACGGGGCCAAAAATTCTCTAAGGGGTTCACATAAATAAAGCACAAATTAAAAAATATGAATATTGAAGTAGTAGTGATCTGTAGTGAAATTATGATCTTAAAATTTTTTAGTAATGTGTCCAAATAGAATTCGTTTAATTATGAATCAAAATCCATGCGATCTATCAGTAACTCGAAAAATATGCCTTATCTCACAAATGGGAACTATGAGTTACTATTTTAATAACTACAAAAACTATGTTATAATTCATTTAACTATTTAAATATATTATTTAAATCTAAAATTTTAAAATGTATTTTAACTTTTGTTTAACTACATAAATTTTAATCAACTATTTTATGAACTAAATAAGTAGTTAGCAATTACAACAGTATAACAAACATTCTCGTAAACTTATCAATAAACATATTATTCAATAATCATGGACTATTTTTTGGATTTTAAATTAGCCATAATTTTTAACAACATAGTAAACAATAAATTCATTGATTAATACCACTAAATCAACACTAATTATCATCACCTAATACGCAATAATCACCATTTTCAAACACATAATCAACTGATTATCTAAATTAGGTTTACCATTATATACCTAGTTCAAATAATAAACTATATATCATAAACTAATAACATATATTCATCAATTCCAAACCCCTAAATCATCCAATTGCAAATCCATAAATCATCAACTAATTTAATTCAAACCTAAATTAAACAAAGATAATGGAAAATAGGAGACAACAGCAAGTTTGGAGAGGTTGAAATTAGCGACGGAAGGCCGCGACGGCTTCTGCTGGCGGAGGGCAGCGGATCTAAGTGGATTTAGGGAGAGGGAAAATGAAAATGTTTTCTCTCGGGTAGCAGGTTTGTATAACGCAATAAACGATGGCTAGCGACAGCTAGCAACAACCGCCTTTTTTAGCCGTTGCTAGCCGTCGCTAGGCTATGTCGCTTTCTGAAGCCTTTCTAGTAGTGAGAGCGTACATTGTGTAGTCGGTTACATTTTCAAACAATTTTGTTTAGGATATGTAATATCCTTGGATGCTTGTTGAACAGGCACCTAGGGCAGACGCCGAAGCCCCAGACGCATGTTCAGCAAGTGCCTCACATAAGGCACTTGTTGAAAAGGTTCCCGACGTTTGGGCGCCCGTTCAACAAGCGCCCAACTATATTAACCCTCAACAGCCATAAAACGGCCGCTTCGATGGCTTTTTTGCCCTCCTCCACAAATAAAATCTACCTTTATCTCTTCTCCTACCACACAACACTCTGCCACATTTTCAAACATTCTACTCTCACTTTTCATATCTCAATATGCTTTTCGATTTCGACTTCAATGCCGCAAGATGCAATTTTGAAGCATACAATACGAGCTTGATCGGCGGAGCATTGACTATTGGTAGTTGGACTTTGGCAGAAGACTATGATTTATGTTATATTTGGTATGCACTCTCAAGTGATCCTATTCGAGGCGACGACCAAAGTGGTTGAGAAAGAACTTGAAAGAAAAAGAATTTATTTCATTAACTTCAGTATATAAATCAAAAAGAGAGATGAAATGACAATGTATTTTTCAATACAGATACATTGTGTATACATAGTTTTTATAAAGGAAAAACTATTGTAAACTCTACTGGGCTTTTGGTTGGCCTATGATCCTGGAACCCGACTTCACTCTGTTGTATATCTTATTTATACATCGGTTCGTTTCTTATTTCATTAGATACCTCCCCTCAAACCTAACTTAGGGTTAGGGTTTGCGATTCCCTTTTGAAATTCAACTGCACCATACAAAATGGGAACTTCAATTCTCTTTATTCTTCAATATTTGAGATACTATGCGAATGAGAGTGTGTAGATCATGTTTGCGTTACTGTAGATCTTGCCTTTCTCAGAAGCTTTCTTCATCACGTGGAATTTCACTTTGATTGAAGTAATTGATGCTATTATGCTTAGATTTTGTTTGAGTTGCTATAGATCTTGCTTTTCTCAAAATCTTTCTTTGTCTGGTGGAATTTCACTTGATTACCATGTGGAGTTTCACTTTAATTGAAGTAATTGATGTTGTTATGCTTCGATTTTGTTTGAGTTGCTGTAGATCTTGCCTTTTTCGTTGCTGTTAGACTCAATTACCTTCAACTCTTGTTTGAAGCGAATGAAGTTCTTTTTTAATAAAGGCTTTGTCATAATGTCGGCAACTTAGTAAGATGATGGTAAGTGATTTATGTTGATTTTTCCTTCTGTTACATGTTCTCTTACAAAATAGAGATCCAGTTCTATGTGCTTAGTTCTAGCATGTAGAACTGGATTTGCTGAGAGCAGAACAGTACTCAGATTGTCGCACCAAATTGTTGGTTTGTCTGTGATCTTGACATGAAGTTCATTGAGTAAAGACTTCATCCATATTATCTCAGATGTTGCATTAGCAACACTTCTGTACTCGGCTTCTATACTAGATCTAGATACTGTAGGTTTCTTTTTTGAGCACCATGAAATTGGATTATTGCCTTAAAAATATACAGTAGCCAATTGTAGATCTTCTGTCATCCATATCTGTAGCCCAGTTTGCATCTGCATATCCTTTTATATTGATAGATTCACATGATTGCAGTTTTAGTCCACGATTTATAGTTCCCTTGAGATATCTTAAAATTCTCTTGATTGCTTTTCAATGTTCATCAAGTGGATTTTGCATATATTGACTCACTTTATTAACACTGAATGAAATTTCAGGCCTGGTGATTGTCACATATTGTAATGCTTCTACAATGCTTCTGTATTGTTTGTCATTTGATATGGATTCTCCTTTATACTTTGACAAATGTGAATTGCTTGCCATAGGTGTAGATAGTGCATTTTCTTGAACCATTCTTTCTCTTTGTAGAATTTCTGAGATGTATTTCCATTGATTTAAATGTTTTTCTATGTCAGAGATCCTTTTAACCTCAATACCAAGAAAGTAATTCAAGTTTCCCAAGTCTTTGATTGAAAATTCCTTATTAAGAGTTCTGTAAATTTGTTGATCTCTGATTCACTGCTACCTGTAATAATAAAATCATCAACATATATCAGTACATATATAGTTACATTGTTATTAAATTTTGTGAATAAGGAATTGTCTGATTTTGTTGAGCTATAGCCAAGTCTGACTAGTATTGACTTTAGCTTTTCAAACCAGACCCTTTGTTCAATCTGCAAACAAGCCTGTCACTTCCTTTTTGTTTAAAACCTGGAGGTTGTTCCATATACACTTCCTCCTGTAAAATACCATTCAAAAAAGCGTTATTTTCATCTAGTTGCTTGATGTTCCAGTTTCTATGTAAGACAATAGTAAGAATAATTCTAATAGTAGAGGGCTTCACAACTGGTGAGAAAGTTTTAGTACAGTCAAACCCACTTTGCTATGAATACCCTTTAGCTACTAGCCTTGCCTTATATTTAGAAACCGAACCATCAATATTTCTCTTTATTCTATATGTCCATCTACAGCCTATAACATTTTTATTGCTTGGTAATGAAGTTAGACTCTGGGTTTTTTTTTTCACCAATGCATTATATTCTTCTTCCATAGCAGACTCCCAATTTTCATTCTGCACTGCTTGATAGTAGGTATTTGGCTCTTCTGTATCCACAACAGCACTGTATATTTTTAGTTTGAATATACCACTCTTGGCTCTTGTTATCATGTGGTGTCTAGTTTGTGCAGGTGGTTGATTTGGCTCATCAGTTATGGTTTCCCATTGATCATTAGATGGTTGTGAATCATCTAATGGTTGACTGTAGTCTGACTAATTGATGGGGCACTGATGAGATGCCTGACTTGTACTTCCAGTTTGCTCAGCTTCTTCATGACCTGGCTCAAGTCTGGGCACAATGTGCTGTGAAGTAGATTTGGCAGATGACTCTAAGTTTATGTTATTCTACACTCTTTCACCTTCAACTTGAGTTATAACATCAAGTTGCTCAAGTATTGATGACATAGAAAGTTTTGAATTATATATTTCTGTGAAGTTTTTATATTTGATTAACTAAAGGGAAATATCCTTTCATTAAACACCACATGTCTAGATATAAGAAACTTTCCATTGCTATCCAAGCATTTGTGTCCCTTCCTGTTGGCTGCATAGCCTAAGAAGGTTCATGGTGATGACCTAATGCTCAATTTGTGTGTGTTATACGGCCTTAAGTAAGGAAAGCATAGACTTCCAAACACCTTTAAATTGTGATATTTAGGTTCAATTTTATATAAAATTTCTACTGGACTTTTAAAATGTAAAACTTTTGTGGGCAATCTATTTACTAAGAACACAGTAGTCAAAAGCATCAGGCCAAAACTTTAGAGGAAGAGATGCTTGAGCTAGTAAAGTAAGCCCGGTCTCAACAATATGTCTATGTTTTCTTTCAACCAGTCCATTTTGTTCTGATGTGTATGGGCAGGTTGTTCTGTGAATTATACCTTTCTTTTGAAAGTATTCTTTAAGTGGTTGGAACTCAGTTCCACTATCAGTCTGCAAAACTTTTAATTGGCAATTTGTTTGCCTCTCAGCCTGAGTTATAAATTGCAAGACTGCATCATAAGTTTCAGATTTTGATTTCAAAAAATAAATCCATACATATCTAGAGTACGCATCAACAAATGATATGTAATATTTGTAACCATAATCTGTGTTAACAGGAGATGGACCCCATAAGTCACTAGCAACTAATTCTAATGGTTTAGTGTAATTTGTTTTTGAGACTGGAAATGTAAGTTTGTGACTTTTTCCCATTTGACAATATGTACATACACAAGGCATTGAAACATCTTTAAAAGAAATATTATCATTACTTAATACTTTTTTTTACAATTCTTACGCTTGGATGTCCAAGCTTTGAATGCCAAATATCAAAATCTTTACATTTATCTTCTTGTTTAATTTCAGTAACATTACACCATTTTCTTCGAAATTCAGAATTTCTTGATTTGCAACATTGAATTTGTATAACCCTTTAAATTCGTTACCCTGCAAAATTATTTCTTTAGTTAGAATATCTTTAATTAAATAGTGATTTGGATAAAATTCAAAATACACATCATTATCTTGTGCAAATTGTGACACACTTAACAAATTTTTTAGAAAGAGTTCTTTTCTGCCAGCAAAACTTGCATTTCCAGTATGTGTAATTTTAACTGACTCACCTTTACCCATATGAATTAATTGCTTACCTCTGTACTCCCTACTTCCCAAGTTTAGATTGCTGAGATTATTTGTTACATGATTGGTAGCTCCAGAGTCTGGGAGCTTTCATCCTGGATGTCATCAATCTTTGCAGTCTTTTTGCTTTTGGTATCTGTTTTGTTCTTTAGAATCTGGAAGTATTTATCATGTTTGCACTGAGATTATGATTTCTTGAATTGTTGTTGCTTTGTTGAGATGGTATGCAGTTAGCATCAATTTGAAGTAGCATTTGTTGGCTGCATGACCAAATTTTTCACAAATTTGACATCTTAATCTGTTGTTATTGTTATTATGTCTTCCATTTCTCCCTCTGGATCTAGAATATTGACCACTCCTTTGAGAGTTAGATTGATTTTTGTTGTTGCTATTTCTTTCTTGATTCTTGAATTTATTGTTGCTGTTGAAGTTTACAGTAAGATCTGAAATTGTTGATCTTCTTTGCTCTTTTCTCCCTTCATGGGCAAGTAGAGTTGAGTGAACATACTGTATATTTGGTGTTGTTTCCTTTGAGGATATCACTGCTACCACTGCCTCATATTCTTTATTTATTCCACCTAATGTACATAAAACTTGCTCTGTGTCAGAAATTTTATGACCTACAGATGCAAGTTGATCACACAGTGTCTTGATCTTGGTCAGATACTCTCTTATTGGCATGTTTTCTTTTCTTATGCTTTATAGTTGTCTTTTGTAATACATGATTTTCGCAGCAGATTGTGTGTTAAAGATCTGCTCCACTGTTGACCATATCTCATGTGCACTTTTGCACCCAATTAGCTGTGGTATAATATCTGCACTTATGGATGACAGTAACCATGCACTGATTAGACTGTCTTGCCTTTGATGAGTAACATAATCTTGATTGCTTACTAATTTGCCATGTTTATCTCAAGTATATTTTGATGGTGTAATCAATTTTCCAAGAACGTGATCCTCAAGACCATAGCTTCTTATTGCTGTCTCCATTTGGAATTTCCAGAGCAGTTAATTACTTTCATCTAGTTGAACACTAACTAGTTGGCTTTGGGGCTTTATAATGGCTTTGATGAGATCTTGGGTATTGGTTGTCTGAGATGCTGAATTGGTGGTTCTTGCTTCATAGTGAATGAGTTGTTAATATCTTCTTCAGCCATATTGAAGAACTTATGAGATCTAAAGAAATGATGCTGGAAAAACTACAAGAATCAACACACTTGATGAAAAGTGCAGCCAGAGATCAATTGAATGACGAAACTGACTCTGACAACTGATTTCTTGGCGAGGCACAGTGAATATATGATCAGGAATGCTGACCAGTGAGGTAGAAACTTTGACAAACCACAGGTATGACCGATTAATCACGATTAGATGAAGAGAATATCAATTCTCTGACGATCTTTTAAGTGCAAGCCTGATCTCTGTGATGAAACAGCTCTGAGAGATTAATGGCACGGCGTGTTTTCTGTTTTCTTCCTTTCTGTCAATTTTCTGATGATCTTCTAAGCGCAACTTGATCTTTGTGATGAAACTGCTTTGAGAGATTAATGGCACGATGCATTTTCTATTTTCTTCTTTTTTGCTGTTAAGAAATTTTGATTGCTCTGATACCAAGAAAGAACTTGAAAGAAACAGAATTTATTTCATTAACTTCAGTGTACAAATCAGAAAGAGAGATGAAATGACAATGTATTTTTCAATGCAGATACATTGTGTATACTTAGTATTTATAAAGGAAAAACTGTTGTAAAATCTTTTGGGCTTTGGATTGGCCCATGATGCTGGAACCCGACTTCACTCTGTTGTATACCTTATTTGTACATTGGTTCGTTTCTTATTTCGTTCGATAGGTTAGGGTAGAATTACAAATTGCTACAATCGGAAGAACATTGAAAAGACCACTATCTTCGATCAAAAGTCGTTTTGGAAAAATCAATCATCAAACACAAACATTTGATTCTCAAATGTTCAAATTAAAGAAAATGAATCCTAGTGGATTTGGAAGTTAAAAGCATTTGATAAGATTTACTAAATTTTCACATGTTTCAATTTTTCATACAATTCACTAATTATTTTGGTGATTTTTTGCAAAGGATGACAGCAAATAAATTGTTTAAACAAATCAACGGATCTGAGAATAAACACATATCTCATTTTTATCAGTTCATACATGTTTATGACTTGGTAGTTAAGCATGTAAAACAAGAAATCCTCTCTTTAAAAAACCATTCAAGACGTCCAATCAAACTGCACCCCAAGTAAAGCGCCAAGAGTCGAAGGAAGCTCTAACCTTGTGGAATTGCCAAGAAGCCAGGGTACGAGTTCGAAAGAGCAACTAACCCCTGCCAAAGATGGTTTTATTAGGCCTCAGGGAGCCAAAGCAGTCAAAATAAAGCAGGAAGCTTGGACGGATCGAGCAAAAATAAAAAACACCTACTTGAATCCAAAGATAGATATAATCGTGCAATGAAATTTTGAGTTGCTCAACACAAGAAAAATATGTCGAAATTATATCGATTTCTTGATGGAAATAAACAAAGAGATGAAGATGCAGTAATGTTCATGCATGCGTCGAATATGTCTAAAGGACAATGAGAGTATACGGAATCCAAATGGAGAGAAATTATGAGATGTAGGCATGAAAAGGGGCTGTAGTTGTATTTATATTTGTAGAACTTGAAAATCTACAGGGTAGATCGTGTAGTGTATATGTAAGTATATGTGACAAAATATATGATGCAACTAAAATAATATTAATCTAAGTTAATATAGAATAAGCACACCAAAATTTTATACTGGTTCAGACCACCCATCTTACGTCCAGTCCCTAAGCTCCCCTTCGGAATTCGACTATCAAAAGCCCTCGCTTCCCCCGGAGAAGTAGGCTTGGTTACATTTAGTTGTTCTTATCAAATGTGTGTTCTAGTGTAACATGAATGTTGACTAATTAGTACAATTGCTTCCAATATATATCTAAAGAATATTGTATATGAAGAACCGAGTATATAGAAGAGTGAATACGAGTAAAGACTGCTAGAGTGCAGAGATTAAGAGTATGGAATTAGAACGCATAAGTGAGTAAGATAAGTACTGTTCTCTTGATTCTTGATGCTATATATGGTTGTGGATAGGTACCTTGAGTAGTTGCATCCATTAATGAACACTCTAAAGTTGCTTCTGTTGATGGTGAAGAGTTGTAGCGAAGAGAAGCGGAGATGTCCATTCGCATATGGCAGTTGCAGTTGTTTTCTGAAGTTCAAGTTTGAATTCAAACGTCTGGTATTTGTTTCAGACAATCGATACTATATATTTTTGGAACAGTTTAGATATTCAGACGTTTGAGTGCTATTACCAAATGTCTGGTTTAGTCTGTTTGTTGTTCCAAATGACTTTTCCAAATGTATGGCTTGTGCACCCAGACGTTTGATACTGGTGCATGTCTGTTTTGTGCATCTTTTCTTTTTCTTCTTTGTACCTATCAACTTGTAGTCTCTTATAGTGTCCTTTGAGTCTTATCCTTGTCTTTCTAGTGATGGTGTTCTAGCAAGTGCCTGTATATATAAATATATATGTATATTTGATTTCCATTGTATAGTTGTTGTCATCGAAACCATAGATTGGATTTCCTAATAGAACTAACCTATAAGTGGTCCTCCTACCACACGGGATTCACTTCCGATAAAAAATGGACGTGGTCGAGTCCAGTAGTGTTTAAGCTCATCAAATATGAATTTCGCCCAATTTACTCTCGTACCACTAAAGATGGCATATAGAGCTTTGTGCTCTAATTTTGTTATTTGCTCATGACTGCCAAGACGAGGAATGATTGTGTTGATAATCATTCTGGTGAGGAGTTTTGCCTTAGGTCATAAGTGTTTGGAAGCAAATCGTGGCATTTCAACTTCCTAAGTTTTATGGGTAACATTATCTCTTGGTTTTAGGCTCATATCTAGGATGTTATATAAATCTTCTCCGTAATCGGAACAACCTAGAGTACTACCTATTATTCCCGGAGTAAGACGAATAGTGTTGTCATAAACACTTGATCAAAGCCAATTATCATCATTGTCGGTATTCCATATGACAGTGCTATTGAGATTAGCATAAAAGAGGAATATGACGAGCGATTTGGACATTATTGGAATTGAAGGAAATCAATGTTTCTAACCCAACATTTTTGAGAGATCGATTTTATTGACACATAATATTATTATTTTTGAAAACAAAAAAATATGAGTAGATAAAAAATACAATAAACAAATTTATTGAGATTAAGATGGAGCATTGTGATCTTCAGAGGTGCTATCTTTCCACAGCTTGAGTGGAGGCAAAATATTTCAAGGTTCGTTGATTCTTGGGGAACCAGCAAATTTCCTAGGTGGAGGATCCCATGGTGTACGATGAGATGCAGAATGATGCAGAAGATTGCAAGGAATTGAAAGTGGTTCATGTACATCCTTTTTTCATGAATTGCAAAATTTGATCGCTACTTTCTCTAGAAAACTTAGTCGTTGCGCGGTGACTTTTTGTTTAAAGTATAATTCTCATTGTAAATCTATTTGTTGCTTTTGGTAATGTTCCATCTCTTCGATTTTTTCCTTGGTGTTGGGAGAGACAAATAGAGATCGTTTGGACCATTTTTTATCGAGAGTGAATCTCGTGTGGTAGGAGGACCACTTATAGGTTGGCTTTTGACTTATAGGTTGATACCAATTAAAAATCTACATGGTGGATCGTATAGTGTATATGCAAGTATATGTGACAAAATATATAATGTAACTAAAATAATATTGATCTAAGTAAATATAGAATAAGCACACCAGAATTTTATACTGGTTCAGACCTTCCGTCCAACGTCCAGTCCCGTAGCTCCCCTTCGGAATTCGACTGTCAAAAACCCTCGCTAACCCCGAGGAATATGCTTGGTTATAATAAGTTGTTCTTGTCAAATGTGTGTACTAGTGTAACACGAATATTGACTAATTTGTGCAATTGCTTCCAATATTGTGACGCCCCACCTCTATACCTACGCTAACCAAGGACACTACGGGGTAATGCCGTCAACTAGCGCGGAGAATAAGGCTGTTGAGGAGCGACCATCCGTGTAATTTCTTTATGCGAGCACCGATGTGCCAGATTAAAAATATAATCTTTTCATCTCGAAAGGCAATCCGACATACCGACACAAACTCAAAGCTACTACAAAGTGGCTATATG
Organism: Allium cepa; assembly: GCA_030765085.1. Taxonomy (NCBI): domain Eukaryota; kingdom Viridiplantae; phylum Streptophyta; class Magnoliopsida; order Asparagales; family Amaryllidaceae; genus Allium; species Allium cepa. The sequence goes on from CM060939.1 coordinate 163,822,710, forward strand.
TAGTCTTCGGAAACAAATATAGAAATATCATAACACAAATCAGTCACAGAAGTTCATATCTCAAAGGCGAAAACAGATATGAATATTACACATAAAAGTGTATATCAGAGTAGTGGTCAATCAAGATCCACAACATCACAAAAGAATAGTTACAAGTGCTACACAAAAGAATAAGTATACATCATAGAGTCTCTGTCTCAAATGTATACAACCAAAAACTACTAATCTAAGTAGTTAGCCAAAAATCAGGATAATAATCTCAGATGAGGAGTCAAGCAGAAGCACCTGTAACATCTCGGTCTAACCTGAGTATTATTTAATAAGAAAATAACAAATGGATCAGTCTAACTATAAATATCAGATAAAATGATATAGAATAAGAGATATGACAAAAACGTACGGTAACCATAAAGCCATACTATGATAAGTATGTAATTGAAAATCAACCAGAGATTAATCAATATCACAAGAATCTTCTCAAAGATCAAAAGAATGTCATACTCTTTAGTTTTATTCACCAAGTCACAAATATCGACATCATATCGATGCCAATCATAAAAGCTGGTGGAACAAAAATTCTTGAAATCCTCAATAGAAATCCAAAAATCACAAAAAGGGGGAGGCCTGTCACAAAACGGGAGCACGAAAACTCACCAACACATGTATCACAAATGGGACGCTATCCCATGGTCGCTAACCAAAGAGCCGGTGCAACGACGTAGTACAATATCGGTATGCCCGAGGAACCTGAAACTCGAATAATTTAGAACAACGACGTAGTACAACGGTACGCCCGATGATCCTGATAAGCTGGTGCAACAACGTAGTATAAAGGTACGTCCGATGGACTGAACTCCATAAAAGAACATGGGTCGCTAGCCCACAAAAGTTGAGTTGAAACTCCAAATAATACATAGGTTGTTAGCCTATAAAAGAAATGAGACGAAACTCAATAAAACAAGGTACCGTCCCCTACGTGGACAGTGAAACATAGCATATCGCTAGTCTAAATCACATAAAATGATCATCAATGATCATCGAGAAGTGTCAACAACATTAAGTTAGTAAATAAATGAGTTTAGCTTCATGTCCTATAACCACTGGCTTGACTTAAGTATTTACTAACAAATTGTAGATCTCCACTCAAAAATTGTCACAAGAGATTCAATCGAACAAGTCCAAGAATTAACCGACGAAGTAAACACAAGCATTTCATATCACTTGTTTTACTAAGCTGTTTAATTAGATTTCTCATACGAGTAAGGTAAAGGTTTGTATATGCTAGTAGATTGGAAACCGGTTTAAGAAACGAGCTTTGTAATAAAATAGTGTTGAAATCGCTTTGATAAAAGAGTTTTGATATTTACTACTAGTGTTGAAACCTTTATATTTTTAAAGTGACAAATCACAAAAATGATTGTAGAAATAATCAATCACCAAAATTCACATTCGAAGACGTGAGTAAGATCCAAAGAAATCGATATCAAATCCATCAAAATTGATATTCCCAAAAATCCCGAAGAAAATGTCATCCAAGTCGATAATAAGTGATAACAACAAAAGGGAAACAACACGAATCGATTAAATTTGAAAAATAGGCAAAATAGAGCCTAGACAGCAGAATCAGACGTCTGAAATCAAGGATTCAGACGTCTGAATCTGGAAAAATAAAAGTTTTCCAGAACATAATTCAGACGTCCGAACCATTCATTTCAGACGTCTGAAATAGGCATTTTTTAGCCTATTTCCTTTCTGGTTCAATTCGAAACAATTCAGACGTCTGGAGGTTTGGATTCAGACGTCTGAATACTGGAAAATAAAAATTCCCAGTATAATATTCAGACGTCTGAAATTGGGCATTCAGACGTCTGAAACCTGTTTCTCATGCCTTTCTTGAACCTTGGCCAAAAATGGCCAACACGAATATCGAAAGCGATCGGACGAGCAACAACCGACTAAGGATTTATGCCAAGCGCTTAAAGGCTCTTTGATACGCCTCGAATATCAATGTCCAAATATCCATATAAGGATTTTCATAAATGCTTTCAAAATACCAAAATTTGGAATATTCACCAAAGCAATCCAAATCAAAAGCAAATGCACATGAATAAGTGTTAGGAATTCATACCTAACAATAAGGATAGATATAGACATAGACGTGAGATAAAAATCTCACCTTTAAACCCAAAACTATGAAGAAGAAGCTATAGCGCAATGGCTAGAACAATCACTCGTCAATTCCAACCTAAAGAGCTTGAATCTAAGCTTAAAAGAAAAATATTTCCTAAATTAGGTTTAGGAATTTCTGAAATTGGTAAGGGAATGAATTGGAGAAGAAGAAGTGGAGGCTTACCAAAGCTTTTTCTATAAATTTGGAGCTAGAACTTGATTTGCAAATGGAAACTAGGGCTTGGAGTTTTAATTTCCCATTCCTCTCTCCATTGTTGCTAAAGCTTGAGTATTAGGAAATAGAAATGAAGTAATGAAGAGAAGAGGGGTGAAGCTTGGGTCTAATGGGCTGAAACAAAAACCAAAGCCCTAAGTGAAAAAGTAGCAAAATTCCACTAATTCCAAACATATCAAAGTTTATACTCAAAAAGGTCGCAAACGTCATTTTGAACTAAATGGGGGGTGGTCTCGAGTCCTAATTCGACTGTTTGCAAAAATAGCTTTTCGGACACTAATCCGACTAACGATGAATTATTTTAAATAAGATATTTAAATATTCAATCATAAAATATGTGGGTTGTTATAGACTCCCCTCCTTAAAGAAATTGCGTCCTCGTAATCCTAAGAAATAAATGAACAAAAAGTAACAACCATAAATGCAAATCAACACAAAAGAAGAAAGTTGGAATAAGAAGTTCACCTCAAAGAGCACGAGAAAGTAAGTCCGGATGTGTTCGCTCGATGAATTCTCTGGATTCCCAAGAACAATCCTTAGGATTTGGGGACCATTGAACCTTCACAAGAGGAGCATCTTTATTTCGAAGGCGTTTAATCTCTGAAGCAATGATACGAATAGGATGTTGCTCATAAGTCAAATTAGGTGAAACCTCAATTTCTTCTACAATACCAGCTCTAGAATAGAATCGGAATCTCAAAGGCATTTCCGTAGTTGAGAAACGTGAAACACGTCATGAATAGCAGAAAACTGAGCCGGTAATGAAATGTGATAAGCCACGGAACCAATACGTTTGGTGATGGGAAATGGACCAATATATCGAGGTGCTAACTTTCTCGATCGACTGAAACGCACAACACCCTTCATAGGTGAAACACGAACAAACACAAAATCTCCCACAGAAAATTCTAATTTCCTTCTTTGGTTATCGGCATGGCATTTTTGCCTACTCTGAGCTTCTTTCATCCTATGGCGAATAAGGTCAATCTTTTCTGTGGAATTACAAATAAAATCTAGACCTAAAAACAGCTTCTCACCGGCCTCAAGCCAACAAGAAGGAGATCGACATGGCCTTCCATAGAGTGCCTCAAAAGTTGCCATACCAATACTAGATTGGAAGCTATTATTATAGGAAAACTCAACAAGAGAAATATGATCTTCCCAACTTCCACCAAAATCAAGAACACAAGAACGAAGAAGATCTTCAAGAGTTTGATTCACACGCTCGGTTTGTCCATCGGACTGAGGATGATAAGCGGTGCTAAAATTAAGCTTCATTCCCAAAGCTTTTTGAGACTCTTCCAAAATCCACTAGTAAACAATGGATCACGATCACTAACAATAGAAGTAGGAACTCCATGCAATTTAACAATTTCTTTAATGAAGAGTTTGGCCAAAAGAGGAACGGTCCGATTAGACCAAACGAGAATAAAATGGATAGATTTAGTAAGTCTATCAACTATCATCCATAAGCTATTATGACTGGAATGAGAACGGGGAAGGCCGTCAATAAAATCCATAGAAATTTTACCCCACTTCCAAATTGGAATCTCTAAAGGTTGCAACAACCCAGCGGGTCTTTGGTGCTCGGCCTTGACAAGTTGGCAAGTCATGCAACGCTTAACAAAGTTAGCAATATCAGATTTCATTCCATCCCAATAATAAAGTCGCTTCATATCCGCACACATTTTACTAATACCGGGATGAATGGTAAATTTAGAACGATGAGAATCTTTTAAAATATCTTTACGAAGATCACTAATATTTGGCACGATAAGTCTACCAAATTTTCGAATACCTCCACGAGAATCAATATTAAAGTCTTTCAAACTTTCAATACCAATTTTATCCCTACTACTTTGGCTAAGAAGAGCCAATTCGGGATCTAGCTTTTGAGCTTCAAGAATGCGGTCTAAAAGAGAAGGATGAGCCTCTAGGTTACATAAAGCCAAAGATGAACATAAATCAGACTCACGATCTCGAATCTCACAAGTGGATAAAATTCCGAGATCATTCCATTCGGATATCATCATGGAAACAACGGCTTGTAGCTTTCGGCTAAGGGCGTCGGCAACACGATTTCCCTTTCTGGGAGTATAAAGAATGTCAAGATCATAAGATGCAAGGAACTCGAGCCAACGTTGTTGACGAAAATTAAGTTCCTTTTGAGAAAATAAATACTTCAAATATTTATGATCGACATAGAGAACAAATTTCTCTCCCAAAAGATAACGACGCCAAATTTTAAGAGCGAAAACAATAGCCCCGAGCTCTAAATCATGAGTGGCATATCTAGTCTCGGCTGGCTTCAATTACCTAGAAGCATAAGCAATAACACGTTCTCTTTGCATAAGAACGACACCTAAACCAACACGACTAGCATCGGTATAAACAATAAAATCTTGATTCCCTTTGGGAATAACAAGAATAGGAGCATCGGAAAGGAGTTCTTTCAATTTCTGAAAAGAAGCTTCACATTTGTCCGACCAAATGTATTTAACTCCCTTCTTTGTCAAACTAGAAAGAGGCACAAAAACTTTGGAAAAGTCTTTTATGAAACGGCGGTAATAACCTGCCAATCCAAGAAAACTACAGATCTCCGTCACACTCTCCGGTCTCTTCCAATTTTGAATCGCTTCAATCTTTGAAGGATCTACGTAAATTCCGGATTCGGAAATAATATGACCGAGAAACTTCACACGAGATTGCCAAAAGTGGTATTTAGAAAATTTGGCTTTCGATTGATTGCCCCTAAGAGTTTCTAATACAATCTGAAGATGCTTTTCATGCTCCTCCTCGGTTTTAGAATACACAAGAATATCATCAATAAAGATGAGAACAAATCGATCGAGGAAGTCTTTGAAAATTCTATTCATAAGGTCAACGAAATAAGCGGGAGCATTCGTTAAACCAAATGGCATAACAAGCCATTCATAAGATCCATAACGAGTACGGAACGATGTCAAAGGAATGCTATCCTCTACAATACGAAGCCGATGAAAACCGGTTCCTAAGTCTAATTTTGAAAAGACTCTAGCACCACTAAGTTGTTCAAATAAATCATCAATCTGAGGTAAAGGATATTTATTCTTGATAGTAATATCATTAAGCTTGCGGTAGTCAACGCAAAGCCTAAGTGTACCATCGGATTTCTTCACAAAAATAGCCGAAGCTCCCCAAGGAGAGGAACTAGAGCGGATAAATTGCTTCATCTCCAATTCAGATAATTGTTTGCGCATCTCCTCATTTTCTATATTGGACATACGATAAGGAGGACGAGTAATAGGTAAAGCTACAGGAATTAGATTAATTCTGAATTCAATTGCTCGCTTAGGTGGTAATCCTAAAACGGGCTCAAATATGTCGGAAAATTCACGAACAACGTGAATAAGAGAAATGACATCTTCCTCATCATCATTATCGTCATCATAAGGATTTAAAGAATATAAAGATGCAGCCAAGTTGGAATCCGAATCTTTAAGATCAATAGAAATCTGCTTAACAGATTGAGGATGTCGAAGATGAATAGTCCGCTCAGGACATAGGATTTGAGCTTTATAGCGGTTAAGCCAATCCATTCCCAAAATCATTCCAAAGCCTAAGTAGCGCATAACATGCAAATCGGCTCGGAAAGAAAAATCACACAAAATAATCTTGACATCTTCACAAAGAAAACTAATAGATCCACCAACCGGATTCGCAATTCTCAAAGAAGTCATTAAAGCAACAACACTTAAAGAAAAAGTATCAACAAGTTCCTTTGATATAAAAGAATGGGACGCACCCGTATCAAAAAGAACTCGAATAGGTTGATCACGAAATAAAATAATGCCATCAAGGATAGAATGAGAAATACCTTGACCACGAGAAGTGTTGCCAGGGGCTTGTGAAACATTTAACTTTCCCTCCTTCTTGCCTTGAAGTTTGGGACATGAAGATAAAAGATGACCCGAACTATTGCAATAGCGACAAAAGAAAGGTTTCGGACATCTATTGGCAACTAGGCCTTTTCTTGTTGTTGAAGTTTGGTTTGGCACCCATAACTTTAACGTCACTCTCCCTATCTGCCTCTTCAAGACAAAGAGCAATATCAATGAGTTGATCAAAAGAAACTTCTAATTTTAGAAATAATGGCTTCTTGAGATTTTGGTTCAAGCTATAGACAAATCTTTGGTTCTTCTTCAATGGGGTGTTTATGTATTCGACCCTGTATTTAGAAAGTGACTCGAATGATGCGACATAATCTGCCACGGAGGATTCACCTTGAACAAGGTCTATGAAACGACGAGCCAACGTCACCTTCTCAGCTTCTGGCACAAAATTTAACTCGAATCATTCCCGGAATTTCTCCCAAGCAAGATCCGCTTCAATAATTTCAGAAATAAGAAGCTCATACCAATCTAATGCTCTTTCTTGGAGCATACTTGAAGCCACTTGGACACTGTGAAGATCAATTAGATTCATGCGAGTAAAGATGCGATCGCATGTTTTGAGCCAAGCTTGGACTTGAATAATGCTTTCGGAACCCTTAAATGGCTTCATACCTAAGTTGGTATAGTCACTGCACAAACGTGCAAATCCGGACTTAGGGTGAATAGGCTATGGATTAGGTCCGCAGCTTGAGCATTCTTTACTAGATCAAGAAGTTGTTGTGCATACATAAATACTCCATCTTAGGGAGTAGCACTAGATTGACCGAAGTTGGGATGGCCAGGTCTAACCATTTTTCTTCTTTAAGAAAGAAAGAAAGAAGAAAAAGGTTATTCACAAAATAACTATCAAACAATCAAGATTGATAAAACAAGGTATCACAAAGAAAATAGGATAGAATGGGTCCAATGACTTGAATAAAATCCTAAGGCACGACTCCTAAGATGGACTTAGGACGATGATCTTTGTTAAATTATTCTACATTGTTCTGAAGTTTGGCCCTGATACCAAGCTGTAACGCCCCACCTCTATACCCACGCTAACCAAGGATACTACGGGTTAATGCCGTCAACTAGCGCGGAGAATAAGGCTGTTGAGGAGCGACCATCTGTGCAATTGCTTTGTGCTAGTACCGATGTGCCAGATTAAAAATATAATCTTTTCATCTCGAAAGGGAATCCGACATACCGCCATAAACTCAAAGCTACTACACAGTGGCTATATGTAGTCTTTGGAAACAAATATAGAAATATCATAACACAAATCAGTCACAGAAGTTCATATCTCAAAGGCGAAACAAATATGAATATTACACATAAAACTATATGTCAGAGTAGTGGTCAATCAAGATCCACAACATCACAAAAGAATAGTTACAAGTGCTACACAAAAGAATAAGTATACATCATGAAGTCTCTGTCTCAAATGTATACAACCAAAAACTACTAATCTAAGTAGTTAGCCAAAAGTCGGGATAATAATCTCAGATGAGGAGTCAAGCAGAAGCACCTGTAACATCTCGGTCTGACCCGAGTATTATTTAATAGGAAAATAATAAACGGATCAGTCTAACTATAAATATCAGATAAAATGATATAGAATAAGAGATATGACAAAAAGTATGATAACCATAAAGCCATACTATGATAAGTATGTAATTGAAAATCAACCGGAGATTAATCAATATCACAAGAATCTTCTCAAAGATCAAAAGAATGTCATACTCTTTAGTTTTATTCAACAAGTCACAAATATCGACATCATATCGACGCCAATCATAAAAGCTGGTGGAACACAAATTCTAGAAATCATCAATAGAAATCCAAAAACCACAAAAAGGGGGAGGCCTGTCACAAAAAAGGGAGCATGAAAATTCACCAACACATGTATCACAAACGGGACGCTATCCCATGGTCGCTAACCAGAGAGCTATTGCAACGACGTAGTACAATATCAGTACGCCAGAGGAACCTGAAACTCGAATAATTTGGAACAACGATGTAGTACAACGGTACGCCCGATGATCCTGATAAGCTGCTGCAACAACGTAGTACAAAGGTACGTCCGATGGACCGAACTCCATAAAAGAACATGGGTCGCTAGCCCACAAAAATTGAGTCGAAACTCCAAATAATAAATAGGCCGTTAGCCTATAAAAGAAATGAGACGAAACTCAATAAAACGAGGTACCGTCCTCTACGTGGGCAATGAAACATAACATATCGCTAGTTTAAATCACATAAAATGATCATCAATGATCATCGAGAAGTGTCAACTACATTAAGTTAGTAAATAAATGAGTTTAGCTTCATGTCCCATAACCACTGGCTTGACTTAAGTATTTACGAACAAATTGTAGATCTCCACTCAAAAATTGTCACAAGAGATTCAATCGAACAAGTCCAAGAATTAACCGACAAAGTAAACGCAAGCATTTCATACCACTTGTTTTACTATGCCGTTTAATTAGATTTCTCATCCGAGTGAGGTAAAGGTTTGTATATGCTAGTAGATTGGAAATCGGTTTAAGAAACGAGCTTTGTAATAAAATAGTGTTGAAATTGCTTTGATAAAAGAGTTTTGATATTTACTACTAGTATTGAAACCATTATATTTTTAAAGTGAAAAATTACAAAAATGATTGTAGAAACAATCAATCACCAAAATTCACATTCGAAGACGTGAATAAGATCCAAAGAAATCGATACCAAATCCATCAAAATCGATATTCCCAAAAATCCCAAAGAAAATGTCATCCAAATCGATAATAAGTCATAACAACAAAAGGGAAACAACACGAACCGATTAAATTTGAAAACTCAAGCTAAATAGGCAAAATTGAGCCTAGACAGCATATTCAGACGTCTGAAATCAAGGATACAGACGTCTGAATCTGGAAAAATAAAAGTTTTTCAGAACATAATTCAGACGTCTGAACCACCTATTTCAGACGTCTGAAATAGGCATTTTTTAGCCTATTTCCTTTCTGGTTCAATTCGAACCAATTCAGACGTCTGGAGGTTTGGATTCAGACGTCTGAATACTGAAAAATAAAAATTCCTAGTATAATATTCAGACGTCTGAAATGGAGCATTTAGACGTTTGAAACCTGTTTCTCAGGCCTTTCTTGAACCTTGGCCAAAAATGGCCAAAACGAATATCGAAAGCGATCGGACGAGCAACAACCGACTAAGGATTTATGCCAAGCGACAACCCAACCTTAAAGGCTCTTTGATACGCCTCAAATATCAATGTCCAAATATCCATATAAGGATTTTCATAAATTTGCTTTCAAAACACCAAAAATTGGAATATTCACCAAAGCAATCCAAATCAAAAGCAAATGCACATGAATAATTGTTAGGAATTCATATCTAACAATAAGGATAGATATAGACATAGATGTGAGATAAAAATCTCAGCTTTAAACCCAAAACTATGAAGCAGAAGCTATAGAGCAATGGCAAGAACAATCACTCTTCAATTCCAACCTAAAGAGCTTGAATCTAAGCTTAAAAGAAAAACATTTCCTAAATTAGGTTTAGGAATTTCTGAAATTAGAAGGGAATGAGTTGGAGAAGAAGAAGAGGAGGCTTACCAAAGCTTCTTCTATAAATTTGGAGCTAGAACTTGATTTGCAAATGGAAACTAGGGCTTGGAGTTTTAATTTCCCATTCCTCTCTCCATTGTTGCTAAAGCTTGAGTATTAGGAAATAGAAATGAAGTAATGAAGAGAAGAGGGATGAAGTTTGGGTCTAATGGGTTGAAACAAATACCAAAGCCCTAAGTGAAAAAGTAGCAAAATTCCACTAACTCCAAACATATCAAAGTTTACACTCAAAAAGGTTGCAAATGTCATTTTGAACTCAATGGGGGTGATCTCGAGTCCTAATTCAACTGTTTGCAAAAAGTAGCTTTTCGAACACTAATCCGACTAAGGATGAATTATTTTAAATAAAATATTTAAATATCAATCGTAAAATATGCGGGTTGTTGCAAGTATATACCTAAAGAATATTGTATATGAAGAACTGAGTATATGGAAGAGTGAATACAAGTAAAGATTGCTAGAGTGTAGAGATCAAGAGTATGGAATTAGAAAGCGTAAGTGAGTAAGATAAGTACTGTTCTCTTGATTCTTGATGCTATATACAGTTGTAGATATGTATCTTAAGTAGTTGCATCCATTAACGAATGCTCCAAAGTTGCTTCCGTTGATGGTGAAGAGTTGTAGCGAAGAGAAGCGGAGATGTCCATTCGCATGTGGCAGTTGCAGTTCTTTTCTGAAGTATGAGTTTGAATTCAGACGTCTGGTATTTGTTTCAGACGTCTGGTACTATATATTTTTTGAACATTGTAGATTTTCAGACGTCTGAGTGCTATCACAAGATGTCTGGTTTAGCCTGTTTGTTGTTCCAAAGGACTTTTCCAGACGTCTGGCATGTGCACCCAGATGTCTGATATTGGTGCATGTCTGTTTTATGCATCTTTTCTTTTGCTTCTTTGTACCTATCAACTTGTAGTCTCTTATAGTGTCTTTGAGGCTTGTTCTTGTCTTTCCAGTGATGTTGTTCTAGCAAGTATCTGTATATATAAATATATATGTATATTTGATTTCCATTGTATAGTTGTTGTCATCGAAACCGTAAATTGGATTTCCTAACAGAACCATCGTATCTTTAAATTTTCAGTTGATGTACTGATTTGAACTTAATCCAGCAATTTGAGAAGTACAATCAAATGAAATTACGTTACATTACTTGATATGAAATGAAATTGTGATACATTACTTTTCAACGGCACCAACTTAAATTGCAATACATTACTTGATTTGAAATACAACAGAAATAAATTATAATAACATTAAGAACAACAACAACAACATTAAGAACAATAACGACAAACTTAACAACGATAATAAACTTTCATTGATTGCCACAAAAGCTCCAAAGATGATTTAATTGACCATTTTATAGTCTTGGTGGAGTTGAATACTATGATTTGACATTCAGCTAGAAACATGAAACTCGAGGACCATTGCATTTCTAATCATATCATTGCGCCATACATTCGGTGTTATGGAGCACCCTCATAAAAAAGTCGGCTTCTATGTCTCTTTCGTCCTTGATAACCGTATTGTATAAAATAACACAAGTGTACATTATTATTTTCATTTTAAGCGAATTTCAAATTCTACATGGATTGCTAACTATGGCAAATCATGATTGAAGAATACCAAATGCTCTTTCAATGTCTTTTTTTGTCCTTCTTGCATTGCTGCAAACTTTGATTGTTTGTTGTCTAATGGATTAGGAATTGTCTTGATAAGCTCTATTTAGGGTATATACCATCGTCAAGATAATATCCATGACCGCATGTGTTACCTCCTAGACTGAAGGAACACGGAGTTGATCTTTCATTTGTTAAATCATTAAACAAGTAAATCGTTTGACTATGTTTAGGTCATTGTTAGAACCTGACATTTCGAAAAAGGCATGCCAGATCCATAAGTCATAATGAGACTACCGCTTCAAGAATAATTGTCGACCTACGAGACTTGCCTTGATAAGCTTCATCATATGCCTTTGTACAATTCTTCCACTCCCGGTGCGTACAATCTATACTACCCAACATTCCCAGCCATCCTCTGCTACCATGCATCCCTAATAATCTTGCTATATTAGCTTTATTTGGTCTTTGTAAGTACTGATCACCATAAATGTCGATGATAACTTGACAGAAATGATCCAAAGATTCGAATACTATGCTTTCCTCCAAAAGAAAATCCTTATCGAGAGCATCTTCTTGTCCTTCATATGCAAGTATTCTCAACGCAGCAGTCATTTTTTGGAAACCAGTCAATCCCGGAGCACGAGATACATTAGGTATAAAGACAAAGAATTTGTCATCCTATTTAATTAATTGTAGGATTCTAAGGAACAAAGGTTGGCACATTCAAAATCTTCTTCTAAAATCACTATCGACGTATGTAGGATTTGAATTAAAGTAGTCTTCCATCGGTCTTTCATTTTACTAGGAATGTCTGTAATTCTTGTAGTGACGACTAACAATCGACCCACCATGTTTCCTACCAGATTAACCAAGTTGTAGTGCACTGGCTATTAGCTCTCTTTCATGATGGAAATAATCTTTCATCATTTCATCAAACCTATTGTTACTACTGTAAAAAATTATAAGATCTTCAACAGACATTATTTTTGTAGTTGGAAATATATAATTGGAATAAGAATGAATAAACAAGAATATCATGGGTATTTATAGAAGTAGAGATCAAGCTTAGTTAATGGGGACAAGGTGGCTCAGTTTCCTATCATAATCAAACACTATAGCCACATTGCGCATCTTTCTTCACTTGTTAGGTTGCTTAATGGTGACAGAGTGGCTCGGTGTCTTGTCATAATCAAAAACCATAGCCACATTGCACAATTTTCTTCACATGTCAGGCCGCTTAACAGAGATAGAGTGGCTCGGTGTCCTATCAATATCAAACATTGTAGCCACCTTGCACAACTCTCTTCATATGTCAGGTTGCTTAATGGACATAGTGGCTCACTGTCCTATAATAATCAAATACTGTAGCCACCTTGCATAACTTTCTTTATATATCAGGATGTTAAATGTCGATAGAGTGGCTCACTGTTCTGTCTTAATCAACTGTAACGCTAAAAAATGGTGGATTACAACCATACTTCCTTACCTTATCTTACTCATATAAAGGTCCAATAAGTCACAACACTCCGATGAATACATCTTCTCCCCAACCATCAACCGAATGATTTGTTGAAATGGAGGAAAGACACTATGAATATGTTTGAGAGCATGAGAGAGAATTGCAAGAGCATAGGCTTCTAGAGGAGGGCAAAGAGTAGAGCGGCATAGCCACAAAGGAAGAAGGAATGAAACACACTACCAAGTACCTCGAAAAAATCAAGAGGTTGAATCTAAAGCAATATACTATAACCATGGAGTTTCTGTTATGTATTCTGTCATAAGAAACAGAACTGACATTAGTCAATCCCACTGTAGATGTCACAATTTTCCAGATGGTTGTGGATTTTGGTAATGGCTTAATGATCCTTTAACTCATTGAGAAGTTATGTATGCAACTAAACTTGAAGAGAAAATTGAAACGCTCCAAAAGATAGTGGGTTCAATTCAGTTATTAAAAGGTCGAAGATAGTTTTTTTAAGCAATCTGTGTGTTTTTTTCTCGATCTATATTATCATTTCTATTTCAATGTTGGTTGTCTTCTTTGTGTCATTTTAATTAAGTATTTGTTAGTTTCTTATCTTAAATACTTGCTTGAAACTGAAAGTACATACATCTTACTTAATACAAATAACTTAACTAACCTAGCTAGATTCGAAATTACATAGATCTTACTGAAGGTAAACAACTTAATTAACTTATTTAATTCAAATAGCCAACTCGAAGAACTTACTGAAAGTACATAACTAATTTACTTGAATTCGAAATTATATAACTTGTTACTTGACTTGAATTGAAAAATAAACACAACTTGTCTAACATTGCTAACCCAAACATCATTTAAATTGTCGAACATAGCTAACCTAAACATCATATGCAGCACATCCAATAAAATTAGTACGATACTCCTATAAATATCGTGAATCAAGCGTAGATCATGTTAACTGAAATAGCTGTTCCCCCTCCGTTGTATTTATAATATTTTTTGTATCTTCGACAAGCTCTATTAATGTGATATAAATACTCCAAGTTTCCAGAATCCTTCGAATTAATCTACAATGAGGATGATTAGTAAATGTTTTGTTTAAAGTAACCCAGAATTCTTGATCCAATTCTTCTTCCATATGTCTACAATTGGTTTCTATATACGTTTTGATTAATACCAAATAATCTTATGGAGTCCAACGTTCATTTTCCATTGAATATGTTGTGAACTTTCACTTAAATAAATAGTTCATAATTCATGTCATACGAAGCAAGTGTGATTTGAATGACCATGTCGCAAACATCCACAGACTTGTGATGACAAGTATGTTTGTTTCTTCACAAGTATTTATATTCATGCTATAGTATTGTACAAAATATCATTATCAATGGAGTAAGAACCATCATTGTCAATAGAATAAGAACCATCATTAGAACAAGAATACATACATGAGCATAAATAAATATCATCGTCAACATCCCAAATACACTAGTTTGAAATACATGTATGAAATAGCAAAACATGTATAAATATAAAAACAAACCCAGTTTATGTTCGGGGGAACCAATACCGCTACCTTTGTCATCGCTATCGTCGTTATCATCATCACTATCATCATTAACATCATCAAAGTCATGTGGCTCTGAAGACGGCTGCTGAAGCTGTTGAATCTAAGTCTAGTACTTATGTATATGAGCCTCATACCGGGTATGTTGCTGCTGAAAAGTAGTCCGATAACCCGAATACATAAGTTGACTATAATCAAGCGTCATACTCCCAAATGCAGCAAGCTCTCTTCTATTATGATCCATGTACCGAGCAAACTACGATGTAAAAAAAAAGAAAAATTACACATATATGGGAAATGTAATTGCTAGTGAATTTCATGAAAATTTAAAGTCATACATACTTGATGCGGATGATGTAAACCAACAGAGGGTACGTCCTTATATCGTCGTCTGTAGGAAAGTACAATGGATACTCTATGACCTCACCCTGCAAATTATATACTCTGAATGCATGTTGAGGGGGGTCGAACATGGGAGGCTGCATGTACAGAGACGACGTAGGCTCAAAAGTAGCCGATGGTAATGGAACTCCAATGGAAGAGCTATGCAGGCCAATATGGTCGAAGTTCAAACCCAATATATAATCAGGTAACAAGTAAGCATGTGGGGCTACTCGAGCCTAATATGCATCAAAATATCCAGGTATAGTAAAATACTCATCATATACCCATCCCAGGCCCTCACACCAGCAATATAAGTTGGGCCAGCCCGAATAGATCCATACAAATCATCCTAAAGGAGCAGATAAAAGGGAATGTGAACTCTACCAAACAACTGCAACCAACACCGCTCCTCAAAATGCCAATGAAAGGACATGTAGGAACTTGAAAGAAAACCCTACATCTCGAAAGAGCAACTGAAAAGTGTGGGGATAATGATTGTCGGGCTCCATAAAGTGAATATACTCTTACCAGGGAAAGATCATAATATTGTTGCACCCACTCATATCCGTCTTCTTTCTGACCTCCATCAACTCATTATGCACCCCCTTTGTAGCATGGTGCCGTGCATAGCATTCCCTCAATGATGTAATCTAGAGAAGTAAATATAAGGAGTAGTATTCGCTTCAGCAATGAGTCGTGGGTGCATGTTAGCCGTATACTCGTAGTACCAAAAAGGGAGGATGTACCAAAACCATGCATCTGTCAGGACTGCTGTAGTGGCATATGTATCCAACGCTACATACAGATAACCAATAATGGCAGTGTCCTAGTCATATATATGAAGTCTAATTACATCTAACAATCCAACCGGATATCCAATTCTAATCGAGCCTTTTTTTGTTTGAAAAAATGTAGAACCAAACAAATATATAAAAAGGCACGAATAACAGGACTGTGAACTCCTCATCTTCCCTATAGTCAACTATATATCATTGTAGACATGTAGTGAAATATCACCTCCTTCAATCTCATCGTCAGCCAAAATCGAAAAATAAGTGGAACATGACTCAAAATCCTCAAATGAACTACCAAAGGGCACCGACGTGTAGTCTGGTCGACCAACCACTATACCAATCAACACAAAAAAATCTAAAGGAGTCGATCCTAACTTAAAATTTGAAATATGAAATATGTGAGCGGTAGGCCATCATCTATTAGTAAAGTCCTCTATTATACAACGGTCGGTATGTTCAAATGTAGGTAACCGTAAAAAATCATCAAAAGGTGATGCATATAGCCTAGCCTTAATCGGCTCAGGTAATGTAACAAAATACTCGGTAATGAACACATGCAACTACCATGCATAGCTATGTGACGAACCAATATAAGTAATTATTTAACATTAATAGTAAACTAAGAAAACCAATAACATTCATAGTCTATGACATGCATGTTTATCAAAAATTGCATATTAAAATTATATATGTGGCATCCCTAGCGCTGCAGCAAGTGGATTTGCTCTAGTTGGGCGCAGCATGTGCAAGCATCGTAGATCATCTACAGTTACTGTAGCATCTGTATGAGCTGCACCAGTATTAGCATAGGTCGTGTAACACAGTCCATCTAGTAATTTTGACGGGCCGTGGCGGCATTTTGACGTCTTGGTGAATAAAAAAGAAATGGTAAAATAGAGATGAAAGTAAATAATGAGGTAAATAGTGGAAAAAAGCACCTTATATAGGCACTACCTCTAGGTGCTTGTTCAACAAGCGCCTAAGCTTCAAGCAAGCCATTTGCCATTAGAGAATCGGCGCTATTGACCCAAAAATTGGATCAACACCCGGAATCAAGATGAAAGAACCAGTTCATACTAAATAAATAGAAATACGGTAGAAAAATAAAGAACACAAAAATTTATAGTGGTTCGGCATAATCTTCAGTCTACGTCCACTTTAATCTTTTATTGTTTATTCTCTCTATGGGTTACAACTAGCTACCTTAGATCCGACCACTATCTTAATGGATCTCATATTTACAATGATGTTTTAGAGTGTTTAATAGTTGCTAGTATTAAGAATTTGCTGATATAAGTCCTAGAACATCAAATAGTTGTTTTTCAGGTGACTTTAATGGATGAGAGATTAAGTGAAGATGTAGCAGAGTCTTCGCGGTTAGAGAATCCAACATTATTTTGGTTGCTCTATGGTTTGTATTTATATGGATAGCAGTCATATAGGACCAGGGGAAGAGTTATAGTACAGTCCAGATAGAGGCCTGAGGTAGTGCTTGAAGTCGTGAACCCATCTGGGTTAACACCACATGTTGTATCGACCTCTTAAGTTGGTGTGAACATTTGTAGTTAAACCTAGGTGGGTTGATTCTTTTTACATGATTCATAATATTTTATTTTAAGGTGTCCTATGCTATTTCCATCGATCATTGGTCGTCAAAAAAGTTGCCATCTACTTCTCCCCAAAATACCTCGATATTAGCTTTGCCTAAGAGGTCTGTGGTGACTTTTTTCCTTAGTTTGGAATGACTTATACTTCTTACAACACTCTTATAATTTCATATCCCAAGAATTCGCAACATCTATGAAGTTAATACAAGAAGTTGGTACATACATGAGAGGTCGGTACCGACATTTCTCCTTAGTGTATTTTTCATCCAATTTATTGAGCTCAACTCTCTAGTCATTTTGAATATGCCCCTAAGTTTTTAAGTCTTTTCATCCTCGTTTGAATCTTCTAAGTCCGATTGAAATCTCTTATGCTAAAAAGCGGGTCAATAGGCACGCTTACATTTTGTAATGCATATTTTGTAATATATACACTCCAAATTATTAGAGTTTCTCTTACCACATAGACTTACGTCCTTACCCTGAATATTGTGTTGATGTATACTTGCTTCATTGGTAGTATAGTGTTGAGCGACTGAAGCGAAGTCTTTGAACATTAAAAGAATACCTTCCATTTTCTAAAAGAAGGGTGTGCTATCTGAAGCAATAGGCTAGTGTGGATAATAGATTGGAGCTAAAGGAAATTGATGTAGAAGTCAAATTGCAAATCAAAAGCGGATCTAGGCATAATCGAAATGTTTAGAGAAGATGAATTATTTGGAGAAGATCCAGTGGATTTCATATGGTGATTTTGCAAGGCATAAGCGAATTGCTTATAGCCTAGCTTGCCACAATAAAAGCATTGAAGAGGATCTCGACAGGTTTTTACTAGATGGTTAGCAGCACTGCATTAAAAGTAAAGCTTGTTACAATGGTGCGATCCAAGGCACTATTAACAAAGTGGTTAATTTGTGGTTGTGGGAACTGAAGGGTTAATGAAGTCCATATTTGAGTGCATATGTAGGTACGAATCCCGACTTAGCAAATTTAAAATCAAAAGAGGGAAGGTCATTAGTGGATAAGAATCTTCAAGAAGAAGAAGAGAAGTAACAATCATCAATGATCACCATTTTTAGAAGTAAGAGTTTTAACGCTTAAGTGATTTATTAAGTCAATATTCCATATCCTAATTTAAATGTTGGAGCCAAAATTTTAGTTTATTACATGCTACTACTTTCTTGAAAATGCTCATGTTCCACCACTAAATGTTTATTTGGGAAAATATCTCATATTATAATATCATTAAATGATTATTGTTATATTTTATATTATATATTACGAACATTAACATGCACATACAAAAAAGAAAAAGAAACAAAAAAAATTTAGAGGCAACTAAAGGTAAGATTCAATCTTAAGACATATTAGATTTTTATCAAAAAATAGACAGTAGATTTGTAGCTATTTGAAATTCATATTTTTGTATATATGACCTTTAACATTTTGGAATTCAATGCCACAATCAATGGAATATTTTAACTCATAAAAGAATTTGAATAGAAATTGCTCCTTTTTAGTACCACTAAGACTGATCCTAGTGTTAGCTTATGATTATTTTCTGGAGTTTTATTCTGCAACCAAACTTCTACATTATTATGGCTTAGAATATATTTTAGAGAGATTTTTTATGTTTTTAGAATATCTAAATTGTTAATTGTTTTCTTTGTCTCACAGTCAAATTAACACATCAATTATAGTGCACCACGAATAAGATGTTATTGAAAATCACACATGTGATTGTATCTTTATTTTGTCTATAGTCGTAACATAGTCAATATAAATCTTAACATAGTTTAAATTATTATTTATTACATGAAAAGAAAATAAGTATTATTTCTTAAAACTATATTATTTTTGCTTTATATATATGTAAACACATATATTATAAATGATAGGAGGTAACACTTAGTTTTCCATGTTAACTCAAGCTATGATAGACTTCATAGACTCGATGAGATCCCCTGATAATAAGGCAAAAGCAATTGGAGAAGGTTCATTTGATAAAATAGGTATCCTGAAATAAAAAACCTTTCATATCTAGAGAATAAATTTTTAAATCATCTAGAGATTAGTTTCTTATTAGTTAAGTTAGAAACATAAATGCTATGATTAACAAATTACCACTGGTAGTACCAACTAAAATATAATTTAGTTTTTTGATTAATTCGCTTTCCATATTTATCTATATGGAAAATATTAACCACAAAATTAATATTTCATAATGTTCTATTCAATTGAATGACATGATAGATATAATATTTAAATTTGAACGTTTTTAATTTAGGATAAGATTATCTTTTAGGTTATTATATTCTTATATACTTATGAACTACAAATTAAAATACCAAAACCTATTTCTCATCTCCATAATTTTTTTCTTTTCTTTTTTAAAATTAATATTCTTCCTCAAATTTAATAGTTTGTTTCTTCATCAAATTTAACTAGCTATTCGAGCAATCTCTCTTTGGTAAAAATATACTTATACATTGTTGCTATTTTATTTATCATAGTTTCTATAAATATCAATCTTTGTAAAAAACAAAATGAACTTCAACAACAGTTGAACTATGGATTCATCAAATCCAAACCATCTTTGTCCTTCAGGCTATCTTGGTAATATGGAGTTTTCGCAAATGCCCCGGGTTTTTCTTTAGTCTCAAATTTCCAGTTAATTTAATTTTCAGTAAGTGATTTTGGATATTGGTGCAACATACCAAGTCACCTCAAATTCCAGTTTATTGCCCACATCAAAATCATACTCTATATCTAGTTTTTAGTTGCATGCAGTTTCATCTACTTTTGTTTCTTCCATGGGAAGTATTCGTTTTCACTTCAACATCACTCTCAATGATGTTTTGGTGTTCCTTCATTTTGTTTAAACTTGATATCAACTAATAAAATTATCACAACCTTGAATTATTGTGCTATATTTTCCCCCTACTTTTGTGTCTTACGGGACTTAGGTTGAGGATGAATGATTGGTTCACGCAAACCACATGAGTCTCTAGTACATGCATCTAACATATAAAAAGAGCCTATAATCCATTTAGCACTTTAGCTACTTTGTAACAGTGCTAATGTTTTCCAACTCTCCGAAAGTGAACTCATTACCAAAAGAAACTATAATTCATCATTAACTTTAATACATATCGACAAATTTGTAACATCTTGATATACATTCAAATGCTCTATGGCACACTACTCATTACTCGATCTTAACTGAACCAATTTTTAGACAAGAAAAGCTTTTTACTAATAACACTCTCCGAACTCGTATAAAGATACCAACTTTTCATACAATACCTATGCGATTTTTTAAAATAGGAAAGTATGAATCATTAAGACATAGATAAACGTTAAAATGCCTACTCATCCATCCTCTTCCGTTTCCCTTTCTCTGTGTTTGAGGATTTCCACCATCATCTTCAATCGGTTTGAAAACATTCAAATACCCTATTTATCTCATTTATGGTGATTTAATTTATTTTTTGAAAATATGTACTTTATCGTTAATAATGATTATAATGCTAGAGAACCAATAAGTGTGCATGTAAAAAGACACCAACTAAAAAGCACTCATACGTAATGTTTAACATTAGCTAAACAGGAAAAAACCGCTATAGTACCACTACATCATTAACACATGAAACAAAGTTCACAATGTTAACTTTACCAAATGAAATATTGCTTTCAAATTTAAGAAAACGAGGTTTAAAACAAACTTAAAGTTGAAATCAAAGACGTAAATGTGAAGGAGAATAGGATTCAAAACATTCATCACGAGAAGACAATCAGTCTTAGTCGATGTGGTAGGCAAGAAAATACCCAGTTATGAATCCTGTCGTGCATGCTGCAATTTAGATAAATCGACTTCAAATTCTCCATGGATAATTTCCTTTTCCCCAGTTCCTTCAATTTCAACATTCATCAGGATAATTTTGGTACCGAAAGTATGGATGATGATTTGACTTAGAATACCAATTTGTTTGGATTTGATTGCAAAAAAATCAATAAAAAAACAAGTTAAATAAGCTTTTACCACCATTTATGTCACAAGAATAATAATAGTGTACTACTATTAGCACGTATGAAAATGCTTTTGGCTACCATTAAAATTTTATTACCTATCATTTTTTATATGCTTATAGCCATCAAAATTTATTTTCACTGTGATATCCCAAGAATTTCAAGCAAATAAATGTTATAATCTCCTTTATAATTATTTAAAATGATTAAAAATTGATTATTTTCAAAACAATAACAATAATGTGTTATATATATATAAATGGATTTTTAATAGAGTTGAATTTGTGATTGTTAAATATATATTTGAGTAGATTTAAAAATTTGATTTTTAAGTTTGGATTTGAATTTGAATTTGAAATTCAAAGGATAGATATTTGTAAATATTTTGAATTCAAAAATATATGTATAATATTTTTATTAGTATACAATTTGTTTTATATTATCTTCTTTAAAAGATATTTTATTTATAAATGTTTATTATTTAGGAAGATAAATATAGAGGATTTATAAAAGCATTTAAAAATAATAATAAAAATGAACAATTACAAGTGTAAGGTGTTTAAATTTATAAAATGACTAGTGTTGGATTTTAAGACAAGTGTCAATATTTTTGATTTTTTTTCTATTTTAAAAACATAACAAATTAAAAGATAATAAAATGTATACATTTCTACCCCTTCCTCACTTTCTTTTCCATCTTCATTTGAAACAAAGCCTGTTAATACTCAAACTAAGAAAAAGCAATAACCTGAAACAAAACCAGAAAATATCTAAGCTAAAATCAAGTTCAAATATCAAGCAACTTCTTCAAGTTTTCAAATAAATCAAGCTACTTCAAGCCTTCAACTGAACAAGCATAGCAAGCAAGTTTCAAGTACATTTCAGCTCAAAATATCAAGCTTCCAGTTTGAAATCGGTAGCAGTTCCAGATCTAAAAGCTTACCTCTGTTTTGCAAATATGTGAGTAACTCTAAAACTTCTGGTATATTTTGAAGTTGCATGTGATAATCTTTGAAAATATAATGTGAACCATGCAATGTATGATGTTTTAAGATGATTATAAGTATATATGAGTGTTAATAATTGTATACACGACTGAAACATGGAAAGTAAATATCTGTTCAAACTGGAACAGTGAATAAATTTAAAATTTAACAATTTAAACTTGGGTCAGGTAGTAAATGTTTAAGGTAAAAATTGATGAATGTTAGCCTAAATGTTGCCTGTAAATTTTAAGATGAATACATGTAAATATGTATATAAGTACTTGTGTGAATGACTGCATAACAGCGTATATATCCTCTGTTCTTCCCTAAAACTGTGAGTAAACACTTAAGTAAATCTTTTGATGTTGATATATCTGTGTGATGATGTAATTATATTGTTGCATGAATGTTTTCAGTTCAAATTTTGATTTGAATCCTACTATACTCTGAAGTAAGCCTGTGTCTATTAGTATACAAGCCTCTGTGCAAATTTCTGGTTCAAGCATAATTAGAAAATTTATATCTCCCAAATTAATCATTGTTAGACTCTAATTATTGAAAGGGAATGGGTTGTAACAATGTAATCTTGTTTTCAAAAATAAATTTAAGTATTTATACTTAACAAATATTCTGTAAATTTTAAGATTTACAGTAAAGTCAAAATCTAGTTAAAATTCAATGTCAATAATTTCATCTCTGGATTATGGAACTTGATTCGTGTGGGTGAATCACGAATTTTAAAATAAATTTTGAAATTTTTAACTTAGTTTTTGGAGTAAATTTGAGAATTGTTCGAATTTAGGTTTTCGGTCAATCGTCGTTGATCGGCATCGAAGGGGAGGTCGAGGTTCGGCAGGGAGGTGGCCATGGTGTCAGGGAACACTAGGAAAATGGTGGTGGGGGTCATCGATGGCCGTGGTGATCGGAATATGGCGAAGTAGGGTTCGAAGTGCTGTTAGTGTCTCCGTTGGAACTGAGGTAATCGCGGCGTCGTCTTCGCATCAGAACGAATCGCAGTAGGTGTGATGGATGCGTGGGTTCAAGGTGGAGCTGTGGTAAGGATGGCGAGGCTCATTGAGGTCAGGATCGATGTGGAGGAGCGATTTTTCCGATCGGCCATTGGTTCCTGTTTGATCGAGTTGCTCGATTTCTGTTTGGGCATTGATTTCACTTTTCTGTTGTGTCGTGACGGTCGTCGTGGTCGATTGTGAGTTGATGATGACCAGAGGGATGATCGCCGTCGAGCAGAAACGTTGTGCATGTGCATACGGTCGAATTCGTGCATCTGGAAGATGTTTTGGGAAGAAGGAGTTGGCTTGGATTTCTCGAAGCATTACTCGTGATGGTTACGAGAGAGACTCGAGGCATTGGTCACGCGAGTTGCGACGACCCGGAAATTTTTAACAATTTAAATTGGAATATTTAATGGATTGTAAATATTTAAAAAGTTAATTTTAACTTGAATTCCGGAAATCAATATTTACTTGATAATTAATCATTGAATTGTATAGTTTAAATATTGAATTTAATAATTGAAATTGGGTAAATTGTTGAATCTGAAATTTCTAAGCCTGTTTAAAATAATTTGAAGGCTTATAAAATTTATAATGATGATACCGAAGATAATAGGATGGTTGAAACTTAATTTAAAGGTGATGGGTTCAATTTTAATAATATATCGTTTAAATTGAATTTAAAAATAGCCTTTTGAGGCACAGTCTCGGAATTCGACGAAACCAGATCCATTGGATCCGTAATATTTAGTTATTATCGGATTTCAATTTTCGCAGCATTTGGATTTACCATTTGCTCGTATGGGTGAGAAACGCGTCGAAATTGAAATCGATAATTTAATATTTTAAATCGATTTATAAAGCTAATTTCCACATACAATTAAATTAGCTTCTGAAACTTGTTCCATTTCGTTCGGAATAGCAGTATAACATTAGAAATGCTTAACGGCATGCATCATTTAGGATTTGGGATTGTGCGTTATGCAACCAATATATTCAGATTATAACAATAAAAATAAAAATAATAACAGATTAAAATTAAAGGGTCAAACTCGGCCTATCTTGTACCGAAAGCTTATTGAACCACCTTATGCCCTAATCACAAAATCGATCGTAAGAAATAATAATCAAAATCACGCTCGAGGCGGACAATATTGGGCATGATGTCATCGATGAGCAAAGGTTGGCAGACGAGTAGGGTTGCGTGCGATTTCCGAGCGAGGGGAGGATGATGCGATTTGGGGTCGTGAGTGCATGCATTTTTGGTAGCAGCGGCAGAAGTCGTGATCATTGGCATTGCGACTGGAGCAGGTGGCGTGAAGAGTATTGCGATGAGATGAGGAGTGTCGACGATGATGATGGTAGAGGTGCGTGCTTTTGGTTGTTGACGGTTAATGATGTAGAGGTAGACGAAGAGCCTAGCTTGGGTGGTGGCCAGTTATTCCTAACAGTGGAGAGTAAGATTTAAAGGCGAGGCTTTGCTGTCTCGAAGCTCAGAGATCCAATTTAAGTGCTGGAGTCTTCGATGGCAGTTGGATAGTAGTCGATGGCAGTTGGATAGTAGCATGCGGAAGCTAAAGGGTTAAGGTTTAAATCTGAAGGAAACAAATCGAGACCGGATTTGGAATGGATTGCAAACAGCAAAGTAAAAGGTGAGTAAATCTCACTCTGTTGGATTTCTATTTAGATTTAAATGGTTAAATTTAAATATTGGTTGATTGATTGAGTTGATTGAATGTGTGCTGAAGAACTGGTGACTTTCGTTTTGGTTGGTTCTCGAGTTGATTGTTGTTTGGCTCGAAGCATTTGGGTTTAAAATGGTTTTAAACTTAAATCGCGAATAAGAAAATTGTTCAGTTTACAATCGATAAAGGTTTAATGAATTAGTGACTCATTAAATAGGTAGGATAATTTAAATGAATAATTAATTAATTAAATTAATTAATGATTTGGGTTAATTAATTTTAGTTTAAATTAATTATAAGGATCATTGGGTGGTTTAATAAATAATTACTTAATGTAATTAATAAAATATAATTACTTTGTGTAATTAATCGAGAGATAAATTAAGATAATTAATTGAGGAGAATTAATTTATTTAATGAAGAAATGATTAATATTGTGGTTTAATTAATATAATTAATTTAGATTAAGATAAATTGAAATATAATTGGAAATCAATTATTTATATAATTAATGATGTAATTAAAGATTTGATTAATTAAGGTTAATAAATCCATAATATGTGACTATGAGAAATTACGTAATATAAGAAATTAAGAATT
The DNA here is from genome assembly GCA_030765085.1 of Allium cepa. Taxonomy (NCBI): domain Eukaryota; kingdom Viridiplantae; phylum Streptophyta; class Magnoliopsida; order Asparagales; family Amaryllidaceae; genus Allium; species Allium cepa. Next base: position 163,848,418 of record CM060939.1, read on the forward strand.
AATGTAATTAATATAGTTAATTAAATTATGAAATAATTAAAATTCCAGTATTGATTTTGGGTTAAGAATAATTAAATCGTGAAAGTAATTAAAAATAATTACTTGAATGTAATTGAAAGAAAAGTAATCCAGGGTGATTAATTAAGATGAATGGATAGGGAAGGGTTGATTAATTAATTGTTTTGGAATTAATTAATGAAGGAATCTAAGTGATTGAGCTTTGAAATTCAATTAGAATCAATTGATTTGATTTGTATGTGATTAAGCTTTGCTTCTGAATGATTAAATGGTATTGGATGATTTGAAGGAGTTGATAACTCCGATATGAAATGTTGTGTATCTCATTTGGATAACTTGGGATAGGATGATATGAGGTTCGAAGAGACCGGGGTCGGGTATTGGGTAAATACCTGAAAACACTTCGAATGTTATAGATTGATATGTAAATCTATATGCTGGAGTAAGCGAATTGGAGGAATTGGACTATTTTAAAATCTAAATCCTTGGTATTTAGAAACTTATATGTGGAATAAGTGTTGTCTATAATAAAATGTGGCTCTATGAATTGATATAAGTTGCCCGGGTTTTATTTGAGTTGTATACTTTGTATTCCATGTTATTTGGGTTTACTAACGCTGATTTCCAGCCTGACCCGGATGTTACTTTGGTGTAATGCTCGGGTCATACCGAGTATTACAGATTTTCAGGTAAGGAGGCGAGCCGGATGGCAGGAACGTATAGAGTATTTCCGCTGTGTTATATCATTGTGAATCTGTGATATGATAATTGTGTATATTCAGTGACTGTGTATATGTGAAACTCTGATGTATTAAAATGTAATCGACAGATATAATATTTTTTGTAGACTGTTATTATTTATTATTATATTTTATCCGCTGCGAATGTGAGATGTTGATGTTTCTGTTCTTCTTCTTCTTCTATCTCTTTCTTATTTTCATAACTATCTGGAATTTTCAGGATGAAAATTCCGGGTCGTTACATTTGGTATCAGAGCTGAAAGGTTAAGCGAGAACCATGGATCTGGTCGGGATTACTCATTAAATAGAGTCCAAAAGTACTCTAGAATGAGTTGAGTGTATATATATGAGAGCGTACTTGTTATTTTCTTATATAAAGGTTTTAAATGATTTTATATAAAGAATTATATTTTGACATATATAAAGCAATATATCCTTCTAATAAATATTAAGGTGATTTGTTGTTAAATTATTGGAATTATGTTAAGTAAAAACGAAAATACAACCAAATTAAAATTTAATTAATTGAAATTGGAATTCTAAAATTAGAATTCAGAAATTAAATTGTTTAAAAACTTTAAATAAGGTAAGTTTGAAATGGATTCAAAATGAAATTTAATCTTGAATTTATAGAAGTAGGAATAATATAAAAAGGAATTAATATATAGATATGATTACCTTGGATTTTACCATAAATAGTTTTTGTGATCAATAATGATATATTTGTTATTAAGTAAGCCAAATGAAGTAAATTTATAAGATGAGTATAACTTCTAAATTTAAGTAGGTTTAAAAATTGCGAAGTTATAAAAACCTAAGTCTAGAAAACAATCAATTGTTTCAAAGAGTTCAAGAAAATAACAAATAATATAATTCAGACTATTTTGAATATAGTCTTATTTTAAAATAAGAAATATTTGGAAGATTTTTAAGGGATTTGTTTTGAAATTACAACCAAGGGTGGTTTAAAATTTTAAAGGTAACCCAGTGTGTAAAGGAAATAAATATGAAATTAACTCTAAGACTGAGTTTTAAATTTTCTTTGGAATGTGGTATGATGTGAAACCCAAAGTAAAGCAAATTTTAAACTTAAGTGGAAAGGTTATTAATTTGAAGGTTTAAAATTTGAATGGGAATTGGGATTAAATTCAAGAAGGATGATATGAAATTGAAGTGGATTCAATTTGAAATTAGTTCAAATTTATTTGAATAATTTGGAACTGTAAATAAAGTTGAATAAGTAAGAATCAAATGGAATTTGATTTAAAGATGGAAAGAAATTGAGAATTAATTCAACTTGAATTGGGAACAAATCAAGTCCAATGGAATTGGAGTTATTCAAATTGGAATTGGGTCAACTTAAATGGAAGTGTAAATTTAAATTTTATTGCTGGGGAAGTGAACAGTTTTGACTCTGGTCTATTTTCAATATAAATTGTTTTAAATATAAACTTATTCTTCCAAGCTATTAAATATATACAACCTTTCTTTTTAAAGCTAACTTATTTTATATTTGTTTTACCATTATTTTTGGAACTATTTAACAATTTTTCAACTATTGTATAAACTAATTACTATTTTTTAACTATTTCACAAATTAATTACTATTTTACAACTATTTTGCAATTATCTGAAATTTCTGAAACTATTTAGCTATTTCTCAACTATTTTACAATTAGTTACCTATTTTATAGCTATTTTGCAAACTAATAATTATTTTTCAACTACTTATCTATTTTAAAAAATTTCAAGCTATTTTCTCAATATAAACTGGTCGGAGTTCAAACTGTTATTAATTAAATACCCAACCGAGACAAGAATTGAAGTGATAATTCAATGGAATTGAAGCAATTGCAAATAAGTGAATGGAAATTAAAGGAAATGTGAATAGGAAGAGAAATTGATTTAGCTAAAAAAATAAATAAGATTAAATACTTAGGATGTACATATATTATTCTATTCGCATAGTGATTTGATCCAGATTCGAGCACAGAATTTCGAGATAGTTTATCGATCCGAGTTGGGATTTTTCGCTCGATTTTCGACAACGAACCTGGATATGGATGGTTGATTGGTTCTGGATATTCTCTATCATAGTTATGGCTATGCAAGGAGAATGACGGTTTCTAATCAAGAAACCAGATCTGTGTCCGCACTAAGAAGTCGGGTGGACAATACTAGTTCGAAAGTGGAATTGTGTGATCGAGTGAGCGATCAGATTGGTATGGCATACGGATGATAAGTGTACATCATACAGATTTGAATGAAATTGACATTGGAAGGAGTAATTAAATTTGAATGTTTGATTTTTAATAAAAAAAATAAATATCTTTGTTATATAAGATAAATCTCCCCTTGTTAAATCTATTGCCAGAAGAAAAGGATTTTGAAGGTGTTTGAAGTATAAAAGAGTTTTATACAAGTTTGAAAGGATCCAAAGTTTTTTTTTATTTTTTTATTTTAAATTATATATATATATATATATATATATATATATCTGAATATATATAAAGGATCTTATGAGGATCTTGGGAAAAGGATTTTGGGAATCTTTGGATTTGGAAAGGCTTTTGATTTTTGGGTAAAATCAATATTAAAATTTGGAAAGCTTAGTTTGAGAACTATCAATTTTGGGATAATCGATTTTGTGTAAAGAAGCTTTGCATGAGATCATACTAGTTGTATGATTTGAAAGATACTATATGTGTATAGTATAAAGTGTTTTGATGATGGCTCGGGGGAAAAAGGCGCTCCCTTGAAATGAACTTCTCAGGAGTGCCACCGGGTGGTGCTGCCTTGAGCCCCATGGGGGTTTTAAAGTTGATCCTGTGAGGAGTCCGGACAAAACTAGTTCTTGGGGATTATGAGTAGTGTATACCATAGCGGAAGTCGTGTGTGCTGTAGAGAGCCAATAGTCTGCGTTTGATTTTATATCGGTAGACTGCGACCTATGGTAACATAGCGAAAGTCGTGTGTGCTGCTGAGAGCCAACAGTCTGTGTTTGATTTTATATCGGTATACTGCGACCTATGTAGGAGTGGAGAAGTTTCATTTCGACAGCAAAAATCAAAGGCCGCAGAGAGCTTGCAGTTACATGGACTTTTGCTGCGATGGCAACGTAACCCTGGAATGTAACTGCGATCTGTCGTGGGTTCCATGGCGTAATCGAGAGGCCGCGGAGAGCCTACAGTTACATGGACTTTTGCTGCGATGGCAACGTAACCCTGGAATGTAACTGCGGCCATGGACAGGGGTGATGATTTCCAGAGCATTCTCCCTAAAGATATTTCCTCTATTTTCAAAAACTGTTTTCAATATTTTCAATAAAATTATTTTCAAAAGTATTTTCACTGGATGTTGAAAACGGGTCTACCAAGCACTTATAGATTTTCAATCTTATGCCTGATCAACGTATCACCGAATTTCTATGAGAACAAGGATGGACTGGTTGAGACATCGAGTTATAAGAAGTATTTTTTTTTATAAAGAGCTATTTTATTAGTATGATGTGAATTTAAAAGCATTTCTAAAATTTTTAAATAAAGGTGTTGGAATTTTGGGGAAATAAAAGGAAATCCAAACTGAAATTTTAATGAAGTGATTTTGTAATTAAAATCGAATATTGATTTAGAATTAGGAAATAAGCTAATTGGTTAAATAATTATTCGATAGAGTATATTAATAAAGTTTAACTCGGATAAATAAAATGGATTGTAAGTTAATAATGGAATTTGGAAATGAATTCAAATTGTAAATATAATTTGACTTATATTTGATAAAGAAATAAATTAGAAGAGATGTTGTAAAAATAAAAATAAAATAGAGTGGAATCGAAATAGTGATGGTTTGAATAGCAAACAAATTTCAAGTGTGATATGAATAGAATTTAATGAAATTTGCAAGTAAATTAGATATAAGAGAAGTGTTGTTTCATGAAATGTAAGTGAATTATAATAGAAATGGTTTGAGTGCAAACAAAACCTAAGTGAATAAAAATAAATTGAGAATGACTTTGTATTAATAAAATAAATTCGAAATGAGTTAAGCAGGTGAATAAAATTTAAAATGGGGTGGATAAATTGGTTAATTGAATTAAATAATAATGGATGAAGTCTGATTGAATGGAAATTAAATCAAGGTTTTAATTGGAATTGGATTATCAGAATGGACTTAAGTTATGAGACAAATAAATATGAAGTAAAATTTCTTAAGTCAATGGAAGCTTGGATTGAGTGAGAATAGTAAACCATTAAATAAGGATTTGGGTTAGATTTATTTGAGAAAATGGATATTAATAATAAGCGTTGAATGTTGTCAAGCTCAATAAAAAAGTTTTAAAATGAAACCAATGCAAAGATGAATGAAATGCATATGTATGGTTGGTGAATAAACTTGAAATGAAACGGAATTAAATACAGGATGAGTTGAAATTTAATTGAAGTAGTTATAAACTTAAATGGATACTCTATTAAGCAAATATCGCCAAAATTTTCATAAAATTAGTTGTCGTTGTTGTAAACAAAAGGTAATTAAAATTTTGGGTTGAGAGAAGTTAAATAATATTGATATTGAATCATTTGAAGTGAATGTGAATTTGTTTGGATTAAAAATCAATTGAATGTAAGAAATTGAGTTGCAAACCATTAAAATTGAATGAAATGCCTTATGAATTGGTTGAAAGCAATTGAATTATCTTTAAAGTTATATAAATTGCTTATGGAAGCGTTGTGGTGCTTGTTGCTTATGATATACATGTGTTTAGCTATTGAATGTAAGTGAAATGCTAATAGATTTTCTATATATGGCACTTACTTATTTAAATTGAGTAAGTACAGGTACCGGGAAGCCATTTGGCTAGATTTGGTTGCATTAATTGCTAAAATAAATAAGCCGCTTGCTTAAAATTCTAAATAAAGGTACGCCTACACAATAAAAATTGGAAATATGAACTGTTTTTTTGTTTTTCCGACCAGGTGGGTCGATGTATATATATTTATATCTCTTGTCAAATTACGAAAGCTCCTCCGTACAAAGGAGACTCTGCCAAAATTTTCTAAAAATTTTGGGAGATACAAAAAATTTTGAAAATTTTTGGGAAAATTTTTATTAACGACAAAACAATTTCAAATGGGAAATTAAAGTAAATTAGAAGATGAAACTAATATGAATCAGTTATAAATGGAAGATAAATTCAATATTCAGAATTGAAGACAAATTGAAATCATATGGAAATGGAAAAAAAACTAAATTTAAATAGATATGAAACCTATGTAAGAAAATGTATGAAATGATTTGAAAGATTACGATTGGATATTATTGTTGAGTAAGATATGCAGGTATTATAAGGGAAAAGAAAATTGGATTTGATTTCAGGAGATATTTTGAATTGCCCGACAAAAAGGTATGTATTTGAAAATTTCTGTATGAAATTGGATTGGGTTTTTGATCTAGCCACTTGGCTTTTGTTTTCTTTTGGAATTTGGGAGCCCATAGAGGCCATTTGTAGTTGTACCGAGCTAGCCGCGCAAAGGAGACGCTGGCAAAAATTTTCAAAAATTTAGAGAGTTAGAAAATTTTGTGGAAATTTTGATAGTTCAAAATTTGGTTTTAAATTGAAATTTAAATGATTGAGCAAAAGAGTTTTGTTTGAAAACTATGGGAGAATTTGGGAAGTTGGTAAGATTGATAAGTGGTCTTTTATAAAAGATAATTGGTAGGATGTTGAACGGTTGGTTTGGGAAAAGGTAAACGGGTTTTGAACCATTCTTCCTAACTAATAATTTCGGGGACAAAATTCTTTTAAGGGTGAAGGAATGTGATGACCCGGAAATTTTTAACAATTTAAATTGGAATATTTAATGGATTGTAAATATTTAAAAAGTTAATTTTAACTTGAATTCTGGAAATCAATATTTACTTGATAATTAAATCATTGAATTTAATAATTGAAATTGGGTAAATTGTTGAATCTGAAATTTCTAAGTCTGTTTAAAATAATTTGAAGGCTTATAAAATTTATAATGATGATACTGAAGATAATAGGATGGTTGAAACTTAATTTAAAGGTGATGTGTTTAATTTTAATAATATATCGTTTAAATTGAATTTAAAAATAGCTTTCCGAGATACAGTCTCAGAATTCAACGAAACCAGTTCCATTGGATCCTTAATAGTTAGTTATTATCGGATTTCAATTTTCGTAGCGTTTGGATTTACTGTTTGCTCGTACGGGTGAGAATCACGTTGAAATTAAAATCGATAATTTAATATTTTAAATCGATTTAGAAAGCTAATTTCCACATACAATTAAAGTAGCTTCCGAAACTTGTTCCATTTCGTTCAGAATAGCAGTATAACATTAGGAATGCTTAACGGCATGCATCAATTAGGATTTGGGATTGTGCATTATGCAACCAATATATTCTGATTATAATAATAAAAATAATAAAAATAATAGACCAAAATTAAAGGGTCAAACTCGGCCTATCTTGTACCGAAAGCTTATTGAACCAGCTTATTCCCTAATCACAAAATCGATCACAAGAAATAATAATCAAAATCACGCTCGAGGCGGACAATATCGGGCATGATGTCATCGATGAGCTATAGTTGGCAGGCGACTAGGGTTGCGTGCGATTTCCGAGCGAGGGGAGGATGATGCGATTTGGGGTCGTGAGTGCATGCTTTTTTGGTAGCAGTGGCAGAAGTCGTGATCGTTGGCATTGCGACCGGAGCAGGTGGCGTGAAGGGTATCGCGATGAGATGAGGAGTGTCGACGATGACGATGGTAGAGGTGCGTGCTTTTGATTGTCGACGGTTAATGATGCAGAGGTAGACGAAGAGCCTAGCTTGGGTGGTGGCCAGTTATTCCTAACAGTGGAGAGCAAGATTTAAAGGCGAGGCTTTGCCGTCTCGAAGCTCAGAGATCCAATTTAAGTGCTAGAGTCTTCGATGGCAGTTGGATAGTAGTCGATGGCAGTTGGATAGTAGCATGCGGAAGCTAAAGGGTTAAGGTTTAAACCCGAAGGAAACAAATCGAGATCGGATTTGGAATGGATTGCAAACAGAAAAGTAAAAGGTGAGTAAATCTCACTCTGTTGGATTTCTATTTAGATTTAAATGGTTAAATTTAAATATTGGTTGATTGATTGAGTTGATTGAATATGTGCTGAAGATCTGGTGACTTTGGTTTTGGTTGGTTCTCGAGTTGATTGTTGTTTGGCTCGAAGCATTTGGGTTTAAAATGGTTTTAAACTTAAATCGTAAATAAGAAAATGGTTCAGTTTAAAATCAATAAAGGTTTAATGAATTGGTGACTCATTAAATAGGTAGGATAATTTAAATGAATAATTAATTAATTAAATTAATTAATTAATGATTTGGGTTAATTAATTTTAGTTTAAATTAATTATAAGGATCATTGGGTGGTTTAATAAATAACTACTTAATGCAATTAATAAAATATAATTGCTTTGTGTAATTAATCGAGAGATAAATTAAGATAATTAATTGAGGAGAATTAATTTATTTAATGAAGAAATGATTAATATTGTGGTTTAATTAATATAATTAATTTAGATTAAGGTAATTGAAATATAATTAGAAATCAATAATTTATATAATTAATGATGTAATTAAAGATTTGATTAATTAAGGTTAGTAAATCCATAATATGTGAGTATTAGAAATTACGTAATATAAGAAGATAAGGATTAATGTATTTAATATAGTTAATTAAATTATGAAATAATTAAAATTACGGTATTGATTTTGGGTTAAGAATAATTAATATCGTGAAATTAATTAAAAATAATTACTTGAATGTAATTGAAAGATAATTAATTCAGGGTGATTAATTAAGATGAATGGATAGGGAAGGGTTGATTAATTAATTGTTTTGGAATTAATTAATGAAGGAATCTAAGTGATTGAGGTTTGAAATTCAATTAGAATCAATTGATTTGATTTGTATGTGATTAAGCTTTGCTTCTGAATGATTGAATGGTATTGGATGATTTGAAGGAGTTGATAACTCCGATATGAAATGTTGTGTATCTCATTTGGATAACTTGGGATAGGATGATATGAGGTTCGAAGAGACCGGGGTCGGGTATTGGGTAAATACCCGAAACCACTTCGAATGTTATAGATTGATATGTAAATCTATATGCTAGAATAAGTGAATTGGTGGAATTGGACTATTTTAAAATCTAAATCTTTGGTATTTAGAAACTTATATGTGGAATAAGTGTTGTCTATAATAAAATATGGCTTTGTGAATTGATATAAGTTGCCCGGGTTTTATTTGAGTTGTATACTTTGTATTCCATGTTATTTGGGTTTACTCACGCTGGTTTCCAGCCTGACCCGAGTGTTACTTTGGTGTAATGCTCGGGTCGGACCGAGTATTACAGTTTTCAGGTAAGGACGTTCTGGAGCTCAGGAGGCAAGCCGGATGGCAGGAACGTATAGAGTATTTCCGCTGTGTTATATCATTGTGAATCTGTGATATGATAATTGTGTATATTCGGTGACTGTGTATATATGAAACTCTGATGTATTAAAATGTAATCGACATATATAATATTCTTTTGTAGACTGTTATTATTTATTATTATATTTTATCTGCTGCGAATGTGAGATGTTGATGTTTCTGTTCTTCTTCTTCTTCTATCTCTTTCTTATTTTCATAACTATGTGGAATTTTCCGGATGAAAATTCCGGGTCATTACATTTGGTATCAGAGCTGAAAGATTAAGCGAGAACCTTGGCTCTGGTCGGGATTACTCATTAAATAGAGTCCAAAAGTACTCTAGAATGAGTTGAGTGTGTATATATATATATATATGAGAGCGTACTTGTTATTTTCTTATATAAAGGTTTTAAATGATTTTATACAAAAAAAAATTGCTATATATAAAGCAATATTTCCTTCTAATAAATATTAAGGTGATTTGTTGTTAAATTATTGGAATTAAATTAAGTAAAAACGGAAATACAACCAAATTAAATTAAGGTGATCAATCTTGTTTATGAATGATTGAATGATGATAAGTGCTTTGGATTAGATGATATCTCTGATATGAATTGCTTTGTGATATGAAATGTTGGATGGATGGTGATAATGTGATTATTTATCAATTATGAATTGCTGTGTAAAAGTGTTATCCGGTAATTAAAATTGAATTATATTTAATTGAATAACTTGGGTTTAGATGACATTAGATTCGAAGAGACCGGAGTCGGGTATTAGTAAATACCCGAAACCGAGTCGGGTATTAGTAAATACCCGAAACCGCTTTGATTTTTTATAGATTGATATGTGAAATCAATAAGCTGAAATGGAATGATTTAAGTGAATTGGACTATTTAATCAAAATTGGTACTTAGAAATTGATGTGTGAAATAAGTGATGTCTATAACAACTTGTGAAGTTGTATATTGATGCAAGTTACCCGGGTCTATATAAGTTGTATGCTTTTGTATTCTATGTTAGATGGGTTTACTCACGCTGGTTTCCATCCTGACTCGGGTGTTACTTTGATGTAATGCTCGGGTCAGACCGAGTATTACAGATTTTGAGGTATGGGCGTTCTGGAGCTCATGAGGCGAGCTAGATGGCAGGAACGTATAGAGTGTTTCCGCTGTGATATATAACCGTTATCTAGGGCATGTTATAACTTTGATGTATTAAAATGTAATTGTCATATACAATATTCTTTTATAAACTGTTATTATTTGATATTATATTTTGATCCACTGCGAAGGTGAGAATCTGTGTGGTGTTTTCTGTTTCTTCTTCTTCTATCTCTTTTTTCTTTCTAACTGTCTGTAATTTTCGAAATCGAAATTTCCGGGTCGTTACATTCACTTTCATCCCTAAGTAAACCATAGTCTCTTCATCTCCCTCAGGAAAACTCACGTACACTGTCTCAAAACTTCATCATAAAACAAAATTTTCAAACCTAAAAACAAACAAATCTCTCTTTTTCCATAATAGATAACGCCAAGTTAAGACTTAGTGGATGAACCAAATTTTGAAAAAGATAAAGAGGTTAATCTACTATTTATTTCTTAAAATCGATTTTTCTTCTACATATCAATCTTAGCATTGCAGTTTAGGACTTTTATTTTTATTTTTATTTTATGATGAGTATGATTATCCCGTGGCTAACACAATTTTAAGGATATAAAATTTGATGACATTATAATTGAAAATCTAAATGTAAGTTATTGAATTGTAATGTTTTATCATACAAAGTTATGCCTTTTTTCCTTGAATTTTTTCCCTTTTTTGGTTATTAGATGGAGGATTCTATCCATAATAAATTTGTGAATGCACTAGTCGTTTTGTATAAAAAAAAAATGTTTGATAGTGAGAATATGGAAGAAAAAAATCGACCAAATGCTTCAAAAGGCATGCAAGTTTATTCTGAAAAACCATTTTTTAACGAATCGAGTAAGTATTTATTTAAAATTTCAGCATCCTAAATACGATAGAATTTTTTTTTGCATTTGTAATATAATTTTTGTTGTGTACTGAAAAGAGTAGAATTTGGTTTAGTGAATAAGGGTGATAGCTATTATGTTTTGAAATATTTGGATGTATATTTACTTAAAATAAATAGTAGTTGTTAATAAGTAGAGAACCAACTTGTATGGTGAACTTTAGTTCTTGGGTCAAAACCATTTTTCTAGGTGGCAATAATTGCACACATAATAATAATAATAATCTAAGTCAAAAATAATGGTGAAATCAATTACCAAAAGACTCAAACCAACCCAAACTGAATTAACACCATCTCCTCGTTATTCAAAAGATGGACTCTTCTTTCGATAGTGATGATGGCGTATATCGATAAGGTTGAGCTAGATCTATATTTCTGGGCATTTCAACTTGAGGGTTGTTCTCCCCTCTCTCTACCATTGTAAGCTCCTCGTTTTAGTTGTTATCGTTGTTTTCCAATTGAGAAACTAATTCAATGATTTGGTGAAGACAATCTTACGGTCAGTTTCTGCGAGCCTCCATCTTTCTACGTAAGTAATGCCTTTTATATTGTCAATTTTCTAAGTTCTGTTCCTCAACATGCAAGAAAATATAATTGTAATAGTACAGTCGTTTTCTTTCAATTTAGTTTTTTAGTTCTCCAAGATGTAGTTGATTTTAGTTTTGAGCGAAAGCTTTTGATTTGAAGGGATACCCAAGTTGAATATTTATAGTTTTTAAAAAAAGGCGTTTCATGTTTCCTTCCCCACCAAACCTAGAACACAAGGAAAGAATATCAATCCATATCTTTAAATAATTGAAATATTATAAGTAACAACTTAATGGTTGGAAGTATAAGAATTATGATTTTATAAGACTCAAATATCTTGGATTTAAACAAATACTTTGTAAATTTACAATATACACATTGTAAATTTTGTAAATAAAGGTGGCTTTCAGCTAGAAGTTGTAGTTGTATATAGTGAAAGTGAATGAATTTTGCTTTGAAACAATTTGGTACAATTAAATAAAAATTTGATTAAACTTGGATAATTCTTAGGGACTTTAATATTTTTCTTTATGTATTTGAAAAAGAAGGGAAATCGGTCACTGTCAAAACATTAGAATTTCTTAATAAATTTATTTTAAAAATAAGATTAGTTGAGCCTATTATTTTGGGAAATAAATGCACTTGGAAACCAACGAGTACTGAAATATACACTGTAAATTAGACGGAATATTAGTCAATCCAAACTTTATAAATTGCTTTTAAGATCTCAAATGTGTTACATTACATCAAGCTTCAAGTGATCATCCCCCAATTCAAATATTTTTTTCTCAATAAATATTAACAAGAAATTTTTTCCTTTTAGATTGGTTAGTGAATGGACTTTAGAAAACAATTACAAAGAGATTGTTAAAAATAGCTTATCAATAATAATAAAAGTTTGGAACAAAAATAAAAATAAGAACGACATCAATCAAATTAGAGAGGAATGCAACAAAATAAAATAGATTTTAACAGCGGAGGCATAACACTGGTAAACAAAATTTTCCAATGTAAGACATATGGATTAAGGTTTTTTTTTTTAAATTAGGTACTTTGATGTTAGTACACGTTAGTACTACAAGTATTAAGTAATATACAGCATATTATATGTTAATATAAGTCCATTGGTGTAAATCACGCTATCCAAGCTTTGAATGACCTCTTGCACCAAAGTCAGAATCCTAACACTGGGACAATGCTGCTGGTCAAAAATGAAACAAGCATAATACACGTCAATTGAGGCTTTGAATGTGCAAGTTATCAATATGAAGCAAAAAGCCAAAATGGTCTGTTAACAAGTGAGGATGAAACAAGCAAAAAAATTTATGCCAAAACATTTAATAGAAGATATAAAAATAACATGGAAAAATTGCTAAATGATAAAAGGGCGATAATTAATGAAGCTTCACAAATAGAGAAGGAAGCTATCAATTACTTTATTGGTCTTTATAATTCTAATTCATACAAGAGAAACTTACCAATTATAGCCACCAAATTTGTGGTAACAGTTAATAGATATTACTTGCCCAATGTGTTTGGAGGAAATTAAAAATATAATGTTAAATGCCAACATTGACAAAAGCCTAGGACCTAATGGTTTTGGAGATAAGTTTTATAAAACTCACTGGTAGGATATAAAACAAAAAAATTGATGCTATAAATGAATTTTTTATTTTTAGGAAAATCCTAAATAGTATCAACCACACTATTATCACTCTTAAGCCCAAAGTCAAAATCCTTAATGGATTAGGAGATTATAGACATATAGCCTGCTATAATTTTATATACAAAATCATTGCCACGATATTATGTAATATAATAAAAACAGGAAAATGGGTTGAAGGAAAAACATATTATGGTTTTTTGCTTGAGAGACGCGCAATTTTTTTGTTTTTCTAAGGATGCGAGCTTTATAATTTCGGATGAAGGAAAATCTTTACAAAAAATTAAATTATGCATCTTCTTTAATCTTGTCCTTCTTCAATCTCGATCTCAAATCATGTTGACTACCAAAAATTAAATCGACCTTTGCTTCTCCTTGAATAAACTTCGCCGCTCCATTTTGCCAAACTCGTTGTTGCTATTCGCCTATAGATGCAGACTCGAAGATGCATCTCACTTCACCATTTCTTTCAGATAAAGATTAAGATCGTCATTCCTCCATTCTAGATTGCTTGAGTTGAGTTTGTCATCATCGCTTTGCTTTGTGATGTCGAGAATAAAAGATGCTACCGTGAGCGCTTTGAGTTTGAGTGCCTCGCCGCCTGCTTGTGAACGCTTTGGAGTTCTCACACAATGTTGATCTTAAATGGAGGTTTGACATATATTTAAATTATCGACGATTGATAATGTTTATTGATCGGTTTTTTGTTTCTATATGTGATTATTGCATCTTTTATATTATTATGATATATGAAACTAGGATTTCTATGTATATTATGCAATTTAGTCTTTTATTGTTTTACTATTTTGTATCTGATGTTGATTGTTGCTCTTGTTAATTTCAGATGGTGTATTTGATGTTGATTGTATTTCTCGTAAACTTCAGGCCATTGTTGAATTTATTAAAGTGTAATGCTATATGTATATAGCATTTTATGTTAATAGTTAACTATTTGTATTATTCATAAACATTATGGAATTTTGCAGGTGTATTTAATATTTTTGAACATTTCTAAATACTCAACATTATCTATTGTTTATTATTTTCACAGTACAAACATTGAACATCAAGTTTTATCATTATGCTAGTTGTATATATCATTTCAGTATAACTGAAAGTGATAGGAATAAACATACTATAGTGTAATTTAAAGTTGTATTACAAACTTTTCGTACTTTTACAATTATCCAGCAATTCATCATTCTTGAAATATGACAATTGACTTCCTATTTAAATTTCATATCAAATTATCATTTCAAATATCTTATAAATTCTACTAAACCCTGTAATTTCAATGCTACATTAAACTATCACTTTGAATATTTTAAACATGCTAGTGGACTTCATAGCTAAAATGCTACAACAGACTATCATTTTAGATCTCACAAACATACTAGTAGACTTTGTTAAAAAATGCATCATTAAACCATCACTTTTCATGTTATAAACACTCTAGTATATTTCATATTTAAAATGTCATATGAAACTATCATTTCACATATCACAAATATGCTACTTGACCTTTTACAAAAATGCTACATTAAATGCATTTTTTAATCATGCTAGTGGATTTCACAGTTAAAACGCAACATAAAACTATCATTTGACATATCATAAACATGCTACTGGACATTAGATTGGTTTGACATCAAATTTTCTTTTCAATCCATGCGTACCTGATTCTAGTTTGCTTTTGTATCCATACGTAATCGATTAGGCTTGGCATCCGGTTACCTTTTGCTTCCATATGTACCCGATTAGGCTTGGCATTCGGTTAGCTTTTGCATCCATACAATCCTAATTAGGCTTGGTATCCGGTTACTTTTGCATTCAAATGTACCCAATTAGGCTTGGGATTCGGTTATCTTTTACATTTGATGGTACGCTTGGTTAAAACAATATATCTTGAGTATAGATTGGTTCCATATATACCCGATTAGGCTTAGCATTCTGTTAGCTTTTGCATCCATACGTACCCGATTTGGCTTGACATTCTGTTAGCTTTTACATTCGATGGTACGCTCGGTTAAACAATATATCTTGGGTATAGATTGGTTCCATATATACCCGATTAGGCTTGACATTCGATTAGCTTTAGCGTCAATACATACCCGATTAGGCTTGGTATTTGGATAGATATTGCACATGATCGAGCCTTTGACCGAGCACATGACATGATAGTAGATTTTGTATTTATACATTAAAATATCATTTTGAATATTTTATATATGATAGTGAACTTCATAACATAATGCTACATTAAACTATCATTTTGCATACCCTAATCATGTTTGTGGACTTTGTAATTGAAATGCTACATTAAAATATCATTTTGCATATTGTAAACATGATAGTGGACTTCATAACTCAAATGCTATGTTAAACTATCATTTTGTATACCTTAAATATGCTAGTGGACTTTGTAATTAAAATGATGCATAAAATCTCATTTTGCATATTGTAATCATAATATTCGATTTCATAAATATAATGCTACATTAAACTATCGATTTGCATATTATAAACATGATATTAGACTTTATAACTCAAATGCTATGTTGGACTATCATTTTATATACCTTAAATATGCTAGTGGACTTTATGATTAAAATACTACATTAAATCTCATTTTGTATATTGTAATTTTGATATTGGACTTCATAACTAAAATGTTATATTAAACTATCATTTTGCATATTTTAAGCATGGTACTAGACTTCATAACTTAAATGCTATATCAAACAATCATTTTGCATATCATAAACATGGTAGTGGGCTTTGTGATTAAAATGTTACATTAAATCTCATTTTGCATATTGTAATCATAATATTGGACTTCATAATTAAAATGTTGTATTAGACTATCATTATGCCTATTTTAAATATGATAGTGGATTATATAACTCAACTACTACATTACAATATCATTTTGCATATCATAAACATGATAGTGAACTTTGTGATTAAAATGTTACATTAAAAAATACATATGCTATATGTAGTTATCATTTTGCATATTCTATTCATGTAGTTCACTTTAGGAATACTTATTTCATTTTGGATATTCTATTCATGCTAGTTCACATTAAATATACTTATGCTAAATTCAAGCATCATTTTGCAAAAATTTTCATCCTTGTTCAATTGAAGTATGCTTATTCAATCTCCAACTATCGTTTTGCATAGTCAGATAATGGTGCTATATTTAAAAGTACAAATGTTATATTAGTCTAGCATTTAGCATATTAAACACAATCTGTTGTGTTTCAAATATAGAGATGATATATCTTAATATCATCCGACTTGTAATTCACGGTACTTTTGGACTTTTTTGGTCTTCTTCTAAATTTTTCTTTTCCATTCGTTTCTTAGATCTTGTTTCCTGGAGATTTGACCAGGCAACTAGGTACTCGACATTAGCACACTATTCGGCTATTTATGGATCGTTCAGCATCTATATACCGTTCGGCATTCTGAATGCTCAGCGCAAATGGTTCGTCTGGCATTCACGTTCGAATACATTCGTGAGTACTCGGCATTGGGAAGTGTTCGGTGGAGAGGATCGGTCGGTATTTGGGAGCGCTCGGCATCCAAGAGCGTTTGGCAATCCAGGAGCGTCTGGCAATCCAGGGACGTTCGGCAATCCAAGGACGTTCGACATGCAAGGAATGTTCGGATTCCATAGATGTTCGGCAATCCAGGAGTGTTCGACAATCCAGGGACGTTCGGCAATCCAAGGACGTTCGGCATACAAGGAACGTTCGGCTTCCGTAGATGTTCGGCAATCCAGGGATGTTCGGCAATCCAGGTGAAACGACCCTGACTCGACCTTCGAAAATCGACACCGAATACGACATTCGTATTCAAATGCCGCAGATCCAAACGTCGAATCTGGTTCGTCGGAGCTTAAAACACAATTAAGTACAACACGGCGGAAGAAAAGAGATGAATATCATTGATATACAACATTCGATACAACAATGATACAATATGAAACAATATCAGAGATACAAGATTACAATGCTAAAGCGGAAAACGAATAGCCAAGAGATAACTCCGAACAGCAACAACGACTTTAATTCCAAAGCATCAATGCAAAAACTCCAAGCCACAAGCTCGAACCACCATCACGTTTCACCAAGCTAAGCAAGTCTCGTCCACCAAAGACTTCAATATCCAAAGTATTCAAAGAATACCAAAGAGAAAGCCGAAAGCTACCGAATAGGTATCTATATTTACTATCTGAAAAACCCAACTCTAGACTGCCCGTGTGGAAAATAGTGGGCACCCATAGTTTAGAAAAGGAACAATAAACTTTGGGTCACTCATGGGACTGGTATGAGCAAACAAAACATTTTTATCTTTAAAACAAACAAAAGATTTTAAATTTGAAATCCGCAATGATTTTTGGAAATGAAACTACCATAAGGCCTCCCGCCACACACACAATGCAAATGCAGAATTGGGGGAGATTTCTCCTTATGATAGTCAAATATGCTTGATACGAGAAAATTTCGTTCATATTATTATTATATGTGCACAGTGTGGAAATTCATTTCGAAAGTATAATATAAATCTTAGCCAGCATAGACATTCCGAACTATGCCTACTATAGCGACCATCTAAACAGCGGTGACCACCATAAGTAAATGGCAGGTTCTACAACTAAAACCGTACAAGGCGCGTATTGGAGAATGGATTTCCGACAAATGGTCAGGCTAAGGAACTTCCTGGGCCACATGGGTACGCCTCTGGTGGGACGCCCCGAGAACCTAACTGGATCTCTGCCAACACAAGGCCAGGTTACCTCTCCAACTAGGTAACTACTGACACGAGTATGTCATCCCCCGGTCGTAACCGACCTTTATTGTGACGACCGCCCATGACTCCTGCACCAAAACAAGGAAATAGTGCGCTGAAAGGCGTGCCAGGTAGCTATGGACGATAGTCAGGGTAAAATAAAACAGCAACTCTATCGTACAACTCACAGCGCATGGATAAAATACAATAGAGAAATATATAGTGAAGCTCCATAACAGAAAAATCATCATATAAGCATCGTAGTAGTTTTATACAAACATGAATCATCCATACATCAAAGCCTCACTACAAACACTCAATCAGATATACAGCGGAACACCCAGTACATATAGTAAGAAAACTAGTATGCAAAGCCTCCTGCTCGTCTTCGTCATCATCAGCGTAGATCTCTAAGAACAGCACCTGTCACCTGCTACCTAGTCTGCCCATCCCAACATGGATGAACAGCCCAAGGTAATAAGAGGAGACATAAAACCT
The DNA here is from genome assembly GCA_030765085.1 of Allium cepa. Classification (NCBI taxonomy): domain Eukaryota; kingdom Viridiplantae; phylum Streptophyta; class Magnoliopsida; order Asparagales; family Amaryllidaceae; genus Allium; species Allium cepa. The sequence goes on from CM060939.1 coordinate 163,867,173, forward strand.
TGAGTCAGACAAAGTCTTAGTGAGCAGTAAATCAACTATCAAACATACCAAAAGAGCATAAAGGATAAAAGGAATAGGAACCAAACCATCCCACTCCACCTCTTTCTACAGTGATAGCCCCCAGACACACACCAAGGAGAAGTAAGCATAACATAGCAGATAATTAAGGTAAAGCAATAATCACTCGAGTCAAGGGCGATGTTTTCCAAATACAAATCCCCAAGGCCTAAACCAAGATCAGATAAGTACCTAGAAAATACCGCTCTTAAGACCGAATGATGATACAACCAAACGTCCAAACATCCATGACTCTGGCTATCACTGTTAACCTTGCTTCGAAATCACCGTTAATTGAATGACCGGCTCCTTCCTGAGCCATTTATCAAGGGCTAATGGTAACCCCGGTTCTAGACATAACTCCGCACGTCATCATGACCCGTGCCTAGGAATTTTCGCAACTACCCAGAGTACTCGACCACCTACCTGTAGTCTTTAGGGTACCCAGACCACCTACCTGTAGTCTTTAGGGCAACTCTTGTACTCTTGCTTTGAGTCTGCTAGAACCTTCAACAATGATGAAATCCAAGCCTTCTAGTCATCCTCCTTGACGACTATTCTCAACATAGCCCAAACTACCTCTTGAGCCATCCATTATCAATCAACTCAAACTACCCTTCAAGTTATCAACATGCTTGGAGTAATCCTTCTCGACTATACCAAGGTTACATTAAATCATGCCTCGCCTCATCTTCATCATAGCAAAGGCTCATCTTAACATCATGGTTTGCCTCATTGCATCATGGCAAAATTCCATCTCAACATCATCCAATCCATACATATGAGCGTCAACATCCCCTCCATATGCCTTAAGCAATTATCACCATTCAAGAGCCTCTTCCGTAGCTTTTGAATCGTCTTTGACCATACTTGTCCAAATCTATCAACTAGATAACTCATTCACAACAATCAAACAAGGCAAACATTAATCCAAACAAATAAGTAGTCAATCAAGATCTAAATAGGCATTTATAACTAAAATGGCAATTTCGTAAATAAATGAGAATAGATCTATCATACGTGAATCATGGGTTTTTAGCATAGATCTAACAAATATAAATCATGGGTATTGTCCCTACAACTTGATGGATGAACTTGCATAAGTAAACATCTTCATAAGTAATGGATCTACACTTGGATCTAAGGAAAAATGCATAAAATCACTATCTACAACACTCCAACAAACCACCAATCCAATATACTCCTTTGGGTCCGCGTGAGAGATAACCACCACTCACCAAATCACCTAAACACCTCAAAAACAAAACACTTCAGATCTGGACAGCGAAGAACAAGGCTTGATCCGGCAAAGTCTCGCTTAAAACGATGAAATCTAGCTTCGTTGGATGAAGATCTTCAACTTTGGCCCTTGAATCTTTGATCTCGATCTTCGATCTTGGATGGATGTTAGAACTAGATTGAAATGGAGAAAAGAAGATGAAGAAATGTTGTAGTCGAGCTCTCAAAATGGCAGCACTTCGTCGCTTCAAAAATCAGTGCCAAAAAGTGAGCCAAAGTCCTCTATTTATAGGCTGGAAAAACTCTTAGGTCGCCCATCTTCTTAACTCGGAGCTCGCTATTAGGTCGTTACCGACCTAAAAGACTCCGACCTAACATAGGTCGCTGCCGACCTATGCTCTTCTACAACCTAACAGCCTACCGCCTTAATGCCATAGGAGACACGACCTAACGGCTTAGCCCTAGTGTCGACCTAAAGAATTGGCCGTCCCAACACTCTAACATTACACCGTCCTAACTTGGTGACGACCTAACAACCTATTCAAACTGCCGACCTAACTACACATGGGATAACACACTCTGCGGACCCAAGCCTTAGGTCGTTTTCCCCTTAACTCGGTCATATGACTCAGCAGCCTAAAACATTACCGACCTAACTATCATACGACCTAACCCTCTAGGTCGTTAACCCTTAAGTCGGTCACCCTATAGGTCGGTCCATACCTTAAGTCGTAACTCCTCTATCTCGCTAGCTCGTCCAATTCATTTCTTAACCCGGTAACTCCTAGGTCGGCCAGTTTCTATGAGTCGTTAACTACCCTGACTCGGTTCAAACCTATAGGTCATAACTCAGCAACTGACTAACTTGGCCACTTACTAAAGTCGTCTACGACTTACTATAGGTCGGTCACCATCTTAACTCGGTCAACGTACAAAAGTTGTAACTCGTGCACGACCTAACTCGGCTAAGCCTATGAGTCGGTCACAACTCAACACTTAAACACACGAGTTACTCTCCATACGACTCAGGCTAGAGATAACATAAACAACACTAACGACCTGTAAATTCTACGATCTATCGACACGCAAAATACGGGTCGTTACATTCTCTCCCCCTTAGGAATTTCGCCCCCGAAATTCCAAGCAACCTACAGCAATCAAAATTATTCCGCATGCCTATCATCCATAGCAATCAACAAACCATGCATCCAATTCTAGCCTAGCATGCAGAATTCTAAAACTTAGAACAAGCTACAAATTCATGAGATGTCACGACACCTTAGGGCCATACCTTGAAGAGTTCTGGATGAGCTGCCTTCATCCTCTCTTCCTCCTCCCACGTACAGTCGTTAACATCATCACTCCATTGTACCTTGAGCAACGTAATCGTCTTCCTCCTAAGCTGTTTCGTATCGGTTTCAACAATACGAAGCGGCTTACGAGGTTTCGTAATCACTGGATCAACCTCCAAATCTTCACAGCTATCAGCAGAAACCACTGTAGTTGGGTCATGCACATACTTCCGTAGATAAGATACATGAAAAACATCGTGCACACCCGCCATCTTTTCCGGTAACTCTAATCTGTAAGCGAGCTATCCAATTCGCTCGATAATCGGGAATGGTCCAACAAATCTCGGAGTTAACTTTCCTTTCTTTCCGAATCTAATAACACTCTTCAACGGAGAAATCTTCAGAAAAACCATCTCACCTACGTCGAATTCCAAATCCTTACGACGATTATCGGCATAACTCTTCTGACGATCTTGGGCTGCCTTTATTCGTTGCCGAATGATCTCTATACAATCTGAAGTCTGTCAAATCATCTCTGGCCCAAGTATCAGCTTTTCTCCAGTTTCCAACCAACATGTCGGAGAGTTACACGGTCTTCCATATAATGCCTCATATGGTGCCATACCAATACTTGACTGATAACTGTTATTATATGAAAACTCCACCAAATGAAGATGATCTTCCCATGATCCTCCGAAGTCCAAAACACATGCTCTAAGAAGATCTTCCAAAACTCGATTGACTCTCTCAGTCTGACCATCGGTTTGAGGGTGATAAGCTGTACTCAAACACAACTCGGTTCCCAAAACTTCCTGGAAGCTCTTCCAAAAACCACTAGTGAACAACGGGTCTCGATCGCTCACTATACTCTTCGGAACACCATGGAATCGAACAATCCACTTCACATAAAGCTCAGCCAATTTCGATGCAGTTCTAGTTGATCGAACAGGAATGAATCTTGCACTCTTGGTCAAACGATCTACGATAACCCAAATTCCTTCATTCCCTGCCCTGGTTCTAGGCAGACCATCGATAAAATCCATCGATATCTGCTCCCACTTCCATGTAGGAACCTCTAATGGCTGAAGTAATCCACTGGGCTTCCTCTGCTCAGCTTTCACCAACTGGCAGTTCATACACTTGGAAATAAAATTTCCAACATCCTTCTTCATGCCTTCCCAGTAGTAAGTTCTCTTCATATCTTGATACATCTTATTTCCACCTGGATGAATTGTCAACTTCGAGTGATGACCTTCCCTCAGAACTTCATCTCTCAATCCATCAATGTCGGGAACAACCAATCGTCCTTGCTTCTGAAGCCAACCCTCTCGATCGACCTCAAATCCCTTATTCTTCTCTGAGTCCAATCCAGATTCCAAATCTCGGATAATCTTAACAAGCCTATCATCTCTCTTTTGGTTCTCGCCAATCCTTTCCACAAGAGTAGGTCTTATCGATAAGTTTGCCAACATTTCAGGTTCCAACTCACATCTGGGCCTGAAATCAAATCCAGCCAAATACTCAAGGTTCTTCCATTCCGAAAACATGGCTCCCAAACCTGCATGTCTTCGACTTAACGCATCAGCCACCGCGTTACCTTTTCCCGGAGTATAGGCTATACCAAAATCATAAGATGCTAGAAACTCTAGCCACCGTTGTTGTCGAAGATTCAAATCCTTTTGGGAGAACAGATACTTCAACGACTTATGATCTGTAAACAACTCGAATCTAACTCCCAATAGATAATGTCTCCACATCTTCAAAGCAAACACAATCGCCGCTAACTCCAAATCATGAGTCGGATAATTTCTTTCATGCGGCTTCAGTTGTCGACTTGCATACGCAACAACTTTATCCTTCTGCATTAGCACTGCTCCAAGTCCAGTGCCACATGCATCGGTGTAAACCACCATCTCATCATTCCCACTTGGAATAGTCAAAACAGGAGCACTTGTCAGTCGCTCTTTCAAGATTACGAAAGCTTGCCCACACTTGTCATCCCATCTGAACACTTGGTTCTTCTTCGTCAATCCTGTCAACGGTACAGCTATCTTGGAAAAGTCTTTGATAAACCGACGATAATATCCTGCTAATCCAAGAAAACTCCTCACATCAGATGCATTCTTAGGTCTAACCCAATCCTGGATTGCTGCCACCTTAGCGGGATCAACCGCTATTCCATTTCCAGAGATAACATGGCCTAAGAACCTCACTTCACTCTTCCAGAAGTGACACTTCGAAAACTTAGCCTTCAGCTGATGTTTCCGCAAGATTTCCAAAACAATTCTCAAGTGCGTCTTGTGCTCTTCCTCAGTTCTGGAATAAACCAAAATATCATCCACGAATACAAGCACGAACTTATTCAACTGATCTCTGAATACTCTATTCGTAAGATCCACAAAATATGCTGGTGCGTTAGTCAACCCAAACGGCATTACCAGCCACTCATAAAACCCGGATGGTGTCCTAAAAGCAGTCTTCGGCACACTATCCTTCGCCACTCTCAATTGGTGAAATCCCGTTGCCAAATCCATCTGAGAAAACACCTTAGCCTCGTGAAGCTGATCAAACAAGTCATCTATTCTCGGCAATGGATACTTGTTCTTTTTAGTCAACTTATTTAGCTCACGATAATCCACACACAACCTCAACGATCCATCCGCTTTGGTTGCGAACACAACTGGTGCACCCCATTCGGACACACTTCTCCGAATGAATCCTTTCCGTAAAAGGTCATCAACTTGCACCTTCAGCTCTTGCTGCTCCCTCGGTGCCATCCGCCTAAGAGGCATAACAACAGGTCTGGCTCGCTCAACTAGATCGATACGAAACTCGATCTCCCTATGCGGCGGCAACCCTTTGACTTCGTCAAAGACATCCTCAAATCCATTCACAATAGGCACCGATGACAGTCCATCCCGTGGAACAACCAGCGAATACATGAAGCTCATGAAGACGTCTTCCTCATGCTTACATCGTATCACCACCTTTCGCCCTTCCACATTCCCGACTGTCACCTCCAGCCTCTCACAATCAATCCTAGCCGCATACTTCCTAAGCCAGTCCATACCCAAAATAATTCCGAATCCCACAAAGTTCAGAACAAAGCAATCACAAACAAACGAGCAATCATGACTCGACACAACTAGACCACGGCATATCATACACAAACATGACGAACCCCCGACTGGATTAGTCACAACCAATGGCCTATCAACAATATCCGGTTTCAAACCTAACCGGCCTACCAAATCATCACAAACAAAAGAATGCGACGCTCCAGTATCAAACAACACTCTAACTGGAATACCACAAAGAGAAAGAGTACCTTGAACTACCACACTCTTCCCCTTCTCTTCAGCTGTAGGAGCTTTTGAAGACGACGGCACAGCTCCCAAAGCATAAGCTGACACCATCTGCCTATCCTTCCTCGGCTCTGGGCAATCCTTCTTGATATGTCCCAACTTATCACAGTTATAACACTTTCCCGGCACCTTGGGATTCTTACAATCTTTGTAAAGATGGCCCTTCTGTTGGCAGTTATAACAAGTCACTTCGCCTTTCGGCTTCTTCTGGCCATCCTTACCCTTTTGTTGCTGCTGCTTCCTCCTCTTATTGCCACTCTGGTGTGGTTTAGATCCTTCCCTGGTTACAGCAACAACAGAACTTTCCTTAGGAAACAAACTCTCATGCCTAAGGGCTTTCTCCACAAGCTTCTCAAATGGATCGTCCAAATGATCCACTAACTGCCTCCCAAGATAAGCATCCAGACCAGTCACAAACTTCTCATTCTTCTGATAGGGAGAATCAATGTACGATCTGGCATACTTGGACAAAGCTTCAAACTCAGAAATATACTCAAGAACTGGTCTCCCACCTTGCTTGAGCTCTACAAACCTCTTGAACAAAACAGACTTCTGAGCCGTAGAGATGAACTTGGCTTCAAATCTAACTTGGAATTGCTCCCAAGTGATCTCTCCTTCTGGAGTATCGATGGTGATGGAATTCCACCAATCAGCAGCTCTTCCCTGAAGCTGTCTCGATGCAAGCTTCCTCTTAGTTGCATCCTCAATCCCTAAGTCACCAAAGATCCTTCGACATGCATCAATCCATCTCTGCACCTCAATAGTCGACTCCGTCCCCAAGAAAGCTTTTCCTCCAAGAGAAGTATAATCCTTACAAAGCTTAGCAAAATCCACCGGTCTTGGAGCTTGGACTTGAACTCCAACATCTACCGATGGCCCTGGAGCTGGTATCCTTCTCATGATCGAAGTCATCATCGCTTTGAACATAGTTCCATAATCAACAGCTCCTTCAGTAGCACGGCTTTCCCTTGCAGCTGGTCTCCCTCTTCGACTCATCCTTAATATCTGTAAAAAGAATGATTAGAACACCTTAAGAAGCAACTGCATAAGGAGTTCAAATCCTTCTAAACTACTATATTATATATAGTAATCATCCATCAAAATACAATTACGTCTCTCATACGTAGTTGCGTCAGCGAGCGTTGGCTAAAATCGATTAACCAAAGCTCTGATACCAAATGTGACGACCGCCCATGACTCCTGCACCAAAACAAGGAAATAGTGCGCTGAAAGGCGTGCCAGGTAGCTATGGACGATAGTCAGGGTAAAATAAAACAGCAACTCTATCGTACAACTCACAGCGCATGGATAAAATACAATAGAGAAATATATAGTGAAGCTCCATAACAGAAAAATCATCATATAAGCATCGTAGTAGTTTTATACAAACATGAATCATCCATACATCAAAGCCTCACTACAAACACTCAATCAGATATACAGCGGAACACCCAGTACATATAGTAAGAAAACTAGTATGCAAAGCCTCCTGCTCGTCTTCGTCATCATCAGCGTAGATCTCTAAGAACAGCACCTGTCACCTGCTACCTAGTCTGCCCATCCCAACATGGATGAACAGCCCAAGGTAATAAGAGGAGACATAAAACCTTGAGTCAGACAAAGTCTTAGTGAGCAGTAAATCAACTATCAAACATACCAAAAGAGCATAAAGGATAAAAGGAATAGGAACCAAACCATCCCACTCCACCTCTTTCTACAGTGATAGCCCCCAGACACACACCAAGGAGAAGTAAGCATAACATAGCAGATAATTAAGGTAAAGCAATAATCACTCGAGTCAAGGGCGATGTTTTCCAAATACAAATCCCCAAGGCCTAAACCAAGATCAGATAAGTACCTAGAAAATACCGCTCTTGAGACCGAATGATGATACAACCAAACGTCCAAACATCCATGACTCTGGCTATCACTGTTAACCTTGCTTCGAAATCACTGTTAATTGAATGACCGGCTCCTTCCTGAGCCATTTATCAAGGGCTAATGGTAACCCTAGTTCTAGACATAACTCCGCACGTCATCATGACCCGTGCCTAGGAATTTTCGCAACTACCCAGAGTACTCGACCACCTACCTGTAGTCTTTAGGGTACCCAGACCACCTACCTGTAGTCTTTAGGGCAACTCTTGTACTCTTGCTTTGAGTCTGCTAGAACCTTCAACAACGATGAAATCCAAGCCTTCTAGTCATCCTCCTTGACGACTATTCTCAACATAGCCCAAACTACCTCTTGAGCCATCCATTATCAATCAACTCAAACTACCCTTCAAGTTATCAACATGCTTGGAGTAATCCTTCTCGACTATACCAAGGTTACATTAAATCATGCCTCGCCTCATCTTCATCATAGCAAAGGCTCATCTTAACATCATGGTTTGCCTCATTGCATCATGGCAAAATTCCATCTCAACATCATCCAATCCATACATATGAGCGTCAACATCCCCTCCATATGCCTTAAGCAATTATCACCATTCAAGAGCCTCTTCTGTAGCTTTTGAATCGTCTTTGACCATACTTGTCCAAATCTATCAACTAGATAACTCATTCACAACAATCAAACAAGGCAAACATTAATCCAAACAAATAAGTAGTCAATCAAGATCTAAATAGGCATTTATAACTAAAATGGCAATTTCGTAAATAAATGAGAATAGATCTATCATACGTGAATCATGGGTTTTTAGCATAGATCTAACAAATATAAATCATGGGTATTGTCCCTACAACTTGATGGATGAACTTGCATAAGTAAACATCTTCATAAGTAATGGATCTACACTTGGATCTAAGGAAAAATGCATAAAATCACTATCTACAACACTCCAACAAACCACCAATCCAATATACTCCTTTGGGTCCGCGTGAGAGATAACCACCACTCACCAAATCACCTAAACACCTCAAAAACAAAACACTTCAGATCTGGACAGCGAAGAACAAGGCTTGATCCGGCAAAGTCTCGCTTAAAACGATGAAATCTAGCTTCGTTGGATGAAGATCTTCAACTTTGGCCCTTGAATCTTTGATCTCGATCTTCGATCTTGGATGGATGTTAGAACTAGATTGAAATGGAGAAAAGAAGATGAAGAAATGTTGTAGTCGAGCTCTCAAAATGGCAGCACTTCGTCGCTTCAAAAATCAGTGCCAAAAAGTGAGCCAAAGTCCTCTATTTATAGGCTGGAAAAACTCTTAGGTCGCCCATCTTCTTAACTCGGAGCTCGCTATTAGGTCGTTACCGACCTAAAAGACTCCGACCTAACATAGGTCGCTGCCGACCTATGCTCTTCTACAACCTAACAGCCTACCGCCTTAATGCCATACGAGACACGACCTAACGGCTTAGCCCTAGTGTCGACCTAAAGAATTGGCCGTCCCAACACTCTAACATTACACCGTCCTAACTAGGTGACGACCTAACAACCTATTCAAACTGCCGACCTAACTACACATGGGATAACACACTCTGCGGACCCAAGCCTTAGGTCGTTTTCCCCTTAACTCGGTCATATGACTCAGCAGCCTAAAACATTACCGACGTAACTATCATACGACCTAACCCTCTAGGTCGTTAACCCTTAAGTCGGTCACCCTATAGGTCGGTCCATACCTTAAGTCGTAACTCCTCTATCTCGCTAGCTCGTCCAATTCATTTCTTAACCCGGTAACTCCTAGGTCGGCCAGTTTCTATGAGTCGTTAACTACCCTGACTCGGTTCAAACCTATAGGTCATAACTCAGCAACTGACTAACTCGGCCACTTACTAAAGTCGTCTACGACTTACTAAAGGTCGGTCACCATCTTAACTCGGTCAACGTACAAAAGTTGTAACTCGTGCACGACCTAACTCGGCTAAGCCTATGAGTCGGTCACAACTCAACACTTAAACACACGAGTTACTCTCCATACGACTCAGGCTAGAGATAACATAAACAACACTAACGACCTGTAAATTCTACGATCTATCGACACGCAAAATACGGGTCGTTACAATTATCCCGTGATTCACCAACAACCACAAAGTAATAAATTTGCAGCTACCACATAGGTTAAGTATCTGGGCTCGATGCCATGATACCACCTCTATCCAGAAGGAAATGAACATACCCTCAGGGAGCTCTACCCCCAAATAACCTTGCCGCATTCTTCCTCTTTCGACCATTCCGGGTTGTGAAGTTCGACGAAGTCTCGTCCACAAAGCTACGCTTTTCACAAAAGCCATGCTTTGATGAACAAATGATCAGCAGCACTTCGTATGCCACATTACCAAATTGGGAATGTATCACTAGTAACCATCAACTACATAACCTCTAAGCTCGTACGTCTCAGAGAAGGGTGTTAAGCTAAGAGAATAAATCTCCGCCACCAAACAGAAACGTATTTGATAGAAACCGGTTTTACATCTCAAAGTGTAATGCCAGACATACATCCATACAAGTCTGTTCCGAATTCGAACAGAACCGAAGGCACTTCCAAAGATGCCCTTGCAATCCGGGAATCCACAATCCCGATCAGACTTCTCATCACTTAGGGAATCTCTATACCGTAGCTACTCGGTGCAGAGACAATCGATGGGTCATCCTATCATTCTCGCAAATACCCAGTCTTCACCACCGGTCTTCAAATGCTATCCATAACATCGTATCATTATTCGGAATGGGTTATATGGCACAAGGTCCTCTCCCGGCTAAACCGAATATTGAGCGCAGAATTTTAAAACATATGGATATTGGGATCTCGATTAAATCACAGCTTAAAGCCCAAACCTTTCATTTAAATAGTTAAAACAAATTACCATTCCCAATCTTTTAAATAAAAAGATTCATTTTAAAACCCCTATCAACGTTCATAAATCTTTTACAAAGATTCATTCATAGCTTTTCAAAACAATAACCGTTTCAATCTTTTATATATAAAAGATACACCATTTAAAATCCTCTTAAATTTCAAAATAGGATTCGACTATCTTTCACAAAGATTCAGTTATAGCTTTACAAAACCATTCAATTTTTAAATTTGAAATCTTTTCATCATAATTTGGAAAATTCTTTTCTTATATAAAAGCTATTATTAATTGAAAACAAATAGTTTTCATTTCGAAAAACTCAATTATAGTTGTATGAGTTAAGGCCTTTCAAATATAAAGTTGGGTTAAATTTAAATTCTCAAAACCGTACTTTTAAAATGTTTTAAAACCCATATAAATATATTTATAGTTTGTATAACCTTTTTAAATCATAAATTCTCAACATAGAATACAATTCCAAATTTTGAATTCAAATTTAAATCAAATTTCAAAACTAAATCAAGTTATTCAAAATTAACTTTTATCTTTAAAATTCCTTTTCAAAAGCTTTTCACTTTTTAACCCAATTTCATTTCTACAACCGTTTAATTCAAAATTAAAATTTTAAAACTATTTTGAATTAAATTCAAATATCTGTGACTTAACCGATTTCCTTGTCAAATCCATAATTGTGTGTGTATAAGTGTGGTCCAGGGGTTTTACCCAATAGTACACAGCATCAATCAACATAGATATAACAATATCAATAAGCGGTATAACTCATAACGCTTATCTTCATTCACATATCACAGATAAAATAAATTTATAAATCACAAAGATTCATCATTACAATTCGACGTGGGTTTCGGATAACTAACTGGAAGCTGACTCCCTGTCGCATCGAATTTCAAATATCATTTAACGGGTCAAGAGGTTTTTCATATTCATTCAATAGTATGTTCATCATAAATAAAATAGCTCAGCACAAAGCATTACATAGCATCACATCACATATCAAATATATCAATCATTATACAGCATTTAACAAATCAAACATTTACAATTAAGATGACTAAAGGGGGTGGGTTTTTTTTTTAAATTTATCAACGACATAATTACTTTCATGAGTAATCTTAAATCAATGATTAATTATTATTTACTATAATTGATTTAGTTTTAATCATCTTCATTAATTAATCATTTCTTTAATTAACGATCTTGATTAAATTAACCCTTAATTGTAATTAATTAAATCCTTAATAAATTATCCCTTAATTAATAATGATTTCTTAATCATTTTAAATTAATTAACCTTTAATTGATTATTCTTCATTTAATTACCTTAGTTAATTAACCACATTTCTTAATTATTCTTTAAAGTAATTAACCCTTAATATTGATAAATCAATCTTTAATCTTTAATTATCTTCCCTTAATTACTTTGACTAAGTAATTATTATTTTTATTTAATCATTCATAAATTACTTGATTTATTAACTCGAATTATTAGTTAATTTACTTTAATTACTTACATTAAGTAATTCACTTCAAATAATAATTATTTCCCCTTAACAAATATGTTAACTCAAACTTTGAAAATTAATTTAACCATTTTAAAACATCCTTTCTAATAATTATTTCTTTATACATTATTAAGAAGATAACCTTCAAATTAAAATCAATTTATTTAAAACATTTAGATTTAGGTTAATTAAAACAATTATTTAACAACCCTCCTTAACTATTTTAAAAACTTAGGAAAACATTTAAATATTGAAAAGAATTTTAGTTTAACAAATTTTATTTTCAAAACTTGAATTTCCTTAAATTTCAAATTGTTTTGCATGCTGACTCGAGAATATTACTGACTGCTTCAAGTCGAACCCGAGCTCAAACCTCCATTACTTTGGGTTTTTCCACAAAGTTACACGAGTGACCCAAAATCTAAATTTAAATTTTTTTCCTAAGTATTCTACGCTCTAATCAAAATCCTGCTCCGAGTCGTTACTGCTATTACTTTGAGACATTCCCGAGCCACTGTTGCAATTACTCGAGCACAACTACAAAGCTACATATTCTTCTTCTTCCAGTAACGATCACTGACACCCCAACATCGACGTGCACGTGTACACGCGATTGAAACAACTCCGATCATCTACACTGGCTTCAGCATATCACCGGTTGTCCCCTCCATCACCATGAACAACCTGATTATCGAATTCCACCGAGAATCAAAATCGAGCAAATTAGCTTCCATCAGAACCCAAACTTCAAGCAACTAAACCCATCATCCTCGACCATCCCAATCACCGACCATCTTGCCCTTTTACCCAAGACTACACCAGACCACGATGCATCCATTTCCCAAATCTCGAGACACTCGATCACATGAGGGCGACGAACACCCCTTGATTACAGACAAGATCAAAACTTGAACTGAAGCCCTAAATTGATCTCATTCCCCAAATTCACGCAATAGAAATTTTTTCTAACAATTTTCCCCACTTCGTAAACCATTAAGCTAGCTTCAAAACTAATTTCAACGTCCAAGATTTGTTTAATCATCAGGAATTGACAAAAAAATCATTTTTGTTCATCTCGAAACTGCACCTTTAACACGTAACTAAAAATCATCCTACTTGTTTTAAAAATCCTATCTTCTAATGCCATTTCATATTATGTAATTGAATCACTAAATCGTAACATTCGAATTTATTCAAAACTTGAATTTTCTCTGTAAAAACCTAATTTTTACATACTGTATATTCCTATTCTTCTTGAAACTATTTTTAAATTAAAATTCATACTTAAACTCACCTATTTTATTTTGAAACCCAAACCTGATAATGATTAGAAAAGAAGAGATTGGATTTCTTAAGGGTTTCTACCCTGTGACTCAGAAGGCAGGGAAGCACAAAAAAAAAATCAACACAGTCACATATACACATCACATATGAACTGAAGTTCATACAAGCACATATAAACAAAATCCTGACAACAAGATTCACAGATTCTTCACATGCAACAAGCAAAACAGGTAAAGTTCGATAGGGTGACGTTTACTCACCTTAAATTGAAGAACAGAGGCAGCTCTGTGTTTTGAATTTGCAGTATTGATCTTCTTTAACTTTGTTTTGCTTCCCAAATTTTAAATCTTTGCATTCCATCTTCATTTGAAATTTCCAGGTTGAATGCTTTTGCTTGCTCAAGTCTTTGAGTTGATTTGCGTTCAGATTGAAATTTTATCTTTTTTTAAATTCTGTAGTTTTCTTTACTTTGATCTGCATTCTGTTTTTGTGATTTTCAAATTTTAATTTATATTTTGTTTCTCAGTTTTTTTTGAGAAGTATGAACTGAGAGAAAAAAATATTGAGAAACCTAATTGTTTCTTTTTTTCCTTTTTATACATTTTTGATTTACATTATTAAGAAAATTAGAGAATATGGTTTGCCACTTGTTTAATAGGTTTACACTTGTCTTATTATTTTTAACAGTTGTTGAATTATAAACAATATTATGTTTTAATACCCGTACTCTAATTTATTTTATAAATTTTGTTTTAAGCCTTACTTCATTTTTAATTTACAAATCATGTTTTCTTATTCATACTTTTATATATGTATTTTCAAATATGAAAGAAAGTGTTTTTAAATCCTCTTCAATTTCTTTATAAAAAAAGGCTTACACTTGTTTACATATTTAAATTCATGTTTAATCCTTTACTTTAAATAAATTTATAGATTTTGTTCTAAACCCTATGTTAATGAATTTGCACTTTTGTATTTATATCAAATTCAAAATAAAAATTTCAAATCATCATATTACAAATACAAAACAAAATTTTCTATTAGTCTTCAAAGTATAGAGTTTTAAATCAAATTTCAAATTTAATATCCATTTATATTTTTAAACTTAAGATATTAAACTTATTAACAAATACTTATTTTAAAATTTTCATTTTAAACTTAAGTATCGTACATATTTTTTTTTTCAAATATAAAATTTCCTTAAAGTCCAATTAAATTCAAATATAATAACATTTGAATTTTCTAATTCACATTTTCAAATTATATTTAAAATTGACATCTATAAACAACTAATATTTTATCAACAACTAATATTTATTTTGAAAAACTCTATTAAATCCATAATTTAATTTCAAAAATTAATTCAATTATAAAATTGGACTGGGCTAAAATCCGGGGATGTTACAGATTCCCCCCTAGAAAATTTCGTCCTCGAAATTTGTATGGGAGAAAATCAAGGATGGATACACAAAAATAGAAAGACAGTTTCCAAATGAAACTGGGTATCTATTCTACATTGGGCTTACCAAATCAGAATATCAATAATGGATACAAGAACGAATCAAGATACTCGGGTCATCCAGATGTACGAATACAGAGGAGTATTGGTTAGTTCTATAGATAACTAACCATTCGTAGAATATATCGAGACCCAAAAGAACAAATAAATTAATTTAATCTTCCATAATTCTCAAACACTGGGTATGAATTCCAAGCTCAAGTCGGAATACCCCAAAGAATAGACAGATATATGGATACAATTTCCAAACTTTTAGTTTAAACAACCAAAATATACCTATCAACCATAGCAATCAAAGCAAACAATTCATCTAAACAAACAATTCTGACCCATCTGGAGTTTGTGTTCCATGCAAAATCAAAGCTTCTTCCTGGAGCTGCCAGGAATCATCAAAGAATTGAAAAGATGAATCAAAGGAGTTTGATAGAGAAAGTTGTTTCTGCTATTGTAGGGTACTGACCATTTGTAGTGGTACTTTCCTGTCCCCTATCTCGTCCTCTTCTTGCACTCATACTTACTATCAATGGATAGTAAGAGAATTTACTGAGGCATTCAAACGGATATCTTAGGGACATATTCATTCTAGGGTATACTTCACCCTATCTCTAATGAGTTACTTAATGTGTTATACTCCTGAGCCAAAGTTTCAACCTTCAGCTCTGATACCAATTGAAACGACCCTGACTCGACCTTC
Source organism: Allium cepa (assembly GCA_030765085.1). Taxonomy (NCBI): domain Eukaryota; kingdom Viridiplantae; phylum Streptophyta; class Magnoliopsida; order Asparagales; family Amaryllidaceae; genus Allium; species Allium cepa. The sequence goes on from CM060939.1 coordinate 163,882,950, forward strand.
GAAAATCGACACCGAATACGACACTCGTATTCAAATGCCGGAGATCCAAACGTCGAATCTGGTTCGCCGGAGCTTATAACACAATTAAGTACAACACGGTGGAAGAAAAGAAATGAATATCATTGATATACAACATTCGATACAACAATGATATAATATGAAACAATATCAGAAATACAAGATGACAATGCTACAGCAGAAAACGAATAGCCGAGAGATAACTCCAAATAGAAACATCGATTTTAATTCCAAAGCATCAATGCAAAAACTCCAAGCCACAAGCTCAAACCACCATCACGTTTCACCAAGATAAGAAAGTCTCGTCCACCAAAGACATCAATATCCAAAGTTTCAAAGAATACCAAAGAGAAAGCCGAAAGCTACCGAATAGATATCTATATTGACTATCTAAAAACCCAACTCTAGATTGCCCGTGTGGAAAATAGTGGGCACCCAGAGTTTAGGAAAGGAACAATAAACTCCGGCTCAGTCATGGGACTGGTATGAGCAAACAAAACATTTTTATCTTTAAAACAAACAAAAGATTTTAAATTTGAAATCTGCAATGCTTTTTGGAAATGAAACTACCATAAGCCCTCCCGCCACACACACAATGCAAACGCAGAATTGGAGGAGATTTCTCCTTATGATAGTCAAATATGCTTGATACGAGAAAATTTCTTTTATATTATTATTATAAGTGCACGGTGTGGAAATTCATTTTGAAAGTATAATATAAATCTTAGCCAGCATAGACATTCCAAACTATTCCTATTATAGCTACTATCTAAACAGTGGTGACCACCATAAGTAAATAGCAGGTTCTACAACTAAAACCGTACAAGGCGCGTATTGGATAATGGATTTCCAACAAATGGTCAAGCTAATGAACTTCCTGGGCCACATGGGTACGCCTCTAGAGGGACACCCCGAGAACCTAACCAGATCTCTGCCAACACAAGGTCGGGTTACCTCTATAACTAGGTAACTACTGACACGAGTATGTCATCCCCCGGTCGTAACCGACCTTTATCCCAGGATTCACCAACAACCACAAAGTAATAAATTTGCAGCTACCACATAGGTTAAGTATCTGTGCTCGATACCATGATACCACCTCTATCCAGAAGGAAATGAACATACCCTCAGGGGGCGCTACCCCTAATTAACCTTGTCGCATTCCTCCCGTTTCGACCATTCCGGGTTGTGAAGTTCGACGAAGTCTCGTCCACAAAGCTACGCTTTTCACAAAAGCCATGCTTTGATCAGCAGCACTTCGTATGCCACATTACCAAATTGGGAATGTATCACTAGTAACCATCAACTACATAACCTCTGAGCTTGTACGTCTCAGAGAAGGGTGTTAAGCTAAGAGAATAAATCTCCGCCACCAAACAAAAATGTATTTGATAGAAACCGGTTTTACATCTCAAAGTGTAATGTCAGACATACATCCATACAAGTCTGTTCCGGGTTCAAATAGAACCGAAGGCACTTACGAAGAAGCCTTTGCAATCCAAGAATCCACAATCCCGATCGGCCTTCTCATCACTTAGGGAATCTCTATACTGTAGCTACTCGGTGCAAAGACAATCGACATGTCATCCTATCATTCTCGCAAATACCCGGTCTTCACTACCAGTCTTCAAATGCTATCCATAACATCGTACCATTATTCAGAATGGGTTATATGACACACGGTCCTCTCCCGGCTAAACCAAATAATGAGCGCAGAATTTTAAAACATATGGATATTAGGATCTCAGTTAAATCACAGCTTAAAGCCTAAACCTTTCATTTAAATGGTTAAAACAAATTACCATTCCCAATCTTTTAAACAAAAAGATTCATTTTGAAATCCCTATCAAGGTTCACAAATCTTTTACGAAGATTCATTCATAGTTTTCAAAACAATTCCCGTTTCAATCTTTTATATATAAAAGATACACCATTTACAATCCACTTACATTTCAAAATAGGTTTCAACTATCTTTCACAAAGATTCAATTATAGCTTTTCAAAACCATTCAATTTTAAATTTGAATTCTTTTCATCATAATTTGGAAAATTCTTTCCTTATATAAAAGCTATTATTATTTGAAAACAAATAGTTTTCGTTTCGGAAAACTCGATTATAGTTGTACGAGTTACGGCCTTTCTAATATAAAGTTGGGTTAAATTTGTTGAATATGCGCTTATATGATTTTTGTTTGATGATAATAAACATATATACATTCGTTTAAATGTATTTGTTAATATACTATTCTATTTTTCACAGTTTAAATAAATATTTGTTGAATAAAATAAATTACACAGAATTTGAATTCAAACAGATATTTTATTCAAATAAATATTTATTACATTTTTGAATAGTACAATTTCAAGCTCTCACTATAACTATACAACTTTGATTACAATTACATCACATTTCATATTTACAGTTCACCTCACTACATATCACTCACACTCGTATTTATCTTCAACTTCCTTCCAGTCTGAATCCAGCATCTGAGAAATCTGCAAAAATATAAACTAATGCAGTAAAATTGAAAAAGAAATATTTTTTGCAATTCAAAAATAAAAGATAATTTTTGAAAATATGATTTGCCTCAGTTATTTGGGTTGTTCGTCATGATTTAAATTTGAATTCATCATACACGAACAACTTGTGACATACACAGTGTATTACTGTATATGCCACAAGGCCGTGCACGCCGATATATACACTTGATTGATTTACAGGGACAGGTGAGCACAGGTCAAACCCAAATGAAAAACCAGGTTCAACTCACGTGCAATAACATTGAAAATCACGACTCCCAACACAAGGTCAAACCCGAGTTTTAAAACTGGATTCAACTCAGGTGCAAATCAAAAGTACAAATGAATGCTATGTTCAAACATAACACAGCCTCAAATCAATGGACATGCAGTCAACTCAAGTACATCAACTACAAAGAGCATCAATAATGCATGAAACAATGAAACAGTTCAAATCTTCAACAAATCAGAACAGCCATACATGAAGTGAATCAAGTTCAGCAGTGCAATGACCAAGCATTGACCAATGAACAAAGAACAGAGACCAAGCAAGGCATAGCAACTGCATAGCAACAGCAACAAGATCACTCATGAAATCTAACAAGCCAATATGCAAACATGCATGCAACATGGTCTGCAGGCAAACAAAAGAATGATACAAAGCAATGAAAAGAGAACATGCATGATGAACCAGAATGGAACAATGGCAAATACTGCAATGAAGACTACTACAAGTTTCAGAAAACACCACTGAATCATCAAAGCACATGCATGCAGACCAGGTACACAGTGAAGAACATGGATGTCAAAAGCAATACACAAGTAACAATGAGTATTGCAGTGATGAATGCAAAGATACCAAATGACTACAATGCACAAGTGCACAACTTCACCACATGTCCATTTGCAACTACAAGTCCAAGTTTGAAATCGAAAAATGCAGACCAACAGCTACATCAAAAGCAACTGCAACACAGTTGCAAACAACATGACAGGAAACAGATAAAAAATGAACTGATGAAGCAGTGCAAGTGTGCAAGTGCAAATCACCAAATGAAGACCACAAATATATCAACTCAACATGAACAGTACCATGGACAGATGACCATGCCAATAACAAGTGCAGATGAACACATATGGCCGAAGTATGATCAAGATCAAATGCAAACTCAATATAGAAATGCACAGTGAATAATGCAACATGGTAAAGGAACAATGTCAATGTCAATGCCAGAGACAAAGCATCACAAGCATATCAACTTGGCAACAGCCAGTCCAATGAATAAAGAACACAAGTACAAGCAAATAAGTGCAATTCGATCTAACATGAAGTACACCTAAGTGACACAGTGAACCAAACAACAAGTTCATGTTTGAACTAACTCGAGTGCAACAAAGAAGCTATGGTACTATGTAAATACACGGCAGTACCAAGTGATAGAGAAGATGGTCAGAGAACAAAGTTCAACAGTACAGAGAAATTCACAAACTTGAAGTGCAGTGATACATGGAATCACAAATTCAAGTTATACAATCCAGAGCAGTTATGGTCACGGAATCAAAACAGCAAAGTGAAAGAAGCAAGTTACAGAATGCACGAAACAGGAAAAAGAAAAAAAAAATTCGTATCTTTATTTTTGAAATGGTCAGAGATTTAAAAATAGGAAAGTTTGAAATGTCGTGACCATCAAGTAACAAATATACGTTTTTGAACGAGTCAGAATAAATCTCAAACATTCAAGCATCATCAAGTGGCCGAGATGACGAAATTGACAAATTCAAATAACATCAGACGAACGCAATTATAGGATTTTGAAATCTATATAAACCCACTCATCATCGGCTTTCAAATCTATCGAGTTAAAAAGCAAGCAATCAAACGAGCAACAAAAGAAATTACATACCGAAATCATCAACTACTCGATCATCAGAGAACGAGCTAGCAACAAGCATCAATCATCAGAGAACAAGCGCGAGTAAGAGCTTCATCAATCAGATCGAACAAAGCCTTAATTCTGATCGACAGCACAAAGCCCTAATTTGACAAAAGGATCGACTGCAATTGTTTCAGAAGGAAGAGAAAAGGACCGAAGCCCTAATTCGACAAAAAGGAACGGGCCAACCAAAAGAAATAGGAGAGGCCGCATTACTCTTCACAAACAAGCAAGAGGATCGGGTTAAAAAAGGAGTGGGCCGGCCTTTATTTTAAAAGGGGGGATTTAGCTTTAAATTTGTTTTTTATATTGAGCGAAAATTACGCATTCAAGTTCGTATTTTAATTTTTGCTCCTGGTTTTATTTTTGAAGTTGTTTTTTACTTTTCGAATCAAGGAATTTGTAAATCACCACCTAGGTTGTCGGTAGTGTCAGATTGTCTAGTTAGAATTAGTTCAGTGAGCAGGGTGTGCGAGTTTGCAAAACTCTATAGGCGGGAGCAGTGTTTGCGAGTAAGCGAAACTCTATAGGCGGAGCAGGGTGTGCGAGTCTAGTAGAGTGTTTGTGAGCGGGAGCAAAAGGGTCTGCGAGTCTAGTAGAGTGTTTGTAAGCGGGATACTGTTTAATTCTAATAGAAATCTGGGAATGCAGCAGTAGGCTGGGGTTGCCGAAGCTGGGTAAGTTTTGTGTGTGATTTACTTTTCAGCATATTTATTTCTGCAGTTTATTTCTGTGTTTAATTCGAGAAAATTTGCTATAACCCTATTCACCCCCCCCCCCTCTAGGGTTAATCTAGATCCTACAAGTGGTATTAGAGCACGGTATTTTTCTTTAACTCTAGAGTCATGAATTCATCAAATAATGCTTTTTCTGAGGGGCAATCTATTGTTAGGCCACACATGTTTAACGGGAATGATTATGCTTATTGGAAAGTTAGGATGAGTATTTATCTTAGTTCCGTTGATTATGATGTTTGGGATATTATTGAAACTGGCTATAAACCTCCCACTATAACTGTTGGTGATACTGAGATTCCTAAACCTAAGGATAGGTGGGATGCTAACGATAAGAAATTAAAAACTACAAATGCCAAAGCAATGAACGCTTTGATCTGTGCTCTTGATAAAAATAAATTTAATAGAATTTCTCATTGGATAATAGCACAGGAAATTTGGCACACTTTTGAGGTGACACATGAAGGAACTTCTCAAGTCAAGGAGTCTCGTCTAGCTCTATTTAGCAATGAATACGAGAACTTTGTGATGGACAAAGGCGAGAGCATAAAGGACATGTTTGGACGCTTTTCAACTTTGGTATACAACGCTAGAGCGCTTGGGAAGGTATTCACTGAGGTAGAGCTTGTGCGGAAGATACTACGAGTTTTACCAATGAACTTTGAGGCAAAAGTCACGGCAATCCAAGAATCGAAAGATTTGAGTAAACTAAGCATGGAGGAGTTGATTGGCAACTTGATGACACATGAGCTTGAGCTAAAAGCAAAGGAGGAACGCAACAACTCCGAATCAAAGAAGAAGACGATTGCCTTAAAGAGCAAACAAGAGAGCGATGAAGAAGGAGAAGATCCAATTGAAGAACTTGCAATGGCTGTCAATAATCTTAGAAAATGGTCGAGATTCAAGCCACGCAAGAAGAAAACAAAGGGTAATAGGGCAAAAGATTCCGACAATTCTGATCATGAACTGACTTGCTATAACTGCAACAAGCCTGGCCACTTCAAACAACAATGCCCACTTCTCAAAAACAACAAAGAAAAGAAAAAGAAGAAGAAGGCATTGCAGTGACTTGGGATGATGAAGAAGGAGAGGAAGTTTCAAACAATAGTTCAGAAGAGGCTAACTTGTGTCTTATGGCAAAATCAGATTCAGAAGCAAGCTCAGAGGAATCTAGTAAGGTAGGTGACTATTCTTATAAAGATCTTGTTTTTATGTGTCTTGATCTTACTAAAGTAGTTGATACTCTTGAATCTAAAATTGAAAAACTGAAATCAGATAGGAGAGAACTTGCTCGTGAAAATTTTAGGTTAGAAACTGAACTTGAAAATATTCAAAACCTAGAATGTAAAAAATGTAAAATTTTAGATTCAGAATTATCAAGCCTTAAGAATAGCTTTGAGAATCTTGAAAAAGAAAACTTGAATCTTAAGGAAATCATTGACACTAGGAAAAAGGATTTTATAAATCGATGCACCTCACTTGTCACTGAAAACACAACACTAAAAAGCAAAGTCCAAAATATTGAGAAATCTTTGAATAACTTTTCAAGAGGCGAAAAATCTTTCAACATGCTATTGGGGAATCAAATTTTTGCTAACAACAGAAAAGGACTAGGCTTTGGGAAAACACAAGGTGAGGATAATGCAAAAGGTAAGAGCGTCTTTGATAGATCTTAAATAATTGGACATTGTATTGAAAATTGTAGTCATAGGAACAAGAACACAAAATTTATACAAATTTGGGTTCCAAAAGGCACAAATATAAAATCTTTGAAAGTCAAACAAATTTGGGTGCCAAAAGGAACATATATAAATAGTTTTGGGTCTTCACAAACATATTTTTCATATTCTGCCACTAACAATCATGGACCTATAAAAACAAATAGGTCACATAAATCTTTTCCCGTGTAGGTGTGGTGGCAGGCTAAGGAACAACAACAGTGTTCTCTGGATTTTGGCTGTTCCAAAAACACAACGGGCGACAAAGCAAAGTTCCTTAGCCTAGTATAAAGGTGACAGAATCACAATGGACAACGACAAAAAATTATCGTAAAGGTAAAACAGGTAAATTTGTTTTGAACGATATATTAAATGTAATAATCTGCACCATAATCTGAATTAAATCACCCAACATTGAGATGAACAAAAGATGATGATTTTGATTCTATGATTTTTTTTCAAAATATTGACCAATCATCTTTAAATAGAATTACTTGGAGTAATTATGATGGTTGACTGATTCAGACTTACTTGATATGATCCTACATGACTTGTTCTTATTTATGACCTTGTTTTGTGCTAATGATGACCAATCAGATTTTCAACTTTGAACTAATCCATATAAATTTGTTCGGTCAAATGATGGTTACTCATGCTACACGAAGATATATTTGTTTTGACATTTTGGTCACTGCTTGTAAATTTGCACGATTTCAAATTTCATGTGAAAGTTGTTAAAAAGGATTTTAAGAAATTGTTGAAACTTCAAGAAATTGGTTTTTGAAATAATTATGATGCTGATTGACTGTTGATTACTCATGAATATAACTGTTTATCCTAAGGTTTCTGAAATTAACACTATGATATTTGTTTGAGTGTTAACATAGCTTCATTTCAAATCTCATTATGAGATAGTTTGCTGAAATTTCACAAATTTGGTCTTTGACATCCAACGAGTGAATATTGAGTGAAATTTAAATTCAGATGCAGATTACACTGGTAATATAGTTGATAGAAAAATTACTAGTGGAACGTGATTAATTTTCTGAAACATTCATTTGCAGCATCATTTTTCATAGAAAATATATGCATATTCTTCACTTGAAATAATTTTTCAAATAGCAGAATATTTTTTTCATATAACCCCCTCGAGAAAATCATTTTTGACCATATTTTCAGATTAGTCATTTTTATTTGATTTTAAATGACAAATTTTGACTAATCTAACTCCCAAATGATTATCGAAAAGATCAATAGTGATTGAAAAAGTGATGAGTGTCGATATTTGTCATACATTACTCAAGACAATATATTTAGAAAAATCTCTTTAGAATTTCATAACAAGAGTTATATAAACTTATTGTTGGGTAAAAATTCCATGATCATTTCTATTTCTATCGTCTTTCTATCGACCATCACTCATCAAAATTACATATAGTATGTAAATTTGTGGTAGTTTACAAAGGAAATCATTCGTTCTTCAATATCTTTAAATTTGTGAAGGAAATTATTTGTGCTTCAATTTATTATATTCTTCAATAAAAATAAATATCCAAAGTATTCACTCTCATTTAAAAGTCCTCACGGTTTATGCATGGGTGAATTACTTGGATTTTTGATTATGTGCTTCCATGCTCATTTAAAAGTCCTCACGGTTATGCATGTATGGAACGCATATCAAAATTAATTGATTTAATAGACAAGTTGATTCTAATCTCATTTAAAAGTCCTCACGGTTATGCATGGTTAGAAGATACTTGAATTCTTTTTTAAATAAAAATTGTGAATACTACTAATCTCATTTAAAAGTCCTAACGGTTATGCATGATTAGTAGATATTCAAATTTCCTGAAATAAATATACCACAAATAGAAAGAACTGTATGATTTTTTTTTGATTTTATCTCCATCACTTCTGAAAGTGGAATATGCGCCTGACAAGGGTAATTATGATTTTTGTTTGAGTTTTATTGAAATTTGATATTTATATTCAATTGAGTTAAATGTTTGATTCATGTTTGTCACTTCATCCCTATTTTTATAACACTGTTATTCTTTTGCTGATAACAAAAGGGGGAGAGAAAAGTTAAGATTTTGTCAAATAGATTCAAGCAAAGGTCAAATAATTTTCCATTTGCATATAGGCTCATTTATATATTTCTATTTGTATGCATATATGTAGGGGGAGTATTGTGTAGAGAGGGAGCATTCAAATAGGGGGAGCAAATTGAACGATCAAATACATTTAATACATTCAAAATCTTAAATATATGTTTGTTATCATCAAAAGGGGGAGATTGTTGAATATGCACTTATATGATTTTTGTTTGATGATAATAAACATATATACATTCGTTTAAATGTATTTGTTAATATACTATTCTATTTTTCACAGTTTAAATAAATATTTGTTGTAAAATAAATTACACAGAATTTGAATTCAAACAGATATTTTATTCAAATAAATATTTATTACATTTTTGAATAGTACAATTTCAAGCTCTCACTATAACTATACAACTTTGATTACAATTACATCACATTTCACATTTACAGTTCACCTCACTACATATCACTCACACTCGTATTTATCTTCAACTTCCTTCCAGTCTGAATCCAGCATCTGAGAAATCTGCAAAAATATAAACTAATGCGGTAAAATTGAAAAATAAATATTTTTTGCAATTCAAAAATAAAAGATAATTTTTGAAAATATGATTTGCCTCAGTTATTTGGGTTGTTCGTCATAATTTAAATTTGAATTCATCATACACGAACAACTTGTGACATACATAGTGTATTACTGTATATGCCACAAGGCCGTGCACGCCGATATATACACTTGATTGATTTACAGGGACAGGTGAGCACAGGTCAAACCCAATGAAAAACCGGGTTCAACTCATGTGCAATAACATTGAAAATCACGACTCTCAGCACAAGGTCAAACCCGAGTTTTAAAACTGGATTCAACTTAGGTGCAAATCAAAAGTACACATGAATGCTATGTTCAAACATAACACAGCCTCAAATCAATGGACATGCAGTCAACTCAAGTACATCAACTACAAAGAGCATCAATAATGCATGAAACAATGAAACAATTCAAAGCTTCAACAAATCAGAACAGCCATACATGAAGTGAATCAAGTTCAGCAGTGCAATGACCAAGCATTGACCAATGAACAAAGAACAGAGACCAAGCAAGGCATAGCAACTGCATAGCAACAGCAACAAGATCACTCATGAAAACTAACAAGCCAATATGCAAACATGCATGCAACATGGTCTGCAGGCAAACAAAAGAATGATACAAAGCAATGAAAAGAGAACATGCATGAAGAACCAGAATGGAACAATGGCAAATACTGCAATGAAGACTACTACAAGTTTCAGAAAACACCACTGAATCATCAAAGCACATGCATGCAGACCAGGTACACAGTGAAGAACATGGATGTCAAAAGCAATACACAAGTAACAATGAGTATTGCAGTGATAAATGCAAAGATACCAAATGACAACAATGCACAAGTGCACAACTTCACAACATGTCCGGTTGCAACTACAAGTCCAAGTTCGAAATCGAAAAATGTAGACCAACAGCTACATCAAAAGCAAGTGCAACACAGTTGCAAACAACATGACAGGAAACAGACAAAAAATGAACTGATGAAGCAGTGCAAGTGTGCAAGTGCAAATCACCAAATGAAGACCACAAATATATCAACTCAACATGAACAGTACCATGGACAGATGACCATGCCAATAACAAGTGCAGATGAACACATATGGCCGAAGTATCATCAAGATCAAATGCAAACTCAATATAGAAATGCACAGTGAATAATGCAACATGGTAAAGAAACAATGTCAATGTCAATGCCAGAGACAAAGCATCACAAGCATATCAACTTGGCAACAGCCAGTTCAATGAATAAAGAACACAAATACAAGTAAATAAGTGCAATTCGATCTAACATGAAGTACACCTAAGTGACACAGTGAACCAAACAACAAGTTCATGTTTGAACTAACTCGAGTGCAACAAAGAAGCTATGGTACTATGCAAATACACGGCAGTACCAAGTGATAGAGAAGATGGCCAGAGAACAAAGTTCAACAGTACAGAGAAATTCACAAACTTGAAGTGCAGTGATACATGGAATCACAAATTCAAGTTATACAATCCAGAGCAGTTTTGGTCACGGAATCAAAACAGCAAAGTGAAAGAAGCAAGTTACAGAATGCACGAAACAGGAAAAAGAAAAAAAAATTCGTATCTTTATTTTTGAAATGGTCAGAGATTTAAAAATAGGAAAGTTTGAAATGCCGTGACCATCAAGTAACAAATATACGTTTTTGAACAAGTCAGAATAAATCTCAAACATTCAAGCATCATCAAGTGGCCGAGATGACGAAATTGACAAATTCAAATAACATCAGACGAACGCAATTATAGGATTTTGAAATCTATATAAACCCACTCATCATCGGCTTTCAAATCTATCGAGTTAAAAAGCAAGCAATCAAACGAGCAACAAAAGAAATTACATACCGAAATCATCAACAACTCGATCATCGGAGAACGAGCTAGAAACAAGCATCAATCATCAGAGAACAAGCGCGAGCAAGAGCTTCATCAATCAGATCGAACAAAGCCTCAATTCTGATCGACAGCACAAAGCCCTAATTTGACAAAAGGATCGACTGCAATTGTTTCAAAAGGAAGAGAAAAGGACCGAAGCCCTAATTCTACAAAAAGGAACGGGCCAACCAAAAGAAATAGGAGAGGCTGCATTACTCTTCACAAACAAGCAAGAGGATCGGGTTAAAAAAGGAGTGGGCCGGCCTTTATTTTAAAAGGGGGGATTTAGCTTTAAATTTGTTTTTTATATTGAGCAAAAATTACGCATTCAAGTACGTATTTTAATTTTTTCTCCTGGTTTTATTTTTGAAGTTGTTTTTTACTTTTCGAATCAAGGAATTTGTAAATCACCACCTAGGTTGTAGGTAGTGTCAGATTGTCTAGTTAGAATTAGTTTAGTGAGCAGGGTGTGCGAGTTTGCAAAACTCTATAGGCGGGAGCAGTGTTTGCGAGTAAGCGAAACTCTATAGGCGGAGCAGGGTGTGCGAGTCTAGTAGAGTGTTTGTGAGCGGGAGCAAAAGGGTCTGCGAGTCTAGTAGAGTGTTTGTAAGCGGGATACTGTTTAATTCTAATAGAAATCTGGGAATGCAGCAGTAGGCAGGGGTTGCCGAAGCTGGGTAAATTTTGTGTGTGATTTACTTTTCAGCATATTTATTTCTGCAGTTTATTTTTGTGTTTAATTCGAGAAAATTTGCTATAACCCTATTCACCCCCCCTCTAGGGTTAATCTAGATCCTACAAAATTTAATTTCTCAAAACCATACTTTTAAAAATGTTTTAAAAATCCATATAAATATATTTATAGTTTGTATAACCTTTTTAAATCATAAATTCTCAACATAGAATTCAATTTCAAATTTTGAATTCAAATTTAAATCAAATTTCAAAAAAAAATCAAGTTATTCAAAAATAACTTTTATCTTTAAAATTCCTTTTCAAAAGCTTTTCACTTTTTAACCCAATTTCGTTTCTAAAACCGTTTAGATTCAAAATTAAATTTCTAAAACTATTTTGAATTAAATTCAAATATCTATGACTTAACTGATTTTCTCGTGAAATCCATATTTGTGTGTGTATAAGTGTGGTCCAAGGGTTTTACCTAATAGTGCACAGCATCAATCAACACAGATATAGTAATATCAATAAGCGGTATAACTCATAACGCTTATCTTCATTCACATATCACAGATAAAATAAATTTATAAATCACAAAGATTCATCATTACAATTCGATGTGGGTTTCGGATAACTAACTGGAATCCGACTCCCTGTCGTATCGAATTTCAAATGTCGTTTAACGGGTCAAGAGGTTTTTCATATTCATTCAACAGTATATTCATCATAAATAAAACAGCTCAGCACAAAGCATTACATAGCATCACATCACATATCAAATATATCAATCATTACATAGCATTTAACAAATCAAACATTTACAATTAAGATGACTAAAGGGGGTGGTTTTTTTTAAAATTTATCATCCACATAATTACTTTCATGAGTAATCTTAAATCAATGATTAATTATCATTTACTATAATTGATTTAGTTTTAATCACCTCCATTAATTAATCATTTCTTTAATTAATGATCTTGATTAAATTAACCCTTAATTATAATTAATTAAATCCTTAATAAATTATCACTTAATTAATAATGATTTCTTAATCATTTTAAATTAATTAACCTTTAATTGATTATTCTTAATTTAATTACCTTAATTCATTAACCACATTTCTTAATTATTCTTTAAAGTAATTAACCCTTAATATTGATAAATCAATCTTTAATCTTTAATTGTTTTCCCTTAATTACTTTGACTAAGTAATTATTATTTTTATTTAATTATTCATAAATTACTTGATTTATTAACTCGAATTATTAGTTAATTTACTTTAATTACTTACATTAAGTAATTCACTTCAAATAATAATTATTTCTCCTTAACAAATATGTTAACTCAAACTTTGAAAATTAATTTAACCATTTTGAAACATCCTTTCTAATAATTATTTCTTTATACATTATTAAGAAGATAGCCTTCAAATTAAAATCAATTTATTTAAAACATTTAGATTTAGGTTAATTAAAACAATTATTTAAAACCCTCCTTAACTATTTTAAAAACTTAGGAAAGCATTTAAATGTTGAGAAGAATTTTAGTTTAACAAATTTTATTTTCAAAACTTGAATTTCCTTAAATTTCAAACTGTTTTGCATGTTGACTCGAGAATATTACTGACTGTTTCGAGTCAAACCCGAACTCAAAGCTCCTTTACTTCAGGTTTTTCCACAAAATTACACGAGTGACCCAAAATTTAAATTAAATTTTTTTTCCTAAGTATTCTATGCTCACATCAAAATCCTGCTCCGAGTCGTTACTACTATTACTTCGAGACATTCCCGAGCCACTGTTGCAATTACTCGAGCACAACTACAAAGCTACATATTCTTCTTCTTCCAGTAACGATCACTGATACCCCAACATCGACGTGCACGTGTACACGCGATCAAAACAACTCTGATCATCTACACTAGCTTCAGCATATCACCGGTTGTCCCCTCCATCACCACGAACAACCTCATTATCGAATTCCACCGAGAATCAAAATCGAGAAAATTAGCTTCCATCAGAATCCCAACTTCAAGCAACTAAACCCATCATCCACGACCATCCCAATCACCGACCATCTTGCCCTTTTACCCAAGACTGCACCAGACCACGATGCATCCATTTCCCAAATCTCGAGACACTCGATCAGGTGAGGGCGACGAACACCCCTTGATTACAGACAAGATCAAAACTTAAACTCAAGCCCTAAATTGATCTCATTCACTAAATTCATGCAATAGAAATTTTTTCTAACATTTTTCCCCACTTCGTAAACCATTAAGCTAGGTTCAAAACCAATTTCAACGTCCAAGATTTGTTTAATCATCAGGAATTGATAAAAAAGCATTTTTGTACATCTCGAAACTTCACCTTAAACACGTAACTAAAAATCATCAAACTTGTTTTAAAAATCCTATCTTCTAATGCCAGTTCATATTATGTAATTGAATCACTAAATCGTGACATTCGAATTTATTCAAAATTTGAATTTTCTCTGTAGAAACCCAATTTTTACATACTGTATATTCCTATTCTTCTTGAAACTATCTTTAAATTAAAATTCATACTTAAACTCACCTATTTTGTTTTGAAACCCAAACCTGATAATGATTAGAAAAGAAGAGATTGGATTTCTTAAGGGTTTCTACCCTGTGACTCAGAAGGCAGGGAAGCACACGAAAAAAAATCAACACAGTCACATATACACATAACATATGAACTGAAGTTCATACAAGCACATAAACAAAATCCTCACAACAAGATTCATAGATTCTTCACATCCAACAAGAAAAACAGGTAAAGTTCGATAGAGGTGACGTTTACTCACCTTAAATTGAAGAACAGAGGCAGCTCTGTGTTTTGAATTTGCAGTATTGATCTTCTTTAACTTTTTTTTGCTTTCCACATTTTAAATCTTTGCATTCCATCTTCATTTGAAACCAGGTTGAATGCTTTTGCTTGCTCAAGTCTTTGAGTTGATTTTCTTTCAAATTGAAATTTTATCTTGTTTTAAATTCTGCAGTTTTCTTTACTTTGATCTGCATTCAGTTTTTGTGATTTTCAAATTTGACTTTATATTTTGTTTCCCATTTTTTTGGAGAAGTATGAACTGAGAGAGAAAAAATATTGAGAAACCTAATTGTTTCTTTTTTTCCTTTTTATACATTTTTGATTTACATTATTAAGAAAATTAGAGAATATGGTTTGCCACTTGTTTAATAGGTTTACACTTGTCTTATTATTTTTAGCACTTGTTGAATTATAAACAATATTATGTTTTAATACCCTTACTCTAATTTATTTTATAAATTTTGTTTTAAGCCTTACTTCATTTTTAACTTACAAATCATGTTTTTCTTATTCATACTTTTATATATTAATTTTCAAATATGAAAGAAAGTGTTTTTAAATCCTCTTCAATTTCTTTATAAAAAAAATGCTTACACTTGTTTACATATTTAAATTCATGTTTAATCCTTTACTTTAAATAAATTTATAGATTTTGTTCTAAACCCTATGTTAATGAATTTGCACTTTTGTATTTATATCAAATTCAAATTAAAATTTTCAAATCATCATATTACAAATACAAAACAAAATTTTCTATTAGTCTTCAAAATATAGAGTTTTAAATCAAATTTCAAATTTAAAATCAATTTATATTTTTAAACTTAAGATATTAAACTTATTAACAAATACGTGTTTTAAAATTTTCATTTTAAACTTATGTATCATACTTATTATATTTTTTTCAAATACAAAATTTCCTTTAAGTCCAATTAAATTCAAATATAATAACATTTGAATTTTCAAATTCACATTTTCAAATTATATTTAAAATTGACATATATAAACAACTAATATTTTATAAACAACTAATATTTATTTTGAAAAACTCTATTAAATCCACAAATTAATTTCAAAAATTAATTCAATTATAAAATTAGACTGGGCTAAAATCCGAGGATGTTACACCAGGGACGCTCGGCATACAAGGAACGTTCGGCATACAAGGAACGTTCAGCATACAAGGAACGTTCGGCTTCCGTGGACGTTCGGCATTCATGCTTCACTCGGCATTCCTGGACTGTTCGGCATTCCAGCCTCGTTCGGCCTGCGCACCTCGCTCAACACACCGCATTGTTCGGCATGAAGATGATGGTTCGGCATTTGGCCATTCGACATGTTCGGGTCGGCACGCAGAGCTTACTCCATTTGGGCCGAGGTATTCAGCTACCAGGCCCACCACGGAAGTCCAACCCACCTTCGTCTATAAATAGAGAGGCAGGGGCACAGTGAAAGGGATGAGGCTTTTTTTAGAACACTGGGGAAAACTCTGCCGCATTCAACACTCACTCAAGACTTAATCTTTTATTTTGCAATTGTATTCAAGTAATTGGAAACGGATTGTATCTGTAATCAACTATCAAGGAAAGCAATAGAAATCAACGTCAAAGTGGACGTAGACAGTTACGCCGAACCACTATAAATTTGGTGTTCTTGTTCTCTGCATTTAAATTTACATACTGTCTTCCGTTTTAATTTACTATCTTCATTAATATCTCTACACAATCTTTCTTAAAGGGTGTTAATGACCAATTTTGGTGCTAACATTTTGTGCTTTCACTGAGAATCGAATTCTCAGGCCATTAGGATCTTCTTTGTAGCTACTGGATTGCATAAATCCCCCAGAGGAGATCCAATATCATTCACCAAGCATATGTTGATTCTATTTAGAGTTACAACTAACAAATCTACCATGGGGAGACCACGAACTAGATCGGCCTCTCACATCGCAGATGTCCACGAGACTGCTAGCGTGCAACAAGTTAGACCTAGAAATCAGCAAGCAGCTCGAGGTGTAGGGCCCTCCACCCAAAACCAAGCAGAATTTGTTTCCCGAACAGAGTTCAACAACTTGATAAGAGAACTTAAGGAAAGTAGAAGGCAGCTTGCTGAGCAGATTCAAGCCAACACTAACCTCATGACTCAGCTCACTCAGCAGCAATGTTAGAATGCTGGAGGTAACCATGCCCCTTATTCTGAATCTGATAGTTCAACCTTAGCTGATGAACCTCCTAGGCGTAGGCGCCGTAAGGATGAAGGTGCATAGGCAGGTGTCATAGATTGACGACTATGGATCAAGCCCGTGAGCAGACCGGACAGCCGAATCTCCAAGACCCAAATCAGGCGGCACATCAACCCGCACGACCCCGTGGAACGGAACCCTACCTTCCATCCTCCATACAAACTCCGAACTTAATAGCTATGGTCAGGCAGTTGATGAGAGAGAGCCAAGGCTTGACCAATGAAGATTGGGGAGTGTCTAGAAGTCATACTCCCTTCACAGATGATATCCTATAGGCTGAGTATCCCAAGAAGTTCAATATGCCAACTATCCCAGCCTACTAAGGGAAGACTGATCCCAGGAAACATGTGATGAAGTACGGATGGATGATGGATTCCGCAAGAGCCAATGATGCGACCAAGTGTACGTGCTTCCCAATCGCTCTGTTTGGAATTGCCACCATGTGGTTTACTCGACTTCCCCCATGATCTGTATCCAGCTTTGATGAATTGGCAATGAAATTCATAGAATAATTCAGGATACACACCACTCGCCCAAAGGATGTGATGTCCTTATCGAGCGTAATCCAAGCTCCAGAGAGTCATTGAAAGCATACTTGCAAGATTTCATGTTGCTGCTACTGAAGTGAGTAATCCTAATGACCACGCAATTTTGATGGCGGTAATGCATGGACTGGATCCAGATTCTGAATTTGGAGATTGGTTGGCGGAAAAGCCCCCAGCCACGCTGGAGCGTTTTTATTCGAAAACTCATCAGTTCATAAGGAGGGAAGAAGCCCGATGGACAAGACGAGACAAGGCACCAGGGCCTGCTCAGGAGAGTTTGAAAAGTACCATCGCCATGAAGAAAACCTGGGATAATTCAGGAAAAGCTCAAGTCAATGTCCAAAACAAGCCTGGGCAGTCTAAAGGATCCGGAGGTGGAAATACCGAAAAGAAAAGAGAGATAGGGAAATGGAAATCAAGGACCCCGACCTATAATGAATACACCCCACTGAACGCATCTCTTGAGAACATCTATTTGTCAACTTGCAACATTTTTCAATATAGAAAACCACGCCCAAAGGAATCAACAGAGGAACAGAAGCGGACCGGGAAGTATTGCCGCTTTCACAAGTCTTATCGGCACAACATAGAGGAGTGTAGACACCTCCATGATGCCATTGAAAAGTTGATTAGATAGAAGAAGCTGCACGAGTTTGTCAAAGACCCATAAGGCGGAAGGCAAGAGACATCGGACCCTGGACGCGGGCTAGCTCCACACCAACCAGAACAGCCTGCTCGAACTATGGGTAGATTGGTTATTAACACGATTGCTGGCGGACCTCACCCTGCATATAAGAATTGGCAAGAGATGGAGCGATATGCTAACTCTTTAAGACATGCGGAGTATGAGTGTTGTTCGAATGTGGAGGATGGGACCCCTGCAAAGAACCAACGCACGATGAATGATGATACTATATTCAGGAGCAGAGATGCGGATAAGGTGGAGGCTCCTACCATCGACCCGATGGTCATATCTGTGACAATCGGGCCGGCGTTCGTGAAGACAATTCTAATTGATTGTGAAAGTTCCGTTAACATCATCTTCAAGAAAGCATATGACCAATTGAAGCTGGAGACCAAGGATTTGAAACCGTCTAAAGCCAGAATCCATGGCTTTAATGGCACAGCAACGGATGCAGTGGCATATGTGGAGTTACTAGTTGAACTGGGGCAAGGCAAGCGTAGGAGGGTACGAATCCTACCGTTCATAGTGTTGGATGTTGACTCTCATATAACGTATTTCTAGGACGTCCAGCCCTGGCAGAATTTAGGGCAGCATTGGCCCCTTGGTGTCTGACGTTAAAATTTCCGACAGACAGAGTTGTTGGAGTGGTACACGGCGATCAGGTGACCGGACATGCATGCTATGTGGCTGAGCTGAGAGAGGCTCGGCGTAGAGAGAAAGGAAAGGTTGCGGACAGCTCCGTCCACATCCAAAATTCTAATGATTGACAAGTAGCGCTCGAGCCCTACCTCGGGCAACATTATCGGATCTATAGAGACATAGATACGAGAGATATGATGGGGGACCCAGGGAAACAAATGCAGCACCGGCTGACTAACAATTGACATCCCAGTCAGCCGGGATGACCCGTCACGAATTCTTAAAATTGGATCACAACTCGACCCCGTGGTGGCCGAGAACCTCATTGACTTCCTCCGAGCGAATCTTGATGTTTTCGCTTGGACACATTCTGACATGTGTGAGATTTCTCCTGCAATCGCGAGTCATATGTTGAACATAGACCCAAGACATGTTCCGGTGAAACAGAAAAGGAAAGGCATGGACCCAGAGAGGTGCGCGACTCTCAAAGAGGAGGTGGACAAACTCAAAGCCAGTAGGTTCGTCCGCGATGCCCTCTACCCTGAATGGGTATCTAAACCGGTGCTAGTGAAGAAAGCGAATGGAAAATGGAGAGCTTGTGTTGATTATTCCGATTTGAACAAAGCATGCCCGAAGGATAGTTTCCCGTTGCCTAGGATTGACCAGCTAGTCGATTCAACTGCTGGACGTGAGTTACTATCATTTATGGATGCGGACTCTGGATATAATCAAATTCCGATGCACCTCCCAGACCAAGAACACGCCAGTTTTGTCACAAACGTTGGGTTGTATTGCTATGTAGTGATGCCCTTTGGATTGAAGAAGCCTGTAACATTGGTCGAACCCCAATTTAGAACGCGGGAGCAACTTATCAGCGTCTGGTGAATCGGATGTTCAAAGATCAGATTGGTAGAACGATGGAAGTCTATGTGGGTGACATGCTCGTGAATTCATGGCAGTCAAACGACCACATCCGAGACATAGCGTAGATGTTTGACATGCTCAGGCATTATGGAATGAAGATCGATCCTTTGAAGTGTTCATTCAGCGTAGCGTCAAGAAAGTTTCTGGGTTTCATTGTGAATGCGCGGGGAATCGAGGCTAACCCGGAGAAGATTCAAGCTATTCGAGACATACAAGTGCCCAGAACTATAAAGCAAGTACAAAGCTTGAACGGAAAGGTGGCGGCGTTGAGCCGATTCATATCCAGAGCCATGGATAAATGCGTTCCCTTCTTCGACGTGATAAAGAAGGGAAAAAGGAATTTCAAGTGGACATCCGACTGTGAGGAAGCATTCCGAGCTCTGGTAAGGCATTTGGAGAGCCCCCGGTACTATCAAAACCAATCGACCATGAAAGGCTGTATGTATACTTGGCAGTATCCCAACATGCTATCAGTACGGCTCTGGTTCGCGACGAGGACCGAGTTCAAAAGCCAGTACATTATGTCAGTAAACACTTGACGAGGGCAAAAAGAAATTATCCCAAGATCGAGAAATGAGCTTATTGCTTAGTGATTGCATCACACAAGCTTTACCCATACTTCCAAGCACACTCAGTGTGACGACCCGGAATTTTTAAGCATTTGTAATCGGAATATTTAATTGATTTTAAATATTTAAAAGTTAATTATTAACTTAAATTACGAATATCATAATTTATTTGACAATTAAATTTATTGAATTAAATAATTTGAAATTGAGTAGAATGTTGAATCTGGAGTTTTAAGCCTATTAAAAATAATTCGAAGGCTTGAAAAATTTGTATTGATAATACTGAGAATAATAGAAGTGGTAAAATTTAATTTAACAGTGATTTGTTCAGTTCTAAAATTTTATATCGTTTAAATTGAATTTAAAAATAGCCTTCCGAGTCACGGTCTCGGAATTCGACGTAACCAGTTCCATTGGATCCGTAATTGTGTTTTATTATCGGATTTCAAATTTCGTTTTAACCGGAGTTAGTATGTGAGCATACGAAATATAAACGAGCTGAAAGTTTAGTTGATAAATGATCTGATGAAATTTAATTTAAATGGTAGAGCCTTCCTGTGTACGCCTCCTTTCTTTATTTCAATCACGTCGCCCCCTACATTTCTTTTCAGCCGAAACATTTCGATTTTTAAAAAAAAAGAGTAAAGAATGAAAGAAATCAATTCGTTCGCATAAAAAAAATCGAATCGCGATGGTCTCGAATCAGCCGAACTCGTGAATGTCGAGGGCAAAAGTGATGATGGGGTTGGAGGCGAGTGGAAGGGTTTCGGTAGAGGGATGCAGTTGCACGCGCGATATGGGGAGGTGTAGGGCAAGAACGGCGAGGGCAAAAAGAGGATCGCGAGCTCGTGCGTGACTATGTGTGGACTAGGGTTTCGTGACGTTGGTCGCGTTTTTTTGGGGTAAGGTCGAAGTGGCCATGGTCGCATGCGATAATGAGCAGCGGTGAGCAGTGGAGCGACACGTGCGATGGAGTTGCATCGCCTAGGTTTCACAATCGTTGACTAAGGGTTGCAAATCATGCGGGAGGTTAGCGTAGCGTTTAATCGAAGTCGAAGCAGTTGGGAAATCGAGCATGGCGGCCGCGTTCGATTTGTAGTTGGCCGGGTTCAATTCTGTGAGGTATATATATTAATTAATTATCAATTTACTTTCGAAATTTAAAATCTTATATATATGTGTGTATATAGTTAACAGAGAAAAAGGACTTTTTTATGCATACATATAGGAATTTATATCCAGATTGTTTATTTTACAAATATATATATATTAAAAAATTTACAATAAAGCAAACCCTGTTGTGTTTATTCATAGAAAAGAAAATCTATGGATTTATGAAAAAATTGGATTTGTAATCTCCATTAGTGTATATAAGTACACCCATATTTTTATCTATAAAGTAAAATAGAAATTTTATATATATGCAGGACCTTGGAAGATATAGGAAATAGTATAGAGATTAGTTTTAATCTATATAGATTTTTCTTATAAGTATGATTCCAAAGTAAAATAATACGCCTACACATCTTAATTTGCTGGTTGTTTTAAGTAATGGATTTGGTGGATGAATTGTTAAGTTAACCTATTTAGTTATTCTAGTTCTAGTTAATAAAGATAATTTATGAAAGGAAAATTAGTTTAAAATTAATATTTGGTTTACCTGAATCAAAGGTTAAAATTAAATCATTAGTTAAATTAAATAAATAAATAATGAATAATCGTTTGATTGGTTCAAATAATAAAAAAATTGTATAATGTTGATACAAGGTTTTAAATTATGGAAACAAGCCAGTTTGGAATGGATTGCAAACGATAAGTCAAAGGTGAGTTAATCTCACTCAGTTAATTTAAATTTAAATTTAAATGATTAAATTTAAATAATTGTTTGAATGGTGAATTGATTGATGTGCTCTAGTATGGTATAGTCTGGAATTGGCATATTATTGTGCTAACATCTGTAGATGCAGGGAAAACAGGTTGGAGGGATCCAACTGAACCCCTCAACATTTATTATTTAATATTCTCTATTGTGATTACTTGATATTTTATGATGAATATATTGGAATATTGAATGTTATGATTTGATTGGATATGTTTGAGTATAATGAATTACAAAAAATATATAAATTGGATTTTTGAAAGAAAATAAAGGAAGTAAAATGGTAAACGAGATAATTAGAGAAAACTGAATAAATTAAGAATGAATTGAAAAAGAAATGGAAGTATGTTAGAACTAATAAATAACTTCGAGTATGAAAAGAAAAGGATTGAATAAACGGTAATTAATGAATTGTAGAATTATGTGATATTAATTTAAATGGATAAAGAATTATTTTAAAACTTAAGTTTTAAATTTATTTAAAGGAATTAAGAAGTAAATTAAGAGATCTAAATTAGTATTTCAATTAAAAGTATTTTAAATCATAATTAAGGAATAAAATCTGAAATTAAAGGATTTTTGAATAAATGAAGTAAATTGGAAATCAATTTGGAAATTGATTTAAGTGTTTAAATTGGATATTTGGAAGAATAGTTCAAGGTGGTAATTTATTAAAGGAATGAGAAAAATTGTTTAAAAATAAATAGTTATTTATTTTTAAAAGGTTGTGAAGAGAAGTATATTTCCCTGGATAGCCAAGTACGTTTTCAAAGTAAATTTCAAATATAAGATAAAAGTTTAATGTTGTTTTAAAAAAAAGCATATTTTAGAAAAAATTATTATTTCTGAATGTTTAAAAGTCTAAAGTAAATATTTTTCAAATCTATTATTGTAATAATTATTGAAAGGTGACTTAGTATTTTGCTTTAAAGAGTGAAAACCTAGTTTATATTTTATAAAGTAACATTATTTTCAAATATTCATATAGTATGTATTTTTAACAAATTATTGAAGTAGTTTTAACCTAAATGTTTTAAAGTATATTTCAAAAAAATGTGTTTTGAATTATTTTAAAATCTAGTTTGGTGCTTGGTGATTTCAGTGGAGATTGAAAATATCTGAGAAAGTTTATTCTGGAAAGAAAGATGGTTTGAAACTGATTTCAAAGGGTTGAAAATAGAAATATATCTTGTGAAGATATTTTTAAGGTTAATAAATAATTTGGAAAATTATTTATTGGTTGATGGATGTTTGTGCATATTAATTGATAGTTAAATAACCGACTATCAATATTGGACAAAAATGCGCTGATCGTTTTGAAGAGACCGGGATCGAGATTTATTTCTCGAAAACCACTTCGATCCGGTTTGTACGTTTTGTGGAAACGAGTTGGATTCGAAGATGGAGCAGTGAAGTGCAAGCGCTAGTCGCTACTAATCCTGAGGATATTTCCAAAATGGATGTAGTAGGAATAGTGCCTTCGGTTCCGTTCGAACCCGGGACGGACTTGTATGGATGAATGCTTGCGAAATATCGTCAGGTGGACGATGGGCATTCTAAGGGATATGTTCTAAAAAGGTAACGCTTAGCCTCAAGCCTCATCAAATGAGAATGACTGAAAATCAGGGGTTATGCAGCAAGGCTAGGTGGGTAGCACCCAAGCAGGGTGAGGTCATCCCTGTCTAGATGTCCTTTTTTATTTCGGCTTAGTGGGCGGTTGCTGATCCCAACCGCGGGGTGATCTCACTCGGGATTATCCAGTAGGGGGTAGTCCCGGTCTTGTGTTGCAGGGGAGCGGGCGTACTCCTCGGTACGGTGATCTAGGCCCCGTACTGTGACAGGTGGTACCCCAGTGCCTAGTCATTGGTTGGAAATCCATTCTCCCTACGAGCCTTGTACGAGTTTTGTTTGTATTACCCACTCTGTGGCTAGTAGCTGGAACTTAATAGATGTAACAATTTCGGCTATTTTATAAGAATTTCTATATAGACCCTATTATAATATCAGAGGATTTCTACAAAAATTGTTTTAGCTATCGTAAGGTAAAAACCCGATATGTTTATTTGTGACGTGGTCTTACGAGATGCTTTTATTTTCAAAGAATTTTTGAAACTTTAATAATCAATTGGGTGTGATTTTCTCACGCTGGTATTCCAGACTGACCCAGGTATATTTAACTGTAATGCTAGGGTCAGACCGAGTATTATAGAATACAGGATATGATGCTGTGGAGCTCAGGAGACGAGTTGGATGACGATACGTACATTCGTACTTATATATATATATATATATATATATATATATATATATATATATATATTCCGCTGTGTTGAGTTGTTGTGTATCTATTTGTATGTTATTGATGTTGATGTTGAGCTGTGATAGGTGTACTCTAATGATGTAATATATAAACAGAGATATTTGATTTTTGAGTAAAGATCATTATTATCTATTATATTTTATTCCGCTGCGATGGTAAGATTCTGATGTTGTTTTCTATTTTCTTCTTCTACCTCTTCTTCTTTAACCAAAATGGTTCGTATTTCTGTAAAACTTGAGTTGATTTTAGTAGAATAGTGTTGACTCAAGGGGTACAGATTTGCGGGCTGTTACACTCGGTCAGCGTTTACACTAATCAACCCCTGCGACAGGTATTCTAACGACCGAAAACTTCCGGAAGGATGTTAAAGTGGAATATCAAATTAATTCAATTCGACACTACCTACCTGCCGTGAAGGGCCATTTAGGGACAAGCGCTAGCTGACTTCATTACTGAATTTATTGTGCTAGACGAATCGAACGACCACAATGTCATACCTCTCGTTCGATGGAAGATGTACACCGATGGGGCATCTAACGACCATTGTTCGAGGGTTGGCATAGTTCTTATAACTCCTAAGAATCGATCAATTTGCTACGCTTTGAAGCTCGAATTCACACCAATGAATAACGAAGCCGAATATGAAGCGTTGATTGCTGGCTTAAGACTTATCAAAGAACTGGGGGTAAAATCGGTTGAAATTTTTAGTGACTTGCAGTTGGTGGTGTACCAAGTGCGAGGAAACTATCAAGCAAGGGGGCAGAGACTTGCCCCATATTTGATCCGGGTTCAGGAGCTGCTAGCAAATCTTGAGTATTATGATATTTCACATGTCCCGCGTGAGCAAAGCAGAGCAGCCGATTCATTGGCAAAATTCGCAAGCACTGGTGATGTGCAACAGATGGGATTGTTTCCTGTCGAAACCTTACATGTTCCGAGTATAAATATGATGGAGGTAGACTTCGTGTTGGAAACAGAAATCGAGAAGGAACCGTGGATGACCCCAATCAAGCAGTACTTGCTATTCGAGATCTTACCCGAAGAAAGGAGCGAAAGACGACAAGTCCTTCGTAAGGCTTCACGATATATAATACAGGATGGGGTGTTGTACCGAAGGGGATTCTCGACCCCCTTACTCCGGTGCGTGGCCCACGATGAGATAAAACGGGTATTAAATGAAGTCCACGAGGGAGAGTGCGGTGACCATATTGGAGGGCAGACATTAGCAAAGAAAGTCCTCCGTTACGGATTTTGCTGGCCAACAGTGAATCGGGAAGCTGCAGACTATGTGAGAAGATGTGACAAATGCCAGATATATGCAAAAATCCCAAGAGCTCCGCTGACGGAACTCACACAAATGGTTAGTCCCTGCCCATTCGCAATGTGGGGGATCGACCTAGTTGTTTCTTTACCCATAGCCAATGGTGGAGCGAAATATGTAATAGTTGTGGTCGACTACTTTACCAAATGGGCAGAAGCAGGGCCTCTGGCCATAATAACCACCAAGAAGGTTATTAATTTCATCGTACGAAATATCATATGCCGTTTTGGCCTTCCACGGACCATCATTACTGACAATGGGACTCAATTCGAAAGCAAGGAGTTTAAAGAATTTTGTCAGAAATATGGCATTGAGAAGAAGTTTCCAATGGTTGCTCACCCGAAAGCCAACGGACAAGTAGAAGTCGTAAACAAGATAATCAAGTCCATATTGAAAAAGCGTCTGGAAAAGGCTAGAGGCAAGTGGGTGGATGAACTTCCAATGGCGTTTTGGGCCTACAGGACCACCCACAAGACCGCGACTGACCACACTCCATTCGCATTGGCATATGGCACGGAAGCTGTCATACCAGTGGAACTTGAGGTTCCATCACATCGGGTAACTTATTACGACCCCGAGTCGAACCAGAATCTTTTATTGGAATCGTTGGACCTCATTGATGAGAAACGCGAAGAAGCCAATTTGGGAGCAGCCGCGTACAGACATAGAGTTGCTAAATATCATAACGAAAAGGTCCAACCGATAATTTTTGGTGTGGGAGACCTCGTTTTGAAATGATTTTTTCCGATCCCATCTCATATGCATCCTGCATGGGAAGGTCCATACGTCATCAAACGGAAGCTTGGAGAAGGAACTTTCAAGCTAGCGACCGTCGATGGGGCGACACTCCCCCGAGCATGGAACAGCGAGCACTTACGACATTATTATACTTAGTCTATTTCTTTCATGTATTAGTTGCATTTATTTCTAGTACGCTTTTATTTCTAGTTCTTGGCATGTAGTAAGACAATTTAGCTTGCTTTCATTAATAAAGGCTTGAAGCCAACTTTTCCATGAATTACTAATGTTTCTGCGTATGATGATCCTGTGACGCGCAAATGAAACTATATTATTTTGGCTGACATACGAACACATGCAGACACTCAAAATCTCCAAGTCCCCAGAGTGCGGACTGGAGTACTCCATGTCCCCGGAGCGTGGACTCGAGTATGAACAACTCAAATCTCTAAGTCCCCGGAGTGCGGACTGGAGTACTCTAAGTCCCCGAAGCGCGGACTCGAGTATAAACGACCAAAATCTCCAAGTCCCCAGAGTGCGGACTGGAGTACTCTAAGTCCCCGGAGCACGGAATTGAGTGTAAACAACTCAAATCCCTATGTCCCCAAAGTGCGGACTAGAGTACTCCAAGTCCCCGGATCGCGGACTCAAGTATAAACGACTCAAATCTCCAACTCCCCAAAGTGCGGACTAGAGTACTCTAAGTCCCCGGAGCGCGGACTCGAGTGTAAATGACCCAAATCTCCAAGTCTCCAGAGTACGGACTGGAGTACTCTAAGTCCCCGGAGCGCGGACTCGAGTCTAAACGACTCAAATCTCTAACTCCCCAGAGTGCGGACTGGAGTACTCTAAGTCCCCAGAGCATGGACTGGAGTATAAATGACTCAAATCTCCAAGTCCCCAGAGTGCGGACTGAAGTACTCTAAGTCCCCGGAGCGCAGACTCGAGTATAAACGACTCAAAATCTCCAAGTCCCCAGAACGTGGACTGGAGTACTCTAAGTCCCCGATGTGCGAACTAAAAAATATTCTAAGTGCTTGAAGCGCGGAAGGAAAAAATGAACAACTCTCAAAGAATCTCTGAGCTATACGAAGGTGAACTAAGAAGTCCATGTTATTCACAACAGCTTGGATTTAAATCACAATCATAAAAAAATTGAACGACGAGAGCCTTTTGAAAGACAGAAAAAGGAACTAAGCTTTATTCAGAAAAAGTTTCTCCTACAAGCCCTCCAAAGTTTGGAGTCGACAATCTATTTACAAAGACTACGGAAGTAGATGAAAATAATTACATAACTTAAACTAACTCTCGTTGAACGAGAGTAATGATCACTTCTTGTGCTTCTTTGAATTCTTCACCTCCGTTGTCTTCTCAGACGGCTCCTCTGTTGTGTGTTTACCCTTGGTACTCTTCCTGGAGGGGTAGCAACTAAAGAAGTATGGGGAACATCCATGGGCTTGGACCCGCCAGGAAGGATGACCTTCAACAGCTTATTCAAAGGGTCGTCCAGGTCCACAACTCGAGGCTCGACCTTGATCTTGGCTGTCTCTCTCTTCTCCTCCTCAAGCCACTCCTTCATACTCAGCTCAGATGTGTGTTTGGAGGCGCTTGTAATTTCTACTTCACAACTCCCATCGATGGAAGAAGAAGTCTCAGATTTGTCCTCATCCAGCGTTCCAATCACCTGAGCATCTGTCCCGGGAGCCTCTCCTGCATGAGTGGCCTCACTTATCTTTCCCTCTACCTCCTTGGCGACATCGCTCCTCGGAGTGGGCCCGAGATCAGAACGGCCTGCGCAAAACCATGAAAAACAAGCGTTAGAATACAATAGTCCTTCATAAAGAATGATGACTTTTGAAATCTTAAAGTGAAGGGTTATCTACCAGGCTCCGGCAGGCTCTCAGCCGTCAAGGGGGTCTCACCCTCCGGAATGGGAGACAGAATATGGATGCCAAGTCCGGGGTCCCCCGGATTATAACTGATTTGCTGCTCAAATGGATCGAGTACCGACCGATCGGCCGATTGAGTAGGCACATGAGCTGGAGGCACGATCCTGGATGGACCGGTAATAACTTCTTTCCCTTTCTTTAAGGGGGAACCTTTGCAATAAATAGCTTTAGCTGCTGACAAGTCTGCAGGCTCATTTCCCTTGAGGAATTCTTTTATCAAGGCCTTCTCATCAATCTCTTCGGTACCGTGCTCGGCCTTCCTGATTTCTATCAAGGCCTCCCATGCCTCGGCTAAAGATTCAAAATAGCCCTCGCCCAAAAAAGTCAAGTCTCGGTGCATGAGAACACGGGCATTGAATTCAGCGATTAGCGGGTCAAACATGCTTTTGACCTCTTCCCTACCTTCTTCTCTAGCCGCCTCAAGACGGGAGTCAATGTCCGCAGACGCTATCTTCTTGCCCTCTTCACGGGCTTCACTCTTTATCGCCTCAACTTTGGAAAGTTCGTCCTTAAGTTTTTCTTTTAAGAGTCGAGTATCAACGATCTCATCACAGTATCGTTGTGATTCTTCTTGGGCATCCATTTTCTCTTCCTTCTCTCTACGGAGCTGCTCCTCAAGTACCTTGACTCGGAGGCTGAATGTGTCCCTCTCTTTTTGGACTGAGTCCTTCTCTAGTGCTAGGGCCCCGCAGCGTTGTACTGCCTTGTCGATCTCTTTTTTATGTGTCGATTCCAGATGAGTCATGGCTTTGGCAGTGTCTCGAACGCTCTGCCGGGCGGCCTCAAGCTGAGATCTATAAGTCGCAATCTCTTCGTCCTGAGCTTTAATGATATCTTTGTCGTGGATGGCCTCAAGCTTCAGGCGGTCGATCTCGTGTTGGCGCTCCATGGAGACTTCAGAAAGTTTTCAGCCAAATGAAAAAAATGTATCATGTTGAACATAGACGCCGTTGGTACAGGCGATGACACTCTGCTTGACATGTCCGGGAATAGGATGAATCGTCGGGAGGAATTTCAGGCCATCAAAGCAGATTTTTGGAAATTTATCTTTAAGCTCGGCCAGCCTCTCTGATACGGTTGGATCTGTTACAGGAGCAGGAGTAGGAGGAGAAGGCTTTGAAAGTTTGGCTCTCCTGTGAGGATCTCGGGACTGTCGAGTGGAAGAGAAATCAGAGTGTTGGTCCCGGGGGACATCAGATTGCAACCCCTTATGGCTGCACTTATCTTTGCTTTGCTCCGGGAGAGAAGAGGTATCCTAGTGGTATTTTGGCTGATAGTAAGTCTTCTTCCGAGATGACGAGCCCCGGGAATGATAATCTCAATCGCTGTCATCATCCATGTCCCGACGTCTTCCGAAACCCGAGTCCCATCGAGGTTGATAAAAGATAGACGAACCACGAAGACGAGCGAATCCATTTGAACGCCCCATGTCACCTGCACAAAATTTAAATATCAACGAATTAGCAAAGAGTAGCATGATGACGAAAATCTAAGTGCAAATTGAAGTGCAAGTTTTTGTGCATGTCCTAGTGTTTCCCCCCGACAGACCAGTTACTTTACTAATGGAAGTTTTTTCTCTCTGACTTTGGGCTAGAGCACCCGCATCGCCTCTGATGGGCGAGTGAAGTTTAAATGCTTTCGGATCATCGAAGTCATAATTGAGCAGGTCATCGGAAATGGAGAGGTTCGATAGGACCTTTAAAGAACTTTCTACATGTTGTGAAGAAGCCTCTTTCTCCACTGGAATGAGCGTAACTTTTGAAGTTCTTCCAACCTTCTCCTTCCTAATCTTGTACGTCAATCCCTTTTTCCTCTTCGAAGGGGAAGATGATGTTTCGATGTCCTGCACTTCGACTATCAGATCTTGAGTGGGACCCAAGTTCTCACCTTGTGCCTCGGGTGTTTCATTCCCTTTAATTTCTCCCTCTTCTGGTGCTTCAGGAGTATGAAGTGCTGATGACTCAGCTAATCTTTTCCCTTTGCCAGAGGTAGGCCTGGGTATGATAGCACCTTGAGGAAGGCTTATCTGACGGCCTGTTGCCAACATCCCAAACTTTGTAAGCGACTCATTCGAAATGCGAGTCCGGATGTCTCTTTCTTCGACAGGAAGGGCTCGAATAGCCTCGACGGCCTCAGAGTATCCGCGACCATCAGGACGCAGGTTGATACTTGAAAAGAAGAAACAAGAGTTAGAAAAGGCATAGCCCCGACCAAGCACAAACATCAATGCAGAGAATGGACTTACTTCCTTCAACCCATCTCCTCGCGAAACCAGGAGGGCAACGCACATAGAACCACTCCTGTTTGTACAGGGCAAATTTGCTCCACACCCCGGTTAAAATTTGGCATTTGTGGTGTGGCTCGAGGAACACAAAAAAGGGGCTATCTCTCCGCTTCTTGATCATATATATATATATATATATATATATATATATAATGTTGCCCGGAGTTAGGGGCCCAGAGAGGACGGTCATGAAGAGGATGAAGGTACCGTAGATAAATGCATGGTCGTTCGGGTGCAGTTGCGATGGGGCAATGTCAATGTATTGCAGCGCATTCCGAAGAAATAAATTGAACGGTGGCACGCTGCCAACCTAGCACATGAATTTATTACATGCGCTATATCCAACTGGGGGCAAGTGTGGACGATCGTGCCCCGATGGAACCAGCACGTCGTCGAAAGGGCTTCCATGGATAGAGCATATTCGCCGGAGCGCAACTTCATTGACCTTCGAAGCCTATGAATCAACAGAGCTATCCAAGAGAATTGCTGCCTCCAGAGCATCGAGAGCCAAATTATGGGCAGGGGAGGTTGACGAATTTGAAATATCTGCAACTTCTTGTTTTAAAGACGACCCAGGTCTATCTGAGATCGTGGCGGAGCTAGACTTCTTAGACATCTCCGATAAATATTGAATTTGGCAGAGCACCTATTTGAACTATACTCGAAAAATAATCGGCGTTAGACTTAATAACATAAATGCCCCCCTTGTGCGGTGTGCGATCTAGTGCAATCATTCAAATATAAACGCTGAGAAATTATAGGTCACATAGTTGATGGTATAAAGTTAAACTTTGGACTGTCATTCTCGAAGACCGTCATCACTGACCGTCTCCGAAAGCCAGCCTGGCAATGTTTTCAATCTTGGATTCGGACACTGACATTGTATGTTAAGATCTTTTATATGTTTTTATCGACTTCAGTTCAGGCTTATGAATAATAGGAACTAGGAAGTTATCAGTTCAGGTCAGTTTGACATGCCAGTTTGCTTAGGTCCATGTCTTTGTTTCTGTCTTATGAGTAGGCAAGGTGAGAATGATGGTCGGCCTAGGTATCGTTCGGCCAAAACACTGTTCGGCATGGGTATCGTTCGGTCAAAAAATTGTTTGGCCTAGGTCACGTTCGGCCAAGACATTGTACGGCCTAGGTTACGTTCAGCCAAGATATTGTTCGACCTAGGTATCATTCGGCCAAAGCATTGATCAGCCTAAGCGTCGTTCGGACAAAGTATCATCCGGCCTAAGTTCTGTTCGGCCGAAATAACGTTCGGCATCCTACCTAACTCATACTTCTTCCCTATCCTTCCATTCCACTACTCGGCATGTGGCGAATCCTGCCGAACCCAAGTTACGCCGAGCTACGCTTGGCACTCCATCCCTAACAACGGCTTCATTTTTCTTTCCTTCCTCCATCCATACCGCACAATGAGGCCGAATCGTTCGGCGAGTCACGCCAACCATACTCTTCGGCATTATAGCTAGCTCCTGCTCCTCCATTATTTTTTCCCTCCAATCTCGTTCGGCACGAGAGAACCATGCCGAACCATAGTAAATTTCCTAACAACTCCCTCATGTGCTCATCTCTGGCCACCTCTCCTTTCCTCCACGTCTTTTAGCCCTAAAAATATCCTAATCGAAGTTCGAATCTTTCATCCACGCAACCCCTATCGGCTATGGTTCTAATTTACGAACTTAAGTTTGAAACTTTTTAGTCAGGGAAAGGATTTAGATAGAGGAATCGATACCTAGTTAGTAGATCGAGACTTGGGAAGGATTATTAAGTCTTTAGAGTTTGTTGACAAGCGTGGTTCACGAGTATAAAGTGGCAGAAGTGAAAGTGAAAAAGAGAAGAAGATGGAGAAGTCCAGCCTTTATAGGGAAGAAGAGGAAGTCGAAGAGGCGATGACCGTTAGAAAGGTCAAAACGAAGTCGTTCGGCACACCTGGAGCGTTCGGCTTCAGCCGTTCTGTTTGTCCTTCGCATTACGTTCGGCACACACCACCTCGCCTGGTATTCACCACAACCTCCGAGAGAAATGGGCCAAGGTTCAAAGAGGAGCACAGAGGACACATAATTCAAAGTGCATCACGTTCGGTCACGCGATACACTTTGGGGGGCAAGTGTTTCTCGGAGATTTGACCAGGCAACTAGGTACTCGGGATTAGCACACTGCTCAGCTATTTATGGATCGTTCGGCATCTACATATCGTTCGGCATTCTGAACGCTCGACGCAAATGGTTCGTCGGGCGTTCACGTTCGAATAACATTCATGAGTACTCGGCATTGGGAAGTGTTCGGCGGTGAGGATCGGTCGGTATTTGGGAGCGCTCGGCATCCAAGAGCATTCGGCAATCCAACAGCGTTCGGCAATCCAGGGACGTTCGGCAATCCAAGGACATTCGGCATACAAGAAACTTTCGGCTTCCATAGATGTTCGGCAACACAGAAGCGTTCGGCAATCAATGGATGTTCGGCAATCCAAGGACGTTCGGCATACAAGGAACGTTTGGCTTCCATAGATGTTCAGCAATCCAGAGATGTTCGGCAATCCAGGGACGCTCGGCATACAAGGAACGTTCGGCGTACAAGGAATGTTCGGCATACAAGGAACGTTCGGCTTCCATGGACGTTCGGCATTCATGCTTCACTCGGCATTCCTAGACTGTTCGGCATTCCAGCCTCGTTCGGCCTGCGCACCTCGGTTAACACACTGCGTCGTTCGTCATGAAGATGATGGTTCGGCATTTGGCCGTTTGGCATGTTCGGGTCGGCACGCAGAGCTTAATCCATTTGGGCCAAGGTATTCAGCTACCAGGCCCACCAGGAAAGTCCAACCCACCTTCACCTATAAATAGAGAGGCAGGGGCACAATGAAAGGGATGAGTTTTTTCTAAGAACATTGGGGAAACTCTGCCGCATTCAACACTCACTCAAGACTTAATCTTTTACTTTGCAATTGTATTCAAGTAATCAGAAACGGATTGTATCTGTAATCAACTATCAAGGAAAGCAATAGAAATCAACTTCAAAGTGGACATAGGCAGTTATGCCGAACCACTATAAATTTGGTGTTCTTGTTCTCTGCATTTAAATTTACATACTGTCTTCCGTTTTAAGTTACTATCTTCATTAATCTCTCTACACAATCTTTCTTAAGAGTGTTAGTGGCCAATTTTGGTTCTAACAGATCTTAAATTTGCAGCTCTTGAATTCAAAGGTCGAGTAATTTCTGCCGTAGGTTTGGATTGAGGCATCAAGTTAAGCTTTCTTGATTTTGGAGAAATCGACACCAACATTGGAAGATTTAATTCGATTCAAACACCGATAAGAGAGAGGCTTGGACAGCGACGGCTTGAACGACGGCGACTTCATACGACGATTTCTTGGACGAAGGCGGAGGAAACAGTCGAAGTCGATGAATTGGCTGTCTTTTTGTCTAAATTCTAAAAGTTGCATCCTTCATTTAAAAATTAGTTTAATGTTTCCCTTTGAACTAATTACCTCTAATAAAAAATCTTTCTAAAATATTTGATATTTGAAAATCATAGTGCCTTTATCCCAAGAAGATTAATTGCCGAATACACTTTTGGCACATGAAATGATAAGAAATTTTAATCAGGGGTGCAGAAATAAAATGTGTATCAAAATAGACTTGCATAAAGCTTTTGACAAAAGCAATTGGTATTTTATAATACACGCGATGGTATAATTAGGGTTTCATGAAAAAATTTGCAATTTTATAAAAGAATGAATTAACAATGTCACTTATTTAATTCTTATTAATGGATCCTCTTGTGGATTCATATATAGAAATTAGGAAATTAGGCAAGGAGATCCACTTTATCCATATTTATTTGTCATGGAATATTTCTCTTTATAAATGGAAATTAGGCAGATAAATGGAAATTTAAAACCAACAAATAGAACTGATCTGAGTATTAGTCATTTATTATATGTTGATTATTTGCTATCATTTTTAAATAAATGTAGATATACAAAGTGCTACTTCTGTTGCAAAAGTAGTTGGAAAACTAAAAGAATATACCGGTTTGCAAAAAAAATGAATGCAAAAGAATAGTGTATTTCGGCAAGACATGCACCAGAAAAGAAGAAATTCTTTAGACATTAAATTTTCAGGAAAGTGAATTCCTGCCAAATATCTGGGGCTTCCTCTCATCATGGATCAAATTACTTATGGGGATTTTTTCAGATTATATGGCATTATACAGTGCAAATTAGAGGGCCGGTCAAGTAAACTATTATCAGTTGCATGCAAATTAGACCTTGCACATAGTGTTAGCGCTAATATCATAATGTATTGGCTACAAACGCACAATACTCCATCAAAAACAGTGTATAAAATAGAAAAAATGTGTGAAAATTTCATTTGGAGGAGGAATTTTCATATAGCATCATGGGACACAGTGTGCAAAACAAAGAAGACATGTGGTTTAGGTTTAAGAAATTTCAAAGATATCAGCAAAGCTTACAATCTCAAACTACTTTGGAAATTCCTAGAAGGTGACTCATTATGGGCAAAATGGATGAAGAAGAAATACGTTTAAAATAAAAAAAATTGGACTATGTTAATAGGAAATCACTGCTTATATACTTGGAAAAATATCTTAAAATGCAGAGAAACGGGTATCAAATTAATTGAGAAAAAAAATAAAAAAGAATAATAAACTAGCCTTTGGTTTGACCATTGGATTAGTGGCAAATCCCTATATTAGGTTGGAATAATATACTTCATTTTGGTGGAGACAATGCAAAAGCGGATAGCATTATACAAAATTTCAAATGAAATACAAGCATGCAACCAGCAGCCTCTATGTTTAAATCAACAATTAAAAGAATTTAAATAAGAACAAGTTTGCATGAAGGTATCTGGTGCTGAAAATTAGCTTCAAAAAGAAAATTCTCTTTCAAAAATACTTGAGAATTTATTGAACGAGTAGAAGTTGAAGTGCATTGGCATAAAATTATTTGGAACAAAGCAAACTGCCCAAAATGAGGCATTATGCTTATTTTGCTTTATTAAGTAGGCTGTTTACAAGAGATAATGCAATAAATGTTGCAAAAATGCAGAAATCAATTGTTTTTCAAAAGCACCATATGATATAGATTTTTTTTTACTTTGATTGTATATATTCAACGCATATAACGTCTATTGCTAAAAGAAAATTAAAGTTCAATTAGTTTCGAACTTCGCACAACATTGAAACAAGCATCCATCATATTTAACAACTATTCAGAATCAAAACGGTGGAGTTTGAAAAATCTTGTATGCTACCATCAACAGTTATATATCACATTTGGAAGGGGAAAGAAACACTAGATTACACAAGAAGAAAGAAACAAAAAGCATTCAACTATGGAAAATAATCGAAGCTGGATATTAAATATTATCTCACAAAGCAAATAGAAAATCAATGAACTCAAACAACTAAAATCAAGACATACATGATCTGGGCAATTTTGAGGAAAGAGTGGAAGTGTACTTACAAAGTGGAAAATTCAATTCAGATATGTCCCTAGATATGGTTACATAAATCATTAGCGGTCACTCAGGAAGAAGATTGGAGGTGGTTATTCTCAACTCCAATCCAAAAGCGAGTACTACAAGAATGGAAAAAGCGTTAGTATGATTAACTTCGAATGAAATACGATTAGAAATCATAATGACACATTACTTGATTTGAATATGAACTATTGTGCTTTCCAAAATACGGCTATGGAGATTTAATCCCTTCAACAGGGTTTTACAATTTGACATTAATAATCAAAGAAAAAACCATAATTTTTACGAAATTATTCTCAATAATCAAATCTATCATTTATCTATTTGGCATAAAGGGGAGAGTAGCAAATCTTCAAGCTCAAATCAATTTATTTCAACTATGCGAGAAGATTTTGCTACATTTAAGAAAAATAACTCAGATCTGAAGTAATAGCGAAAGGGCGGAGGGTTTGGAAACTTTCTTGAGATAAAATCTATTCATTAATGTAACATCCCGTGTATTTGGACCATTTAAATTGACAATAATCCACACATGTCAACTTAAATAATACAAAACACGAATCATTATGGGATTATAAATACATAAATGTAAATGAGAATCAATACAACATCACAGACACAGAACAGTCACAGAATAACGCAGCGGAAAATACATCGTCGTAATAGCAGTTCATGAAGCTACTACATGAAGTACAACAATGTCACAACATAAGGTGACTGAAAGGAAATACATAAATGCCCAACAGGCTAGTACATCAATACTGGAATAGAAATAGACAGATAAAGATAAATGCTAAGTCTTCAGCATCTTCAACCAACCTCGATCAGCAACTGGATATCTTCAGACTGACCCGAGCATATACAAAAGAGAAACACTCGAGTCATGACTCAAAATCTTATACAGGATAATCAAGTGCAGGGAATAAAGTCCATAACTCAAAGATGAATAAAATAACATCTCTAAGGGTCCGATAAACTATCTATATATACAATAGAATACGATAGGTAGATAATGTCTAATCAGTAAAGTACGATATTAAAATAGCGTTAAGGCGTTACCATAATTCCCCTTAACACATTTTATAATGCCATAGTCTATACAGCACCGTAAACCCCACCGTAAACTAGTGGTTATCAGAAGGTACCCCACAGGTATAACACAAAACAAAACGTAGTGGTCGCGAATAGGATAATCAGTATGACAAGGTACATAAGGCGATACCAAATCGGATACTAGTAGTTGCGTGATCCGGACTGATGTTGAGCATAGCCAACAGCTACCTCAACACCGCGAAACAACACTCCCAAATCAAGGGGTGCACCCAAATCGAATCACAAAAGTAATAGATATGGTATCGAAGAAGTGTGTCCGCTAGAGGTGGCGAACCTCAATGGCCCGGCACGACTCCTGTTTTAGTCATGTCAGGGGCCATCCAATATCGTTCTCTTTCTTCAGTCAACGCGTTCACCAAACCATCCACTTCATTCTGGATCAACACTCTGCGTATAGTAGTTATTAAAGTGGTTTTCGGTATCGACAGAGAGAATGTCCATATCTGATCCCGGTCTCTTTAATACCAACGTATTTATTACCCGATGGTCGGTTAAATTAACGTTTAAACAAATCAAAGTCCAAAAGTCAAGGTGCAAATTTGACTTCCAAAATTTGACATTTCACGATTCAATTTATTTCAGATTTTTAAAACATATTTCCAAATGCAATTTTTGGTTCAAACATTTGAGTTAAAAAAATTTAAGCATTCAAGTTCAATTTAATAAGATCTAAATTTCTCTTATTAAATTTAGTTCTAATCAATGACTTCAAGTTAATGTCAATTTAGTTCGAATCATTAAATCAAATTTTATTCATGTCAATTCATATTTACATTCACTGTTATCATAAATTCGATTAAATCAATTTCATTAACCAAATTCCTTTTTATCAAAACTTCATTTGATTTATTTACCAATTCAATTAAATTTCTTTTTAAAGGAATCTGTTTCCATTTATTTAGTTCAATGATCTACACATCACAAATAAGTTATTTCCGAGTACAAATCAACTCAATCCATATTCCGTTTACAATGTCTGGATTTGATTAATTCATTAAATTTAAAATCATTTAAATTTAAATTATCACTAAATAAAATCCATAAAACTTTAGTTAGTTTTATATTCCACTTAAGTCAAATTTTCTTAATCTCAAATTAAATTTATAACAAGTTTCAAATCTATTTAATTAAAACCGAGTTTAAATCTAAATTTAACAAATCTTACAAACTTTTAAATTATTAAATTCTAAACTTTTCTTGTTTCTAAATTTCATTTCAATTATTCAACTTACTTAACTTTGAGTTTTCCTAAATCAAATTACAAATTTCTCACTTTTAAATTTGTCAATTCATTTTCATCAATTAAATAGATTTATTAATCTATTTCAATTAATCCATTAATTTATTTCAATTTAATCCATTAATTTATTTCAATTAAATCCATTAAGTTCGTTACTTAATTTCGAAACAAATTGTTAAGTTCATTCCTTAATTAAAAATATATTTCGATTTCAAAATGATTTTTTTGATCAATCGGGTTTTCTTATTTTTAATTATCTATCCTAGGCCAAGTTATTTTAATTGGGTATTTATCATTTCAACCCAATATCATTCAATCAAAACAAAGCATAGCAAAGGGAACTTGCAGTGTGATAACTAGGATGGTGTCAAAGTAAATAAACAAGCAATAACAACCATACATAACAATTCATCAATTCATTAAATAATCCCGAAATAATCGTATTAATTTACATTTGTTATTTATACAAATTAATATAATTATTCCTAGAATCCACGCTATCATTTCATGCAGATTAAAGATTATTACATTATGGTTTTCACTTGGTGTCCATTATCAAATTTCTACATCAATTATACATTCAAGGGTTCAAAGTGAGGTTAACGCTAATTCCACATGTCGATTTATTTAACATTTAAAGAGGGTCGAGTCCAACATATATAGTCCAATTTACATTGTTAACTATCCTATATCAAATTCAATTTCATATTAATTATTGCTTATATTAACAACCAAATTCAACATCACATAGCAAATTTAGTGTCACAACTATTTACCATAAACCAACATCAAATCACAATTTATCACATTAAATCTTTAAACAATACATGGCATCAATTTAGCAATTTTAAATCCTAACAATATTCAATTTTAACTTGTATAGCAATTTACAGTTTATGTGAAAATTTTTAACATCAACCATTTTAACATCCAAATTAATATTAACAACAACTATCACTTGATTATCATAGCATAATAGATTGAGTCGTGAATGAAATATTCACCTTGCGTGGTTAGAGAAGACGACGAAGAACGAAGACGAATAAATGAGATAGACCCAACAAGCACGACGCAAAATGAA
Organism: Allium cepa; assembly: GCA_030765085.1. NCBI lineage: Eukaryota > Viridiplantae > Streptophyta > Magnoliopsida > Asparagales > Amaryllidaceae > Allium > Allium cepa. The sequence continues at coordinate 163,923,030 of CM060939.1, forward strand.
CACAAACTGCAATCAAACAAATAATTAATCAATAATTTGTTTATTGCAACATATATCAATTGAATATATGTATTTAAACCATACCAACAATGAAGCAAGATAGATTCGACAAGCTGAATGGAAGCCTAAGTCTTCGAAGCAGTAGCTGAAACAAACACATTAAAACACTGTATGTGAGCAATCAGAAATCTCAAAAGCATATACTGCTTCATAATACAATAGTTCCATATATATTTATATATATCAAACGCTGGAATACAGCTGCGACCAAGGCGAGGCAAAGTAATGACGGTGGAGAGGGGACGTCGCGGTGGTCGGAGAAGGCGGTTGCGGGCTGGGGTTCGGCTGGGGTCGCTTGCGGGTTCAGGTGGTCGGCGGGTTCGGGTGGTCTGGGGTTCGGGTGGCCCTGGGTTGGGGTGGTCGGCGGTTTCAGGGAGTGGGTGTGGATGCGGGCGAACTGGGTGGGCGGATGGTGGCAGCGAATGTGGGTTGGAGTAGCGGCGTGGGGGGGGGGGGGGGGGTCGTTGGCGGTGCGGGCTGTGTCAGTGGGACGCGGGGAGGCGGACTGTAGGCGACGTGGGACGCGGGGGGGATGGGTGTGGCAGAGGCCGGCGAAGTGGGTGGTGGAGGTGGGCGAAGTGGCGGCGGCGGAGGCGGTCGCTGTAGCGGGCAGGGGTAATGGACGTGGGTGAGGCGGGCGAATGGGTGGAGAGGGAAGCATTTCGCGAGTTCACATTTCTGGAGGGAGACAAAGTATAAAAGAATTATGAAGAGGAGGGAGAGAGAGTACGTACCAGAAAAGTGAGCAACTACAGAACTAAGTAATTAATGAAAGCAGAGGTAGCAGATATATACAGAGAGGTTTAGAGTCCCAAGATCAATGCAATGATGTCCTCGGTAAACGTGATGGCTATTGGGTTTCTTAGAGAGCTGAATGATCAAGGACTCTTAGAATTCTGAACAGTGTAGAAAGTTGAGTACCGGTTTGTGCTGCGTAATGGACCAGTTTGTGTTGCGTTAAACAATTATAATTTGCAACGCCGGACTCCGATTGACACAAATAAATATACCGTTTTGATCAGCGCGATGAGGCGGGCACAACGGTATGAAGATATTGATGGTTTGACATTGTTTGCGAAGTGGTTAATCTTGTTGAACCATTTGCTCGAGCGAACAATTTAACTAGCAATTAAAAGCGAAATTTGACGAAATGAAATGCGTCGTCATGATCATAATATTTTTCTTATGCAACATTGTGAAAAATATTTGAGTTCGGACGATAGAAAATTTATACATAAAATTTTAACTAAAATGTAAATGTGACAAACGAAATTTACTTCAATATTTTTCAACGAAATTTGGCGTACGCCTATGTTTATCTAGACGAATTTCGAATGTGAAGTTTGAATAGCAACGGAATTTGTTTGTGAAAATTCGAATTTCTACACTAATATACGATTTTAAAATTTTAAACTGGGTCTGAATTTCAGGGTCATTACATTCTCCCCCACTCAAAACTTTTTGTCCTCGAAAAGGAACGATGTAATGAGTAAAAGAATAGATAGAAGAGACACGATGGATATATAATAGATTATGGAACAGAATATAGAATATAGAATGGAGTTTACCTTCAACAAACAATTCTGGATTAGAATCCCAAATACACTCATCATTTTCCCAAGTACAATTACGATCATCGGGGCTCCATTGGACTTTGAGTAGGCTGACGGATTTTCTTCTAAGCTGCTTCGTATCCCTATCAACAATACGAAGTGGTCTCCTCTCTATGGTCAAATCCGACTCAATATCAACCTCATCTAACTGGGCAAAAGGAATGGTCATGGATGGATCGCGCACAACCTTCCGAAGATGTGAAACATGAAATATGTTGTGCACGCCCTCAAATTTCTCCGGCAGTGCAACTTTGTAGGCTAGTGTACCAATTCTCTCGGTGATAGTGAATGGTCCAACAAATCTAGGAGCGATCTTCCCTCTACGACCAAATCGAATAACATGCTTCAAAGGTGAAACCTTAAGGAATACCTCATCCCCAACCTGGAATTTTAAATCTCTTCTACGCCTATCTACATAGCTCTTCTGCCTATCCTGTGCGGTTTTCATCTTCCTTCTGATCTCATTAACCTTCTCGGATGCTTCTATAATCATATCTGGGCCAAGAAATAATCGGTCACCAGGCTCAATCTAACTAGCTGGCGATTTGCATGGCCGTCCATATAAAGCTTCGAACGGTGCCATGTCGATACTTGCCTGATTATAAAGATAGTTAAATTTTCAATTCAATTTTACTTATTTAAATCGAAAATTTCTGATTTACCTGATAACGTTATTATAAGTGAATTCAACCAAATGGAGATGGTCTTCCCATGATCCACCGAAATCAATAATGCAAGCTCGGAGCAGATCTTCCAAAATCTGATTTACCCTCTCAGTTTGGCTATCTGTTTGAGGATGATAAGCTGTGATCAGATTCAGTTTAGTGCCCAAGACGTCCTGAAATGCCTTCCAGAATTTAGTAGTGAACAAAGGATCTCTATCGCATACAATGCTAGATGGAACTCCATGAAGTCTAACAATCTCTCCCATATAAATCTCGGCCATATTCGAAGCAGTACGAGTGGTCTTAACAAGAATAAAGTGAGCAGATTTGGTAAACCTATCAACAATCATCCATATACTCTCGTTACCTTTTCTGGTCCTCGTTAATCCATCAACGAAGTCCATAGAAATCTGATCCCATTTCCAACACGGAATCTCTAGGGGTTGAAGTAATCATGTCGTCTTCCGGTAATCGGCCTTGACTTGCTGGCAAATGGTGCATCTACTGACATAAATAGAGATATCTCTCTTCATCCCATTCCACCAATATAAACGCTTCATATTCCGATACATCTTGGTGACATCAGGATGAAATGAAAGTGATGACTGATGGTTCTCTCGAAGCACTTCTTGTCTCAATCCATCGACATTAGGGACACAAATACGGTTGTCAATCCTCAGAACTCCATTACTATCTATCTATGCTCCCATTTTACTATCAGCATTTCCAACTCTTCCAAGAACTAACTCCTTCATGCGATAGAGCAAGGTGTCCTCATATTGCTTAACTTTGATGTGATCCATAAGAGATGGGGAGATAACAAGCTGAAATAGCATGCCTTCTACAAGATTACAACAGGACAATGCTTTGCTACGGCTTAAAGCATCAGCTATAACATTTGCTTTCCCCGGGGTATAATTTATATCGAGATCATATGAAGCTAAGAATTCGAGCCATCGGACTTGTCTCTGGTTCAAATCCTTCTGAGAGAAGATATACCTCAAGGACTTTTGATCAGTGAATAATTCAAATTTCGTTCCCAAAAGATGATGCCTCCATAGTTTCAAAGCAAATACGACTGCAAGAATCTCTAAATCATGAGTTGCATAGTTTACTTCATGGGTCTTCAACTGATGAACAGCATAAGCAACAACCTTACCATTTTGCATCATGACAGCCCCTAAACCTTCTCGAGAAGCATCGGTGTAGACAGTTAATCCTTCACTCCCGTCAATTACTGCAAGAACTGGGGCTGAAGTTAACTTACGTTTCAACTCATTAAAAGCTGATTCGCACTTCTCACTCTAAATAAACTTGACATCCTTTCGAGTTAAAGCAGTAAGTGGGGCGGAAATCCGGGCAAAGTGCTCAATAAATCTGCGATAATAACCGGCTAAGCCCAAGAAGCTACGAATCTCTGTAGGAGTTTTGGGAGTCTCCCAATCCTGAAGATAAATTTCCAAATTAGAAAGGAATAAGATGGATCGAATAGAAATAATGAATAGGATAGAACTTACATTGATTACGGTGACCTTAACTGGATCGACCGAAATCCCATTTTTAGAAAAAATATGGCCAAGGAATCGTACTTCGTCTCGCCAGAAGTGGCATTTCGAGAACTTGGCTTTAAGCTGATGATTTCGAAGAGTTTCCAGAACATAAGAAAGATGTGTCTCATGCTCTTTCTCATCTTAGGAGAAGACGAGAATATCATCAATGAAGATAAGAACAAACTTGTTAAGGACATCACGAAAAACTTGATTCATCAAGTCGACGAAATAAGCAGGGGAGTTGGTTAACCCGAATGGCATAACCAACCATTCATAGAATCCATTCTCGATACGAAAAGCTGTCTTATGAATACTATCTTCTGCTACTCTGAGTTGGTGGAACCCAGTGGCTAGATCAAGTTGTGAGAAGACTTTAGCTCCATGGAGCTGATCGAATAAATCATTTATGCGAGGCATCAGATAGCGATTTTTGAGAGTGCGTTTGTTTAGTTCTCTGAAATCAACACACATGCGAAGAGATCCATCTGATTTGGTGACAAATACAACTGCGGCGCCCCATTCAGAACAACTTCTCCTAATCAAACCCTTAGCAAGCAGACCATCAATTTGAGTTTTTAGTTCAACTTTTTCCTTAGGAGCCATCCTTCTGTGAGGGAGAACTACGGGAGTAGCTCCAGGAATAAGGTCAATGCGGAAATCGATCTCCCGTTTAGGCGGTAGAGAGTTGACCTCTCCAAATACATCAGGAAATTTCTGAACAATAGGAGTGGTACTAAGATCATCCGAGTGAGCATCAAGAGAGAATATGAAGCTTCTGGCATATTTCTGAGGTGATTTGCATTCAATGACAAGCGGTAGGCCCTTGTCACTGACTAGAGAAACAGAACGAGCTTTGCAAGAAATAACATCATCGAATTTTTTTAACCAATCAGCACCAAATAAGATGTCAAATGCTACGAAGCCAAGCACATAAAAATCCCAAGTGAATGGATATCTTCCATACAGAAGCACAACCTCTTTACAAATTCTACTGAGGTTGGCAAGTCCTTCAATAGGGTTGGAGACACATAAGGAAGTAGTAGCAAGAGTAGGTTCTAATTTGAGCTTATTACAAAGATCAATAGATATGAAGCTATGAGAAGCATCAGTATCGAATAATACCCTAACAGGTAAATTATGTAATGAAAAAGTACTTCGTAAGGTACCTCGGTCATCCTGAGCAGGTGGTGGAGGTGGTGTAGGAGTGGTGATAGCAAATACTCCAGATGGTGTGCCTCTCTTCCTCAATGGGCAGTCTTTCTTGAAGTGACCAGGCTGGAGGCAGGCATGGCATAAATCACTCCTCATCTGAGAAGGTGGTGGAATAACAGCTCTGGTAGATGGACATCTATTAGCATAATGACCCTTCTTATCGCATTTGAAGCAAGTGATATTAGCAAGGTCGATTGGGCTTTTCTGGGCATATCCTAATCCTGTAGTCTTTTGCCAAGCTTTCTTTTGTTGATCAAAGTTCATCTTCCTCTTTCCGAGATGGCTAGAAGAGGACTGAGTAGGTGTGGCCTTGGCAGTGGGTCCCCTTGGCTTTGCCTCATATCTAAGAGCATAATCAACAACCTCTGTGAAGGTGCAGTGAGTATGGCCAGTAAGCAAGTCATAATACTCTGGTCTGCTCCCAAAATGAACTTATCGTTCTTTATAAGTGGTGTATCAATCAAGCCAGGTCCGAACTTTGAGAGTTCGTTGAATTTCCTCTCATACTTAGAAAAAGTCATACTACCTTGCTTAAGATCCATAAAAGCTCTATAAAGTTGGGTTCTCCCAGCAGCTGGCATCCATTGTGCCGAGAAAGTATCCCTAATCAAAAGATAGACTAGATGAATAACATTCCAAAGATTGAAAGAAGAATTTAGACTACGAAATCCAAACAAATTTATACCTAAACTGGGCCCAAGTGATGGTGTTCTCCTCGATACGAGAAGTAACAGATTCCCACCAATCTTGTGCGGCATCTTGAAGCTGCCAAGCAGCAAGCTGACCCTTCTGAGCATTAGTGATTTCCAATCCAGAAAATATCTTCTCTAAGCCTTTGAGCCATTGTTGGGCTTCGATAATGCCCTCGGATCCGGAAAACTTAGTACCCCTAGCTGTGTATACTACTTACTAAGAGTGGTGAATTTGACTGGAGCTGGGGCGGCAGGTGCAGCCCGGGCAGGACCGTTGCCTCTTCCTCCCCTATTGTTTCTTCCGGTACTCATCCTGAAATATCGAAAGAGATTTAGAACCAAGGATAGAAAAATCATAAAGTTTTAAGAAAAATCTCATTAACGAGTCAAAAGAAGTTTGAATTAAATGGGTCTGGATATCAAATCGATTCTCCTCATTCTAGGGTATTGATACCCTATCTCTAATGAGTTTATATAACCCCAAACTAAGGTTTTTAGGGAAACCAAAGCTTTGATACCAACTATAACATCCCGTGTATTTGGACCATTTAAATTGACAATAATCCACACATGTCAATTTAAATAATACAAAACACGAATCATTATGGGATTATAAATACATAAATGTAAATGAGAATCAATACAACATCACAGACACAGAACAGTCACAGAATAATGCAGCGGAAAATACATCGTCATAATAGCGGTTCATGAAGCTACTACATGAAGTACAACAATGTCACAACATAAGGTGACTGAAAGGAAATATATAAAAGCCCAACAGGCTAGTACATCAATACTGGAATAGAAATAGACAGATAAAGGTAAATGCTTAGTCTTCAGCATCTTCAACCAACCTTGATCAGCAGCTGGATATCTTCAGACTGACCCGAGCAAATACAAAAGAGAAACACTCGAGTGAGGACTCAAAATCTTATACAGGATAATCAAGTGCAAGGAATAAAGTCCATAACTCAAAGATGAATAAAATAACATCTCTAAGGGTCTGATAAACTATCTATATATACAATAGAATACGATAGGTAGATAATGTCTAATCAGTAAAGTACGATATTAAAATAGCGTTAAGGCATTACCGTAATTCCCCTTAACACATTTTGTAATGCCATAGTCTATACAGCACCGTAAACCCCACCGTAAACTAGTGGTTATCAGAGGGTACACCATAGGTATAATAGAAAACAAAACGTAGTGGTCACGAATAGGATAATCAGTATGACAAGGTACATGAGGTGATACCAACTAGGATACTAGTAGTTGTGTGATCCGGACTGATGTTGAGCATAGCCAGCAGCTACCTCAACACCGCGAAACAACACTCCCAAATCAAAGGGTGCGCCCAAATCGAATCACAAAAGTAATAGATATGGTATCGAAGAAGTGTGTCCGCTAGAGGTGGCGAACCTCAATGGCCCGGCGCAGCTCCTGTTTTAGTCATGTCAAGGGTCATCCAATATCCTTCTCTTTCTTCAGTCAACACGTTCACCAAACCATCCATTTCATTCTGGATCAACACTTCGCGTATAATAGTTATTAAAGCGGTTTTTGGTATCGACAGAGAGTATGTCCATATCCGATCCCGGTCACTTTAATAACTACGTATTTATTACCCGATGGTCGGTTAAATTAACGTTTAAACAAATCAAAGTCCAAAAGTCAAGGTGCAAATTTGACATCCAAAATTTGACATTTCACGATTCAATTTATTTAAGATATTTAAAACATATTTCCAAATGCAATTTTCAGTTCAAACATTTGAGTTAACAAAATTTTAAGCATTCAAGTTCAATTTAATAAGTTCTAAATTTCGCTTATTAAATTGAGTTCATAATCAATGACTTCAAGTTAATGTCAATTTAGTTCGAATCATTAAATCAAATTTTATTCATGTCAATGCATATTTACATTCACCGTTATCATAAATTCGATTAAATCAATTTCATTAACCAAATTATTTTTTATCAAAACTTCATTTGATTTATTTACCAATTCAATTAAATTTCTTTTTAAAGGAATCCGTTTCCATTTATTTGGTCCAATGATCTACACATCACAAATAAGTTATTTCCAAGTTACAAATCAACTCAATCCATATTCCGTTTATAATGTCCGGATTTGATTAATTCATTAAATTTAAAATCATTTAAATTTAAATTATCACTAAATCAAATCCATAAAACTTTAGTTAGTTTTGTATTCCACTTAAGTCAAATTTTCTTAATCTCAAATTAAATTTATAACAAGTTTCAAATCTATTTAATTAAAACCGAGTTTAAATCTAAATCTAACAAATCTAACAAACTTTTAAATTATTAAATTCTAAACTATACTTATTTCTAAATTTCATTTCAATTATTCAACTTACTTAACTTTAATTTTTCCTGAATCAAATTACAAATTTCTCACTTTTAAATTTTTCAATTCATTTTAATCAATTAAAAAGATTTATTAATCTGTTTCAATTAATCCATTAATTTATTTCAATTTAATCCATTGATTTATTTCAATTAAATCCATTAAGTTCGTTACTTAATTTCCAAACAAATTGTTAAGTTCATTCCTTAATTTAAAATATATTTCAATTTCAAAATGATTTTGTTGACCAATCGGGTTTTCTTATTTTTAATTATCTATCCTAGGCCAAGTTATTTTGATTGGGTCTTTATCATTTCAACCCAATATCATTCAATATAAAACAAAGCATAACCAAGGGAACTTGCAGTGTGATAACTGGGATGGTGTCAAAGTAAGTAAACAAGCAATAGTAACCATACATAACAATTCATCAATTCATTAAATAATCCCGAAATAATCGTATTAATTTACATTTGTTATTTATGCAAATTAATATAATTATTCCTAGAATCCACACTATCATTTCATGCAGATTAAAGATTATTACATTATGGTTTTCACTTGGTGTCCATTATCAAATTTCTATATCAATCTACATTCAAAGGTTCAAAGTGAGGTTAACGCTAATTCCACGTGTCGATTTATTTAACATTTAAAGCGGTCAAGTTCAGCATATATAATCCAATTTACATTGTTAACTATCCTATATCAAATTTAATTTCATATTAATTATTGCTTATATTAACAACCAAATTCAACATCACATAGCAAATTTAGTGTCACAAATATTTACCATAAACCAACATCAAATCACAGTTTATCACGTTAAATCTTTAAACAATACATGGCATCAATTTAGCAATTTTAAATCCTAACAATATTCAATTTTAACTTGTATAGCAATTTACAGTTTATGTGAACAATTTTAACATCAACCATTTTAACATCCAAATTAATATTAACAACATCTATCACTTGATTATCATAGCATAATAGATTGAGTCGTGAATGAAATATTCACCTTGCGTGGTTAGAGAAGACGACGAAGCACGAAGACGAATAAATGAGATAGACCCAACAAGCACGACGCAAAACGAACACAAACTGCAATCAAACAAATAATTGATCAATTGCAACATATAACAATTGAATATATGTATTTAAACCATACCAACAACGAAGCAAGATAGATTCGACAAGCTGAATGGAAGCCTAAGTCTCCGAAGCAGTAGCTGAAACAAACACAGTAGAACACTGTATGTGAGCAATCAGAAATTTCAAAAGCATATACTGCTTCATAATACAATAGTTCCATATATATTTATATATATCAAACGCTGGAATACAGCTGCGACCAAGGCGAGGCACAGTAATGACGGTGGAGCGGGGACGTTGGAATACAGCTGCGACCAAGGCGAGGCACAGTAATGGGGTCGCTGGCGGGTTCAGGTGGTCGGCGGGTTCGGGTGGTCTGGGGTTCGGCTGGGCCTGGGTTGGGGTGGTCGGTGGGTTCGGGCAGTGGGTGTGGACGCGGGCGAACTGGGTGGGCGGATGGTGGCAGCGAATGCGGGTTGGAGCAGTGGAGTGGGGGGGGGGGGTTGTTGGCGGTGCGGGCTGTGTCAGTGGGACACGGGGAGGCGGATGGGTGTGGCAAAGGCGGGCGAAGTGGGTGGTAGAGGCGGGCGAAGTGGCAGCGGCGAAGGCGGTCGCTGTAGCGGGCATGGGGAGTGCACGTGGGTGAGGCGGGTGAATGGGTGGAGAGGGAAGCATTTCGCGAGTTCACATTCTGGAGGGAGACAAAGTATAAAAGAATTATGAAGAGGAGGGAGCGAGAGTACGTACCAGAGAAGTGAGCAACTACAGAACTGAGTAATTAATAAAAGCAGAGGTAGCAGATATATACAAAGAGGTTTACAGAGAGGTTTAGAGTCCCAAGATCAATACAATGATCTCCTCGGTAAATGTGATGGCTATTGGGTTTCTTAGAGAGCTGAATGGTCAAGGACTCCTAGAATTCTATACAGTGTAGAAAGTTGGGTACCGGTTTGTGCTGCGTAATGGACCAGTTTGTACTGCGTTAAACAATAATAATTTGCAACGCCGAACTCCGATTGACATAAATAAATATACCGTTTTGATCAGCGCGACGAGGCGGACACAACGGTATGAAGATATTGATGGTTTGACATTGTTTGCGAAGTGGTTAATCTTATTGAACCATTTGCTCGAGCGAACAATTTAACTAGCAATTAAAAGCGAAATTTGACGAAACGAAATGCGCCGTCATGATCAGAATATTTTTATTATGCAACATTATGAAAAATATTTGAGTTCGGACGATAGAAAATTTACACATAAAATTTAAACTAATATGTAAATGTGACGAACGAAATTTACTTCAATATTTTTCAACGAAATTTGGCGTACGCCTATGTCCATCTAGACGCATTCCAAATGTGAAGTTTGAATAGCAACGGAATTAGTTTGTGAAAATTCAAATTTCTACACTAATATACGATTTTAAAATTTTTAAACTGGGTCCGAATTTCATGGTCGTTACAATTAAAGTGGAGAAGATTAGAAAATCACACCCAAATCGGCATTTTTAGAGTTAGAATTTATAAATTGCCCGTATAAAATATGTTTTGTACAGCGGCTAGGGTTTCACCTAGGGGTGTTACGGTTGTGATAACTGTCCTTATTACCACCAACCGTTACCGTAACCGTTGTTGACGGTTATAAATTCTTATAACTGTTACCGCAATCGTCTATAATGGTTAACCATCGTATATTTAATTTTGAAGCATGTCGTACATATATTTTCAATTATATGCATTATTGATGATAAATTGATATAGCTTCAACTATTTTTTGCAAATTTATTTATTCGTTTATAAAACGATCAATATGCATGCGTATGTTATTAGTTCATTAAAACACATATTATTAATGTACAAGTCATTCCTTTAACTTAAATTACTAATTTTTATACTTTAATGTTAAACACTGCACAAAACAATCATGTATGGTTGGTATGATTAACCATGCTTTTTAAATTCTTCAACCGTTACCGTGACCGTTACCGTTATAGATGGTAACCGTATGAATGATTGGTACGGTTGAACGGTTGAGAGATTTAACCGTAACAGCCCTAGTTTCACCCTTTTGTTTTATTACTCTCGAGTTTTTACCGGTTGTGTAACAAAACTTATTTAGTTAGGCCTTGGGCCATTTTATCTATTTCAAAAAGAAAGTTATTAGAGCATTTCCTCGATTTGCCATTCTTTGCATAACTGGTTATTTGTTGCATGTATATCAAAAAGGATGATTTTATGTACTATTACGTTACAATGTAAGATTTTTTATCAAACCGACCGTAGGGAGGTTTGCCTACTTCTACTAGCCAAAATCAATTTTCCTGAAGCCAAAAAAACGTGGATCTTGTCTGATCGCGGTTTGGTTAAAAATGTGGATCTTATCTTATCGCGGTTTCTCTAAAAACGTGGATCTTGTCTCATCGCGGTTTTCCTAAACTTTCTCCTTTTATTTTGCGCATCAAAGATTTCAAATTCAAATCTATTATGATTTTAAAATTTTAAAATTTTCAATTTCAAATCGACAATTTTGAATGTTTTGATTAATATTTAAATTTGAAATTCATATTTCCAGATTCAAATCTCAATTTATTATTTTCCAACATATTATCACTTAATGTTTAAGTAATATTAACAAATTTTTTAAATATATATTTCTTATCAAAGTTATACAATCGAACGGTCGGTTTCTCCACCGTTGTGCGGTTATACTAGTTAAATATAAATAATACAAAGTTTGACCGTTTACCAAAAGCGAGGAATATATATTGCTCTTTTAATCAGCTGCTAGGAGCAAAACAAAACGAAGTTGACTACTATCTTCCTCTTACTCCAATCATTAATAACTTTTATTTGTTTCTTCAGTTAAGGAATGAATTAGATTAACATGACTATAATTTTATTTCGACGTATAAAACCTACAGTTTTTTATTCATTTGTTATCATTTTGGTTCTTGTTATGTAGGCTTTATCAAGTATTTTCTAATTCATATTTTGGACGTATTTTTATTTGCTTATTTGAATAAACAACATTCGACGAAAGTTTAATTCCTTGCTTATTTGCAATCAATATTTTTATCTGCTCTGAAACAATAAGCATTTCAGAACACGTTTACACTGTTTTCTACAATTGAATCAAGGTCTTTGAAACTTTTTATTTCTTCTAAAGTCAGCATAAGTTTATTAGGTAAAGGGTTGCATCTATTTCAACCTTTTATTATTATTTTGTACTCATTTTTAATTGGTAGAAGAACAGTATAAGAAAATTTTAAAATAATAGGAGTACTCCAAATTTTGTTCAATAGCTAGCCGATTTGACACAACCAAATGTGCATAACACATTGGAAAGCTTTAAAAACTATGCACGTTTGAATGTCAAATATCACAAGGCAACTTAAAAACACTAGCATTATTTTTATACTTAAGCACATGCTAGTAATTTTTGGTTCTGATTTTATTTGTTCGATACAATTTAATTTAAATGCTTATTATGAATTCTAAAATATTAGACCCCATTTGGTTTGCATTTTATCTTTGGATTTTTGTTCAAACAAAAAAGTGTACGATACATGTATTTTTTGAAAAACAATTAATCCGAAAATTGAAGTTATCATACAAATGAAAAACAAATTTATTCTGCTTTTCATGTTGTAGAAGATAACAAAAGCGCATCCATCCGTCGTTCTTTCATCATCTTCGCTCATCCATCGTCTGCTCCGTCGTTCTTCTGTCATCATCCATTCTTTTCATATTTTGTAATGAATTTTAAAAACGCAAAATGAAACCAATAGGACCTTTAGCTTTTCTGTATACTTGTCGCTGATTTGCTAAGAATGAGGTTTCAGGAAACTTGCAATTTCTAATTTCAATGATGATGGGAAAGCTAAAACAAGCGTTCACGATTAATTTTGGAGGCATGTTGTACTATGATTTTTCCAATTATGGTTTATGGGTTAGCTTGTGGCATTTGCTAACTTCTATTTAATCAATCTCACCACATTTGAAACATCAAAGTAGTTGAAAAGAAAGGTAAATGGCATTACAATTGACCATGATCGTATTGCTTTAGGATTTGATCCATCCAAAGGCTTATCATTAGAATTTATTCTCATAGCATGAGTGATAATCACCATTGCGAGGTCCTTGAAATCAGTGTTTTGTTCAAGGGCGGCTGGAAAATCATCAAGGAAATTCCTTATAAGATCCATCTTAATAACCCAGTTTCCTTAAATGGAGTTGTTCACTGAATGATAAAACCTCGATGGTTAAATTAAGGCAACCCCCCTGTTTTTGATATTCTTATACTTTGATATGAAGAAAGAGAAGTTTGAAATATTAGCCTCTGTTCTTTGAAATGAATTTGACCACTGCGATTGTCAAGTTTGCAATTAGGTTATAATTTCAGTTTGAGTGAAGAAAACGTTAAGCTTTATATGCTCCACTGTTGCGGTAAGAAAAGATAGCCAGCAAAGAGTAGAAAATAGAGGTTATGCCATGGATAGGCCACTGCCTTGAAAGCGAATTCTAATACCACTAAGGTGGAATCGTTAATTATCGTTTGCTCTCCAAGGTTTACACAACAGACTTCATCCAAGGTTGAAGAATTTGAAGGAGTGTAGAAAGACAATTGCTTTGAAGTTTTTGATCAATTTTTTAAGAAAATGAATTGGATTATTTTTATGTACCTTCTCTTCACAAATGGAATGGTTACAAACAGGTGTGGGTGTATAAGCTACAGCCCAAAACTTAAAAAGTGAGAAATTCGAACAGACAGAACAATGAAAAGAAATGTTTTTAAATACATTCATAAATTTTATTTATCATAACGGGTAAGAAGATAAAAAAATTGGTCTTTTCATTTTCGAGAGCGGAAATAAAAAAGAAAAGAGAGAAGAAAGTGTAATAGAGAACCAAGTTCATTTTATTACAGTGCCAAGTGTGCTATCAAAGCTCCACATGTGCCCAATTGCCCATGCGCACGTGCGTGTGGGAGCTTGCTTGGTATTCATATTACCTACACCTAACTAATAAGTAGTAGAAATAAGGATATATAAAGAAGAGAATAACAAAATACCAGCAATGTGGGACTATAGTTTTATTGCAGTTATCCAACAATCCCCCATTAACTATAAAAAAAACTCTAAAAAAATGAAAGAAAAATAACCCGAGCTAAAGAAAAGTTACATACATATGCACCAATATCTTTCGATTCGAATTTATGAATAAGAATCGAAGCAATAACTTTGTTTATGTAGTGAATTTCTGTTGAACTACAAGATTTGATTGAAACTTCACAACGCATACTACACTTTTGATATCTACACTTCTTTGTGATATGTATGCACTTTTATGGCCATGCGCTTACCTTGGAAACTCATGAATGCTCTAGAGAGATCAACTAAAATCTCTCATAGAAGACGACCCCATCTTCATACTCAAGTAGGTGAGTCCATCAAGTGCGCCTCTCCTTAGCACAACAAATTTGGCTACAGACTCATTAGGAGCATGAAGCTCAACCTTAAGCCAGATGATGAAGTCCATCAAGTGCACTTCAAAGACACCACCAATTCTAGTTATAGATTCTATTAGTGAAGATTAGAGAAAAATAATACTATCCATTAAGTTCGTTTCAAAAGCACCGCCAAGACTGATTGTGGAATTAATAGGAAAAAATTGGTAAAATTCATCAAGTGCATCTCAAAAACACCACCAAAGCTGGTTATGCATTTAATATGAATCTTTTTATATAATCCATCAAGTGCGTCTCAATAGCACCACGAAAAATGGTTATGGGTTTAATAGTAAAAGGCTAGAAGGAAGGGTCTAGAATGAAGGAGAGTGAGATTGCTTCATCTATTTGTTATTATTATTCTTCCTTAATTTTTCCAATCAAGTCCTCCAAATTAAATAAATTTCAACTCGCCTCTATAGTTGCAAATTAAGTTTCTATATTCATATATAAATAATTTTATCAAATATTAGACAATTTATTTTCAACTCACTTTAACTGATATTTACAAAAAATATATTTCAATGTATTACATAAGGTATTCAAATTCATTAATTATTTTTTCTTTATTGATTTTATTATATCAAACAAAATCTATGTTCATCTATTTAAACCATATGAAAATTGTTTACACAATAATAAAAGAAAAAATATATTCTATATTCATTTAAATATTTTACTCAAATTCAATAAATTATCTAAAAAAATATTAATTTAGTTTAATTTATTAAATCTAAAATCTTTTATTAAATAGAATTTTATTAACTAAAAATTTATTTTCAAAATATTAATTATCATAAAGTAAATTCAAATTTTTTGTTTTAATTAAATTTAATTATTTATACAGCATAAAAAGCAGGGCTGTTACAGATTTCCCCCTTAAGAAAATTGCTCATCGCAATTTCTTATAGGAAAACGTCACATACAACTCATACCTTGAACTTTCTTCGTATTCTACCAACTTCTATCAAACTGAAACTCACACAATCCTCCATATGGCTGTCACATTCCAATTTGTCTTATCGTATGCTACGATTTTAAATAGATTCAATTAACGGCTTTCTATTTTTTGCATACAATATATTACTGTGAAAATATTCTAAGTATCGAATCTTTTGAAAAATTTCGGTAAAGTCTCCTGTGTACGGAGAGCATACCAAAAATCAAAACATAAATATATCACAATATTCATATACATCCCAACATGGGGCATCCCAAAACACGGGAAAAGAAGATAATATCATATTATATATTGATATAGCGTAAAAGCATACTTTTTTATTAACGTTTTAAGCAAGTTATCTTATTATTTAGCGAGCAAAAGCAAGCCAATATCGCCAATATGTCCAGTTATGCTTAATGTGTATCTATTTCAACTCAAATTTAAACGTTAGCTTCATATAAGAGAGTATAGTAAGTATGCATTCATGTAATGTAAAAGTAACATGACACTTAAATATATAATACACTTTCCAATAAAATCTCCAAGAACGAAAACACCAAATCAAGTTATGTTTCCAAAAATGAATTGTTGTATAGTGTTCAAGCTTCCCAAAACAACTTTCGGATCATCAAAATGTCAAGTGCATCCTGAGTTATAACATTTTTCCTAAGGATGGTAAAAGCTGTAATTGTGTAACAAGTGCAGGTCTACATCCAAAGCTCGTGTTTTTAGCCATGAAAATATCAAAATTTGCAAAATACTTAAAACAAAAACTATTTCTTAAGTTATAAGATTTTAGGAATGATCAAAATCGTCGAAATCAGATAAACTGTTTGAAAGTTATGGTTGAATAAAATCAGTGTTATTTTATAGAGTTCGCATTTTTGAGACAGCGAGCATTTATTTTATTAACTCATGTCTAATCCATAGCTATCTTCAAAATTTTATATTTCAGTATAGGATCAATTTCACCCTAGAGGGGGGTGAATAGAGTGATACTATTAATTATAAAAATTATTGCAGAAGTTTATATAAGACAATTGCAACACAGATATAGCAGAGTTATAGCAGCACAGATAATAGCAGAATAGAAAATATCACACATATTTACCCAGCTTCGGCAAAACTCTGCCTACGATCTGCCCCCAAAGTTTCTACTAGAAATTATGTAGTCAGACGCTTACACACGTAAGCTCCCGACACCCGCAATCGACTAACCTAACTCTACGCTCAAAACTCTGCCACAACTCAACCACTGAGTTGCGAATTCTCGAACTACACCACCGTAGTTCGTCAACTAGTCACACGACTAGTAATTACAATAGTTTAAAAGAAAAAAATACAAATTTAAAAACAATTAAACCCTAATTTAAAATATTAAAGCCCAAGTAGAAATTGAAAGAAGCCGGCCCCAAAAATTCAGGCTTTAAGAAATTAGTTCGTTTCCCTTTTTCTTTTGTTTCCTATGTATATTCCTTCGACCCGATGTCTTTGCGATTATGGCTGCTTCCTTTTGTTTACTCATTCGTACCTATCTGATTTAGGGTTTTGCTAAATTGAAGCACCGCTTAATATCGTTCGATTGTAGAGTTGGATGCTCTTTGATTTGGCTTGCCGATTGTTGCTTGCGACAGCTCCAATTTGTCGAGCACGTATCCTTTGTATAAAATTGGTAGGTGATGTTTCTTTTGATTTCAATTATGCTCGATTTTGATTCGAGTTGAATGATTATTCTTTGTTGCTTGAAATCAAATGGTTTCTGAAAGCCGATGATGAATAGGTTAAATAGTAATCGAATTCCTATGATTTCGTTCATTTGAATTTGTCATTTAATTTGACTTGGTCGTTCGATGTTGCTTGAGTGCTTGAGATTAATCTTGACCTTTTCAATACGTATATTTTCTGATTGCTTGTTTACTTGATACTCACAGCTTTGAATTTGTTCGGCTGCTTGGTCACCACGGCTCTGACTTTCGTACTGTGATAATCTGGACGTTTTGATTTTTCCAACTTTCACGATTTGCTGGCCTTTGACTTCGACCACTTTGATTTTGAATTGTAAAACCCGTTGCTGGCCTTCCTGACTTTACTCTGTTGACATCAGCCACTTGATACTGCTATGTGAATTTCTGGCTTGACTCTGACTTGTTCATTGTCACTTGCTTATGCTATGATGTTTCTGTGCATTGCATATGTTTGCATTTTTGTCTGGTCATTCGCTTGTTGTTGCCTCTGGTTTCATGATGTATGTTTGTAGCCTTGTTGCATTGTTTAAGTTAGTCTGTACTTCCTTGTCTATTGCCTCTGGTTTCACAGCATATGGCTTTGAGTCTTGTATTCGGTTGCATGTTGTTTTGAACTACTGTAGTATTTCGTCTACTAAACTGAGCATTTGAACTTGAACTGTCTGGTGCAAAACTTCATATGTGCACTTGATTACATATGCTTGGACTTGACTGCGCTTTGTACTTGAGATGTTGATCAACTTGGTTGGTTGATGAAAACAAAATGTTAGGCTCTTTGTTTTGTTGCACATTTCCTTTTTGTCTGGTCTGGAGCATTTGTGGCCATTGGTTCATGTTGTATCTGTACACTTGCTTACATGTAGCTTTGTGGAGTCTGGTTGCATTCTGGTTTGTAGTCTCACTTCCATACCTTTATGAGTCTGTTTATTTGAATTGTTTTCTCATATGTATTCTTGAGTGTTCTGGTCTATATGCATTGCTTAAAGTCATGTATACTTGATGTATACTTGCATATTTGTGCACTTCATGGTTCACTTGTTTAACTGTTGGTCTTTGCCTTTTCATTGTTTGGTTAATACTCTAGTCTAGTGCAGTGTGTCATGCTATACATTCATACTGGACTGGGTTGTGGTTGCCACCGAATTTTGATTGAAGTGTTGCAGTGTTGTTAATCACTTGTGTACCTGTATTTGCATTCACCACTTTGCACTGTGGTTTCTCTGACCAGTCAGGGTTGTACATTTTGATTTTCTGGCCAGCTCATTGAATATGTTACACTGATATTGAGCTAATCTCGTTCACTGATGTAGTTTTGTTTCTTTTACTTGTATGTAGTTAGTGGTGGTATGTTGGTATTTGAATTTGGTCTGCACTTGTGTTGAATCCAGCTAATAGCTCGAGTTTGACCTTGTGCTAATATCGTGACTTAATATTTATTTCACTTGAGTTGAACCTGACTTTTGATTTGGGTTTGACCTCGTGCTCACTTGTCACTTAACTCTATCAAGTGTATATCGGTGTGCACGGTCTTGTGGCATATCCAGTGATACATTGTGTATGTCACAAGCTGTTCGTGTATGATGAATTCAAAATTAAATGATGACGAACAACCTAAATAACTAAGGCAAATAATATTTTCAAAATCACATTTTATTTTACACTACAAAATATCTACTTACAATTTTACCGTGTTAGTGTTTATTTTGCAGATTGCTTAGATGCTAGATTCAATCTGGAATGAAGTTGAAGATCAATTTTGAGTGAACGAGTGATATTTAGTGAGGTGCTGATGTAAATGATAATTGTAATGTAATCAAAATTGTATATATATAATGAGAGCTCATATTTGTACTATTCAAAATTGTAATAAATATTTGTTTGAATAAAATATCCGTTTGAATTTAAATTCCGTGTTATTTATTTTATTCAGGAAATATTTATTTAATTATGTGAAAAATAAAATAGTACATTAACAAATACATTTAAATGAATATATATATATATGTTTATTATCATCAAACCAAACAAAAATGTTTCTCTAATGACATAGCTTCTAATAAAATTAAAATCGCAGATGGATCGATAATTTGAGACTTATTGTTAAGACTAATCATAGTATTTTAAAAATAATATAAAACAACTTCACTCCGAAAAATATTTCCAAAACCATTTATCAAACATTCTTTAAATTTACAAACCTCTTTCAATAAAAAATTATATCAGTTCCAAATATATCTCCATCATTTCAAAAAAAATCAATAATTTGAAACCAACTTTTGAAACTTCCATCGGATCTTTTCAAAATAGTATTTTATTATTATTTTCCTTGCTTAATACAAAAACATTTCAATATATTTCATTACCACCAAAAATCCAAATATATATATATATACACACACACACTTATTTATGTTTCCAAATTACCAAACATTACTTTCTCACAACTCAAATATATATACCATTTGTGAGAAATGCGGATTACGGATCTTAAGGCTAGGACTAACACTAGAAGGGGGTGAATAGTGTTTATAAAGAATTATTGAATCTTTTGAGTTTATGTTAATTTAAACACAGATGTGTGCAATATACAGACACAGATATGATCACGGAAACAAACACAGATGCAGAAATAAAATAAAAAGCAGTAAAGGAAAGAACACACCGGATTTTATACCGGTTCGGAGTTACCTTACATCCAGTCCCACAACACAAGTACGGATTTCCTTTCAAAAGCAATCTTTACAATTACACCCTCGATTTCAAGGCTACGAGGTACACCCTCCAGAATCACAATCTTTTGGGTAGAGATACTTGATTTTCCGGGCAACAAGTTCACCCACTTGATTTTACGGGCAACAAGTTCACCCAATTATTTTCCAAGGCTATAATCACACCTTATCACGCTTGATTGATTTTCAAGGCTACAATCACACCTTTTCTCGCTAAGTTGATTACAAAAAGCCTATAACTCTGATAGTACTGAGGATCTCGTTGAGATAGTGATAGAGAATCAAACTACGAATAATCGAGTTCGATTCAATGTTGATTTCGGCAGAGTAATGGTTAGAATATGTATTAAGAAAAGTGGAAGAAGAAGAAGAGGAGTGAAAAACCAAAAAATCTGATATGAAATTCGTTGAAACAAACCCCTATTTATAGAAGAACAACAGCCATGTCCATTCGTGAAGAGTTATGGCGAATAGACACTTCTTTTGAAATTTAAATTTTGAACTTAACTGACACCATGTCGACATGGTCACCATGAGTATGTCGACATCCCAAGGCAATTTTTGATGATTTAATTTTCTTTGAAAATAACCTTTATCTTATATTAAAACTATTTTAAACTTTATAAATATACTTGACTATAGTTAAAATTCATAAGTAAATATAGAGAATAATATATATAGAATTTAACTATAATAATATATTTAAATATAAGTATAAATATTTAAAAGTAAAATATATTAAACTAAAAGATAGTTTAAAATCAGGAGTAATTTGACTTTGAAATTAAAGATGATTTTGAGGCTAAAATTATTTAAAATCAGGATAGAGGTTTTTGAATCTTTTAAAACGAAAGTTTTGAAATCATTTTGAAAACAAGATAATTTTTGTAAAATCATTTGAATAAAAATTAGCGGATACAAAACAATGTTCCACTAGATTTTTCGCAGGTTCCATCCTTATTAGGGTTCCATCCCTTTAACGGACTCGAAGTGGATTCCATTCCACGAATAAATTGGATTTTAAGATGCCAATGCTTTTCTAGGAGTTTTAACAAAATTCCTAATTAAAATACTTATTCTTGAAGTCTTGAACTCTTGATAACCTTGATACTCATGAGTCTTCAATCTTGATATCTTGAATCTCTATACTGTACAGTCTTCATTCTTGGTACCTGCATGGTTAAATCCTGCATATACATATATATCTAAACTTATACTGTTAGTATTTATATTTTATAATCTATTCTAAGGTTGTTGTCATCAAAACCATCATCTCACGGACTAACACCATGTTCTAAATAGAAACTAATTACAATTAAGCCAATGGTGATATGAATACTACAAAATTCAATTACTTTCTCTTGGACACACATGATCTCAAAAACAATTTTCTAATACATCATAATATTATACAATTTTCATATCACATACTTTACCAAAATTCCATTTCAAAATAATATTTCTCTTATCAAAATTTTATTTTTTCTCTAAACAATAAATCTCCATTTTCCAAAACATTGCCATCTTTTCAAAACTTTAAATATAACTACTTCAAAATATTTATTTCAATATAGCCCAAATGTTTTTTTAAAATATCGTTTTCTTTTCCAAACGCTTTTCTCAAAAATATTCTTCATATCACACTAATCTCTTCAAAATACCGAATATAACATTCTTCAAAATATTATTTTAAATCATTAATTTCTATATAGCTTAAAAAATATTACCTTTTTTCCCAAAATATTACATGTAATTTTTCAAAACTTTGTGTCCATATGTCTCATTCTAGCGTTTAGAAATCCCAATCAATTACATTGATCAAGCATATCGATAAGAATTCGTAACTCAATCAACGGACACATTAACACAAAATCAACTTCAAAAATTCTTTAAATAAATATATTTAAAATCTTTCACGTGGAAAACAATTTTTTTGCAAAAAGCATTCCATTTTCTAGTATCATATAAAAATATATAGCTTTAATCGAAAATATTCCAATCACAAAGTATGATTGCTATAAACTATTATCCTATCTTCAAACCATCTTTTCCAAAATCATTACTAATATTTATCCTTCAAAGGTTCAAGTTCTTTCAAATTAATATTCAACTTATCTCAAACTATTACTTTATCCAAAATCTCAAATATCATTCGAAAAGATATTTTCGATCGCTTTATAAAATGATAACTATTTTAAAAATTATACTCTTGTTTAAATAAAAATAATTATTTTCAAACTGCATATATTCATTCAATTCAGCAACCATTAACAACAATACAAACCATCACACATCGTTTATCCATAATATCAAATAAGCATTATATAATAATACATACATTTCCAAACAAGCAAACAAACACCTCCAGCGGAAAACTGTCAATCAGTTTCCGCTGTGCAACTCTGATCACTGCTGGATCTTTTTACTCATCTCGCCTAATCACAATTTGGATTTGTGATGTATTCAATACAAGATTCGAATTAGGGTATTTTGTGTATTTCATAGCCGAACAACTCTCTTCTTACTTCAAAGCTACACAAAGGTCTAACATTCATCATCTATACCAACACTACTGGCAGGACTAACCAGTTCTACCTTCATAATCTGAACAATTTCTCTACCTCTCATACAAAACCTATATTTGGAAAATGGTAGAAGAAATATATTATACAAAAAGAAAATGACAAATACGTCCTCGGATGGTTGTCCTAGTAATCATCGTATATTCCTAATATCACTTAGATACAAACAATAATCTACCATACACCGGTGGGACAGGGACTCTAAGCCACATCTAAGGCTAAGACTCGTGTCTCTTATACTTTTTACTGTTCTAAACTTGCTCTAATACCAACTGTAACACCACCTCTATACCAAACTGTTCGAGAGTATTACTAGGTATACTTTTAGATAATACGAAGAATAAGACTATATGGTGGTATTTCCTTAGAATAATATCAATACATATCTAAAAACTCACATAAACTTACTATAGATGTACACGGTCTCAATACAAAGAAATAAACATGTGTACCTCCAGGATAGAACAATACACAATATACAAGAAATATATAACGAGGAATATAGAGTCAATAACGCGGCAATATACAAATCTGAGTGGGATATAAAATAAGTCAAACTCCCACTACCACAAAATACACAATGTTCCACCAATAGGTAACACAATGTCATACATATATGAGGTAATATGACACACAATGATATACAATAATATCCTATCATCCATCTACGCCCAACATCCACAAACCGATCAGCTTATCCCTATACCTGAAATATCTCGAAGTGGCCCGAGTATTGTATAAATAACACATGGGTCAGACAATGTCTAGATTGTAGATGTCAATATAAAATAACAACTGGCATGGTACAAACAAGTGCAACACAAGTGGCATATGCTAATCTCAAATGACAACATATCTCAAAATCATGCACAAAATAGATAACCCATGTCTAAGTAATGTCGATCAACACAGCAACATCCATATAATCAACTGGTTGGAAAACCATACAGCTAACTATCGTCAAGTATAAGAAATCATTAACACTACAAGGCATGCTCTCAACAATGCTCAAGATTACCTCTCAGATAAATGTAAAGTAAACATACGCAGGGTCCGCCTCACTCTTTAAATATATACAACACGTAACAATCACCCAAATCAAACATACACGAAATATAAATATGGAATACCCTCGATAGCTAGGATCATCGCTTAAATAACCATGTAAATGATAGGTACTGTAACAGCCCGCAAATCCGTACCCCATGAATCAACTCTATTCTACCTCTATTAACTCAAGTGGCACAGAATTACGAACCATTATGGTTAAAGAAGAAGAGATAGAAGAAGAAGGAACTAAACAATATCAGAATCTCACAGTCGCAACGGAATAAAATATAATAGTAAATATAGAACTTTACAAAAAATGAAATCTATCACTGTTTTATACATCATATCATCAGAGTATCTCATACATCAACAAATCACAAATCAGACATACCATACAATCATTGCAGCGGATATATATAGGTACATATAAAACGTCCCGGACTCCAGCTCCTCTCCTGCTCCGTAGCATCCTGACCTGAACAAATAATACTCGGTCTGACCCGAGCATTATAATGAAATAACACCCGAGTCAGTCTGGAATACCAGCTGATAATAATGCATCCAAATTGATTATTAAAGTTTCAAAAATCCTTTGAAAACAAAAGCATCTCGTAAGACCACGCCACAAATAAACATGTCGGGTTTTTACCTTACGATAGCTAAAACACTTTTTATAGAAATCCTCTGATATTATAATAGGGTCTATTTACAAATACTTATAAAATAGCCGAAATTGTTACATTCATTAAATTCCAGCTACTAGCCACAAAAGTGGGTAATACAAACAAAACTCGTACAAGGCTCGTAGGGAAAATGGATTTCCAACAATGACTAGGCACTGGGGTACCACCTGTCACAGTACGGGGCCTAGATCACCGTACCGAGGACTACTCCCTTCATCCCCTGCAACACAAGGCCGGAACCATTCCTTACTGAACAGTCCCGAACAAGATAAACCCCGTGGTTGGCGCGACCAACCACCCACTAAGCCGAAATATATATAAGGAACATCTAGACAGGGGAAATATCTTGTCCTGCTTGGGCATGACCCACCTAACCTTGCTGCATATCCCCTGATTTTCAGTCATTCCCATTTGATGAGGCTTGAGGCTTAGCGTTACCTTTTAGAACGTTTCACTTAGAATGCCCATCGTCCACCTGACGATGTTTCGCAAGCATTCGTCCATACAAGTCCGTCCCGGGTTCGAACGGAACCGAAGGCACTACTCCTACTACGTCCATTTGGAAATATCCTCAGGATTAGTAGCGACTAGCCCTTGCACTTCACTGCTCCATCATCGACTCCGAACACGTTTTTCGCACGAAACGTATAAACCGGATCGAAGTGGTTTTCGAGAAATAAATCTCGACCCCGGTCTCTTCGAAACGATCAACGCATTGTCCAATATTGATAGTCGGTGATTTAACTATCAATTATATTCATAAACATCCATAAGCATCCATCATACAATAAATAATATTCCACATTATTTATTTACCTCAAATATCTTTAAAAGATATATTTTCAAATTTTCAAAGCTCATTTGAAAACAATTTCCAAAACTCTTTCCTTACAAGGTCCTTTACCATATGTTCCCATTGGAAATAACCAAGTTCAATTTATTTTGATTTAAAACAATTAAAACATTTTATTCTAAATATCCTTTAAAATAGGTAAATTTACTACTAATTATATACTCAAAATATAATTTCAAAATATTTAAAGCAAAACTATTTTATAGGATATAACTTGATTTAAACTAAGGTTTTAGTTAAACTATATTTTAAAAATAGAGTTGTAAAAAGATTAAGACTTATTGCAATATACTTAGGTCAAAACTAGCTTTCTAAACAAATCCATTTGTAAAAGAATAATTACTTTACTATTACTAATTAATAAATAGTTACTTTAAAAATAATAATTTCCAAACACTCTTTTAAACAAGTTTAAACTTCAAAACTTTCTTTTTATAAAATCAGTTTAAACTCGGACTTGGTTTTCCCAAGGAATTTCATTTCCACTTAAACATCACAGAAATCCTTCTCACGATTTCTGTCAATTTATTTCAATAACATAAATTTACTTTCACATGTATCAACTGATAACATTTCTCTTTGTTTATCATTCCAGATTTTACAAATTTTCAATTTCCATTCTAAATAGATTTCAAATTTAATTCTTTTAAATTCATTATTTAACAATATCCTTTATTCCTTTAAAATTCAATTTGTCCATTTATAATTAAATTATGGATTTATAATTTAACCAGCAATATTCCAATAAAATTTCATTTCAGTTTTCCATCCAACAGATTCCAATGTTTGTATTCCTATAAATTCCTTATTTATTAATTTATTAATTTCTTTTGAAATCCCAATTTAATTTCTTATAATCAAAACTCCAATTTTCTTTATAATTAACATTCTGGGTTTAAAGTTTATACCACAATATCACAATACAATTTATTTCCAAAATTAATCAATCACAATATATAAACAGGCATCATCATCAACTATAAAAATATTACTACATTGTGAGGAATCCAGCTGGATTCCTCCAACCTGTTTTCCCTGCATCCACAAATATTAGCACATCACATATATAAATATCAATCTAGGCTGATATAAATAACATTTCAACCAGTCACACAGTTATTTAAATATTAACTACTAAAATCAGCTAACATTCCAGATGTGAGTGAGAATAACTCACCTTGAGTTTCGGCGAGCGTTCGAAATTTAAATTAAACCGAACGACGTTCGATTTAACTCAAATTTCTACTTGCCCGAAATGAATCCGGAACTGCTCTACTTCGAAGTACTCTTTTCTGCGATTCCAACGCCACCAATAACGTCGAATTCTGATATCATATGATTTAGTTATTCGATTTTAAAGTTTGAATCGTATTTAAAACTTTTATTATTTTTACCACAACAATAAGGGCCGTGCAAAAGAACCCAGATCCAAACCGAGCTCTCATCTTCTCCTCTACGCGCGTACAGGTTCCAAATCGAACCCATTCTCACCAATCTAGGGTTCGAAAACGCGCCGCCTAGGTTGTGCTCCACGACGATCAGACATCGGCATCCAGATGCTCGCCACCACCTCCATCTTCACCCAGAAACACATGGAACTCGCCGCCTTCCCAAGCGAGAAAATTCGCATACGAACGGTCGCGTTCGAGCTCCGGTCATCGTCGATTCACCTCGCTAAAACCCATCACACCCGTTCAGAATGTAGATCTCGTCGAGCTCGTTGACTTCCCAGTTGGAGATTTTCAAAATCGCTGCATGGATTGAGAGATTTTTGGAGGAGAAACGAATGGATTTTCGGCCATAGATAATAAAGAACGGCGGCCTGAGATGTTTCTAGGGTTAGGGATATTCGCGTGAATATATACGTATATATATATATATTAATTTAATATTAAATCCAGTTTTAACGAGCGTTTACAAACAAACTCCAATTCACATGTGCCGACAGGCGTTTCTAATGTTTTTCCGCGTTCCGGACACAATGGAACAAGTCTCGTAGGCTAATTCGGTCGTATATACGAGTTACGGAATTAAACGATAAATTTCAAATTAAATCGATTAAAACGATTTCGATGCGTTTCGAGCTGCCAGGGTTAAACGACAACTCCGATTGCTACGAAAATTGAAATCCGATAATAACTAACTATTACGGATCCAATGAAACTGGTTTCGTCGAATTCCGAGACTGCGCCCCAGAAAGCTATTTTAACTCGTCTATTAAATCGAGCGATTTCCGAAATTTACGGAAACGCTTAAAATTTCCACTTTTAAAATTTTATTAACTTAACAATAATTCATATAAAATTTATAATCACATTAAAAATCATTATGGCTCATTCCGGACTAAAATCTGATTTATTGCATTTTAATAATATTAAATTCATTTTTAAATTATCATAAAATTCCAAATAATAACTTATCAACTTTTAAATTCTTCTAAAAAACCCAATAAAATCAATTATGTCCAATTGAACTTAAAAACTCATTTAAACATCATTTTTTTATAACCATTCACAACCAATTTCTCAAATTCTCTCAGTCCAACATTCAATTATTATTATTCCATTTCAAATTAAATTCCGGCCTTAGCAATTATAACTTGTTATTATAATTTAAACTAATTCCTTTAGTTCAAAATAAATCTTAAACCCATAGTAAACATTTAAAATGCATTAAATGTTCACAAATCCCGTGTTAAAAATTCCGGGATGTTACATTCCTTCCCCTTTATAAAAATTTCGTCCCCGAAATTTGTATAAGGTAGAACATACTCTCAAACCCATTTACTTACCCAATTTGCTTAGTTAAAAGTTTATATATACCTTCCAAAATCCTTTTAGCTCAAATCCAAACTCATTTGCTTCATTTATTCTAAAGCTTTAATTTTAACTTATAACTTTCCAAGTTAATTAACTTTTCCCAAAACCGCAAAAATATTCTAACTCCCAAAATTTCTGGAAAATTTTGGCAGAGTCTCCCCTGCACGGAGGAGCTTTCGCGATACAAAGAAATATATATACATCGACCCACACGGTCGGAAACCAAAATATATCACAATATATATATCATTTTCCAATTATATTTGCGTAGGCGTACCTTTTTAACAAATTTTTTTAAAAGCATGCGGCTAATATTACGCATATACGCGCTCCAACTCTCTCGAACGCCACGCATACCTGTACTAAACTCAAACAAACACATCAGTTTTCAAAATATGAGCATTTTAATAACATCTCCAATATAAATGTTAGCCAAACATAACTATTTACATTCCAAACGACACTTTGCATAATTTCCTAAGTAAATCATATTGTATAACATATACAAAGTCCCTTTTTCCACTTTCAAGCTCCATTTTATTTCACATAAAGGGTTTACATACAAGTTCGGCCATTCCAATTCATAATTACTACAATTCATTTCTATTTCAATTCAATTCCAAATTGATTTACAAACCAATTTTATTTCCAATGTTGAAACATTTCCATTTCTTTTATGATTCAGTTCTCATTCATATGCAAACATCACTTATCCAAAAGTCAATTCATTCCAATTGATTTAAAAACCCATTCCATTAGCTATTTTAAATCAATCACTTGCATTCTTTTACAAACTCTTTTAATTAGATTCCAATTCATTTCAATTTATTTCAAACATCAATTCATTTGTTGTTTAAACAACCAAATTCTAAATACATTCAAATATTCATGTCATTCAAGCCAAAATAATCACCACTTAAGCTTATAACCATTTAAAATTAATTTCAGTTTAGATTTATATTAAGTTTATTCAATTTTGCCTGGTTCACAAGCCAGGTATTTTTATTCCAATGCAATTGTTACAATAAATGTGTTTTTTTTTCTTATATTTCTATTTCATTAACCAATTCAGGTTTATATTAATTAATACCACTTCACTTGCAATTCAATTTTATTATCTAACAAATTTCATTCAAGAGTACTTAATAGAGTTTATTCACAATCTTTTTTTTTCAAGTTGCTTAAGTTCTTTCACAACATTTCCATTATCTTCTTATTATCAATTTTATTTTATTTTCATTTGATCCTCATCCAAAGCAAATTCCAATTCATTAACAACTTTAATGCACTTTGCCTATTTATTAAATCTATTTTAGACTTATTTTATTAGCAAAGAAACCACTTTAAATTATTTCACTCGTTGGAATTTATTTACCACAAATTTAAATCCCATGCCAAAATTAGATTTTTATTTACTTTCCAAATTTTGATCAATTATCAAAATTCTATTCATTCAATACAATTCCCAATTAATTGTAATTTAACTTAGCCACTAACCTAATTCATATTAGGTTTTAATTCACTTCCTCAATTCATTTTGAATTTATTTATGATATCACCATTTTCTCATTATTCCATTTAACAATTTAAATTCCTACCTTTCCTTATACTTCTTTAAATAGAATTTAAATTTCTTTCAATATTATTTGTTACACGATTGAAATTCAATTTCAATTTCATTATCACAACAAATTTCCCACTTTACATTTCATTTTTGGACAAATTTTGAATTTGCCACACCATGTAACCCTCTCCATTATATCCAATTTCTTTATGCAATTATAAGCAATTCACATTTCACCTTTATATCCAATTCAACTTAATTCCATTTCATTTAGATTTAATTAAATTTCAATTTCTCAATTTAAATTCTCCATATACAAGTTCAAAACTTATTTACCAACTGAAGTTCATTCACTTCCTTTATACCTCACTTTGCCTTATCTCAATTCACATTTCATTTGAGATGAAGTCTTAAATTCACCATACCATTCAACTACCTCCCAATTGTGATTATAATCTCACTTTCAATTTATAAGTTCTTCAACTTATTTATTTAAAAGCTTATATTGCTCTTTTAAATTCATCTACATCTTATAATCACAATTTCAAATTTTACATATATATGTATCACTGGATTCTTAAGGTTACCAATCTTCTTTCACCTTAATCCTTTGCTAATTCCAATTCCACAGTTTCAAACTATAAGCATAACACCTGATAGCTCAGGCGTTCAATTTATTTCACTCCCACAATTTCAAAGTCAACTTACTTTTTCATTTAATCCATATTAACTTTATTTAAGTCCAATTTATTTTCAACTTATCCAAGTTAAATTCAAATTTCTATTTACTTCAATAAATTTTATTCACCTCCATTTACTTAAGTTAAATGTTAATTCTAAGATTACAATTTTCATTTCTTCTTATTGGTATTTACTTCACTTAATAAGTTTAATAGTTAATTCATTTCAACTTTACACATTATGAAATTAGAATTTCCCAGAATTCAATTTCCCGGTCTTATTTCAAAACCATTTTGAAATATATCAATTATATAGCTATTCGGTATATCAATCAAATCTCAGATTTCCAAAACAATTTGTTTATACCAAAACAAATTTTCCTCCTTTTTGAAATGTCCAAAACAACGAATATACCCAACAAATCCAAACAACACCATAACCAAATACTAGTGAAGCAATCCATCACTTTAGAAACTCGAAAATGAGATCTAATGATGTGGCCAGCATCATCAGGATTATTTTCCAGCGACTAAAGTGAGTTCAATGCTTCTTACTTTCCCAAATTCATTTCAAACAGTTTTCCATTCAAACATATTACTCAAAATAATATTTCATCATTGCCTTCAATACATTGGAAAACATTGCAAACCTTCCCAGGATTTTAAATTTCCAAACTTTTATCTTTATCGCATTTAAAATCCTATCCAAAACTTCCGGGATTTAAATTCTGGTTTAATTCAAATTTAATTATTCTTCTTTTGTATAATTTATACTCATAGAATTTATTTAGTTATAAATCAATTCAATATCTTACATTCCCATTGGTTTATATATCATCTCATTTCAAATTTAACTCAAATTTAAGATTCATATTTGATTACGGTATTAACAACCAATCAAACAATATATATATGTAATTAAGAAAACCATTTCTTTTATATCAAAATATAATTTTGGGTAAAATTATTTCATTTACCCACTTTTAAAAACAATACTATGTCGGTTTATCTTGTTTAAGAGTTTAGAAACCCCTATCGATACGGTTGTACTTCCCGCACCGACCAGAATTCATAAACACTCAACCGATAAGTCAACACAGTATAAAAACAATTTTATATTCACTAACAAGTACGCTCTCATATCTATAAATACACTCAACTCATTATAGAGTACTATTGACTCTGTTAAATGAGTAATTTTCCCACCAAAGCCTAGGTTGTCGCCAACCTAAGCTCTGATACCAAGTGTAACAGCCCGCAAATCCGTACCCCTTGAATCAACTCTATTCTACCTCTATTAACTCAAGTGGCACAGAATTACGAACCATTATGGTTAAAGAAGAAGAGATAGAAGAAGAAGGAACTAAACAATATTAGAATCTCACAGTCGCAACGGAATAAAATATAATAGTAAATATAGAACTTTACACAAAATGAAATCTATCACTGTTTTATACATCATATCATCAGAGTATCTCATACATCAACAAATCACAAATCAGACATACCATACAATCATTGCAGCGGATATATATATATAGGTACATATAAAACGTCTCGGACTCCAGCTCCTCTCCTGCTCCGTAGCATCCTGACCTGAACAAATAATACTCGGTCTGACCCGAGCATTATAATGAAATAAAACCCGAGTCAGTCTGGAATACCAGCTGATAATAATGCATCCAAATTGATTATTAAAGTTTCAAAAATCCTTTGAAAACAAAAGCATCTCGTAAGACCACGCCACAAATAAACATGTCGGGTTTTTACCTTACGATAGCTAAAACACTTTTTATAGAAATCCTCTGATATTATAATAGGGTCTATTTACAAATACTTATAAAATAGCCGAAATTGTTACATTCATTAAATTCCAGCTACTAGCCACAAAAGTGGGTAATACAAACAAAACTCGTACAAGGCTCGTAGGGAAAATGGATTTCCAACAATGACTAGGCACTGGGGTACCACCTGTCACAGTACGGGGCCTAGATCACCGTACCGAGGACTACTCCCTTCATCCCCTGCAACACAAGGCCGGAACCATTCCTTACTGAACAGTCCCGAACAAGATAAACCCCGTGGTCGGCGCGACCAACCACCCACTAAGCCGAAATATATATAAGGGACATCTAGACAGGGGAAATATCTTGTCCTGCTTGGGCATGACCCAACTAACCTTGCTGCATATCCCCTGATTTTCAGTCATTCCCATTTGATGAGGCTTGAGGCTTAGCGTTACCTTTTAGAACGTTTCACTTAGAATGCCCATCGTCCACCTGACGATGTTTCGCAAGCATTCGTCCATACAAGTCCGTCCCGGGTTCGAACGGAACCGAAGGCACTACTCCTACTACATCCATTTGGAAATATCCTCAGGATTAGTAGCGACTAGCCCTTGCACTTCACTGCTCCATCATCGACTCTAAACACGTTTTTCGCACGAAACGTATAAACCGGATCGAAGTGGTTTTCGAGAAATAAATCTCGACCCCGGTCTCTTCGAAACGATCAACGCATTGTCCAATATTGATAGTCGGTGATTTAACTATCAATTATATTCATAAACATCCATAAGCATCCATCATACAATAAATAATATTCCACATTATTTATTTACCTCAAATATCTTTAAAAGATATATTTTCAAATTTTCAAAGCTCATTTGAAAACAATTTCCAAAACTCTTTCCTTACAAGGTAAATCCTTTACCATATGTTCCCATTGGAAATAACCAAGTTCAATTTATTTAGATTTAAAACAATTAAAACATTTTATTCTAAATATCCTTTAAAATAGGTAAATTTACTACTAATTATATACTCAAAATATAATTTCAAAATATTTAAAGCAAAACTATTTTATAGGATATAACTTGATTTAAACTAAGGTTTTAGTTAAACTATATTTTAAAAATAGAGTTGTAAAAAGATTAAGACTTGTTGCAATATACTTAGGTCAAAACTAGCTTTTTAAACAAATCCATTTGTAAAAGAATAATTACTTTACTATTAATAATTAATAAATAGTTACTTTAAAAATAATAATTTCCAAACACTCTTTTAAACAAGTTTAAACTTCAAAACTTTCTTTTTATAAAATCAGTTTAAACTCGAACTTGGTTTTCCCAAGGAATTTCATTTCCACTTAAACATCACAGAAATCCTTCCCACGATTTCTGTCAATTTATTTCAATAACATAAATTTACTTTCACATGTATCAACTGATAACATTTCTCTTTGTTTATCATTCCGGATTTTACAAATTTTCAATTTCCATTCTAAATAGATTTCAAATTTAATTCTTTTAAATTCATTATTTAACAATATCCTTTATTCCTCTAAAATTCAATTTGTCCATTTATAATTAAATTATGGATTTATAATTTAACCAGCAATATTCCAATAAAATTTCATTTCAGTTTTCCATCCAACAGATTCTAATGTTTGTATTCCTATAAATTCCTTATTTATTAATTTATTAATTTCTTTTGAAATCCCAATTTAATTTCTTATAATCAAAACTCCAATTTTCTTTATAATTAACATTCTGGGTTTAAAGTTTATACCACAATATCACAATACAATTTATTTCCAAAATTAATCAATCACAATATATAAACAGGCATCATCATCAACTATAAAAATATTACTACATTGTGAGGAATCCAGCTGGATTCCTCCAACCTGTTTTCCCTGCATCCACAAATATTAGAACATCACATATATAAATATCAATCTAGGCTGATATAAATAACATTTCAACCAGTCACACAGTTATTTAAATATTAACTACTAAAATCAGCTAACATTCCAGATGTGAGTGAGAATAACTCACCTTGAGTTTCGGCGAGCGTTCGAAATTTAAATTAAACCGAATGACGTTCGATTTAACTCAAATTTCTACTTGCCCGGAATGAATCCGGAACTGCTCTACTTCGAAGTACTCTTTTCTGCGATTCCAACGCCACCAAAAACGTCGAATTCTGATATCATATGATTTAGTTATTCGATTTTAAAGTTTGAATCGTATTTAAAACTTTTATTATTTTTACCACAACAATCAGGGCCGTGCAAAAGAACCCAGATCCAAGCCGAGCTCTCATCTTCTCCTCTACGCGCGTACAGGTTCCAAATCGAACCCATTCTCACCGATCTAGGGTTCGAAAACGCGCCGCCTACGTTGTGCTCCACGACGATCAGACATCGGCATCCAGATGCTCGCCACCACCTCCATCTTCACCCAGAAACGCATGGAACTCGGCGCCTTCCCAAGCGAGAAAATTCGCATACGAACGGTCGCGTTCGAGCTCCGGTCATCGTCGATTCACCTCGCTAAAACCCATCACACCCGTTCAGAATGTAGATCTCGTCGAGCTCGTTGACTTCCCAGTTGGAGATTTTCAAAATCGCTGCATGGATTGAGAGATTTTTGGAGGAGAAACAAATGGATTTTCGGCCATAGATAATAAAGAACGGCGGCCTGAGATGTTTCTAGGGTTAGGGATATTCGCGTGAATGTATACGTATATATATATATATTAGTAATATTAAATCCAGTTTTAACGAGCGTTTACAAACAAACTCCAATTCACATGTGCCGACAGGCGTTTCTAATGTTTTCCGCGTTCCGGACACAATGGAACAAGTCTCGTAGGCTAATTCGGTCGTATATACGAGTTACGGAATTAAACGATAAATTTCAAATTAAATCGATTAAAACGATTTCGATGCGTTTCGAGCTGCCAGGGTTAAACGAAAACTCCGATTGCTACGAAAATTGAAATCCGATAATAACTAACTATTACGGATCCAATGAAACTAGTTTCGTCGAATTCCGAGACTGTGCCCCGGAAGGCTATTTTAACTCGTCTATTAAATCGAGCGATTTCCGAAATTTACGGAAACGCTTAAAATTTCCACTTTTAAAATTTTATTAACTTAACAATAATTCATATAAAATTTATAATCACATTAAAAATCATTATGGCTCATTCCGGACTAAAATCTGATTTATTGCATTTTAATAATATTAAATTCATTTTTAAATTATCATAAAATTCCAAATAATAACTTATCAACTTTTAAATTCTTCCAAAAAACCCAATAAAATCAATTATGTCCAATTGAACTTAAAAACTCATTTAAACATCATTTTTTTTATAACCATTCAGAACCAATTTCTCAAATTCTCTCAGTCCAACATTCAATTATTATTATTCCATTTCAAATTAAATTCCGGCCTTAGCAATTATAACTTGTTATTATAATTTAAACTAATTCCTTTAGTTCAAAATAAATCTTAAACCCATAGTAAACATTTAAAATGCATTAAATGTTCACAAATCCCGTGTTAAAAATTCCGGGATGTTACATTCCTTCCCCTTTATAAAAATTTCGTCCCCGAAATTTGTATAAGGTAGAACATACTCTCAAACCCATTTACTTACCCAATTTGCTTAGTTAAAAGTTTATATATACCTTCCAAAATCCTTTTAGCTCAAATCCAAACTCATTTGCTTCATTTATTCTAAAGCTTTAATTTTAACTTATAACTTTCCAAGTTAATTAACTTTTCCCAAAACCCCAAAAATATTCTAACTCCCAAAATTTCTGGAAAATTTTGGCAGAGTCTCCCCTGCACGGAGGAGCTTTCGTGATACAAAGAAATATATATAAATCGACCCACACGGTCGGAAACCAAAATATATCACAATATATATATCATTTTCCAATTATATTTGCGTACGCGTACTTTTTTAACAAATTTTTTTAAAAGCATGCGGCTAATATTACGCATATACGCGCTCCAACTCTCTCGAACGCCACGCATACCTGTACTAAACTCAAACAAACACATCAGTTTTCAAAATATGAGCATTTTAATAACATCTCCAATATAAATGTTAGCCAAACATAACTATTTACATTCCAAACGACACTTTGCATAATTTCCTAAGTAAATCATATTGTATAACATATACAAAGTCCCCTTTTCCACTTTCAAGCTCCATTTTATTTCACATAAAGGGTTTACATACAAGTTCAGCCATTCCAATTCATAATTACTACAATTCATTTCTATTTCAATTCAATTCCAAATTGATTTACAAACCAATTTTATTTCCAATGTTGAAACATTTCCATTTCTTTTATGATTCAGTTCTCATTCATATGCAAACATCACTTATCCAAAAGTCAATTCATTCCAATTGATTTAAAAACCCATTCCATTAGCTATTTTAAATCAATCACTTGCATTCTTTTACAAACTCTTTTAATTAGATTCCAATTCATTTCAATTTATTTCAAACATCAATTCATTTGTTGTTTAAACAACCAAATTCTAAATACATTCAAATATTCATGTCATTCAAGCCAAAATAATCACCACTTAAGCTTATAACCATTTAAAATTAATTTCAGTTTAGATTTATATTAAGTTTATTCAATTTTGCCTGGTTCACAAGCCAGGTATTTTTATTCCAATGCAATTGTTACAATAAATGTGTTTTTTTTTCTTATATTTTTATTTCATTAACCAATTCAGGTTTATATTAATTAATACCACTTCACTTGCAATTCAATTTTATTATCTAACAAATTTCATTCAAGAGTACTTAATAGAGTTTATTCACAATCTTTTTTTTTCAAGTTGCTTAAGTTCTTTCACAACATTTCCATTATCTTCTTATTATCAATTTTATTTTATTTTCATTTGATCCTCATCCAAAGCAAATTCCAATTCATTAACAACTTTAATGCACTTTGCCTATTTATTAAATCTATTTTAGACTTATTTTATTAGCAAAGAAACCACTTTAAATTATTTCACTCGTTGGAATTTATTTACCACAAATTTAAATCCCATGCCAAAATTAGATTTTTATTTACTTTCCAAATTTTGATCAATTATCAAAATTCTATTCATTCAATACAATTCCCAATTAATTGTAATTTAACTTAGCCACTAACCTAATTCATATTAGGTTTTAATTCACTTCCTCAATTCATTTTGAATTTATTTATGATATCACCATTTTCTCATTATTCCATTTAACAATTTAAATTCCTACCTTTCCTTATACTTCTTTAAATAGAATTTAAATTTCTTTCAATATTATTTGTTACACGATTGAAATTCAATTTCAATTTCATTATCACAACAAATTTCCCACTTTACATTTCATTTTTGGACAAATTTTGAATTTGCCACACCATGTAACCCTCTCCATTATATCCAATTTCTTTATGCAATTATAAGCAATTCACATTTCACCTTTATATCCAATTCAACTTAATTCCATTTCATTTAGATTTAATTAAATTTCAATTTCTCAATTTAAATTCTCCATATACAATTTCAAAACTTATTTACCAACTGAAGTTCATTCACTTCCTTTATACCTCACTTTGCCTTATCTCAATTCACATTTCATTTGAGATGAAGTCTTAAATTCACCATACCATTCAACTACCTCCCAATTGTGATTATAATCTCACTTTCAATTTATAAGTTCTTCAACTTATTTATTTAAAAGCTTATATTGCTCTTTTAAATTCATCTACATCTTATAATCACAATTTCAAATTTTACATATATATGTATCACTGGATTCTTAAGGTTACCAAACTTCTTTCACCTTAATCCTTTGCTAATTCCAATTCCACAGTTTCAAACTATAAGCATAACACCTGATAGCTCAGGCGTTCAATTTATTTCACTCCCACAATTTCAAAGTCAACTTACTTTTTCATTTAATCCATATTAACTTTATTTAAGTCCAATTTATTTTCAACTTATCCAAGTTAAATTCAAATTTCTATTTACTTCAATAAATTTTATTCACCTCCATTTACTTAAGTTAAATGTTAATTCTAAGATTACAATTTTCATTTCTTCTTATTGGTATTTACTTCACTTAATAAGTTTAATAGTTAATTCATTTCAACTTTACACATTATGAAATTAGAATTTCCCAGAATTCAATTTCCCGGTCTTATTTCAAAACCATTTTGAAATATATCAATTATATAGCTATTCGGTATATCAATCAAATCTCAGATTTCCAAAACAATTTGTTTATACCAAAACAAATTTTCCTCCTTTTTGAAATGTCCAAAACAACGAATATACCCAACAAATCCAAACAACACCATAACCAAATACTAGTGAAGCAATCCATCACTTTAGAAACTCGAAAATGAATTCTAATGATGTGGCCAGCATCATCAGGATTATTTTCCAGCGACTAAAGTGAGTTCAATGCTTCTTACTTTCCCAAATTCATTTCAAACAGTTTTCCATTCAAACATATTACTCAAAATAATATTTCATCATTGCCTTCAATACATTGGAAAACATTGCAAACCTTCCCAGGATTTTAAATTTCCAAACTTTTATCTTTATCGCATTTAAAATCCTATCCAAAACTTCCGGGATTTAAATTCTGGTTTAATTCAAATTTAATTATTCTTCTTTTGTATAATTTATACTCATAGAATTTATTTAGTTATAAATCAATTCAATATCTTACATTCCCATTGGTTTATATATCATCTCATTTCAAATTTAACTCAAATTTAAGATTCATATTTGATTACGGTATTAACAACCAATCAAACAATATATATATGTAATTAAGAAAACCATTTCTTTTATATCAAAATATAATTTTGGGTAAAATTATTTCATTTACCCACTTTTAAAAACAATACTATGTCGGTTTATCTTGTTTAAGAGTTTAGAAACCCCTATCGATACGGTTGTACTTCCCGCACCGACCAGAATTCATAAACACTCAACCGATAAGTCAACACAGTATAAAAACAATTTTATATTCACTAACAAGTACGCTCTCATATCTATAAATACACTCAACTCATTATAGAGTACTATTGACTCTGTTAAATGAGTAATTTTCCCACCAAAGCCTAGGTTGTCGCCAACCTAAGCTCTGATACCAAGTGTAACAGCCCGCAAATCCGTACCCCTTGAATCAACTCTATTCTACCTCTATTAACTCAAGTGGCACAGAATTACGAACCATTATGGTTAAAGAAGAAGAGATAGAAGAAGAAGGAACTAAACAATATTAGAATCTCACAGTCGCAACGGAATAAAATATAATAGTAAATATAGAACTTTACACAAAATGAAATCTATCACTGTTTTATACATCATATCATCAGAGTATCTCATACATCAACAAATCACAAATCAGACATACCATACAATCATTGCAGCGGATATATATATATAGGTACATATAAAACGTCTCGGACTCCAGCTCCTCTCCTGCTCCGTAGCATCCTGACTTGAACAAATAATACTCGGTCTGACCCGAGCATTATAATGAAATAACACCCGAGTCAGTCTGGAATACCAGCTGATAATAATGCATCCAAATTGATTATTAAAGTTTCAAAAATCCTTTGAAAACAAAAGCATCTCGTAAGACCACGCCACGAATAAACATGTCGGGTTTTTACCTTACGATAGCTAAAACACTTTTTTATAGAAATCCTCTGATATTATAATAAGGTCTATTTACAAATACTTATAAAATAGCCGAAATTGTTACATTCATTAAATTCCAGCTACTAGCCACAAAAGTGGGTAATACAAACAAAACTCGTACAAGGCTCGTAGGGAAAATGGATTTCCAACAATGACTAGGCACTGGGGTACCACCTGTCACAGTACGGGGCCTAGATCACCGTACCGAGGACTACTCCCTTCATCCCCTGCAACACAAGGCCGGAACCATTCCTTACTGAACAGTCCCGAACAAGATAAACCCCGTGGTTGGCGCGACCAACCACCCACTAAGCCGAAATATATATAAGGGACATCTAGACAGGGGAAATATCTTGTCCTGCTTGGGCATGACCCACCTAACCTTGCTGCATATCCCCTGATTTTCAGTCATTCCCATTTGATGAGGCTTGAGGCTTAGCGTTACCTTTTAGAACGTTTCACTTAGAATGCCCATCGTCCACCTGACGATGTTTCGCAAGCATTCGTCCATACAAGTCCGTCCCGGGTTCGAACGGAACCGAAGGCACTACTCCTACTACATCCATTTGGAAATATCCTCAGGATTAGTAGCGACTAGCCCTTGCACTTCACTGCTCCATCATCGACTCCGAACACGTTTTTCGCACGAAACGTATAAACCGGATCGAAGTGATTTTCGAGAAATAAATCTCGACCCCGGTCTCTTCGAAACGATCAACGCATTGTCCAATATTGATAGTCGGTGATTTAACTATCAATTATATTCATAAACATCCATAAGCATCCATCATACAATAAATAATATTCCACATTATTTATTTACCTCAAATATCTTTAAAAGATATATTTTCAAATTTTCAAAGCTCATTTGAAAACAATTTCCAAAACTCTTTCCTTACAAGGTAAATCCTTTACCATATGTTCCCATTGGAAATAACCAAGTTCAATTTATTTTGATTTAAAACAATTAAAACATTTTATTCTAAATATCCTTTAAAATAGGTAAATTTACTACTAATTATATACTCAAAATATAATTTCAAAATATTTAAAGCAAAACTATTTTATAGGATATAACTTGATTTAAACTAAGGTTTTAGTTAAACTATATTTTAAAAATAGAGTTGTAAAAAGATTAAGACTTATTGCAATATACTTAGGTCAAAACTAGCTTTTTAAACAAATCCATTTGTAAAAGAATAATTACTTTACTATTACTAATTAATAAATAGTTACTTTAAAAATAATAATTTCCAAACACTCTTTTAAACAAGTTTAAACTTCAAAACTTTCTTTTTATAAAATCAGTTTAAACTCGGACTTGGTTTTCCCAAGGAATTTCATTTCCACTTAAACATCACAGAAATCCTTCTCACGATTTCTGTCAATTTATTTCAATAACATAAATTTACTTTCACATGTATCAACTGATAACATTTCTCTTTGTTTATCATTCCAGATTTTACAAATTTTCAATTTCCATTCTAAATAGATTTCAAATTTAATTCTTTTAAATTCATTATTTAACAATATCCTTTATTCCTCTAAAATTCAATTTGTCCATTTATAATTAAATTATGGATTTATAATTTAACCAGCAATATTCCAATAAAATTTCATTTCAGTTTTCCATCCAACAGATTCCAATGTTTGTATTCCTATAAATTCCTTATTTATTAATTTATTAATTTCTTTTGAAATCCCAATTTAATTTCTTATAATCAAAACTCCAATTTTCTTTATAATTAACATTCTGGGTTTAAAGTTTATACCACAATATCACAATACAATTTATTTCCAAAATTAATCAATCACAATATATAAACAGGCATCATCATCAACTATAAAAATATTACTACATTGTGAGGAATCCAGCTGGATTCCTCCAACCTGTTTTCCCTGCATCCACAAATATTAGCACATCACATATATAAATATCAATCTAGGCTGATATAAATAACATTTCAACCAGTCACACAGTTATTTAAATATTAACTACTAAAATCAGCTAACATTCCAGATGTGAGTGAGAATAACTCACCTTGAGTTTCGGCGAGCGTTCGAAATTTAAATTAAACCGAACGACGTTCGATTTAACTCAAATTTCTACTTGCCCGGAATGAATCCGGAACTGCTCTACTTCGAAGTACTCTTTTCTGCGATTCCAACGCCACCAAAAACGTCGAATTCTGATATCATATGATTTAGTTATTCGATTTTAAAGTTTGAATCGTATTTAAAACTTTTATTATTTTTACCACAACAATCAGGGCCGTGCAAAAGAACCCAGATCCAAACCGAGCTCTCATCTTCTCCTCTACGCGCGTACAGGTTCCAAATCGAACCCATTCTCACCAATCTAGGGTTCGAAAACGCGCCGCCTACGTTGTGCTCCACGACGATCAGACATCGGCATCCAGATGCTCGCCACCACCTCCATCTTCACCCAGAAACACATGGAACTCGGCGCCTTCCCAAGCGAGAAAATTCGCATACGAACGGTCGCGTTCGAGCTCCGGTCATCGTCGATTCACCTCGCAAAAACCCATCACACCCGTTCAGAATGTAGATCTCGTCGAGCTCGTTGACTTCCCAGTTGGAGATTTTCAAAATCGCTGCATGGATTGAGAGATTTTTGGAGGAGAAACGAATGGATTTTTGGCCATAGATAATAAAGAACGGCGGCCTGAGATGTTTCTAGGGTTAGGGATATTCGCGTGAATATATACGTATATATATATATATATATATATATATATATATATATATATATTAGTTTAATATTAAATCCAGTTTTAACAAGCG
The DNA here is from genome assembly GCA_030765085.1 of Allium cepa. Lineage (NCBI taxonomy): Eukaryota > Viridiplantae > Streptophyta > Magnoliopsida > Asparagales > Amaryllidaceae > Allium > Allium cepa. The sequence goes on from CM060939.1 coordinate 163,965,774, forward strand.
TTTACAAACAAACTCCAATTCACATGTGCCGATAGGCGTTTCTAATGTTTTTCCGCGTTCCGGACACAATGGAACAAGTCTCGTAGGCTAATTCGGTCGTATATACGAGTTACGGAATTAAACGATAAATTTCAAATTAAATCAATTAAAACGATTTCGATGCGTTTCGAGCTGCCAGGGTTAAACGACAACTCCGATTGCTACGAAAATTGAAATCCGATAATAACTAACTATTACGGATCCAGTGAAACTGGTTTCGTCGAATTCCGAGACTGTGCCCCGGAAGGCTATTTTAACTCGTCTATTAAATCGAGCGATTTCCGAAATTTACGGAAACGCTTAAAATTTCCACTTTTAAAATTTTATTAACTTAACAATAATTCATATAAAATTTATAATCACATTAAAAATCATTATGGCTCATTCCGGACTAAAATCTGATTTATTGCATTTTAATAATATTAAATTCATTTTTAAATTATCATAAAATTCCAAATAATAACTTATCAACTTTTAAATTCTTCCAAAAAAACCCAATAAAATCAATTATGTCCAACTGAACTTAAAAACTCATTTAAACATCATTTTTTTTTATAACCATTCACAACCAATTTCTCAAATTCTCTCAGTCCAACATTCAATTATTATTATTCCATTTCAAATTAAATTCCGGCCTTAGCAATTATAACTTGTTATTATAATTTAAACTAATTCCTTTAGTTCAAAATAAATCTTAAACCCATAGTAAACATTTAAAATGCATTAAATGTTCATAAATCCCGTGTTAAAAATTCCGGGATGTTACAGGTACATCGTCCGACTCCATGCTCTCGGCATTTCTAGCTATCCTTGGTAGGGGTATAATCAATGTGTACAGGGTTACACAACTGGCATAGACTCCGGGTCTCATAAATAATCCAAGAGATCGATAATCACATAATAATCATCAAGACCTTCAACTTCATAGTAATCGACTTGACTCTCGGGTAATGAAATAATCATACGGTTCGTCAAACCTCTACCAATCCACCCAACTCTCAGTATTGTCGATAATCATTAGGTCTCTCAGGCCTATGTGCTCTCAACATCATAAATATCTATTTTTGCATCAATCTTGACAAATGATCAAATCGACTCTAAGTCATAAACATAGTGATCTCATTTAGGTGAATAAGTAGTTGTCTATAACATCTCATGCTATCTCATCAATAAAAAACTAAATGGGAAACTGATAACTCTCAGCCTGCTCTAGGAGACATCCTCACACACACTCAGCAATACTCCTATAGTTTTAATTACCTCGACGGCCATCGTGACCCAATATCTATCAAGCGCAAGAATACGGTATGCATTGGTCACGATTGCAAATGCCCCTGATGGTAATAGACTACCGGCCTATGTGAAAAATGGGCAGTGAGTATTAACCATATATATCAAAAAGGTGTTTTAGATTCAAGGACCAACCCCATAATCAGGCCACTAGAATGGATACTAGCCAATCCGGTTTACTCCATGTCGTATAATAGGAGTATTCACATAATAGATAGTCACACTTATGGCTCTTAGCCTGCTCACTCTTTGTAACATCCCGCCTTTCCAAACGGTTTAAATCGACGATAAACCACACACGTCAGACTTAAATCATATAGAAGGGCAGATTGTTATGGGGTAAATAAGAAAAAGTAGAGGAATAAAAAGAACAAACATAATCTTGCAGCGGAACAATAAAATATAATAATCAAATATACAGTTCATGAAGCTGTTTTACGAAAACATTTGATTATACTTATACAAATTGTATCAGAGTTACACATACCAAAGAATAATAACAATGCAGCGGAACAATTTGAATGTAGTGGAGTACTATAATAAATAATAGAAATATAAATCTTCGTCCTCCAGAGCTAAAGTCTTCGAATCCTGAAATGCTCAGGCTGACCCGAGCGAATTGAAAAGACAAAACACTCGAGTCAGAACTAAAATATCTTATGTGAGTTAAATCAACAGAAATAAATATGAATGCAGTAACTTGAGAGATGCTCGGGATTCACATCTCCTAAAGATCCGTTAAACTATTTACTATGTACTAATATTTCGCTATTATAATAATGTCTAATAGTAAAATAAACTTACTTTTAAATAGCGTTAAGGCTTAACATTTTCCACCTTAACACGTAATAGTGCCAGTAGTCTATACAGTATCTGCATATCCCCTGATCGGGAGACTATGAGAAGATACTCCATAGGTATGACACAAATCAAACTCGTACAAGAGGCGCTAGGGTACGTGACATGGCACAACCAGGCAATGCCAGGGTAGGTATACCAATTGCTATCCGGGCTGGTGGAAACGCGTAGCAGCTACTACCGCCCACCTCGGACAACACCCCCAATATCAAAAATCAAAAGTGGCCACCGAATCAATCCAAAAGTCAGAGTATAATGTCGAAGGAGTGCGTCCGATCAAAGGAATGATCTCATTGGTTCGAGAATCGCTCCTGTTTTAGCCACCTTATGCCAATTCACGAGAGTCGGGTCCACGTATTTACCTCAAAGGAAACGCCCCCACCATCCTACTTCATTCTCGAATCTCCACCGCGTACACGGTTGTTTAGTGGTTTTCGGAGTTGGCAGAGAGTATGACAACTTCTGATCCCGGTCTCTTTAACAACCAAACGTTATTATAACACCACGGTCTTTTCAAAATAGTTTATACTTTAGAAACTAGAATAAAATATCCATTTCAAAACCATATAATTGCGATATCATCTCTCCTTTTAAAAACCAAATCAATATGATATCATTTCAAATATATCTTTTCTAAAACCATACAATTTCAAAGTTATAATATTTCTAAACCAACCGCTTGAAATATAGCCTTTCAAAACATAAAACTTTGAATTTCATAACTTTGAAATATAACCACACCACTTAAGTGGTTTAAATATTGAATTACTTTATAAAATAAAATAGCTTCTTTGATTTCACAAATCGATTCCAATACCGGTTTGAATCCTCAAATAAACCACTTCAAATACAATATATTTCAAAGCTTAAATATTCTATATTTCAAAAGTTAAATTTTATAATTCATATATTTCAATCTTTAAATATTCCACTATTTCAAAACGAATCCTTTGATAATTTCATATATATCAAATTCAATTCCTGTTATTTAAATTTGAAATGTTTACTTAATAAATCAAATATCATTTAAGTAAAACCCTTAAACTTCAATAACAGGATATTCCTTCAATTTAATTAACTTGATAACATTCATTTTAAAACGACTTGATATTCATTTAAGTCCTCTAAACTAAAAACAAGTTATAAAGATCATACCTTTTAAAATCTCAGATTTATTTAAATTGCAAATCAATATTATTCGAGGATAATTCTTAGATACTTTAATTCGATCAAATTCATTTCATTGTAGATTATAAATTGTTTATTCCTTTCTAAATTTAATTACAAAGGTCCAATTAAATTAACCAATTTATTTATCAAAATTTACGGGTCGTTACACTCTCCCCCACTCAAAACTTTTCGTCCCCGAAAAAGAAAAGAAGGAAAAGGTAGAATCAAATAACTATATATCTTATTCAAAAATATTAACTTTATAAACAATTAAATTTACAAATTAAATAATTTTAAATAAAATATACCAATTTATAACTATTAAATATTTTATACTCAAATTAATAGAGTTTGGAAAACATTTTCAAAAAATTTCTAAGTCCAAAATTTATGGAAAATTTCGGCAGAGTCTCCTTTGTACGGAGCGGCTCGGGAGAAAATATAGTATCAAAAATAAAAATATACAACATATATTTTTCCAAAATAATATATCCCAACTCGGGAAAATAATAATATAATAGCGCTATAAACCGTAATTCGAAAACGTACATATTTGTCGGGCAATTAATGCTTAATTATGAAATCAAAAGTAGTAGAAATTGCTTCCATAACCTGTATTTCACCTATATAATCCAAAGAGGTTAAAAATTATATAAAATGAAATATTTAAAGTGGTTTCAACCGTAAACAACAAATCAATACAAACATCAACCACTAACAACAAGGCATACAACCATAATAAAAATCAATACAAATCAAACATTCATTCATATTAAACAAACCATTAGTTGTTCGGGTTTACAACTTCAAATTGCATAGAATGTAAAATAAACTACCAAGCGCACCATTTACTCAACAGTCTCTGGTGAAGCTAAATAGATTATTCATACATCCAAATAGTATTAAAGTATTCTTACCTATACAACCATATACCAAAACAAACAACAATTCCAAACTATAGATCAAAAACAATCTCATCTCATAACATTTGTTGTTTGATTTCCTTTTTATTTATACAATGATTTACCTTTTTACTTTACATTATTTCTTGCAAGTTTTCATTTATTTCTTACAGCTATTCTTTTAAATTTATTTATAGCATTCAAGTTTAATTCAATTTCTTTGCATAAAATTCATTTACTTAAGTTTATAATCTTATACTTGCAATACTTACTTCTTATTACCTTTATTACAGTAACATTTCAATTATGACTTAAGTTCACAACTCTATGACATCAACTCTTATAAATAAAAGCAATTTATTGAACACTTTCATTACATACTTTTACTTATACAATTTTCATTACATTTTCTTATTGAACATTTCAACTTTTAATATTTGGTAAGTTATAAATATGCTTTTTAAGAGTGTAATTGAAAATTATACAAGTCTTTCTCATTTCTTTAAATTAATTTAATGTTCAATAATTATATCTTTTGTTTTATAAGTTACAATTTCAACTTTCATTTAATCTCATTTATAACTTAGCATTAAATTTCTTATTTTAATTAGAGGCTCCAATTATAAATTAGTTACATTCCATTTCACTACAATAACTGAAACTATTAATCAATGGGAACTTAAGAACTAAATACCGGGTTATATTTTCAAATCATTTTAAAGATAATAGATAAAGGTTTATACTAGAAACTTATATATCCCATTATACTTAAACAATCAGAATTTTATATTTGGTTATCAAAATAAATCTGCAGTAAAACTACTACAGTGGCCTTCCCACTTCGAAACTCGAAAATGAATGTCGATGATGCGGCCGCCATCACCGAAATTATTTTCCAGCGACAGAGCAGGGAGTACAGAACTTACTTCTTTTCCAATTTTTCTATTAAAACATTTCTTTCAAATTATATTGAAATATTTATATCAGAAAATACTTCTAAAATATTATTTTGATATTCCAAAATCATATGAAAGAAATTCCAAAACCCCGGAACTTAGGTCCTAAATTTCCAATTTTCATTTACTTTATTTTCAATCTTATTTCAACTATTATTTATACATTTCATTACCTAACAACCAATATATTGCAACCAAATATATATATATATATATATATATATATATATATATATCATTTATAAAAAATTTGTTATATATATATAGAAAATATAATAGGCAAAATTATTTCATTCATCTATATTAAAACAAATATTATGTCGGTCTGTCTTATTAAGTGTTTAGAAATCCCTATTGATGTCATGGCGTCCCACGCACCAACCAGAATTTATAAATACAAAGCAGAACAAATTAACACAATTTCAAAACCTTTTTATAACACTAACAAATACACTCTCTCATATATATACACTCAGCGACTCATCATAGGGTATTGCTACCCTATTAATAAAGAGTCAGACCCCACAAAGCTAAGGTTTATCGCTAGAGCAAAGCTCTGATACCAAATGTAACATCCCGCCTTTTCGCATGGTTTAAATCGACGATAAACCACACACGTCAGAATTAAACCATACAGAAGGGCGAATTGTTATGGGGTAAATAGGAAAAAGCAGAGGAATAAAAAGAACAAACAGAATCTTGCAGCGGAATGATAAAATATAATAATCAAATATACAGTCCATGAAGCTGTTTTACGAAAACATTTGATTATACTTATACAAATTATATCAGAGTTACACATAACAAAGAATAATAACAATGCAACGGAACAATTTTAATGAAGTGGAGTACTATAATAAATAATAGAAATATAAATCTTCGTCTTCGTCCTCCAGAGCTAAAGTTTTCGAATCCTGAAATGCTCAGGCTGACCCGAGCGAATTGAAAAGAAACACTCGAGTCAGAACTAAAATATCTTATGTGAGTTAAATCAATAGAAATAAATATGAGTGCAGTAATTTAAGAGATGCTCGGGATTCACATCTCCTAAGGATCCGTTAAACTATTTACTATGTAGTAATATCTGCTATTATAATAATGTCTAATAGTAAAATAAACTTACTTTTAAATAGTGTTAAGGCTTTACATTTTCCACCTTAACATGTAATAGTGCCAGTAGTCTATACAGTATCTGCATATCTCCTGATCAGGAGACTATGAGAAGATACTCCATAGGTATGACACAAATCAAACTCGTACAAGGCGCGCTAGGGTAGGTGACATGGCACAACTAGGCAATGCCAGGATAGATATACCAATTGCCATCCAGGCTGGTGGAAACGCATAGAAGCTATTACCGCCCACCTCGGACAACACCCCCAAAATCAAAAATCAAAAGTGGTCACCGAATCAATCCAAAAGTCAGAGTATAATGTCGAAGGAGTGCGTCCGATCAAAGGAATGACCTCGTTGGCCCGAGAATCGCTCATGTTTTAGCCACCTTATGCCAATTCACGAGAGTCGGGTCCACGTATTTACCTCAAAGGAAACGCCCCCACCATCCTACTTCATTCTCGAATCTCCACCGCGTACACGGTTGTTGAAGTGGTTTTCGGAGTTGGCAGAGAGTATGACAACTTCTGATCCCGGTCTCTTTAACAACCAAACGTTATTATAACACCGCGGTCTTTTCAAAATAGTTTATACTTTAGGAACCAGAATAAAATATCCATTTCAAAACCATATAATTACGATATCTTTTCTCCTTTTAAAAGCCAAATCAATATGATATCATTTCAAATATATCTTTTCTAAAACCATACAATTTCAAAGTTATAATATTTCTAAACCAACCGCTTGAAATATAGCCTTTCAAAACATAAAACTTTGAATTTCATAACTTTGAAATATAACCACACCACTTAAGTGGTTTAAATATTGAATTACTTTATAAAATAAAATAGCTTCTTTGATTTCACAAATCGATTCCAATACCGGTTTGAATCCTCAAATAAACCACTTCAAATACAATATATTTCAAAGCTTAAATATTCTATATTTCAAAACTTAAATTTTATAATTCATATATTTCAATCTTTAAATATTCCACTATTTCAAAACGAATCCTTTGATAATTTCATATATATCAAATTCAATTCCTATTAATTAAATTTGAAATGTTTGCTTAATAAATCAAATATCATTTAAGTAAAACCCTTAAACTTCAATAACAGGATATTCCTTCAATTATTAACTTGAGAACATTCATTTTAAAACGACTTGATATTCATTTAAGTCCTCTAAACCAAAATCAAGTTATAAAGATCATACCTTTTAAAATCTCAGATTTATTTAAATTTCAAATCAATTTTATTCGAGGATAATTCTTAAATACTTTAATTCGATCAAATTCATATTTATCTTCCAACCTCAATTTTATTCAAGTCAATATAAACTCTCTAAATAAATTTAAATAAATACTTAACCGTATTATATCTTAATAAAATTAAACTTTTATTATTAAGCTTCTTTTGATTCTTTAAACCAAATTTATACATAACTTAAATTCAAGAATTTAACTATATGTATATAAAATAATATTTATAAAATATCAAATTTAATATTATTAAACCGTATTTTCTTTCCAAAACCATAGAAATCATTTCAAAATATTTTTAATATATATACCACGGTGTTTGTATATAATTTTCTACCCTATGGTCAAGTGATACAGATATTTATCATTTCAGTCTGTAATTTAAAATAAAATACGGTTGTATATCATTTCAAACCGCAATCTTGAATCAAAAATGATAAATCAATAAAGAACTTGCAGGTTATGATGATAAAACATCAATTCATCCATCATAAAATCATACATTCATCACAATCATCATCCAAACAATCAATCAATATCAATATATAACTGATAATATGTACAGGTAATTTAACTGGCAGTTATATTCAATAATAAATTAAATAACGATTTAATTCAAATGCAATTAACTGAGATGATAATGAAAAATATACAAAACAGTCATAAATAAATTCATAATCATATCATATATCAATTTAACAAACATAAGAAATTTTAGAAGCTGTGAGTGGGTTAAAACACTCACCTTTTGAATTTAAATTGAATTTAAATTCAATTTAAACCCAAAATTTGACTAGTCTCAGAATTCGTCCAAACCAGCGCCAAAAAGTCCGGAATTTCAATACGATCCTAACAAAAAAACCGCGCGAGAATTGGTGTTCGTATGTGAAAGATATAGCGATAAATGTGTTTGAATTTCAAAAAAAAAAGAACACTTTTACCTCCCCTTTGCCACGTCATCAGGCAATTACACTCCCCAGGTACATCAACGCACGCAAAAGACAGAGCACGAAACCTTCCTCAGCTAACGAACGCAACGCCACTCAACGCGCGCGTTGTGCCACCACCGGTCCGCCGCAGACCCTCCTCAGGCTTCCCCCGACCCACGCGGCAGCGTCGAATGGCCTCCGGACGCCCAAAAATTCCAGCAGCCGCCGCCGATTTTATGACCTAATCGAATTATTGCGCCACATCTATCCGTTGAAATAGCGAACAAACACCACAGATGAACTACGCACCTCAGTCTCCACAAAACCCAGAAACGATTCATCGATCTGACAACGTTCATCGACACGCAATGAACGGTCAAGAATTGATTTAGAAATTCGGGAAAAACGATGCATCGAATCGGAAAACGAATTTCAGTTTTGATATGCGTACATCGAAAGCTTCTATATATAATTTTTCTGAATTTTTCTGAGGAGTTTGATTTTTTTTACTTTGGATTGGAATTTGATTTGTGTTTGGATCTAGGATTTGTTTGTCTGCCATTGAGCAGGAGAGATAGTTGAAATATACGTATATACAAATGAGAAATATGAGTAGGCTAGAGATTATAACCGGGTATTTATAGGTAGGGTTGAAATAGAATAGATGGAGACGATTTGAATATACGCGCTAACGACAAAGTGGCCCAAAAAGCCCGTTTCGACTCGTGAATGAAATTGGGTCAACCCATATATCAATATAGATGTTTTAAAATATTTGAAACGCAATGGAAAAGTTTTCAATTCTAAATTCCATCATAGGAAGAAGTTATGCTAAAATCAATATTTTTCAAATTGATTTCAATTGATTGATTTCGGGCGTTTCAAGTCTGTACGATCAAACGACAAGTCTGATCGCTGCGAAACTTGAAGTCCTACAATAATTCACCGTTATGGATCCGATGAAACTGGTTTCGTCGAAACCCGAGTCAGCGGATAAAATGGCTATTTTTACACTTTTTAAATAAATTAATAATTAATTAATTAAACCCATTTTTAATTTCTATTCTATAATTTACAATTTTTATCACCTTTATATTTCTCAATCATTTACAATGATTTAAACAAATTTAAAGGTCAATTTAACGTTGATTCATTCATCAATTTCAGCGTTAAACTTTATTTTCCTTACATTCAGAAATTAAAATTAAATTTACAATAATTCCAATTAATTTACTTTTCATTATGTTATTCACTTCATCGCTATCAAATGGAAAAATTTTAACATTGGATTCAGAATATTACATTAAAATTCTTAAAATTCATCTAAATCTCAATTAACGCAAAAATTAAATATTAACTTAATTGCAATAAATCCAATTATTAATATAGTTCAAATCCAATAAATTGATAAATATTTATTCCTACTTTTATAATTCAGCAAGTTTCCCAATTTATGAATAACATTAACATTTTTTCTAAATATCACCTTAATTAATATTAAGGTAATATTACATTAGACTTATGGTAACTGATTTTCAATTTAAATTAACAAGCAACAAGAATAGGTAACATGCAATAATCGTTATGCTAAATTCTAGTCACATTAATAAGCTTTTATTACTTACAAATAAATGTTGCCATTTATTTTCGTAGTAGTAATTTCATCTAATATTCCATTTATTCGCTTATTCCATTTATAGTCAAGTATACATGTCTTCGTTAATGGTCAATTCATTCAATCCATTAGGTATTAATCTTAATTAGCACTGGTTATATCTTGATGCATTCTCTTATTACATCATTTATTACTTTACAAAATAAAATAACATTTAAACTCATAAATGTAATACCAAATTTCACTTTAAATCCAATTGATTTCCAAATCAAGGTTTATACATATCTCAAATAACTATTATAATTACTCCCAGAACATTGGTTTTATTAAATAACCATTTATTATAATTTAATTTCCTTAATTTAATCCAATGCTTACATTTTGTTTTCATATATTCAATTTGTAGCTAAGTATACGTCTACCTTAATTTCATTGATTTGCATTTCATTCAATTTATTAATAGTTATCTTAGTTAAGTTACCTTAGTTAACACTAACGTAATATTAGATTATAATTTTACAATCTTAACAAATTCATAAATTGTCAATTGCCAAATATATACATTAATTACTATTAAATGTTCTCAATAAATTTATCTACTTGGTTTCAAACTTTTTATTCATCAATTACTGCCTTATAAATAAACTTCCGTTTCTAATCAATTTACATTCACCTTTCCGTTATTATATTAATCATCATTAAAGTAACCCTTAATTACTTTTATTTTTAAATTAGTAAATTACTGGTAACGACAAACATTTGTCACTATCATACCCCTTAATAGTACTTATATGTTTATCCTTCGCAACAACTACTATTTAATTATATTCATTGAAATTTGTTTCAAATTTTCTAACTACAATCAATTATAATATTGCCATTGTTGCAATTAAATTGGGATTGCACTAAATTGGTTATTCATCAACTGCCATTAACATTACTATCTAAATTTACATATAGTTACTATTAATCAATATTTTATTGTATTGGTTAATTTAATGCTTACTTATAATTACTTATTTTAAATCTTATACTCAAGTGCAACAATTAACACTATTTCTTTATTGGGATTTCTCTCCAATTATCAATAATTAACTTTTAATTTTACCATTGCTGCACTTCTTTTTGGTATTCATTTCATTGTAAATTATAAAAATTTTATTCCTTTCTAAATTTAATTACAAAGGTCCAATTAAATTAACCAATTTATTTATCAAAATTTACGGGTCGTTACACTCTTGGTGCGCATCACCATAAATATAATACCATGTATACTTGACCCTGTTAGAGTGATATCTACTTACAGAAAGTAATCGAACAAATATCAGCTCACGTATCTCGTACCACCTGGTGTTATTCACCCATTTACTTAATGCTCGTAAATTACATTCATCGTCACACAATTATTCTATATAACAAGTTCAAAGAATAACTAAAGAAATATTACCGAAAGTCTCATACCAAATAGTGTTGTAACTCCATATATTCTAATTCCTCATTACATAGAAATATAAATCAATCAAAACATACAATTCTATTATATATTGATTCGGAAATGGATTTTAAAAACTAATTTTTTTTTCAAAATCTTCAAAATAGTTTCAAATACCAAATTTTGAATTGAAAGAAAAATAAAATTACAAAATTCTCATTCTTTCTTCAAATCCTTTTATTGTTTCAAAAATAAAGATTAGCAAATTTCTCATTTAATTACAAGGAAATCTATAAATTAAAATTCAATTCCAAGTCTTTTAAAATTACTCCTTCGATAACAGCTTGATTCAAATTCCTTAAATATATATGTATTCTTACAAGCTTTTTAAATGATTTCTTTTTATTAAAAATAATGATAATCAAGTCCAAGACATATTACTATCAGAATATTTTTACAAACTTCCAATTTATTTAATTCGATAGAGTTAACTAAGCACCTTTAGAAAAATATGAATTTTAAATGTCATTTTATAAAAATCATTTAAATACTTTATAGTCAACGATAAATGAATAAAAATATAAATATACAAGAATTCACTTATTTGATAAAATCTTAGAATTTTTCTTTTCCAAATAATTTTTAAATCAAACAATCTTCAAAACAATTACACTTTTATATTTTATTTCCAAATTCATTCCATTTTCAAATTTTCCATTAAGTAAATTATCTTTAATGTTAAATAGGAAAATCATTCCAAATATTTTCTATTTATTTCAAAAATAATTTAATTATTTTAATCATCCCCTTTTAATTTGTTACCCCTTTTTGATCGATTACAGGTGTTGTGTTCGACTAATACATAATTTAATTCAATCAATATACACACAATGTAAACCAACATACACAATACTCTTTTAATCAATATCATTCAATAATAATCAACCAAGAATATGCAATTCAATTTCATCCAATTCAGACCATTTCAACCAACATTCATCTACAAACAATCGAAGAAAGTAATCAAAGCAAATCATAGCACGGGGATTCTAGACTAAACTTGCAAGCTAAATCGATAAGGCACTAAAATAATGTGGGAAGAATGAATTTGCTCAATCCAAATCTTAATTTCCTCAACCAATACAATGATCAACATGCCATATTCCCCTTTCATCGCAACCTGACAGCAGCCTCATATCGCTACACTCACTTGAAGTCGTGTCTGACCTTGCACCTGCTCATGCCTCCATCTTCAGCCCTTTCATGCACAACCCACATAGCTCCATCAAGCTTCTGTTCCATCAACACGTAAGATAAAGATACCACTGCCTAAAACAATCGCCTCTTCTTGGACCATACCCGAACCACCGTCATGCAAACGGCCAACAACCAAGCATTCATCCTTAACCTAACGCAAGCTACTCAGCCTTATCTTTGTGATATTTTTTATTTTGACTAAGTTAGAGTGAACGTGGAAGGTTGAAGAGTCAACCGAGGAAACATATTTAGCTTTTAAGTGTGGGCTAAAGGCCAGAAGGAAGGGTTTAGATGAAGGAGTGCGGTATTGAGTTATTTATTTGTTATTATTATTCTTTCTTAACTTTTGCTAATCAAGTTCTGCATATTGAATAAATTTGAACTTGTCCCTATAGTTGCAAATTAAATTTCTATATTCACATATAAATAATTTTATCAAATATTAGAGAATTTATTTTCAATTAAATTTAAATTGATATCCACAAAATATATTTCAATATATTATACAAGATATTTTAATTCAATAATTGTTTTATCTTTACTGATTTTATTAATATCGAACAAAATCTCTTTTCATCTACTTAAACCATATGAAATCATTTACACAATAATAAAAGAAAAATATATTTTTTATAATCATTTAAATATTTTATTCAATTTCAATAAATTATCCAAAAAGAATGTTAATTTAATTCAATTTACTAAATGTAAAATCTTTTATTAAAATAGGATTATATTAACTAATTTTTTTTTCAAAATATTAATCATAACAAATTAAATTCAAATATTTTTATTTTAGTTAATTTTATTTATACGGTATAGAAAGTAGTGTTGTTATAATAATTTATTCATTGTTTTGATTTAGTAAAGAGGCTCGCTCAAATGCATTTCACATACAATGAAGTTGAAGAATGGAGTGTTGATGATATGCCAACTCAAGTAGCACAAAAATTAAAAATTCCAGTTTATATACTTTGGCACAATGCTGGTATAAGCTTGTCAACTATGTGACAATTTTAGCTTTCATAGAGAGATGACAACTCAATAATAATTCTTTTCATATGTCTTCTGGAGAAATGACAATTACATTGGATTTCGTGGTCCAAATTCTAAAAATTCCTATTGTTGGTAGTTTATTTATAAGGAGTCAGATGATCAGGATACAGATGAGCTTTTAGTTAATTATCTTAGTGTTTATGAGAGTTTAACAAGAGAATAATTAAATGATTTGAATTCTGGAAAGCTCAACTTCTTATTTGACACATTCAAAGAAAATGCAAATAAAGAAGATGCAAATGAAGGCGATTATAAAGCCAGTGCTTGTGCCTATATCCTTTATTCATTGGGATGTACTTTGTTTTGTGGTAAGTCAGGCATCAAGATTGCGGTGAACTACTTGAGATGTTTGGAGAACATCAATCACTTGAATGAACAAGCTTGGGGGTTGGGAGACTTAGCCTTTTTATATCGTCGTTCGGGTTTGGTTTCTATATAGGATGTCAAATTTTATCGCTGGTTACTTGACATTGCCAATTATAAGTATTTCTATTTTGTTTAACCATATCAACCGTATGCTAAAACAAATATATATTCCTACTGGCTTGGTGTAGGATCGAATAAACCGTAGAGGGAGGGCAAATAGGGCTTATTATACATTCACAGAAATAATAATAATCATAGTACAAAAAATAATAGAGTAAATGCAAAAATAAAAGCAACACATAATTTACCCAGCTTTGGTAAACCCTGTCTAGTGTTGCCCCTAATATTTCTATTAAGATTAAATAATCGGTCGTTTAAAAATACCTTGTGAACTTACTACTATTGTTTACCTGATTATTCTAACCGTAAACCTATAAACTCTGCCTTAACTCTATCCTCGAGTTGAGAACTTCCAAACTACACACCATAGTTCAATCTCAGTTTGAAAACTAGAATTTAAAATTAAAATTAAAATACAGAAAATTAAATCTGACAAAGGAACCCATATATATATATATTGAAAAATCAGCCCAACACAATCTTCAAATATATTTCGCTCGTTCGTCTCTTATTTTGCAAAGCCGATCCTCTTTCTTTTCCTTTAGGGTTTCTTCTTTTAGAAGCCACAACTTGCAAATCTGTCGCTATAATCTCAACTATACTTCATTGTTGGTTGTGTTCTTCAATTGGTAGGCGATAATTAGTTGCGATTGCTTCCACTGTCGAGCTCCTTATTGTTTATTATTGGGTATGAATTTATTTTATGATTATATTCAAAAAAAATTCCTACTTGACTTGAATGATTTGCCGATGACGATATGGTTTATATTAGAGGAAGACTTGAACAGAAAACTTTTGAATTTTCATATATTTCAAGATTTTTGACTTGAGTATTTCAATTCATGAATTAGGCTTTTAATCTTGGCTATTGATTTTTGAGTAAACTTTGGGTCTATGGTTCTGAGATCGTTGACTTATTCATTTCTGATATATGATTGTTTTGACATATTCAACTTCAAATTATTACATTTATTTTGCTTTATGTATTCTCTTTCGAAATCATACTTATTCAATATTTTGTTTTGGCTTGATTTTTTCGATATGCACAAACTTGCTTCGGCTTGAATTTGTAGGTTGGTTCGTCATTGATCTGAAACTTGATTGTTTATTTCCATATTATGTTCTTCGATGCATTTCCTTGTGTAGTATGCACTATCCTTGTGCACATTTGTTTTTTGGTCCAGAAATGACTTGTTGCTTATTCGACCTGAGATGCTCCCCTGTACATGTCGTCATATCTCTTGTTTCTTGCTGTCCTTATGTGTGTTTGGTTGCTGGTGCAAATGTATTTCACTTTGATCTTTTGGACTTGAGTTGGATTGTTGTTGTGCATGACTTTATGTTTGCCTTGTGCTTGCTATACTTATGTGTGTGTCTGTCCTTGTGCATATGTATTATTATTGTGCCTATATGTGCACTTCCACTCAAACTTGATCTATGTTTAGGCTTATGTTGACCTTTTGTGCACTTGCACTTGAATTTGATCTATGTGCATTTCCGGAACTTGTTAGTGTGTTGCATATTGCCTTCTGCGTGTTGCTGCATGTTTTTGCTGGTCTTGAAATGTTTTTGAGTTGTTGTTCTTGAAGTTTGAACAACTTTTGAACTTTGCTTGTGCTTACCCTATGTGCTTGTGGTTGTACGACTTGATTTGGTATTTCTGATCTTGACCTTGATGTTGCACTTTGTTGTTGTATACTTGAACTGATGCCCATCGTGGTTTCGATATCGCATTGCCCACTATCTATTTGCATGTGTACATGCTCCTATGTACTGAAAATCTCCTTATAGCATGTATTATGTTGTGTATACGCATATACATACATACAAATATATGCTGTGTATATTCAACACTTGTTGCAACGACCCGGTATTTCGTGTCATTTGCATCCATACATGTCGGACTTGAATTGCTCAAAACAAAAGACTGTTAATTTATATTTGGCAAAATTCAGCATATACAGTAAATAAATCATGCATAGATTCACAGGCACAGAGTAATATAACAATAAGCAGAGGAATAGATAAATAGTAGTTCATGAAGCTACTATATAAACATTAGAGTCTGAAATAAATACAATAAAATGTATCAAATATAGAGGAGTCTCAAATACAAAGTAACTGACAAGACTGAACGGAAGTCAGTGGAAACAACTGAAATTACTGAAAGCTGGATAGATATAGATTGATCTTAAAGCAAAGCTCCAATGCTCCAAGGGTGAGTCTCAAATGCTGTGACACTCGGGTCAGGCAAAGCTCCAATGCTCCAAGGGTGAGTCTCAAATGCTGTGACACTCAGTCTGACCCGAGCGTAAAGAAAAACACAAAACACTCGAGTCAGGATTAACATTCTTATATTAATAAATTCAACTCAAGTGAAATTTCCACTGAAATATAAGTAACTTAAAAGATGTTTGAAATTTCCATCCTCTAAGGATCCGTAGAATTATATACTATGTAGTAATATACGCTATTATAATAATGTTTATAGTAAAGTAAAAAATTAAAATAGCGTTAAGGCGTTACCCATATCCCCTTTAACACATTTTATATAATACCGTAGTCTATACAGATACTGTAAACTCCACTCGCAAGTGGGCTATTAGGGAGCACTCTATAGGTATGACACAAAACAAACTCGTAGAAGGCGCGATTGAGCATGTGACAATACACTCGAGGCAATGCCATGGTAAATATATCGTTTGCATATCCAGACTAGTGGTAACGCATAGCAGCTACTAGTGCCCACCTCGTGACACACTCCCAAATCAAATGTGCACCCAATCAAATCACAAAAGCAATAGAATGGTATCGAAGAAATGCGTTTGATAGGAGGAATGACCTCACTTGACCCGGCATGGCTCCTGTTTTAGCCGCATCAAGCTGACTCACGGTTGTCAGGGCTACGCAAATACCATATAGAACCATCCCCAAACCATCCTACTTTATTTTGGAATCTCCACCACGTACACGGTTGTTAAAGTGGTTTTTGATATTGGTAAAGAGTATGACAATATCCGATCCCAGTCCCTTTAACAACCAAACGTTATTATAACACCGTGGTCATTTCATTTCAAACAGTTCATGATTCATATCAAAATATGATATCATTTCAAACCATATCAATTTGGTATCGTTATACACTTTAAATCATATTCATTTCCAAAATCGTAACACTTCCAAAATTATAACACTTTCGAAATCGTAACATTTTTGAAATCATATTATTTGGAAATCATAACACTTTTGAAATCATAGCACTTTTGAAATCATAACATTTTTGGAATCATAACACTTTCGACTTAAATAGTTTAAATATTGAAAATATAATATGTATATTAAAGTAGATATAAATTAAAATGGTTTATACATTAAAATAAGGGGCATTTCACTAGAAGGACAAACTTTGCAGTCCAATTAGTTTCTAGGACACACATCTACAGAAATTAATTTCAAGGCCAACATCAGTAGAATAATTACTTTTAAGGACAAAGTCAGCAGTCCAATTACTTTCAAGGACATAATTTCATAGGTTTTTAGGCCTTGGAAACTAATTATTTTTCATTTTATCCTTAAAAGTAATTATTTTAGTTCTGTGTCTTAGAAACTAATTGCACTTGCTAAAGAGGCACTTGTGGCTAATTTCCACTTAAAATAATTTATATATTAAAATATTTTACACATATTAAATTTTTTTATATAATAAAGTAGTTTCCTCAAATTTCACAAATCGATTTAAATCAGCTTAAATCCTAAAATTCAATTTGAATCAATTCCAGTTTAACCATTTCAATTTAAAGTTTAAAGATTCGAGTTTAAATATTCAAACATTTACAATAAGAGTTTCATTTATATTTCAACATTTAACCTTAGTTTTTATCCAAATTGGAAAATACTCACTTAAATCACTTTAATAACAATTAAAAAAATATCAATTTATAAATTTAAATTAACATTAAATATTCAGTCTCAATCTTATATAAAATTGAGAATATTAATTTAATCACTTTTCATCAAATCAGGTTATAAATCATATCTTCCAAAACCTCAAATTAATCAATCTAAATCAATGCTTATTTAAATTCAATTATTAACAAAATTTTAAATACCAAGTTAACATTAATTTATCTTTCCAACCTTTATTAAAGTTATAAATCTATTTTAAAATATTAATACAAATTTTTAAATAAATATTTTAAAACATATTATATACTAATTAAATTAATTTTTTTAAATTAAATATTATTATTAAATGTATATTTTATATTAAATATTATTTTATATGTTTTTAGAAAATAAAATTATAAGAAAATCTTAAAATTTATAATTTCAAAACTAACTTATAAATTAAAAATTTCCAAACATACTATTTTAAAAATCTAAAATTTAAACCTTTATAAAAATAACATATGTATATATATATATATTATCTTAAAATTAATATTTAATAAAATAATATATTTCCTTTCAAACCTTGGAAATCATTTTGAAAATATATATATATACACACCAATGGTGTCTGTATATAATTTTTTATACTATGGTCAAGTGATACAGATATTTATCATTTCAATCTGCAGTTTAATTATCCACGGGTATATATCATTTCAACCCGCAATCCCAAATTCAATTCGATGAAACTCGCTTGGGTTTATCATTTCAACCCATAACGATTTTCCCTATTCTACGAGATCATTCAGGTATGTATCATTTCAACCCATAGGGAATTCTAAACTAACAGGGAACTTGCAGAGCGAGAACGGTTATGATAATAATATAATATATCAACAATAGGCATATATCATCAGTAATAATACAATATAAACAACAGGATATGGTGTCATATCTCACAGGTGAACAATTACAGATAATAGCATATCATATATGGCAATTATATAAATAACAGTTCAATCTAGCAGCATATTTCAATTGACGTTTCAAATGAAACAAATTTAATAAATATAAGAATGTTAATTATGAGTGATTGCTCACCTTTCGAGGCTAGAGGGATTCGACAATGAAACGAGTTATGAATCCAAGCACGAATTACAAAACAAAGCAAGATTTGCACAAATTTGACGACAAGGCTGATAAATAGGAATCAATGGGAAAAATCAATAAGTTTGATAGAAACAGAAATTATACATATATTATTATTTCCTTGAAATCAATATTTAATTTAAGACAAATATTAAAATAAAATATGTATATATATAATTAAAATTCATTGTTCTTAGAATATAAATATTTAAAAATCACAAATATATATTTTATATTTAAAAATCAACACTTACATATATACATACTACTACATACACATATATACAAGCTTCAGGATGACAAAAGTAACTAATTATTACAACATACATATGCAAAAATATCAAAGTATATATGTCATTTTCTCTAAATCAGTACCTAAATAAACTGATATTTAACTTAAATATAACTTATATACCCATGTTAAACAAAAATATATATATATATATATATATATATATATATATATATCTTATATAGTACAACACTTTAAGCATATTAAAATTATACTTTATATATATACATACATATATATACACACACATATACTTTAGAACCCAAAGTAAGATAGAAAGCTTCAGACACTTCTATATATAGACTTAGATTGTCATATATATTTAAAATCAATCAGGGACAAATAATACAATACTGAAACAATATATAAGCTAACAAAAGATAAACTCGTATACTAACTCACTAACTCACCATATACACACACACACATATACATACATACATACATACATATATATACACACACATATACATATGCATATAAATATACATATACATATACATAGGCTGCGTATGAAATCATATATATATATATATATTAAAGTTATTTCAAAAATCCATATAACTTATACAAAAAAGCAACAAACTGATATATAAAAACAACTATACATATATATCCAATCAACCTTATGTATTTATATATTTATATACATACAATAGAATACTCAGTAAACAAACATGTTAATATAACACACACACACACACACACACACATATATATATATATAAACATTTTCTTCTGGTTGAGACAAAATAACATTCTTTATACATATACGGTATAAACAATATTGATAACAAATATTTATCTTCAAATATCATACGCATATATACAACACACCACCACATATGCATACAAGAATGGGAAGAATAGCAGCTGCTAGGTGTTGTGGGTAGAGGAGCTTAGGGGATGGGATGTGGCGCTTGCATGGGGTAGACGAGGCCGTGTGGTGCTTGGGCTGGGGAGTTTGGCTGAAGTTGATGGGAGAGGGGAGGTTTACATGCCAATATGAGCATGGAGGAGGGTTGCATGCGAAATGGGAGAGTGGAAGGCTAAGGAGCATACAGCCATGGAAAATGATGGAGGGGAAGAGACGTTTGAAGGTTAGGGGAAGCTTAGGCAAAAGAGGAATGTAAGGTGATAGCAAAATATCAAGCTTTGCAATTAAAAAAAAACGAAGTTATAAAGGCAAATAAAAAAACGAACCGTTCAAATTTAATGAATGCAAAACGTATATAAGTTTTATACATTTAGACTTTCAAAGCGATATAGGATGGAAACGGCTGAATTTAGTAAATAATGAAATTATTGTCCATTTGTTTCAACATATGGACTACTGAATGCCTAGCGAAACCAAAAGATTTAAATACAGATCAGGTACGGTTAATTGTTTCACAGTTTGTCGCATACCGAATACCGAAATGTACAAATGAATATACTATGGAGATCAACACGACGAGACGATCAAAAAGGTATACAGATATCAGTGGTATGACCATCGTATCAAAAGTTGATGTTCGGTACCGAAAATGCTGCTAATACGCCGAAAATAAGATAAATGGAGCAATAACAGTCCAAATTTGACGAAACGAAATATAACATCTCACTCAGACTGTAACGATATCGGATTTTGCCCGCTCAAAAATCAACATCCATACTTCATATCGTATTCGAATGCCATAGATTCGACCGTTCAAATCCGATTCGCCGGAGCTTATAACAACATTAAGTAAACAACACAGCGGAATAAAAGAATAATACATTGATATACAGCACAGATACAATATCTGATACAACATAGTGATACAATGAATATCCATATACATCAGAGACATGATACAATAAAATAGCAGCGGAAAAGAAAACGATAACACCAGCAGCGGAACAAATAACTTTAAGACAGTCTTCAAAAGAGAATTCCGAGAACTGCAACTCCATCTCCAAGAATCAATCCAGCAATAGCTCGAACCCCCAATAACGATGCACCTAGCATAAGCAAGACTGGTGTGGTCCAAAGACTGAACTAACTCCAGATAATCTACTGAACCTAGCTATCTGAAAAACCCAACTCTAGACTGCTCGTGTAGAAATAATGAGCACCCAGAGTTTAGGAAAGAAACAATAAACTCCGGATCAGTCGTGGGACTGGTGTGAGCAACGAAAACAGTTTATCTTTTAAAACATTCAACAAAAGATTTTCAAAGTCAATTCGCAATGCTTTTTAAAAATGAGACTACCATAAGGCCTCCCGCACACACACACAATGCAAACGCAGAATTGGAGGAGATTTCTCCTTATGATAGTCAAAGATGCTTGATACGCATTAGAAGAACATTTGATATTATTACTAGTGCATAGTGTAGTAAAAATCATTTCGAAAGTAAAGATATAAATCTTAGCCAACATAGACATTTCGAACTATGCCTACTATAGCTACCATGTTCAGTAACAGGTTACCGCCACATTCCATGGCAGGTTATACAACTAAACCCGTACAAGGCTCGTATTTGAAGAATGGATTTTCCAACAAATGGTCAGGCCAAGGAACTTCCCATTGCCACATGGAAACGCCTCTGGAAGGACGCCCCGAGAACCAAACCGTTCTCTGCTAAACAAGGCCGAGAACCCCTTTTCCCAAGGGATATTACAAACCCTCAGATATACCACCCCCGGTCCTTTGGGACCTTTAAACGAGAGCTCTCTAACCAACATCACACCATAATAATAAGTGTTTCAACATGAGTAAGTATCTGGGCTCCATACCATGATACTACCCTTTTCCAGAAGGAATGGTCATACCCTAGGGAAGCGATCCCTGAAAACCTTGCCGCACAATTCCTGTTTCGACCATTACCGGTTTGTGAGGCTCGACGAAGTCTCGTCCATAAAAACACATTTTATACAAAAGCCGTGCTTTGGGTCAACAAATGATCATAGAAATGATCACAAAGATAGACGATCAAACAAATGATCCTATCACAAATAATCAACACAATGATCATTTCACAGCAACACTCAGCATGTCACATTACCAAATTGGGAATATATTGCTGATAACCTTCAACTACATAACCTCTGAGCTCGTACGTCTCAGAGAAGGGTGTTAAGCTAAGAGAATAAATTCTCCGCCACCAACAGAAATATATTTGAAAGAAATCGGCTTTATATCTCAATTTGTAATATCAGACATACTATCCATACAAGTCTGTTCCGGGCTCGAACAGAACCGAAGGCACTTCCAAAGAAGTCCTTGCAATCCGGATATTCACTAATCACGTTCGGACTTCCCATCACATATGGAGTCTCTATACCGGGGACAATTCGATGCAAAGACATTCGACGAGTTGTCCTTACGCTTTCAAAAATATCCGGTCTTCAACACCGGTCTTCAAATGCTATCCATAACGACATATCACATATTCGGAATGGGATATATGACAAAAAGGTCCTCTCCCGGCTAAACCGAACAGTGAGCGCAATATTTACAAGAAATATATGGATATTGGGATTTCAATTAAGTCACAACTTAAAACCCAAAACTTTCTTTCAAACGGTTTAAATCAATTACCATTTCTAATCTTTTAAACAAAAGATTTATTTCACAAAGTTCCATTTACGGATTTCAAAACAATTTCTATTCCATTTGGATTAACTCGTTAAATCTTTATATCAAAGATTTAACTCATAGCTTTCAAATCGTTTCTATAACTTGGAAATCATTTTCATTTTAAACTAGAAATCTTTTTAACACAAATTGAAAGTTCATTTCTTATGTGAAAGATTTTATTATGAGAAAACAAACAGTTTTCGTTTCAGAAAAATCCAATTAATTTACACGAGTTAAAGTTCTTGAATTATATTCACATTCCTAAATCAATACTTTTAAAATAGTTTAACCCATATATAACTGGTATAACATCTTTAATCCCTAGTTTCAAATCATAGAATTCAGTTTCACATTTTGAATTTAAATTCAAAACAAATTATTCAACTTCATATTTTATCGAGTTATTCAAAATAAATTTCATCTATGAAATTCCATTTCAAAAGCTTTTCACTTTAAACCCAATCCATTTCCAAAACATTTGAATTCAAATATTTAAATTTAAAACTATTTCAAAAATCTGTAACTTAATCGATTTCCTCGTGAAATCCATATTGTGTGTGTATTGTGTGGTCCAGGGGTTTAACACAATAGTGCAACATCATTCAATCATCACAGATTAAAAACACAGAAATATAGTTGATAAGCGATATAAACTATAACGCTCATCGTCCATTCACAGATTCACAGATAATATACAGATGCAATAAATATACACAGTTCAATCTATAGAACAAAATATCACAAATCAGATAGGATAATCAATTCAAGGCATCTCATACAATACAATCATTCATAAGTAAGGTTAAGCATTCAATTGTCATTTATAAGTAGGATTAATTAAATTGATTAATCCTAATCGATTCAATTTATTTCCAAGTAAAATAAATTTCTTATGAATTTAATTATCTAATCCTGATTTATTAATTACAAATCATTTGATATAAATTAATTTATCAAACATTTTGATTAATTAATTTATTCTTAATTAATCATATTAATTAAATTAACCTCTGAACCAATCACATAATTAATTAACCTCTTAATTTATTATCTTAAGTAATTAAACTTTTAATTTCTTCTCATTAAGCAATCACCTCATAACCATTAATCATTAATTACCAATTAAACTTTATCATTAAGTTAATCAAAATATTCAAATTCAATTACAATTGGTAATTTGCCCCTTTATTACTTTCATTAAGTAATTACAATTTATAATTGATTTTCTTATTCAATTAATCTAATTAATTATCAAAATTATTCACATTAATTTAATCACTTAATAATTCCTAGTTAATTATCTTCATTTACTAATAGCATTTCTTTAATTACTTTTAAATTAATCTCTAATTATAAATTAATCTAAATCATTAATTTATAAATTCGATAAATAAATCATTCCTTAATTATCTTATTAATTGAATCATTTAATACCTTAATTATCTCCAATATAATTCATTTCTTATTGATGACTTCATTAACATTAGAGTGAAAAAACATTTCACTTTTGAATTTAAATTAAATTTACATTTTGAATTTAAAATTCAAAATGATTATTTTTTTAAACATTAATCCAATTTAAAAAAATCAATTTATAATTCTTTAAAATAAATGTAAATAACATTTATTACTTATATATGAGAAAGCTTTTAAACTAATCTACTTAATTTTTATTTAAAAATTAAGCTTTCAAAATACATTAATATTCTTACTTGCAAATTCAAGTTAAAACCAATCATTTAACTTCTCATTAAAATTTAAGAAACCCTTTATAAAATAATTTTATCAAAATCAAAATAAATATTTGTTTTTAAAACCTTGATTTGAAATTTTAATTTAAAATCCAAATTTCATTTAAATTTGCTTTAAAATTCATATTTGCAGACAGGTTTCATAAAACCTGTAACATACAAAATGACCCGAGGTTAACAAACTTGCTTCGAGTCAGACTCCCCATTTGCTTCGAGTCAAGTACTCGAATAACTCGAGTCTTCCCCGGGGAAAACAGAACCCACAAAAAAAAAAGACAGGTTTCAAAACCTGTAGCAATGCAAAAGCAACTCCACTCCACAACTACTTCGGGTTTCCCTCGTCCTTGCTTCGAGCAAATCAACCAAGTCCCCGTGCATGTCTTCGAGCCTCCCTCTTCTTCCTCACGGTCTTCAAACCCAGACGTGAATGCACGTATACGTGCACGAGCACTCGCCGGAGCTCCGGCGAACTCCACCAACGCCAACAAGTCACGAATCCACCCTATACTTCAGATCAAGTCACGATTCGACAACATCCACTCTAAATCAAAAATAAGTGTTTCGTTCGAAACCTGGAACAGCAAAAAGCAACTTCCACCCAAAACCTGTCAACATTGCCTCGTTTTCACCGCTCCGACCACTAGGAGGTCAACAATTCCGGCTACAGCTTCTTCAACTCCCTCACTTCCATTACGCAAAAGTGTGTGGCACTCGGTGCTTCAGAGAGGTTACGCTGATCCAAAATTCCAAAGCACCAAAAACTAGGGTTGCCAACAAACTCGAGCAGTCCCCAACGCCACGTTGATCTGCATCATCATCAAACATTTTTCCAAGGTTCTTGGGTCATCCCTCTACCATCACGAAGAACCCCCAGCCTCCACGATACATGGATCACCAAAAAATTCAAATAACCCCATCTCTGTTCAATACCAAACTGCACCTCTATGCTTAATCCAAAAATCTTAATTTTTGTCTTAAAAATCATGTTTTGATTAGAGTATTCAATTTGTAATACAGAATTGATAAATTAACAAGCTTGAGTTTTGACTTTATTTAACATACACATATGTTTGAATACTTCTAGAGACAAACAAGCCTTATATTGACTAACTAAAATTTTAAAACATTAATCTAGGTCAAATCGAACAATACTTGTTTGAAAATTAGATCCTATTAAGAACCAGATCATGTGGTAAGGATTTTTAAATAGAATTTTGAGCTTGAAAACAAACAGAGCAGAGTGTATATATATATCATGCACACAATAATATCCACATCAGATATTCACCTGCAAATGCTTATTCACTTCAACTTACCCACAAACAACCAAATTTTACCTTAAGTTCTCAAAAGTGAAGTTACTCACAGATAAAAGAATCAAAGAAGTCTAGTTTAAAAAGAATATTTGCTCACAGTTTTGAAACAGGCTTTTGAATTTGCTGTTGAAAGCCTTCTACTTGGATGTTGAATTTTGTTTTAGTTGTAAACTGAAGCTTTCCTATGTTTTTTTTTCTCTTTTGCTCAGTTTAAAATGAATGAATTAGAATAAGGTGCCTTTGCTTATATAAAGCAGTTTACAGGGACATTATTTGTACAAGGTGGTGATCTGGTTTGTACAAAGGCATGGGTGAAGATGCTTGCTTGTACTTGTTTATACATAAAAATGTATTTGTTTACTTGTTTCATTCCATGCTTATATTTGTACTTGTTTTATATGTGAGCATATGTTGTTTTCCTTAGTTACAGCCTACATACTTATCATTTATTTGCTTGTACTTAATGTCTACAACCTTTCCTTATTTATTTTATTTTATGTTTATTTACTTACTCTTTTATTGCCTGCACATTTGAATGCATTTAACTATCTACTTTTGTTCTATTGCCTTGTCTTGTTATTTTACTTTGTTTTTTATAAGCTTATGCCTTAATTCTTTTATTTATACTTTTGTTTTTTTGTATTTGTTTTAAGTGTACATACTTATGTTATTCTATTATGTATGTACAGTTTGTATATTTGTTTGTTTGAGTTGTAGTTTGTTTTTATACTTCTTTTGTTACTTATGTTTTCTACTTTTGCAAGCCTACTGATGTTATATAGATATAAAGTTGTTATTTTTTATTTGAATGTATTTGTCCGTTTAATTTTACACGAAATTTTCACTAAAACGAAATTGAAATCAAGGTGAGAACTTCTCACTCAATCGAATCAGTTTCGATTTTATTTTAAATAGTTAGATTTAAAATATTTGAATGCATGTTTGAATGATGATTGTTATCTATTGATTGTTAAAATAGACATTATGCGCCGTTAGTAAGCGGATGTTATTTATTAAAAACATATACAGCGAATATTTCATAAACAGTGAAATTGGTATTATATATAATAGCAATATATATATATATATATATTGGCATATGTATATATTAGAGTTGATTGATTTCCCGCATTTGTATAGCGGATGAGACCCTATTGCGCCGTCTATTAAGCGGATAATATTTTAAATCCCATATACCGCGATAATTCCGTACTGGAGCGGAATTGGTATTGTGCTAATGTTTGTGGATGCAGGAAAACAGGTTGGAGGGATCCAACTGGATTCCTCAACAGTTTTTATTTGATTTCAGATATTTTGATATTTGATGGACTATCATATCGATATATGATGTCGTTGTTGTCGTGCTTGGCTATTTGGTATGTAGCATCATTGGACCAAAATTTTGGAATTTTAAAATGAGTTTTAAAGTGATTTTTGAAAGTATAAGTTATAAAATATTTTTGGAATTGATCCATTATAAATAAATGAATGTTATACTTTTAAAAGTTATAAAAATTATGATTTTTGAGAAATACGGTTAAAGTTGATTTTTGAGAAAAATAGTTAAAAGTTGATTTTTGAAAATATGTGGTTAATGATTTATAAAATAGTTTAATCGGCATTTTTGAATTTATTGTAAAAAGTTTAAATATAGGATTTATAAAATTTGATTATTTTATAAATCAAAAGGATGAAATTATAAAGAAGTTTAAAGACGTTTAAGAATAATAATACAAATTGATTTGTATAAAAGATTTATAAAATGGATATTTATAAATTAGAATATTTTGAATTATAAAACGAGTTTTTATAATTATTAGAATGAATTGTGAATGAATTTCACAAATGAATGAGATTTATAGAATTATAAACGGTGAAGTTATAAATGGAATTTTATAAGTAGTAGGTTTATAAAATTTATAAAGTCATTAAAAGAATGGTTTTGGATAAATAATTGAATCTTATAAGTTATAAGATTTATAATTATGAAGTTTAAAAGAACGACTTTGTAAATAATCGTTTTATAAGCATTTAACTTATAATGTGAACTTTTGGTTTATAATTGAGTTATAAATCGAATAGGTTTATCAGGATATTCTGGAATTGCTGGAGGCAAGATGGATGGCATGGCGTATTATTATGTATAGTATTTCTTTTCCGCTGTTTGTTGTTGTTGTTGTACACTCTGATGTGATGAAATGTAATGTATAAAATGTAATAACTGATATAGTTCTTTGGTTAAAGATTATTCATTTATTATTATATGTTGTTCCGCTGCGAATTGTGAGATTCTGATGTTGTTCTGTTGTTTCCTATTCCGTTCTATTTTATATTTTCTTTCCTCTCTATCTTCTTATCTTTTCTCTATCATTTCTCTCTTCTTCTTTTTCTTAAACCATAACATTTCGGGTTTCCGGCCTTCGATTTCTCGGCAGTCGATAAAGTGAGTATCGATGTTGAATTATTCGAAAGTCGAAAATTTTCGGGACGTTACACAGACATTGATTTAAAAATTTATTATACAAAAATATCTATTTTTGAGAAATAATTTATTATCTTCAAATATTAACTGGTTTAAATTGAAAGTGAAAGTTACACAACAAAATAAACTTCCATACTTTCTGATGAAAATTTACCATTTGTTATGTTTAAATAGACGTATTTCAAATATCAAATTTTTATTTTCATATTTTATTATTTATAATTTTACAAAAATTTAGTTAAATTACGTTATTAAAACCGATAAAATTTATGGGTCGTTACACTCTCCCCGACTCAAAACTTTTCGTCCCCGAAAAAGGAGTTAGAAGAATAGAAATAACCAAAAAAAAAGATTTGAAATATAAAATAAAACAATTAATTTAAAACCATATAAACTACATTTTTTTTAATATTGGTTTATTCAATTAGTTGATTCCAATTCATTTTATTTAATCAATCAAATTTATTGTGTTCACATTTGATTGATTTCATTTTCATATATTTTCATTCAATTGATTTGCTTCAAATTCATTAACATTTATTGCAAAAAAATTCTTAACAAAATTTGTTTTATTTAGCTCATTATTATATCTATTTGATCAACCATAGTTAATTCCACCTCAACATTCAACTTCAACTATTCAAAACCATATAAATTTCAGTTTTAAATAAACTAATATTCAATAATTTAGTTTAATCCATTTTATTCAACTAATTGATTTCAATTCAAGGTATTTCATTCAATTGGTTTAATTTCAATTATTCAATGTTTGTTACAATAATTTTCTTTCAAAACAAAATTTGTTTTAATTAACTTATTTATTTAACCCATTTATTTCACTTAAGTTAATTTCACTTATAATCAATCTTAACTATTCCTAAATTCATATTTATTTATTTATTATCTTATTATTTAGTTTATCTCAATTAACTATTTTTATAATTATAAATTAAGTGTATAAAAATTTATTATTATCATATTTTTATTCAACAAATTAAATTTTTTATTTATTCAATTTATTATCTGTAAATTCGCTTAACAAAATATCATTTTGATATCCTATTACTTATATCATAGTGTATACTATCCAATTACATTCTAATTACATTTAAACTTTTCTAGGTAAGTTATTTTATTGTTTCAGAGTGTAATTAAACACTATACAAATTTTCCTTTTATTTATAGCATTTATATTAAGCCAAATTTTGTATTTTAGAATAATTTATTACTTAAGTTTTCTTCTTGTACAATCTTTTATTATATCGTAACATTTTAACTTTTTGAATATTTTAGGTAAGTTATCAATATTAGGATGCAATTTAATATTATACAAATAAGTGTTATTCAAATTCAACTATTTCAAGTTGGTTTAATTTCATTTATCATTTTAGATATTCTAATTATTCAAACATTTCACTTTATTTCAATAATTGGAACCATTTCTTAATATAAAACTTAAGATTCAAATTTTCGGTTTCACTTCAAACTATTTTGAAATAATTATATGCATATACATTATATAAATCAAATCATATTCAAGAATTTCAAATCAAATCCATTTTCCAAAACAAAAGTGTAGCAAAGATACTAACTCATTTCTCCACTTTGAAACTCGAAAATGAATGTCGATGATGCTGCAGCCATCATCGAAATTATTTTCCAGCAACCAACGAAGAGAGTTACAGATTTAATTCTTTTAAAATTAATCTTTTGAACCAATTTCCATTCGAAAATACTTTCAAATAATATATTCCAAAATTTAAAAACCAAATTTTCTGAAAATACCGGGAAATGAATTCTCACATTTTTAATTTAAATTTATTTCAATTCCAAATCAATTTATAAATCATGTTTTATAATTTCACTATTTATATCATGTTGCAATAGTCAATGGTTTATTGAACAATAAATGATAACCAAATATTATCATTTCTCACAACCAACACATTTACTATTTAATTTCATAAAATTATATCTTTATATATATAAAAAAATATAATCATACACAAAATTATTTCATTTACATATTTTGAAAACAATATTGTGTCAGTTTGCTCTATTCCAGTGTTTTGTAATTACTATCGATAACGTTACCTAGACGAATCAATCGAAACCCAAAATTCAAACTTGACATCTCAAACAGCACAATACGAAACATTTTTTATTAATTACTAATACACTCCCTCACTCGAAGATTCAAGAATGGATTTCAATACAACGATAGGAATTCAAATATAGAGGGACCTATATCAAAGAAAATTCTAACTACGATAGATAGGCTCGGAAGTGAGATTCGAAAGTGAGATAAGATAGATAGATTACAAAAGAGAAAAGATGGATAGACTTATATAAATTGTGGATGACCTTAACCGGGTCAACCGAGACTTAGAGAAGGTGAGAATATCATCAGCGAGAATCAGGATAACAAGTCAAGCTTTAGGGATAAGGTCGATGTAGAATTAAATTTCTCGCTATAAAGGTGGAGAAATGACTTCACCCAATATTAGGATAATGTTTGATGATCGGAGTGGGGTCAAGATTACAAGGGAATTACCCAGATCGTCTGCTGGAGACGGTTCGTGCTTTGCAAGAAGTAATAACATCAAAACCGAGGACGTAGAAATCTCCGATGAATCGACGCTTTTTGTAAAGGGATTTCACCCCTTTACAAATCATATTTGGATTAGCAGAACCGTCGATGGGATTAGTTACACAAAGGATGAAGTTGACAATTGAGGTTGGAGCTATGGGATACTGTAGTATCAAAAGAACGCAAACAGGAGAAGATAAGAATGAATTTTCAGAACGAAGGGAAAAGTTCCAAAAATTCAAGAGAAATTTTAATCTAGGAGGATCCTAATGAAGAATTCTTAAGCTCAAACGAATGAAGTTCTGTAATTAAATTTACTCTATGTGCTAAGTTTTGCCTAAACCCAAGCTCTGATACCAACTGTAACGACCCGGTATTTTATGCCATATCCGCACATGTCGGACTTGAATTGCTCAAAACAATAGACTGTTAATTTATATTTGGCAAAACTCAGCATATACAGTAAATAAAACAATCAAAGAATCACAGGAACAAAGTAATATAACAATAAGCAGCGGAATAGATAAATAGTAGTTCATGAAGCTACTATATAAACATCAGAGTCTGAAATAAATACAACAAATTCTCAAATACTGTGGAGTCTCAAATACAAAGTAACCGACAAGACCGAACAGAAGTCACTGGAAACAACTGAAATAACCGAAAGCTGGATAGATATAGATGGATCTTCAAGCAAAGCTCCAATGCTCCAAGGGTGAGTCTCAAATGTTGTGACACTCAGCCTGAACCGAGCATAAAGCAAAGCACAAAACATTCGAGTCAGGATTAACATTCTTATATTAATAAATTCAACTCAAGTGAAATGTCAACTGAAATATAAGTAACTTAAACGATGTTTGGGATTTCCATCCTCTAAGGATCCGTGGAACTATATACTATGTAGTAATATACGCTATTATAATAATGTTTATAGTAAAGTAAACTATTAGAATAGCATTAAGGCACTACCCATATCCCCCTTAACGCATTTTATATAATGCCGTTGTCTATACAAATACCATAAAATCCACTCACAAGTAGGCTATCAGGGAGCACTCCATAGGTATGACACAAAACAAATTCGTAGAAGGCGCGAAAGGGCATGCGACAAGGCACTCGATGCAATGCCAGGGTAGATTTACCGTTTGCTTATACGGACCGATGGTATCGCATAGCAGCTATTAGCGCCTACCTCCTGACACACTCCCAAATCAAAGGTGCACCAAATCACATCACAAAAGAAATAGAATGGTATCGAAAGAAATGCGTCCGATAGGAGGAATGACCTCACTTGGCCCGGCGTGGCTCCTGTTTTAGCCGCATCAAGCTAACTCATGGGAGCCAGAGCTATGCAAATACCATATAGAACCGTCACCAAACCATCCTACTTCATTCTGGAATCTCCATCACATACACAGTTGTTAAAGTGGTTTTCGGTATTGGCAGAGAGTATGACAATATCTGATCCTGGTCTCTTTAACAACCAAACGTTATTATAACACCGTGGTCATTTCATTTCAAACAGTTCATGATTCATATCAAAATATCATATCATTTCAAACCATATCAATTTGGTATCATTATACACTTTAAATCATATTCATTTCCAAAATCATAACACTTTCAAAATTATAACCCTTTCGAAATCGTAACCCTTCTGAAATCATAACATTTGAAAATTATAACACTTTGGAAATCATAGCACTTTTGAAATCATAACATTTTGGGAATCATAGCACTTTCGACTTAAACAATTTCGATATTGAAAATAGTGTGTATATATATATTAAAGTAGTTATAAGTAAAAGGTTTATACATTAAAATAATTTATATATTAAAATAGTTTATATATATTAAAATACTTTATATAATAAAGTGGTTTCCTCAAATTTCACAAATCGATTTAAATCAGCTTAAATCCCAAAATTCAATTTGAATCAATTCCCGTTTAACCATTTCAATTTAAAGTTCAAAGATTCAAGTTTAAATATTCAAATATTTACAATAAAAAATTCATTCATATTTCAACATTTAACCTTAGTTTTTATTCAAATTGGAAAATACTAACCTAAATCACTTTAATAACAATTAAATAAAATCTCAATTTATAAATTTAAATTTACATTAAATATTTAGTATCAGTCTTATTTAAAATTGAGAATATTCATTTAATCACTTTGCATCACATCGGGTTATAAATCATATCTTCCAAAATCTCAAATCAATAGACATAAATCAATGCTTATTCAAATTCAATTATTAACAAAATTTAAATTCCAACTTAACATTAGTTTATCATTCCAACCTTTATTATTAAAGTTATAAATCTATTTTAAAGTATTAATATAAATTTTTAAATAAATATTTAAAACATATTATATGCTACTTAAATTAAATATTATTACTAAATGTATATTTCATATTAAATATTGTTTTATATGTTTTAAGAAAATAAAATTATAAGAAAAATCTTAAAATTTATAATTTCAAAACTAATTTATAAATTAAAATTTTCCAAACATACAATTTTAAAAATCTAAAATTTGAACCTTTATAAAAAATAACATATATATATATATATATATATATATATATATATATAATCTTAAAATCAATACTTAATAAAACCATGTATTTCCTTTAAAACTTTGGAAATAATTTTCAAAATATATATACACCAACGGTGTCTGTATATAATTTTATATCCTGCGACCAAGTGATACAGATATTTATCATTTCAATCCGCAGTTTAATTATCTACGGGTATATATTATTTCAACCCGCAATCCTAATTTCAATTCAATGAAAATCGCTTGGGTTTATCATTTCAACCCATAATGATTTTCCCCTAGTCTATATGTAAAGACCCGTAAATCCGTACTCCTTGAATAGACACTAATCTCCTTTGTTTAATTCAAGATGAACGAAAATACGAACCCTTAGGGGTTTTAAAAAAGATTTTAAGAAAAGAAAAGGAAAGAAAAGAAGAGAAAAAGATGGAAGATTAGAAAATAGGGAAAAGAAGATAGATCATTTTAAAATAGAAGGAAAAGAGAGAATAGAGAACAGAACAGAGAACAAAACAGAACAACAACAGAATCACATCAGAATCTCACAATTCGCAGCGGAACAACATATAATAATAAATGAATAATCTTTAAACAAAGAACTATCAGTTATTACATTTTATACATTACATTACATCATATCATCAAAGTGTATAACAACAACAACAAATAGTGCAGCGGAAAAAGAAATACTATATAAACTAGTAATACGCCATGCCATCCAGCTTGTCTCCAGCAACTCCAGAATATCCAGAATATCCTGATAAACCTAACTCTTGACTGCCCGTGTGAAAATTGGTGGGCACCCAAAGTTTAGGAAGGAAAACAATAAACTCCAAGTCAGTCATGTGACTGGTGTGGGAACTCAAAACAGTTTATTTATCTTTAAAAATCAAAATAGAGGAATATTTTTAAATGCAATTCGTAATGCTTTTAAAAATGAGACTACCATAAGGCCTCCCGCACACACACACAATGCAAACGCAGAATCGGAGGAGATTTCTCCTTATGATAGTCAAAGATGCTTGATACGCATTTAAAATAACATTTGATATTATTACTAGTGCATAGTGTAGGGGAAAAATTCATTTTGAAAGTAGAATATAAATCTTAGCCAACATATGACCATTATCGTATGCCTACTATAGCTAACTATGTTCAATAGCAGGTTACCGCCACATTCCATAGCAGGTTATACAACTAAAACCGTACAAGTTTCGTATTGTTTCTTTGGATTTCCAACAAATGGTCAGGCCAAGGAACTTCCCATTGCCACATGAGAATGCCTCTGGAAAGACATCCCCGAGAACCAAACCGGAACTCTGCCAACACAAGGCCGGGTTACCCCTAACTGGGTAACTACTGACACGAGCACGCCATTCCCCGATCGTAAACGACCTTTCTCACGGGATCCCGAAAACCAACAACCACAAAGTAATAAATTCGTAGTAACCACCTAGGTTAAATATCTGGGCTCCATACCATGATACCACCTCTATCCAGAAGGAAATGCACATACCCTAAAGGGTGCTACCCCTCATAACCTTGCCGCATCTTTCCTGTTTTGACCATTTCCGGGGTGTGAGGCTCGACGAAGTCACGTCCACAAAAACATACTTTATACAAAAGTCATGCTTTGGGTCAACAAATGATCAACACAATGATCACCAAGATAGACGATCAAATAAACGATCCTATCACAATAATCAACACAATGATCATTTCAGCAACACTCAGCATGTCACATTACTAAATTGGGAATATATCGCTGATAACTTCAACTATATAACCTCTGAGCTCGTACGTCTCAGAGAAGGGTGTTAAGCTAAAAGAATAAATTCTCCGTCACCAACAGAAATATATTTGAATGAAATTGGCTTTATATCTCAACTTGTAATGTCAGACACACAATCCATACAAGTCTGTTCCGGGATCGAACAAAACCGAAGGCACTTACAAAGAAGTCCTTGCAATCCGGATATTCACAATCCTGATCGGATTTCCCATCACTTAGGGAGTCTCTATACCGCTGCAACTCAGTGCAGAGACAATCGACAGGTCATCCTATCGCTCTCGCAAATACCGGGTCTTCAACACCGATCTTCAATGCAATTCACAACGACGTATCACATATTCGGAATGGGTTATACGACCCCATGGTCCTTTCCCGGTTAACCCGAATAGTGAGCGCTTATTCAAAAATAAGTGTGGCATTCAGATTCAAACAAATCACATCAATTACCCATTCAAAGGGAAATATTGATAGTCGGTTATTGAACTATCAATGGATATGCACACATCACCAGTTTCCAAATAATTTTCCAAATTTATTTATTTTCCAAAATACCTTCACTAGATATATAATTTCATACTTCAAAAATAAATCAATATTTATTTTTAAACCAATTCCACTTTCTTTTATAAATTCCTTAGTGAATTTATAATCCAAAATATCTATGGATATTCGATTTCAATTATTCATTTCAATTTATCTTCAAAAAGATAAATTCTAAATATTCACTTCATATTGGAAAAACAATTCCATACTTATTCAATAAGTAATTCACCAATCTTTTTATTTTCAACACTTAGAAAATATTCAATATACTTAAATCGAGATTAAGTATATATTTCATTCTATTAAGGAAATCATTCTCTTAACATATTTATTTGGGCCAAAACGAATGTTGCGTAAAACATCGTTACGACAACCCAAAATCACTAGTATAGGGATTCGAATTTAAAATAGATATATAAATCTCAATACTATACAAAACATTTCCTTTCGGAAATCATTTACTATAACAACAGTGTTACAGTCCACTATTTCCTTTTCATTTCCCGAAAACGTCTATTTCAACAATGAATGTTGAAATCTATGGTTTCGAATCTCAACACCTTTTCAAAACATCGTTAGATCGTTTTAATTCTATTTAAAACATTCACATTCAAACCATTTTCTTTAACGTGTTATTCACTATTCAAAAATGTGAATAAACTTCATTAAGAAATCTCATCCTTTTATTCGTTTTAATTCAAAGGATTATTCACTATTCAAAAATGTGAATATAACTCCTTTAATAGGTTCCAAAAATTTTCTTATCAAAATAAGTCATTTGCGAATTTATAAAACATCGTTTATAAATTCCATTTCTATTTATTTATAAAAACTTCCTTTTTATAAATTCTTTTATTAACCTATTCCAGTTTATAACTCAATTATAACTCAAAGTTCATATTATAAGTTAAGTGCTTATAATCTATTTGTTTGCAAAAATCGTTCCTTTGAACTTCATAGTTATAAATCTTATAAATTATAAGATTCAATTATTTATCCAAAACCATTCTTTTAATGACTTTATAAATTTTATAAACCTACTGTTTATAAAATTCCATTTATAATCTCACCGTTTATAATTCTATAAATTTTATTCAATTATGAAATTCATTTTCACTTCATTCAAACACTTATAAAAACTCGTTTTATAATGTCAATATTTCAATTTATAAATATCCATTTATAAATCTCTTAATATAATTTAATTTATATTATTCTTTTAAAACATCTTTAATCTCCTTTATAATTTCACCATTCTCTTGATTTATAAAATAATTAAATTTTATAAATCCTATATTTAAACTTTTCACAATAAATTCAAAAATCCCAGTTTAAACTATTTTATACATCATTAACCCGTATTTTCAAAAATCAATCTTTAACCGTATTTCTCAAAATCATAATTTTTATAACTTTAAAAATTATAACGTTTATTTATTTGAAATGGATCAATTCCAAAAATAAAGTATATTTTCAAAAATCACTTTAAAAATCATTTTAAAATCCCAAAATCTGGGTCCAATGATGCTACACACCAAATAGTCAATCACGACAACAACGATATCATATATCGATATGATAATCCATCAAATATCAAAATATCTGAAATCTAATAAATACTGTTGAGGAATCCAGTTGGATCCCTCCAACCTGTTTTCCTGCATCCAAAAACATTAGCACAATACCAATTTCGCTTCAGTACAAAATTATCGCGGTATATGTTCTTATTAAATATTATCCGCTTAATAACGGCGTAATAGGGTCTCATCCGCTAAACAAAAAATGCGGGAAATCAACAACTCCAATATATACATATGCCAATATATATACATTGATATTATATATAATACCAATTTCACTGTTTATGAAATATTCGCGGTATATGTTTTTAATAAATAACATCCGCTTACTAACGGCGTATAATGTCTATTTTAACAATCAATAGATAACAATCAACATTCAAACATGCATTCAAATATTTTAAATCCAACTATTTAAAATAAAATCGAAACTGATTCGATTGAGTGAGAAGTTCTCACCTTGATTTAAATTTCGTTTTAGCGATTTATTTCGAATAAAATTAAACGGACGTTTAATTTTACCCAAAATTCTCACTAACTCCAAACGACTCCAAACAAACTCCATCGCGTAGTGCTCGTCCATACGATTCCAACGCAACTGAGTTTGCATTTTTTCGATCTCGTATGAAAAAGTTATGCATTTTTAAAGTTTTACAGGAT
The DNA here is from genome assembly GCA_030765085.1 of Allium cepa. Taxonomy (NCBI): domain Eukaryota; kingdom Viridiplantae; phylum Streptophyta; class Magnoliopsida; order Asparagales; family Amaryllidaceae; genus Allium; species Allium cepa. The sequence goes on from CM060939.1 coordinate 164,004,361, forward strand.
TTATATGTACATAAATTACAACAATTATTTATAATTTTAACCTATAGCAAATCCTAGCCTTTGATTCTCTTCACCTCCACATCAGGCCGCCCATCATCTTCTCCTTCCCCACGCTACTCACGCACGTACACAGTAAAGAACCGAACCCATCAACAATAATTAGGGTTTAATTATCCTACCACCACACTCAACGATAACTCGATCAGAGACCACCATTCAGAAGAGCACAACGAACACCATACTCGGCCTGAATATCCCCAAGCTCGGCCCCCCCTATCTCGAATTGCGTGCGCAAGTTGCTGCGAACGGCCCCCCATATCTCACAATCTATAGCTCCATTCGCGATCTCCACCGTTGATCTTGTAGATCTCATCGTCCTCTTCAATTTGTTAGTTGAAACCTAAGGCTAATTGTCGACGGATTTGGAGATTTGGAGGGATGAATGTCGCGTGTTTCTGGCCGTGGGTTATGTGGGTGGCGGCTAGGGTTTCTATTTTGGTTTTTTTTTTTTTAAAGTTATGAAGGCATTGGTCTATTTATAGAAGAAAATCGAACACTATTCATCCGGAAATTCCGAACTCCGATTTACGCGCCGAAACCGACGTACCTAGGGTTTATCCCGCGTTCCGGACACAATGGAACAGGTTTCGGAAGCTAATTTGGAAGTATGTGCGAGTTATGGCTGTAAACGCTCAATTTGAATTAAACTGATTTAAGCGATTTTCTAGGCGTTTTAATTCGTACCGGACAAACGGTAAATCCAATTGACTTGAAATTTGAAACCTTATAATAATATCACATTACGGATCCGATGAAACTGGTTTCGTCGAAATCCGAGACTTTTTGAAAAATGGCTATTTTGACTCGCCAAATTTAAATTAAAAACGATTCGATGCGTTTCGAGCTGCCACGATCAAACGATAACTCTGATTGACACGAAATTTGAAATCCGGTAATAACTAACTATTACGGATCCAATGGAACTAGTTTCGTTCAATTCTGAGACTGTTCAAAAATTGGCTATTTTACAGTCGATTATTAAATATTAAAATATTCAATTTTCACAAATTAACTTTTAATTCGATTTTAAAAGTTCTAAAATATCATTCTAACTTCCACATGATAAAATAAAATTTTACAAATCATTTTTAATCATATTTAACCCTATTTTCAATTATTTCCATAATTTAACGTATTAAATTGTCGATTTAATTATTCAATTAAATCCAATAATTCAAATAAAAATTTATTCGACTTATAAATTCACTTATTAATATTTAAAATTAATTAAATATTCAAATTTTAATTTCTAAAAATTCTGGGTCGTTACACTATAAGATTGTTCGGGTATGTATCATTTCAACCTATAAGGAATTCTAAACTAACAGGGAACTTGCAACGTGAGAACAGTTATGATAATAATATAATATATCAACAACAGGCATATATCATCAGTAAGAATATAAAATAAACAAAACGATATGGTGTCATATCTCACGTGTGAACAATTATAGATAATAGCATATCATATATGGCAGTTATATAAATAACAGTTCAATCTAGCAGCATATTTCAATTGTCATTTCAAATGAAATCACATTTAATAAATATAAGAATGTTAATCGTGAGTGATTGCTCACCTTTCGAGGATAGAGAGATTCGACAATGAAATGAGTTACGAATCCAAGCATGAATTCCAAAACAAAGCAAGATTTACTCGAATTTGACCACAAGGCTGATAAATAGGAATCGATGGGAAAAATCAATAAGTTTGATAGAAACAGAAATTATACATATATTATTATTATTTTCTTGAAGTCAATATTTAGTTTAAGAAAAATATTAAAATAAAATATGTATATATATAACTAAAAATCATTGTTCTTAGAATATAAATATTTAAAAATCACAGATATATATTTTATATTTAAAAATCATTACTTATATATATACACACTACTACATACACACATATATATATAAGCTTCAGGGTGATAAAAGTAACTACTTATTACAACATATGTAAGCAAAAAAAACTGATACATAACTTATATATAACTTTTTAAACAAATATATATATATATATATATATATATATCTTATATAGTACAACACTTTAAGCATATTAAAATTATACTTTATGTATACAAATTTATATGCTTTAGAACCCAAAGTAAGATAGAATGCTTCAGACCCTACTATATATAAACTTAGATGGTCACACATATATTTAAAATCAATGAGGGACAAATAACACAGTACTGAAACATATATATAAGCTAACAAAAGATAAACTCATATACTAACTTGCTAATACACATATATAAATAGGCTGCATATGAAATCATATATATATATATATATAAGTTATTTCAAAAATCCATCTAACTTATACAAATAAACAAACAAGATGATACATATAAACAACTGTACATATATATCCAGTCAACCTTATGTATTTATATACTTAAAAACATATAGTAGAATACTCAGTAAACAAACAGGTTTATATAACATATATGTATGTATGTATGTATGTATGTATGTATGTATGTATGTATGTATGTATGTATGTATGTATGTATGTATGTATGTATGTATGTATATATATATATATAAACATTTTCTTTCAGTTCAGAAAAAATAACATACTTTGTATATATACGGTATAAACAATATTGAAATATTTACCTTTAAATATCATACGCATATATACAACACGCCACCACATATGCATACAAGAACAGGAAGAATAAAAGCGACTAGGTGTTGTGGGTGGAGTAGCTTAGGGGATGGGCTATGGCACTTGCTTGGGAAAGACGAGGCTGTGTGGTGCTTGGGCTGGGGAGTTTGGCCGAAGTTGATAGGAGAGGGGAGGTTTGCATGCCAAGATGAACATGGAGGAGGGTCGCATGCGAGATGGGAGAGGGAGAGTGGAAGGCTAAGGAGCCTGCGGCCATGGAAAATGATGGAGAGGAAGAGAAGTTTGAAGGTAAGGGGAAGCTTAGGAAAAAGAGGAATGTAAGGTGATAGCAAAATATCAAGCGTTGCAATTAAAAAAAATGAAGTTATAAAGGCAAATAAAAAAATGAACCATTCAAATTTAATGAATACAAAACGTATATAAGTTTTATACATTTAGACTTTTTAAATGACATAGGATGGCAACAGCCGAATTTTAGTAAATAATGACATTAATGTCCATTTGTTTCAACCTATGGACTATTGAATGCCCAGAGAAACCAAAAGATTTAAATACGGATCTGGTACGATTAATTGTTTAGTAATATGTTGCGTACAGAATACCGAAATGTGAAAATGAATATACTACGGAGATCAGCACGACGAGACGATCAAAACGGTATACAGATATTAGTGGTATGAATATCGTATCAAAAGTCGATATTCGGTACCGAAAATGCTGCTAATACGCCGAAAATATGATAAACGGAGCAATAGAAATCCAAATTTAGCGAAACGAAATATGACATCTCACTCAAAAGATGATTTACAAATTTATTATATAAATATATCCAGCTTTGAGAAATAGTTTATTATCATCAAATATTAACTGATTTAAATTGAAATTGAAAGCTACACAACAAAATAAACTTCCATATTTTCTGATGAAAATTTACCATTTGCTATGTTTAAATAGACGTATTTCAAATATCAAATTTTTATTTCCAAATTTTATTATTTATAATTTCATCAAAATTCAGTTAATAACGTTATTAAAACCGTTAAAATTTATGAGTCGTTACATTTGTACAACCTTATTGCATGTATGATGATGCACTATGCATGTCTTAAGAAGCTCAAGCATACTTTGGTTTGAAACTGAATTTTTGTTACTTTGAGCTTCAAACGACATGACATACTTGTTCTTGTATATACTTGTTGTACCGGCCCATATTAGTTATTTTTGGTGCCTATTTAAAATATGAAAAAAGCAAAACCAATGAACCGAGGTAATGCCAAGTTTAATATATTTATATTATTGCAGTTTCAATTGGTCCCTTTTTTTTACTGCATTTTTATTTGATAGGAAAAGCAGATGTCTAGACAAAAGTTGGAGCAAGAAGATAACAATCGTATTCGAGTGGGTGAGGATAAGAGTGATTAAAATTTGTTGTATTTGAAAGAGTGTTGTATATAAGAGAGTAAACATCGATGTATATTAATGGTGTACATAAAATATTATGGAATCTATTGTGTTTACTATTAAAATTTTATTAAAATAAAATATTTGTTGAAATAAAATTAAATACATTTGAATCTATATATATATATATATATATATGTTTATTATCATCAAACAAAAATCATAAACTACTATATTCTTCAATCTCCCTCTTTTGATGATAACAAACATATGTTAAGATTTTACACCAAAAAAATGTATTTGATGTGTCGTGATCAAGCTCCTCTTATTTAAATACTCCCCTACACATATGCATGCAATAAAAAAATCCTAAATGCTAAAATAAATTTGATGTCAAAAGAACAATAATTGCCTCGATGTTAGGAAAAATAAAGCAACTTTCGAATGACAACTCTTGAATATCAGCAAGGTTGTCGCTCAACTACCAAAATCTTAACCTCTTCCCTCTTTTGTTTTGTTTCATCAAATTTATAATAATAATCGATATAGTGATAGATTTTGATTGAAAATACAAACTATATACAGATAAAAATAAATTAAAATTTTCAACCAATAAAAAAAATCATAATATTTTATTAATTAAACACGTATCCCATTTTAGAGTGATGATTGAGTTAAGGTTTTAAACATAGTGACATCAGTGTGGTACTTTTAAGGAAGGAAAATTTTTAAAACTATTTTTAAACTCAAACAATGAACGTTAAGCACTTTCTAACCATGCATAATCATTAGGACTTTTAAATGAGGTTAGTAATTACTTAAAAAGAATGTTAAGCATTTTCTAACCATGCATAACCGTTAGGAATTTTAAACGAGGTTAGAAATTACTTGAATATTTATCTCTCTTTTGTATATGTGGTCATCTATGCATAACCATGTGGACTTTTAAATGAGAATAAAGGCACATATCAAGAGATTAAAGCTATCCACCCATGCATAACCGTGAGGACTTTTAAATGAGAGTGAATATTTTAGGATATATTAAAATATTTAAATCAAGTTAAAAAAATTACTTCGTTTCATGAAATACCAACTTATGCACACTATATCAAATTTTGGTGTATGAAATATAAGAAAGATGAGAGCAATAGAGATGATCAGGGGATATGTACTAATTTAAAAAATGTTATAAAACTTGTTCGATTTTCAAGAAATTTTAACATAACCTTCCTCTAGTTATGAAGTATAATTTTATCACTACCTGTTACTTTCACAATTACTATTAATAATTTTTGATAGATTTCAAAAGATTCAAGCAGTTAACTACCGTCTTTTCTAAAGTAAACTCCTTAATGAAGTAAACAGGAGCATTTTTATTAAAGAAAATCGAAGTCAAAATCTAAGTTAGTTGTAAAATTCATAAATTCAAATGAAGTTGTGAAAATTTATTTTCTAAAAGGGGTTTTGTAAAAAATATGTCTACTAATTTTAAAATTAGTTGAAATATAAATCCAACGCAAATACGATTTTGAATCTAAAAATGTCTGATACCACGAGAGTGATGCACATTATCAATGGTAAGCGTGAAATATAAGTATTATCAAACAACTACAGCATAGTCTATAATATCAATCGAATTAGTTAAAAAGATTCAAGAGTTTCCAGCAAAGTCATCTATGTTACACAAAGGCAAATTCATTTATATAGAACAAAGGCACACATAACTAAAACTTCTCCAAGCAATGGTTTGTTAGACGTCATTAAAGGCAATGAAAGTAATCATTATACATAAATAATCGACCATTGTTTTTTTGAAAATTCAATCTGTTTAAAACCACTATTTGAAAACTTTAATTCCATAATTTGATTTAGCACTCAACTTGGAAGATTCAGATATTCAATATTTTTAATCGATAAAATTGATTTTAAGTCCAAATGATGAATCGATCAAAGATTGTATCTGAAATACTACAACTTGTTTGCATAAATCAGAAACGCTCTTCAAGTAATGTGTTGATGCGATTACTATTTTTCAAGGTTTTACAAAATGAATGAGTTAAATATCAAACAGTAATGTTGTAGTATTATCAGTTAACTTTTTAAAAGTTCAGGATTTTCAAAATTTGGAGTGGTGATGTTTAAGTTATGCTTGATTTACTATAGTTGTGTTAGAAAGTTTTAAAACAATTTTCAAACAATATACCGAATGATTCGCATATTTCTAGCAGTTTAAGTTCGAATTTAGGAAATGAAAAAAAATACAAAACTTATGTAATTTTCTGTCCATTTTTCAAAACATCTTGAATTTGGAAAATCGGAGTTCCAGAGGTCAAGATATGACAATTATACTACAACAGTGTTAACAAAATCAAATCTCAGAATAAGGAGAGGAAATTGAAAAGTAGGGTTTAGACATCATACCTTCACCTACCTATGGAGACGTAGTATTGTTCACTATTTGTACGTAGATCTCCACTTCTTTTTTCTTGGTTAAGGAACATTGAAATTATTCCTCATCAAACATATATAAAACAACTTGAAATCAACTTATATCGTAGCTGTTCCTTAGCCCGGCTTTGTACCTAAATTTTAGAAGAAGCGAGTGGCCTAGTAGAGAATGTAGGACCACATTCATTTACATTTGGAATCTCTGGTACCCAAATTAATTTATGTAGCAAACCATTAGTATTTACTGTTGTACCATTGAGAACCCAAATTTGTTTAAATTTAAGAAAGTTTACATTTGTACCTTTAGAACCCGGATTTGTTTAACAGATTTCTTTTTTGTTCGTATTTCGATAATTATTATAAGTATATCCTATATTGCCACATGTTTTGCAATTGGATATCAACTTCTTCCGCTAATGGTGTTACTTGGCGTTTGTTTATATACCGATACCTTTGCAAATCCAAGTCCCATTTTATTGTTTACAAAGAGTTGATTGTCTAATAATATATTAAAAAAAATTCTCTAGTGAATTTTTTTTGAAGATTTAACTCTAGATCATTAACTTTAGATTTTAAAAGTTTATTTTCACTTAATTAGCTTTAATTACGACTAATAACATTTTATCTCTTTCCAAACATTTATATTAAGGCAATATTTTCATTTTTGAGCTCATTTATTTTGGTCTCAATTTCAAGTATCTTAGTATCAAAGAATTGGCATTTTTCAGATTCTAGTTTTTCAGAATCCTTGAATTTTTGATTTCTTTTAAATTCGTGATCTATTCGAATAATTTTAGATTTTCTGTTTTTCAAAATCATATTTTTGTTTTCAAGGGTTTTGAAATTTTCTGTAACCTCGTTTAATTCCATTTCAAAATTTGTTTACTCGTAATTTTTTGGACATCTTAAAACTTTCCAACTCCTTTTGCAAATATTGTTTTTGCAAATCAATCCATTTTTTTGGAAAAATTAGAATTTCCTTTTATAGCATTTGAAAATTTTCATGAAAATGGATAAATTATTTTTCGTAATTCAAATGCCTTTTGCAATTATAATGTTTAATTTTCTTAATATTTTACGCTCAATTCTCAATTTATTATTTTCCTGAAGTAGACTAGATTTTTCACCTTTTAACCTATTAATTTTTTAGTTCAAGATTACTAATACTTTTTGTTAATTTTTAACACAAGAGAACTAAATTTTTAAATGAAAAATCACTTATCTCATCATTTATTTCATCCTATCACTATCTTCTTTATTATCATTGTCCAAATTATCTTTTGTAAATCCTATCATGCACAATTCTTTAATTGAGTCGATTTTGGGGAGTTTCTCACTGTTGTTGTAACGACTCATATTTTAACTATTTTAAATTATAAAATTTAATATAATTATTGAATAAAAATGGTTAGAAATAAAAATTTAATGAATATTTATGTAGTTTATTGAATATGAACATGGATAAAATTTTAAAATAACAAATTTCGAAGATTTTGGCGCTAACAAAATATTGAAATGAAATTTTATGTATTAAATGTGTTTATAATCAATAGTTGGGATTGAATAATAATTGTTGAATCATTTAGATGTAAATAAAATAATTGGTTGATAACTAAAATATGTTTGGAATATAATATTGGAATTTATCGAAATTCGATTATGGGAAATTATTTAAATAATTGAATTTTGAATTTAATATGAACGAAATGATTTCAAAGGTTGGGTTAAATTTTATTTATACTAGAATGATGATAATAAACTTTTGAAATTGAATTTAAAGTGATTAAATTGATTTTTGAAATTACTTGTCTTAATTAACGTGTAAAAGTAGTCATTTTGGCCACTGTTTCGCTTTTCTACGAAACTATTTTCATCGGATCCGTAAAAATGAATTATTATATAATTTCAAGCTTCATAGCGATCAGACTTATGTTTGACCGTGCGAGCTTGAAATGCATAGAAATAAGCTAAAAGAATTTAACTAATATAAATTGATTTTGAAATGCTATCTTCTGAATATGATGGAATTGGCTTCTGAAACTAGTTCCATTATGTTTGAAATGGGGGAATAACATATAAAACGCTAGGCGGCACGCTTTTTTGGGAGCTCGAGGATTTCGAATGTTATAAGTAAGATATTTCTAATTATAATATTATATATTCTCACCCTCTTCCAACATTTCGTACACTTTGCTACATTTTTTGTCTTCTCTGTACTTCCCCTTGCGCTCTCTTCCCCATTTCAAATCTTTGCAGACGAATGAAAAAAAAGAAAAAAAGGGCGAGCGCGAATGCGAGAGGGGAGCGTGGAGATGATGAGAGCTGGGGGCGGTAGTGGAGGAGGTAGTCGTGACAGTTAGGGTTTTTCGAGAAGGGTTCGCAACACTGTTGAGGACGAGGCATGGAGCTAGCACACGTGAAGGCGATCGGAGGGCAGTGGTGTAGGTTGCAACAGGGAAGAGGTCATGCGATCGAATTTTATGGTCGATAGGGGTTTCACGAGCTCGGACAATAGACTGGTGACGTGATAGTCGCGGCGATCATGGGGTGGCAGCCAATGGTGGCGGGTGATGGCGGCGGTCGACGTTGGGTGGATGTCGACGAACTGATTCGCAATCTAGGAGGGAATGTGGATTGGTGGCTAATCGTGACTAAGATGGTAATTAGTCTTAATTGCTAATTCGGTTAAATTATTAAATTCAGAATATTCATTAACTCGTATCTTTTCCGTACGAGATCCGATTCGAGTTAAACGAATCACATTGAAATTGTGGCGACGAAGGCTTCAGCGTGGAATCGAAGTGGAATATATTTAAAGCTGGAAAATTTTTAGTTTCAAATAAATGTGAGTGTTTTAAACGCCCACCAAGTACTAAACTATTTTTAGTAAGTTAAATTGAAATTACGAGGTAATTTACTTTTATTGACTGTTGATTGGTAATTTAACTGACATTTAAATTGGCATTTGAATTGAACTAATAGGAATTTAAATTGACCGTTCAATTTGAAATTGAAATTGAAATTGAATAGCTAGTTAAACACTCAATATTGATAACTAGTAAATTGTTATAATATTTTGTCTAATTTAGATGTTGATTGTAATGGATGTTATTGGTTGATATTTTCGAAGTTTGGATATATATATATATATATATATATATATATCCTATTGTCACCCTATAATATTATTTGACAGTATATAAAACTGTTAATTGAATTATTTTGAATTAAGTAAGAAATAGGTTGAAATGATAAATACTTATGACATTTATTTTGGATTGAAATGATATATATCCATCCCTGAAATTAAATCGAAATAATTTATCACTTGGCCATAGGATAGAAACTTATATACGGACAACAGATTGTTAAATTAAATGATTTTAAATTCTTGAATTTGAATTTATTAAAATGATTTCGTTCTATAAAAATAAAATTGAATTGAAATATGGAATTGAATTAATTTCGAATTTGAGTTTGAAATGTTGAAATTAAATTTAGTTAAAAGAAATTGTTTTAAAGAATTTAATTTGGAATTTGAAGTTATGATTCAAATATAACTAGAATTATTGAAATCTTATTGTTTTAAAAGATTTGAACTTTTACATGAACTTCTAAGTAATTTAAGTAAAAGTGATATAAATTGATATTTCAAAATCTGGGCTCAGAAATGGAATTATTTTTAAAGATATGAACATTAAATTAAACATCGAGCTTAAGTTTAATTTAAATGATTTAAACCGATATTCTGAAAGTGAACTCAAAATTGATATAAATTGAAATGGTTTATAACTAGAATTGATTTGATATTTAAACCATCGAATCGAATTTGAAATTCAAAATGGAAATTGAAATTAAAATTGATATGAATTGGAATTGGAATCGAAGTTAATTCGAATTGAAACCGAAATTGAGTCGATTTGAATGGAATTGAAATTGAAGATGATTTGAGTTGAAAGATTGGGAATTGAATCAGTTTGACTTTGAAACTATTTTCAGATAAGTTATTTTAATATAAACTATTTAAAACCTATCTTTTTAAATATTCAAATTATTTGATTTTCCAAACTATTTCCTATATCAACCATTTTTATTATATGAACCATTTTATTAAATTATTTTATATCAAACTATTTTAACCTTTTAAACTATTTAAAAATTTCAAATTATTTTCTAAAAATTCAAACCGGTCAAAGTGGGAACTGTTTATATTTAAATCATGGATTTAAATGCGAATTTGGTTAAAATGAAATTATAACCTAAGTTGAAATTCGAAACGATTTTGGAAGTGGAATTGAGATATTGGAGTGAAAAGGATTTTCGAGTGAAATTGACATATTTTGAAGTAAATACGATTATTTTGAAATGAATAATATTTTGAAGCGAATATGATATTTTGATATCAAGTACGAATCGTTTTCGAAACGTAAAAGTACCAACCGATGTGTAAAACGACGTTTGTTTGTAAAAGAGACCAGGGCTTGTTATTGGCATACTCTTTGTCAATATTTGAACCACTTTAGCAACTGTGTACATGTAGCAGACTCCAAAATGAAGTGGTTGGATTTGGCGTATGTTTTCTGGATTTGAAGAAAGAGAACAATGATGGATAGACCCCGATACTTGTGACAATTTGAAATGACTAAAACAGGACGGTTTAGTTAGGCCAAGTGTCCTAGCTACCCTCAACGGACATCCGTTCTTTGATTTTATTCTTAGACTTGGTCCATACTATTACTTTTGATGTTGGTTTCGATTGGCACATCTTGATTTGGGATGACCTCTCTTTGACTCGATATGGGATGGATGGACGCTGTGGGCGATTGTGGCTACGATGCGTTACCACCAACCCTAAGACCCGAACTGGTAGTATCTTACCTTGGGCATTGCCTCACGTGTCTTGTCATACTTTTATCCCTATACGAGACCACTATGATTTTGGTTTAGTGTTGTCGTATCATGGCGCATCCATATCCCTCGACGTGCTACTAGGGCGTTATATGCAAACTGTACGACAATGCTTAAAAATGCATTAAGTGGAATTAAGATAAAGTCTTAACGGTAAGAAATATATATATTTTACTGATTAGACATTACATATATAGCATATTCTACTATATATAAACATTTTGACGGATCCTTAAGAGATGGAAAATCATCTCTTAAATTATTGCACACATGTTATACATTAGATAGGAGATGTCAGACCATGAAAACATCTCCGACGCTGTTACACTCCTGTTATATGTGATATTGATTTGATTCACATAAGGATATTTTAGTCCTGACTAGAGTGCATTGTCTTTTCATTACGCTTGGGTCAGCCCTGAGTATTTCAACGCATTGAAGATTATTCTGGAGGACGAAGACGAAGATTTGGTATATTATTATTACTAGTATTATTCCCCTCATCAAGTTGTTCTACTACATTATTTTATTTTTTCCTGTTGTGTGTATATATATATAACTCTGATAGATGTTGTAAAATTTTAATTAAATGTATATTATAAACAGCTTCATGAATTGTTTATTTGATTATTATATTTTGTCGTTCCGTCGTGAGATTCTGTTTTTGTTTTCTTCTTTTCTTATTTTTATTAATTTAACCCATTGATTATATGTGTTTTGGATTATTTGAGTTGGACATGTGTGGATTATTGTTGATTTAAACCTTTCGAGATTTGGGTCGTCACAGTTGGTATCAGAGCTTTGGTTTAGCGATAACCTTAGCTTTTTAGGGTTTGACTCATTAGAGATAGGGTAGTAATATCTTAGAATGAGTTGTTTGAGTGTATATATATGAGAGCGCGTACTTCTTAGTGTTATAAAATGTTTTATATTGTGTTTACTTATCCATTGAGTTGATTATGAATTCTGGTCGATGCTTGGGATGCCATGTTATTGATGGGGGTTTCTAAACACTTAAATGAGGCAAGTCGACATAATATTATTTTAAAAATAGGGTAAATGAAATAATTTTACCTAATTTATATTATATATATATATATAATGATAATTTCAATGGATGTTAGTTGTCAGGAGATGATAATATTTAGTTATATCGATTATTGTTTGAATTAAACTAAAAATGAATACTTTGTGAACTCTATTTCACGTAGCGTTCAATAATTAAATTGAGTTGAAATCTAATTACAATAAGAATTGTTGCAAAAACAAAGATGTAAATTAATGAAATGTTTTCATAATAAGGCAATGGAATTGTATAAATATATTTATAATATAGCTTATAAATAGAAGAGATGTAAAACCTGAGAATTTTAGAATTTAAATCCCATTGATTCTAAAAATTGCTTTCAAAGTCTTCAAAATTAAAAATAATATTATTTGAAAGTATTTTGACTAGAAATATAATTTAAAAAGATTTTGAAGGAAATAAAAGCATTGAACTCACTTTAATCACTGGAAAATAATACTGAGGATGACTGCAGCATTGCCAGTATTTATTTTCGAGTTTCTGAGTGAGAATTGCTACCGAAGTAAATTTATTTTTGGTCCAAACAATTTTTGATCGTGGAAAATTTTGTTCAAGTATTATTTGACAAATATATGAAAATAGCTTTTGCACTTATGTAACACCCCATATTTTTTATTACATTATTTAGGATATTTAATTAGCTAAATAAAATAAAATAATGTGTTGACTAGGGGATTGAGATTTGATTTTAATTAAGGGGCAGCCATGCCATTTGAACAATGAATTAAAAGAAGAGTTAACATGAAATAGAGGAGAGGTAATATAGAAAAGAGGCCATTCCTATATCCTTAAACCCTTGGTTGTGTATCCTATACATGTTCATTTTTCATTCATCAAATTTTTTAAAAATTTTAGGCCAGCCACCATTAGGAAGAGCAAGAGGAAAAGGATTAAGGCAAGTAAAGGAAGAAGCTTAATCAAATCAAATTCATTCACATCTCAATCTCTTTAATCTCTAAGCTAAGGTGAATAATGTTTACATCTCTTATTTCTTGTGTTTTGGTTTAAGATGAAATCCCAAATGTTTTGCAATGATTTGCCATGTTTTTGAATGATGGAATAATTATATATACTTGTGATGATTTATGCATGTTCATATTGATTTTATGATATGTTTTAATGTGAAAACCCTATAAAATAACATCCAAATGACTTGAGAATTTTTATATAGAGCAGAAATGATATTTTAGTGATGGGTTTCAATTTTCAAAATTTTCTAGATTTATGTGGAATTTATATAAATTTTCTAGTGAAGAAAATGTTATTTTGGGTTAAAATTATTTATGATTAAATAATTAATGGTTTGGGTCTGAAATTTATATATGTTAGAAAACATATAAAGGTGATTTTTTGGAATTTTTGTAGAATTTTCCTAAGTGTTTTAATGGATATATAAATTTATTTATGATATAGAGCTTAAATGTTTTATGTATTTGTAAAAAGGTGAAGGGGAATTTTGTAAAATAATTCAATTTGTTATTCCTGGAAAGTCGGTGGTACTTTTAGAAAAGAGAAACTTGCAACCAATCACAATTTGACAAATGAGGCAGGTTAAGTACAAAGAAATAGTTTAAAAGGACAAATATACATGCTTTTTACTATTTCGATGCTTTTGGCACCAGGCTTTCGCCTCCTTTCCTTCGCCTCTGACTCCATCGAAAGCAATGCACATGGTATCGGGTAACTAGTACGTAGTGAATTAGACAAAAGGCGGAAGGCATTGAGTCAAAACTAGGGGGCTCCAAAGTGGTCGAAGCGCTACTATGTTTTTTAATGAAAATGCATATGCTTGCTTTCGACTGAATAGCTTTCGACTTGGTTGACTTTCGACCAGGTCAAATGGTTTTAAAGGAATGGTTTTGATTGGGTTGCGCCTTTGTTTTAAAATAAATGCTTTCGACTATGTTGAAACCCCTGACCGCTGCTTTTTACCATCTGACCCAGATTTGTTTCAAAAGGGTTGTTTTGCTTTTTAAAACTTGGTTACTTCTCCAATGCTTTCGAAGGGATGGTTTCGACACTTTACTTCTTTACTTAGGAAATGCTTTTGAAAGAGATGCTTTCAACATAAATGATTTAATGACCCTTTTTCTCTAAATTGAAGTATAACCCAAATGGTTTTGAAAGAGACAGTTTTCATAGTTTCGGAAGGTGTTTCCATATATTTTTAATTAAACCCAAATGCTTTCGTAAGGGTTGAGTTTTGATGCTTTCGAAAGGTCTTAATGGAAGATTTCGAAGGGATGGTTTCCCCCGGATTTCTAAAGGTTTAAAAGGAAAGGTTTTTTCCTATGTTTTCGAAAGGAAATATTTAAAGATTTTGAAGAAGGATGCCTAATGTTTTTAAAGCTTTCGAAATGAAAGTTTTTCAATGCTTTCAAAAGGAAGTATTTGAATGGTTTTGAAAGGAAGGATTTGGCCTTTTGGCCTGGTTAAGTAAATGGTTACTTTTAATGGTTTCGAAAGGGTTATTTTCAATGGTTTCAAAAGGGTTGTTTAAAGGTTTTAAACAAAGGTTTCAAATATACTAACTAGGCAGCATAGCCTAAGTGTTTTTAAGTTAAAAAAGGTTTTAACTTATTTTGAGGGATAGGCAATCCTAATTAAAATTTATCAACATTATTTTAAGTAAAGTATATATAACATGGCAAAATAGTTTAGAGTAAAGCTAAGAATATATTTTCCTTACATAAGTATGATTTAAAAGGTTAAATCATTTTGAAATGGTTTTCAAGGGGAAAAGATGAAGGGTAGTTAACCCTAAGAAAATGATTGGGCAAATAGCCCATTTTGATTCAGACAGTTAGTCTAGTGTGTAGACAGTTAGTCCAATGTATGGACAGTTAGTGCAGTCAGCAGGCACTCAGCCCAGTTTCCGGATAGATGGTCCATTTATTACTTATGGACAGATAGTTCATTAGTTACCTATTTTTAGCATGTTGGATGTTGCTATTATTATTATTATTATCATAATCAGTTTGATCAACCAGTTTGGTGCAGGAAAAGATTTGCAAAATATATGTTTTGAAAAGGATATTAGAGAGGGGAAACCCGTTCTGCTAAGTGGTGTGGTCTCACTCAATATCAGTAAACTGATATGTAACAGTATTATTCACACAAGGCTTTATGTCCAACTCAAAGTTTTTGTTTCCTCTTAAACTTTTGGGTGCTCAAAATTGATTTGAGTAGGCTGAGGATTGAGGTTTCCAGGTTCTAGTAATTTTGGCGAATAAAGCTTCCAGAGATGAGTAGATGGCTGACGGATAACTAATTAGGAGTTATAGTTTATTTTGATTTGATTCCATTGTATGACTATATTGACTCTGATCAACCAAGGGGGCATCGTCAAATGTCACTCTTGGCATATTATTCTATAATTATATTTAATATTTTCCTACGAAATGACTATGGGATTATGTAACCTGGATATGAATTATTGTTTTAAAATGTAAGCAGTAAAATGTTGCTTTGAATTTTGTGATTTTGTTCATATTTATGTGCTTTGATATTATAGATACCATTAGCATTACCATATTTTTTCACCAAAAATTAATACTATAGATGATTGCATTATCTGTGGCGCTTAGCATTTGGCCTCCAGATACAAGATGTTACAACTTATAAATCGAAAATAATATAGATAAAAAAAAGTTTATAACTTATAAATTTGAGCAGGAAAATAAAGCCAAATTTTTAATGGTTGAACATTTTGGTTAAGCAAACAAAAGAAATTTTGAATTTGAGATATGAAATAAAAGAATTAACCTAAGAAATGTTGAATAAAATGAGGATTAACGCAAGAAATCTTAAAGGAAATAAATTTTTGTTTGAAATGGGCGAATAAGTTTGTATAACTTATAGATTTGGGAAACGTTAAGCTAAAAACAAAGTTTAAATTTATTGAATGTGAATGATAAGAAAAGGAAAAAAATTAAAATAAAGTCAAATAACTGAGTAATGGATTAAGTGAAATAAAGTTTAAATTAATAAAGATTAAATGAATTGGATTGATTTGAATGGAACTAGATGAATTAGTAAGGTGAATTAATTCCACTTAAGCTATAAAATGAATTAATAAAATGAATACAAACTTGAATTATAAAATAAAATGCAATTTGGTTGTGAAAGAAATTGAATGAGAATAAATGGGTGTAAGTAAAAATTTATATGGGTAATTGAATTTGATTTAAATTGGATGTAAATAAATTAAATGCAAGTGGAGTGAGTTTTAATAAATTGAATGGGACTAACTGAATATGAAATAAGTTAATGAAATAAATTATAAGATGAAAGTTAACTTAAGAAAAGTTGAATGAAATTGATTATGACAAAAAAACTTAATATGAATTTGAGTTATAAAATAAAATTTGCTTAAGTAAAGTTAATGAAATGAATTGAGGAAATGAACTAATGAAGTGAATAAATGAATTGATATGAGTTGTTAAACATAAAATGAAACAAATAAAATTTAACAAATAAAATTTGAATAAATTGAATGTAAATGAAATAGATGTGAATAAATTGGAAGTAAATCAATTAAATGTTGATAAAAATTGAATGTTAAAAGAAATGAAGTGTATAAATTAAATATTGACACTAGATAATGTAAATTGGTGTGGTTATGAATTAATTGGAGAAATATCAATTGTTGGATGGTTTCTTTTGTTGTAAATCATTGTTTTAATTATTTTTGATTGCATATGATTGTGGCACGATGTGTATTTGTGCATGTATTTATGGTTTGGATTTAGAATTCTTGTTATATGGTTTTATTAAACTCATACATGTTTCTACTTCTTTTATAAGTGACTGATAATCTAAATTGAGTTGAAATAGGTACATACGTAGACCGTAGGACGTAGATGCGGATTTGATTTGCTTTTGCTTGCTTAATATGAGCGAACTCGCTCGTATTACTAATAATAAGGTACATATCTCGGAATACATTCAATTTTTTTATATTTTTCCCTACTGGATGCCTCATCATTAAGATAAGATGTATATTTGGTATATAATTGTGTTATATAATGTACTGTAAATTTTTACGATCGAGCCACGCAAAGGAGACGCTGTCGAAAATTTCTGTAACGGCCCACTATTTTGACCATTCAAATCGACAATAAAACCACACATGTCTGACTTGAGTAATTCAAAATAGTAAATTGTAATATAATTTAGAGCAAATAAAACCAATCACAGAATCACAGACACAGATAAATGAGAATAACTCGTAGCGGAAATAAAATAACCATAGTAGTTCATGAAGCTACTACAACGCAGTTTCAAAACAAGTACAAAATACCATAGTCTGAAAAGTAAATACAACAGAAATACCAATACATAAATATTCACTAATACATAAGCTGAATAGAAATACTGAATAGAAATAGATAACAACTAGATAGATGGATAAACTTCGGCAATTCCTCTATCCCCAGAAGGTGGAACCCAAAGCTGATACTCAGGCTGAGCCGAACATAAAGCAAACACAAAGCACTCGAGTCAAGACATACATACGAATACAACGCAAACCAACTCAAGTGAACTGTAAAATAAATGTACAAGTAACTTAAAGGATGCTTGGGACCGTCCATCCTGTAAGGATCCATTAAACTATTTACTATGTAGTAATATACGCTATTATAATAATGTCTAATAGTAAAGTAAACTTACTTAAAAATAGCGTTAAGGCTTTACAATTTCCACCTTAACAAATATATAGTGCCAATAGTCTATACAGTACCGTAATACCTCCTGATCGGAAGGCTACCAGAGGATACTCCATAGGTACGGCACAAATCAAAACTCGTACAAGGTGTGCTAGGGTAGGTGACATGGCACAACGAGGAAATGCTAGGGTAGATATACCAATTACGCATTCGGACGGGTGGTAACGCATAGCAGCCACTACCGCCCACCTCGAGCCACACTCTCAGATCAAAGGTACACACCATATCAATCACAAAGTAATACAATGGCATACAAAGAAGTGTGTCCGATAAGAGATGCTACCTCATTGGCCCGTAATCGCTTCTGTTTTAGCCACCTTATGCCAACTCACTGGAGATGGGTCCATGTACATACCTCAATAGAACGTCGCCACCATCCTACTTCATTCTGGAATCTCCACCGCATATACGTTGTTAAAGTGGTTTTCAGATTTGGCAGAGAGTATGACAAACTTTCGATCCCGGTCTCTTTAACAACCAATCATTATTATAACCCATGGATATTTATTTCAAAATCATTTACCTTCAAAAACCAAAATATCATATCCATTTCAAAACTATGTCAATACGATATCATTTCCATTTAAAAACCAAATCAATATGATAACTTGAAATACTCTTTAAAATCATCTTAAACCAAAACCACGATATAAAGTCGTATCCTTCAATCTTCAATTCCAATAAGTTTCAAATCAACATATTTAAAGTCAATTCTTAATTTAATACAATTTCAAATAAATTTATTTCCAAAATCATATTACCTCAAAGCTATAACAACTCCGAAACCAAATACTTTGCAACCATAATACTTAGAAATCATAGCAATTGAAATGTTATCATATAGAAATCATTATACTTAGAAAATCATAACACCTTTAAAACAATATTCATTACTAAAGTTGTAGCATTTTCTAAGTTCATTCGTTCAATTATAATAATTTCAAAAACATTGTATTTTCAGAAACAGCAGCGTTTAGAAAACGTTACGGTAGGTATAGTAGTATTTCAAAAATATTATCATTTTTAGAAACAACATCACTTATAAAGTGTTACAGTAGATATTTTAGTATTTCAAAACAGTTCAATTTCAGGAACTGCAGCACTTATAAAGTGTTACAGTAGATATTTTAGTATTTCATAAACAATTCAATTTCAGAAACAGCGGCACTTATAAAGTGTTACAGTAGATATTTTAGTATTTCAAAAAAAAGTTCAATTTCAGAAACAGCAGCACTTATAAAGTGCTATAGTAGATAAAATTGGTAATTCAGAACATAGTTATATTTCAGAAATGGTAACACTTAGAAAATGCTACCTTAAAACCACCGAAATGCTTCCAATACAAATTCCAGATTTATTATAACATTTCATAAACATTAAAAATCTCAATTTTAGCCATTTTTAACTTATAAGAACATATCTCACGCTTCAGAAAATATTCATTTGGATATCATTTAACCGATATTAAATAAAATAAAATTTTATAAATAAAATATCCAAATTAACTATAATTCATTTATTAAGTCCAAAGTACACTATTTTACTTAACATTTATTTTAACAAATAACTTAACACTTTATTTTAAAATACCTATTTCATAAATAAGATATTCTTTTCAAAGTTAAACTCCACATTCCCATTTGAAAAAATAAATTTTCAATTATCAAGTTAAGTCAAAATTTAAGATACATTTTACTATCTAAATCATGATTATTTATTTTAAAAAACATATCCATTTCATAAAATAAAATCTATTACAATCACTAGGTTAGATTTAAAATTCCATATTAAATCAAATTTAATTATTAAGTTATTTATCTCAATAAAGATCTTTAAATTACAATTTAAAACCAATTATTGACTTATAAAAATTTTAACTTATAGAAAACCAATATCTCTTTATATTTTAAATCATTAAATCAATCTTTAAAGCTAAAATTTCATATATTAAAAATTAAATTCAAATTACTCAACAATTTTTTTGGAAAATATTATATTAAAATTAACCATGGGTCTGTATAATATTTTCTAACCTAGGTCAAGTGATACAGATATGTATCATTTCAATCCGTAATTTAAAAGAAAAATTCGGGTTCTATCATTTCAAACCTGCAATCCCATGTCAAATCAAATAAAATAAAAATCGCTCAAGCCAATCATTTCAGCTCATAACAATTTTTCCCTATTCTAAAGTCCGTTCAGGCATGTATCATTTCAACACATAGTGAAGAGGGAACTTGCAGTGTGAGAAATTGTAAAATAAATAAAATAAACAGTATAATATGGCATATCAAATCAGGTGATGTAACAAATAATAACATCATGAAATATCATATCATAGGTATATATAAATTACTATCATATCATCAACTACAATTCACATGCCATTGTTTCACAATTATATAAGTACGAATGTCGAGAATGATAAACTCACCTTCTAAAGCTGGAAATAACAACTCAAAACACACAACTGAACTCCAGAAAGCACGACGAAGAATGAATTAGATTCGGCTGGATGGACAGCCAAGATTCAGATCTTGTGCACAACAAAATACAACAAATATAAATATATAACAACACATAAAAATATAAGTTAAAACAAAGCAAAAGAATGGGCTAAACAAGACCTAGTGAGCTCGACCACTTTGAAAATAAGCTTGACCACTTTGGAACATAGCTCGGCCAGCAACACAAGACTCGACCACTTTTGTTTTGAGGCAAGCATGCACGACCACGGCAGCAAAAGGCACGGCTATGGTTTGGTGAAAGTATGGCACACCAAAATCCATGTGGAAGGCAAATGGTAAAGGCCAAAATGAAGGATCATGCGCACTATTTGGTGGTCATTTATGCTCGGCCAATGGCACTATGGGTTCAGTCATGATGCAAAGTGTCTCGGCCTAGGTTAAAGGCTGGTTCAGGTGGTCAGGTTACATCAGAAGGCAATGGTCAGGGGATGGAGGTGGAGTTGTGGTGGTCGAGGCTAGGGAATTAAGGAAGGTGATGATGTGGTGCACGGCTAAGGTGTTTAAGGCTATTGGAGATGGGTTTGGGTCTATGGTGGTCACGGCTTGGTTATGGTGGAGATGATGTGATGGAGATGGCCAACAATAGGTGGTGATGCAATGGAGGACATGGTCGGCTAGGAGCATGTGATGGCCAAACTTGTTTGCAAACCAAAGAGAAAGAAAAATGGAAAAGAGGGAGAAGGGTGAAAATGATTTAGTGTAAAAGTTTTGTTATGAAATGAAAATGAGAAGAGAGATGAAGTGAGATGTTTTGTACGTGAAATATAAAGTAAATAAGAAGTTTTTGAATGTGAATTGAAAAGTAAATGCACGGCTAAGAAGTGGTGTAACGATCCAATTTTTCGATGCCCGAAAGTCGACGTCAATACGTCCACTATATCAAATGCCGCATAATTGAATGTCGAAAAATCAAACCGTTAGGGTTAAAGAAGAAGAAGATAGAAAAAGAAACAGAAACAATAACAGAATCTCACATTTCACAGCGGAACAAATATAATAGATAAATGAATATCTTTAAAACAAAAGCACTATATCAGTTTTACATCACATTATCAGAGTATCATGGTTTACAACAACACGATACAACACAACAACAAAAAAGAAATAAAATTATACTAGTGATACGCCTCGCCATCCAGCTTGAACTTCAAATCTCCACAGCATCTTTTTCGACTCCGTCCCAGAACAACTGCTAACTTGTCTCTAGGCTTCCCATGTGGAAAAATTTGGGAACCTAGAGTTTAGAAAGGGAGCAATAAACTCCAGGATAGTCATGGGACTAGCGTGAGATTTTAAAAACGGTTATTTTCACAAAGAAAGGAAAAGAAAACCGCTATTCTTTTGGAAAATGAAACTACCATAAGACCTCCCGCCACACACACAATGCAAACGTAGAATTGGAGGAGATTTCTCCTTATGATAGTCAAACATGCTTGATACGCAAAATTCTTTTTAATATTATCATTAGTGCATAGTGTGGAAAACGTTTCGAAAGTATAATATTAATCTTATCCAGCATACAACCATTATTGTATGCCTACCATAGCTACCATGTTAAATAGCAGGTTACCGCCACATTCCATGGCAGCTTATACAACTAAAACCATATAGGGCGCGTATTGTTTCTTTGGATTTCCAACAATGGTCAGGCAAAGGAACTTCCTACACCGAAATGGAACACCTCTGGAGGGACGCCCCCGAGAACCTAACCGATCTCTGTCAACACAAGGCCGAGTTACCCCACGCTGTAATACAGCTATAACATGAGTAACTACCATGAGTATGCCATCCACGGTCGTTACCGACCTTTATCCGAGGATCCTCAACCATAAAGCAACAACCACAAAGCAATAAATTTTGCAGTGACCACATAAGTTAAGTATCTGGGCCCCATTCCATGATACCACCCTTTTCCAGAAGGAAATGGACATACCCTGAGGGCGCTACCCCCAAATTGTCTTGCCGCAACATTCCTGTTTCGACCATTTTCGGGTTGTGAGGTTCGACGAAGTCTCGTCCACAAAGCTACACTTTTCACAAAAGCCATGCTTCGATCAACAAGTGATCATCAACACTTCGTATGCCACGTTACCAAATTGGGAGTGTATCACCAGTAACAATCAACTACATAACCTCTGAGCTCGTACGTCTCAGAGAAGGGTGTTAAGCTAAGAGAATAAATTCTCCGCCACCAATAGAAATGTATTTGATAGAAATCAGCTTTACATCTCAAAGTGTAGCGTCAGACATACATCCATACAAGTCCATTCTGGGATCGAACGGAACCGGAGGCACTTCAAAGAAGCCCTTGCAATATGCATATTCACTAATCACGTCCGGAATCCCAATCACAAAGGGTGATCTAATCTCTATACCGTAGCAACTTGGTGCAAAGACATTCGACAGGTAATCCTTTCATTTTCGAAAATACCCGGTCTTCAACACCATCTTCAAATGCAATCTCATTTCATCGTATCATTATTCGGAATGGGTTTTATGACACAAAGTCCTCTCCCGGCTAATCCGAATAACGAGCGCTTATTTTAAAAAAATAAGTGTTACATCCAGATTTCAAACAAATCACAATAAATTTCCACTTTGATTTTTTAAACAAAAGATCCATCATTATCACAAAGATTTGATGCGGTTTTCGAATAACGATTCAGCATCCGACCCCCGGTCGCATCGAAATTCAAATACCGTTTACAGGTCAATATTGATAGTCGGCTATTTAACTATCAATCAACATTCACAACAATCACCAGATTTCAAATAATTTTCCCCTAAATATTTTCTTTTCAAAATATCTTCGCAAGATATATTTTCACACTTCAACCATTTGAAAAATAAATTTCAAATTACTTTCCACATTTCAATCCTTTGAAAACAAATTTCAAATCATTTTCCACATTTCAATCCTTTGAAAACAAATTTCAAATCGCTTTCCTCGCGTGGAATAAATTTCCAAATATTTATTTAATTCCATTGAAAATTTGCGAGTTCAAATTCTTTAAAAATAACTTAAAATGCTTATCCTAAGTATACTTGGAAACATTTAAAATAAAACTATTTTAAAACACTTGCTTAAATATTAGTTATGAAAATATTATACCAATATCTCATATAAACTTAAGTCCAAAATAATTTTTAAAATAAAATTATTAGATAGAGTGTAGTTATTTAAATAATCATTTTCTAAACAAATATCAATTAAATCTTTAAATAATCACTTCTATAATTAATTAAATAAATCTTTACTCTAAAGATTTTCAAATAACTTAAGAAAATAATTTCTCCAAAACATTCTTTTTAAAACCAACTTCAAAACTTTTAATTTTGAAAGCTACTTGAAAAACATACTCAGCTTTCCAAAGAAAATACACCTTCCATTTCAAAATGGACCATTTAAATCAATAAATAAATTCTTCTCGATTTATCTCGATTTATATTCCAAATCCGTAAATTTCTTTCCACACTTTAAAAATAAATCAATATTTAATTTTAAAAAAATTCCCTTTCCTTTTTAAATTCCCATTGTGAATTCAAATTTTCCAAATATCTACTAATATACGGTTCTCAAATTGATTTCAAAAATCATATCCAAACACTAAATCCATTTCCAAATTGATTTCAATTTTTTTTTAAACGCCAAATCAAATTCCAAATTGATTTCTAAATTGATTTCAAACACCAAATCGATTTTCATTGAAACACCAATTGATTTTCATATTAATTTCCCAAAGATTTTTATTTTTTTTAACATCAAATCAATTTCTAAATTTATTTTTAAAATAAATTCTTTTATCTCTTCCAAACTATTTAAAATCTGTATTTTAAAATAAATTCTTCAACTTTTGAATAATATTACTTGAAATCCATTTATTAAAATCGTTTCCTATATTTTTGGAATTTATTCAATAGGATTCAAAAATAAAACTTTATCCTTTTAAAATCCCTTCTTTTAAATTTATCCAATTCTCAAAAATAAATTTTACTATAAACTTTTAACTTGAATTTCAAAAATCCAATTTATTTTCGGTATCCTACGATACCAAAAATACATTCAGCTAAACTATAGCCTTCAACGATTTCAATCACAAATATGATCGCACACAGATTATAAATAATCAACACACAATATTTAAACAAATTCAAATATTTTAGGAATCCGGTTGGATCCCTCCAACCTGTTTCCCTGCATCCACAGACGTTAGCACAACAATTAAATACCAATTCCACTTCGAGGTGGAATATCGCGGTATATGGGATCAATATTATATTATCCGCTATTATGCGGCGCACAGGATCTCATCTGCTATATAGTGTGGAAAATCAATCACTTCAAATACATATATAATACCAATTCCACTTCGAGGTGGAATATCGCGGCATATGGGACTAATATAGTATCATCCGCTATTATGCGACGCATAGGGTCTAATCCAATACAACTGATAATAATTTATCATCCAAGCACACGATCAACGATTATAAATTTAACCATTTAAAAGTAAATCGGAAAATCCGATTGAGTGAGAAGATCTCACCTTTTCTCCTTTATTTTGCAATCCATATCCAATTCCAACATGTTTCTTCATTTTAGACATTGAATAAACATTTATAAAATTTATTAATATTCGAAATAAATCGAATAATTCAATTTTCCATTTTAAAATTTTAATTCAACTAATAATTTAGTTTTAAATTAATGATTTAATTTTAAACAAATAATTAAATTTTAAACAAATTTTTCTTTCTAAATAAAATACTATTATTAACTAAAATAATTATATGAACCAGTTAAACAAATTAATTACCTCGGTATCTTGTTTTAAAATAAATTAGTAAACTTAAAATATTGGTATGTAAATTTATTTATTTTTCCAAAATAATCTACCTAGGTTTTAAAATCTAATTATTTTTTTATAAACTCTTATATACCAAAATCTTATATAAATTTCCTGTACATACATATAAATTTAAACTCTGCAAATTGAAATTAGACAGTAACAATCTTTACTGTTATATATACACTCATTTATTGTTATAATTTATTTATTTTTTAACTGAGTACCCTAAACAACAACTTACAGAAAAAATAAAAATAAAAATACACCTTCTCCTCCGATCGACATTGCTAAACCCACCATCGTTTTCGCTTCGATTTTCCCAAGAACCATTGTACCAAATCTGTGCTCGCGGACTTCACCTCGACTCCACGAATTCAATCTTGCTTCGACTTCACTACGTGCCTGCCCATCATGCTACTTCACAGTCGCCGCCTCCTTACGACCATGTGATGCGAACCCCTAGCGCCGCCGGTCTTACGCTTCAGCCAATCCAAGCGTACATTTGCACGTACGCGAACTCCATCCTAGTCAATGTCGATCGATCGAAGAATGGAACCCGCGATGATTCGAACGATTCCAATCCGCCTACCGTCACGCATGATTGAATACTCAGTTCGATTTTGATGTAGATTTTTTTTTTCTTTTTTTCTTTTTTTTGGGTAGCGAGACTAGATCGTGAAATTGAGGAGGATGAACTCGAAATTATCATATTTCTGCTCGGCTATGTTTTTCCTGAGAATTTGATTTTTTTATTATTATCACTTTCACTTGCTTTTGAAATTATCTACACGCATATTATTATTATTTTTAAAGAATACACATGTCCCAAATGAAGACACGTGTTCTAAGTGCTGAACGTGTTTGAATTCGTTGATTGTATGAGAATATATATATACACCTTTAATTTAAATTCAAATTTAAATCACCTCGATTATCGCAACTCACAATCTCGATCTCCTATCGAGGCATGCCGTTAGGCATTTATAATGTTAAACCCCAATTCCAAAGGTAATGAAAAAGGTTCCGAGTCCAAATTTGATCGTATGGAGAAGATAGCTTTTCGGACCCAGTTGTTAAACTAAATTTCAATATAAATTTTAGAGCGTTTGCAATCCATACGACACATGACAACTCCAAACACTACGAAATTAAAAACCGATAAAAATACAATATTACGGATCCAATGGAACTTGTTTCGTCGAATTCCAAGATTGTGCCTCGGAAGGCTATTTTTAAATATCGATCTAAACGATAAAATTTCAAAACCGAATAAAACATTTCCAATTTCAATTCTGAAGCTTTCATTATCTTCAGTATTATCAATATAAATTTTCTAAGCCATCAAATTATTTTTAACAAGTTCAAAATTGAAGATTCAAATTTTTACCCAACTTCAATAAATAAATTCAATAACTTTAATTGCCAAATTCATTCCGATATTTGAAATTCAAGTTAAACTAACATTCAAATATTTAAAATCAATTAAATATTTTGATTTCAAATGTTCAAAATTTTTGGTCGTCACAAGTGGAATGTTTAAACGGCTAGAAAATGAAGAGGCCTTACTTCATTAAAGAAAAAGAACATATGTCCTTTAGGATTTCCAAGTCCAAAAATCCAAATAAAATCAAATAAAAAGTCCAAACAAAATAGAAGTTATAAAATAAAATAGAGAAATGAACATAGAAAATGGAAGATAAAAATAGAGAAAATAATTGCGTGTAAAACGCTGAATTTTAGCAAATCTAAAAAAAGTATAAAACAAAATTTGACGAAACGAAAATCAGAATTAAATTCATCTACAAAGGAAAAGATTAGAAATTTAAAATTAAAATTTAAAATTTCAACTAAAAGTCAAAGTCTGACCAAAGTTGACCAAAATGTAAAACTTTCAGAAAATCTTTATTTTATTATATTTGGAAAAATAATTATAAACAAAATCCAAAATTACATTGGAAAATTCCAAAATTTCAAATTTAAATGATTTAAAAATCAAAGTTTCAATTAAAAATTGAATTAAAAATATTTATGAAATTATGGGTTGTTACACTCTCCTCCACTCAAAACTTTTCGTCCTCGAAAAGGAGCGAGACACGAAACACGGAAAGATAAGGTAGAAAAGCAAATAGTATCTGAAACAAACAATTCCGGATTCGAAGCACGCATGCTCTCCTCCGTCTCCCAGGTACAATCCCGATCATCCGTACTCCACTGCACTTTGACCAGGTTGATAGATTTCCTTCTCAGCTGCTTCGTGCCTCTTTCTATAATACGTAATGGCTTCCTTTCGACAGTCAGATTAGGCTCAATATCCAAACTCTCGAGAGCAAAAGGCTGGTCAATCAAAGATGGATCATGCAGATAACGATGAAGATGTAAAACATGGAATACAATATGCATTCCAGAAAACTTCTCAGGCAACTCCAGACGATAAGCTAAAGAGCCAATCCTCTTCGAGATGCGGAAAGAACCCATAACCTAGGTGCAAGCTTCCCTCATCTTCCTCTCTATCCCAAATTATTATTAAATTTATTCCACTTAATATCTTATCACATATATTAAGTATATTTACTCTTATCATAACTGCTCAAGTTTATTTATAAATTCCTTTAACACTATTTTATATTGTATATTATTCAATTACATGCCTAACTTCTGAAAAATTAGGTAAGTTATATCAGAATGCAATTTAGTATTATACAAATAAAAAAAATTCGATTCAATTATTTATCCAATTTTTTTACTTTTAATTGAAATCATTTTTGAATCATAAATTTAAGAAATTATATCTCCGGTTTATCTCAACAATTAAGAGGTAATTTTACACACACACACACACACACACACACACACTATATATATCAGATCAAATCAAATCTAAAATCATATACTTATATTAAATCAACCCATACTTAAGAAATTTAAATCAAATTCTCTTCCTCCTTTCTATATATTAAATCCAATAAATTTAAATCAACAATAGTGTAGCAAAGCTACGAATTGGTCTCTTCTCTTCGAAACTCGAAAATGAATGTCGATGATGCGGCCGCCATCACAGAAATTATTTTCTAGCGACATAAGAGAAGAACACAGATTTTGACATTTAAAATTTATATTCAAACATACCTTTAAATAATACATATTTTAAAACATTAAAACCAAAGTTTGAAATCACCAGAATTTTAATTCTCAAATCCATAATTTAAATTCATTTAAATTCCAAATCAGTTTATAAAGCATGCTTTATAATTTTATTTATTTATATCTTGTGTCAATAGTCATTGATTTTCAAACAGTAAATGAAATCAAATATTATCATTTCAATAACTAATTATGTTAACTAATAAATTTCAACTTACTTCAGTTCTCAATAAACTATTTCAATTTCCATATATTTCGAAGCTTTAAATATTCCATAATTTCAAACTGAACTTTTGCTAATTCCATATATTTATCAAATTCAATTTTACTATTATTTAGTTTTGAAATATTTACTTAATAAATTCAATATCATTTAAATAAACTTTTAAACTTCAAATAACTGAATATTCCTTCAATTTATTTAAACTTGTTATATTCATTTAAACACTCTAAACCAAATCAAGTTATAAAAATCATATCCTTTAAAATCTCAAATTTAATAAATTTCAAATCAAACTTATTCACATCCTATTAAAATAAATTTTCAACAGATAATATAAATCTATAAAAGTATTATATATAAATCATATAAAATTTTCTTATTTGCCACTTTTGGAAACAAAATTGTGTCAGTTCGTTCTTTTAAAGTGTTTTCGAAATCCTATCGATATCGCTGATCAGACAAATTGATCGAAATCCCAAATCAACATCAACAACACAACATATAAAACATCAATATTAATACAAATGCACTCCGTCCCTCGATGACTCTAGAATGGGTTTCAAAATAAGGATAGAAATTCAAATCTGGGGAATTCTAATCAAAAGGATTCAAAGATAAATGAGATAGATAAAGGGTTAAGATAAGGTTAAAATAGAAGATTGAAATATACCTGATAACTATTGTTATAGGTGAATTCAACGAGATGGAGATGATCTTCTCAAGATCCGCCATAATCCAGAACACAGGTACGAAGAAGATCCTAAACAATCTGATTCACTCTTTCCGTTTGACCGTCGGCCTACGGATGGTCAGCAGTGCTCAGATTCAGATGAGTACCCAAAGATTCCTGAAAAGCATTCCAAAACTGACAGGTAAAGACCAGACCGGAGAGAAATTGGCTGACTTGGTCAATCTATCCACAAAGAGAGAAGAGAAGAAAGACTTACATTGTTTGCAGCAATTTCAACTGGATCAACAGAAACTCCATTACCAGAAACAATGTGCCCGAGAACTTGGACTTCATCCTTCCAGAAATGGCATTTCGAGAATCTTACCTTCCACTGGTGACTCCTAAGAGTTCCGTGAACAAAGCTAAAATCAACAAAGAAAGCAAGAGCTTTAGTTAAAACAAAATACATAACTAACCATTCATAGAAACCACTCTCAATACGGAAAGCCGTCTTAAGGATACTTTCCTCAGCAATTCTAAGCTGGTGAAAACATGTGGCAAGATTAAGCTGAGAGAAAATAGTTCGGGTTTTACAAAAGATAACGGCTTCATGCCTCTTTAGCCAATCACGCCCAAGCAATAGGTCAAAAGCATCAAAACCTAGAACATAGAAATCACCAGAAAACGGTGATAAAATGGAGGAGTTTCACTTGGTTACAAATCCCACTAAGATTCGCAGGACCACTAATAGGACTCAAACAGGAAAATTAAACAGAGAAAAAGTGCCCTGAAGAGTACCTTGGGTATCCTCAGGAGAAGGTGAAGAAGCAGAGGTAACAGCAAAGATACCAGAAGGCTTTCCTTCTGTTGAGTGGGACAATGGTAATTAAGAAACAAAAGGCAAGATTCAACCAGAATAGAAATCCTAATCAAGGGATTTAATTAACAAGGTGGATAAGGAAAGGAATGAAGCCAACAAAAATTTGATTTCAAAGCAAGAAAATTTATATCAAAATAATCCTTGAAAATCCTTTGAAAATCATTTTATACTTTAAAATACGTTCTCTCATAAAGAAATGATTCTAAGATTG
Organism: Allium cepa; assembly: GCA_030765085.1. Lineage (NCBI taxonomy): Eukaryota > Viridiplantae > Streptophyta > Magnoliopsida > Asparagales > Amaryllidaceae > Allium > Allium cepa. Next base: position 164,035,141 of record CM060939.1, read on the forward strand.
ATTTCACTCATTCTAGGGTATTTCTACCCTATCTCTAATGAGGTTTTGCTCTGTAGGCTAAGGTTTGCCTAAAACCAAAGCTCTGATACCAAATGTAACGACCCACTATTTTGGACCGTTCAAACCGACAATAAAACCACACATGTCTGACTTGAATAATTCAAAACAGTAAATTGTAATATAATTTGGAGCAAATAAAATCAATCACATAATCATAGACACGGATAAATCAAAATAACTCGCAACGGAAATAAAATAACCATAGTAGTTCATGAAGCCACTACAACACAGTCTCAAAACAAGTACAAAATACATAGTCTAAAAAGTAAATACAACAGAAATCCCAATACATAAATGTTCACTAATACGTAAGCTGAATAGAAATACTGAATAGAAATAGATAACAACTAGATAGATGGATAAACTCTAGCAATTCCTCTATTTCCAAAAGGTGAAACCCAAAGCTAATACTCAGGCTGACCTGAGCATAAAGCAAAAACAAAACACTCGAGTCAGGACGTACATACTTGTATAATGTAAACCAACTTAAGTGAACTGTAAAATAAATGTACAAGTAATTTAAAGGATGCTTGGGACCGCCCATCCTTTAAGGATCCGTTAAACTATTTACTATGTAGTAATATACGCTATTATAATAATGTCTAATAGTAAAGTAAACATACTTAAAAATAGCATTAAGGCTTTACATTTTCCACCTTAACACATATATAGTTCCAATAGTCTATATAGTACTGTAATACCTCCTAATCGGGAGGCTACCAGAGGATACTCCATAGGTATACAAATCAAAACTCGTACAAGGCGCGCTAGGGTAGGTGACACACACAATGAGGCAATGCCAAGGTAGATATACCAACTACGCATCCGTACTGGTGGTAACGCGTAGCAGCCACTACCGCCCACCTCGATCCACACTCTCAAATCAAAGGTGCGCACCATATCAATCACAAAGTAATAGAACGACATGCGAAGAAGTGTGTCCGATAAGAGGAGCTACCTCATTGGCCCGGAATCGCTCCTGTTTTAGCCATCTTATGCTAACTCATGGGATTCGGGTCCATGCACATACCTTAATAGAACGTCGCCACCATCCTACTTCATTCTGGAATCTCCACCACGTACACGGTTGTTAAAGTGGTTTTCGGATTTGGCATAGAGTATGATAACTTTCGATCCCAGTCTCCTTACAACCAATCGTTATTATAACCCATGGATATTTATTTCAAAATCATTTACACTTCAAAAACCAAAATATCATATCCATTTCAAAACTATGTCAATACGATATCATTTCCATTTAAAAACCAAATCAATATGATAACTTGAAATACTCTTTAAATCATCCTAAACTAAAACCATGATATAAAGTCATATCCTTCAATCTTCAATTTCAATAAGTTTCAAATCAACTATTTAAAGTCAATTCTTAATTTAATACAATTTCAAATAAATTCATTGAAACCAAATACTTTGAAATCATAACACTTGAAATGTTATCATTTGGAAATCAGAATACTTAGAAAATCATAACACCTTTAAAACAATATTCATTACTAAAGTTGTAGCATTTTCTATGTCCATTCGTTCAATTATAACAATTTCAAAAACATTGTATTTTCAAAAATAGCAGCAATTAGAAAACGTTACGGTAGATATAGTAGTATTTCAAAAATATTATCATTTTCAGAAACAGCAGCACTTATTAAGTGGTACAATAGATATTTTAGTATTTCAAAACAGTTCAATTTCAGGAACAGCATCACTTATAAATTGTTACAGTATATATTTTAGTATTTCAAAAACAGTTCAATTTCAGAAACAGCAGCACTTATAAAGTGTCACAGTAGATATTTTAGTATTTAAAAAAAAATCAGTTCAATTTCAGAAATAGCAACACTTATAAAGTGCTACGGTAGATAAAATTGGTAATTTAGAACATAGTTATATTTCAGAAATGGTAACACTCAGCAAATGCTACCTTAAAACCACAACATTTCGAAAATGCTTCCAATACAAATTCCAGATTTACTATAACATTTTAGAAACATTAAAATCTCAATTTTAGCCATTTTAACTTATAAAAACATGTCTCACGCTTCAGAAAATATTCATTTGGATATCATTTAACTGATTATTAAATAGAATAAAATTTTATAAATAAAATATCCAAATTAACTATAATTATTTATTAAGTCCAAAGTATACTATTTTACTTAACTTTTATTTTAACAAATAACTTAACACTTTATTTTAAAATACCCATTTCATAGATAAGATATTCTTTTCAAAGTTAAGCTCATAATTCCCATTTGAAAAACTAAATTTTCAATTATCGAGTTAAGTCAAAATTTAAGATACATTTTACCATCTAAATCATGATTATTTATTTAACAAACATATCCATTTCATAAAATAAAATCTATTACAACCACTTGGTTAGATTTAAAATTCCATATTAAATCAAATTTAATTATTATGTTATTTATCATCAATAAAGATCTTTAAATTACAATTTAAAACCAATTATTGACTTATAAAAATTTTAACTTATAGAAAACCAATATCTCTTTATAATTTAAATCATTAAATCAAATCTTTAAGTTAAAATTTCATGTATTAAAAAAATCAAAATACTTAATAACTTTTTTGGAAAATATTATATTAAAATTAACCATGGGTCTATATAATATTTTCTAACCTAGGTCATGTGATACAGATATGTATCATTTCAATACGTAATTTAAAAGAAAAATCCGGGTTCTATCATTTCAAACCCGCAATCCCAAGTCAAATCAAATAAAATAAAAATCGCTCAAGCTTATCATTTTAGCTCATAATGATTTTTTTCTATTATAAAGTCTGTTTGGGTATGTATCATTTTAACCCATAGTGAAGAGGGAACTTGGAGTGTGAGAAATAGTAAAATAAATAAAATAAACAGTATAATATGGCATATCATATTAGGTGATGTAACAAATAAATATCAGGTTATAACATCATGAAATATCATATCGCAGGAACATATAAATTAATATCATATCATCAACTACAATTCACGTGCCATTGTTTCACAATTATATAAGTACAAATGTTGAGAGCTATAAACTCACCTTCTAAAGCTGGAGATAACAACTCAAAACACACAACTGAACTCCGAAAAGAACGACAAAGCATGAATTAGATGCGAGTGGATGGAGAGTCAAGATTCAGATCTTGTGCAACAAAAGACAACAAATATAAATATATAACAAAACATAAAAATATAAATTAAAACAATGCAAAAGAATGGGCTAAACAAGACCTAGTGAGCTTGGCCACTTTGGAAATAAGCTTGACCACTTGGAATATGGCTCGGCCATCAACACGAGACTCGACCACTTTTGTTTTGAGGCAAGCATGCATGACCATGGCAGCAAAAGGCACGGCTATGGTTTGGTGAAAGGATGGCACACCAAAAGCCATGTGGAAGGCAAATGGTCAAGGCCAAAATGAAGGGTCCTGCGCACTATTTGGTGTTCATTTGTGCTCGGCCAATGGCACTATGGGTTCGGTCATGATGCAAAGTGGCTCGACCTGGGTTCAAAGCTGGTTCAGGTGGTCAGGTCACATCAAAAGGAAATGGTCAGGGGATGATCACGGCAACGGGATGGAGGTGGAGTTGTGGTGGCCGAGGCTAGGGAAATAAGGAAGGTGATGATGTGGTGCATGGCTAAGGTGTTCAAGGCAATTGGAAATGGTTTTGGGTCTATGGTGGTGACGGCCTGGTTATGGTGGAGATGATGTGATGGTCGGCCGTAGGTGGTGATGAAGCGGAGGAGATGGTCGGCTAGGAGCATGTGATGGCCGAACTTGTTTGTAAACCAAAGAGAAAGAAAAATGGAAAAGAGGGAGAAGGGGTAAAATGATTTAGTGTAAAAGTTTTGTTATGAAATGAAAATGAGAAGAGAGATGAAGTGAGATGTTTTTTACGTGGAATATAAAGTAAATGAGAATTTTTTTGAACGTGAATTGAAAATTAAATGCACGGCTAAGAAGTGGAATGTTTGAACAGCTAGAAAATGAAGAGGCCTTACTTCATTAAAGAAAAAGAACATATGTCCTTTAGGATTTCCAAGTCCGAAAATCCAAATAAAATCAAATAAAAAGTACAAGATAAAAATTATAAAACAAAATAGAGAAATGAACATAGGAAATAGAAGATAAAAATACAGAAAATAATTGCGTGTAAAACGCTGAATATTATCAAATTTAAAAAAAGTATAAAACAGAATTTGATGAAACAAAAAGCGAAATGAATATCAAAATTAAATTCAGCTTCAAAAGAAAAGATTAGAAATTTAAAATTAAAATTTAAAATTTCAACCGAAATTCAAAGTCTGACCAAAGTCGACCAAAATAGAAAACTTTCAGAAATTCTTTATTTTATTATATTTGGAAAAATAATTATAATAGAATCCAAAATTACATTGGAAAATTCCAAAATTTCAAATTTAAATGATTTAAAAATCAAAATTTCAATTAAAAATTGAATTAAAAATATTTATAAAATTATGGGTTGTTACATTTTCCGTAAATCTAAGTGTTAGAAATTTTTTGAGATTTTATAACTTTTTCTTATAAATAAGTTGTAATTCCCGTAAACCGATATCGGAGCGGCGTAATAGAAGCATGGTAATGGTTTTCAAATAAGATTTCAAAGTTTTATAAGTTAATAATTTTGAGTAAAATATATCGTATGTTAGATTCTTTACTTAAACTCTTTTTAAGGACGAAAATTTTTGAGTGGGATAGAATATAATGACACGTATTTTAACTATTTTAAATTATTAAATTTAATATAATTATTGAATAAAAATGATTAGAAAGAAAATTTAATGAATTATTTATGTAGTTTACTGAATATGAACTTGAATAAATTTTTGAAATAACCAATTTCGAAGATTTTGGCACTAACAAGTATTGAAATGAAATTTGTTATATTAAATGTGTTTATAATCAATAGTTGGGATTGAATAATTGTTGAATTATTTAGATATGGTAAAATAATTGGTTGATAACTAAAATTCATTTGAAATCTAATATAAGAATTTATCAAATTGAATTATGGGAAATTATTTAAATAATTGAATTCTGAATTTATTACGAATGAAAATGATTTCATAGGTTGATTTAAATTTCATTTAAACTAGAATGATGATAGTAAACTTTTAAAATTGATTTTTGGAATTACTTCTGTTAATTAATGTGTAAAAATATCCATTTTGACCACTATCTCGGATTTTGACGAAACCAATTTCATCGGATATGTAATAATTAATTATTATAGGATTTCAAGTTTCATAGCGATCGGACTTATCGTTTGGCCCTGCAAGTTTGAAACGCGTAGAAATTAATTAAAATAAATTGATTTTGAAATTCTATCTTCTGAATATGATGGAATCGGTTTGTGAAACTAATTCCATTATGTTCGAATTGGGGTTATGACATATAAAACGCCAAGCGGCACGCTTCGTTGAGAGCTCGAAAATTTCGGACGTATAAGTCAGATATTTTCTAATTATAATATTATATATACTCACCCTCTTCTAACACTTCGTACACTTCACTACCTTTTTTGTCTCCCCCATACTCCCTCCTCTTTCCCATTTAAAATCTTTGCAGACGAATGAAAAAAAAGGGAAAAAAACAAGGAAAAAACAATGGCGAGCGCGAGTGCGAGTGAGGCACGTAAGGACGATGAGGGTGACAGTGGAGGAGGTAGTCGTGACAGTTAGGGTTTTTCGGGATGGGTTTGTGACACTGTTGATCGCAAGGCACGGTGCTGGCGTGCGTGAAGGTGGTTGGAGAGCGGTGGAGTATGGTGTCACGCACGGTGGCGTAGGTCACGACGGGGAAGAGGTCGCGTGATCAGCATTCGTGGTCGAGAGGGGTTTCTCGAGCTCGAGCTGTAGACTGGCGAAGTGATGGTCGCGGTGACCATGGGGTGGCGGACGATGGTGGCAGGTGATGGCGGCGGTCGACGTTGAGTGGATGTCAACGAACTGATTCGCGATTTTGGAGGGACTGTGAATTAGTGGCTAATCGTGATCAAGATGGTAATTCATCTTAATTACTAATTCGATTAAATTATTAAATTCAGAATATTCATTAACTCGTATCTTTTTCGTATGAGATCCAATTCAAGTGAAACAAATCACATTGGAATCATATCGACCAAGATCTCTACGTGAAATCGAAGTGGAATTTATTTGAAGCTGAAAAATTTACAATTGCAAATAAAGGTGAGTGTTTTAAACACTCACGAAGTGCTAATTTATTTTTATGTTAGTTAAAATTAAATTATGAAGTAATTTAATTTTATTTGCCGCTGATTGGTAATTTAACTAACATTTAAATTGACATCTGAATTGAACCGATAGGAATTCAAATTGACTGTTCAATTTGAAATTGAAATTGAATCGCTAGTTAAATACTCAATATTGATAATTAGTGAATTGTTATGATATTTTGACTGGTTTCGAAGTTGATTATGATAGATGCTATTGGTTGATATTTTGTATGTTTAGATGTTTAGATGTTTCTTTATCTATATATATCATGTTATAACCTAGTAATATTATTTGACAGTATATAAAACTGTTAATTGAATTATTACAAATAAATTAAGAAATATGTTGAAATGATATATACCTTTGACATTTATTTTTGATCGAAATGATATATATCTATCCATCTCTGAAATTAAATTGAAATAACTGATCACTTGGCTATACGGTAGAAAATTTTATACGGACACCGGATTGGTTAAATTAAATGATTTTAAATTCTGAATTTGAATTTATTCAAATGATTTCGTTTTATAAAAATTAAATTGAAATATGGAAATTGAACTAATTTCGAATTCGAGTTTGAAATGTTAAAATTAAATTTAGTTAAGACAAATCGTTTTACTTTGGAATTTGAAGTTATGATTCAAATATAACTTGAATTATTGAAATCGAATTGTTTTAAAAGGTTTGAACTTTTACATGAACTTCGAAGTTATTTAATTAAAAGTGATATAAATTGATATTTCAAAATTTGGACTCGGAAATGGAATTATTTTTAAGGATTTAAACATTAAATTGAACAGTGAGGTAAGTTTAATTTAAATGATTTAAATCGATATTCTAAAAGTGAAATCGAAATTAATATAAATTAAAATGGTTAAAAACTAGAATTAAATTGATATTTAAACCATTGAATCGAATTGTTGAATCAAATTTGAAGTTAAAAATAGAAATTGAAATTGATTTGAAAATTGGAATTGGAATCGACGTTAATTCAAATTGAAATCAAAATTGATTCAATTTGAATGGAACTGAAGTTGAAGATGATTTAAATTAAAAGATTTGAAGTTGTATTAGTTTAACTTTGAAACCATTTTCAAATAAATTATTTTAATATAAACTATTTAAAACCTATTTTTTAAATATTCAAATTATTTTGATTTTCCAAACGATTTCCTATATAAACTATGTTTAATATACAAACCATTATATTAAACAATTTTATTGCAACAACCCGCATATTTTACGATTGTGTATTTAAATATTTTATTTAAATACAGCATCGTTAGTCGGATTATAGTTCGAAATGCTACTTTTTGCATACGGTCGAATTAGGACTCGGGACCTCTTCCATTGAGTTCAAAACGCCATTTGCGACCTTTTTGAGTGTAAACTTCGATATGTTTGGAGCTAGCTAAAATTTGACCTTTGGACTTTGGGTTTGGGTTAGCCTAAACTATTAACTCTAGCTCCACCCCCACGTCTCTTCATTCACTTTCATTTCCTATTACCTTCAAGCTTTCATAAAAATGGGGGAAGAGAAAGAGAACTAGAATTCCTAAGCCCTAGTTCCATTGCAAATCCAAGGTCTAACTCCAAATTCAAAGTAAAGCTATCGGTAAGCATCCTCTTCTTATTCTCCAACTCATTCTAACTTCAATTTTAGACTAAAGTCTAACTTAGGGAATGTTTTTCTTTTAAGCTTAGATTCAAGCTTCTTGGGTTGGAATTGAGGAGTGATTGTTTTTACCTTGCTCTATAGCTTCTTCTTCGTTTTTCTGTGCAAAAGGTGAGATTTTTATCTCACATCTATGTCTATAACCTTCATTTGTTGTTAGGTATGAATTCCTAACTTCTATTCCATGTCCATTTGCCTTGGATTGAATTGGTTTTATGAGTATTCTAATTTTTGGTGTTTGAAGTCAAATTTTTAAAAATCATAGCTTTGATGTTTGATCATGCTTTTAGTGGTGTATCGAAGAGCCTATAGGGCCGGGTCGTCGATTGGCATAAACCCCTAGTGCCCATTGCTCGTCCGGATGCAATTTTGGAGGAGTTGCTCTTCATTTGATAGGCTGAAAAACAGCCCCAGTGCCAGTCAGTCGACTGGCTGTAGCAAACGAATGTTCCTGGGCTGTCTGCAGAGGTTGGAAGTCTCTGTTTCCTGCAATCAGTCGACTGGCCTCTGTAATCAGTCGACTGACCTGCTTGTTTTTGCCTATTTAGCTTATTTTGCTTGAAATTCCAATTTTTATCGTTTGTGGTTTTGTTGTTATCATTTATTATCGACTTTGATGACTTCTATTTTGGAATTTTTGGGTAGATCCATTTTGATGGGTTTGGAATCGATTTCTTTGGATTTAATTCACGTCTTTGAACGTGAAATTTGGTGATTGGTTGTTCTTACAATCATCTTTATGGTTTTTCACTTTAAAACGTAAAGGTTTCTATACTAGTAGTAAATATTCAAACTCTTTCTCAAAGATGATTTCAACTCTATTTTTAATACAAAGTCCTTTATAAAACCATTTTCCAATCTATTAGTATATACAAACCTTTACCTCATTCGTTCGAGAAATCCAATTAAACGACTTTGCAAAACAAGTGGTATGAAACGCTTGCGTTTACTTTGTCGGTTAATTCTTAGACTTATTCGATTGAAACACTTGTGACAACTTTCGAGTGAAGATTTACAATTTGTTCGTAAATACGTAAGTTAAGCAAGTGGTTATGGGACATGAAGCTAAACTCATCTATTTACTAGCTTAGTGTAATTGACACTTCTTGATGATCATTGATGATCATTTTTTTTGATTTAGACTAGCGATATGTTGTGTCTCTTTATCTACGTAGGGGACGGTACCTCATTTTATTGAGTTTCGTCTCATTTCTTTTGTGGGCTAGCGACCCATGTTCTTTTATGGAGTTTGGTCCATCGGACGTACCTTTGTACTACGTTGTTGTACCAGCTTATCAGGATCATCAGGCGTACCGTTGTACTACGTCGTTGTTTCGAATTATTCGAGTTTCAGGTTCCTCGGGCGTACCGATATTGTACTACGTCGTTGCACCGGCTCTATGGTTAGCGACCATGGGATAGCGTCCCTTTTGTGATACACGTGTTGGTGAGTTTACATGCTCCCGTTTATGATAGGCCTCCCCCTTTGTGATTTCTGGATTTCTAATTGGTGATTTCTAGAATTTGTGTTTCATCAATTTTTATGATTGGCATCGCTATGATGTCAATATTTGTGGTTTGGTGAATAGAGTAAAGAATATGACATTCTTTTTTATGTTATGAGATTTCTTGAGATATTGTATGATTTTTGTTGTTGTCAAATGTGTACTTTTCATGGTATGGCATTATTGTTATCACACATTTTGTTATATCTCTTATTCCATCTCATTTTATCTGATATTTATAGCAAGACTGACCCATTTATTATTTTCTTATTAAATAATACTCGGATCAGACCGAGATGTTACAGGTGCTTCTACTTGACTCCTCATCTAGGAGTATTACCTGACTTTTGGCTAACTACACTATACTGGTAGTTTTTGTTGTTATACATTCGAGATATAGACTCCTTGATGTATACATATTCTTTGGTCTAGCACTTGTATCTATTCTTTTGTTATACTGTGGATCTTGTTTGACCACTACTCTGATAAACACTTCTAAGTGTTATATTCATATCTGTTTCCGCCTTCGTGATATGGATATCTATGACTGATTTATGTTATGATTATTTCTATATTTGTTTTCGAAGATCATATATAGCCACTATGTAGATGCTTTGACTTTGTATCGGTGTGTCGGATTTCCTCTTGTTATACTATCTGACATACCGTTGCTCACATAAGGCAATTACACGGATAGTCGCTCCTCAACAGCCTTATTCTTCGCGCTAGTTGACGGCATTACTCCATAGTGTCCTTGACTAGCGTGAGTATAGAGGTGGGGCGCACAGCTTGGTATCAGAGCCAAACTTCGGAACAATACGAAATATTATAGCAAGGATCATCGTCCTAAGTCCATCTTAGGAGTCGTGCCTTAGGATTTATTTCGAGTCATTGGACCTGTTCTATCCTATTTTCTTTGTGATGCCTTGTTTTATTAATCATTATTGTTTGATATTCATTCTGAGAATAACCTTCTTCTTATTTCTTTCTTTCTTAAAGAAGAGAAATGGTTAGACCAGGGCATCCCAGCGCCGGTCAATCCAGTGCTACTCCCCAGGATGGAGTATTTATGTCTGCCCAACAGCTTCTTGATCTTGTAAAAAATGCTCAAGCTGTCGGACCCATTCCCGAGCCTACTCATCCAAAATTCGGATTTGCACGCCTATGCAGTGATTATACAAATTTGGGTGGAAAGCCAATCAGCGGTTCCGAGGGCGTTATCAAAGTCCAAGCTTGGCTTAGAACATGCAATCGCATCTTTTCTCGCATGAATCTTATTGGTCTTCATCGAGTCCAAGTGGCTTCTAGTATGCTCCAAGAAAGAGCATTGGATTGGTATGAGCTTCTGACTTCTGAAATTATTGAAGCGGATCTTACTTGGGAGAAATTCCGGTAACGATTCGAATTAAAGTTTGTGCCGGAGGCTGAAAAGGTAACTTTGGCCCGGCGTTTTATTGACCTTGTTCAAGGTGAATCTTCTGTGGCAGGTTATGTCGCATCTTTCGAATTCCTCTCTAAATATGGGGTCGAGTATATAAATACCCCATTGAAGAAAAATTAGAGATTTGTCTATGGCTTGAATAAGAATCTCAAAAATCCATTACTTTTGAAATTGGAAGTTGCTTTCGATCAGCTTATTGATATTGCTCTTCGACTTGAAGAGGCAGATAAAGAGAGTGATGTTGGTGTTGTTAGTGCCAAACCGGACTTCAACAACAACAAGAAAATGGCTATTAAGTTCAAAGGCCCTAATCCCAACAGGAAAGGAAAGCAAGCAGCTTCGGTAGCAAAGACTCCTACCCCTAGTAGTGGAAAATGCTACCATTGTGGTTCTAAGGACCATTATGCCAATAGATGTCCGAAACCTCTCTTTTGTCGTTATTGCAAAAGTTCAGTTCATCTTTTATCTTCATGTCCCAAACTTCAAGGCAAGAAGGTGGGAAAGCTTAATGTTGTGCAAGCCCCTAATAGCACTTCTCGTGGTCAAGGTATTTCTCATTCTATCCTTGATGGCATTATTATGTTTCGTGATCAACCTATTCGAGTTCTTTTTGATACGGGTGCATCCCATTCTTTTATGTCAAAAGAGCTTGTTGATACTTTTTCTTTGAGTGTTATGGCTTTAATGACTTCTTTGAGAATCGCGAATCTGGTTGGTGGATACGCAACACTTAGTTTACTTCGTAAAGATGTCGAGATTATTTTGTGTGATTTTTCTTTCCGAGCCGATTTGCATGTCATGCGTTACTTAGGCTTCGGAATGATTACGGGAATGAATTGGCTTAACCGTTATGAAGCTCATATCCTATGTCCTGACCGGACTATTCATCTTCGACATCCTCAATCTGTTAAGCAGATTTCTATTGTTCTTAAAGATTCGGAGGCTGCATCTTTATATTCTCTAAATCCTCACGATAACGATAATGATAATGAAGAAGATGTCATTTCTCTTATTCACGTTGTTCGTGAATTTTCCGACATATTTGAGCCCGTTTTAGGATTAGCACCTAAGCGAGCAATTGAGTTCAGTAATCTAATTCCTGGAGCTTTTCCTATTACTCATCCTCCTTATCGTATGTCCAATAAGGAAAATGAGAAGATGCGTAAGCAATTATCCGAATTGGAGACGACGAAATTTATTCGCTCTAGTTCCTCTCGTTGGGGAGCTTCGGCTATTTTTGTGAAGAAATCCGATAGTATAGGCTTTGCATTGACTACCGCAAGCTTAATGATTTACTATCAAGAATAAATATCCTTTACCTCGGATTGATGATCTATTCGATCAACTTAGTGGTGCTAGAGTCTTTTCACAGTTAGACTTAGCAACCGGTTTTCATCAGCTTCGTATTGTAGAGGATAGCATCCCTTTGACATCATTCCATACTCATTATGGATCTTTTGAATAGCTTGTTATGCCATTTGGTTTAACGAATGCTCCAGCTTATTTCGTTGACCTTATGAATCGAGTTTTCAATGACTTCCTCGACCGATTTGTTCTCATCTTTATAGATGATATTCTTGTTTATTCTACAACCAAGGAAGAGCATGAAAAGCATCTTCGGATTGTGTTGGAAACTCTTAGGAGTAATCAATTGAAAGCAAAATTTTCTAAATGCCACAGCCTTTGAGTCCTGGTGTGATAAAATTATGGAACAAGAGAGGAGAAGTGCTGAAAGAAAGGGCGTATCATTTGTCGAGGCGAACATTTTAGATGAATTCTTTGACCTAGAAGACTCGAATTCATTGGAGGAGGGCAGACAACCAAAGGTTCTTATAAAAGCATTGCAGACTGTTATCGAGGTTCTAGCTAATCTCCCAATCCAGAAGACATCTAGAGCTCCTTCTGTTGAATCAATCTAGGAATCTACGATAGTCATCTCAACTATTCTGGTGGCCAACTTTGAGGCAACTTATGCATCCTCTTCTCATTCTTCTTCATCAGCTGAAGATCCTGCCTCGCAATTATACTAAATTATGTCTCACCATTCGTTCCTACTCCTGTTGGATGTTCACTATCCCTAATTTTCGAGGAGAGGCAGGTCTCATCTGAAGTACCATCTTCAAGGTAGACTTCTCTAGCTGTTTCAGAACCTTCCATGGCTAAGGTATTCAAATTCACTCTCATTTCCTTGAGAACCTCCAACTGTCCAAGGAAATAGTTATAGACTTATATAAATTTATTTTATAAGTCTTAGAATGGCCTAACTTGTCCTATACCTTTTATGATTATTTATTCAGGTCCTTCTACTAGGGCAACCACTATTAACATTATCATCATCACTTCCACTATTAAGTCCACGCCTAGTCTAGATGCAGAAAAGATACAAACGTTTCTAAATGGGATGAGCCTATTGTCGATCTGCATTTATCTACCATTTTTTCGTACACACACGCACATACATACATACATACACATACATATACACATAAATATACATATACATATACATATACATATACATATACATATACATATACATATACATAGTGTAAGGGCATACCCTAGGGGTAATTATGTAATTTGTTACATATACATCTAACTCGTTAACTAATCTTGCTCGAGATAAAGTTATTTTCTTTCTATTATATACCTGACATAATGTGATTATATTAATTAATTAATTTAATTAAAAGTATATTTAGTATAAAAAATTAATAATACGTTTTTTAATAATAGTTACAAAGTGTTGTAAGCATGAGTAATTTATCACAATAAAATTAAATATAATGTAACGACCTTCCTTTTGGACGGTTTAAATTGACAATAAACCACACATGTTAAACTCAAACCACTCAAAAAGGATGATTGTTATGGGGTAAATAATAAAAAGAAGAGAAAGAAATAAAACAAACATAGAATCTCACAGCGAAATGACAAAATATAATAATTAAATAACAGCTCATGAAGCTGTTACAAATAACATTTGATTACACTTTTATAAGACAGATCAGAGTACTTACAGTCGAAATAAATAAAATGCAATGGAACAACATGATGCAGCGGAATAAATAAAATAAATAGTACAATATACAAATCTCCGTCTTCATCCTCCAGGAAAGCAGTCTTCGATACACTGAAAAGCTCAGACTGATCCGAGAAAATTGAAAAGACAAAACACTCGAGTCAGAACTAAAAGATCTTACGTAAGTTAAATCAACAATAAATAAATATGAGTGCGACGGCATCGGAGATGTTTACAGGGTTTGACATCTCCTATCCAGGGTCAATGTGAGCACAATAACTTAAGAGATGTTCGGGATTTACATCTCCTAAGGATCCGTTAAACTATCTACGTACATAGTACAATTCACTACATTGATAATATCTATAGTAAAGTAAACTATTAAAATAGCGTTAAGGTGTCACCCGCATCCCCCTTAACACATTTTATATATTTCCATAGTCTATACAGTACCGTAAACTCCTCCTTGAGGTTTACTCAGAGGGCACTCCATAGGTATGGTACAAAACAAAGTCATAGAAGGCGCGATAGGGCATGTGAACATGGCACTCGAGGTAATGCCAAGGTAGGGTTCTACCAATTGCGGATCCAGACTGGTGGTAACGCATAGCAGCTACTACCGCCCACCTCGGAACATACTTCCATAATCAAAATCAAGGAGTGGCCACCAAATCATCACAAACTCATAATATGGTATCGAAGAAGCATATCCGATAGGAGGAATGGCCTTACCTGGTCCGATGTAGCTCCTGTTTTAGTCACATCTAAGCTGACTCACGGGAGTTAGGGTCACGTCAATACCTCATATAGAATCGTTCGCCAAACCATTCTACTTCATTTTTGGAATCTCCACCACGTATATAGTTGTTAATGTGGTTTTGGGTATTGGCAGAGAGTATGACAATATCCGATCCCGGTCTCTTTAACAACCAAACGTTTATTTCACACCGGATGGTTCCTTTATATTTCCAAAATCTATTCATAATTGATATCAAAATATCATATTCAATTTTACACCGTATCACTTTCAAAACCATATTTACTTTCAAAATCATATTCACTTTCGAAATCATATCGATAAGATCGGTTAATTAAATCCTCATTTCAAAATCATCATATTTACTCAAAGATGTCATTTCACTAGCAAATATCATTTCAATCCCAACATAGGTTATTTCATCATTTAATCATATTTTATTTTAAATCAAGGATTTAAATATAGTCACTTCCATTTTATAATTTAGAATTTAGAAAATAATATAGATAGTTACAAATTGTTTAAATAGTTTAGTATAGTTTGAAAATATAATTTAAATAGTTTAAAATACTTTAAAATAATTTAAAAAGGGGATTAAAATAATTTATATAGATTTAAAATAATTTTAGTAGAATAAAAATAGATTAAATAGATTAATTATATTTAAAATAGATTAATTAGTTTTAAAATAGATTAAATAGATTTAAAATAGATTAAATATATTTATAATAGATTAAATAGATTTAAAATAGATTAAACAGATTTAAAATAGATTAAATAAATTTAAAATAGATTTAATAAGTTTAAAATAGATTAAAATGGGTTAATTAGTTTAAAATAGGATAAATAGATTAAACTGGATTAACTAGATTAAAATTGATTAAAATAAATTAAAATAGTTCAAATTGATTAAATGGTTTAAAATATTTTAAAATAGATTAAATTACTTTAATAGTTTGAAAATCTTACTAATTAGAATTTAAAGTAACATTTTTAACAGTTTATATTAAAATACTAAATTTGAAATTAACATCAAATTTAACCATTTCTTCCATTTCAACAAATCAGGACCATATCCAGATTTCCAATCAAATCCCAATTCCAAATCTTAAAATATCAATTTTAAGCTATTCCAATTTCAATAGATTTCAAAGTTATAAATTTCAAACATTACAACGACTCAATTTCGATAAGTTTCGTTTATACTTCAAAATCAACTTTAGAATTCCAATTTAAACCCTTCAAGCAATTTACTTAATACAATTCCAAAATTTCAAATTTAATCTTTGAAACAATTTAGTTTATATAAATCAAATTTTATTTCAAAATATCATTTAGCAAAATTCAAAAATTAAAGTTTTAATATTATTTAATCTAACCAATCCGGTGTCCATATATAATTTTCTGCCATATGGTCAAGTGTACGGATATTTATCATTTCAATCTCCAATTATTTAAATTTGTGGGTATATATCATTTCAACCCGCGATCCTGAATTAAAATAAAATCCATAAATTCGCTCGAGTCTATCATTTCAACCCATAACTATTTTCTCTAATCTATAGATTGTTCGGGTATGTATAATTTCAACCCATAGGGAACTGCAGTGTTATAATAGTATAAAAATATAACATCCAGCCATCCAATATCAACAATCAAACATCCATCACAATCATCATTCAAATCAACCAATAAATAATACCAATTTACTAGTTATCAATATCAGGTATTAACTGGAAATTTTAAAATTCAATATTAAATTATATGGCGATTAAATGCAATAAAAGTCATATTTAACTGGAATGACAATTTAAATATATCAAACATCAACCAATCAATTTTCAATTATATCATAAATTTAATTTAACTAAGATAAGACAATTTAATAGTTGTGAGTGGGTTAAAACACTCACCTTTAATTTCAAATCGATTGAAATCCAAAATAAGGCCCAAAATTCAACAGTTTCGGAATTCATCCAAACCAATTACATGATGTTTGGAATTTTGATACGATCATAGCGGAACAAACCGTGTGTGAATTCGACCTCGTATGTAAAATTATAGACATTAGAAGTTTGAAATTGAAAATTAATGAAATAATATAAACAAATAATAGTTACCATGTCAACTCTTCGTTCATTCGAGAAACCCTATCGCACTCCTGGAATACGCACGCAACCTGAAGCTGCCGCCTATCATTTTGCCGTCGTCGTCGCTTGCAAACCAGCCACATTGTTCAAGCACGCCACGGCACGCCTACGCATGCCCCACGACTACCTCCAATCGCCGACCATCACCAAGAAGGCCCGGCCGCCGCAGCCGTTCCTAACCCTAGTCCAATTTTCACCGACAATCCAACCATCAAACGACCGAATGAACAATGACGATGAGCTCGGCTCGCCACTCTCCACACATCTACGCCACCCAATCGACGATCCGTGGAAGTTGATCAAAATGCGATGAACGACCGAGAGTTGTTCCCTGAATTTTGGACACAAAGAAACCCAAGTCGAAAAACAAATTGCAGATCTAGCTTGCACTCTTTGAGAGCTTTGAAACAGTATATAATATTATAGGGTTTTAAAGAGTTTGATTTTGAAACTGAATTTGAAATTGGAATAGGGTTTAAAAATTTGATTTTGTTTCTGCCATTGAAAAGAGAGAGATAGGAAAAAGTTGATGTATGTACAGAATAAAAAAAATGACTGCTAGGGTTTGAGTGAAAAAAAACTATTTATATAACCGAGGCCCGATAAAAAAGAATGAACATCCGAATAGATTTGAATTGACAATAACGATCCGAAAAGCCCGTTCTGCCTCCGAAACGAAGGTGGATCATTCCATAAATCAAAATAGATGTTTTTGATAGTTTAAACTCAATGGAACAGGTTTCAAGTTCTGATTCGAGGGTATAAAGAAGTTAGCTTTTAAAATCATCTTATTTCAAATTGGTTTCAATCAAATTAATTCTACACGTTTCAAGCCCATACGATCAAACGACAAGTCCGATCGCTACGAAACTGGAAATCCCACAATAATTCACCATTACTGATCCGACGAAACTAGTTTCGTCGAAATCTGAGACAGTGGCCAAAATGGCTATTTTCACACTAAATAAATAAATTATTATTAAATTGATTAAATTGCTTTTTAATTTCAAATTTAATAACTAGCAATTTTCATCATTTTTGATTACTTGGACATTTATAATAATTTAAAATAAATTTACATATCAATTCAGTGTTAAATATTACGCTAATTACACTATTCAATTTCAACTGTAATTAAATCCAATTAATTATAATTTAATTCCAACAAATTGGTTTATTTTGAGTTCCATTTTTTTTATTCGATCATTCATTACTCTATGTATATAATTAACATTGGTTTATATCTTATTACACTAATAGTTTACACAGCCATCTTAATTTGCATTAACGTAACATTTAGTTATATTTAATTACAATTTATCCCCAATTTAATTTAATAAATCAAATAAATAGCTAACATATAACAATTGTCATCCTTTACTTAATTTAATCATATTTATAAGTTTATTATTTTTAGACAAATGTTATTACTATTTACACAACACTAATTTTACCCAATTACAATTAATTACATACTATTTCATTAATTAATATAACATTTAAATTATCAATTACTTCTTTAATCCAATTATCAATTAATACATAATATTACAAAATTAACCAATTATAACTTTTTAATCATTTCAATTAAATGGGAATCATAGTTATAGCAGTTATCAATTACCTTAAATTAATACTATTGCATTTTATTCTAGTTATATTCTTATTATCACAACGTCAAACTCCAAAACTTATTTAATTTAATAAATTTAATTATTGAAAATTACGGGTCATTACATACCATTTTAAATATTCCTAGTCAAGATGCATCAAGATTGGATATTTATGTATCCATTGAGACTAGAGTATGTAACGCTGTCCAAATTTGGGCAGCGTATTTCTCATGGCTACTGTGGGCACCTAGAGCTTACGTACCGATAATTATTAGACAACTATTGGATAATTTCATGTTGGTTAATATAACTTTGGTCAAACAGAAAATATCGATATGACTGATTTACATAGTTCTCTGGACTTAAAAATGATGTGGGTCTTCAATATGAATGCTTCGCTTTGGTTATAGTCAAATCAGGCATGACGTCCATCGAGTGACTATAGTTGGGTCGAATCGAAGTATTGGAGGTGAAGCACAGTTCAAGAAAGGATTTGTCTCCTCGGTTTTATGGAGTTAATATCACAGTCAACTCAAAGTCAAAGTATCTGGCTAGAGCATTTCAGTTAATAATGATTGTTATTATTGAACCGAGGACTTTGTATTTGGACTATAAAGTTGAATGTGGATGATATTGGAATTTTGACCATTATCAAATTCCATAAGTTCTAATGTGATATAGTTTTGACGAAGAGAATTGGTATAACTAATTGTCACAAATGGGTAATGCTTAATAAAGTGAAATTTGATTTTATTGAAGTTGAGTAAGTGATGAATTTGGTCATAATGTCACACCACCTATTAAATGATGTGTGAACATTAACATTCAAATAGCTTAATGTTAATCACTGACCAAATTTACGTCCAACAGTCACATAAACGAAATGGTGAATTCCCTTTAGACCAAATGATTTAATTAGTTTCTAATTATTATAAGTTATTTAACATTTATGAAATACTAATTATGAAATTTGAATATGATTTGGGAAGTAAAATTGTTGCATATATTCATAATAGTTATGAATATAATGATCAATATGAGATATCGATAACAAAATAAGTTAAATATAATTGTATATGTTTAAATTCGGTTAAATAGGCTCACAACCCATAATGATTAGATAAAAATGCGACTTGTTTAGCTAGAGTTAGAGGCAGCTACAACACATGACTAGGGATTGGAGATGTATGGCTAAGATCTAGTGAGAAACTTTTATAGTTTCCTCAATTATCCTACCATTATAAATACTAATCTCAAAACCCTAATCAAATGCTAATTCATTCTTTTGAGCAGCCATCTCCTTCTTCTTTCATGGCTGCAAATTTTCTCTAAATTAATCCCAAAATATCAAATCTAATTCAAGTTAAAACAAGAAGCTATTTGACAGTAAAAAGATCGTTGGTTCTATACTAGCAATCTAACGGATTAAGGAGTTTTAGAGAAAGAGAATCCATTATTTCACTGTGGAATTTAGAGCATTTATTTTAGGTAATGTTATTTATATTTTGATCATATTTGTGACGCCCCACCTCTATACCCACGCTAGCCAAGAACACTCCGGAGTAGTGCTGTCAACTAGCACGGAGAATAAGGCTGTTGAGGAGCGACCATCCATGTAATTGCTTATCACACGGTGGCTATAAATAATCTTCGGAAACAAACATAGAAATAATCATATCACAAATCAGTCACAGATATCCATATCACAAAGGCGGAAGAAGATATGAATATATAACTAACACATGAAAGTGTACATCAGAGTAGTGGTCAGTAAGATCCACGATAATACAAAAGAATAGCAACACGTGCTATACAAAAGAATACAACTATGAGTCTATATCTCAAGTGTATACAACAAAAACTGCTAATCTAAACAGTTAGCCAAAAGTCAGAGTGATGAATCCCTGGGAAGAAGTCAAGCAGAAGCACCTGTAACATCTCGGTCTGACCCGAGTATTATTTAAGAAAATAATAAACGGATCAGTCTAGCTATAAATATCAGATGACATGATATAACATAAAAGATATGGCATAAACATAAATATCCATAACGACATACCACTATAAGTATGTAAATAATGATCAACAGAAGATCAATCAATAAGAGATAATCAATATCACAAGAATCTTCTCAAAGATTCGAAGAGGGCATCATACCCTAAACTTGTACTCATAACAAGTCAATGACATAAATTCCAGAAATCAACACGAGAAATCCAGAAATCATAAAAAGGGAAAGAGGCCTATCACATGACGGTCCGAAGACCATGGGGAGCTACCCCACATGTGTGAGTGGAATCACACAGATTGAGGTCAAGACTAACCAAAAAGCAGAAAGGTATGTGTGAATGGAATCACACAAGTGGTGTCTAGTCTAACCTTGCAATGAAAGAGACATCGCGCAATTGCTAGTCTAATTCATAAAGCGATCATCAAGATCAACGAGAAGTGTCAATTACACTAAGCTAGTAAATATAGAAGTTTAGCTTCATGTCCCATAACCACTTGCTTAACTTAAATATTTACGAACAAACTGTAAATCTTCACTAATAAAATTGTCACAAGAGGTTCAATCGAACAAGTCCAAGAATTAACCGACGAAGTGAACGCAAGCGTTTCATACCACTTGTTTTACTAAGTCGTTTAATTAGATTTCTCATCCGAGTGAGGTAAAGGCTTGTATATACTAATAGATTGGAAAACGGTTTAAGAAAAGAGCTTTGTTATTAAAAATAGAGTTGAAATTGTTTGTTAAAAGAGTTTTGATATTTACTACTAGTATTGAAACCTTTGTATTATAAAGTGACAAAACACATAAGCAAGTGTAGAAACAATCAGTCACAAAGATCGCATACGGAGATGCGAATAAAATCCAAGGAAATCAGCTCAATGTTTTTCAGATAAGATCCCCTACGGAGGGGGGGTCCAGGGGGGGTGGCAACCCCCCAAGGTGGGGGTGCGGGGGCAACGCCACCGCTTACGGGGTTCGACCTGCCCGGTCAGGTCGCGGGGGTCCAGGGGGCAGCGCCCCCGGCGGGGTGCGGGGCAGCGCCCCGACCAAAACGGTACGACCTAGTGAAGACAAAATGAGGTCTAACGACCTAACGACTCAAGGGTCATACGACCTAACGGCTGCGACCTAGGGGTCTAAGGGGTCAAGCGACTTAGTGGTTGCGACCTAGAGGTGTTCGCGACCTAACGATGACTCACGACCCAACATGGCCGACTTAACAGAGTCGAGCAACCTAAGGTAAATGGTCCAACGACCTAACTCGAACGACTTATCTGGAGCTTAGGTCGGAGACGACCTACGAGATAAACCAAGCCGACTTAGTGGACGAGCGACCTAAGGTAAATGGTCCAACGACCTAACTCGAACGACTTATCTGGAGCTTAGGTCGGAGACGACCTACGAGATAAACCAGGCCGACTTAGTGGACGAGCGACCTAAGGTAAATGGTCCAACGACCTAACTCGAACGACTTATCTGGAGCTTAGGTCGGAGACGACCTACGAGATAAACCAGGGCGAGCGACTTAACGTTTGCCTAGAGATTATAGGTCGGAAACGACCTAAGACTTAAAGCTTAACTCGCGAGCGACCTACGGCTTAAGGCCAAACTCGTGAGCGACCTACGACTTAAGGCTTAACTCGCGAGCGACCTAACTCCGAAGTGCCAATACTTCCAGAATGACCTAAAGCCCTGCGACCTATGGTACTAACTCGCGAGCGACCTAACGACTTAACTCGTGAGCGACCTAATTCCGAAGTGCCAATTCTTCCAGAACGACCTAAAGTTAACTCGTGAACGACTCACGACCCATGGACGAACGACTTAACTCCGAACGACCTAAAAATGGCCAGAACGACCTAAGTGCAGAAAATTCACCAAAATGCTAAAAATTGGAGTTTTTCGCCAATCCAATCCAAACCAAATGCAAATGTGCATGCAAAAGTGATAGGGAATCATTCCCAACAGTCCAATATAGTTATAGACTAGATTTGTGAGACAAAAATCTCACCTTTGCACTAAAGTTTATGAAGATGAAGCTTGAAAGCAAGGAGAAGCAATCCAAAGCTTGAATCCAATATCTTCTACTTGAATTTGGAGTTGAATGTTGGATTTGCAATTGAATTTGTGCTTGGAGTTTTAATTTCCCATTCCCTCCACCATTAATGCCAAAGCTTGATTAGTTAGGAAATTTATGAAGAGTGAGGAGAAGAGGGTTGGAACTTGGGCTTAATAGGCTAAACTAACCCAAAGTCCAAAGCGGGAAAAGTTAGTGAAATTTCACTAACTCCAAACCTATCGATGTTTATACTTAAAAAGTTGTAAACGACATTTCGAACTCAATGGAAGTGGTCTCGAGTCCTAATTTGACCGTTTGCAAAAAGTAGCTTTTCGGACCAAAATCCGATTAATGAGTTAATATTTAAATAAAATATTTAAATACAAACTCGATAAATATGCGGGTTGTTACAATATTATTATGATTTTTAGATTTTTTAATTTTATAAAACTTACATGTATAATCAAATTATTTTTATTTATTGGTTAGGTGAGATTTTTGTATGTATTTTTGTTCTAACAATGGAGATTGGATATGTGTATAAAATTTGAAGATCTATTTCAAGATTTATGTTTGTAATCTGATAATAAAATTAAAATAAATTTAGCTTAAAATTATATATGCTTATACATACATATATATATATATATATATATATATTAACTTATGATTTAATATTCACATACAATTCGAATTAAAACGCATGTTTTCATATTTAATGTATAATATTGATCTGAAAATAATTTTCCTCATATATATATATATATATATATATATATATGTATGTATATATGTATGTATGTGTATGTGTATGTATGTAAATTTCAGAAATTTTTCTTAAGCCTTAAAATATGGTTCAAAATTTTCCAAAAATATAAAACTTGGATTTTTATCATATAATTATTTTATATTGGTTTATTATGGTCAAAACTGTTTAATTAATCACAATATATATATATGTATATATATATATATATTAAAATCATTGTAACTTCAGATCTGATATGTATTCTAACTAGTAAATTATAAAAAAATTAATTATTCTATTATATATATATATATATATATGTATTTATATCTACCATATACATATATCTTTATTGTTATTTATGGTCCAATATATGGTTATATAAATAAATAAATACTTTTTGTAATATTCTAACGATAAACAATATTTTATACAAATATTCACACATGCACGCATGCACAAACGCGCACATATATTCAAATAATCATTTGAAATTTATAATTATATGTTCATGCATATATTTGACAACATAGAATACATACAAATTGAACTAATATGTCTGTTGTGATGTAATCCTAACATTTATATGCGGGCATTTTATACCCTGCATGGATTTCTATGTTACACATATGCGCGCACGCATGTAAATGTATATGATACTCGTGTGTGTATGTGTGTGTATTTATATATTGAGTAAACCAAAATCAAATAAATTTTAAATTACAATTTATAAATTTAAATAAAATACATGATTTTATTTAAACTAAACTTTGAAATGTTCTTAATGAATTTGACTTCAAATGCCTAATTTTAAATTCACTCATATCTTCTACTGTGGTCTGGCCTAGTTGCTATGTATCTGTGTGTGTGTATTCAAGTAATGCCTTACTTTTACACCAAAATTCTTTGTATGTTGATCTGTGTAATGCATTTACTTACTATAACTCTATACATATATGTATGTATGCATAAACTTCTGCTATTACATAATGTTGTTCTCTTACTCATTTCTGCTTACTGCCAGTTATACTTGTTCGGTTCAATCATAAACATAACTGTAATGTCTGAATGATTTCTATATGGCTTTCCACTCGTATTAACACGAGCACAATGTAATTTTGGTATAATGTACCTACATAAATTTGATTATACAACTACGCTTATGAGACGACCCGACTTTCTCACCACAGAAAATCGCATCATCTTGAAGAAAGAAAGGGATAGAAAAGAGAAGAGAAAGAAAAGAAAGAAGAAACAACATCAGAATCTCAACAGCGGAACGAATAAATTATATTAATAACATAAATATTACATAGTTTACAACCATTATCAGAGTTACACAGATTTACACATCACATACTAGACAGTTATAAACACCTGTCTAGTTATTACAACTCAATACAATACAAGGAACTACTCAGAAAAACCAACACAGCGGAAAACTATATATCTACATGCAGAAGCCTCCTGCTCCATTGCTCCTCCACAATTCGACAAAGCAAACCTGAATCCCTTGGCTACTCGTAAAAATTTGAGTACCCAAGAGTTTAAGAAAACAGAAGATAAACTCCGGGTCAGACATGGGTCTGGTGTGAGTAGCAGGTTAAGGTTGCTTAACTTTTAAAAACCTTTTGAAAAGAAAGGTATCACGTAAGACTTCCCACACATAAACATGGAAAAGTTTTTACCTTACGCTAACCAAAACATTTGATAGGAAATCCAGTGATATTATAATAGGTCTAGGGTTTTCAAATAAATATGAAATAGCCGAAATTGTTACATTTATTAAATTCCAGCTACTAGCTACAAAAGTGGGTAATACAATCAAATCCGATGGCACTTATTGGATTTTGGATTCCACACAATGGCAGGGCTACCGAGGTACCGCCCGTCAAAGTACGTGGCCTAGATCAGCATACCAAGGATCACTCCCAATCCCCTGCAACACAAAGCCGGAACCATCCCTTACTGGACAGTCCCGAACAAGACAACCCGGCAGTTGGAGCTTACAACCGTCCACATAACTGAAATAAAAGGGACCTCTAGACAGGGGAAAATCTCGTCCTACTTGGGCATGACCCACTTAGCCTTGTTGCACCTCCCCTGTTTTAGCCATTCCCGGTTGATGAGGGTTGAGGCTACGATTACCTTTAGGAACACATCACTTAGAATGCTCATCGTCCACCTGACGATGTTGTGAAAGCATTCAATCCATACAAGTTCGTTCTGGGTTCGAACGAAACCGAAGGCATTATCTCGTTACACTCATTTTGGAATCACCCTCAGAGTTAATGACAATAACCCTTGCACTCTGAATCTTCATCTTCACTTGAGATTCACGACCTACCGTTAATTTGGATCGATGTGGTTTTCGGATCTCCAAATATGGAAACCCGATCCCGGTCTCATCGAAATCCAAAACGTGTCTTTTAGGTCCAAGTTGTTTTAAAGTTTAAAACAATTCAATTATCTATATATACACAGATAGATAAATCACAAACCACAATCGATAATCAACATTATCATAATGATAAACAGATGATCCATATTATCATCAAAATAGGTAATCCGTATCATCATCACAATAGATAATCTATATTATCATCACAATGCAACCAAAGCATTCATACCACACAACATTACTTATCTCATTTCTGAGATCACAAAATATCCAAGGCAATCAATATCACCCATTCATACACAAGCAAAGATTTACTTAATCATAATATAATTAATTTAAAATGAATTAAATTAATTACCTCCATCTCTAATTAATTTAAAGTGAATTAAATTAATTACTTCATCTTTAATTAATTTAAAATAAATTAAATTAATTACTTCATTCATACAAAATCTTGCTTACTCAACCATTTAATTTATTACAATCAATTAATTGATCATTCAAATTAATCACCTTAATTAATCACCCTTGATTAATTATCCTTAATTACATTCATGTAATTATCCTTAATTAATTTCACAAATTAATTATTCTCAAAAATAGTAATTAACTTTAATTACTTCAATTAATTAATTAACTATAATTAATTACATTAATCCTTAATTAATTACATTAATTAATTACCTTTAATTACTCGTCATTGATTAATTAATCATAATTGATCAACTTTAATTACATCATTAATTGTATTAATTAATGATCCTTAATTACATTTTAATTAATTATCCTTTTAAATTAATTACCTTAAGTAATTAATCCATAATTATTAATCCCTCTCGATTAACCATATTCAGTAATTAACTAAATTAATTACTTTATCAAACAAATTAATTATTCCTTAATTAATTTCTTAATTAATCCCTTGATTAATTACTAAGTAATTTAATCCAAATTACTTACATTTTAAAACATCTTTAATTAATTACATCCTGTAATTACCAATCTATTACTTTACTAAGTAATTTCCAATCCATTAATTACATTAAGTAATTATCATTAAATCATCAGGTGTTTAAAATTAATTAAACTTAATTAATCAAATTAAACAATCACATTAAACTAAATTAATTACATTAAGTAATTAATTTCTTAATTACGTCATAAAGTAATTACACTTATACCATTTGCAATTGATTATCATTAAATTAATTAATCTGATTAATTATTAAAATTAACCACATTAATTAATTATTAAATAATCCTGGTTAATGACCTCCATTAACCATTCTCTAATTATTTCATTAAGTAATTAACTTAGATTAACCATTGTTAATTACAATTTAATTTATCTTTAATTACTCACTAATTAAAGTCTAATTATTTAATTAATTAAGTGTAAATTGTAACTTAATTAATCCTTAATTATTTAATTAATTAACCATGATTATAACTTAATTACATAATTAATAATTCTTTAATCATTAATTTAATAATCAAATTAATGATCTTTAATTACACATTGATTAGCCCTTAATCAAATATTTATTAATCCCTAATCAATTGATTAATTTGACTAATTACTTCTTAATTACCTTATTAATTAAATTAATTTCAAAACATTAATCTTAATTAAATTTTAATATGAAACATTTCTTAATTATGGTTAATTTGTCATTAACAAATACATTTGAAATCAATCTACTTTAAACTTTTCTTCAAATTTCATTTAAATTTTAAGATTTAAAAATGAATGGAAATTGACTTTAAACAAAGCTTAAAGACAATTCAAAACCCTTAATTCACATGTTAAAGTAATATTCATTTCATAAAGAAGATCAAAAGAAATTTAAAACCAATTTTATGTTTAAATTCAAATCATAGTTAAAAATTCACTTTAATATTTAAATTTGAAAACTTCTTTTTATTTCAAAATTTAAATGCATATTAAATTTTGATTCCAGATAAATTTTTAGATTTGAAAACCTATTTATAATTTAAAACTTCATTTTTAAAATACAAACTACTTATCCCTTTTTAAAGTAGTTAAATCAATTAAATTTAAAACTTAACATTATTTAAAAACTTAGATTTAAATTTTAACTTGGATTCTAGATTTCAAACTGGAATTTAAAACTTAGTTCTAATTCTGGCTTTACATTTAAAAAAAACTTATGTTTTAAAAAATTTAAACCTGATATTACAGGTTTTCTGAAAAACCTGAAATCAAGAAATCAACCCGAGGCAAATTCTTGTTTGCTTCGAGTCAAAAACCCATCTTCCCCGAGCTATCTACCCGACTGCTTCGAGAAATTCTAGCAACTCTCCCCAGTTTCCAAAACTTAACCAAACATCAACAGACACATCTCATCACCGTGCATATGCACAGTGACTCCGGCCACCATAGATCATCAGCGATGATCTCAACAACCCAGAAGATGACTTAACAACCCACCCAATCATTGATTCATGATTCAATTCTCGAAT
Source organism: Allium cepa (assembly GCA_030765085.1). NCBI lineage: Eukaryota > Viridiplantae > Streptophyta > Magnoliopsida > Asparagales > Amaryllidaceae > Allium > Allium cepa. The sequence goes on from CM060939.1 coordinate 164,063,360, forward strand.
TCGATCTCGAGATCCTTAAACCCAAACCTGGAAAACAAAAATCAGGTCCTCCTTAAAAACTGTCAACGCCACAATCTCGCCACTCCGACCACTTGTAGGTTAGTTACTTTGGCCTCGCCTTCAACTACGTCCATGCTATCAATTCCCAAAATATCCAACACTCGATCAACTACACTAGCTGTGGTGATCAATTCTTAACTCACAGTAAAACAAGGGTTTAAAAAAGAAAAACACTACCGCAACTTCCATATTGAATTCCATCACCAACTATGATTTTTCCTAGCTTCACCTACCCCTCTTCCATCACCTAGAAGAACCCCAAGCCTCCACTATTCATAGATCACCAGCAAATCCAAATAAACCCATTTCCAGTCAAAACCCAACTGCACCTCCAACCAATTTCTAAAAATCCCGATTCTAATGTTAAAAATCATATTTCAGTTGATGTTTTTGCTATATAGTACTGGATTTACAAATTATACAGTATGAATTTTAATTCATGTCAACATTGCATTGATGTTTTATAATTCCAGAGGCTATCAAGCTTCAATTAACTTGATTAATATTTTTAACAATAATCTAGGTTAAACAAACAACATTTGTTAAAAAAAAAGACCCTAACCATAACTAAGTTAAAAGGGTGGAGATTGAAAAGTGACTGGAAGCAAACAAAGCACAAAATTTATACATAACATGCATACGTATAAAATTCACATTAGACATTCATGCAGTATTCAATTTTTTTCTCAATATATAAGCATGCAACCAACTTTTAAAATTTAAAAAGTTACTCACCAATTTTAAGAGATGCAGAACAAAGCTCCCATAAAAAAATTGCTTTTGAAACTTTGCTGAAGACATTGTATGTAGAAAAAAATTCCGGAATTTGGAAAAGCCTTTAAACTCTTAGATCTTGAGTTGCCTTGAAAATGTAGGCTACAGAATTTGATTTGAAGATGCAGAATTGGGTTGAAGATGTGCAGATGCTTTTTGTGTGAAAATAGCAGGTGCAGGTTTTTGAAAATGTGCAGATTTGAAATTGAGGAGTTCTGATTTTGTTGAGAACAGGATTTCGGAATAAGGAAGTGATTTTGGTTTTTTTTTGAAGATGAATGTAATTGCAGATTTGCAGATCTGCATTTGATCATGAAATACAGATTTTGAAAAAAAAAACTTTGAATTTGGGTTTTATGTTTTCAGATTTGTTTACAGATCTACATTTGATCTGAAGTTGAAGCTTCTCTTTGTCTTTTGAATTGAGAAGAGAAAAGGAAGAAAGAGATGAAGATGTAGGTTTATATAAACCAATTTAAAATTTTATAAAAATTTGAGGAAAATAAAATAAAGAGGTGACACTTGTATAAAATTTTAACAATTTTCAATTTAATATGTTCATCTCTTAACATTTGTTGTAAGAGCTTTAAGAAATCAACACATGTCCTTAGTAAAGTAATTAGTATTTTAATTTACCTGTTAATATATGTATTAAGCCTAATTGATTAGTTAATTAGTATTTAATATGTATATAAATTTATAAAAGAAATAAAAACAAATGATGCTTACAAATAAAAGCTTATATAAAAATCAAAACAATTAAAAATCTATACTTTGGATTTTAAATTCAAATCAAATTCAAAATCTAATATTTAAAAATCAAGTTATGAATACAAATTAAATTTGAAATAATAATTGCTATTTTTATTCAAAATCTATTTATAAAGACAATATACTATTAATATTGTTTTTAGAAATGACTCATTATTAAATTAAAATAATTATAAAAGAAATTATTTCTTTATCAATAAATTGCTTATTTAATTAAGCTATAAAACTTTTTGTTAATTCAATTAAATTTAAAACTCAAGCCAAAATCATTTTAATCATTTAAACATCTATCCTATCAATTTTAAAATCATATATTTATTTATTAAATAGCTTTGAAAACTTAATATTAAATTAAATCAAATTTCCAAATTATTAATGTGTATATATATATATATATATTAGAATTTTAAATCAAGGTCCATTTATTAAATTTAAACCAAGATTATTTATTTAATAACTTTGAAAAGCTTATATATTAAATAAAAACTAATTTTCCAAATTACAAAAATATTAGAATTAGAAAATATGCTTTATTTATTAAATTTAAAACAAAGTTAATCTATTTACAACATGAACTATATATTTATATTATAAGTAGAAACCAATTTATTGTTTTTAAAAGATAAAATAACCAATTAAATAATTATTGAAGAAGATTATTAAATCAATTTGAATTATTGTTAACCAATTTAATTTTTAATACAGATTATTAAATTGATATTGTCAAAAATTCCGGGATGTTACAATCCTTCCCCCTTAAAAGAATTTCGTCCCCGAAATTTAAAACAAAGGTAATTTAATAATCTCATTAAAGATTTTAATTTTAAAACACAAGCATATATCAAACATATGCTAACAACCATAGAAACCAATTCAACCAATCAAACAAATCTCACTATCCAGATAAAATTCTGGATAAAATTTCCTCGAGTTTCCCCAAGTGCAAAATCCGGGATACTCGCTCCATAGAATCCAAACAATAAATACTACTAAGCTACAGAGCTCTTATTCATCTAGATCTACAACACTAGATAGGATACCAGACTACAGACGAGTCTGACTCAATAACCAAACCTCCCGAACTGGTGGTTCCAAAACCAGAGATAGATCATACACGTACTCCCTTAGAGATACATGACTCTCATCGAATTCCAGTTATCCAAACTGGCATTTCAATCCTATAGATCAATCGCTTAATCTTACAAGAACACAGAAATGATCCAAAACACTTCAGAGCTAACTTCCCAGACTTACCCAATCTTATAGCTCACTTTTTGAACGGAGAAAACTTATCCAAGATCAAATCCCCGACTCCGGAAATCCAAATTCCTTCGTTCTCTAATCCACAAAAATCTCCAAACGATCCTGGGCTGTCTACACCCTTACTGATCAGCTCAACGTTCGCTGATGCCTCTAGAAACAAACAAAACCAATCAACTCGACAAAATGATCTCCCCGAGATCAAACAGAATCAAGAAACACAAACTCTACTCCTCAAACAACAGAAGACAACAACTCACTTCTCCTGTCCGGAAAAGAAAAGCAGATGCACTCCCAAACTGCTTCCGCTGCATAACTCTGATCCGAAGTAGATGAAAATGCTGAAGAAGAACACGAGCACAACTAGACAACACATCCCAGAAATATGGTTCATCAAATCCATAAAGAAAACTCAGAAACCCAACTAAATTCTGAGCTGCTTCATCAAACTCTATCTCTAGGCATCATCCTTCTACTAAGCTGAGCTACCGGTAGCACTCTTGGAATCCCAGTCGATAAGGAAACTCAATCTCTAGATGCGGACAAAACTCTGACTTCTCTGAAGACATCCAGAAAAACTCTGATAACCCAAGAGAACACTCAAACAATCGCAAGTTACTTTTTGCGATCAATCCAAACTAAATACAAGGAAAACCATTCTCCCTTTACCAAATAGAACAGCTTACTGTTAACTAGCCAATCCATCGAAGAAATGGGTCACTCTACTATTTCTGAACTCCATTCCTAGAAAACTGCTAAGCCAAAAGATTTCCTGCCAACACAGAACACTCCGAGCTGCACTGCTGTCACAGATGCCAAAGATCTCCTAATCCAAAGCTCTTTGAGAAACTCGGACCTCAAAGCAAACAGAAACACCAGCTGAACACAGCCACATCACTGAAGCAGACTCACTTCCTTAAACTTGTTCCAAAGAAATATCTTCGAAAACATCCATAGCCATTGCATCTCATCATGCAGCTACTACTTCCCGAGGTATCAAGATACCATCACTCGCTTCTGCTCAGCCGACAGATCCAAACTCTACTCATCCAACTTCAAAAATAGACTCCGAACCTTAACAGGTTTCCTTCAGAGATCGATGAAATCCTTTATCACTACAAAACTTACTCGAGACGGTATTAGGTCTACAGTCTCGACAAATAAACTTCCAACCTCAAAACATTCAAGCTCCAACCAATGGTAGTCGTGTTACACAAACTACAAGCCATCTACCTTTATAACTTATATTGGAAAATCTGAATGGGTAACCCAACGGATAGGTAGAATAAATATATTTAGTTATATATAAAAATTACAAATATGCTCTCTCAAGATAGACACCACTCCAGAGCCTAGGTATTCATTCAACCTAACGCGCTGATATCAAACGAGACGACCCGACTTTCTCACCACAGAAAATCGCATCATCTTGAAGAAAGAAAGGGATAGAAAATAGAAAAGAAAGAAGAGAAAGAAGAAACAACATCAGAATCTCAACAGCGGAACGAATAAATTATATTAATAACATAAATATTACATAGTTTACAACCATTATAAGAGTTACACAGATTTACAGATCACATACTAGATAGTTATAAACACCTGCCTAGTTATTACAACTCAATACAATACGAGGAAACTACTCAGAAAAACCAACACAACGGAAAACTATATATCTAAACGCAGAAGCCTCCTGCTCCATTGCTCCTCCACAATTCGTCAAAGAAAACCTAAATCCCTTGGCTACTCGTAAAAATTTGAGTACCCAAGAGTTTAAGAAAATAGAAGATAAACTCCGGGTCAGACATGGGTCTGGTGTAAGTAACAAGTTAAGGTTGCTTAACTTTTAAAAACCTTTTGAAAAGAAAGGTATCACGTAAGACTTCCCACACATAAACATGGAAAAGTTTTTACCTTACGCTAACCAAAACATTTGATAGGAAATCCAGTGATATTATAGTAGGTCTAGGGTTTTCAAATAAATATGAAATAGCCTAAATTGTTACATTTATTAAATTCCAGCTACTAGCCACAAAAGTGGGTAATACAATCAAATCCGATGGCACTTATTGGATTTTGGATTCCATGCAATGGCAGGGCTACCGGGGTACCGCCCGTCGCAGTACGTGGCCTAGATCAGCATACCGAGGATCACTCCCAATCCCCTACAACACAAAGCCGGAACCATCCCTTACTGGACAGTCCCGAACAAGACAACCCCGATAGTTGGAGCTTACAACCGTCCACACAACCAAAATAAAAGGGACCTCTAGACAGGGAAAAATCTCGTCCTACTTGGGCATGACCCACTTAGCCTTGCTGCACCTCCCCTGTTTTAGCCATTCCCGGTTGATGAGGCTTGAGGCTACGATTACGTTTAGTGAACACATCACTTAGAATGCTCATCGTCCACCTGACGATGTTCTGAAATCATTCAATCCATACAAGTTCGTTCTGGGTTCGAACGAAACCGAAGGCATTATCTCGTTACACTCATTTTGGAATCACCCTCAGAGTTAACGACAATAACCCTTGCACTCTGAATCTTCATCTTCACTTGAGATTCACGACCTACCGTTAATTTGGATCGATGTGGTTTTCGGATCTCCAAATATGGAAACCCGATCCCGGTCTCATCGAAATCCAAAACGTGTCTTTTAGGTCCAAGTTGTTTTAAAGTTTAAAACAATTCAATTATCTATATATACACAGATAGATAACTCACAAACCACAATCGATAATCAACGTTATCATAATAAACAGATGATCCATATCATCATCAAAATAGGTAATCTGTATCATCATCACAATAGATAATCTATATTATCATCACAATGCAACCAAAGCATTCATACCATACAACATTACTTATCTCATTTCTGAGATCACAAAATATCCAAGGCAATCAATATCACCCATTCATACACAAGCAAAGATTTACTTAATCACAATATAATTAATTTAAAATGAATTAAATTAATTACCTCCATCTCTAATTAATTTAAAGTGAATTAAATTAATTACTTCATCTTTAATTAATTTAAAATAAATTAAATTAATTACTCCATTCATACAAAATCTTGCTTACTCAACCATTTGATTGATTACAATCAATTAATTAATCATTCAAATTAATCACCTTAATTAATCACCCTTGATTAATTATCCTTAATTACATTCATGTAATTATCCTTAATTAATTTCACAAATTAATTATGCTCAAAAATAGTAATTAACCTTTAATTACTTCAATTAATTAATTAACTATAATTAATTACATTAATCCTTAATTAATTACATTAATTAATTACCTTTAATTACTAGTCATTGATTAATTAATCATAATTAATCAACTTTAATTACATCATTAATTGTATTAATTAATGATCCTTAACTACATGTTAATTAATTATCTTCTAAAATTAATTACCTTAAGTAATTAATCCATAATTATTAATCCCTCTTGATTAACTATATTCAGTAATTAACTAACATAATTACTTTATCAAACAAATTAATTATTCCTTAATTAATTTCTTAATTAATCCTTGATTAATTACTAAGTAATTTAATCCAAATTACTTACATTTTAAAACATCTTTAATTACTTACATCCTGTAATTACTAATCTATTACTTTACTAAGTAATTTCCAATCCATTAATTACATTAAGTAATTATCATTAAATCATCAGGTGTTTAAAATTAATTAAACTTAATTAATCAAATTAAACAATCACATTAAACTAAATTAATTACATTAAGTAATTAATTTCTTAATTACTTCATAAAGTAATTACACTTATACCATTTACAATTGATTATCATTAAATTAATTAATCTAATTAATTATTAAAATTAAGCACATTAATTAATTATTAAATAATCCTGTTAATGACCTTCATTAACTATTCTCTAAATATTTCATTAAGTAATTAACTTAGATTAACCATTTTTAATTACAATTTAATTTATCTTTAATTACTCATTAATTAAAGTCCAATTATGTAATTAATTAAGTGTAAATTGTAACTTAATTAATCCTTAATTATTTAATTAATTAACCATGATTATAACTTAATTACTTAATTAATAATTCTTTAATCATTAATTTAATAATCAAATTAATGATCTTTAATTACACATTGATTAGCCCTTAATCAAATATTTATTAATCCCTAATCAATTGATTAATTTAACTAATTACTTCTTAATTACCTTATTAATTAAATTAATTTCAAAACATTAATCTTAATTAAATTTTAAGATGAAACATTTCTTTATTATGGTTCATTTGTCATTAACAAATACATTTGAAATCAATCTACTTTAAACTTTTCTTCAAATTTCATTTAAATTTTAAGATTTAAAAATGAATGCAAATTGACTTTAAACAAAGCTTAAAGACAATTCAAAACCCTTAATTCACATGTCAAAGTAATATTCGTTTCATAAATGAGATTAAAAGAAATTTAAAACCAAGTTTATGTTTAAATTCAAATCATAGTTAAAGATTCTATAACGACCCGCCTTTTTGAACAGTTTAAACCGACGATCAAATACACATGTTGATTCCAAACCGTTCAAAATGGCAGATAGTTATTGGGGTAAATAAGAAAAGAAAAGAAAGAGAAATAAAGGAAATGAAACAACACAGAATCTCGCAGCGGAACGATAAAATATAATAGTCAAATAAATAGTTCATGAAGCTGTTTACTATACTTTGACAATTATTTATACAATATTTATCAGAGTTATACATATACTACAGAACAATTTAAATAATGCAGCAGACAGCATGATGCACAGATAATAATAGTAATAGTATACCAAATCTTCGTCTTCATCCTCCAGAATAGATCTTCAAAAATCTGAAAAACTCAGGACAGACCCGAGCGTAATGAAAAGACAAAACACTCGAGTCAGGACTAAATATCCTCATGTAAGTTAAATCAATCGTAAATAAATATGAGTGTAACGGCGTCAGAGATGTTTACGGGGTTTGACATCCCATACCCAGTGTCAACGTGCGTGCAATAACTTAAGAGATGTTACGGGATTTTCCATCTCTCAAGGATCCGTTAAACTATCTACTATGTAGTAATATACGCTAAATAGATAATGCCTATCAGTAATATAAAGTATCAAAATAGCGTTAAGGCGTTACCATAATCCCCCTTAACACATTTTATATTCCCAAAAGCATATACAAGACCGTAGTTTCCCCAAAACCGGAAGTCACCAGAGGGCAATCCATATACTCAAGGTACAAATCAAAACGTAGTGGTCGCGAATAGAATAATCAGTATGACAAGGTACATGAGGCGATACCAACTAGGATACTAGTAGTTGCGTGATCCGGACTGATCTTGAGCATAGCCAGCAGCTACCCCAACACCGCGAAACAACACTCCCAAATCAAGGGGTGGACCCAAATCGCATCACAAATGTAATAGAAATGGTATCGAAGAAGCCTGTCCGCTAGAGGTGGCGAACCTCAATGGCCCGGCGCGGCTCCTGTTTTAGTCATGTCAGGGGTCATCCAAAAATCGTTCTCTTTCTTCAGTCAACGCGTTCACCAAACCATCCACTACATTCTGGATCAACACTCCGTGTATAATAGTTATTAAAGTGGTTTTCGGTATCGACAGAGAGTATGTCCATATCCGATCCCGGTCTCTTTAATAACTACGTATTATTACACCGTTGGCTCTTTTACATTTCAAATCGATTCATAATTGATATCAAAATATCATATTCGCTTCAAAGATCAAATCCATTCCAAATATCATCGTATCTTTTCAAATGTAGGATTCCGTTCCAAAATAAATTTCGCATCAATATCTCATTTCGATTTCAAAATCATTTCGAATTTCATAAACATTTCAACTTATTAACCATTTTGGAATTTTAGAAAAATAGTTTTAAGTAGTTTAAAAGTAGTTTTAAATAATCAGAATAGTTAAAATACTTTAAAATCTTAAAATGGGTTTGAAATAGATAAATTTAGTTTAAAATAATTTAAATTGGGTTAAGTAGATTTAAAATAGATTAAAATAGTTTAAGTATTCAAAATGGTTTATATAACCGAGTAATTTGGAAAACAAAATAGAACAGCTTCAAAATCAATCCATTTCAATTATAACTTCCCAATTCAAATAAATTCCAATTTTCATTCTACTGATTCAATTTCGATTTCAATTCAATCAACGTCAATTTTTACTTCGAATTGATTCAATTTTTCATTCACCTTTAATTTATTCAATTTCAATTTATATCGATTTGGAGCTTGATTTCTCAAAATATCAATTTATAACACTTAACAAAATTTCCAACAATATTCAAGTTTAAACCCAAATTCCAAATATGATTCAATTCCAAACTCAATTTCAAAATGTCATTTTTATGTCACATTTACTTGGTAATATTCAAAGCTCGAATTAAGGTTAAATCTTTAAACAAATCAATTTTCGAAATTCAATCGAATCCCAATTTTTAAATTTCAAAGTCTCGAATCATATTACTTAACAATTTCTTTTAACCAAGCTTTATTTCAACGTTCCAAAACTCAATTTTTCAATAAATTCGATTTTTATAAATTGATTTCTATTTATAACCTTTAAATCAAAACATTTAAATAAATTTCAAATCTACGATTTTTAAAATTATTAATTTAGCCAATTCGGTGTCCGTATATAATTTTCTATCCTATGGCCAAGTAATTATTTTATCTCAATTAAATGTCAGGGATGAATATATATCACTTAAATCAATCATAGTGTCATGTGTATGCATAACAGGTTATATATAAGCAATAAATATCCAAACTTTTAAATATCAACCAATAGCATCCATCGAAATAAATCATCCAATATACAATACAATTCATAGCAATTTCATAGTTATCAATGTCAGGTAATTTAATCGCAATTCAATTTCAATCTCAATTTAAATTTAACTGTCAATTAATTTCAACGGTCAATTTAAATGACAATCTATATGACAATTAAATTTTATCAAACAACGACAAATAAACATAACACTTCATAATGTCAATTTAACTAGCATAAAGATATTTAGTACGTTGTGAGCGTTATAAAACACTCACCTTGATTTTTACGATTTTAAATCAAATCGAACGACGTTCGATTTAACTCAAAATTTTCTCTAGCTCCAAATGATTCTAATCCAGCTCCATAGCGTAGTGCTCGTCCATACGATTCCGGCGCTGTCGGTTTCGTCCAATTCCGACCTCGTATGGATGAGATATGAGTTTACAAAGTTCTATACGAATTTAAACACAAAATTAACAACTTTTATTTTATTATTTATACCCAAACTCACATCCACCGTTGATTTTTTTGCCCCCTAGATCCCAGGCCGCACGTTCCTTCTCTTCCCCCTCTCACGTTTGCCTCCAGTAACGAATGAGCAAGCAACCCATTTGCACGACATCTAGGGTTAGAAATCGCGGCCTCCACGATCAACTTCAGGTCGATCAACAAGCGCCAAACTGAAGTCCATCACCTCCTCTACCTTCGGTATGAGCACCACAGAGCTCGGCCTCCCCCAAAGGCCTAGAAATGCATGCGTACGGCAGCAGGTCGCAGCCTCCCCTACTCCCCCACGTTGCTCGAAACTCGATCATCTCCGTATGATTAGCTAGATCTCCTTGCACTCTTCGAGTTTGCAGTAGACGACTTCCGTTAATACTGAGTGGATCGAGAGAAAAATGAGGGGGAAGCTTGTGCGATTTTGGCCATTGAAAATAGCACAGGCGGCCGGCTAGGGTTTTCTTTTTTTAATTTTATTTTTTTGTTGAAAATCGTGAACAAGGGGGCTATTTATAGGTAACGGCAAATATTATTTATCCGGCTTTTCCAAACTCCGAATTTCGCGCGGTAACTGACATTCCTAGGGTTTATCCCGCGTTCCGGACACAATGGAACAGGTTTCGGAAGCGAATTCGATCATTTGTGCGAGTTACGGAAATAAACGATTGATTTTAAATTAAACCGATTAAACGAATTTCTATGCGTTTTGGCTTGCCCCGGACAAACGGTAAATCCGATTGACACGTAATTTAAAACCTTACAATAATATCACATTACGGATTCGATGAAACTGGTTTCGTCGAAATCCGAGACCGTTTGAAAAATGACTATTTTAACTCGCCAAATTAATATTAAAACAATTCAACGCGTTTCGAGCTGCCACGGTCAAACGACAACTCCGATTGCTACGAAAATTGAAATCCGATAATAACTAACTATTACGGATCCAATGGAACTAGTTTCGCCCAATTCTGAGACTGTTCAAAAAAATTGGCTATTTTCAGTCGATAATTAAATATTAAAATATTCAATTTTCACAAATACATTCTAAATTCAGTTTTAAAAGTTCTATAACATCACTATAACTCCAATATGATAAAATAAAAATTTACAAATCATTTTTAATCATATTAAACCCGTTATTCAATTTATCCAATAAATTCCAATTTTAAAATCTTATTAACTCTATTAAAATCCAAATATAACTTACATTCACTTTGGAAACCAATTTGAATCATATTAAATCAAATTTCAAATATTCACTCTATTTTCATATATTAAATTTCAATATCAAATTAATCATATCAAATTTGAAATTTAATTTATTCAAACATTCGTAATATTAAATTTAACAAATTTGATTATTCTTAAATCACTATCTTTTGAAATATTCAAACGAACTTATAAAATTTAACTTTTGAAACGAATTAAAATTATAAAACAACTCTTTACATTATACGGTTATTCAATTCCCATTATTAAATTATTCAATAAATTCCTAATATTTAATTTAAACGATTTCGATTATCCAATAATTCATTATCTTTTGAAATATTGAAATTAAACTTATAAGGTTCAACCTTTTAAAACCAATTCACAATTTAGAACACTATTTTCATTTTGCAGTTATTCGATCATTCAATAAGTTTTAAATATTTAATTTAAACAATTTACCTGTTCAATATTCAATATTTGATTTTAAATAGATTTTACTTATCAATCAATTTCTCTATTATACCCAATGAATTCAACATTTATTATCCTATTCAACTATTGATTGCAAAGGCATTCACTAAGTAGCTTTTATTTTTCATTACTTGGATAACTATTGTCGTAATTCATTCCAGTTATTATTATTCCAAACGAATTACAAATTAATTTTTTCTAACATTAAATCACGAAATCTTATTAAATTAGCTATTTTAATTATCGAAAATTTACGGGTCGTTACACTCTCCCCCACTCAAGACTTTTCGTCCTCGAAAAGGGAAAAGAGGGAAAACTAAGTAAAGAATTCAACATTTGAAATATTTTATTCAAAATTATCCACTTATAAAACAATGAAATTTCATTTATAAATCGTTACTACACTTCCACTAACTTACTCCGAACGGCTTTCTAAACTTAAAAGTTAGTTATCAAAACAAGTTATAAAATTTTTTAAAACTTGAAATTTTTTCTAACACCCGGATTTTACGGAAAATTTCGGTAGAGTCTCCTTTGCGCGGCTCGATCGGTACAGCTACAAAACGCCTCTATGGGCCCCAAACCAATAAAAGAAAATCCAAAAGCCAAGTGGCTCATCAAAAATCACCAAATCCAATGATAAAATAAACATGTACCTTATATTTTTTTATTAGCGAGCATATACGAATAATATAGCGCAAAAGCGAGCTCCAAATGCGAAGCAAGCGCAATCCGCACCTAATAAACACTCAACAAACTATGAGAAACATGCATATATGAAAATAATATCAATATACATCATATAACAACATAACAACTACATGTGCCAACATAGCAAGTGCAACAAAACAACAAATGCAACCATCAATCAACTATCATCCAACTATCATCCAACAAATCCATAACCAATCAATATAAATTCACTTCTCATTAATATTTATTGACTTGGATTTCAATTTTAATCATAGTTGATTCATTAACGTTGGATTTTACTAACATTCATTCTCAATTCAATTGGTTAACATTCACAAATTTATATTTACATTAGTTCACTTCCAATTTGAATCAAACTAAATTCTATTTAAATTCATTTAACTTCCAATTTGATTTCAGTGATTTATAGCTTCCAATTTCATTAACACTTAATGAATTATATAAAATCAACTAACAATCATATAACAACCAAATCATACCCAATATAACCAAATTATTAATTTTACATTCAATTTGGTTTATCTCTTTTATACATATATATATATAAATATATATAAATATATATATATATCATGTTATATAATTTTAAAAGAATCGTTTTATATTTGGGATCGTGAATTTCCAATATTAACTTTAATTAAGTCCGTAAGCCGTACACATATCATCCGTGAGCAATATCAAATCTAATCGCTTATTCGATCACACAATTTCACTTCCAACTAGTATCGTTCACCCGACTCTCTAATGCGGACTCAGATTTGGTTCCTTGATTGGAAACTGTTACTCTCCTTGCATAGCCATATACTATGATAGAAAATTCCAGAATCAAACCAAAAATCCATATCCAGGGTTCGCCGTCGAAAATCGAGTGGAAAATCCTAACTTGGATCGATATAAATCATCTCGAAATTTTGTGCTCGAATTTGGATCAAACCGTTATGCGAATAAAATAATATACGTACAATCTCACGTATTACCTTCCAATAAATTTCTATACAATTTATCTATATTAAATTATTTTATTAACTTTCATTTTATTTACAATTAATTATTCACAATCCATTATTCAGTTAATATATCCATTTCTTTACATAGCATATTCTTCAATATATTTTTCCTTAAACATCATATCATAGAATTTGCTTACTCAAGTTCATTTTAAACTTCCTATATAATTTAATTAAGTTCAATTTTATTATGAAATTGAACTTAGCTATACCAAATTCTTTTGTTTACATTTACTTCAATTTCATAATTTTAGTTAATAACGAATTCATTTGTGGATCATTTTATTAATCAACACTTTAGTTTATAGTCATTTCATAAAAGTCCAACTTCTCATATATGACTTCTCTTAGTTTACAGATATCTTAAAGGTTACAAATTCAATTATTTTACAATCCCTTTGCAATTTATATTTATTTTCTATAACCAATTTACAAAGATATAATACAATTCATTTCTTAAGTTCACTTACTTGTTCCATTTACCCATTCATCATTTCATGCTATATTTAAGCATATAACATTTTTTCACAACCAAAATTTTCATTTATATACATTTTAATTCACTTTGAGTTTTCCTTACTTGTATACTTTAATTACTTTCAGGTTCTGTTTATTTGTACAACATCTCATTACATATCCAAAACATCATTTTAACTTTTTAATATTTGGTAAGTCTTGTTATATGTTATCAGAATGCAAATTTGGTATTATACAAATTTATAGAATTTCATTTTTCTTGATTAGAATGTTCATAAATTTAATTTTTGTAAAATCCTCTTTTACCTTTCAACTTTAAAGTTTTCCCAAACTATAGCTTAGATATCTTAATCCTCTTATTTTATAAATTCTGTTATTCACATTTCATTCAAATAATTTGAAAATTACTAATTAACATAACTTAGAAATTTAAATGCCCGGTTCCTTTCAAATCATTTGAAATAAATATATACACTTATATCTTTAATATATCAAATCATACCTTTGGAGTTTAAACCAAAACCCATTTATCCAAAATAATTTTGAAGAAAAACAAAGCTTCTTAGAAGTCTCCCCCACTTTGAGACTCGAAAATGAACGTCGATGATGCTGCGCAGTCATCACCGAAATTATTTTCCAGCGACATAAGAGAGGAGTACTATATTCATTCCTTCTTAAAAATCCTTTCAAAATATTTCCATAAACAATTTCCAACTAATATTACCATATATTTCTTCAAAACTTTGAGAACCATTTTCAAAATCTCCGGGTCTTAAATTCAATTTTTTTTTCAATCTAATTCTATTTTAATTCATAAGTCACCCTTATAAAATATTCTTATAGGATTTTCTTTCTTAAAACATCCCATAAGTGTTTTATCATAGTTCATTTTGTAGTTCACCTTATTTATTTAAATTACAATATCCGATTAATGTTAATAGCCAATATTTCATTTCCAACAACCAAATAAGCTAGATTGATCACAATAAATTTTGAAATAAATTCTTTATATACAAAATATAATTAGGGCAAAATTATATCATTTACCCAATTTCAAAACAATACTATGTCGAATTGTTCTGTTTAAGTGTTTAGAGATCCCTGTCAATGACGTTAATTACTCGTATTGACCAGAATCCATAAGCCACTCAACAAATCAACCGACACAATATAAAACATTTTATATCACTAACAAATATGCTCTCTCATATACACTCAACTCATTCATATAGTTTACCTCTATTTCAATGAGTTATTCCCCACTAGAGCCAAGGTTTATCGCTAAACCTGGCTCTGATACCAACTGTAACGACCCGCCTTTTTGAACAGTTTAAACCGACGATCAAATACACATGTCGATTCCAAACCGTTCAAAATGGCAGATAGTTATTGGGGTAAATAAGAAAAGAAAAGAAAGAGAAATAAAGGAAATGAAACAACACAGAATCTCGCAGCGGAACGATAAAATATAATAGTCAAATAAACAGTTCATGAAGCTGTTTACTATACTTTGACAATTATTTATACAACATTTATCAGAGTTATACATATACAACAGAACAATTTAAATAATGCAGCCGACAGCATGATGCACAGATAATAATAGTAATAGTATACCAAATCTTCGTCTTCATCCTCCAGAATAGATCTTCAAAAATCTGAAAAACTCAGGACTGACCCGAGCGTAATGAAAAGACAAAACACTCGAGTCAGGACTAAATATCCTCATGTAAGTTAAATCAATCGTAAATAAATATGAGTGTAACGGCGTTAGAGATGTTTACGGGGTTTGACATCCCATATCCAGTGTCAACGTGCGTGCAATAACTTAAGAGATGTTACGGGATTTTCCATCTCTCAAGGATCCGTTAAACTATCTACTATGTAGTAATATACGCTAAATAGATAATGCCTATCAGTAATATAAAGTATCAAAATAGCGTTAAGGCGTTACCATAATCCCCCTTAACACATTTTATATTCCCAAAAGCATATACAAGACCGTAGTTTCCCCAAAACCGGAAGTCACCAGAGGGCAATCCATATACTCAAGGTACAAATCAAACGTAGTGGTCGCGAATAGGATAATCAGTATGACAAGGTACATGAGGCGATACCAACTAGGATACTAGTAGTTGTGTGATCCGGACTGATGTTGAGCATAGCCAGCAGCTACCCCAACACAACGAAACAACACTCCCAAATCAAGGGGTGCACCCAAATCGCATCACAAATGTAATAGAAATGGTATCGAAGAAGCGTGTCCGCTAGAGGTGGCGAACCTCAATGGCCCGGCGCGGCTCCTGTTTTAGTCATGTCAGGGGTCATCCAAAAATCGTTCTCTTTCTTCAGTCAACGCGTTCACCAAACCATCCACTTCATTCTGGATCAACACTCCGCGTATAATAGTTATTAAAGTAGTTTTCGGTATCGACAGAGAGTATGTCCATATCTGATCCCGGTCTCTTTAATAACTACGTATTATTACACCGTTGGCTCTTTTACATTTCAAATCGATTCATAATTGATATCAAAATATCATATTCGCTTCAAAGATCAAATCCATTCCAAATATCATCGTATCTTTTCAAATGTAGGATTCCGTTCCAAAATAAATTTCGCATCAATATCTCATTTCGATTTCAAAATCATTTCGAATTTCAATTTAGGTTGCAACTTCATTTAATCCAATTCGTATTCAAATTCAAGATTTAAACATAAACATTTCACCTTATTAACCATTTTGGAATTTTAGAAAAATAGTTTTAAGTAGTTTAAAAGTAGTTTTAAATAATCAGAATAGTTAAAGTACTTTAAAATCTTAAAATGGGTTTGAAATAGATAAATTTAGTTTAAAATAATTTAAATTGGGTTAAGTAGATTTAAAATAGATTAAAATAGTTTAAGTATTCAAAATGGTTTATATAACCGAGTAATTTGGAAAACAAAATAGAACAGCTTCAAAATCAATCCATTTCAATTATAACTTCCCAATTCAAATAAATTCCAATTTTCATTCTACTGATTCAGTTTCGATTTCAATTCAATCAACGTCAATTTTTACTTCGAATTGATTCAATTTTTCATTCACCTTTAATTTATTCAATTTCAATTTATATCGATTTGGAGCTTGATTTCTCAAAATATCAATTTATAACACTTAACAAAATTTCCAACAATATTCAAGTTTAAACCCAAATTCCAAATATGATTCAATTCCAAACTCGATTTCAAAATGTCATTTTTATATCACATTTACTTGGTAATATTCAAAGCTCGAATTAAGGTTAAATCTTTAAACAAATCAATTTTCGAAATTCAATCAAATCCCAATTTTTAAATTTCAAAGTCTCGAATCATATTACTTAACAATTTCTTTTAACCAAGATTTATTTCAACGTTCCAAAACTCAATTTTTCAATAAATTCGATTTTTATAAATTGATTTCTATATATAACCTTTAAATCAAAACATTTAAATAAATTTCAAATCGATGATTTTTAAAATTATTAATTTAGCCAATTCGGTGTCCGTATATAATTTTCTATCCTATGGCCAAGTAATTATTTTATCTCAATTAAATGTCAGGGATGAATATATATCACTTAAATCAATCATAGTGTCATATGTATGCATAACAGGTTATATATAAGCAATAAATATCCAAACATTTAAATATCAACCAATAGCATCCATCGAAATAAATCATCCAATATACAATACAATTCATAGCAATTTCATAGTTATCAATGTCAGGTAATTTAATCGCAATTCAATTTCAATCTCAATTTAAATTTAACTGTCAATTTAATTTCAACGGTCAATTTAAATGATAATCTATATGACAATTAAATTTTATCAAACAACGACAAATAAACATAACACTTCATAATGTCAATTTAACTAGCATAAAGATATTTAGTACGTTGTGAGCGTTATAAAACACTCACCTTGATTTTTACGATTTTAAATCAAATCGAACGACGTTCGATTTAACTCAAAATTTTCTCTAGCTCCAAATGATTCCAATCCAGCTCCATAGCGTAGTGCTCGTCCATACGATTCCGGCGCTGCCAGTTTCGTCCAATTCGGACCTCGTATGGATGAGATATGAGTTTACAAAGTTCTATACGAATTTAAACACAAAATTAACAACTTTTATTTTATTATTTATACCCAAACTCACATCCACCGTTGATTTTTTTGCCCCCTAGATCCCAGGCCGCATGTTCCTTCTCTTCCCCCTCTCACGTTTGCCTCCAGTAACGAACGAGCAAGCAACCCATTTGCACGACATCTAGGGTTAGAAATCGCGGCCTCCACGATCAACTTCAGGTCGATCAACAAGCGCCAAACTGAAGTCCATCACCTCCTCTACCTTCGGTATGAGCACCACAGAGCTCGGCCTCCCCCAAAGGCCTAGAAATGCGTGCGTACGGCAGCAGGTCGCGGCCTCCCCTACTCCCCCACGTTGCTCGAAACTCGATCATCTCCGTATGATTAGCTAGATCTCCTTGCACTCTTCGAGTTTGCAGTAGACGACTTCCGTTAATACTGAGTGGATCGAGAGAAAAATGAGGGGGAAGCTTGTGCGATTCTGGCCATTGAAAATAGCATAGGCGGCCGGCTAGGGTTTTCTTTTTTTATTTTTATTTTTTTGTTGAAAATCGTGAACAAAGGGGCTATTTATAGGTAGCGGCAAATATTATTTATCCGGATTTTCCAAACTCCGAATTTCGCGCGGTAACTGACGTTCCTAGGGTTTATCCCGCGTTCCGGACACAATGGAACAGGTTTCGGAAGCGAATTCGATCATTTGTGCGAGTTACGGAAATAAACGATTGATTTTAAATTAAACCGATTAAACGAATTTCTATGCGTTTTGGCTTGCCCCGGACAAACGGTAAATCCGATTGATACGCAATTTAAAACCTTACAATAATATCACATTACGGATCCGATGAAACTGGTTTTGTCAAAATCCGAGACCGTTTGAAAAATGACTATTTTAACTCGCCAAATTAATATTAAAACAATTTCAACGCGTTTCGAGCTGCCACGGTCAAACGACAACTCTGATTGCTACGAAAATTGAAATCCGATAATAACTAACTATTACGGATCCAATGGAACTAGTTTCGCCCAATTCTGAGACTGTTCAAAAAATTAGCTATTTTCAGTCGATAATTAAATATTAAAATATTCAATTTTCACAAATACATTCTAAATTCAGTTTTAAAAGTTCTATAACATCACTATAACTCCAATATGATAAAATAAAAATTTACAAATCATTTTTAATCATATTAAACCCGTTATTCAATTTATCCAATAAATTCCAATTTTAAAATCTTATTAACTCTATTAAAATCCAAATATAACTTACATTCACTTTGGAAACCAATTTGAATCATATTAAATCAAATTTCAAATATTCACTCTATTTTCATATATTAAATTTCAATATCAAATTAGTCATATCAAATTTGAAATTTAATTTATTCAAACATTCGTAATATTAAATTTAACAAATTTGATTATTCTTAAATCACTATCTTTTGAAATATTCAAACGAACTTATAAAATTTAACTTTTGAAACGAATTAAAATTATAAAACAACTCTTTACATTATACGGTTATTCAATTCCCATTATTAAATTATTCAATAAATTCCTAATATTTAATTTAAACGATTTCGATTATCCAATAATTCATTATCTTTTGAAATATTGAAATTAAACTTATAAGGTTCAACCTTTTAAAACCAATTCACAATTTAGAACACTATTTTCATTTTGCAGTTATTCAATCATTCAATAAGTTTTAAATATTTAATTTAAATAATTTACCTGTTCAATATTCAATATTTGATTTTAAATAGATTTTACTTATCAATCAATTTCTCTATTATACCCAATGAATTCAACATTTATTATCCTATTCAACTATTGATTGCAAAGGCATTCACTAAGTAGCTTTTATTTTTCCTTACTTGGATAACTATTGTCGCAATTCATTCCAGTTATTATTATTCCAAACGAATTACAAATTAATTTTTTCTAACATTAAATCACGAAATCTTATTAAATTAGCTATTTTAATTATCGAAAATTTACGGGTCGTTATAGATTCACTCTAATATTTAAATTTGAAAACTTCTTTTTATTTCAAAATTTAAATGCATATTGAATTTTGATTCCAGAAAAAAATTTAGTTTTAAAAACCTATTTATAATTTAAAACTTCATTTTTAAAATACAAACTACTTATCCCTATTTAAAGTAGTTAATTCAACTAAAATTTAAAACTTGACATTATTTAAAAACAGAGATTTAAATTTTAACTTGGATTCTAGAATTCAAACTTGAATTTAAAACTTAGTTCAAATTCTTGCTTTACATTTAAAAATACTTCTGTTTTAAAAATTTTAAACCTGATATTACAGGTTTTCTGAAAAACCTGAAATCAAGAAATCAACCCGAGGCAAATTCTTGTATGCTTCGAGTCAAAAACCCATCTTCACCGAGCTATCTACCCAACTGCTTCGAGAAATTCTAGCAACTCTCCCCAGTTTCAAAAACTTAACCAAACATCAACAGACACATATCATCACCGTGCATATGCACGGTGACTCTGGCCACCATAGATCATCAGCGATGATCTCAACAACCTAGAAGATGACTCAGCAACCCACCCCAATCATTGATTCATGCTTCAATTCTCGAATTCGAGCTCGAGATCCTTAAACCCAAACCTGGAAAACAAAAATCAGGTCCTCCTTCAAACCTGTCAACACCACAATCTCGCCACTCCGACCACCTGCAGGTCAGTCACTCCTGCCTCGCCTTCAACTACGGCCATGCTATCAATTCCCAAAATATCACAACACTCGATCAACTACACTAGCTTTGGTGATCAATTCTTAACTCACAGTAAAACTAGGGTTCAAAAAAGAAAAACACTACCGCAACTTCCACATTGAATTCCATCACCAACTATGATTTTTCCTAGCTTCACCTACCCCTCTTCCATCAACTGGAAGAACCCCAAGCCTCCACTATTCATAGATCACCAGCAAATCCAAATAAACCCATTTCCAGTCAAAACCTAACTACACCTCCAACCAATTTCTAAAAATCCTGATTCTAATGTTAAAATCATATTTCAGTTGATGTTTTTGCTATATAGTACTGGATTTACAAATTATACAGTATGAATTTTAATTCATGTCAACATTGCATTGATGTTTTATAATTCCAGAGCCTATCAAGCTTCAATTAACTTGATTAATATTTAACAATAATCTAAGTTAAACAAACAACATTTGTTAAAATAAAGACCCTAACCATAACTAAGTTAAAAGGGTAGAGATTGAAAAGTGACTGGAAACAAACAAAGCACAAAATTAATACATAACATGCATACGTATAAAATTCACATTAGACATTCATGCAGTATTCAATTTTTTTCTCAACATATAAGCATGCAACCAACTTTTAAACTTTAAAATTTAAAAAGTTACTCACCAATTTTAAGAGATGCAGAACAGAGATCTCATAAAAAATTGCTTTTGAAACTTTGCTGAAGACATTGTATGTGGAAAAAAATTCCGGAATTTGGAAAAGCCTTTGAACTCTTAGATCCTGAGTTGCCTTGAAAATGTAGGCTACAGAATTTGATTTGAAGATGCAGACTTGGGTTGAAGATGTGCAGATGCTTTTTGTGTGAAAATAACAGGTGTAGGTTTTTGAAAATGTGCAGATTTGAAATGGAGGAGTTCTGATTTTGTTGAGAACAGGATTTCGGAATAGGGAAGTGATTTTGGTTTTTTTTTGAAGATGAATGTAATTGCAGATTTGCAGATCTGCATTTGATCATGAACTACAGATTTTGAAAAAAAAACTTTGAATTTGGGTTTTATGTTTTCAGATTTGTTTACAGATCTGCATTTGATTTGAAGTTGAAGCTTCTCTTTGTCTTTTGAATTGAGAAGAGAAAAGGAAGAAAGAGATGAAGATGTAGGTTTATATAAACCAATTTAAAATTTTATAAAAATTTGAGGAAAATAAAATAAAGAGGTGACACTTGTACAAATTTTTAACATTTGTCAATTTAATATGTTCATCTCTTAACATTTGTTATAAGAGCTTTAAGAAATCAACACATGTCCTTAGTAAAGTAATTAGTATTTTAGTTTACCTGTTAATATATGTATTAAGCCTAATTGATTAGTTAATTAGTATTTAATATGTATATAAATTTATAAAAGAAATAAAAACAAATGATGCTTACAAATAAAAGCTTATATAAAAATCAAAACAAGTAAAAATCTATACTTTGGATTTTAAATTCAAATCAAATTCAAAATCTAATATTTAAAAATCAAGTTATGAATACAAATTAAATTTGAAATAATAATTTCTATTTTTATTCAAAATCTATTTATAAAGACAATATACTATTAATATTGTTTTTAGAAATGACTCATTATTAAATTAAAATAATTATAAAAGAAATTATTTCTTTATCAATAAATTACTTATTTAATTAAGCTATAAAACTTTTTGTTAATTCAATTAAATTTAAAACTCAATCCAAAATCATTTTAATCATTTAAACATCTATCCTATCAATTTTAAAATCATATATTTATTTATTACATAATTTTGAAAACTTAATATTAAATTAAATCAAATTTCCAAATTAAATGTGTGTATATATATATTAGAATTTTAAATCAAGATTATTTATTTAATAACTTTGAAAAGCTTATATATTAAATAAAAACTAATTTTCCAAATTACAAAAATATTAGAATTAGAAAATATGCTTTATTTATTAAATTTAAAACAAAGTTAATCTATTTACAACATGAACTATATATTCAATTATAAATAGAAACCAATTTATTATTTTTAAAAGATAAAATAACCAATTAAATAATTATTAAAGAAGATTATTAAATCAATTTGAATTATTATTAACAAAAATATCAATATCAATTTAATTTTTAATACAGATTATTAAATTGATATTGTCAAAAATTCCGGGATGTTACAGCTTACCTTTGAGCATCATTGTCCATTGATACCTATCTTTGGCCATCTATCCTGGACATCGCTTGCTTCTGGGCATTAGCCAAAGATTAGATGTGTAGGAGTGAAATATCATATCTACCACCGATTTGATTATACTCAAAGAAACTAATGATAGTTTAATGGAGTCTGTCGATACCTATCTTTGGGTACCTAGACATCCAAAACACACGATGTTTATTTGTGCTACTGATCTTGCAATATGAATTTTAACTTAATAAGTACAAATCTATTGATTCAAAAGGTAAACTTTATTAAAATTCCTATAGTGAATGTTGTAACGATTCTAATTTTTAGTTAAATTTAATTTGGTATTGATGTTAAATTAGGAATTTAATGGTGAAATTTTTCCAAATTAATGAGGATATGTTTTGTTATTTATTTATATTTATAAACTTATTTTAAAATTGAATCTAGGAACTGAAATTAAAAATATTGGATTTGAATACATTATATTTTCAATTAATAAAAGATTAAAGATTTATTAAATAAAGATATGTGTTTATTTATATATGTGTATAAATGGAGTTTTAATTTAAATAGAATTTCTAATTGGAAATTTAGAAAAATATTTTGAATAATATATTATAGATTGAAAGTTAAATTTGTAAATAAAATTTTGATTTTGGAAAAATTAAAAATGTAAATAATTTTATAAATAAATTGGGTTTATTATAGAAATTAAGCTTCAAAATTATTTTCCTTAAAACGTTATATAAGATAAATAATATAAAATGTATAAATATAAAACTTCATTCATTTAAAAAGAATAATAATTTTAATTTGAAAATTTAAAACAAAGATAAATACCAAGCTTTAATTTATAAATATCCTTGAAATTAACAAGATAATAAAGTTTGTTTTCCAATTTTAATATATATGAGTATACATGTTTATTTGTTTATAAATATTTATTTAAAAGTATAATAGTTTGAAAATGAATAAAAAGATTTAATACTTTCTTTTAAAATTTTATATATACATAAGGAAATACATTTCATAATTTGTAATAAAACAAGGTTTAAAATAAAATTTATAACTTGAGTTAAGTTAAGGATTAAACATAAAATTTCTTGTTTGTGACATTTGTACAAACAATTAACATGTGTTGCTTAATAATAAATTGCATTTACAAGTGTAATAATTTTGGTATGCAAATTGTCATACAATTTAACAGGTGGCAAACTTGATTATTTTCTTCATTTGAAATTAAAAAAAAAATATGTAAAAGAAAAACAAGGTAATACACTTCATTCTCTTTAAACT
Source organism: Allium cepa (assembly GCA_030765085.1). Taxonomy (NCBI): domain Eukaryota; kingdom Viridiplantae; phylum Streptophyta; class Magnoliopsida; order Asparagales; family Amaryllidaceae; genus Allium; species Allium cepa. The sequence continues at coordinate 164,087,803 of CM060939.1, forward strand.
TCAAATCTAAAATAAAAGAAATCAGAAAAGAAAACTATAAACCATTTCCAAATTCAACTCAAGCAAGACAAACAAAATCAAATTTAACAGCAACTTCAGTTCCAAAACTGAAGCTAAGATAAAGCTCAAACTTGAAACCAGATCTGTTTGCAATTCAAAGATCAAGCAGAAAGAAAATCAAATAAAGTAGTTCAAAGGAAAAAAAAATCAATACTCAAGACCTGGAAATCTGTAAATCAAGATAGCTTAAAAATAAAACCTAGAAGCAAAGTTTAAAGCATTCAATCTTGAATCAATGCAAAATCAAGAAAGTCTAGATCAGAAAAGAAAACAACAGATCAAAACCTGAAGCAAATCAGGTTGCAAATGCAAATCAAAAAGCCTAGAAATTATGCCTGTAAACAAAGCAAAAGGATCAAAGCTAAACAATTGAAGCATATCTAAATTCTTGAAACAAAGATCAAAGTTGAAACCAAAATTTTGGCCAGAGCAAAAGCAAATCATCAAAGATGCAGATCAAAAGCAAACTTAAATCTTAAAGCTAGGAAAATTCAAATCAATTCAAAATCTGGAAGTTTCAAGTCTGAAGCAAAGTTGCAGATCAATCAAAAAGCTAGAAACAACTCTCGGTTTCAAATTCCAGTCTTTGTCCTCTGTCTTCATCTCCAAGGTGAGAAAACTTACCTATATCCTTTGATAACATGATTAATGCTTAAAGTATAATGGAAATGTTTGGTAAATTTGCTTGCATGCCCGTGTGAATGTATGTATGATGATATATCCATGTATAGATATTTACTCTGTCATCTTAACAGGTTTGAAAATTTAGTTCAAAAATTCAACCATCCTACCCAAACAATTTTAGACCTTGATCTCTGAAATAAAAGTGTTTGTAATTGTATAACATTATTTTTAAAAATAAATTTGGACGAAAATATTAAGTAAAACTTTTGAAAATAGAAAGAAACAGTGATGAACTAAATATAGGTTGAAAATCAATGAACTAAATTTCATGTTTGAATTCCATAATCAGGTTTGTATTGACAAATGATGATTTTTAAAAGCAATTTCATGATTTTTAAGCCTATATTTGTCGAGATATTTCGAGATAATCGATTTTGGTTCATTCATCAAATTCCGATGAACGTCAATGAATTTTGAGTCGTGCCTCCGGGAGGAGATAGCTTGAAGGATGTAGATCATCAAAAAAATAGTTAGAGATTTTGTAGATGATCGTGGATGGCGAACAGGGTTGATTTAGGGTTTAACAGGCTGGTTTAGTCAACGTTGCATTGGAGAGTGTGGCGCAGTCGAGGGTGAATCGGACTTGGCCAGTCCAGGAGGAATCGAGGCTGGGGGTTGTATCGAAGCTCTGGTCAGATTTGCGAGGATGATGGTGGTCAGAATCGGTTGGTCGAGTCATTTTAGTTGATCGGGGTTTCTGGGTTCCTGGTGGTTAATGTGCTCGATTTCGAATCCAGTCAAAATGGATTGAACTGGGTGGTTGGAGAAGCCACGGGGGTCATCGATGATGTGTTGGGGGGAATGGCATTAGTCGGAGGTGGTCGTGGCAGTGTGCACGGTGCACATGTATATCTGATGATGGTTTGAAAGGTTTGGGGACGAAAGTAGAAAACTCGAACTCGTTCTCGGGGATGGAGGAAAAAGCCTGGGGTCTGCTATCGAGTGTACGTGTGTATATAACAGTTTTAAGAAAAAATGTTAAGATAAAAAATGGTTTTGGAAAAAATATAAGGTGGCTCGGGTTTTTTTTCGAATTTGGCCCGGGAAAAAATTTGAGATTGGGCTCGGGTTGTTATAAGTTGCCAGGTTTAATAAATTTAAAGGAAAGTTTGTCCCAAGGTTTAATAATTTGAAAGAAGATTGGTTACCAGGTCTAATTATAAAGCATGAACAAGTTTTAAAGTTATTTTAAAAATAATTAAGTTTTCTTAGCAATTAATTTAAAACAAAACTTTAAAGTCTATTTAAAATAAATGAGTTTTCAAAGAAAAACAAAGACAAGTTTCCAAAGTAGATTTGATTTAACAAGGTTCAAGTCTTAATTTTTAAAGTCAAATGTTTTAAAATTGTTTTGGTTTATAAAATTTTGTATTAGACAAATTATCTTATTAAACTCTAATGTTTTCAAAATAAAATGATTTCAAGCATTTGATGATTAAGTGATTAAGAAAGATAAATGGTTTATCTTTGATTTATTAAAGTTTTAAGTAACTAAAGTATAATTACTTAATGCAGTTGATAAAGTAAAATTAACTAAGGATAATTAATTAATTAAATTTAAGTAATGGTAAGTAATTAAAATGTAATTAATTACTTAAAGATAATTACTAAATGAAAGTAATTAAGGTAAACTAATTAATAAATGATTAAAGAATAATTGAATAATTAAGGGTTAATTATTTAATGATTAGAGATTTAGTTAATTTATAATCAAGGTTGATTAATTATTGATTAAAGGTTAATTAATTAATAAAGGTGATTAAGGGATGATAATTAATTAAGGAGTAATTAATTAATTTAATTAATTAAGGAGTAATTAATTAATTTAATTAATTAAGGATAATTAATTAAATGGTAATTAATTTAAGGATCATTAATTAATTAATTAATTAATTAAGAGCAAATAATTAATGGTTAATTAACTTTGAAGTTAATTTAATTAATGTGATTAATTAAGGACTAATTAATTAATTTAAGGTAATTAATTAAGATGGATAATAAAGGATTAATTTATTAATTAATTAATCAATAAAAAATGATTTGTAATTAATTAATCAGGATTGAGTAATTAATTCATGAGTAGTTAATTTAATTGGAAGTTAAAATTGAATTAATTTAGGATTAAAGAATTAATTCATCATGTTTATAAATGATTATTGAATGCTTGGATTGCTTATGAATGTTTGTATTGTATGAAATGCCTTGAATTGATTGTTATCTCTAGACTGTAATATTATGTTCTGTGAATGGAGTTGTGTGTGATTTATTTATTTATTTATCTGTGATACATCTATCTGTGATTCTGTGAATGAAGATAAGCGTTATAGGAACATACCGCTTATCGATATTGATGTGATTGAATCTATGATGATTGATGTTGTTGCAAAATTGTGTAAAACCCCTGGACCACACCATACACACACAAATATGGATTGACGAGGATATTGGTTAAGTCACGGATTTTTGAAATAGTTTTAAAATTGAGTTTTAAACCCAAACGGTTTTGGAGATGGAATTGGATTAATATGAAAAACTTTTGAAAAGAAGTTTTAAAGATAAAAGTTATTTTGGATAACTTGATAAGGTTTTGAAATTTAAATAGTTTGATTTGAATTTAAATTCAAAATTTGAAATTGAATTCTATATTTGGAAATTATGGTTTAAAAAGGTTATATAAGTTATAAATGTGTTTATATGGGCTTTAAACCATTTTAAAAATATTGCTTTAAGAATTTGAGTTTAACCCAAAGGCTTTAACTTGTATAAATGAAGTCAGGTTTTTCCGAAATGGAAACAATTTGTTTTCAAATAATAAAAGCTTTCATGTAAGGAAAGAATTTCCAATTCGTGTTAAAAGGATTTCAAGTTTGAAATGAAAAATGGTTTTACAAGTTATGAATGAATCTTTGGAAATGGTTTTGAAAGCTATGAATTAAATCTTTGATTTAAAGATTGGATGAGTTAATCCAATTTAAAGTGGAAATTATTTTGAATATGTGAATGAATCTTTGTGAAAAATGGGTAAACTTTGTGAAGTGAATCTTTTTGTTTAAAGATTTGTAAATGGTGATTTGTTTAAACCATTTGAGGAAAGTTTTGGATTTTAAGTTGTGACTTAACTAAAATCCCAATATCATATGTTTTTAAATATTGCGCTCATTATTCGGTTTAGCCGGGAGAGGTTATGTCATATAACCCATTCCGAATAATGATACGACGATATGGATAGCATTTGAAGACCGGTGGTGAAGACCGGATATTTCCGAAAGCGAAAGGATAACTCGTCGAATGTCTCTGCACCGGCTGATCCCCGGTATAGAGATTTGATCACATTGTGTGATGGGAAGTCCAGACGTGATTAGGGGTTAACCGGATTTGCAAGGGCTTCTTTGGAAGTGCCTTCGATTCTGTTCGAACCCGGAACAGACTTGTCTGGATGTGTGTCTGACATTACACTTTGAGATGTAAAGCTGGTTTCTATCAAATACATTTTTGTTTGGTGGCGGAGATTTATTCTCTTAGCTTAACACCGTTCTCTGAGACGTACGAGCTCAGAGGTTATGTAGTTGATGGTTACTAGTGATACATTCCCAATTTGGTAATGTGGCATACGAAGTGCTACTGATCAATTGTTGATCAAAGCAGGGCTTTTGTGAAAAGCATAGCTTTATGGACGAGACCTCATCGGACCTCAAACCCCGGAAATGGTCGAAACATGAAAGATGTGGCAAGGTTGCATGGGTCGTGCCCCTAGGGTATGTCCATTCCTTCTGGAAAAGGGTGGTATCATGGTATGGAGCCCAGATATTTAACCTATGTGGTTACTGCAAATACAATGCTTTGTGGTTGTTGGTATTGAGAGCTCTCGGATAAAGGTCGCAAACGACTAGGGATGGCATACCTTTAGGTGTTACTCTCAGGCAGGGAGGAAGCCGGCCTTGTGTTGGCAGAGAGCTGGGTAGGTTTTCGGGGCGTCCCTCCAGAGGCGTTCCAATGTGGCAATAGGAAGTTCCTTAGCCTGACCAATTTGTTGGAAAATCCAAAGAAACAATACGCGCCCTGTACGGTTTTAGTTGTATAACCTACCATGGAATGTGGCGGTAACCTGCTCTTGAACATGGTAGCTATAGTAGGCATACGATGAAATGTTGTATGCTGGCTAAGACTAATATTATACTTTCGAAATGTTTTCCACTATGCACTAATAATAATATTAAAATGGTTTTTGCGTAGTAAGCATTTTTGACTATCATAAGGAGAAATCTCCTCCAATTCTGCATTTGCATGGTGTGTGTGGCGGGAGGCCTTATGGTAGTTTCATTTTCCAAAAAGCATTGCGGATTTCAATGTTTCTTTTGTTGTTTGTTTTAAAAATAAAACTGTTTTTTTTTGCTCATACTAGGCCCATAACTGACCTGGAGTTTATTGTCCCCTTCCTAAACTCTGGGTGCCCACAATTTTCCACACAGGCGGTCTAGAGTTGGGTTTTTAGATAATCAAATAATAAGAGTAGATTCAGTAGCCTTCAGTCTCTAGAAATCTTCTTCAGTCTTTGGACGACTGTCCTTGCTTAGTCCAACTTGATTGGGAGTTCGAGCTATTTCTAGATTAGTGCTTTGTAGATGGAGATTGCTGATATTGGAGTTCCTTTCTCACTTGGAGATCAGGTTGGAAATTTCTTTCCGCTGTGTCATATTCTGCTCTGGTATTTTTGGATCTGTTGTATCTTGTTGTAACAGATATTGTATCATTCTTGTATCAAATGTTGTATATCAATGATATATTCATTTATTTCTTCCGCTGTATTGTTGTACTTAATGCGTTATAAGCTCCGGTGAATCGGATTGAACGCTTGAATCTGCGGCTTTCGAGTACCAGTGAAGTACAAGTGTCGATTTTCGAACGCGAAAATTCGAGTCGTCACAAATGCCGCTTTATTATATTAACTGTAATACGATGAATGTCAAAATGAAAGAAAAATGCCTAAAAAAGAATAAAGTGAAATAGTTTCTCAAATGCTCTCTATTCCACACCCATAGGATTGGGTCTCCATCTACAATCAATAGCCTTAAAGTGTTGTCTCCAAGCTTCTTCCTTATCACATAGGTTCCTTCCCAATTTAGACCAAATGCCCCCGTATTGTGAAAGATCCTCAAAATAAGGTCTCCAATATCAAAAATATGGTTCCAGATCTCGGCATTGAACTATCTTGCTACTCTTTTTGGGTGAGTGACTACCCTTAAATTTGCCTCTTCTCGATTTCCTTCCACCAAGTCAAGGGATGCTAGTAACGGTTCCTCATTCATCGTAGGGTCGTAATGCATGCTGATGAGAAGGGACTTCTAGTTCTTTTGGTATCAATGCCTTAGTTCCATAAGCTATTATGAACAACGTATGTCTAGTCATAAATTTTTCAGTCGTTCGAAATACCCATAAAGCAAGTGGTAACTCATCAACCAAATTTTCTTTCACAAATTTCAACTACTTTTTAATGATGGATTTGATGATCTTATTTACTACCTTAACCAATCTATTTACCTATGAATGTGCTACCATCAAGAAACCCTTTTCAACTCGATATCAAGCACAGAATTCATTGAAATATGCACTCTCTAATAAAGTTCCAATATCTGCAATAATCTTCAGTAGTACTACATAAAATATTCTTAACTACAAAGTTGATCACTTTCGTCGAAGTGATTATGGTTATGACTTTGCCTCGACCCATTTTGTGTAGTCCACTGTGACTATCACATATTCACACCTATGCGTGCCTTTTATACTGCTTTAATGATATAGATTCCCCAAACTGCAAATAGTCATAGGCTAACCATTTTTATTTGTTTGTTAGATAAGGCCCTTTATATAAGACTTGTCATGGTTTTAGAGAATTACGATGCATCTTTGTTGATAATTGGATAGAAATATCCATAATAAAGTACCATATTTACTAGATTATGCCTCCTAATGTTATCTCGATAACTTCCTCAATGAACATCCTCAAGGATTTTCTTCACTTCATCCTCGACGACACACTTTGGAAAAGGGACCTATCCTCTTCGAAACAGTACTTTTTCTTTTGTAATGTATCATGATACTTTACGCAACTGTTTCCATCTTTTTTTCTTACTCTTCAAAATCGTCAAATATTCCAAAGTAACGACTCTTTCTCCTCGACCTCCAAGGCATAATCAATGCCCATCTCATCAATACTTGGAGTTTTCAATACCACTACAAGAATGATCCCTAATAGTTGCGTAGCTCCAGAGTTGGTCAGTTTGGCTAAAGAATCTACAATAATGTTTTCCTATTTGGGATGTGCATAAACGTATAATGTTCGATCTCGTTCAATAGCTCCAACACCTTCAATGTGTAAGGGGGTGAGTTGTGCATGCTTAGCACAAAATTCTCTTAGAAAACCACCAATTGGGGGCCATTGAATATGTGCAACATTCATACACCTAATTATTTCGCTATATTGAGTTTTGAAATTAACGCTTTGTATTATGTTTCATTAATTGTAGCATAGAACTCAAATTTCAGAGCATAGCATACCCTTTGATCATTCAAAGCTACCAAGATTACTCTTACTTCCAATTAGAAAGTTCTACCATCTCCCCTTCCATTTCATCATCTCGGATAATGAATCATGCAATAAACTCCACTACTGTTTGTTTATTAATCACCTTCCTAGGATGATAAGTCATTCATATTGACCCATCTCAATATTCCATTTCAATAATCATCCCTAAGACTTAGGGAGATACAATACTTGCTTAAAAGGTTGATCCATCAAATCTCTTATCAGATGAGCCTGGAAGCATGGTCACAACTTCCATAAAACTGTCAATAAACATTAGACTAACCTCTCCAACTTTGAATAGCATTTTACCATGCCTATAAACAATTTATGGTTACAATAGATTAGCCTTTGGATATTTACCACCTCATGCACCAATCTTGCACTCAATGCGAGAGTTGATACCTCTGAGTAGTTGTACAAATCTTCTCCTTTCAAATCCTTTGATAGAATCGTTCGTTTTTAGAGATGTTCCAATAATTTATGAAACGGAGCTTCATTTCATTTATCCGTTAGAACTTCCACTTTTCCATCTTGAGGGCATCAAAGAATGCTATACACTTAATTGGCGCTTTTGAGGTGAACCTACTCAAAGAGGCAACCTTTTCATTCAAGCTCTACATTTCTCTCCATGTCTTTAGGGATATCACTTGTTTCAAAGCTTCAATCTTCCATGGATTAGCTTTAAAGATCTTGGAGTTCACAATGAACCCAAAAGGCTCTCTCGGTGTGAATTGAAAAGAACATATCAATGGATTCAATCTCATTTCATATTATAACAGCACATCAAACATTCTAGCAAATCCTCTATGTGGGCCACCGACATCCTTGACTTTACCAGCATATCATCCATATAGACTTCCATTTTTCATCCATTTTTTTACATAAACATCTTGTTGACCAGATGCTAGTAAGTTCCTCTAGCGTTCTTCGAATTGAACTGCATTACCTTGTAGTAGTACAATCCTAAATCTATAACAAAATTTGTATGCTCCCGATCTAGAATGTGCATTGCAGTCTGATAATAGCCAAAAAAAATGTCCGTAAAAGATAATGGTTAAAATATCATTGTTCTACGATGAGTTGGTCTATCCAGGAAGTAGAAAGAAGTACTTTAGGTATGCATTATTCCGGTTTGAATAATCTATGCACATCCGCCACTTTCCATTAGCCTTTCTGACCATCAAGGGATTAGCTACCCATTTAGGGTAGAGTGCTTCTTGGATGAATTTATTTTCCAAAAACTTATCCACTTTTTTCTTCAATGCACTGAGTCTCTTTGGTTCCATACTACGTCTCTTCTGTTATATGGGAACAAATGTTATGTTAATATTTAGTGTGTAGCATGTAATTAACTTTAAGTGAAATACCAAACATGTCATGGTAGGTCCATGCAAACACATCTTGGTTTGCTCTTAAAAACCCAATTAGTTCGTTCCTTATCCTGCAGCTGAGTTGAGAACTAATTTTGATGATCTTTGTCGGATTTTTCATCCACATTATTCTCATCCTTTCGCTCTACCGATCTAGCCCTTACCTTTTTTGATTCTTTCCTCTGGTCCATAGTTTTATACTTACTACTAGTGGACTTAAGTCGAGGCTTAAATGATAGTTGCAATGTATTTTGAGTTTTGATGCAAATATCCTTTTCCATGTCTTTCCTTTCTCTCACAATTCCATGACATATCTATCTCTCCTAGTGCTTTGGTCACCTTTGACTATCTTAACTCTACTGGCTATGGGAAATTTTGTTATCAAACGCCATGGAGTGAGAGATATCATGAAATTAACAAGGGTTGGTCACCTAGAAATGCATTATAGGTAGAATATCCATCTACTATAATAAAGTTTTGTACCTATGTCACCCTACCATGTTTCTCTCCTAAATACTATCAGCTTGTTACATCTGATCAAAGATAAAGCCTCTTTGATAAAACCCAAAAGATGAGATTTATAAGGCAGCAAGTCTTTCTCGCCCAGTTGCATCTCGTTGAATGCTTTCTTGAATAGAATGTTCACTGAACTTCCAGTGTCATTCAACATTTGGCGAATAGTAGATGACATAATCATGGTAATTATCACCATTGGATCGTCTGTAGCCACTTGAACCATGTTTTTTTGAAGATGATATGATCATCCATCATATTTGGTTGCTTAGCAGGAGAACCATCCTCGATAACATGTCTCTTGTGGAGCATGTTTTAAGGAACTCCCATTATGTTCCACCCATTCCAACTTTTCTATATGGGATGGGAATCTCCATAAATTGTATTAATAACTAAATCATGTCTAATTGATCATGGACCTTCACCATTGATCCCTCCATATTGCCACGAGGTTGGTTCCTTGAGGGTCAGTTGTTTCTCTGTCCACTCTCTTACGAGATACTCACATACTATAGTAGTTGATTTTTCCTAATCGACTCCTCTATCATGTCTCGCAGATGTCTATACTCATTGGTATTATATCCATGCATCTCATGGAATCGATAATACTATCCAAAGCATTTCACCTCTTTAGTAGCCTCTCTCGGAGCATGCTTCCTATATCTCATCGTGCCATGGGGTTGTAAGGTAAATATTTTCCGTAGAGTTTTTCAACTTTATATATTTTCCATTCCACGAAAACCAAAAACATTTTATGTGGTCTTTCTTCTTAATCCTAGTTTCACAATTCATCCTCTTATTTCCATCATTGTTATAGACTTTCTTAATAGCTTCATTACTCTTCACTACACTACTCGGTAGTGCGTGATCGCCAACATTCCTACTCTTCTCCATTTTTACCTCTTCCAAACGTAGAAATTGGTTCGCTTTTTTTGTAAAATTCCTTCAATGCAATCGCCGTCTTCATAGTTAGCCACCTTACAAAGTCAGAATCACTATCCACTCCACCAACTATGACCATCAACACTAAGCAATCTTCTAGATTTTTAACTTTAGCCACAACGCATTAAATCATTGCAAATAGCCATTTTAAAATGTCATTTTCCTTTTTTTGAATTTTAGCCATTGAAATTGCTTCCTTGGGTTGCACACAGAACCCTCAATTGATTCAAGAACTTGTTTTCCAACTCATCGTACGACCTTATAGATCTCAGCTCCATCCTACAAAACCACATCTTTGCTAAACAATCAACAATAATGGAAATTAACTACATTTCACATGATCATTACCCATGTGTCAATCGTACCTAAGAAAATGTTTCATATGGTTTATTAGTCTGTTATATAGAAAAATGTAGGACATATTGAATTTCCTTTTATATTCAGCCATTTTTATCCTTGTAATAAACGGAATCTTCCTCCTCTTGATTTTCTTTCTGAGGTAATATATAGATTGCTTCATTAGTCATATCATCGGTATCTTTGTTCCATCTTAGACGATGATCATCGGACTCGTCACCACTTACTTGGCTTCATGAATGACTACTACAGTCGTTGCCCAAGAATTCATGGCTAGCCGACTGATGCTTAGGTCTTCCAATCTCTGGGTAGTCCCCTCGTTTTGACCTCTTACATTGGTGATCGTCAATGCGTCCCTTGATCTACTTCTCCTATGTGCATTTCTATCAGCATTTCTTTTAAATCTTCCACTATCAGGACTTACCGCATGACCATCACCAACATTAGCATCATCAGGACAATCATTCACCCCACCTAGATGGATCAATAACATTCTGTAATAGATTGGCACTGTTTAACCTTGGAGCCCATGTGTTTGCTTTAGTTCGATCTTCTTCTCTATTTGCATTTCCATCTCTAGCCCTTTCCCTTTCTACTGTGCTCTTTCCAGTAGAACTTCATTCATCCGATCTAGTTAGAGATCTCCCTCTAATTCTATGATTTCTTACAGGATATCTATCATTTGTGATGGTTACCTTGTCAAAATAAATTTCCTAGAAAGTTCTTCCATGTTCGTCCATTGTGTCGCTTCTATCGTTTTGATTTACAACAATCATCATTCCTTCTAACTCCTCTTTGGTAACCAGATTCATTGGAGGTTGAGTAGATTCATCACTCCTATCAGAATTCCCAACATTATTATTCTATAACTTATGTCTCTAGGTTTTGGACAATACTATTGGATCCCATTGGAGATTTTATCCAAAATTCGAGTAGCAATAAAGATCTTACTTGATCTTTTATTTCTCAGTGAATTCACTGAAAATCATTAGTAAAAAAAATTGGTCTAACACCCTCAAAATTATAAATTTTGAAGAGATAACAATCCTATCACGTAATATTGTGTGTAATAGTAATTGTAAAACTAAACAAAAAGGTAAGAAAACCAAGGAAACACGAGCTTTATAGTGGTTCGTTTATGCCACATCCATTTTGAATATATTTTATTGCCGGATTCACTATAGATTTGTTGTTCTTTGATTCAACCCCAAAGTTAGAAGTGACTGAGTTTTCTCTTAGATATGAATAAGAAAAATACAATTATGCTTTATTTTTGAAGGTAGAATTCCATTTATAACTAAAGAAGACTGCAATTCAGCTTCTGGATCAGTAGATCACCATAGAAATCATCAAATAGGTAGATCTAGAATATTAGGAAAGAAATTGACCAAGTCCTGAATTTTTGATGGATCGTTTCTGATCTTGACTTTGGCTAATTCTTCTGTTTTCTACCACATTGCTTGAGTCTAGATGCTTTTTCCTTGATTAAATTTTCCTTTGATTCTTCTAAGCTTGTTTTTTATCTGTTTATGAGATATATTTGAACTAATGAACAAAATCTGTGGATGGGCACCGATTCATGGGCTTAGCCAAATTCCTATATCTTCTTTCTTGCTTTGGTGTCTTCACCGTCACTAACACTACAAGAACAACTATATATTCCAACAACACTTACCAACGGACGCCGAGGCTAATTTTCGACAGCTTCCAACGTCTAATATTTTCTAGACTTTGTTACGATTACAATAATTAGTCGTCAGACGCCGTTAGAAATTTACCATTTGCGGCCGTTGGTAGCCGTCAGAAAATTGCAATTATCTTCTTCCCCAAGCCGAACCAGAAATATTTCATTTGCTCTCCAATTCACAAAACCTTCCTCTACCATTTCCCCCTCTAGATCCAAGCAACGAATTCCAAAATCAACTCAAACCTCATCAATTCAGAATCACATCTCCTCCAAACCGCTAATCTCCTCTATTTTAGGTATTGTCCCTAAACCCTAATTTCATGAATTTGTTAATTTAGGGTTAACTAATGTTGGTTTAGTTGTTTATATTATCTCATTGATTGTGTAGTATAGTTTATTTAATGTTAATTACTGTTATTATCCTATAAGTGTCGACACAAAATTCTTTAGTTTGTGCGATAAGAAATTAGTGTGCATTAGTTGAATAACTTAGTGCTTTTATGCGTTACTTGGGTTATTTAGTGTGGATGAGCATAGTTTAGTTTATGCTTTTTCTAAAACGTCGAAAACGATAATTAATTTTATATACATACGTTTAGTTAATTAAAGTTTTAAACATGTGCGTGTGTGATAAACCATCGTATACGGTAGTTTAACTTAAATGTTAATCAATTTAATGTAAACGACGAAAGCCATTTTTTTTAAAATATAAAATATTTAATATACTTTATTCTTAAAACCCTTAGAGTGTTTTTTGGCCCCGTCTGATAAGTATTGTATATGATCGTTATGTGGGTATTCGTTTTTTTGACAGAACGGACATTTATATGCATCATATACAATATTTGTTGGATTTGTCCCTGTAGTGGACAAGTTATAAACACAGTAACATAATTACATCTCATAAATCATTTCATTTTAAATGCTTCATAAAATTTTGACAGCGCTTCCTTTATGTTCCTTGTGTACACGCAATCGTGTATGACTCAAAGAACAAAAGGGAAGTGTTGCCGAATTTTTTTTGAATCGTTTAAAATGAAATGATTTACGAGATGTAATTGCGTTATTGTATTTATAATGGAAAGTAGGATGACCCAGCAACAAAGTGTCAATGATCAATTAATATAAAACATTAAATTATAAAATTGTATTGAAAAATAAATTGAGAATGTGGTTTTCACTTATATCGTATTTTTTAATTATAGTAGGAGATGATGAATTATTTTATTGATCGAAGCAAGATGTATCAACGACGAAGGAAAATTGAAGGCTCAATAAGTGAACATTTTAATAATGGTGTACACATATTTATTGATTTTTCTTTAACGGAAACGACGAAGAAAATCATTGTCCATGTAGTAGGTGTAAATTGTTGGAGCATTTGATATCAGAAATGGTTAGAGTACATTTGCGTCAGTACGGTTTCGTGCCGAACTATTTGATATGGGATCGGCACGGAGAACTTGTAGCACTAATCTTGTACAGTCGAGTAGGCAGTGAGTAATGAAATTGTTACGATGAATCTCGTAGAACATATGGTTGAAGATGAAGCACGTCCCTACTCCATAATTTGTTGATGATGATGTTAATGTTGAAGAAGAACCAAATATTGGAGCAATTTTTTTTATGGTTTATTGGATTCTGTAAAAAAAAACCTTTAGGAAGGCTATACAAGCGGCACCTAATTATCAGTAACTATAGAATACATTGCGATGAAATCTAAATACAACCTCACAGAAGCTGGATTAAGAGCTGTTATACAAGCTGCGAAGCAGCATATGCCTCCTGACAATTTAATGTGCAAAAATCATTATGAAGTGGAAAAACTTATGTCGGCTTTTGGTTTATCGTATCAAAAATAGATACATGTTTAAACGGTTGCATGTTGTTTTGGAAAGAAGATATCAATCTTAGAAATTGTAAAATATGTAATCAGGAAAGGTACAAACCAAGAAAGAAGAAGGGAAAGGAAGTCTCGTATAAACGTATGCATTATTTACCTATTACTCCTAGGCTTCAAAGGTTATATGCATCTCTGTAACCGCGCATCATATGAGATGGCACAGTGTTAGAACGTAAGAAGAAGGTACGTTAACATACCCATTTGATGGGGAAGCATGGAAGCATTTTGATCAAAAATATCCAGATTTTGCATCGGGGAGCCGTAATGTAAGACTTGGTTTATGTACGGATGGATTTTCACCATTTTCTTAATTTGGTTCTAAATATTCATCTTGGCCTATAATCGTTACACCTTATAACTTACTTCCATGGATGTGTACGAAAAATCCATATATATTTATCACAATTGTCGTCCCCGACCCTGATGATCTAACATAAGGAATCGATGTTTATTTACAGCTGTTGATTAAACAGTTGAAAACATTGTGGTACAAAGGATTTGAAACATATGACATCCCAAAAAAAGAATTTTCGTATGTTTGCATCTTTGTTGTGGACTATTAGCGATTTTTCTGTGTATGCAATGCTTTCAAGTTGGAGTACGGCCAGTCGCCTAACTTGTCCTTATTACATGGAGGAAACACGAGTATTTTCTTTACCGCATGGAAGGAAAGATTCGTGGTTCGATTGTCATCGATATTTTTTCCACATTAATCATTCTTTTAGAATGACAAAAAACCTTTACAACTAATAGACACGAGTCCTTGCAGCCGCCAACGGTTTGGTCAAGCGAAGATATATATGAAATTGTAAAGGATTTCCAAAGATGCATGAGACCAGAGAAAAAATTGAAATTCAAGGTAAATCAATTATTCATAATTGGTGCAAACAAAGTATATTTTGGGAGTTGCCGTATTGGAAAAATCTACTACTTCATCATAATATTAACGTGATGCACAACGAAAAAAACATGTTTGACAACGTTTTTAACACAATTTTGAATGTTAAAAGAAGACAAAGGATGATTTGAAATTAAGATGCGATATCGAAGCAATATGTAATCGCCCTGAGCTTCATATCAAGCCAAATGACACAAAAAAAACTAAAAGCATACTATGAGCTAAACAATAACGAAGTTAAAATACTTTTAAAATGGATGGAAGGATTAAGATTTCCTGATAGTATTTCTTTCAATATTCGTAGATGTGTCGACTATAAGAACAATAAACTTAGTGGGACGAAAAGCCATGACTATCATATTATGATGGAAAATTTATTACCCGTTGCTTTCAAAGAACTGTAGCCCGTAAAAGTTTGGATGGTTGTAACAGAACTTAGTTTGTTTCATAAGGAGCTTTGTTCTACTACGTTAAAAGTATATCGTCTACGTAAACTCCAGAAAGAAATCCCCATACTACTTTGAAAACTAGAGAAAATATTTCCTCCATGTTCATTTAATGTAATGGAGCATTTACCTGCTCATTTCCATCTGAAGCACGTCTTCAAGGGCATGTGCAATATGGATGGATGTATCCATTCGAGAGGTATTAATATTTAGTATGTTAAATATTAGTTTAATTCATGTATAATAAATTTTAATTTTGAATAATTCTTAATAGGTACTTAAATCATCTAAAGAAAGAGGTGAGGCAGAAAGCACGAGTTGAAGATTCGATTTGCAAATCATATATCAAAGAAGAAGCTTCGTATTTTTCTCTCTCATTATTTTAGTGATCATGTGAACTTATCGTTTGAAAGTGCTACGGGTAATGATGAAGGCATTGATCAAGATGATTGTCGAGCGAGTTTATCTATTTTTAAAAAACATGGCTGACTTGTTAGTAAATGTGTGGAATTATGGTTGGACGGTAGAGATTACCATGTAGCACACATATATATTCTTCTCAATTGTACTGAAGTTGCACCATTTGTTTGGTAATGCACATATATTCTTCTTAATGCATTATATATATCATCTACATATGTGTATATATACATATGCACACGTTTGTGTTAATTATAATGCAATATTTCTTCTATAATTGCAGGGTTTATGAATTATAACATCCAAATGGCGATATCAGCAAAGATTTCGCTACTTAGTTTTCAAATTACGTTTACGACACTACAAACTGTGTAGCCAACGAAGGATTGAGACATTTAGCTATGGGACCAAAAAGGAAAGTCAAGACGTATCCAATATTCTTCTTTAATGATTATATATTTAACACCAAAGAATATGTGACGATCCGTCTCCTCGACCCTCAGAAATCGACACTAATACATCCATGGTCATTACCGACCTTTATCCAAGAGCTCACTTCACATACATCCACATTAATTTACATTCCGAACGTCATAGCAGGAAGAAATATATCAAGAAGGAAATGATCATACCGTAATTGGGAATGACCCACTTAGCCTTGCTGCATCTAACCCGGTTTCGGTCATTTTTGATTGATGAGGCTCGAGGCAACGATTACCTTTTCACGTAACACATCTTCTTTCACTTTGAATGCCACATTGCCATTTCACATTCACATGACTAATTTCTATAAACGTATAACTTTCTGAGCTTGTATGTCATAGAAAAGGGTGTTAAGCTAAGAGAAGGTGTCTTCTCCGCCACCGACTGATATACATCTATAGAGATCACTCATTGTGATTTGGAATGCAAGGTCAGACACTCATCTATACAAGTTCGTTTTGGGACTGAACGAAACCGAAGGCACTTTCCTCGGCCATTACTAGGCGAGAAGCCTATATGGTTTTGAGGTTTTTCGTAACAAAGAGACCACTGCTACAATATAGCGAGTCGAGAGTTTATCCTCAATTAATCAACAAGTAGTCCCTCATTATTATTCGTCTCAATATCTCTGTCTTCAAACATCTTCAATCTTTGAACACGTAAATTGGTTCGAAGTGGTTTTCGGATAGGAATCACCCAAATACGACCCAAGTTCCTTCGAAATCCAATCATCGATAAAAATGATATAATTAGGTGACTATTTTTCGATTCATTCATTTTCCATCACTAAAATATCTTCGAGAGACATATATTTTCAAAATATTCTTTCAATGAATACGGAATCATTTAAACCTCTTTTTGAATATTTCTCAAATCATTTTTAAAGAGTATCTTTTGAGAAAATAGGATTATAGAAATCATTCTACTTTTATTCAATATCAACTTTTGTACAACGAGTTGTGTAGTTAATGCCCCGCTATTACCCCGCTACAATCCCGCTATATCTCATAGCGGATTTCTACTGCTACGATTTTTCCATATAGCCCCAGAATATAGCCTTTCCGCTTTAATCCCCGCTATTTCCGTTATATCCCATTATTTCCGCTATATTCCGCAATTCCCGCTATATCTTTTTTAATAAAATGAATTGAAAAATTGCATTTATACATTATAAAATTATGAAACTAATTTATTTGATTTAATTTTTGATATATTTTCAGAAATGAAAATAATCTAATATTCTACCAAATTCAATTATGTTATATAACAGTTTTTCATTTATTTAAAGTATATTCACACATGTTTTTATTTAAAATTATTTATGTATTATTTATAATTCAATTGAATGATAATTTTTCATTAAATTACCATTTATATATTTATAAAAACACTAAGTGCGAGTTTTATATGCTATTTTAGAGTCATCCGCTATATTCCGCTATATCCTCGCTGTATCCCCGCTATGACTTTTTCACCTCCACCGCTTTGAATCTACCAAGCGCATTAACTGCACAGACAACGAGTGCTATGGGTGGAATAACGGTGAGATCACCTTTTAAATTCCACGAATAGGAAATGTTCCCTCTTCGGATTTTAATAATGAATATAAGAAGATTATTTCTATAAAATCCAAGTCGAGCATCCGGGTTTTCCTTTCGATATGTTCCACCCCTTGCCTAAAAGAGAAAACTGAGGCCAGGTAAGTCAAGTCACTGGTTGCTCCATCTCTAACCTCAGTTACACACCTTGTTTTCACTTATAGATCTTACAGGTGGGACAAACGTACTAGTTGTTTCCGCATACTCATTTTCTCTTTTTAAATCACTTACTATTTGTTAAACCACCTTTGAAATAATCTTGAATTGTTCAAATCTTTTTTTAAAATACTTTATCATTTACTTAAAAATGTTTACATAGACTTGGGAAAGAATTGTTTAGTTCAAACTTTTATTTCCAGTGAAAAGCGTTGTGAAAAAGTGTTGCAAATAGTGTTACAAAAAGTGCTTTAAAAGCTATATTCTTCAAAAGGCTTTTATATCATTTAGAAAACCACCTTTTCAACTTAAATCACTTTTATAACATTTTAAACGATTTTATTTCATATTTTTAAAACGATTATTTTATCAATTTTCAACTTTGGTCATTTAGTGTAAAAACTGGATTTTTCTTGAAAATTGATTTTGTCAAATTTCAAAATATATAGAATGAAATCTTGATTTTTTTATATGAATGATATGGATATAAGGATTCGAAAAATTCTTGCTTCGAAGAATTCCAAACTATATTCCATTTTGTATGTTCATTTGAACTTTTGACGCAAAAACACAAACTGCCATTATGTGACGCGTCAAATTTTAGGCATATTTTAAGATTCATATCCAAACTTTGCCGAGACAAATATAAACACTTAGGAATCATTTCTAAAGCATATTCAAACATTTTTCAAATGTATAAATGATTTCATTTCAGATTTCATTTCTTTTGGAAAGTGATTTCCATGCGATTATATGTCATGTAAATTCGTGACTTGTTTCAACATATGTATTCAATATACAACTAATAAACATCCAAAACAATGTTTATTACCATTTTAACATATCCTAACATGTCATATGAACTTGAAAGTTGATTTAACAACTTTTTTATTACAATGTCACATTATTGTCATTTATGTACATATTTACAACTTTTGCAAATGACTTAAAGGTGGTTGCTTTTTTTCAAACATCGTTATTAACATCTAAACAATATTTATAACTTGCAAAACACCATATAAACATTTTCTACTTAACAATTAGTATTCTCACCTTTTGTTGCTTTCAAACTAGTTTTAAACTTTTCTAACTTTGCTAAACTTTGCCTTAAGCTCTTAGAACTTGCTAAACTTCCTAGCACTTGCCTTAGGAGGCCATGACCAAGCTTGAAGGGGAAGATGTGCTCGGCCAAAGGAAGGAAGGAGGCGTGAGCAATAAGAGGGAGGAAGAGTTTTGACGTGGTTCGGAAAGAGTTTTGTTGATATTTTTCTTTGTTTTATTTTTGAGAATATTTTGGAATAACTTTGTTAATGTGAATAGTCATTAATGGATATAAGAGAGAAGTAGAGAAGAAATGGTGTAGAGGTGAAGAAGAAGAAGAGGATAGGCATTTATAGAAAATATTTAAGATTAAAATATAGATTTGTGTTTTACTTAAATAACCTTACTTAAGAATTAAGTAAACTTATTTAGTTTAAGACTTACCATCCACATCACATCACATTTTTAAAATCCAAACACTTAAGAGTTAAGTAAATAATAAGAATGATTACTTTACTTTTTGTCACATGTGATGTGACATGTGTTTGGTTTTTTTAGTTTACTTTTGCTAATTACTTTCTAGAATTTTCTAAGGTGATTATTAAAAGTAACATTGTTTAGTTAATTGTTAACTACCTTTATATGTTAACATATTTATTAAATTGTGTAAATAAAGGTGCAACAATGTTGCGATAACTTTAAATCGAAAAAACGTTGATTTTTTACAGAAAGTTTTACGATCACATTTTGATGTTTAGTAAAAATATTTATTTATGTAAACCAAATTTAAAAATAAATTTGTATATTGTTATTTAAAAATATAAACACTTATAAATAAATTAAAATAATTTATTAAACCATTTAAACTTACTTTTCTGAAATCAGGATTTTGTCACTTTTGTCGATATAAGCAAATGTTACTATTTTTATGTATATTTCTATTTCCAAGTCTTATCTAATATTATTTAAATCATAAAACCTTTTATATTTTATATTTTATATTTAAAATCACTCTAAATATTATATTTTTAGATGGTCAACTTCTGGATCGTTACAGAATACGGTGCTGAAAAATTAACTAATAATATCGGTGTATTTGTTAAAGGTAGCGATGACCCAAATAATTATGTAAATGATTTTTATGGTGTGTTAATCCAGGTTTTGCAATTGACATATTTCACAAGACCCGTAGAAGAATTTTTTTGTTTAAATGCAACTGGTTCAGCAACGTTTCAAGTTCTGGAATCAACATGCACCCAAAATATAATCTTATAGAAATAAAGCATACCTCACGTTATTATAAGTACGATCCTTTTATACTTGCTAAACAAGTTCTTCAAGTTTATTACGCTCCATACCCATCTCTACGAAGAGATAAAGAAGATTGGTCGGCTGTTTTTAAAACAAAGGCAAGATTTACATTTGATGGACCGAATATTCCAAACGAACAAGCTTATCAAGCAGATATCGAGGAAAATACTAGAATAATAATAACCAAAGATCAAATCGATTTTGGACCTCTAAATGATGAATCAAATGCATTAATAGAAGCACTGAGACTATAGAGGAACAAAACATATAGTACGAAATGGAGTCTGAATCATAAAACGACGATGACCGATTAATAATCTATATATCGGGAGAAGGTAATTTCTGTGTTAATTTATTTTACATTTTCTCATTAAAAATGATGTGTTCTGCTAATGATATGTTTAGTCGTAATCTGTTTCACATAATCGTTTTATGTTTCTGCCACAATGTATGTTTCACTTAATTAAATAAAATATTTCTCATATATGATATGTCTGTAACATATAATGTATATACATGTCGTTTTTCCGTAGACGCAGCTCGTCCCATAAAGAATCTCCCTGTTCTTCTCGGAGAGGGACGGGTGCGCCTCCAATTGATGATGTCCTCGGCCCATCATAGGAGTCAGATCTTCCTGCGGTCTGGTTGCAGACTAAAGCTGATGGATCGTAAGTATTAAATTTATTTCAATATTAACAATATTTTTCTATATGATCTATTATATATTAGTCTTTCTTTATTAAATGTTTGTTTCTTTTTGACACGGTGGCTTCGAGCTCGAGTCATCAGCCACAGTGCTCTCCATATCCAAATAGGCATACAAATGCAAGATGACTGCCTGCTGGCCCAAATGAAGCAAAATACTGGATAATGTCCGGGAGAACATTTGGCAGGACTTCTTGGTAAGTGAAAAATTATATTTCGCACTTTCTCTTTGATCATAGATCACTTTATATTCTGTAGACTATTTATAAAAATGTATAACTTTCATTTTCTAAACGTGTATGGCTCGGTCGACGTACAAGAGACCGATGTATCCCTGGTGCAGCGGCATTAGAATAGCAAAGTCGTCAAAAATTAGGGATATAGTGTCCGCTATGAGAAGAGATGGGAAAAAACCCAACTGGATGAGTGCTAGCGTGTGGGAGGGCTGGATCGCATGGTGGGGCAATGAGAAGTTCCAGGTAAGTTTATTACAAATTAATTACTTTAAATTGTTGCGTGTATTTAATACATAATTTAGAACTATAATGTTATTTCCAGTTGAAATTTGTAGAGGGAGTCCGATAGGTACTCCACAAATAGAAATAAGAATCCCGTCACACATCGCGGTGGTTCCAAGTCGTTCCAGCATCATTGCGAGGATTTGGTAAATTTTTATAGTCACATTTTTATATTTTAAGTTATAAGTTGTTAATAGATAGTTAATAAAACAATATAATACATACATACATATGTATATATATTCATATTTCAGGAAAGAGTGCGAGGAGGTCTTGTTTCGTATTGGGATGTTTTTGCTCATACTCATGCCCTGAAACAGACCGACGATTCGAGCTCAGTCGTATACTCATGGGAGCATGATGATAAAGTGATTGCTACTTATGTAAGTATATTATAATTAAGTTAAAAGTTATCAGTTAATTAACTAAGTACGTATTTATAGATATATTAATTAGTGTTATTTATACTAGTGACCATTTCAACTTTTTGTCAATTAGTATAGCGATTAGTCTACTAAATTGTATTCTGTATTTTGCATTGCAGCAAAACTTCCCAGAAGCATGGGCACAGCTTCTTGCTAAGACATGATGGGATGAGTTGACAGCTGATGAGGAGGACGGTACTTTCGAGTCTGTCATGGATCCACCATCCCGCGGCAAGCGCTATGGATTTGGGAACCAAGCGGTAATTTTCAGAAAATAAACTAAATTCAAATATTGCATATTTTTCAATTAAAGTTGTGTAAATTACATTTATGATGTTGGAGAAAGTATATCAATTTATATATATTTGCAGGCTAGGACATCACAGAAGGCGTATAAGATGGCTCAAGACAAAAAAGAAATTGTAGAGCTACGAGTGTAGATCGTCGAGCTACGGGAGCATGATCGTTGTCGTGCTGCGTGGATAGAGCAGCTGAACCAGCGCTTAACAGAGTATATGGAGCATCATGAGAGGTTTCCTTCGTCGGGTGGTTCTGCAGGGGATGATGATCAGTGATGCTAAGTGTGTTCTATTATGTTTTTTCGTCTGTATATATACGCTTCGAGTGGGTGAGGATGTTTTTGATATATTTTGATGGATTGCATATTATTTTATGTGGATTTGGATGTTGAGTTTGTGGATTTGGATGTTGATTTTGTGTATTATATTGGATTTGGATATGGATTTTATGTATCGAATATTATGTATGCTTATCTATATGATTATTGGTTTATATATGCTCGAAAAGGAGCTGTTATTAGTATTGATAGATGTGGGATGGCCGGAAGACAGCAAGTTCAAATTCATAAAAAAAATTACCCAAATTACCGACGGTTGTAATGGTTACCGATGGCCTATAGGTCATAACTTTCTAACGACTTCCAACGGCAAATTCCGACCATTTTCGACAGCCTCGGACGGCTGTTTGGTTATTCAGGATTGCCATGTAGCCAACTTTGCCGTCGGAAATGGTCGGAATTTGTCATTGGATGTCGTCGGAAAATTGCCTTTGATGCTGTCGGAAGTCGTTACGAAACAAGATTCGTATACCGACGGCCCTTTTCGACGGCCGCAAACGACTCCATGCTGTCGGAAACCATTGTTGTTCTTCTAGTGTAATAATTCGAGGGTAAAATAGTCGGTTTGATAGATTGGTACCAGTTCATGGACCTAGCCAATTTTTGTCTTTTCTCCTTTTCTTGCTCTCTGCAATCTTCGAGTCTGGCATCTACTCTTTAATCATTTGGCGACCCATTTTTATCTGATTTTCGCTTTAACATTTAATCATCCCCTTTCATATTAACGGTCCACAGGTATAACAATTTGGCAAATTATACCACAAATAAATTTGATCGGATCGAATTAGTAGATCTACCGCATCGGATATGGTACAAAAACTAAGGCTGTGTTTGTTTTTAGAAAAAAAGGGCTTAATGCTTAACTAAATAAGTGATAAGAGGCTGTTAGATTGTTTGTTTTAAATAAGTGCTTTCATTAAGCTCTTTTATTCACTTAATTGAATAAGCAAAATTTTAATGCTTATTGTAAGTGCTGATCACTTATTGCACTGTAATTTTCAATTATACCCATATGCGACATAACATGTAACTATTTTATAAAGTTTTTTATAATTATATCAAACAGTTAGAAAAGTTCACCTATAACATCAATTTTTTTTTTAGTTCTATCCCCTTCTATGGTGAGGTAATTTTTTCTCATTTTGTTTTGATTTTAATTTTATAATATAGTTTTCAATCAGTAGAAATGTACTAAAAACCAGTGATAAAAAAAAACTGATGACATCGTAGCAACGTTTGCATATAATTGGAAGTTAAAATATGATAATTTATAAATTGTTTCAGAAAAAGAAAAAAAACGAAATATGTAATACAAGTGTGAAAAAATATAAATAAATAATTTCGACAAGCTGAACATTACCGATTTATATTAAAATATATGAAAAGTTAAATAAAATATGCAATACATATATGCAAACTCAACATTTTAAATAATTATGAAAAGTTGGACAAAATCGTCTGATTTTTTACAATAATTTATTTCGATACATTTAACATACACACACACACATACACACGCACATACACACACACGTACACACACACACACATATATATATAATGCTGAAAACATTAATTAATAATTCAAACACACCACAAGCTTCAAATTTATTATAATAAAATATTTTCTTCTCCACCAAACTTTTATAAAATATATCTACGTCATCAAATTTACTATTTTCGATATATTCCGAAGATTTGATAGTATCTATACATGTGAGCATTTGTTTTTATATAAAATATAAGGTATAAAATAAAATGATTTAGTGTGCTTTGTATGGCGGTTACATGAAATAATAACTAATTTTATTTTTGAGGGGTAATATTGTCAAAGTATTAAGTTATGTTCACAAAACAAATTTCTAAATAAACAATATTTTAAGTATTCAGTCATCAGCATTCAGCAATTCTTATTTAGCATTCAGTGTTCAGCCTTCAGTATTCAGCATTCAGCATTTTAAACAAACGATACCTAAATCAGTTGGATCTAATACCTCGTGCACCCTTTGGTCTATTCACCATAACTTTGGATTTGGAAAATAAAAATTGAAGACGATTTCTGGAAATCTTTTGGATCAAATGAGTTCTTTTGTTTTCCCAGCAGGTTAGCACAAAGGGTTGAGATTTTATTCAAAAACGTAATGAACTTGTATTACAACAAATGAGCCAAACCCAATTAAGAAATTTTAAAATATTAAATTCCACCAACAAATTTGAGCGCGCAAATCAGCCTGGCCCAAGGACTTAACCCGCACAGCCTATAACAAATTAAAGAAGATGAATAGAATCTTAAAGAAGGTGAATAGAATCTTCTTCTCGATTTGATTTTAAATCATATTCATCTTCTCGATTTGATCTGAAATCTTCCTCTCGATTGTTATAATAACGGCATGTTTCTGGAAGTTTAATCTGGATCTGGATCTCTAAGCTCTCTCCTCTCTCTACTGTGGTATATTCTTCTTCTCTTAGTTCCTCTGCGTTCCAATTTTTATCATTATTTCTTTTTTTTTTCAAATTCGAAAACTGCTTCTGTTTTCTGATGGAGATAATCATACAGTCAGTTTCTATGACCCTCCATCTTTCTCTATAATTCAGACTTTTTTCTGTTGTGGATTCGTATGTTTCTTTCTCTGCACGTGTGATAAACCATAGCTGTAATAGTAATGTAAGCACAGTCATTTTCTTTCGGTTTTGTGTTATCTGAGATGTAATTGATTTCAATTCTGAGCGAAAGCTTTTGAATTGAGATGACATCCAATTTAGCTTTAGCAAGCTTTCATAAATACGCCGACGATTTACAACCTTCTATGAAAAATCCACAAGCATGGGAGGTGATTTGCATTTCAAAGTTTGTGGTGTCGTACTCATTTTTTTAATTGGTAGAACCTTCTATGAAAAATTTAAAATAACAAGAATGTATTTCCAAATTTTGTTCAATAGCTAAGCAATTCGACGCAATCAAATGACCGTAAGATGTTTCAAATATTTGAAAAGCACAACATCCTATTATTAGGCAAGTGAAAAACACTAGCACTTGTTTTAGATTTTATGCACATGCTAGTAATATGTGGTTTTGATTTATCGGTTTTATACAATTTCATTTATATGCTTATCATGAATTCTGAAATTTCAGTTTATATGTTTTGTTGGTATGGTTATGCAGCTTATGCTACTGTGTACTTCTCACAGATTTGGTTTTAAATGCTTATTATGAATTCTGAAATTTCAGTTCATATGTTTTGTTGGTGTGGATATGCTACTGTATAGTGTATACTTATCACAGATTTGGTTCACATTTTTTTTTCTTCCTTTACACGATTAAACCAATGAATTTCGCTGAATGTTTATGCTTGAAGTTATCATCAGTTCTCATCGTTAACTTATATTTCCTTTATGTAGGTAAGCCATGGAACTATCCCGTGATCCCCACTTTAATAACAAAATGCCAAAACGAGAGGTATGTTCATTGTTTTTTAGTCATGGATAACTTTTAATGTAGATACATTTTTTCTTAGATATTTGTTAAACTGGAGATCATCTTAAACTTTTGAAGAATTATGCATTATAATCACAATACCACTCTAATTTTCATCATTGGGGTTTTGACTTTTGCACCTCTACTTATTCTAGTTATAGATTTGTGTTAATAGGAGGAAAAAAATCAAAATACATATGTTAAAATTTTGACTATCATGTGCAGATGTATTTTCCCATTGATGTACTAACAAACATACTAGTTCGACTTCCATCTACCTCCATTATAAGATTCCAAACCGTTTCCAAATATTGGTGCTACGTTATCCATGCTTCTGAAGTTTTGAACGCAAGGTCCGAAAGTTCATTGACGAGCATTCAACTTTCCACTAACGTAGATTCAGGAAGACTTACACATTTCAATTTCGACAATGAGGGAAAAACTATAAAAAGCATTCATAAGATTAACCTTGAAGGCATATTAAGCTATAATTTTTCCAACATGGTCAATGGATTAACTTGTGCTTATGGAAGAAATTTAGCCACTAACTTATACGTCCTGAATCCCTTTACATTTGAAACATCAAAGTACAGAAAAAGAAAGATAAAGGGCATCACAATCGACTATGAACAGATTACGTTAGGGTTCGACCCATCCAGTGGCTTGTACAAATTAATTAGAATCTATTCTCACACCAAGACTTCTTCGTACCATTGTGAGATTCTTGAAGTTGGTGTTTCGTTCAAAGGCAAATGGAAAAACATTGGAAAAATTCCTCATGATGTTGATTTTGATAACTCGGTTTATTTAAATGAAGCTATTTACTGGAAGATAAACCCTTGGTCACCATCATTGAACAAGGGCAAGACTCTAGCTTTTTATATACTAAAACTCGATATGAAGGAAGAGAAGTTTGAAATCGTAACATCAACTCTTCAGAATGAATTCGACCACTGTGATTATCAAGTTTGCAACTGGGAATATGAATTCACTTTGAGTGAAGAAGATGGTAAGCTTTATGTACTACATTATTGCTGTAGGAGCAAACATTTGCTTGGATGGAGATTGAAGGAAAGCAAAAGAGATTGTGTTTGGAGCATCGTGTTTCGTGTGAATTTGGTGGAATCAATGGTTGAAAAAGAACCCGACTGTTTACTTCAAAAGCCATTCGTGGTTGGGATTGTAGATGGTAAAATCTTGATACGCGGTATAAAGAATGATAAAGGGGTTTATATATATGATTTAGTTCATAAGAAACTCAGTGAACATTGGGATGTTCACTGTGGTAGCATTCACCTGGAGAATGCATTAAGACGAATGCTATTTTACCATAAAGGAGTAATTTTTAAACAACAGTAAACGTTAGCAGTTCATGGTGAAGATACTGCAGTTTTTGGATGCTTTTGGTGCTGATACTATGAAAATGTTTTGGTCTTTGTATGTAGTTAGTATGTTTGTTTCATACTAGATGGTTTTGTGCTCTAAAAGACAATTTAATAAATGTGCAGTTTATTTTCTGCCATTTTTTGTTCTATTTATAGGGACTGAATTTGTGCTATGAAACATATTATGTTATGGATGTTTTTAACGGAGTAGGAGATGATGTTCTACTTTTCTTGCTGCTTTTTGGTGTAGAAAAATTAGCGATGGTCTACTTTGCAAAATGCTCTGTAATTGTTGATTCTGATAAGTTAATGATTATCTTGTCATATATCATTCAAGTGTTAACATATCTTGGTTTCTTTGTACTAATGATTCTGTACGACGTGCTTTTATTTTTCAATTTTGTCAGTATAAGGCCATCACAAAATAGTTATCATTATCAATTTTGGAAAATTCATAAACTTGCACAAACATAAAAATGCTACAAGTTTGCAAAGAAAACTGCAATGGAAGTGGAAAAATGAAGCGTTCAATTATTTCAGACGGGCCAAAACAGGGAAAAATAGAACCGTGTCATCAAAATAACATGGTTTAGCTTTGTAATCTAAATATGCATTTATAAGATAAATGACGCAATATAGGCATGCAATCTCAATAACAAAGAGAGAATTAACTTGCAGCATCCAGTCCTTTCAAAATTAAAGACAATATTTTTCACAATCGTGCTTAAAAATCATAAAAAGAAACAACTGAATCTATAACATGTATAAGCATATAATGCTCGTCAAACCGACCATTAGGGAGGTTTGATTACTGTCACGGGTCAAAATCAATTTTTCTGAGCGCAAAAAATACTGCTGCTGTTTCTTTTTTATTTCCCGTGCGCTGCTCTTTTGTCAAAATTTCTCCTCTTCGCCATAAACGCTATAGCTATACCTACTGCTGTTGTTTCTTTTTTATTTCTCGTACGCTACTCTTCTGCCCAAATTTCTCCTCTTCGCCATAATCGCTATACCTATTCTCTGCGATTGACGATTGAGAATTTCCCATCCCTATCTGTGATTATTGCTCCTTAAACCAAATAAAAGCTTAATCCAGTGCCAAAGATTGTTCGACCACGCCTCTTCTATCTCAGTTACTCGCAATCCTCCCTGATTTTCTAGCTCAAATCGATTTTATGTAAATTTGCAGGTAATGATCTTTCTCGACATTTATTGTTTTGATTTGAATTAGATTTTAAATTAATTTGTTGTTTACTGTATTTGGTTTTGATGGAAAGCAAGATCTATAGGTGATTCAAATTTGTTGACTGAAATATCAAGTTGTTTAAATTAGGAATTTATTGGTTTCGATCAAGCATGCCCTTTTATTGTTATGGAAATATTAAATTGTTAATCCTAAATTAGCAAATTATTGACTATGATAAAGTCTGTGCTTTTGGTGCTGGAAAGCCTAAAATACGTCTATTTGAATCAGCCAAAAGCTCTTGCGTTTTTATATTAACATAGTCTAATTTTTGTTAGCCACTATGCATTCATAATCATAGATTTACTGTAGTTGTTTTAGTTTTCAGTGTTTCATTAACTGCTAATGTTGGACACTGCTAATCAAAATATGTTAGCACTCAAACGCATTTTATAAACATGCTACCAAATGGTAAGGTTGAATTACAACTTTTTTATGGCTATGTAAACCTACAATATATTTAATCGATGTGCTTATTGAGTAATATTTTCTGATTACCATTTAATTTCATTTTTTATCCCTATATTTTTCTTTATTTGGAGAATAATTTTCCCAGATTAACTTGTTTTATGTTTACTGAATTGCATTCATACTAAGTTTTAAACTTTTATCCTACCAGAAATTCATGTTAAAGCAGCAGCAGTTGATGTTGTATCTGTGGTATTAGCCACAAATTTTATATAATTCGATATTTGGCTACTTGTTATTAACCTGAAAAGAAAACTGGAAAATAGTAAAATAATGAACAATATGCGTTTCAAAATCTACACCTATGTTCTCTTCTTCTTATTTCATTGTAGCGTACTAAGTCTAGACTAGATGTGTTAAGAGAATGCCATCTCATCTAAGATATATGGAAACAACCTTCCTTGTCAGTATTGCGATACCTTTCCAAAATTAGAAAACTTTCTAATCTGTTACTGGTTGTAAAATACTAAAATCTTTCATGCCACTTTGTGCGGATGTTAGCTTATATTTCAGTGTATATTATCTTTATCGATGGTGCTTTAATGCTAGCTCATATTTTATGTGATTGCCAACTTACTGTCAGATAATAACTTACACCATTGATGATAATGATGATGAATGTATTACATGCATTCACATGCATACTACCTAATAACATGCCAAGTGCTACCTTTAATTTGTAGGGCTGTCAGCAACAATCACTTGACTGGTACGTTGAGAGATTTTATACGGTCTGAGGATGGCTTCCCTTCTCTTCGTAACTTGTAAGTTGTGTTCTAATCATTTGTTTCATATTGATTAACTAAAACATATATTTTTCTCACTCTAGAAAAGTCTGTTATATAATTACTCAGATACTTGAACAATAATTTTCTTGGTGGAGACTTGCCTGATCAACTTGCCAACCTGACAAACCTAGAAATTTTGTAAGTTGGTTCTTTTTTTTCATCTGTAATTTCTGGATTGAGTACATTTCAGAAATGGGTATCCAGGAATAGCTGCTTTTAAAGTGAAACTTTTATACAAGAATTTTATTATAATATATTTTGCGAAAATATGGAAAGTGTGATAAAATATGAAGGTTTTTTTTTCGTCGTTTCCAAATGACAACAAGCCAAGGAAAATATTTGATCAAATGATATTGGGCATGTTTCCTAACTTTTCTGAAGAAACAAGTGGGGTCTTTTTTCTCTACTTCCCATCCTTTGAATCCCTCTTCAATCCTGTATTGATTTTTTTTACGTATTTGGAACTGTCTGAATAATTCCCTTTTTGTATATAATATTATTATCACCAAGATTATCTCTACAAAATCTTTAATCATCTCGACAATCCTAAGTGTTTGAAAATGCAAGTCAAATATGAAGTATAAAAAATATTTGTTTCAATCGTCGATTTGAAATGTAGCTTTTATGGGATTGACAGTTTCATAATAATCTGAAATGTACGATGATAATCTCGTTAGCGAACTGATTATGCTTGCAAAAAATTTGTTTCGGATTCTTTTTTGCACAAAATGATTAGGTAGTAGGCAAAGGTGAGGACATGAGCCCAAACCATGTATATAGTGAATATCTACATCCCATTACTTTAACTCTTTATTGACCTTCGATTTTTTTCCATTCAAAATGTTTCAGAATAGCTAATTTTTCGTGGATATGATTTTTTTTATAATATATATAAGTCGCTGTCTTAGAACTTTGTATGATTTAAATTTTTTTAGCACCTTTAACATCGCAAGTGAATAGAATGGTCGAAATTTATATTTTAACCATTGATTTAAATATAAATTTTAAAACATCAGAAGTTTCGAAAAGATCTGAAACTTTGCATAGATGATCTACTTAACATGAATGTTATGCATAAAAACATCGTTCAATTTGATTTTTTTATATTAATCTGACAAAGTTGGCCACACCTCATTCATGCTACACCTCTATTTCCTCTGATTTCAATCACTCAATCTGATTAAATAATATAATGAGGTGACAATACTTTTAGATTATGTCACTAGTCATGTTCGCCTGTTAATCAGCAACTCTATTGATGTTGCTGGGAAGTTTGTTATGCATAACAACTTGGACTACTATTCAAATAGGAGCAAGAATACAATTTTTTAAATGAGTAGTGCTATTGTTTCTTGATATATGGAAAGCATGTCAAAGTCATTGACCATTCCAATGTGTAAGGGAAGATTTCAAAAGTAAAATCCACTTCGCATTCAAGTCTGTTAAATCCAACAAATTATGGCATGGAGAGTAGTCTCGCAAAAGTCTAATTTTTGTTATAAACGAGCAATATTTCTCTTGATATACATGTTCAATTAAACTACATGAATATACTGCCTATACAACCTTTAAACACTTATAACATGAGTAATGGCTACCTAGTGCTTTTAAATCTCCTACCTATTTGAAGTATTATTTATTACATTAAAGATATTTGACAAAACTCAATATTTAGAACGTGATTTCCTTTAAGGCATCTGCGTAGGTAGAGTGTTTATACCCGTATGTTGTAAAACCAAAAATAGATGTCATATGACACTGTTTTCAAATTTAACATTGGATGAAATTTATATGTATTTTGAATATAGATGTCATATTGAAGCTTATCAAAAAGGAGTAAAGCTTCGAGTAAATGAGGTTAAGCTTACGTAATAAGAGCTGCCTAAGCACATCGCTATCATTCAAAATAAAAATATTTGTTTGGAAAATTATAGTCGGATATGAGGCATGCTTCTAATTCATAGTAGCACAAAGTTTAATTTTATTCTCTCTATCGAGAGAGCGGGGTATGAAAATTTGTTTTTTCTTTTGGTATGCATCACATCTATAAGATGTGTTATTGTCAGTTGGCATTACATTGTGATCAGTGGAGATGATTAGTAGATGATTGAAATCAAATTTTATTTTGCATGCAGTTTTGGTATGAACATCTGAGTAATGCAATATTCAAAACAATTAAGTAGAACGGGGTTTTAGGGTTCAAGATTTCAAAGAAGATGAGGAATTTAAAGATTGTGTCTTAAGGAAAGTGGCATCCGATTTGAATTTTTTTTTTCTCTTTTGGATTTGTATTTTCGCTTACTTGTTGTCCTCTCTTTTGGTGTTTATCCTATTCACTATGTGAAGTTGGCTGTCAAATTAAATAAAGAGGAATTATACATTGTATTATGTTCATTCTTTGTTTTTCCTATACAATAGAGGTTTAGAGATTCTTGATTGTCCGGCTAGAAAATTGTTGTGCTGATTACAGCTTGTTGTATTCAATTATAATCAAGTTTATAGCAGAATGGAATAGTTATATTGTTTCTGTCTTGGGTAACAAGATTATCTTAGATATGCATAATAAATAACTTTTTACTAAAACAATAAAGTACGGTACATAATATTTTTTATATATCTATTCTAACTAAAGAACATCGTCATGTATTCTAAGGTGTTTGTAGGAAAAATCAATGGAATCATACTGTCAAAATGGAGCAAAACACTGATGCAAGCACATAGCATCTGAGTATAAACATAGATGCATGGGTCACGGACACCCACAAATTGAAAATGCCATCCATTTTTATATAATATGTTACTATATGATAGAGAGGTCAAACTTTGAGCATATATAAATTCCTTTGGTTTTAATGGTTGTAATTGTCTTATTTTATTAAGAATATTTCTCTAATGGTTCATGTTTGCACAAAAAATGGGCAAACACCTCCAAGTCGTATGATTTAGTTGATTATATGTTATTCTTAATGATTTGGATGATTTATGCAAATATATAAAATAGATGGACTAAACTGTAAAAGACACACAGATTTATAGTGGTTCGGCCAGAATGTGCCTACGTCCACTTTATATGTTATTCTCCTTTTCTCTTCAGATTACAAGTACAAAGCTTTGATTACAAGTATCTGAAAGTTGTTTGAAATTTCTATCCGTGCTTGAGCTCTCAAACTTGTCTGCCACTGTTGTACCCCTACCCCTCTATTTATAGAGTGAGGCTGGGGGTAGGGGCCTTGGATGTATACAGCTGTTGGTGGGTCTGGGCTGATGTAATCTGGCCTGACAGTGTTGGTTCGGCCAAGCCTTGGTCCGGTAGTTGGTCCGGTGGTTGTTGGAGAGGCTTTGGTCCGGTAGTTGGTCCGGTAGTTGGTCCGGTAGTTGTTGGAGAGGCTTTGGTCCGGTAGTTGGTTGGTTCGGTAGGGACATGGAAAGGAGATGGTTCGGTGGTAGGTGAGTTGGGATTTGGTGTTGATCCGGTGATCTCGGTCCGATGACGAATTGGTTCGGTGGGGCCTTGGATCGGTGGTGAGAATTCGCCCAACATTTGCCCCCCAAAGTGGGGCACATGCCTGAATGTGTCGCGCTTTGTTTTCTTGCAGTTGGGATAGCTTTATTCGGTTCTGAGTGCTAAACCGTTTGGTCCGGTTATCCTGCGCTCGCCTATAAGTAGGGGCATCATGCCACTGTTATTCCCTTACCGTTTGAGATAGCCGAATCAATTGAGTGCCGAATCAAACTTGACTGTTCGAAACAGCCGAATCAACCGAGTACCGAACCACATTTAATTGCCGAACCAGGTGAGCTTTCTTCTGCCGAATGAACTTTTATGGCTGGACTACCGAATGGAATAGGGGAGTTCGAATACCGAATGAACTTAAACATTTGAATTACCAGATGAACTTGGGGAGTATAAGGCCGAATGACTTTTTGGCCTTGAACTGCCGAATGTTCTTTTATGTTTTGAATTACGAGTGAAATTCCAGACTACATACACTTGCTTGTTTATATCTTCTGTTTTAACGATGTACTTTCTTGTGTTGCAGATAAATGTCTCGTAAAGTAGAAACTCGATCAGATAAGAAGAAATCCATGGACAGAGAAGAGTCCTCCACAGTGCCCCCTGTTCAGTCGGGATCGGGACGTCATGGACTTCCCCCGAGATCACTAGTAGATGGGTACGACCCCCGGGAGCTCCTGAACTCGCCACCTGACTCCTTTCCTAGCTCCCTTAAAGAGGAGCAGCTTGATGTTATATCTCGTTCTTTCGGGATTGACAGAGCACACATGGTGCTGCCAGAGAATGGAGTTATGCCGTATGACCCCCCTGAAGGATATTTCGCTTGTAGTAGGTACCATCGCATGTGTGGGGCCATTCCCCCGATCAATGCTTGGATAGTCAGCTTCGTTACCTATTTGAAGGTGGCCCTTGTCTAGCTTCATCCCAATTCTTATGCTATCTTGGTGAGTCTATTCATCATTTTCCAGAGAAGATATGGGCGTCCCCCTTCCAACCGGGAGATCCGGTATTTGTACAACTTGAGGGGCTATAAGAAGGGGTCTCCATACATCAGCTTGGAATCGGCCGTATCCTTCAAGCCGGTCCTGGACTTATATTCGAAGTTCGGCATGTTTAAGAAAGAATGGTTTTTCGTCAAGGATGACTCTGTTTCTATCCGTCGCTTCACCTCCGGCTGTAAGTTGAATCTTATTTATAATTTCCGTTCTGACTGCAATGCTTCTCCTTATGTGTTTTTATTTCTAGCTAGCGACAGGTGGCTTTGCGGTCGTGGAGAACGATCACCTGGTTTAGATGGCTGCAGAGATAGAAGCCATTTCGGGAAGGGAGAGGTCAGCTTCTTACCTGATCAGGAATGCTACTCTTCTGCAGCACAGCTTGATTCTACCACGTCAGTCTGTGGTCAAGCAGAGAGACACAGCCGAGGAGAGGGCTGTCAAAGCTAAAGGAGGGGCCACGACGAAGAGCAGCAAGAGGAAACCCTTCTCGATGCCTCCAGTCGTCGGGGGGAAGAAGCTCAAGAAATTCGATGGGCCCTCCCCTAGCACATGTCCAGATGTTCCCGAGGAGGAAAATGTAGAGGAGGAGAGCGGAGGTGATGGAGAAGGTGATGGTGGTGATGGTGGCGAAGGACAGAGCAGTGATGGCGCCGGGGCTTTGTCTTCTGGGAAAGCAGGGGAGATCCAAGAGTGGACAGATGATGCTTTCCGCCAGGCTTTTGAGGGGTTGGAGGAAGGATCGGCCTTGGTGGAGAAGCCAAAGAAAACTGATAAAGCCGGGACTGATGCCGATCCATCTCCCAAGATCATTTCAGCTAAGGCAACTCCGGCGATTCAAGGTGAATTTTTGACTCCTCTTTTAACTCCACATGTTTCTTGGATTATAGTCCCATGCATGCTTGTAACACTTGGTTTTTATTCCAGGAACGGGTAAGGTGGCCAAAACATCAGACATTCGGCACCGTCTCGAACAATTCAAACTCCTCAAAGCTTCCGCTAAACCAAAGCCTTCGACCAACCGTTTCGGGGACGTAGTCGGCTATCGTCCTCTTCTCGGAGTTATTGAAGAGGATATTCAAAAGAGAAAGAGGAGTCGTTCCTTATTCGAACCTTCACCTGGCCCTCAGCCCCCAACCCAGCCCATTCATGATATCACGGGGGAGGATACTGAGTTCATACCCTCTCCGCATCCGTCAGAGAATCCTACCGTTACTCAGATTGATCGTCCCGGCTTGGCTCGTAATCCATTTGCGGGTCATCCAGATATGGATCCAGGTTCTCATGATATTTCCTTTGACGAGGTTACCGGTGAGCACCTTCTCCCTTGCAATCCTATGGTAAGGGTGCTTGATGAGGCCAAGTCTCTGGACCTTAATTTGCTTACTACTCGGATTGTAACTATGGTGGATGAAGCTAAGGCAAATATCGACCGGGTTGCTGAGGAGACTAGGAAGTTGATGGGGATCATGCCCGACTGGTCAAGGCCGGGGAGGAAATTGGGAGTGCCAACATAAGATTGCGGTTAGTGGTTGCCGACCAGGCCAAGCAACTCGCCGATCAGGCCATCCAGATCTCTCAGCACGAGGCTGCCTCTAGACGACTAAAGAAAACCATGGAAGAGGCTAGCAGAGCCGAGCTATGGAAAATGGAGGCCGCCTGCAAGGAACGGATCGATATGGCTATTGCAACGGTGGATGAGGTTCGGAAAGCGGATCTCGAGCGGGTAGAGGAGTTATCTGGGAAGCTTGAAGCCGCAGAGCTTGCTCAAGCCAAGTTGAAGGAGGAGATGGAGGCGATGAGGAAATCCCTTCAGGCTGACCGCTCGCGATACCGATCGGAGAAGGATGCTGCCGTTGCAAAGCTGTTGGCTTCTGAGGTCCGAATGAGGGAATTTGAGGAGAACGAGGGGATGATGTATGAGATGCTCCAGGACATGTATTTCCGTACTTGGAAGTAGGGCAACTTATCTTGGATGGATGATTATCCCCGGATCATGGCCAGGATTTATCTCCGGGCTTTGGAGGAGGCCAAGGCTAATGCGGATAAGGAGGGTGGTGTGGCCTTCAGGATGGATGTAGTCACGGCCCAGTTTACCGAGGAGGAGAAAGTGGCGGTGAAGGAGGGTATGCGGCTGCTCGCTGCTGAGGAGGTAGGTGTGTAGTTGGGGGATGATGACCAACGAACAGATGCTGGTAAGTCTTCCCTTTTAGCCTTTTCATAACTTGGTTGCTTATTGTTTATTTAATGGATTCTTCTCCTGAATTGGACAGGCGGGACCTCTGAAGCGCCAACTACCTCTGGTCAACATGCTGGGAGTTCTGATCCTGCGGTTAAGTAGACCTCGGAGGGCCAATAGGATAGAGGCGAAGCCCCGATGCAGCCGGCTCCTTGGCTTGATCTGGACATTTTTTGGTTTACTTGACATTGCTGTCTATTTCAGTCTTAAAACATTAATGTAATTTTTAGGCTGTAATTATGTAACGAACAACTTGATTTTTTGGCATGTAACTTTTAACTTAGACTGATTTTGCTATATTTGAATGTTTTTGTTATTTTGATCTATTGCATAAGAAATACTGCTGTGCACATGTCTGTGATTCAATCGTGTTTAATGCTAAGTTCTTGCTTAAAATATGATTTCATATCTTGCAATGTTTGTGTGATGTGCGAATAAATTATAGTTACATATTTATGTACAAGAGAAGAAAGTACCGCCCTTCAAGTTTTGGCTGTAGACGGTCGCTTTAAATGCCTTGTGTAATCGAATATGGAATGCAGCTGAGTGGCCTGCCATCCAGCTGTGAGTTTTTTTCCTATTAGCGAGTGTCTCCTATTTTGTGTCCTGTACTTGAGTGATCATTATAGAGGATAGGAGGAAAGTTTTTATAAATAAAATGGAAATATAAGAAATAGTAAAACTTCCAATCACGGAAGGCCTTCGATGTGCTTAAGTTCGTGGCAAACGGGTTTTGTAGTCACTTTCCCTAGCTGTGGGTCTTGGAGACATTTGTCACCCATCTTACGCCTCTGCGGGGAGTTTTCTTTTTTACCACAGCCGTACTTAAGACACATCGGAGCCGAGATCGTGCACGGTAACTACCCAGGCCATTATGGCCCGTAATCGTGGGTATTATTCGATTTACCGTGGCCGGCTAGCACGGGTGCCGATCGTCAACTGTGAACTGCCCCTGCCTGGCCACACCTTATGTTGGGGTTTATAATCGGTTCACAGTTGCCGGCGAGCCGAACGCTGTAATGAGCTGCCTAGGCTATTTTCGGCCTCCTTTGTGGCTTATAATCGGCTCATTACAGTTGGCTTTGAGGGCCGTCGCGAGCAATGAGTTAACCCACAGCAGAGGGATGCTGGAGCAAAAGTGTCTCATTGGCGAGGGCATAGATTCGTATAGTACCTGTTAGGTCTTGTCCAGGTGAGGTTGCACCGTGAAGTGTCTAGAATGGAAATGCCATTACACAGGATTTTGTTCAACAGAAAAGGATAAAGCTTAACAAGCAGCTAAGATATAAAGGAACAAGTTAAAAAGAGACAAGATTTTTAAAGTGGTTCGGCACGAAAATGCCCACGTCCACCGATTCTCTTTGTTAATTCACTTCATATGGGTAGTACAAGTTAAGAAAAGTATCGGCGAAGGTGTTGGATGTTCAATGCCCTCTGGAACACCTCTCCGTCCACTGTTGACAAAATATAAGCTCCGTTGTGGAGATCTTTATGAATTACATATGGTCCGTCCCAGATTGGATCTAGCGCTCCGGGGCGCGGGAAGATTCACTTGAGGACATGATCTCCTTCTTGTAAGCTGCGATTTTTGACTTTGGAGTTGTATTGTGCCGCCACTTTTTGCTTGTGAGCTGCCGCTTTAAGTGCTGCATCATTTCTTCTCTCTTCAATTAGGGCCAAAGACATGTGGAGGAGTTCTTCATTTTCTTCTGGGTTATAGTGGATCCTACAGTGGGAGGGCACTACAGTTTTAACTGGGAGCATGGCCTCCGATCCGTATGCCAAAGAGAAAGAAGTATGCCCTGCTGATGTCTTGAAAGATGTGCGGTAGGCCCACAGTGCCGTAGGGAGTTCGTCCGCCCAAGCGCCTTTTGACTTTTCAAGTTTCTTCTTGATTAGAGTTTTGAGAATTTTGTTGACAGCTTCGACTACTCCTTTGCCTGGGGATAGGCTACAGATGAGAAGCTTTTGTGGATTCCGTGCTCTTGGAACCAGTCGGTGAATTCCTCGCTGTCAAATTGAAGTCCATTGTCCGATATGATTTTGAGTGGAATTCCGTACCTGCACAGAACATTTTTGATTAAGAAGTTAATAACTTTTGCTGAAGATATTTTATTCAGAGGTTCCGCTTCCACCCATTTGGTGAAATAGTCGACTGCCACTATAGCATATTTGGCTCCGCCTCGGCCCATCGGCAGTTCGCCAATCAAGTCAATTCCCCACACCGTGAAGGGCCAAGGTCTGGTCATTTGAGTAATCTCATTCGTTGGTAGTCGAGGGATCTTAGAAAATTTCTGACATATGTCACATCTTTTGATGAAGTCCAAGGCGTCTTTGTTTAAAGTGGGCCAGTAATATCCATATCGGAGTGTCTTCTTTGCCAGAGTCTGCCCACCGGTGTGATCTCCGCAGCTCCCTTGATGGATGTTGGATAAGATTTTCTTGGCTTCCCTTCCAGCAACACACCTTAATAAGGGGTTAGAGAAGCCGCGTCGATAGAGGATGCCTTCTTGTATTGTGTAGCGGGAAGCTCTCCTCAAGATTTTCCTAACTTCGTTACGCTCATTGGGTAGCGTGCCATCTTGTAAGTATCTCCGGATAGGTGTCATCCAAGTTTCTTCTTCGACTGCAGCTACCAGATCCTCTTGTTCGAAACTTGGGGCTAGTTGTTTTGAGATGGCTACTGTTCCGGAAATGGTGTTGTTCTTCATGCTAGCTTGCTTTGCCAGTTCGTCAGCCTCTCGGTTCTCCTCTCGAGGAATGTGTTTAATTAAATAGCGGTCCAATTGATCGAGTAGCAGCTTGGTTTTCTTTAGATATGCTGTGAGTCGTTCTCCTCGAGTCTGAAACTCTCCTAGTACTTGGTTTACGATAAGTTGAGAATCACTATGAAGACATAAAGAACTGACTCCAATTTCTAAGGCAAGTTCTAATCCTGCTATTACTACTTCATATTCTGCATCGTTGTTGGTGGCGGTGAATTCCAACCTTAGGGCATAGTGCAGCTTCCTTCCCCTGGGGGTGATTATCACAATACCTGCCCCCGAGCCTTGTTCGTTCGATGCTCCATCTACAAAGAGATTCCACTTGATATCTTCTGCTATTTCAGATTGCTCCTTACCTTCGTTGGTAGTGAATTCGGCAATGAAGTCGGCCATGGCTTGTCCCTTGATGGCGGTGCGAGGATGGTAGGTGATATCTTATTGACTCAGTTCAATGCACCATTTAAGTAGTCGCCCAGAAGTGTCGGGGTGATGGAGTACCTGCCTTAGCAGTTGATCGGTTAAAACTCTGATGGAATGAGATTGGAAATAGTGTCGCAGTTTCCATGATGTGATCAGCAAACAGTATGCTAGCTTCTCAAGTTTAGGGTACTGGGCTTCTGCCCCCGTAAATCTCTTGCCCACAAAGTATACGGGCCGCTGCGCGCGGTTGTTTCTCTTACCAAAGCGGCGCTTAGAGCATGGGACGATACAGCAAGGTATAGGTATAATTCTTCGCCTTCATTCGGAGTTGAGAGTACTGGCGGTCTCTGGAGGCGTTCGATTAGGTTAAGGAAAGCTGTTTAGCATTCGTTAGTCCATTCGAACTTTCCTTTGTCTTTCTTTAGAGCTTCAAAGAAAGGGATGCATTTGTCAGTTGCTTTAGAGATGAATCTGTTTAGGGCGGCCACTTTCCCGTTTAGGCTTTGCATCTCTCTTTGAGTGGATGGTATCTTGATATCTTGTAAAGCCCGGACTTGTTCAGGGTTTGCTTCAATCCC
This sequence comes from Allium cepa, assembly GCA_030765085.1. Lineage (NCBI taxonomy): Eukaryota > Viridiplantae > Streptophyta > Magnoliopsida > Asparagales > Amaryllidaceae > Allium > Allium cepa. Next base: position 164,128,410 of record CM060939.1, read on the forward strand.
CCTGGCATGGACGATGAATCCTAAGAACTTTCCCGACGATACTCCGAAGGAGCACTTTAGAGGATTCAGCTTCATGCCATATTGGCGAAGTACTTGAAACATGTCGTCCAGGTGGTTTACATGATCGTTGGCTTTCCTTGATTTTACCAGCATGTCATCCACATAAACTTCCATAGTTCGTCCTATTAGTTCCGCAAACATCTTGTTGACGAGGCGCTGATAAGTAGCTCCGGCATTTTTAAGTCCAAAAGGCATTACTCTGTAGCAGTACAATCCCCGGTCAGTGATGAAACTAGTGTGGTCTTGGTCGGGGGTATGCATAGGAATCTGGTTATATCCTGAGTATGCGTCCATAAAAGATAAGACTTCGTGCCCGGCTGTGCTGTCCACGAGTTGATCGATTCGGGGAAGTGGGAAGCAATCCTTCGGGCAAGCGTCATTCAAGTTGGAGAAGTCAATGCATGTTCGTCACTTCCCATTAGCCTTCTTTACAAGTACCGGGTTGGCGATCCATTCTGGGTAGATGACTTCTCGTATGAAGTTATTGACAAGTAGGTTATTTACTTCTTCCTCGAGGGCTGCTGATCGTTCTACCCCCATGCTTCTCTTTTTCTGCTTTACTGGCACTTTGGTAGGATCGATGTTCAGTACGTGGAACGCTACGTCTGGGGGGATTCCAGTCATATCAGCGTGCGTCCATGCAAATACATCCAAGTTGTGGCGGAGAAAGTCAATGAGTTGATCCTTCAGTTCTGCTTTTAGTCGAGATTCGATTTTCAATAGTCTACTTGAGTCATGTTTGTCTACAGATACAAATTCCATAGCCTCTGCAGGCTCGGCGGTGGCCTCCTCCTCTTTGTCCCCAGGGTCTAATTTATTGAAAGGATCACTGGTATATCGAAGAGGAGGGGCTTTCTTTAGTTGTTATGCTTCCAAGTTTTTCTTGCAGAGAGTAGTCTCTACATCCTTCCCTTTATCCTTCCTGCGGTTATTGCGAAGTTCAGTTACATAGCAATCTCGAGCAGCGTCTTGATCTCCTTCTACTTCTCCTATTCCATTGTCTGTCGGGAATTTCATCTTCAGGCACCATGGGGCCAGGACAATTTGGAAGTCGGACAAGGCTGGTTTTTCCAAAAAGGCGTTGTAGGCCGAGTGGTTTTCTGTAACGACCCAGAATTTTTAATAATTAAATTTAAAATATTTAATTAATTTTAAATATTTGAATGATGGTTTGAATTGAATTTCAAATTATCAGAATGAAAATGGCGATTAAATTATAGAATTTAATCTATTTAAAGTTGAATAAAATTTAAATTTGACTTTGGAGTTAAACTGAATATTTAATTTGTATTTTTAATTCAAACTAATAACTTAGAAAAAAATAGTTTGGATTTACGAATTATTTTTATGTAAATTTATAAATTGATGTTGATAGTTGAACTTCAAAACGTTTCTATATTTACTAAAGAGAATAATTTACAAAACAAAATTGATTTCAAAATAAAAAAATAATAAAAAAATAATAAAAAAATAATAATAATATATATAATAAAAATAAAATAAATAAACATAAAATAAGTATACACTGCCTTACCTTATTCAGCTGCGAACACGCCTTCATTCATGCCTTCCATCACGCCCTAAATCACGCTAATACACGTTCCCCTTCCCCTAAATCACGCTAATACACGTTCCTCAGTTTATAAAAAAAAAAACGAACAAAAAAAAATGGCCGAAGGCCAAAAGAATCGCGATGTTGGCGATCGATTGGGGGAGAGCGACATTGAGGCAGGGGTTCTCGAGCACGATAGGAGGTGAGCGGCGGCGAGCGTTTGGGGGATAGCGATAGGCGATGCAGTTCGAACTCGAGTTGGGGATTGTTGTAGTGGGTTTCGCGAGCAGTAAGTAGCGGCGACGAGGTGAGGCGATGTCTTGGAACTCAAGGCGGCGGCCTGGCCGTGAATTTTGGGGCTCGGCATCGATTTTTAGGGCAGGGGCTTCGAAGAGAAGTGATGCAGCAATTTTGGGGATGGCCGAGGTCAATGCAGTGGATGCTGCGGCAGCTCGTGAGCAGGAGCAGTGTGGTCGCGTGTACAGTGAGGTATGTTAACGACTTATTCCCAAATTTAAGTCTAATTTAAATTATATAAATATAGGTTGAAAATAAAATAAAATAAATATATGCAGAGAACAACAAATTAATTACAGTAAGTTTTATAAAATAGCGATTTAAAGATTTATATGTATGTATACACAGTAAAAATGCAATGCTGTTATTATTATGAAAATAAATAAATTATTAGTCAATTTAAATTGGTAAAGGAAAATTTGTTAGGTAAAATAATTTATTAAAGGAAATTTGATTTTTAAACTAATTTATTAAGTCATTAGTTTGAAATTAAAATAATGGATTTGGTAGAAAAAGAAAAAAAATGTTTAACTAGTTTATCCAAATTATTTTAGATATTAAAATTTGTTAAAGAAGGATTTTTTAAAAGGAATTAGTATTAAAACAAAATCATTGGTTAATTTAAATATCAAATAGAAGTTTGTTTAAAATTTAAGGTGTTATTTTAAAATTAAAAACTATGGGTTAATTAAAGTATTTTTATTCACTAAAAGATCATTTAAAAAGGGAATATAATTTTAAAAGTATTAGTTAAGTAGTTATAAACAATAGTTTACGATAATTAATTTGTTTTATCTATTATAGTTACTAAAAAAGAAATTTTTTAGTTAAATATTTTATTACAGAAGATTTGTTAGGAATTTGGTTTATTGGATAAATAAATTATTTAAAAGAAATTAATTTAAAGATATTAATTTAAAGTAAAATAATTAGTTAAAATAAACTTATTAAAGAACAAACGGGTTTAAATAAAACTATCAGTTAATTTAACTATTAAAAGGAGAAAACCGATGAATTAAAATTATCAAATGAAAATTTATTATTCGATCTGTTCGAATATTAATAAATTATGTAAATATTTATACAAGGTATAAATCAAGAAAATCGAGTCAAGATGGAAAAATGGATTGCAAATAATAGCAAAGGTGAGAATTTCTCACTCAAAAATTTAAAGTTGGATTTGCAGTTATTATTGATTGATTGCTATATTGGTTGTGATATTAGATATAGTAGGATATATTATATATATAGCAATATATATATATATATTGGCATATGTATATATTGCAGTTGATTGATTTCCCGCATTGTATAACGGATGAGACCCTATTGCGCCGTTAGTAAGCGGATAATATTTTATAAAATCCCATATACCGCGATATTCCACCTCGAAGTGGAATGGGTATTGTGCTAATGTCTGTGGATGCAGGGAAACAGGTTGGAGGGATCCAACTGGATTCCTCACAAATATTTATTTGATTTAGATATTGTGATATTTGATTGTTTATCATGGATGATATATGATGTTTGAAAGTCGTAATTGACTATTTGATGTGTTGCATCATCGGATCCAATTTTGAAGTTTAAAAATAACGATTTTGATTTTTAAGGGATTTCTAAAGTGATTTTTGAAAGTATACGTTTATAAAATATTTTATTGAATTGATTCATCTTAAATAAATAAACGTTATAATTTTAGTATTATAAAAATTATGATTTTTGAATTTATTATAAAAAGTTTAAAAATAGGATTTATGAAGTTTGATTATTTTATAAATCAAAATGATGAATTATAAAGGAGTTTAAAGACGTTTTAAAATAGTAATATAAATTGATTTATATTAAAAGATTTATAAATTGATATTTATAAATTAAAAATATTGAAATTATAAAACGGGCTTTTATAAGTGTTAGAATGAATTGTGAATGAATTTCATAAGTGAATGAAATCTATAGGATTATAACGGTGAAGTTATAAATGGAATTTTATAAATAAAATTTATAAAGTTATCTAAGGAATAGATGTGGATAAATAAATGAATCTTATAAGTTATAAGATTTATAATTATGAAGTCTAAAAGAACAATTTGGTAAACAAATAAATTATAAGCATTTAACTTATAATATGGACTTTCGGTATATAATTGAGTTATAAATCGAATAGGTTAATAAAGGAGATTTATAAAGGAAGTAGTTATAAAATAAATAGAATATGGAATTTATAAACATTGTTTTATAAATCAGCAAACTACTTATTTTGATAAGTAAATTGTTGTAACTTGTTAATGGAGTTATATTCATGTTTTAGGCAATGGATAATCCTTTAAAATAAAATGAATAGAAATGATAAAATTTGTTAACAAATATATTCACGTTTTTGAATAGTGAATAAGATGTTAAAGAAATGTTTGAATGTGATGTTTTAAATAGAATTAAAACGATCAAACGATGTTTTCAAAATGAGTTAAGATTCGAAACCATAGATTTCAACATTCATTGTTGAAATAGACGTTTTCAAGAAATAGAAGGAAATGGTAGATTATAACACTGTTGTTATAATAAATGATTTTCGAAAGGAAATGTTTTGTATAGTATTGGGATTTATATATCTATTTTAATTTCGAATCCCTATACTAGTGATTTTGGGTTGTCGTAACGATGTTTTACGCAATATTCGTTTTGGCCCAAATAAATATGTTTAAGAGAATGATTTCCTTAAAGAATGAAATACATACTTAATTTCGATTTAAGTATATTGAATATTTTCCAAAGATTGAAAATAAATAAATTTGTGAATTACTTATAAAATAATTAAGTATGGAAATGTTTTTCCCATGTGAAATGAAGAGTTTAGAGAATTTATCTTTTTAAAGATAAATTGAAAATGAATATAAAAAAAATCAAATGGAAATCGTATATTCATAAATATTTTGGAAATATAAATTCAATATGGAATTTATAAATGGAATTTGGAAAATGAGTTTAAATATTAATTTATTTTTAAAGAATGGAAAATATATATCTTATAAAGATATTTTTGGGAAATAAATAATTTGGAAAATTATTTGGAATCTGGTGATGTTGTGCATATCTATTGATAGTTCAATAACCGACTATCAATATTTACCTTTAAATAGGTAATTGTTGCGATTTGCTTGAAATTGAATGCCACACTTATTTTTTTTAAAATAAGCACTCACTATTCGGGTTAACCGGGAAAGGACCTTGGGGTCGTATAACCCATTCCGAATATGTGATACGTCGTTATGAATTGCATTCGAAGACCGGTGTTGAAGACCGGATATTTTCGAAAACGAAAGGGTTTCTTGTTGATTGTCTCTGCACTGGCTGATCCCCGGTATAGAGATCTCCATATGTGATGGGAAATTCAGACGTGATTAGAGATTATCCGGATTGCAAGGACTTCTTTGTAAGTGCCTTCGGTTCTGTTCGATCCCGGAACAGACTAGTATGGATAGTGTGTCTGACATTACAAATTGAGATATAAAGCCGATTTCTTTCAAATATATTTCTGTTGGTGGCGGAGAATTTATTCTCTTAGCTTAACACCCTTCTCTGAGACGTACGAGCTCAGAGGTTATATAGTTGAAGGTTATCAGCGATATACTCCCAATTTTGGTAATGTGACATGCTGAGTGTTGCTGTGAAATGATCATTGTGTTGATCATTTATGATAGGATCATTTATTTGATCGTCTATCTTGGTGATCATTTCTATGATCATTTGTTGACCCAAAGCACAGCTTTTGTATAAAGCGTGGCTTTGTGGACGTGACTTCGTCGAGCCTCACAAACCGGTAATGGTCGAAACAGGAATTGTGCGGCAAGGTTTTCAGGGATAGCGTCCCTAGGGTATGACCATTCCTTCTGGAAAAGGGTAGTATCATGGTATGGAGCCCATATACTTACTCATGTTGAAACACTTATTATTATGGTGTGATGTTGGTTAGAGAGCTCTCGTTTAAAGGTCCCAAAGGACCGGAGGTGGCATATCTGAGGGTTTATAATATCCCTTGGGAAAAGGGGTTCCCGGCCTTGTTTGGCAGAGATCCAGTTGGGTTCTCGGGGCGTCCTTCCAGAGGCGTTTCCATGTGGCAATGGGAAGTTCCTTGGCCTGACCATTTGTTGGAAAATCCATTCTTCAAATACGAGCCTTGTACGGTATTAGTTGTATTACCTGCCATCTACTTATGGTGGCGCCCCACTGTTTGGATGGTAGCTATAGCAGGCATAGTTCGAAATGTCTATGTTGGCTAAGATTTATATCTTTATTTTCGAAATGAATTTTTCCTACACTATGCACTAGTAATAATATCAAATGTTCTTTTTAATGCGTATCAAGCATCTTTTACTATCATAAGGAGAAATCTCCACCGATTCTGCGTTTGCATTGTGTGTGTGTGCGGGAGGCCTTATGGTAGTCTCATTTTTAAAAGCATTACGAATTGACTTTAAAAATATTCCTCTATTTTGATTTTAAAGATGAATAAACTGTTTTGAGTTCTCACACCAGTCACATGACTGACTCGGAGTTTATTGTTTTCCTTCCTAAACTCTGGGTGCCCACCAATTTCTACACGGGCAGTCAAGAGTTAAGGTTTATCAGGATATTCTGGAATTCAGGAATTGCTGGAGGCAAGTTGGATGGCATGGCGTATTTACTAGTATATAGTACTTCTTTTTCCGCTGCATTGTTTGTTGTTGTACACTCTGATGTAATGAAATGTGATGTAATGTAATAACTGATATAGTTCTTTGTTTAAAGATTATTCATTTATCTATTATATGTTGTTCCGCTGCGATTGTGAGATTCTGATATTGTTCCGTTGTTATTTCTTTCCGTTTTCTTTTCCATCTGTTTCTATCTTCTTCTCTCTTCTTCTTCTTTCTTCTTTTTAAAACCCTAAGGGTTCGTATTTTCGTTCATCTTGAGTAAATCTATGGAGATTAGTGTCACTTCAAGGGGTACGGATTTGCGGGTCTTTACATTTGGTATCAGAGCATATGGTTAAGCGACAACCATGGTTCTGTTGGGTGTTACTCATTAGAGATAGAGTCAGCAGTACTCTAGAATGAGTTTGAGTGTAATAATAGATATGAGCGCGTATTTGTTAGTGAATATAAAATTGTTTTTGAATCGGGTAAATAAGATAATTTTGCCCGAAACTATTTTTTTGTATAGAAAAGAAATGGTTTTCTATGAATTATTATAGTATATGGTTGCATGATTGTTAGGAAGTGATAATATTAAATTATTATCATTATTATATGGAATTAAATAAGAAATAAAATAGATTGAATTCAAGTAAACTAACTTGATAAATTATTAATTCATGGACTAATGAATTGGAATTTGAATTAGTTAAATTTAAGTTTAGTCGTAAGCTAAATTGGAAGATAAATTTGAATTTTTATATAAATTCAAATAAGTAAAAGAAATAAATTGAAATTCCCTTTGTTAGTAATTAAGTAAATTCAAGATGAATTGAATATGGAAATTGAAATTTAAAATGAATAAGTGAATGTACTAATTGAATTAAATTAGTAAATGGAATAGATTTGAAAAGGTTTGAATGAAATTTGTTTGGTTAATAAAATAAACCGAATGAAAATATGAAATGCAAATTGAACTGGAGTGGAATTAAAATAAATTGAATTGATATCAATTTAAATTAGTTATAAACTAGAATAGATATTCTATTAAGTGAATATCATTAAATTTGCATAGAAATAATTGCCGTTTGATACAAACAAATTATATGAGTTAATGGAAGCTAATAAAATTGATTTTTGAATCAATTAAAATAGTATGAATTCGTTTTGCTTAGAAACGAATAGAATAAAAAAAGAAAATGAGTTGTAAACGACCAGATTTAATGGAAATGTCATGTGAATTAGTCGTAAGCGACTAAAGATGAATTAAAACCATATGTATTGCTAATGGAATTTATCTTGAATGTATTGCTAATGAAATCTATATATTTGTTATTGAAAATGAATGGAATGTTAATAGGTTTCTTATATTTGTCACTCACGTGGTTAAACTGAGTAAGTGCAGGTTTTGGAAGCCGTTTGGCTGTATTTTGGGTTGCGCAATAAGCTAATAATTAGCCGCTTTGCTTAAAAATGCTAAATAAGGTACGCCTACGCAATAAAAATAGGAAATATGAACTGTTTTTCTATTTTCCGACCGTGTGGGTCGATGTATACATATTTATACATATTGTAAAATTGCAAAATCTCCTCCGTACAAAGGAGACGCTGCCAAAATTTTCCGTGAAGTTTGGGACTTAGAAAAATTTTTGAAAATTTTTGGAAAATTTTAGTTAACGACAAATCAATTTCGAAAATTTTAAATTGAAATGAATTAGTGAATGAAACTAATTTAAAGTTGTAATATGAATTAGTAAATGAAAGTTAATCGATAGAATTCAATATTTAGAATTGAGAATTGAATTCAAATAGAATTGAAATTATGAATTGAATTCAAATAGAATTGAAATTGTGAATGAAATTGAAATGAAAAAAAATTGAATGAAAATAAATATGTAACTTCAATAGTGAAGTAAAAATGTATAAGAAGCATATATTGGAAATTTTGTAATAAATTGGCAAAATGGTTTGAATGTTGGAATTGGATATTATGGATAGCAGGATATACAGGTGTATAAAGGATTGGATTTTGATTTTGAAGATAATTTAAATGGCTCGACAAAAAGGTACATATTTCAATTTCAGTATGAGATTTGATGATTTTCTTCTCCAGCCACTTGGCTTTCTCTTTTCTTTTTGATTCTGAGGGGCCGTGGTGCCATTTTGTAGTCGTACCGAGCTAGCCGCGCAAAGGAGACGCTGGCGAATTTTTTCGAAAATTTAGGGTGTTAGAAAAATTTTGAGAAATTTTGAAAGTTTGAAATTTAAATTTAAATTTAAATTTGAATTGTTAGGAAAACAATATTGTTTGGAACTTATAATTGAAGTTGGAAAGCTAGTTGAAATGATAGTGAATCTCTAGTAAAAAGATTTAGGTTAGTAAGTTGATAAAACTATTTGAATTGTGAAAAATGATAATCGGGATAAGGGCATTTTTCTTAACTTGTAATTTCGGGACGAAATTCTTTTAAGGGGGGAAGATTGTAACGACCCAGAATTTTTAATAATTAAATTTAAAATATTTAATTAATTTTAAATATTTGAATGATGGTTTGAATTGAATTTCAAATTATCAGAATGAAAATGGCGATTAAATTATAGAATTTAATCTATTTAAAGTTGAATAAAATTTAAATTTGACTTTGGAGTTAAACTGAATATTTAATTTGTATTTTTAATTCAAACTAATAACTTAGAAAAAAATAGTTTGGATTTACGAATTATTTTTATGTAAATTTATAAATTGATGTTGATAGTTGAACTTCAAAACGTTTCTATATTTACTAAAGAGAATAATTTACAAAACAAAATTGATTTCAAAATAAAAATAATAATAATAATAATAATAATATATATATATAATAAAAATAAAATAAATAAACATAAAATAAGTATACACTGCCTTACCTTATTCAGCTGCGAACACGCCTTCATTCATGCCTTCCATCACGCCCTAAATCACGCTAATACACGTTCCCCTTCCCCTTAAAACACGAAGCCCTCTTCCTCAGTTTATAAAAAAAAACGAACAAAAAAAATGGCCGAAGGCCAAAAGAATCGCGATGTTGGCGATCGATTGAGGGAGAGCGACATTGAGGCAGGGGTTCTCGAGCACGATAGGAGGTGAGCGGCGGCGAGCGTTTGGGGGATAGCGACAGGCGATGCAGTTCGAACTCGAGTTGGGGATTGTTGTAGTGGGTTTCGCGAGTAGTAAGTGGCGGCGACGAGGTGAGGCGATGTCTTGGAACTCGAGGCGGCGGCCTGGCCGTGAATTTTGGGGCTCGGCATCGATTTTTAGGGCAGGGGCTTCGAAGAGAAGTGATGCAGCAATTTTGGGGATAGCCGAGGACAATGCAGTGGAAGCTGCGGCAGCTCGTGAGCAGGAGCAGTGTGCTCGCGTGTACAGTGAGGTATGTTAACGACTTATTCCCAAATTTAAATCTAATTTAAATTATATAAATATAGGTTGAAAATAAAATAAAATAAATATATGCAGAGAACAGCAAATTAATTACAGTAAGTTTTATAAAATAGCGATTTAAAGATTTATATGTATGTATACACAGTAAAAATGCAATGCTGTTATTATTATGAAAATAAATAAATTATTAGTCAATTTAAATTAGTAAAGGAAAATTTGTTAGGTAAAATAATTTATTAAAGGAAATTTGATTTTTAAACTAATTTATTAAGTCATTAGTTTGAAATTAAAATAATGGATTTGGTAGAAAAAGAAAAAAAATGTTTAACTAGTTTATCCAAATTATTTTAGATATTAAAATTTGTTAAAGAAGGATTTTTTAAAAGGAATTAGTATTAAAACAAAATCATTGGTTAATTTAAATATCAAATAGAAGTTTGTTTAAAATTTAAGGTGTTATTTTAAAATTAAAAACTATGGGTTAATTAAAGTATTTTTATTCACTAAAAGATCATTTAAAAAGGGAATATAATTTTAAAAGCATTAGTTAAGTAGTTATAAACAATAGTTTACGATAATTAATTTGTTTTATCTATTATAGTTACTAAAAAGGAAAATTTTTAGTTAAATATTTTATTACAGAAGATTTGTTAGGAATTTGGTTTATTGGATAAATAAATTATTTAAAAGAAATTGATTTAAAGATATTAATTTAAAGTAAAATAATTAGTTAAAATAAATTTATTAAAGAAGAAACGGGTTTAAATAAAACTATCAGTTAATTTAACTATTAAAAGGAGAAAACCGATGAATTAAAATTATCAAATGAAAATTTATTATTCGATCTGTTCGAATATTAATAAATTGTATAAAGATTTATACAAGGTATAAATCAAGAAAATCGAGTCAAGATGGAAAATGGATCGCAAATAATAGCAAAGGTGAGAATTTCTCACTCAAAAATTTAAAGTTGGATTTGCAGTTATTATTGATTGATTGCTATATTGGTTGTGATATTAGATATAGTAGGATATATTATATATATAGCAATATATATATATTGGCATATGTATATATTGCAGTTGATTGATTTCCCGCATTGTATAGCGGATGAGACCCTATTGCGCTGTTAGTAAGCGGATAATATTTTATAAAATCCCATATACCGCGATATTCCACCTCGAAGTGGAATGAGTATTGTGCTAATGTCTGTGGATGCAGGGAAACAGGTTGGAGGGATCCAACTGGATTCCTCACAAATATTTATTTGATTTAGATATTGTGATATTTGATTGTTTATCATGGATGATATATGATGTTTGTAACATCCCGCCTTTTTGCACGATTTAAACCGACACACATGTCGGTTCAAACCATACGGAAGGCGGATTGTTATGGGGTAAATAAGTAAAACAAGAAAGAAATAAAACAAAACAGAATCTCACAGCGGAAGGATGAAATATAATAATCAAATATACAGTTTAGAAAGCTGTTTACAAAAAACTTTGATTATATTTATATAATACATATCAGAGTTACACTTACCAATAACAATGCAGCGGAATTAAATAGTGTAGTGAAACCATATTAACTATAGTAGTAATAATAAAATCTTCGTCTTCTTCCTCCAGAAATAAAATCTTCAATCCTGAAACGCTCGGACTGACCCGAGCGAATTTGAAAAGACAAAAACACTCGAGTCAGAACTAAAAGATCTTATGTAAGTTAAATTAACAGAATTAAATATGAGTGCAGTAACTCAAGAGATGCTCGGGATTTACATCTCCTAAGGATCCGTTAAACTATTTACTATGTAGTATATTGCGCTATTATAATAGTGTCTATTTGTAAAATAAACTTACTTTTAAATAGCATTAAGGGGTTACCCATATAGCCCTTAACACAGAATATATTCCCATAGTCTATACAGTACCGTAATCTCCCCCGTACTGGGCGTCGTCGGAGGGCACTCCATAGGTATGGTACAAAGCCAAAATCGTATAAGGCGCGCTAGGGTAGGTGACACGGCACAACTAGGCAATGCCAGGGTAGATATACCAATTACGCTTCCGGGCCGATGGTAACGCGTAGCCGCAGCTACCGCCCACCTCGAACAAACTCCCCCAAAAATCAAAGTAAAAGTGGCCACTGAATCAATCCAAAGTCAAAGTATAATATCGAAGAGGAGTGTCCGATCAGAGGAATGACCTCATTAACCCGTCGATCGCTCCTGTTTTAGCCACCTTATGCCAACTCTCGGGAGTCGGGTCCACGTATTTACCTTACAGGAAACGTCGCCACCAACCTACTTCATTCTGGAATCTCCACCGCGTACACGGTTAGTCAAAGTGGTTTTCGGTATCGACAGAGAGTATGTCCATATCCGATCCGGTCTCTTTGCCAACCCATCGTTATTATAACACCGCGGTCATTTAAAATAGTTTATGCTTTAAACCAGAATAAAATTTCCATTTCAAAACTATGAATACGATATCAATTTAAAACCCAAACAATATGATATCATTTTATCTCAAATATAATTCTTTCCCAAAATCATACTGCTTTAAAATCTATAATATCTGGAAACCAACATTTGAATTATATTTTCAAAGCATAATATTTTGAAAATTCATAGTTTTAAAACCATAACTTCTAGAACTTGAATGGTTTGGATATTCAACGGTATATAAAATAAATGGTTTGACTTTAAGGTTACTTTTTAAAGAAAAATATTTTCCATGGCTTTACAAATATATTTCCTTATTTAAAGTCTAAACCATAATTTAAATATCACTTTCAAGTTCCAAAACCATTTCAATTTCTATATATATATATATATATATATATCCATTTGGAGTATTAATATTTCAAAACTAAAGTTGGAATTTATTTCTTTCAACAAATCAATTGTTCTATTATTTAGTCTTGAATATTCACATAAAATCCATAAATACAACTCCAATTTCTAGAAATTTAATATTTCCTTAAATTTAATTATACTAGAATATTCATTTAAATTTATCTTGGAAAAACTCCAGTTATAAATATCATACCTTAAAATTTCCAAACTTAAACATATAATATAAATTATCAGATTCCATTTTCTAAAAAAATTTCCATTTTTATTTAACAGATTTATACACAGCCTAAATTCAAAAATTTTAACTTCATATGTATATCTGTAGAAGAATAATATTTATAAAATATCAAAACTTAAAATTTTTATAAACCGTATCCCATCCAAACCATAGAAATCACTTTAAAATATTTTATATATAGACCGCGGTGCCTGTATATAATTTTCTATCCTATGGTCAAGCGATACGGATATTTATCATTTCAATCCGCAATTTAAAATAAAATAAAATATTGCGGTTGTATATCATTTCAAACCACAATCCCGAATGAAACGAAAAATGCATGATAACTTGCAGTTAAATGATATAAAATAAAACATCCATTCATCCATCATCATCCATCATCCAAATCAAAATCATCATCCAATACTAAATCAATATCAATATATATCCGAGAATATATGACCTGTAATAACTGGCAGTTATATTCAAAAATAAATTTAACACTATTAAACTAACAGTGTCTATGCAAATAAATAACTATAACTGTAAATCTATATGCAGTAATAAAATTAAATGAACAGTTATATTAAATAAATGCGATTTAACAGATATGATGAATAAAACATGCCAAACAGTCATAACTAAATTTCTACTCATATCTAAAATGAATTTAACAAAAATAAAAACTTTTAGAAGTTGTGAGTGGGTTAAAACACTCACCTTTTTGAATTTAAATCGAATTTAAATCCGATTTAAACCCAAAAATTCGACGGTCTCCAAATCTGTCCAAACAAGCGTCATCAGATCCGAAATTTAATTACGATCCTAACAATAGAAATTTCGCGTGAAACGGAATTCGTATGTAAAAGTTATACGATAAAACGTGCTTGAATTTCAAATGAAAATAAAAATAAAAGAAGAACACACATGAACCCACTTGTATGCCACGTCAACTGAGAAAGTCACGCGCCCAGGCAACTACACTCTCCCCTACGAACGCAGGCATCAGACCATCGAACCCAAAACAACTCGTTGACCGAAGGTTTGACCACGATTTTAGCTTGCCTCCGACCACCGTTGAACCCAGCACCACCACCATCGGCCTCATGTCGCCGAGCCGCTCCTACCCATGCAATCCGGTCGCCAGAAAATGCGTGCGCCACCGCCTTGTTTGTAGGGTTCCAAAACCCTAATCGAATTTTATACGGCGATCTAGCCGTTGATTCGATGCAATAACCACATAGATCTAACCCCCTCAGTCCCCTCTCCAATACCCAGAAACCGTTTGACGATCAGACGAAGTTTTGTGACGACGTGATTAACGGTTGTAACTGATTTGGCTCAGATCTGGACACAGAGAAACTCGAATCGAAAAACGGACCGCAGATCTGAGTTGCGCTTGCCAAAATCTTCAACATATATTTTTTTCAGAATTTTTAGAGATCTTTGAATTTTCATTTTGTTTTTTTGAATTGATTAGATCTAGGGTTTGCACCCATTGAAGAAGAAGAGAAGCTTGAAGAAAATATACGCGTAGATAAAAATGAAATCAGGCGGAGGCTAGGCCTGAATAGCTGGTTTTATATAGAGGGTTAGAGGTAGCGTAGATAGACCGTAGAATGAACGTGCGGAACAAACTATGGCCCCAAAAACCCGCTAAGTCTCCGGAACGAAATTTCGTAAACCTATATATCCAAATAGGTAATTTAAAATATTCTGAACGCGATGGAAAAAGTTTCACATCCAAATTTGATCGTATGTAGAAGTTATGCTGAAAACAAAATTTCCAAATTGATTTCAAATTGATTTTTAATTAAAATTGATTTCAAGGCGTTTCGCGTTCGTACGATCAAACGGAAAGTCTGATCATTACGAAACTTAAAATCCTACAATAATTCACTAATACGGATCCGATGAAACTGCTTTCGTCGAAATCCGAGTCCGTGATAAAAAGGCTATTTTTATACTAATTAAATAAATTAATAATTGATTAATTAAATCAATTTTAAACCTTCCAATTTTCAGATTTCCAATTTTCTCCCTTTAAATTTTCTTAATTATAAATTCTAAACAAATTTAAGTGTCAATACATAGTTGTTCTATTCATAAATCTGAATGTTAATCCTTAACTTCAATATTAAATTCCAATTTCATTAAATTCAACATTATAAATTAAATTCCGATAAAACTTATTTAATTCTCTTCCTTTCTATTATTCAAATTTATTGATTTCAATTTAATGAAATTTACATTGGCTCAATCTCTATACATTAAAAATCTCCAATTTAACTTCAGATCTCAATTTACGAAATAATTAAATAATTAATTCTATCTAAATTTATATCTTCATAATATCTAAATATTTAATAATTATCTTACCACCTTTAAATTAAATATTTAACTAGTAGATTTGTGTCATTTCTAACCCCTTAGATATTTAAAAATAACTAAAAGCAAATTCACATATAAATTCATTGTCAATTTTTCAGTAAATCAACTTTTCCAAAGGTTACTGCAATTAATCCAATTAATTGCAATAAATTCTAATAAATTTGATTTTTTTGGGTTACAACTCAATAATAAATCAATTATTACTCAACTACATAGTTAACATTTCATTTATATTCCAATACATAAATATTTCCCAAATTTCATCTTTTATTTGCATAAATTACCGTATCTAAATTTTATTGGAAATTTTGTTAACTTTACACATAAATAAACTTAGAACCTCAATTAATTCATTCCATTTTGGTTTCATTCTTTATATCACATTAATTATCATATTATGAATGGAAATTTATCTAGGTTACATCTTATTTATTCACTTACCAATATTCCACACTAACTGCAATAATTTAGTGCATTAATTGAAATTGATCAAAATAAAACTTAACAAACAATTAGAATAAGTAACGAACAATAATTATTGTCATTAAATCTATTTCATAAGTCTACACTCAATTATTACCTTAAAATAAGATCTACATTTATATTAGTTCATGTTCACACTTCCGTTACTATATATTAATAATTATTAAATCAACGTTTATTCTTAATAACAACATTATAACTACTCAACATAAAAAAACTTTACTCCCAATATTTTTATTGACAAATAAGTTAGGAATCTGTAATAGTTGTTATCCTTTCTTAAATCTATTTCCAATTAACGTACTACCAAATTGCATTCTCTTATGTTCTATCCAAACATTTATTTAGATTTTATTTCCATCAATAAATAAATATTTACATCCATCTATTAACAATTCACTTCCATTATACAATTGAAATTCATTTGTTATAAATAAAATTTCCTATTTTGTTTCTGTCAGCATTAATTAAACAAACATATTTAATTAAGAGATTATAATGTTTCTCACTATTTATTTACACTCCATTAAAACCCAACAGTCGTTTCAACCCACATTTGAATTTGCATTAAATTGGTTATCTGTCAACTGCCATTTATATTACTTCCTTAACTCACATACAGTTACAATTTTATTAATATATATTAATACATAGGTGATTTAAATTCCTGTCTTTAATTCCTTATTTATATTTTATTCAAGTGCAACAATTTACACTGATTCTTTATTTATACTTCACTTAAATTTCAACAATTTGGTTAAATAACTGTTTCTACAATTCATTATTAATTATTCATTTAACTCTCCTTCATTTATTCAACTTACACAAAGGTATACATCTTACACTATCTCAATCATTGGATTTTCATTTAAATTTAATAATAATTAAGATTTTTAATTACCACTGCTATAAATTTTCATTTAGCGTTCATCTAGTATTAATTTATCTCATATATATATATATTTCCCTTTTCCACAAAATTTAAATTTCAAAAATCCTTTTTAATTAATAATTTAATTGTCGAAATTTACGGGTCGTTACACTCTCCCCCACTCAAAACTTTTCGTCCTCGAAAAGGGAAAAGAAGAATTTCGAAATCAATATTTTAAATTTACAAAATTAGTTAATTTAGCTAAATGTACAAATTTATATATAGTGAAATATTTAAGTGGATTCAACCATTAATCAACCAATCAATACAATAACCATCACCCTTACAAACAGCATACATACACAAGACAAATCAACCATTTATCCAACAAACAAGAAGTTGTTCGGGTTCAAAACTTGAAATTGTATGGAATGAAAATAACTATCAAGTGCATCCTTTACTCAGCAGTCTTAGATGGAACAAAGATAGATTATTTATTCATCCAACAACTTCACATTTCTTTACCCAACCAACCATAAATCGACCAATAATAATTCAAAACAACCACCAAATTAAATTATTACACATTTATTTCCTGCTTGGTTGTTTGATCTTTTTTTTTCTATCATTTATTGAGTGATTTCTTTATTACTTACAATTTCTTTTTTTCATTTATTACAAAATTCATTATATTTGCATTCCATTTTATTTACTTAAGTTTATATCATCTATTTATAATACTTACCTTTACTTATATAGTAAAATTTCCAATTTAACTTAAGTTTATACAATTAAATTCTCATTTTATATCAACAATTTTTTTGAATACCTTTATTGCCTCAAGCTTCACTGATAAGATTTCCCTTTACATTTTCTTACTAACATTGCAACTTTTATTATATGGTAAGTTATTTATATGTTTTAAGAGTGTAAGTGAAAATTTACAAGTTTCTTCTCAATTCCTTTAATTAATTAATGGTTCATCAAATATATATTCGTTTTATAAATTACAATTTCAACTTACCTTTAATTTCATTCATTTATTAAATGTTGACGTTTCTATTATATTTAATAGCAGTAACAATTTAATTACCCACTTCCTCTTATATTAACTAGAAGCATTTAAATCATACTTACGTTTATAACCCTACACATCAATTTTTATTTGTTAAAGAATTTTATTTTATTTACTTAAGTTTCAACTCACCTATTAATAATACTTACCTCTAATTATAGTAAGATCTTAATTTATAACTTAAGTTTATAGTATTAAATTCTTATTTATAATAGCAATTCATTGAATACTTCATTATTTCCAAAATTTCTACTTGTATACTATTCTATTCCAATCTCTTATTTAACATTTCCACTTTTTATATTTGGTAAGTTATTTATGTTAAAGAAAATGCAAAAGAACCTATACAAGTTTTATCTCATCTTTCAATTAAATTTAATGTTAATCAATATTACTCTTGTCTCATATGTTAAAATTTTCAAATTTCACTTTATAATCTTGCATTAATTCTCTTACCTAAATTAGAGGTTTCAATTCATTAATTACTTACCTTTTATTTCACTAAAATAATTTAAACCATTAATTAATGGAAATTTAAGAAGTAAATACCGGGTTAAATTTCAATAGATAAATATATCTTTATAACTTATATACCTCTAATTATAATTAAAACAATTAAAATTTTAGATAATTTCAAAATAAATTTGCAGTAGAATTTACTACAGTGACCTTTCCTCTTCAAAACTCGAAAATGAAAGTCGATGATGCAGCCGCCATCACCGAAATTATTTTCCAGCGACAGAGTGGAAAGTACAAAATTTAATTTCTCCAAAATCTTATTTAAACAATTCTTCCGAATTATACTAAATATTTATATAAAAAAATACTTATAAACCAAATCATTATATTCCATAAATCTTTCGAAAGCAGATTTTCAAAATCCCGGACTTAAGTTCTAAAATCTCCAATTTGATTTATTATAATTTCAACTTAGCTTCAATTATTATAAATATTTTTATTACCTAACACCCAATCTATAGCAACCAAATATATATATCTTCATAAAATATTTTTATATATAGAAAATATAATAGGCAAAATTATTTCATTCACCTGTATTAAAAACAAATATTATGTCGGTCTGTCCTATTAAGTGTTTAGAAATCCCTATTGATGTCATAGCGTCCCATGCACCAATCAGAATCTATAAATACAAAACGAAACAGATTAACACAATATCAAAATCTTTTTATAACACTAACAAATACGCTCTCTCATATATATACTCTCAGCGACTCCCATAGGGTATTATTACCCTATTAACAAAGAGTCAAACCCCACAAAGCTAAGGTTTATCGTTAAACCAAAGCTCTGATACCAACTGTAACATCCCGCCTTTTTACACGATTTAAACCGACACACATGTCGGTTCAAACCATACGGAAGGCGGATTGTTATGGGGTAAATAAGAAAAACAAGAAAGAAATAAAACAAAACAGAATCTCACAGCGGAAGGATGAAATATAATAATCAAATATACAGTTTAGAAAGCTGTTTACAAAAAACTTTGATTATATTTATATAATACATATCAGAGTTACACTTACCAATAACAATGCAGCGGAATTAAATAGTGTAGTGAAACCATATTAACTATAGTAGTAATAATAAAATCTTCGTCTTCTTCCTCCAGAAATAAAATCTTCAATCCTGAAACGCTCGGACTGACCCGAGCGAATTTGAAAAGACAAAAACACTCGAGTCAGAACTAAAAGATCTTATATAAGTTAAATTAACAGAATTAAATATGAGTGCAGTAACTCAAGAGATGCTCGGGATTTACATCTCCTAAGGATCCGTTAAACTATTTACTATGTAGTATATTGCGCTATTATAATAGTGTCTATTTGTAAAATAAACTTACTTTTAAATAGCGTTAAGGGGTTACCCATATAGCCCTTAACACAGAATATATTCCCATAGTCTATACAGTACCGTAATCTCCCCCGTACTGGGCGTCGTCAGAGGGCACTCCATAGGTATGGTACAAAGCCAAAATCGTATAAGGCGCGCTAGGGTAGGTGACACGGCACAACTAGGCAATGCCAGGGTAGATATACCAATTACGCTTCCGGGCCGATGGTAACGCGTAGCCGCAGCTACCGCCCACCTCGAACAAACTCCCCCAAAAATCAAAGTAAAAGTGGCCACTGAATCAATCCAAAGTCAAAGTATAATATCGAAGAGGAGTGTCCGATCAGAGGAATGACCTCATTAACCCGTCGATCGCTCCTGTTTTAGCCACCTTATGCCAACTCTCGGGAGTCGGGTCCACGTATTTACCTTACAGGAAACGTCGCCACCAACCTACTTCATTCTGGAATCTCCACCGCGTACACGGTTAGTCAAAGTGGTTTTCGGTATCGACAGAGAGTATGTCCATATCCGATCCCGGTCTCTTTGCCAACCCATCGTTATTATAACACCGCGGTCATTTAAAATAGTTTATGCTTTAAACCAGAATAAAATTTCCATTTCAAAACTATGAATACGATATCAATTTAAAACCCAAACAATATGATATCATTTTATCTCAAATATAATTCTTTCCCAAAATCATACTGCTTTAAAATCTATAATATCTGGAAACCAACATTTGAATTATATTTTCAAAGCATAATATTTTGAAAATTCATAGTTTTAAAACCATAACTTCTAGAACTTGAATGGTTTGGATATTCAACGGTATATAAAATAAATGGTTTGACTTTAAGGTTACTTTTTAAAGAAAAATATTTTCCATGGCTTTACAAATATATTTCCTTATTTAAAGTCTAAACCATAATTTAAATATCACTTTCAAGTTCCAAAACCATTTCAATTTCTATATATATATATATATATCCATTTGGAGTATTAATATTTCAAATATAGTTGGAATTTATTTCTTTCAACAAATCAATTGTTCTATTATTTAGTCTTGAATATTCACATAAAATCCATAAATACAACTCCAATTTCTAGAAATTTAATATTTCCTTAAATTTAATTATACTAGAATATTCATTTAAATTTATCTTGGAAAAACTCCAGTTATAAATATCATACCTTAAAATTTCCAAACTTAAACATATAATATAAATTATCAGATTCCATTTTCTAAAAAAATTTCCATTTTTATTTAACAGATTTATACATAGCCTAAATTCAAAATTTTTAACTTCATATGTATATCTGTAGAAGAATAATATTTATAAAATATCAAAACTTAAATTTTTTATAAACCGTATCCCATCCAAACCATAGAAATCACGTTAAAATATTTTATATATAGACCGCGGTGCCTGTATATAATTTTCTATCCTATGGTCAAGTGATACGGATATTTATCATTTCAATCCGCAATTTAAAAAAATAAAATATTGTGGTTGTATATCATTTCAAACCACAATCCCGAATGAAACGAAAAATGCATGATAACTTGCAGTTAAATGATATAAAATAAAACATCCATTCATCCATCATCATCCATCATCCAAATCAAAATCATCATCCAATACTAAATCAATATCAATATATATCCGAGAATATATGACCTGTAATAACTGGCAGTTATATTCAAAAATAAATTTAACACTATTAAACTAACAGTGTCTATGCAAATAAATAACTATAACTGTAAATCTATATGCAGTAATAAAATTAAATGAACAGTTATATTAAATAAATGCGATTTAACAGATATGATGAATAAAACATGCCAAACAGTCATAACTAAATTTCTACTCATATCTAAAATGAATTTAACAAACATAAAAACTTTTAGAAGTTGTGAGTGGGTTAAAACACTCACCTTTTTGAATTTAAATCGACATTAAATCCGATTTAAACCCAAAAATTCGACGGTCTCCAAATCTGTCCAAACAAGCGTCATCAGATCCGAAATTTAATTACGATCCTAACAAAAGAAATTTCGCGTGAAACGGAATTCGTATGTAAAAGTTATACGATAAAACGTGCTTGAATTTCAAATGAAAAAAATAATAAAAGAAGAACACACATGAACCCACTTGTATGCCACGTCAACTGAGAAAGTCACGCGCCCAGGCAACTACACTCTCCCCTACGAACGCAGGCATCAGACCATCGAACCCAAAACAACTCGTTGACCGAAGGTTTGACCATGATTTTAGCTTGCCTCCGACCACCGTTGAACCCAGCGCCACCACCATCGGCCTCATGTCGCCGAGCCGCTCCTACCCATGCAATCCGGTCACCAGAAAATGCGTGCGCCGCCGCCTTGTTTGTAGGGTTCCAAAACCCTAATCGAATTTTATACGGCGATCTAGCCGTTGATTCGATGCAATAACCACATAGATCTAACCCCCTCAGTCCCCTCTCCAATACCCAGAAACCGTTTGACGATCAGACGAAGTTTTGTGACGACGTGATTAACGGTTGTAACTGATTTGGCTCAGATCTGGACACAGAGAAACTCGAATAGAAAAACGGACCACAGATTTGAGTTGCGCTTGCCAAAATCTTCAACATATATTTTTTTCAGAATTTTTAGAGATCTTTGAATTTTCATTTTGTTTTTTGAATTGATTAGATCTAGGGTTTGCACCCATTGAAGAAGAAGAGAAGCTTGAAGAAAATATACGCGCAGATAAAAATGAAATTAGGCGGAGGCTAGGCCTGAATAGCTGGTTTTATATAGAGGGTTAGAGGTAGCGTAGATAGACCGTAGAATGAACGTGCGGAACAAACTATGGCCCCAAAAACCCGCTATGTCTCCGGAACGAAATTTCGTAAACCTATATATCCAAATAGGTAATTTAAAATATTCCGAACGCGATGGAAAAAGTTTCACGTCCAAATTTGATCATATGTAGAAGTTATGCTGAAAACAAAATTTACAAATTGATTTCAAATTGATTTTTAATTAAAATTGATTTCAAGGCGTTTCGCGTTCGTACGATCAAACGGAAAGTCCGATCGTTACGAAACTTAAAATCCTACAATAATTCACTAATACGGATCCGATGAAACTGGTTTCGTCGAAATCCGAGTCC
Source organism: Allium cepa (assembly GCA_030765085.1). Taxonomy (NCBI): domain Eukaryota; kingdom Viridiplantae; phylum Streptophyta; class Magnoliopsida; order Asparagales; family Amaryllidaceae; genus Allium; species Allium cepa. The sequence continues at coordinate 164,151,328 of CM060939.1, forward strand.
GTGATAAAAAGGCTATTTTTATACTAATTAAATAAATTAATAATTGATTAATTAAATCAATTTTAAACCTTCCAATTTTCAGATTTCCAATTTTCTCCCTTTAAATTTTCTTAATTATAAATTCTAAACAAATTTAAGTGTCAATACATAGTTGTTCTATTCATAAATCTGAATGTTAACCCTGTTCTGCCAACGAGATGAAACTTGGGCCGACTCATCCACTTAAGGTCTTTAACGACTCATTGAATTTACGACTCAAGGGGCTTCAGCAACTTAAGGAAAGGACCGACTCAACTGGTAGCGACTCAATTGGCTGACGAGCTAAGGCTCAAGGCAACTTAGAGGAATGGAACGACTCATGGAGGTTAACGGTTCATGATACAGGCCGACTCATTGAGTTACCGACTCAACGAAGTTCACGGCTCATACGAGACGACTCAAGGACTGGACCGACTCATCTGCTCAAGGTTCTTAATGACTCAGTGGATCAACGACTCAACGAGTTAATGCCTTAGAAGAGCAGAGTGGTTTAACTAGTCAGTGGTTTATGGGGCAGACCGACTTAGGGTTTCCAACGACTCAGGGTTTCCAACGACTCAAGGTGACTAACGACCTATCATAAGTCGCTGGCGACCTAAGCATACGAGGAACAAGCTCAATGCCATTTCATCTATGCCACTGCTTGCTGACTCGTGGTATGTGAGTCGGTCACGGTTCATCCTGAGTCGGTCACGACTCATGACTTAACAATTCCAGCCCAGAAATTTGCCTATAAATACAAGGCCACCTCCAACATTCACGGGACTTTTGGCTCATTCATTTCAAGCGCCGTTACTCTGCTGCATTCTGAACTACTTCAACACCTTCAAGGAACTTCACGAAGAAACCAAACATGTCTAACATGTGTTCGAAGATTTGGATCGACATTGAAGTTTAGACTACTTGTTCTAAGTCACTTGAAACTCAAAGTGTGTGGTAATCAAAGTGTAACTGCATTGATTTGTAATCAAATCGTCAATAAAGATATTCAAAGTGGACGTAGGCTCTCTCTTAAGCCGAACCACTATAAAATTGCTGTTGTTTACTGCTTTTTCACTATTATCTGCTTATAATCTGTTCCCGAGCTATCGGGTGGTGCTTTCACAATCTCACTTCACACATCTGGGTGTTAACGTTCAAATTTTAGCGTTAACATTTTTGGTGCTTTCATTGAGAGTCGAAATCAGGCGAATTATCATCATTGCTTCACAGAAATCTCTCTTCAAACCAAAAGTCTAATGGAAATCATGACTTTCGAAAGGAAGCGTAAATTTTTGAGAATTGAGGGTACTTACAGCAACGCCATTGCTTTTCCTGCGCTAAGTGAATCAGCTTCTAATAGTGGAGTCACAAGGGCTGAATTAGACGCCGTAGTGTATGGGTTATATCAACACATGGAAGTTCAGAACAATAGGATTCTCGACAAGATGAATGCATTGCAAGAGGAGGTTCGACGACTAGAAAGCGATATAAAAACCATCGCCAAAGAGGCTCATGTTTCGGAAGGATGGAATACTCCACAACGGGCAATTGGCATTTCTATTGGAACAATCCCCCAAACGGAAAGTTCATGGTCACGACCAACTATTCATGAACGTTTGTCGAGGCGAACTTTTGAAAGAATAATCGACGACTACCCCTTGAGTCCTAACAATGATGAGGAGTACATACCAGAGATGGCCGAACAGAGAAAGGAAAATGAAGGTAGGAAAAAGCAGAAAGTCTTGAAAAAAGCTCGGCGCTTTAGATCCTCCGACTTCACCCCTTTGACCGATACTCCGGAGAATATCTTCTTGGCAACAAAAGATGTTGTTGTGTACCCCAAACCATCTCTGATAAGGAGAAGTGCTCCAGGCAATGGAAAGTTCTGTCAATTCCACAATCAGCCTGGCCATGACACTAACCAATGTCGCCAGTTAAGGAAAGAGATTGAAGAATTGCTTAAGCAGAATGAACTGGAACAATATGTGAAGAAAGATAGAAATGACCTCCCCACATCCTCTAAAATGCAGCTAGTTCCCGCTCAACAAGGCAGCTCAAATAGAAGAACCGTAGCGCAGGGAGATGAAGGGCCTATTATCAGTGTCATCACGGCAAGCCCTCATCCGGCGGGAAAAAATTGGATAAGGCGCGAAGACATGCTCACGCCTCAAGGAAGCCCTCAAAGTGAAAGGAAGTTTCAATTCTAAAAAAAAAAGGCTGCCATCTAATGCCCTCATGCCAAAGATTCAATTCCTAGAAGCCTGGGGCAGCAATGGCTTGCACACTTTACTTAAACGCCTTGTTACAAATTTGTAAAAGAATACTGAATGGATCATTCCTGTATCAAAAGCTATTACAAAAAAAAAAAACAGGGCAAATAAATAATAGAAACTATAAGCCTTGTTTTCTCTATTATTACAATCGCTTATTTTATATCTATATGTAAAGTATTCTGAAAGTATGACTAAAAGGATTGATTCAAATTTGCAGGCAATACCAAACAACCCTTGGTAGCACTCGAAAGCAAGTTTTAAACAGCAAAATTCCAAGGTCGAATCTTAAATAAGAAGTATTCTAAGCAAACAATTAATGGTTTGGCTAGAGTATATTTCTTTGGACAAAACTACCCACTAACAAAAGAAGATGATGCGCGCTTAAAGATGACACCAAGGAGTTGCTAAATTAGTCAATCAAACTCATAGCTGTCAAAGGAGCCAATTCCAAGCAGTCACCATTTGCATCAATATTTTACTTGAAAACTTTGCTGAAATATTGTAAAGAAATTAAGAATATATGATTCTTCTATTAAAAGCAATTGCAGGGCGGGCAAATAACGAAAAGCTATAAAGTGGATATAGGCCCAGTTTTGGCTAAACCACTATAATTCTTGTATTCCTTATTATTATTACATGTTTGCTTTATTTTCGATACAAAAAATACATAGAGTGTATTGCTGAAATGTCGACTTAAATTTTTGCAGACGATGGGAGTGAAACTTGCACAAAATAAGACCAAGTGATTCTCGCCAAATTTCAAGTCACAAAAGCCCCGAATTCAAATCCTAGATAGGAAGTACTTCAATTGAACGACCTATGATTTCGACAGAAACGGGCCTTTGCTAATAAATTGAGATCGTTTGAACAAACAAACATCCAATTAAGAAGCTAATGCCTGTTCTCACGAACTTGCCTGACAATGAAGTACACTTCCTTGGATTAAACAAATTACTTGTAAAAAAAAAAGAAGAGGATCGCTGAAAAGGCACAAGCAAGTGGACAAGGAAACAACCAAAGCCATCACCGGCAGCACAAGTCCTCTTCGGAGGCACAACTCTTCGGAGGACAAAGACCTCTAATGGGTCATACGCCACAAAAAAGAAAGTTCTCTACTCAACAAAAAAGATTGGAGGAGTCATGACCCTCCAACCATAAGAGAGTAACTTCCAGGCGATGAAAACCCTCTCTGAGGCACATTTCACCAGGAGTTGAAGTGTAACAACCGCTCTTCGGAATTTCACTTCACCAGAGTTGAAATGCAAACAAAATAAAGACCTCTTCGGAGGCACATTTCACCAGGAGTTGAAGTGTAACAGCCGCTCTTCGGAATTTCACTTCACCAAAGTTGAAATGCAAACAAAATAAAGACCTCTTCGGAGGCACATTTCACCAGGAGTTGAAGTGTAACAGCCGCTCTTCGGAATTTCACTTCACCAAAGTTGAAATGCAAAACAAAATAAAGACCTTTCTGGAAGTCCACGATTCACCAAGATTGAAATAAAACTTCCAAGTGTTGAAACGTGAAAAGGCTTTCTTTAAAGGCACAACTCTTCGGAGGTACACGTTTCACCAAGATTGAAATAAAACTTCCAAGTGTTGAAACGTGAAAAATCCCTCCTCAGAGGCACAACCCCCCCGGAGGCATAATCAAGAAGAAAGACCTCTTCGGAAGCCCACGTTTCACCGAGATTGAAATAAAACTTCCAAGTGTTGAAACGTGAAAAGGCTTTCTTCAAAGGCACAACTCTTTGGAGGTACACGTTTCACCAAGATTGAAATAAAACTTCCAAGTGTTGAAACGTGAAAAAATCCCTCCTCAGAGGTACAAATTTCTATTTAAAAGAAAAATCCTCATCAAGAGCATACTTTAACTTTCAAAGGAAGAGTGATTTACCTATTCTAAAAAAAAGGGGGGAAGAAAGTTAAAGTACATTCAGAGGTCCGCTTTACCACATAGAAGAATTCACTTGGCAAAATGTGTTCATACGCAAAAGGAAAAAGTGATTTCTTCGAAGGACAAAGCGTAAAAACTTATATGAAGGGAGTTGTACTCTATGAAAAATTTCTTCACGAATGAAATAGTCATTCTACAGAAAATAAGAGTGCAAGTCCCCTCGAAGTATAGAAAATTGCAGCAAGCTTATGGTATGGGGGCAGCATGGTATAGTTGCATACAATATGATATAGCTACATCGGTAAAGTACGCTCAAACAACATACCATAAGCTCACTGCAATGTCATATAAATAAACTTGTGCAAAAATGAATAATAAATGCATTCTCAAATTCAAACAGGAGTTTATACAAAGAAAGAAGAATCATTTTATTCAACATTACTTTATATACAGGTACAAGTTCCAACAAAAGAAAAGCGGGGGGCCGATACCCGCACAATTCTTGACCAGTACATGCAAAAGACAAGAAGCTAAAAGTTGGAGTCTTCATTTCTTCTTGCCACCTTTAGACCCTTTACCCGGCCAAATGGTCAGCTTTTCAGGTCGGTCTGAAGGCATAAGGGAAGAAGGAGAGGGAGGTACAACTGGTGCAATGTCCGGTTCCTCTTTGGTAGCAATGATTTTCTTCCCCCTCCTCTTCGATGTTCCGTGCTTCTTTCTTCTCTTCGAAGAAGACTCACTCCCTGGAGTAACAATAGCGGACAAAACAACGTCATCAGAAGGAGTCCGCTCCGGAGAGATCTCGCCTCCTTCAAGTCCCTCGTCTTTCTGCTCTTGCGAAGCGATAGGGTCATCCAAACCATGAAGAGCCTCAATTTGCTCCTCTTGTGACCCGAGTTGTGAAGCAGAAGGAGGAGTCACCTGAAGAGACGGAGGAGGGATGACCGGAGGAGGCGAAGTCTGCACAGCACTTGGTGTTTCAACTGCAGAAGAAGAGAAATTAAAAATATTAGTATCTCCCCAAAAGAAGGGAGATATGGGTTCGTCGAGATTCAATAAGTAATCGAGAAGCTCATCAAACTTTTGAGGAATAAGCAGGCAATCCACTTGAATCGGACCAATGTCAAAATTACCTGAAGATGTTTGCTTTGTTAGTTCAATCTCATAATTTTGAGCCCCAATATCCTCCAAAGCCTCATCATCAGTAGGGGTAATTACCCCGGTTCTTGTAGGAGGCAGCGAATAAGCACTGGAACCTGCGATGTCAACTTCAGAAGAAACTAGAGGACGTTCAGAGGTAGTAGGCGGTATTTCTTTTTCAGAACGCTCCTCTTCCGCCATCCCAGTCCGCGCTCTGGCGAGTAGCTCTTTTCCCTTGGCAAGAGCGGCGCGGGCATCATCGTCAAGATAATGCTCTTCAAGGGCTGACTCAGCGTATCCAGCACCTTTACCACCGAGCATATCGAGTGCTGCCTCCCAAACTTCAGCCAGTGTGATTTCATACTTAGGGCCTAGAAAGGCAAGGCTGCCACGCCCAAAAATGCTGTGCAGATAAAAATCAAATAATGTGGAGCTAATGTCAGCTTTGGTTGCTTGATGGGCCTCTTCGGCCGCGAGTTTACCAGCAACAGCCTCGTCACGCTCCTTTTCGGCCATAGCAAGTTGAGTTTTTAACAATTCTATCTCCAAGCTTTGAGAGCCGGTCTGTTCTCGCAGCTGTAAAGTTTTAGCGCGATATTCTTCTATGACCTTCTCTTTGTATGCAAGCTTATCTTCGACTGCCCTTTGGCTGGCATGCGCATCTCGTACTTGTTGCTGAAGCATGCTCTCCTTTTGAGAATAGGAAGTAGATGAAGTAGCTAATTCTTCCTTAAGCTTTTCTACTTCCGCTTCCAGCTTTTCATTATAGGAAGCAATACTTCTCATTTCGGCGTCATACTGTTCGAGAGTCTTCTGCCACTCAGCCTTATCATTCTCCATTGTGAGCATGGCCTCGAGATTGGCTCGGTTAACCCTCTGAAGCTCGTCGACAAGTTTTTGCCAGTTCGACATTCTTTCAATATCGGTCCTGACAGTATCAAGGTTTTGCAGCATAGCCGATTTGTCAAGAGGAACCAAGTCGAGATCAAATCGAACCCCTCTCAAGCACCACTGAGGGAATCGACTTTGAAGAGTGGGAGGACCTTGCCCGACTTGGTATGCAGGCCGGTTGATGATTGTTTGAATGTCGGAGCAAACGGGGGCAGGAGATTGAGCAGGAACATGTTCAGAAACTGTCGGCATTGTTTCTTCAGTAAGTCTAGCCCGCTTGCTAGAAGAATCGTCCATGTGACCTTTACCTCTCTCATCATGAGTCTTTCTTTTTTGAGTATCATCATCTCTGTGGGGAGGGTCATGTCTTTCTTGTTCCCTTCGGTGACGTTCTTCATATGCTCGTCTCTCGTCTGCTTTCCTGATGGCCCTCTCTTCGTCGGATTCTCTGTAAGAAGGGAGGTAACGCCTATAATCATACTGGCTACGCCTCCCGTAACGCTGGAAATCATCGTAATATGAACTGCTGCGCCCCATTGGAGAATCTGGAATAAAAATAATAAGCTTTAGAAATCTTTAAAGTATAAGAAGATAAATGCGTAGAAGTGCTGAAAAATCCTAAGTGTTGTGTAACGTGTAAACTACACGCATCAAGTTACAGACCACTCTTTGGAATAGAAGTAGTGATAACTTGAGTAGGAGGAGTTGACATTTGTTGTAGAGAAGATGTCGCCTCGATTACAGAAGAAATAGTTTTGGAAACATCATCTTTGAAAAGTTCTTGAGAGGTCACAATTAAATCGCTCAACCCCTCGAAAACATCATCACCATCATGTTTTTTGGGACTTGCTTTCTTAACCCCTTCGTTAGTAGATTTTTCGGAAGATCGTGGAGGTTCTTCCTCTTCAATAACTGGGGCAAGTACAGACTTGTCAGACGGCCCCACAACATCCTTCGGAATTGAACACTTTACTAGTGAAGTTTCTATAGAGGTTCCTCCCTGCATGTGCTCTTTAATAGAGACCGGGGCATCAGGAGTTTCCGTCGGAGAATCAGGAATTTCAGTTGGGACTTCACGAGGCTGAGTGAAGCGAGAAGAATGAAGAAGCCCGTATTGATGTAAAAATCCATCATTTAACAAAAACTTTACACTCCTCTCTTCTGCCGCCACGGCGTTCAATCTCTCAAAAATTTGTTTATAGCATGGATCTCTAAAGGGAGGAGGAAGTGCTAAAACAGGAAAAAGAAGCAAAGTTAGCATTCAGCAACTCAAATTTTGAAAAGCCCAAGAATGGAGAAATAAAAACAGGAAAATCTTACTTCCTACTCTCCAGATGGCATAAAACCCTGGAGGGTAGCAAACAAAGAAATACTGATTTAGAAATCCATGAACGCTTTCAGGAAGATCGGTGATGGGTTTGCGGTTTCGAGCACTCCTTATAACTACGATAGAGGGATGATCTTTAATCTTTATGAATGAGCAGAAGTAGCAGATTTCCTCAAAGCTCGGTAATCGGTCCAGAACTCTACTAAATAGCACACATAACCCCATTAGAATGGCATGGCCATTGGGGTGCAATTGGAATGGAGAGATAGATAATAGAAGCAGGAACTGCCGAAGGAAGTCATTAAAAGGTGGTATGGCACCGCTCAAGCACATTTGGCGATTGACAGCAATAAAGCCAGAAGGGGGCCTATCTGCAGTATCATTTGGCCCCGGCAGTAAGGCATCAGCTTCGGCAATGCCAAATTGGATGAGCAATTGGTTAAACACCCGCTGATTCAGAGTTGTGGAAGTTCTCTCCGGAAGGTTATCCAACAGGTTGGCCACTGGGAAGACATCTTCAGCCTGGCCCATCGGTTCTTCTTGTTGAGATGTCATTCTACACAAGCAACTGGATGTTCAAATGCGAAGGTGCACGTTTCCTAAAAGTGTGAAGTGTTGTGCAAAACTAATGAAAATAACAAGTAAATATAACTGGAATTAAACTGGTTGACGATTGATCAACTATGGTAATTTCAGAACTTGTTAATTTAAAATTCAAGCATAATATTAGTGCAGGCTGGTCAGTTTCAATTGACTATTTCAGTGTTGCTTTAATATTCTATTTGAAATCGATAGCACTTCGTTCACACGATTTGTTTAAGTTAATTATCTGTTATTAACTAATCTGTCATTTGATATGGGCGGTCGATGACAGTATATACGTCCCAATTTTCTGTGAATGTTGTATTGAACAGATTGTTAACCTGCAAGCCAAAATAACCTGTGAATGAATGCAATAAAATTCGACAGTTCAAAGTTTATGCAATGGTTCAAAGTTCAAGTCAGAGTAATGTCCCGAGACAGTTCAACGTGTTAACTCGCCCACGATTTAAAAGTTATAAGGCAGCTTAGGTCGTTTATGCTTTAAGTTATCAACACTTTGAGTCGGCAGCGCTTAGGTCGTGAGGCATAGAAGAGGGAATAGATTTCAGTTCAAAGTTATGAGAAAATTCTCCAAGTCCTATCTCGGCCCCGACTCAAGACTTGTGTCGTGAGGACTGATAAGCCGGTCCAGAGTTGAGTCGCAAAGGATATTAGGTCGTCCAGAATTATTGAGTCGCATCTGAGGCAATGCTCCACTCTGATTGGCCAACTTACCATACAATTCCTAAACCCGTCTACCTTCTAGCTCTTAACCCATGAACCGTCTCCCTCCTATCCCGTGAACCTTCTAATCCCTAACCCATTAACCCAATAAGCTCTCATTCAACAATCCTAGCTCTATCGCACCACTAAACCGCCTCGAATCGTAAACCATCAAAACATATAACCCTAAGTCCATTGATGACCAAAGCAACCAAATTCGCAGGGCTCAAAGGGGCAAATCGAAGATGGAGATGGGGCGCATAAGCTAGGGATAATCGAAAATCATAAGGAGAGCGAGATCGCTTACGCAATATGATGATAGGGATGATCGATGGAGAATCTGGTCGAAATCGCCTTTGAGAGCTTGAATGTGCGTTAATGGCAGACACGGTTTAAAGGTTAGGGAATGAGAAGAAAAGGTGAACGACTCAGGTTTTTATAACGTTGGGCAGTAGAGTTTGAGTCGGCACACGAGTTAAGATAAGTCGAAGCACACGACCTACGACTTAGGCGTGTACTTCGAGGGGCAAATGTTAACCCTGTTCTGCCAACGAGATGAAACTTGGGCCGACTCATCCACTTAAGGTCTTTAACGACTCATTGGATTTACGACTCAAGGGGCTTCAGCAACTTAAGGAAAGGACCGACTCAACTGGTAGCGACTCAATTGGCTGACGAGCTAAGGCTCAAGGCAACTTAGAGGAATGGAACGACTCATGGAGGTTAACGGTTCATGATACAGGCCGACTCATTGAGTTACCGACTCAACGAAGTTCACGGCTCATACGAGACGACTAAAGGACTGGACCGACTCATCTACTCAAGGTTCGTAACGACTCAGTGGATCAACGACTCAACGAGTTAATGCCTTAGAAGAGCAGAGTGGTTTAACTAGTCAGTGGTTTATGGGGCAGACCGACTCAGGGTTTCCAACGACTCAGGGTTTCCAACGACTCAAGGTGACTAACGACCTATCATAAGTCGCTGGCGACCTAAGCATACGAGGAACAAGCTCAATGCCATTTCATCTATGCCACTGCTTGCTGACTCGTGGTATGTGAGTCGGTCACGGTTCATCCTGAGTCGGTCACGACTCATGACTTAACAATTCCAGCCCAGAAATTTGCCTATAAATACAAGGCCACCTCCAACATTCACGGGACTTTTGGCTCATTCATTTCAAGCGCCGTTACTCTGCTGCATTCTGAACTACTTCAACACCTTCAAGGAACTTCACGAAGAAACCAAACATGTCTAACATGTGTTCGAAGATTTGGATCGACATTGAAGTTTAGACTACTTGTTCTAAGTCACTTGAAACTCAAAGTGTGTTGTAATCAAAGTGTAACTGCATTGATTTGTAATCAAATCATCAATAAAGATATTCAAAGTGGACGTAGGCTCTCTCTTAAGCCGAACCACTATAAAATTGCTGTTGTTTACTGCTTTTTCACTATTATCTGCTTATAATCTGTTCCCGAGCTATCGGGTGGTGCTTTCACAATCTCACTTCACACATCGGGGTGTTAGCGTTCAAATTTTAGCGTTAACACTGAATGTTAATCCTTAACTTCAATATTAAATTCCAATTTCATTAAATTCAACATTATAAATTAAATTCCGATAAAACTTATTTAATTCTCTTCCTTTCTATTATTCAAATTTATTGATTTCAATTTAATGAAATTTACATTGGCTCAATCTCTATACATTAAAAATCTCCAATTTAACTTCAGATCTCAATTTACGAAATAATTAAATAATTAATTCTATCTAAATTTATATCTTCATAATATCTAAATATTTAATAATTATCTTACCACCTTTAAATTAAATATTTAACTAGTAGATTTGTGTCATTTCTAACCCCTTAGATATTTAAAAATAACTAAAAGCGAATTCACATATAAATTCATTGTCAATTTTTCAGTAAATCAATTTTTCAAAGGTTACTGCAATTAATCCAATTAATTGCAATAAATTCTAATAAATTTGATTTTTTTGGGTTACAACTCAATAATAAATCAATTATTACTCAACTACATAGTTAACATTTCATTTATATTCCAATACATAAATATTTCCCAAATTTCATCTTTTATTTGCATAAATTACCGTATCTAAATTTTATTGGAAATTTTGTTAACTTTACACATAAATAAACTTAGAACCTCAATTAATTCATTACATTTTGGTTTCATTCTTTATATCACATTAATTATCATATTATGAATGGAAATTTATCTAGGTTACATCTTATTTATTCACTTACCAATATTCCACACTAACTGCAATAATTTAGTGCATTAATTGAAATTGATCAAAATAAAACTTAACAAACAATTAGAATAAGTAACGAACAATAATTATTGTCATTAAATCTATTTCATAAGTCTACACTCAATTATTACCTTAAAATAAGATCTACATTTATATTAGTTCATGTTCACACTTCCGTTACTATATATTAATAATTATTAAATCAACGTTTATTCTTAATAACAACATTATAACTACTCAACATAAAAAACTTTACTCCCAATATTTTTATTGACAAATAAGTTAGGAATCTGTAATAGTTGTTATCCTTTCTTAAATCTATTTCCAATTAACGTACTACCAAATTGCATTCTCTTATGTTCTATCCAAACATTTATTTAGATTTTATTTCCATCAATAAATAAATATTTACATCCATCTATTAACAATTCACTTCCATTATACAATTGAAATTCATTTGTTATAAATAAAATTTCCTATTTTGTTTCTGTCAGCATTAATTAAACAAACATATTTAATTAAGAGATTATAATGTTTCTCACTATTTATTTACACTCCATTAAAACCCAACAGTCGTTTCAACCCACATTTGAATTTGCATTAAATTGGTTATCTGTCAACTGCCATTTATATTACTTCCTTAACTCACATACAGTTACAATTTTATTAATATATATTAATACATAGGTGATTTAAATTCCTGTCTTTAATTCCTTATTTATATTTTATTCAAGTGCAACAATTTACACTGATTCTTTATTTATACTTCACTTAAATTTCAACAATTTGGTTAAATAACTGTTTCTACAATTCATTATTAATTATTCATTTAACTCTCCTTCATTTATTCAACTTACACAAAGGTATACATCTTACACTATCTCAATCATTGGATTTTCATTTAAATTTAATAATAATTAAGATTTTTAATTACCGCTGCTATAAATTTTCATTTAGCGTTCATCTAGTATTAATTTATCTCATATATATATATATATATATATTTCCCTTTTCCACAAAATTTAAATTTCAAAAATCCTTTTTAATTAATAATTTAATTGTCGAAATTTACGGGTCGTTACAATGTTTGAAAGTCGTAATTGACTATTTGATGTGTTGCATCATCGGATCCAATTTTGAAGTTTAAAAATAACGATTTTGATTTTTAAGGGATTTCTAAAGTGATTTTTGAAAGTATACGTTTATAAAATATTTTATTGAATTGATTCATCTTAAATAAATAAACGTTATAATTTTAGTATTATAAAAATTATGATTTTTGAATTTATTATAAAAAGTTTAAAAATAGGATTTATGAAGTTTGATTATTTTATAAATCAAAATGATGAATTATAAAGGAGTTTAAAGACGTTTTAAAATAGTAATATAAATTGATTTATATTAAAAGATTTATAAATTGATATTTATAAATTAAAAATATTGAAATTATAAAACAGGCTTTTATAAGTGTTAGAATGAATTGTGAATGAATTTCATAAGTGAATGAAATCTATAGGATTATAACGATGAAGTTATAAATGGAATTTTATAAATAAAATTTATAAAGTTATCTAAGGAATAGATGTGGATAAATAAATGAATCTTATAAGTTATAAGATTTATAATTATGAAGTCTAAAAGAACAATTTGGTAAACAAATAAATTATAAGCATTTAACTTATAATATGGACTTTCGGTATATAATTGAGTTATAAATCGAATAGGTTAATAAAGGAGATTTATAAAGGAAGTAGTTATAAAATAAATAGAATATGGAATTTATAAACATTGTTTTATAAATCAGCAAACTACTTATTTTGATAAGTAAATTGTTGTAACTTGTTAATGGAGTTATATTCATGTTTTAGGCAATGGATAATCCTTTAAAATAAAATGAATAGAAATGATAAAATTTGTTAACAAATATATTCACGTTTTTGAATAGTGAATAAGATGTTAAAGAAATGTTTGAATGTGATGTTTTAAATAGAATTAAAACGATCAAACGATGTTTTCAAAATGAGTTAAGATTCGAAACCATAGATTTTAACATTCATTGTTGAAATAGACGTTTTCGAGAAATAGAAGGAAATGGTAGATTATAACACTGTTGTTATAATAAATGATTTCCGAAAGGAAATGTTTTGTATAGTATTAGGATTTATATATCTATTTTAATTTCGAATCCCTATACTAGTGATTTTGGGTTGTCGTAACGATGTTTTACGCAACATTCGTTTTGGCCCAAATAAATATGTTTAAGAGAATGATTTTCTTAAAGAATGAAATATATACTTAATTTCGATTTAAGTATATTGAATATTTTCCAAAGATTGAAAATAAATAAATTTGTGAATTACTTATAAAATAAATAAGTATGGAAATGTTTTTCCCATGTGAAATGAAGAGTTTAGAGAATTTATCTTTTTAAAGATAAATTGAAAATGAATATATAAAAAATCGAATGGAAATCGTATATTCATAAATATTTTGGAAATATAAATTCAATATGGAATTTATAAATGGAATTTGGAAAATGAGTTTAAATATTAATTTATTTTTAAAGAATGGAAAATATATATCTTATAAAGATATTTTTAGGAAATAAATAATTTGGAAAATTATTTGGAATCTGGTGATGTTGTGCATATCTATTGATAGTTCAATAACCGACTATCAATATTTACCTTTAAATAGGTAATTGTTGTGATTTGCTTGAAATTGAATGCCACACTTATTTTTTTTAAAATAAGCGCTCACTATTCGGGTTAACCGGGAAAGGACCTTGGGGTCGTATAACCCATTCCAAATATGTGATACATCGTTATGAATTGCATTCGAAGACCGGTGTTGAAGACCGGATATTTTCGAAAACGAAAGGGTTTCTTGTTGATTGTCTCTGCACTGGCTGATCCCCGGTATAGAGATCTCCATATGTGATGGGAAATTCGGGCGTGATTAGAGATTATCCGGATTGCAAGGACTTCTTTGTAAGTGCCTTCGGTTCTGTTCGATCCCGGAACAGACTAGTATGGATAGTGTGTCTGACATTACAAATTGAGATATAAAGCCGATTTCTTTCAAATATATTTCTGTTGGTGGCGGAGAATTTATTCTCTTAGCTTAACACCCTTCTCTGAGACGTACGAGCTCAGAGGTTATATAGTTGAAGGTTATCAGCGATATACTCCCAATTTTGGTAATGTGACATGCTGAGTGTTGCTGTGAAATGATCATTGTGTTGATCATTTATGATAGGATCATTTATTTGATCGTCTATCTTGGTGATCATTTCTATGATCATTTGTTGACCCAAAGCATAGCTTTTGTATAAAGCGTGGCTTTGTGGACGTGACTTCGTCGAGCCTCACAAACCGGTAATGGTCGAAACAGGAATTGTGCGGCAAGGTTTTCAGGGATAGCGTCCCTAGGGTATGACCATTTCTTCTGGAAAAGGGTAGTATCATGGTATGGAGCCCAGATACTTACTCATGTTGAAACACTTATTATTATGGTGTGATGTTGGTTAGAGAGCTCTCGTTTAAAGGTCCCAAAGGACCGGGGGTGGCATATCTGAGGGTTTATAATATCCCTTGGGAAAAGGGGTTCCCGGCCTTGTTTGGCAGAGATCCAGTTGGGTTCTCGGGGCGTCCTTCCAGAGGCGTTTCCATGTGGCAATGGGAAGTTCCTTGGCCTGACCATTTGTTGGAAAATCCATTCTTTAAATACGAGCCTTGTACGGTATTAGTTGTATTACCTGTCATCTACTTATGGTGGCGCCCCACTGTTTGGATGGTAGCTATAGTAGGCATAGTTCGAAATGTCTATGTTGGCTAAGATTTATATCTTTATTTTCAAAATGAATTTTTCCTACACTATGCACTAGTAATAATATCAAATGTTCTTTTTAATGCGTATCAAGCATCTTTGACTATCATAAGGAGAAATCTCCTCCGATTCTGCGTTTGCATTGTGTGTGTGTGCGGGAGGCCTTATGGTAGTCTCATTTTTAAAAGCATTGCGAATTGACTTTAAAAATATTCCTCTATTTTGATTTTAAAGATGAATAAACTGTTTTGAGTTCTCACACCAGTCACATGACTGACTCGGAGTTTATTGTTTTCCTTCCTAAACTCTGGGTGTCCACCAATTTCTACACGGGCAGTCAAGAGTTAAGGTTTATCAGGATATTTTGGAATTCAGGAATTGCTGGAGGCAAGTTGGATGGCATGGCGTATTTACTAGTATATAGTACTTCTTTTTCCGCTGCATTGTTTGTTGTTGTACACTCTGATGTAATGAAATGAAATGTGATGTAATGTAATAACTGATATAGTTCTTTGTTTAAAGATTATTCATTTATCTATTATATGTTGTTCCGCTGCGATTGTGAGATTCTGATATTGTTCCGTTGTTATTTCTTTCCGTTTTCTTTTCCATCCGTTTCTATCTTCTTCTCTCTTCTTCTTCTTTCTTCTTTTTAAAACCCTAAGGGTTCGTATTTCCGTTCATCTTGAGTAAATCTATGGAGATTAGTGTCACTTCAAGGGGTACGGATTTGCGGGTCTTTACATTTTCTATTAGCACAAATGTTTGTTTCCGCACAACGGAGCGGGGATGACTTCCTATTTCAACAAAGAGGTCCAGTTGCCCAAGGGGCATTTTCGCGTCTCCAGTGAAACCATGTAGCGGTTTGTTGCAGGGAGACACATCCTTCATCGACGGCTTCATTTTGTCGAAAGCATGCTTAAATAGGATATTTACTGAGCTTCCGGTGTCTGCTAGAATTCGGAAAACTTTGGCTGGAACGAACCAGGCAGAGATGACCATAGGATCCATGTGAGGGTACTGCCTTCCTTCTAGGTCACGCCTACCGAATGTGATGTCATTGTTCTTTTTCCGCTTTGGGTGGCGTTCTTCTATAACGGAATTAACGCAGTCTTCATTGTTTCTAAGCGACTTTCCATATTTTTCCATCTCTGCCCAGCTTCTGTCGGCGATATGTGGTCCTCCCGATATGGTATGGACCACTATCTTCTCTTGACTAGAGCCGCTGGTGTTGCGATTTCCTCCGCCTACTTCCGGGGGTGATAGCCTCGGGCTTTCATTGGCAGGAGCTGGAGTCCTGTTCTGGCCTTTTACATAGCGTTCCAGTCTCTTCCTTCTGATGTGTTCTTCAATTAAGTCCCGGAGATGATAGCATTCATTGGTATCATGCCCATGAGATTCGTGGAAATGGCAGAAGTTTCCAGATTTAATTGCGTTATCTGATTCCTTCTTGTGCGGGGGGCGTCTGTATTTAACCTCGTCTTGCGTGGCCAGGAAGATGTTTTCGATTGTTTCGTTCAAAGGAGTGTAAGTGTCAAATCTCGGTCCTGGTCGATATAGACGCTTTTCTCCCTTCTTGCCCCCAGCACTATCTCTGGAGTCATTTCTTCGAACGTCCTTTGCTACTGTGGGTGTGTTGCCATGAGCTGCCTTAGCTTATTGCCATGTCTGCCTTTCAATGGCAGCGTCTTCAAGTCTCATATACTTTCCGGCTTCATGGAAGAAATCGGGTAAGGTAACTGGTTTTTCTTTCGTTAATCTTCTAGCAAACTTGGTATCCGGATGTACGCCACTACAAAGAGCCATTAGGATAAGTTTCTCATCGGCATCTTGGACTGCGGCCGCTGCGGCGTTGAATCGGGTTAGATATTGTTGCACTGTCTCTCCGGGCTTCTGCTTGATATTAGATAGGGAATAAGCGTCCTTGGGTTGTTCCACATGAATGTGGAACTGGCTGACGAACTTTTCTTTCAACATTTCCCATGAGCTAATGGATCCTTGGGGTAGATGGCAGAACCAGGAGGTAGCTAGATCTGCCAAGAATAGTGGGAAGCATTTACACAACACTCCCTCTGTTGCTCCGCTCATGAGCATATGCTGTGTGTATCTCTGCAAGTGTACAACGGGGTCAGAGGTTCCCTTGTAAGGTTCCATCGTTGGCATTTTCCATTCCTGGGGGGTGATGGCAGTTTCGATATTGCGGGTGAAGGGGCTGGTTACCCTAGCGCCTATCCCCCGATCCCTTTGGTCCCGTTGGACGCACTCCCTGAACAATCGCGCTATCCTTTCATCAGAACTTGGAGCGGATAGAAATGAGTTTGGTTCTTCTCTGCGGGATTGATTCCGTCCAGATGACCTGTAGGGATGATATCGTCTATTACTTCTAACATTTTTCGGTGGCTGTCTTCGGTCTTCTGGGAGCATGCTGGGGTCAGCCACAGTTGGCCCTTGCCTCGATCTTCCCCTGCTGGGCTCTGTTCTAAGCATTCCCTCGGGTCCAACTTCGGGCTGGACTCCAGCTCGGCCCCGTCCATTGGTGTTCCCATGGTTAGGTAGCATGACAGGCTCAGCCATATCCGATCCCTGCCTGGTACCTCCCCCGTTGGGTTCGGTTCCAAGTGTTTCCTCGGGTCGGAATTCGGGCTGAGTCTGGGCTCGGCTCCTACCATTGCTGTTTCTGTTGTTAGCCTCTTCGAAGAAGAAAGATCTTTGTCGCCTTCCAGATCCTCCAGACTGGGACTCACCCCATGATTCGGTGTTGCGGTTGGATTCTTCAACATCCCTTAAGCGTGACATGAGTTGGTCCACCAAGGCTTCTTGTTGAGATGCAAAGCGGTTAGTTACTTCAGCCACAACCCTGTCCAGATCTGCCCTAGTAATTGGTTGTTCCGTAGCATGGGCTGTCGGACTTGCCTGATTTCCATTTGCCGTTGGAACAGGACGATTCTCTTGATCTCTGATCACTGGATCTGAGATACTGCTAGTTGCGATGTTCTTTCCTTTGTTAGCATTTTCCTCTGCCTGGGAGGCATGTTTTCCAAGTAATGGGCGATGCTGTTGGGAGGAAGGTTGAGTGGGAGAAGCTGAAGCTTCTAGCTCGAGCTCGAGCTCTCAGTGAAAAGCATCAAAAATGTTTGCACAAAAAATGGACAAACACCTTCAAGTCGTATGATTTAGTTGATTATATGTTATTCTTAATGATTTGGGTGATTTATGCAAATATATAAAATAGATGGACTAAACTGTAAAAGACACACAGATTTATAGTGGTTCGGCCAGAATGTGCCTACGTCCACTTTATATGTTATTCTCCTTTTCTCTTCAGATTACAAGTACAAAGCTTTGATTACAAGTATCTGAAAGTTGTTTGAAAGTTCTATCCGTGCTTGAGCTCTCAAACTTGTCTGCCATTGTTGTACCCCTACCCCTCTATTTATAGAGTGAGGCTGGGGGTAGGGGCCTTGGATGTATATAGCTGTTGGTGGGCCTGGGCTGATGTAATCTGGCCTGGCAGTGTTGGTTCGGCCATGCCTTTGTCCGGTAGTTGTTGGAGAGGCTTTGGTCCGGTAGTTGGTTGGTTCGGTAGGGACATGGAAAGGAGATGGTTCGGTGGTAGGTGAGTTGGGATTTGGTGTTGACCCGGTGATCTCGGTCCGGTGACGAATTGGTTCAGTGGGGCCTTGCATCGGTGGTGAGAATTCGCCCAACAGTTCATTTGATAATATTGTCATATAGATATAACTAAGCATGATGCGAAGTTCAATTATTGTTTTGTGAAATGAATGTTTCAAGTGAACAATAAAGCAGAATTTATTTGATATAGAAAATAGTATTCAGTAATTGATTAAAAAATTGCTAGGTGCTCTGTAATCTATTTTATTTTCTATAACTATAATGTTTTCATTGCTAGGTGCTCTGTAACATTGACAGTGGCACCTTCGTTATCGCTGAGGATTTTTTTTAGTCTTTGATTTTTTCTGCATTATGTACTTATATAAACCACTTGTCATGTGTTTGGTGATCTTCTAATCATTTTAGTCAAAATGATATGAATTTCAAAATTATAACCCAAGTTCATTACCAGTCCAAGTCTTACATATCATTTAGCAAGATGTGTGGTTAGAAAGACAATCTTATTAAGCAGGCAATGTTAATAAAATTTAATTATTATATTATACTATAGGGCCTACCGTTTAAGTGTCAAATAAAATAGAATTGATGACACGATATATCTTGACTGTTGGATCCTATTGTGTACATATTTGAATTTAAAATCAAATGATAATTCAATGTTAGAGATTTATTCTATCGCCGATTTATCACCAGTTTGTCTTCCAATAAAATTTCCATTCTACTATATATATATATATGTGTGTGTGTGTGTGTGTGTGTGTGTGTCTTATACATTTATATATCATTCTCATGGTTTAATTGCTAATCCGTGTTATAGATTTTCTTTGATGTTCTTATTTTTAGTTTCTAATATTGTAAATAATTTTGAAGGGAATGTATATTATTATTTCTAACTAAATTTTTAGAATATTTTTTTTCTTCTTTCGAATAAACAATCTAACAGTCGGTTTCTCACCGTTTTACGGTTATACTAGTAATATTTTTATTTGTGAAGATACATGAACACATCTCAGGAAGCAACGCTAACAGGTAATCAGAATAGACCCGTTAACAGTGTAACCTTTATAAAATTTCTCCGTGTCTTAATTTTTCTGCACCTTGCACCTTTTTCCTCCATATGAATGCTCTTCTATCACCATTTATTTTTTTTTTTTTTCAGATCTACTTTTACTTTATATGTTTGGTAACGTCAATCTAAGTGGATCAAAATACATGTCTACATGACGTTTACATGCGTTTTTGATGTAAAAGATTGGCGCTTTCAATGAAAAGGTCGGATATTATTCGATTTTATTTTAAAATAATTTCAAACTAAGGCTCTTTATTTACCTTTACATGGGAAAAAAATTCACTTTTTCTTTCTTTGCTTTCAACTTGGGGAAATTACTTCCTTTTTTTCTTTAATTTTAAATTGGAAAAATCTAACAAAAAATAGATTATCTCTTTCTTGAATTTAATGTGAGAATTATTTTATAAAATAAATTACAATCTCTTTCTTTAAATTTTATTTAAGGAAAACTTTTGCAATATAAATTTTATTTTTCCCTTTTGATTTCGTTTGGGAATTTTTTTTTTGCCTTATTGATTCAATTTGGGGAAGAGGTGCTTCCTCCTTGTCTAGTTTACAAAGAAAAATAGTTTTTGTTTTTGTTTGATAAAGATTGATCCTCAATGAGGGAAGAAAAGCACTCTAATAATAAGATTAAATAAAATAATCAAAATGCTACCAACAAGTCTGGAAGGTACCACGTAGAAAAGCCATCCGCTAATAACTGATCAACGATTTTTCAATGTATGCTAGGTCCTTAGAATGAAATATTAGAAGTGCTAAATAGTGTAATATGTTGAATATGCGCTTATATGTTTTTGTTTGATGATAATAAACATATATATTCATTTAAATGTATTTGGTAATGTACTATTTTGTTTTTCATAGATTAAATAAATATTTGTTGAATAAAATAAATTACACATAATTTGAATTCAAACAGATATTTTATTCAAACGAATATTTATTACAATTTTGAATAGTACAAATTCAAGCTCTCACTATACATATACAATTTTGATTCTAATTACATCGCAATTCAGTTTACATAACTTCCTCACTACATATCACTCACACTCGTAGTTTATCTTCAACTTCATTCGAGTTAGAATCCAGCATCTGAGAAATCTGCAAACATATTCACTAACGCAGTAAAATTGAAAAAGAAATATTTTTGCAATATAAAATGAAATATGATTTTTGAAAATATGATTTGCCTCAGTTATTTGGGTTGTTCGTCATCATTCACATTTGAATTCATCATACACGAACAATGTGACATGCATAGTGTATCACTGTACATGCCACAAGGCCGTGCACATCGATATACACTTGATAATGCTACAGGGACAGGTGAGCACAGGTCAAACCCAAATGAAAAGCCAGGTTCAACTCACGTGCAATATATTTAAAATCACGACACGAGCACAAGGTCAAACCCGAGTTTTGAAACTGGATTCAACTCAAGTGAAATTTCAAAAAATCAACATGAATGGATGCAAAGACCAGCTGCAAGATAAATGTCACAAGCATGAACACAGAAACACCAAAGGATCAGAGACCACGTTCATATGTACTATATGGCAATGCACCAACCAGAAAATCAAGTTCAGTAAGGCAATGCACCAATGCAAGTGACTCAAGCAACATGTCCTGTTACAACTACAGAGACCAAGTTCATACGCACAGTGTAGACCACAAAGAAATGCCACCAAGCAAACAAAGACCAGAAAGTACAGGTTAAACCAACACAGTGAAGATACCAGTGAAACAAATGCAGAATTAACAAATGCAAAACACATGGAGGCAAAGCTCAAACCAAACAAGTCAGTTCAAACATGTATCAATAACAAAGAACAAAGCATCATGTGTTGAACAACATGAAGAATGCCAACAGTATGAATATACAGTGATGCATGGAACAAGACTCAAGTATGTATACAGAGAGTATACAACATGACAATGCAGATACAACTCAAATGAACACTACAGCAAGACCAGAATGCTCAAATACAATATGAACTGATGAACACTACAGGTCAGTAGTGAACCCAGACAAAAGTCAGAGAGTGCAGACATGATTATCAAGCTACAACTCAAATGAGCAAGTGCAACAAAGTGCAACTTGACTATCAAGACAAAATGCAATAAAAAATTCAGTGAAGCCCAAAGTCAATGCCGAGAAACAATGTATACAAATGATCAGGTCAAAATAAAGCAAACTACCAAATCAAATGCACCAGAAACATGGGAACACAACAAAGACCACAAGCCAATCCTAACAGCATCAATGTAACATGAACCAGAGCCAAGAATACATGTACTCGGGGCAATATGCACAAGTGAAAAACCAAAATGGCACAGCAGTTCATACAACATATACAAGATAGAAGAAGCCATGGTCAATGCAAAGCAAATGCGAAGTTACAGTGAAATTCTACAAGTCAAGTCAACAGCAGATGCATGAAAAATGCAAATGCAAACAGCAGAGTAATGAACACAAAGATGGCCAGATGAAGTCAAAGCCGTAATACACAGTAAAGCCGAAGTCAGAATTCAACGAAAATATACGTCTTTGAAAAAGTCAAAGCAAAGTAAAAAAAGGAAAGTTTCTGCCGTATCAAGTAAGGGAAAATCGAACGCTACAAAATCAAGGCCGTGCGCATCAAGTTGAAAACATATCAGGAAAGCCGTGCGCATCAGGCAATCAAAAATTAGGAAAGTGTAAATGAATACGAGCAAATTCAAGTGTCTCGAATTCATATAAATATCAAACCCAAAATTCATCATCGGCATCGAGTTCGAATACGAGAAATCATAAAAGCACAAATAGGAAATTACATACCGAAGCAATAGTGAACTCGATCAAAGGAGCAGCTGCGAACGAGCGCAAGCAACACAAACCAGAGAATCGATCATCAGAGAAGCCGCGAGCAAGAGCAACACCAGAAAATCGAATTTGAAGAAAGCCCCAATTTGGATCGATAGCACAAAACCCTAATTGTTGAAGAGGAACGAACAAGAATAGAGAGCCGACATTGATAAAAGAAAATAACAGGGCCGCGTTTTTTTCTTGAGTGATAATACTTTGGGCCGGTTATATTTTAAAGGCTTTTGGCTATTAGGTTTTGGGTTTAATTGTTTTTTATTTGTTATTTTTACTTTTCGAGTCAAAGTATTGGTAAATCACCACCTAGGTTGTAGGTAGTGTCAGATTATCTAGTTAGAATTAGTTCAGTGAGCAGGGTGTGCGAGTTTGCAAAACTCTATAGGCGGGAGCAGGGTTTGCGAGTTTGCAAAACTCTATAGGCGGGAGCAGGGGTTGCGAGTCTATTAGAGTGTTTGTAAGCGGGAGCAGGGTTTGCGAGTCTGTTAGAGTGTTTATAAGCGGGAGACTGTTTAATTCTAATAGAAATCTAGGAATGCAGCAGTAGGCAGGGGTTGCCGAAGCTAGGTAAATTTTGTGTCTGATTTACTTTTCAGCATATTTATTTCTGCAGTTTGTTTCTGTGTTTAAATCGAGAAAATTTGCTATAACCCTATTCACCCCCCTCTAGGGTTAATCTAGATCCTACAAGTGGTATCAGAGCACGGTATTTTTCTTTAACTCTAGAGTCATGAATCCATCAAATAATGCTTTTTCTGAGGTGCAATCTATTGTTAGGCCACCCATGTTTAATGGGAATGATTATGCTTATTGGAAAGTTAGGATGGGTATTTATCTTAGTTCTGTTGATTATGATGTTTGGGACATTATTGAAACTGGCTATAAATCTCCCACTATAACTATTGGTGATACTGAGATTCCTAAACCTAAGGATAGGTGGGATGCTAACGATAAGAAATTAAAAACTACAAGTGCTTAAGCCATGAATGCTTTGATCTGTGCTCTTGATAAGACTGAATTTAATAGAATCTCATTGTAAAACTGCACAGGAAATTTGGCATACCTTGGAGGTGACACATGAAGGAACTTCTCAAGTCAAGGAGTCTCGGCTAGCCTTATTCAGCAATGAATACGAGAACTTTGTGATGGACAAAGGCGAGAGCATAAAGGACATGTTTGGATGCTTTTCAACTTTGGTGTACAACGCTAGAGCGCTTGGGAAGGTATTCACTGAGGTAGAGCTTGTGAGGAAGGTGCTACGAGTCTTAGTGATGAGCTTTGAGGCAAAAGTCACGGCAATATAAGAATCGAAAGATCTAAGTAAACTAAGCATGGAGGTGTTGATCGGCAACTTGATGACATATGAGCTTGAGCTAAAAGCAAAGGAGGAACGCAACAACTCCGAACCAAAGAAGAAGACGATTGCCTTAAAGAGCAAAGAAGAGAGCGATGAAGAAGAAGAAGATCCAATTGAAGAGCTTGCAATGGCTGTCAATAATCTTAGAAAATGGTCAAGATTCAAGCCACGTAAGAAGAAAACAAATGGTAATAGGTCAAAAGATTCTGACAATTCCGATAATGAATCGACGTGCTTTAACTGCAACAAGCCTGGCCACTTCAAACAATAATGCCCACTTCTCAAAAACCACAAAGGAAAGAAAAAGAAGAAGAAGGCCTTTGCAACGACTTGGGATGATGAAGAAGGAGAGGAAGTTTCGAATAGTAGCTCAGAAGAGGCTAACTTATGTCTTGTGGAAAAATCAGATTCAGAAGCAAGCTTAGAGGAATCTAGTGAGGTAGGTGATTATTCTTATAAAGATCTTGTTTTTATGTGTCTTGATCTTACTAAATAGTTGATACTCTTGAATCTAAAATTGAAAAACTGAGATCTGATAGGAGAGAACTTGCTCATGAAAATTTTAGGTTAGAAACTGAACTTGAAAATATTCAAAACCTAGAATGTAAAAAATGTAAAATTTTAGATTCAGAATTATCAAGACTTAAGAATAGCTCTGAGAATCTTGAAAAAGAAAACTTGAGTCTTAAGGAAATCATTGACATTAGGAAAAAGGATTTTATAAATAGATGCACCTCACTTGTCACTGAAAACACAACACTAAAAACCAAAGTCCAAAATCTTGAGAAATCTCTCAATAACTTTTCAAGAGGAGAAAAATCATTCAACATGTTATTGGGAAATCAAATTTTTGCTAACAACAGAAAAGGACTAGGTTTTGGGAAAACACAAGTTGATGGTAATGCAAAAGGTAAGAGTGTCTTTGATAGATGTGAAATAATTGGACATCGTGTTGAAAATTGTAGTCATAGGAACAAGAACACAAAATTTATACAAGTTTGGGTTCCTAAGAATTCTACAAACAAATTTCATGTCTATTGGAACAAGAATGAAAGGACTAAACAAGTTTGGCTTCCAAAGGGTTTGTTTATTCACAATGCTTCAGCCACTAACAATCATGGACCTATAAAAACAAATAGGACACAAAAATCTTTCATCGTGTAGGTATGGTGGCAGGCTAAGGAACAACAACAGTGTTTTCTGGATTTTGGCTGTTCCAGAAACACCACGGGCAACAAAGCAAAAGTTCCTTAGCCTAGTACAAAGGTGACAGAGTCACAATGGGCAACCACGAAAAATTATCGTAAAGGTAAAACAGGTGAAGGTATATTAAATGTGATAATCTGCACCGTATTCTGAATGAAATCATCCAATATTGAGATGTTGTAAAGATGATGTTTTTTGATTCTGACTTGTTCAACATAGTTAGCCAATTACATTTATGCCAAAAACACTATTCTTTGATTTACTTCATATATATTAGCTTGGATATAGTGTTTTGTTGGATGATAATATTTTTGGTTATAATACGGCTAACTCTATATTCACGGTTTTTTGATTTATTTACACGGCTTCAATCCAAATTCAAGAGAATGCCATTTAAAATGCTGTTTGAGTTTTTATGCACACTTCATGGTCTGGTCTATCAAATTTAATTAGTGATGTTTTTGAGTGAAAAAGAAATTCAGATGCAGATTACACTGGTAATCTAGTTGATAGAAAAATTACTAGTTGAACGTGATTTTTGAGACATTTAGTAACTACATCGTTTTTCAAAGAAAATATCTGCATATTTTTCATTACAAATAATTTTCAAATAGCAGAAATTTTTCTCATATAACCCCTTCGAGAAAATCATTGTAGACCATATTTTCAGATTAGTCATTTTTATTTGATTTTAAATGACAAATTTTGACTAATCCGATTCCCTACTAATTATCAAAAAGATAAATAGTGATTGAAAAGATGATAAGTGTTGATATTTAACATACATTACTCAAGAAAGTATATTTGGAAAATTTCTTTAGGAATTCAAACAAGAGTTATAAAACTTTTTGTTGGGTAAAGATTCCATGACCATTTCTATATCTATCATATTTCTATCGACCATTGTGTATCAAATCTTAAATATAGTTTGTCGATACGTGGTACTATAATCAGGAATCATTTGTTTTTCATGTCACATTTTTTTGTAAAAATAAATAAATATCCAAAGTATTAACTCTCATTTAAAAGTCCTCACGGTTATGCATGGGTGAATTACTTGGATTTTTGATTATGTGCTTCCATGCTCATTTAAAAGTCCTTACGGTTATGCATGTATGGAACGCATATCAAAATTAATTGATTAAATAGACAAGTTGATTCTAATCCCATTTAAAAGTCCTCACAGTCATGCGTGGTTAGAAGATACTTGATTTCATTTTTAAAATTAAATTGGAATACTACTAATCTCATTTAAAAGTCCTAACGGTTATGCATGATTAGTAGATATTCAAATTCCTGATATAAATGTACCACAAGTTGATACAATTGTATGATTTTATATTAGAACATCATTTCCATTCTTTCTAAAAGTGGAATATGCGCCTAACAAGGGTAGTTATTATTTTTGTTTGATTTTTATTGAAGTTTAATATTTATATTCAATTTGAGTTTAATGTTGGATTAATATTGATCACTTTATCTCTATTTTCTCTAACACTATTATTCTTTTGCTGATAACAAAAGGGGGAGAGAAAAGTTAAGATTTTGTCAAATAGAATCAAGCAAAGGTCAAATAATTTTCCATTTGCATCTAGGCTTATTTATATATTTCTATGCATATATGTAGGGGGAGCATCATGTAGAGAGGAAGCATTTAAATAGGGGCAGCAATTAGAGTATATCATTGATCAAATAAATTTAACGCAGTCAAAATCTTAAATATATGTTTGTTATCATCAAAAGGGAGAGATTGTTGAATATGTGCTTATATGTTTTTGTTTGATGATAATAAACATATATATTCATTTAAATGTATTTGGTAATGTACTATTTTGTTTTTCATAGATTAAATAAATATTTGTTGAATAAAATAAATTACATAGAATTTGAATTCAAACAGATATTTTATTCAAACAAATATTTATTACAATTTTGAATAGTACAAATTCAAGCTCTCACTATACATATACAATTTTGATTCTAATTACATCACAATTCAGTTTACATAACTTCCTCACTACATATCACTCACACTCGTAGTTTATCTTCAACTTCATTCCAGTTAGAATCCAGCATCTGAGAAATCTGCAAACATATTCACTAACGCAGTAAAATTGAAAAAGAAACATTTTTGCAATATAAAATGAAATATGATTTTTTGAAAATATGATTTGCCTCAGTTATTTGGGTTGTTCGTCATCATTCACATTTGAATTCATCATACACGAACAATGTGACATGCACAGTGTATCACTGTACATACCACAAGGCCATGCATATCGATATACACTTGATAATGCTACAGGGACAGGTGAGCACAGGTCAAACCCAAATGAAAAGCCAGGTTCAACTCACGTGCAATATATTTAAAATCACGACACGAGCACAAGGTCAAACCCGAGTTTTGAAACTGGATTCAACTCAAGTGAAATTTCAAAAAATCAACATGAATGGATGCAAAGACCAGCTGCAAGATAAATGTCACAAGCATGAACACAGAAACACCAAAGGATCAGAGACCACGTTCATATGTACTATATGGCAATGCACCAACCAGAAAATCAAGTTCAGTAAGGCAATGCACCAATGCAAGTGACTTAAGCAACATGTCCTGTTACAACTACAGAGACCAAGTTCATACGCACAGTGTAGACCACAAAGAAATGCCACCAAGCAAACAAAGACCAGAAAGTACAGGTTAAACCAACACAGTGAAGATACCAGTGAAACAAATGCAGAATTAACAAATGCAAAACACATGGAGGCAAAGCTCAAACCAAACAAGTCAGTTCAAACATGTATCAATAACAAAGAACAAAGCATCATGTGTTGAACAACATGAAGAATGCCAACAGTATGAATATACAGTGATGCATGGAACAAGACTCAAGTATGTATACAGAGAGTATACAACATGACAATGCAGATACAACTCAAATGAACACTACAACAAGACCAGAATGCTCAAATACAATATGAACTGATGAACACTACAGGTCAGTAGTGAACCCAGACAAAAGTCAGAGAGTGCATACATGATTATCAAGCTACAACTCAAATGAGCAAGTGCAACAAAGTGCAACTTGACTATCAAGACAAAATGCAATAACAAATTCAGTGAAACCCAAAGTCAATGCCGAGAAACAATGTATACAAACGATCAGGTCAAAATAAAGCAAACTACTGAATCAAATGCACCAGAAACATGGGAACACAACAAAGACCACAAGCCAATCCTAACAGCATCAATGTAACATGAAGCAGAGTCAAGAATACATGTACTCGAGGCAATATGCACAAGTGAAAAACCAAAATGGCACAGCAGTTCATACAACATATACAAGACAGAAGAAGCCATGGTCAATGCAAAGCAAATGCGAAGTTACAGTGAAATTCTACAAGTCAAGTCAACAGCAGATATATGAAAAATGCAAATGCAAACAGCAGAGTAATGGACACAAAGATGGCCAGATGAAGTCAAAGCCGTAATACACAGTAAAGCCGAAGTCAGAATTCAACGAAAATCTACGTCTTTGAAAAAGTCAAAGCAAAGTAAAAAAAGGAAAGTTTCTGCCGTATCAAACAAGGGAAAATCGAACGCTACAAAATCAAGGCCGTGCGCATCAAGTTGAAAACATATCAGGAAAGCCGTGCGCATCAGGCAATCAAAAATTAGGAAAATGTAAATGAATATGAGCAAATTCAAGTGTATCGAATTCATATAAATATCAAACCCGAAATTCATCATCGGCATCGAGTTCGAATACGAGAAATCATAAAAGCACAAATAGGAAATTACATACCGAAGCAACAGTGAACTCGATCAAAGGAGCAGCTGCGAACGAGCGCAAGCAACACAAAGCAGAGAATCGATCATCAGAGAAGCCGCGAGCAAGAGCAACACCAGAAAATCGAATTTGAAGAAAGCTCCAATTTGGATCGATAGCACAAAACCCTAATTGTTGAAGAGGAACAAACAAGAATAGAGAGCCGACATTGATAAAAGAAAATAACAGGGCCGCGTTTTTTTCTTGAGTGATAATACTTTGGGCCGGTTATATTTTAAAGGCTTTTGGCTATTAGGGTTTTGGGTTTAATTGTTTTTTATTTGTTGTTTTTACTTTTCGAGTCAAAGTATTGGTAAATCACCACCTAGGTTGTAGGTAGTGTCAAATTGTCTAGTTAGAATTAGTTCAATGAGCAGGGTGTGCGAGTTTGCAAAACTCTATAAGCGGGAGCAGGGTTTGCGAGCTTGCAAAACTCTATAGGCGGGAGCAGGGGTTGCAAGTCTATTAGAGTTTTTGTAAGCGGGAGCAGGGTTTGCGAGTCTGTTAGAGTGTTTGTAAGTGGGAGACTGTTTAATTCTAATAGAAATCTGGGAATGCAGCAGTAGGCAGGGGTTGCCGAAGCTGGGTAAATTTTGTGTGTGATTTACTTTTCAGCATATTTATTTCTGCAGTTTGTTTCTGTGTTTAAATCGAGAAAATTTTCTATAACCCTATTCACCCCCCTCTAGGGTTAATCTAGATCCTACATAATATACATGATATATTTGTTAGGGTTTTTCCTAGGCCCTTATGTTATATGATGAGATAAGTGATGACAATAGATGACAAACAAATTCCTCCAAACATAACCTTTATTAATTCAACAAATTATTACAAAAAAAAAAAGATCTATGAATCTCAAACCTTTATTAATTCACCAAATTATTACAAAAAAGATCTCTCAATCCCAAAAACATTCTTCCAACACACCTCTAATGAACCATATACATGCTTATTTATAAAGTCTTCACAAACATCTATTTTAAGAAGCTATTGAATACTTCCATAGATCTTTCCCATGTAAAGGATTCATTGTCTTCTTTAAAGCAATAAAAAGGCAATCAATCACTCTCCAAAATTAATAAAAAAGGCAATGAATTTGTAACGACCCGCTAAATTTATAATATTTAATAAATCAAATTTATATAATTTCTAATTTGGTTAAGTATAAAGGTAGAGATTTGGTATAGTGGTTGCAATTTAGTGTAACTATAAAATTTTATGACAATAGATGTGAATAATGTAAATTGTCACAACTTGATCTAAAGCAAAATTTTAAGAAACAAATAAATGTTGAATCTGTGAATGTTAGTTAACTTGAATGGTATTCATTAGTATAAAGGTGCAATTAGTATAGATAGTAATATTTAATGTCTGTAGTGAAAAGGAAAAGGGTCTAATAGAAACATAAAATTTATTTTTTGTAAACAAAAGTATAGTTTTGAACAAATTTATGAAAATTGATAGAAACAGTGTTTGTAATCAGTTTGGTTATTTTATATTGAAAGATAGAGATGTGTAAATTCGTTAATGAATTTATAAAGGGAAGGAATGGTAAAAATGAAGAATATATAATAATAAGCATTTGACTCAATTATGGGAATTAAATTATAATAAATGGTCATTTAATAATTTAACGTTCTGTGAGTAATAATTGGGTGGAATCAGTACAAAATTTGGAAATGCATAAACCTCAATAAACATTCTAACTTAATACAATTATGCAAATGTAGGAATTAGTTATAAGCGTATAATTTTGAGTATGATAACTATTAGTATAAAATACCTTTATATTTGAAACACATTGTAAGGCATAATTAATTGAGTTGGGAAATTGAGAATGATTTCAAGGTATATGAACATTTGTGCTACTTAAATTAGAATTAACGCAGTAGCTAAATTTGTGAAATCTAAACTTATGGGACATAGTGTGTAAGATCTTTACTGATAAAAATTTACTTTACATGTAGTGTAAATTCCTAATACAATGAGACTATGGGTTATAGTAAAGTTTTAAAACAAGATTTTATCTATGAGAGTAAAGGAATGAAGGTAATTGGATTTTTGCAATTAAGGAAATTTAAACGTTTATTATTAAGTTAAGTGAGATTTAAGTTGAGTTTGAAAATATTTATGTATGTTAAATTCATGCATTCGGCTATAACGGATTTAATAATAAAAAGATGAAATGGTGAAATCAAGTGGATATAAAGGTGTCAATTTTACATTGAATTTCATATTCACCATAAAAAGTTAATTGACAACAAGAAGTTAATATAGGAATC
Organism: Allium cepa; assembly: GCA_030765085.1. Classification (NCBI taxonomy): domain Eukaryota; kingdom Viridiplantae; phylum Streptophyta; class Magnoliopsida; order Asparagales; family Amaryllidaceae; genus Allium; species Allium cepa. The sequence goes on from CM060939.1 coordinate 164,182,533, forward strand.
AAACCTTATTTATTTATTTGGATTTGTTGAAATAGTTAAGTCCATAAATTAAAGTTAAAGCTAATTCAAATTTAGTTGGACCATGGTTGATACAACTTTAGAAAGCAAGATTTTATTTATAATTTGAATATTAAATCCAACAAATGGTATTTAATACATATAAAATGGAATTAAACGTAAATTATTACGTTATTGAATTTAGATTGGAATTTGTAAACTATTGAATGAATTTAATGGATTTATCAAACTGATAGTATTGAATTCATTAAGATTTGAATAAAAAAATAGTTAAGAGAAAGGAGGGAATGATATTTGAAAACATTGCAATAGAGTTTAATTAAGGATTTGACTTAAATAAATTAAGGCGAATAAATGGAGATAAAGTTATTAATATTTTGGAATATAACTTATGGTAAAAAGTTTATTTGAAATCAAAGGAGTTGGAATAGAAATCAAAAATATTTATCTAATTGGATTTAAGACAAGAATATAAGAGTATAGGAATTAATAATTGAGTTTAAGAATAAAGATTTTAATTTCCAAATAATAAGAAAGTGCGGATATTAACGCTGCAAATTAATATATTTATAATTTTTAATTCATAATCCAAGCTTGTTAAATCAATTGGAATTGATTGAATTATCTAAGAAATGAAATTTGGCCAATATTAGAAGTTGAAAATATAAAATTGGATTTTATGATTTATTTAATTGATTTAATAAATATTAAAAATAGCCATTTTTGTCACGGACTCGGATTTCGACGAAACCAGTTTCATCGGATCCGTATCGATGAATTATTATAGGATTTCAAATTTCGTATCGATCGGACTTGTCGTTTGATCGTACGGACGCGAAACGCCTTGAAATCAATTTTATTAAAATCAATTTGAAAATCAATTTGGAAATCTTGTTTTTAGCATAACTTCTTCATACGATCAAATTTGGACGTGAGACTTTTTCCATCGCGTTCAGAATATTTTTAAATACCTATCTGGATATATAGATTTAATAGATTCGGTTCTGGAGGCATAGCGGGCTTTTGGGCCATAGTTTGTTGCGTACGTTCACTCTTCTAGCCTATACGCTCTAACCTAACCCTAACTATAAATATACCATGGTAAACCCTAGCCTCCTTCCTACTGTCAGTTGGATATACGTACATATTTCTTCATCTCCTCTTCCTCCTCAATGGTTGCAAATCTGGATCTGCTTCAATCCAAAATTCAGTGAAAATTCAAACCCCTTAGAAAATTCTCAAAAAAATATATGTTGAAGTATTCGATACGCGTAATCTCATGGTGTAATTTGTTTTTCAATTGGAGGTATCGTTCGTCCTGGAAAATTCGAAACAGTTCCGGCCGTTCATAGATAATTGCTCGATTCAACGGTAGATCTGAGTTGATAGCTCGATCCGATGATGCTGCAGCGTAGATGAGGCTTTAAGGAGTTCATCCATACGGTTCACTTGGGTCGGAGGCGTGAAAATTCGCCGTGATGGGCTGTAGATGGCGTGCGACGCCGTGGGGCCAGGGAGAGCCGGAGGTGGCCGCATCTAGGCTATAGGGGCGGTTCTAGGAGGGGAGTTCGGCGGTGTGTCCCGATGGTCGTGGAGTTAGGTGTGGAGGCCGGCGTCGAGCAAGTTGGGTGGCGGCTAGGGCATGGATCTGTGCGTCTTCGTGTACAGGGGAGGGAGAGTGGAACGCACGTGACGTGGAAGAATGGTGAGAGTATTTTGTTTATTTTGTTTTTATTTATTTTGATTTTTCGAGCACGTTTTATCGAATAACTTTCACATACGACATCCGATTTACACGAAATTTTTTTTGTTAGGATCGTAATTTAATTCCGGACTCGATGACGCTGGTTTGGACGAATTCCGAGACGGGCGAATTTTTGAGTTTAAATCGGATTTAAATTCGATTTAAATTCCAAAGGTGAGTGTTTTAACCCACTCACAATTACTAGAAGCTTTTATGTTTGTTAAATAAATTTTAGAAATGAATAGAAATTTATTTATGAGCTTTTGGGCATGTTATTTCATCCATATCTGTTGAATTGCATTTTTTTGAATTTAGCTGTTAATTTAAATTGATTGATTGCATATTAATTGGCTGTTAGAAATTATTGTTTGCATAAGAACTGCTAGTTAACAGTTATGTAAATTATTATTGAGTAAACTGTTAGATAAATAGTTGATAAATTTAATTTGGAAAAAAAACTGACAGTTATTACCTGTTGTATATGTTCATAGATATATACTGTTATTGATTGAAATTGGTTGATGGTTGCGATTGGATGATGGATGTTGTTGATGAATGAATGTTTATTGCATATCATTAAATTTGCAAATTTATCATGCATATTTCATTTTTCGGGATTGTGGGTTGAAATGATAAAACCGCAAAGTTTTATTTTTAAATTGCGGATTGAAATGATAAATATCCGTATCACTTGACCATAGGATAGAAAATTATATACAGGCACCGCGGTCTATATATAACTATTTTAATGTGATTTCTATGGTTTGGATGGAATACGGTTTATAATAATCTTAAATTTTATACTGTATAAATATTTTTCTTCCGTATTTATGTACATGAAAAGTTGGAAATTTTGAAATAAAAAGGTGTATAAATTCCCTTAGTAAAATGGAAGAAAATTTAGAAAATGGAGTTGGATAAATTTATATCATATGTTTAAATGTTAAGTTTGGAAATTTAAGATATGATATTTATAATTGGATTTTTCCCAAGAAAAAATTGAAATGAATATTCTAATATGAATTTGAATTGGAAAAATATTCTAATATAAATTGGAATCGAAAAATACATATGTTTTATTACTAGAAATTGGAGTTGTTTAAGGATTTATGTGAATATTCAAACTAAATAATAAAACATTTAATTTGTTGAAAGAATATATTCCAATTTTAGTTTTTGAATATTAATACTCCAATGGATTTATATATATGGAAATTGAAATGGTTTTGGAACTTAAGAGTGATATCTAAATTATGGTTTTAACTTTAGATAAAGAAATATTTCCATAAAGCCCTATAACTTATTTCTTTACAAAGTGACAGTAAAGTTAAGCCTTTGAAATTCATATACCGTTGAATATCCAAACCATTTGAGTTTTAAAAGTTATGGTTTGAAATTATGGATTTCCAAAAATATTATGCTTTGAAATATTCGATTTTCAGATATTATGAAGTTAAAGCCTTTTTATTATTGGAAAGGAATTATATTTGGGATAAGTGGTAAAATATGGTTTTGGGTTTTGGAATGATATCGTAATATTATGGTTTTGAAATGGATTATATTCTGGTTTTAAAAGTATAAACTGTTTTAAATAACCGCGGTGTTATAATAACGATGGGTTGGCAAAGAGACCGGGATCGGATATGGACATACTCTCTGTCGATACCGAAAACCACTTTGACTAACCGTGTACGCGGTGGAGATTCCAGAATGAAGTAGGTTGGTGGCGACGATTCCTGTAAGGTAAATACGTGGACCCGACTCCCGTGAGTTGGCATAAGGTGGCTAAAACAGGAGCGATCGACGGGTTAATGAGGTCATTCCTCTGATCGGACACTCCTCTTCGATATTACACTATGACTTTGGATTGATTCAGTGGCCACTTCTATTTTTTTGATTTGGGGAGTTGTTTCGAGGTGGGCGGTTGCTGCGGCTTCGCGTTACCATCGGCCCGGAAGCGTAATTGGTATATCTACCCTGGCATTGCCTAGTTGTGCCGTGTCACCTACCCTATCGCGCCTTGTACGAGTTTGGTTTTCTCCCGTAGCCCGTGTGGTATCCTCTAGTGGCTTCCCGATCAGGAGGGACTATGATATTGGATGGACTACTGGGACTATTACGTGTTAAGGGCTATATGGGTAACCCCTTAACGCTATTAAAAAGTAAGTTTATTTTATAAATAGACACTATTATAATAACGCAATATACTACATAGTAAATAGTTTAACGGATCCTTAGGAGATGTAAATCCCGAGCATCTCTTGAGTTACTGTACTCATATTTATTTCTGTTTATTTAACTCACATAAGATATTCTAGTCTGACTCGAGTGTTTTTGTCTTTTCAAATTCGCTCGGGTCAGTCCGAGCGTTTCAGGATAGCAGGTTTTAGCTTTGGAGGACGAAGACGAAGATTCAGTATTATTTTATATATAGTATTGCACTACACACTCTTTCTATTCCGCTGCATTGTTGTATTTGGTATGTGTAACTCTGATATTCATTGTATAAGAAAAATCAAGCTTTTGTAAACTGTTTATGAACTGTATACTTGTTACTATATTTTATCCTTCCGCTGTGAGATTCTATTTTGTTTTATTTCTTCTCTGTTTTTCTTATTTACCCCATAACAATCCGCCCTTGCGTATGCTTTGAATCGGCATGTGTGTCGTTTAAAGTGTGCGAAAAGGCGGGACGTTACAGTTGGTATCAGAGCTTTGGTTTAGCGATAAACCTTGGCTTTGTGGGGTTTGACTCTTTGTTAATAGGGTAGAAATATCCTATGGGAGTCGCTGAGTGTATATATGAGAGAGCGTACTTGTTAGTATTAATAAAAAATTTTGATATTGTGTTAATCTGTTCCGCTTTGTATTTATAAATTCTGGTTGATGCATGGGACGCTATGCCATCAATAGGGATTTCTAAACACTTAATAGGACAGGCCGACATAATATTAGTTTTTAATATAGGTGAATGAAATAATTTTGCCTATTATATTTTCCATATATAAAAATATTTTATAAAGATATATATATATTTTTTTTGGTTGCTATAGATTGGGTGTTAGGAAATAAAATGTTTATAATAACTGAAGCTAAGTGAAATCATAATAAACCCAATTTGGAGATTTTAGAACTTAAGTCCGGGATTTTTCCGAATTCGTTTTCAAAGAATTTATGAGATATAATGATTCGGTTTACAAGTATTTTCTTATGTAAATATTTAGCATAATTCGAAAAGAAAAAAAACTGTTTAAAGAAGATTTTGGAAAATTTTTATTTTGTACTTTCTTCTCTGTCGCTGGAAAATAAATTCGGTGATGACGGCCGCATCATCGACTTTCATTTTCGAGTTTCGAAGAGGAAAGGCCACTGTAGTAAATTCTACTACAGATTTATTTTAGAACTTTCTAAAAATTTTCTTTTATTGTTCTAACTATAATTAGAGATATTGAGTAGTAAGAACTTATTTATCTATTATTTTGAAATAAATGGAAATTCAACTCGGTATTTAATTCTAAAATTTTCCGTTAACTAATTGAAAATTTTAGTGAAATAAAAGTTAGGTAATAAATGAATTGAAACCCCTAATTGAAATAAGAGAATTAATGCTAAGGATAAAGGAAGATAAATATTTTAACTTATGAATATTGGTAAAGACTTAGTGAATAATCAATGAATTAAAAGAATGGAGATTTAACTTGTATAAGGTTCAATTGCATTTCTTTAACATAAATAACTTACCCAAATATAAAAGTTGAAATGTTAAACAAGAAACTAGAATTGAATATTTTACAAGTAGGGATTTAGGAATAATGAAGTATTCAATAAATTACGGTTATAACAAGAATTTAATGGTATAAACTTAGGTTATAACTTTATTGAAAATAAAGTTAAGAATTAGTAATAGATGATAGGAACCTGAGTGTATAACATGAAATTCAAAATAAGAATTTATTATATGAGTATTCACTTAAGTATGTTTTATCTCCCCTATTCTAATATAATGGAAAGTAGGAAAATTTTAATGACCGAAATTCATAGTTAATGAATGTTATTAATGAGAATTCAAGGGAAATCTTACAAGTGAAGATATTCAAAATATTTGTTGTATTTAATGAGAATTTATTTTATAGACTTAAGTAATAAAAGGAAACTTAAGTAATAAAAAGGAAATACAAATATAATGAATTTGGTGATAATTGGAAAATAAACTTGTAAGAAACAAAGAAATCCCTCATAAATGAAGGAAAGAAAAATCAAAACACTGAATTATGAAATAAATGTATAATGAGATATTTTGGTGTTGATTTGAATTGTTGGTTGATGTATGGTTGTTAGGTAAGAAATTTTGAAGTTGTTGGATGGATAGATAATCTATCTTTGTTCCATCTAAGACTGTTGAGTAAAGGATGCACTTGATAGTTATTCTTCATTCTTACAACTTCAGAATTTGAACCCGAACAACTGATTGTTTGTTTGATTGAATGATTGTTTGTTTGTGGTGTGTGCTGTTTGTTAAAAATGTATGGTTGTTGCATTTGATTGAATATGAATGATTGAATCCACTTGAATAGTCCATTTTAAAATAAATAATTAACCTTTTAGATTTTATTAGTAAATACAGGTGATAGAAGCCACTGCTACTGCTTTGGTTCCTTAAAAATATAAGCGTATTGCCCGACAAATAGGTACGTTTTCGGATTACGTTTAAAGCGCTATTTTATATATTTTTCCCGTGTGGGATATTGTGTTTTGGATATATATGTAATATATTTGTATATTTGGATATTATATTTTCTCCAGAGTCCCTCCGTACAAAGGAGACTCTGCCGAAATTTTTCGTAAATTTTGGACTTAGAATCTTGTTAATAATATTTTTCCAACTTTGATAATTCAAGTATTAAAGGATATAATGATTCTAAAACTGTATTTCATTAAAGGAAATTAATCCAGTAAAATATAAGTTAATATTGGAAATAAGAGATATTATTTATTCTTTCTTCCCCCTTCTTTTCCTTTTCGGGGACGAAAAGTTTTGAGTGGGGGAGAGTGTAACGACCCGCTAAATTTATAATATTTAATAAATCAAATTTATATAATTTCTAATTTGGTTAAGTATAAAGGTAGAGATTTGGTATAGTGGTTGCAATTTAGTGTAACTATAAAATTTTATGACAATAGATGTGAATAATGTAAATTGTCACAACTTGATCTAAAGCAAAATTTTAAGAAACAAATAAATGTTGAATCTGTGAATGTTAGTTAACTTGAATGGTATTCATTAGTATAAAGGTGCAATTAGTATAGATAGTAATATTTAATGTCTGTAGTGAAAAGGAAAAGGGTCTAATAGAAACATAAAATTTATTTTTTGTAAACAAAAGTATAGTTTTGAACAAATTTATGAAAATTGATAGAAACAGTGTTTGTAATCAGTTTGGTTATTTTATATTGAAAGATAGAGATGTGTAAATTCGTTAATGAATTTATAAAGGGAAGGAATGGTAAAAATGAAGAATATATAATAATAAGCATTTGACTCAATTATGGGAATTAAATTATAATAAATGGTCATTTAATAATTTAACGTTCTGTGAGTAATAATTGGGTGGAATCAGTACAAAATTTGGAAATGCATAAACCTCAATAAACATTCTAACTTAATACAATTATGCAAATGTAGGAATTAGTTATAAGCGTATAATTTTGAGTATGATAACTATTAGTATAAAATACCTTTATATTTGAAACACATTGTAAGGCATAATTAATTGAGTTGGGAAATTGAGAATGATTTCAAGGTATATGAACATTTGTGCTACTTAAATTAGAATTAACGCAGTAGCTAAATTTGTGAAATCTAAACTTATGGGACATAGTGTGTAAGATCTTTACTGATAAAAATTTACTTTACATGTAGTGTAAATTCCTAATACAATGAGACTATGGGTTATAGTAAAGTTTTAAAACAAGATTTTATCTATGAGAGTAAAGGAATGAAGGTAATTGGATTTTTGCAATTAAGGAAATTTAAACGTTTATTATTAAGTTAAGTGAGATTTAAGTTGAGTTTGAAAATATTTATGTATGTTAAATTCATGCATTCGGCTATAACGGATTTAATAATAAAAAGATGAAATGGTGAAATCAAGTGGATATAAAGGTGTCAATTTTACATTGAATTTCATATTCACCATAAAAAGTTAATTGACAACAAGAAGTTAATATAGGAATCAAACCTTATTTATTTATTTGGATTTGTTGAAATAGTTAAGTCCATAAATTAAAGTTAAAGCTAATTCAAATTTAGTTGGACCATGGTTGATACAACTTTAGAAAGCAAGATTTTATTTATAATTTGAATATTAAATCCAACAAATGGTATTTAATACATATAAAATGGAATTAAACGTAAATTATTACGTTATTGAATTTAGATTGGAATTTGTAAACTATTGAATGAATTTAATGGATTTATCAAACTGATAGTATTGAATTCATTAAGATTTGAATAAAAAAATAGTTAAGAGAAAGGAGGGAATGATATTTGAAAACATTGCAATAGAGTTTAATTAAGGATTTGACTTAAATAAATTAAGGCGAATAAATGGAGATAAAGTTATTAATATTTTGGAATATAACTTATGGTAAAAAGTTTATTTGAAATCAAAGGAGTTGGAATAGAAATCAAAAATATTTATCTAATTGGATTTAAGACAAGAATATAAGAGTATAGGAATTAATAATTGAGTTTAAGAATAAAGATTTTAATTTCCAAATAATAAGAAAGTGCGGATATTAACGCTGCAAATTAATATATTTATAATTTTTAATTCATAATCCAAGCTTGTTAAATCAATTGGAATTGATTGAATTATCTAAGAAATGAAATTTGGCCAATATTAGAAGTTGAAAATATAAAATTGGATTTTATGATTTATTTAATTGATTTAATAAATATTAAAAATAGCCATTTTTGTCACGGACTCGGATTTCGACGAAACCAGTTTCATCGGATCCGTATCGATGAATTATTATAGGATTTCAAATTTCGTATCGATCGGACTTGTCGTTTGATCGTACGGACGCGAAACGCCTTGAAATCAATTTTATTAAAATCAATTTGAAAATCAATTTGGAAATCTTGTTTTTAGCATAACTTCTTCATACGATCAAATTTGGACGTGAGACTTTTTCCATCGCGTTCAGAATATTTTTAAATACCTATCTGGATATATAGATTTAATAGATTCGGTTCTGGAGGCATAGCGGGCTTTTGGGCCATAGTTTGTTGCGTACGTTCACTCTTCTAGCCTATACGCTCTAACCTAACCCTAACTATAAATATACCATGGTAAACCCTAGCCTCCTTCCTACTGTCAGTTGGATATACGTACATATTTCTTCATCTCCTCTTCCTCCTCAATGGTTGCAAATCTGGATCTGCTTCAATCCAAAATTCAGTGAAAATTCAAACCCCTTAGAAAATTCTCAAAAAAATATATGTTGAAGTATTCGATACGCGTAATCTCATGGTGTAATTTGTTTTTCAATTGGAGGTATCGTTCGTCCTGGAAAATTCGAAACAGTTCCGGCCGTTCATAGATAATTGCTCGATTCAACGGTAGATCTGAGTTGATAGCTCGATCCGATGATGCTGCAGCGTAGATGAGGCTTTAAGGAGTTCATCCATACGGTTCACTTGGGTCGGAGGCGTGAAAATTCGCCGTGATGGGCTGTAGATGGCGTGCGACGCCGTGGGGCCAGGGAGAGCCGGAGGTGGCCGCATCTAGGCTATAGGGGCGGTTCTAGGAGGGGAGTTCGGCGGTGTGTCCCGATGGTCGTGGAGTTAGGTGTGGAGGCCGGCGTCGAGCAAGTTGGGTGGCGGCTAGGGCATGGATCTGTGCGTCTTCGTGTACAGGGGAGGGAGAGTGGAACGCACGTGACGTGGAAGAATGGTGAGAGTATTTTGTTTATTTTGTTTTTATTTATTTTGATTTTTCGAGCACGTTTTATCGAATAACTTTCACATACGACATCCGATTTACACGAAATTTTTTTTGTTAGGATCGTAATTTAATTCCGGACTCGATGACGCTGGTTTGGACGAATTCCGAGACGGGCGAATTTTTGAGTTTAAATCGGATTTAAATTCGATTTAAATTCCAAAGGTGAGTGTTTTAACCCACTCACAATTACTAGAAGCTTTTATGTTTGTTAAATAAATTTTAGAAATGAATAGAAATTTATTTATGAGCTTTTGGGCATGTTATTTCATCCATATCTGTTGAATTGCATTTTTTTGAATTTAGCTGTTAATTTAAATTGATTGATTGCATATTAATTGGCTGTTAGAAATTATTGTTTGCATAAGAACTGCTAGTTAACAGTTATGTAAATTATTATTGAGTAAACTGTTAGATAAATAGTTGATAAATTTAATTTGGAAAAAAAACTGACAGTTATTACCTGTTGTATATGTTCATAGATATATACTGTTATTGATTGAAATTGGTTGATGGTTGCGATTGGATGATGGATGTTGTTGATGAATGAATGTTTATTGCATATCATTAAATTTGCAAATTTATCATGCATATTTCATTTTTCGGGATTGTGGGTTGAAATGATAAAACCGCAAAGTTTTATTTTTAAATTGCGGATTGAAATGATAAATATCCGTATCACTTGACCATAGGATAGAAAATTATATACAGGCACCGCGGTCTATATATAACTATTTTAATGTGATTTCTATGGTTTGGATGGAATACGGTTTATAATAATCTTAAATTTTATACTGTATAAATATTTTTCTTCCGTATTTATGTACATGAAAAGTTGGAAATTTTGAAATAAAAAGGTGTATAAATTCCCTTAGTAAAATGGAAGAAAATTTAGAAAATGGAGTTGGATAAATTTATATCATATGTTTAAATGTTAAGTTTGGAAATTTAAGATATGATATTTATAATTGGATTTTTCCCAAGAAAAAATTGAAATGAATATTCTAATATGAATTTGAATTGGAAAAATATTCTAATATAAATTGGAATCGAAAAATACATATGTTTTATTACTAGAAATTGGAGTTGTTTAAGGATTTATGTGAATATTCAAACTAAATAATAAAACATTTAATTTGTTGAAAGAATATATTCCAATTTTAGTTTTTGAATATTAATACTCCAATGGATTTATATATATGGAAATTGAAATGGTTTTGGAACTTAAGAGTGATATCTAAATTATGGTTTTAACTTTAGATAAAGAAATATTTCCATAAAGCCCTATAACTTATTTCTTTACAAAGTGACAGTAAAGTTAAGCCTTTGAAATTCATATACCGTTGAATATCCAAACCATTTGAGTTTTAAAAGTTATGGTTTGAAATTATGGATTTCCAAAAATATTATGCTTTGAAATATTCGATTTTCAGATATTATGAAGTTAAAGCCTTTTTATTATTGGAAAGGAATTATATTTGGGATAAGTGGTAAAATATGGTTTTGGGTTTTGGAATGATATCGTAATATTATGGTTTTGAAATGGATTATATTCTGGTTTTAAAAGTATAAACTGTTTTAAATAACCGCGGTGTTATAATAACGATGGGTTGGCAAAGAGACCGGGATCGGATATGGACATACTCTCTGTCGATACCGAAAACCACTTTGACTAACCGTGTACGCGGTGGAGATTCCAGAATGAAGTAGGTTGGTGGCGACGATTCCTGTAAGGTAAATACGTGGACCCGACTCCCGTGAGTTGGCATAAGGTGGCTAAAACAGGAGCGATCGACGGGTTAATGAGGTCATTCCTCTGATCGGACACTCCTCTTCGATATTACACTATGACTTTGGATTGATTCAGTGGCCACTTCTATTTTTTTGATTTGGGGAGTTGTTTCGAGGTGGGCGGTTGCTGCGGCTTCGCGTTACCATCGGCCCGGAAGCGTAATTGGTATATCTACCCTGGCATTGCCTAGTTGTGCCGTGTCACCTACCCTATCGCGCCTTGTACGAGTTTGGTTTTCTCCCGTAGCCCGTGTGGTATCCTCTAGTGGCTTCCCGATCAGGAGGGACTATGATATTGGATGGACTACTGGGACTATTACGTGTTAAGGGCTATATGGGTAACCCCTTAACGCTATTAAAAAGTAAGTTTATTTTATAAATAGACACTATTATAATAACGCAATATACTACATAGTAAATAGTTTAACGGATCCTTAGGAGATGTAAATCCCGAGCATCTCTTGAGTTACTGTACTCATATTTATTTCTGTTTATTTAACTCACATAAGATATTCTAGTCTGACTCGAGTGTTTTTGTCTTTTCAAATTCGCTCGGGTCAGTCCGAGCGTTTCAGGATAGCAGGTTTTAGCTTTGGAGGACGAAGACGAAGATTCAGTATTATTTTATATATAGTATTGCACTACACACTCTTTCTATTCCGCTGCATTGTTGTATTTGGTATGTGTAACTCTGATATTCATTGTATAAGAAAAATCAAGCTTTTGTAAACTGTTTATGAACTGTATACTTGTTACTATATTTTATCCTTCCGCTGTGAGATTCTATTTTGTTTTATTTCTTCTCTGTTTTTCTTATTTACCCCATAACAATCCGCCCTTGCGTATGCTTTGAATCGGCATGTGTGTCGTTTAAAGTGTGCGAAAAGGCGGGACGTTACAGAATTTTAGTCATAATTCCACATAGACTCAAATGTCTCCCAAATCTACTTAAATATGGAATATTGTATAACCAAAATCTAACATTTTGTACCTTGATAGATATTCCATAAATGTCAGTCAAGCTCTACCTTAAACCTCAAACTCCAAACAATATCCAAAAATATCATGGAAGTAAATGTTTTCTTTTCAAACGAAAAACTTTACCAACCTTCAAACCACCCAAATATACATGTCCCCTTATTGAACATGCATATGATCAATAAATCAGAATTTGTTGTAACACCACAAAGGTCTCTAAGCAGACTTTGTGGTTTTCCATTACATCCTCCATTTTGATTCAGACAAATTTGTCTCTCCAACTTCAAATTGAGAACTTCATTCTCCACCGTATTTTCAAGCAATTTATGTACATTGTTTCTTTCTCTTTTTGCGTTCAGCGCCTCCCTTTTACCCTTCACCTCAACATCCCCACCACTAGCGGACTCCACCTGTAACATCCTGATATTTTCAACCATTCGCATCCACACATGCCGGATTTGAATTGCTCAAAGTAGCAGATTGTTAATTTATATTTGGAAAAATTCAGCATATACAATAAATAAATAAATCACACAATCACAGACATAGAGTAATATACAATAATGCAGCGGAAAAGAAAGAATAGTAGTTCATGAAGCTACTACATATAATAGAGTTAAATAAGATACAATAGAGGTCTCAAATACAATAGATGTCTCAATACAATAGTCAAATATAAAATCTGAATACAACACTGGAATCAACTGAATAACTGAAATCAGAATCGATAGATGGATCTCCAAGCGAAGCTCAAACTCCAAAGGTGAGTTTCAAATACTGGTACACTCAGTCTGAACCGAGCGTAAAGAAAAACACAAAACATCGAGTCAGGATTAACATTCTTATATCAATAAATCCAACTCAAGTGAAATAACAACTGAAATACAAGTAACTCAAATGATGTTTGGGATAACCATCCTCTAAGGATCCGTTAAACTATCTATTATGTAGTAATATATGCTATCATAATAATGTCTATAGTAAAGTAAACAATTAAAATAGCGTTAAGGCGTTACCCATATCCCCCCTTAACATATCTTATAGTGCCAATAGTCTATACGGTACCGTAATACCTCATGATCGGGAGGCTACCAGAGGATACTCCATAGGTACGACACAAAACAAACTCGTAGTGGTCTCGATAAGGTAGGTGACATAGCACAACAAGGCAATGCCAGTGTAGATATACCAATTACGCATCCGGACTGGTGGAAACGCATAGCAGCCACTACCGCCCACTTTGGAACACACTTCCAAATCAAAAAAATCAAGCGTGGCCACCAAAACAATCACAAAGTCAGAATATAATATCGAAGGAATGTGCCCACTTGGCCCGGAATCGCTCCAGTTTTAGCCACTTTATGCTAAGTCACGGGAGTTAGGTCCATGTAAATATACCTTTAGGATCGTCGCCACCATCCTACTTCATTTTGGAATCTCCACCGCATACACGGTTGTTAAAGTGGTTTTCGGTATTGGCAGAGAGTATGGCAATATCCGATCCCGGGCCCTTTAACAACAAATCGTTATTATAACACCGCGGTCGTTTCAAAATAGTTTATACTTCAAAACCAAAATATCATTGCCATTTCAAAACCATATCAGTACGAAATAATTTCCATTTCAAAACCAAATATGGTATCATTTCCATTTCAATATATCCCTTTCAAAAATCATAGTTATAACACTTTCGAAACCAAACACTTGAAATTATAACACTTTCAAAACATAATACTTGAAACATAACTTACACCACTTAAACAGTTTAGATATTAAAATAGAATATATGATAAATAGTTTATGAAGTAAAATAGTTTATATAAAAGAGTTATAAAATAGTTTATATTAAAATAGTTAGTTTATTAAAATAGTTTATATTATAAATAGTTTATATTAAAAATGATTTACATTAAAATAGTTTATATTAAAATAATTTATAAAGTAAAATATAGAAATATTTTTAAATATAATTTAAAAATATTTTATAAAATAAAATAGCTTCCTCAACTTTCACAAATCGATTTCAAATAAACTCTAGTTCCAAAATTTAATTTTAATCCAATTTCAAATTGTCAATTTCAATTCAATTCAGTTTCTCAATAAGCCATTTCCATTTATATCGATTTCAAAAACAGTTTTGAACCACAAAATAAACCATTTCAATTTCAATATATTTCAAAGCCTTAAGTATTCAACATTTCAAAACTAAATTTGATAATTTCATATATATATATATCAAATTCAATTTACAATTAATTAATTTTGAAATATTTACCTACTAAATCCAATATCATTTAAATAAAACCTCAAATTTCAAATAACTAAATATTTCCTTCAATTTATTTAAACTTGAAATATTCATTAATCACTTTAAACCCAAAGTCAAGTTATAAAATCATATCTTTAAAATCCCAAATTTAATAAATTTCAAATCAAACTTATTTAAATAAAATTCTAAAATAAATTCAATTTCAAACCAATTTCAAATCTATCTTCTTAACATTAATTTATTAAAAATTATTACAAACTCTATACTTGAAAATATAATTTTAAATAAATACTTAAACATATTATATATTAATTAAATCGACTTTATTAAATCAACTTTAATAAATCAAGTTTTATTATTAACTTATTTTATATATTTTTTAAAATAGTAAAATGGTAAGTAAAATCTTAAAATTCATAATTCAAAACTAACTTATAATTTTAAAATTTCAAAACATATAATTTAAAAATCAAAATTTAAACCTTTATAAAAATACATTTATCTAATATCTTAAAATTAATATTTATTAAAACCAAAATATTAATTTCAAAACCTTGGAAATCATTTCAATATATATATATATATATATATATATATATATATATATATAGACCAATGGTGTCTGTATATAATTTTCTATCCTATGGTCAAGTGACACGGATATTTATCATTTCAATCCGTAATTTAAATATATACAGGTATATATCATTTCAACCCGCAATCCCAAATTCAATTTAATGAAAATCGCTTTGGTTTATCATTTCAACCCATAACGATTTTCTCTTATTCTACAGATCGTTCGGGTATGTATCATTTCAAAGCATAGTGAATTCTATACTAACAGGAAACTCGCAGTGTGATAACAGATATAATAATAATATAACATGCATATATCATCAATATAAACAACAGATAATGGTGTCAGATGTCACATATGAACAGATATAGATGATAGCATATATATAGCAATGTAAAAACAAAATAGCAGTATATTTCAATTGTCGTTTCAATTGAAATCAAATTTAATAAATATAAGAACGTTAATCGTGAGTGATTGCTCACCTTTAGAGGCTAGAGAGTTTGAAAACAGTGCAAGCTACGAATTCCAAAGCAAAGTGTGATGGGCACGAATTCAATGAAGAAAACAAGCACGACAGACAAAGCTGATAAATGGGAATCGATGAGAACAAATCAAAATTTGTTTAACATAAAGCGAACAAAAAATATTATATCTATATGTATATATTTTCCTGAAATCAATATAAAATTAAAACCCAAACTTGTTAATACTCATGTATACAAATTAATATATACATAAATATCTACAAACTCACATAAATTAAAATCAAACATATATACATATTATATTTTGAAACAAATACTTATATATATATACACACACACTTATACCTAAATACCAATGTTTATCTCTTTGGTATACATATACTTTAACAAACTAGTACAACTACTTTGTAGTATAATATTTATTTCAAATAAATAGTTAATCCCAAACTTACTATATCTATATAAAATTGGAAACCAAGCTACTGTATACCACTATCTATCAACATATATATGTTTTATACTTACATACATATTATACTACATTTCTTTTCAGCAAACCCACAGCATAAAAACATAAACATCAATATATGATCTACCGTATACTTATGTTTAAAAATCCAATCAACATATGAATATAAACTTAACACTTTATATACTCAAAACATACTTACACTACAAATATGTACCTACTTTATAAAGATTATATGCTTTGTACATATGCAAATACACCCCGTAACTGTTAATATATATATATATATATATATATATATATATATATATATATATATGACATTGCTTTGTATAATACATTCGAACAACAAGACCTAGACTTTATATAATTTATACTATATTTATATATAAACCAAAAGCAACATTTATACAAACTGTATAAATCGCATACTAACAAATAAAATAAGTGTTTATATATGTATACCTTACATATAGACAAAACTGCTATATATATATATGTATGTATGTATGTATATTACTAACATAACTTTATATTTAACTAACATAGTTTATAATTCATATAACCTTAAAGTATAATATAACCTATTAGGCTAATATGTACACAATATCTTATATATAATTCATGTTACATTTCCAAATCTGGAAAAATATAAATTGTATATAACATCAACTTTGGTACATATAACAAGTAAAAGTTTATATATATATATATATATATATATATATATATATATATATATATATATACACACATACACACACACACACACACAACAATCATATATAAGTTAGTATAACATATATGTTTTTATGAATACAAACATATATATCTCTCAATAAATAAGTACACCAATTACTTCATATACTTATATATACATCTTATATACAATCTTATATATAAGCAAACCGATGGTATATAAAACAATAGACCAAAAGTATAAAAAACTGATATACATACAAACCATGAAAATGAATCGAAAGATGCTCTGGGAGGTGAGATGGCAGGTTTAGAAAGTTGGAGTGTGGCTGCTCTCCGCCACGGAGAGAGGAGCCGCAAGGAGCAGGAAGTGAAATCCAATCTCGTGGTTGCATGGGATCTTGGCTGAAGTTGAAGGATGGAAGGTGGATCTGCCACTTGGTGAGGGAATGACTAAGATCGGCTATTGATCTTGTGTGGCCGAACATATATGTATATTATTTTTTATATTTTTTTTTAATGGAATAGGCAAAAGAAATTAAGGGGAGAGAATTACAAGAAGACGTGAAGGTGGTTTCAACAGAAAGAGGAGCAAGATTCTATAAATATTTTTATTACCAAGAAGAGAAAGGGACAGATCGAAAGACAATGTAGAGAAACAAACCGATATATAAAGTAGCGGGCAGTGGAATGGAATGAGTCGGCAAAAGCAAGAGCCAAATACATGAATTGCTGTGAATATAAAAAGGCAAGTGCTGCTTTCATTTAACACGGTAGATAATGAAAGGACAATGGAAACCAACGGCTCAAAACAGATGTCGATATGAAAACCGTTTTACTGTTTTCGTCGTGTCCCAAATTTCAAAACACATAAATGAATATACCGCAGAGGTCAGCACGATGGGATGATCAAAACGGTATACAGATATCAGTGATAGGATCATCCAATCAAAAGTCGATATCGGTACCAAAATGCTGGCAAAACGCCAGAAATAAGATAAATGGGGCAATAGCAGTCCAAATTTGGAGAAACGAAATATGACGTCTCACTCAGAAGATGATTTACAAATTGATTATATAAAAATATTCAGGTTTGGAAAAAAATTTATTATCATCAATTATTTACTGATTTGAATTGAAATAAAATTACATAAGAAAATTTACATTCGTATTTTTTGATGAAAATTTACCATTTGCTATGTTTAAATAGGCGTATTCCAAAATATTAAATTTTTATTTCAAAATTTTACTATTTAAAATTTCATAAAATTCAGTTAATTAAATAAATAAACCCATTAAAATTTACGGGTCATTACACTCTGCCCCACTCAAAACTTTTCGTTCCTGAAAAGGAAGGAGGTAGGAGAATAGAAACAACCAGAAAGAAAAATAGATTTGAAAACAAAATAAAAAAATTAATTTAAAACCATATAGATTTCGATTTACATCAAATAATACCCAATATTTGATTTAAATTCAAGGTATTTCATTAAATTGATTTAATTTCAATTTATTAATATTTGATACAAAAAGGTTTCTTTCAAAACAAAATTTTATTTAATTTGTCTCATTTACTATTCAATCACCTTATTATTCTATTTATCTCTATTAACATCTTATAAGTAAAATTTAAGTGTGTAACATTTATTACAACCACTCAAATTTTATTTATAAATTCTTTTAACATCATTTTACATTGTAAATTATTCAATTACATATTCAACTTCTGAATGATTCAGGTAAGTTATATTGAAATGTGATTGAGTGTTATCTAAGCAAATTTTTTCCCGATTCCATTATTAAGTTTCATTATTTATTCAAAATTTGGCTTTATTTTATAATTAAAATCATCCTTTAACAAAATTTAAGAATTAAATTTCCGATACACTTCAAACCATTTAGAGATAAATATGTGTATATATATATACCATATATATCAAATCAAATCTATAATCATATACTTATATATTATAAATCAAGTCATACTTTTAGAAATACAAATCAACCAAATTTTTAAAATAAAACTGTAGCAAAGATACAAAATGATCTCTCCACTTCGAAACTCAAAAATGAATGTCGATGATGCTGCAATCATCACAGAAATTATTTTTGTAACGACCCGCAATTTTCGAAGCCGAAAATTCCAGATAGTTATAAAAAGAAGAAAGAAATAGAAGAAGAAGAAGATCAGAAACATCAACATCTCACATTCGCAGCGGATAAAATATAATAATAAATAATAACAGTTTACAAAGCAATACTATATCTGTTGATTACATTTTAATACATCAGAGTTACACATTTATACAGACAGTGGAATATACACAATTACTATGTCATAGATATACAATAATATAATATAACGGAAGCACTCCATACGTTCCTGCCATCCAGCTCGCCTCATGAGCCTTAGAACGTCCCTACCTGAAAATCTGTAATACTCGGTCTGACCCGAGCATTACACCAAAGTAACACCCGGGTCAGGCTCGAAACTAGCGTGAGTAAACCCAAATAACATGGAATACAAGTATACAACTCAAATAAAACCCGGGTAACTTATATTAATTCACAAAGCCACATTTTATTATAGACAGCACTTATTCTACATATAAGTTTCTAAATACCAAAGATTTAGATTTTAAAATAGTCCAATTCCTCCAATTCACTTACCCCATCATCTACATTTTACATGTCAATCTATAAACATTCGAAGTGGTTTCGGGTATTTCCCAATACCCGACCCTGGTCTCTTCGAACCTCAAATCATCCTATTCCAAGTTATCCAAATGGAACACACAACATTTTATATCGGAGTTATCAACGCCTTCAAATCGTCCAATACCATTCAATCTTGCAGAAGCAAAGCTTAATCACATACAAATCAAATCAATTGATTCTAATTGAATTCAAACCTCAATTACTTTAACTCCTTCATTAATTAATTCTAAAACAATTAATTAATACATTAGAGTTACACATTTATACAGACACTGGAATATACACAATTACTATGTTATAGATATACAATAATATAATATAACGGAAGCACTCCATACGTTCATGCCATCCAGCTCACCTCCTGAGCTCCAGAACGTCCCTACTTGAAAATCTGTAATACTCGGTCTGACCCGAGCATTACACCAAAGTAACACCCGGGTCAGGCTGGAAACCAGCATGAGTAAACCCATATAACATGGAATGCAAGTATACAACTCAAATAAAACCCGGGTAACTTATATCAATTCACAAAGCCACATTTTATTATAGACAACACTTATTCCACATATAAGTTTCTAAATACCAAAGATTTAAATTTTAAAATAGTCCAATTCCTCCAACTCACTTACCCCAGCATCTAGATTTTACATATCAATCTATAAACATTCGAAGTGGTTTCAGGTATTTCCCAATACCCGACCCCGATCTCTTCGAACCTCATATTATCCTATTCCAAGTTATCCAAATGGAATACACAACATTTCATATCGGAGTTATCAACCCCTTCAAATCATCCAATACCATTCAATCTTTTAGAAGCAAAGCTTTATCACATACAAATCAAATCAATTGATTCTAATTGAATTTCAAACCTCAATCACTTTAACTCCTTCATCAATTAATTCCAAAACAATTAATTAATCAACCCTTCCCTATCCATTCATCTTAATTAATCACCCTGGATTAATTATCTTTCAATTACATTCAAGTAATTATTTTAATTAATTTCACGATATTAATTATTCTTAACCCAAATCAATACCGTAATTTTAATTATTCCATAAATTTATTTAACTATATTAATTACATTAATCCTTAATTTCGTATATTACTTAATTCCTCATAAATCACATATTATGGATTTATTAACCTTAATTAATCAAATCTTTAATTACATCATTAATTATATAAATTATTGATTTCCAATTATATTTCAATTTACCTTAATCTAAATTAATTATATTAATTAAACCACAATATTAATCATTACTTCATTAAATAAATTAATTCTCCTTAATTAATTATCTTGATTTATCTCTCGATTAATTACACAAAGTAATTATATTTTATTAATTGCATTAAGTAATTATTTATTAAACTACCCAATGATCCTTCTAATTAATTCAAACTAAAATTAATTAACACAAATCATTAATTAATTGATTATTCATTTAAATTATTCTGCCTATTTAATGAGTCACCAATTCATTAAACCTTTCTAGGTTTTAACTAAACCATTTCTTATTTACGATTTAAGTTTAAAACCATTTTAAACCCAAATGCTTCGAGTCAAACAACAATTAACTCGAGTACCAACCAAAACCAAAGTCACTAGATCATTAGCACACATTCAATCAACTCAATCAATCAACCAATTATTTAAATTTAACCATTTAAATTTAAATAAAAATCAAACAGAGTGAGATTTACTCACCTTTGGTTTTCATTAGCAATCCATTTCCATTACGCCTTGCTTCTTCACAGTTTTCAAACCTTAAATAAACATTTACAATTTATTAACATTTGAACCAATCGATCATCCTATTACCATCTATTAATATTTTACATAATCGAACAATCAGCTATCCTTTTTTACAATTTTATTTAACTAATAATTAAATTTTGAACAAATTTTATTTTAATAAAATATTTTAGTGGCTGAAATAATTAAATAACTTTATTAAATAGACTAGTCACCATATTATATTTTTTTTAAAATAACTAACAGCTTTGAAATGTGAATATGTATATTTAATTTTTATTTTCTTCATTTAAAACTACATGTATACTCAGAAAAATAATCCATAGATTTCAAAAATATAATTTTATATAATCCTTTAACATCTTTATAAAATTTCTATATTTTTCCCAAACCTTATCAGTAAAATAATTTTCTGTTTTCTATAAACATGTGTATTATACTTTTTTTTTCTTTTTACCGTATATATAAATTTTTCTCTGTTTCTTCCTTTTTTAGCCATCTCAATTTAAACTTCCATCTACAAATATATGATTATTAATCAGAAATAAATAAATAAATAAAAAAACGAGCCTCACCTGACACCTACAGATCCCAAAGCTAGCTGTAACCCGATTAAGCTTTCAATCCATCGCCACCCAATTCGACGTCGAGCATAATTCCTTCACCTCCAAGCCACCACCGGCCTCACGAGACCACACCCCGCGCGCGCGAGCTTGCTCACACTCGTCACCACTAACCACAATACATCCACTGCCATCACAAATCGCCGACTCCACCTCCCTTTGTTTCGCTCTGCCTTGAAGCCATCGCACGCGAACCTCCCAGACCATCACGCGATAGCCCCTTCCCCTTGCGCCGCCGCACTCCCACCTTCCCAATCGCGACTCGCTCTAAATCTCCCCTCCCCTTCTCGCGACTTTGGCTAGACACCTCGAGCACGAGCTCGAAATAACCCGCGTCGCCATACTTTTTTTTCTTTTTTTTTAACCGAAGTCGAAATGATTAGGGATTTAGATAAGGATCGGCCATTAATCTCTCATTGATTTCGATTTCGTTTGCTGGAAATAAAAGAGTAAGGGAGTAGTAGCGATTTTGAAAATAAGAGGAAGCCATTTTTTTGTTTTTCGCTCTGAAGATTTTTTTCTCTAGGTTTTCAAAGTACTCGGCTATCATAAAAAAGAAGATAGCTAGGTCAACGCAATTCAGGTCTAGGGTGGCTTGCATATGATATAGGGTAGCTGGTGATTTAACTTTTATATTTTTATATTTTTAATATTACTAAATTTTCAAAATATCTCGTTACACATAACGCGGAATCTCGAACCCTGAATTAGACATGCCGACAGGCGTTTATAAGGTTTTACCCGTATTCAGAACACAATGGAACGTGTATTGGAAGCTAATTAGATCATATGTGCGAGTTATGGAAGTAAACGATCAATTTTAAATCAAATTGATTATAATAGTTTCTAAGCGTTTTGAGCTGGCAGGGTCAAACGACAACTCTGATTGTAACGAAAATTGAAATCCGATAATAATATAATATTAAGGATCCAATGGAACTGGTTTCATCAAATTCTGAGATTGTGTCTCGGAAGGCTATTTTTAAATTAATTTAGACGATATATTTTCAAAACGGAACAAAACACTTCCAAACTCAATTTCAACGCTTTCAGTACCTTCAGTGCTATCAATATAAATTTTATAAGCCTCCAAATTATTTTTAACAGGCTTAAAACTCCTGATTCAGCGTTTTACCCAATTTCAAATTATATGATTCAATATTTAAACTATATAATTCGATAACCTAATTATCAAGTAAATATTGATATTTTGAAATTCAAGTTAAAATTAACTTTTAAATATTTTAAAATCAATTAACTATTCCAATTTAAATTGTTAAAATTTCCGGGTCGTCACATTCCTCCCCCCTTAAAAGAATTTCGTCCCCGAAATTACTAGTTAGGAAGAATGGAACCATACCTGTTTACCTTTCCTCCAAAACCAACAGTTTTATCAACTTGCCACGATATCTTTTATTAAAGATTCACTATTACCTCAACCAACTTCCAAAACCTTCCATGGTTTCCAACAATCCCTTTTTACCCAATCATTTAAATTTCAATTTAAAACCAAATTTGAAATTATCAAAATTTTCTCAAAAATTTTCTAACTCTATAAATTCCCGAAATTTTTTGTCAGCGTCTCCTTTGCGCGGCTAGCTCGGTACAACTTCAAAAGGCCTCTATGGGCTCCCAAATTCCAAAAGAAAAACAAAAGCCAAGTGGCTAGATCCAAAATCCCAATCCAATTTCATATAGAAATTTAAATACATACCTTTTTGTCGGGCAATTCACATTATCTCCTAAAATCAAATCCTATTTCTTTTCCCTTATAATACCTGCATATCTTACTTAACAATAATATCCAATCGTAACCTTTCCAATCATTTTATACATTTTCTTATATAGGTTTCATATCTATTTCAATTTAGTTTTTTCCATTTCCATATGATTTCAATTTGACTTCAATTCTGAATATTAAATTTTATTTTTCATTTATAACTGATTCATATTAGTTTTATTTACTAATTTACCTTAATTTCCAATTTGAAACCGTTTTGTCGTTAACAAGATTTTTTTCCAAATTTTTCAAAAATTTTCTAACTCCCAAAATTTTCAAAAAAATTTGGCAGAGTCTCCTTCATACGGAGGAGCTTTTGCAATTTGACAAGAGATATAAATATATATACGTTGACCCACCCCGTCGAAAAAAGCAAAAATAGTTCATATTTCCTATTTTTATTTCGTAGGCGTACCTTTACTTAGCATTTTAAGCAAGCAGCTTATTAATTTAAGCAATTACCGCAATCCAAACCAGCCAAACGGCCTTCATGTACCTGTACTTACTCAATTTAAATATGTAAGTGCCAAATATAGAAAATCTATTAGCATTTCACTTACTTTCAATAGCTAAACACATGCATTTTATAAGCAACAAGCATCAAACGCTTTCCATAAGCGATTCATATAACTTTAAAGCTAATTCAATTGCTTTTAACCAATTCATAAGCCATTTTATTAAATTTTAATGGTTCGCAACTCCATTTCTTACATTCAATTGATTTTTAATCCAAACAAGCTCATATTCACTTCAAATGATTCAAAATCAATTTTATTTAATCTCTATCAACTCATAGAATTTTAATTATTTTTGTTCACGCCGAACGACAATTATTTTTATGCAATTTCGACGATATTCGCTTAATAGAGTATTTATTTTAGTTTATAACTACTTTAAATTAATTTTCTACTCATTCTGTATGTAATTCCATTTCAAATTTATTCACTAACCATACATATGCATTCCATTTCATCTCCGCATCGTTTCCATTTTTAAAACTACTCCATTGAGCTAGACAATATTCATTTCTTATATTAATATCCATTTTCCAGACATTATTAACCCAAATCCTTATTTAATGGTCGGGTATCCTCACTCGAAGCCAAGCTTTTATTTAAGTAATTTTGCTTCAAATTAATTCGCCTCATAACTTAAGTCCATTCTGATAATCCAATTCCAATTAAAACTTTGATTAAATTTTTATTCAATCAGACTTCATCCATTTATTATTAAGTCGATTAACCCTTTATTCACCCCATATTTAAATTTTAATTCACTTACTTAATTCATTTTCGAAATTTATTTTAATACAAAGCCATTCTCAATTTATTACTACTCACCTGGGTTTTGTTTGCAACTCAAACCATTTCTATTATAATTCACTTTCATTTCATTCGACAACACTTCCATCATATCAAATTTACTTGCAAATTTCATTAAATATTATTCATATCACACTTGGATTTTATTTGTAATCCAAACCATCACTATTTCGTTCCAACTCTATTTTATTTTTATTTTACAACATCTCCTCTTATTTAATTCATTATCAAATCCAAGTCAAATTCTATTTACAATTCGAATTCATTTCCAAACTCCATCATTAACTTACAACCCATTTTATTTAACTGAGTTAAATTTTATCAACATACTCTATCGAATAATTATTTAGCCAATTAGCTTACTTCCAATTTTTTTAAATCAATATTCGATTTTATTACAAAAACCATTTCATTAAATTTTTCCGAGTCCAATTTTTTTCATAATTCCAGTTTGAATCTTCTTTCATTTTCCCAAATTCCATCACTTTTAGTATAAAAATTTAGAAATGCTTTTAGATTCACATCATATTATTAAAATAGCCTTTATAAAAATACTTCTTATAACTCGATGTCTCAACCAGTCCATCCTCATTCTCACAGAAATTCAGTCATACGTTAATCAGGCGTAGGACTGAAAATCTATAAGTACTTGGTAAACCCGTTTTCAACCCCCAGTGAAAATACTTGAAAAATATTTTTTTTGAAAATAAAGAAAACAGTTTTTGAAAATAGAGGAAATATCTTTGGTGAGAATGCTCTGAAAATCATCACCCCCATCCATGGTCGCAGTTAATCCGATGGTTACGTTGCCATCCCGACAAAATCCATAGATAACTGTAGGCCTCCGCGCCCCTCGATTACACCATGGAACCCGCTAGAGATCGCAGCTACAACTGGGTTACGTAGCCATCACAGCAAAAACCCATATAGTAGGCATCAGCGCCCTTGAATTTTGCTGCCAAAAGAATGAAACTTCTCCACTCCACTTGACCATAGATCGCAGTCTACTGATGTTGCATTGCCTTCCCGGCAAATTCAAGTGTAGACTGTTGGCACTCATCCTCCACACGATTTTCGCTATGGTCCCCACAGTAGATCGCAGTGACATCGAGTTACACTGTCGTCACAGCATAACCCAAATGCCCCTGTAGGCATCAGCGCCCTCGACTTTCGCTACCCAATAATCCCCAGGAACTAGTTTTGTCGGACTCCTCACAGGATCAACTTTAGAATCCCCCCTGGGGCTCAAGGCAGCACCACCCGGTGGCACTCCAGAGAAGTTCATTTCGAGGGAGTGCCTTTTTCTCCAGAGCCATCATCAAAACACTTTATACTATACATATAGTATCTTTCAAATCATACACCTAGTATGATCTCATACAAGGCTCCTTTACACAAAATCGATTATCTCAAAATCGATAATTCTCAAACTAGGCTTTTCAAATTTTTAATATTGATTTTACCTAAAAAAAATCTAAAGCCTTTCCAAATCCAAAGGTTCCCAAAACCTTTTTCAAAATCCTCATAAGATCCTTTATATATAATAGATATATATAATTTTTTTTTAAAACTTTGGATCCTTTCAACTTGTATAAAACTCCTTTTATACTTCAAACACCTTCAAAAATCCTTTTCTTCCGGCAATAGATTTAACAAGGGAAGATTTATCTTATATAACAAAGATATATAATTTTTTTTTCAAAATCAAATATTCCAATTTGATTACTCTTTTCAATATCAATTTCATTCAAATCCGTACGATGTACACATATCATTCGTACGCTATACCAATCTGATCGCTCACTCGATCACACAATTTCACTTTCGAACTAGTATTGTCCACCCGACTTCTTAGTGCGGACACGGATTTGGTTTCTTGATCAGAAACCGTCATTCTCCTTGCATAGCCATAACCATGATAGAGAATATCCACAACCATTCAACAATCCATATCCAGGTTCGCCGTCGAAAATCGAGTGAAAAATCCCAACTCGGATCGATAAACTATTTCGAAATTCTATGCTCGAATCTGGATCAAATCACTATGCGAATAGAATAATATACGTACATCCTACGTATTTGTTTTCATTGATCATTGACTAAATCAATTTCCTTTCTATTCACATTTACTTTAAATTCTATTCACATATTTACAATTGCTTCAATTCCATTGAATTATCACTTCACTCCTTATCTTAGTTGGGTATTTAAATCAATAACAGTTTGAACTCCGACCAGTTTATATTTAGAAAATAGCTTGAAGATTTTAAAAATAGATAAGTAGATGAAAAATAATTATTAGTTTGTAAAATAGCTGTAAAATAGTTAATTAATTGTAAAATAGTCGGAAAATAGTTGAATAGTTTCAGGAATTTTAGATAATTGACAAATAGTTGTAAAATAATAATTAGTTTGTAAAATAGTTGAAAAATTGTTAAATAGTTCCTAAAATAGTTCCTAAAATAGTTAAATACTCCAAAAGTAGTTATAAAATAAGAATAAGATAGTTTTGGGTTTAATAAGAAATGTTGTATATATAATAAATAACTTGAAAAATAAATTTATTAAACAATTTATATTGAAAATAGTCAAGAGTCAACTGTTCACTTCCCCAACAATTCAACTTAAATTTCCACTTCCATTTAATTTGCTCAATTCTAACTTGAATAACTTCAATTTCTATTGAAATTTATTTAAACCCAATTCAAGTTGAATCAATCTTGATTTCTTTCCCAATTTAAATCAAATTCCATATCCTTAATTTCAAATTAAAGTTAGATTTCCCTTTTATCTCAATAATGAATATTACCGCACTTCATTTCTCATTCATTTAAACAAATCCAATTCGCAGTTTAAGGATTTTTAATAACGATGTGATGATATTATCCAATTTATTTTAAAACGTCCATCCGTTTCCAATTTCCAGGTCTCAAACCCATTGTGAGATCACACAAACTACCAATTCAAATTAACCATTTAACTTTCCAAGTTAAATTCCAATTTCATCTTAAAATTTCCAATTCAAGTTGTTCGTTCAAACTTATTTAACTTCTCCCAAGTTAAATTCGATTTACTTAATCTAATCAACCTCATTCAATCCTTAAACTTCATATTAATAATCTTTCCACTTAAAAACTTATCACTTGGGTATCACATCCCATTCTAAATTTCAAACTCAACATTTAGAGTTTATTCAAACTATTTTTGATTTATGTATATTCCTTATTCGTACATATTATTTCCTTTACATACTGGGTTACCTTTAAATTTTAAACCGCCCTTTTTATATTATTCTTACTTCTATAAATTCAAGATTAAATTTCAGTTTGAATCCATTCCAAACTTACCTTTATTTAAAGCTTTTAAAGAATTTAATTTCTGAATTCTAATTTTAGAATTTCATTTTCAATTAATTAAACTTTAATTTGGTTGTATTTATGTTTTTACTTAATTTAATTCCAAATTCCAGATTTCAATTCGGTTGTATTATATTACTTCTTAATTTAATTTCAATAATTTAACAACCAATCACCTTAGTATTTATTAGAAGGAAATATTGCTTTATATATATCAAAATATATTTTATATAAAATCATTTAAAATCTTTATATAAGAAAATAACAAGTACGCTCTCATATATATATATATATGTGTGTGTGTGTGTGTGTGTGTATATATATATATACTCAACTCATTCTAGAGTACTACAGACTCTATTTAATGAGCAATCCCCACCAGAGCCAAGGTTCTCGCTTAACCTTTCAGCTCTGATACCAAATGTAACGACCCGCAATTTTCGAAGCCAAAAATTCTAGATAGTTATAAAAAGAAGAAAGAAATAGAAGAAGAAGAAGATCAGAAACATCAACATCTCACATTCGCAGCGGATAAAATATAATAATAAATAATAACAGTTTACAAAGCAATACTATATCTGTCGATTACATTTTAATACATCAGAGTTACACATTTATACAGACAGTGGAATATACACAATTACTATGTCATAGATATACAATAATATAATATAACGGAAGCACTCCATACGTTCCTGCCATCCAGCTCGCCTAATGAGCCTTAGAACGTCCCTACCTGAAAATCTGTAATACTCGGTCTGACCCGAGCATTACACCAAAGTAACACCCGGGTCAGGCTGGAAACTAGCGTGAGTAAACCCAAATAACATGGAATACAAGTATACAACTCAAATAAAACCCGGGTAACTTATATCAATTCACAAAGCCACATTTTATTATAGACAGCACTTATTCTACATATAAGTTTCTAAATACCAAAGATTTAGATTTTAAAATAGTCCAATTCCTCCAATTCACTTACCCCAGCATCTACATTTTACATGTCAATCTATAAACATTCGAAGTGGTTTCGGGTATTTCCCAATACCCGACCCTGGTCTCTTCGAACCTCAAATCATCCTATTCCAAGTTATCCAAATGGAACACACAACATTTCATATCGGAGTTATCAACGCCTTCAAATCGTCCAATACCATTCAATCTTGCAGAAGCAAAGCTTAATCACATACAAATCAAATCAATTGATTCTAATTGAATTTCAAACCTCAATTACTTTAACTCCTTCATTAATTAATTCTAAAACAATTAATTAATCAACCCTTCCCTATCCGTTCATCTTAATTAATCACCCTGGATTAATTATCTTTCAATTACATTCAGGTAATTATTTTAATTAATTTCACGATATTAATTATTCTTAACCCAAATCAATATCGTAATTTTAATTATTCCATAAATTTAATTAACTATATTAATTACATTAATCCTTAATTTCTTATATTACTTAATTCCTCATAAGTCACATATTATGGATTTATTAACCTTAATTAATCAAATCTTTAATTACATCATTAATTATATAAATTATTGATTTCCAATTATATTTCAATTTACCTTAATTTAAATTAATTATATTAATTAAACCACAATATTAATCATTACTTCATTAAATAAATTAATTCTCCTTAATTAATTATCTTGATTTATCTCTCGATTAATTACACAAAGTAATTATATTTATTAATTGCATTAAGTAATTACTTATTAAACCATCCAATGATCCTTCTAATTAACCCAAACTAAAATTAATTAACCCAAATCATTAATTAATTGATTATACATTTAAATTATTCTGTCTATTTAATGAGTCACCGATTCATTAAACCTTTATAGATTTTAACTGAACCATTTCTTATTTACGATTTAAGTTTAAAACCATTTTAAACCCAAATGCTTCGAGTCAAACAATAATTAACTCGAGTACCAACCAAAACCAAAGTCACTAGATCATTAGCACACATTCAATCAACTCAATCAATCAACCAATTATTTAAATTTAACCATTTAAATTTAAATAAAAATCAAACAGAGTGAGATTTACTCAACTTTGGTTTTCATTAGCAATCCATTTCCATTACGCCTTGCTTCTTCACAGTTTTCAAACCTTAAATAAACATTTACAATTTATTAACATTTGAACCAATCGATCAGCCTATTACCATCTACTAATATTTTACATAATCGAACAATCACCTATCCCTTTTTAAAATTTTATTTAACTAATAATTAAATGTTAAACAAATTTTCTTTTAATAAAATATTTTAGTGGCTGAAATAATATAATAATTTTGTTAAATAGACTAGTCACCATATTATATTTTTTTTTTAAATAACTAACAGCTTTGAAATGTGAATATGTATATTTAATTTTTCTTTTCTTCATTTAAAACTACATGTATACTCAGAAAAATAATCCATTGATTTCAAAAGTCTAATTTTATATAATCCATTAACATCTTTATAAAATTTCTATATTTTTCCCAAACCTTATCTGTAAAACAATTTTCTGTTTTCTATAAACATATGTATTATAATTTTTTTTCTTTTTACCGTAGATATAAATTTTTCTCTGTTTCTTCCTTTTTTAGACATCTCAATTTAAACTTCCATCTACAAATATATGATTATTAATCAGAAAGAAATAAATAAAAAAAACGAGCCTCACCTGACACCTACAGATCCCACAGCTAGCTGTAACCCGATTAAGCCTTCAATCCATCGCCACCCAATTCGACGTCGAGCATAATTCCTTCACCTCCAAGCCACCGCCGGCCTCACGAGAACACACCCCGCGCGCGCGAGCTTTCTCACACTCATCACCACTAACCACAATACATCCACTGCCATCACAAATCGCCGACTCCACCTCCCTTTGTTTCGCTTTGCCTTGAAGCCATCGCACGCGAACCTCCCAGACCGTCACGCGATAGCCCCTTCCCCTTGTGCCGCCGCACTCCCACCTTCCCAGTCGTGACTTGCTCTAAATCGCCCCTCCCCTTCTCGGGACTTCGGCCACACACCTCGAGCACGAGCTCGAAATAACCCGTGTCGCTATACTTTTTTTTTCTATTTTTTTTCATCCGAAGTCGAAATGATAGGGGATTTAGATAAGGATCGGCCATTAATCTCTCATTGATTTCGATTTCGTTTGCTGGAAACAAAAGAGTTAGGGAGTGGTAGCGATTTTGAAAATAAGAGGAAGCCATTTTTTTGTTTTTCGCTCTGAAGATTTTTTTCTCTGGGTTTTCAAAGTACTCGGCTATCATAAAAAAGAAGATAGCTAAGTCGACGCAATTCAGGTCTAGGGTGGCTCACGTACGATATAGGATGGCTGGTGGTTTAACTTTTATATTTTTATATTTTTAATATTATTAAATTTTCAAAATATCTCATTACACATAACGCGAAATCTCGAACCCCGAATTAGACATCCCGACAGGCGTTTATAAGGTTTTACCCGTATTCCGAACACAATGGAACGTGTTTCGGAAGCTAATTCGATCATATGCGCGAGTTACGGAAGTAAACGATCAATTTTAAATCAAATTAATTATAATAGTTTCTAAGCGTTTTGAGCTGGTAGGGTCAAACGACAACTCTGATTGTTACAAAAATTGAAATCCGATAATAATATAGTATTACAGATCCAATAGAACTGGTTTCGTC
The DNA here is from genome assembly GCA_030765085.1 of Allium cepa. Taxonomy (NCBI): domain Eukaryota; kingdom Viridiplantae; phylum Streptophyta; class Magnoliopsida; order Asparagales; family Amaryllidaceae; genus Allium; species Allium cepa. The sequence continues at coordinate 164,214,820 of CM060939.1, forward strand.
AAATTCCGAGACTTGCCTCGAAAGGCTATTTTTAAATTTAATTTAAACGATATATTTTCAAAACGGAACAAAACACTTCCAAACTCAATTTCAACGCTTTCACTACCTTCAGTGCTATCAATTTAAATTTTATAAGCCTTCAAATTATTTTTAACAGGCTTAAAACTCCAGATTTAGCGTTTTACCCAATTTCAAATTATATGATTCGATACTTAAACTATATAATTCAATAATATAATTGTCAAGTAAATATTGATATTTTGAAATTCAAGTTAAAATTAACTTTTAAATATTTTAAAATCAATTAACTATCCCAATTTAAATTGTTAAAATTTCCGGGTCGTCATAATTTTTCTACGACAAACGAAGAAAGTACCGATTTAAAACCTTTTTAAAATTCTTTGGAAAAGATTTCTATTCAGAAATACTTTAAATAATATGCATTTTAAAACTTTAAAACTAGAGTTTGGAATCACTGAAAATTAAATTCTCAAATTCTTGATTTAAATTCATTTTAATTCCAAATCAATTTATAACCAAGTTTTATAAATTCATTTATTTATATGTTGGTAAAATCAATGGTTTACAATACATAGATGGAAATCAAATATTATGATTCCCAACAACCAATTTATTTAACTTTTTAATTTCAGAAAATTTACTTATATATATAGTATAATCATACAAAATTTATTTCATTAACCAAATTTGAAAACAATATTGTGTCAGTTTGCTCTGTTCAAGTGTTCTGGAAATCCTATCGATAACATTGATCAGACGAATCAATCGAAAATCCAAATCAACATAACAACTCAAACAACACAATATAAAAACATTTTATATTAATTACAAATGCACTTCCTCACTGGATGATTCAAAAATGGATTTCAAAGCAAAGATAAGGATTAAAATTCAAGGGACCTTAATCAAAGCGAATTCTGACTGGAAGATAATCTCGATAGGGAGATAAATAGATTACAAAGAGAGAAAGAATGGATAGACTAATATTAATCACGGGCAACCTTAACCGGGTCAACCGTGACTTCAAGAATATGATTGATGCAGAATTCGGAGGCAAATTGACATTCAATCGCAAGAGACAGAATTTAGACATAGCAGGAGATAGATAGCATCGTAAACCAAGGACACATAAATCTTCGGTGAATCATTGCTTGTTGTAAAGGAGTTTTACCCCTTTCAATCATTCAGTGGAGCCATGGGATACTCAGAATCAAGAAGAATTTTGGATACGGGAAGACAAGAGTGGATTTTAGAACGAATAAGGGAGTTCCAAAAATTCAAAGCAAACCGAATCAAAGAGGAAGGGATTCAAGCTCGAACGAAAATGATTCTGTAATTAAATTTACACTATACGATGAGTTTGGCCTAAAACCAAAGCTTTGATACCAACTGTAATGGACCGCATCAGTGGGATAACGCCCACCGCAGCATACAGCTGTACTTGTGTTCTGCCTTTAAGGCCAGCCTGTCGACTGCACCAACCCTACAGGGACATGTAGGAGTAAGAGTCATCCGCTCGCTACCAAACTGTAAAGGCCCGAAAATCCGAACTCCTTTGAGCTGGCAACTTCCACAACAATCGAGCCAAAGAGGAACGAACTCCAGAATCTTTAGGGTTTAAGAAGAAGAAAAAGAGAGAAGGAGAGAGAAAAGATAGAAAATGGAGAGAAGAAAATAGAAAATAGAACGGAATAGAACATAACAGAACAATAACAGAATCTCACAATTCGCAGCGGAACAACATATAATAGATAAAAGAATAATCTTTAAACAAAGAACTATATCGGTTATTACATTACATCACATTACATTTCATTACATCAGAGTGTACAATAACAAACTACAACAAACAGCGGAAAAAGAAATACTATATAACTAGTAATACGCCATGTCATCCATCTTGCCTCCAGCAACTCCTGAATTCCAGAATATCCTGATAAACCTTAACTCTTGACTGTCCGTGTGGAAATTGGTGGGCACCCAGAGTTTAGGAAGGAAAACAATAAACTCCGAGTCAGTCATGTGACTGGTGTGAGAACTCAAAACAGTTTATTTATCTTTAAAAATCAAAATAGAGGAATATTTTTAAAGTCAATTCGCAATGCCTTTAAAAATGAGACTACCATAAGGCCTCCCGCACACACACACAATGCAAACGCAGAATCGGAGGAGATTTCTCCTTATGATAGTCAAAGATGCTTGATACGCATTTAAAAGGACATTTGATATTATTACTAGTGCATAGTGTAGGAAAACATTTCGAAAGTAGAATATAAATCTTAGCCAACATACGACCATTATCGTATGCCTACTATAGCTACCATCTAAACAGTGGTGACCACCATAAGTAAATGGCAGGTTCTACAACTAGTACCGTACAAGGTTTCGTATTGGGAATTGGATTTCCAACGAATGATCAGGCCAAGGAACTTCCCATTGCCACATGAGAATGCCTCTGGAAGGACATCCCCGAGAACCAAACCGGATCTCTACCAACACAAGGCCGGGTTACCCCTAACTGAGTAACAACTGACCGAGTATGCCATCCCCCGGTCCTTTGGGACCTTTCACCGAGCGCTCGTAATCAATTTCACACAATCATAAAGTGTTTTCAACATGAGTAAGTATCTAGGCTCCATACCATGATACCACCCTTTTCCAGAAGGAAATGCACATACCCTAAAGGGCGCTACCACTCATAACCTTGCTGCATCTTTCCTGTTTTGACCATTCCCGGGGTGTGAGGCTCGACGAAGTCACGTCCACAAAAACATACTTTATACAAAAGCCATGCTTTGGGTCAACAAATGATCATAGAAATGATCACCAGGATAGACGATCAAATAAATGATCCTATCACAAATAATCAACACAATGATCATTTCACAGCAACACTCAGCATGTCACATTACCAAATTGGGAATATATCGCTGATAACCATCAACTACATAACCTCTGAGCTCGTACGTCTCAGAGAAGGGTGTTAAGCTAAAAGAATAAATTCTCCGCCACCAACAGAAATATATTTGAAAGAAATCGACTTTATATCTCAATTTGTAATGTCAGACATACAATCCATACAAGTCTGTTCCGGGCTCGAACTGAACCGAAGGCACTTACAAAGAAGTCCTTGCAATCCGGATATTCACAATCCCGATCGGATTTCCCATCACTTAGGGAGAACTCTATACCGGAGCAACTCGGTGCAGAGTCAATCGACAGGTCATCCTATCACTCTCGCAAATACCCGGTCTTCAACACCGGTCATCAATGCTATCCATTACGTCGTATCACTATTCGGAATGGGTAATCCGAATAACGAGCGCAATAATTTAAAAATAAGTGTGCATTCAAATTCAAGCAAATCACAACAAATACCTTTCAAAGGTAAATATTGATAGTCGGTTATTGAACTATCAATGGATATGCACAACATCACCAGATTCCAAATAATTTTCCAAATTATTTATTTCCCTAAAATATCTTTACAAGATATATAATTTCAATATGTCAAAAATAAATCAATATTTATTTTTAAACAAATTCCACTTTCTTTTATAAATTCCTTAGTGAATTTATAATTCCCAAAATATCTATGAATATACGTTTTCAATTATTCATTTCAATTTATCTTCAAAAAGATAAATTCTCAAAATATTCACTTTATATTGGAAAACATTTCCATACTTATTTAAAAATAAGTAATTCACAAATCTATTTATTTTCAACACTTGGAAAATATTCAATATAATTAAATCGAGATTAAGTATATATTTCATTCTTTAAGGAAATCATTCTCTTAACATATTTATTTGGGCCTAAACGAATGTTGCGTAAAACATCGTTGCGACAACCCAAAATCACTAGTATAGGGATTCGAAATTAAAATAGATATATAAATCCCAATACTATACAAAACATTTCCTTTCGGAAATCATTTACTATAACAACAGTGTTATAGTCCACCATTTCCTTCTATTTCTCGAAAACGTCTATTTCAACAATGAATGTTGAAATCTATGGTTTCGAATCTCAACACCTTTTAAAACATCGTTAGATCGTTTTAATTCTATTTAAAACATCACATTCAAAACAATTTCTTTAACATATTTTTCACTATTCAAAAACGTGAAGATGCTCTGTTAACAAATTTCATCCTTTTATTCATTTTATTTCAAAGGATTATTCACAGTCAAAAACGTGAATATAACTCCATTAATAGGTTTCAACAATTTACTTATCAAAATAAGTCGTTTGCGAATTTATAAAACAATATTTATAAATTCTATTTCTATTTATTTTATATCAACTCCTTTTATAAATTCCTTTATTAACCTATTCACTTTATAACTCAATTATAAACCAAAGGTTCATATTATAAGTTAAATGCTTATAAAACGATTATTTTACAAAATCGTTCTTTTAAACTTCATAATTATAAATCTTATAACTTATAAGATACAATTATTTATCCAAAACCATTCTTTTAATACTATATAAAATTTATAAACCTACTGTTTATAAAATTCCATTTATAACTTCACCGTTTATAATTCTATAAATTTCATTCGTTTATGAAATTCATTCACAATTCATTCTAACACTTATAAAAACTCGTTTTATAATTCCAATATTTCAATTTATAAATATCCATTTATAAATCTCTTATACAAATTAATTTATATTATTATTTTAAAACATCTTTAATCTCCTTTATGATTTCATCATTTTGATTCATAAAATAATTAAATTTTATAAATCCTATATTTTCTACTTTATATAATAAATTCAAAAATCCCGATTAAACTATTTTATAAAATCATTAGCCTCATATTTTCAAAAATCAGCCTTTTACTATATTTCTCAAAAATTCATAATCTTTATAACATTAAAAATTATATCGTTTATTTATTTAAAATAAATCAATTCCAAAAATATTTTATAAACGTATACTTTCAAAAATCACTTTGAAATCCTTTTAAAATTCCAAAATTTGGTCCAATGATGCTACATACCAAATAGCCAATCACGACAACAACGATATCATATATCGATATGATAATCCATCAAATATCAAAATATCTGAAATCAAATAAATACTGTTGAGGAATCCAATTGGATCCCTCCAACCTATTTTCCTGCATCCACAAACATTAGCACAATACCAATTCCGCTCCAGTACGGAATTATCGCGGTATATGAGATTTAAAATATTATCCGCTTAATAGACGACGCAATAGGGTCTCATCCGCTATACAAATGCGGGAAATCAATAACTCCAATATATACATATGCCAATATATATATTGCTATTATATATAATACCAATTTCACTGTTTATGAAATATTTGCGGTATATGTTTTTAATAAATAACATCCGCTTACTAACGACGCATAATGTCTATTTTAACAATCAATAGATAACAATCATCATTTAAACATGCATTCAAGTATTTTAAATCTAACTATTTAAAATTAAATCGAAACCGATTCGATTGAGTGAGTAGTTCTCACCTTGATTTCAATTTCGCTTTAGCGATTTATTTCGAATAAAATTAAACGCGCGTTTAATTTTATCCAAAATTTTCACTAATTCCAAACGACTCCAATCCAATTCCATCGCGTAGTGCTCGTCCATACGATTCCAACGCCACTGGTTTCGCGCGTTTTCGACCTCGTATGAAAAAGTTATGATTTTTCAAAGTTTCACGATTTTATATAAACAATTTACAACATAAACTTTCTTTTATAACCTAACTTTTAATCACGGCCACAAGATCTCCTGCCTGCAAATCATGGCCGACCATATGCTTCTTCCATCTTCACGTATCATCTCCAGGAAACAAAACGCAACCAAACCCATCAAATACTAGCTAGGGTTTATTTTTGCTCCTCCAACACTCGACGATAATTCGATCAGGAAGTTCCATTTGAATGCCCTCGACGAGAGCTACCCACGGCAGCAACCACCCTGAGCTCGGCCCTACACGTGCATGGGAATTCGTGCATGAACTCACGGCGAACGCGCCCCCCTGCCATCGACCTGCTCCACTTCACGCCATCATCTCCGTATAGATTGAAACGTCTCTCCATCCTCCATAATTTACTAGTTGAAAACTTCTTGAATCAAAGCTTAGATTTGAAGATAATGGAGGAGAATCGAAATGAAATTCTGGCCTTTGAATATTAGGGTGGCGGCCGGCCATTAGGAATTAGGGTTTAGTTTTTTTTTTTTTTTTTTTTTTTTGTGAATTTAGGCCCTATTTGTAGGAAAACGAACGACACTATTCATTTCAGAAATTTCGAACTCCGATTTACGCGCCGTAACCAGCATTTCTAGGGTTTACCCCATGTTCCGGACACAATGGAACATGTTTCGGAAGCTAATTCGGATATCTGTGCGAGTTATGGCAATAAACGTTCAATTTAAATTAAACCGATTTAAACGATTTTCTAGGCGTTTTAATTTGTACCGGACAAACGGTAAATCCGATTGACACGAAATTTTAAACCTTACAATAATATCACATTACGGATCCGATGAAACTAGTTTCGTCGAAATCCGAGACTTTTTGAAAAATGGCTATTTTAACTCGCCAAATTAATATTAAAAACAATTCGATGCGTTTCGAGCTGCCACGATCAAACGATAACTCCGATTGCTACGAAAATTAAAATCCGATAATAACAAACTATTACGGATCCAATGGAACTGGTTTCGTCCAATTCTGAGACTGTTCAAAAATTGACTATTTTCACTAGTCGATTTAATATTAAAATATTCAATTTTCACAAATTAACTTTTAATTCGATTTTAAAAGTTCTAAAATATCGTTCTAACTTCAATATGATAAAATAAAATTTTACAAATCATTTTCAATCATATTTAACTCAATTTTCAATTATTTCCATAATTTAACGTATTAAATTATTGATTTAATTATTCAATTAAATCCAATTATTCAAAATAAAATTTATTCGACTTATAAATTCACTTATTAATATTTAAAATTAATTAAATATTCAAATTTTAATAAATTAAAATTCTGGGTCGCTACAATCTTCCCCCCTTAAAAGAATTTCGTCCTCGAAATTAACAAGTAAGAAAAGTATAGAATTTATTAACTTTCCAAAATCCAATTTAAACTTCTTACAATAACTTTACTATGTTTCCAAATCATACTTAGCTATCTTTTCAAAAACAACTACTATTGTTTAACTTTCAATTCCAAATCAAAGTTAAAGTTTTCAAAATTTTCAATTTTCTCAAATTTTTCCAACGCCTTAAATTTTCGGAAAAATTCGCCATATTCTCCTTTGCGCGGCTCGATCCGAAAAAAAATGACAGTATATATATCACAAATATACATCTCATCAAGTAATGAGGCATCCCGCAGGGAAAAAATGTAAAAGTACGATATGTAATCCGAGATATGTACCTTATATTTTATTAGCGAGCATATACGGCTAATATAGCGCGAAAGCGAGCTCCAAATGCGAAGCAAACGCGATCCGCACCTACTAAACACTCAACAAACAACATGAGAATCATGCATATATGAAAATAGTATCGATGTACAACATATAGCAACATAATAACTATATATGTCAACATAGCAAATGAAAGAAAAGCAATATATTCAACCATCAACCAACTAACATCCAACTAACATCCATAACCAATAAATATTCATTCATATTCTCATTAATATTCAATGAAATAGGTTTTCAATTTAATCACATTTGATTCATTAACAGTGGATGTTTACTAACATTCATTTTCAATTAGTTTATATTCACTAATCCATATTCAAGTTGGTTCACTTCCAAATCAAATTCAATTCTATTCAAGATTCATTTAACTTCCAATTGAATTTCAATTACTTTAGCTTCCAATTTCATTAACTCAATTTCATTAACACTTAATGAATTATATACAATCAATCAACTAACAACCATATAACAACCAATGTATATTAATTACAACCAAATTCCTTTGCTTATCAATAGGTTTAATTAATTGATTTTTATTCAACTATTCAACTTTCAATAACATTAGATTTTAATGAATTAACACTTATATTCATTATTTCATATCAATTATTCACATTTAATTGATTAATATTCAATCCATTCATTCAATTCAATTACAAAAGTTGAATTTCATTTATATAACTTAAGTTCACATTTATCACTTCACTTTATTAATTTACTTTGATACCAATATCAACTTAATTCAACATTTCTTAAGTTATACTTTTTTTTTACAAACATCACTTGTTTTTTCTTAACTTAAATTCCCACTTACAAATCAATTCAGCTTCTAATTCTAAAGTAAATTTTCCATTTAACTTTAAATTCATTTTTATTTACAACTCATATTCATAAATATATTCATATAGTTTCACTTCTTATATATTCTTTTTGCTCTTACAATTTTTTTTCAATTTAGATTATTCAAACATCTTAACAATCAACTTATATACACTTTAATAATTCTGAAAAATTATTCTTTTATATATAAAAATATAATCAAGGCAAAATTATTTCATTTACTCAATTTTAAAACAATACTATGTCGAATTGTTCTATTCAAGTGTTTAGAAACCCCTTCGGCATAGTTGTCGAGACCGTGCTGACGAAGGTTCATATGCCACTCAATAAACCAATCATCACAATATAAAACAATTTTATATATTCACTAACAAATACGCTCTCATAGCTATTATTACACTCAACTCATTCTAGAGCACTACTGACTCTATCTCTAATGAGTAATACCCAACAGAACCATGGTTGTCGCTTAACCATATGCTCTGATACCAAATGTAAAGGCCCGAAAATCCGAACTCCTTTGAGCTGGCAACTTCCAAAACAATCGAGCCAAAGAGGAACGAACTCCCGAATCTTTAGGGTTTAAGAAGAAGAAAAAGACAGAAGGAGAGAGAAAAGATAGAAAATGGAGAGAAGAAAATAGAAAATAGAACGGAATAGAACATAACAGAACAATAACAGAATCTCACAATTCGCAGCGGAACAACATATAATAGATAAAAGAATAATCTTTAAACAAAGAACTATATCAGTTATTACATTACATCACATTACATTTCATTACATCAGAGTGTACAACAACAAACAACAACAAACATCGGAAAAAGAAATACTATATAACTAGTAATACGCCATGTCATCCATCTTGCCTCCAGCAACTCCTGAATTCCAGAATATCCTGATAACCTTAACTCTTGACTGCCCGTGTGGAAATTGGTGGGCACCCAGAGTTTAGGAAGGAAAACAATAAACTCCGAGTCAGTCATGTGACTGGTGTGAGAACTCAAAACAGTTTATTTATCTTTAAAAATCAAAATAGAGGAATATTTTTAAAGTCAATTCGCAATGCTTTTAAAAATGAGACTACCATAAGGCCTCCCGCACACACACACAATGCAAACGCAGAATCGAAGGAGATTTCTCCTTATGATAGTCAAAGATGCTTGATACGCATTTAAAAGGACATTTGATATTATTACTAGTGCATAGTGTAGGAAAACATTTCGAAAGTAGAATATAAATCTTAGCCAACATACGACCATTATCGTATGCCTACTATAGCTACCATCTAAACAGTGGTGACCACCATAAGTAAATGGCAGGTTCTACAACTAATACCGTACAAGGTTTCATATTGGGAATTGGATTTCCAACGAATGATCAGGCCAAGGAACTTCCCATTGCCACATGAGAATGCCTCTGGAAGGACATCCCCGAGAACCAAACCGGATCTCTACCAACACAAGGCCGGGTTACCCCTAACTGAGTAACAACTGACCGAGTATGCCATCCCCCGGTCCTTTGGGACCTTTCACCGAGCGCTCGTAATCAATTCACACAATCATAAAGTGTTTTCAACATGAGTAAGTATCTGGGCTCCATACCATGATACCACCCTTTTCCAGAAGGAAATGCACATACCCTAAAGGGCGCTACCCCTTATAACCTTGCTGCATCTTTCCTGTTTTGACCATTCCCGGGGTGTGAGGCTCGACGAAGTCACGTCCACAAAAACATACTTTATACAAAAGCCATGCTTTGGGTCAACAAATGATCATAGAAATGATCACCAGGATAGACGATCAAATAAATGATCCTATCACAAATAATCAACACAATGATCATTTCACAGTAACACTCAGCATGTCACATTACCAAATTGGGAATATATCGCTGATAACCATCAACTACATAACCTCTGAGCTCGTACGTCTCAGAGAAGGGTGTTAAGCTAAAAGAATAAATTCTCCGCCACCAACAGAAATATATTTGAAAGAAATCGACTTTATATCTCAATTTGTAATGTCAGACATACAATCCATACAAGTCTGTTCCGGGCTCGAACAGAACCGAAGGCGCTTACAAAGAAGTCCTTGCAATCCGGATATTCACAATCCCGATCGGATTTCCCATCACTTAGGGAGAACTCTATACCGGAGCAACTCGGTGCAGAGTCAATCGACAGGTCATCCAATCACTCTCGCAAATACCCGGTCTTCAACACCGGTCATCAACGCTATCCATTACGTCGTATCACTATTCGGAATGGGTAATCCGAATAACGAGCGCAATAATTTAAAAATAAGTGTGCATTCAAATTCAAGCAAATCACAACAAATACCTTTCAAAGGTAAATATTGATAGTCGGTTATTGAACTATCAATGGATATGCACAACATCACCAGATTCCAAATAATTTTCCAAATTATTTATTTCCCGAAAATATCTTTACAAGATATATAATTTCAATATGTCAAAAATAAATCAATATTTATTTTTAAACAAATTCCACTTTCTTTTATAAATTCCTTAATGAATTTATAATTCCCAAAATATCTATGAATATACGTTTTCAATTATTCATTTCAATTTATCTTCAAAAAGATAAATTCTCAAAATATTCACTTTATATTGGAAAACATTTCCATACTTATTTAAAAATAAGTAATTCACAAATCTATTTATTTTCAACACTTGGAAAATATTCAATATACTTAAATCGAGATTAAGTATATATTTCATTCTTTAAGGAAATCATTCTCTTAACATATTTATTTGGGCCTAAACGAATGTTGCGTAAAACATCGTTGCGACAACCCAAAATCACTAGTATAGGGATTCGAAATTAAAATAGATATATAAATCCCAATACTATACAAAACATTTCCTTTCGGAAATCATTTACTATAACAACAGTGTTATAGTCCACCATTTCCTTCTATTTTTCGAAAACGTCTATTTCAACAATGAATGTTGAAATCTATGGTTTCGAATCTCAACACCTTTTAAAACATCGTTAGATCGTTTTAATTCTATTTAAAACATCACATTCAAAACAATTTCTTTAACATATTTTTCACTATTCAAAAACGTGAAGATGCTCTGTTAACAAATTTCATCCTTTTATTCATTTTATTTCAAAGGATTATTCACAGTCAAAAACGTGAATATAACTCCATTAATAGGTTTCAACAATTTACTTATCAAAATAAGTCGTTTGCGAATTTATAAAACAATATTTATAAATTCTATTTCTATTTATTTTATATCAACTCCTTTTATAAATTCCTTTATTAACCTATTCACTTTATAACTCAATTATAAACCAAAGGTTCATATTATAAGTTAAATGCTTATAAAACGATTATTTTACAAAATCGTTCTTTTAAACTTCATAATTATAAATCTTATAACTTATAAGATTCAATTATTTATCCAAAACCATTCTTTTAATACTTTATAAATTTTATAAACCTACTGTTTATAAAATTCCATTTATAACTTCACCGTTTATAATTCTATAAATTTCATTCGTTTATGAAATTCATTCACAATTCATTCTAACACTTATAAAAACTCGTTTTATAATTCCAATATTTCAATTTATAAATATCCATTTATAAATCTCTTATATAAATCAATTTATATTATTATTTTAAAACATCTTTAATCTCCTTTATAATTTCATCATTTTGATTCATAAAATAATTAAATTTTATAAATCCTATATTGTCAACTTTTTATAATAAATTCAAAAATCCCGATTAAACTATTTTATAAAATCATTAGCCTCATATTTTCAAAAATCAGCCTTTTACTATATTTCTCAAAAATTCATAATCTTTATAATATTAAAAATTATATCGTTTATTTATTTAAAATAAATCAATTCCAAAAATATTTTATAAACATATACTTTCAAAATCACTTTGAAATCCTTTTAAAATTCCAAAATTTGGTCCAATGATGCTACATACCAAATAGCCAATCACGACAACAACGATATCATATATCGATATGATAATCCATCAAATATCAAAATATCTGAAATCAAATAAATGCTGTTGAGGAATCCAATTGGATCCCTCCAACCTGTTTTCCTGCATCCACAAACATTAGCACAATACCAATTCCGCTCCAATACGGAATTATCGCGGTATATGGGATTTAAAATATTATCCGCTTAATAGACGGCGCAATAGGGTCTCATCCGCTATACAAATGCGGGAAATCAATAACTTCAATATATACATATGCCAATATATATATATTGCTATTATATATAATACCAATTTCACTGTTTATGAAATATTCGCGGTATATGTTTTTAATAAATAACAACCACTTACTAACGGCGCATAATGTCTATTTTAACAATCAATAGATAACAATCATCATTTAAACATGCATTCAAGTATTTTAAATCTAACTATTTAAAATTAAATCGAAACCGATTCGATTGAGTGAGAAGTTCTCACCTTGATTTCAATTTCGCTTTAGCGATTTATTTCGAATAAAATTAAACGCGCGTTTTATTTTATCCAAAATTTTCACTAACTCCAAACGACTCCAATCCAATTCCATCGCGTAGTTCTCGTCCATACGATTCCAACGCCACTGGTTTCGCGCGTTTTCGACCTCGTATGAAAAAGTTATGATTTTTCAAAGTTTCACGATTTTATATAAACAATTTACAACATAAACTTTCTTTTATAACCTAACTTTTAATCACGGCCACAAGATCTCCTGCCTGCAAATCATGGCCGACCATATGCTTCTTCCATCTTCACGTATCATCTCCAGGAAACAAAACGCAACCAAACCCATCAAATACTAGCTAGGGTTTATTTTTTCTCCTCCAACACTCGACGATAATTCGATCAGGAAGTTCCATTTGAATGCCCTCGACGAGAGCTACCCACGGCAGCAACCACCCTGAGCTCGGCCCTACACGTGCATGGGAATTCGTGCATGAACTCACGGCGAACGCGCCCCCCCGCCATCGACCTGCTCCACTTCACGCCATCATCTCCGTATAGATTGAAACGTCTCTCCATCCTCTATAATTTACTAGTTGAAAACTTCTTGAATCAAAGCTTAGATTTGAAGATAATGGAGGAGAATCGAAATGAAATTCAGGCCTTTGAATATTAGGGTGGCGGCCGGCCATTAGGAATTAGGGTTTATTTTTTATTTTACTTTATTTTTGTGAATTTAGGCCCTATTTATAGGAAAACGAACGACACTATTCATTTCGAAAATTCCGAACTCCGATTTACGCGCCGTAACCAACGTTTCTAGGGTTTACCCCGCGTTTCAGACACAATGGAACAGGTTTTGGAAGCTAATTCGGACATCTGTGCGAGTTATGGCAATAAACGTTCAATTTAAATTAAACCGATTTAAACGATTTTCTAGGCGTTTTAATTTGTACCGGACAAACGGTAAATCCGATTGACACGAAATTTTAAACCTTACAATAATATCACATTATGGATCCGATGAAACTAGTTTCGTCGAAATCCGAGACTTTTTGAAAAATGGCTATTTTAACTCGCCAAATTAATATTAAAAACAATTCGATGCGTTTCGAGCTGCCACGATCAAACGATAACTCCGATTGCTACGAAAATTGAAATCCGATAATAACAAACTATTACGGATCCAATGGAACTGGTTTCGTCCAATTCTGAGACTGTTCAAAAATTGACTATTTTCACTAGTCGATTTAATATTAAAATATTCAATTTTCACAAATTAACTTTTAATTCGATTTTAAAAGTTCTAAAATATCGTTCTAACTTCAATATGATAAAATAAAATTTTACAAATCATTTTCAATCATATTTAACTCAATTTTAAATTATTTCCATAATTTAACGTATTAAATTATTGATTTAATTATTCAATTAAATCCAATTATTCAAAATAAAATTTATTCGACTTATAAATTCACTTATTAATATTTAAAATTAATTAAATATTCAAATTTTAATAAATTAAAATTCTGGGTCGTTACACAAACCAAATGCGAGAACCCCCTATCATGCTGCACCCTCCGAGTGCATAGGCAGACACACATGCCGGATTTGAATTGCTTAAAATACCAGATTGTTAATTTATATTTGGCAAAGCTCAGCACATACAGTAAATAAATAAATCATAGAATCACAAACACAGAGTAATATACAATAATGTAGCAGAAACAAAAGAATAGTAGTTCACGAAGCTACTATATATAACAGAGTTAAATAAGATACAACAGAGGTCTCAAATACAATAGATGTCTCAATACAATAGTCAAATATAAAATCTGAATACAATACTGGAATCAATTGAATAACTGAAATCAGAATCGATAGATGGATCTCCAAGTGAAGCTCCAACTCCAAAGGTGAGTCTCAAATACTAGTACACTCAGTCTGACCCGAGCGTAAAGCAAAACACAAAACACTCGAGTCAGGATTAACATTCTTATATCATTAAATCCAACTCAAGTGAAATAACAACTGAAATACAAGTAACTCAACGAATGTTTGGGATAACCATCCTCTAAGGATCCGTTAAACTATCTACTATGTAGTAATATACGCTATTGTAACGACCCGTAAATTTCGACAATTAAATTATAAATTAAAAAGGATTTTGTGGTCTGAATTTCTGAAAAAATAATAATATATATATATAAGTACGAGAGATAAATTAATACTGAATGAACGCTAAATGGAAATTTTAGCAGCAATAAGTAAAGCTTAATTATTGTTAAATTGAATGAAAATCTAATTGAGATAGTGTAAGATGTATATCTTTGTGTAAGTTGTATAAATAAAGGAGATTTAAATGTATAATTAATAATGAATTGTAGAAACGGTTATTTAACCTGATTGTTGGAAAGTTAGGGGAAAAATAAATAAGGAAATAGCGTAAATTGATTACACTTGAATAATATATAAATTAAAGAATTTATGACAAGAATTTAAATTTCCTATGTGTTTATATATATTGGTAAAATTGTAACTATATGTGAATTTAGGTAGTAAAATAAAAGGCAGTGATGGATAACCAATTTAATGCAATACAAAGGTGATTGAAACGACTGTTGGGTTTTAATGGAGTGTATATAAATAGTGAAAATCATTATAATCTCTTAATTTAATACGATTGTTTAATTAATACTAAAAGAATAAAATTTGAAATAGTATTTACGTAATAATAACTATAATAGATTGCAATTGTATAATGGAAGTAAATTGTTAATAAATGGATGTAAATATTAACAAATTTATGGAAATAAAATATAAATGAATGTTGGATAGAACATAAGTGAATGCAATTGGGAAGTACGTTATTTGGAGATAAATTGAAGAAAGGATAACAACCATTATAAATTTCCTAATTTATTTGTCAATGAATGTATTTGAGGATAGAGTTCTTTTATATGTTGAATAGTTATAATGTTGTTATTAAGAATAAACATTACTTTATTAAGTATAAATATAGTAACGGAAGTATGAATAAATTTATAGAAATGTAAGACTTACTTTAAGGTAATAACTGAGTGTAGAATTTTTGAAATAGATTTAATAACAATAATTATTGTTCGTTACCTCTCTTATTTGTTGTTAAGTTTATTTTGAAATCAATCTCAAATTTATTCACTAAATTATTGCAGTTAGCGTAGTTTTGGTTTTGCAATTGCAGTAGTTAATTCTTTAAGATGAGGTTAATACTAATTCTATTTTAATTGGACCAATTGTTGATATAGATTTTTAGAAAGCTGGATCTATGAAAAAATTTGAGTATCAGATTCAATAATTGCATTTATTGCATAAATAAAGGGAATTTCACGTTAAATATCACGTTATTGAAATTTAAAATAGACTTTAAGAATAATGATGTGAATCATGAACCAAAGTATGTGGCATCTCTATTTTGGATAAAAGATGAGTACATAAAGGTTAAAAATTTAATAAATAGGTTTTGAGAAATTTATTTATAATTCCTTAATATAAGGAAGCGGAGAAATTTATACTGAAATTTGATAGACTTGTCAACTCTAATTCACAGCCAAACTTGTTAAATCATTTAAGTTGATTTTAATTTTATAAGCAATAAAATTTGGACAATTTTAGAATATTAATATAAGATTGGATTTTTATGATTTATTTAATTTATTTAATGAATATTAAAAATAGCCATTTTGGCCACGGACTCGGATTTTGACGAAACTAGTTTCATCGGATCCGTATCGGTGAATTATTATAGGGTTTCAAGTTTCGTATCGATCGGACCTGTCGTTTGATCGCACGGACGCGAAACGCCTTGAAATCGATTTAATTAAAATCAATTTGAAATCAATTTGGAAATCTTGTTTTCAGCATAACTTCTTCATACGATCAAATTTGGTCGTGAAACTTTTTCCATTGCGTTCAGAATATTTTAAAATGCCTATTTGGATATATGGGTTTAATAAATTTTGTTCCGGAGGCTAAACGGGCTTTTTGGGCCATAGTTTGTTCCGCACGTTCATCTATCAAGTCTATCTACTCTAACCCAACCCTACCTATAAATAGACGATTATATATCCTAGCCTCATCTTCTATCATTTATTTGTACGTTCATTTTCTTCATCACCTTCTCTTCCTCAATGGTTGAAAAACTTAGATTTATCTACAGTTCAAAATCAAATGAAATTCAAACTCTCCAGAAAAATTCAAAAAAATTATATGTTAATGATCTTGACGAGCGCAATCTAGATCTACAGTTCGTTTTTCAATTTGAATTCCTATGTGGCCGAAAATAGGCAAATTTATCGCAGCCGTTCATTTCGGTTTGATGATCTTCGTCGGATCGACGAATCAGGGTTACCGTGGCATGGAGATCGACGAAAGGAACACATCGGAGTAGTTGGTTTGGTCAATTGATGGGTGGATCGGCTGCGTATGTTGGATTAGGGTTAGAATTACTTGCGGCGGCTGTTGCTTTAGAGGGGCCGTGGGTTCATCGCGAGGCGTGGGGACGTGCGGCCAGGAGAGGGGATGTCAACGGTGATGGCCGGCGTGGCGATGGTGGCCGGAGGCGGCGCTGGAGAGTGGTCAACGGTGGGTCAAAACATTGGGTATCGGTTGCGAATGCGTGAAGTGTTCTGGGAGAAGGACGAAAGTCGCGTACAGGGAGGAAGCGAATGACGTGGCCTGGGTATAGCGTGAGTGTGTGTTTTTTTTTTATTTAAAATTTTGAAATTACAACACAAATATTTCCATAACTTCCACATACGAATTCCGTTTCACGCGAATTTTTTTTCGTTAGGATCGTAATTTAATTTCGGATCTGATGACACTGGTTTGGACAGATTTGGAGACCGTCAAAATTTTGAGTTTAAATTGAATATAAATTCGATTTAAATTCGAAAGGTGAGTGTTTAAACCCACTCACAACTACTAGAAGCTTTTATGTTTGTTAAATTAATTTTAGAAATGAATAGAAATTTATTTATGAGTATTTGGCATGTTTATTTCACTCATATTTGTTGAATTGCATTTATTAAGTTTAACTGTTAATTTAATTTATTTATTGCGTATTAATTGATAGTTAGAATTTATTTGTTTGCCTATAAACTGCTAGTTAACAGTTATATAGATTATTACTGAATATAAACTGTTAGATTAATAGTTGTTAAATTTAATCTGAATAAAATTGCCAGTTATTACCTGTTATATATTATCAAATATAAATTGTTATTGATTGATATTGCTTGATGATTGTGATTGGATGATGGGTGATGTTGATGGATGTTTTATTGTATATCATTAAATTGCAAATTATCATGCATATTTCCTTTCATTCGGGATTGTGGTTTGAAATGATAAACAACCGCAAAATTTTATATCTTTTAAATTGTGGATTGAAATGATAAATATCCGTATCACTTGACCATAGGATAGAAAATTATATACAGGCACCGCGGTCTATATATAACTATTTTAATGTGATTTCTATGGTTTGGATGGAATACGGTTTATAATAATCTTAAATTTTATATTGTATAAATATTATTCTTCCATATATATACATATGAAGTTGAAAATTTTGAAATTAAAAGGTGTATAAATCTCTTTATTAAAAATGGAAAAAAAATTAAGAAAATGGAGTTTGATAATTTATATCATATGTTTAAATGTTAAGTTTGGAAATTTTAAGATATGATATTTATAATTGGATTTTTCCCAAGATAAATTGAAATGAATATTCTAGTATAATTTGAATTGAAAAAAAATATATATTTTATTACTAGAAATTGGAGTTTTTATTTATTTATGGATTTTATGTGAATATTCAAGACTAATAAATGTGAATATTCAAGACTAATAAATAGAACATTCGATTTGTTGAAAGAATAAAATCCAACTTTAGTTTGAAATATTAATACTCCAAATGGATATACGTATATATATATAAATTGAAGTGGTTTTGGAACTTGAGAGAGATAATACAAATTTTGGTTTAGACTTTAATAAAGAAATGTATTTGTAAAGCCATGAGAACTATTTTCTTTACAAAGTAACATTTAAGTTAAACCTTTTAATTCATATACCGTTGAATATCCAAACCATTCAAGTTTTAAAAGTTATGGTTTTAAATTATGAATTTCGAAATATTATGCTTTGAAAGGATATTTGGCTTTCAGACGTTATAAATTTTAAAGCATTTGGATTTTTGAAAAGGTTTATATTTGGGATAAAGGATATCATATTGTTTTGGGTTTTAAAATGATATCGTATTCATGATTTTAAAATGGAAATGTTTATTCTGGTTTTAAAGTATGAGCTATTTTTAAATGACCGCGGTGTTATAATAACGATGGGTTGGCAAAGAGACCGGGATCGGATATGGACATACTCTCTGTCGATACCGAAAACCACTTTGACTAACCGTGTACGCGGTGGAGATTCCAGAATGAAGTAGGTGGTGGCGACGTTTCCTGTAAGGTAAATACGTGGACCCGACTCCCGTGAGTTGGCATAAGGTGGCTAAAACAGGAGCGATTCTCAGGCCAATGAGGTCATTCCTCTGATCGGACCCTCCTCTTCGATATTATACTTTGACTTGGATTGATTCAGTGGCCACTTCTATATTTTGATTTTGGGGAGTTAGTCCGAGGTGGGCGGTAACTGCGGCTACGCGTTTCCACCAGCCTGGATAGCAATTGGTATATCTACCCTGGCATTACCTAGTTGTGCCGTGTCACCTACCATACCGAGCCTTTACTACGAGTTTCTATTTGTGTCGTACCTATGGAGTATCCTCTGGTAGCTTCCCGATCAGGAGGTATTACGGTACTGTATGGACTATTGGCATTTTACGTGTTAAGGTGGAAAATGTAAAGCCCTAACGCTATTTAAAAGTAAGTTTATTTTATAAATAGACACTATTATAATAGCGCAATATACTACATAGTAAATAGTTTAACGGATCCTTAGGAGATGTAAATCCCGAACATCTCTTGAGTTACTGTACTCATATTTATTTCTGTTAATTTAACTCACATAAGATCTTTTAGTTCTAACTCGAGTGTTTTTGTCTTTTCAAATTCGCTCAGGTCAGTCCGAGCGTTTCAGGATCGAAGACTTTAGCTTTGGAGGACGAAGACGAAGAATCCATATTATTATTATTTATAGTATTGCATCACACTCATGTTGTTCCGCTACATTGTTTGTATTGGTATGTGTAACTCTGATATTCATTGTATAAGTAAAATAAATATTTTGTAAACAGTTATCATGAACTGTATATTGATTATTATATTTTATCCTTCCGCTGTGAGATTCTGTTTTGTTTTTATTTCTTCTCTGTTTTCTTATTTACCCCATAACAATCCGCCCTTCCGTATGGTTTGAACTGGCACGTGTGTCGGTTTAAAGTGTGCGAAAAGGCGGGACGTTACAGTTGGTATCAAAGCTTTGGTTTAGCGATAAACTTTGGCTTTGTGGGGTTCGACTCTTTGTTAATAGGGTAGTAATACCCTATGGGAGTCGCTGAGAGTATATATATGAGAGAGCGTATTTGTTAGTTTTATAAAAAGATTTTGATATTGTGTTAATCTATTCCACTTTGTATTTATAAATTCTGGTTGATGCATGGGACGCTATGCCATCAATAGGGATTTCTAAACACTTAATAGGACAGACCGACATAATATTTGTTTTATATAGGTGAATGAAATAATTTTGCCTAATATATTTTCTATATATAAAAATATTTTATAAAGATATATATTTTGGTTGCTATAGATTGGGTGTTAGGTAATAAAAATATTTATAATAATTGAAGCTAAGTTGAAATTATAATGAATCAAAATGGAGATTTTTTTAGAACTTAAGTCCGGGATTTTGAAAATCTACTTTCAAAGGATTTATGAAATATAATGATTTGGTTTATAAGTATTTTCTTATATAAATATTTAGTATAATTCGAAGGAATTGGTTTAAAGAGGATTTTGGAGAAAATAATTTTGTACTTTTCTCCTCTGTCGCTGGAAAATAATTTCGGTGATGGCGGCCGCATCATCGACTTTCATTTTCGAGTTTCGAAGGGGAAAGGCCACTGTAGTAAAACTCTACTGCAGATTTATTTTGAAATTATCTAAAATTTTAATTGTTTTAAAATATAATTGAGATATAAAAGTTGTAGGAAACTAATTATCTATTATTTTAAAATAAATTGAAATTTGACCCGGTATTTAATTCTAAAATTTTCCATTAATTAATTGTTTAAATTATTTCAGTGAAATATAAAGTAAGAAATAAATGGATTGAAAACCTCTAATTTAGGAAAGAGAATTAATGCTAAGTTATAAAGGAAGTTAAGATTTTAACTTATAAATATTGGTAAAGATTTATTGAACAATCAAGGAATTAAAAGAATTGAGATTAAACTTGTATAAGTTCAATTGCATCTTCTTTAATATAAATAACTTACCAAATATAAAAAGTTGAAATGTTAAATAAGAGATTGGAATAGAATATTATACAAGTAGGAATTTTGGAAATAATGAAGTACTCAATGAATTGCTGTTATCAATAAGAAGTTAATGTTATAAACTTAAGTTATAAATTGAATTTTTCCATAAATAAAGGTAAGTATTATGAACAAGTGATTTAAACTTAAGTAAATAAATGAAATTCTTTAATAAATAAGGATTGATGCGTAGGGTTATTAACTTAAGTATGATTGAAACACTACTACTTTAATATAATAAAAGTAGGTAATATAAATAAATGACTGTAAACCCTAGGTAATAAATTAATAAAAAGCCTTTATTTATAAGAATGGAGGTTTTAAGGTTAATAATTTAAGTGTAAGTAGAGGGTTACTGTAATTAAATATAATAGAAACGTAAACATTAAATAAAGGAATGAAATTAAGGGTAAGTTGAAATTGTAATTTATAAAACGAATATATATTTATTGAACCATTAATTAATAAAAAGGAATTGAAAAGAAACTTGTAAATTTTCACTTACATTCTTAAAACATACATAACTTACCATATAATAAAAGTTGCAATGTTAGTAAGAAAATGTAGGGGAAATCTTACAAGTGAAGCTTGAGGTAATAAAGGTATTCAATAAATTTGCTATTATTAATGAGAATTAATTGTATAAACTTAAGTTAAATTGGAAATTTTACTATATAAGAAAAGGTAAGTAGTATAAATGGGTGATATAAACTTTAGTCAATAAATTGGAACACAAATATGATAATTTTGTAATAAATGAAAATGAAAATTGTAAGAAGTAAAGGGATCACTCCATAAATGAAAGAAAGAAAATCAAACCACTGAAGCATGAAAAAAATGTATGATAAGTAATTTGGTTGTTGGGTTGAATTATTATTGTTTGATTTATGTTGTTGGGTAAGGAATTTGAAGTTGTTGGATGAATAAATAATCTATCCTTGTTCCATCTAAGAATGTTGAGTAAAGGATGCACTTGATAGTTAATTTCATTTCATACAAATTTCAAGTTTGAACCCAAACAACAAATTGGTTGATGGATTAATGGTTGCTTGTTTGTGGTGTGTGCTGTTTGTTAAAAATCTATGGTTGTTGCATTTGATTGGTTGATTAATGGTCGAAACCACCTAAACATTTCACTTTCATATAAATATTTAACCTTTTAGATTATATAAGTGAATACAGGTGATGGAAGCAACTGCTACTGCTTTTGGTTCCATAATAATAAGCGTATATTGCCCGACAAATAGGTACGTTTTCGGATTACGTTAAAGCGCTATTTTATATATTTTTTCCCGTGTTGGGATATTTTATTTTGGATAATATATGTATATATTTGTTATATTTTGATATTTTATTTTCTCTCGAGCCTCTCCGTACAAAGGAAACTCTGCCAAAATTTTCCGTAAATTTTGGACTTAGAATTTTGTTAAAAACGTTTTTCCAACTTTAATTATTTAAGTATAAAAGGATATAATGATTTTAAAACAGGTATATTTTATATAAGGTAATAAATTTAGTAAATTATTGTTTATAAATAATATTTTGAAATAAGATGTACTGTTTTTAATTCTTACTTCTCCCTTCTTTTTCCTTTTCGGGGACGAAAAGTTTTGAGTGGGAGAGAGTGTAACGACCCGTAAATTTCGACAATTAAATTATAAATTAAAAAGGATTTTGTGGTCTGAATTTCTAAAAATATATATATATATATATATATATATATATATATATATAAGTACGAGAGATAAATTAATACTGAATGAACGCTAAATGGAAATTTTAGCAGTAATAAGTAAAGCTTAATTATTGTTAAATTGAATGAAAATCTAATTGAGATAGTGTAAGATGTATATCTTTGTGTAAGTTGTATAAATAAAGGAGATTTAAATGTATAATTAATAATGAATTGTAGAACCGGTTATTTAACCTGATTGTTGGAAAGTTAGGGGAAAAATAAATAAGAAAATAGCGTAAATTGATTGCACTTGAATAATATATAAATTAAAGAATTTATGACAAGAATTTAAATTTCCTATGTGTTTATATATATTGGTAAAATTGTAACTATATGTGAATTTAGGTAGTAAAATAAAAGGCAGTGATGGATAACCAATTTAATGCAATACAAAGGTGATTGAAACGACTGTTGGGTTTTAGTGGAGTGTATATAAATAGTGAAAATCATTATAATCTCTTAATTTAATACGATTGTTTAATTAATACTAAAAGAATAAAATTTGAAATAGTATTTACGTAATAATAACTATAATAGATTGCAATTGTATAATGGAAGTAAATTGTTAATAAATGGATGTAAATATTAACAAATTTATGGAAATAAAATATAAATGAATGTTGGATAGAACATAAGTGAATGCAATTGGGAAGTACGTTATTTGGAGATAAATTTAAGAAAGGATAACAACCATTATAAATTTCCTAATTTATTTGTCAATGAATGTATTTGAGGATAGAGTTCTTTTATATGTTGAATAGTTATAATGTTGTTATTAAGAATAAACGTTACTTTATTAAGTATAAATATAGTAACGGAAGTATGAATAAATTTATAGAAATGTAAGACTTACTTTAAGGTAATAATTGAGTGTAGAATTTTTGAAATAGATTTAATAACAATAATTATTGTTCGTTACCTCTCTTATTTGTTGTTAAGTTTATTTTGAAATCAATCTCAAATTTATTCACTAAATTATTGCAGTTAGCGTAGTTTTGGTTTTGCAATTGCAGTAGTTAATTCTTTAAGATGAGGTTAATACTAATTCTATTTTAATTGGACCAATTGTTGATATAGATTTTTAGAAAGCTGGATCTATGAAAAAATTTGAGTATCAGATTCAATAATTGCATTTACTGCATAAATAAAGGGAATTTAACGTTAAATATCACGTTATTGAAATTTAAAATAGACTTTAAGAATAATGATGTGAATCATGAACCAAAGTATGTGGCATCTCTATTTTGGATAAAAGATGAGTACATAAAGGTTAAAAATTTAATAAATAGGTTTTGAGAAATTTATTTATAATTCCTTAATATAAGGAAGCGGAGAAATTTATACTGAAATTTGATAGACTTGTCAACTCTAATTCACAGCCAAACTTGTTAAATCATTTAAGTTGATTTTAATTTTATAAGCAATAAAATTTGGACAATTTTAGAATATTAATATAAGATTGGATTTTTATGATTTATTTAATTTATTTAATGAATATTAAAAATAGCCATTTTGGCCACGGACTCGGATTTCGACGAAACTAGTTTCATCGGATCCGTATCGGTGAATTATCATAGGGTTTCAAGTTTCGTATCGATCGGACCTGTCGTTTGATCGTACGGACGCGAAACGCCTTGAAATCGATTTAATTAAAATCAATTTGAAATCAATTTGGAAATCTTGTTTTCAGCATAACTTCTTCATACGATCAAATTTGGTCGTGAAACTTTTTCCATTGCGTTCAGAATATTTTAAAATGCCTATTTGGATATATGGGTTTAATAAATTTTGTTCCGGAGGCTAAACGGGCTTTTTGGGCCATAGTTTGTTCCGCACGTTCATCTATCAAGTCTATCAACTCTAACCCAACCCTACCTATAAATAGACGATTATAAATCCTAGCCTCATCTTCTATCATTTATCTGTACGTTCATTTTCTTCATCTCCTTCTCTTCCTCAATGGTTGAAAAACCTAGATTTATCTACAGTTCAAAATCAAATGAAATTCAAACTCTCCAGAAAAATTCAAAAAAATTATATGTTAATGATCTTGACGAGCGCAATCTAGATCTACAGTTCGTTTTTCAATTTGAATTCCTATGTGGCCGAAAATAGGCAAATTTATCGCAGCCGTTCATTTCGGTTTGATGATCTTCGTCGGATCGACGAATCAGGGTTACCGTGGCATGGAGATCGACGAAAGGAACACATCGGAGTAGTTGTTTGGTCAGTTGATGGGTGGATCGGCTGCGTATGTTGGATTAGGGTTAGAATTACTTGCGGCGGCTGTTGCTTTAGAGGGGCCGTGGGTTCATCGCGAGGCGTGGGGACGTGAGGCCAGGAGAGGGGATGTCAACGATGATGGCCGGCGTGGCGATGGTGGCCGGAGGCGGCGCTGGAGAGTGGTCAACGGTGGGTCAAAACGTTGGGTATCGGTTGCGAATGCGTGAAGTGTTCTGGGAGAAGGACGAAAGTCGCGTACAGGGAGGAAGCGAATGACGTGGCCTGGGTATAGCGTGAGTGTGTGTTTTTTTTATTTATTTATTTAAAATTTTGAAATTCCAACACAAATATTTCCATAACTTCCACATACGAATTCCGTTTCACGCGAATTTTTTTTTGTTAGGATCGTAATTTAATTTCGGATCTGATGACACTGGTTTGGACAGATTTGGAGACCGTCAAAATTTTGAGTTTAAATTGAATTTAAATTCGATTTAAATTCAAAAGGTGAGTGTTTAAACCCACTCACAACTACTAGAAGCTTTTATGTTTGTTAAATTAATTTTAGAAATGAATAGAAATTTATTTATGAGTATTTGGCATGTTTATTTCACTCATATTTGTTGAATTGCATTTATTAAGTTTAACTGTTAATTTAATTTATTTATTGCGTATTAATTGATAGTTAGAATTTATTTGTTTGCCTATAAACTGCTAGTTAACAGTTATACAGATTATTACTGAATATAAACTGTTACATTAATAGTTGTTAAATTTAATCTGAATAAAATTGCCAGTTATTACCTGTTATATATTATCAAATATAAATTGTTATTGATTGATATTGCTTGATGATTGTGATTGGATGATGGGTGATGTTGATGGATGTTTTATTGTATATCATTAAATTGCAAATTATCATGCATATTTCCTTTCATTCGGGATTGTGGTTTGAAATGATATACAACCGCAAAATTTTATATCTTTTAAATTGCGGATTGAAATGATAAATATCCGTATCACTTGACCATAGGATAGAAAATTATATACAGGCACCGCGGTCTATATATAACTATTTTAATGTGATTTCTATGGTTTGGATGGAATACGGTTTATAATAATCTTAAATTTTATATTGTATAAATATTATTCTTCCATATATATACATATGAAGTTGAAAATTTTGAAATTAAAAGGTGTATAAATCTCTTTATTAAAAATGGAAAAAAAATTAAGAAAATGGAGTTTGATAATTTATATCATATGTTTAAATGTTAAGTTTGGAAATTTTAAGATATGATATTTATAATTGGATTTTTCCCAAGATAAATTGAAATGAATATTCTAGTATAATTTGAATTGAAAAAAAAAAATATTTTATTACTAGAAATCGGAGTTTTTATTTATTTATGGATTTTATGTGAATATTCAAGACTAATAAATGTGAATATTCAAGACTAATAAATAGAACATTCGATTTGTTGAAAGAATAAAATCCAACTTTAGTTTGAAATATTAATACTCCAAATGGATATACGTATATATATATATATATATATATATATATATATATATATATATATATATATATATAAATTGAAGTGGTTTTGGAACTTGAGAGAGATAATACAAATTTTGGTTTAGACTTTAATAAAGAAATGTATTTGTAAAGCCATGAGAACTATTTTCTTTACAAAGTAACATTTAAGTTAAACCTTTTAATTCATATACCGTTGAATATCCAAACCATTCAAGTTTTAAAAGTTATGGTTTTAAATTATGAATTTTGAAATATTATGTTTTGAAAGGATATTTGGCTTTCAGACGTTATAAATTTTAAAGCATTTGGATTTTTGAAAAGGTTTATATTTGGGATAAAGGATATCATATTGTTTTGGGTTTTAAAATGATATTGTATTCATGATTTTAAAATGGAAATGTTTATTCTGGTTTTAAAGTATGAGCTATTTTTAAATGACCGCGGTGTTATAATAACGATGGGTTGGCAAAGAGACCGGGATCGGATATGGACATACTCTCTGTCGATACCGAAAACCACTTTGACTAACCGTGTACGCGGTGGAGATTCCAGAATGAAGTAGGTGGTGGCGACGTTTCCTGTAAGGTAAATACGTGGACCCGACTCCCGTGAGTTGGCATAAGGTGGCTAAAACAGGAGCGATTCTCAGGCCAATGAGGTCATTCCTCTGATCGGACCCTCCTCTTCGATATTATACTTTGACTTGGATTGATTCAGTGGCCACTTCTATATTTTGATTTTGGGGAGTTAGTCCGAGGTGGGCGGTAACTGCGGCTACGCGTTTCCACCAGCCTGGATAGCAATTGGTATATCTACCCTGGCATTACCTAGTTGTGCCGTGTCACCTACCATACCGAGCCTTTACTACGAGTTTCTATTTGTGTCGTACCTATGGAGTATCCTCTGGTAGCTTCCCGATCAGGAGGTATTACGGTACTGTATGGACTATTGGCATTTTACGTGTTAAGGTGGAAAATGTAAAGCCCTAACGCTATTTAAAAGTAAGTTTATTTTATAAATAGACACTATTATAATAGCGCAATATACTACATAGTAAATAGTTTAACGGATCCTTAGGAGATGTAAATCCCGAACATCTCTTGAGTTACTGTACTCATATTTATTTCTGTTAATTTAACTCACATAAGATCTTTTAGTTCTGACTCGAGTGTTTTTGTCTTTTCAAATTCGCTCAGGTCAGTCCGAGCGTTTCAGGATCGAAGACTTTAGCTTTGGAGGACGAAGACGAAGAATCCGTATTATTATTATTTATAGTATTGCACCACACTCATGTTGTTCCGCTACATTGTTTGTATTGGTATGTGTAACTCTGATATTCATTGTATAAGTAAAATAAATATTTTGTAAACAGTTATCATGAACTGTATATTGATTATTATATTTTATCCTTCCGCTGTGAGATTCTGTTTTGTTTTTATTTCTTCTCTGTTTTCTTATTTACCCCATAACAATCCGCCCTTCCGTATGGTTTGAACTGGCACGTGTGTCGGTTTAAAGTGTGCGAAAAGGCGGGACGTTACAGCTATCATAATAATGTCTATAGTAAAGTAAACTATTAAAATAACGTTAAGGCGTTACCCATATCCCCCTTAACACATTTTATAGTGCCAATAGCCTATACAGTACCGTAATACTTCCTGATCGGGAGGCTACCAGAGGATACTCCATAGGTACGACACAAAACAAACTCGTAGTGGCCTCGATTGGGTAGGTGACACGGCACAACAAGGCAATGCCAGGGAAGATACACCAGTTACGCATCATGGCCGGTGGAAACGCATAGCATCCACTACCGCCCACTTTGAAACACACTCCCAAATCAAAAAATCAAGTGTGGCCACCAAAACAATCACAAAGTCAAAATATAATATCGAAGGAATATGCCCGATCGGAGGAATGACCTCACTTGGCATGGAATCGCTCCTGTTTCAACCACCTTATGCTAATTCACGGGAGTTAAGTCCATGTAAATATACCTTTAGGATCGTCGCCACCATCCTACTACAGTTTGGAATCTCCATCGCGTACATGGTTGTTAAAGTGGTTTTCGGTATTGACAGAGAGTATGACAATATACGTTCCCAGTTCCTTTAGCAACCAATCGTTATTATAACACCGCGGTCATTACAAAATAGTTTATACTTCAAAACCAAAATATCATTGCCATTTCAAAACGATATCATTTCCATTTCAAAACCAAATATGATATCATTTCCAGTTCAAATATATCCTTTTCCAAAATCATAGCACTTTAGAAGTTATAACACTTTCGAAACCAAACACTTGAAATTATAACACTTTCAAAACATAATACTTTGAAAACATAACTTACACCAATTAAACAGTTTAGATATTAAAATAGTATGTATAATAAATAGTTTATAAAGTAAAATAATTTATATAAAAGAGTTATAAGTTAAAATAGTTTATATTAAAATAGTTAGTATATTAAAATAATTTATATTAAAAATAATTTATATTAAAAATGATTTATATTAAAATAGTTTATATTAAAATAATTTATAAAGTAAAATATAGAATAATTTTAAATATAATTTAAAAATACTTTATAAAATAAAATAACTTCCTCAACTTTCACAAATCGATTCCAAATAAACCCTAATTCCAAAGTTTAATTTTAATCCAATTTCAAATCGTCAATTTCAATTCAATTTAGTTTCTCAACAAACCATTTACATTTATATCGATTTCAAAAACAGATTTGAACCACAAAATAAACCATTTCAATTTCAATATATTTCAAAGCCATAAGTATACAATATTTCAAAACTAAATTTGATAATTTCATATATATATATATATATATATATATATCAAATTCAATTTACTATTATTTAATTTTGAAATATTTACTTACTAAATCCAATATCATTTAAATAAAACCTCAAATGTCAAATAACTAAATATTTCCTTCAATTTATTTAAACTTGAAATATTCATTAATCACTTTAAACCCAAAGTCAAGTTATAAAATCATATCTTTAAAATTCCAATTTCAATAAATTTCAAATCAAACTTATTTAAATAAAATTCTAAAATAAATTCAATTTCAAACCAATTTCAAATCTATCTTTCCAACCTTAATTTATTAAAAATTATTACAAACTCTATACTTGAAAATATAATAAATACTTAAACATATTATATATTCATTAAATCGACTTTATTAAATCAACTTTAATAACTCAAGTCTTATTATTAACTTATTTTATATATTTTTTTAAAATAGTAAAATTGTAAGTAAAATCGTAAAATTCATAATTCCGAAACTAACTTATAATTCTAAAATTTCAAAACATATAATTTAAAAATCAAAATTTAAACCTTTATAAAAATACATTTATCTAATATCTTAAAATCAATATTTATTAAAACTAAAATATTCATTTCAAAACCTTGGAAATTATTTCAAAATATATATATTGACCAAGGTCCTTGTATATAATTTTTTATCCTATGGTCAAGTAATATGGATATTTATCATTTCCATCCGCAATTTAAATATATACGGGTATATATCATTTCAACCCGCAATCCTAAATTCAATTTAATGAAAATCGCTTGGATTTATCATTTCATCCCATAACGATTTTCTCATATTCTACAGATCGTTTAGGTATGTATCATTTCAACCCGTAGTGAATTCTATACTAATAGGGAACTTGTAGAGTGGTAATAGATATAATAATAATATAACATGCGTATATCATCAATATAAACAACAGATAATGGTGTCAGATGTCACAGGTGAACAGATACAGATGACAACATATATATAGCAATGTAAATAACTAACAGCAATATATTTCAATTTTTGTTTCAATTGAAATCAAATTTAATAAATATAAGAACGTTAATCGTGAGTGATTGCTCAACTTTAGAGGCAAGAGAGTTTGACAACAGAGCAAGCTACGAATTCCAAAGCAAAGTGAGATGGACACGAATTCGATGAAGAAAACAAGCACAACGGACAAAGCTGATAAATGGGAATCAATGAGAACAAATCAACATTTGTTTAACATAAAGCGAACAAATAAATATTATATATATATATTCCTGAAATCAATATAGAATTAAAACCCAAACTTATGAATACTCATATATATAAATTAATATATATATATATATATATATATAAACATATACAAACTCACATACATTAAAATCAAACATATATACATATTATATTTTGAAATAAATACGTATATATATACTTATACCCAAATACCAATGTTTATCTCTTTGGTATACATATACTTTAACAAACTAGTACAACCACTTTGTAGTATAATATTTATTTCAAATAAATAGTTAATCCCAAACTTACTATATCTATATAAAATTGAAAACCAAGCTACTGTATACAGTATTTATCAACAAATATACGTTTTATACTTATATACATATTATACTAAATTTCTTTTCGGCAAACCCACAGCATAAAAGCATAAACATCAATATATGATATACTGTGTACTTATATTTAAAAATCCAATCAGCAAATGAGTATAAAATTTACACTTTATATATCAAAACGTACTTACACTACAAATATGTACCTACTTTATAAAGATTATATGCTTTGTATATATGAAAATACCCACGTAACTGTTAAAATATATATATGATACTGCTTTATATAATACATTTGAACAACAAGACCTAGACTTTATATAATTTATACTATATTTATATAAACCAAAAGCAACATATATTTACACAAACTGTACAAATCGCATACTAACAGATAAAATAAGTGTTTATATATGTATACCTTATATATAGACAAAACTGTTATATATATATATATTACTAGCATAACTTTATATCTAACTAACATAGTTTATAATTCATATAACCTTACATTCATACACTAATAGATTATATAACAAAATAAAATATAACCTATGAGGCTAATATACACACACACACACAATATCTTATATATAATTCATGTTACATTCCCAAATCTAGAAAAATATAAATTGTATATAAAATCAACTTTTGGTACATACAACATCTAAAATTGTGTGTGTATATACATATATACAACAATCGTATATAAGTTAGTATAACATATATGTTTTTATGAATACGAACATATATATCTCTCAGTAAGTACACCAATTACTTCATATACTTATATGTACAACTTATATACAATCTTATATATAAGCAAACCGATGGTATATAAAACAACAGACCAAAAGTATAAAAAAACTAATATATATATATATATACACACACACAAACCATGAAAATGAATTGAAAGATGCTCTGGGAGGTTAGATGGCAGGTTCGGCAAGTTGGAGTGTGGCTACTCTTGGCCATGGAGAGAAGAGCCGCAAGGAGCAGGAAGTGAAAGACAATCTCATGGTTGCATGGGATCTTGGCCGAAGTTGAAGAAGGGAAGGTGGATCTGCCACTTGGTGAGGGAATGATTGGGATCGGTTGTTGATTTTGTGTGGCCGAACTTATATGTATATTATTTTTTTATGTATCACCTTTAATGGAATAGGCGAAAGAAATTAAGGCGAGAGAATTACCAAAGGACGTGAAGGTGGTTTCAATAGATAGAGGAGCAAGATTCTATAAATATTTTATTACTAATAAGAGAAAGGGACAGATCGAAAGATAATGTAGAGAAACAAACCGATATATAAAGCAGTGGGCAGAGAAATGGAATGAGTCGGCAAAAGCAAGAGTCAAATACATGAATTGATGTGAACATAAAAAGGCAAGTGCTGTTTTGATTTAACACGGTAGATAATGAAAGGACAATGGAAACCAACGGCTCAAAATGGATAAAGATACAAAAACCGTTTTACTGATTTCATCGTGTCCTCGAATTTCGAAACACACGAATGAATATACTGCAGAGTCCAGTACGACGAGATGATCAAAATGGTTCACAGATATCAGTGATAAGATCATCCGATCAAAAGTCGATATCGATACCAAAATGCTGCTAAAATGCTAGAAATAAGATAAATGGGACAATAGCAATCCAAACTTGGAGAAACGAAATGCGACGTCTCACTCAGAAGTTGATTTACAAATTTATTGTATAAAAATATTCATATTTGGAAAACATTTTATTATTATCAATTATTAACTGATTTGAATTGAAATAAAATTACACAAGAAAATTTACTTTCGTATTTTCTGATGAAAATTTACCACTTGCTATGTTTACATAGGCGTATCCCTAATATTAAATTTTTATTCTAAAATTTTACTATTTCAAATTTCATAAAATTCGGTTAATTAAATAAATAAATCCATTAAAATTTACGGGTCGTTACACCACCTTACTCTCTTGCTCCTTATAATCAATGAGTGCTTCCTTTTGATGATGTATATGAAAACATGCACCCGAATCAAGCACCCACTCATCTCTTATTCTTCCATCAACACAGATAATATCATTAATAATACTAAAATTCATCTTGTCATCACTACCTTCATCAAGCTTGTCTTTTTATTCATTTAATGCTTTTGTTTTTTTCCCTTTCAAGGTTGTTGCAAAATCTTAGTTTGTGATCAGGTTTTCTCCAGTAATAGTAGATGAAATCTCTCTCCATGTTTGATCTATTTGATCATCTTTCCATGTTTGGTCGCTTACCCATCCTTGCAAGATGCACCTCTTCAATTGGATTTCCAATTTCCTCTTTTTCCTTATCTTTCTCTTCCATTAGATTTACCCTTTGCATCTCCTCATTGAGCAGGCTACTAACTATTGATCCCACTGAAACAACTCCATTTGAATTTGAGTTGTTCAAAGAAACCACAAGCATTTTCCAACTCTTCGGTAATGAACTCATTATCATCAAGGCACGTGTCTCATCATCCACCGTGTAATTTACGGCTGCCAGTTGGTTCACAATTGCCAAAAAATCATTGAGATGCTCTCCATTTGACCTACCTTCCTTAAGTTTTAGATTTACATATCATTAGAAGTGTCTTCTTTGTTGTGAAGTTTTTTGCATAGATTCCTTCCACTTTCAAATTTCAAAAGCATATGTTTCATAGCAACAATATGAAACACTGTATTGTCCAAAAACACCTAATAATCGTCGTAACCTTCCTCTCCAAAGTCTCCCATTTTGCTTCAGATACATTTGTAGGTTTCTCCTCTTTGTTCTCCAATGGTTGGTGAAGATCATCCAGATATAGAAAATCCTCCATCTTCGCCTTCCATAACCCCCGATTTCTTCCATTAAGTTTTTCAACATTTATCTTCTCCACAACCAAAACTCTCTTCAAAAAGTTTGTGTAATAGGCTCTGATACCAACTATCAGGGTTTTTTCTAGGATTCCTACGCAATTAGATTTTAGAAGAGATAAGAAGTGAAGAAACAAATGATAAACAAATTCCTTGAAATAAAACCTATACTAATTCATTAAATTATTATAAATGAAAGCCAAAAATTAAGAAGATATTTCAATCCCAAAACCCTGAGAAAATAACTTCCTCCCCATACACCTCTAATGATCCATATACATGCCTGTTTATAATAGCCTTGAAAAATTATCTTTTTTAAGAAACTATTGAATACTTTCATAGGTCTTTCCCATGTAGATAATTCATCCCTTATTTAAAGCAATAAAATAAGCAATTATAACCACTATTCAAAATCTTCAAAATCTATAAAATAGGCAATAAATTGAGTCATAAGTCCACATAAACTCCAATATCTTCCAAAATTATTTAAATACGAAATATTGTATCACCAAATTAAACAATATTATAAAGCTAACCGTGGATTTTTAATTCATTCTAATAGAGGTAGCATAACAAACTTAGGGTCATTGAATTAGGCTGAATTGGCGTAGTTTATCTGAAAATGGCAAGTGAAATGATGCTGTGTAGAATGAGCTTTATAGATCATAACAGACTTTATGTCCTACAAACTGCTGCTCCTGATATTGGTGTCCAGCACATTGAAGCACTAAAAATGGAATAGCCAGAACCGCACTTTGGCACGAGACACCTTAGAGCATTCCCAATCGTGGGTTGGTTGGAATTCCATCGACCCTAACAGGGGGTCGGTTGTAGAATTAAGGGTTGCTTTAGAAATCCGAAAGGTTTCCAAAGCAATCAAAAGGGTGTTGGCTTAGCCGATTAAAATAAAATCGGCAAATATTATCCTGCTAAGGCATTGTGGCAAGGCTATAAAAACAAACGTTGCCACTTAGCCGGCTTTAATAAAGCCGGCTAAAGGCAACGATCATTTTTTTGGCCGTTGCCTCTTCCACACCATCCTTATATATATAATTTACAATTACAACATTTTGTCTTAGAAATACCAATGGTTGGACGCGATCAGGGACTGCCTGGCTGCCTGAACATGAGGTTGGCCCATAAATTTATGCACACAAGTGCATGTGAACGTGGGGCAGAAACCACGATCCCACAGCACTTTGAGACGATCGAGGGGATGTCCTTCCTTTGACCCTCCCCCACCCACCTAGAAGGGGCCTTCATTCGTTTTTCTAGTTTGGCCGGACACGATCCGAGACCGTCTGGATGGTCGAACCGGAGGTCTGCCCATAAATTTCTTCACAAAAATGTGTGCGAATGTAGGCAGAAATCACGATCACATAGCAATATTCAACGATCGAGAGAAAGCCCCTCCCCCTGCCCCACCCATGCAAGAGGGGCCTCTTGACCGTTTTTCAGTTTGGTCGAACGCGATCCGGGGCCGTCCGGGCAACCGAACCGGAGGTCGACCCAGAAATTTCTACACACAAGTTCATGCGAATGCGGGCAGAAACCACGACCGCATAACACTATGAGATGATCGAGGGGAAGCCCCTCTCCACCACCTTCCCCTCCTCCTTCCCCACCCACCAAAGAGCTTCCCCTCAATTGTTTTTCCAATTTTGTCGAATGCTATACTGGACCGTCTGGGGCCCGAACCGGAGGTCGACCCAAAAATTTCTACACACCAGTGCATGCGAATGCGGGTAGAAACATCGATTGCATAGCATTATTGGACGATCGAGTGAAGCCCCTCCCTCTCCCCTTCCCTACTTACCCAGAAGGTGCCTACGAACGTTTTTCAGGTTTGGACAGACATGATTCGAGACTGTCTGTGCGCACGAACCGGAGGTCAACCCAAATATTTCTATACACAAGTGCGTGCGAACGCGTGTAAAAACACGAACACGGGCAAAAACCCAAAACTAAGTATCTTAGAGATTTTATTGGCATTATATCATTGCTTCAAATATAATTTTATCTGCAAACAATCTCGTAAATGTCAAAAACCGAGGAAGGAAAATCTCAAGAATCTTCATATCCCAATTTTCTATCACAGCTCAGGTCCGATAATCAGAATCCGACTCAATTCAATCATAATACGTTTAACTCTCATCATAGTCAGAATCAATATCATTCTCAATACTCTTAACAAAAAAATCAAAATTCAAATTTTGGTTTTGCCCACCAAGCTCCAAATTCGTATCATCCTCAACAAAATCAAAACTTCTACCATTCCTAAAAAATTCGAATCATTACCAAAATCACCAAATTCTAATTATTCCTAGAATACCTCATTTCAAAAAAAATAACTACGGTCAAAGCTACATGTCCCTCCATAGCCGACAACGGTAAATGTTGCCTTATCTCCTCAAAATTTATCAAGAAATCTGAATAATCAATTTGAAAACAACGGTTGGATAAATAAAGAATCACAATTCGAGGGCGATGAAACTACCAAAGATGGAGATGTTTATAGGAATCCTAATTTTTTTCCGCTCAAGCAATGGGAAAGCAATCATCAACAATTAGTATTAATGAATCTCCTAATGCATGAAGTGAAAATCAACCACAAAGTGCCCTAAAAATACAGAAATGGACTCCAGACGAGCAAGATGAATTAGCATTCTGTTGGGTCGAACATCCTAAAGATAATAAGAAAGTACGAGCCAAAGTGAGAGTTATTTTTGGATTTCTGTGTGTAATTTGTTCAACTACTGACGTCAAACAATCTTCCAAGAACAGTTGATTCTTTGATGCAGACATGGAAAAGAATAAATGCCGTTTGTCAATGTTGGAAAGAAATAATGGCCGACTTGCATGAAAGACAACAAAGTGGGGCGAACAACACGTATTTGGTAATGATTTTAAATTTTTAGTTCAAATTGTCTGGTTTCGTGTTTTATTCTTTTAATAGTACTTGATCGTTTGCAGCTTAATCAAGCAAATGCAATGTATATGGCTGAACATAATAATTAACCGCTCAACATGGAACATTGCTACGATATTCTCTCAATGGAAGAAAAATGGAATCGAGTGCGACAAGAACACTTAGTATTTCGCTTTCTTTCTAGAAAGATGAGTGATGAATCTAGTTCTGGTAGTTTCGATGCACATGAAAACACCCCCTTCAACAGTAGTACAGGTGGTAGGCCTCCTGGAAAGTACAAAGGATAGAAAAAATGCATCGACTATATTGCATACTTTGAGCATATTGGTGCGCATATAGCGGCCGCTGAAGATGTAAATAAATTACACACGGAAGCAAAAGATGCAAAGAGACTTGAGAGGGTAAAGGAAAAATAAAGATGTCATGTTGAAAAACAACAGTTAAGAATTTATGAGTTAAAGTTAAGAAAACAAGAATTAGGTCGACAACAAAGAGCTGATGACATGACTCTTTTAAGTTGCAACCTAAATGGACTCATTCCAATGCAAAGGTTGTACATGGAAAAGCAAATTGAGGAGCACCATAGATGTCATGGGGGTTTTATGGAAACTAGGTTCGTACTTTGTATCTTATTATTGCATCTTGTATTTGTTCTGCCAGTGTTTGTTTTATGGTCATTGTTAGTGTTATTGTTATTGGGATTGTTTCTGTTTTGGTTTCAGTTATTGGTAATGCTATTGTTATTGGCATTATTGTTGTTGTATTGTCATTTTAATTATTGTTGTTATTATTAACACATCAGCAACAACGTAGTACAATAGATATTAAAAATTCAAATACATACACTATTACAACACGTCAATAACAACTACTTGGCACAATATATGGTAAAAAGTCAAATACAAACACAATTGCAACACGTCAATAACAACTTACAACAGTTGATATTAAAAATTCAAATATAAACACTACTACAATACGTCAATAACAACACATCACCAACATCTTAGTAAGTGAAACATGCTGAAAAAAAGATCACACAGTTAATCCAAACATCAAAAAATCCTATTGGTTTTCCTATATGTTCCCAATAATGTTCCACTAGTTCATCTCCTAGATTAAGATGAGCTTATGGATCTCGAATGTCTTCGATTCTTTGCATGTATTCGGCAAAAGTGTTTGGGTCTTTGTAAGGTTTTTTGAATGCCACAACAATGTTTGGATAGTTCCTCAGTTGAAGCTCATATCCACCATGTTCTACTTCGATAATCGTATTATGTAAAATAATACAACAATATCTGATATTAGATAATACTGCTGGATCGTGGTAGCATACCTCTTTTCTTAATATATGAAACCTGCCTCGAAGCACTCCAAATGCTCGTTCGACATCTTTTCTCAAACTCTCTTATTGTTTAGTGAATCTGTCTTCTTTTGCGTTATTTGGTCTTTTGTAAACTTGCACAAGTGTTTCCATTTTGGATAAATTCCATCTATTCGGTAATAACCTAGTGAATGAACTTTATCTCATATTTTGTAATTGCATGGAGGTGCTACATCATTGCATTAGTCATTAAATAAATATGACTGTCATAGAACGTTAATATCGTTTAGGGAAACTGGTGCTCTAAAAAAAGCATGCCATATAAACAAATCGAACGAAGCAACAACTTCTAATACCAGAGTTGCATTTTTGTAGTGTCCTGTGTATTCGCCTTGTAATGCAACCAGACAGTTTTTGCACCTCCAAAGCATACAGTCTAAGCTAGCTAAAATACTTGAAAATCCACGTTGAGCTCTCATTGTTAACAATCTATCAATGTCACGAGAGGTTGGGGACCGAGGATATTATTCACTAAATTGCAAAACAATAGTTTTGCAAAATTATTTCTTATATAATATTGTCGTTGAGTCTCCAATTTGCACTCTGTCATCTTGCAAATCACCAGAAGTTCCGTATGATATCATGCGAGGTGCAGCCGTATCATTTTGTAGTGGAGAAATTCCTAGTTCATCAATTCCATTTTTTCTTTGTGAAAAAGATGTTTGTTTGGGTTAATTGTCAACAACCCAATTAAATACATTCCTTGACATATGGAACCTTCGTCGGAAATCTATATCCCGGTACATAGGGTTTTCCGTAAAATAATCCATAATCGGTTGATTGTGACCGCCAACATAGTCTCTCCCATAACGCAAGTATCTCCTTCCAATAGCAGTACCTACTTGAGTTGAAGTAGAACTTTCAGCATTTGATGGGCCACTAAATCCATCACTTCGGTACCAAATTTTCTTTGTTGATTAATTCAATGTTCAGTGAAATCGTCCGAAGATGATGACAATGATGAAAACGAGGATGAGAAGCACATTCAATATAGTTAGAAGAATGGTGATGATGAGCTCAGAAGGTTGATTGGGTATGTTATTAAAATCCTTTACTTCTATTTATAAGCTCTATTTGTCCAATGGATACAGCATGTATTGAACAATACCGTATAATACAAAGGATAGAAGACAGAACAACAATTGTTAATCACATAAAGGCATTGATTGCTATTGTTCAACTAGCCATATTGATTAATCACATAGAGACAGCATCTATGGTCCATGTTTTTTCTTTTTTTCTTTCATTAATACTATAATAGAACATGACCTTTCGTGGATACCCCATCAAGTGCTTGTATTGGTGGAGATAGCATGGCACAGTGATCGGTCAAATCGGACACTGTACCCACATTGCACTTAAATCCAAGAATGCTAGTTTTGTTAAAGGAGACATAATGTCGCTGTGTTCGGTCATATCAGACACTATGACCACGTTGCATTTATTTCCATGAATGTCAGCCTTGTTAATCAAGACAAAATGTCACAGTGTATGGTCATATAGGACACTGTAGTTACGTTGGACTTCTTTCTATGAATGCCAGCCTTGTTAGTTGAGACAGAATATCAGTATCCAGTCATATTGAACGTTGTAGCCACGTTGCATTGCTTTCCACAAAAGTCCGCCTTGTTAGTGTCAAAATCAAAATTCAAATTTTGGTTTTGCCCACAAGCTCCAAATTCGTATCATCCTCAACCAAATCAAAACTCTACCATTCCCAAAAAATTCGAATCATTACCAAAGTTACCAAAATTCTAATTATTCCTAGAATACCTCATTTCAAA
The DNA here is from genome assembly GCA_030765085.1 of Allium cepa. Taxonomy (NCBI): domain Eukaryota; kingdom Viridiplantae; phylum Streptophyta; class Magnoliopsida; order Asparagales; family Amaryllidaceae; genus Allium; species Allium cepa. The sequence goes on from CM060939.1 coordinate 164,255,054, forward strand.
AAAAATAACTACGATCAAAGCTACATGTCCCCCCATAGCCGACAACGGTCAATGTTGCCATGTCATCCTTAAAATTTATCAAGAAATCTCAATAATCAATTTGAAGGCAACAGTTGTATAAACGAAGAATCACAAATCGAGGGCGATGAAACTACCAAAGATGGATATGTTTATAGGAATCCTAATTTTTTTCTGCTCAAGCAATGGGAAAGCAATCATCCACAATTAATATTAATGAATCTCCTAATGCATGAAGTGAAAATCAGCCACAAAATGCCCCAAAAATATGGAAATGGACTCCAGATGAGCAAGATGAATTAGCATTCTGTTGGGTCAAACGTCCTATATAAGAAAGGTACGAGCCAAAGTGAAAGTTATTTTTGGATCTCTGTATGTAATTTGTTCAACTACTGACGTCAAACAATCTTCCAAGAACAGTTGATTCTTTAAAGCAGTCATGGAAAAGAATAAATGTCATTTGTCAATGTTGGAAAGAAATAATGGCCGACTTGCATGCAAGACAACAAAGTGGGGAGAACAACACGTATTTGGTAATGATTTTAATTTTTTAGTTCAAATTATCTGGTTTCGTGTTTTATTCTTTTAATAGTACTTGATCGTTTGCAGCTTAATCAAGCAAATGCATTGTATATGGCTGAACATAATAATTAACCGCTCAACATGGAACATTGCTACGATATTCTCTCAATGGAAGAAAAATGGAGTCGAGTGCGACAAGAACACTTAGTATTTTGCTTTCTTTCTGGAAGGATGAATGATGAATCTAGTTCTGGTAGTTTCGATGCACATGAAAACACCCCCTTCAATAGTAGAACAGATGGTAGGCCTCCTGGAAAGTGCAAAAGATAGAAAAAAAATGCATCGACTACATTACACACTTTGAGCATATTGGCGAGCATATAACGGCCGCTGAAGATGCAAATAAATTACACACAGAAGCAAAAGATGCAAAGAGACTTGAGAGGGTAAAGGAAAAACAAAGATGCCATGATGAAAAACAATAGTTAAGAATTGACGGGTTAAAGTTAAGAAAACAAGAATTAGGTCGACAACAAAGAGCTGATGATATGACGCTTTTAAGTTGCAACCTAAATGGACTCAATCCAATGCAAAGATTGTACATGCAGAAGCAAATTGAGGAGCACCATAGATGTCATGGGGTTTTTTGGAAACTAGGTTCGTACTTTGTATCTTATTATTGCATCTTGTATTTGTTCTACCAGTGTTTGTTTAATTGTCATTGTTAGTGTTATTGTTATTGGGATTGTTTCTGTTTTGATTTCAGTTATTGGTAATGCTATTGTTATTGCCATTATTGTTGTTGTATTGTCATTTTAATTATTGTTGTTATTATTAACACATCAACAGCAACGTAGTACAATAGATATTAAAAATTCAAATACATACACTATTACAACACGTCAATAACAACTACTTGGCACAATATATGATAAAAAGTCAAATACAAACACAATTGCAACACGTCAACAACAACTTACAATAGTAGATATTAAAAATTCAAATATAAATACTACTACAACACGTCAATAACAAAACATTACCAACATCTTAGTAAGTGAAACATACTACAAAAAAAATCACACAATTAATCCAAACATCAAAAAATCCTATTGGTTTTTTTATATGTTCCCAATAATGTTCCACTAGTTCATCTCCTAAATTAAGATGAGCTTATGGATCTCGAATGTCTTCGATCTTTGCATGTATTCGGCAAAAGTGTTTGGGTCTTTGTTAGGTTTTTTGAATGCCACAACAATGTTTGGATAGTTCCTCAGTTGAAGCTCATATCCACCATGTTCTACTTCGATAATCATATTATGTAAAATAATACAACAGTATCTGATATTAGATAATACTGCTGGATCGTGATAGTATATCTCTTTTCTTAATATATGAAACCTGCCTTGAAGCACTCCAAATGCTTGTTCGACACCTTTTCTCAAACTCTCTTATTGTTTAGTGAATCTGTCTTCTTTTGCGTTATTTGGTCTTTTGTAAGCTTGCACAAGTGTTTCCATTTTGGACAAATTTCATCTACTCGGTAATAACCAAGTGAATGAACTTTGTCTCATATTTAGTAATTGCACAGAGGTGCTACATCTTGCATAAGTCATTAAATAAATATGATTGTTGTAGAACTTTAATATCGTTTAGGGAACCTGGTGCTCTAAAAAAAGCAGCCATATATACAAATCGAACATAGCAACAACTTCTAATACCAGAGTTGCCTTTTTGTAGTGTCCTGTGTATTGGCCTTGCAATGCAACCAGATAGTTTTTCCACCTCCAATGCATACAATCTAAGCTAGCTAAAATACTTGAAAATCCACGTTGAGCTCTCATTGCTAACAATCTACCAATGTCACGAGAGGTTGGGGACCGAAGATATTCTTCACTAAATTGAAAAACAATAGTTTGGCAAAATTCTTTCATATATAATATTGTCGTTGAGTCTCCAATTCGCACTTTGTCATCTTGCAAATCACCAGAAGTTCCGTATGATATCATGCGATGTGCGGCCGTAACATTTTGAAGTGGAGAAATTCCTAGTTCATCAATTCCATTTTTTCTTTGTGAAAAAGATGTTTGTTTCAGTTAACTTGTCAAGAACTCGATTAAATACATTCCTTGACATGTGGAACCTTCGTCTGAAATCTACATCCCTGTACATGGGGTTTTTCGTAAAATAATCCATAATCCGTTAATTGTGACCGCCAACATAGTCTCTCCCATAATGCAAGTATCTCCTTCCAACAACAGTACCTCCTTGAATTGAAGCGGAACTTTCAGCATTTGATGGGCCATTAAATCCATCACTTTGGTACCAAATATTCTTTGTTGATTAATTCAATGTTCAATGAAATCGTCCGAAGATAATGACAATGATGAAAATGAGGATGAGAAGCACATTCAATATAGCTAGAAGAATGGTGATGGTGAGCTCAGAAGGTTGATTAGGTATGTTATTAAAATCCTTTAGTTCTATTTATAAGCTCTATTTGTTCAATGGATACAACATGTGTTGAACAATACCGTATAATACAAATGGACAGAAGACGGAACAACAATTGTTAATCGCATGAAGGCATTGATTGCTGTTGTTCAACTAGCCATATTGATTAATCACATAGAGACAACATCTATGGTCCATGTTTTTTTCTTTTTTTCTTTCATTAATACTATAATAGAACATGAACTTTCGTGGATACCCCATCAAGTGCTTGTATTGGTGGAGATAGCATGGCACAATGTTCGGTCATATCGGACACTGTACCCACGTTGCACTTAAATCCAAGAATGCTAGTTTTGTTAATGGAGACATAATGTCACAGTGTCCGGTCATATCGGACACTATGACGACGTTGCATCTATTTCCATGAATTCCAGCCTTGTTGGTCAAGATAAAATGTTACAGTGTATGGTCATATAAGACACTGTAGTTACGTTGCACTACTTTCCACGAATGCCAGCCTTGTTAGTTGAGACAGAATATTAGTATCCGGTCATATTGAATGATGCAGCCACGTTGCATTGCTTTCCACGAAAGCCAGCCTTGATAGTGTCAAATGCTATATATATATATCTTATCGCTTGCCATATTTCTCTTCATTTATATCATAGTAGTAGTACATAAAAATGATGGATTACAATCATATTTCTCTGCCCTCCTCATACTCATATGAAGGTCCTTTACGACACAATAACCCTCCAATTACATCATCCCATCAACAATCAACTGAGTGGTATGTTGAAATGGAGGAAAGACACAATGCTGATGTAAGAGAGCATGAGATAGAACTACAAGAGCACATGCATGTAGAAGATGGTAGACGTCAAAGAGTAGAATGGCATAGCCATAACGGGAGAAAACAAAGAAGGAATGAAATTCACCATCAAGTACCTCACATAGACCAAGAGGTGAATTCTAGAGAAATCTACTGTCACATAGGGTTTCTGTTCTGTATTCTGTCATAAGAAACAGAAATGACATCGGTTGATGCCACTATAGATGCCGCAATTTTCTTGGTGGTTGTGAACTTTGGCAATGGCTTGATGATCCTCTACCTCACCGAGCAATAGTATTTGCTACTAAACTTGAAGAAACAATTTAAATGCTTCAAAGGACACTAGTTTCAATTAACTTATCAAGTGGTCGAAGGCAGTATTTTTGATCATCAGTTGTCTGATGTCTAGTTTGTTTCCTATATTGTTGTCTTGAATTATTGTTTATTGTCTTGTTTCTCAGTAAGGTAAGTCTTGTTTGTAATGGTTTAATTAAGCAATATTGTAATGTTGTTCTTATCTTATGTGCGTACTTGAATTTGAAAACACATACATAACTCGAATTTAAAAGCACATAGAACTTACTAAAAGTACATAGAACTTGCTGAAGGTAATTAACTTAAATAACTTACTAATCTAACCCAAAGATCATTCAAATTTTCTAATATATCTAACCTAAAGATCATATGCCACATCTCCAACAAAATCAATGTGACACTCCCATAAATATTGTGAATCAAACGTAGCTCGTGTTAAATGAAATAGGTCTTCTTCCTCCACTATACTTATAATGCTTCTGTATCTTCGACAAGCTCTAGTAAATATGAGATAAGTACTCCGAGTTTCCAGAATCCTTCGAATTAATCTAAAATCACAATGATTATTAAAACTTCATTTAGAGTAACCCAAAAATCTTGCCCCAACTCTTCTTCTATGTGTCTACAGTTAGTTTCTATGTATGCTATGATTAGTACCAAATAACCTTGTGGAGTCGAACTTTCATTTGCCATTGAAAATTACTGAAGATGTTGTGAATTATCGAAGATGTTATGAATTTTCAATACAAAACATTCGTTTAAATAGATAGTTCATGATCCATATCTCATAAATCAAGTGCCATCTGAACGACTACATGGCAAACATCCATGAATTTGAGTATAAACAAACACAAATGTGTTTTTTCTTCATAAAATGAAGTACAGACTATAACGATCCAGAATTTCAGTCATTCAAATTTGGAATATTTAATAGATTTTGAATATTTAAAAGTTAATTATACAAGTTAAACAACTTATATTTCAAATATAATGATTTATTTAATAATAAAATTATTAAATTTAATATTTGGAATTGTTTAAATAATTGAGTTTTGGATTTAATATGAATGAAAATGATTTATAAAGTTGATTTAAATCCTATTTGAATTAGAATGAAGTTAGTAAACTTTTAAATTTGAATTAAAAGAAAATAAATAAAAAGTGTAAATTTTATATTTTAATTAACATGTAAAAATAGTCATTTTTGGCACTCTCTAGGATTTCGACGAAACCAGTTTCGTTGGATCCGTAATAGTGAATTATAGGATGCCGTCGAATTTCATGGTGATTGGACTTATCATTTGATCATGCGAGTTCGAAGCGCATAGAAATTAATTAAAGGAATTTAGTTAAAATAACTTGATTTTGAAAAGCTATCTTCTATACATGATGAAATTGGCTATCGATACATATTCCATTGTGTTTGGAATAGGGGTATAAAATATAAAACGCCAAGTGACACGCGATGTTTGGAGTTCGAAATTTTCATGGATGAATAGTGCCAGGTGAAATCTTCTATAAATAGCCCTCGCCTTTTCTCATTTGCAAACCCTAATTCTCAGCCCCCATTTCTAAACCTCCATCCGATGGCCATTAACGATCGAAGCCACTAGAAGCGAAATTAGCCTTCGATTTCAACTAGGGAAATATAGAGGGAAACCATACGAACTCGATCAAGGGTTGGATCATCGAATGCTCGACGTCGACGACAGGAATCTCGCTCCGTTCGAGCTCAGGGGTATGAGTTTTAGATCATCGAGTTCGCATACGCGCGTGAAGGTGTTGGTTGGGCTGGAGGCGAGCACGACGGTGGTCGATCGATGAGGTGGCGGTTCGTGGGGTGGTGGCCAAGCGAGATTGGGCAAGAGAGATTCCGAAAAAAAGAAAATGTTTTTATCGTGTGCGGGTCTGGGCCTAACCTAGGAGGGAAACAAAATACAACAGTGAAGTTAAGTTTTAAATTATAATTAAGTTAAGTTAATTATATTATTAATTGTCGAATGTTCATTTATGAGTAACTTGTTCCTACGAGGTCCGTTTCAAGCGCGACAAGTTGCGTTGAGTTCGTATTAGCGAGCACTGCGCTATGGAGTTGGACTGAACGAATTCAAATTTAGTTGGAATTTTGAGTTAAATTGAAGGACCATTCAATTTTAATTCAATCCGGAGCGCTTAGATGATTCCTGGCATTTTTGTGAGTTACCTCACCTCTCTGGCCTACTTATATTGTTATAATAGTGGGGATTGTTTTACTTATGATGATTGATGTTTGTTTAGATGATATATTACATATACATACGTACATACATACATATATATTAGTTGGGTTGAATATACTCCCGCCTATTGGAGCGGATGAGACCCTATTGTGTTCCTGTGTAAGAGCGGATGACCCTTTATATACAAATCCCGCCTCGAAGCGGTTGATTTTATTTTTATGATCATATGCTGTATTTCATGCATGGGGACAGGTTGTAGGGATCCAACAGGATTCCTCAGCACTGTTGATTTACTTTTCATATATATGTTGGTATATGATATTTGGACGTCATGTTGATGTCTTTGATATGATTTGATTTATTTAGTAGTATGGTAGCACTAGGTCTTTCTTTTGGTATTTTAAAATATTAAAATGCTGATTTTGATTTGAAAAGGATTTCAAAGTACTTTTGGAAGTGTATACATTTTAATAATTTTTAAATTATTAAAGGAATGGCTTTGCTTTTAAAGAAATAAAAGTTAAGATTTTTAATGTTATAAAAATATAGTTTTGAGAAAAACTTTGATGTGGGATTTTTAAATAAGTTTATATAAAAGGATTTATAATAGTAATATTTTATATACAAAGTAATATATTTATAATTGAATTTATAAATATTTTGTAAAGGGAATTTAAGTTGTTTGGTGGTAAATGGATTTTGATAGTAAAATTAGTTTTTTTTTATAAAAGAATGGATTTATAAATATAATTTTTTAAATAAAGGAATTTTGAATAAATAGAAGTTTTATAAAATTGAAAGTAGATTTATAAAAATAGTTTTATAAGTATGGATTTTTGTTTAAGGAATGTTGAAAGTGATATTTTGATGGAGTTAAATGTTTTATAAGTAAGTTATCTTTTGGAAGTAAAGGTTTTGGGAAGAATAGTTTTAAATGGAATTAAATGGTTTAAAATGTGATAAGCAACGGAAACATAGATTTCAACATTTATTGTTGCAATAGACGTTTTCGAGGAAGTAAGGAAGGCATGGACTATTACACCATTGTTATAGTAAATGATGTCCGAAAGGAAATGTTTTATATAGTATATGGGATTTATCTATATATTTATTTATCAAATCCCTATACTAATGTTTTGGGTTGTCATAACGATGTTTTACACAACATTCCTTTTGACCCAATAAATTATGGTTTGACCTTTCATCGTGAAATACACGAATCGATTCTTATGATCGTACTAAGGCTTGGTGGTATAGGAGCTCTGCTTCCTATAATTAACACCTGTCTGGAGACATACGAACCTTGGAGTTGTACAGTTATAGAAATCTATTCGGCGTGTCTCCAAATGGTATTGTCCTAGGATATACTTATACTGTTGATATAAGCATGTTGAAATATTTTCTAAGTGTTGAAGATGAAGTGATTTGTGAATATTCTTATACTGTAGATATAAGTATATGAAAATGTTTCTCAATATGGAAAGATTTGAAATGGTTTTGTGAATATATCTTTTCCAAAGATAATTTGAAATGAATATTTGGAGATTTATTTAATTAATAATTTTTATTATTAAATGGGCCTATTGATTGCTTATGGTGTTAGATATTTGTTTGTTTGCTTTGATAGTTAAATAACCGACTATTAAATATTTGGCCTCTTTATCGTTGTTGGTTTGGAGAGACCAGGGTCGGATTTATCGAAGAACCACTTTGGATCAACGTATGCGATCAAATGTGCAGGTTTGGAAGATAATGATATTTGAGATTTTCGTAATGAAGGATTGCTTGTTAATCGTTTAGGGATAAACTCCAAATATACATATAGCAGCAGTAGTCTCTTCATTATGAAATATCTGATGCAAGGACTATTCGCTACTAACCCTAAGGGAAATTCCTAATAGAATGTAGTAGGAAAGAGTGCCTTCGGTTTGTCCTGTTCCTGGACAACTTGTACGGATGGATGTCTGACATTGCATTTTTGAGATTGTATCGTTGACTTTTATAAATGTACATCCGTTTGGTGGTGGAGAAGGCAACTTCTCTTAGCTTAACACCCTTTCCTGAGACGTAAGAGCTAGGAGGTTGTATGGTTGTGAAAGTCAATTGTGATTGATGGAATGACATTGTGGCGTACAAAGAAAGATGATGTGCTATGTGAAAGGTTATCGTGACCATTGGCCTCACACCTGGGAATGACCGAAACCCGGGAATGACATTGTGGCGTTCAAAGAAAGATGATGTGCTATGTGAAAGGTCCTTAGCTCTTCTCTTTAGACCTTCACGGATCTACTTGAAGGTATTAAATTATTTTTATTAAAATATTATCTCCTTGGAAAATTATTCCTTTTAGGGTCCTTCATGTAAAGGTGAACCCAAACGTTCGTTCGTATGCCCAAATGGGCAGGCAGGCCGACCGGGCTGTCGACCGCCCTTTTGCCTAGGTCGACCGGCCGGTCGACCTGGCCTATATATATATTCTCGTTTCTTTGGCTATTTTGTTCCTTTCACATATTAACTAGGATTTTGAAATTCTATATATGAAAATTGACCAGAAAATTACCATGGACATAATGGTGCAACTTCAGTGGCTCAATTTTGATAATTTCACAAAGTTATTTTATTATTTAATTAATTAAAGAATTAATTATTACGGGTTAAATTTCGGGTTATTACATTCTTCCCTCCTTAAGGGATTTTGTCCCCGAAATCTCTAAGGATCAAAGGATGTACTAAATGTTTTCATCTAATTCTACAACCAATTACTCAATCATCGATGATTCATCCATTGTCCTTAAGTTTTTCTAATATAATTTTCGACACTTATCAATTATTGCAGTGTAAATGTTCCTATCTAATGCAAAAGGTTAGGCGGTCCACTGATTCAGTTGACCTCCTTTTATGCAATCATGTCCGTGCCATGTATCCAAATGAATGCAAAAGTTTCCTAATGACAACTGATAATTCTATATGCATGCTACAAACATATTCAAATGCAACAATCGTGTGATAATCACCCATTTATAGCAACCATGAAAAATAGAATAAAAATGCATGCACATCCATATGAATATGTTCTAGCATCCAAGTTAGGACAATCCTTAAAGAATAATAGTTCATAGTGTACCTATATGCGTCCATTAACATTCACTAGCAAACACTTGCAATCACTAGCATACATCTTCTATTAACATGTTTACATCAAATCCTATCACCCATAGGTTAAATCCTAAGTTCTACCCTCCCAAAGGATAATAGAGGAAAGAACCTATTCAAAACTAAGGATGGAAATAGGAAATTCTAAAAACTTATATTAGAGGAATGTGGATACAAAATATGAATTTTCTCCCAATCAAACCAATCCTCCCCCACTTCTTAACTATGTCGGAACCAAGGCAATCCCTCTGTTGACCCTATCCAACGCGAAGGCGACTTGCACGGTCTTTCATAAAGAGCTTCGAAAGGTTCCCCTCTAATGCTAGCTTGAGAACTACTATCTTATGTGAATTCCACTAAAGAAAGATGCTTTTCCTAAGTTTCTCCCAAATCAAGAATATCCATTCTCAACCATGCATGCCTTACTACCTTACTCGTTTTACTTTATTGTCTTCTTTAGTTTGCACATATGAATCAACATTCTAGGTTCTTACTAGTCTCTTATACATTCCATGGGAACTTTTATCATTACTTTCAAATGTAATCACTACTATCCCCTACATGGTCTTGCACTTTTTCCGTTACATCTAGGAAAGGACTTCTCTATACTCCATATTTGTAATAGTTTAGTTGGGTATTTATCGTTTCAAAAACTAAGACTTCTAAATTTTCAAAACACCAAATCCCAAAATCTTTGTCCTTAAAAAGTGTTAATTTTGAGTTTCTACTAAATTCAAAAATACTTGGTTACTTAATATCATTTCCCAACTTAAAGGGAAAAACTTTCAAATTCTAAGTCTAAAACTTATTCCTCGTTTGCTTTTAAAGGCCTTTTCAGTTTTCTACAAAAATTTGAATTTTCAAATTCTACCTTTATTAAGTTTTTCATTTCCGGAAACTTACTTATTTTTTCACCAAACCATTTTCTTTTGAAATATCTTTAAGCTGTTTTTACGCGTTTTAAAACATCTTCTTATTATACCTCACAGTTTCATACCTTAATGTATTGGAACTACTTTATCAAATGAGAAATTATTAATGCTATCTTCTATGAACCTTTTAAAAGAGAATTTCATGTTTATGTGAAATTACAAGGAATTATTTTATATTTTTCAAAATAGGTTATACAAAATATGGTGCTTTTCATACCTTGTATACCACTTTCATGTATTTCTTGTAACTTGCACAAAATATTTTTATTGGTTTCATAGATAATCATACCATTATTCTTTTCATTCCAATAGATTAAAGCATGTTTAATTTATATTCTTCCATGATAAATATTTTCTAATATCTAACTTACACAATTTCCTTTAAGAAAAACTCATCTTCAAAACTGGTTTAATATTTCCATAATTGCAAAAAACACTTCGTTATACGTATTAAAAATAATAAGTGTACTTTACAAACCATATTATTTTTATACTTAGAAATAATCTTTTAAAATACATTTTTATTTGGGTTAAAATAGATGTTGCATAAACACCGTTACTACAACCCAAAAAAAATACTAGTGTATGGATTCAATTAAATAAATACCAATAAATCTCATATACCTATGTAAAAATATTTCTCTTGGGAGTCACTTACTGTAACAATAGTGTTATAGCCTATGCGCCACTTATTTTTCACGAAAACATTTATTACAACAATAAAAGTTGTAATCTACGTTTTCGATACTAGATACACTCTAGGTTTTTACGTTTAAAATCTTTGTTTACTTAAAATGAAACTAGTGAGTTATATATGTACTCTATAATTCTTCAAAAAGAATATCCAATTTTTCATTATAAAAATCAACTTAAATTTCATACCATTCTTTAAAAACCCCATATTTATTTTCTAAAAGAAAATATTAACAATGAAAATTTTCAGTTCGAACAATTACATTTTTCTTTCCAATTTTTTTAAATTCCAAAAATTTCATCTTAGTGGGCTTGACATAAAGTGGATTTTGTCCTTACTAACCTAGGAGTGCTTTTCTTAAACCTTGGAAATCCCATTTCCCTACTAAAGTCTTTTGCTAGATTTAATCCAACGTACTACCGTTAAATCCACTTATATGAAACAATTATAATTTATGTAATTATCTACACGTGGTTTTTCTCCTTTCCTATTGTATATCTCCAATCCTTGCCTACCTCTCATTGGATTTCCACAGTCTGAACCTAAATGTACAAAACCGTTTATAAAAATTATTCTATGTGTAGATATTCACTATGCCCCATGAAACACGCTTCCTTATGCCAAAAGTGATACTCCAAGAACTTTATCTCGAGCTGACGAACACGAAGCATACAAAGAACCTCCTTTAGACGAATAACACGCTCTTCCATACTTCTTGGAAAACACCAAAATGTCGACCACGAATAACCCCACGAACTTTATTTTAGGACATCTCTAAAAACATGGTTCATCAAATCTATAGAATAGGCTAGGACATTGGTTAGCTCAACAGACATAACTGACCACTCAAAGAATCTGTCGGGTGTCCTAAATGTGGTCTTATCGATGCTGTTATCAGCTACCTTAAGCTGATGAAATCCAATGGCTAGACCAAGATGAGAGAATACCGAAGAGCCAACTAACTGAAAAGATCATCTATCTTAGAGAGTGGATAATGGTTCTTTTTATGAGCTTATTCAATTCTCTATAGTCAATGCAAAGTCGAAGAGAACCACCTGCTTTGGTAGAGAAGACGACTGGCGATCCCTATTACGATATGTTTCTTCTCATGCAACCTTTCACAAAAGCTCATTGATCTACTTGCTCAATCCCTTCCTTTCCCTAGGCGCTATATGCCCTATGGGTAATGCTACTGGCTAGCAAACTAAATCCCGAAGTCAATATCCTTCTTAGGGGGGTAGTCATCTAAAACTCCTCAAAGATGTCTAGAAAATCTCTAACGATAGGAACCAAATCTAACTCTGATGATGATTAATCGAGGGAAAAATGAAGCTCAACATAACTGACCCTTGTGGGTGATGAACGCATTTTTCTGCATTTTAAACCGTTTGTTTCATATATTTTTATTTTAATTAAATGGTATTATATGTGTATTTTACTGTGGTTTTGCAGATTATAGATCCTAAAATGCAACATTGGAATAAATCATGGTTACGTCAATCGGTTCAGGTGAATGACCAAGAGCAGCTCAAGTTTTCTTCAATGCAAAATTACAATTCAACACATATATTTCTCAAAGCATGGATACGTGGCCATATTAGTTTGATCCTAAAGGTAGCTCATGTGAAGAGACGTGAATGCCACACAACATGTATTTCAAACTCACGTGCAAGTCATATAGCACATCATCTTATGTTATTTCCAATTCAAGTTTAGCATTTATGCATCAATGCATGGTCACGTTTTCAAGTCACGTGAATGCCAATTCAAGCTCAACATATGTATTTTAGTTCAAAGCAGCATCATATAAATACGAATATAAAGTGGTAACACTGAATAAATCAATGCAAGGAGTAGATTACGCAATGACATCGCGTATTATTATTACTGATGAAAGCAATGGAACCGTTCTTTTGTGGACCAAGTCAGTACATATGTAATGACCTGGATTTTTCAGCGTTGAATCCGGAATATTTAAATGGTTTTAAATATTGAAACTGAATTATAAATTGGTTTTGAATATGGAAAACTTGGATTTATCTATTCAGAATGTAGATACGGCAATTTGTTGAATAATATAATTATTTAATAATTGAAGATTGAGTAAAATATTTAATCTTGAGTTTCGAGCTTGTTAAAAATATTATAAGGGTTTGTAAAATTTATATTGATAGTACTGAAGATAGTAAAAGTGTTAAAATTTGATTCAGAAGTGTTTTGTTAAGTTTTGAAAATATATCGTTTAAATTGACGTTTAAAAATAGCATTTCGAGGAACAGTCTCAGAATTCGACGAAACCAGTTCCATTAGATCCGCAGTAGTGCATTATTACCAGATTTCAATTTTCGTAGTATTTGGAGTGATCGATTGGCCATACGATAAGTAAACGCGCTGAAAATTAGATCGATATTTAATATAATAACTGGGTCCAAAACGCTATCTTCTCCATACGATCGAATTAGGGCACGAAACCTTTCCCATTGCATTCGAAATATGGGTATAACATTATAAACGCCTAGAGGCATGCCTCAATAGGATGTTAAAATTTTAAGTCACGTAAATCGAGACGATTTAAATTTGAAATTTATATATGTTGTTGGGCAGGTCAAACTATTTCAACAGCAGCCTACTTTCTTTCATATCAAAACTTCTCCAACACCTCAAATCACTGTTCACCCACTGCTTCATGCAACCATCTCTTCCTGTCTCCCTTCCCTTCTTTCTTCATTTTAATAGCAGCAGAACTCAGGCTATAAAAAAAATGATAATAGAGAGAATAACAAACGAAACCTTCCTCTTCTCAATTCTAAAAAGAATGAAAAATAAATACTATCTTAGTTTGAAAATCAAAGTGAATCGAATCTTGCTTGTTTGAAAATCAAATTCAATCGTTCGAAGCAAACATCCCAAATATTATACAAGAACGGCTGCTGTCAAATGTTCGAATTTTGAATTCGAGTTGGATCGAAGGGTGGGGCGCCTGGAATTTTTGTTCACTCGCGTTGGGAAGTCGCGGCGGGTTTCTAGTCGCGTGAGGGCTCGACGTTCGATAGAGGTGCGGTCAGTGATGATGATGAGGACAATGTACTATTCTCGAGCTCGGCGCAGTGCACACCGCGATGATGGCTCGCTTGGAGCTCGAAATCGAGCTGTCTTTGTTTTGATCGTCGCTACCTGGTGAGGCACGCATGCGTTTGCGTGAGGTAAGGGCATTCGTTTCGAGGGAGGAGGCACACAGTAGGGCTTGGAAGTGGCAGAGGCGAACTCGCGATGGGGATCGAGTCGAGCTAGTGTTTCGTGAGGCAGCAAGGTATTCTCGTTTGTCTTACTTTATTTTCAATTAAACTTAATCTAAACTTACGTGGAATCAAAGAAAATGTAGTAGTAAGTATAAACATTCTGTTTTAGTTTAATATATGTATAAGATATGAAAAATATGTATAGCTCTGCACTTATTTTTTCAGTAAGGTATAAATGTATTTTTGTTAATTTAATTATATATATATGCAGTTTTTTTTCTTCAATTTATACAATAATAGTGATAAATATTGTATAGTTTACTGTAATAAGATAATTTCATTTCAATATATATGTTGAAAGCAAATTGTGTTTATATTAGACTTTGTATATATATATATATATATATAAGGTTCAAAGCAGAAATATATATGTATATATACATAAGATTTTGAAATATAAAAGTTAGATTTTATATCATAAGCAGTTTGGAAAAAAATATATATAATAAAATAGATATACATACACATTTTTAAATTTACCAATTATTTTAAAATAATGTATTATGAAGTTGAATTTGTTTAATAAACTTATTTAATTATTTTAGTCGCTAAAAACATTTTATGGAAAGGAAATTGGTTTAAATTAAATTGTTGGTTTAAAACCAAATTGTTAGTTAAATTAAATAAATAAATAGTAATTAATTGTTCAATTAGCTAAAGTATTAATAAATCATATAATTATTTATACAAGGTCTGAAATCTTGAAGAAAACAAGCCGGTTTGGATCGGATTGCAAAACAAAATCAAAGGTGAGTAAATCTCACTCAAACTGGATTTCTGATTTATTTAGTTAGTTAAATTACATTATTGGTTGATTGCTTGACTTGTTAATTTATCATCAATTTGGATGTTATATTATATATAGTAGTATATATATATTGGAGTGATTGATATTCTCACATTATATAGCGGATGAGACCCTATTCGTCGCATAATAGCGGATGATATTATATTAATCCCATATACCACGATATTCCATCTCGAAGTGGAATTGGTATTTTATTGTGCTAACATCTGTGGATGTAGGGAAACAGGTTGGAGGGATCCAACTGGATTCCTTAAAATATTTAGATTTGTTAAAATATTCTGTGATATAAATATTTGCTATCCTGTGATAAATTATATTGATAATTGGAAATGTTAGATGCTATGGTTGATTTAAAATATTTTAGTGAACTGAGTTATCAAAATCTAAGAAATGGGATTTCTGGAAAGAAAATAAAAGAGTGAATTTTGAGTAAAATAATCATGGAAATTTGAATAAATTAAAAATGAATTGGAAAAGAATAAAAAGTGATTTTTGAATTCTAATAAATATAATTCCAAGTGCGGGAAATGAGAATTTGAATAAATGGGAATAAGGGATTTTATTTTTAAACTCAAGTGATATTATTTCAAGAAATAAGAATTTATTTTGAAATTCAAGGTTTGAATTATTTAAAAGATAAAGAAGAAATTTGGGAAATGTGAAATTAGTATTTTCAGTTAAAAAGAATTTTAAATCATAATGAAGAAATAAAATATGAAGTTAATGGATTTTGGAATAAATGGAGTAAGGAAATTTATTTAAAAGTGAAGTAAATTGGAAATCAATTTGGGGATTGACTTAAGTGTGTAAAACTGGGATTTTTAAAAGAGAAGCGAGACTTGAAATTTATAAACTGGGTTTATAAAAGCGAAGTGATATATTAGTGGATATTTGAAAGAATAAATTCATGGTGGTAATTTATTAAAGGAATAGGTAAATTTGTTTAAAAATAAATAATGATTTATTTTTAAAATGATGTGAAAGAGAAGCGTATTTTCCTGGATAGCCAAGTACGTTTTCAGAACAAATGTAAAAGTATAAGTTAAAAGTTTAAAGTTGTTTTAAAAAGTATGTTTTTGAAAATTTATTATTTCTAACTGTTTAAATTCTAAAGTAAGTATTTTCTTTTAATCTATTATAGTAGCAATTATTTAAAGGTGGCTTGGTATTATGTTTTAAAAGTTAGAAATTCAGTTTTATATTGTACAACGTAGTTTTATTTTAAATATTCTTAAAGTATATAATTTGAATAAGTATTAAAGTAATTTTTAATTTAAATGTTTTAAAGGATATTTTATAATAAAGTGTTCTAAATTATTTAAAAAACTTATAGTATTGTACTTGGTGTCTTCGGTGGAAATAAACATTTGGGAATTCATTCCATGAGAAGAGTGTGGTTTGAAAACTGTTTTCAAAGGGTTGAAAAGTCAAAATATATCTTGTGAAGATATTTTGAGATTAATAAATAATTTGGTGAAATTATTTATTGTTGATGGTTGTTTGCGAATGTTAATTGATAGTTAAATAAACGATTACCAATATTGGCCAATGCGCTGATCGTTTCGAAGAGAACGGGATCGGGATTTATTTCCTGAAAACCACTTCGATCCGCTTTGTACGTTTTCGTAAGGAAGACGAGTTTAGATTCGAAGATGGAGTAGTGAAGTGCAAGGGCTAGTCGCTACTAATCCTGAGATGATTCCAAAATGGATGTAGTAGGAGTAGTGCCTTCGGTTCCATTCGAACCCGAGACGGACTTGTATGGATGAATGCTTTCGGAACATCGTCAGGTGGATGATGCACATTCTAAGTGAAACGCTCTAAAATGTAACGCTTAGCCTCGAGCCTCATCAACCGAGAATTCTGAAAATCAGGGGATATGCAGCAAGGCTAAGTGGGTAGCACCCATTAGGGTGAGGTCATCCTTGTCTAGATGTCTCTTTTATTCGGGTTAGTGGTGCGGTTGCTGATCCCAACCATGGGGTGATCTTACTCGGGATTATCCAGTACGGGATAGTCTCAGTCTTGTGTTACAGTGGATTGGGAGTAATACTCAGTACGGTGATCTAGGCCACGTACTGTGACAGTTGGTACCCCAGTGCCTAGTCATTAGTTGGAAATCTATTCTCCCTACGCGCCTGTACGGTTTTGATTGTGCCCAACTATTGCTGAAACGTGAGATGCAAGCATTTCAGCTAGATTCTATTTTACTTTCTTTAGACACTATTATAATATCAGACAGATTTGATAAAAAGTGTTTTGGCTGTCGTAAGGTAAAAACCCGATATGTTTATTTGTGACGTGGTCTTACGAGACGCTTTTGTTTTCAAAAGAATTTTGAAACTTTAATAATCAATTTGAGTGTGGTTTACTCATGTTGGTATTCCAGATGACTCGGGTATAACTTAACTATAACGCTCGGGTCAGACCGAGTATTATAGGATACAGGAAAGGATGCTATGGAGCTCAGGAGACGAGCTAGATGGCAATACATACTTCCGTATTTGTGTTTAATATTCTGCTGTGTATTCAGATTGCGAGGACAGGTTATGATTACTGTCCAGTTGTATGTTATGTGTACTCTGATGATGTAATGTATAAACAGATTTAAATGTTAAAGGATCATTTATTATCTATTATATTTTATTCCGCTGCGATTGTTAGATTCTGATGTTGTTTTTAATTTTCTTCTTCTACCTCTTCTTCTTTAACCCTTATGGTTTGGTTTTCGGGCATCGGAAAATCGGGTTGTGACAACATTTATTTCTCTTCAGCAAGTGATGTGGACCCCAAAACGTAAGACTTAATTTCGGAGCTGAAGTCTATAAATGTAGCACAGAGCAACACAGTGACTCTTACCTCATCACTCTTCTTCTACTTTAGTTTTAGTTTCAGCAGTGTTTTTATTTTTGGACAGAATATGTAGGATTGTTAATTAGATTTAGCAATTTATTTATTCTCGTTCGGAGTTATTTTCTGCACTCTTTCCAGTTAGTTAATAAATTCAGTTCATTTTATTTCAGTTGTTTGCTCTGTTATTTTCTTTTAAGCGCTTTTATTCTCTGCTCCGATTTCTATATTTTTATATTTTGATTGCAATTTTGATTAGATTCGAAATCGATTTGGAGTTTATTATTGTTTTAATTTCCTGTTCAAGAACCACCATCAAATTTGTTTAACATGCCTAAGATTTAAATACGGATTTCAAATATTTTAAAACACAATTCCCTGTATTCGACCTACATAATACACGCCTGTGCGCTTACAGAATTAATTAAAATTTATGCTTTTCTAATCAATAGAGAAGACGCAATAAGTATTTTGGCGCCGTTGCCGGGGAATTTTTGTTTTGAACTTTTCGATTTTTTTTTAATCTATTCGTGTTTATTTAAATTTTTTATTAATTTTCAATTTTTTTTCGTTTTTCAATTCCTTTCGTCAAAGTTTTTTTTTCTCATTTGCTGCATATTTTCAAGTTTCGCATTTGGTTTAGTTCTGTTTCATTTGCTTTTCACGTTACATTTTTCATGTAAGTTGCATTTCTAAATTGGTTTCCACGTAACCAAAAATTGTTTAAATTGTTTTAATGCAACTGCTATTTTGGTTTCATTTATATGTCAGTTGCATATTTATTCACCCTTCTGTTCACATTCACCATATTTGCATTTTTTTGTTTAGTTTCTGTTTATGCTTGCATTATTTACACATAACCACTTAGTTGTTGTTTTAGTTTCATTTTAGTTAGTCTTTGTTCTAAAAATATTCACATCAATTTGCATATCCATGTTTTCACGTTTCACAATTATTGACGTGTGGCAGCATTGATTCACGTGATTTATACATAGCTCATGTTGCATTTTCACACATCAACATTCACTTGCAACCATTCGTTCAAACATTTTCACGTAGCCACTTGCTTTCGCTTTGCTTTCACGTTCATTCACTTTGCACTCATTTTCACCACGTTTCATCCACGCATAGTTTTTAGCATAACCAAAGCATACTTCATTGCATTACTTCACCACATTACATTCCATTTACTTTTATTTCATTACGTTTGTATACACATTTGCCTCTTGCTGTACTTTCATTCATTAACACAACATTTTAAAGTGAGCTGCTGCAATTCACGTATGCACCTAACATAAACCATTCTTGCTTTCAACTTTCTATAAATTTTCTATATAAAAAAAATAGCATTAACCAAAAAGTTTTGCTAGTAGTGCTTCAATTAAATCAACAACACACGGTCGCAGTTTCGCTTTTTGTAGGTTATTAGCTCTTAGAGTTCTTAACAGGTAACAACAACATGGCAACTTAAATACCTCCAATTCGGTATATTTCAACCATTCACTAGCGCTGCTCAGTTGCAGTGGACGGACTGCCATACCCCTTTGTAAGTAATTTTCTGCTCTATAGGTGCCCAACTGAAAACTGTTTAAATTTAGTTTTGGCTATTACACATTGATTTGTTAAGGCGCGTAAGGGCAAGAAATAATTTAAACCATTTAGAAAGTCAAAATATCTCATTAAACAAATCAACGGAAATTTCAAATCAAACAAATATGAGCAATCACGGTTCACAACACAGTTCACCAAAATCGTTACCTAAATCACATGTTGGAAATAATGAATTTCATGAGAACAGACCACTATCCCTTAGAGACCAATGCTATCCAACTAGGACCGTTCAACCTGTGGTTATTTCATTTCCACCCGCTGAAGGAAATAATTTTGAACTAAAACATTCTTTTATCCAAGGGGTACCAAAATTCACTGGATCTGAAAATGCATATGAATTTCTTAGTGAATTTTAGTTATACGCTTCTACAACTAAAATTCAACAACTTCCTAATGAATCCATCAAGTTAAGAATTATTCCATTCGCGCTTCTAGAATGTGCGAAAAGATGGCTTAATTCTCTTCCTAAAAATTCAATTAAAAGTTGGGACGATTTTGTTACTATATTTTTAAAGAAGTTTCTTCCTTTCCATAAAACTCTTAAAATTCGAACCGAAATCAACCACTTCTCTCAGAATGATGGAGAAACTTTTTCAAAATATTTTAAAAGGTTTAATCTATTTTTGTATAGTTTCCCACATCATGCAATCCCTAAACATGTTTTGTGTCAAATCATTTATGAAGGGCTTAACTATCAAACAAGATCCCAACTTGAATCAATGTGCGGAGGAGAGTTCATGGCAAAAACATATGAAGAAGCTTGGGAATTTTTAGAAGAATTTTTAGAAAATGATATGCAATGGGAAACAATCCGTGTTCCAATTCGTACTCCAAACAGAGGAGTACATGCCATTGACCCATCACATCTTCCTATAGATCCCCAAACTCCTGAAGAAGGAGAAGGACTACCCTATTACTACACACAAGACCAAATTAATGCTATAGCTCAAAACACTCCTTATTCATCCACATACAACCCTAACTGGAAGCCTCATCCTAATTTTTCGTGGTCAAATCCTAACAATGCGGCTAATCCATCAAATATGTATCCGATGATACCAAATCCGAATTATCGAGCCCCAACCTCCAATGCTCAAAATTCTCAACCAACTCGTCAAACAATACCTTCGAATCAACCATACGAGTATCCTAATTTCAATCCATCAACCCAACCTTCTCTGCCTTCACAAGAAATCGCTAGATTGGAAAAACAACTCTTTAAACAAAATTAACAAATCACTAACCAAGATATGAGAACTGAGCAAATCACTAAACAAAATGAACAAATGTTGATAATGATGAAGGATCTCATGAAAATCAATGAGAAAGGTAAATTGCCTAGTCAAACCAAAGTGAATCCAAAGTATAAGTCTCAAGGAGTAAATCTTTGTGAGGACAAAAATGTAAATCCAGTTAATGCTGTCACCACATTAAGGTCTGGAAAGAAGGTGGACAACCACATCGGCAACCCCGACGTCCTTCTTAAGTCTTCTCCTGTTCAAAATTCGAAAAGACAGTCAACACCTACTGTTGTCAATCCAAACAACTCTAATTCTTCATCCAAGGTTGGCAATCCCGACAACTCTTCGCTTTCGGATGTTGGCAACCCCAACATTCCAGCTCCCTTATCTTTACCCTCTAATATCACACCTTCTTCTTCGAATGAAAAAACTACCGAACGAGTCTATAAACCCATAGCTCCATTTCCTCATAGACTCAACAAAAAGAAGAAGCCCGCTAATTTTGACCAAATTCTTGAAATCTTCAAACAAGTTCGAATGAATATTCCACTTCTTTATACCATCGAGCAAATTCCTCAATATGCCAAATGTGTGAAAGAGCTGTGTACTCAAAAACGTTCCACTAACGTTTCTAAGACTGCATTTCTAACCGCAAACACTAGCTCTTCTCTTTCAAATCCCTCCCCAATCAAGTATAAGGACCCCGGTTGTCCTACAACCGGCTGTAAAATCGGTAACACTCACATTAGTCAAGCCTTACTCGATCTTGGAGGGAGTGTAAATCTTTTGCCTTATAGTGTGTACTGTCAACTTAGACTAGGGGAATTAAAACCTACAAACATCATAATTCAACTAGCTGATCGATCTGTCAAAAAACCATTGGACAATGTTGAAGATATTTTGATACAAATTGAGCAATTCTCTATCCTAGTCGATTTCATAGTCCTAGACACTGCACCAGTCTCAAACCTAACGGTCAGATTCCTTTGATATTAGATCGTCCATTTTTAGCAACATCAAATGCTATCATAAATTGTAGGAATGCTCAACTTCAACTTTCATTTAGGCATCTAACCGTTGAACTAAATATTTTTAATCTTAACAGACAACCAACGGATCTTGATACAGAAGAAGTTGACATGATCCAAACAATTGTAGAAAATGATTTTAGTGACACTATAGAGTCTCTTAACATGTGCCCAGATCAATTTAATTCCAATTTAAATGAAGATGAATACATTTATGAATTAAATGATATGCTCTGGTCTTCTTATAATTCACTAGAATTCAATCTGTTGATGTCTACTGAAGCCTCAAAAGAAGTATGCCCTAAATTAGATCTCAACCTCTTCCAAACGATCTTAAGTACGCATAATTAGATTCTTCAGAAAATTTCCCTGCAATCTTGGCCTTCGATCTCATTAAGGACCAAGAAGAACAACTTTTGAAAATTTTAAGGGAAAATAAAGAGGCATTAGGATGGGTAATCACTGACATTAATGGAATTAGTCCATCAGTCGTCGAACATTGAATACATATAGTCGACGAGGCTAAACCCACTCGCGAAGCTCAAAGGTGATTAAACCCTAATATGAGAGAAGTGGTAAAGGAAGAATTATCAAATGTTTAGAAAATAACATTATCTACCCTATCTCTGACAGTACTTGGGTAAGTCCGGTACAAGTTATGCCCAAGAAGTCTGGAATCACTGTGATCGCAAATGAGAATAACGAACTTGTTTCGACAAAAGTCAAAACAAAATGGCGCGTTTGCATCGACTATCGAAAAGTCAATGCAGCAACAAGAAAATATCATTTTCCCTTCCCTTTCATTGATCAAATGCTCGAACGCTTAACCGGTCATGAATATTTTTGTTTTTTTTATGGTTACTCCGGCTATAATCAAATTCCCATTACGCTAGAGGACCAACACAAAACGACGTTCACATGTCCTTTCGAAACTTTGCTTATCGCCGCATGCCCTTCGGTCTTTGTAATGCTCCCGCTACGTTTCAGAGATGTATGATGAGTATATTTTATGATATGGTGGAGGATTTCTTAGAAATATTCATGAAAGATTTTTCAGTCTATGGGTCATCTTTTGAACAATGCCTCCTTCGTTTAGATAAAGCGATGTAAGGAGAAATCTCTTGTGCTTAATTGTGAAAAATGTCATTTTATGATTAAGCGAGGAATAGTCTTAGGTCATGTTGTCTCTAAAAGTGGCCTAGAAGTTGACAAATCTAAAGTTGATCTTATTATTGACTTTCCTCCTCCAAGGTCCGTCAAGGACATTCGCTCATTTCTCGGCCATGTAGGATTTTATAGGAGGTTCATTAAATATTTTTCAAAAATTTCAAAACCTCTTTCGAATCTTCCGAGTAAAGACATTAAATTTGAATTTTCCAATGAATGTAAAATGTCTTTTGAAACCCTTAGATCGATCTTGACCACTGCATCTATCATCCGACCTCCAAATTGGACTTTGCCTTTCGAATTAATGTGTGATGCTTCTGATTATGCCATTGAAGCTATCTTAGGTCAATGAATCGATAAACTTCCTCGAGTCATCTATTATGCTAGCAGAACTCTTAACGAAGCTCAATTGAATTACTCAACCACAAAAAAGAATTTTTAGCAGTAATCTTTGCCCTCGATAAGTTTAGATCATATCTCGTAGGTTCTAAGGTCATAGTTTACACTGATCTTGCCGCATTATGGTATTTACTAATGGAAAAGGATGCCAAACCTTGCTTAATCCGTTGGATTCTCCTTCTTCAAGAGTTTGACCTAGAAATACGGGATAAAAAGGTTCTGAAAATGTCATAGCTGGTCATCTTTCACGTACTGTTCATGAAAACATCGATAACCCTCAAATCAACGATCATTTTGCCGATAAACAAATTCTTTCCCTCTCCAGTGCACCATGGTACACGGACATCGTAAATTATCTTGTCAAAAATGAAACATCTTCCCATTGGTCAAAACAAGATAAACAAAAATTTCTCTCCAATGTTCGAAATTTTTACTGGAACGATCCTTATCTCTTCAAATATTGCACCGATCAAATCATACGTAGATGTGTCCCCGAACATGAATTCCATAGCATCCTCTCTTTTGCACATAATCCAGCATGTGGAGGACATTTTGGAGCAAAGAAAACTGATGCCAAGGTGTTACAGTGCGGTTTTTATTAGCCTTCTCATTTTCGTGATGCCCACGAATTTTTCTCCAAATGCGCTAGATGTCAACAAACAGGTCGTATTTCCAAACGTAACATGATGCCCCTAAACCCAATCCTTGTCATCGAAATTTTTGATGTTTGGGGCATCAATTTCATGGGTCCTTTTCCTAATTCTTTTGGAAATCTCTACATCATACTTGAAGTAGATTACGTGTCCAAATGGGTTGAGGCCATTCCCACCAGAACGAATGACAATAAAGTTGTTGCCAAATTTTTGAAGGAAAACATATTTTCCCGTTTTGGCACACCTCAAGCCATTATAAGTGATAAAGGTTCTCATTTTTGTAATCGTGCTTTTGAATCACTTCTTAAGAAATACTCTATCACTCATAAACTATCTACTCCATGTCATCCACAAACTAACGGTCAAGTCGAGATTTCCAATAGACAAATTAAACTAATTCTTAAAAAGATAGTTAACTCCAACAGAAAAGATTGGTCATCTAAATTGATAGATGCCCTTTGGGCATTTCGCACAGCTTATAAAACTAATCTCGGAATGTCACCATACTGATTAGTCTTTGGAAAAGCATGCCATTTACCCATTGAGCTCGAGCACCACGCACTTTGGGCAATCAAATACCTTAACTTTGACATAGAAAAAGCCGGATCGCATCATAAATTACAATTATCAGAACTAGAAGAACTAAGATATAAAGTGTATGAAAATGCAATGATTTATAAAGAGAAAACTAAATTTTATCATGATAATCCATACTTCGTAAGACATTCAAAGTAGGTCAGAAAGTTCTCTTATATAATTTAAGACTTCTTTTATTTTCGAAAAAATTGAGATCTCGATGGACAGGTCCATATATTGTGAAAACAGTGTACCCATATGGTGCAATTGAAATTGAAAATCCTAGGGAAGGTTCCATTTCAAAGGTCAATGGACAACGCTTGAAGCTATTTCTAGAGTTTGAAAACACGAGGACGACGAGTTCGTGGATCTCCACGAATCTAGCTATTCGACATGAGCCACTCACTATCTTGTACATATCAGGTTGTATTTTTTAATTCCTATTTTTGGTTATTTTTTCTTTTTATTTTGCATTTGCATTCTATTTGACAGTTGGGACACTGTCTCATTCTAGTATGGGAGGACGCGTATCTCATACTGTTTGTTCATATTTCACATTATTTGTTTTCATATTTCAAATTATTTCACTGCAAAAAAATCATCCCATTATTTGTTTCAAATTTCTTTTCAATTTTTTTTCAAGCTTCATCTCATTTTTCATTATTTCAAGACTTTGATTTATTTTTAATCAGTTAAGACAAAGTAAGTAAACAGTTGAATTCAATTGATGAAATTATTTGTGAATCACTAATTTCAAATGTAAAATATAATGAAAAGTTGAATTACAAGCGATAATAGTGAGGTTAGTATATAGGGGGATTCGTAGGTGATGGTTATAAAATCCTTTCAAAACTGTAGTCTTTGTTTTAAAAAAATGGCAGATTTAAAGTACATGCATTGACATTTCAAATCATTGAGTTAAGTGGTGCTAAGTTGATTTCCATAACTCTCTTTAGTTCTTCTCTAAAAAAACTAATAAGAAACACCTAGAGTCAATAGGTGTGCACACTTATGAAAGTGTGTGCACTCGCCACGCTCTGTACTCTTCTCATGTAAGCCCGCAAGGCAGTGTATGGATGGTATATCTGGCCTCAGCATTCTGAGTTATGTGTATAAAGAAATTAAATAAATAATCACCTAAGGATTACCGACCTTTTCTGACATAGCCAACGTCGGTTTGCACAATCCGCCAAGCTTTGTCCCCACTCTCACGTAATCCCACGAGGCAGTGCATGGGTGGTATACCTTGGTCCAAAAGTTAGTTGTATACAAAAAAGTTTAATAAGGAAAGACTAAGCAATTGAAACCCAAACACTTCTTGACTTTATTGATTTGGCTTGTTATACAACTAGAAATAAAAATACCACCTTGAAAAAAACTATGATTAACAGTGAAGAATTTATTTCATGGCTGCACTATGTTATTGACCGAAACAACTGGCCAAACTAGAATCTTATGTATGAAAACTTGAGTTATATTGAAATTTGTGTTTAGTAAGGAACCAAAAATTTCTAGAAGTTGACCAAAATTGATATACATTATTTTGTTGCAATTATTTTGAAGTAAATCGAATCTCCATTTATTTAAAAAAATTCATTCATCTAGTACATTAGAATCATTACATATTGCATTTGGATTTTGTGGGTAGTATCCGCTGAAACCCTCATGAGACACCACTCGTCCTACTAGGGACACATAGAGGTTTAATGGCTTGTTGCATACACTCAATGCAATCGTGTTTCCTACAAAAATGGATTTAGTTAATTTTTATTTTCTTGCTTATTCGAGGATGAATAAAGTTCTAGTGTAGGGGTATTTAATGAATGCATTTTTTGCATTTTAAACCGTTCATTTCATATATTTTTATTTTAATTAAACGGTATTATATGGGTGTTTTACTGTGGTTTTACAGATTATAGATCCTAAAATGCAACATTGGAATTAATCATGGTAGCGTCAATCGGTTCAAGTGAATGACCAAGAGCAGCTCAAGTTTTCTTTAATGCAAAATTACAATTCAACACATATATTTCTCAAAGCATGGATACGTGGCCATATTAGTTTAATCCTAAAAGTAGCTCAAGTGAAGAGACGTGAATGTTAAGCAACATGTATTTCAAACTCACGTGCAAGTCATATAGCACATCAGCTTATGCTATTTCCAATTCAAGTTTAGCATTTATGCATCAATGCATGGTCACATTTTCAAGTTATGTGAATGCCAATTCAAGCTCAACGTATATATTTTAGTTCAAAGCAGCATCATATAAATATGAATATAAAGAGGTAACACTGAATAAATCAATGCAATGAGCAGATTACGCAATGACGTGGCATATTATTTTTACCGATTAAAGCAATGGAACCGTTCGTTTGTGGACCAAGTCAATACATATATTACTCTACAGCAAGTGATGTGGACCCCAAAATGCAAGACTTGATTTCGGAGCTGAAGTCTATAAATATAGCACAGAGCAACATAGTGAAGGCATCTCTTACCCCATCACTCTTCTTCTAGTTTAGTTTTAATTTCAGCAATGTTTTTATTTTCAGATAGAATACGTAGGATTGCTAATTAGATTTAGCAATTTATTTATTCTCATTCTGAGTTATTTTCTACACTCTTTCCAGTTAGTTAATAAATTCAGTTCATTTTATTTCAGTTGTTTGCTCTGTTATTTTCTTTTAAGCACTTTTATTTTCTACTCTGATTTTTACAATTTTATATTTTGATTGCAATTTTGATTAGATTCAAAATTGATTTGGAGTATATTATTGTTTTTATTTCTTGTTCAAGAACCACCATCGAATCTGTTTAACACGCCTAAGATTTAAATATGGATTTTAAATATTTTAAAACACAATTCCCTGTGTTTGACGTACATACTACATGCATGTGCGCTTGCAGAATTAATTAAAATTTGTGCTTTTCTAATCAATAGAAAAGACGCAATAGTGGGTCATAAGAAATCTTGAGAGTCCTACTAATACATATCTCTAGTCTAACGACTCTCCTCTCGCAATCTAATGTAGCTCCATATATGGATAGCAAATCCATTCTCAAAATCATCTCATACCCCGAAAATCCCAAAACATAGGCGTCATAGTCAAAATTTTCGCTTAGGATATAAATTTTCATACCCTTACAAACCATAGACAAGTGTGTCGGTCCTCCTATGGGGTTTGAAACAAAGATAGGGTTTACTACTAAAGAAATGTCTAAGTGCAAACAATTCACAAGAGAACTAGGGATAAAAAAGTGTGATGCTTCAGAATCGAAAAGAGTCCAAATAGGAAAATCAAAATTAAAATCAAATTTTCCTACCTGATTTGGTCTGCTGTTGGAAGGTACTGTATCCAAGGTCTGAATCGGTGCTGCAGATGCATTCGCTGCCTGCCCCGTTTTCTAAGGATAAATCCTACTAAAGTGACCAAGCTGTCCATGATTGAAACACCTTCCCTTCATTCCTATCTTCTTACAGTCTTTTGCGAAATGATTAGTCATTCTACAATGCTTACATTTCCCACTTTTCTTGATTCGCTTCTATGGTCCTCCCTCTTTCCTCATGTCCTTATCCTTCCACTGCTTCTTAGAGCTTGTAGGAACCTTCTCAAGCTCCCCCTTCTGCTTCCAAGATGTAGGTTGAAAACTTTGTTGGTCCTCCAAACCTAACCGCCTAAACCTTTGCTCCAAATTCTCAAAACTAACCAGCGTCTCCTCGGAATTCTCCATGCCAGAAAATGTTCTTCCTCTAATACTAGCGAAGACCTTGCATAGCTCAGAAAAGGGGGTCGATGTGGGTGGATTAAAGGGATTTCCACCTACTGGTGTTGTATTGGGCATTTTCCCTTACACCTCTGGTATCGTAGCTCTATGGAACCAGTCAGTCATTCTATGCAAAGAAAAGAGAATTTAGGCTTGAAAGAATCGAAAGAAGATTGCACTGGACTTGGAGGAGATTTTCATAAAAACTCTTTTATACTTCAAAACTATTTCTAAGAGTTCCCTTTCTGAAACATACTTTTAAAAAAAGTTATTTCGAAAAATACTTTTACTTTTAAATTAACTTTTTAGGAATCCGGCCATCTTAGGCTCTGATACCAAGTGAAACACCCTATACCCCTAAATATACCCAAAAGGACACAATAAAAGACATGGTGCATTGTAGTTATAACTAAAACTAACAGAGACAAAGATTCACAAGACAAAAATAGGTAAAAACAGCGTAAACTAAAAAAATAACTTATGTAAAACAAAAGATCCACAATTGCTTCATAAACCAAATAAGTCAAATCCAAATACAACATACATGTCTCAAAACCCAACATGTCTCATGAAATAAGAACTCGTAGTTTCAACAAAAATTAGAGTACAAATATCCCTCTTAAGTGCTAGTACAAAGAAAGAACCTAGAGCTGAAAAAGTAGAGAAATACCTAGTAGAATCTTTTCCAAGAAACCTCCGAGCACTGTAATCTACTGCCATCTCCCTTGATTGCCTATGGGGAAAAGGGGGAAAATAGAGGAGTACGTTAGACCAAAATTCTGGTGAGTGATAGTAACTACTAGAAGTTTTAAGCAAAATAAAAGTAATAGACTCTTCAAATGTTCTAGTATATATAAAAGGAAACAAAGGAAATAGAAAAGAGAGAAACTGGAAATAAATACGAATTAGCTAGTACTCAATTAATAAGATAGGTCAACTTTGATTGTTTGCACTTGTCCTTGATGGCTGCTTTGAATAGGCTGAATTCCTAAATCTAACCTTTGATTGGTCTGCTACTCCATAGAATCTACTGTGTACCCGACCTTTCCCTACACAGTAGACTTTGGTGTCTACGAAAGACACACTTACGAAGCGCTTGACACTCATAGCGATTACCGAGCACCGAAATTGAAGTCGCACGCGTCACCATACCCATGCTATCTGTTTCTCCCTCTTTTGGCCTTTTATTTACCCTAGTCGGTATAAGCGTGCCCCTCGCCTCACTTAGGATTATGTGAAACACTCATCTCACTTCAGGGTTATGTGCAACACCGTATCCATAGAAAAATAGAGGAAATTCTGTCGGTACTGGTCCTTATCAAACAAAAATCTAGCTGCGCCCCTTGTTCAAATCCCTTTGATTTGAACTACTAAAGATTGACTATTTACTACCATTATAAGCATAAGTGTACCCCTCGCCTCACTTCAGGATTATATGAACCACCTCGTCTCACTTTAGGATTATGTGAAACACCGTAACCATAGAAAAGTTATGGGAATGCTATTTGGTATAGGTTCTACTTCTACCTTTTCTTATTAACTTAGATAGATTATTTAAATAAGACTTTATTTTTATCAATTACTATTATTACTTATTAATTTATCTTAAGTCTTAAAATAAGCATCATAGTTTCATAGTTTACCATAGTTTATCAATTTATAACTTACGCTACAATCATGCTTATTACTTAACCCAAGGTCTAAGTGTGAAAATAAGCTTCTTTCTTCTTTTATCTTTTTAGTTATAATTCTAAGTTATAACTAGGCCAATCTTCTTAATTTAGTCAAATAATATCATAATTAGGCATAATTTCAGTCCTATTCCAATTATATTACAGTCTTTGTGATTTACATCTAATATTCCATTATTTTAGATTTCTTATAATTTAATCCAATTTCACGTTAATTCTATTCTAATTCATATGCGAAGAAGAAGGAGAAATAAAAGAAAATTGAAAATAGAAGGAAATCCAAGGCGTAGGAAGAAGATGTAAATAATGCATAAATAACAATAAATAAATTAAAATAATGTAAATAAACTGTAATTAAATGGGAAAAGCTATAATTAATAGAAATAAACTAAAATTAACTAAAAAATAGCTAGAAGGAATAGACTGAAAATAATTCTAAAAACTGTAAATAAATTATTAAAATGGTTACTCCAAAAATCGTAGTTAAAACACAACTACTTGAAACTCTATTATTTTAAATTACTTAAAGAAATATAAAATAATTACAATCACTCGCCTTTGGTCCTTAGCTCCTCCCTTTAGGCCTTCACGGATCCACTTGAGGGTATTGAAATATTTTTATTAAAAGATTCTCTCCTTGGAAAATTATTCCGTTTAGGGTCCTTCCTATAAAGGGGAACCCAAGTAAAGAAAATATAGAATGTGAAAAGGTGTTAGGCCGAAGATTCTATTTATAGGTGTAGACGTGGATCTCGGACCTTTGGATTTGGGATTGAATAGGATGCAACCACATCATAGGCTGAATAGGAGCAATCAGATGTAAGAATAGAAGGACCAGATCAATTTAAACAATGCAAATTACGTGTTCACTTTCGAACGAACGGACATTCGTTCGTTCGCCCAAATGGGCAGGCGGATCGACCTGGCGGTCGACTGCCCTTGGGCCTAGGTCGACGGTCGGTTGACCTGGCATATATATATTCTCATTTCTTTGACTATTTTGTTCCTTGCTCATATTAACTTAGATTCTGACATTATATATAAGGAAATTGACCAGAAAATTACCACGGACATAATGGCACAACTCCCATTGCTCAATTCTGCTAATTTCACAAAGTTATTTTATTACTTAATTAATTAACGGATTAATTATTACGGGTTAAATTCCGGGTTGTTACAATGTATGTTATGGGGGCCCTTGGATAGGTCGGTAATGACCGAGGTTACTATCTAGTTAGAGGTAGGCCGGTCTTATTTTGGTAGAGGGCCATCTGTTGGGCCTCAGTACATTCTTTTAGAGATGTACTGCCGGAAGGTACTCCCTTCACCTGGTCATATATATGGAAATCCATTATTCACTACATGCCTGTCATTTTGTTTGTAGAACCCGCGTTTGTGGCTAGTATGCTAGAATTTAATAATGTAACAATTTTGGTTATGATTAATATTATTTGTATACTAGACACTAGTATAATATAACAGCATTTGATATGAAATGTTTTGGTTATCGTAAGGTAAAACCCATCCGTGTTAATGCGTGGGCGTGTCTTACGAGATACATTTGTTTTGCTAAAGAAAAGTTTTTTAACTTTAAAATAAAATTCAATTGAGATGTGTTTTCTCATGTTAGTTTACCAGATTGATTTGGGTGTTCTTCCCTTTCAATGCTCTGGTCAGACCGAGTATATTCGTAGATGTAGATTTGAATGCTTTGGAGCTTCAGCAGGAGAGCTGAAAGTCCTCTGTTCATATTCTATGTATATGTTTATTTTTCCACCGCTTTGTTGTTAAATTATCAGCAATTGTAAGGACATGTTATTATAACTGTCCAGGCCGATGATTAGTGATTGATTGCTTTACTTTGATGGATGTATATATATTATATTATAGTTTATGTTTTATAAAGAACATTGATATGATATTATATGTTTTTCCACTATGATTGTGAGATTCTGCAATTGTTTAAGTTTCTTCTGTTTTGTCTTTTCTTTCTTCTTTCTTCTTTCCCTCTTCTTATTCTCTTCTCTCTTCTTTCTTTCCCATGATTATCGGCTTTTCCGATATTCGATTGCTAGGCACGCAATACAATGGACGTATTAATGTCAGTTTTCAAGGGTCGAAAATCTGTATTGTCGCACAGACACTCAAATAAAATATGAAATCCAAATTCCTATACAGATACTAGATATGAAATACAAATATACAAACTAACTTGAATTATCAAATACAAACACCGAATTGAGTTACAAAATACAAATACCAGTAATACACAGAAGGTAAATCTCAAACACTGATAATACACCGATAGTACATATGAACACCGTAATAATGCACTAGTAGTTAATCGCAAACACTGATAATACATTGATAGTAAATACGAACACTGATATGTGAAAAAAAATATAATCTACAGCTCATGAAATTGATATTGATCATCCCAAAGACCAACTGCATCATCATCATCATCATCCCCTACCCTAGGTATAGGGTGGTATCGTTGCTCATTAGTAACAGTAAGGTCGTTAATACAAGCAGTCGACTCATCTATGCTCCGTCGATGCTTGACGTACAAGGCCATGCATAGTACTATCTGCATTTGAAACAAATCGCCATATGAATACATAGGTGGATCTGGATACTCTGAAACCTTAAGCCGAGTAATATCAATATATCTATCAACTCCCGACGTTATAGGTATACCGATGGTCCAACCAAAATTTGCTTTCTGGGATCGCTGTGGAGCAGGATATGCCTGAGTGCTCTGTGTAAGGTCCTATAAAACCAAGGGGAACAACACTAATATGGATGCCTGAATGTCCTATAAAACCAAGGGGAACAACACCACTATGGATGCCTGAAGGTCCTACCAAATCAATGACTCTAGCATGTACAAATTTGGCCATGTGCGGTGGAGTGTAAAACTGAAACCAAAATGATGCATAATCTAAACCGGTGACAATAAAGTACTGAGCCAGCCACACTCATCTACATGCGCTTGTAAATCAGCACTGGAATACACCTTCAAAAATGGTGTGTCTAGGTATGGATAGTCGGGAACATATTTATCATCCAAGGTTTGTCTCCAGCTATGTCGTTAAAGAGCCAGTAACAACCACTAGTGGGATGATACTAATGGAAAATGTCTAGCAGATGGAATCTGGCATGCATCACGTTCTTGTCAGTCATATAGGAAGAACCTCCATACAAATGCCACAAAGTACTCTTTCGTGTATCCCGTAACTCAATCTGATTTCGAGCCACAGCAAAAAATTTGTCATACATCGCCTCCTTGCACCATTCGATGGTTCTCACGAGTGCAAGATCTGACACGGGGAAAGAATAGGAGTAATGTGGAGTCTAACATCGGGTAAGTCAAATCGTGAAAGTATTCATAGTACCAATACTACAAAGTCTCACAGAACCCTGTAATCGACGTGGATCTCGACCTAACAACGCACTAATAAACCAAAGAGCGATAGAAATAAGCTAATATGAGAGTCCCCTAATCACATCTAGTTAAAGCACTAAACAATAATTCTGTAATAGCTGCAACATGTCAAGTCGGCAATGTGTTCAACTGATTTGAAAAAAATATGTTTCCCATCATGTACAGAATAAACAATCAAGCAATCTCCAAATCATTTTCCGAGCTATAATTATGTGTCAATTCATAGATTGCTTGTCTAATGTAGCTACACCAAATATACAGTCCGGATGTCAGTCCTTCGTGTAAGTCAAGATGTGGGCGTACACTAGCTAAATGCCAAATTGCTGATATTCCTCATCATATGGTAAGCTCTCTCCATATCCAATGCTTAAATCGGTAAGAATAGTAAAGTCTAAACGGGTCAAACCTAACTCTCCAAAACTAAACTAAAATGTATGAGTGGTCTTCTACCAACACGCGACTAAAGTACCACACAACTAAACATCCGAATTTCATAGATTATCGGTAGCCATTAAAGCAATTTATGGTTATTGGAAATTCTAAAATAAAGTTAAACAAATTAGGAGTAATTAAGTAAATACGTACTTGAGAAATCTTCAAATCCTATTTTTTGAAGAAAAGTGTGAATAAGGTCGTTGACATCAACTGTTTGAATAGATCTATAGAGACGGATTACACTAGACCAAGAGCCACGAGTGCACTCATGACCGGCCTAATTTTAAATAGGATGCGTATTCAATATATATTCTATAATTCTAACTAAAGCAAATGTCTTACAGAATCTTCGACGCGCATGCTGACGTGTACTTCATCCTTGGGACGTATACGAAAATTGATCAAATCCTTATCGACTCTCAAATTTTGATCAATTTGGATTTCAAAACGGCATCTGTTGTGTTTTTCGCCAAGCGTCTTCTCCTAACAATAGTGCTTTGCTGACCTCCTGTACCTCCGACATAGTCGTTTTCTTCTTCCATCGGAACATTACTAGTGCTTCTACTACCATGCCTCGGATACTCGTCCATACTCTTCTCATATATTTTTTTAACTTTTTTTTTCTCTGTACAAGGTTGGGAGAGAACAAAGGAAAGAGGGATGGAAAAGATAGAGTAGCCAGCTTATTTATAGCCGACAACCATTCTGTACACTTAGCCAGCTTTCTTCAAGCCGACTAAGTGTACGCCGTGGATTGCAATCCACGGCCTCTCGTGGATCGCAATCCAACGGTTGTGGATTGCGATCCACGACTACTGTCTTAGCTAGCTTAATTTTAGCCAGTTAAGAATAAGCACAAAGCCCCCCGTTGGGGTTTGTGCTTTCTTCTGTTAGGGGTAGGTGGGGATTGCAAACGTGAGAATTGACCTCTCCCAAAACACCCCAACGCGTTGGGAATGCTCTTAGTAAATGGAATGCAACCTCTACATGGAAGTCAATAATGTAGTTCATGTAGGGCCATGAAGTTGCCTACGGCAATGGAATCTAGGCTTTATAGTATACTGCTGTGCTAGATGTTCCAATCGAGATTTCTACCGCTTGAACTTGCACAAAAAGAGATATGTCAAAAAATAAGTAGAGTATATCTTGAATATTTTTCTAAATGTTATTAAATTGTGTTGGTTTCTTTCAGTCTATGAGCAACAACTGATAATGATGTAAATAATATTTGGAAGTTTTCTATTTGTAGAATTTCATAGAAATCTATAGTTGTTCTGATATTCAAATGGTTCGGGCAAGTTATCTATAAATTGAAGACCACATAACATGATTATCTTTCCAATAATAAGTTGAACATGTTAGTATTGGTAATATAAATGTTTACCGGTTTATGGGTAAGCCTTGCAAAAGTAACACACCTTGTTGTTATTATTGACGATATTGATAATTTTTACTTTTAGATATTCGACCGTGTTCAATTTATCTAGGTCATAATCCACTCGTGTAAATGATATCGTATTGATTTGGGATTTTAAAAATATAAACGATATCATATTTATATGGGTTTAAAATGGATATTTTATTCTGGTTATAAAGTATAATTATTTTAAATGACCGCGGTGTTATAATAACCTTTGGCTGTTGAAGAGACCGGGATCGGAAGTTGTCATACTCTCTGCCAACTTCGAAAACCATTTTAACAACCGTGTACGCGGTGGAGATTCCAGAATGAAGTAGGTTGGTGGAGGCGTTTCCTGCAAAGTAAATACGTGGACCCGACTCCCGTGAGTTGGCACAAGGTGGCTAAAACAGGAGCGATTCTCGGGCCAATGAGGTCATTCCTCTGATCGGACACTCCTCTTCGATATTATACTTTGACTTTGGATTGATTCAGTGGCCACTTTTACTTTGATTTTTGGGGGAGTTTGTTTCGAGGTGGGCGGTAGCTGCGGCTACGCGTTTCCATCAGCCCGGATAGCAATTGGCATATCTACCCTGGCATTGCCTAGTTGTGCCGTGTCACCTACCCTATCGTGCCTTGTACGAGTTTGGTTTTCTCCCGTAGCCCGTGTGGTATCCTCTGGTGGCTTCCCGATCAGGAGGGACTATGATATTGGATGGACTACTGGGACTATTACGTGTTGAGGGCTATATGGGTAACCCCTTAATGCTAAGAAAAAAGTAAGTTTATTTTACAATTAGACACTATTATAATAGCGCAATATACTACATAGTAAATAGTTTAACGGATCCTTAGGAGATGTAAATCCCGAGCATCTCTTGAATTACTGCACTCGTATCTATTTCTGTTTATTTAACTTACATAAGATCTTTTAGTTCTGACTCGAGTGTTTTTGTCTTTTCAAATTCGCTCAGGTCAGTCCGAGCGTTTCAGGATTTGAAGACTTTATTTCTGGAGGACGAAGACGAAGATTTCATTATTATTATTATTATTATTATTATTATTATTATTATATTATATGGTTCCACTACACACTGTATTCCGCTGCATTGGTATTTATTGGTATGTGAACTCTGATATTTATTGTATAAAGAAGAATCAAATGTTTTGCAAACAGTTTTATGAACTGTATATTTATTATTATATTTTATCCCTCCGCTGTGAGATTCTGTTTATTTTTTTTCTCTTCTCTATTTTTCTTATTTACCCCATAACAATCCGCCCTTCCGTATGGTTTGAATTGGCACGTGTGTCGATTTAAAGCGTGCGAAAAGGCGGGACGTTACAGTTGCTATCAGAGCTTTGGTTTAGCAATAAACCTTAGCTTTGTGGGGTTTGACTCTTTACTAATAGGGTAGCAATACCCTATGGGAGTCGTTGAGTGTATGTATATGAGAGAGCGTATTTGTTAGTGTTATAAAAGATTTTAATATTGTGTTAATCTATTTCGTTTTGTATTTATAAATTCTGGTTGATGCATGAGACGCTGTGACATCAATAGGGATTTCTAAACACTTAATAGGACAGACCGACATAATATTTGTTTTATATAGGTGAATGAAATAATTTTGCCTATTATATTTTCTATATATAAAATAATTTTTTTCAAAAGATATTTATATTTGGCTGCAATAAATTGGTTGTTAGGTATTAAAGTGTATAAATAATAATAGAAATAAGATTGAAAAATAAAATAAATGAAATTTGGAAATTTAGAACTTAAGTTCCGGGGTTTTGAAATTTCTTTCAAATAAATTTTGGAACATAATAATATTGTTTATAAGTACTTTCTGATATAAACATTTAATATAATTTGGGAAAAATTGTTTTAAAGAAGATTTTGGAGAAAAAGTTTTGTACTTTCCTCTCTGTCACTGGAAAATAAATTCGGTGATGGCGGCCGCATCATCGACTTTCATTTTCGAGTTTCGAAGGGGAAAAGCCACTGTAGTAGTTCTACTGCAGATTCATTTTTGAAAATATATAAATTTTGAATTGTTTTAAATATAATTAGAGATATATAAGTTGTAAGAATATATTTATCTATTGTTTTAAAATAAATTGAAAATTTAACCCGGTATTAAATTCTTAAAGTTCCATTAATTAATTGTTTCAATTATTGTAGTGAAACAGAATTTAACTAACAATTGAAATCCTAAATAAAATAAGAAATTTAAATGTTAGGTTATAAATGGTATTAACGGAAATTGAAAATTTGTAACATATGACACAAAGAATAATATTGTTGAATATTAAATTTAATTAAAGGATGAGATAAAACTTGTATAAGTTCATTTGCATTTTCATTAACATATATAACTTACCAAATATAAAAAGTTGAAATGTTTAATAAGAAATGTAATGAAATTGTACTAGTAAAAGTAGGTAGTAAAGTATTCAATGAGATTGCTATTACAAATGAGAATTTAATGTTATCAACTTAAGTTACAATTGAAATTTTATTATAAGTGAATATAATTAAGGTTAAGTAATTCAAATAGATGAATATCAACTTAAGTAAATAAAATGAAAATGCTAAGAAATTAAATGGGACATGAATACTATTGATAAACAAATGTAAGTAAATGAGGGCATGCAATAAATGAATGAATAATTTTAATGAAATTAAAGTTTGTTAGAAATAAATGTAAATTATAAAAGAAAATTTTATGTGGTACGAATAAAAAGGAGAAATTAAACAACAAATGTATCAATAAAATTAATAAGGATAAACAAAGTTGTGTTCAAATTGGTTGTTGTTTGTTTTGGGTTTTTAGTTG
Source organism: Allium cepa (assembly GCA_030765085.1). Lineage (NCBI taxonomy): Eukaryota > Viridiplantae > Streptophyta > Magnoliopsida > Asparagales > Amaryllidaceae > Allium > Allium cepa. The sequence continues at coordinate 164,293,407 of CM060939.1, forward strand.
TTTGGGTAAGGATACTTTAAATTTGTAAGGATGAATGAAAAATTATTTAGTTTTATCTAAGACTATTGAGTAAATGATGCGCTAGTAGTTATTATTCATTCCGTACAATTTAAAGGTTTTGAACCCGAACAACTATTTGTTTGTTTGGTTGAATGGTTGCTTTGAATTTGTTGTGTATGCTATTTGTCGAATTGATGGTTGTTGTGCTGATTTGTTGTTAGTAATTGAAACCACTTAAATATTTCACTTTATATAAATTGTTAACCCTTTGGATTTTATAAGTGAAATGCAGGTTATGGAAGCAATTGCTACTGCTTTTGGTTCCATAAATTTAGCGTAAATTGCCCGACAAATAGGTACGTTTCGAATTACGGGTTATAGCGCTATTTTTATATATTTTCCCGTGTAGGGATATATTTTGTTTTGGAAAGTATTTGTGTATATTGTTATATTTATATTATATTCTTCCGAGCCTCTCCGTACAAAGGAGACTCCGACAAAATTTTCCGTAAAATTTAGACTTAGAATATTTTGAAATGTTTACCAAACTTTAGTAATTTAAGTGTAAAAAGATATAATGATTATAAAACGGGTATATTTTATTTAAGGAAATAAATTTAGTAAATTATTGGTTATAAGTTAAATATTTTGAATAAAATGTAGTGTTATTTAATTCTTCTTTTCCCTTCTTTTCCTTTTCGGGGACGAAAAGTTTTGAGTGAGGGAGAGTGTAACGACTCGTAAATTTCGGTAATTTAATTTTTTTATTTAATAGGATTTTGTAATTTATTTTGTAGAAATAATAAAGGTAATAAAAAAATATATATTAAAATGAGGGCTAAAATAAATTATGTAAGTGGTGACTTAAATCCTATTTATAGAAATTGGAATGAAATTCAAATGAATTAAGTAGGAAAGATTCCTACCTGGATACAAAATTTAATATGAGAAATTTATGAAAGTATTAATTTGATTTAATGCAATAAAAGATTGTAAACGGTAACTGGAATAAATTAAGGAATCATATTAGTACAAATTAATAATTTATGACTTGAATGGAATTCCAATTCAATAAAATCATTTAAATGTTATGATTTGATTTTTAATGGAACATGAGAAAAACAAATGTAAGGATTTGATTAATATATATGTTATTTGTTCAGGGTGTTGAATAAATTGGGAATCCAATTGTAATTAATGGTAATAATGTTGGTATTAGCTAATAAATTAAATTTCAATGCAATACCCATAAATGAATGGAATGAAATGAATGAATGTAAATGCATTCTAGGTTATTTATCAAATAGAAGGAAAGAAAAGTAAATATCGAATTTATTTATGAATAAATATGCATATAATAGTAATTGAATGTAAAGTTAATGGTAAATTGTATAAAAATCAATATAAGATAATGAATTGCAATGATTGTGGGTTGATAATAAGGTGTGAATGGGAAAGTGATTGTTATATTAATTGAATGAAATTCAAATTTGATGGGAAAGGTAAATGGGTATTCGGTAATAGAACTTAAGACGAACTAAAATATTGAATTTATTTAATTAGTATATACAAAATAAATAATGATTAAATGAAAACCAATACTCTGTAAATATCTATAATATTTGAGTGGAAATAATATTATAAATGTGGGATTAAGAGTTACAACAATTATTGTGAGTTATATACTTAGTTCATTCAATTAGATTTGGAAAACATTGCAATAGATGTAAATTAGGTGTTACGTCAAATAAATTAAAGTAATAAATGGGGAATAACGTAAGTGTCTTCATAATATGATGATGGAATTTAAGTTTATTAAATTATCGGAATTTAATTTATGACAAAAGGTTAATTGAAATCAAATGAGTTAAATGTTTAAACGGGAATCAAGCTTATATATTTATTTGAATTTATTGCAATTAATTTAAAATATAATATAACATTTTACGTTAATTGGAAATAAAGATGGAAATAGGAAGGTTTTTAACTAAGGGATGGATATGTAATAATTGCCTTAATTTGTAAGTAGAAACAAAACGTTAATGAGAACAAGTATTTAAGATTAACCATCTATTTAGTATATTAAGTTATAACGGATAATCAATTGCAATAATTAAAAATATATTTATTACATTAACGATGATGAAGTAATATTTGAAATTTAATATTTAGATATTATGCAAATATAAATTTAGATGAAATTTGAGAGATTTACGTAATGAAGTATGAATCCAACGATAAATTTATCTATTTGAAAAAAATATATAGAAAGTAAATTTAATGTATAATTTGTGAATTTAATGAAAATTTGGAATTTATAGATTTTAATTCGACAGTTAAATTTTGTTTAAGTTAGTAAAGATGATTTGAGAAATTTATGATGATAAGAATCGTCAATTATCGAAGTAAAATGGGAAATTTGATTGACTAAATTTTAATTTATTTAATTAAAATAAAAATAGCCATTTTGGCCACTGACTCGGATTTCGACGAAACCATTTTCATCGGATCCGTATCGATGAATTATTGTAGGGTTTCAAGTTTTGTAGCGATCGGACTTATCGTTTGATCGTACGAACACAAAACGCCTTGAAATCGATTTAATTGAAATCAATTTGAAATCAATTTGAAAATATTGTTTTCAGCATAACTTCTTCATACGATGGAATTTGGACGTGAAACTTTTTCCATCGCGTTCAAAATATTTTAAAATACCTATTTTGACTTATGGGTTTAACCACTTTCGTTCCGGGGTCAGAACGGGCTTTTTGGGCCAACTATCGTTTAGCACGTTTATAATTCGTGCCCATCTATTCTATTTCAGGTGTCTATAAATAGGCGGTTGTAAACCCTAGCCTCCATCTATTATCATTTGTTTGTACGTTCATTTCTTCAACTCTTTCTCCTCCTCAAATGGATGCAAATTTCGGATCCAATTCTATTCAAAATTCAAATGAAAATTCAAACACCTCAGAAAATTCTCAAAAAAATATATATCGAAGATCTAACTGATACGAACCTATGTCTGCTGTTCATTTTTCAAGACAGTGACCGGATTAATCTGAAATCGCGGTCAAAATCAATTTGGGCATTTTTGATTTCGTCGTCAATCAACGAAATTGAGATATGGGTTTTGTAGAGGAGTTTGCCTGGAGTCGTTTGGCGGTGGTTAGAGGGTGTATCGTGGCTTGTGGCGACCAGAAATCGCAACTAGGGTTTCGAAACCCTAGTAAAAATTAGCGGCGGCTCGTGTACTATTGGCGACCGAAGTAAGCGAGGGGGGTACCGGTGGGTGCGGCACGGCAAGCAGAGGAGAATGGTGGTGGCCGTTCGATCTACGGCGGCGTGTGGCGGTCGTAAAGCATGGTCAAAGGGACGGTCAACACGTGAGGGTTGGGTTCTCTACATGCTGCGCGTTTTCTTTCTGGAGGGGAAGCCTTGTGATGACGTGGCCAGCGTGTTTTAGGGGTGAGTTGTTTTTCTTTTATTTTATTTCTAATTTAAATCTCAGTCGTTCAAACGCGTATAACTTTCGCGTACTGTAACGTCCCGCTTTTTCGCACACTTTAAATCGACACACGTGCCAATTCAAACCATACGGAAGGGCGGATTGTTATGGGGTAAATAAGAAAAAACAGAGAAGAAAAAAAACTAAACAGAATCTCACAGCGGAAGGATAAAATATGATAATCAAATATACAGTTTATAAATCTGTTTACAAAACCATTTATATAATACATATCAGAGTTACACATACCAATAACAATGCAGCGGAACAGTGTGTAGTGCACTAGTATAAATAATAATAATATAAATCTTCGTCTTCGTCCTCCAGAGCTAAATCTTCCAATCCTGAAACGCTCGGACTGACCCGAGCGAATTTGAAAAGACAAAAACACTCGAGTCAGAACTAAAAGATCTTATGTGAGTTAAATTAACAGAAATAAATATGAGTGCAGTAACTCAAGAGATGCTCGGGATTTACATCTCCTAAGGATCCGTTAAACTATTTACTATGTAGTATATTGCGCTATTATAATAGTGTCTATTTGTAAAATAAACTTACTTTTAAATAGCGTTAAGGCTTTACATTTTCCACCTTAACACGTAATAGTCCCAGTAGTCCATCCAATATCATGGTCCCTCCTGATCGGGAAGCCACCAGAGGATACCACACGGGCTACGGGAGAAATCCAAACTCGTACAAGGCGCGATAGGGTAGGTGACACGGCACAACTAGGCAATGCCAGGGTAGATATACCAATTGCTATCCGGGCTGCTGGTAACGCGTAGCTGCTACTACCGCCCACCTCGAACAACACCCCCAAATCAAATAAAAGTGGCCACCGAATCCAAATCCAAAAGTCAGAGTATAATATCGAAGGAGTGCGTCCGATCAGAGGAATGACCTCATTGGCCCGAGAATCGCACCTGTTTTAGCCACCTTATGCCAACTCACGGGAGTTGGGTCCACATATTTACCTCAAGGAAACGCCTCCACCAACCTACTTCATTCTGGAATCTCCACCGCGTACACGGTTGTTGAAGTGGTTTTCGAAGTTGGCAGAGAGTATGACATCTTCCGATCCCGGTCTCTTCAACAACCAAACGTTATTATAACACCGCGGTCCTTTAAAATAATTTATACTTTTAAAACCAGAATATAATATCCATTTCAAAACCATATAAATATGATATCCCTTTCTTTTAAAACCCCAAAACAATATGATATCATCTTTATTTTCCAATATATTCTTTCCAAAAATCATAGTGGTTTCAAAGTAAAATATTTAGAAATCAAAACTCTTGAATATAATATTTCCAAATTATACTACCTTAAAAACATAGCTTTGAAACAAAATTTCCATCTCTTAAATGGTTAAATATTAAATTACTTTTATAAAACAAAATAGCTTCTTTAGATTTCACAAATCAATTTCAAATATCGATTTAAACTACCAAATACCATTTCAATTCTTATGTTTCAAAGCTTTAAATATTTCACCATTTCAAAAACAAACTCCTTTGACAAACCCATATATAATAAATTCAATTACTTATTATTTAGACTTGAAATGTTTACTTAATGAATTCAATATAATTTAAGTAAAACCTTTAACTTCACATAATTGGAAAATCTTTCAATTTATTAAACTTGATATATTCATTTAAATCAACCTGATATTCATTTAAATCACTTTACACAAAAATCAAATTATAAAAATCATATCCTTTAAAAAAATTAATTTTTATTAAATTTCAATTTAACTTAATATTTATCTTCCAAATCTTATTCTCATTTAAGTCATAAAAACTCCAGAAATTAGATTTTAAATAAATGCTTAATCGTATTTGATCTTAAAAATCAAACTTTATTTTATACTTCAAATCAAATTTATACAAAGCTTAAACCCGAAAATTACTATATATATATATATAACTAATTCAATATCCCATAAACCATATATATATATAGCTTTACAAAACCATAAAAACATTCCAAAATATATTTTATATATATACCGCGGTGCCTGTATAAAATTTTCTACCCTATGGTCAAGTGATACGGATGTTTATCATTTCAATCCGCAATTTAAAATAAAATGCGGTTGTATATCATTTCAAACCGCAATCCCGAATGAATGAAATGCATAGCAACTTGCAATTAATAAAATAAATCATCCATTCATCCATCAAATCATACATCCATTTATCACAGTCATCATCCAATTTCAAACAATCATCAATATATAACAGGTGATAAATAATGGTATCAATTATCAGTTTATACTCAAAATAAATTTAATAACTGTTAATTGGTAGTTTATATGCAAAAATAAACGTAAAATTAACTGGCAGTTAATATGAAATAAAATTTAACATAACTATGCCTGGCAGTTAATATGAAATAAATAAATTCTAACTGTCAAATTTATATGCAATAAATAAATAAATTTACAGTTATATTAAATAAATGCGTTTAAACAGAAATAGTGAATAAAACATGCCAAACAGTCATAAAAAAATTTCTACCCATATCTAAAAGTAATTTAACAAACACAAGAAATTTTAGAAATTGTGAGTGGGTTAAAACACTCACCTTTTGAATTTAAATCGAATTTAAATCCGATTTAAACCCAAAAAATTCGATGGCTCCAAATCTGTACAAACCAGCATCAAAAGATCTGGAATTTAATTACGATCCTAACAAAAAAAATCGCGCGTGAAACGGAGTTCGTATGTGGAAGTTAGATGAATTAACGCGTTTGAAAAATCAAAATCAAATTAAATTCAAACAAAATAAACCTACCTATTACCACTTGCCACGTCAGCTTTTCCTGCGCACCACTAGTGACTAATCTCACCAAACCCATGTTCCAATTTCGCAAATAGATGAAGAAATCAAAAAGCCCCAATTCAACCTTTTGGGTTTCAAATTTTACACCTTTGATCGTGATTTTTGGTTGTCTCAAACGACTATTGCAAAAACAGAGACTGCGCTTAGATCCGTAGATGAAAACTACAACATAATTTTTTTTCCTGAGAACTTTGATTTTTTTTTTTTTTTTTTGAATAGAATTGGATCTGAAATTTGCATCCATTTAGGAAGAGAAAGAATTGAAGAAAATGAACGCACAAATAAAAGAGAATAGATGGAGGCTAGGGTTTATAATTGGGTTTATATAGATAGGTTAGAATTAGAGTAGATGGATCTGATAAACAAACGCGCTGAACGATAATTTAAATTAACGTAATAATTACAAATCACCATACTATGAAGACATTTACGTTATTTCCCATTTATTACTTTATTTAACACAACCCTTAATTTACATCTATTGCAATGTTTTCAAATTTAATTGAATGAACTAATTATATCACTCCTAATAATTGTTGTAAGACTCTAAATCCCACATTTGTAAGTATATATTATTTCCACTCAAATATTATAGATATATACAGAGTATAGGTTTCCATTAAATCATTATTTATTATATATTCAAATTAACTAAATTCACTATTTAAGTCCGTTTATATTTATTACCAAATATCCATTTACCTTTCCCAATAAATTTGAATCCATTCATTTAATATAACAAATCGAATTTCCATTCACACCTTATTATCAACCCACAATTTATTGCAATTCATTATCTTAGATAGATTTTATACAATTAATATCAACTTTACATTAAATTTCTATCCAATGAATACTTATTCATCAATCAATTCAATATTTACTTTTCTTTCCCTCTATTTGATACTTAACCTAGTATACATTTAATGAGTAAACATAACATTGAATTATAATGCATTTCTCATGCATGCTTCATTTCATATAAATTCCTCTTTATTAACTAAGTCACATTAACAAAACAAAATAATTTTTTTTTTCTTCAATCGATTACCAGTCTAGACTTAATATATTAAATAAACGATTAACCTAAAACGATTGTTACCCCTTTAGCATTCAAATTCACTTACAACTATTATTAACACAATGTTGCCATTTGATTTATATATATTTAAATAAATTATATGAATGGGTAAAACTTTAAAAATTATCTTACCTGCAAATTTACTCACAAACATCCTAAATTACCAACTTGCAATTTATTTTTAATTACTAAGTTTGCATTGATTATATCAAGTTGAGATTTAATACGTATTATTTCCTCAAATAAATAAATCTTTGGATTTAAGTTCCCAAAACCATAAATTATGTCCTACCATAAATCTATGCTTTTATTATTTTACGTTCACACTCCCGTTACTCTATAATAAATCACCAAGTAACGATATCCTAAACCAATATTAATTTAAATATCAATCCTTGTAACTCAATAAATTTGTCAAATATGAATAACCTTAACAATACTTACACATATTATCTTACTTACAATAATGTAATATTAAACGTTGAATTTCATTTACTTTGCAATACTTCAATTTAATTAATAAATACTGCTCCTATACTTAAATCTATATTAACAAATCGTTAGATTTGGATCGATAGAAATCGGTTTACCAAAGCTTACGTACACATTACGTAAATAAACAACTATATAAATTTGCCACCTATTAGCTCTAAATTTTATTCTTAAGTTTGTTACCTATCAATTTAGATTATACTTCCATCTATAATGCAAATCTAAATCTCCTCTAACTGCATAAATTAGGACAATTTATTGCAATTGATTTCCCATTAAACTTCATAAATTAACAAATTGAAACCTAAATAAAAACGTTTATTTATTTAAAAATCTTGTTGTTTAATTGAATTGACCATTCATGGATATAATTTACATTGTTCTCCAATTATTACTTAAATACATCACACAACGTTAAATCTATATTCAATACAATTTGTTACCAAATTTAATTTAACGAAAACAATTACGCCCTTAAAATTTCTCTTCATTCATTAATTGCTAATTGTTATTCAATTAAACCCATTCATTTGATTTCCCTATTATGCATCAATTATAAACCCATCATCTTAAAGGTGATGTCTACATTTTATACTATAAATTTACCCTTTTATATTCCAATATCAATGAATGCTCACATACAAATTTAGATCTTAACTCCAATTAATTATTCCATTTAATCCATTGATTTATTAACTTTACTTACTACAATTCATTGTCTTACATAAATTTGAATCTATTTCCAAATTTTTACTATTCCAATTAATTGAAATATAAAATTAAATTTGTAAAACTTTAATTACCCTTGATCCATCAAATTTCAACATTCTCTTTCATGTAAACAAATAAGATTTCTGTTTCTTCCTAAATTTAAATTAGAAATCCTATAATTTAATTCATTTTAAACATCGAATTTACACGGGTCGTTACACGTACGAATTTCGTTTCACACGAGATTTTTTTTGTTAGGATCGAAGTTTAATTCCAGATCTTTTGATGCTGGTTTAGACAGATTTGGAGACCGTCGAATTTTTGGGTTTAAATCGAATTTAAATTCAAAAGGTGAGTGTTTTAACCCACTCACAATTTCTAGAATTTCTTATGTTTGTTAAATTGACTTAAGATATGAGTAGAAATTCATTTATGGCTGTTTGGCATGTTTTATTCATCATCTCTGTTAAATCGCATTTATTTAATTTAACTGTTAATTGATTTTATTTATTGCATATAATTTGACAGTTAGAATTTATTTATTTGCGTATTAACTGCCTATCATAGTTATGTTTATTTTTATTTCATATTAACTGCCAGTTAAATTTACATTTATTTTGCATAAACTGCTAGTTTAATAGTAGTTAAATTTATTATTGAATATAAATTATTAGTTAATACATGTTATTTATTACCTGTATAATTTATATGCTCTATATCGATGATTGTTTAAATTGGATGATGATTGCAAATAATGGTTGATGATTGACATTTGGGTGAATGGATGCTACATTTATATTGTATAAACTTCAAGTCATCATGCATTTTCATTTCATTCGGGATTGCGGTTTGAAATGATATACAACCGCATTTTTATTATTATTGCGGATTGAAATGATAAACATCCGTATCACTTGACCATAGGGTAGAAAATTTTATACAGGCACCGCGGTAAATATATGAAATTATTTTTGAAATGTTTTACTATGGTTTTGTAAAGCTATATATATATATATGGTTTATAGGATATTGATTTGGTTATTTATATATATATATACAGTAATTTTCGGTTTTTAAGCTTGTATAAATTTGATTTGATGTATAAAATAAAGTTTGATTTTTTAGATCAAATACGATTAAGCCTTTATTTAAAAATCAAATTTCTGGAGTTTTTATGACTTAAATTGAAATTTAATAAAAATTAATTTTTTTTAAAGGATATGATTTTTATAACTTGTTTTTTTTTTGTAAAATGATTTAAATGAATATCAGGTTGATTTAAATGAATATGTCAAGTTTAATAAATTGAAAGATTTTCCAATTATGTGCAGTTAAAGGTTTTACTTAAATTATATTGAATTCATTAAGTAAACATTTCAAGGCTAAATAATAAGTAATTGAATTTGATATATATGGGTTTGTCAAACGAGTTTGATTTTGAAATGGTGAAATATTTAAAGCTTTGAAACATAAGAATTAAAAATGGTATTTGGAAGTTTAAATCGATATTTGGAATTGATATGTGAAATGTAAAGAAGCTATTTTTTTTTTTATAAAGGAAATTTAATATTTAACCATTTGAGAGATGGAAATTTGTTTCAAAGTTATGATTTTCAAGGTAGTATAACTCGGAAATATTATATTCCAGAGTTTTGATTTCTAAATATTTTACTTTGAAAACCCTATGAGTTTGGAAAGAATATATATTGGAAAATAAAATGACATTATATTGGTTTGGGCCTAAATGATATCGTATTGATTTGGGGTTTTAAAAATATAAACGATATCATATTTATATGGGTTTAAAATGGATATTTTATTCTGGTTTTAAAGTATAATTATTTTAAATGACCGCGGTGTTATAATAACGTTTGGTTGTTGAAGAGACCGGGATCGGAAGTTGTCATACTCTCTGCCAACTCCGAAAACCACTTTAACAACCGTGTACGCGGTGGAGATTCCAGGATGAAGTAGGTTGGTGGAGGCGTTTCCTGCAAGGTAAATACGTAGACCCGACTCCCGTGAGTTGGCGTAAGGTGGCTAAAACAGGAGCGATTCTCGGGCCAATGAGGTCATTCCTCTGATCGGACACTCCTCTTCGATATTATACTTTGACTTTGGATTGATTCAGTGGCCACTTTTACTTTGATTTTTGGGGGAGTTTGTTTTGAGATGGGCGGTAGCTGCGGCTACGCGTTTCCATCAGCCCAGATAGCAATTGGCATATCTACCCTGGCATTGCCTAGTTGTGCCGTGTCACCTACCCTATCGCGCCTTGTACGAGTTTGGTTTTCTCCCATAGCCCGTGTGGTATCCTCTGGTGGCTTCCCGATCAGGAGGGACTATGATATTGGATGGACTACTGGGACTATTACATGTTAAGGGCTATATGGGTAACCCCTTAATGCTAAGAAAAAAGTAAGTTTATTTTACAATTAGACACTATTATAATACCGCAATATACTACATAGTAAATAGTTTAACGGATCCTTAGGAGATGTAAATCCCGAGCATCTCTTGAGTTACTGCACTCATATCTATTTCTGTTTATTTAACTTACATAAGATCTTTTAGTTCTGACTCGAGTGTTTTTGTCTTTTCAAATTCGCTCGGGTCAGTTCGAGCATTTCAGGATTTGAAGACTTTATTTCTGGAGGACGAAGACGAAGATTTCATTATTATTATTATTATTATATTATGGTTCCACTACACACTGTATTCCGCTGCATTGGTATTTATTGGTATGTGAAATCTGATATTTATTGTATAAAGAAGAATCAAATGTTTTGTAAACAGTTTTATGAACTGTATATTTATTATTATATTTTATCCTTCCGCTGTGAGATCCTGTATAGTTTTTTTCTCTTCTCTATTTTTCTTATTTACCCCATGACAATCCGCCCTTCCGTATGGTTTGAATTGGCACGTGTGTCGATTTAAAGCGTGCGAAAAGGCGGGACGTTACAGTTGGTATCAGAGCTTTGGTTTAGCGATAAACCTTAGCTTTGTGGGGTTTGACTCTTTACTAATAGTGTAGCAATACCCTATGGGAGTCGCTGAGTGTATGTATATGAGAGAGCGTATTTGTTAGTGTTATAAAAGATTTTAATATTGTGTTAATCTATTCCGTTTTGTATTTATAAATTCTGGTTGATGCATGGGACGCTGTGACATCAATAGGGATTTCTAAACACTTAATAGGACAGACCGACATAATATTTGTTTTATATAGGTGAATGAAATAATTTTGCCTATTATATTTTCTATATATAAAATAATTTTTTCAAAAGATATTTATATTTGGCTGCAATAAATTGGTTGTTAGGTATTAAAGTGTATAAATAATAATAGAAATAAGATTGAAAAATAAAATAAATGAAATATGGAAATTTAGAACTTAAGTTCCGGGGTTTTGAAATTTCTTTCAAATAAATTTTGGAACATAATAATATTGTTTATAAGTACTTTTTGATATAAACATTTAATATAATTTGGGAAAAATTGTTTTAAAGAAGATTTTGGAGAAAAAGTTTTGTACTTTCCTCTCTGTCACTCGAAAATAAATTCGGTGATGGCGGCCACATCATCAACTTTCATTTTCGAGTTTCGAAGGTGAAAGGCCACTGTAGTAGTTCTACTGCAGATTCATTTTTGAAAATATATAAATTTTGAATTGTTTTAAATATAATTAGAGATATATAAGTTGTAAGAATATATTTATCTATTGTTTTAAAATAAATTGAAAATTTAACCCGGTATTAAATTCTGAAAGTTCCATTAATTGATTGTTTCAATTATTGTAGTGAAACAGAATTTAACTAACAATTGAAATCCTAAATAAAATAAGAGATTTAAATGTTAGGTTATAAATGGTATTAACGGAAATTGAAAATTTGTAACATATGAAACAAAGAATAATATTGTTGAATATTAAATTTAATTAAAGGATGAGATAAAACTTGTATAAGTTCATTTGCATTTTCATTAACATATATAACTTACCAAATATAAAAAGTTGAAATGTTTAATAAGAAATGTAATGAAATTGTACAAGTAAAAGTAGGTAGTAAAGTATTCAATGAGATTGCTATTACAAATGAGAATTTAATGTTATCAACTTAAGTTACAATTGAAATTTTACTATAAGTGAATATAATTAAGGCTAAGTAATTCAAATAGATGAATATCAACTTGAGTAAATAAAATGAAAATGCTAAGAAATTAAATGGGACATGAATACTATTGATAAACAAATGTAAGTAAATGAGGGCATGCAATAAATGAATGAATAATTTTAATGAAATTAAAGTTTGTTAGAAATAAATGTAAATTATAAAAGAAAATTTTATGTGGTATGAATAAAAAGGAGAAATTAAACAACAAACGTATGAATAAAATTAATAAGGATAAACAAAGTTGTGTTCAAATTAGCTGTTGTTTGTTTTGGGTTTTTAGTTGTTTGGGTAAGGATACTTTAAATTTGTAAGGATGAATGAAAAATTATTTAGTTTTATCTAAGACTGTTGAGTAAATGATGCGCTAGTAGTTATTATTCATTCCGTACAATTTAAAGGTTTTGAACCCGAACAACTATTTGTTTGTTTGGTTGAATGGTTGCTTTGAATTTTTTGTGTATGCTATTTGTCGAATTGATGGTTGTTGTGCTGATTTGTTGTTAGTAATTGAAACCACTTAAATATTTCACTTTATATAAATTGTTAACCCTTTGGATTTTATAAGTGAAATGCAGGTTATGAAAGCAATTGCTACTGCTTTTGGTTCCATAAATTTAGCGTAAATTGCCCGACAAATAGGTACGTTTCGAATTACGGGTTATAGCGCTATTTTTATATATTTTCCCGTGTAGGGATATATTTTGTTTTGGAAAGTATTTGTGTATATTGTTATATTTATATTGTATTCTTCCGAGCCTCTCCGTACATAGGAGACTCTGACAAAATTTTCCGTAAAATTTAGACTTAGAATATTTTGAAATGTTTACCAAACTTTAGTAATTTAAGTGTAAAAAGATATAATGATTATAAAACGGGTATATTTTATTTAAGGAAATAAATTTAGTAAATTATTGGTTATAAGTTAAATATTTTGAATAAAATGTAGTGTTATTTAATTCTTCTTTTCCCTTCTTTTCCTTTTCGGGGACGAAAAGTTTTGAGTGAGGGAGAGTGTAACGACTCGTAAATTTCGGTAATTTAATTTTTTTATTTAATAGGATTTTGTAATTTATTTTGTAGAAATAATAAAGGTGATAAAAAAAACTATATATTAAAATGAGGGCTAAAATAAATTATGTAAGTGGTGACTTAAATCCTATTTATAGAAATTGGAATGAAATTCAAATGAATTAAGTAGGAAAGATTCCTACCTAGATACAAAATTTAATATGAGAAATTTATGAAAGTATTAATTTGATTTAATGCAATAAAAGATTGTAAACGGTAATTGGAATAAATTAAGGAATCATATTAGTACAAGTTAATAATTTATGACTTGAATGGAATTCCAATTCAATAAAATCATTTAAATGCTATGATTTGATTTTTAATGGAACATGAGAAAAACAAATGTAAGGATTTGATTAATATATATGTTATTTGTTCAGGGTATTGAATAAATTGGGAATCCAATTGTAATTAATGGTAATAATGTTGGTATTAGCTAATAAATAAAATTTCAATGCAATACCCATAAATGAATGGAATGAAATGAATGAAATAAATGAATGTAAATGCATTCTAGGTTATTTATCAAATAGAAGGAAAGAGAAGTAAATATCGAATTTATTTATGAACAAATATGCATTAAATAGTAATTGAATGTAAAGTTAATGGTAAATTGTATAAAAATCAATATAAGATAATGAATTGCAATGATTGTGGGTTGATAATAAGGTGTGAATGGGAAAGTGATTGTTATATTAATTGAATGAAATTCAAATTTGATGGGAAAGGTAAATGGGTATTCGGTAATAGAACTTAAGACGAACTTAAATATTGAATTTATTTAATTAGTATATACAAAATAAATAATGATTAAATGAAAACCAATACTCTGTAAATATCTATAATATTTGAGTGGAAATAATATTATAAATGTGGGATTAAGAGTTACAACAATTATTGTGAGTTATATACTTAGTTCATTCAATTAGATTTGGAAAACATTGCAATAGATGTAAATTAGGTGTTACGTCAAATAAATTAAAGTAATAAATGGGGAATAACGTAAGTGTCTTCATAATATGATGATGGAATTTAAGTTTATTAAATTATCGGAATTTAATTTATGACAAAAGGTTAATTGAAATCAAATGAGTTAAATGTTTAAACGGGAATCAAGCTTATATATTTATTTGAATTTATTGCAATTAATTTAAAATATAATATAACATTTTACGTTAATTGGAAATAAAGATGGAAATAGGAAGGTTTTTAACTAAGGGATGGATATGTAATAATTGCCTTAATTTGTAAGTAGAAACAAAACGTTAATGAGAACAAGTATTTAAGATTAACCATCTATTTAGTATATTAAGTTATAACGGATAATCAATTGCAATAATTAAAAATATATTTATTACATTAACGATGATGAAGTAATATTTGAAATTTAATATTTAGATATTATGCAAATATAAATTTAGATGAAATTTGAGAGATTTACGTAATGAAGTATGAATCCAATGATAAATTTATCTATTTGACAAAAATATATAGAAAGTAAATTTAATGTATAATTTGTGAATTTAATGAAAATTTGGAATTTATAGATTTTAATTCGACAGTTAAATTTTGTTTAAGTTAGTAAAGATGATTTGAGAAATTTATGGTGATAAGAATCATCAATTATCGAAGTGAAATGGGAAATTTGATTGACTAAATTTTAATTTATTTAATTAATATAAAATAGCCATTTTGGCCACTGACTCGCATTTCAACGAAACCATTTTCATCGGATCCGTATCGATGAGTTATTGTAGGGTTTCAAGTTTCATTGCGATCGGACTTATCGATCGTACGAACACAAAACACCTTGAAATCGATTTAATTGAAATCAATTTAAAATCAATTTGAAAATATTGTTTTCAGTATAACTTCTTCATACGATGGAATTTGGACGTGAAACTTTTTCCATCGCGTTCAGAATATTTTAAAATACCTATTTTGACATATGGGTTTAACCAATTTCGTTCCGGGGTCAGAACGGGCTTTTTGGGCCAACTATCGTTTAGCACGTTTATAATTCGTGCCCATCTATTCTATTTCAGGTGTCTGTAAATAGGCGGTTGTAAACCCTAGCCTCCATCTATTATCATTTGTTTGTACGTTCATTTCTTCAACTCTTTCACCTCCTCAAATGGATGCAAATTTCGGATCCAATTCAATTCAAAATTCAAATGAAAATTCAAACACCTCAGAAAAATTTCAAAAAATATATATCGAAGATCTAACTAATACGAACCTACGTCTGGTGTTCGTTTTTCGAGACAGTGACCGGATTAATCATAAATCGCGGTCAAAGTCAATTTGGGCATTTTTGATTTTGTTGTCAAACAACGAAATTGAGATATGGGTTTTGTAGAGGAGGTTGCCTGGAGTCGTTTGGCGGTGGTTAGAGGGTGTATCATGGCTTGTGGCGACCAGAAATCGCAACTAGGGTTTCGAAACGCTAGTAAAAATTGGCGGCGGCTCGTGTACTATTGGCGACCGAAGTAAGCGAGGGGGGTACCGGTGGGTGCGGCACGGCAAGCAGAGGAGAATGGTGGTGGCCGTTCGATCTACGGCGGCGTGTGGCGGTCGTAAGGCATGGTCAAAGGGAAGGTCAACACGTGAGGGTTGGGTTCTCTACGTGCTGTGCGTTTTCTTTCTGTAGGGGAAGCCTTGTGATGACGTGGCCAGGGTGTTTAGGGGTGAGTTGTTTTTCTTTTATTTTATTTCTAATTTAAATCTCAGTCGTTCAAACGTGTATAACTTTCGCGTACGAACTTCGTTTCACACGAGATTTTTTTTATTAAGATCGAAATTTAATTCCAGATCTTTTGACGCTAGTTTGGACAGATTTGGGGACCGTCGAATTTTTGGGTTTAAATCGAATTTAAATTCGATTTGAATTCAAAAGGTGAGTGTTTTAACCCATTCACAATTTCTGGAATTTCTTATGTTGACTTAAGATATGAGTAGAAATTTATTTATGGCTGTTTGGCATGTTTTATTCATCATCTCTGTTAAATCGCATTTATTTAATTTAACTATTAATTAATTTTGTTTATTGCATATAATTTGACAGTTAGAATTTATTTATTTGCGTATTAACTGCCTGTCATAGTTATGTTTATTTTTATTTCATATTAACTGCCAGTTAAATTTACATTTATTTTGCATAAACTGCTAGTTTAACAGTAGTTAAATTTATTATTGAATATAAATTGTTAGTTAATACATATTATTTATTACCTGTATAATTTATATGCTCTATATCGATGATTGTTTAAACTGGATGATGATTGCAAATAATGGTTGATGATTGATATTTGGGTGAATGGATGCTACATCTATATTGTATAAACTTCAAGTAATCATGCATTTTCATTTCATTCGGGATTGCGGTTTGAAATGATATACAACCGCCTTTTTTTTATTATTGCGGATTGAAATGATAAACATCCGTATCACTTGACCATAGGGTAGAAAATTTTATACAAGCACCGCGGTAAATATATGAAATTATTTTTGAAATGTTTTACTATGTTTTTGTAAAGCTATATATATATATGGTTTATGGGATATTGATTTGGTTATTTATATATATATATATATATATATAGTAAATTTTCGGTTTTTAAGCTTGTATAAATTTGATTTGAAGTATAAAATAAAATTTGATTTTTTAGATCAAATACGATTAAGCCTTTATTTAAAAATCAAATTTCTGGAGTTTTTATGCCTTAAATGAGAATAAGATTTGAAAGATGAATATTAAGTTAAATTGAAATTTAATAAAAATTAATTTTTTTTAAAGGATATGATTTTTATAACTTGTTTTTTTTTGTAAAGTGATTTAAATGAATATCAGGTTGATTTAAATGAATATATCAAGTTTAATAAATTGAAAGATTTTCCAATTATGTGCAGTTAAAGGTTTTACTTAAATTATATTGAATTCATTAAGTAAACATTTCAAGGCTAAATAATAAGTAATTGAATTTGATATATATGGGTTTGTCAAACGAGTTTGATTTTGAAATGGTGAAATATTTAAAGCTTTGAAACATAAGAATTAAAAATGGTATTTGGAAGTTTAAATCGATATTTGGAATTGATTTGTGAAATGTAAAGAAGCTATTTTGTTTTATAAAGGAAATTTAATATTTAACCATTTGAGAGATGGAAATTTGTTTCAAAGTTATGATTTTCAAGGTAGTATAACTTGGAAATATTATATTCCAGAGTTTTGATTTCTAAATATTTTACTTTGAAAACCCTATGAGTTTGGAAAGAATATATATTGGAAAGTAAAATGATATTATATTGGTTTGGGCCTAAATGATATCGTATTGATTTGGGGTTTTAAAAATATAAACGATATCGTATTTATATGGGTTTAAAATGGATATTTTATTCTGGTTTTAAAGTATAATTATTTTAAATGACCGCGGTGTTATAATAACGTTTGGTTGTTGAAGAGACCGAAATCAGAAGTTGTCATACTCTTTGCCAACTCCGAAAACCACTTTAACAACCGTGTACGTGGTGGAGATTCCAGAATGAAGTAGGTTGGTGGAGGCGTTTCCTGCAAGGTAAATACGTGGACCCGACTCCCATGAGTTGGCATTAGGTGGCTAAAACAGGAGCGATTCTCGGGCCAATGAGGTCATTCCTCTGATCGGACACTCCTCTTCGATATTATACTTTGACTTTAGATTGATTTGGTGTCCACTTTTACTTTGATTTTTGGGGGAGTTTGTTTCGAGGTGGGCGGTAGCTGCGGCTACGCGTTTCCATCAGCCCGGATAGCAATTGGTATATCTACCCTGGCATTGCCTAGTTGTGCCGTGTCACCTACCCTATCGCGCCTTGTACGAGTTTGGTTTTCTCCCGTAGCCCGTGTGGTATCCTCTGGTGGCTTCCCGATCAGGAGGGACTATGATATTGGATGGACTACTGGGACTATTACGTGTTAAGGGCTATATGGGTAACCCCTTAATGCTAAGAAAAAAGTAAGTTTATTTTACAATTAGACACTATTATAATACCGCAATATACTACATAGTAAATAGTTTAACGGATCCTTAGGAGATGTAAATCCCGAGCATCTCTTGAGTTACTGCACTCATATCTATTTCTGTTTATTTAACTTACATAAGATCTTTTAGTTCTGACTCGAGTGTTTTTGTCTTTTCAAATTCGCTCGGGTCAGTCCGAGCGTTTCAGGATTTGAAGACTTTATTTCTGGAGGACAAAGACGAAGATTTCATTATTATTATTATATTATATGGTTCCACTACACACTGTATTCCGCTGCATTGGTATTTATTGGTATGTGAACTCTGATATTTATTGTATAAAGAAGAATCAAATGTTTTGTAAACAGTTTTATGAACTGTATATTTATTATTATATTTTATCCTTCCGCTGTGAGATTCTGTTTAGTTTTTTTCTCTTCTCTATTTTTCTTATTTACCCCATAACAATCCGCCCTTCCGTATGGTTTGAATTGGCACGTGTGTCGATTTAAAGCGTGCGAAAAGGCGGGACGTTATAATGATGCTATAAATGTGGAGAGAGAAACCTTTCATTTCTCTCTTTCTTCAATTAGATTAAATGATATTTATAACTAAATTTACATATACATTTATTGTCCAAGTTTTTGACTAATAAAATAAACATGCATAATAAAGTTAAGTTTACATATGTACACTTTAAAATAAGTTTTCCTATATTATAATTTTTCAAAACAAGAATTAGCAATTATTGGTATCAATTAAGAAGGAGTTTGATAATAAATTTTATAGTTTCACACAAAAGTCTATTTTAATTCAAGAAACGAGTTACAAGTCCCTATTTTTGATGTTGTTATAAGAAAAGTCCCTGTATATATAAGTATGTAAATTTAGTTCCTATTTTTTAAAAAATAGAAAACGCAAGGTGCTTTGCACTTTTCTGACAGAAAATGCAAGTTAACTTGCAACTGTTATCAGAAAAGCGCAAGCTAATTTGCGCTTTTTTATTTTGAAATTTTTCTTAAAATTTTTAAATTTTCAAAAAAATTTGAACTTTTGAAAAGCGCAAGTTAACTTGCACTTTTATAAGAAAAGCGCAAGATAGTTTGCGCTTTCTGATTTACATAAAACAGGGACTTAATTTACATACTTATTATCATAGGGACTTTTCTTACAATAACATCGGAAATAGGGACCTTCGGTGCAAAGCCCCATTTTAATTTAAGTTAAAATAACACAAACACATGTATATCTATGTATAAATAATTGCAAGTTATGTATTGAGTTTAAAATAACATATGCGTATATAAATTTTGCAATTTAAGTAACATACATATTTAAATTTAATGCTAACAAATTTAATTCAATCTTTTAACTTAGGTAGGAAATAAAAGTCGATAACTGTACATAAATGACCGCTTATGAATTCTAGAACAAAAGGAAACTTTTACTTATAAGAATATAATAAAAAAAATAATTTTTTCAAGAAAGTGACTATGCAACACTGGAAATTATTTTTTAATATAATTTTGAATATAATAAAAAAATTAATCTTTTTCAAGAAAGTGACTATGTAACGCTGGAAATTATTTTTTAATATAATTTTAAACAACCAACAAATATAGCTTATATATGTTTATGTATATAAATGTTAAAAAAATTATATACAACATAATAAAACAGTTTTACATTTTTTTTTAAATTCGAAATCAACAACAAAAATGGTCGGACAACTTGGACATATACAAATTCGTTGTAAGAGAGTCCAGATCTAACTATACAAAATTACAGACAAATAATAAATTGAAATAAAGGATTTGATATGTCAATCATAATAAATATAGAGTCAACGGAGATTTAGAATAAGGGAAAATCCAAATTAAATCTACAGATTATCGTATAACTAATCGAGATGAATAAAAAAGAGATCTGAGTTATATTACAAGATGAAAACACAAAATTGAAGATGTGTAACATAGATAGAAATCTAAGCCATTTGAATATGATGAGCATACAACTAAATAAAATTGGAATTATCAAAAAATGAAGCCAACAATTTGCACCTTGAATGATGACATATTTATGAAATATTAATTGTTATTACACTTTGTTTGGTGTTTGAATGCCTTTGGTATTGAATAAAATGCATACATAAAAGTTATAAATGAATGCAACGACATACGATATCGCTAAAACATTTAAATTGAATTTAAGTGGAATTGACGCTAATGGGATTTTGGAAATTTTAAGGGACTATATGGACTATCTATGGATAGCCATACATGTAGTGAGAGGGAGATGTTTAATGAGATTTAATTAAGACTGAAATAGAAAAGGTTTTAAAGGAAGGAATTGAAAGGTTTCGATATTTCTTTTAAAACAAATTCTCCCTTATTCATTTCATTGACCACTCCCTTACATTTAATTTTGACTTGACCTCTTCCTCTATATTTTGGTCAAAATTTTCATGGCTTCCAAGCCCCAAAATTCCAAAAAAAAAAAAAAAATCAAATAAAAACAAATAAATTCAGGTGGTTCTTGTCCTATATCCTTGCAAAATCCAAAGGCTGATTTAAGCGAATCCA
Organism: Allium cepa; assembly: GCA_030765085.1. Lineage (NCBI taxonomy): Eukaryota > Viridiplantae > Streptophyta > Magnoliopsida > Asparagales > Amaryllidaceae > Allium > Allium cepa. Next base: position 164,314,874 of record CM060939.1, read on the forward strand.
GTTTTTATTCATCGTTCAAGGTGCAAATCGTTGGCTTCATTTTTTGATAATCAATGCTGGATAGTATTCTCAAATCAAGGGAATTATGTAAGAATCCTATCAAATTCATAAACAAAGTTTCCAAATCAGTGCTCGATGGTATTCTCAAATCGAGGGAATTCTGTAAAATCATCACGTCCATATTCTATATTTGACCATAGTTATATTAACTAACAGAAAACTATCAAGTGATTCATTCCATAGTTATCTAATGACTATAAGTATATAACCCCTTGGTATCTCTAGCAACCATGAGTAACATACTCTAGTTTCAATAGATATATCGATATCTAGTCTCGATATATCTTGACTGGGAATATTTAAAATGATATGCTTATTTTATTGTGATAAATCACTCATGATTACAACACACTGTAACAACTATCACAAAACATACCATTTATGGATTTTCTATATTAAATAAACTCTTAAATAAATAACTACTTAATGCAATACGTTATATCAAATACATAATAGAGAAAACACCTTTTATTTTGAAAAAGATTAGTTATCGAGTCAGATATATGTAATAAATTACATAATTGCCCCTAGGGCATACCTTAAACTATATTAATCTTCCACTTGCACTTGGGATCAATTATGAAATCCTATTCTAACTTCATCGATCGGTTTTCTCAAAATCAATCAGGTCAATCTCTCAGTGAATGGATATGCTATGTTGTTCTAATTATCCTGTCAATCAGCTCTCTCCGATGTTGATAAACTACCTTTATCATATGGAATTATTCGGAGTATGTCACTTGACTTCTAGTGAGCTCTAGGTTCTTTTACGAACTATCTAATGACATAGTTATCATAGAACAATGTCATAAGATTCTAAACATTTGGAATCACACTTAGCTTAATTATAAATTTATGCATTTATTTATGCGTCTTATATTGTACTAGCCTTTGGTTTAATTAGCTTAGAACGATTCCAACAAAAACTTCTTAAACTTAAGCATGAACATGAATTTAGGATTGACATAATATACTCGATATCAATAATGAAGTTCGAGTCTACGCACTGCTTCATAAGGAGTTCGTTGTTTTTATAAAAAATTCTCTGTTGTTTTATAAATACTTAAGATCACTCAAAATATATAGTGATTTAATTTTGGATTTGAAGCTTGTTCTATGTACCAAATACATAAGCAAAGTGTGATATTGTAGACAATATGGCATCTATGATCATTTCTATTCTCACTGCATTAGCAACCCATTTTAGATGCTCGACGTTAAAAAAATTCAATATAGTGCATATGTGTAACACCCCGATATTTTATAAGCGCATTTGGTACAGTGGTAAAGTCACATGTTGACTTCCTTAGTGACCAAGGATCAAGTCCCATTGTTGCCCAAAATTTAGAGCGATGTTTTTTTAGCTGGTGCAATTCCAAAGATTTTCCAACATATTTCAACGTTATTCCTAACATATGGCGACTTCCCACCCGTTCCAGTGATGTAATAGGATAAGATGGCTAGATTTTATTGGTTAAGTGATGTGTATGGGCTAGAATGGAGAACCATTAAGTGTATAAAAGAACCAGATTTAATCTAAAATAATCTAATGGATTATATTCACTCAAACAATTTACAAATAAACCATCTAACCTAAAACTAATCTCTTATTCAGCCGCCGCCGTAATTCTACAGTAAAATTAGTGTGTATTAATCTTCCTCATTTCCTCTACTAAATAAACAAATCTTTACCAAATTAAATTATCCATATATATTCAAGTAATTTAGGGAGTTTATAAGAATCAAAGGGAGAAAGATGAAAGCGAAGCTTTTTCAAATTTATACAAGCTCAAGTGATAGGTGAGTAGGAATTAACATGAAATAGAAAAATAAAGTAGTTCCATTTCAGTTCTTTTCTGGCACGTTAATATGAATTAATTTCAGCTTTTAATTAAGAATAGATGTAAATTATTGCAACAACTTCTTCTTTACTTCTCAAATCTAATTCATGTTTGGTTTAAAATATGGGACATCTAAATTGTCTACTCACGTTTCACGACATAAATAAGATTGAAATTTATGTAAATTATTGTATCTTCTCCTTCTACCACTTCTCAATTCTAATTCATGTTTGGGTTGAAATTTGGAACAAACAAATTGTTATTCACGTTTCATGGCGTAAATAAGATTAGTTTAATTAAATTGAATTAGAATTGTTATTCAATTTCTAATGGTAGAACATGTTAGTTGAATAAATTAAGAATATGTTACTTGAACAAAATTATGGTTTTGATTAATATAATCACATAATTTTGGATATGGTTTTGAAACAAAATTGGGAATTCTAATTGGCATAACTGTTTGTTTCGTATATGGCCTAAAAATGTAAAAGTGGAATTTTGTGTAATTAATTGGTTTGTGGCTATTGGATTAAAATTTTATACATATTAAATCTCTAAAAAGAGAACGTAAATTAGGGTGGAAGAAATGTAAAGTAAATTGAACTTAAATGTAAATCTGTAACAAAATAGTATAAAAATTACAGACAAACCATATGGACTGAACGGACGTGAAATTGAAATACCATTTATGAAAGAAAAAGGAAAATTGTGAAATAACGAAATTGGATGTAAAAATGGCCTAAAATAGATTAATGAAAATAAAAAGTATGTAAACTGTAACAATAAAATTAATTAATCTGGAAGCGATTTGGTAGGCAGACCTTGTAAAGGTCTGGATTCGTGTTTGATGCAGTTAAGACCAAAATATAGTTTTGGCTGTACGTACTAGGGACATGCAAGTAGGTTCGCAAGGATATTTGTTACCTTTCTTAGGTTGCTAATACATAGGATTGATAACATCCGCAATCGTAGGCTTCTTCAGGCAGATCAATGCGTACAAAACAGGACAAGTTTGCTCTGACGTAGGCTTCTTTAGGCAGATCATTGGAGGATTTTGCGCTACTGACCCAGCTGCGAGCGCTCTTCAAAGGACCGACACTTTGGATTGGGGCAAGTCCATGTTGGTGACCGAGGAGACAGGAGAATAGGAGTCCAGTTTGGGGGAGCCTGAGGCAACTTCGGAGTCCTACGAGGTTGTTTGAGTCGACACCGGTCAGACATAAGAGGCATTTAGTCACAGTGCATGGGTGAACAGCCTGACATTCATGTTGTAGCATGCAGATAGGTAAGGACAGCAGGTTCGATAGGCCGATTGACATTAAGTATTACAGCATGGCTGACTTCCCTAGGGTGACCAAAGACTTGGGCATTTTAGGAATTATATCTAAAAAGGATTCACTGCATTATATTATTCACCCTTTGCGATATCTAGGGAAGACCTGGAATTAAACTGTTTTGTTCCTTCTGCTTCATTTCATTTCTCATTCACCACACTTTATGTCTAACCCATTCCTATTTTTTCTATTTTTTCCAAATTATAGGAGGATAGGTCTAGGTTCTAGTTCTTTGCAGCTTAGAGGGTCATTAGAGAAGTTGTTATCTTCAGCTTTTGTCCCTTTTGTTTCATGTACTTTGTTTCTCTTTTCTGTGCTTTACTCTATATATAAGTACCTATACTGTGAACTCTGTTATGTTTTATGTATTGGTGGAGACTACTTGGTATTTTGGTTTCAAAAATAAATTTGGAATAATGTTATTTTTAATGAAGCTGTTTTGCTATTAATTTATAATTAGTGAAAGTTTTCTTCTGCTATAAAATTTTAATCATTTTATGTTGTTGCCTTAGTCTCTGTGCTATGTTATGGATTTTATTTCACCCGACCACCCGTGCTTCTAGTCATATCCGATTTTCAGGGTGCCATGAGGTATGGGATGTCACAATTGGCATCAAAGCTAAGGTTTCGATAATCCCAAAAATATAAAGGTTTTCGAATAATTCTTAAAGGATTTTCCAAATAATACTTTTAAAAGTATATGTATATTTTTTGGAAAGAAAAGAAATTCTAGAAATGGGACCCTCCTCTTGCTCCCTATCTATTGAACTATTTGTGGAGTATCTAATCCCATCTTTTTAATATTCACATATAGAAATGTCTGAACCACAAAATATCCCCGAAGTTCCAAGCCTTAATATTTCTGTTTGGTTCAGACGTTATTTGCAAGCTACTACATGAGCAATGGCACCTGCTAGGGATGTTGCTCCGGCGGAAGGGGCTCCAGCCCATCCGCCAGGCATTCTCGATTTTCTCAGGTTATGCAAGGACTACACCAGCTAAGGAGGCAAGCCGTTTCTTGGCATCGAGTCGTATACTAAGGCAAGAGCTTGGATCCGTAGTTGTGAGCGGATATTTGGACTTATGGGATTGGAGGACTTGGCTCGGAGGCAATTGGCTTCATGCAATTGAAGGGAGAGGCTCTTTGTTGGTAGGAGATTATGGAGGCAGAGGCTGATAATTTGACTTGGGTGGATTTTCGTACTAGATTGAAGAGGAAATTCTTATCGCAGGCTGAAGAGGGAGTGCAGCTAGAAAAATTTATACAGCTCAAGCAAGGGCTATGACAGTTAAGGAATATGTTAATCAATTTAATTGGCTTGCCATATTTGGACTAGACCTGATCAATACTCCTCACAAGAAGGCGCTGAAGTTCGCTAAGGGTTTAAGTCAACCACTGCAGAGTTTGGCGGTGAGCCACATTCCGATGGGAGCCACTTTTGAGGGATTGGTAAAGATAGCTTTATTTGCTGATACCGAGAAGAAAGCAGATGTGGTGCAGAAGAGCGATGGGAAGAAGCAGTGGAAAGGAAAGAGGAGAGGAGGAGGAGGCTCAGGTGGAAAAAGGAAAGTTCCATGGAAGGACTGGAAGTGCAATACTTTTGGAAAGCCTGGCCATCTTGCTAAGGATTGTAGAGGGGCAGAAAAGCGACTGAGGCTGAGGTGCTATCTTTACGATCAAGTGGGGCATATAAAGAAGGACTGTCCGTCGAAGCCCAAGGCAGTTCACAGACACCTTCACAGCCTACTCAGGCCTATGCTTTGGAGGCAGCTCTTCCTCTAGTACTTGTCTATTTGTGGACAAGGGAAAGAAGGTGATCATCAAAGGTGTGTTATCCATATCCGATTTTCATGTTCATACCCTATTTGATTCCGGAGTATCACACTCTTTTTTATTTATTACTCTAGTAGACAATTTTGATCTTGATGCTTGCTTATTGACCAACCTAGTAGTAGTACCAAATTCCGAAGGAGGATCGGCCTATTTATCCATGTTATGTCAGGATTTGAAATTGTTTATTTTATGGGTTGAGTCTGACTGTAGTGTCTTTGTCTTAGGCTTATTCGGGTTTGGGTTGATTCTTGGTATGGATTGGCTACCCATGTATGGTGCTATTCTTGATTGCGATAAGAGGGTAGTGAGGTTAGGCACATGTAGTGGACGTACCTTGGAGGTATTTTATGGTCCTAGAGGATCAGTTATGTTGAGCTACATTTCTTCTCTTGAAATATCGCCCGATAGTTTGAGTTCGGTATCCATTGTTAAAGACGTACCAGATGTGTTTGAGGAGATTGTTGGCCTTCCACCTCGAAAAGAGATCAAATTCAAGATTTATCTTGCCTATAATGCAAAGCCGGTTGCTTTACTAGTAAGGCATATGGCTCCTAAGGAATGTCGTGAGTTAAGCATGCAGATTGGAGAGCTTTTGGAGAAGGGCTACATTCGTAGGAGCATTTCTTAGTGGGGTGCACCCATCATCTTTTCCACTAAGGCGGATGGCTCTCTCAGACTTTGCATGGATTATAGGAAGCTTAATAAGCCGACGAAGAAGAATCGTTATCCTCTTCCCCGTATAGACGATCTCTTCGACCAACTAGTAGGAGCCAAGGTAATTTCGTAGCTCAATTTAGCAACGGGATTTCATCTGTTGCACGTGGCAGAGGATAGCATCGAGAAGACCACGTTTAGGACTCCAGATAGTTTATTTTAGTGGTTAGTCATGCCATTTGGGCTAACCAATGCTCTGGGATATTTTGTAGACTTGATGAGTCGAGTATCTCGCGAATCGTTAAACAAGTTTGTGCTGGTGTTCGTCAACGACATTTTATTTTCTTTGTAAAGCAAGGAGGAGCACACTGTTCACTTGGAAGAAGTGCAAAGTTCTCAAAGTGCCACTTTTGGAGGGATGAGGTTCGCTTTTTGGGACACATAGTTTCGGAGGATGGACTTGCAATAAATCCGACGAAAGTGGCAGCGGTACAGGATTGGCTGACCCCTAAGAATGCCATGGACATAAGGAGTTTCCTTGGTCTTGCGGGTTACTATAGGAAGTTCATTAAGGACTTCGCTAGGATATCAGCTCCACTTACCCGCCTTACCAAGAAGAACTAGTCTTTTATTTAATGCCAAGTATAGGGATGCCTTTGGTCGATTGAAGGAGGCTTTGACTACCGCACCTGTATTGGTGTTACCGGATGGAACCATGCCTTTCTTGGTTTATATGGATGCTTGTGGTATGGGGCTAGGGGCGGTACTGATGCAAGAGGGTTGGGTAGTGTGCTATGCGAGTAGACAGTTGAAAAGGCATGAGAACTATCCGACGGATGATCTTGTGTTGGCAGTTATAGTTTTTGATCTCAAGTCTTGGAGGCACTATCTATTAGGAGAAAGATTTGAGATTTTCATGGATCATAAGTCTTTGATGTATATATTCTCTCATAAAGACTTGAATTTGAGATAGCAAAGATGGATGGTGTTTTTAGCCTCTCATGACTTTGAGATTTTGTATACCCCTGGCAAGGGTAATGTAGTGGCAGATGCGTTGAGTAGATGCAAAGTGGTTTTAAGTCCTCTGTTTTTGGAATGGAAATATTTAGAGTACATTGCTACCTTTGATTTAAGACCTCTATCCAATTTAACTTTGGGACTGTTAGCAACCCTCGATGTTGAGCCTACTTTGATGAACCAGATTGGAGCAAGGCAAGGCGAGGACGAAGAGTTAAAGGACATTTTAGATAAGCTTGGTAAAGGAGAGTCATCACCACATCTTAGGCACTATACCATGGACACAAGGGGATGGCTTAGAACGGATGGTAGACCATGTGTTCCTCGTAGTGAGGATTTAGTAGATGTGGTGTTGGCCGAGTCACATCATTCTAGGATGACAGTGCACCCCAGTAGTGATAAGATGTACCGGGATATGAAGAGGGTATTCTATTGGCCCAGAATGAAGAAGAGGGTGGTGGAGTATGTATCGAAGTGTATCACTTGTCAAAGGGTAAAGACGGAACAGAAGAAGCCAAAGGACTATTGCAGCCATTGGATATTGCACTATGGAAATGGGAGAGCGTCTCTATGTACTTCGTGGACTGATTACCAAGATAACGGAGAGAGAACACGAGCATTTGGGTCATTGTGGATAGACGGATGAAGAGCGCTCATTTTATACCTATTAAGATAATAGGATGGCAGCTTCTTTAGCGACTCTTTATGTAAGGGAGATAGTTGGGCTTCATGGAGTTTCCTCCAGCATTGTGAACGACAGAGATCCGTTATTCACCAGCGAGTTTTGGAGAAGTCTTCAGCAAGCCTTGGGAATGAAATTGAATTTGAGCATGATATCTCAGACGAATGGGCGGACTGAAAGGGTAAAAAGGGTTTTGGAAGATTTGCTTAGATTTGCATCATTGACTTCAGAGGCTCTTGGAAGACCACCTACCTTTGGTGGAGTTCGCGTATAATAATAGTTATCAAGCAAGCATTGAGATGGCACTGTTCGAGGCCCTCTTTGGCAGACCATGTAGATCACCATCCTGTTGGTGGGATACCATCGACAGGATTTTGCTTGGACCAAACTTGGTGAGGGAAACTTACGAGAAGGTTGATTTGATTCACAAGAGGTTGAATACTGCACAAGATAGACAAAAGGCATATGCCGATGGAAGACGTTTAGATTTGGAGTTTAAGTTTGGAGATATGGTTTTTGTCAAGGTTATTCCTCTGAGAAACGTGTTGAGAGTTGGCTCTGTGGGTAAGTTGGCACCGAGATTTGTAGGGCCCTTTCCTATTACCGCATGGATTAGAAAAATGGCATATAGAGTTGATCTTCTAGATAAGTTGGCAGGAGTTCATGATGTTTTTCATGTTTTGCATCTGAGGAAGTGTATACATGATTCCGTAGTAGTAGTAGAGCTCAATCAGCTAAGGGAAGTGGAGGTAGAGAGCGAATCACTTATGCGTCGTTCACATACCCATATATTGGAACACGACATCAAGAGACTACGCAACAAGGAAGTTCGCCTAGTGAAGGTTCAGTGGAGAGATGACCCAAGGAGTGCACATGGGAATCTGAGGAGAGAATTCGAATTTCTTATCCTTTTCTATTTGGAAGTACACTTCAAATATCCTTTCTTTGATCTTTCCATAGTTAGTGTCTTTTCAATAATCTTTAGGTGAAACCTATGAAATGTAGCTTGGTTGTAAATATGTCATTAGGGCATGTTATGTTTGATGGATGAAAATGATTGCAAGTGAATGCCAATGTTTGCAAATGGATGCATTGCATGCACTAGATAGAAATTTATTAGGATAATCGGCCAATTAGATACACACACTTGCATGTGCGTGCCTGTTATCTATTGCATTTTTACATGGTTGTGTGTGCGTATGTATATATAAATGGATGTTGCATATGGATGGCGCATTTGGGTGAATGATTGAAACATACATATAGAATTATCAGTTATACTAGGATAGTTGCATACATTTGGTTGCATGGCATAAGCATACTTTCATTACATGAGGTCGCCTGAATCATTAGACCGACTACCGTTTCGCATTAGGTAAGTTCATATGCATTTCACTTTGCATGAATCATAAATTGCATTAGTTAAAAATAAGGACAATGATAGAAATGGATGATGGTTGAGTAGATGGAGGTAGTTCTTAGATGCTGGTTGTTAGTTACGTTCTTCCGTCTTTGGAGATTTTAGAGACGAAATCCTTTAGGGGGAAGGGAGAATATAACACCTCGATATTTTACGGGAAATGTAATTAAAAAGAAATTAAAATCACATTTGATACAGTGGTAAAGGAGCATGTTGACTTCCTTAGTGACTCGGGATCAAGTACCGTTGTCAACCAAAATCTGGAGCGATGTTTTTTAAGCTGGTTCGCTTCCAGCGATTTTCCTACGTATTTCAGCGTTATTTATGACATGTGGCGGCTTCCTATTCGCTCCAGTGATGTAATAGCATGAGATGGCTAAATTTTATAAGTTGAGTGATGTGTATGGGCTGGAATGGATAACCATTAAGTGTATGAAAAAACCAAATTTAATATAAAATAACCTAATGGATTATATTCACTCAAACAATGTATAAATAAACCATCTAAACTAAACCTAATCTCTTATTCAATTGTCGCCATAATTCTACAGTAAAACTAATGTGTATTATTCTTTCTCCTTTTCTCTACTAAATAAACAAACCTCTACCAAATTATATTATCTATTATATTCAAGCAATTTGGGAGTTTAGAAGAATCAAAGGGAGAAAGATTAAAGCAAAGCTTTTTCAAATTTATACAAGCTCAAGTGTCAGGTGAGTGGGAATTAATATGAAATAGAAAAATAAAGTAGTTCAATTTCAATTCTTTACTGACATGTTAGTATGAATTGATTTCTATTATTAATTGAGTATAGATGTAAATTATTGCAACTTCTTCTTCTTCTTTCACTTCTCAAATCTAATTCATGTTTGGTTTAAAATATAGGACATATAAATTGTCTAACCACGTTTTATAGCATAAATAAGATTGAAATTTATGTAAATTATTGTATCTTCTCCTCCTACCACTTCTCAATTCTAATTCATGTTTGGGTTGAAATTTGGAACAACAAATTGTTATTTATGTTTCATGGCGTAAATAAGATTGGTTTAATTAAATTGAATTAGAACCATTATTCAATTTCTAATGGTAGAACAAGTTAGTTGAATAAATTCATAATATGTTACTTGAATAAAATTGTTTTTTGATTGATACAATTACATAATTTTGAATGTGGTTTTGAAACAAAATTGGGAAGTCTAATTGACATAATTGTTTGTTTCATATGTCACCTAAAAATGTAAAAGTGGAATTTTGTGTAATTAAATGGTTTGTGGCTATTGCATTAAAATTTTGTACAGATTAAATCTCTAAAAAGAGAGTGTAAATTAGAGTGGAAAAAATGTAAATTAAATGGATCCTAAAGGCTAGCGTAAATCTGTAACAAAATGGTATAAAAATTACAGACAAAGCATACAAACTGAACGAACGTGAAATTGAAATACCATTTATGTAAGAAAAGGGAAAATTGTGAAATAACTAAATCGGATGTAAAAATGGAATAAAATAGATTAATGGAAATAAACTTTATATAAACTATAACGGTAAAATTAATTAATCTGGAAGCAATTTGGTAGAAAGACCTTGTAAAGGTTTGGATAGGTGTTTTATGCAGTTAAGACCAAAATATATTTTTGGCCGTACATACTAGGAGTAGACAAGTAGGTTCGCAAGGATGTTTGTTACCTTTCGCAGGTTGCTAGTACGTAGGATTGATAGCATCCGCAATCGTAGGCTTCTTTAGGCAGATCGACACGGACGAAATAGGATAAGTGTGCTCCGACGTAGGCTTCTTTAGGCAAATCGTTGGAGTATTTTGCGCAACCGACCCAACTACGGGCGCTCTTTCGGAGGACTGACACTTTGGATAGGGGCAAGTCCATGTTGATATCGTGGAGACAGGAGAATAGAAGTCCAATTTGGCGGAGACCTAGCACAACTTCGTGGTCCTATGAGGTTGTTTGAGTCAACGCTGGTCAGAGGTAAGAGGCATTTAGTCACAGTGCACATGTGAAGAGCATGACTTTCATGTTGTAGCACGTGGATAGGAAAGGACAGCAGGTCCAACAGGCCGATTGATGTTTAGTATTATTGCATGGTTGACTTCCCTAGAGTGACCATGGACTTGGACTTCTTAGTAATTGTACCTAAGAAGGATTCACTTCATTATATTATTCACCCTCTGCGATATCCTAGGAAGACCTGGAATTAAACCGTTTTATTCCTTCTGCTTCATTTTATTTCTTGTTCACCAAACTTTATGTCTGACCCATTCCTATTTTTCCTATTTTCCCAAAATCACAGGAGGGCGGGTCTTGGTTGTAGTTCTTTACAGCTTGGAGGATCATTGGAGCAGTTGTTATCTTCAGCTTTTGTCTCTTTTGTTTCATGTACTTCGTTTCTATTTTCCGCACTTTACTCTATATATGGGGACCTATATTGTGAACTTTGTTATGTTTTATGCTTTGGTAGAGACAACTTGGTACTTTTGGTTTTAGAAATAAATTTAGGATAATGTTGTTTTTAATGAAGCTGTTTTGCTATTAATTTATAATTAGCGAAAGTTTTCTTCCACTTTAATATTTTAATCATTTTATGCTGTTGCCTTAGTCTTTGTGTTATGTTATGGATTTTATTTCACCCGACCACCGGTGCTTCTAGTCATGTCCAATTTTCAGGGTGCTTAGAGGTCCGGGCGTCACACTATATATATGGTTTTGTGATATTCCTAGCATCCTTTTCTACTAACTATAGACGATGTCATTTTCGAATCCAATGTCAAGTACTAAACAACCAAACTAACATGACTTTAACTCAAGTGCATCGTCAATAATCATATTTGGTGTTCACTTATAGTTTTAGAAATACTTTGTATTTATTAATATTCTTTCTTATAGACATATGCTTCCTTTGCATTTTGATCGAAATTCAAATTATTTGATTTCTTGGTCACTTACTTAACTCTCATGCTTATCAAATAACACTTTCGTATCATTTCTTGGACCATATCTAATACTCACAAACTTAGTTATTGCACCCACCAACTTTAAGAAATTTTGGCTATTATGTGTAACAGTCTATTCTAAATCATAATTTAGAAAAAAAATCGCCATTTATGTACCAAAATTCAAAGTTATACTAAATGATAAATTTTGTGAGTAAAATCCAAATTAGCCACAGCACATTCAATGATGAAACTACTATGCTTATTTCAACAATTGAAATTTACAATATTATTCTTATTAGTGTTGTGAGTTATGGAATTATGGATCTGAAGGCTAATTAAACACTAAAATGGGTGAATGGTGTTTTCTTAAATTTTGTAAATATTTTTAATTTTTTTTAAGTTTAATATTGAATCACCGATTTTCAATGCAGGATTATACCAATAATCACTAACAGATGCAATCATAGATAAAATTAAAGCAATAAAGCAAAAAAAAAGAATTAGAGGGATGACACCAGGAATTTTATACTGTTTTGGAATTCTCCTACATCTAATCCCATACAATTGCTTACAAAGATTTCTTTTCAAATCCCAATCTTTAAATGGGCAGAAGGCAAACCTAATTACAATCTCGATTCCGATGCTATGAGATACACCCTTCTGATTTTTTGGGCTCAAGGTACGCCCACTTGACTTGTCTAGGCTATTAAGCACACCCACTTAGATTTCCCGGCTATTAAGCACACCCAATGATTTAAACGGGCTACAATCACACCCAAGCAAATGCAAATAGAGTTTGATGGTTTTTCCAAAGACAATTTCTTGAACTTTAGGTAAAATGGATCCTATAGCCTCTTGGACAGCATTTGATCTTTGATTTGAGAGAGATATTCCAAAACAGTAAGAACGTAATACTGAATCAATATAAAAAAGTATTAATTGCTTTGATTTGATTTTGATGAGAATTTTGTATATTTTCAATGGAGATTTTGAGAGTGTAAGAAGTGGGAAGAAAACAAGATAATAACTAACTAAAATTCCATTTAAAACCTCCTATATATAGTGTGTAAACAGATATGTCCATTCATGAAGAGTTGCGACGGATAGACACTTCAATTCAAAATTTGAAAAATTGATTTGCGGCACGTATGTCGACATATATACAACATGTATGTCGACATAACATGAAATTTTTGAAAATTAGTTTCTAAAAATGTTTTGAAAACTCTATACTTTGTAAAATAATTGGACTCTTTGTAAAACATTTTAAGCATAGTTTATAAATATTTTGAACGTCGAAAAACTTTTATAAAATAGTTTTAAATATAGTCTGAAAATTTATTTATTTTTAAATATTAAACGATGGAAACATAAGAGATATAGATAAAAAATTACTACCAAGGACTTTAACAATATTCTACGACTCTATACACCATACTATAGTCTTAAGATCTTCACATCTTGGTCTCTATACTCATGAGTCTTCATGTCCATTTCTTGAGTCTTTATATTATACAATCTTCGATTTAACACTTGTATAATATCATGCACTATATACTATATAACTTGGCAAAACATTAGTATCCAGATTTTATATGAATGTATATTGTTGTTTATTAAGGTTGTTATCATCAAAATCAATAGTTGAGGTATTAACATCTTCCTCTTTCTGATGATGATAAACATTTAATATCTCGTATAAAAATATGAGATAACTCCCTCTGAGTTATATAACTCCATTGAATACATATATATGTATATTTTGTATTTTCTCCTCCTTTGTCATCAACATAAATGGATGAAAAAAAAACTCCCCTTAAATCAAAATATTTAGAAACTATAGATTAAAATCAATAACTAAGTTGAATAGAATGATATTCATGATTATGACGTATGATGATATACTTAGAGATAATGCACTATTTTTATATTAAGCATGATATGTATAATGATTATATAATAAATAGGACAAGACAACTTATTTTTGTTAACTAAAATCAATCTTATATATCATTCAATCACACAAATCCAGATGTCAATCCTTAGCATAAATAATGTGAACTATACAAATCCAATTCAAAAATACACTCCAAGCTAAATCAAATCAAATCCTAAGGGTATATATATTTATATAATAAAACCAATTCAAACCTAATAACTAGACGTTTCGTGGAACTTAACCTCGACAGTCGTACCCAAAGATTGGATCTGCTTTGATGGCATTGCAATCTTCACTATCATTGTTAATAGTGCACTCTGGGTTGTTGGATGGTTCATCTTTCATTATGGAAGAAATCATCCATTGAATGGAATCGAAATGCTTTTATTGTTTCTTGATCATCTTCATTTGACTTAACTCTAAATGCCTTTGATTTTTAAGATAAAAGAGAGAATATCCTTGAAAGATTGAAGAGTTTGTTCAAGATTTTCATATAATTTCTGATATGGAGAAGATATATGTTTGTTTCAAAATTGGGCACAACACTCGTCGGAAGTTTTTTGAAGAGATAATAAATGAAGAAAATAAATTAAAACGTGGGTTATCTAACAAAAAATCCAAATGAAGAAAGTAAATTGCGCAAGAGACAACGATTAAGAGTGGTTCGGCGTTTTGCCTACGTCCACTATGAAGTTTGGTTACTTTATTGCTTGATACTCGGAGAATACAACTTTTTAATATCAAAATACAGCAAGTAGTAAGCCAAAATTCGAAATCAAGGGAAGTAGTGGTGCTCTGAAGCAATTCTGGCAGCGCTCGGGCGTTCTCTTACTCTCAAAATTCTCCGATCCCCTTTCTGAATGACCAGAGGCTCTATTTATAAGTGCTGGAGGCTGATATTTCACCTAAAATTGGGGGAGACCACTTCTGGCACGTGTGGGGGGGCCCACATGGCCGAATTCTGGAGATCCGGGCCCACTTTTGGATCGATTCGACCCTTGGTTCGAATCAAAAAAGTGTCCAATCGTGATGAAACTTGGCGTGGACATTCTTCTATGTACGTGCAAGCTCCTATGAAAATTTCATAGCATTTGGACTTGTAGATCTCAAGTTATGATCGATTCAAGATTGCATTTTTAGTTGATATGCGTGCTTCGAATCCATGGTCTTCGAATCGATAGGGTCGAACCCTTGGTTTCAGCTGCTACAACTTGATGGGTTCGATGTTATGGATTCGAAGGTACCCTTATACGCGTCCTTCGTATCGTTCAGAGTATTTCGTAGTTGGTCGATGCGAAGTCTTCTCTATTTGATGGATTCGAAGGACCTTCATGGGATGGAGTCGAAGATAGGAATACTTCGAGGGATTCGAACCAAGGCAGGTGTGGATGGATTCGAAGCGTGGCTACCTCTGATGGATTCGAACGAAGGCATTTCCCTGATCGATTCGAAGGAAGAGGTGACTTGATGGATTCGAACTAGGGAAGGCCTTGGATGGATTCAGAGCGTGGTTACCTCTGGTGGATTCGAAGTGAAGGCTTGCCTGATAGAGTCGAAGCAAATGCACTCCTCATGGATTCGAGGCAGCACGTGTCTGGTGAATTCGAACCAAGGCCTCTTCTTGATGGATTCGAGCCTTATACTACCTGATCCATCTCCCATTGACGATAACTTGAGCATACGAACTCGGATTGCCCCGAAACTTGGAATGTTGGTTTCTACAGCCCTGTTTGACGTGTCTTATCAATTGTAGCCCGATCTGGACTCGGGTAAAACTCGTCGATATTTGTAGTTGCCCAACAATCATTCAAAGCTAAAGATGTATGATCCTGTCTCTTTCTAGTTAGTTCCTGGGTATCTCGGCCTTGCCAAAAGGCGGGATAACATTTGCCCTCCAAAGTACGTCTTGTGTAAACATGACGTGCTTTGAAAAGCTAGAATCTAACGCTGGACAATTAGGACATGCTCTGATGAAAGCCATATTCTTTATTGCTGTTATCATCTGTCGTATGATTGTGATCGGTTGTTCATCGTTGAAATCATGACAAGATGGATATCTGATCCCTGTGAATGATAAAGATCAAACATTAGTCAAACATATGCGCATACGTGTATCACCTTGACTTTGGTTAACGTTGCGTGATTGCAAGTTGTTGCCAGTTTGGTTTGTTACCGAATTCTGCATCAATCCTCTCCTGAACCGATTTGAGATTCGGGTTAAAACATTGTTGTTATAATCGTCTATGATCATCCTCTTGTATCGATCCTCTCCTGGATCGGTGTAAAAGGTAGACCAGTAATTTTTCATATCGAAGCACTACGTTCGTTCTCATCGATGGTGTCTAGTGGATTCGAAGCATGTTTGTTTGAACCGATAGGGTTTCGAATCGATGGAATTGATGGTTATGGAATAGGTACTTCGAATCAATAGGATTTTTCAATTTAGCCCTTGTTCATGTGCTTCGTATCGATGACGCTTTGCATCGATGTTGTCTTGATGGATTCGAAGGCACGTATGTTCGAACCGATTGTCTTGCATTTGCTTAGTGCTTCCTCAAATCGATGATGCCTCGCATCGACTAAGTTGGGATGGATTCGATTGTGTAAAGACAGGAAGGCAATGGATTCGAAGTGAAGTATGGATTTAGCCGTGCGATGGATTCGAAGTAATGGCTCTACGCTGTGATGGATTCGAACGCAGTGGGTTCGTACTCGATGGGTTCGAACGTTATGGATTCGAATGTGATGGATTCGAACGTGGCTTGTTCGAATCGATAGCATGTGATCGATTGGGGTCGGTCATTTTGACCGAGAGACGAATCGTCCCGTTTCTTTCCTGGGATCCATATAAATACGTGAGGCTGGGCTCTTTTTTCACTTTTCACTTTTCACTGTTGCTGTAGCTTCTTCTTCGAATCGATCTTCCAGAGCTTAGAACAAGCGTGTTTTCCACGAATCGATCGAATTTCTTTAAGCTTTCCCTTGTGATTTCACCAAGTCAGGTAATTGGTGGATCAAGTCGAGTAAGGAATGATGGAACTGGAAGTTTTTGACATCGATTCAACCTTTTCTTCTTGAAAATTTCGGGGAGTGGTGGGATCTGGACGAGGTGGTTCGACTCAATGGAACTGAGGAGTGAGGTCATTCGAGTCGCATCGATCAAAGTGTCGTCTCTCATTGCTTCGCATCGATCCGAGAATGAGCAATTCGAGTCGATTTTAAATGCACAGCTTCGAATCGATGGTTGCAAAGGAAAAAAGGCTCGCGGCGATCGATTCGAAATAGCGATATTCTGATCGATTCGAAGGAGCTTAATATGGATCGATTCGAAGTAATGGTATGTGATCGATTCGAAAGAGTTCAACTTTGATCGATTCGAAGTCATGTAGGGCTTCATGGATTCGAACTGCTCCTTTGTTCCAAGGTCTCATCGAGTCGAACTACATGGAGTTGGGGCGTACCGATTCGAAGTTCATCGATTTGACTCGTGTCGATTCGAGTCGATTGATTCGAACGTTCTTGCTTCTGGAACTTCCACTCTTCTGATTTGCTTAAAAATCTGAACTACGACCAATTTCAAGTTGAACTTTGATGAAATCACTGAATTTTTAGTATACTTGACTCCGGCGAGCTTCGGCCTTGCATAATCGAATTTTACTTGACCTTCCCTTTGGAGCTCGCCGATGGCACCATGACTTAAACAAAATATAACGAATTTATACTTGGATTGGTCAGTAGCATCTGAGTGGTGTGAAAGTGACGGTCAGCGATGACGGTCGTTTTCATTCTCAAATTCCAAAGTTTCGTCGTTCGGACATCTCGTTTCAACTCGAAAAATCTGCTTAAATTTTTTGCATAGCACTTGCACCGCACGACATACTCATACACTTTGCATCGGGGGAATGCATGGGCTTTTTATGTATTTAACGCCGCTTTCTAGTGAGTTAGTTAATTATGGAATCTTCGAGTTCTCAACAACAAGAAGCACAAAGCTCGCCTCTTCCAGCGCTTGAGATTCCGGAAATCCCTCCTAAAGTCGTAGATCCGGCTCCGGATGAATTGCCGGAGGCCATATGTATCGAAGATCCTGTCGATTCTGTTCAGTCCAATATCTCGGAGTCTCTGTTGGGCCGGATATGTTCGAAACATAACATATCCCTGGACGATGTTTTATTACCTAGTGCCAGTGATAGACCACACAACCCACCTGAAGGATATACTGCCTTCTACCGTCATGCCTGCGCGGCTGGATCTCTTCCTCCTTTTAACCAATATATCAAAGAGATGCTGTCGTATGTAGGAATCGCTCCTTCACAACTCCATCCCAACGGGCATGCACTATTGAACAGCGTCTTTGTCATATTTATGGATTGCCTTTTTCGCCCGCCAAGACCTAACGAGATCAGGCACATATTCAACTTTAAAAGTAGGGGTGATAGCCCGTCTTTCACTTTTCTGGAGGCGGTCAGGAATTGTCAAGTTGTGACTGGGGCCTGGACCAGGCTTAGTTATTTCAAGAACGAGTGGTTTTTTGTTCGATGCCCTCCAGGGTTTGCCAGGAGATGGTTATCTAGACGTAAGTATCATAATTCATTTTTGAATGGTCACTTTTAATACTTTACACTAATACTCTGCTATTCTTGCAGCCATCATTTCGAGACCTACTGTTGGGCATTATAGAGGCGTCGTTCAAAGCTTGCAAAGGGTTCCACGCGACTCAAGGCACATAGACTTGCTGTTGATCGACAATAACTTAAGGACATTGAGTTTGATTGAGATAGGGCAGAGTATTGTAATTGAAGGATTGGTGAAATCGGCCTTGAGGAAGAAGAGGGAAGTAGCAAAAAGAAAAACTGGCGTTGTGATAAGAGAAATGAGCGACGATGAAAGAACGCCCACAGACACTGAGATAGCAGCCGACCTTTCCCGAATAGGAGAGGGTCAGAAAGGCAAGGCTGTTGTACCTAAGTTTACGAGATGGAAGTCTGTAGTCGTAACCCGTTCCAAATCTGGGGTTACTGTTTCCAACGCCTCTCCTCGCCAGTCCGGAGACCTTTTCACAGGGTTGGACGATATTCCCATTCCGGACTACGTATCTCTCCACCATGGGTCCGAGTTGGAAGAGCTCCGGGGAGCGCTTGATATAAGCGAATCTTTACCCGTTAGTGTAATTGACGCTTCTGGTTGGTCGGGGGGTTTGCGCATTTATACACTTTTCACAACACTTCACAACTTCCACATGCATTGCAGTGTTTTTTCTTGGCATTTAATCGAGTCGTTTCTTCTTTACAGGTGCCATGTCGGATCGTCCTTCTACACTTGATAGACTTCGGCGAGTACATCATTCTTCATCTTATTACCAGTCTCGCCATAGGGATTCTGACCGAGATCGTGAGCGGAGGTATTATGAGCAAGAGCATCGCGATAGGGACCATTCCCGATATTATTCTAGCCAGGAGCGTTCTGATAGGGACCGAAGGTACCGTTCACCCTCTCGTTCTCCTCCGCCATCCAGGGGCCAGGCACCTGCAGTCGAACCTTCGTGGCAACAGCCATCTCAATAAATCTCTAAACCTGGTCCACATCGTTCAAGGACTGATACGGCTACGACCGTAACTGTGGAGGAGGCCCCTCTTGAACCGTCTGGTGAAGGAGCTATTAGAATTGCTCAGTTGAAGAAAGATTTTCCAGAAATATGCTTTGACGCCTATATCTTTCCACCCAATCACAAAAGAATTCCCGAAGAGGCCGTGAACACCGCCCTCAGCTATACCCGGAATTTTTATGCTCAATATAAAGAATGGTACATGCTGGCTGTTAAAGCCTCGAAAGTAGCCTTCGAACGAGCCAAAGTTATTGAGAAATTGGAAGCAGACTTGGCTCAGAAGAACCGTATTGTTGACATACTTCAATCTGAAACGGAATCTTCTTGTAAAGCCGAAATGGAGTCGCTAAAAAAGGTCGATGAGACACTAGCTGAGATGGCGAAGATGCAACAAGCGCATTGCACTTTAATTGAAGATTTGGGCCATCGGTATAAAAATGTTGAGGCCGAGCGAGATGCGGCGGTCAAAGAACTTGAGGAGTTAAAGGCTAAATTCGCCAAATTAAACAAGGAAAAAGATGACGCTAACACGGCCGCACAGGAAGCGTGCGAGCAAGCTGTGTCTCTCCGAGCTGAGCGAGACGCGGCGGTTGTTAAAGTTGAAGCGGTGGAGGCAGAAGTGGAAGGGAGAGTTCAAGCAGAGATATTCAGAGTAGAAGCCGAGTTTGATGATCTTCTTGACACTTATAATGCTAATGTGCTTGAGCACAGGAATCTCTCGTGGCTCGGAGATTATTCTACGCTTCTACTCAGTGCTTGGAAAAAATTGGTGGCGAACAAGAAAGCATCTCTCCCTGAAGGCGCCGTAGACGAATTTGAACTTGAATCTCGCTTGTTGAGCGAGGAGGAAAGGAAACTTCTCCATGAAGCGATGATTTCCGCTGAGAGAGAGAGACTTGGTTTTCACCATGTGGAGACTGGTGAGGGTTCTGGAGCTGCACATTATAGTGAGGATGTTTCAGTTGATGCCCCGACCTCGTCTGGAGTCACCACTACCGTTGGTCCACATGTTGTCCCTGCTTATAACCCGGATCGACCGGAACTGTCTCTCGGTACAACTACCGTTTCTGAACTCATCCCATCACCAAGCCGAGGCAAAGAAGATATTCTAAATGTTGCTTAAGTGTTTCTAGAATTTTGAACTTGGAACCGATCAATTGACTAATTATCCTCATTTCTTTTCGACCAGTGACTGAAAGCGATGCGCCAGCACTTCCGATACCACAAACTTCGCAGCCAATGCAAGGAGCCGTCGTTACTGAGGCTATCACAACTACTGCCGTAACCGGCGAGATGGGAGAGGGGAGTTCAATGTCGTTTGATGTTCAGATGATTGAGGAACTTCTTAAGCAACCCTGTGAACCTTTTACCGATCCTTCCTTTGCAATGGGTGGAGTTGCCCCAACTTTTAGCTCGTTTATGCCGACCGTCAGTGTTTCCAGCGCTGCTCGATCTTCCCGAGAAGAAGAAATCCTTGCTGAGATAAGCACTGAAATGGTTGCGGTGACGACGGCTAGTGGTTCCGGAGGTGATGTTGCTCCACCAAGCTTAACTCCTTCGATGGTTACTTCTCTCACCGGCACAGCTATAACTTCTAGCGTCGAAGCTTCGCCACCTGTTACGGCTTCTCCGCCTCCGGTTCGTCCTCATAAAAGGATATCTATCCCTTCCAGCTTTGAGGAAGACGTGGATATCATGCCAGATCCCGAGGATGCTCCAAAGAAGGACAAGAAATCTCGCAAGAAGCCGGGTAGTGGGTCTAGTGGCTCAACTCCGAAGAAGAAACCCCGGAAGAAGAAGGAGTGAACTTCTCGTTTTACCATGTAGTTGTGAAAGGGCAATTCTTTTTACTTCTCCTTTTCTAGGCCGTGTATAAGTGTGGATTCGACACCCACTTTATGAATTGTTTTTAGTTTTATCATGTAATCAAACTCCTTTTTTTGTTTGTTGATAACATGGAAAACAACTCTTTTCTTTTTTGCTCAAGTATTGCATTGATTAGCTCGTGCTCACATATGCCATAAGCCTTGAATACATGTCCACACTTCCAAAGTGTTTGTGACTTAGTTCGCTCTCCGGGAACTTGTACTTAACGTTTATACTCTAGGTTACACTTTGGGAATCTGGAGATAGAGTTTTATATTCCAATTCGCGCTCCGGGAATTTAGACTTATACTCTGGTTCGCGCTCCGGGAACCGAGAGTTGAAGTTTATACTCCAATTCACACTCTGGGAATTTGGAGTTGGCTCACACTCTGGGAGCAATGGATTTATACTCCGGTTCGCGCTCTGGGAACCGAGAGTTGAAGTTTATGCTCCAATTCACACTCTGGGAATTTGGAGTTGGCTCACACTCTGGGAGCGATGGATTTATACTTCGGTTCGCGCTCCGGGAACCAAGAGTTGAAGTTTATGCTCCAATTCACACTCTGGGAATTTGGAGTTGGCTCACACTCTGGGAGCGATGGATTTATACTCCGGTTCGCGCTCCGGGAACCGAGAGTTGAAGTTTAAGCTCCAATTCACACTCTGAGAATTTGGAGTTGGAGGAGGGATTGTCGTGCATCAATCCCTGTGAATGTTGATGTAGTGTTCTGCCCCCGAGCTCGGGTTTCACTTAGCGAGTGACTGGTCGCATCACAGTCACTCCCTATTTGAATAAATCCCACCGCGTGATGGGACTTAGCTCTCCGTGCATTGTGATATTGTACGTCATATTCAGTAAATCACAGCTCTGGCTCGAAGAGATGGCATTTTATTGCTGAAACGAGAAAATATGGCAAAGTCAGTTGCCTTATTACAAATTTAAATCTTGAAATTCTAGAATAAAATGGAAAGGAATAAATTGACAGAAAATAAATAAGTAGAGTCTTTCATATGTAGTAGTGACGAAGACTTTCGCTATTCCAAGCTCACGGCAAGGTAAGGCCGTCAATGGTCGATAATTTGAACGTGCCATCTCCGAGCTTTTGTGAAATCACATATGGCCCTTCCCAATTTGGCTTCATGTGTGAAGGAACCGGATAAACCCTTTTGAGTACGAGATCGCCGAGTTCGAAGGTTCGCGGACGGACCTTGGCATTGTACAGTCGAGCGACTTGACTCCGATATGCGGCTGCCCTCAAATCAGCCTCTTCGCGCTTCTCATCGAGCAGATCCAAAGATTCAGCGAGTAATATGGCATTTGTTTTCGGATCATAATACGTTACACGATGAGAGTGCACTTCCATTTCGACTGGAATAACGGCTTCAGAACCATAAGATAGAGAAAATGGGGTATGACCGGTTGCAGTTTTATGAGTCGTTCGATAGGCCCATAATGCCATAGGAAGTCCGTCGACCCATTTGCCTCCAGCTTTTTCCAGTCGTTTCTTTAGAATGGACTTGTTAACTTTATTAATAGCTTCAACCTGACCATTTGCTTGAGGGTGTGCTACTGCAGAGAATTTCTTATGGATGAGGAATCGTTGACAGAAATTCTTGAATTCAGCACTGTCGAATTGAGTTCCGTTATCGGTGATGATAGTATGTGGGAGACCAAAACTGCAGATGATGTTACGTACTACAAAGTTGATTACTTTCTTTGTTGTAATTGTCGCAAGGGGTTCAGCTTCAGCCCATTTGGTAAAATAATCAACTGCGACGATGGCGTACTTTGCGCCACCTTTGGCCAGAGGCAATGTGCCAATGATATCCATTCCCCATACCGCAAATGGCCAAGGACTGACCATTTGGGTTATCTCAGTGGGCGGGGCTCTAGGAATTCGAGCGTGTTTCTGGCATTTGTCATATTTTCTAGCGTAGTCTGCAGCATCGCGATTAACAGTATGCCAATAATACCCATATCGAAGTATTTTCTTTGCAAGTGCTTGCCCCCCAGTGTGATCGCCATATTCTCCTTCGTGTACATCGTGTAACACTCGTTTAACTTCATCGTGCGTGATACACCGGAGGAGAGGAATAGAGTATCCTCTCCGGTACATGACTCCATTTTGAATAACGAATCGTGAGGCCTTTCGTAGAACTTGTCTTTTCTCGCTTCGTTGCTCGGGCAATACACCACGTTCAATATAGTCTTGATAAGGAGTCATCCACGACTCCTTATTGGAGGTAGCTTCAAATGTGAAATCAGTCTCCCTTTGATCAATGCTCGAAGAGGATAGAGTTTTAACTGGAATAACCCCCAACTGTTGAGCCTCACCCGTACTTGCTAACTTTGCCAACGAATCAGCTTTCTGATTGTGTTCTCGGGGTATGTAAAAAATGGCATAGTAGTCGAATTGTTCAAGCATTTCCAGAACTCGGGTTAGATAAGCGGCTAATCTTCGGTCTTTGGCCTGATATTCTCCTCGAACTTGACATACCACCAACTAGGAATCGCAGTAGACCTCTACAGCAATGATTTTCAGATCACGGGCAAGCTTTAGTCCGGTAAGTAGAGCTTCGTACTCGGCTTCGTTGTTGGTTGCACGGAACTCGAACTTTAAAGCATAACATATGGATCGTCCCTCGGGGGTTTCAAGCACTACCCCAGCTCCTGATCACCGATCGTTTGATGCACCATCGGTGTACAACTTCCAGATGTATTCGGGTGATTTGCTGGTCTCGGGCAAGTCTTCAGGAATAGTGAATTCGGCTATAAAATCTGCTAGGACTTGGCCGTGAATGGCTCTCCTTGGAGTATAAGTTATGTCGAATTGACTCAGTTCGATGTTCCATTTTAGTAACCAACCGGACGTCTCAGGCCGCGTAAGGACCTGTGGTAACGGTTGATCGGTGTACACAGTAATAGGATGAGCCTGGAAATATGGACCGAGCTTCCTCGAGGCAATGACTAGGCAATATGCCAACTTTTCAAGCTTTGGATAATTTCTCTCGGCTCCGGTCAATCGTTTACTCACGTAGTAGACCGGTTTTTGCACTCGGTCTTCCTCCCAAATTAATGCAGCACTGATTGCATTTTCTGATACCGCCAGGTAAAGATATAACTGTTCATGATCTACAGGCTTTGAGAGGATTGGTGGTACGGAAAGATGTTGGATTAGCGATTGAAATGCGCCCTCACATTCTACGGTCCACTCGAAGTTTCGTTTCCCTTTTCGAATCAAATCGAAGAAGGGAATGCATTTGTCGGTCGACTTCGAGATAAACCTGCTCAGTGCTGCAACTTTCCCATTAAGACTCTGAACTTGCTTTATGGTTCTCGGAGTTTGGAGATTTCTGATAGCCCAGATCTTCTCGGGGTTGGCCTCTATTCCTCGGGCATTGACAATGAACCCAAGGAATTTTCCAGATGCGACTCCGAAATGACACTTTAGTGGATTAAGCTTCATCCCGTATTTCCGGAGGATATTGAACATTGACTCCAAGTCTTTGACATGATCATCAGAGTATTGTGACTTCACCAACATGTCATCTACATAGACCTCCATAGTCTTCCCAATCTGATTGGCAAACATTCGGTTGACTAAGCGTTGATAAGTTGCACCAGCATTCTTTAATCCAAAAGGCATGACCCTGTAGCAATACAACCCCAAGTCGGTTACGAAGCTTGTGTGTTCTTGGTCCGGTATATTCATGGGTATCTGGTTGTAACCTGAGTAAGCATCCATGAAGGATAACAATTCATGTCCGGCGGTTGAATCTACCTGTTGATCGATCCGGGGAAGTGGAAAGCTGTCTTTCGGGCAGGCTTTATTCAGGTCAGAGTAATCGATACACGTTCACCGTTTCCCGTTTGGTTTCCGGACAAGTACGGGATTGGACACCCATTCTGGGTATAAAGCGTCTCTAATGAACCCATTTGATTTCAACTTATTGACCTCTTCTTTCAGGGCGGCAGATCTCTCTGGATCCATACCACGTCTTTTCTGCTTGACCGGGATATACCGTGGGTCAATGTTCAAGGTGTGGCTCGCGATGTCAGGCGAGATTCCACACATATCAGAGTGCGTCCAGGCGAATACGTCAAGATTCGCCCGGACAAAATCAACCAATTCCTGTTGTGCCTTTTGGTTAAGCTGAGACCCAACCTTCAACATTCTCGAGTCATCGTGATTATCGTCAATCGGGACATCAATGGTTAGCTTGGCCGGAGAAGCCTGACTTTTCGTAGATTCTTCTTTATTATCATTGTCCCTTGGATCAAGATCCTTTTGGAATTGGTTGTGGTGCCCAGGCCGAGGGCCAGGCGCTAATTGTCAATCGTCAGTAAAACGGACGCAGAGAGATTCCTCTACGCCCTTCCCTTTCTCTTTTCGCTGCGCCTCCCGCAGCTCAGCAACATAACAGGCTCTCCCAGCAGCCTGATCTCGTTGTACAACTCCTATCCCGTGGTCAGTAGGGAACTTCAGAGTTAAACACCATGGGGCAATAGCAGCCCTAAATTCAGCAAGGGCCGGTCGGCCCAAAAAAGCATTGTACGGGGAAGGAATATCAAGGACAACAAATTGCAACATCCGAACTCTTCGGCATTCTCCCAACTCCACCAGCAATTCAACCATTCCGGTTGGTATCGTTGCACTCCCGTTGAAGCCGTGGACTCGTGATTGACAAGGTTTTAAGTCCTTAGCTTCCATTTTCATTAAATCATATGCTCTTTTAAACAATATATTCACGGAACTTCCGCTGTCTACCAAGATCCTCTTCATCCAAGCAGGACCAACTTGAGCGGATATGACCAACGGGTCAATTGTGGGAGCTTCGACTCTATCGGCATCTCGATTTCTAAATACGATTTCATCAGCCATCGTCTTTTGTTGTTTAGCCGGTGTTCTGTCTTCCGATTTACTATAGCATTCAAAGTCCACATGCCTGATCGAGCTAGCATATGACTCCATTTCTTTCCAGCTTCTGTCTGCTGGATAGGGACCACCACTTATTGTATTGATTACCAACCTTCCGCACGTACGAGCGGGTTCACCTTGTCTTTCCTGATTCTGCGTTCGATTTTGATTAGATGGGCCCGCTCCACCAGACTGCGGTGCCCGAACAAACTGGTCCAACTTTCTCTCTCTGATCAAATTTTCAATGAGGTCTTGCAAATGTCTACACTCATTGGTATTATGCCCATAACTTTCATGAAACCTACAGAACTTCCCTGTTTGAATCCGCCTCTCCGATGAAGGCTTCGGAGCAGGCTTCTTGTATTGCATAGTATTACAAGTCTGTAAGTATACATTTTCCAGTGACGTGTTAAGCGGTGTATAACTATCAAACATTGCGGCCCTACGTCTCGGACCACGATTCTGGTCTTGCTTCTTGCTTCGGTTATCACCGTTTCTCGATCGTTGAGTCTGTTTATTTTGGATATTCAACTCGACTTTTCCTGAACTTTCTCCGGATTGTTTAACCGCAACATTACTCTGAACCCCTTCACTGCTGGGCCTTGCATCGTCCTGCTTCCTAGACTGTTTCGCATCCTCTCGCCTCAAGAATTGAGCGGCTTTGGAATAGAAACGGTCCAACGATGCGGGAGGCTTTCCGGCTAACCAATTTCCAAACTCGGAATCAGGGTCGATTCCTTTAGTCAAAGCCATTAGAATGGAATTATCATTGGGGTTGGTGATCTCTGCGCATGCAGCATTGAATCTCTCCAAATATCGTCTAAGTGTTTCTCCGGGAGCTTGAGTGACACTTGATAAGGTATTAACATCTTTAGGTCGGGCAATATGCATGCGAAATTGTTCAACAAATTTGGTAGCTAACTGATCAAACGAAGAAATAGATCGTGGCGGTAATCGTGTAAACCACATTGTCGCAATTCCCCCTAAGGAAATGGGAAAACTGTGGTACTTTACTGCGTCATCAGCTCTCGCAGCAGTCATCGACCATTCATATTTCAGAATATGTTGATTTGGGTCGAAATTTCCTTCATACATTGGAAGGGTTGGCATTCTGAATCGTCGAGGAGGTTCAGCATACAATATGTCATCGGTAAATGGGGTATGACTCCGGGAGATTCCCCAATCATCATTTGTTAGGCCTTGACTCTCGCGAATCATTTGTCGTACCATGGCTGAGAAGTCCGGTATTGGAAAATTCTGTGGGTGGTGAGCCAAAGTGTGGTCGGGTTCCACAGTGCGAGGTGGGATCGGGTGCTATCGGCGATCCGCATCTCGCCTCCTTGGCTCGACGTCTTCTGGGACATATGGCTCTGGAGCCTGTCTCTGCTGATGATAATTTTGATTGGAGTGATCTCGAGCATCAACTCCTATGTCAACTGCAGCGGCTGTAGCAGCTCGATCATCTGCAGTGTATTGTGGAATAGTGCCTCCTCGGGAGGATGGTCCAGTATGGAAGCTGGTAGATGGGCCAACCCTTATTTGCCCAACGGTTAACGCCTGTTGATAGTCAGCAGCTTGCGCATGGTTTCCGTCTAGCCTGGGACGGGTAGATCTGTTATTGTAGTCAGATGAAGCGGAGATTTCGGTGGAAGAATGAGGAGCTTGATCCCTTCTGGATCTTCTTCGCTTTTGGCGATTTAGTTGATTGGTTGACTCAGCGTTAGCGCGCAACTGCTCAGTTAGCTATTGTCGGCTATGGCTTAGTTCCTGGAGTAGCACCTGGAACTCTTGTCTTGTGACCGGACCCGACTGATCCGTATGCCCAGCAGCATCTTGATTGGTGGACTGTAGCTGTGTGGGATTTTGCCTATCCTGACCTTCTTGATCACCAATGTTAGAAGTGGTTCTTGTACTCACCATCTTGAAGCGTTGAATTCTTTCCTAGACTTTTAACAAATCTGAATAGAATGGAAGGAATCTGAATATGAGGTCTGGATCTCTCTCTTAGATTTATGCAATCCGGTATCGAAGATAGATCCAAGGAGCAGGAGAAAAAACTGGGTTTTTCTTAGTGAAAGCACCAAAGTGTTTGTGTCAAAATTGGGCACAACACTCGTCGAAAGTTTTTTGAATAGATAATAAATGAGGAAAATAAATTAAAACGTGGGTTATCTAACAAAAACTCCAAATGAAGAAAGTAAATTGCGCAAGAGACAACGATTTAGAGTGGTTCGGCGTTTTGCCTACGTCCACTATGAAGTTTTGTTACTTTATTGCTTGATACTTGGAGAATAAAACTTTTTAATATCAAAATACAGCAAGTAGTAATCCAAAATTCAAAATCAAGGGCAGTAGTGGTGCTCTGAAGCAATTCTGGCAGCGCTCGGGCGTTCTCTTACTCTCAAAATTCTTCGATCCCCTTTTTGAATGACCAGGGGCTCTATTTATAAGTGCTGGAGGCTGATATTTCGCCTAAAATTCGGGGAGACCACTTCTGGCACGTGTGGGGGCCCACATGGCCGAATTCTGGAGATCCGCGCCCACTTTTGGATCGATTCGACCCTTGGTTCGAATCGATCAAAAAAGTGTCCAATCGTGATGAAACTTGGCGTGGACATTCTTCTATGTACGTGCAAGCTCCTATGAAAATTTCATAGCATTCGGACTTGTAGATCTCAAGTTACGATCGATTCAAGATTGCATTTTTAGTTGATATGCGTGCTTCGAATCCATGGTCTTCGAATCGATAGGGTCGAACCCTTGGTTTCAGCTGCTACAACTTGATGGGTTCGATGTTATGGATTCGAAGGTACCCTCATACATGTCCTTCGTATCGTTCAGAGTATTTCGTAGTTGGTCGATGCGAAGTCTTCTCTGTTTGATGGATTCGAAGGACCTTCATGGGATGGAGTCGAAGATAGGAATACTTCGAGGGATTCGAACCAAGGCAGGTGTGGATGGATTCGAAGCGTGGCTACCTCTGATGGATTCGAACGAAGGCATGTCCCTGATGGATTCGAAGGAAGAGGTGACTTGATGGATTCGAACTAGGGAAGGCCTTGGATGGATTCGGAGCATGGTTACCTCTGGTGGATTCGAAGTGAAGGCTTGCCTGATGGAGTCGAAGCAAATGCACTCCTCATGGATTCGAGGCAGCACGTGTCTGGTGGATTCGAACCAAGGCCTCTTCTTGATGGATTCGAGCCTTATACTACCTGATCCATCTCCCATTGACGATAACTTGAGCATACGAACTCGGATTGCCCCGAAACTTGGAATGTTGGTTTCTACAGCCCTGCTTGACGTGTCTTATCAATTGTAGCCCGATCTGGACTCGGGTAAAACTCGTCGATATTTGTAGTTGCCCAACAATCATTCAAAGCTAAAGATGTATGATCCTGTCTCTTTCTAGTTAGTTCCTTGGTATCTCGGCCTTGCCAAAAGGCGGGATAACATTTGCCCCCCAAAGTACATCTTGTGTAAACATGACGTGCTTTGAAAAGCTAGAATCTAACGCTGGACAATTAGGACATGCTCTGATGAAAGCCATATTCTTTATTGCTGTTATCATCTGTCGTATGATTGTGATCGGTTGTTCATCGTTGAAATCATGACAAGATGGATATCTGATCCCTGTGAATGATAAAGATCAAACATTAGTCAAACATATGCGCATACGTGTATCACCTTGACTTTGGTTAACGTTGCGTGATTGCAAGTTGTTGCCAGTTTGGTTTGTTACCGAATTCTGCATCAATCCTCTCCTGAACCGATTTGAGATTCGGGTTAAAACATTGTTGTTATAATCGTCTATGATCATCCTCTTGTATCGATCCTCTCCTGAATCGGTGTAAAAGGTAGACCGGTAATTTTTCATATCGAAGCACTACGTTCGTTCTCATCGATGGTGTCTAGTGGATTCGAAGCATGTTTGTTTGAACCGATAGGGTTTCGAATCGATGGAATTGATGGTTATGGAATAGGTACTTCGAATCAATAGGATTTTTCAATTTAGCCCTTGTTCATGTGCTTCGTATCGATGACGCTTCGCATCGATGTTGTCTTGATGGATTCGAAGTCACGTATTTTCGAACCGATTGTCTTGCATTTGCTTAGTGCTTCCTCGAATCGATGATGCCTCGCATCGACTAAGTTGGGATGGATTCGATTGTGTAAAGACAGGAAGGAAATGGATTCGAAGTGAAGTATGGATTTAGTCGTGCGATGGATTCGAAGTAATGGCTCTACGCTATGATGGATTCGAACGCAGTGGGTTCGTACTCGATGGGTTCGAACGTGATGGATTCGAACGTGGCTTGTTCGAATCGATAGCATGTGATCGATTGGGGTCGGTCATTTTGACCGAGAGATGAATCGTCCCGTTTCTTTCCTGGGATCCATATAAATACGTGAGGCTGGGCTCTTTTTTCACTTTTCACTTTTCACTGTTGCTGTAGCTTCTTCTTCGAATCGATCTTCCAGAGCTTAAAACAAGCACGTTTTCCACGAATCGATCGAATTTCTTTAAGCTTTCCCTTGTGATTTCACCAAGTCGGGTAATTGGTGGATCAAGCCGAGTAAGGAATGATGGAACTGGAAGTTTTTGACATCGATTCAACCTTTTCTTCTTGAAAATTTCGAGGAGTGGTGGGATCTGGACGAGGTGGTTCGACTCAATGGAACTGAGGAGTGAGGTCATTCGAGTCGCATCGATCAAAGTGTCGTCTCTCATTGCTTCGCATCGATCCGAGAATGAGCAATATAGGACAATAATAGATTTATTTTATTACTTAGAATTGAAAGGTATATGAATTTCAAAAATTAATTAAAAAATACATGAAAACGACATAAACTTAAGCTAAAAGCACACAATACTAAGTAATACAAATCTAGATGCTATAAGGCAACAACCAGATAAGCTTAGAAAGATGTAGATGATGATGGTAACGAGCCACTAAGCTTGCGAATGACCTTTCCAAAGTATTTGTCCACTTTGTGAAATTTTTATTAAATGAGTGCTTAAGCTTCTTCTGGTTTTTAAGAAGCTTTTCTTGGTTCCTTAGGTTCTATTTGTTGGATGGGTGTAATGGTTTGTCAAAACTTTCTAAGCAAGTATCCACTTCTACCTCCTCCTCCTCTTCTTCTTCACTTCTATCTCATCCCATTTTCTTCTTCTTATTGTTGTTGTTGAATCTCTTGTTCTTCTTCAAATGTCGATCTTTGTTCCTTTTCGAGAAGTGTCTCATATGGTTCGAAAAATGTTGCAATGTCCATAAGAGAGATGTTGGTCTTATTGAAAACTTTTCGAGGAATAGATTTTTCTCCTCTTAAATCAACACCAAAATATATGAATATTTTAGTAAGATGCCCACCACGATAGATTGTGTTCTCATGTCTAGAAATGTTCTTTTAGACAAAGTCATCTAAAATGACTTATACCCAATTGATGTTGTAGTGACCGTAAATGGCGAAAATAGCTTTAAAAACATTTTGCATAGGGTTACCGTAATTACCCATCCTCAGAGTGATAGTTGTATAACGAGACTCATAAGTCTCGATTTTGGTTGAAGATTCTTTTGTTCGAAATCAAATTTTTTATCACTTTCAAAAATATAGTAAAAAACTTCATAATTTTGTTTATCAATTTGAAAAGTGGAGAGGTCAATTTCACTAGATTTGCAACCAAGAATATTACCCAAAAGTTCAAAATTTAAATTAATTCGAGTACCATTAGCACTACTTCAAATTTTTCCCTCTTCTTCTTAAAAAATTTTTCCATTTAAATTTGCATAAAACATTTTGACCAAATCTGGAAAATAAGTAAAATGATTTTGAATCATTTAGACCAAGAATTTCATTTTCAAAACAAGGATTGTAATGACCGGGGATATTCGGTCCTTGAAAATCGACATAAATACGTCCACTATATAGAATGCTGAGGAATCGAGTGTCGGAATATACCAGATCATTATATTAAGAAGAAAACAACAAGAAAAGGAGAAGAAAACAAACCCAGAATCTCGCAGCAGAACAATAAAATATAATAATGAAATAAACAGTTTATGAAGTTGTTTCTATTATACATGTAATTATAATTTATACAACATTTATCAAAGTTATATATACACCACGGATAAATAGAGTAATGCAGCAGACAACATGACGCAGGATTAATTATAGTAATAATATACTCAATCTTCACCTTTGTCCTCCAGAATAAATCTTCGATAAACTGAAGAAAAAAAAACTCAGGACTGACCAAAGCGTAATGAAAAGACAAAACACTCGAGTTAGGACTAAAATATTCTTATGCGAGTCAAATCGATATCGCATATAACATGAGTATCATGGCATCGGAGATGTTTACAAGATTTCACATCTTCTATCCAATATATAACATGAGTGCAATAACACAAGAGATGTTTCGGGATTTTCCATCTCTTAATGATCCGTCAAAATATATATATGTAGTAGAATATGCTACATATATAATGTTTAATCAATAAAATAAATATTCTACTTAGTGTTAAGCTTTTCAATGATCCCCCTTAATGCGTTTTTAAGCATTGCTGTACAATTTGTATATAATACACCAGTTAAACGGTCGGTGGATAGGGATGCGCCGTGATACGACAGCACTAAACCAAAATCGTATGGGTCTCGTATAGGGATAAAAGTATGACAAGGCACGTGAGGCGATGCCCAAGGTAGGATACTACCGGTTTACCCTTCTCGGTTGGTGGTAATGCATCATAACCATGATCTCCCACCACATCCAACATTCCCATAAAATCAGAGGGTGTGCACCAATTAATCACAATGTTAATGATGGTAATTTGAAGAAGTGTGTCCGCTCGGGGTAGCTAACCCACTTG
Source organism: Allium cepa (assembly GCA_030765085.1). Classification (NCBI taxonomy): domain Eukaryota; kingdom Viridiplantae; phylum Streptophyta; class Magnoliopsida; order Asparagales; family Amaryllidaceae; genus Allium; species Allium cepa. The sequence goes on from CM060939.1 coordinate 164,347,868, forward strand.
GCCAGTACGACTCCTATTTTAGTCACGTCAAATTGGCACAAGTGCCAGGCTAATCAATCATCATTCTCTTCCTTCAAATCAACAAACTTACATCAAATCCAACCACTTCGTTCTAAATCATCACTCCACGTATACAGTTATTGAAGTGGTTTTGGTATCGACAAAGATTATGTCCATATCCGACCTCGGTCTCTTTAACAACCAAACATCATTTTACACACTGGTTGGTACTTTTACATTTTGAAACCAGTTCGTACCTGATATCAAAATATCATATTCGTTTCAAAATCAAATCCATTTCAAAATCATCATATTTACTCAATATATACAATTTCAGTTCAATATTATTTTCGCCTTAATATCTCGATTCGCTTCCAAAAATCATTTTGAATTCCAATTTAGGTTATAACTTCATTTAACCCAGTTCGTATATAAATCCATGATTTAAAAATAAACATTCCACCCTGGACCTGTTTGAAATTTTGAAAAATTGTTTGAATGGTTTAAAATAGTTTGAATGGTTAAAATAGATAAAAATAGTTTACAAGGTTAAAAAAGTTAAAAATAGATTAAAGATTAAAATAGTTTAACAAAAAAAATAGTTTAAATATTAGAATGGTTTATATAGTAAAATAATTTGGAAAACCAAAATGATTTGTATATTTAATAAGATAGATTTTAAATAGTTTATATTAAAACAATTTTATTGAAAATAGCTTCAAAGTCAAACCAATTCAATTCCAACTTCCCAATTCGAATCAAGTCCAATTTCCATCCAATCGATTCAATTTCGATTTCAATTTAAATCACTTTCAACTTTGATTTCAAATTAATTCAATTTCACTTTCAAATCCAATTAATTCAATTTCAATTTCAATTTATATTGATTTCGAGCTCAATCTTCAAAATATTGATCCAAAACATTTAAATCAAATTAACCTTCAATATCCAATTTGAAATCCAAATTTTCAAATACTTTTAGTTAGTAAAATTCAAAGTTTGAATAAAAGTCCCATCCTTTAAATCAAATCAATTTATGAAATTTAAATCATAATTTGATTATAACTTAAAAATCCCAACTCAATTATTTAAAATATGTTTACCAAATTTAGATTTCAACATTCTGAGATCAAGTTCGAAAATAATTTGATTTCTATAAATTTAGTCTTTATTTATTTTAAATCAAAATCATTTAAATAAATTTCAAATCAGAAATTTTAAAATCATTTGATTTAACCAATCCGGTGTCCGTATATAATTTTCTATCCTATAGCCCAATGATCAGTTATTTCAATCTAATTTCGTGGATGGATATATATCATTTCAATCCAAATTATAGCGTCATAGGTATATATTATTTCAACCTTTTTCTTAATTTATTCGAAATAATTCAATTTATAATTTATATACTGTAAATTATATACTGGGTGATAACAGGGTATATCAAAATAAACAAACATCCAAATCATCCAAAATATCAACCAATAGCATCCATCGCAATCAATCATCCAAATAGTCAATATAATTCACAACAATTTCATATTTGTTAATCGGGTGTTTTACCGGCAATTCAATTCCAATTTAAAATTTAACTGTCAATTTTAATTTCTACAGTTAATTCAAATGATAATTTAGGGACAATTTATCAAACAACAATCAATAAATTCATATCACTTCATAATTTCAAATTTACCTAGCATAATAAGTACTAGAATAAGGTTATGCTGGTTAAATTCGAATAAATTAGAAATAGGTTGAAATGATATATACCTATGACATTGTGATTTGGATTGAAATAATATAAATCCACCCATGAAATTAAATTGAAATAACAGATCATTGGGCCATATGATAGAAAATTATATACGGAGACCGGATTGGTTAAATCAAATGATTTTAAAATTTCTAATTTGAAATTTATTTAAATGATTTTAATTTAAAAGAAATAAAAACCAAATTTAAAGAAATCAAATTATTTTTGAACTTGAGCTCGGAATGTTGAAATTTAAATTTGGCAAACGAAATGCTTTAAATAATTGAGTTTGGATTTTTAAGTTATAATCGAATTATGATTTAAATTTTAGAAATTGATTTGATTTAGAGGATGGGACTTTTACAAACTTTGAATTTTACTGAATAAAAGTATTTGATAATTTGGATTTGAAATTGGATATTGAAGGTTAATTTGATTTAAGTGTTTTAAATCGATATTCTGAAGATTGAGCTCGAAATCAATATAAATTGAAACTGAAATTGAATTAATTGGATTTAAAAGTGGAATTGAATTAACTTGAAATCGAAGTTGAAATTAATTTGAATTGAACTCGAAATTGGATCGATTGAATGGAAAGTGGAATCGATTTGAATTGGAAAGTTGGAATTGAATGGGTTTGATTTTGATGCTATTTTCAATAAAATTATTTTAATATAAACTGTTTAAATCTATCTTCTTAAATATACAAATCATTTTGGTTTTCCAAATTATTTTACTACATAAACCATTTTAATATTTAAACTATTTTTTTATAAACATATATTAACCATTTAAACTATTTTTAACTATTTTAACCATTTAAACTATTTTTAACTATTTTAACCATTTAACCTATTTTAAACCATTCAAAGTATTTTTCAAAATTTCAAATAGTCAAGGGTGGAATGTTTATTTTTAAATCATGGATTTAAATACGAATTTGGTTATATGAAGTTATAACCTAAATTGGAATTCAAAACGATTTTTGGAAGCGCAATCGAGATATCAAGGCGAAAATGATTTTGAACTGAAATAGTATATTTTGTGTAAATATGATGATTTCGAAATGGATTTCATTTTGAAGCGAATATGATATTTTGATATCAAGTATGAAGTGTTTTCGAAATGTAAAAGTACCAACCGGTGTGTAAAACAATGTTTGGTTGTTAAAGAGACTGTGGCCGGATATGGGCATACTCTCTGTCAATACTGGAACCACCTTAATAATTGTGTACATGGAGTTATGATCCAGAACGAAGTGGTTGGATTTGGCATACGTTTGCTAAATTTGAAGAAAGAGAATGATGATGGATTAGCCTGGTACAATTTGAAATGACTAAAACAGAAGCTGTACCGGCCAAGTGGGTTAACTACCTCGAGCGGACACACTTCTTCGTATTACCATCATTTACATTGTGATTGAATGGTGCGCACCCTCTGATTTTATGGGAGTGTTGGACGCAGTGGGTGATCATGGCTATGATGCGTTACCACTAGCCGAAAAGGGTAAACTTGTAGTATCCTACCTTGGGTATTGCCTCATGTGCCTTGTCATACTTTTATCCTTATACAAGACCATACGATTTTGATTTAGTGTTTTCGTATCACAGCGCATCCCTATCCACTGACCGTTTAACTAGTGTTTTATATGCAAACTGTATGACAATGCTTAAAAGGCGTTAAGAGGGATCGATGTAAAGCCTTAATGCTAATAAATATATTTATTTGTTGATTAGACATTATATATGTAGCGTATTCTACTACATATAAATATTTTGACGGATCCTTTAGAGTTGGAAAATCTCGTAACATCTCTTGAGTTATTGTACTCATGTTATACACTGGATAGAAGATGTGAAGTCCCGTAAACATCTCTGACGCCATGACACTGATGTTATATGCGATATCGATTTGACTCACATAAGAATATTTTAGTCCTAACTCGAATGTTTTGTCTTTTCATTACGCCCGGGTCAGTCCTGAGTTTTTTCCAGCTTATCGAAGATTTATTCTAAAGGACGACAACGAAGATTGGGTATATTATTACTGTTATTATTCCTGCATCATGTTGTCTACTACATTACTCTGTTTATTCCATATGCATATATAACTCCGATAAATGTTATATAGATTATAATCAAATGTATAATGGAAACAGCTTCATGAACTGTTTATTTGATTATTATATTTTATCATTCCGCTGCAAGATTCTGTGTTTGTTTCTTCTCCTTTTCTTGTTTTTTTCTTCATAACCCTAATGATCTGGTATATTTCGGCACTCGATAGCTCGGCATTCTATATAGTGGGCGTATTTTTGTCGATTTTCGGGGATCGAAAATCCTCGGTCGTTACAAAGATCTTATAAATCAAGAGAAAAAAATCTTCCATTTTAGCAAATCTTCCAAAAAGAACATTTTCGGAAGTAGTATAATCCTTACAGGTTTCAATGGCATCTTTCTCATTGAAGAGAAAACTTTTAGTCCTCTTAGAGAGCCTTATGGCATTAGGATTTTGACTAAAGGAAGCCATTTTTGAGTTTTTGAGAAGATAAGAAAATTAAATATATTTGAAATTTAAAATAAAGTGAGTGAATGAATGGATATGATAGATTGAATTAATAGAGAGTGAAGAGTCATGTTCTCTGGTCAAAAAGGTGCATATTAAAAAACATTGGAGTAAGTACAAAAGAGTAGGATATTTGAATTTTGAAGTTTGAATTTTGAATTGAAATTTCAATTTTTAGTTTTCTGGCATGTTTGTTGGCATATGTCTTATTGGTATGTTGACATATATCCTGGAATTTTTTTAAAAAAAAAACTAAGCTAATATATTCCTATTTGTACAATACACATTTATATACTTATATTCATCCAATTTTATTATTAATCTATATATTATTCCTAAAAATCATAATCAATCAAAAAAATTAAACAAAAATTATTAGATGAAAGGTACCATTTTTGCTGCCTTTTTGTCGATTAGTTCTGACTAGTCTATTATTTGCTATGAAACACATATTCACATCTGGTTCATTATCGCTAGAGGAAGCATCCGAGTCATCCAAAGTTGCCGTATAAGCCTTTTTATCTTTTTCTAGATGAATCATTAACTAGTGAGATCTTTGATTTATTTGGATGCGAGAAGTCTCTCTGAAAATTACCGGGTTCATCACACTAAAACATCTTGTCGCAATTCCAGTACCAATAGTCTTGTTTTCAGGTTTTCGAAAATTGTTCATTTTCCTATACTTTTTGAATTTTTTGAAATTTTTGAAAAAAGGAAACTCCTTTGTCGTTATCATTGTCAGAATCTTGATCATCAGTTATTGCATTGAAAATGATGGATTTCTTTTTTATTGCCTTGCTTTCCCTTCTTCCCTACAATTATGCTTCATAAGACAATAAATTGCCTATTAATTCTTCAATTTTCAAAGTACTAATATCATTAGCCTCTTATGTCCCTGTTATCTTTTGATCCCACTTAAAAGAGAGTGAATTAAGGATTTTCCTAACTTATCCTCTTCAGAAAAGTTTTTACCGAATGGAACTAATGAATGCAGTATATCTTGAAATCTATTGTACATGTCAAAAATACATTCATTCGGATCCATTTAAATAATTGAAACAAATTAGTTAGCATGGGAATTTCAGTCTATTTCACTTTACTAGTGCCCTCATGAGTAAACTGCAGTGTTCTCCAAATTTCATATATAGACTTACGAATAAAGACTCTGTTAAATTTATTTTTATCTAGTGAACAAAATAAAATATTCATGGCTTTCGAATTATTCTGTGCAAGTCTCTTTTGGTCAGTGTTCCATTGAGAAAAATTAGTCTTGGGTTTAGTGTATTCATTTTGTGTAACATTCCAAATATCCAAACCATTAGACTATAAGTAAATTTTCATTCTACATAACTAATAAGTGTAGTTACTGCCATTAGAAAGTGGGGGTCTAGAAGTTTATTGACCTTCGACAAAAGAATTAACAAATGTACCAATAGTGTTGCTAGCTATTAAAACTTTTCAAAAATAAAATTATAAGTTTTTGAAAATCTAGTGCTATGATGCCAAGTGAAGGTTGCGCAATTATCGATCTTAAGGCTAACTAAGCACTAGAAGGGGGTGAATCGTATTTTCTAACTTCTGTAAATATTTTTAATTTTTTTAAAGTTTATTGAATTACAGTTTTGATCACAAGATTATATCAACATTCAATCATAGATACAATCATAGATAAAAATAAAGCAATAAAGTAAACCAGAGTGTTAGGGAGATGATGCCAGAGATTTTATACCAGTTTAGATTTTTGTGACATCTAATCACAAACAATTGCTTGTATATTTCTTTTCAAATATCGGTCTTTAAATGGGAATAAGGCAAACCCAATCACAATCTCGATTTTGAGGCTACGAGACATACCCTTCTGATTTTTCGGGATCAGCGTACATCCACTTGATTTGGATAGCCAACAAACATACCTACTCGAATTTCCGGGCAACCAAGCGCACCTAATTGGTTTGAATGGGCTACAATCACTGTCACAACCCATTTTTTCGTACCGATTTAAACTGACTTTAAACCACACTTGTCAGCCATATCACATGGGAAGACGGATTGCAAAAGAATGAAAGAAGTTAGAAATAGAAAGAAGATAGAAGAAAAAGAACAATCAGAGTCTCACAGTAGAACGAATAAACTATAATATAAAAAAATCTTTACATGAAACTAAAACTGTTACTTTAATAACATATGCAGACTTTAAATTAGAGTTACAACCTTTCAACTCGGACAGTTTATAACAACCTGTCCTTACAACTAGTTGACAACACAACCAAATACAAACTGAATATAAGCATCTACGTGAATACGTCCTGATTCCAGCTCCTCTCCTGAAGCTTCCAGTCCTCTTGCTAAACCTAGAAATATGCTCGGTCTGACCCGAGCATATAGGAAAACACCAAGCCCGGGTCAGTCTGGTAAACCAGCGTGAGAAACACACTCAACTTGATTAATTAAAGTTTAGAAATCCTTTTGAAATCAAAGGTATCTCGTAAGACCACGCCACAAATAAACATGTCGGGTTTTCCCTTATGATAACCAAAACATTTCTTATAAAATCCTCTAATATTATAGTAGTGTCTATATACAAATACTTATTCGAATAGCCAAAATTGTTACATTATTAAATTCCAGCATGCTAGCCACAAAGTGGGTTCTACAATCAAAATCGTAAAGGGTATGTAAGGAGAATGGATTTCCAATGAATGACTAGGAACTGGGGTACCACCTATCACAGTACCGGTCTAGATCAGCGTACCGAGGACCCCTCCGTTCCTCTGCAACACAAGACCGGACTACTCCTTACTGGATAGCCCGAGTAAGATCACTCCGCGGTTGGGATCAGCAACCGCCCACGTAGCCAAATTAAAAAGAGACTTCTGGACAGGGATGACCTTACCCTAATTGGGTGCTACACACTTAGCCTTGCTGCATATCTGTAACATTCCGAAATTTTTGAAATTTAAAATTTGATTAATTGTTTGAACTTTGGGATCTAACTAGTAAAATTTAATCTAAATTTAATATTGTTGATATTAATATTACACATTAATATAGAATTAAATAAAAAGAGATATTGATAGATGATCTTTAAATAGAATTTAAAATTAGTTAAAGTAAGTTATGATGAGATTATAAGATTTAAATCACATAAACAAATAGTTAAACAAAAGAACAAGCAAATGGAAAAAAAAAAACATATAAACTGTACATATAAAAGAAAATGCAAGAGAGTAAAACATTCAAACAAAATAATACTTATATGAATCAAACAGCACATTTCTACAAGTTGCAAAAAGAAAATAAAAAGAAAAATAAAATAAAATAAAACAAATTCTTGCATTTAGCAAAATAAACAAGAATCACCTCAGCCTATTTTCCCTACCCTGTACAAACTATCTCTTCTAGATATACATGCATATTTGCTTTGGTCCATTCGAATAAGAACATAGCAAAATCTGGGAAGAAAATATTTAAAACATCATTGTTTTTATAAAGAAAAAAATAAAAGGAAAAAATCAGAGAGTGAAGGAGAGTAGGACCAACTGCAGATTCCAAAAACAAAAAGCATCCTCTATTTTCATATATTGTTCAAGTGAGTAAACATGATTATGTGAAGGATTTTAAGTTGTTTTGAAACAGTTTAAACTTCAATAGTAAACTGCCTTTGTTCATGCTTCACTGTGATGAAAATGTGATGCTCTCTCTGTAAACACTTATACAGGGATTGTACACCAAGAAGCTAAACCAATATACAAACAAATTAAAGTAAGTTTTGTAATAAATAAAATAAGAAAATCAAATAAATAAACAAGACAGCATGCTGAAAATATACAAGCATGAAACACTACATACTTTCATTAAATGCAAGCATCTACAAAGAACATACCTGCATTCAATGCTTTTACTTCCAGCATGGTTATCCTGTACTTGTTTTAATAAACCCCAGTGAACAATCTGTTATAAATAAACATCAACCTGCCTCTTTATTTCATTCAACAAACTTCTGCAAACCTGAAAAAGAAAACATCATATTTCATAAATTCAAAAGCATTCAGGTGATCAAAACAGAAAATAAAAAGAAGCTAAAAAAAAAAAAAAAAACCAAACCAGAGAAGAAGAAGCAAACTGCAGTTCAAAGGAAACCCATATAATCTCTGTTTCAAACTTTTGTCATGTGAGTAAACTTATTTCATTTGAAATCTAAGTTTTTATATTGTGTTTGTTGTATATAAGAAGAGAAATATGCTCTGTATGTTTTTATGTTACTGGAAATTATTTTTCTTTTTGTTATACAGTGTTGTTCAATATACTGTCTCCCTCCTTTTTCCCAGAGCAAAGTGTATTTGAACAAAAATTCAAATGAACTTCACTTAACATTTTTTTACTTAGGATTCTTAAAACAAAATAGGTTGTGTAAACTTGACTCACACTTTAAATTTTTGTTTTAAGCTTGAAATAAAACCTTTGACTCTGTAACATGAATATTACAGTAAAAATAAGATTTTGAGATAAATTCAAGCATTGTAAATCATTGAATTGATGTTATAATTCGAACGAACATATGAAAATATGATTTTCAAAACAGTAATGATGATTTTTAATTCAGTAATTTAGGAGCAGTTCATATTATAACAAAAGTTGCTTTTAAATCGATTCCTGTTAATCGAAAGATTCTTGAATGTTGCAATTTCGCGTGGAGCTAGTTTAATACTCAACAATGTTAGGAAAAATATTTAAAAATTTAATTATTGCAAGAATTTTGAGCGCGAGATTGAAATAGGGTTTAAGAACCCATGTCTGTTCATGTTAAAAGAATCGGTCGCGATGGTTCTGGGGTGCATCGAGTTGAATGAGGTACTGGGGGTTAGCTTCGTGGATGACCGGAGGAGTTGTGATAGGGGCGGCGCGGTGTCAGGTGGACGGCGTCGCGAGGCCGAGGTGATTGGGGACGATGCAGTCGTATGGTTGGCGCACGTTTCAGGCAAATTTTGATTTAGGCAGTTTCATGAAAAATTAAGTCTCGATCTCGTATGAGGGAACGAATCACGATTTGCTGGCGATCGAAACGGCCACCGGAGTGACGCCGTGACGATGTACACGTGCACAGGGGAGGAGTCTCGTGTCGGTCGTTTCTGAGTGCCAGTATGTTGCGTCTCGTGCTCGAGTTTTTTCTTGGTTTGCTTCGAGTGGATACTCGTGTTCGAACGAGTTTTTCCTGAAGCTATTTTTATTAGCTAAGGTCTTTAACTTAAAGAAAAAAAAAAGAAACTGAGAGGAGATAAGAAACTGGGGAGTGAGAAGAAGAAGGGGATGGGCTCGAGACCTTTGTACACGGGTTGTTTATGATGGGCTAAGCCCATTTAAAAATCTTCAAGAGGATTTTGTGTTGCAATGAAAATAATATAAATTTAGTTAAGTTAAATTATTTAACAAATGTTTTAGAATTGTTAATTCTTTAATTAAATGATTAAATTTTAAAAGAAGAATTTTAAATTAATTTACATTAAATTCAAATGTAACAATAAATTAATTTTTAAAAGTATAAAACAGATTTTCAAAAATGGAAATTAAGGTAAACAATTTTTATCAATAGTTTTGAAAGGGAATTTAGAATGATTTAAAGTTTGTAATTAAAATTGATTTAATAAATAATTAAGTACTCAAATAAATTTATAATTAAGCATTTATTGATTAGATAAAGCAAGTTAATTAATTTAATTGGCAGTCAATTAAAATAACTAATTAAGGAAAAATCAATGTATCAAGATGATTAAGATTAATTCATTTATCATTAAGAATAATAAATCATTGATTGAATAATCAATAAAATAATTATTTGGTTAATTTATCCCATTCACTTTGATTTGTAAATAATTAACTATTTGTTGTTAACTTATATTGATATCATCTTTGTTCTGTTTGTAATTCTGTATGATGTAATTTCCATGTTATTGTACTGTGATTGTGATTCGTTCTGTATTAATGAGAAAACCCTGTTGTCTGTAAAACGACATTTAAACTTCGATGCGACAGGGAATCGGATTTCAGTTGGTTATCCGAAACCCACATCGAACCTGTGAATATTTGTGAATGACATCCACATGTTTTAAAATTTGACACTCACTATTCGAATTAGCCGGGAAAGGACCTTTGGGTCGTATAACCCATTTCGAATATGTGATTCGACGTTATGGATGGCATTTGAAGACCGGTGTTGAAGACCGGGTATTTGCGAGAGCGATAGGATGATCTGTCGATTGACTCTGCACCGAGTTGCTCCGGTATAGAGTTCTCCATATGTGATGGGGAATCCGATCAGGATTGTGGATATCCGGATTGCAAGGACTTCTTTGAAAGTGCCTTCGGTTCTGTTCGAGCCCGGAACAGACTTGTATGGATAGTCTGTCTGACATTACAAATTGAGATATAAAGCCGATTTCTTTCAAATATATTTCTGTTGGTGGCGGAGAATTTATTCTTTTAGCTTAACACCCTTCTCTGAGACGTACGAGCTCAGAGGTTATATAGTTGAAGGTTATCAGCAATATATTCCCAATTTGGTAATGTGACATACTGAGTGTTGCTGTGAAATGATCATTGTGTTGATTATTCGTGATAGGATCATTTGTTTGATCGTCTATCTTGGTGATCATTTCTATGATCATTTGTTGACCCAAAGCACGGCTTTTGTATAAAGTGTGTTTTTGTGGACGTGACTTCGTCGGACCTCAGACCCCGAAATGGTCGAAACAGGAAAGATGCAGCAAGGTTATTGGGGGTAGCACCCCTTAGGGTGTGTACATTTCCTTCTGGATAGAAGTGGTATCATGGTATGGAGCCTAGATACTTAACTTATGTGGATATCGCAGATATATATATATGATTTTGTGATTTGTTGCTGGGGCCCCGGTTAAAGGTTGGTTACGACCGGGAGATGGCATACTCGTGTCAGTAGTTACCCAGTTAGGGGTAACCCGGCCTTGTGTTGGCAGAGATCCGGTTTGGTTCTCGGGGACGTCCTTCCAGAGGCGTTCTCATGTGGCAATGGGAAGTTCCTTGGCCTGACCATTTGTTGGAAATCCAAAGAAACAATACGAAACCCTGTACGGTTTTAGTTGTAGAACCTGCTTCCTCAGGAGGTAGCTATAGTAGGCATAATATAATGGTACCTATGCTGGCTAAGATTAATATTCTATTTTCAAAATGATTTCCTTCACTATGCACTAGTAATAATATCAAAGAATTCTTTTCTCGTATCAAGCATATTTAACTATCATAAGAAGAAATCTCCTCCAATTCTGCGTTTGCATTGTGTGTGTGGCAGGAGGTCTTATGGTAGTTCCATTTTTAAAAGCATTCCGAAAATTCTTTTATAAATCTTGTTTATTTAAAATACAACTGTCTTGTTTACTCATACCAGTCCCATGACCGATCCGGAGTTTATTGTTTTCTTTCCTAAACTCTGGGTGCCCATTATTTCCACACGGGCAGCCTAGTAGCAGGTTTCTATATTTTGGAGTAGCAGTATTTTGGAGCTCTTATCTTGGATATATCTTAGGAGCTATTGGAGATTACAGGTGTTTAGCTTTTGGGAGTTCGTAATCATCTCTCTCGTTTAAGAACTTTTGGATATATGTTCACTGTTGTATTATCATGATGTTGTATTTGGAGTTGTAGTGTATGTATTATGTACTATATTGCAGTATGGATATTATGTTGATGTTGTAACAGTGATGTTATTTATGATATTGATTCTGATCCGCTGTTTTATATTCATCTAATTGTTGTTATAAGCTCCGGCGATGCGAATTTGATGTCGTTTATCGGACATCGAGTTTGGGTCGTCACAAATTGGTATCAAAGCTGTTGGTTGAGTAAGAACTTTAGCTACGGAGTATAACACATTAGATGGCTCATTAGAGATAGGGTGAAGTATACCCTAGAATGAGTATAACCAAGATTGAAACTTTGAAATTTCTTAGTCTATTTCTTTTTACTGCTGATATTCTTTAAGATATTTCGTCTACATATCTAAATCAATTTTCTTACCAATCTCAGATAGTGAAAATGAGTGGACGCAGAGGAAGAATTAGGGGTCAAGGCAATGCTGCAGCACCAAATCAAATTCCCGCAGCCGCAGAAGCAGTAATAGAAATTCAGCAGCAGCCGGACTTGGCTGAATTATATAAGAAGTTTGAAAAGCTTGGTGGCAAACCATTTATTGGCAAAGAGTCAATTATTGACGCTCAAGCTTGGGTAAGATCGTGTGAAAAGATTTTTAAAGGGCTAAAATTGCAGGATGAGCAGAAAAGACTTATAGCTTCTTGGCAACTCCAAGGAGAAGCTTCAGCTTGGTGGGAAACCATCATTATAGAGGAACCCGAAGAAGAATTTACTTGGGATCGTTTTAAAGAAGTGTTTGAGAAACGTTACATGCCATCGGCGGGAGTTTCTAGAATGTATCAGGAATTTCTGGATTTGAAGCAAGGAAGTTTGTCGTTTGAAGAATACTTGAATAAATTCAGTGAACTATCTCGGTTTGGCCCGGAATTGCTAAATACACCTCTGAAGAAAAACGAAAGGTTTATCCGGGGAATGAACCAGAAATATCATGGAAGAATGACAGGTCATGTTAAAGAATCTTTCTCAGATTTAGTAGATATGGGTTACAGGTACGCTACTCTAGATATACAAGAAGCAACTGTGGAGAAAGGTAATTCAGGTAGTCAGAATTTTAAAAAGCGAAAATTCGGAGGCAAGAAACCTTGGCAAGGCAATGAGAAGAAGAGGAACACTCAAGGAAGAGCAACAGAAAATGTCACTTATTACAACTGCAAAGAGAAAGGCCACTATTCAAATGACTGTCCAAAACCGAAGAAACCAGCTAGAGAATGTTACAATTGTCATAAACCGGGACATTTAGTTAAAGATTGCCCAGTGATGAAGCCAGCGCTGGTGGCAAAAGTTTACACGATAAAGGAGGACCCCTCATCTTCAAAAGCTGACAAAGGAAAAAGTGTTTTGGAAGGTAACCTTACTATTAATAATAGAACTGTTAGAGTTTTATTTGATACAGGAGCTTCACATAGCTTTATCTCCCAACAAACCGTAAATGAATTAGGACTTGAAACTAAATTTGCTGACGATCTTATTTGCGTGAAAAATCTGGTTGGAGGTCCCGCAAATCTTAGTTCATATTGTAAGAGAGTTCCTATTTCATATGCTAGCTATAAATTTCCTATCAACCTGTATGTCCTCGAATTTGATGAATTTGAAATCTTACTCGGTATGAACTGGTTAACGAGATACGATGCTAGATTGGAGTGTAGTAATCGGACAGTTTTAATCAAAACAAGCATTGGAAATTTTATTGAAATCTCTTGTGAGAATCCAAGTCCAAGGAGCGACAGATTGATATATACTTTGGGAAATCTTGAACCCACTTTGCAGTCTATACCTGTTGTTCGGAATTTTTCCGACGTATTTGAAGAAGTGAAATCTTTACCTCCTCATCGAGAAATCGAATTCCGAATCGATCTTGTACCTAATACTCGTCCTGTTGTTCACGCAAGTCGCAGGATGGCACCCAGGGAAAAGATTGAATTGGTTCATCAAACTAATGAGTTACTAGCAAAAGGATTAATTCGACCCAGTGTTTCTGAATGGGGTTCAGCCGTCGTATTTGTTGCCAAATCAGACGGATCTTTGAGATTGTGTGTAGATTACCGCGATCTAAATAAACAAACTCTCAAGAATAAATTTCCACTGCCCAGAATTGATGATTTATTTGATCAGTTGCACGGCGCTCGTTTCTTTTCAAAAATGGATCTAGCTCAGGGATTCCATCAATTACGAATCGCCGAAGATTGTGTACATCTGACCGCTTTCAGAGGTCCTAATATGTTCTATGAATGGTTGGTTATGCCTTTTGGGCTAAACAATGCTCCAGCATACTTCGTAGATCTTATGACTCGTGTGTTTCGGGAAGTTTTGAATAAATTTGTGCTTGTATTCATTGATGACATCTTAATTTTCTCCAAAACTGAAGATGAGCATGCCGAACATCTTAGAATTGTCTTAGAAATTTTGAGGAGAAATGTTCTATATGCAAAATTTTCCAAATGCCACTTCTGGGTCAATGAAGTCAAATTCCTTGGCCATATTGTTAATGAAGAAGGAATTTCAGTAGATCCTAGCAAAATTTCCGCTATTCTTGATTGGAAACAACCCACTACTCCAAGAGAAGTTCGAAGCTTTTTGGGTTTAGCAGGCTAGTACCGGAAATTCGTTCAAGATTTTTCTAAGTTAGCTAGTCCGCTGACTAAGTTAACAATGAAAAATGCAAAGTTCATTTGGACTTCAAAATGTGAAGAAGTTTTTCAAGAGTTGAAAAAGAGATTGACCACTGCTCCTGTTCTCACTATTGTTAACGGGAACCGAGGCTTATCTGTCTATACTGATGCATGTGGTGAAGGGGTAGGTGCAGTATTAATGCAAAATGGAAAGGTGGTTGCCTACGCAGGTAGACAATTACGTCCCCATGAGAAGAACTACCCAACGCACGATTTGGAACTTTTGGCTGTTGTTTTCGCTTTGAAAATATGGCGACACTATCTTCTGGGTAAGAATCTTTTCAGCTTTCTTAATAATTTGCGAAATTAACTAAAGAAATATACTTAATAAACTCTCTTTGTTTTAGGTGAAAAATTCGAATTATTCACCGATCATAAAAACTTGAAATATCTTTTCACCCAGAAGGATCTGAATCTGCGACAACAACGTTGGTTGGAATTTCTAGCATCTTATGACTTAGATATTCTGTATACACCCGGAAAGGCCAATGTAGTTGCAGACGCTTTGAGCAGAAGATATGCTGTTCTTGCTTATCTTGTTATCACTCCTACTCTTCTTGAGAAAATTGCCAGTAAACAAAAAGGGGACGAGTTCCTTCATCAAATTTATGAGAAAATCCGTCATGGTGAAGATACGAGTTTTGAAGTTGACGACAATAAAATCATTAGATTAAAAGGCAGAATTTGTGTCCCTGACATTCCAGAACTGAAACGTGAAGTGTTGGATGAATGCCACAAGTCCAAATTCAGCATCCATCCAGGAGTCAAAAAAATGTATCGAGATGTTAAAAGAACATTCTGGTGGAAAACGATGAAGAGCGACATATCTATTTATGTGAGTCGCTGTGCTACTTGTCAGCAAATAAAGAGTGACCAAAAGAAAGTGGCCGGTTTACTTCAACCTTTAGAAGTACCGAAATGGAAGTGGGATCAGGTATCGATGGATTTCATCGATGGATTGCCACGAACCAAGAAAGGCAATGAAGCGATTTGGGTTATTGTGGATCGCCTAACCAAAAATGCTCATTTCATTCCAGTTAAATCTACTCGGACTGCGGCAAGCTTGGCAGGTATTTATATAAAGGAAATTGTTCGCCTCCATGGTATTCCTAGTAGTATAGTGAGTGATCGTGACCCGATCTTCACTAGTAGATTTTGGAAAGCATTTCAGGATGCATTGGGAACGAAATTAAAATTCAGTACTGCTTATCATCCGCAATCTGATGGACAGACTGAGAGAGTTAACCGAATTTTAGAAGACCTACTGCGTGCTTGTGTTCATGATTTTGGTGGTTCTTGGGAGGACCATTTGCATCTGGTTGAATTCTCTTATAATAACAGTTATCAGACCAGTTTAGAAATGGCTCCTTTCGAAGCTTTATATGGTCGTCCGTGTCGATCACCTACATGCTGGATCGAATCAGGTGACAGACTTGTTCTTGGACCGGATATGATAAAAGAGGCCACTGAGAAGGTAAATTTTATTCGAAAGAAGTTATTAACTGCCCAAAGCCGTCAGAAGAGCTACTATGACCGTCGAAGGAGAAATTTGGAATTTCAAGTTGGAGATTCTGTATTTCTGAAAGTATCTCCGATGCGGGGTGTGTTGAGATTCGGGAAAACTGGAAAGTTGGCATCGCGTTATATTGGTCCTTTTCCTATTCTGGAAAGGATTGGTTCTCTAGCATATAGAGTGCAGTTACCCAGCTGGTTGTCTGGCGTACATGATGTGTTCCATATTTCTAATCTTCAGAAATATGTGCACGATCCAGATGATATTATTGAAGAAGCTGCTCAGCAGGATCTAGAAATCACTCCCAACTTGGCAGTTAGAAGGGAACCGATGAAAATTGTTGATCGTGATGAGAAGCGATTGAGGAACAAAATTGTGAAATTGGTCAAAGTTAAATGGAGTGGCGATCCAAAGGACTGTACTTGGGAGACCGAAGATAATATGAAGAAATCGTATCCCAAATGCAGAATTGACATCTCGACTTAAATCTGTAAGTCATTTCCTTATTTCTGAATTCGTATATTATTTGTTTACGTTTCTCTCTCTTTCAATTTCGAGGACGAAATTTTCTTAAGGAGGGGATATTGTAACATTCCGAAATTTTTGAAATTTAAAATTTGATTAATTGTTTGAACTTTGGGATCTAACTAGTAAAATTTAATCTAAATTTAATATTGTTGATATTAATATTACACATTAATATAGAATTAAATAAAAAGAGATATTGATAGATGATCTTTAAATAGAATTTAAAATTAGTTAAAGTAAGTTATGATGAGATTATAAGATTTAAATCACATAAACAAATAGTTAAACAAAAGAACAAGCAAATGGAAAAAAAAAAGCATATAAATGTACATATAAAAGAAAATGCAAGAGAGTAAAACATTCAAACAAAATAATACTTATATGAATCAAACAGCACATTTCTACAAGTTGCAAAAAGAAAATAAAAAGAAAAGAAAATAAAATAAAACAAATTCTTGCATTTAGCAAAATAAACAAGAATCACCTCAGCCTATTTTCCCTACCCTGTACAAACTATCTCTTCTAGATATACATGCATATTTGCTTTGGTCCATTCGAATAAGAACATAGCAAAGTCTGGGAAGAAAATATTTAAAACATCATTGTTTTTATAAAGAAAAAAATAAAAGGAAAAAATCAGAGAGTGAAGGAGAGTAGGACCAACTGCAGATTCCAAAAACAAAAAGCATCCTCTATTTTCATATATTGTTCAAGTGAGTAAACATGATTATGTGAAGGATTTTAAGTTGTTTTGAAACAGTTTAAACTTCAATAGTAAACTGCCTTTGTTCATGCTTCACTGTGATGAAAATGTGATGCTCTCTCTGTAAACACTTATACAGGGATTGTACACCAAGAAGCTAAACCAATATACAAACAAATTAAAGTAAGTTTTGTAATAAATAAAATAAGAAAATCAAATAAATAAACAAGACAGCATGCTGAAAATATACAAGCATGAAACACTACATACTTTCATTAAATGCAAGCATCGACAAAGAACATACCTGCATTCAATGCTTTTACTTCCAGCATGGTTATCCTGTACTTGTTTTAATAAACCCCAGTGAACAATCTGTTATAAATAAAGATCAACCTGCCTCTTTATTTCATTCAACAAACTTCTGCAAACCTGAAAAAGAAAACATCATATTTCATAAATTCAAAAGCATTCAGGTGATCAAAACAGAAAATAAAAAGAAGCTAAAAAAAAAAAAACCAAACCAGAGAAGAAGAAGCAAACTGCAGTTCAAAGGAAACCCATATAATCTCTGTTTCAAACTTTTGTCATGTGAGTAAACTTATTTCATTTGAAATCTAAGTTTTTATATTGTGTTTGTTGTATATAAGAAGAGAAATGTGCTCTGTATGTTTTTATGTTACTGGAATTTTTTTTTCTTTTTGTTATACAGTGTTGTTCAATATACTGTCTCCCTCCTTTTTCCCAGAGCAAAGTGTATTTGAACAAAAATTCAAATGAACTTCACTTAACATTTTTTTTACTTAGGATTCTTAAAACAAAATAGGTTGTGTAAACTTGACTCACACTTTAAATTTTTGTTTTAAGCTTGAAATAAAACCATTGACTCTGTAACATGAATATTACAGTAAAAATAAGATTTTAAGATAAATTCAAGCATTGTAAATCATTGAATTGATGTTATAATTCGAACGAACATATGAAAATATGATTTTCAAAACAGTAATGATGATTTTTAATTCAGTAATTTAGGAGCAGTTCATATTATAACAAAAGTTGCTTTTAAATCGATTCCTGTTAATCGAAAGATTCTTGAATGTTGCAATTTCGCGTGGAGCTAGTTTAATACTCAATAATGTTAGGAAAAATATTTAAAAATTTAATTATTGCAAGAATTTTGAGCGCGAGATTGAAATAGGGTTTAAGAACCCATGTCTGTTCATGTTAAAAGAATCGGTCGCGATGGTTCTGGGGTGCATCGAGTTGAATGAGGTACTGGGGGTTAGCTTCGTGGATGACCGGAGGAGTTGTGATAGGGGCGGCGCGGTGTCAGGTGGACGGCGTCGCGAGGCCGAGGTGATTGGGGACGATGTAGTCGTATGGTTGGCGCACGTTTCAGGCAAATTTTGATTTAGGCAGTTTCATGAAAAATTAAGTCTCGATCTCGTATGAGGGAACGAATCACGATTTGCTGGCGATCGAAACGGCCACCGGAGTGACGCCGTGACGATGTACACGTGCACAGGGGAGGAGTCTCGTGTCGGTCGTTTCTGAGTGCCAGTATGTTGCGTCTCGTGCTCGAGTTTTTTCTTGGTTTGCTTCGAGTGGATACTCGTGTTCGAACGAGTTTTTCCTGAAGCTATTTTTATTAGCTAAGGTCTTTAACTTAAAGGAAAAAAAAAACTGAGAGGAGATAAGAAACTGGGGAATGAGAAGAGGAAGGGGATGGGCTCGAGACCTTTGTACACGGGTTGTTTATTATGGGCTAAGCCCATTTAAAAATCTTCAAGAGGATTTTGTGTTGCAATGAAAATAATATAAATTTAGTTAAGTTAAATTATTTAACAAATGTTTTAGAATTGTTAATTCTTTAATTAAATGATTAAATTTTAAAAGAAGAATTTTAAATTAATTTACATTAAATTCAAATGTAACAATAAATTAATTTTTAAAAGTATAAAACAGATTTTCAAAAATGGAAATTATGGTAAACAATTTTTATCAATAGTTTTGAAAGGGAATTTAGAATGATTTAAAGTTTGTAATTAAAATTGATTTAATAAATAATTAAGTACTCAAATAAATTCATAATTAAGCATTTATTGATTAGATAAAGCAAGTTAATTAATTTAATTGGAAGTCAATTAAAATAACTAATTAAGGAAAAATCAATGTATCAAGATGATTAAGATTAATTCATTTATCATTAAGAATAATAAATCATTGATTGAATAATCAATAAAATAATTATTTGGTTAATTTATCCCATTCACTTTGATTTGTAAATAATTAACTATTTGTTGTTAACTTATATTGATATCATCTTTGTTCTGTTTGTAATTCTGTATGATGTAATTTCCATGTTATTGTACTGTGATTGTGATTCGTTCTGTATTAATGAGAAAACCCTGTTGTCTGTAAAACGACATTTAAACTTCGATGCGACAGGGAATCGGATTTCAGTTGGTTATCCGAAACCCACATCGAACCTGTGAATGTGACGACCGCCCATGACTCCCGCACCAAACAAGGAAATAATGCGCTGAAAGGCATGCCAGGCAGCCATGGACGATAGTCAGGGTAAAACAAAACAAAAGAATCTCTATCGTACAACTCACAGCGCATGGATAAAATACAATAGAGAAATATAATATAGTGAAGCTCCATAGAACAGAACATCATCATATAAGCATCACAGTAGTTTTATACAATCATCTACTCAAATCCATACATGAAAGCCTCACTACAAATCACTCAACCAAATACAGCAGCGGATACCCAGTACATATAGTAAGAAAACTAATATGCAAAGCCTCCTGCTCGTCTTCGTCATCTTCATCGTAGAACTCCTAGCACAGCACCTGTCACCTGCTACCTAGTCTGCCCATCCCAACATGGATGAACAGCCCAAGGTAATAAGAGGAGACATAAAACCTTGAGTCAGACAAAGTCTTAGTGAGCAGTAAATCAACTATCAAGCATACCAAAAGAGCATAAAGGATAAAAGGAATAGGAACCAAACCATCCCACTCCACCTCTTTCTACAGTGATAGCCCCAGACATACACTAAGGAGAAGCAAGCATAACAACATAGACAATTAAGGTAAAGCGAATACCACTCGAGTCAAGGACGATGTTTCCCAAATACAAACCCCCAAGGCCTAAACCAAGATCAGATAAGCACCCAGAAAACACCGCTCTTGAAGCCGAATGATAATACAACCAAACATCCATGACTCTGGCTATCACTGTTATCCTTGCCTCGATTTCACCGTTAGTTGAATGACCATCTGTCAAGGGCTAATGGTAACCCCGGTTCTAACCATAACTCCGCACACTGCCTTGTGCCTAGGACTTATCTACTTTGCCCAGAGTACTCAACTACCTACCTGTAGTCTTTTGGGTGTCCCGACTACCTACCTGTAGTCGTTATGGGCGCCCCATGTACTCTTGCTTTTGAGCATGCTAGAACCTTCAACAACGACGAGATCCAAGCCTCCTAGCCATCCTTCTTGACGACTATCCTCATACAAGCTCAAGCTACCTCTTGAACAATCCATTATCAACCAACTTGAACTACTCTTCAAGTTATCAACATGCTTGGAATGATCCCTGCTTGGATTAAGCCAAGACTCACATCATACTTCGCTTCATCGCATCAAAGCAAAGTCTCAACTCAACAACATGGTTTGCCTCATCAAATCATGGCAAAGTCCCATCTCAACATCATCCAATCTATACATATGAGCTTCAACATCCGCTACATATGCCTTAAGCAGCTTTCACCATTCAAGAGCCTTCTTCCATAGCTTTTGAATCCTCTTTCATCATCTTGTTCCAAATCAACTACTAGCTAACTTGGAAACAATCAAATCAATCATACATTCAAATAATCAATCATTCAAACAAGATCTATTAAGCAATTTAAGCAATATCAACTATAATGGGAATTTCGTAAATAAACGAGCAAAAGTCCAACATATGTGAAATCATGGTTTTTAGCATAGATCTATCAATTATAAAACATGGGATTTTGTCTCTAATGCTTATTAAACAAACTTGCATAAGTAAACATCTTCAAAAACCATGGATCTAGACTTAGATCTAAGAAAAATGCATGAAATCTCTAACTTTAACACCCAAACATGCCACCAATCCAATATACTCCTTTGGATCCGCGTGAGAGATAACTACCACTCACCAAATCACCAAAACAACCTAAAATGAATCAACTTCAGATCTGGACAGCGAAGATCAAGGTTTGATCCGGCAATATCTCGCTCCAATCGATGAATTCTAGCTCGAACGGATGAAGATCTTCAACTTTGGCACTTGGATCTTCGATCTCGATCTTCGATCTTGGATGGATGTTAGAATTAGATTGGAATGGAGAAAAGAAGATGAAGAAATGTTGTAGTCGAGTCTTCAAAATGGCAGCACTTCGTCGCTTCAAAAACCGGTGCCAAAAAGTGAGCCAAACCCCTCTATTTATAGGCTGGAATCCCCCTTAGCTCGGCCGTCTTCTTAACTCGGAGCTCGCTATTAGGTCGTTGCCGACCTAAAAGACTCCGACCTAACATAGGTCGCTGCCGACCTATACGACTCAACTACACAGCCGCTAACACACCTAAGTCTTAAGTCGTACGACGACTCAGCCAACGTGCCGACCTAACTCTTAGCACAGAACCAACTTAGGTCGCATACGACCTTATCCCTCGACCGACCTAAATCCTACCGACTCACGACCTAAACAACTCAAGAACCCAAGGCCGACCTAACTATAAGTCGACTCAACCAACCACGCGACCTACGACTCATCTCATCCAACGACCTAACACACTGCCGACTTAAAACTCAAGCGACATAACAACAACACGGGCCATACGACCTAACTAGCTGCCGACCTAACAAGAACACGGCATAGCCTAGTGCCGACCTAAGTCCTAGCCGACTCAACAATGCCAAACGACCTAACTATGCTACGGCCTAGCGACCTAACAAAACCATAAGTCGTTCACGACTTATCTCCCATACGACCTAACCCCTTAGGTCGTTCCACAGGCCTAAACCACCATCCTATGAGTCGTTCACCACTGAGTCGGCCCAAACCTTAACTCGGCAACCTTTTAGGTCGTTAGCTCCTAAATCAAACACTCCTATGACCCGTTCACTCCTTAAGTCGGTCATTCCTATAGGTCGCTCTACCGACCTATCTACCTTAGGTCGCTCTCCCGACCTATCTACCTTAGGTCGCTCCACACTAAACTCGGCCAGTTCCTAAGGTCGTCTACGACTTACTATAGGTCGGTCACCATCACTAAGTCGCCTAACTTTTAGGTCGTTGAATTTCTTAACCCGGCTAAGCCTACTAACTCGGCAACACCTATAGGTCGGTCCTCTATGAGTCGGTCACGACTCATCACTTGCACTCGGGTTAACTTCTAAACGACTCAAGCTAGAAGCAACACAAACAATACTAACGACCTGCAAATTCTACGATTTATCGACACGTAAAATACGGGTCGTTACATTCTCTCCCCCTTAGGAATTTCGCCCCCGAAATTCCAAACAAACAACAGCAATCAAAGATATTCCGCATGCCTACCATCCAAAGCAATCAACAAACCATGCAACCAATTCTAGCCTAGCATGCAGAATTCTATGGCTTAGAACAAGCTACAAATTCATGAGATGTCACGACACTTTAGGGCCATACCTCGAAGAGTCCGGGATGAGCTGCCTTCATCCTCTCTTCCTCCTCCCATGTACAGTCGTTAACATCATCACTCCATTGTACCTTGAGCAACGTAATCGTCTTCCTCCTAAGCTGTTTCGTATCGGTTTCAACAATACGAAGCGGCTTACGAGGTCTCGTAACCATGGGATCAACCTCTAAGTCTTCACAGCTATCAGCAGAAACCACCTTAGTTGGGTCGTGCACATACTTCCGTAGATACGATACATGAAAAACATTGTGCACACCCGCCATCTTTTCCGGTAACTCTAATCTATAAGCGAGCTTTCCAATTCGCTCGATAATCGGGAATGGTCCAACGAATCTTGGAGTTAACTTTCCTTTCTTCCCGAATCTAATAACATTCTTCAAAGGAGAAATCTTCACAAATACCATATCACCCACGTCGAATTCCAAATCCTTACGACGATTATCTACATAACTTTTCTGTCGATCTTGGGCTGCCTTCATTCTTTGCCGAATGATCTCTATACAATCCGAAGTCTGTCGAATCATCTCTGGCCCAAGTATCAACCTTTCTCCAGTTTCCAACCAACATGTCGGAGAGTTACACGGTCTTCCATATAATGCTTCATATGGTGCCATACCAATACTCGACTGATAACTGTTATTATAAGCAAACTCCACCAAATGAACGTGATCTTCCCATGATCCTCCGAAGTCCAAAACACATGCTCTAAGAAGATCTTCCAAAACACGGTTGACTCTCTCAGTCTGACCATCTGTTTGAGGGTGATAAGCTGTACTCAAACACAACTCGGTTCCCAAAACTTCCTGGAAGCTCTTCCAAAATCCACTAGTGAACAATGGGTCTCGATCGCTCACTATACTCTTCGGAACACCATGGAAT
Source organism: Allium cepa (assembly GCA_030765085.1). Taxonomy (NCBI): domain Eukaryota; kingdom Viridiplantae; phylum Streptophyta; class Magnoliopsida; order Asparagales; family Amaryllidaceae; genus Allium; species Allium cepa. Next base: position 164,371,881 of record CM060939.1, read on the forward strand.
CGAACAATCCACTTCACGTAAAGCTCAGCCAACTTTGATGCAGTCCTAGTCGATCGAACAGGAATGAACCTTGCACTCTTGGTCAAACGATCTACTATGACCCAAATCCCTTCATTCCCTGCTCTTGTCCTAGGTAGACCATCGATAAAGTCCATCGACACTTGCTCCCACTTCCATGTAGGAACCTCTAATGGCTGAAGCAATCCACTGGGCTTCTTCTGCTCAGCTTTCACCAACTGGCAATTCATACACTTGGAAATAAAATTTCCAACATCCTTCTTCATACCTTCCCAGTAGTAGGTTCTCTTCATATCCCGATACATCTTATTTCCACCTGGATGAATTGTCAACTTCGAGTGATGACTCTCCCTCAGAACTTCATCTCTCAATCCATCTACATCGGGAACAACTAGTCGCCCTTGCTTTCGAAGCCAACCCTCTCGATCGACCTCGAATCCCTTATCCTTCTCCGGGTCCAATCCAGATTCCAAATCACAGATAATCTTGACAAGCTTATCATCTCCCCTTTGCCTCTCACCAATTCTTTCCACAAGAGTAGGCCTTATCGATAAGTTTGCCAACATCTCAGGTTCCAATTCACATCTAGGCCTGAAATCAAATCCAGCCAAATACTCAAGACTCTTCCATTCCGAAAACATGGCTCCCAATCCTGCATGTCTTCGACTTAACGCATCAGCCACTGCGTTACCTTTCCCTGGAGTATAGGCTATACCAAAATCATACGATGCTAAGAACTCTAGCCACCGTTGCTGTCGAAGATTCAAATCCTTTTGGGAGAACAGATACTTCAACGACTTATGATCTGTAAACAACTCGAATCTAACTCCCAATAGATAATGTCTCCACATCTTCAAAGCAAACACAATTGCCGCTAACTCCAAATCATGAGTCGGATAGTTCCTCTCATGCGGCTTCAGTTGTCGACTTGCATATGCAACAACTTTATCCTTCTGCATTAGCACTGCTCCAAGTCCAGTACCACATGCATCGGTGTAAACCACCATCTCATCATTCCCACTTGGAATAGTCAAAACAGGAGCACTCGTCAGTCGCTCTTTCAGGATTATGAAAGCTTGTTCACACTTATCATTCCATCTGAACACTTGATTCTTCTTCGTCAATCCTGTCAACGGTGCAGCTATCTTGGAAAAGTCTTTGATAAACCGACGATAATATCCTGCTAATCCAAGAAAACTTCTCACATCAGATGCATTCTTAGGCCTAACCCAATCCTGGATCGCTGCCACCTTAGCGGGATCAACCGCTATTCCATTTCCAGAAATAACATGACCTAAGAACCTCACTTCATTCTTCCAGAAGTGACACTTCGAAAACTTAGCCTTCAGCTGATGTTTCCGTAAGATTCCTAAAACAATCCTCAAGTGCGTCTTGTGCTCTTCCTCAGTTCTGGAATAAACCAAAATATCATCCACGAACACAAGCACGAACTTATTCAACTGATCTCTGAACACTCTATTCATAAGATCCACAAAATATGCTGGCGCGTTAGTCAACCCAAACGGCATTACCAGCCACTCATAAAACCCGGATGGTGTCCTGAAAGCAGTCTTCGGCACACTATCCTTCGCCACTCTCAACTGGTGAAATCCCGTTGCCAAATCCATCTGAGAAAACACCTTAGCCTCGTGAAGCTGATCAAACAAGTCATCTATTCTCGGCAATGGATACTTGTTCTTCCTAGTCACCTTATTCAGCTCACGATAATCAACACACAACCTCAACGATCCATCCGTTTTGGTTGCGAACACAACGGGCGCACCCCATTCGGACACACTTCTCCGAATGAATCCTTTCCGCAAAAGGTCATCAACTTGCACCTTCAGCTCTTGCTGCTCCCTCGGTGCCATCCGCCTAAGAGGCATCACAACAGGTCTGGCTCCCTCAACTAGATCGATACGAAACTCGATCTCCCTATGCGGCGGCAACCCTTTGACTTCCTCAAAGACATTCTCAAACTCATTCACAATAGGCACCGATGACAGTCCATCCCGTGGAACAACTAGCGAATACCTGAAGCTCATGAAGACGCCTTCCTCATGCTTACATCGTATCACAACCTTTCGCCCTTCCACATTCCCGACTGTCACCTCAAGCCTCTCACAATCAATCCTTGCCGCATACTTCCTAAGCCAGTCCATACCCAAAATAATTCCGAACCCCGCAAAGTTCAGAACAAAGCAATCACAAACAAACGAGCAATCATGACTCGACACAACTAGACCACGGCATATCATACACAAACATGACGAACCCCCCACTGGATTAGTCACAACCAATGGCCTATCAACAATATCCGGTTTCATACCTAACCGGCTTACCAAATCATCACAAACAAAAGAATGCGACGCTCCAGTATCAAACAACACTCTAACTGGAACACCACAAATAGAAAGAGTACCTTGAACAACCACACTCTTCCCCTTCTCTTCAGCAGTAGGAGCTTTCGAAGACGATGGAACAGCCCCCAAAGCATAGGCTTGCACAACCTGCCTATCTTTCCTCGGTTCTGGACAATCCTTCTTGATATGTCCCAGCTTATCACAGTTGTAACACTTTCCCGGCACTTTCGGATTCTTACAATCTTTGTAAAGATGGCCCTTCTGCTGGCAGTTATAGCAAGTCACTTCACTCTTCGGCTTCTTCTGGCCATCCCTACCCCTCTGTTGCTGTTGTTTCCTCTTCTTATTGCCACTCTGCTGTGGTTTAGATCCTTCCCTGGTTACAGAAACGACAGAACTTTCCCTAGGAAACAAACTCTCATGCCTAAGAGCTTTTTCCACAAGCTTCTCAAACGGATCATCCAAGTGATCCACCAACTGCCTTCCAAGATAAGCATCCAGACCAGTCACAAACTTTTCGTTCTTCTGATAGGGAGAATCAATATATGATCTGGCATACTTAGACAAAACTTCGAACTCAGAAATATACTCAAGAACAGGCCTCCCTCCTTGCTTGAGCTCTACAAACCTCTTGAACAAAGCAGACTTCTGAACAGTGGGGATGAACTTGGCCTCAAATCTAACTTGGAATTGCTCCCAAGTAATCTCTTCTTCTGGTGTATCTATAGTGATAGAATTCCACCAATCCGCAGCTCTCCCTTGAAGCTGTCTCGATGCAAGCTTCCTCTTGGTTGCATCCTCAATTCCCAAGTCACCAAAAATCCTCCGGCATGCATCAATCCATCTCTGCACTTCAATAGTCGACTCCGTCCCCAAGAAAGCTTTTCCTCCAAGAGAAGTATAATCCTTGCAAAGCTTAGCAAAATCCACCGGTCTCGGAGCTTGGACTTGAACTCCCACATCCACAGATGATCCTGAAGCTGGTATCCTCCTCATGATTGAAGTCATCATGGCCTCAAACATAGGAGCATAATCAACAGCCTCCCTAGTAGCACGGCTATCCCTCGCAGCTTGTCTCTCCCTTCTGCTCATCCTTAATATCTGTAAAAAGGAATGATCAGAACACCTTAAGAAACAACTGCATAAGGAGTCCAAATCCTTCTAAGCTACTATATTATATATAGTAATCATCCACCAAAATACAATTACGTCTCTCATACGTAGTTACGTCAGCGAGCGTTGGCTAAAATCGATTAACCAAAGCTCTGATACCAAATGTGACGACCGCCCATGACTCCCGCACCAAACAAGGAAATAATGCGCTGAAAGGCATGCCAGGCAGCCATGGACGATAGTCAGGGTAAAACAAAACAAAAGAATCTCTATCGTACAACTCACAGCGCATGGATAAAATACAATAGAGAAATATAATATAGTGAAGCTCCATAGAACAGAACATCATCATATAAGCATCACAGTAGTTTTATACAATCATCTACTCAAATCCATACATGAAAGCCTCACTACAAATCACTCAACCAAATACAGCAGCGGATACCCAGTACATATAGTAAGAAAACTAATATGCAAAGCCTCCTGCTCGTCTTCGTCATCTTCATCGTAGAACTCCTAGCACAGCACCTGTCACCTGCTACCTAGTCTGCCCATCCCAACATGGATGAACAGCCCAAGGTAATAAGAGGAGACATAAAACCTTGAGTCAGACAAAGTCTTAGTGAGCAGTAAATCAACTATCAAGCATACCAAAAGAGCATAAAGGATAAAAGGAATAGGAACCAAACCATCCCACTCCACCTCTTTCTACAGTGATAGCCCCAGACATACACTAAGGAGAAGCAAGCATAACAACATAGACAATTAAGGTAAAGCGAATACCACTCGAGTCAAGGACGATGTTTCCCAAATACAAACCCCCAAGGCCTAAACCAAGATCAGATAAGCACCCAGAAAACACCGCTCTTGAAGCCGAATGATAATACAACCAAACATCCATGACTCTGGCTATCACTGTTATCCTTGCCTCGATTTCACCGTTAGTTGAATGACCATCTGTCAAGGGCTAATGGTAACCCCGGTTCTAACCATAACTCCGCACACTGCCTTGTGCCTAGGACTTATCTACTTTGCCCAGAGTACTCAACTACCTACCTGTAGTCTTTTGGGTGTCCCGACTACCTACCTGTAGTCGTTATGGGCGCCCCATGTACTCTTGCTTTTGAGCATGCTAGAACCTTCAACAACGACGAGATCCAAGCCTCCTAGCCATCCTTCTTGACGACTATCCTCATACAAGCTCAAGCTACCTCTTGAACAATCCATTATCAACCAACTTGAACTACTCTTCAAGTTATCAACATGCTTGGAATGATCCCTGCTTGGATTAAGCCAAGACTCACATCATACTTCGCTTCATCGCATCAAAGCAAAGTCTCAACTCAACAACATGGTTTGCCTCATCAAATCATGGCAAAGTCCCATCTCAACATCATCCAATCTATACATATGAGCTTCAACATCCGCTACATATGCCTTAAGCAGCTTTCACCATTCAAGAGCCTTCTTCCATAGCTTTTGAATCCTCTTTCATCATCTTGTTCCAAATCAACTACTAGCTAACTTGGAAACAATCAAATCAATCATACATTCAAATAATCAATCATTCAAACAAGATCTATTAAGCAATTTAAGCAATATCAACTATAATGGGAATTTCGTAAATAAACGAGCAAAAGTCCAACATATGTGAAATCATGGTTTTTAGCATAGATCTATCAATTATAAAACATGGGATTTTGTCTCTAATGCTTATTAAACAAACTTGCATAAGTAAACATCTTCAAAAACCATGGATCTAGACTTAGATCTAAGAAAAATGCATGAAATCTCTAACTTTAACACCCAAACATGCCACCAATCCAATATACTCCTTTGGATCCGCGTGAGAGATAACTACCACTCACCAAATCACCAAAACAACCTAAAATGAATCAACTTCAGATCTGGACAGCGAAGATCAAGGTTTGATCCGGCAATATCTCGCTCCAATCGATGAATTCTAGCTCGAACGGATGAAGATCTTCAACTTTGGCACTTGGATCTTCGATCTCGATCTTCGATCTTGGATGGATGTTAGAATTAGATTGGAATGGAGAAAAGAAGATGAAGAAATGTTGTAGTCGAGTCTTCAAAATGGCAGCACTTCGTCGCTTCAAAAACCGGTGCCAAAAAGTGAGCCAAACCCCTCTATTTATAGGCTGGAATCCCCCTTAGCTCGGCCGTCTTCTTAACTCGGAGCTCGCTATTAGGTCGTTGCCGACCTAAAAGACTCCGACCTAACATAGGTCGCTGCCGACCTATACGACTCAACTACACAGCCGCTAACACACCTAAGTCTTAAGTCGTACGACGACTCAGCCAACGTGCCGACCTAACTCTTAGCACAGAACCAACTTAGGTCGCATACGACCTTATCCCTCGACCGACCTAAATCCTACCGACTCACGACCTAAACAACTCAAGAACCCAAGGCCGACCTAACTATAAGTCGACTCAACCAACCACGCGACCTACGACTCATCTCATCCAACGACCTAACACACTGCCGACTTAAAACTCAAGCGACATAACAACAACACGGGCCATACGACCTAACTAGCTGCCGACCTAACAAGAACACGGCATAGCCTAGTGCCGACCTAAGTCCTAGCCGACTCAACAATGCCAAACGACCTAACTATGCTACGGCCTAGCGACCTAACAAAACCATAAGTCGTTCACGACTTATCTCCCATACGACCTAACCCCTTAGGTCGTTCCACAGGCCTAAACCACCATCCTATGAGTCGTTCACCACTGAGTCGGCCCAAACCTTAACTCGGCAACCTTTTAGGTCGTTAGCTCCTAAATCAAACACTCCTATGACCCGTTCACTCCTTAAGTCGGTCATTCCTATAGGTCGCTCTACCGACCTATCTACCTTAGGTCGCTCTCCCGACCTATCTACCTTAGGTCGCTCCACACTAAACTCGGCCAGTTCCTAAGGTCGTCTACGACTTACTATAGGTCGGTCACCATCACTAAGTCGCCTAACTTTTAGGTCGTTGAATTTCTTAACCCGGCTAAGCCTACTAACTCGGCAACACCTATAGGTCGGTCCTCTATGAGTCGGTCACGACTCATCACTTGCACTCGGGTTAACTTCTAAACGACTCAAGCTAGAAGCAACACAAACAATACTAACGACCTGCAAATTCTACGATTTATCGACACGTAAAATACGGGTCGTTACAGTGAATATTTGTGAATGACATCCACATGTTTTAAAATTTGACACTCACTATTCGAATTAGCCGGGAAAGGACCTTTGGGTCGTATAACCCATTTCGAATATGTGATTCGACGTTATGGATGGCATTTGAAGACCGGTGTTGAAGACCGGGTATTTGCGAGAGCGATAGGATGATCTGTCGATTGACTCTGCACCGAGTTGCTCCGGTATAGAGTTCTCCATATGTGATGGGGAATCCGACCAGGATTGTGGATATCCGGATTGCAAGGACTTCTTTGAAAGTGCCTTCGGTTCTGTTCGAGCCCGGAACAGACTTGTATGGATAGTCTGTCTGACATTACAAATTGAGATATAAAGCCGATTTCTTTCAAATATATTTCTGTTGGTGGCGGAGAATTTATTCTTTTAGCTTAACACCCTTCTCTGAGACGTACGAGCTCAGAGGTTATATAGTTGAAGGTTATCAGCAATATATTCCCAATTTGGTAATGTGACATACTGAGTGTTGCTGTGAAATGATCATTGTGTTGATTATTCGTGATAGGATCATTTGTTTGATCGTCTATCTTGGTGATCATTTCTATGATCATTTGTTGACCCAAAGCACGGCTTTTGTATAAAGTGTGTTTTTGTGGACGTGACTTCGTCGGACCTCAGACCCCGAAATGGTCGAAACAGGAAAGATGCAGCAAGGTTATTGGGGGTAGCACCCCTTAGGGTGTGTACATTTCCTTCTGGATAGAAGTGGTATCATGGTATGGAGCCCAGATACTTAACTTATGTGGATATCGCAGATATATATATATGATTTTGTGATTTGTTGCTGGGGCCCCGGTTAAAGGTTGGTTACGACCGGGAGATGGCATACTCGTGTCAGTAGTTACCCAGTTAGGGGTAACCCGGCCTTGTGTTGGCAGAGATCCGGTTTGGTTCTCGGGGACGTCCTTCCAGAGGCGTTCTCATGTGGCAATGGGAAGTTCCTTGGCCTGACCATTTGTTGGAAATCCAAAGAAACAATACGAAACCCTGTACGGTTTTAGTTGTAGAACCTGCTTCCTCAGGAGGTAGCTATAGTAGGCATAATATAATGGTACCTATGCTGGCTAAGATTAATATTCTATTTTCGAAATGATTTCCTTCACTATGCACTAGTAATAATATCAAAGAATTCTTTTCTCGTATCAAGCATATTTAACTATCATAAGAAGAAATCTCCTCCAATTCTGCGTTTGCATTGTGTGTGTGGCGGGAGGTCTTATGGTAGTTCCATTTTTAAAAGCATTCCGAAAATTCTTTTATAAATCTTGTTTATTTAAAATACAACTGTCTTGTTTACTCATACCAGTCCCATGACTGATCCGGAGTTTATTGTTTTCTTTCCTAAACTCTGGGTGCCCATTATTTCCACACGGGCAGCCTAGTAGCAGGTTTCTATATTTTGGAGTAGCAGTATTTTGGAGCTCTTATCTTGGATATATCTTAGGAGCTATTGGAGATTACAGGTGTTTAGCTTTTGGGAGTTCGTAATCATCTCTCTCGTTTAAGAACTTTTGGATATATGTTCACTGTTGTATTATCATGATGTTGTATTTGGAGTTGTAGTGTATGTATTATGTACTCTATTGCAGTATGGATATTATGTTGATGTTGTAACAGTGATGTTATTTATGATATTGATTCTGTTCCGCTGTTTTATATTCATCTAATTGTTGTTATAAGCTCCGGCGATGCGAATTTGATGTCGTTTATTGGACATCGAGTTTGGGTCGTCACAATATCCCCTGATTTTCAGTCATACCTGGTTGATGAGGTTCGAGGATCAGCTTACTTTTTAGAATATATCACTTAGAATGCTCACCGTCCTCCTGACGATGTTCTGAAAGCATTCATCCGTACAAGTCCATTCTGGGTTCGAACGAAACCGAAGGCACCATTCCTACTACATCCATTTTGGAATCACCCTCAGGATTATTAGCGACTAGCCTTGCACTTCACTTCTCCATCTTCGACTCCAAGCACCTGTCTTCATCACGAAAATGTACTTGTTGGATCGAAATGGTTTTCGAATAATAAATCCGATCTCGGTCTCTTCAAAAACAATGTTTGCTATTTCCCGGTAAACTCAACCCCGGTTCTTTAGGAAATACACAGACGAAATATAAGATCGGGGTTCACCTCCTAACCATTAGTGGACGGGTCTCCTTATAATTCGTCCCAGAGAACAAACGAGCTTACACGTATGGTATATCATCTCGAATGGTAACCGTACCATAAAATTCCCGAGTTTCCTCTAGATATTTTCAGAGTTAAGTTTTTTTCCAGATTTGATAATCGGTTATTTAACTATCAGAACAATCAATCAATTCAACCAAGTTATTTCCCATCGCAACCATTAAGCTTTATTCACATTTAAAATCCTAATAGATTAAAATATATTGGGAAAGCTTATTTTACTGGGTAAATATAAATGTTAAACAACTACTTTCCAAATCATACTTAAAAAAATTTTGAATTCATTTCTTAAGTTTATTAAATGAAAATATTCTTTATAAAAGTTTTCCATATTATATTATTTTAAAAAACACTTATATTTAATAGATTATATTGAAGAAAATATACTTAAATACCAATTTAATAAAAATTTACTTTTTTTTAAAATGATTATTACAAAAATAGTTTTTATACTTGAAATAGTTTAAATAATACATACCCTAAAAATTGTACCTTTATAAAGATTTCCAAAAATAGTAATAAACTACTTTAGATATTTCCAAAATATTTATCAATTTTTTTTTAAAAACATTTAAAAAATAATAATATTCATTTTTTAAAATAAACTAGGTTCCAAAATTCAACCTAAACAGAATAAGGCTTATCAGTTTCAACGGTACTTATCAAGCTACAATTCACGGTCAAGCATGTCAATACAGATATTCAATAGCAATTAGATTCCATAGATCGATTCACATTATATACTCAAATATACTAACCGTCAATAAACAGATATTTGCATGAATAAACAGATTAGAGATTATCATTGCTAGTAAACAATTACACGGATAATATCAGATCGATGTCTTAAACTACCTACAGAAGGTAAATTAACTATTTAGCGGAATGGTGTCTGTTTCCGCTGTCCAGATGTCAAACGGTTTGAATAATCCACAATAAACACATTTATTTTAGTTTGAGAACATCTTAACAGTTTGGTCGTATAAAATTTAAAACGGCATTCATTACCAAACGGTGATTTAATTCTGTCTGTAAAAGTTTGTAAAGTTTGACTTATTCAATTTCACAATGGATCGTACGACGGCGTAACATCCGTCGTTACAACCCATCTTCTTAATATCAGTTATTTTATATAACATTTGGAAATAAATAATATCACCTAAGAAATTTTATTCATTCCAAAGTATAAACATTTTATTTTACTTAATTATTAGCTAAATTTTACTCAAATTATTCAAATGAAATTCAAGTATTAAAAATAAAATTACTTTTAAAAGCTTGACTACTTTGTGATAAAATAACTTATTTAAAATAACTTAATATCAAATAGACTTACAGTAAAAACAAGTTTACATATATTTTAAATTCCTTTGTCTATATAAACTTCCAATAAACATTTACATTAAAGAAAATCGGTTTTAAAGTTTTACTTTAAATCAACATGCTTGTTGCAAACTTGGAAAGACAAACAATTTTATAAACTTTAAATAAGCATTTACCTTATAACAAGTTTTTTCTAATAATTTAAAACCTGCATTTTAAAAAAAAAAGACAAAAACCCACGGCTCAAAGCCCAAAACAAACCGAAATCAAAAACAAAAACGACTGTTCTAACCTAGTTGGACCGAAGCCTAAAATCACGACCCAAACTCATCTCCTCGCCCTTCTTCTTCACTTTGCCTACAGACTAACCTCGCCCCAAAATCCACTTATAACTAATGCCACGAACCCGAGGAACATCTCTGATCAACTTCGCCAACCTCCCATACGAATATCGACTTGTACTCAAACTCGACACAACCCAAAATCGAACCCAACCCTTCTTCTTCTCGCTTCCCCTCTTCTTCTTCGTTCCTGGTTCCAGTTCCAATTCCAGGAACTCAACCCAATCGAGCAACACAAAAGGAACGAAACCGAGCTCGATTGATTCAAGCATCCCCTTGAGAATAACCCGAGACCGTCTCCGATCATGCGCAACATCCACATGAAACATCTACACCTGAATCTCTCATGCACCGCGACACACGTGCACGTGCACACCCACTCTATTGATCGTCTCGCCGCCATGGCACCACTACCCAGTCGCTCAACCAACCCAGACCCAAAATTTCACAACGTCGAAGCCAGCAAATCCCCCAACGAAAAACGACCAACATTCGCATTATCTAATCCCAAAGATCCAGGCTTCGACGAACCTGGCCTCACCAATCACCTCTGACCATCACGCCTCCTTCACCAATCGGAAGCCCGCCCACTACACCACCTCTCTGCCAAAAATTGCATGCTCCGGTAACACCTCTAGCTACCAGTTAACTCGCACTTGCCGACCACTCGAAAACCATCCCAAAACCCTAAAGCCCACTTAAACATCCAATCCAAGCCCAAAACCCACATTTCGCCACGGTCGACACCTTCCCTATGTCCACCAGCCCCTTCCAAACCTGGCTGCACCACCTCACGTCGAAGAGATCATCAGAAATTAATTTTTGAATGGAAAACGTTCATCTACCTATTTCTCGAAATTCAAAACACTAAACTTTGCAATCTCACCTCTAAAATTCCTATTTCAATACCAGGAAACCGATTGCATGCTTAAAATCTTGATTTAAAAATATTGATTCTTCACCAAAATTGATTATTCACTGTAAATCCTACCATAAATTAACTACACAGCATAATTTTATTCACAAACTATTTTTAACACACACTATACCATAAAATAAACAGATTACTAGTTTACATCAGAATCAAAAATGAACTAGATTAAGAGATATTGATTTTTAAATACTGGGATGGACAATATGTTTACAGTCAACAGGGTAACATAACAATTAAATTTCCAGGTTTAAATTTAGGTTTCTCACCTTCCACATGAGTCCAAAAGCTTTAAAATTTGAAGTTGAAGTCTCTAATTTGAAAACTTGAAATCTTTAAAACTGAGTCTAAACTTGCTTTTGAAAATCTCCTGGGTTTGAATTAAACAGAGATCAGCAGACTTGGTTACAGGGTGCCTTCTTCTTTTTATTTTAAATTAGTTTGTTGTATCTTAAAGTTTGAACAAAAGCTATTTTTTTTAGTTACAGGATTAAATCTTTAAAACAACCACATTGATCTTAATGTTCACATATATATACATGCTTGCAATCAACAGAAGATGGACAGAAATGACTATTTTGGTTGCTGAAATGATATTGTCTTTGTTGAGAGGAATCTGAAAAGAAAAATAAAATGATTATGTTAGATTAGATCAGGCAACTTATGCCAGATGTAAATGTGTTACTGATTAAGATTTATCACATATTACCCATAGTTTTACTAAATTTAAAACTGTTTTTAACTTGTTTTTGTTAACCTGCTTTGCTCCTAACAGTAAATAACTTAAAGTCTTTTATTATTATATGTAAACTATAAATTCTTTAAAGTACATGGATGTATACTTTAGAAAATAGACAGCCCAAATTTATTTACAAAATAGAAATGCATTTATCACTAATACATTCTAAAACAAAAATAAGAAACTAGATTAAAATAATACTTCTTGGTATATATCTTATACAAATATATATGTTACTTAAACAAAGACTACAAAGTAGCTAAAAATTATCTTTGCTTTTGACTAAGTTGTATTTGCATTTGTCACTCATACATTTTTAAAATAAAGGTGAGAGACTTATACATTAAAATAACACTTTTTTAATACATCTTTTTATACATATGTTACTTAAATAAAATAAATAACATTCAATATTAAACACCTTATATTCATGTGTATTATAAGGACTATAAGTTGTAAAAACTATTTTTAAGCATTCATGTATATATGTGTCCATATATACATCTTTTAATTTATAATATAGAAATATTATTTCCAAATAAACTAAATTCATTAGTTATCTATGTATACATATATAGTTTTCCCTTATTTATACTTAAGTAATTCTTATACTAATCAATTTTATTTATAACATTTTTATCAATTTAAATATTTTAAATTTTCCTTTTTAACTAATCATTACATATATATATAACCTTTCTTATTCAAGATTTATATATATTATTATTTTAGAAGCTTTCGAATTAAACTCTTTTTATTTAATATAAACAACATTGTTTATATACCCAAAATCAAAAATATTCTTTTCTACTTCATTTCAATTTCTATCCAAAATTTTATATACATATATATTTATTATACCTATATGTAAAATATATGCGTTTGATAATTCCAATTAATTTAATTCTCTATTACATTCTATATTTAGAATAAAATTTTCATATTTTGTCTCTAAAGCAAAATACACACATTTATGTTTTAAACAAAATATACAAATATAAGAAATTCCATTTAAATCAATTTGTACTTTAATATAGGTCTGAAAATTCAAATTATACTGGTTTTGGAAAATTGTATACAATTATAAATTATTGATTAATGAGAATATTGTATATTAAAATACAATATTATTGAATATTATAAATTAAAATTCACAACTCGGGATGTCCAAAATCCTAGGTCGTTACATTCCTCCCCCCTTAAAAGAATTTCGTCCTTAAAATTCCATGGCTAGGTTAGGAAAATTATCCACACACATTAGAACCGATTAATAACGATCCAAACTACACCAGTAAATACATAGATTTCACACTAGTATATCAAAATATACATTATATCCAGCCAAAATGCTTTTACAAGTGCTATCATTATCCATACAGACACACACACAGATATATATATATACATACATATATATATATATATATATATATATATATGTTACCCTACCAAACATTTAACACCTAACATCCATGATGTCCAAGGGTCATAGACTCAAACAAAAGGCACACACTTCCAAGAGAAAGCTACCCAAACTAATGATGGACTCTTACTACCAGATTCCTCCCTTACGGGTCCTGACAATTCCCTGGACTCCACATCACTGTCCGGAACCCAAAAAATCTCAGAACTAGGCTCTCTCGGAAGGAAATCTACACCAGCAACTGGCTCCTCAACAACTTCCCCAATCTCTCAAATGACTGCATCGTCATTTTTCGATTCGAAAACCTCCTCTACCTCGAACTCTTCCTCGTCGTCAAACTCAACATCCTCACCTTCGACTTCAAACTCTTCTTCACTTTTGAATTCCTCCACGGGGTCTTCTTCCTGAGGCTGAGACTGAGGTTGCTCAGTAGACTCTATCGGCTCATCTGGCTCTTCTTCATATAATGACGGCTCATTAAGATCCACCCGAATTCTCCTGACCTGGTCAAAATCACCATCTCTCCTAGCTCTAGCCAATACTCCACGACGACTGATGCTATGGGTTCTCCACAATCAATACTAAAACCCAAAGGTGAGATCCTAAGGTTAGACTTCTATAGGTTAAAGAGTACATCAGGGTTTACACTTCAAAATTTATTTCCCCTTTTAAAATTTCTATTACCTAAGATTATATAAAATCATCTTTCCAAAAATAATTTAAATATATTTGAAAAGTGATTGTAAGGTAGAGAAAAATATATAATAATACAGTAAGTTTATAAACAATTTATTACTTCAATTTATTAATCTATATATATTTATATACAACAAAGTAAAGTGTTATAAGGTTTAACTTCTCATAAATCCATAATCATGAAATTATTTTGAATTGTGGAATTTTTTTCCAAAATATTAGTTTAAAAGTTTTCCAAATTCCTTAGATAAATAAAACTCAATAAAAATCCATTTTCTCAAGATTCATATCCCTAAGGGTATACTCAAGGTTGACAGCTAAGACCACTCAATCCTAGACGATAAATTTTTATCACCACAATCAATCAATTTAAATGCCATATATTTAAAAATCATACCTCTTTATATGGAAAATATATTTGGGTAAATTTATTTCATCTACCTCTTTAAAACAATATTGTGTCCATTGGCCTGGTTCAAGTGTTTAGAGATACCTATCGATAACGTTAACTACTCGTATTGACAGAATCCATATGCCACGTAACTGATCAATTAACACAATATATAAAATCATTTTTATATAACTAACAAATACGTGCTCTCGTATATATATAAATATACACTTAGACTCAAATAGGTTGCTATAGATTCCATTCCTAATGAGCAACCCACTCGAGCCTAGGTATTCACTCAACCTAGGCTCTGATACCACAATGTCACAACCCATTTTTCCGTACCGATTTAAACTGAGTTTTAAACTATACTTGTTAGCCAAATCACACTGGAAGACGGATAGTGAAAGAAATAAAGAAGGCAGAAATAGAAAGAAGATAGAAGAAAACGAACAATCAGAATCTCACAGCGGAATGAATAAACTATAATATAGACAAATCTTTACATGAAACCAAAACTGTTACTTTAATAACATATACAGACTTTAAATCAGTGTTACAACCATTCAACTCGGACAGTTTATAACAACCTGTCCTTACAACTAGTTGACAACACAACCAAATACAGACTGAATATAAGCATCTACAAGAATACGTCCTGATTCCAGCTCCTCTCCTGAAGCTTCCAGTCTTCTAGCTTAACCTGGAAATATGCTCGGTCTGACCCGAGCATATAGGAAAACACCAAGCCTGGGTCAGTCTAGTAAACCAGTGTGAGAAACATACTCAACTTGATTAATTAAAATTTAGAAAGGCATTTGAAACCAAAGGTATCTTCTAAGACCACGCCACAAATAAATATGTCGGGTTTTTACCTTACGATAACGAAAATATTTCTTATAAAATCCTCTGATATCATAACAGTGTCTATATACAAATACTTATTCAAATAGCCGAAATTGTAACATTATTAAATTCCAGCATACTAGCTAAAAAGTGGGTTCTACAATCAAAACCGTAAAGGGCACGTAGGGAGAATGGATTTCCAACGAATGACTAGGCACTGGGGTACCACCTATCACAGTACCTGATCTAGATCAGCGTACCGAGGACCCCTCCGCCCCCCACAATACAAGACCGGACTTCCCCTTACTGGATAGTCCGAGTAAGATCACCCCACGGTTGGGATCAGTAACCACCAACATAGCCGAATTAAAAGGGACTTCTAGACAGGGATGACCTTACGCTGATTGGGTGCTACCCACTTAGCCTTGCTGCATATCCCTTGATTTTCAGTCATCCTCGGTTGAGGAGGTTCGAGGCTCTACGTTACCTTTTTAGAACATATCACTTAGAATGCTCACCATCCTCCTGACAATGTTTTGAAAGCATTCAACCATACAAGTCTATTTCGGGTTCGAACGGAACCGAAGGCATTATTCCTACTACATCCATTTTGGAATCACCCCCAGGATTAGTAGCGACTAGCCCTTACACTTCACTGCTCCATCTTTGACTCCAAGCTCTTGTCTTCATCATAAAAACGTACTCGTTGGATCGAAGTGGTTTTTGGATTATAAATCTGATCCCGGTCTCTTCAAAACAACTTTCGCTATTTCCTGGTAAACTCAACCCCGGTACTTTAGGAAATACACAGACGAAATATAAGATCGGAGTTCACCTCCTAACCGTAGTGGACGAGTCTCCTTATAATTCGTCCTAGAGAACAAACGAGTTTATATGTACAGTATAGCACCTCGAACGGTAACCGTACCATATAATTCCCGAGTTCCCTCTAGATATTTCCAAAGTTAAGTTTTTGTCTAGATTTGATAGTTGGTTATTTAACTATCAAAACAATCAATCAATTCAACCAAGTTATTTCCCATCGTAACCGTTAAGCCTTGTTCACATTTAAAATCCTAATAGATTAAAATTTACTAGGAAAGCTTAATTTACTAGGTAAATATAATTTTTAAACAACTACTTTCCAAATCATACTTATAAAATTTTCAAATACCTTTCTCAAGTTTATTAAATGAAAATATTATTTATAAAAGTTTTCTATAATATATTATTTTAAACAACACTTATATTTAATAGATTATATTGAAGAAAATATACTTACATACTAATTTAATAAAAAATTACTTTTTTTAAAATGATTATTACAAAAATAGTTTTATATTTGAAATAGTTTAAATAATACATACTTATAAAAATTATACCTTTATAAAGATTTCGAAAAATAATAATAAACTACTTTTGATATTTCCAAAATATTTATCAATTCTTTTAAAAAACATTTTTTAAAAATAATATTCATTTTTGAAATAAACTAGGTTCCAAAATTCAATCCAAACAGAATATGGCTTATCAGTCTCAATGGTACTTATCAAGCTACAATTCACAGTCAAGCATGTCAATACAGATATTCAATAGCAATCAGATTCCATAGATCGATTCACATTATATACTCAAATATACTAATAGTCAATAAACAGATATTTGCATGAATAAGCATATCAGAGATTATCATTGCTAGTAAACAATTACACGGATAATATTAGATCGATGGCTAAACTACCCATAGAAGGTAAATTAACTATTTACCGGAATGGTGTCTGTTTATGCTGTCCAGATGTCAAACAGTTTGAATAATCCACAATAAAGCCCACTCGAAATCCAATCCAAGCCCAAAACCCACATTTCGCCACGATCGACACCTTCCCTATGTCCACCAGCCCCTTCCAGACCTGGCCGCACCACCTCACGTCGACGAGATCGCCGAAAATTAATTTTTGAACAGAAAACATTCATCTACCTATTTCTCGAAATTCAAAACACTAAAATTTACAATCTCACCACTAAAATTCCTATTTCAATACCAGGAAACCGATTGCATGCTCAAAATCATGATATAAAAATATTGATTCTTCACCAAAATTGATTATTCACTGTAAATCCTACCATAAATTAATTACACGGCATAATTTTATTCACAAACTATTTTTAACACACACTGTACCAGAAAATAAACAGATTCACATCAACATCAAAAATGAACTAGATTAAGAGATATTGATTTTTGAATACTGGAATGGACAATATGTTTACACTCAACAGGGTAACAGAACAATTCAATTTCCAGGTTTAAATTTAGGTTTCTCACCTTCCACATGAGTCCAGAAGCTTTAAAATTTGAAGTTGAAGTCTTTAGTTTGAAAACTTGAAATCTTTAAAACTGAGTTAAAACTTGCTTTTGAAAATCTCCTGGGTTTGAATTAAACAAAGATCACCAGACTTGGTTACAGGGTGCCTTCTTCTTTTTCTTTTAAATTTGTTTTCTGTATCTTAAAGTTTGAACAGAAGCTATATTTTTTAGTTACAGGATTAAATCATTAAAACAACCACACTGATCTTAATGTTCACACACGCAAACACACATATACACACACACACGCTTGCAATCAACAGAAGAAGGACAAAAATGACTATTTTGGTTGCTGAAATGATATTGCTTTTGCTAAAAGGAATTTGAAAAGAAAAATAAAATGATTATGTTAGATTTGTTCAGGCAACTTATGCCAGATGTAAATGTGTTTACTAATTAAGATTTATCACTTATTACACATAGTTTTACTAAATTTAAAACTATTTTTAACTTGTTTTTGTTATCCTGCTTTGCTCCTAACAGTAAATAACTTAAAGTCTTTTATTATTAAATTACAAATTCTTTAAAGTACATGGATGTATACTTCAGAAAATAGACAGCCCAAATTTATTTACAAAGTAGAAATGCATTTGTCACTAATACATTCTAAAACAAAAATAAGAAACTAGATTAAAATAATACTTCTTGGTATATATCTAATACAAATATATATGTTACTTAAACAAAGACTACAAAGTAGCTAAAAATTATCTTTGCTTTTGACTAGGTTGTATTTGCATTTATCAATCATACATTTTTAAAATAAAGGTGAGAGACTAATGCATTAAAATAACACTGTTTAGTTAATACACCTTTTTGTACATATGTTACTTAAATAAAATAAATAACGTTCAATATTAAACACCTTATATTCACGTGTATAAAAAAGACTATAAAGTGTAAAACTTATTTTTAAGCATTCATGTATACATGTATCCATATATACATCTTTTAATTTATAATATAGAAATATTATTTCCAAACAAACTAAATTCATTAGTTATCTATGTGTATATATATATATAGTTTTCTCTTATTTATACTTAAGTAATTCTTATACTCATCAATTTTATTTATAACATTTTTATCAATTTAAATATTATAAATTTTCCTTTTTAACTAATCATTACATATATATAACCTTTCTTATTCAAGATGTATATATATTATTATTCTAGAAGCTTTCAACTTAAACTCTTTTTATTTAGTTTAAATAACATTGTTTATAAACCCAAAAAAATATTCTTTAATACTTCATTTCAATTTCTATCCAATATTTTATATTCATATAAATTTATTATCCCTATATGTAATATATATGCATTTGATTATTCCAATTAATTTAACTCTCTATTACATTCTATCTTTAGAATAAAATATTCGTATTTTGTCTCTAAAGCAAAATACACATATTTTATCTTTAGAATGAAATATACATATTTATCTTTAAAACAACATATACAAATATAATAAATTCCATTTAAATCAATCTGTATTTAAATATAGATTTGAAAATTCAAATTATACTGATTTTGGAAAATTGTATACAATTATAAATTAGTGTTTAATGGAAATATTATATATTAAAATACAATATTATTGAATATTATAAAGTAATATTCACAACTCGGTATGTCCAAAATCCCGGGTCGTTACAATCACACCCAAGAAAATGCAAATAGAGTTTGATGGTTTTTCCAAAGAAAATTTCTTGAACTTTGGATATAATGGATCCTGTAGCCTCTTGGACAGCACTTTGACCTTTGATTTGAGATTGAGAGATGATTCCAAAGCAGTATGAAAGTAATATTGAGTCAACATAAAAAGTATGAATTGATTCTATTTGATTTTGAAGAGAATTTTGTATTTTTTCAATGGAGTATTTAAGGGAGTAAGAAGAGGGAAGAAAACAAGGTAATAACTAACTAAAAATTTATTTGAAACCTCTTATATATAGTGTATAAATAGATATGTCCATTCGTTAAGAGTTGTGATGAATAGACACTTCAACTCAAGTTTGAAAAACGGATTTGCGGCATGTATGTCGACATATATACAACATGTATGTCGACATATACATGAAAATTTGAAAACTAATTTCTTTAAAAAAATGTTTTGAAAGCTCTATACTTTGTAAAATATTTTAAACATAGTTTATAAATATTTTGAGCGTTGAAAAACTTCTAAAAAATATTTTTAAATATATTTTGAAAATTTATTTTGTTAAAAAATATACTATACTATATTCTTGTGATCCTCATATCTTGGTCTTTATACTCATAAGTCTTCATGTCCATTTTCGTACAGTCTTTGATTCAACACGTGTATAATATCATACACTATATACTATATAACTTAGCAAAACATTAGTATCCTTTTTTTATATAAATGTATATTGTTGTTTATTAAGGTTGTTATCATTAAAATCAATAATCGGCACATTAACAAATATGCTTATATTCCAAGTGCATTGATTTTCTTCCTGAAGACACTTTTGCAACCCATCCATCATATCCTTTTGTGCATCAATATTAAAATCGTATTTTGATAAAGTACTTGAAATCCATTCTAAAATTGCACATAGTGCCATATGGTGGAGTCAATACCCTTAATGGCTTACTTAAAACTAAGAAAGCTCTTTTCTCAACATCAGTAAAATTCACAATTTCTCTTTAATGTGCGAGATATATCATTAGACATTCTAATTTATCATGTCTATTTAGGTTGGTTTAATTTCATTTTATCTCCCGTAACCAGTTTCATCTTTGGATTGTATCCAAATATAGTTTGCTACTAATAATTTCTAGAATAAGTACTTTCACTATGAATTTGGTATTCCTTGAAAAAAAATTACTTCTCGGTGTAATAGAATAGGCATTCATAATAAATTTATGAACTACTTTACCTGAATTGGTTTTAGTTTATGATAACTTATCTAGAACTTAAATAGGTCATCTAATGACGATCGTTTCCAAACTCATTTGCAAAGATTCATACAAGAAACCTCATATATAATTATCATATGTAGTCTTTCGATTCGCAAAACCTAAAATCCTTAGCCTAGGATATGTTGGGTGCAGCGATATGTAATTTTGGACAATTCATCTTTGAATATCGTAACTTTTTGATATATAGTTAAGTGTTATAATGTGATTTTATTATCATGTTAAACATCTTTTAATTAATACATAATGATAATAAACTTGCTTTTGAAGTTTGTTTACAAATAAATACTTTGAAGAAATATTGATAATATAATCAATAACCAGTTTATCAATAAATAGTTTTTTATTCAATATAAGTTGTTCAAACCTTTTTTATACAACACTAATTTTCTTAGGAAATCATTAATGAGAAATAAATATAATTATCACTAAAATAATTAGGGAATCTTCTAGAAGATAATGGGATAAATATGAGTGGAGGTAGTTATTTCCTAAGGTAAGTGAGGTGGAAAGGCATGCATATGGAGGCACATAAGGGGTTGAGCTTTCTTGGCCAGAAATAGGTGATTAGAAGGGGCTAAGGAAGCACTGCTTGAAGCCTATATAATACCATGTATATTTCATTATATCACTTTTATATTTTTGAAAAGTTAAACCAAAGCTCTTCATTTCTATTCTCTTCATAAATCCCTAAGTATAAATCAATTCAAATCGGCTCCAATTCAATCCAAACTTGGCCCAAGATCTTAGAATAACACCACAACAAATCTTAGAAACTTGGATCTTGAGGTTTTTGAGCACACAAGCCTAAAGAACCCTAGGCCGTGAGCTATTTTGAAGGCAAATATTGCCTAGGCAAGTGCAAAGCAAGGTGAAGGTAGGAAGTTGGTGTTTGCAAGGTTGAGGTAGGAAGTGCGGACTTGAACTTGATTGTTAATAGGTGAGCTAACTCACCAATTGAATGAACATAACATGTGTATATTGTCTTTTGAAACAATAATATTGTGCTTGTGTTTATACTGTTTTATTTGGTTCTGATTCTTGCTTTGGAAAGCAAATGGTGTATGAAATCGATGGATATGCACTTGTATGACTTTGTATGACTTATTGTATAGCCTTTAAATGAAGCACATAGGATATGGTTGAACATAGATTAAATTGGACTTGAGTTTGAAAGTGATTTTATAGTGATAGTTGCTATAAACACGCTTTGAGAATGCCTTGTATTCGGCTTTCTATGAATTTTTTGTAGAGAGATCCTTAGGGTTTCTCGCCATTATTATGAAGTATTATGTGTATACTAGCTACTGTAAAAATATTGGGTGTTAAAAAGTTAATTTGCATATCGGATATCGATCAAACATTCAAGATACCGAATTTGACCCAGTTTATATCCTTTTAATAAAGTCAGTCGGTACACTTTATAAATGCAGTATTTTCCTCTGAACCACTTTTTAGAATATTATATAAATGTTGTCTTTTCAGTTTGAGATTTTAAATTGCTTTGAAACGACTTTAAACTTAAGTATTTCTCTTTAATATTTTTATTAGTCTTTCTAAAATATATTATAGTATTTGAAATCTACTTGGAAATTTTTATATATTTTTAAGAATTAACTATGAATTTTAAAGTAAGAGGTTTCTTTTAAATAAAGGAAAACATTTATTTTTGAAGTTTTAAACAAATTAAAAAATAGATCTTTGAAGTAACATTTTAAATAAAAATTTAAACCATATTATAACTATTTTAAAGTATATTTTAAGTTTATACAGTTTTTAGAAAATTAGTTAATTATTTTACTAAAGTATTAAATGCTTGTGTAATATAATATTTTTAAATTATTTTAAATACCTTTGCTTTATATATAAATTATTATACATACAACTTTATAATTTTTGAAAGGGTTTTATATTATATAAAAATGTTATATAAAATTGGTTTAGGAGATGCTTAGTGGCTTTATTGTGTTTGTTTTGTTTACTTGTTTATGGAATGTAATTAACTATACTTAACACTAAACCCGATGAAGTAGATTTGTCTATCCATGAGAGTTAGGAATATTGTTCGAGTGGAGTTTAGAAACTATAGTGCTTTAACCTACCATCTTTACTCTTGATTGAGGGATAGTAGGTTGAGATGGTCGAAAACGTATTTAAGTATATGCAACTTGACTTCCATAAGCGATCATTTCAACAACTAGATAGTCGTTTAGTCTACTAATGGAACTTTACCATTTAACTTAGGAATGATATGAAAGCTTCATGACTTCATACAATTTGAGATTCCCTAGGTAGGACTAATTGATATGAATCATCTCTTACTTTAAGAATTGTGTATATACGAGATCCCTCGAGGAGGACTCCTTCACATACGGATTGCTTACTTATAAAAGAATCGAAATTGTGTTTACCGGAAATTCATCAATTTAGTTTTGAAGAGTCCGAGATTGGTAAGTGTTTTACTTACCGAATATCATTTCAAAACTAGTATACATGTCTACATTTTGGAAGAGATTGTGAAGTGGAATGTTATAGAGTTTAACTATCTATCCTAAGGTTAAGTGTCAAGGCCCATTTTTCCGTACCCTTTGAATCGACAAAATACCACACATGTCCAACTTAAATTGCGTGAAAATACGAAACATGAAGGGTAATAAAGAAAAATAGACAAAACAGAATCTCACACGAATGGAATAACATATAATATTGAACAAATATCTTTACAGCAGAAAACTTTTAAACACATATATCAGAGTCTAACCTAAATTCAGCTTAGACAATTATAAACATCTATCCTAACAATAGCTGACAAACAACAAACAAAATACACTAAGTATAGCGGATAATAGAATATATCCATACGCATGATGAATATCTTTAGCTCTCCTCTGGAAACTCAAACCGTCTTCAATTAACCTGAAACTACTCGGCTCTAACCCGAGTATTGAAAATACACGGATCAGGCTTGATAAACCAGTGTGAGAAAAACTCAATAATAAATGACAGTGTCGTATATCAGCCTTTGGATAAAATCCTTTGCAAAGAAAGAGTACCTCATAAGACCACGCCCACACATAAACACGGACGTGTTTTTACCTTATGATAACTAAAACACTTTTATATCAAGACCTTCGATGTTATTTCTAATGACATCTCTTTGAAAACATTTGCAAATAAACTTATTAATCTTAGCCAAAATTGTTACCATTATTAAATTCCAGCACACTAGGCTCTACAAACAAAACCGTAGGTTCTTATTGGAGAATGGATTTCCATACAAATGACCAGCTGAAGGATCTACCTTCCGTAATGGGTACACCTCTAGATGGATGCCTCGAGAAATCATCACACGGTTTCTCTACCAATACAAGACCGGCCTACCTCTATAACTAGATAGTACCGAATATGTCATCCCCCGGTCGTTACCGACCTTTAACCGAGCGCTCGTTTTCCATACACCACATTAATTTACATCCCGAACATCATAACGGGAAGAAATATATCTAGAAGGGAATGATCATACCCTAATTGGGAATGACCCACTTAGCCTTGCCGCATCTAATCATGTTTCGTCATTTCCATTTGATGAGGTTGAGGCTACAATTACATTTTCATAAAGCACATATCACATCTTTGAATGCCACATTGCTATTTCTGTTAACTACTAATTGCCTTGCACATAAATACAACCCTTGAGCTCGTATGTCTCAAGGATGGTGTTAAGCTAAGAGAAGTTACCTTCTCCGCCACCATTGATGTACGTTTGTAAAAACCAATGTACGTAATCTTTAGAAATGCGATGTCAGACAAACGTCCATACAAGTTGTTCAGGAACAGGACAACCCAAAGGCACTCTCCTACTACCACTAGTAGCGAGCAGTCCTTGCAATCCAAAAAATCTCCACAACGAGGAGACCACTGCTACATATAACTCTATAATGGGTGCGACCCTGAGCAAATCAACAAGCAGTCCTCACGCTACGAAGGTCCACGGTCTTCAACAATCATCATCTTCAACATGTCTTCACGTTTGAAACATATACATTGGTCCGAAGTGGTTTTCGAATAGGAACTATCCAAATACGACCCCGGTTCCTTTGAAGCAAATTATCGATTTAAAAGATGTTAAGTTCATATGTGGGTATCAAACATCAATCAATTACTTCATATTTTATTTAAATCAAATATCTTTCTTAGGTATATTCTTTTCAATTTATTCCATTTTCTTTTCAAGAGGATAAGGAATCATTAAGCCTCATTTATCAAATCATTGGTTTATTTTAACCTTTCTTAAATTCTGGAATAATTCTAAATCATTTTATCTTTTACTTAGGAAAACCTTTCCAAATCATTCATTAAATCTCAATCAAAGATTTTCTTTCTTAACTTTTAACTTAAAATATTCCCTTTTTATTATATCACTTTCCAAAACATCCATTTAATTTAAAGGATTATTTACTGTCCAAAATCACGAATATATTTCCTTTAATAAACTTTCGCATTTAACTTATCAATTTAAATTGAGTTCAGATTTACAAAATGGTGTTTATAAATTCCATTTTTAATTTATAAACTTCCATATACAAAATTTCTTTACTAAAATACCATTTATATCTCACTTATAAGTCAAAATCCAATTACTTATAAAACTTTTATATCCAGACCATTTATAATAAATTCCATTACTTTTATTTATAAAATATCAATTTTATAAATCTTATATCTAGACCATTTATAATAAATTTAAAGAATTTATTTCTTTTCTTTTATCGTAGAAAAACTTAATTATGATCGTTTAGAGCATCCAGGCTTTCCTTTCGATATGTTCCACCCCTCGCCTAAGAAGAGAAAATATAGGCCAGGTAAGTTCTGGGCACTGGTTGCTCCATCCCTAACCTTAGTTAAACACCTTGTTTACCTTCCTAGATCTCACAGGCAGGATAAATGTACTAGTCGTTTCCGCATGCCCGGTTTGTTATTATATTCAATCTTTTTCACTTTTTGTTTAAGTGGTATAAACAATTTCTCTTAACCATTTATTCAAACTCTTATTAAAACTTCAAAATCATCTTTAAATGACTTAATTATTCTTTTAAAATAATTTACAAAATATATAGAAAAGAATTGTTAAGTTTAAAACTGCATTTCAAAAGTTATTTCAAACTGCTACGAAAAGCCTTGCAAAAAGTGTTGCAAATAGCGTTCTAAAAGCTATATTCTTCAACAAGACTTTTATATCATTTATAAATCCATATTTTCAACTTAAATATCTTTTAATACATTTTAAAATATTTTTAGGATTTATTTCATATTTTTAAAACATGTAAAATATCAATTTTAAACTTTTGTCACTTTACTGCAAAAGCGCGATTTTTCTCAAAAATTGTTTTGGACATATTTAAAATATACAAGATAAAATCTTGATTTTCTTCCTTTATTTCTTTATAAATATTTAAATGTTTATAAAACATTTATAACTCATTTTCAAACTATTTCCAAAAGGTTTAAGCATTCCATATACACCATTTCATTTTCAAAAGGAAAGTGCTTTCCTTTGTGCTTATCGACGTGTATTAACGTGACTTGGTAAAACAATTTAACAATCATATCAAACAATAAATACTTGATGATAAAAGAATATATAAGCATCCATAGCAATCATAACACAACATCAAATATGTATGTATGTGTGTGTGTGTGTATATATATATATATATATATATATATATATATATATAGATGCTAAATAGAGTTTCTCCCCATAAACCAAAGCGATTAACTTCCTACCAACATTTTAATCAACCAACACTTCACTAATTAATTCTTACTCCATTAAACACTAGCAAACAACACCTTCTCCATTCCAATAGCTTGGCTGAGGTTTGAGATGGAGGTTGGCCGAAAATATAGAGAAGGAGCGATAGAGCTTTGAACTTGAATTCCCAAGATTTAGATCCGAAAAATAGGTCATCTTCTCTCTTGTTTTTGACTCTCTTACTCTCAAAATTTGAAAAACTTGTTAACTGAAAAGGTGTTGAAAATTCTTTTCCCTTGAATTTAAGATAATGAATCACTTGATTTTGATTAATAATGAGGAATATATGATAGAATAAAGAAGAGGTATTGTCGGATTGACAAAAATGAAGCCCGAAAATGCACTTTAAAGAATTGAGTTTCAGGTATAACAAACCTCAAAACTGGAAAAAGTGATCAACATAAAAGTTGTACGACTAGAATTTCATATGGTTCAAAAATAATAATTTCTTAATAAGGTCCTTTATGATCAAATTATGATCAAAACAAAATGGCCTATTCTCTGGCTTAAAAACCGGGCTAGAAAATGCACTTAAAAGAAGTATATTTTTGATATAGATAACTTTAGAAAGAGACAATGTAGAAAACATGAAAGTTGTAGCCACTGGAAAAATAAATGATTTTAAAAAATTAATTTATATTCTGGTTTGCTTTTGAAGAAGTTAAGACCGAGAGAAGAAGAGGTAAGATGTGGAGAAAAGAGGAGTTTGATTTGAAGAGGATGAACATTGATTTCTTTTGAATATTTTGTAAATAGTTTGACATTGTTTTTTTTCTAATTTTTTTATATGGCATGGAAGCCATTAAAGGGAAGGGGAAGAAGATGAAGAAGCTTGAGAAAAGAAGAACAAGAAAAAATATGAATGAAAGTGAAGAAGGATATGGGTATTTATAGAAAAAGAAAGAAGTGGTAAATTTACCAAAATAACCTCTTACCAAACAAACCTTACTTCAACCTAAAGCAGTCTCCACCTTTTCAATACTTAAAATCACCTTTCACATCTGTACTTTATGTCTTAATCCATTAGGAACTAAGCTAAGTAAAATAATAATTATGTTGGCTTTTGATGTGATATTGATTTGATGTTTACTTTTGACTTTTCTTACTTACTTTTGTGAATTCTTACTTACTTTTCTTAATGACTTCTAGAAGTTTTCTAATCTTATTTATTAAAAGTAAACATGTTTAGTGAATTAATTAATACTTGCACTATTTGAATATATGTTCCCATGTAAGAAAATAAAGGTGCGGTGACGTTGCGACGACTTTTAATCTACAAAACGTCGTTTTTTGACAAAATGTTTTATGGTCACATTTTGATGTTTAAGTTAAACTATTTATTTATGTGAACCAAATTTAAAAATAAATTCGTATAATTCTATTTCAAAATATAAACACTATAAATTAATTAAGATAATTTATTTAACCATTGAAACATACTTCTATGAAATCATCATTTTGTCACTTTTGTCGTTATAGGCAAATGTTACTATTTTTGTGTATACTTCTCTTTTCAAATCCTATCTATTTTTTTTGGAATCATATGACCTTACTTATTTTACATTTAAAATCACTTCAAATAGCGGTCAAATTCGAGGTCGTTACATTAAGTCTAAGGAAGAGGTTGGCGTTAACATTTAAGACAAATGCTATAGAGTAGAACTTTCTATCATAAGGTTAAGTCCAAGGGAGAGATCAACAATAACATTTGTTAATCGACTTATGCTAGAATCCATAAAAAGGATTCGTGTTATGTTTAGTAGTGAAGACTCCTGTGAGAAATGTCGAACGTGCCCTTATTATAGGAAATGGCAGAAAACAAAGTAGAAGCAAAGCCTGAGGTTTGACTAACCCATGACAGGGTATATCAACTCCAAATCTAGAGACGCTTATTGAATTTTCCAACTGGAGTTGATGGTATTTGGGATCACATGTTTAGGCATGGACCGATTATGTTTTTCTTTTAGGTATATTTTATCTAGAGATATACGACGCTCGAAAGGTAGTTTCCGACCCGTGTCATGCGGTCCACTTCAGTATACTAGAGGCGCGTCTGTGGAATATACATATGCGAACGTACCTTAGTGGTTTTAGTGTGTTTCTAATATTATTGTGTTGTGAGATGCAAGCAGCATAGCTATTTTCTGTTTATATTCTACATCATTGACATTATCTATTATATCACTAAGGTTGGTTTCTTTTGAGGAGAATTTTTTTATGGCGATTCATATGGTCCCAAAAATTATTATTACATGTATATATGTATCTTGAGTTTTCTCATACCAAACTTATGTCAAACACGTGGTTTATATTTTCCCTAAGTTCCACGTGTACTCTTTCGAGTAAGTTGAGAAAATCAGGTTTTGCTTTGGACGCTTTAGAGTTCAAAAGACGAGCCGCTATCGATTTCTATTTCTGTTGCATTGTACTATGTATGTATCATCATTATACGGATAGACAGTTATAACTATACAGGCTGATGATAGTACTTAAGTTTAGTAACTCTGAAATTACTCTGTATTTTGGAGTTACCCTTTTACTATCCTTTTGATATGACATGTTATCGATTTTCTGTGAGATTCCAATATTGAGTTCTTTCTTTCTTATTTTGTTTCCTTTTATTTTTATGTTACCCTAACTATTTGTCTTTTTGACACTTGGAGGATCAGCCACAAATACCACGGATGTATTTAGTTTCGGCATTCGAGGATCAAAACGTCAGGTCATTACATTTGGTAATAGAGCAAAGGTTTAGTGAATAACTTGGTTTTGGTTGGGTATAGCTCATTAGAGATAGGGTAACTGATACCCTAGAATGAGTTGATTGTATTATACATACGAGAGAGTGTTTTTTTTCTATAAACCTACACCCCTATTTAGCTTTTTAGCAGGAACATCGCTTTCTTTGAAATAACTCTATGCTTGTGTATCCTAAATCTATTTTGCTATATTCAAGTAGTAGGAACTATGAGTACTAGAGATGCTAATGCTAAAGGAGGTAGAGGCAAAGGTGGTCGGGGTAGTACAGTCACTAATGGTGGGAATCAAGCACCGAGGAATCCTGTAACTACCCATTTTAACATATCAGAGGATCGTAAAATATTTTAATTTTCATATGAGGTCGTATGATTCCATAATTTTGGGATATGAGTCTTAGGGATATTTTACACACTTTTGAATTTTATTAAATTTGTACGTGAATATTTTGATCTCACAAACCTTTGATAGGAGTCTAATTAGGGTCTCAAACCAATTCATTGCTTTGGGATGATGATTTCTCTTTCCATATTGTAGTCATAATAGAAAAACAATATGGTTTGAAAGTTATGGTTGTTTGAAGTTATAAGAACAGCTGGCCATGATTAGTGTATAATTGGTGAAGCCCATTAGTTGGTCAATTAGTTTGTTAGAGAAACACTATAAATAAGAGCTAAATGAGTCAAATGAAAACTTTCCCTATCGTTCTAAATCAGGTCTAAGCCCTAATTAGGCCTAATTTCATTCTAATTTCATCCAAATCATCCAAATTATTCTCTAAATCAAGTCGGATTAGAGATTAGCGAATATATCATCAGTTAAAAGATAGCGATCATCCATTTGGTCGATTTGATAATGGGTGAGTGGCTTATGCATTCTCATTATACTATGCATGTTTATATGGTAGGGTTGTAGGACTAAACATGTTTTAAATCAATTATTGACCATGAAACCTTTTCTAACTTTAATTACATGTTAAATTATGAAAGCAATCTAGATTGATTAGAAACTAACATTGCTTATCTTATATATTAATGTTATATGTAGACCTATGTTGTAAATTGACGTGATTTTCTTGTTTTGACGGATTGCATGTTCGATTGGATGAAATTACTTGTTATTCTATGTTTGGATGATATGATTTGATGTTGTATGCTAGTGTTGTGATTACATTGGACGTTAGGTTTGAGAATTGAGCATATCGGAGGCACAGATGATTGGAATAGAACAAAACTGAGATGGGGTGTGATGACCCGGAGTTTTGGGGCAATAGCAATTTGATAATCTCCATTAATAATTTGATTTGAGAAATATTTATTTCATAATCTTCATTAATAATTATTTGATTTGATAATCTTCTTTCGTAAATATATTTAATTTGGCAAAATTAATCTTTTCAAAAGCTAATATAAATATGTTGTCTAATTACAATATATATATACATATTGTGATTGGAAGATTTGTTTTAAAATTCAATATAATAATTTTCAAAGCTAATATAGAAAAAATTTCTATTAATAATATATATGTATTGGTATATATATTGTAAATAGGAAGTCTTTGTTTTTAATTTAATAAAAGATATGTTTTCAAATTAAAATATATATATATATGTACATATTGT
The DNA here is from genome assembly GCA_030765085.1 of Allium cepa. NCBI lineage: Eukaryota > Viridiplantae > Streptophyta > Magnoliopsida > Asparagales > Amaryllidaceae > Allium > Allium cepa. The sequence goes on from CM060939.1 coordinate 164,403,002, forward strand.
GATTTGAGAAGTCATGATTTAAATTTAATATAATGATTTTCAAAAGCTAATTAAAGTTAATTCTATATTTTCAAAACCTAGTATTTATTTATTAAAAGTATTTTAGCATAAGATTAAATAAGATTAACAAAAAGGTCTGTTTTACTTTCTTTTTAAATATTGCTTGATCTAAATATGATTTGTAAATGTATATAAAAGTTTAAACCATAATTAACAAACATTTAAAACATATAAAACATATAAAACGTAAGCAAATTATTTAATATTTGGTCCAATTCTTTTGATTTTAAAATGCTTTTTTTAAAATTTTATTTGGAAATAAACATTTAAAGGCTGATTAGTATAAACATATAAAAATATATACATATTGCACAAATTATAAATACATAAGAAACATAATAATCCATATTTTAACATTTGTAAGAAAATAAAATCATGTAAGATACATTTGTAAGATATTATTATATGTGTAAGTTTTGGATAATTTGAGATAACATGTGTCAAAATGATTCTTTCTTTTAATTTGGGAATATATGTAAATATACAAAAAGAAAAAAATTGAGTTGAGAACCAGGTTTACTCACATCTCTTCTCATCTATTTTCTTTCTTCTTAAAGCAAAACAAAAGAAACCAAAACTTGAAAACAAAATTTAAAAGAAAATCAAAATAAATAACATCAGTTTCAAAGCTTCAAAACTTGAGCAAAGACTCTACTCAACTTAGGTTCAACTCAACTATTAACTTCAGTTCAAAGATCAAGCAAAATTTATCTCAAATAGATTCAAAACAACATCAGAATGACTCCAGAACAAAAAGCAATGCCTGCTTCTCTGTTTTCTCTGTTATAAATTTTCTGGTGAGTAAACAAAGCTTAATTTGTTTTAAAACCTATTGCATGCAGTAAAACTTGAAGTAATTTAGTGATAAGTATTTGCATGATTTTTAATATGAATTGTATGTGTATATGTATGACTGTATGCTGGAGCATGTTTGTGTGCTTTTGTATACTGGTCTCTGTGAACCTCAGACTCAAGATCGTCTTTAAAAAATTCCTATCTTCCAAATAAATCACTAATTAACTAAGATCATTAAAAAGAAAACAATTATAACATTGTAAATTAAATTTTAAAAAAGTTTAAAGTAGAAATATTTAGTTAATATTTTGGAAGCAGGATTTTACAGTAGAAATAAATTTTATGTCGAAAATCAATGATAATAATTCCATGATTTGAATACATAAATAGATTCATATTGCAATATGATGAATTTTAGGAATCAAATCATGATTTTTAGTATTGCATGAATCGAGATATGCTAAGTTGAACTATTCGGGGTATATCGTCGATTTTCGACTATCGGCATGATGAAGTTCGTCGAGCTTTAGGCTGATTGTAGCGGGTAGCCTAGCGATCTCGAGAAAGATGGGTGAATTTTTTTTCGATGGTCAAGATGGCTCATTGGAGTTGATTTAAGGTTTGATGGGGGGTTTTCCTCGTGGCGTCTGACGAGGTTCCTGGGTGATCGATGATGCTTCGTGTTTGATCGTGAGTGGAGGATTAGTAAAGTGGTGACGTATTGCTGCACTAGACGTGGTGGCATGAGTCCTGGTGGTCTGGTTCATCGTCGGCAAGAGGTTATGTCATATGGGTTGGTTCCTGATGTTCGTTCGAGTGCTTAAATTTCGATTTGCTTTCGAATTTAGATATCTGGGTTGACGTGTTGACTGTCGAGGTCGTTGGTAGTTTGGTGAGGACCGGAGAGATGGACGGAGTAGCTTATTTTCGCCGTACACGTGTACGGTGCACTTCTTTGCACTTGGGTGTTGTAAGGTTTTGGGAATGATGTATTGCTTGGGGCGATTATCGTGATGTTTGCGTGAGTGTCTCGGAGCATAAGGATGGAAGAGAGTGAATCGCAAGATACTTGAATTTGAGCTCGGGAATCTGGAGTTTTGTCTTGGGTAGTTCTTTTTGTCTCGATTTTTGATAATGTGTGTAGTATTTGTGTTACCAGGTTTCAATTTTTTTAAAAGGAAATCAAGTTTAGGATTTTAAAAGTAAAAGTAAGTTAATTTAATCAAGTTTCCAAGAAAATGTTAGCCAAGTTTAAATTATATATCTAAATGTTTTATTTCAAAAGAAATGTTACTGAGTTTTTAAAAAAAAGTGTATTTTAAATGAATATGATTTCAAATCAAAAGTAAATCTTGTTTTCAAAATATATTAACTAGTTTTTAAAAGAAATAAAATGGAAGTTTTCAAAAGAAATCTTTCAAATATAGTATAAGTGTGAATTTAGTTTCCAAAGAAAGTATTTAACAAGTTTTCAAAAATTTGAATGTTAAAATTAACGATTTGAATTTGTTTTAAAGGTAATTATATTATTTATGTAATTAATTACCAATGATTTTTAAAGAAGTTAATGATGCAATTAAGTAATTTGTAAAGATAAGGCATTTATCTTTAATTAAGGTCGTTATTAATAAAAGATAATTAATTAGTGAAATTAATTAAAAGATAATCACTTAATGAGATTAATAAAGGATAAACTGATTAATTTTGATAATCAAAGGATAATTACATACTAAGTAATTAGTGGATAGTTAATAAATGTAATTTAAAGATCATTAACTAGTAATTATGAGTTGATTAATTAATGTAATTCAATTAAGATAATTGGTTTAATTAATTAAGGATAGTTAATTACTTGATTAATAAAGGGTTAACTAATCTGAGTAATTAAAGGTAAATAATTAAGGAGTAATCAATTAATGGAAGTAATTAAAAGGATGAATTACTCAATATAATTAATTAAATTAATGTGATTAATTTAAGTTAATTAATTAGTTTAATTAATTAAAGATATCACTTGATGATTGATAATTACTTAATGTAATTAATAAAGTGTAATTACTTAGTGTAATTAATTAAAGAATTAATTAATTTTAGGAGTTAATTAATTAGTGAAAGTAATTAAGGATAGTTAATTACTAAATATGATTAATCAAGATTGATTAATGAATGTGATTAATTAAATATTAATTATTAAATTAATTAAAAAAATAATTAATTAATGAAGTGATTAGAGGATCATTAATTAATATAATTAATGGAAATAATTTAAAGGTTAATTACTTAATGTAATTAAAGGATAATTAATCAATATAAATGATTATAGAATAATTAATTAATGTAATTAATTAAGGGTCAATGTAATTAATTATAGTTAATTAATTAATAGTAATCAAAGGTTAATTAATATGGTTGGTGTAAGGATGATTAATTTGTGTAATTAATTTAAAGGTTAATTACTTAATGTAATTAAAGGATATTAATTAATCAAGGATGACTAAATGAAGATGATAATTAATTAATTGGTTTGTAATTAATTAATGGTAAATAAGCACGATTTAAAAGTAATTAAGTAATTAATTTAATTCATTGGTGGTTAAATTGAATTAATTAGAGATAGTGTGGTAATTAATCTTGCTTATGGGTGATTGAATGATATTGAATGCCTTGGATTTAGTGATATCGCTAATATATGATATGTTTGCTGTATGATATGAGATACTTTGGTTGAATGGTGATAATATTGATTATCTTCCTATGATAATGTCAATTATCTATCTGTGTGAATATAGATAGTAATTGAATTGTTTAAACTTAAACAACTTGGACATTAAGACGGCGTTTTGGATTTCGGTGAGACCGGGATCGGATTTCCAAATTTAGATATCCGAAAACCACATCGATCCAAATTTAACGATAGGTCGTGTATCTCAAGTGATGTTCGACATGAAGATTCAGAGTGCAAGGGCTACTGTTGTTAACTCTGAGGATGATTCCAAAATGAGTGTAACGAGATAGTGCCTTCGGTTTCGTTCGAACCCGGAACGAACTTGTATGGATCGAATGCTTTCAAAACATCGTCATTGGAGGACGATGAGCATTCTAAGATATGTGTTCTAAAAGGTAATCGTAGCCTCAAGCCTCATCAACCGGGAATGACTAAAACGGGGGAGATGTAGCAAGGCTAAGTGGGTCGCGCTCAAGTAGGACGAGATTTTCCCCTGTCTAGAGGTCCCATTTTATTCGGCTTAGTGGGCAGTTGATTCGCGACAACTGCTGGGGTTGTCTTGTTCGGGACTATCCAGTAAGTGATGGTTCTGGATTTGTGTTGCAGGGGATCAAGAGGGATCCTCGGTACAGTGATCTAGGCCACGTACTGTAATGGGTGGTACCCCAGTAGCTATTCCATTATATGGAATCCAATCTCCAATAAGTGCCGTAAGTTTTGATTGTGCCCAACTATGTTGGGACGTGAGAAGTAAGCTTTCCAGCTATTTTTGTATTTTACTTGAAAACCCTAGACACTATTATAATATCACTAGATTTATTATCAAATGTTTGGTTATCGTAAGGTAAAAACTTTTCTGTGTTTATGTGCGGGAAGTATTACGAGATATCCTTTTGTTTCAAAGGTTTTTCAAAGTTAAGCAACTTTAACCCGTTTACTCACACCAGACCCATGTATGACTCGAAGTTTATTTTCTGTTTTCTTAAACTCTTGGGTACTTAAATTTTTTCGAGTAGCCGAGGGATTCAGGTTAGCTTTGATAAGTTTCTGGAGGAGAATTGGAGTAGGAGGCTCCAGCGTATGTAGATATATAGTGGTTCCGCTGTGTTTATCTCTGTGATGTATCTTGAGTTGCATGATAGACATGTTTTATTACTATCTAATGTATTATGATGCATAAGCTGTTTAACTCTGATATTTGATGTATCTTATGTAATAACCCATGTGATTAATATATATTATTTGTTCCGCTTTAAGATTCTGGCATTGTTTAGTTCTTTCTTTTCTATCTTTCTCTTTTCTATCCCTTTCTTTCTAAATAATGATGTGTCTTTCTGTGGAATGAAAGGTGGGTCGTTACAGTGGTATTAGAGCACGAGGTTGAGAGAATACCTATGCTTTGGAGTGATATCTTTCTTGTGAGAGCGTACTTGTGTGTGTCTATATATGTGTGTGTGTGTGTGTGTGTGTGTGTGTGTGTGTGTGTGTGTGTAACTACCTGATTTATTGGGTTGGCTGTTCGGGTTTTCCAATATGAGTTCTAGAGGTAGGAGAAGTAGTGGTGTGTATAGCATGCCTACCACAAGCGGAAGAGATCCGAGTGTTGAGATTAGAGATGTATCTGTCGAGACTGCAGACCCAATACCATCTTGAGTAATCTTTTTTGCATGGTGTAAGGATTTCACCAATCTCTGAAAGAAACCTTTTAAAGGTTCGGAGTCCATCATTGAAGTGCAAGTTTGGTTGTGCTAGTGTGAGCAAATTTTCTAGAATTTTGATCTGTCGGTTGAGCTGAAGCGAGTGATGGTATCTTGGCAACTTCAGGAAGGAGTAGCTGCATAGTGAGACCCGGTAACTATGGATGTACCCGAAGGTGTCTTCTATTGGAGCAAGTTAAGGAAGCTTTTGAGGAGCAGTCTTTACCTACAGCTGGGAATGCTCGGCTTCATAAGGATTTTTTGGATCTCAGGCAAGGGAGTTTGTGTGCATCGATGATGAAACTAAGTTCAACGAGGTGTTTGTGTTGGGTTTGAGGCCTAAGTTCCTTGAGGAGATGTCTACTCTTTGTGGAATGGGTTGATATGGTTTGAGGATCAAGGGGCTTGTGGATAAGAAGTCTTTGGCATCTGTTGCAGCAACGCAACTCGGAGTGTTTTGTGTGCCGACAGGAAGATCATTCTGCTAAGCACTGTCCTAGAGGTGGAATTCAGAAGCAGTAGAGTGGACCCATTTCTTCGATAGATTGGATAGACTAGCATAAGCAGTTCTGATTTATGAAGAGAGAACATTGTCTTTGGAAATAGATTTGGGTAGGATCGCAAAATTGACTTGCGATAGTTTGAGTGTTCTCTTGGGTAATCTTTTGCATGAGATCGAGGCGTCTCGAAGAGAAGTTAGAGTTATCGTTGTTGTCAGAGATTTTTCCGGATGTCGTCGTAGAAGTCAAGATTTGCCTTAACATCTGGAGATTGAGTTTTCTTATTGATTTGGTTCCTGGAGCAATACCGATGGTTAAGCTAATTAGGAGGATGACTCCGAGAGAGAGGATTTGGTGAAGCAGCTTAGGATTTCTAGTATTTTCATCGACTCCAGATCAGAGTTGTGCAGCGGAAGCAAGGTAGCAGCTGTGCAAGAGTGGAGGCAACTGCAGACTCCTAAAGGAAGTTTTTGGGGATCTGAAGGCCAGATTGGCAAGGGCACATATTTTGTCTTTTCCAGATAAGAGAAGAAAGTTTGAAGTCTATTGATGTTTGTGAAGTAGAGCTTGTGTTTGGATTATTTAGTAAATCTTGAAAGGATCATCTTGTTAGGTAGAATCTGGAGGTTGGTTTTTTGGTCCAGTTTGTTTCAAGAAGCATCAGCGAAGGATGAGCTGTTCAAGGAAGGATGAAGACAGCTCAGGACAAGAGATAGAGGAATTTGGAATTCGAATTTGGAAACTTGGTTTTTGGTTGAGGTTTACTCCAATCAAAGGCGAAATAAGATTGGGTAAGACTGGAAGCTAGCTCCGAGGTATATTGGATCTTTTTGTGTTCTTGTAAGGATAAGTGCTTTGGTCTACAGGATTGAATTGCCAGTTTAGATGACTGGGATTCACATTGTGTTTCACGTATCTCTGAGGCAATACATGTAAGATCTATCACTGGTTGTGGAATCAGCAGTTCAAATGGATTTGGAAGTTGAGAAGGACTTGATTCGTGGTCGGATATCCTATTCAGATTTGTAGATCGAGGTGAGAAGGAGCTCTGGAGTTAGTAGTGTAGCTAGTTTGGATTCAGTAGAGCGAGTATTCTAGTGTTAGTATCTGGGAAACTCTAAATAGTGTTAGAAAGGTTTATCCTGGTTTGTGTCAAGATAGTCAGTTAGATTTGTTTGTTAGAATAAATTGGTTGCTATGGTTGTTAGTATCCGGCTGATATGTATTCTTTGCTATTTGGAAATAATCTTTGTTGGATTATTAAATTATCTTTGCTTTTAAATTTTGAGGACGAAATTCTTTTAAGGGGGGATTAATGTGATGACCCGGAGTTTTGGGGCAATAGCAATTTGATAATCTCCATTAATAATTTGATTTGCACAATATTTATTTAATAATCTTCATTAATAATTATTTGATTTGATAATCTTCTTTTGCAAATATATTTAATTTGGCAAAATTAATCTTTTCAAAAGCTAATATAAATATGTTGTCTAATTATAATATATATAAATGTATGTACGTATGTATATATATTGTGATTGGAAGATTTATTTTAAAATTCAATATAATAATTTTCAAAGATAATATAAAATTGTTTTCTATTTATAATATATATGTATTGGTATATATATTGTAAATAGGAAGTCTTTGGTTTTAATTTAATAAAAGATATGTTTTCAAATTCTAATATATATATATATGTACATATTGTGATTTGAGAAGTCATGATTTAAATTTAATATAATGATTTTCAAAAGCTAATTAAAGCTAATTCTATATTTTCAAAACCTAGTATTTATTTATTAAAAGTATTTTAGCATAAGTTTAAAAAAGATTAATAAAAAGGTTTGTTTTACTTTCTTTTTAAATATTGCTTGATCTAAATATGATTTGTAAATGTATATAAAAGTTTAAACCATTATTCACAAACATTTAAAACATATAAAACATAATAAAATTATTTAATATAAGGTTCAATTCTTTTGATTTTAAAACGCTTTCTTTTAAAATTTTATTTGAAACAAATATTTAAAGGACAATTAATATAAACATATAAAAGTACATACATATTACACAAATTATAAATACATAAGAAACATAATAATCCATGTTTTAACATTTGTAAGAAAATAAAATCATGTAAGATACATTTGTAAGATATTATTACATGTGTAAGTTTTGTATAATTTGAGATAACATGTGTCAAAATGATTCTTTCTTTTAATTTGGAAATATATGTAAATATACCAAAAGAAAAAATATTGAGTTGAGAACCAGATTTACTCACTTCTCTTCTCATCTATTTTCTTTCTTCTTAAAGTAAAACTAAAGAAACCAAAACTTGAAAACAAAATTTAAAAGAAAATCAAAATAAATAACATCAGTTTCAAAGCTTCAAAACTTGAGCAAAGACTTTACTCAACTTAGGTTCAACTCAACTATTAACTTCAGTTCAAAGATCAAGCAAAATTCATCTCAAATAGATTCAAAACAACATCAGAATGACTCCAGAACAAAAAGCAATGCCTGCTTCTCTGTTTTCTCTGTTATAAATTGTTTGGTGAGTAAACAAAGCTTAAATTTTTTTAAAACCTGTTGCATGCAGTAAAACCTGAAGTAATTTAGTGATAAGTGTTTGCATGATTTTTAATATGAATTGTATGTGTATATGTATGATTATATGTTGGAGCATGTCTGTGTGCTTTTGTATACCGGTCTATGTGAACCTCAGACTCAAGATCATCTTTAAAAAATTCCTATCTTCCAAATAAATCACTAATTGACTAGGATCATTAAAAAGAAAACAATTATAATAATGTAGATTAAATTTTAAAAATAATTTAAAGTAGAATTGTTTAGTTAATATTTTGGAAACACTATTTTATAGTAGAGATAAATTTTATGTCGAAAATCAATGGCAGTAATTCCATGATTTGAATACATAAACAGATTCATATTGCAATATGATGAATTTTAGGAATCAAATCATGATTTTTAGTATTGTATGAATCGAGATATGCTAAGTTGAACAATTCTGGGTATATCGTCGATTTTCGACTATCGGCGTGATGAAGTTCGTCAAGCTTTAGGCTGAACATAGCGGATGGCCTGGCGATCTCGGGAAAAATGGGTGAGAAATTTTCTAATGGTCGAAGTGGCTCATTGGAGTTGATTTAGGGTTTGACGATGGGTTTTGGTCGTGGTGTCTGACGAGGTTCCTGGGTCGTCGATGATGCTTCATGTTCGATCGTGAGGGGAGGATTAATAACATGGTGACGTGGTGCTGCTCTAGACTTGGTGGCATGAGTCCTGGTGGTCCGGTTCATCGTCGGTGAGAGGTTGTTTCGTATGGGTTGATTCCTGATGTTCGTTCGAGTGCTCGAATTTTGATTTGCTTTCTTATTTAGATATATGGGTTGACGTGTTGACTGTCGAGGTCGTTGGTAGTTTGGTGAGGACCGGAGAGATGGTCAGGGTCGCTTATTTTCGCCGTGCACGTGTACGGTGCACTTCTGTGCACCTGGGTGTTGTAAGATTTTGGGAATGATGTATTGCTTAGGGAGATTATCATGATGTTTGCGTTAGTGTCTTGGAGCAGAAGGTTGGAAGAGAGTGAATCGTGAGATACTCGAGTTTGAGCTCGGGAATCTGGAGTTTTGTCTCGGGCAGTTCTTTTTGTCTTGATTTTTAATAATCTGTGTAGTATTTGTGTTATCAGGTTTCAAATTTTTTAAAAGGAAATCAAGTTTAAGATTTTAAAAGTAAAAGTAAGTTAATTTAATCAAGTTTCCAAGAAAATGTTGGCAAAGTTTAAATTATATATTTAAATGTTTTAGTTTCAGAAGAAATGTTACTAAGTTTTTTTAAAAAGTGTATTTTAAATGAATATGATTTCAAAGCAAAAGTAAATCTAGTTTTTAAAATATATTAACTAGTTTTTAAAAGAAATAAAATGGAAGTTTTCAAAAGAAAGTTTTTAAATATAGTATAAGTGTGAATTTAGTTTTTAAAGAAAGTATTTAACAAGTTTTCAAAAATTCGAATGTTAATGTTAAAAAATTTGTTTTAAAGGTAATTATATTAGTTATGTAATTAATTACCAATGATTTTTAAAGAAGTTAATGATGTAATTAAGTAATTTGTGAAGATAAGCAATTTATCTTTAATTAAGGTTGTTATTAATTAAAGATAATTAACTAGTGAAATTAATTAAAAGATAATCACTTAATGAGATTAATAAAGGTTAAATTGATTAATGTTGATAATCAAAGGATAATTACTTAGTAAGTAATTAGTGGATATTTAATGAATGTAATTTAAAGATCATTAACTATTAATTAAGAGTTGATTAATTAATGTAATTCAATTAATATAATTGGTTTAATTAATTAAGGATAATTAATTACTTGATTAACTAAGGGTTAATTAATCTGAGTAATTAAAGGTAATTAATTAAGGAGTAATGAATTAATGGGAGTAATTAAAAGGATGAATTACTCAATATAATTAATTAAATTAATGTGATTAATTTAAGTTAATTAATTAGTTTAATTAATTAAAGATAATCACTTGATGATTGATAATTACTTAATGTAATTAAGAAAGTGTAATTACTTAGTGTAAGTAATTAATGGGTAATTACTGGATGTAATTAATTAAAAGGATAATTACTTAGTGGAAAGTAATTGAAGGATAATCACTAAATGGAAGTAATTAAGGATTAATTACTTAGTGTAATTAATTAAAGAATTAATTAATTTTAGGAGTTAATTAATTAATGTAAGTAATTAAGGATAGTTAATTGCTGAATATGATTAATCAAGGTTGATTAAGCAACTTTAACCCGTTTACTCACATCAAATCCATGTCTGACCCGGAGTTTATTTTTTGGTTTTCTTAAAATCTTGGGTACTCAAATTTTTACGAGTAGCCAAGGGATTTAGGTTAGCTTTGATGAATTTCTAGAGGAGAATTGGTGCAGGAGGCTCCATTGTATGTAGATATATAGTGGTTCCGCTGTGTTAATCTCTGTGATGTATCTTGAGTTGTATGATAGATAGGTTTTATAACTATCTAATGTATTGTGATATATAAGTTGTGTAACTCTGATAGTTGATGTATTTTATGTAATAACTCATGTGATTAATATATTTTATTCGTTCCGCTGTGAGATTCTGGCATTATTTAGTTCTTTCTTTTCTATCTTTCTCTTTTCTATCCCTTTCTTTCTAAATAATGATTCGTCTTTCTATGGAATGAAAGGCGGGTCGTTACAGGGGAAGCTCTAGAAGATGGGAAGAATTTGGGGTCCAAGTCCTAAGCTTTAATTCCCTAAGTACAGAAGTTGTCACTGACATGAGAAGTTGGTACTGACATCTATGGGATAGTCCATGATGGTAGCGACTTTAGGGAAGGCAGTGGTATGGCTAGTAGAGGTTTCCTATGGTACTGGATTGGTGATTGGTCTAGTGCTTAAGGCTACGGTGACTTGTCTCTTGGAGATGAAGTTGGTTGCTTTGAGGAGAGGAGTTGCTCTATGATGACATGTTTTTGGTAGAAAGGTTGGGGTCAAAGCACCTAGATATAAAATACTAGAAGCAAGGAAGGAGTGGAAGGGAACTTAGCCGTGGAGTGGCAAAGCAGAGATGTCAGCACCAAGCTGAGAGGTCAGCGCTGACTTCACGTGGTGAGCCTAGGAATGGTGGAACTTCTAGGGACTGTGTTCGAGCTTCTGTAGGTCATGGTGAAGCTTATGGCTTATTCGTATCAGGTTGGATGATGACGTAACAGCATGATGAAGGCTATGAATCTTCGACTTGTGACTCATAATGAGAGTAGGTGTTGAAGATTGAGGATTCTGTAACCTTCGGTTCATGACTTCTGCAGGGAGTAGGTACCGAAGGGGCTCGTATTGGGAGCTGTAAAGTGGAGGAACATGGTGGGTTTCTGAATAATGGAAACTGGATTGAGCATGATGGGCTTAGTGTCCAAAAAAGAGCAACGGAGGGATCGGGTGGAATCGTTGATAACTCGGAGTGTTTTCTATTGTACTCAAAATAGGGATATCGTAAGTAGGGATGCCCATGGGTCAAACGAAGGATCTATATACCTTGGACCTTTTAGTTCTAGTGTCCAGCTTTGGGTTGCAAGACACATATCTAGCTGTGGGCTGAGGGATACAAGAGTACAACGGAAAACTGGGATTTTCTATCAGTCCTTGGCAGTAAGGAGGTCGTACAAGTCATTATATATTCAGGGCATATAGGAAGAGTGATAATAGGAATTTAATAATGGATGTTATGGTTGCTTAGTTTCTTTCTAGGCTATCACTCAAGATATCATTGGGAGTAGGTACAAAAGATAGGGATATTGGGACATCCACTATTTTATGTTTTATTGTACCTTTATGATATTGTAGAGTAGCATATTATACTATTATGTGCTAACTCTTTGATTGTGGGGACACGTCAGATATGGTTCGTTTACTTTTGTTCCTTGCCATATTTACACGTACAGCACTTTGAGATTCATCTACCGCTCACACCAGACTGTTACCTGACTCGAGATTTTATGATTTGCTTCTTATCATCTTGCGTACTCTTAAACAACCGAGTACATAACAGGTCTAGGTGACGCAGTGGCTTTTCGAAGGACGAGCTAGGTGGAGTTATCACATACTATGTACATATATGGAGTCTACGCTTATTCCACTGAGCAACACTGTGAAGCCTATGACAGTACTTGGCTATTTTCTTCTTATTATTGTATTTGAGATAGTTTTTAACCTTAATTCATTGTATAAACTTTACTAATCTATGGATACTGTACTCTGATGGTGATGATTTATTCACACTGTTATTATTATCTCTTCCATTGTATCTGTGATATTATGTTTTTGTCCTTGTGCTGTGAGATATATGAAAGGATACATGTTTAAACTTGCTTGTTTAAACGTGGATGACCATCCTATATCAGCCGGGGATGACTCCAGCGCATTATTTAGCTCTGTTAATGCCGATGGTATAGGGCGGTCATCATATTTGGTACCAGAGCTTTTGTTACATGATTAACCGGAGTTGATATCATGATCCAATAGAGATAGAGTAGGTGTTATCGCCTAAGATTGGATCGAGAGTATATATGTATATGAGAGAATACGTACTTGTTATAAGTTCTGTTTTTCGAAACTATATAGTAGTATAATATAAGTCACATGCACATGAGCACTTTAGACACAGTTTTCTCTTATGTGAGACTAATCATTCCTGTTATAAATAAGAATGAGCTGACATACAAGAAACCTGTGAGGAATTCTGCTTTAGGAGTGGAGGAAGGAGCGATCAAGAGCTCCTACTTCTGATGTCCAAGCCATGTTCAACGCTATAATGGAAAACATAATGAGAAATGCTCCTGGTGTGGGAATTGGTGGAGGTGCTCCAGTGCAAGCGCCTAGGGCTAATTTTGCCAAGCTAAGCAAGGATTACTCTACTCTTAGGGGAAAGCCATTCCAAGGGACGGTTCAGCCATAGAAGTACAGGATTGAATTGATACTTGTGAGCGCATCTTCAGGGATATGGAGGTGGAAGATACTATGAAAAGAAAGTTGGCTTCAAGGAACTACAAGGCTGAGCCATGAACTGTGTAATTACTATGACTACTCCAAAGGATCAGTTTAACCAGTTCAAGGCATGATTTAAGGAGAGGTTAATTTTGGCCACTCAAAAGTCGGTTCTGTTTAGGAAATTTGCTGATCTCAAGCAAGGAGAAATGCCTGTTTCTGAGTATGCGGTAGAATTCGATGTTTTGTCTAAGTATGGGATGTCATTCATCAATGCTCCATTGAGAAAGAATGAATTTTTTTTATTGGGTTGGATAACTATCTTGGAGAGAAGCTAGTAGACCATATTGAGGAGTCTTTTGAGAAGCTGATAGAGAAGGCACTTCACCATGAAAACTTATACCTAAGTCTAAAATTGTTGCCGCTGTTTCTACTGAGAAGGAGGAGCCAAAACTGCAACAAGACGGTGACGGCAAGAAGAAGTGGAACAGGAAGAAGAAGCAGTCCTAAGGAAAAGGTGGTAAGAAGAATGGTAAATGAGAACCTGTTTGTTATGGATGTAACAAGAAGGGATGATCAAGGATTGCAAAGTGAGTGATAAGAAGTGCTACAACTGTGACAAGCTTGTGCATATGAAGAGGAATTGTTCATAACAGTTGAAAAATAAGCAAGTTGTGAAGGCGTACGCTTTGGATGCAGCCCTTACTTTGTCAAGTGCTCCCGTGGAGAAGGAGAAGGGGAAAGGGGTCGTCATTCGAGTTATGCTTTCTATTGTTGATGTTCCCGTTCAAGTTTAGTTTGATACCTATAGTAACCAAGTCGACAAATTGCGTTTGATACCTAAGATAGTAGAACGACCCTTAATTGTGAAAAACCCTGTTATAGGCACGACTAGCATGTGCATGGTTTGTAGTGGTTTTGTCTTATCAAGTCATGGATGCTCTTTTGTTTGTAATTTCTTTCTTTTGAGAGGTTCGTGATTATCTTAGGAATGGACTGCCTGAAAATGCGGCCATAGTGGATTGCGAGAAGGTGTTGGTGACAATCGGGGATGTGGATGGGAGAATGGTAATGATTGTCTACCTAGTAGAGGATGGTGTGATGGTCAACTTTCTATATTCGCTGGAGGTTTCCATAAGAGGGGTCGTCATTATTACCCATCGCTAGAAAGTAACTAGATGTCTTCGGGGAAGTGACTGGATCGCCGTCGCATAGAGAGATCGAGTTTCGGATTTACTTAGTCAAGGAAGCCAATAGTTATGCCTTTCAGGCATATGACACCCAGAGAGCAGAAGGAATTGGAGGTGCAAGTGAAGGACTAATTGATGAAGGGGTTCATTCAGAGAAGCATGCCTAAGTGTGGGGCACTAGTTATATTCTCAACTAAGGCAGATACCTCTTTTAGGTTGTATGCGGATTATCGTGAGCTGAATAAGTGATGAAGAAAAAAAGTATCCACCCCCGCGTATTGGCTTATTTGATCAATTGCATGGTGTGATTGTATTTTTTTCCAAATGGATTTAGCAACGGGATTTCACCATCTTAGCGTAGCAAAGGAGAGTGTGCCTATTACCGCGTTTCGCATGTCGTCGGGTTTCTATAAGTGGTTGGTGATGCCGTTTGGATTGACCAATGCTCAAGCATACTTTGTGGATCTCATGAATTGGGTTTTCAAAGATTAGTTGAATAAGTTCATGCTTATTTTCGTAGATGATATACTGATCTACTCCAGAACTAAAGAGGAGTGCAAGACGCACTTAAGGATTGTGCTAGAGATATTGAGGAAGCATAAGTTGAGAGTGAAGTTCTCTTTGTGTCACCTCTGGAGGGACGAAGTTATATTATTGGGTCATGTCATTTCGAGACAACGAACAGCAGTAGATCCGGCAAAGGTGGCAGTGCCCCAAGTTTGGAATAAGCCCAAGAATTCTATGGAAGTGAGGAGTTTTCTAGGATTGGAGGGAATTTATAAGCACTTTCTAAAGGACTTCTCGAAGGTAGCGGCACCGTTGACCAATTTGACGAAGAAGAAAAAAACTTTTATATGGGATGCAAAGTGTGAGAATGCATTTGTGACTCTTATGGAAAGGTTGGTGAGTGCACCAGTGCTAAGTATTCCAAGTGGGAATAAAGAGTTGACAATATACACAAATGCTTATGGTACTAGATTAGGAGTAGTTTTGATGCAGAAAGGAAAAGTTGTTTCTTTTGACAACTAAAACCGCAATAATGGAGTTATCCAACTCATGATTTGGAGTTGACGGTGATTGTTTTTGCTTTGATGATATGGAGGCACTATTGTTTAGGAGAAAGGTTTGAGCTGTTTACTGACCACAAAACCTTGAAGTGCCTTTTCTCTTAGAAGGATCTCAACCTTCGATGGTTGGAATTTTTGGCCTCTTATGACTTTAGTATATCCTATATTCTAAATGATGCGAATGTAGTCACCGATGCGTTAAGTAGAAGACATGCTAGGTTAGGACCAATGCCCTTAGAATGGAAACAAATGAAGTATATTGTTGGATTTGATTTCCGGCCTCATTGCGAGCTAGAACCTGAAATGTTGGCAAGTTTAACGATTGCACCTAAATTCAAATGACCAGTACTAGTCAAAAGTTGGATGCTAGACTAGCGAAGATCATTACAAAGATAAAAGGAGTAGAGTATGAAGATATGAAGAAATGCAAACTTGACCGAGAAGGTTGGCTTCATAAGGAGGGAAAGTTGTGTGTTCCCAATGTAGAAGAATTGCGAGATGAAGTGCTAAAAGAATATCATCATTCCAGATTGACTTTTCATCCTAGTGGTAATGATATATACCCAGACATGAAGCGAACCTACTATTAGAAAGGCATGAAAAAGGAAGTTTGGGCATTCACCTCGAAATGTATGAACTGCCAGATGGTAAAAACGAAGCAGAAGAAACCTAGTTGATTGTTGAACTGCTAAATGACCCTGAGTGGAAGTGGGAAAAAGTATCGATGGATTTTATAGATGGACTTCCGTAGACTCGAGCCGTGTACAACGGCGTTTGGGTCATAGTAGATGATTGACCAAGATTGCAAGGTTTATACCCGTTAAGTCAACTAGAATGGCATCCAAGCTGGCATAAATATATTTAAAGTGAATAGTGGGATTTCATGGTGTGCCGAAGAGAATTGTAAGCGATCGAGACCCGTTATTCGCTAGTGGGTTTTGGAAGAGCTTGCAAGAGGCGTTAGGGATGGAGCTGTATCTAAGTATAGTTTGTCACCCCAAACCGATGGGTAGACCAAGAGGGTAAATTGTGTACTAAAAGATCTTTTGCGAGCATGCATTATAGATTTTGGCGGATCATGGGATGACCATTTACATTTTGCGGAGTTTGCATACCGCAATAGTCATCGGTCGAATATTCGTATGGCTCTATATGAAGCATTGTGTGGAAGACCATGTAACTCTCCTTCATGTTGGTGGGAGGTAGCTGAGAAATCAATACTTGGGCCAAAGATGATTAGAGAAATATCAGAAAAGATCGAGATCATTCGGTGACGAATGAAAGCTGCTCAATATCTATTAGAAAAGCTATAATGATAAGTGACAAAGGGAGAGTTTTTTGTCGAAGATATGGTGTTTTTTAAGGTTTCTCATCCAAAGTATGTGGTTAGATTTGGTAGAAAGAGGAAGTAGGCACCAAGATTTGTAAGGCCCTTTCCAATAATAGAAAGGATTAGAAAGTTGGCATATAGAGTCAACTTGCCTTAGAAAATGGTAGGTGCGCATAATATCTTTCAAGTATCTTATCAATGGAAATTAATGCACGACTCGGGTGTGGTAGTTGCACCAGATCGACTAGAAGATGTTGAGATGAATCGAAAGTTATGGGATCTCGTAAGCCACTTTGTGTTGTTGGGTACGACATGAAACAACTTAGGAGAAAGGTGGTAAAGACAGTGAAGTTGTCGTGGAGTGAAAGTGATGTATGTGGAATACTAAGCAGAGCATGAGGACTACATATCTGGGGCTCTTTGAATGGTAAGGTCCACAGTTTATCGTATCTACTTTCGGCATTATGTGTTATATTTAATAGGTTATATTTCGCATACTAGGATAAGTCACATATACTATTGGTTGCATGGCTGCATCATTGATCTATATGATGATTGCTTATGATTGATAGACATATGGGATAACTATAGTTGCTTATGTTTGGCTTGTTGGGGATTTCGAGGGCGAAATTCCTAAAGGGGGGATAATGTAGTGACTCGTATTTCACGTATCAAATGATCGTAAAATATTTTTATTTTATTCATATAAGGTCATGTGATTCTATAATTTTGGAATATGACTCTTGGGGATATTTTACACACTAATGATTTTTTTCCACATTTTCGTGTGGCCATTTTGACCCTAAAAATATTGTTTGGGCTATAACTTTTGATATGAGTCGAATTAGGATCTCAAACTAGTTCTATTTCTTTATGATGATGGTTTCTCTTTCTGTAGAGTGGTCATAATAGAAAAATGGTTTACGGTTGAAAAGTTATGGCTATTTTATGTTTTAAGAACTGCTAGCCAGTATTAGTGTGTAATTAGTGAAGCGCATTTATTGGTCCATTAGTCTAATTAGAGAATCGCTATAAATTGGGGCTGTAGGAGTCAAATAAAAACTTTCCCTCACACTCTAAATCTGGCCTAAACCCTAATTAGCTCTAATTCCATCCTAATTTCATCCAAAATCATCTAAATTAATCTCTAAATCAAACCAATTAGAGATTAGTGAACAGATCAACAATTGAAAGATAGAGATCATTCATTAGCTTTTTTGAATTGCTTAGGTTTGCCGTTTGGACTATATTTACCCCCATATTGGTTGAATTTGGTAATTAGTGAGTGATTTATGTCTTCTCACTATACTATGCATGTTTATATTGTAGGATTGAAGATTTAACATGTTCTAAATCATTTTTTGGCAATATATCCTTTGCTAACTTTAATTGCATGTTAAATGATGAAAGTAATCTGGATTGGTTAGAAATTACCATTGCTCATGCTCATATATTCATATTATATAATGATCTGAAAGTGATATGGTTTATCTTTTTTGATGGATTGTATGTTCGTTTAGATGAAATTACTTTTTATTATATGTTTGGATGATATGATTGATTTTGTTCGCTAACGTTGTGATTGCATAGGAAGTTTGGTTGGAGAATTGAGCATATCGGAGGAACAAATGGTTGAGATTGGACGAAAGTTGGAGGGCAAGTTCGGAGGATAGGAAGAGCTCAGGGTCCAAGTCGCAAGCTCTTATTCCTTAAGTACATAAGTCAGCATCGACATGAGAAGTCAATAACGACATCTGTATGATAGTCTATGGTGGCAACGACTTTGGGGAAGGCAGTGGCATGGCTAGTAGAGATTGCCAATGATGTTGGATTGGTGGTAGGGCAAGTGCTTTAGGCGATGATGACTTGTTTCTAGGAGATGATGTTGGTTGCTTTAAGGAGTGGACTTGCTCTATAATGACATGTTTTGGGCAAAGAGGTCGGGGTTAATGCACCTAGGTATGAAGTACTAGAAGCAAGGAAGGACCGGCAGAGAACTTAGTCATGGAGTGGCTACGTGGAGAAGTCATCACCGAGTTGAGAGGTTGGCACCGACTTAATGTGTTGACCCTAGGGATGGTGGAACTTCTAGGGATTGTTGTTGAGTTTCTATAGGTCATGTTGGAGCTTACGGCTTGTTAGTATCAGGCTGGATGACGATATAACAACATGATGAAGGTTATGGATCTTTGAATTATGACTTATGATGGGAGTAGGTGTCGAAGATTGAGGTCTCCATAACCTTTTGTTTGTGACTCATGTAGGGAGCAAGTACAGAAGGCGTTCATATTGGAAGCTGTGGAGTAGAGGAACATGGTGGGTTCCTGGACAATGGAAACTGGATTGAGCAAGAAGGGCTTGGTGTCCAAAAAAGAGCATAGGAGGGTTCGAGTGAAAGTGCCAAGGAATCGTTGATAACTCGGAGTGTTTTCTGTTGTACTTGAAGCAGGAGTATTGTAAGTGAGGATGCCTATGGGTCAAACGAGGGACATGTATATCCTGGAGCTTTTAGGTCTAGTGTCTAGCTTTGGGATGCGAGACACGTATCCAGCTTTGAACTGTGAGATATGAGAGTATAACGGACCAAGATTTTCCATTAGCCCCTGGCAGTAAGGAGGTCAAATGAGTTATCATATATTCAGTGATAGGGGAAGAGTGATAGTATGGTTTGTTTGGTAGATGCTATGGTTGCTTAGTTGCTTTCTGGGCTATCACTCGAGATATAGTTAGGAGTAGGTACAAGAGATAGAGATATTGGAACATCCACTATTTCATGTTGTATTATACCTTTATGATATCGTAGAGTAGCATATTGCACTATTAAGTGCTAACTCTTAGGTTGCAGGGACATGTCAAGTGTGGTGTGTACTTTTATTCCTTACCATATTTACCTGTATAGCATTTTAAGATTCATTTACACTCACATCTGACTGTTGTCTGACTCGAGATTTTTTGATTTGCTTCTTATTATCTCATGTACTCTTAAATAAGTAGAGTAGAAAACAATTCTAGGTGACGCTGTAGCTGTTTGGAGGATGAGTTGGATGGAATATCACGTACTATATACATATATCGAGTCTACGCTTATTCCGCTGAGTAACACTGTAGAGCCTGTTACGATGCTTGCCTATTTTCTTCTTATTATCGTATTTGAGACAGTTGTTGAGTTTAGTTCCATTATATAAACTCTTCTATTGATGTTTAACTCTATAGATACTATACTCCGATGATGATGATTTATTCACACAGTTACTACTACCTCTTTTGTTGTGTAGTGATATCATATTTTTTTTATCTGCTGTGAGATATACGAAATGATACATGTTTGCACTTGCTTGTTTCAGTGGATGATCATCCAAAATCATTCGGACATTACTGCAGTGCATTTTTTAGATCTATTGGTACTAGTGGTATAAAGTGGTCGTCACGAATGCCCCTCTTATCGAGGAATAAATGGTGAATATTATGGAGGAGATCGTATAGGTTCGACCACAGATGAACTTTGCATTGTTTTGGCATGATTATGAGAGGTTGAGTGGAGAGAGGATGAATGGCATAGAGACTATTATCGAGGTTCATACTTGGCTTCCTTTATGTGATAGGATTTTCGGGTGTGTGTGTGTGTCTATATATATATATATATATATATATATATATATATATATATATATATATATATATATATATATATATATTAGATAATGTGATAAAGCATCGTTTGGCATCACGACATCTGACCGATTCTACTATGGATTAGTTTTGTTCGATTACTGTAGATGTCTTAAGAATGAATTTTCTTTGGCCCAATTCAAGGAGGTGTTTGATATGAAGTTTGTTTTATAAATCGAAAAGACTTTGTTGTTTAGGAGCTTTCTAGATTTGAACCAGGAGGTTATGTCAGTTGCTGAGTATGTGAATAGGTTCAATGCATTATCTTGATTCGGGCACTGAAGAAGAATGAGATGTTTATTGCTGATATGCATCAAGAGTTTCAAAGGGAGATGACGAACCATTTCCTGGGATCTTTTTTGAATCTGTTAGGTATGGTTTTGAGGTTTGAGAGTTTGGCTCTAAATCCGTCTATTTCTGCACCAGCTCGGGACAGAAAGAGTAAGTATCAACCGATGAGAGATATTTCTAGTTTATTTTATCATAAGTGTGGAAAGAATGGGCACTTTGCTAGAAACTATAGGTCAGGTGGTGGAGGATAAGTGACAAGAGCACCATTAGTTAAGGCACCGATATCTAAGGTACCGAAGCTAGAGCCATAGGTAGTGAAAGCTTAGTTCATACTAATGAGTTGTTATAATTGCCACTAGCCTGGTCATATAATTCGGGATTGCCCGATGCTTCAGAAGGGACAACAGCCTGGAGTTTTTGCACTTGCCTCAGCACCTTCCACTTCTACAACTGCAAAAAGAAAGCAGGTTTTGTAAGTTATTTTATCTATTTATGGCATTCTAGTACGAGTTTTGTTTGATACTAATGCTTCCCTTAGTTTCATTTTCGGTACCCTTATTGATGGATTGAGACTGAAGCCGATTACGGCTTCTGACTCTATTTATGTGTCGAACCCTATGGGGGCCAGCCAATCTTAGCGTCATTTGCTCAAGAATTCTAGTTACCTTTTATGACCAACTCTTTCCTTGCGATATGTATGTTCTTGGTTTTTTTGGGGTTTGATGTGTTGTTTGGGATGGAATAGTTGTCACAATATAATGTAGTCTTGAATTGTGATAAACAGATTGTCTTGTAGATGAAGGAAGAGGGAACTCTGATACACTACAAGAAAACCTACCTTTAGTAACACTTACCAGTAGCGTTTGTAGTGTGAGTGCAACAGATATTCTTTATTCCATTTTTTTGTTTTCATTTAATTTTAGGGCAAATAAATTCTACTGCCTCCCCGCCAATTAGTAAACACTTATCATGTTTTTCCTCCTTTTTCCCTTCACTGCCTTCTCTTTCGCTCTAATGTTACAATTTTCCCTCTTTCAACAACAATTTCCCTCCTCTCACTTATATTTCTATCCTCCTCTCGCTTCAGCTTCCATAACGCTATTTCTTCGACCTGCTCCCATCATGCTATCTCATCGATCAGCTCCCCTCATCTTCGTCAATAGGGATCCCCTCTACTTTAACGATCTGCTCCCCTCCGCTTTGTTCACAAGCCCTGAATCTATAAATCGAGCTAATAGCTATGTTCTTTGTAATATTTGCTACGTTATTAGTAAATATATTATTTGTATCTCTATCTAATTGTTACATAGGATTTTTTGTCACATCTGAGTAATGGAGAGTTTTTGCTAAATGGGTTAGCATTTTTGTATCATGATGTTTTAGCTAGGTAATTTTCTTTTGTGTAATAAGCACCACGTTTGTAACGACCCGCCTTTTTGGACAGTTTAAACCGACGGTCGAATACACATGCCGATTCCAAACCATTCAAAAGGGCAGAAGGTTATTGGGGTAAATAAGAAAAGATAAGAAAGAGAAATAAAGGAAATGAAACAACGCAGAATCTCACAGCGGAACGATAAAATATAATAGTCAAATAAACAGTTCATGAAGCTGTTTACTATACTTTGATCATTATTTATACAACATTTATCAGAGTTATACATATACACCTGGACAAATAGAATAATGCAGCAGATAGCATGATGCAAAGATAATAATAGTAATAGAATACCAAATCTTCGTCTTCGTCCTCCAGAATAGATCTTCAATAAGCTGATAAACTCAGGTCTGACTCGAGCGTAATGAAAAGACAAAACACTTGAGTCAGGACTAAAATATCCTCATGTATGTTAAATCAACCGTAAATAAATATGAGTGTAACGGCGTAAGAGATGTTTACGGGGTTTGACATCTCCTATCCAGTGTCAACGTGCGTGCGATAACTCAAGAGATGTTACGGGATTTTCCATCTCTCAAGGATCCGTTAAACTACCTACTATGTAGTACAATACGCTAATATAATATGTCTACAGTAAAGTAAAAGTATTAAAATAGCGTTAAGGCGTTACCATAATCCCCCTTAACACATTTTTATAATGCCATAGTCTATACAGCACCGTAACCCCCACCGTAAACTAGTGATTATCAGAGGGTACCCCATAGGCATAACACAAAACAAAACGTAGTGGTCGCGAATAGGATAATCAGTATGACAAGGTACAGGAGGCGATACCAACTAGGATACTAATAGTTGCGTGATCCGGACTGATGTTGAGCATAGCCAGCAGCTACCTCAACACCGCGAAACAACACTCCCAAATCGAGGGGAGAACCCAAATCGAATCACAAAAGGTAATAGATATGGTATCGAAGAAGTATGTCCGCTAGAGGTGGCGAACCTCAATGGCCCGGCGCGGCTCCTGTTTTAGTCATGTCAGGGGTCATCCAATATCGTTCTCTTTCTTCAATCAATGCGTTCACCAAACCATCCACTTCATTCTGGGTCAACACTTCGCGTATAATAGTTATTAAAGTGGTATTCGGTATCGACAGAGAGTATGTCCATATCCGATCCTGGTCTCTTTAATAACTACGTATTATTACACCGGTGGCTCTTTTACATTTCAATCAATTCATAATTGATATCAAAATATCATATTCGCTTCAAAAATCAAATCCATTTCAAATATTCATCATATCTATTCAAAATATAGGATTCCGTTTCAAAAATCATTTTTCGCCTCAATATCTCATTTCGAGTTCAAAATCAGTTCGAATTTCAATTTAGGTTGCAACTTCATTTAACCCAATTCGTATTTACATTCAAGATTTAAACATAAACATTTCACCTTATTGACCAGCTTGAAATTTTAGAAAATAGTTTTAAGTAGTTTAAAAGTAGTTTAAATAATTAAAATAGTTAAAGATACTTAAAATCTTTAAATGGATTTCAAGTAGATAAATTAATTTAATATAGTTAATATAGGTTAAAATAGATGAAATATAATTAAAATAAGTTAACATGGTTTAAGAAGGGTTAAAATAATTTAATATTATTAATATAGGTTAAAATAGTTTAAGTATTTGAAGATGGTTTATATAACAGAATATTTTGGAAAACAAAATGAAACAGATTCAAAACAAACCATTCAATTATAACTTCCCAATTCAAAACAATTTCAATTTCCATTACCGATTCAATTTCGATTTCAATTCAAACCAATGTCAACTTTGACTGCAATTAATCCAATTCTACATTCACCTTCAATTAATTCAATTTCAATTTATATCGATTTGGAGCTTGATTTTTCAAAAATATCAATTTATAACACTTAACAAAATTATCCTTCAATATTCAAATTTAAAACCAAATTTCAAATATGATTCAGTTCCAAGCTCACTTTCAAAATATCATTTTTATCACCTTTACTTAGTAATACTCAAAGCTAGAAACAATGTTAAATCTTTAAAACAAACAAATTTCGAAATTCAATCATATCCCAATTTTTTTTAAATTTCAAAGTCTCAACTTAAATTATTTAATAATTTATTTTAACCAAAATTTATTTCAACCTTCCAAACTCAATTTTCGATAAATTCGATTTCTATAAATTGATTTCTATTTATAACTTTTAAATCAAAACATTTAAATAAATTCCAAATCGACGATTTTAAAATTTACTAATTTTGCCAAACCAGTGTCCGTATATAATTTTCTATCCTATGGCCGAGTAATTATTTATTTCAATTAAATGTCAGGGATGAATATATATCACTTAAATCAAATCACAGTTTCATATGTATGCATAACAGGATATATATAAGCAAATAAACATCCAAACATTTAAATATCAACCAATAACATCCATCGAAATACGTCATCCAATAGACAATACAATTCATGACAATTTTATAGTTATCAATGTCAGTTAATTTAATCGCAATTCAATTTTAATTTCAATTTAACTGTCAATTAAATTTTTAACGGTTAATTCAAATGACAATCTATATGACAATTAAATTTTATCACACAACGACAAATAAAATTCATGTCACTTCAGAATATTAAATTTAACTAGCATAAAGATATTCAGTACTTTGTGAGCGTTATAAAACACTCACCGTGATTTCAATGTAGTTCCAGCGTTTTATTTCGAATAAAATTAAACGAGCGTTTAATTTTACCCGAAATTTTCACTATCTCCAAATGATTCCAATCCAGCTCCATTGCGTAGTGCTCGACAAAACGAAGCCAACGCAATTCGTTTCGTGCGTTTTCGACCTCGTACGAAAAAGTTATGGCGTTTAGAAGTTTATACGGATTAAATATATATAAATTTCAATATATTTTCAATTTCAAACCCTCAATCTCATCCTGGCCGTTCATCCAAGCATCTGCAGATCTGGACCGCTGCTGCATCTTCTTCCTCTTCACATGAAAACTCACGATAAACAACCCATAGCCGTCGATTTTCAAGCGATTATCACGACCACCTCGTCGACTTCCAGAACGATCAGCTAGTGCCACCACGAAGCCCATCACCAGTGCCACCTACGCCGTGAGTGCGGCCAGACTCGGCCCCCCCTCTGCCTCGAATTGCGTGAAAAACGCAGCAGCTTTGAACGTGATTTCCCGTCGATCCGTGGCTCCGTTTTCGATCTCCACCGTTGGATAGCTAGATCTTGATGCCCTCTACAACTTTGTAGTTGACGACTTTTGCTAATTGTTTGTAGATTTGGAGATAATAGAGGAGGAAGTTCGACAATTTCTGGCCATTGAATATAGCCGGCGGCTGAAGCAATAAAACCCTAGGGTTTGTTTTCTTGTTTGCAAATGAGAATATATTCGTCCTTATATAGAAAATTGCAAAACACTATTCACCGAAAATTTTCCGAACTCCAAACGAAGCGTGCCGGCAGGCGTTTCTAAGGTTTACCCCACGTTCCGAACACAATGGAACGTGTTTCGGAGGCCAATTCGAGCATATGTGCGAGTTACGGAAATAATCGATCAAATTTAAATTAAATCGATTAAACAAATTTCTATGCGTTTTGGCTTGCCCGGACAAACGGTAAATCCGATTGACAGGAAATTTGAAACCTTACAATAATATGACATTACGGATCCGATGAAACTGGTTTCGTCGAAATCTGAGACTATTTGAAAAATGGCTATTTTAACTCGTCAATTTAATATTAAAATATTCAATTTTCACAAATTTACTTTTAATTCGATTTTAAAAGTTCTACAACATCATTCTAACTTTAATATGATAAAATAAAATTTTACAAATAATTTTAATCATATTAAACCCGTTATTCAATTATTCAATAAATTCCAAATATTAAATTTAAACAATTTTGATTATCCAATAATTCATTATCCTTTGAAATATTTGAAATAGAACTTATAAGATTCAACTTTTAAAACCAATTCACATCTTAGAACACTATTTCCAGTTTACAGTTATTCAATTATTCAATAAGTTTTAAATATTTACTTTAAACAATTTACCTGTTCAATATTCAATTATTTGATTTTAAATAGATTTTACTTATCAATCAATTACTCTATTATACCCAATGAATTCAACATTTATTATCCTATCTAACTATTGATTGCAAAGGCATTCACTAAGTAGCATTTATTTTTCAATACTTATTACTATTCAAATCTTCGAAACCAATCTATTAAAATTTGTATTACTACCTAAATAATTCACAATTCTTGTTCACTTATTTACATTTGTTTTTCCATATGTTCCCTTATAACCAAGTTATAACATTTGAGTCAATTCAATTAGATTGGAACTCCATTCAATCTATAAATAATTACTTGGATAATTATTGTTGCAATTCATTCCAGTTATTCTTATTCCAAACGAATTACAAAAAAAAATTCTAACATTAAATCATGAAATCTTATTAAATTAGCTATTTTAATTATCGAAAATTTACGGGTCGTTACACTCTCCCCCCCTCAAAACTTTTCGTCCCCGAAAAGGAAAAAGAAGGGAAAAGGAACTAAGTATAGAATTCAACATTAGATATATTTTATTCAAAGTTACCAACTTATAAAACAATGAAATTCCATTTATAAATTCATAACTACGCTTCCACTAAGTTACTCCAAACGGCTTTCTAAATTTAAAAGTTAGTTATCAAAACAAGTTATAAAATTTTAAAACTCGAAAATTTTCCAAACCCGGATTTACGAAAAAATTCGGCAGAGTCTCCTTTGCGCGGCTCGATTGGAAAAAAAAGACAGTATATATATCACAAATATACATCTCATCAAGTGATGAGGCATCCCGTAGGGAAAAAAGTGTAAAAGTACGGTATGTAATCCGAGATATGTACCTTATATATTATTAGCGAGCATATACGGCTAATATAGCGCGAAAGCGAGCTCCAAATGTGAAGCAAGCGCAATCCGCACCTACTAAACACTCAACAAACCATGAGAAACATGCATATATGAAAATAATATCAATATACATTATATAGCAACATAACAACTACATGTGCCAGCATAGCAAATGCAACAAAACAACAAATGCATCCACCAAATCAATTATCATCCAACTATCATCCAACAAATGCATAACCAATCAATATAAATTCACTTCTCATTAATATTTATTGACTTGGTTTCAATTTTAATCACAGTTGATTCATTAACGTTGGATTTTACTAACATTCATTCTCAATTCAATTAGTTAACATTCATTAATTTATATTTACATTAGTTCACTTCAAATTTGAATCAAATTAAATTCTATTTAAATTCGTTTAACTTCCAATTTGATTTCAATGATTTATAGCTTTCAATTTCATTAACACTTAATTAATTATATAAAATCAACTAACAATCATATAACAACCAAATCATATACAACATAACCAAATTATTAATTTTACATTCAATTTGGTTTATCTCTTTCAATTCCAATTGATTCTTAGCCATACCAAATCCTTTTGTTTACATTTACTTCATATTCAGTTTCAGTTAATAACCAATTTATTTGCGGAACATTTTATTAATCATCACTTTAATTTATAGTCATTCCATAAAAGTCTAACTTCTTATATATGACTTTTCTTAGTTTATAGTTATCTCAAAAGTTACAAATTCAATTTTTTTTTCTATGCAATTTATATTTATTTTCTATAACCAATTTACAAAAGATATTATACAATCCATTTGTCTACTTTCTTAAGCTCACTCATTTATTAAATTTTGCCATTGATCATTTCAGAATATACTTAACTAAATTTTTTTTTACAACCAAATTTCCATTTACATACATTTCAATTCCTTTAGAGTTTTCCTTACTTGTATATTTCAATTACTTTCAGGTTCTGTTTATTTGTACAATATCTCATTACATATCCAAAACATCATTTTAACTTTGAACATTTGGTAAGTCTTGTTATATGTTATCAGAATGTAATTTTGGTATTATACAAATTTATAGAATTTCATTCTACTTAATTAGAATGTTCACAAATTTAATTTATTTAAATCCTCTTTACCTTTCAACTTTAACGGTACACTACAACTCTAAAGTTTTCCCAAAACATAAGCTTAGATATCTTAATCCTCTTATTTTATAAATTCTGGTTATTCACATTTCATTCAAATAATTTGAAAATTACTAATTAACATAACTTAGAAATTTAAATGCCCGGTTCTTTTCAAATTGTTTGAAATAAACATATACACTTATATCTTTAATATATATTAAATCATACCTTTGGAGTTTAAACCAAAACCCATTTACCCAAAATAATTTCGAAGAAAAGCAAAGCTTCTTAGAAGTCTCCCTCACTTTGAGACTCGAAAATGAACGTCGATGATGCTGCGCAGTCATCACCGAAATTATTTTCCAACAACATAAGAGAGGAGTACTGAATTCATTCCTTCTTAAAATCCTTTCAAAATATTTCCATAAACATTTTCCAAATAATATTACTATATATTTCTTCAAAACTTTGAGAACCATTTTTCAAAATCTCTAGGTCTTAAATTCAATATTTTCCAATTTAAATCTGTTTTAATTTATAAGTCACCTTTATAAACTATACTTACAAAATTTTACTTTCTTAAAATATTCCACAAGTTGTTTTATCATTGTTTATTTTGTAATTCACCTTATTTATTAAATTACAATATCCAATTAATGATAATAATCAGTATTATCATTCCTAACAATCAGGTAAGCTAGATAAGTCACAATTATTTCTGAAATTTTTTCTTTATATACCAAATATAATTAGAGCACAATTATTTCATTTACCTAATTTCAAAACCATACTATGTCGAATTGTTCTGTTTAAGCGTTTAGAGATCCCTATCAATGACGTTAATTACTCGCATTGACCAGAACCAATAAGCCATTTAACAAATCAACCAACACAATATAAAACATTTTATATCACTAACAAATACGCTCACTCATATATATACACTCAGCGACTCATCATAGGGTATAACTACCCTATTTATAAAGAGTCAGACCCCACAAAGCTAAGGTTATCGCTAAACCAAAGCTCTGATACCAACTATAATGACCCGTCTTTTTGGACAGTTTAAACCGACGATCGAATACACATGCCGATTCCAAACCATTCAAAAGGGCAGAAGGTTATTGGGGTAAATAAGAAAATAAAAGAAAGAGAAATAAAGGAAATGAAACAACACACAATCTCGCAGCGGAACGATAAAATATAATAGTCAAATAAACAGTTCATGAAGCTGTTTACTATACTTTGATCATTATTTATACAACATTTATCAGATTTATACATATACACCTGGACAAATAGAATAATGCAGCAGATAGCATGATGCAAAGATAATAATAGTAATAGAACACCAAATCTTCGTCTTCGTCCTCCAGAATAGATCTTCAATAAGCTGATAAACTCAGGTCTGACTCGAGCGTAATGAAAAGACAAAACACTTGAGTCAGGACTAAAATATCCTCATGTATGTTAAATCAACCGTAAATAAATATGAGTGTAACGGCGTAAGAGATGTTTACGGGGTTTGACATCTCCTATCCAGTGTCAACGTGCGTGCGATAACTCAAGAGATGTTACGGGATTTTCCATCTCTCAAGGATCCGTTAAACTACCTACTATGTAGTACAATACGCTAATATAATATGTCTACAGTAAAGTAAAAGTATTAAAATAGCGTTAAGGCGTTACCATAATCCCCCTTAACACATTTTTATAATGCCATAGTCTATACAGCACCGTAACCCCCACCGTAAACTAGTGATTATCAGAGGGTACCCCATAGGCATAACACAAAACAAAACGTAGTGGTCGCGAATAGGATAATCAGTATGACAAGGTACAGGAGGCGATACCAACTAGGATACTAATAGTTGCGTGATCCGGACTGATGTTGAGCATAGCCAGCAGCTACCTCAACACCGCGAAACAACACTCCCAAATCGAGGGGAGCACCCAAATCGAATCACAAAAGGTAATAGATATGGTATCGAAGAAGTATGTCCGCTAGAGGTGGCGAACCTCAATGGCCCGGCGCGGCTCCTGTTTTAGTCATGTCAGGGGTCATCCAATATCGTTCTCTTTCTTCAATCAATGCGTTCACCAAACCATCCACTTCATTCTGGGTCAACACTTCGCGTATAATAGTTATTAAAGTGGTATTCGGTATCGACAGAGAGTATGTCCATATCCGATCCTGGTCTCTTTAATAACTACGTATTATTACACCGGTGGCTCTTTTACATTTCAATCAATTCATAATTGATATCAAAATATCATATTCGCTTCAAAAATCAAATCCATTTCAAATATTCATCATATCTATTCAAAATATAGGATTCCGTTTCAAAAATCATTTTTCGCCTCAATATCTCATTTCGAGTTCAAAATCAGTTCGAATTTCAATTTAGGTTGCAACTTCATTTAACCCAATTCGTATTTACATTCAAGATTTAAACATAAACATTTCACCTTATTGACCAGCTTGAAATTTTAGAAAATAGTTTTAAGTAGTTTAAAAGTAGTTTAAATAATTAAAATAGTTAAAGATACTTAAAATCTTTAAATGGATTTCAAGTAGATAAATTAATGTAATATAGTTAATATAGGTTAAAATAGATGAAATATAATTAAAATAAGTTAACATGGTTTAAGAAGGGTTAAAATAATTTAATATTATTAATATAGGTTAAAATAGTTTAAGTATTTGAAGATGGTTTATATAACAGAGTAGTTTGGAAAAAAATGGAACAGCTTCAAAACCAAACCATTCAATTATAACTTCCCAATTCAAAACAATTTCAATTTCCATTCTACCGATTCAATTTCGATTTCAATTCAAACCAATGTCAACTTTGACTTCAATTAATCCAATTCTACATTCACCTTCAATTAATTCAATTTCAATTTATATCGATTTGGAGCTTGATTTTTTAAAAATATCAATTTATAACACTTAACAAAATTATCCTTCAATATTCAAATTTAAAACCAAATTTCAAATATGATTCAGTTCCAAGCTCAATTTCAAAATATCATTTTTATCACCTTTACTTAGTAATACTCAAAGCTCGAAATAATGTTAAATCTTTAAAACAAACAAATTTCGAAATTCAATCATATCCCAATTTTTTTTAAATTTCAAAGTCTCAACTTAAATTATTTAACAATTTATTTTAACCAAAATTTATTTCAACCTTCCCAACTCAATTTTCGATAAATTCGATTTCTATAAATTGATTTCTATTTATAACTTTTAAATCAAAACATTTAAATAAATTCCAAATCGACGATTTTAAAATTTATTAATTTAGCCAATCCGCTGTCCGCATATAATTTTCTATCCTATGGCCAAGTAATTATTTATTTCAATTAAATGTCAGGGATGAATATATATCACTTAAATCAAATCATAGTTTCATATGTATGCATAACAGGATATATATAAGCAAATAAACATCCAAACATTTAAATATCAACTAATAACATCCATCGAAATACATCATCCGATAGACAATACAATTCATGACAATTTCATAGTTATCAATGTCAGGTAATTTAATCGCAATTCAATTTTAATTTCAATTTAACTGTCAATTAAATTTTTAACGGTTAATTCAAATGACAATCTATATGATAATTAAATTTTATCAAACAACGACAAATAAAATTCATGTAACTTCACAATATTAAATTTAACTAGCATAAAGATATTCAGTACGTTGTGAGCGTTATAAAACACTCACCGTGATTTTAATGTAGTTCTAGCGTTTTATTTCGAATAAAATTAAACGAGCGTTTAATTTTACTCGAAATTTTCACTATCTCTAAATGATTCCAATCCAGCTTCATTGCGTAGTTCTCGACAAAACGAAGCCAACGCAATTCGTTTCGTGCGTTTTCGACCTCGTACGAAAAAGTTATGGCGTTTAGAAGTTTATACGGATTAAATATATATAAATTTCAATATATTTTCAATTTCAAACCCTCAATCTCATCCTGGCCGTTCATCCAAGGATCTGCAGATCTGGATCGCTGCTGCATCTTCTTCCACTTCTAATGAAAACTCACGTATAAACAACCCATAGCCGTCGATTTTCAAGCAATTATCACGACCACCTCGTAGACTTCCAGAACGATCAGCTAGCGCCACCACGAAGCCCATCACCAGAGCCACCTACGCCGTGAGTGCAACCAGACTCGGCCCCCCCCTCTGCCTCGAATTGCGTGAAAAATGCAGCAGCTTTGAACGTGATTTCCCATCGATCCGTGGCTCCGTTTCCGATCTCCACCGTTGGATAGCTAGATCTTGATGCCCTCTACAACTTTGTAGTTGACGACTTTTGCTAATTGTTTGTGGATTTGGAGATAATAGAGGAGGAAGTTCGACAATTTCTGGCCATTGAATATAGCCGGCGGCTGAAGCAATAAAACCCTAGGGTTTGTTTTCTTGTTTGCAAATGAGAATGTATTCGTCCTTATATAGAAAATTGCAAAACACTATTCACCGAAAATTTTCCGAACTTCAAAAGAAGCGTGCCGGCAGGCGTTTCTAAGGTTTACCCCGCGTTCCTAACACAATGGAACGTGTTTCGGAGGCTAATTCGATCATATGTGCGAGTTACGGAAATAAACGATCAAATTTAAATTAAATCAATTAAACAAATTTCTATTCGTTTTGGCTTGCCCCGGACAAACGGTAAATCCGATTGACACGAAATTTGAAACCTTACAATAATATGACATTACGGATCTGATGAAACTAGTTTCGTCGAAATCCGAGACTATTTGAAAAATGGCTATTTTAACTCGTCAATTTAATATTAAAATATTCAATTTTCACAAATTTACTTTTAATTCGATTTTAAAAGTTCTACAACATCATTCTAACTTTAATATGATAAAATAAAATTTTACAAATAATTTTTAATCATATTAAACACGTTATTCAATTATTCAATAAATTCTAAATATTAAATTTAAACAACTTTGATTATCCAATAATTCATTATCCTTTGAAATATTTGAAATAGAACTTATAAGATTCAACTTTTAAAACCAATTCACATCTTAGAACACTATTTCCAATTTATAGTTATTCAATTATTCAATAAGTTTTAAATATTTACTTTAAACAATTTACCTGTTCAATATTCAATTATTTGATTTTAAATAGATTTTACTTATCAATCAATTACTCTATTATACCCAATGAATTCAACATTTATTATCCTATCCAACTATTGATTGCAAAGGCATTCGCTAAGTAGCATTTATTTTTCAATACTTATTACTATTCAAATCTTCAAAGCCAATCTATTAAAATTTGTATTACTACCTAAATAATTCATAATTCTTATTCACTTATTTACATTTGTTTTTCCATATATTCCCTTATAACCAAGTTATAACATTTGAGTCAATTCAATTAGATTGGAACTCCATTCAATCTATAAATAATTACTTGGATAATTATTATTGCAATTTATTTCAGTTATTATTATTCCAAACGAATTACAAAAAAAAATTCTAACATTAAATCACGAAATCTTATTAAATTAGCTATTTTAATTATCGAAAATTTACGGGTCGTTACAACGTTATTCGTTACATGTATCTCTACGTTGTTAATAACCTTATTTGTTAGAAAAACATTAAATATAAGAACAACAAAAAGAAGATAGCTTATAACAAAAAAAGAAGAATGTTCATTCATTAAGGTGCCTGAATTGCCTAGTTTCCTAAATCTGGCTAAATACTCAGGTGTTGGGATTCGTTTTTGCAAAACACACCATCAAAATTAAATAGTTGCCTGAATCTTGCTAAGTACTCAAATTGCTCGGTTTCAACTTAATCTTTTTGGATGAACAGAAATATTTACATCCTTTTTTATATATTTTCCAGCTTATGCTTATGGAAACTACATGCAAAGAACTGAAGTTATTATCCTTCAATCTTTTTTCAAAGGATATTTTTACAACAACTATATCACAAGCTAATAAATTAGTCGATGCATTGAATATATTTTAACATATGATTCACAAGCTAATAAATTAAACGACCCGAGCACACTATGTATACTGCTATGTGCTAAGACAAGATATACTATGACCCCTAGTTAAGATGATATAATGTCTCACCCTTGTCTTAAAAGGTGTGAGACAAATATTAATTAAGACACTTAGCTGAAGCAGAATTAGAGAATTATTAAGGTTTTTTTTACACTAGGTACAAATGAGAAGTTAAGTATATGTACTTGCCTGAAGGTTCAACAACTATACTGAAAAGTAAATATAGTAAACTTGTATTTTATTATCTAAATACTTATATCATAAAGGCGTAGCACAATCGCATGGTGGTATTGGCATATGATCAAATGATCTTATAAACATGTGCACATTGGAAGATAAATAATAATATTTTTTATTAGGTTTATATATTGTTTCATATAAAGAAACTATATTAAGACATAGTTTGAATCTTAGTGGATTTTCGATAGAACCTAGGATTATTTATTGAACGCTGAGGAAGTTTTTTCTAGTTACTCGATGAAAAGCACAGGCTGATATTGTACGGTGAAACGCAAAGTCAAAGATTAGTATTAAACTGCATAATATTTTACAAAATCTTCTATTTACCCTTTTCCTTATTAGTGTGTGTAGAGCCTTGATCCTTGTGACGCCCCACCTCTATACCCACGCTAGCCAAGAACACTACGGTGTAATGCTGTCAACTAGCACGGAGAATAAGGCTGTTGAGGAGCGGCCATCAATAGTTGGCCTTACACTAGTATTGGTTATCTCGATGGGAGTGATATAAATATATATATTCTTTCATTTTTCATCTAATGATTTATTTTCTCCCATCGACATACCCCAATTCCAGTATAAAACGAACTACGATGGTTCGTAATAGTTTAGAACAGTAAATATAAAATAACAACACAGATAATATAAATGCGGAACACAGATGAAACAGAAATTCTCATATATATATAATAACTGATGCCAGTTACAATACATTCACACGGTACATATGATACAACTACAACAGTCGACTAAGGGAATTACATATACAAGTACATTAACGTATATAATATACATGAATACATATTTTCCTATATAATTTTTACAGACTACTACAAATGACGACGACTACTCCAAAAGATATGAAAGAACTTCATAGCTCTAGCAGCAACCCAAAGCAGAATATCTACAACCTGAAATACTCGGTCTGACCCGAGTATTAAATTCAAAGAAAATAATACTCGGGTCAGTCTAATTCAAACTCAGTTATTAGTGCACAGAAGCAATAATAATCAAATAATGAATAGACGACAGTAATTAAACCAAGTCAGAATGCAATTCAGAAATATTGAATTGAAATAAACATAACAGTTCAAATCATTGAAATATCAATTAAAATATTAATTCATGTAGGGCTGCAGTACAAGCACGCGTGCACTGCCTCGCCACTACAGAATATGGAATACGCAAAGAGATTCATAAGTCATAACAAATAGAATATCACAAAACCATACCGTGTGGCTGCAGTTCACGCTTGCGTGCACTGCCTTGCCACTATAGTGATGATGTACCCAATGAATACCGTGTGGCTGCAGTACACGCTCGCGTGCACTGCCTCGCCACTACAGTGATGAGGTCATCACAACTCCAAATATTACCAACAAGTCGAAACTGCAAAACCCAATCAATAACAAAATGCAAAGGTCAAGTCACTGCTATCATGACTCAACACAATTGCAAGGACAAAACAAAGCTAACAGTAACACCAAGAAATCCAACAAGGTCTGTCTACTTGAAGAAAACCAAAGCCAAGTCGAATTCAAATTAGAAAATCCCGACGGTGTGCACTGGTTATAACCAAAATACATGAAACAAAACCAAACTGCTTCAAATGGTCCAAACAGCTACGATGAAGCTGTTGTAACTCGAAGCTACAATCGACACAAATCCAATCCAATGCAATGCATCACGAGTACAGATACATGCACCAGTGGAACAAAATGTCGCAGACTGTAAATGAATGAACCAGCCCACAAAGTCAAGTAGTG
The DNA here is from genome assembly GCA_030765085.1 of Allium cepa. Lineage (NCBI taxonomy): Eukaryota > Viridiplantae > Streptophyta > Magnoliopsida > Asparagales > Amaryllidaceae > Allium > Allium cepa. Next base: position 164,439,485 of record CM060939.1, read on the forward strand.
GACAGGAAAGACAAGTATAGTTACAACAAAAATATGGCAACACACACCGAAGCAAACTTGACTACATAATACACAAAGCTGCAAAATCAATATAAAACTGCAACTGCCCTCTACATCAAATAGCAGACCACGATGAACTCATAAGCAAAGACCAGTCGCCAAAATATAAAACTAAGAAGCAGTGCAACAAATATACAAAGGCCAGAACTATATGCAAAACCGTATGACGTGATGTACAAATACAACTAAGTTCAAATGAAACTGGACAAAACAAGCTTCGAAAAATATCAAATTCAAGTGCATATACAGTGATGCAACAGACAACTACATATATGCAGTTTTGATCGAGTCTACGAAGCCAAACTGCGAACTGCATATATATGTAGTATGACCAACTTTCATAAACAAGAGTGGTACAAACAACCCGAAGGATGCAAAGCAATGTCAAACAGTGAAACACCTTGTCACGATACCAAGTACAACAGAATCTCAAGCATCATCAACAAAACGATACGACTACATGAACACAGCAGTTTGAAGGTGAGAGCACTAAAATATGGCACCACAACACCCAACAATAAATGACTATGAACCTAACAGTGCAAATTGACAAAATTGAAGACTGCCTGCAGCACATGTGTCCAGACCAAAAACAAAAGGCAACATGGAATCAATGTAACCATGTCACCAGATAACAGATCGGGAAACAAACATATGCAACAGCAACAAGTGATGTACACATGAATGCAACCATGAAACTACAACACCAAGTGATACCATACCACAAAATCAAATAGTGCCGAAAAACCAAAACATGACAGTAAGAAGTGCCACGAAACCACCCAGTACAACAGTCAAGTATCATGTCACAATATACAGGATGAAGCAACCCAGTTAAGTGACCAAAATAAAACTAGACGACGGTCATGCCGAAGCCATCCATTATCACGATATCATGACAAAGTCCCAAAAGCGAAAGTCAATAGCAAGTAATATCAAAATTGAAGTAGAAGTCATTAACAAGTCAGTGCAAAGTTCGACAATGTCGGGTGCCGATATCAATGATGTCACAGGAGAAATTCACGGAGTCGAAATAAAGTTTAAACAGAGAAATCGAAACCGTGAGCATCAATTAATCAAACAACGAAAATCCCAAACTTGAACAAAATCAAAGTATCAGAGAATTTCAAAGCCGTGTAAATCACAAAATTACATATATATGAAATTGAATTAGATGCGAGTAATAGAAATCACTCACCGTGTCGACGAAATGAGGCATCATAGAGACGCGCAAAGCCAAGAACGAACAAGGGAAAGGGGCGGGCCGCCATTAATTTTCTTCGTTCATTTTTTTATTCTAGGGTTCGTGAATGAAAAGGGGGAAGAGGGGGACCGGGTTGAATAAAAATAAAAAGGGAAACGACGATTTGCCTTGGTTAAGTTTTTTCACGGCCCAAATAAAAACTCGTGGACCGTTTATTATTATTTTTTAAAAAATATCAAAGCCCCACAAACTTAATAACCATTTGTAATTTAAATTTTAATTTAAATTTTAAAAACTTCAAAATGGCAATTGACGAAAATATAAATCGTTTTAACGTCGATTATGAATTGACGCGAATATCGGGTTGTTACAGACTCCCCTCCTTAAAGAAATTGCGTCCACGCAATCCTAAGGAATAAATGGACAAAAGGTAACAACCATAAAAGCATGAGAAGGTAAGCTTTTAATTTCATAAAAGAAATTCCCAAATTCTCAACAAAGTTTGATTGTCAAATAGATAATCAGAATAAAGAAATCTTAAAACAGCAAAATCAGCAAATCTAATTATCAACAAAGATAACTAGAAAACACAAATATCTAACTATCAAAAACGATAATCAGGAATTACCACAACGGTAATCAAATTTCAAATCACAAATATTTAATTATCACAATTGATAATCAAATCTCAAATCGCAAATGTTTAATTATCACAAACGATAATTAAACCACAAATATCTAATTATCACAAACGATAATTAGAAACAATAAATATCTGATTATCAAAAACTATAATCAGAAATCATAAATATTTAATTATCACAATTGATAATCAAATCTCAAATCGCAAATGTTTAATTATCACAAACGATAATTAAACCACAAATATCTAATTATCACAAACGATAATTAGAAACAATAAATATCTGATTATCAAAAACTATAATCAGAAATCATAAATATTTAATTATCACAATTGATAATCAAATCTCAAATCGCAAATGTTTAATTATCACAAACGATAATTAAACCACAAATATCTAATTATCACAAACGATAATTAGAAACAATAAATATCTGATTATCAAAAACTATAATCAGAAATCATAAATATTTAATTATCACAATTGATAATCAAATCTCAAATCGCAAATGTTTAATTATCACAAACGATAATTAAACCACAAATATCTAATTATCACAAACGATAATTAGAAACAATAAATATCTGATTATCAAAAACTATAATCAGAAATCATAAATATTTAATTATCACAATTGATAATCAAATCTCAATTATCTGATTATCACAAGCGATAATCAGAAATCACAAATTTTCAATTAACGAGTCCGAAATTAACCGAAATAGCAAACGCACATGACCCATAACCACGAGTTTTACTAAATCGTTTAATTCACTTCATCGTTTCCTTGAAAGTGCAAAATTGTGTATTTTAAATAAATAACATTTTACGTTCTCAAACGGACAAGTCCGGAATTAAGCGAATCAGTAAAAGAAAGGGGTCATAGTCCTCGATTTTTCTGAAACGTTTAATTCGCTTCCTCATTCTTTTGAAAGCGCAAATCGTAAAGATTTTGAAAACAATTTTGATTTATATTTTGAAATATTTTGAAGAATAACAAATTTTTAAAACACGTGATTAAAATAGCAATGTCAGTAGCAACTTCGACATACGTCAAAATTTCATCGAAATAATTGGCATCAAAATATAATACCAATGAATTTTCGTTCATCAAAAAGGTCACAAGAATCTTCTCAAAGATAGAAAGGGATATCATACCCTAAACTTGTATTCATAACAAGTCAATAACACACGAATTCACCAATGCACAAGAATTGATAAAACTTATCAATAGAAATCACGAAAGTTGGTGAAGCACAAATTCTAGAAATCTACACAAGAAATCCAGAAATCACAAGATAAGAGTATGAGAACTCGAACGGAGTATGAAAACTCGAACAGAGTATGACATAGAATAAAAGATATGGCATAACATAAAATATCCATAATGACATACTACTATAAGTATGTAAATAATGATCGACAGGAGATCAACCGATGAGGGGTATGGCATAAATATGAAATATCCATACTGACATACGACTATACGTATGCAAATAATGATCAACAGGAGATCAACCGATAAGAGATAATCAATATCACAAGAATCTTCTCAAAGATCCAAAGAGGTAACATACCCCAAATTTGTACTCATGACAAATTAATAACATATGAATTCACCAATGCACAAGAATTGGTGAAGCATAAAATTTCCAGAAATCAACATAAGGAATCTAGAAATCACAGAAAAAGGGAAAGAGGCCTATCACATGACGGTCCGAAGACCATGGGGAGCTACCCCGCATGTGTGAATGGAATCACACAGATTGAGGTCAAGACTAACCAAAAAGCAGAAAGGTATGTGTGAATGGAACCACACAAGTGGTGTCTAGTCTGACCATCAGAACGATCATCATGATCAACGAGGGGTGTCAATTACACTAAGCATGTGTGAATGGAATCACACAGATTGAGGTCAAGACTAACCAAAAAGCAGAAAGGTATGTGTGAATGGAATCACACAAGTGGTGTCTAGTCTAACCTCGCAATGAAAGAGACATCGCGCAATTGCTAGTCTAATTCATAAAGCGATCATCAAGATCAACGAGAAGTGTCAATTACACTAAGCTAGTGAATATAAAAGTTTAGCTTCATGTCCCATAACCACTAGCTTAACTTAAATATTTACGAACAAACTGTAGATCTTCACTAGAAAAATGTCACAAGTGGTTCAATCGAACAAGTCCAAAAATTAACCGACGAAGTAAACGCAAGCGTTTCATACCACTTGTTTTGCTAAGCCGTTTAATTAGATTTCTCATACGAGTGAAATAAAGGTTTGTATATACTAATAGATTGGAAAACGGTTTAGGAAAAGATTTTGATATTGAAAATAGAGTTGAAAACATTTTGATAAAAGAGTTTTGATATTTACTACTAGTATTGAAACATTTATATTTTTAAAGTGACAAATCACAAAAATGATTGCAGAAACAATCAACCACAAGAATTCACATACGAAGACGTGAATAGAATCCAAAGAAATCGATACTGTATCCATCCAAAAGTATGTTCACGAAAATCCCGAAGAAAATGTTATCAAAGTTGCTAATAAATGATAGCAATAAATCGGGAAATTAACAAGAATCGATTAAATTTGGAAACCAAATCAATTCACTAAAATTCACCTTCGAAGACGTGAATAAAATCCAAAGAATTCGATTCTAAATCCATCAAAGTAGGAATATCCAAAAATTCCAGAAATAGAAGTTTTCAAAGTCGACAAAGATGACAACAACTAATCGGAAAAGAAGAATCGATTGACAAATGGAATAACGAAACAAAACGAGCATAAAGGCATAAATGACTTCAACAAAAATAAAAAATCAAGTCAATGCCGAAGTCGACAATTAATGGCCATAATAGAGTACAAAACGATTCAACATCATCAACAAAGAATTCAATGGCAAACAATGTCAGAGTCTTGGAAATCAAGAATTTAGAAATTTCTCAAAACAAAGTGACCGAAGTCGAATGGAAATCAATCAGAGGAAAACATAAAATATCAAATTCGGAATCGCTGAGATTCGAAAAAAAATCAATCATCGGCTAAATCAAATCAAAGCCGAAAACACAAGAATCAAAATCAAATGCATATGAATAAGCGTTAGGAATTCATACCTAACAATCAAAGACAATCATATGCAAATACGAGAGATTAGACGTCGACAAATAGTTGTAACATATGTTCCATCCAAGTTATGTTTTATATTTTTCTAAACCCCAGGCTCTGATACCAAGCTGTGACGCCCCACCTCTATACCCACGCTAGCCAAGAACACTACGGTGTAATGCTGTCAACTAGCACGGAGAATAAGGCTGTTGAGGAGCGGCCATCAATAGTTGGCCTTACACTAGTATTGGTTATCTCGATGGGAGTGATATAAATATATATATTCTTTCATTTTTCATCTAATGATTTATTTTCTCCCATCGACATACCCCAATTCCAGTATAAAACGAACTACGATGGTTCATAATAGTTTAGAACAGTAAATATAAAATAACAACACAGATAATATAAATGCGGAACACAGATGAAACAGAAATTCTCATATATATATAATAACTGATGTCAGTTACAATACATTCACACGGTACATATGATACAACTACAACAGTCGACTAAGGGAATTACATATACAAGTACATTAACGTATATAATATACATGAATACATATTTTCCTATACAATTTTTACAGACTACTACAAATGACGACGACTACTCCAAAAGATATGAAAGAACTTCATAGCTCTAGCAGCAACCCAAAGCAGAATATCTACAACCTGAAATACTCGGTCTGACCCGAGTATTAAATTCAAAGAAAATAATACTCGGGTCAGTCTAATTCAAACTCAGTTATTAGTGCACAGAAGCAATAATAATCAAATAATGAATAGACGACAGTAATTAAACCAAGTCAGAATGCAATTTAGAAATATTGAATTGAAATAAACATAACAGTTCAAATCATTGAAATATCAATTAAAATATTAATTCATGTAGGGCTGCAGTACACGCACGCGTGCACTGCCTCGCCACTACAGAATATGGAATACGCAAAGAGATTCATAAGTCATAACAAATAGAATATCACAAAACCATACCGTGTGGCTGCAGTTCACGCTTGCGTGCACTGCCTTGCCACTATAGTGATGATGTACCCAATGAATACCGTGTGGCTGCAGTACACGCTCGCGTGCACTGCCTCGCCACTACAGTGATGAGGTCATCACAACTCCAAATATTACCAACAAGTCGAAACTGCAAAACCCAATCAATAACAAAATGCAAAGGTCAAGTCACTGCTATCATGACTCAACACAATTGCAAGGACAAAACAAAGCTAACAGTAACACCAAGAAATCCAACAAGGTCTGTCTACTTGAAGAAAACCAAAGCCAAGTCGAATTCAAATTAGAAAATCCCGACGGTGTGCACTGGTTATAACCAAAATACATGAAACAAAACCAAACTGCTTCAAATGGTCCAAACAGCTACGATGAAGCTGTTGTAACTCGAAGCTACAATCGACACAAATCCAATCCAATGCAATGCATCACGAGTACAGATACATGCACCAGTGGAACAAAATGTCGCAGACTGTAAATGAATGAACCAGCCCACAAAGTCAAGTAGTGGACAGGAAAGACAAGTATAGTTACAACAAAAATATGGCAACACACACCGAAGCAAACTTGACTACATAATACACAAAGCTGCAAAATCAATATAAAACTGCAACTGCCCTCTACATCAAATAGCAGACCACGATGAACTCATAAGCAAAGACCAGTCGCCAAAATATAAAACTAAGAAGCAGTGCAACAAATATACAAAGGCCAGAACTATATGCAAAACCGTATGACGTGATGTACAAATACAACTAAGTTCAAATGAAACTGGACAGAACAAGCTTCGAAAAATATCAAATTCAAGTGCATATACAGTGATGCAACAGACAACTACATATATGCAGTTTTGATCGAGTCTACGAAGTCAAACTGCGAACTGCATATATATGTAGTATGACCAACTTTCATAAACAAGAGTGGTACAAACAACCCGAAGGATGCAAAACAATGTCAAACAGTGAAACACCTTGTCACGATACCAAGTACAACAGAATCTCAAGCATCATCAACAAAACGATACGACTACATGAACACAGCAGTTTGAAGGTGAGAGCACTAAAATATGGCACCACAACACCCAACAATAAATGACTATGAACCTAACAGTGCAAATTGACAAAATTGAAGACTGCCTGCAGCACATGTGTCCAGACCAAAAACAAAAGGCAACATGGAATCAATGTAACCATGTCACCAGATAACAGATCGGGAAACAAACATATGCAACAGCAACAAGTGATGTACACATGAATGCAACCATGAAACTACAACACCAAGTGATACCATACCACAAAATCAAATAGTGCCGAAAAACCAAAACATGACAGTAAGAAGTGCCACGAAACCACCCAGTACAACAGTCAAGTATCATGTCACAATATACAGGATGAAGCAACCCAGTTAAGTGACCAAAATAAAACTAGACGACGGTCATGCCGAAGCCATCCATTATCACGATATCATGACAAAGTCCCAAAAGCGAAAGTCAATAGCAAGTAATATCAAAATTGAAGTAGAAGTCATTAACAAGTCAGTGCAAAGTTCGACAATGTCGGGTGCTGATATCAATGATGTCACAGGAGAAATTCACGGAGTCGAAATAAAGTTTAAACAGAGAAATCGAAACCGTGAGCATCAATTAATCAAACAATGAAAATCCCAAACTTGAACAAAATCAAAGTATCAGAGAATTTCAAAGCCGTGTAAATCACAAAATTACATATATATGAAATTGAATTAGATGCGAGTAATAGAAATCACTCACCGTGTCGACGAAATGAGGCATCATAGAGACGCGCAAAGCCAAGAACGAACAAGGGAAAGGGGCGGGCCGCCATTAATTTTCTTCGTTCATTTTTTTATTCTAGGGTTCGTGAATGAAAAGGGGGAAGAGGGGGACCGGGTTGAATAAAAATAAAAAGGGAAACGACGATTTGCCTTGGTTAAGTTTTTTCACGGCCCAAATAAAAACTCGTGGACCGTTTATTATTTTTTTTAAAAAAATATCAAAGCCCCACAAACTTAATAACCATTTGTAATTTAAATTTTAATTTAAATTTTAAAAACTTCAAAATGGCAATTGACGAAAATATAAATCGTTTTAACGTCGATTATGAATTGACGCGAATATCGGGTTGTTACAATCCTGCTGCAAGCTACATCACTGGACAAGTAACACTCATGTTTTTATATTGATGAAATATAAGTACGTTATGTATTATCTGTATCTCTACATTATTAATATGGAGAATAATTAAGGTGCTAATTCAAACATATGTGTTTTTGCCCACGTTCATTCTCGTATTGATTACGATCTCATTCAATTGCACCTAAATATATGTGACGACTGTTTAAGTAGGGCTACTGTATGATTTTATACAACGACCATTTATGCAACTGAGTTTACTTGAATGTCACATTAATTTTGTTTATAGAAGGTGGAAAGGAGGTTTTGAAAAAGTATTAATTTACACTTATGGATCGTAAAGGTGAAGAAGATAATTCTAAGTCCTTACTTGAGGTAATTTACCCTTTTTCTCCTATGTATCTCACTAAAAGTTAATTAAGGATGTTTTTTCTTGATTATTTAACATAAATACAACATCTTCTTTTCAATTATTAAACACTTACTCAAACATCATGCCTAATATGTCTTGTGAAGGGACTAGCTCGCTTATGAGTATTTTCCTTTATTCTCTTGATGTGATAAAAGAGGAGTTGGGTTCGATCTTTATTGTATAGGAGTTCAAAAATGTGTTTAAAGAGGTGTCGGGTTTACCACCTCATTGGGAGATATAATTTCTTATTAATTGGTAAGGGATGGTAAACTTATCGCGTTACCTACTCGTAGGCTACACCGAAGGAGAAGTTGGAACTAATTAACCAGATCAGCGATTTGTTGCGGAAAGGCTTAATCCAGTCGAGTCGTTTGAATTAGGAAGCACCTATCGTCTTTGCAATAAAGGCGAACGGCTCCTTAAGGCAGTATGTAGATTATCGCGAGCTCAACAAGCATAATGTTAGGAACAAGTATCCTTTGTCCAAGATAGATGAATTATTTGATCAGCTTCATGGTGCTCGGGTGTTTTCTCAGCTTGATCTTGCTATAGAGTTTCATCGGCTTAAGGTAGCATAGCGGAGTGTACCCATGAGTGGTTTTAGATCCAATAAGTTCTATGAGTGGTTTGTTATGCCGTTTGGCCTAATTAATGCTCCAGCATATTTCATGGACCTAATGAATCGAGTTTTCCAAGATGTGTTGAATTAGTTTGTTCTTATGTTTATTGATGGTATTTTGGTCTACTCCAAGATCGAGGAGGTGCATACTCGCTACTTAAGGATTGCATTAGAATCATTAAGAGAGCATGTGTTGAAGGCCAAGTTCTCAAAGTGTCAATTTTGGTAGTCGAAAGTTAGATTCTTGGTTAATTTTGTCTCGTTGAGGGTATTTCTATAGATCCAACGAAGGTTATGGTTGCTCAAGATTGGAAGAGGTGGAAAGCGTAACCGAGTTGAGGAGTTTCTTGGGTTTAGCAAGTTATTACAAGAGATTTATTCAGGATTTCTCGAAGATTGCTTCTCGCTTGATGAGTTTGACGAAGAAAGACGTCAAATTTTTCTACATGGATCAATGCAAGCAAGCATTCATAAAGCTTAAACCATGGTTGACAAGTGCTCATGTTCTTACTGTTCTAGATGGTGGTGAGGGTTTAACTGTTTATACCGGTGCATATGGAATAGGTTTAGATGCAGCGTTGATGCAGCATGCAAGGGTACTGCTTATGCTAGGTTGCAGCTCAAGCCATACGAAGAGAGGTATGCAATCCACGACTTATAGTTGTTATCAGTTGTTTTTGTGTTGAAGATGATGAGACATCACTTGCTAGGTGAGAAGTTCGAGTTATATTAGGACCACAGATCATTAAAGTATCTTTTCACCTAGAAGGAGAGTTTCTTGCAGCCTACGATCTAGATATATCACATACGTCAAGGAAAGCTAATGTTGTAGCTGATGTGCTCAGTAGGAGGTATGTAGTTGTGACAAATGTAGAGGTTTGCCCAACCTTGATTAGCCATTCAAAGGAAATTCATGGACTTCATCGACGGACTACCGAGGTTGAGAAAAGGTTACGAAGGTGTTTGGGTTATTATGGACCGATTGATCAAGACTGCGCACTTCTTACATGTTAAGACTATGAGTAAGCTTCTAGTTTGGCTAAGTTATATGTTAAGGAGATTGATAAACTGCATGGCGATCTACATAATATCGTAAGTGATAGAGATCATATATTCACAAGCCAGTTTTGGAGAGGGCTACATGATGCTTTCAGGACCGAGCTTAGTTTGAGTACGCGTAACATCCATAGAATGGGCAAACAAAGAGGGTAAACCGAGTGTTATAGGACTTGCTTTGTGCTTTTATATTATATTTTGGGGGTTTATAGGAGAAACACTTACCGCTTGTTAAGTTCTTGTACAAGAACTGTTTCCAGGCTAGAATCAAAATGGCTCTGTTTGAAGCGTTGTATGAGAAGCCTTGCAAACCTCAATCAAGTTGGGAAGAAATTGGAGATCGTTTAGTGCTTGGGGCGGACATGATTCTAGAGGCATCAGATAAGGTAACGGAGATTAGAAAGCGCAGAATTGACAGAAGAGCTGTACAGACGGGAGGCACAGTGACTTGGAGTTCTCGGTTAGGGAATTTGTGTTAGTAAAAGTTTTTCGAATGAGAAGTGTTGTTCGGTTTGGAAGGATGGGGAAGTTGGCTTCTCATTATATAGGACCATTCCCGATTTTGGAGTGGATTGGTATGCCCGTGTATATAGTCAAGTTACTAACTAGACTATCAGCTGTGCATCATTTATTTCGTGTATTGCATTTGTGTAAGTTTGTGCCTATCCTTCTATGATAGTGGAAGTATCGCAGCAAGAGGACTTGGAGGTTGATTTGAGTTTGGCTATTATGAGGTTACCAGTTCGCATTGTTGATCGAGATACTAAGCGATTGAGAACAAAGGTCATGAAGTTGGTCAGGTACACTAGAGCAGGGATGCTCAGGATTGTACATGGAAGACAGAGGATAGTTCGAGGGAGTCCTATCCTAAGTTACCTATAGACTAGTGGTTTCTTATCTTATCTTAGTATATCTTTTGTAATGTACTCATAGCTCAAGATAGAGTCACTTAGTATGCATTTTAGGTTTGCAATCTAGTTTATATATAGTTTTAGCAGTACTATGTATATATCTTATTTCTTCTATCATTTTTGATTGTCATTCTTGTTTGAATATCAAGGATGAAATGTTCTAAGTGGGAGAGAATGTAGTAGCCCTTAATTTCAAACACTTCGTCTTTGAATATCATAACATTTTGAAATATATTTAAGAGTTATAAATGTGATTTTATAACCTTGTAAAACATCTTTTAATTAATAAATAACGATAAGAAACTTGTTTTTGAAATTTATTTACAAAAACAAATACTTTGAGGAAATATTAATATTATGACCGAAAATTGTTTTATCGATAAAGTTTTTATTCAATATAAGTTATTCAAACTTTTCTACATACTCTAATTTGCTTAGTAAATCATTAATAAGAAATAAAAATAATTAGCACTAAAATAATTTACGGAAACTTCTAGAAGCTTCTAGAAGATAAGGGGATAAATGTGAGTGGAGGGGATATTTACTAAGGTAAGTGAGTTAGAAAGGCATGAAAGTGACTGCTATGCTATAGGATCGAAATGGCCAATAGTTGTAAACAATGTAAATGAAGTGGCAATGCAATATAAACTAAGTTATCTACTGATGCTGAATATGAGTATAAAAATAACTAGTGAGGAAAATAATAATAGTAGTATAGTAAACGACACAAGAGATTTTTATACTGGTTCGAACTCTCGTTCTACGTCCAGTCCTAAACTCCTTTTGGATTTAACTTAGCAACGCTCATTTAACCCGGAGGAATAGTTTTACACCGCCTGAGAAACCGAACATAACTTCTACCGCCTAAGCAACTGAATAGGACTTGACCGCCTCAGCAACGGAACAGGACTTCTTCCGCCTAGGCCACCGAATAGGACTTCTTTATAAATAAAAAATGTATCTGACTGTAGGGTGTTCTTAAATAACACTGATAAGTCAATTAAGTACAATCTTCCTATTGTCTTCTCCTTTATGATATATAGTGTGATTTGCTTTGAGAATTGTGGAAGATAAAGTGATCAGCGATCAGAGATGTAAGCAGTTCGAGTGCAGTTTGAAAATAGAGAATAGATAAGAGTTCAAGAATATTAAAAATAGATTCAGTTGATGTTTGTTGAATTCTGTAATCTACTTATAGTGTATAAAGAGTTGAAACTATAGATGAAAAGTTATATTGAAAAGAACAGGTGCAACCATTGATTTTGAAAACGTTTCTCTTCGGTGAAGAGAAGTGACTTTTCAAGAAAATAGCAGTTGGAGATATTCAGACGTCTGAATAAAAAAATTCAGACTTCTGAATTAGATTGGAACGCAAACAGAAAGCTTTTACGCAAATTTTGACTAAATTCAGATGTCTGGAAATTTTCATTCAGACGTCTGAATATTGTAAACAATATTCAGGTTTCAGCATTCAGATGTCTGAATGAATGAATTCAGACGTCTGAATTCAGACCTTTGTGCATGTGTGTGCATATATATATATATATATATAGTTTCAGGAGAGATTTTAACAAATTTCTAAGTATAGACTCTAGACACACCATACTCATCTTTAAACATCTGAAAAGGAATCTGCAACAAATCTCCTGCAAAGATGGTTAGTATTCACAGAATATTTTATATAGCTTGTCGTAATCAAAATCTAGATTTCAACAAGGCATGCATATAAAGGCACATTGGGGGTAAGACTTCTTTGTTAGAAATAGGGGATGAGAAGGAGCTTAGGCAACACTGCAACCTATATATGACCATTTGTAGTTCATTAAATCAATTTTACATTTTCGCAAAGTTAAACCATGGCTCTTCTTTTCTCTTCTCTTCGTATATTCCTAAATACAAAATAATTCAAACAACTCCAATCCAACCCAAACTTGGCTAAAGACCTTAGAACAAAACTACAACAAATCTTACCAACTTGGATTTTGAAGTTTTGGAGCACACAAGCCTAAAGATCCCTAGGCCATGAGCTATTTTGAAGGAAAATATTGCCTAAGCAAGTGCAAAGCAAGGTAAAGGTAGGAAGTTGACGTTTGCATGGTGGAGGTAGGAAATGGAAGCCTGAACTTGATTGTTTGATGGTTGAAGGATGAGCTAACTCACTATTTGAATGAATTTAACTGATATATATTGTTGTTTGAAAATATAATATTTTGCTTGACTTTATACCACTTTATTTGGTTTTGATTCTTGCTTTGTAAAGCAAATGACATATGTAATTGATGGATATGAGCATGTATGACATTGTATGACTTGTTGCATAGCCTTGAAACAAAGAATGTAGGATTTGGTTGAAAATAGGTTGAATCAGACTTGAGTTTTGAAAGTGGTTTTATAGCGATGGTCACTATAAACATACTTCGGAAATGCCTTACATTTTGCCTTTTTTATGAATTTTCGTAGAACGATCCTTAAGAGTTTCTCGTCATAGTTGTGAAGTATAAGTCATAGTTGATCAATCATTTAATGTATCGAAACTGGCCTAGTTCGTAGCCTTTTATATTAGCCAGGTGCAACACTTTAAAAACACGGATTTTGCCTCTGAACCACTTTTTATAGCATATTGTAAACACTGTCTTTATCGTTTGAGACTTTAAATTGCTTTGAAATGACTTTAAACTTAAGTGTTTATCTTCAGTCATTTTATAAGTCTATTATAACATATATTAGAGTATTCTAAAAGTGGTTTAGAATTTTTATATATTTTTAAGAATAAATCATGAGTTTTTAAAGTAAGAAGTGTATTTTTAAATAAAGGAAAACATGTTATTTTTGAAGTTCTATAAAAATTCAAAAATAGATCTTTGAAGTAACATTTTAAATAAATGTTTTGAACCCTATTATAAATATTTTAAAGTGTATTTTAAATATATATATAGTTTTAGAAAGTTAGTTAATTATTTTATTAAAGTATTAAATATCTTATGTAATATAATATCTTGTTAATTTTTTTAAACATCTTAGCTTTACATATAAATTATTATACATACATCTTTATCATTTATAAAGGGTTTCAAATTTTAAAATAAATGTTTTATAAAAGTGGATTAGGAGATTCCTAGTGGCTTAATTGTGTTTTTTGTTTATTTATTTATGCAATGTAATTAACTATACTTAACACTAAAAGCCGACAGAGTCGACTTGTTTATTCGTAAGTGATAAGAATGTTGTTTGAGTAGGGTTTATAAGTAGTAGTGCTCTAACCCATCTATCTTCACTCTAGATAGAGGGATAGTAACTTGAGATGGTCGAAAACATGTTAAGTATACGAAACTTGATTTACATCAACGATCGTTTTACAACTAAATAGTCAATTAGTTGACCAATAGAACTTGACCATTTGACTCAGGAAGTATATGAAAGCTTTATCACTTCATGGGGTTTGAGATCTCCAAAGAAGGACTCATTGGTATGAAACGTTACTAGCTTCAAGAATTATGTATATACGATATTCCTTGGGAGGGACTCCTTTATATATGGTTTACTTACTTATAAAAGAACTGGAATTGAGTTTACCGGAAATTCATCGACTTAGTTTTGAAGAGTCCAGAATTGATATGTGTTGAGTACCACTTCAAAACTAGTATATGTGTTTACATTTAGAAATGGTTGTGAAGTAGAATGTTATAGAGTTGAACTATCTAGCCTAAGGTTAAGTCCAAGGGAGAGGTCAGCGTTAACATTTCAAATTAATGTTATAGAGTTGAACTTTCCATCATAAGATTATGTCCAAAGGCAACTTTAACGTTCATCAGTCGACTTGTGCTAGAATCAATGGAAAGGATTCATGTTTTGGTTGAGTAGTGAAGACTCATGTGAGAGATGCTGAACATGACCTCGGCATCAGAAATGATCTAAAACAGTGTAGGGGCATAATCTAGGGTTTAGCTAACCCACAACATGGTATATCAACTATATATCTAGAGAAGCTTATTGATGTGGCTAGTAGGAATTGGTGATTTTTGAAATTATGTGTTTAGGCATGGACCAATTATATTTTCCTTTAAAGAATATTTTATCTTGAGATATATGATGCTCGGAAGGTAGTTTTCGACCCATGTTAGGAGGTCCGCTTCAGTTTACTGGAGGATACTCCATGGAAAGTCCATATGCAAATGTACCTTAGTGGTTTTTGATGTACTCCAAATATTTCCATGTTGTAAGATGCAAGAAGCACAACTCTATTCTAATCTATATTCTACACCCTAGATGTATCACTAGATGATATGGTTTCTTTTAAGGGAAAAATTGCTGTAGTGATTCACATTGTCATAAAAGTTACTAGTACACGTATGCATGTATCTTGAGTTTTCTCATACCAGACTCACGTATGACACATGGTTTTTGTTTTCTCTAAATTCCTTTTGTACTCTTTTGAGTAGGCTGAGAAAAGTAGATTTTGCTTTGGATGCTTCGGAGCTCAAGAGTCGAGCTAGAGGTTTCCGTTATCTATCCATTTCTATTTCTATTGCACCATATTATTTAGGTATCAGCATTGTGAGGACTTGCAGTTATAACTGTCTAGATTGATCATAACACTTAGGTTTAGTTACTCTGTATTTTGGATTAACCCTTTTTACTGTCCTTCTGATATTATATATTATCATTCCGCTGTGGGATTCAGATATTGTATTCTTTCTTTTTTGGTATATTTCCCTTTCTTTTTTACTTTACCCTAACTATCGGTCTTTTCGAAATGGGATGCTCAGCACACAAATACCATGGATATATTTAGTGTTGACACTAAAGGATCGAAAAATCAGATCTTTACATTAGGTTTCACATAAACCCTAATCTTGTATGATTTTGTAAACATTGCTTTAGATGAAATTAACTTTTACCTTGTGTGCCTCTTAAGTACACGACCTTACAGAAAGAAGTTAGCTCAACATCTCCCATCATCAATCGTATTTTGACCCACAAAATTCGATTACTCCTTATCGAACATTATTATGCATCATAGGGAGGAGTGACTTTTGAAACTAAATCTTTATCAAAAATAATTGGTTAATTTGGAACTCTTTCGAATGTACTCACTTATTGGATCAAATTAAATCATTTCTAATGCATGTAATTTCGTTTACTTCCATTTTGTATTATAAGAACTTACCATAAACATACTACATATGTATCATAACACGTGTTCATGTTTGTGTTGACTCATCAATACAACAAAGCACGTGGAACCATTTTTGTATTAATAGACTTTCGATTGCATAAATCTATATGTATCAACCCAAAGAGTTCATCAACTCTTATAATGCTCCTACTGGGTGGGTGCTTCATCTCAATTGTTTGAGGTATAATTCACTAACACTATATGATTCATAATCATATAATCAAAGAATTATTTCTCAAAACTATGGCTTAGTCCATAATTCCAAAATAATTACAAATAAGTTGAGGTACTTGTGTACTTTCTAGTGCATCACTTTTGTTGCGAAAACAAATACCATTTTTATAAATTTATTTTATAAAGAATATTCATACTGAAATAAAATTATGTCTATTTTTCAATCAATAAGGAAAAACAATTATTATTTCATAAATAATGTTTGGTATGATTTACGAAAACAATTTTTGTAACTTGATGCGACTAATAGGTGCTATATGATATACTTCCACTATTTCTGCCATTACTATAATAGCGTACAAAATATGGAGGTCCATTCAACCATTTAATGTAGTCTATTTATTCTATCTATTATAACCATTTTATATTCAAGAGTTTTTTGATGAAATATCTTGAACTCGTATAAATAAATTATATTGAAAACAAATTTCTATTTAAAAATTTCATTTTGGAATAGAAATCATATTCCTAGCTCGAATGTTAAGTATCAATTATTATTTTACAATTCTCATTTATGATGTTTCTTTGTGAAGCATCAGTAACCATTCATTCTCTTCATCCTAACTGTACCTTAAGTTACATCTACCCTCGTAAATTCGTTTTTCTTTATAAATGGTCAAACCACTCAAAAGGAAACCTTTACTGTAATATTGTAACGAGCTTTTACTAAAGTGCATTTAATTATCCCTAACATTTAAGGATATCAAATATTGTAAATTAATCAAAGTGACATTTCAGTGTCCGGGTTTTATACCTACCCTATAGCTTTTGATCTAGTGTTACATTTAACACAACAAGATCATTATTGTAATCAATCATATTGAAAATACGACCTCGGACTGCGGTTTACTGGATTATTTTGACGGAACCAATTTCATTGGAGTTTTGTACATTACAAATTACGACCATTAATTGTATAACATTAATATATAATCGTACATGGATTAAATATCCATATTCAAGTATTAGTTTTAAATTTCGAAACTCATAAAGGACAACAAATAGTCTCAGGAAAATAACATGTAAGCGACAAACGACGAATGTATTTAGTAGTTATGCAATTAGGTACTTACATGGATATTAAAACAATAGCATGTAGAAACTATTTATTAGTAAGTATATTAAATATTTCTTTTGTCAATCTTTAATTCATTTCATGTGTATACCTTAGTTAATAAACAGTTTATCGATTATATTAATTGAACAAATTTATCAATCTTGATTATTATAACAATATATAAGCAAACATTCTTGCATTATTAGAAAGGTTAAATATTAACATTTCATTTTTCTAATAAGGCTCTCATTATATTTTTATGTTTATCAAACACTAAGAAAAACATAGAAATCATTTGATTTCTCTAGTGGGCTTAGAATTGCTTACTTAAGATTCTAACCTTTAGGAATATCAACAAATCAAAGGCCGATAAGAGATGGATAACACTTCACCGGTTGTATCAAATACAACTCTTAACCAGTGGCCTCTATCCTAGTCACATCTCGACCTTGAGAAATATCAAAAAATCTAAAGAGATTATTCGATCATACCCACCATTTCATAACGACCTAAGCATAATGCATGTACCTTAAGGAATATCAAAAAATACATGCATGTATCTTACCTCATCTAGTCAGTATACTAATAGTGCTACACATAACATCTCCAGCTTGAGGAATGTCAACAATTAGAGAGTATGCAAGTAATCTATTAATATATAAATTGTGGAGGAAAACTTTATATTAAATATTCATAATCTTTAATATATTATATTGACTGATATTGACCTACGGAATAATATATTTCTTATGTAATACCCTCATGACCCCATTGTCGCACGCGTCAGAAATCATGGTGTATGTACTATACGCATGTATTTATCCCTTAAGTATATTTGGGTTTTGTAACCCCTCAGTCTCTAGACCCACGCTAACAAAGGATATTACAAGGTACTGCTAGCGTAGAAAATAAGGCTGCTTAGGAGCGAGCGACCATGAATTTTTCTTTGAGTGAGTATTGACACGTCGAATTGAATATTGATTTTTCTTTTTTCAATGTGGATTCAACGTATGCAATCCTGGCCTAAAAAAAAATCATGGTGGCTTAGAACTATTCAGAAAAACACAGGTAATACAAATCATAGAATAACTAAGTGCACGTACAAATATAAATATGATATAAGCCAAAGCGAACAAATATATATATATATATATAGACACACACACACACACACACATGAGATAGTCTAAAAAATAGTGGTCATAGGTGATCCACTCAATATACAAACATAACGACCCCAAAACAATATATACACAAAAGGAGTCTATATCTCGGTAGGTGAAATAAATACTACGTAAGTCTATAGAAAATGACACTAACGAACACCTATCTCCTGCAAGATCCAACTCTAGAAATCATCAAATAGAAGTGTAACAACCCGCATATTTAACGATTATATATTTAAATATTTTATTTAAATATAGCGTCGTTAGTCGGATTTAGGTCCGAAATGTCACTTTTTGCAAATGGCCGAATTAGGACTCGAAACCACTTCCGTTGAGTTCGAAATGGCGTTTATGATCTTTTTGAGTATAAGCTTTGATACGTTTGGAGTAAGTCGAGTTTTGCTACCTTTTCTATTGGGTTTTGGGTTTGGGTTCAGCCCACTAGCTAACTAAATAACCTAACTTAGTCTCCTCTCCTTCCATTCACTCATTTTCACTTCTAAACTCAAGTTAAAACTGAAAATGGGGGAAAGGAAGAGGAACTAGAAATTCCAAGCCCTAGTTTCTTCTTGCAAACTTGAATCCTTGCTCTAAAGTCAAGGTGAAGCTATTGGTATGCCTCCTCTTTATCTTCTCCAACTCTTTCTTCTTCAATTTCATAAAGTTTCCTAAACCTAACTTAGAAAACTATTTGTTTTGATCTTAGATTGAAGCTAGTAGAGTTGAAGTGGAGAGTGGTCGGTCTTTTCTTTGCATTTGAGCTTCTCATGTTTGTTTGTGAGTTAAAAGGTGAGATTTTTATCTCACATCTATGTCCAAACTATCTTTGATTGTTAGGTATGAATTCCTAACACTTATTCATGTGTAATTGCTTTTGATTCGGATTGGTTTTTGTGAATATTACAATTTTTGGTGTTTTGGAGTCAAATCTTTGAAAATCATAACTTTGATGTTGAGCATGTTTTTGGTGGTGAATCGGAGTGTCAATGGTGTTGGGTTATCGATTGGCAAAAGCCCCCCTTAAGTCCATTGCCCGACCGATTGCAAATGGGGTGAGTTTGCTCCTCCATTTTGTGGGCTGGAAAACAGTTCCAGCTACAGCCAGTCGACTGGCCCACTGCAGTCAGTCGACTGACTGCAGGGTTTAAAAACTCTCGGGTTATGGTTCAGTCGACTGACTGCAGAAGGCCAGTCGACTGACCTGCTTCAATTTTTTCTAGTATGCCTATTTGTTTGTGATTCCAACTTTTATCGATTCATCTTGATTCCAATTAGTTGTTTATTACATATTTGACTTTAATGATTCCTTTTTTATTTCTCTTTAGCTTCATTCACGGGTTTTGTAAATGATCTCTTCAAATCGTATTAAAAGCTCACTTCTCTAATTTATAAATCCTATTTAAATGCACACACATAATTTCGCACTTCGAGCGAAGTGGAAAGGAGATTAAATGGTTAGGTAAAACACAGACCATGAATCCGTGCGTTTATCTTTATGATTAATCCCCGACCTATTCGATTGATTTTTTTGACCTTTTGGTTTGGTTTACCAATGCGATGAGGTAAACTTTGTACCGCTTTGAGTGTGAAATTGACTAACGGATAGTAAACCGTTTAGTGTGAACGAGTGGTTATGGGACTCACGTTACCGCTTTTCGGATTCTTTTTCGAGAGTTGTGACACATTCTGCCAGTTAGTGGTGTCCAGTACTGGGCCTCCGGACCTTCACCACTACGGTTTGTTTGCCTTTGGGATAGTGTCTTCGGACTGTCACCTTCAGGTTTGTTGCCTTCGGGTATGTTGCGTTCGGGTTTGTGCCTTCGGGTTTGTTGCCCTATGTATCGCTTTCGGAGTTGGTCATTCGTCACCGCTCGAGTGATATTGGGTTTGGAGTCTTCAGGCTCATGGATCCTTGTTTATACAGTACTGAGCACGTGCAAATTTTCTGATGTTTCATTGATATTTATATTCCCTAGGTATCGTCCCTTCGGTGTTGGTCTTTTTGAGCCGCATGATATGTAGTGGTTACCTTGTGGAACTTGTGTTACCTTCATTGGTATTTGATATTTGCCTTCTTGGCTTGTTTGGGATATTCATATCCTTTGTTTATTGTGTTGCCGATGATATGAGGCTTGTTTGTTATGATTCATCTTTCGTTAGATGATTGTGTTATCTCTTTTAGAGATATCTGTTATACTTTGTGACCTTGCAGGTTATTGTTGTTCAGTTTATCTAACTGATTTGTTTAGCTAGACCGACCCGTGTATTTATACTCGGGTCGGACCGAGATGTTTCAGGTTAGGTGCTTTTGGACTTAGCCTATTTTGCTTCCGCATGGACTACTTCGCTAGCTTCTTTTTGTTATGGCTTTTTGTGTAGTCCCTTTTTATTGTAACTCTGATATGTATTCTTTTGGATTCGCCTGTATATTGTGGTTTGCTATACCACTTGACATGTATCAGTCTGTATACTCTGTTATGTATCTGTATCTTTGTATATGATGATCTACTGTTTTGTGATGTATATTACATGTGAGTTGTTATATTCTGTTCTGATAGATCCTCCAACCACCTATGGTTTTGTTTTAAGTACTCATTGGATATGTCGATCTGCTGTGTATGGTTATTGTCGATGTATTCAATAGATAGTTAAAGCAATGCTATAGATGGTCGCTCCTAACCAGCCTTATTCTCCGTGTTAGTTGACGGCATTACCCCGTAGTGTCCTTGGCTAACATGGGTATAGAGGTGGGGCGTCACAAGAAGCACCCGAAATATCTAGGTATGACTCGAGTATTATTAAATAATAAACAGGCCAGTATAGTTTTAATTCAAATAAATACGAGATAGTAATGACAAAAATAAGCTAGATCTCAACAATAGCACTTAGCAAGACAATAGAAATCCAGAAATCAAAGGGGAAGGCGGCTAAAATACTCCAGATTTATGAACATGTAAACTCACTGAATATGCATGCTATCTACAGACAAGCATGGAAGCTAATAAATACTCCAAGCCGACATGAAAACCCATAAATACTCTTGAAGGGCATGAAAACCCATAAATACTCAAGATGGGCATGAAAAGTGAAAACCCATAAAACTCCATGTAACAACCCGCCAATCCGCACTATTTAAGCTGACAATAAACCACACATGTTTAACCCAAACTGAACGGGTAAACAGATAGTTATGGGAAAGAAGAAGAAAGAAGAAAGAAAATAAGAAAGAAATTAAAAACAACAAAGAATTTCAGAATCACAGCGGAAAAATATATTATATAATATCAATGATCTTTACAAAAGAGAAACTGTTACATATACATCCATAAGAGTATAACAACAATCCACGATCATCAGCCTGGACAGTTATATCAGTCTGTCCACACAATTGCTGATGACTTCAACAACAAAGCAGCAGAAAATAACATATATGTGAATATGAATTGAAGACCTCCAACTCATCTCCCGAGCTCCAATGCATCCAAAGAAATCTGTAAATATGCTCGGTTTGACTTGAGCACTATAATAAAATAACACCCAAGTCAGTCTGGAAAACCATCATGAGAAATCACACTCAATGGGATTTTTAAGTTATAAAAACATTCGAGAATCAAAAGAATCTCGTAAGACCATGCCGCACATAAACATGGACGAGTTTTTACCTTACGATAACCAAAACATTTTTATAGAAAATCTTATGATATTATAATAGTGTCTAATATACAAATACTTATCTTAGTCGAAATTGTTACATTATTAAATTCTAGCATACTAGGTTCTACAATCAAAACCGTAAAGGAATGTATTGGAGATTGGATTCCATAATATGGCAAGGCAAGGAACTACCTTTCGAAGGTACATCTCTAGATAAATGCAACGGAGTCTGAAAAGAACATCTTGTACCCCTGCCACACAGGACTGGCCTACCACTTGACTAGTATATCGAATACGATCACCCCACTTGGCCCCCGAAGCATACATGAATAAATAGTAACTGATCTAGATTTGGAATGAACATACCCAGATTGGAGCAACCCACTTGGCCATTCTGCATGCCCGATTATTTTCCTTTCTCGGTTGATGAGGTTCGAGGCTATATTTTAACTTTTTATAGCACTTCCCACTTGGAATGCTAATATTGCCCCCAAGCAACAATGCAAAACCAACATTCATCCATACAAGTCTGTTTTGGGACTGAACGAAACACTTGATCGCTTCATCTCTAAATTCCATCATCTTTAAGATGTCTTCACTTCGAAAGGCATTCGTTGGAATGAATTGGTTTTCGGATAACATACCTGATCTCGGTCTCTTCGAACAAGATTCGATAATTCCCAGTAAACTCAACCCCGGTTCCTTAGGAAATGAGCAGTCAAAGATAAGAGCGGAGATCACTTCCTAACCATTAGGGAATGGATTTCTTTATCATTGTCCTAGGTGAATGAAATGAAATTTGTACATATAGTACAACATCATCGGAGATGACAGTGCTATATATCTCCTAAATTTCTCTTAGATATTTCCAAAGTTACGTTTACGGTCCAATGTTGATAGTTGGTTATTTAACTATCGAATAACAAACATTCAATCAGGAATTTAATTCCATAGGGAAAACCAACATTGGTTAAGCACCAAGCAACACTAAGCCTCTTTTAAAAATCCTTCGATTTTCTCAAATCACTTTGTAAATATTTGTACCAAAATACTTCTATAGAGCTATACAAGTATACCTATAAATCCATATTTCTAAATAATTAGAAAAAAAAAAATATCTATATGCTTATCTCAACGGTATAAGTATATTCACCAATATTTGGGAAGATTTTCCCTTTTATTCAATTCTAAAATCATTCATAACTCCATCATAAATCCACAAAACCATTCATAAAACTCCTTTTATATATCAATAAATCTGCTTCTTAAATTCTTTTATAAATATCTAAAACCATTTATAAAAACTTTTTATCTTTTAACCAATCTTCCTTTACATTCTCCAAACATATTATAAGATTCCTCTTATAATCCACATCTGCTTATAAATCCTATTTATAAATCGCAAAAACATTTAAAACATAATTTCCAATCATTTACTTAAAACACGATCATTATATAATAGTAAACATTATAAATAAATAAATATTAGGTTTAAAAAATATAAATATGATAATAATAAATACCAAACACCTAAATAAAACAATAATAATTTATCTTCAACATTTTTGTAAATACTAATAATTAATTTCCAAAACATTATTTATAAATAATTATATTTAATTTCAAACCATACTAATAATTTTAAATAATTAAATTTTCAAAATATTAAAATATTAATAAATCACTTTTAAAACAATATTAATATAAATTAACAACTTTTAACACATAATAACATTTCCATGATAAAAATCCATGCTTAAGTTCCAACATGACATTTTCCATACTTATAAACTATTTTTCTAAATCTCCTTTATTTTATGTAACTTCCTTTCATGAAATCCCTTTACTTAAGAACCCCGTTTATAACTTCATTCCTTTATAAATCTCAATTATGCATAAAGTCCCGGTCAAAACATAATTCCAACCGCTTCAAATCTTGCTCCCATAGGTATAAATTTCTTTTATGAATTTCTTCCAATTTATAAAATATCGTTTAACAATCCTAAATTTACCTTCACCTTCAATTTGCAAAATAAAATCAACTACTTTCTAAAACATCATTCCACATCTTAAAATAAATCCACCATTTGATTTACTTCTCCAATCTATTAAATAATAATAGTTTCCTGTTAATTTATAAACCCCGGTTAATAAGTCTATCCCTTTATAAATAAGTACGAATTTACCAATCTTAACTTTATTTGTAAAATGTCACTTTATACATTATCACATTTACAAATTTCCATATTTATAAGTAAATCTTAATATTTGTATGCACTATATACATATCGCTCTATATAAAACAGCTAATAATTATATCTATCTTCTTTTTAAAACCATAATCCTTTACTATAAAACACAAACTTATTTCCAAGATTCTAAAAACCTTTATTCATAGTTCAAAATCTCTATTTAAAATATTTTATAAAATCATAAATTTATAATCTCTAATGAAAATAATACTTTTACTTAGAAAATTATTAAACATATGAAATTGCCAAAATCACTCTGAAATTCGTTTTTATATCAAATCACTATTTTAAAAATATTTTAAAATACCAAAAATGGGGCCTGGTTCTACTAAAGCACTAATTAGGCGAAATCATATCCATGTCATCAATATGGGATTAAACAAGTCATATATTACTATATATATGAAAATAAACCAACAGTGTGAGGAACCATATTGGATCCCTCCAACCTGTCCCCCAACATCACATACAGTATATAGCCATAAAAATAAAAATCAACCGCTTTGAGGTAGGATTCGTATACAAAGGATCGTCCTCTCTTACATGGAAACGTAATAGGGTCTCATCTGCTCCAATATATGAGAATATATCCAATCCAACTATATAATAATTAGTATATTATCCAAATAGTCAATAATATCCAGCAATAAAATATCCACACATCCAATAAATAATTTTATCGTCTAAAATATTTCTGGTTAACCAAAAAGGTTAGATTAACTCACATTGATTTTAATAGTTGCTAAAATGTTTTTTTAAATTAAAATTGAATGAACGTCCAATTTTAAACCAAAATTCTTCTTAGCTCCGAATCTACCCAACCCGATTCCATAGCATGGCCTTTGTTAATATGATCGCAACGTGACTCGTCGCGTTCAATTTGGACCTCGTATGAGTTTGAAACAGATTAATGAACTTTTCGAAATAATTACATATACTTAACTTAAATAATAAACATTTAAAATTTATACCATCGCCATCGCACATGCCACCATGCGCCGCAGCGCCATCTTCGGCCACCGTCGCTATTTGCTGTCACGTGCACGTACGAAATCGAGGAACGCAATTTGCTTCTCGCAGTCGCGAGCCTCCAGCCACCGCTACCACTCGCGTACCCAGCTCCGCCGCCCATTGCTTGCGCCGTGCCTCTTGCTACGTGAACGTGCCTCCAGGTTGTTTTTTATATATTTTGAATTTGGAGCCTTTTTTTTCTAGGAGGAGATATAAATAAGGATAGAGTTATGGTAGGACACGATGGGGTATGTGTATAAAATAGTGTGTGTGTCTATATATATAATTTTTAATTAGAAAATATCTCGCCTTTAGCATTTGAAAATCTCTAACTCCATACGAGGCGTGCTGCCTAGCGTTCTATATGTTATACTTTTATTTCGAACATACTGGAACTTGTTTCGAGATCTAGTTCGATCATATGCAGAAGATGGCTTTTCATACCTAATTATTACATAAATTTCTGAAATTAATTTCTACGCATTACGATCTCGCACGTCCAAACGGTGTACCCAATCGTCATGAAATTCAATGGCATTTTACAATTCACTACTTCAAATCCAATGCAACTGGTTCTTCGAAATCCGAGAGATTGCCCCGGAAGACTATTTTTATAAGTTAATTAAAACGAATTATATAAAAGAAACTAGTTCATTCACTTTTAATTCAAATTTAAAAGTTTACCATCTTCTTCTCTATCAAAATAGAATTTAATAAGCTTTAAAATCATTTTTATCTAATCAAATCCAAGCTTCAATTACTTTATATATTTCCAATTGTTTGCGCCAAAATTGGACACGAACCCCAAAAGCCATGAAAGCACCAGTGTTTACACACAGATCCACAATATCCGCACACAGATCTCAGATCTAGATAATGTAGAGAGCAAAAATGAAGAAACGATAAAATTAGAAAGAAGAAAGCAGGAAAGAACACAAGGTTTATAGTGGTTCGGCAATCCGACCTACGTCCACTTTAAATCAATCCTTTTTATTCCATTTGTGTTGTTGAGATTACAATTACAAGCCTTTTGACTAGTAAACAAAATAGCAAAGTTCCGGCATCCAAAATCCAAGAAGCTCCTTTTGCAGTTGTGATAACACTCCCATTTATCTGTGTTGATTAGAAAATATCCGCCTCAAAACCTGGAATACCTCTTCTCTTGCGCAAGTAGGACTACCAGAACGATCCGTATCGATTTGGGATCGATGCATGTTCAATTCGTATCGATCCAAAAGTGGTCCAATCGAACTGAGATCGATCATGGAGGTTCTTGAGTGCATCAGGAAGCTCCTTTGAAAAATTCATTGCATTTGGACTTGTAGATTGTAAGATATGATTGAGGCAATTTTGGGTTCATCGGTTGGCTATCACAATCATCTCCATCAATTCGTCTCCATCCCTTCATATTCGTCGCAATTGCATGATGACGTGGCTCAGAAACACATGGGAGATCCACTTTTGATGTCGAGTTGACTGCTTCTTCATTCAAACATGTCTCCTTTGTATCAATTGAAAGTTATGCTCTTCGTATCCATCCACCAGTGCCTGTAGCTTATTCGTATCCATCAATTATGCCTCTGTTCGCATCCATCTATCCAAGTCCATAGCCTTCGTATCGGCCAAAGCTTTACTTCTTTGTATCCATTGGTTGCTCCCTTGTTCGTATCTATCCCAGTCCTACCATTTCGTACCCATATTCCTCGCTCCATCTTGCCCGCTTCCTTAACATCCATCGATACGAAGTATAGAGCCTTCATATCCATTTAGCGTCACAGCCTTCGTATCGAGCCAGCACCATGTTCTTCATATCAATCCCATGCATCGATCAATACAAAATGCATCGAGACGAAGACTGACCAATCCAAACCAAATGCCAAGTGCACGTGTTAGTCCAAACCCATATCCTTCCTGATCGATACGAAAGTAGCGATTCGAACCAATGAGCTGCCATGTGATCGATACGAACAATATCTATACGTATTAATCTCCATGAACGTTGATCCATCCGTATTTCGAGCATACAAACTCCGACTGACCTAAAATTTTAAACGTAGCATCTCCTAGTCTTGTTCATCATTCCCAATCAAACCCGTCTTGATTGGACCTCGGCCAAATTTGGACAACATCGATCATAGCCTTGTTTCCAATCGATCTCCAATCCTGATATCCATCCTTTCCAGCTAATTTGTTGATATCTCGGCCTTGACCAAAAGGCGGAATAACACCAATATTAAATTCAACAATTTAATTTATCAAATAAATCACTATATTTGAATTTTAAGTTATTTAAATTATAATGTTTACTTTTCAATATTTACAATCAATTAAATATTCCAAATTCAAATGGCTAAAATTCCAGGTTGTTACGTCCTCCTTAAATGAATTTCGTCCTAGAAATTTCCAAGGTAAGAAAAATACCACAAACCCATTAACTTTCCAAAACAATTAGTTGAAATGGATAACCAATTCTTTTGAACCTTTTTAACTTTCTTGAAATCAGTAAGTTATAACTTTGTCATCAATCCCTCTAAATCTTTCAATTCATAATTAAAATTCCCAAAACCAACTAATGTCATTCCAAGTTATAAAACCAAAATCCAAATTTTAATTATCAAATTTTTTTTCCGAATTCCCATAAAATTTCTAACTCTTAAATTTACGAATTTTTTTGCCAGCGTCTCCTTTACGCGGCTCGATCATAAAATTTTACAATATATTTATATATAATCACAAAGGTACATCTCATCTTCAGGATGAGGCATCCCATAGGAAAAAATATAAAAATACGGTATATAGTTTGAGATGTGTACCTTATTTTAGTATTAGCAAGCGTATACAATCAAAATAATGCGAAAGCTAGCTCCAAGTGCGAAGCATATGCCATCTGCACCTGCTACTCACTAAACAAACAATGAGAACTAGTATATAGAAAGTAATATCACTGTATAACATAGACTTTACCATAACTATATGCAATTTAGCGAACATAACAAGAGAATCCTTTAACAAATAATATCCATCAATTTTATTTACCATCATATCCATTTGCATTTTCAAATGTCAACATTTAACTCATACACTTTCATTTTAATATCTACATGAAATTGATTCGCTTCTAATTTATTCACCTTCATTTTACTGACATTCAATTAATTTTCATTCAATCCATTTGAATTCAATTTATTAAATTCATTTAAATCAACTTCAATTATTCACATTAATTTTACTCAAACTCATTTATTCACATTCAATTGGTTATCGTTCAATTCATTTACTTCCTATTGATCTGCATCCAATTAATTAACATTCAATATCTCATATTCAATTTGTTAACATTCAATTTATGTAACCAAATTTCGTTTATGAATCATTTCATAAAATATTACATTTTTAACCTTTCCTAAGTTAAATATTATTTCACTGTCACTTAGCATATTCTTCAATATTAATATTATTAGAACCATTCAATCAAAATTTACTTAAGTTTATTATAAACATTTCATACAATCACTAATGTTTATTTTTACTTCACAACTCAAGTTCACATTCAATTTTATTAAACAACATTTCAAACCATATTCAATTCACTAATTCATTTCATTAGCCCAATTTAATTCATCCATTACATTAATTCATTTTACTAGTTCACTTCACTAATTTATTTCATTATCACAATCAATTTTATTTATTTATATCAAACAACATTCCAAAACATATTCAATTCATTTTACAACTTAAGTTCATTTCC
This sequence comes from Allium cepa, assembly GCA_030765085.1. Classification (NCBI taxonomy): domain Eukaryota; kingdom Viridiplantae; phylum Streptophyta; class Magnoliopsida; order Asparagales; family Amaryllidaceae; genus Allium; species Allium cepa. The sequence goes on from CM060939.1 coordinate 164,468,972, forward strand.
ATTTCACTAATTTATTTTATTAGTTCATTTCACTAATCCTTTACAATTAAAATTCTATTTCAATTTCATTTAACTTTGCTATAGTTAAATTTCATTTCAAATTTCATTTCATTTAACTTGACTTAAGCTAAATTTAATTACCTATCTCAAGTTATGATTTTCATTCCTTAACTGTCATATACAACAAATTTAGAAATTTGTTTTAACTTATCCCTTTCAAATTCATAAGTTGTAAACTTATTTCTTATCTACGTCATCTTCAAAGTTCAAACAATTATTGTCCTATGTTTCTCAAAACATTTAGATAGAAACATGCAGGATTTTAAACACCTGATTTTATTTCAAATCATTTTGAAATCATATATATAAACAACTCCTTAATATATCAAATTACACTTCTGGAATCTAAACTATTTGTATAACCAAAAAAAACTTCAATGGTAGCAATCCTCACTTAGAAACTATAAAATGAACACTAATGATGTTGTCGTTATCACAAGAATTATTTTCCAACGACCGAAGTAATTTTAGTGCTTTTTATTTTTTTAAATCCTATTTTAAAATATTTCTAGCCAAATATTCTCAAAATAATATTATTAATTTTTTTAAAAACCTTTGAAAGTAATTTAAAAAAAATCCCTGGGTTTTAAATTCTCAACTTGTCAGCTTTTAAATCCATTCAATCTACAAATAATGTTTATAGATATACTTGTGAAATTTTCATTTCCTTTCAATTTATAAATCACATTTATGTAATCTCACTTCTTAAGTAATATCCTTTCACAAATGTTGATTATTTAAATTGTAATAAATATCATATAATTCATATTTATAATTTCACTTTCTTATATAACTCATTTTTTAAATGTTTATCTTTATTTAGATTATTATAATAACTTTTGTTAGACAACAAACAGATGATAATAATAACCTATTATCATTCGCTAATAATCAACAATCCATATATAGCTATAATAATTTTTGAAAAATTATTCTTATGTATATAAGATATAATTTTGGTAAAATTATTTCGTTTGCCCACTTTTAAAATAATATTGTGTCAGTTTGCCTTATTACGTGTTTAGAAACCCCTATCGATATCGTGGCATCCAACGAATCGACCAGAATTCATAAGCCACCAAACAGATAAACTAACACAACATAAAACATTTTTATATCATTAACAAATATGCACAAACATTTATAATACCCTCAAACTCATCCTAGGGTCTCGCTTACCCTATCCCAAATGCGAAAATTCCCACCAAAGCCTAGGTGTTCGCTCAGCCTAAGCTCTAATACCAAGTGTAACGAATTGTCAATCCGCACTATTCAAGCTAACAATAAACCACACATGTCCAGCACAAATTGAACGGAAAGACAAATAGTTATGGGAATGAAGAAGAAAGAAGAAGGAAACTATATACAACACAGAATCACACAATCACAACAGAACAATAAATAATACAATATCAATGATCTTTACAAAAGAGAAACTGTTGTATATACATCCATCAGAGTATAACAACAATCCACTATCATCAGCTTGGACAGTTACAACAGCCTCTCCTCACAATTGCTATTGATTTCAATAAAAAAATAGCAAAAAATAACATATATGTGAATACGACTTGAAGACCTCCAACCTATGTCCCGAGCTTCAATGCATCCAAAGCAATTTGTAAATATGCTCGGTTTGACCCGACCATTATAATAAAATTACCCGAGTCAGTTTAGAAAACCAATGTGAGAAAACACACTCAACTAGGTTTTTAAGTTATAAAAACATTTAGGAATACAAGTATATTGTAAGACCACGTCGTACATAAACACGAACGGGTTTTTACCATATGATAACCAAAACATTTTTATAGAAAATCTTCTGATATTGTAATAATGTCTAATATACAAATACTTATAATCTTAGCCGAAGTTATTACATTATTAAATTCTAGCATACTAGGTTCTATAATCAAAACTGTAAAGGTACTTACTAGAGATTGGATTCCATACTATGACAAGGTAAGGAACTAACTTTCGAAGGTACATCTTTAGATAAATGCATCGAGGTTTGGCAAGAACATCTTGTACCAATGCTACACAAGAATGGCCTACCACTAGACTAGTAGTAACGAATATGATCACCCTACTTGGGCCCCCAAGAATACATGAATAGATAGTAACTGATCTAGATTTGGAATGACATACCCTAATGGGAGCGACCCACTTGGCTCTGTTGCGTGCCTGGTTTTTGTTATTTTCGGTTGATGAGGATCAAGGCTACGTTTTACCTTTTTATATCACTTCCCACTTGGAATGCTAATACTGCCCTGTAGGAAACAATACAATACCAGCATTTATCCATAAAAGTCTATTCTAGGACTGAATGAAACACTTGAGAGCTCTGTCTCCAAATTCCACCATCTTCAAGATGTCTTCACTTCGAAATACATTCATTGGATCAAAGTGGTTTTTTGCATAACATACTCGATCCCGGTCTCTTAAAAACAAGATTCGGTCATTCCCGGTAAACTCAACCTCGGTTCTTTAGGAAATAAACAATCAAAGTTAAGAGCGGAGATCACCTCCTAACCATTGGTCGACAGATTTCCTTATCATTTCCTAGGAGAATGAAACGAAATTTATAAGCACGGTACTACATCATCAGAGATGATTGTGCCATATAACTATCGTATTTCTTCTAGATATTTTCAAAGTTACATTTAAGGCCCAATTTTGATAGTTGGTTATTTAACTATCGAATAACAAACATTAAATCAAGGATTAATTCCACAGGAAAAACCAGCGTTGGTTAAGCACCAAGCAACACCAAGACTCTTTTAAAAATCCTTCGTTTTTCTCAAATCACTTTGTAAATATTTGTACCAAAAAACTTTTATAAAGATATACATATATACCCTTAACTCCCTATTTATCAATACTTAGAAAACATATCCATATACTTATTTCAACGGTATATAAACTTTGTAAATATTTAGGAAGACTTCCTTTTTTTATTCAATTCTAAAATCATTCATAACTCCATCATAAAACCATAAAACCATTTATAAAACTCCTTATAAATCTATAAATCTGCTTCTAAAATTCTTTTATAAATATCTAAAACCATTATAAAACCATTTAATCTTTTAACCAATCTTCCTTTACGTTTTCAAAATATATTATAAGATTCCTCTTATAATCCACATCTATTTATAAATCTTAAAAACATTCAAAACATAAGTTATAATCATTTACTTAAAACACTATCATTATATAATAGTAAACATTATAAATAAATAAATATTAACTTTAAAACATTTTAAAATAATAATTAATAAATCCCAAACATCCTAAATAAAATGGTAGTAATTTTTCTTTAACATTTTTACAAATACTAATAATTAATTTTCAATACTTTATTTATAAATAATTATATTTAATTTCAAACCATACTAATAATTTTAAATAATTAACTTTTCAAAATATTAAAATATTGATAAATCACCTTTAAAACAATATTAATGTAAATTAACAACTTTTAAAACGTAATTACATTTCCATGATAAAAATCCATACTTAATTTCAAACATGATCATTTCCATACTTATAAACTATTTTTTATAAATATCCTCTATTTTATCAAACTTCCTTTCATAACATCCCTTTATTTATTAACACGATTTATAACTCCGTTCCTTTATAAATCTCACATTTTCATAAAGCCTCAATCAAAAAATAATTTCAACCACTTCAAATCTTGCTCCCACGGGTATAAATTTCTTTCAATTTAAAAATATCATTTAACAATCCCGAATTTACCCCCACCTTCAATTTCCCAAATAGAATCAAATTTTTTCTAAAACAACATTCCACGTCTTAACATAAATCCACCGTTTGGTTTATTTCTCTAAACTATTAAATAATAATGTTTCCTTTTAATTTATAAAACCTCATTTGTAAATCTATCCAATTATAAATAAATACGAGTTTACAAATCTTAACTTTATTTTTAAAATGCCACTTTATACATTATACCTTTATAAATTTCTATATTTATAAATAAATCTAATATTTTTATATATTATATACATATCGCTCTATATAAAACAGCTAATAAGTGTTTCTATATTCTTTTTAAAATCATAATCATTTATTATAAAACACAGACTTATTTTCATGATTTTATAAACCTTTATTCATAATTCAAAATCTCTATTTAAAATATTTTATAAATAATCTCTGAAAAATCATACTTTTACTTCAGAAAAATTATTAAACATATTAAAATTCCAAAATCACTCTGAAATTCCTTTTTAAATCGAATTACTATTTTAAAATACCAAAAATGAGGCCCGGTGCTACTAAAGCACTAAGTAAGCAAAATCATAACCACGTCATCAATATGGCATTTAAGAAGTCATATATTAATATATATGAAAATAAACCAACAGAGTGAGGAATTCTGTTGGATCCCTCCAACCTGTCCCCTGCATCACATATAATATATAACCATAAAAATATAAATCCACCACTCCGAGATGGGATCCGTATACGAAGGGTCATCCCCTCTTACATGGAACGTAATAGGGTCTTATCCGCTCCAATAGACGGGAATATATCCAATCCAACTATATAATAGTTAGTAAATCATCCAAATAGTCAATAACAGCCAACAATAAAATATCCGAGCATCCAATAAATAATTCTATCGTCTAAAAATATTTCTAGCTAACCAAAAAGGTGAGATCAACTCACATTGATTTTAATAGTTTCCAAAACGTTTCGTTTCAAATTAAAATTGAATGAACGACCAATTTTAACCCTAAATTCTTACTAGCTCCATATCCACCCAATCCAATTCCATAGCGTAGCCTTCGTCGATATGACTCATCGCGTTCAATTTGAACATCATACGAGTTTGAAACAGATTAATGAAATTTCAAATTAATTAAATATAATTAACTTAAATAGTATAAACGTTTAAAAATTATACCATTTTCCTACTTCCATGCTCTCATTTCAGCCGCACGCCTCTATATATATTTGTTTGTTTTTCTTTCGTCATCGATCGAAGATCGATCATCCAGAACCTCGCCAATGCACCTGCCACCATGCGCCGCCGCGCCATCCCCTGCCACCGCCGTCATCTGCTATTTTGCGCTCCCATGTTTTTTAAAATTTTGAATTTGGAGCCTTTTTTCGTTCTAGGAGGAGATATAAATAAGGATAAAGGTGTGGTAGGACACGATGGGGTATGGACACAAGACGTGGGTATAGGTATAAAATAATATGTATATATTATTTTTAATTAGAAAATATTTCGCTTTATACATTTGAAAATATCCAACTCCAAATGAGGCGTGCTGCCAGGCGTTCTATATGTTATAATTCCAAACACACTGGAACTTGTTTCGAGATCTAATTCGATCATATGCAAAAGATGGCTTTTCATACCCAATTATTATATAAATTTTTGAAATTAATTTCTACGCGTTACGATCTCGCATGCCCAAACGGTATGTCCAATCATCACGGGATACGACAAGATATTATAATTCACTTCTACGAATCCAATGGCACTGGTTTCGTCGAAATCCATGACAGTGCCCTAGAAGGCTATTTTTTATGTTAATTAAAACGAAATAATTTGAAAAACTAGTACATTCATTTTAATTCAAATTTAAAAGTTTGCTATCTTCATCTCTATCAAAATAGAATTGAATAAGCTTTGAAATTATTTTTATCCAATCAGATCCAAGCTTCAATTACTTTAATTATTTCCAATATTGAATTCAATAATTTATTTATATATTAAATCACTATATTTGAAATTCAAGTTATTTGACTTATAATATTAACCTTTCAATATTTTAAATTAATTGAATATTCTAAATTCAAATGACTAAAATTTCGGATCCTTACACTCCAGATGGGTTTGAAAACCCATAATATCTCCAGAATAAATGTCGTATACTCCCGAATAATAATCGTTTAAGTAACTTTCATGCATCCCATACTGTATGGGTTTACTCGAATATTTATTACGAGTTAGCAAACTTCACTCGTGTGTAAGAGGGGTTCAGTCGAACAAGTCTAAGAATTAACCAGTGAAGTTAACGCAAGCGTTTCACACCACTTGTTTTACTAAATTGTTTAATTCATTTCCTCACTCGATAGGATATGCAGTTTTATATAAGGGTAGTTATACTTCTGAAAACTATTTTTCAAATATTATTTGAAAAGGCTAGTAATTAAATGATAGAAAATATGGTTATTTTCTTGTATAAACACACATACACATAAAATCTTGCTTTGCAAACAATTCAAATATTTATATGTATTTATTTTACCAAAAATATTTTATTCTATAATACATATATACAGATATATATATATATATATACACATAAATATAATTTGTTTTCAAAATATAATTAGTGCATAGAAATTATGTTTGGAAATGTACACATAGAGTAAGGCCTCTATGGAATTAAAAGCAACAAGACAGGAATCTAAACCTCAGAAATAGGTTGAGAAATAATCACAAAAAAAGCTCCAAAACAATGCAAGTAACATGGGAACACATCGGAGCCAAATGCAAATTGCAGAATAAATTCACTTCATAAAATATCACTTATCAAATAAGGAGCAATTTTAATGATCCGAGTCGCTTTTCGGTGAGGTTCGATCATATAACTAATACACAAACATCATATGATTAAGCTATGAAAATCAATTGCATTTTAATGATTTCCAGTGTGCATGCGACTACATAGTAAAACGTTTATTCAAGTCAAGTCATTCAACCTTCAAACAAGTAATCCATATCATGCAATTTTATTTCAATAATTTCAATAATCTTCTACCAATTATTATCTAAACCACTAATCAAACAAGACATGCAAGGGGAATACATGCTTGAAATCTAGATATGTGAGTTAAATAAATAACTCACCTTAACCAATGCTAGCAGAAAATTCCATTTGCGGACATCGACCACTCCCGACCCTTGCTGCAATTACCACTGCCTTCACCATGCCAGGGGCATTCCAGCAGCGGCCTCCGTTCTTGCACCTAAACACCTTCACCCACGCTACCAAGTTTAGGTCGTCACCTCGTATGAGATGCGATCCCAAAGCCAACGACCACAGCCTCATGTCGGACTCCCTAAATGCCGTCCCCCGAGATCGACAGCTAAGCCCACAAGTGATTTTATTTTATACTTTTTTTCCTTCCGTTCAAATATGATTTTCGAATTCAGGATTTTAGGAGGGGAGATTGGCTTTGGTTTTAACGAACGTGATTTGTGGGCTAATAGAGATAAAAGATGAAGTATGAAATTCAACTTAGGCTTGGGCTTGAGCTTTCATAGGTTAACAATCAATTAATTCCTTTTCTTCCATTTTTACTTTTTTTTCTATTTTTTTCTTATCTTTTAAACAAAAGTTTTATTAATTCGTAAATCTATTCCAATCTAATTGAAACCGTTGAAACTAATTTACACTTCATTTTGTAAATTATATTTCGATAATCGAATAATTTTCAGTATTTATTTTTATTTAATTATTCATCGTTAATTATGAAATATATTTAATTTCTCAACTATTTCAATGGTATAAAAATTAGTCACACTTCTATTTGTTACCATTTATTTCTCAAAATAATCCCAAAATTCGCAAATGTTATTTATTTCACTAATATGGATTTTAATGACTTTTGAGTTTACAAAACGCAGTTTGTCCCTGTTATCCCCAAACAATTCTAAATATCTAAACTAAATTCTCAAAAAAATACAGTTTAATTATTTTATTTTAATTTCGATCTGGATTGTCACAAACTCCCCTTAAAGGAATTACGCCCTCGTAATTCTTTATAGACTTATGTACTTAATTTAACCAATACATTAATTACAAAATAATATATGCATACCATTCATTCCACACATTCCCCGTGACTCTATGATGAAATCTAATTTCATTCAAATAAACCATTCGATATTATAAATATAACGATCAATATACGAATTATTATCAATAGTTCTTCTCAAAAATTTCTTTCATTTTGAAATGTATAAAAATTTTAAAAAGTTTTCTCAGCATCGAAAATTTTGGAAATTTTCAATAGAGTCTGGTTTGTACGTAGAGCTGTTTACAATTTCGTGATTATAATATAAACGATATACATCAACCACACGGTCGGAAACACAATACATCTCAATATTTTTATCATCTAGATATATTAAATGGTAAGCATACATCTATTTTATCATTTTAAAGCAATTTACCTTACTGATTTGTGAGCAAAGGCAAGCTAAAGTCACCGCATAATTCAGTAGCCCTAAAAAGCACCTATTCTCAACTCAAAAGTTACATATTTCCCACATATAGAGAAAATTTATAATAAATACGCATTCATTAATGTATGCATCATGCATTATAATTATGCCATTAATCGACAAATTTTTAAGGACCAAAATCACAAATTTAGGCATGTCCGACTGCAAAATTGTTGCATAATGTATAGGCTTTGAATAATCACAACTGGACCATAAAAAGGTTAAGTATATAATGAGTCATGACATTCTTTCTAAGGGCACTACTTCAGAAATTACTTGACAAAATCCAGGTCCACTTAAGAAAATGAGTTTTTGATCAAGAAAATATTACAATTTTGTAAAGCTTTCGAAACAAAAGTTGTTACTCATTTTCTTAGCTTTTCAAAATGTACAAGATTATCAACGTTAGATGATGCATTCAAAATTTATAGTCAAACAACAAGGTGTTGAAATTCTAAAAATACGTAGAGCACGTCAGTGTTTGTTTTGACTTAAAACATGTTTAAACAGTACTAAACTTCAGTATTTCAACAAGTGGTTGACATGAAAGTTGTTCCATATTAAATTATCTTTCTATAGTAAAAGAACCATCAAAATCGGACAACTATTATCACGACCCAAAATCCAGCAATTGAAAATCGACATCAAATACCTCACTTGTATTCGACTGCCGAAGATTCAAACGTTGAACTCCAGTTCGAATGGAGCTTATAACAACATTAGATGAATATAAACAGCGAAAACAAAATAAGTTTCATTGATCACAACACAGATACAATACTCATACAACATATCACAAATATCAGATTCCATATACATGATACAGCAACAAAATGGTAACTCTACAGCGGAACAACATAGTTATCACAACTTCAAGGGAGTCTTCAAAAGAAAGAGAGCGATAGCGAGATTCCAAACTAAGCACCTTCAATCCAAAAGCTCCAAAAACTCCAAACACTTCAAAAGGTTTCCAAAGCCAAGAGCTTCCAAAATCCGAGAGATTCCAAACCAAAAGACTTCTAAATCCAAGCCAGCTCCGAAACACGGATAATCTGCTTCTAGGCTGCCCGTGTGGAAATTATAAATTATGAGCACCTAGAGTTTAGGAAGGGAACAATAAACTCCGGTCAGTCATAGGACTGGTATGAGTAAAAAAAAACAGTTGTTTGTACAAAAATAGTTTATAAAAGAAATACATTCATGCTTTTGGAAAATGAAACTACCATAAGACCTCCCGCCACACACACAATGCAATCATATAATTGGAGGTGATTTCTTCTTATGATAGTCAAACATGCTTTATACGAGAAAATTCTTTGATATTATTACTAGTGCATAGTGTGGAAAACATTTCGAAAATATAATATTAATATTAGCCAGTATACCACCATTATGGTATACCTACCATTACTACCATGTTTTATGGCAGGTTACCGCCACGCTGCATGGCAGGTTATACAACTAATACCGTATAGGGCTCATATTGTTTCTTTGGATTTTCAACAAATGGTCAGGCTAAGGAACTTCCTGGGCCACATGGGTATGCCTCTGGAGGGACACCCCGAGAGCCTAACCGGATCTTTGCCAACACAAGGCCGGGTTACCTCTGTAACTAGGTAACTAACTGTCACGAGTATGCCATCCCCCGGTCGTAACCGGCCTTTATCCGGGGCCCCAACAACAACAACCACAAAGCAACAAAATTGCAATATCAACATAAGTTAAGTATCTGGGCTCCATACCATGATATCACTTATATCCAGAAGGAAATGCACAAACCCTAAGGGGCCCTACCCCCAATAACCTTGCTGCATCCTTCCTTTTTCGACCATTTTCGGGTTATGAGGTTCGATGAAGTCTCGTCCACAAAGCTACGCTTTTCACAAAAGCCATGCTTCGATCAACAAATGATCAACAGGAATCAGCATGCCACACTACCAAATAGGAAGTATATCACTAATAACCATCAATTACATAACCTCTAAGCTCGTACGTTTCAGAGAAGGGTGTTAAGCTAAGAGACTAAATTCTCCGCTACCAACAGAAATGTATTTGAAAGAAATCAGCTTTATATCACAAAGTGTAATCTCAGACATACAATCATACAAGTCCGTGGGTTCAAACGGAACCGAAGGCACTTCGTCCAGTAAAGGAAGAAGCCCTTGCAATCCGGGCATCCACAATCCCGATTGGACTCCCCATCACATATGGAAATCTGTATACCGAAGTAACTCAGTGTAGAGTCGTTCGATAGGTTATCCTATCGTTCTCGAAGACACTCGGTCTTCACCACCGTCTTCAATTGGTATCCATTTCATCGTATCACTATTCAGAATCGGTTATATGACACAAAGTCCTCTCCTGGCTAAACCAAATAGTGAGCGCTTAATTTAAAAACACGTGGATATTTCAGTCACAAAGATTCACCATTAAGATTCGATGTGGGTTTCGGATAACCAACTGGAATCTGATTCCCTGTCGCATCGAAATTCAAATGTCGTGTAATGAGCCAAGGGGTTTTCATATTCACACAATAATATATTCATCACAGATATCACAGCTTAGCACAAAGCAATTCATATCACATAGTATCACAATCACATATTAGGGATATCAACCAATACAAAGCATTCGATAATAATCAATAATCTACAATTAAGATGAATTAATTGTGTAATTATAACTAATTTATCACATAATTATTTTCACTAATTATCCTTAATTAATGATTAATTATTCTTAATTAATGATTAATTAGTCCTTAATTATTTATTAATTAATCCTTGATTATTAATTAATTAAATCTTAATTACTTTTATTAATTATTCCTTAATTAATTCTTAATCACAAATTAATTAACCTTCATTTATTTGTTTATTTAATTAACCTTTATTGTTAAGTAATTAATTAAGTAATTATTCTTTAAGTAATTATATTAACAAATCATTAATTGCTTAATAAATTAAAAGATAAATCTTTTTATCTTTATTAATTACTTTATTTATCTTTTAAACCTTGTTTAATAAATCATCATTATCACATTAGTTAATTTAAAAGATTAAGGTTAGTTTAAATAACATTTTATCTTAATTATCCTTTTTAATTGCATATTCATTTAATATAAATAAATTTATAGAATAATGTGACAAAAATAAATTAAATTTAATTACTTTAAAAATATCTTACTTTACCTTAATTTATTCAAACTTAAATCAAAATCATCATTTGAAAACATGGATTAAAAATGTTTAAAAGTTTGAACTTTATTTTAAAGTAAAAACTGTTTTTATATGTCAAGCCTGAGACCTACTTCGAGCATCTCCTGGGTTACATGCCTATTTACTTCGATTTTTTCTCAAAACCTACCCGTATGCTTCTTTTCAAACTTAATTTTTTTTTCTTTAAGTGTTAAACCCCGTGAAACCCAAAAATACTTCGAGCCTATACCCGAGCCTGTACCCCTATTTCCCGAAGAGCACTTCGAGTCACGACACTATCTTCCCACACCCTAACTCATTGACACAACCCAACCATTGTGCACGTGAACAAAGACTTTGGAAAACTTCGATCGATGCCGCGATGATCGACAAGTCGACGACGATCTCCTCTAGCCATAAGACCAATCAGTAACCTCCGACCACGACGAATTTTAAATTAAGCTTCACGACCCAACAACTTTAGGAAACACGATCGCAAAAACTCGACCGCCATGCCGTCTTAGGCCACCAGAGGCCACGTGATTCTGGCTGAAACTTCATCAGACTTCAAAGCATCATTCTCCACCGGTGCGATCGGGTGCAACACGACAATGAAACTACAGCGACCAAAAACTTCATCTTGACCAAATTAAGGGTTTAAACCTAGATTGACTCCGATCGCCATCCATGATGGATTATAAATTCATCTCACATTTTTCTCGAGTTCGACGACCACCCAAGCACCTCTGGAAGCAACCCCGACACCCATTAGTACACCGATCACCAGAACTTCATGAAAAACGTGATTCCGTTCATCCTCGATTTTTCAAAGGATGCTTCATTAAAAAAATTGATTTAACATTCAAAAATCATTAATTTCAAGAACGTTGCAGATGGTATACCTGAAACTAGAATTCATGATGTTTGAATTTTAACACATTTTGAATCTTACCTGTATTATCCAATTTCCAGAAATTTTTTTGATTTATTTTGCTTAAATCTATTTTTCAAACTTAAATCATGTTTAAATAAACAACTTTTGTTTGAATTTTAAAGTCTAACAATGATCGAAGAAGAAGAAATCGAATTTTTTGAACAGGTTTTGGAAACCTGGGAACAACAGAGGCAATTTTGCCTAATACCAGACAAGCATAGTCATTCTTGCATAAATATACATATACTGCTTGCATGTAAAACCTTAACGGCTTTATTTCAAGCATTAACACAAACAACAAATGGCATTCTAGATTTTTAAAGAAGTTTACTCACCTTTTTTCTTTGAACAGAGGAGAAGCCTGGGCCTGGCAGTTGATTTTGTTTTTCTGAGTTTGATCTTGTTGTGTTCTTTTGTTTGTTGTTTGATTACTGGAATGTTTGAATTTATTGTAATCGTGAACTGGAATTTTTTGTTACTTTTAACAGATTATTGCTTTGATGTTTTGGGATGATTTTCAGGCTGCAGATTAAAAGAGGTTTTGAAATTCGTTTTCCTTTTGAGTTTTCTTTGATGATTTTTGTCTTCTGGTTTGAGATATTGGAGTTTGTACAAGTTTTGATTTCCGATTTGACTTTTTTTCTTTTGAAAATGAAGGTAAAAGAAAAGAGAGAGAAGAGGTAATGGTTTATATAATTTTGTTTTCTTTTTTTATTCATTTAAAAAAATAAAAGAAAATGACACTTGTTAATCTATGCATTTAAAATCTAACACTTGTTAAACAACTTGTTATGTAATATACACTTGTTAATGTTTGTGCTAAAAATTTAACACTTGGATTATGCATGCATTAAATATTTTATATATATTTTTAAATTGTATTTTTCTATTGTATAAGTACATTTCTCTCTTATTTAAATATATACAATTTAAAAGAAAATATTTTAAACCAATTATACATTAAATAAATTACCTATATATATCATTTAAAAATCCAAATTATTTTATTAAGGCATTTATTTCAAATTTAAATTCAAATTTCAAAGTCAAATTCAAATCTACTCATATATACATATACATACATATATATATATATATATATTAAATTCAAATAATTCTAAAACATTTATTATTATGAATTCTTAAACTCAAATGAAATTTACAATCTTATTTATATATGTACAAATCAACACTTATTTTATTTATTTTGAAAAATTAAAATTTATTCCAAAATTTACATTAATTACTAATTTTAAATTGATAAAATTTAGGATGTTATAGATTCCCCCTCTTAACAAAATTTCGTCCTTGAAACTTGAAAGAGAGAGAGACAAACAAAGAATATATGAATATAGAAAAAGATGGAGAAATGGCTTACCAATTAAGCCGAAATATCCATTCCGCAATTGGGATAGGACTTTTGCATGCTATCCTCTGTTTTTCAAGTACAGTCATTTGGATCACCACTCCATTGCACTTTAACCAGTTTCAAAATTTTGTTCCTCGGCTGCTTTTCATCACGATCAATGATCTTTAATAGATCTCTTTTAACTGCCAAATTTGGTGTGATCTCCAAATCTTGCTGAGCGGCTTCTTCAATGATACAGTCTGGATCGTGCACATATTTCCGAAGGTGAGAAATATGAAACACATTGTGCACGCCAGATAACAAATTAGGTAGCTGCACTCTATATGCCAAAGGACCGATCCTCTCCGGAGTAGGAAAATGACCAATATAACGCGGTGCCAGTTACCAGTCTTCCCAAATCTCAACACACCACGCATTGTAGACACTTTCAAGAAAACAGAATCTCCAAGTTGAAATTCTAAAGCTCTTCTTCTACGGTCAAAATAACTCTTCTGACGACTTTGAGCAGTTATCAACTTCTTTCGAATAAAATCCACTTTCTCCGTAGCTTCTTTAATCATATCTGGCCCAAGGACGAGTCTATCACCTGACTCATTCCAACATGCAGGTGATCGACATAGACGACCATATAAAGCTTCGAAAGGAGCCATTTCGATACTGGCTTGATAGCTATTGTTATATAAGAATTCAACTAGATGTAAATGGTCCTCCGATGAACCACCAAAGTCAAGTATACAAGCACGCAACAGGTCTTCTAAGATTCGGTTTATCCTTTCAGTCTGCCCATCAGACTGTGGGTGGTAAGCGGTGCTGAAGTTCAGTTTGGTTCCCAATGCGGCTTGAAAAGCCTCCCAAAATCTACTGGTGAAAATCGGGTCACGATCACTCACTATGCTACTCAATATACCATGGAGACGAACAATTTCTTTTATATATAGCTTTGCTAAGTTTGCTGCTGTCCGGGTGGATTTCACTGGGATGAAGTGGGGAGTTTTATTCAGACGATCCACTATAACCCAAAGTGCTTCATTTCTCTTCTTAATTCGTGGAAACCCGTCGATGAAATCCATCGATACTTGATCCCATTTCCACTTAGGAACCTTCATTGGTTGGTGTAAACCTGCCATCTTCATCTGATCACTTTTGATTTGCTGGAAAGTTGCACAACGACTGACATGGATAGATATATCCCTCTTTATTGTTTTCTAACAGAAAGTTCTTTTGATATCTCGATACATCTTATTGACTCTTGGATGGATATTTAGCTTGGACTTGTGGCATTCGTCCAATACTTCACATTTAAGATTAGGGATATCATCAACACACATCCTGCCTTTCAGTCTTATGATTCCATTACTATCGATTCCAAAACTGGAATCCTCAACATGGCATATTCTTCTACAAATTTCTCAAAGGAACTTGTCTTATGTCTACTTGTTAGCTATCTTTTCGAGGAGAGTAGAAGTGACAACTAGATATGCAAGAATAGCATGCCTTCTACTCAAAGCATCGGCAACCACGTTGATTTTTCTAGGTGTATATTGAATATCCAAGTCATAAGATGCTAGAAATTCTAACCAGCATTGTTGCCTCAGATTTAAATCCTTCTGGGTAAAGAGATACTTCAAAGATTTATGGTCGGTGAATAATTCAAAATTTTCACCCAGAAGATAATGTCGCCAGCTTTTTAAAGCGAAAATAATAGCCAAGAGCTCCAGATCATGGGTTGGGTAGTTTTTCTCATGTGGACGTAATTGTTTACTCGCGTAGGTAATTACTTTCCCATTCTGCATTAGCACAGCACCCACACCATCACCACAAGCACCTGTATAAACAGGTAAACCTTGGTTCCTGTTAATGATAGCGAGAACGGAAGCGGTAGTTAATCTCCTCTTCAACTCCTGGAAAGCTTCATCATACTTTGGAGTCCAATCGAATTTGGCATTTTTTCATAGTTAGCTTAGTCAACGGACTGGCCAACTTGGAGAAATCTTGTACAAACTTTCTGTAATATCCCGCTAAACCCAGAAAATTTCGAACTCCTTTCGGAGTAGTGGGTCACTTCCAGTCAAGAATAGCAGAAATCTTGCTCGGATCTACAGAAATTCCCTCTTCGTTAATAATGTGTTCGTAAAATCTAACCTCCTTGTCCCAAAAATGACACTTAGAAAATTTGGCGAATAGAATGTTCTTTCTTAATATTTCCAAAAAAATTCTTAAATGGTCAGCATGTTCTTCTTCTTTGATTTTGGAATAGATTAAAATATCGTAAATAAACACCAGAATGAATTTGTTCAACACTTCACGGAAAACTCGAGTCATTAAGTCTAAGAAGTATGCGGGAGCATTGGTTAGTCCAAAAGGCATGACTAACCATTCATAAAATGTGTCTGGACTCCTGAAAGCAGTTAAGTGAACATAGTCTTCGGCATTCTCAATTTATGGAATCCTTGAGCTCGATCCGCCTTAGGAAAGAATCGAGCGCCGTGAAGTTGATCGAACAAATCATCAATCCTGGGAAAAGGGAATTTGTTTCTGAGAGTTAATTTTTTGAGATCGCCATAGTCCACACACAATCTCAAGGATCCGTCAGACTTGGCTACGAAGACCATAGCTTAACCCCAATCGGAAACACTAGGACGTATTAATCCTTTTTCTAGAAAATCTCGGGTTTGATTGACTAGTTCTATTCTTTCCCTGGGTGCCATCCTGCGACCTACATGTACAACAGGACGAGCATTGGAAACTAAATCAATTCTAAATTCAATTTCTCTATGTTGAGGTAAGGACTTGACTTCTTCGAATACGTTTGGAAACTCCCGGACAATAGATATGGACTCCAGACTAGGTACGGGATATCCCAAAGTATACATCAGTTCATCTCTCTTAGGACTCGGATCCTCACAAGAGATTTCAATAAAATTTCTCAGTTTTGTTCTGATCGAAGTCGTTCGATTGTTACAATCTAATTTGGCTTCGTATTTTGTTAACCAATTCATTCCTAGTAAGATTACAAATTCACTAAAGTCGAGGACAAAGAGACTGATAGGAAATCGATGACAAGAATACGAGATAGGAACCTCTTGACATCGTAGAAAAAGATACACAGAGCCACTAACTGAATTCTTTACGCAAATGGGCTCGTTGACAAATTCAGGTTTAAGTTTTAATTCATTTACGGTTTGTTGGGAGATAAAGCTATATGTAGCTCCCGTGTCAAACAAAACTCTAACAATTCTATCATAAATAACAAGGTTACCTTCTAAAATTCCTTTTCCTTTATCAGCCTTTGAAGTTGAGGGGGCATCTTTTATCGGATACACATTTGCCACTTGAGCTTTCTTCATTGCTGGGCAATTTCTAACTACGTGTCCAGGCTTGTGACAATGATAGCATTCTTTGACTCCCTGACTAGTCTTCATGGGTTGTTCTTTCTTAACTAGTTTCTTCAGATTCTTGCAACTGTTTGAATAATGGCCCTTCTCCTAGAAATTGTAACAAGTAATATCCCTCGTTGAGTTTTCCTGATCGTTCTTCTTTTCTTTGCCTTGATACGGTTTCCTCCCTCCAAACTTTCTTTTCTTCAAATTCGGATTGCTTGTGTTTCCTTTCTCCTTTGAAACTTCCTGGTTATCCAGAGTAGCGTATCTATAACTCATATCGATCAGTTCAGAAAAAGATTATTTTACATGAGCTGTCATCTACTCGTGGTACTTCTTATTCATTCCTCGAATAAACGTTTCATTCTTCTTCGAAGGTGTGTTTACCAGCTCCGGACCAAATCGAGATAATTTGTTGAACTTGTTCAAATATTCCTCAAATGATAAACTTCCCTGCTTCAAATCCGTGAACTCATGGTACATTCGGGAGATACCAGCAGACGGCATGTATCGCTGCTCAAACACCTTTTTGAATCGACTCCAAGTAAACTCATCTTCTGGCTCATCCATAGTAACTGTCTCCCACCAAGCTAGAGCTTCCTCTCGGAGTTGCCAAGAAGCTATCAATCACATTTGATCATCTTCTAACTTCAGCCCTCTAAAAATTCTTTCACATGATCGAATCCAAGCTTGAGCTCCGACGATAGATTCCTTGCCTGTGAACGGCTTAACACCAAGTCTAGAAAAACTTCGATACAGATCAACTAGATTTGGCTGAGGTTGAGTGGGAATAGCTGCTTCTGTTGTTGCAAGGACTTGACCGGTTGTAGTGGTATTTCCCCGTCCCCTAGCTCGTCCTCTTCGTCCGCTCATTCTCACTATCTATACATAGTAAGAAAACTTGATTTAGGTATACGTACGAGATATCTTAGGGAATATCAATAGTTAAAAGAAATAGACCAGAAAAATTTAGGGTTTCGGTCTCTCGGGTTATACTCAATCTAGGGTATACTTCACCCTATCTCTAATGAGCCACATAATGTGTTATACTCCGTAGCTAAAGTTCTTACTCAACCTTTAGCTCTGATACCACTTGTCACGACCCAAAATCCAGCGATTGAAAATCGACATCAAATACCTCACTTGTATTCGACTGTCGGAGATTCAAACGTTGAATTCCAGTTCGGATGGAGCTTATGACAACATTATATGAATATAAATAGCGGAAACAAAATAAGTTTCATTGATCACAACACAGATACAATACCGATACAATATTCATACAACACATCACCAACATCAGAGTTCATATACATGATACAACAATAAAATGGTAACTCTACAGCGGAACAACAGAGTTATCACAACTTCATGAGAGTCTTCAAAAGAAAGAGAGCGATAGCGAGATTCCAAATTAAGCACGTTCAATCCAAAAGCTCCAAAAACTCCAAACACTTCAAAAGGTTTCCAAAGCCAAGAGCTTCCAAAATCCGATAGCTTCCAAACCAAAAGACTTCTAAATCCAAGCTAGCTCCCAAACGTGGATAAACTGCTTCTAGGCTCTCGTGTGGAAATTATGGGCACCCAGAGTTTAGAAAGTGAACAATAAACTTCGGGTCAGTCATGGGACTGGTACGAGCAAACAAAAACAGTTATTTGTACAAAAATAGTTTATAAAAGAAATCCGTTCATGCTTTTTTGAAAATGAAACTACCATAAGGCCTCCCGCCACACACACAATGCAATCGCAGAATTAGAGGATATTTCTTTTTATGAAAGTCAAACAAGATTTATACGAGAAAAGTATTTGATATTATTACTAGCGCATAGTGTAGAAAGCATTTTGAAAATATAATATTAATCTTAGCCAGTATACCACCATTATGGTATACCTACTATAGCTACCGTGTTTTATGGCAGGTTACCGCCACGCGCATGGCAGGTTATACGACTAATACCGTAAAGGGCTGGTAACCACGCGCATGGAAGGTTATACGACTAATACCGTAAAGGGCTCGTATTATTTCTTTGGATTTCCAACAAATGGTCAGGCTAAGGAACTTCCTGGGCTACATGGGTATGCCTCTGGAGGAACGCCAGAGAACCTAATCGGATCTCTGCCAACACAAGGCTGGGTTACCTCTATAACTAGGTAACTAACTGTCACGAGTATATCATCCTCCGATCGTAACCGACCTTTATCCGGGTCCCCAACAACAACAACAACCACAAAGCAACATAATTGCAATATCAACATAAGTTAAGTATCTGGGCTCCATACCATGATACCACTTCTATCCAGAAGGAAATGCACATACCCTAAGGGTTGCTACCCCCAATAACCTTGCCGCATCATTCCTTTTTCGACCATTTCTAGGTTGTGAGGTTTGACGAACTCTCGTCCACAAAGATACGCTTTTCACAAAAGCCATGCTTTTATCAACAAATGATCAGCAGCACTCAGAATGCTACACTACCAAATTGGAGTATATCACTAATAACCGTCAACTACATAACCTTTGAGCTCGTACGTTTCAGAGAAGGGTGTTAAGCTAGGAGAATAAATTCTCCACCACCAATAGAAATATATTTGAAAGAAATCAGCTTTATATCTCAAAGTGTAATGTCAGACATACAACCATTCAACTCCGTTTCGGGTTCGAACGAAACTGAAGGCACTTCATCCAATAAAGGGAGTAGCCCTTGCAATCCGGGCACCCACAATCCCGATCGGACTCCCCATCACAAATGGAGATCTCTATACCGAAGCAACTCAGTGCAGAGTCATTCGACAGGTTATCTTATCGTTCTCGAAGACACCCGGTCTTCACCACCGTCTTCAATTGCTATCCATTTCGTCGTATGACTATTCAGAATGGGTTATGTGACACAAAGACCTCTCTTGGCTAAACCGAATAGTGAGCGCTTTGTTTAAAAACACGTGGATATTTCAATCATAAAGATTCATCATTAAGATTCAATGTGGGTTTCGGATAACAAACTGGAATCCGACTCCCTGTCGCATCGAAATTCAAATGGCATACTATGGGCCAAGGGGTTTTCACATTCACACAGCAATATATTCATCACAGATATCACAGCTCGGCATAAAGAAATTCATATCACATAATATCACAATCACGTATCAAGGATATCAATCAATACCAAGCATTCGATAATAATCAATCATCTACAATTAAGATGAATTAATTGTGTGATTATAACTAATTTATCACATAATTATTTTCACTAATTATCCTTAATTAATGATTAATTATTCTTAATTAATAATTAATTAGTCCTTAATTATTTATTAATTAATCCGCAATTATTAATTAATTAAATCTTGATTACTTTTCTTAATTATTCCTTAATTAATTAATTCTTAATTACAAATTGATTAACCTTAATTTATTTATTTAATTAACCTTTAATATTAAGTAATTAATTAAGTAATTATTCTCTAAGTAATTATATTAACAAATCATTAATTATTTAATAAATTAAAAGATAAATCTTTTTATCTTTATTAATTACTTTAATTATCTTTTAAACCTTGTTTAATAAATCATAATTATCACATTAGTTAATCTAAAAGATTAAGGTTAGTTTAAATAACATTTTATCTTAATTATCCTTTTTAATTACATTATTCATTTAATATAAATAAATTTATAGAATAATGTGACAAAAATAAATTAAATTTAATTACTTTAAAAATATCTTACTTAAAACCTTAATTTATTCAAACTTAAATCAAAATCATCATTTGAAAACATGGATTAAAAATGTTTAAAAGTTTGAATTTTATTTTAAAGTAAAAATTGTTTTTATATGTCAAACCTGAGACCTACTTTGAGCTCCCCGGGTTACATGCCTATTTACTTCGATTTTTTCTCAAAACCAACCCATATGCTTCTTTTCAAACTTAACTTTTTTTATTTAAGTGTTGAACCCCATGCAACCCAAAAATAATTCGAGCCTATACCCAAGCCGGTACCCTTATTTCCTGAAGAAAACTTCGAGTCACGACACTATCTTCCCATACCATAACTACTGACACAACCCAACCATTGTGCATGTGCACAGAGACTCTGGCGAACTTCGATCGATGCCACGATGATCGATGAGTCGACGACGATCTCCCCAAGCCACCAGACCACCCAGTAACCTCCGACCACGGAGAATTTTAAATTAAGCTTCAGGACCCAAAAACTAGAAGAAACACGATCGCCATGCTGTCTCAGGCCACCAGAGGCCACGTGATTCTGGCTGAAACTTCGCCAGACTTCAACGCAACATTCCCCACCGGTGCGATCGGCTACAACGCGATGATGAAACTGCAGCGACCAAAAACTTCACCATGACCAAATTAAGGGTTTCAACCCTAGATCGACTCCAATCACCATCCATGCTGGATTATAAATTCATCTCACATTATTCTTGAGTTTGACGACTACCCAAGCACCTCTAGAAGTAACCCCAACACCTAGTAGTTCGCCGATCACCAGAACTTTGTGAAAAACGTGATTCTTGAAAGTAGAATCATAATGTTTGAATTTTAACTCATTTTGAATCTTACCTGTATTATCCAATTTCCAGAAAAAATCTTGATTTATTTTGCTTAAATCTATTTTTAAAACTTAAATCATGTTTAAATAAAAAACTTCCGTTTGAATTTTAAAGTCTAACAACGATCGGAGAAGATGAAATCGAATTTTTTGAACAGGTTTTGGAAACATGGGAACAACAGAGGCAATTTTGCCTGATACCAGACATGCACAGTCATTCTTGCATAAATATACATATACCGCTTGCATGTAAACCCTTTACAACTTTATTTCAAGCGTCATCACAAATGACAAATGGCATTCTAGATTTTTAACGAAATTCACTCACCTGTTTGCTTTAATAAAGGAGAAGCCTGGGTCTGGCAATTGATTTTGTTTTTCTGAGTTTGATCTTGTTGTCATCTTTTGTTTGTTGTTTGATTATTGGAATAATTGAAGTTATTGTAATCTTGAACTGGAAGTCTTTGTTACTTTTAATAGATTATTGCTTTGATGTTTTGAGATGATTTTCAGGCAGCAGATTAAAAGAGGTCTTGAAATTCCTTTTCCTTTTGAGTTTTCTTTGATGATTTTTTTCTGGTTTGAGATATTAGAGTTTGTAAAGGTTTTGTTTTCTGATTTGATTTTTTTTCTTTTGAAAATGAAGGTAAAAGAAAAGTGAGAGAAGAGGTAATGGTTTATATAATTTTGTTTTCTATTTTTATTCATTTAAAAAAAATCAAAGAAAATGACACTTGTTAATCTATATGCATTTAAAATCTAATACTTGTTAAACAACTTATTACATAATTTACACTTGTTAATGTTTGTGTTAAAAATTCAACACTTGTATTTTGCATGCATTATATATTTTATATATATTTTTAAGTTGTATTTTTCTATTTTATAAATACATTTCTCTCTTTTTTAGATGTATACAATTAAAAGAAAATGTTTTAAACCAATTATGCATTAAATAAATTACCTATATATATTATTTAAAAATCCAAATTATTTTACTAAGGCATTTATTTCAAATTTAAATTCAAATTTCAAAGTCAAATTCAAATCTACTCATATATACATATATTTTTTTAAATTCAAATAATTCTAAAACATTTATTATTTTGAATTCTTAAAATCAAATGAAATTTACAATCTTATTTATATATGCAAATCAACCTTGTTTTATTTATTTTGAAAAATTCAAATTCAAATTTATTCCAAAATTTACATTAATCACTAATTCTAAATTGATAAAATTTGGGATCTTACAACTGTATCAAAAGTTATGTCCATATTTTTTAGCATTTTCAAAGTATAAAATTTCTAAGTTTTATTTCCTCTCAACCATGTTTCTATAATAACACATGATTATAAAATTTGGAAAGCCAACATGCACTCAATACGAAGACGCATTATAAGAGCTTATTATTTCATTTGGAAACCACAAATACTTATGTACCTACCTGAGTAGCATGATTACATTATGTTTTCTAAAGCAGCATCGCTTACTTGATCAAAAGAAGCATGTGACTCACAATGAATCATATGTTTTGGTGTCTGATCATTACAAAAAGATTACCCGACATCAATATAATAGTTCAGTTAAATAAGAAGCTTTCATTAGTGTGTATCAATTTTTGCTGATATAAAATGATTCAAAAGACATGTGAACATACAATACTAAAATGAAAATTCAAAGGAAATTTATGCATTAGCTCAAGAAGTAAGTCATGCTCTAAAAGGAATTTGTATGCACTCGGTTTCTAAATGTACCTTATCACTAGAAAACAAAATATCTAGAATTCCACCATGGTTTCATAAAATATTCCTAATCAAAATCCATTAAATTATTTTATATAGCATTTATTTGATTCACATTGATACCACTCATATCATGTGAAATAGGCAACTGTGTGTTTATTTCTGTTGTAATAATTTTAGTATTTTAAAACAATCTTAGGTAAGAAAAGAAAATGCAACCATTGTGCTAATAATATATCAGAATTTAGATGAAAAATATGAGAATTTATATTGCAACCTATATGCAAAAAAATTTAAAGCAAAACTGAATAAAGGTATATCCAACAGCAAAGATAAAACACATACTTATTTCATAAAGCTCTCGAAACTCCAAAAATTAAAATTAAAATAATTATACTTTAAAATGTTCCCTCTTCACTAAAATCAAAACATCCAAACTAATTTAAATAATTTAAAGTCGCATAAATTATATGTAATGACCTGGAATTTCACTGCTATTCACGGATATTTATTTAATTTTAAATATTTAATATATAGATTTTATAATGAAAATAAAATTCTTTTAAAAAAAGATAATGATGATGAATTAATTTAAAAATTTGGTTTACAAAACTATTTAGTTCAAAGAAAAATAAAAAATGTGACCGGAATACGTTTTACGATTTTTCGTCGGCTAAAAGTTGTCGAAAATGTCATGACAATTTGGTATACACACATTTAAAAATTAGTTTGACATGTTTGAATGTAAATGAATATCCACGTACACTGAAGCATGTATATATAGAAATAATATAAGATTTTTGTCTTAAAAATGTTAAAATACGTATAATATAAAGATTCTTTTTCCAACATAAGTACACGTGAGATTAATGGATGTTTTCATTTACTTGATGGGAGGGTGGCTAGAGGGGCGGATTTAGGTGAGGTGGAAAGGAGTGGTGAGGTGGTATAAAGAGAGAGGAGGGCAAAGTACAAGGTCATTTTGGTAAATTTGCATATTTACATAATATAAAAACTAATTTTCCTAATTTCTTTTTCATTTTTCTTATACTTTGTTCACTTTGAAAATTTCCTAAGCTTGAAAGCATCATCCATGGCTACTCTTTAATTTTTAAAAGTTTGATTCAAAAATTTATTTTGCATAAAAAGTTTTCAAAATAGCTTTAAACTCCTCCTTTCCCATTTCTACCTCTTCCTCTTCAAAACAACACCCCCACACACCCCTCACCATCTAAGGCTGTGCTTTGTAAGCACCATAGCCGAACATACCATGTTATGGTCAAACCCAAAGAACCCTAGGCCAAGCCTAAAGTGGCTAAGACAAGCCTATGGGCGCTCGTATGTGTTAAAAGTGAAGTTTGGATTTTCAAGCACAAGTTCTAAAAAGTTTTTAAAATATTTAGTGAGCAAACTTTTAGCTCTTTAAAAATTCAAGTTTTGCTTCTATGTGTTATATGAATCATGTATGATTTCTGACTTGAACATGTTAGATAAGTTGTGGTTGAATATGCTTATAAGTTGTTGTTATGAGTTGAAAAGTTAGACATGAGATTGAAGTTAAATATGGTGTTGTTTGGAAAGTTGTAAACTTTGGTTATATTTTGTGATCTTGATTATGTTTTGGTTTGTTTCATATGTACACTGTTATGACATGATTATGTGTTAGTTGCTAAGAAAAGATAGCACTTTGATTGACGAAGAATTCTTGTATGAAAATATGAGCAATGGTTTTAAAAATTAAAAACCATTTTGTTAAAGTTAGAAATTTTGTTTAGTTTCATAACACTTACTTTGTGTTTCCAAAATGTTAAAAAGCTTTCAAGTGATAGGTTATAAAAGAAGGAAGTAAGGAAACAATTCCAAGAAATGTCATCTATGGCGATTGTCGCTATGGATGCAATTTCGATAAAAATCCAATTTTTGAAAGTTTGCGTTTTTTATCCTTTAAAAGTTTGTAAAAGTTTATAAACCCAATAATGTTGTTTTAAAAGGTTAATTATGAATTTAAATATTAAGTTTCAATTAATTAAGTTTTTAATAATTAATGATTAATTAAGTATTAAGCAAGGTTTAGTAATTATAATTAAGTGAAGATTAGTTCTTAATTAATTATATTTTAAAGTAAGATTAATTTAAAATTAGTTATTAATTAAGCAAAATAAATTTTGTTTAATTATGGGTTAAGTGTATAATTAATTTTTAATTAATTGCTATTTAAATATAGGATTAATTATTGGTTGATTACTAATCAAGTATTTAATTATTTTTATTTATGAATTAATTAAGGTTTTAATTTAAAATAACTATTTATTTAAGGTTTAATTTATTATTTAAGTTTTAATTAAAAGATTATTCAATTAGAGATTAGTTAATAGTTAATTATTAATAAAGGTTTTTAAATTATTATTTCATATTAATAAAGGATTAATTGAGGGTTTAATTTATAAATAAATTATTTATTAAATGTTTAGTTATTTATTAATTTATAATTAAATTAAGCTAAATTAAGGATTAATAATGGTTAATTATGATTTGATAAGAGTTTAACTTGTAATTAATCATTTTAAAAAGGGAGTTTTAAGTTTTAATCCTTCGTTTTCTAAGAATCAAATTATTTTTAAAGGATTTTTTTAAAGTTGGTTTGTCACAAGGAATAAAATGTCCATACCATTAAGTAGAAAATAACTATGAATGAACTACAATGTGAGTGGTTGTGTTTGTGTGGACATCTATTAGCAGAATAAACCCCATTCTGCTATAAATTGGTTGTTTGATTGTGTGGACATGTGTTAGCAGAATAAATCCCTATTTTCTATAGATTGGTTGTTTGATTATATGGACATGTGTTAGCAGAATAAATTCCCGTTATGCAATAAGTTGATTTTTTGGACATGTAATAGTAGAATAAATCTCGTTCTGCTATAGTGTAATTGTTTATTACGTGGATATATATTTAGTAGAATAAGTGCCCATTTTGCTATAAGTAGTTAATTGTTTGGACATTTATTTAGCAGGACAAATCACCATCCTGTTATTATGTTATTTGGAATGTATATACTAGTTGTGTTGTATTCACATTTTATTCCCTGATTTGGATTTGAATTTGAATTGCATTTGTTGACTTACGTAAATAAATTGTTGAATGGCTTGAAAGTGAAAATAAGATTAAATAGTAACTTAAGTTAGTACCGTTGAGATTACTAAGCCTCTTTTGAATTTATAAAGTATGATTTTGAATTAACTTCAAGCCTTTAATCAATTTTGGGTTTAAAGTTTATAAAGGATTTTCAAGTTATATAATTATTTAATAGAGGTATTTATAATAATAACCTTTTTATAAAATGGCATTACTAAATAAAATGGTTTATTGAAAGGGATTTTCAAAATTTGTTTTGGAAATGATGTTTGTAAAGGATTTTTCTTTAAGAAGATTTATTAAAAGCATTGTAAAAATAGGAAAATGATTTATAAATGATTTTTAAGTTTGTATAGGTATTTTTAATTGTAAAGTGAACTTTTAAGAAAGGAAAATTTTGGTGAAGGATAAGTGGGTCGTTTTATAGGAATAAATGTTTTTAAAGGAAATTTTTTGGTCATTTAATATGGAATATGAAGACAGTAAATCTCTTATATAGTTTTGTAATATACTTATAACATTGAGATAAGTATATAAATGTTTTCCAAGTATAAACGGGATGAAAGGGGTTTTGGGAATAGTGTGTCGTAAAAGATATTTTGATCGAATGTTTAAAAAATGATTCTAGTTAATGAAAGATTGATTAATAAATGCTTGGTGGATCCAATATAAAATTTAATCAATGTTGAATGATTGGTTACTTGATAGTTAAATAACCGACTGTCAAATCTTAACCAAAAAGTAACTTCGAAAATATCTAGGGGAAACACGTGAGTTATATGGCACAGTCATTCACAATGATGTTGTACTGTACGTACAAATCTCTCTTCATTCTTCTAGGGTAAATTATAAGGAAATCGGTCCACAAACAATTAGGAGGTGAACTCTACTCTTATATTTTGTCTGCTTATTTCCTATAGAACCGGGGTTGAGTTTACTGGAAATATCGAAATTTGTTTCGAATGGACCAGGATCGGATATGTTATCTGAAAACCACTTTGATCCAACTTAAGCGTTTCGACTTGAAGACATCTTGAAGAGTATGGAATCGAAGACGGAGTTTTGAAGTGCAAGGGTTATTTGCTACTAACTCTGAGGACGATTCCAAAATGGGTGTAGTGGAGGTAGTGCCTTCGGTTTCTTTCAGTCCTAGAACAAACTTGTATGGATGAATGCTGGCATTGCATTGTTACTTAGAGGGCGGTGTTAGCATTCCAAGTGGGAAGTGCTATATGAAAGGTAAAACGTAATCTCAAGCCTCATCAACCGAGAATAACTAAAATAAGGGAGAGCAGCAGAGCTAAGTGGGTCGCTTCCAAGTAGTGTATGATCATCCCTATCTAGAGTCTATATTATCTCTTATTTGCACGCTTTGGAGCCCATGAATGGAGGGGCAATCATATTCGGTACTTCTAGTCACTGTATGGATGCCGGCGAGGTCCTTGGTGTTATTTTATCTATAGATGCACTGTGACGGGCAACACCCCAGTAACCCAGTCACTATATGGAGTCCAATCTCCAATACATGCCTTTACGGTTTTGATTGTAGCACCTAGTATGTTGAAATTTGATTCGTGTAACAATTTCGGCCATAATTAATAAGTATTTGTACTCTAGACACTATTATAATATCAATGGATTTTCTATAGAAATTTTTTTTGTTATCGTAAGGTAAAGACCCATCCGTGTTTATATACGGCATGGTCTTACGAGATACCTCTGATTTTAAAAGGGTTTTAAACATAATAATTCAGTTATTTAAGTTTACTCACACCAGACCCATGTCTAACCCTAGATTTTTATTTTCTTTTTCTAGAACTCTTGGGTGCTCAAATTTTTATGGGCAACCAAGTAGTTTAGGTTTTCTCATAGGTGCATTTTGGAGGATCTTAGAGAAGGAGGCTTCATCGATAACTAGTTATTATCTTGTTTCCACTGTATTATTTGCATCTTATATCAATTAGGTAGGAACAAGCTGTTATAACTTTCCAAGGGTAGAATTGTATTAGTTTGACTCTGATTTATCATTTTTGAAATGACTTTGTAAAGTATTATGTTGATTAAAACATTATTATGTTGCGTTTGAGATTCTGTGATTGTTTACTTTCTTCTTATCTTCCATCTCATTTCTTTCTCTTGATAATTCGTCTTTCTGGCACTTAGTTGTTCGGTATATGAATAACGTGAATGCATTAGTGTCGACTTCTGAGGTTCGAAAAGATGGGTCGTTATAGCGTGGTATCAGAGCATAAGGTTAAGCAAGAACCTTGACTTTGGTGGGGCAACCCATCAAGGGATAAGGTAATGGAATGCCTTATGATGAGTTTGAGTGTGTATATATAAAAAAGTGCTTATTTGTTAGTGGTATAAAATGTTTTATATTGTCTGTTAAGTGGCTTATGAGTTCTGGTTGATGCACCTAATCAACGTTGTCAATAGGGTTTCCTAAACACTTAAACAAGACCAATGGACACAGTATTGTTTTGAAATTGGGTAAGTAAAATAATTTTACCTAAAAACATATTTTATATATAAAGAATGATTTTCAAAATATTATAGCTAGTTGAGGTGTTGTTTGTTATTAGGATTTTGTTATCCATGCTTGTCTAGTTGAGCATTGGCTATTTTTAGTCTATGTAGGTAGCTTTCCTTTCTAAGATTTGGGGTGGGTAAATAGAAATAAGCAAAACATTGGAACGAACATCTTGTTAATTAAGTTTCATAATTTGACTATAAGCCATTCAATGTTAATATTGGATTAAATTTTGATTTAATAGAAGATGTTTATCGAAGGTTAGAATATTTTGCAATAAATATTTGGAAAATAATTTTCTATAAAATTTGGTCATGTAAAATGGATTTATAAGAATATGTCTTTTGATTAAAAAAAATTTAGGTTGAAACTCGAGGACCTAAATTCGAGGGATTTTGGCAAATGTTGCAAGGTTTTGAAAGATAATAATAGTATTACTTCAAAGCAATCTTGGTTCAAATATAAAATTTTGGGAATAAAAATGTTAAGTAAGAAGTGTTTTCTTTGGATTAGATAGGGGGATGAGTCTTTATTGTTTTGTGATAATTAGAATAATCTTCTATGTGACAATAGGATGTTTGCCTTGGTGAACGTTGTGGTGTACTTAGTAAATTATTCTCTTTATCATTGTACAATCGAAACAAGTTCGAACCTAAACAAACCCAAAGCAAGTTGGTGATAAATGTTCTATTGGAAATATGAGAAGTATTGTTTCAAAAATGGGATTTTGAAATAAAAGTAACATTTTTAAGTTAATTAGTTCGAGTGGCTCGAAAATAACTTAAAATTGGGAAAGAGATGTCTTCAAATGGTAAACACTTCACTTGAATATTACCCTTCTTGGTAAGGGAGTGTATGATACTGTTTGGTAGTACCCAGTTCCTTAGCATCATTTGGGAGTTACTCAGGCTATATATATATTCTATGATTAAAATATATTATTTCAATTTAAAGGTTTTTGAAATAAAATGTGGTATTTGGATCTTGAGTTTTCATAAGGAAATAAGTGCAAAATGGAATAGTGAATCTAATAGAGGTACATACTCTTAGGATGTAATGGAGTATTATATAAGTTGAATCTAAGTTTAGATTTTATGAAATGTTTTCATGAATAGTTTAGTGGGAATAAAATTGGTATTAAGGAGAACTAATTAAATAAGTGTGTAAATTGGATGTAGATCATTTCTCGTTTCATATAATCATGATCTAAGATTCGAGCACAAGGCATTGAGGTGTTCCACACCATTCCAAATAAGAATCTATTACTCAATTTTTGACGGCGAGCACTTGATGAAGATTTTTGATATTGGACTAATGCTTTCTCTCTTAGTTATAACTATATAAGGAGAAAAGAGGTTCCTAATCAGGGAGCCTGATCGAAGTTCGCACTAGAAATCGGGTGAGTGATACTAGTTCAGAAATTAAGTAATGTATTCGAGTTGTGTTTGTGTGGACATCTACTAGCAGAATAAATCCCAGTTCTTCTATAGATTGGTTGTTTGATTGTATAGACATGTGTTAGCAGAATAAATTCCCATTTTGTTGTAAGTTGATTGTTTGGACATCTGTTAGTAGAATAAATCCCCGTTCTGTCATAATGTAATTGTTTATTGTGTGGACATATGTTTAGTAGAATAAATGCCCATTTTGCTATAAATCATGAATTTTTTGGACATCTATTTAGCATGAAAAATCACCATCCTGCTATTATGTTATTTAGACCTTTATATGCTAGTTGAGTTGTATTAATATGTCATTCCCTGATTTGGATCTGAGTTGCATTTACTATATGTTGGTTTATGTAAAAAAAATTGTTGAATGACTTGAAAATGTAATTGAAATTAAATGATAACTTATATTAGTACTATTGGTATTGCAAAGCCTCTATTGAATTCATACAGGATTATTTTGAATTAACTTCAATCCTTAAATCAATTTTAGGGTTTAAAGTTTATAGATGATTCTCAGGTTATATAATCATCATTTAATAAAGGAAGTTATAAATAATAACTTGTTTATAAAAGGCATTACTAAATAAAAGGGTTTATTTAAAGGGATTTTCAAAAGATGTTTCAGAAATGATGTTTGTAAAGGATTTTTATTTAAGAAGGTTTATTAAAAGCATTTGAAAAATAGGAAAATGATTTTATAGGTTGTAAAGGTATTTTTAATTATAAAGTGAACTTTTAAGAAAGGAAACTTTTTGGGAAGGATAAGTGGGTTGGTTTTATTGGAAGAAATGCTTTTAAACAAAATTTGTTTGGTCATATAATATGGAATATGAAGAGAGGAAATTTCTTATAAAGTTTGGTAATACACTTATATCATTGAGATAAGTATATAAATGTTTTCCAAGTATAAAAGTTATGTAAGGGGTTTTGAGAATAGTGTGTTGTAAAAATCTTTTAATCGAATGTGTATAGAGTGATTTTAATTAATGAAAGAATAATTAATAATGGCCAGCGGACCCCATAAAGAATTTTATCAATGTTGAATGATTGTTTATTAGATAGTTAAGTAACCGACTATCAAATCTAGACCAAAACGTAGCTTTGGAAACATCTAGGGGAAACACGTGAGTTATATAGCACAGTCATCCTCAATGATGTTATATTGTGCATATAAATCTTGTTTCACTCTTCTACGGTAAGTGATAAAGAAATCCATCCACAAACAGTTAGGAAGTGAACTCTACTCTTATCTTTATTTGCTTATTTCCTAAAGAACCAGGGTCGAGTTTATCAAAAATTATTGAACTTTGTTTCGAAGCGGCTGGGATCGGATATGTTATTCGAAAACCACTTCGATCCAACTCAAGCGTTTCAACTTAAAGACATCTTGAAGCATATGAAATCGAAGACGGATTTTTGAAGTGAAAGGGCTATTTGCTACTAACCCTTATGGTGATTCCAATATGGGTGTAATGGAGGTAGTGCCTTCAATTTCGTTTAGTCCCAGAATGAACTTGTATGCATGAATGCTGGCATTGCATTGTTTCCTGGAGGACAGTGTTAGCATTTCAAGTGGGAAGTGTTATATAAAAGGTAAAACATGGCCTTAAGCCTCATCAACCGGAAATGACTACAATAAGGGAGATGAACAGGGCTAAGTGGGTCGCTCCTAAGTAGAGTATGATCATCCCTATCTAGAATCGATATTATCTCTCATTTGTATGCTTCGAGGCCCATTAAAGAGAGGTGATCATATTCAGTACTTCTAGTCAAGTGGTAGGCTGGTCCTGTTTTGGCAGGGGACCCTGGCAAGGTCCTCTGTGTTGTTTTATCTAAAGATGCATCATGGAGGTAGTACCCTAGTAGCCCAGTCCCTGTATGGAATCCAGTCTCCAATACATGCCTTTACGTTTTGAGTGTTGAACCTAGTATGCTAGAATTTAATTAATGCAACAATTTCAGCTATGATTAATAAGTATCTGTACTCTAAACACTATTATAATATCAATGGATTTTCTATACAAAATTTTTTGGTTATCATAAGGTAAAATACCGTCTGTGTTTATGTGCAACGTGGTCTTACGAGATACCTTTGATTTTAAAAGGGTTTTAAACATAATAATTTAATTGTTTGAGTTTACTCACACCAGATCCATGTTTGACCCAGAGTTTTATTTTCTTTTCCTACAACTCTTTGGTGCTCAAATTTTTATGGATAGCCAAGTAGTTCAGGTTTTCCTATGGATGCATTTTTGAGGAGCTTGGAGCAGAAGGCTTCATCGATAGTTAGTTATTATCTTGTTTCCGCTGTATTATATATATCTTGTATCAGTTAGGTAGGGACAGGCTATTATGACAGTCCAAGGGAAGAATTGTATTAGTATGACTCTGATGTATCATTTTTTAAATGACTTTGTAAATTATTGTGTTGATTAATATATGTTATTCTGTTGCAATGTGGAATTCTATGATTGTTTTGTTTCTTTTTATCTTCTATCTCCTTTCTTTCCCTAACAATTTGTCTTTCTAGCACTTAGTTGGTCAACACGTCAACACCGTGGATGTTTTAATGCCGACTTATGGGGTTCGGAAAGGCCGATCATACATTATACTACCCCATTATCCTAAAAATCAATTCCAAATATTACTAATTATAAACTATTCAATTATAGACTCAAATTTGTAAGTAAATCTTCAATGCATTATTGCAATCTTAATTTTAATGTCCATAAACCAAATCAAATTTATATATAATTTCTCTAAAACTTGAAACAATTTATTTCAATACATATCTTTTGGAACTCCTTTTTTCAGAAATAAAATATTCCACAAAAATTCCAAATGTCAAAATTTTATATTTCAATTGAACACTTCTTAAATTATAGTTCTCGATCATTTGAGAACATTTTGCCAAAATATTAATTTATTTTAAATTTTCAAATTGAAAATATGATTTATCATTTTTTTTCCCAATTCCTTTTGTTCACAAAATTATAAATCTCAATCACATATAGTTATTATTATTCTTCCAAATCTATTGCCCCATATTTGAAAATTTTGCTTTCCACTTTTATTTTCTTTTCATTCTAAAATGATAAATTTTATTTCCTTTTTTTTCTAAAAAACTACTAGTTGCATATATTTGAGTTCTTGTTAACCAATCAAACTTGTAAAGTTGATACTAATTTAGTTTTCCTTAAAACATGCAATGTTTAAAATAATATAATTTTATTTCCCTATATACTCCTTCTTTATTAAATAAAAAAAATATAAAAAATTCAATGAATTTTATCGTTGAAATGATTTCAAACATTTTTTTATATAACACGTATGTATACACATTTGTTTTTCTTCAAGAAATTTATATATGCCCACATTTTGTTACAAAATCTCTTGCGGATCAAACTTAAATAGATAAGTATTTAAACAATTCATAAGTCAATATAACTTAAAATATATAATGTTATTGTGCCAATGCTTTTAGTGATTCGTCTCGTCAATTGGCTAAAATGTTGACTATCCAGAATTTTATGTCAACATTACCTCGCCAATTTATCAAATTCACATTAATCCCACGGCTGCAAACGTTGTTTAGATATATTTATGTTTGGGTAACATTATTTATATTTTCCTAAATTAACATATTACTGTATAAAAGAGAACAAAAATCCAAGAAAACCATATCCTATTGCACTTTTAAAATATTACGTCGATTCTACCTCGTTTAAGCGTTTAGAAATCCCTATGGATACATTAGCTACTCGTATCGACCAAATTTCATAGACCACTCAACGGACCGGTTAACACAAAATAAATCATCATAATCCTTCCAATCATTTTATTATTTAATACTCTTCATTTCCTAAAATCATTTCCTTGCTTATATATAAATATCATCTTTCCATTTTATGTATATACACACACATCCATTATCAATCATTTGTATTCAAGAAAATATAGCATAACATATTTATTAATTCGCACAACCAGGTATCCATCCAATCAATTATATTTATTTTTCAATTCCAAATTTTCCATATGTATATAATTTTTCCTTACATACACACACACACACACACACACACACACAGATATATATATATATATATATATATATATATATTTGGAAGAATTTTAGTGTAATTAGATAATTGCTTTTACTAAAATATTTCTCAGTTAATCTCTTTGGTTATATACAACTAATGATTCATTCATAATAATTCATTAGTAATCAAATTCCAAATTTAATTTCATTTACATTTAGTTATCCTTATCAAAGATTTAATCTTCCATTTCATACTCCTATAGTGATTACTCCTATGTAGAAACCACAAGTTCTTAATGTTAATATACTGTAGGCTCTAAACTCAAATAACGATCCTTACTCAAAAAAAATTGTTATTAAAATTTTCTAAGCAACCATGCATGCTACAGCCAATCAATCATAAATGTTTTAAAATAAACCAGTTAATGAGCTCAACGGAAAGCGGTCCATCCACTTTTGCTAAGCAACACTGATCTTTTAAGGGGGTTATGATATAACAATTCAGCCCTAAGCCAATTAAGGTCTAATCTACACAGTCCTTATTAACAATAATTCATAGAGTGGTATAAAATGTTACTAATTTTCCTCAATGGTTGTTCCCTAATAATAATAATATATTTTTCTATCCTAATTAGGAAATAAATCTGAAATCTCTACCCAACACGCTGAGGAAGGGGGCTCTAAGTCCGCATGATTCGTGTCTCAAATATCTTTTATTGTTATGAATGCTACTCTAATACCAAACGGTAAAGCCCTACCTCCAAACCCACACTAACAAAGGATATTACTAGATAATACCGTCTTCTAGTGTAAAGAATAAGGATGGTAAGGAGCGACCATCCGTGAATTTTTCTTTGAGCAAGTATTGGCGTATCGAATTGGGGGTTGGTTTTTCTTTTTTTCAAAGTGGATTCAACACATACAATCCATGCCTAAAAAAATCATGGTGGCATAGAAGTATTTAGAACAACATAGATAACATAGATCATAGAATAAAAGAATAACAGAGTGCACAGCTGAATATACATAGGACATAAGCCGAAGCGAACAAATATATATACAGGAGAAAGTCTACAAGATAGTGGTCATAAGTGATCCACTCAATATACATACATGACGACTACAAAACAATACACACACAAAAGGAGTCTTTATCTTAATAGGTGAAACAAATTGCTACATAAGTCTTCTCAAAATGACACTAATGAATACCTAATTATCTCTTGCAAGATTTAACTATAGAAATCATTAAATAGAAGAACTTAAAACATATCGGTCTGACCCGGTATTATAAAATAATATACGGGTCAGTCTAGTTTTAATTCAAACCAATGTGAGATAACACTGACAACAATAAGATGGATCTCGAGAATAGCACTTAGCCAAATAGTGTCTAACCTAAAAGAATATCATCATTATTAAAATTTTATTCACCAAAACCTCAAATAAAATTTATCTTTTAAAAAGCAAACCTAAGGTATTTTGGTGAAAATCTCAAAACAGATAAACCCAGAAACCAATAATAGAAATCCAAAAATCAAAGGGGAATGCCCTAAACTCTAGATTGGTGAGCATGTAAACTCATCGAACATGTGTGCTATCTAGTGTGGAAACCCATAAATACTCCAGATGGGCATGAAAACCCATAATAACTCCAGCTGCGCATTAAAAAACCCATAAATACTCTAGATGGGCATGAAAACCCATAAATACTCCAGCTGGGAAAGAAAACCCATAAATACTCTAGATGGGCATGAAAACCCATAAATACTCCAGATGGGCATGAAAACCCATAAATATTCAACATGGGCATGAAATCCATAATACCTAAGACGGGCATGAAAACCGATAAAATTTCAGATGGTTCTGAAAAACCCATAATATCTCTGGAATAAGTGTCATATACTCCCGAATAGTATTCGTTCAAGTAATGACTGTGCTTCCCATACCGCACGAGTTTACTCAAACATTTACTACAAGTTAGTAAATTTCACTCGTGTGTAAAATGGGTTTAATAAAACAAGTCTGAGAATTAACCGATGAAGTAAACTCAAGTGTTTCATACTATTTGTTTTACTATACCGTTCAGTCTATTTCCTCACTCGACCGAGGACATGCAGCTTTATATAAAAGTAATTTTTCTTTTGAAAACTATTTTTGAGATAATAGTTAAAAAAGGCTAGTAATTAAGTGATAGAAAATATGTTATTTGTTTATACATACACATATATATAAAATCTTTCTTTATAAACAATTCGAAACTATGAATATTTATATGTATTTATTTTCCCAAAAATCTTTTCTGTTGGGAAATACATACATACATGCATATACACACACATATACATATTTACAGAAATATAATTTTGTTTTAAAAATATTTTCTTTATACAAACAGTTGGAAAATTAGTGCATAAAAATTGTGTTTAGAAATGTACCCATAGAGGAAAGCCTCAACGTAAGTAAGAGCATCAAGATAGGAATTCAAAACCCAAAAATATGTAGAGAATTCATCACAAAACCATCTCCAAAACAATGTAAGGAACACGATAACACATGGAGCCAAATGCAAACTGCAGAATAAGTTCACTCCAGAAAATATATCAAATAAGGAGCTATTTTAACGATCCGAGTCGCTTTTCGACGAGCTTTGAACATATAAATAATACACAAGCATCGCATCATTAAGCTATGAAAATCAATTGCATATTAATGATTTCCAATATGCATGAAACTACATAATAAAACATTGATTCAAGTCAACTTATTCAACCATCAACTAAGCAATCCATAACATGCAATTGTATTTCAATAATTTCAACCATCTTCTGCCAATTGTTATCTAAACCAATAATCAAACAAGGCATGCAAGGGGAATAAATATATGAAATCTAGATGTGTGAGTTAAATAAATAATCCGCCTTAACTAATGTTGGTTGAAATTTCCATTTGTAGATATCGATACACCAATAACCTTGCTGCAATTACCACTGCTTTCACCATGCTTGGGGCTTTCCAGCATCTTCCTCTGATCGTGCGCCCAGACGCCTCCACTCACGCTGTCGAGCTCATGTCATCACCTCCCTTGCGCCTAGCCTAATGCCAATGACCATGCTCCCTTTACCCTTAAACCCTGCATGAGATTCGGCCCCAAAGCAAACGACCACAGCCTCATGTCAAACACCCTGAACGTTGTCCCCTGAGATCGACTGCTAAGCTCGCATGTGATTTTATTTATATATTTTTCTTTCGTTCGAATACGTTTTACACATTTAGGGCTTTAGGAGGAGAGGTTGGCTTTGGTTTTAATGAACGTGATTTTTGTGGCTAACGAAGATCAAAGATGAAGTCTGAAATTTGTAATTGGGCTTGAGCTTCCATAGGTTAATAATCAATTAAATTTTTTCTTACCTTTTTTCCATTTATTCTAATTTAATTAAAACCGTTGAAACTGATTTAAACTTAATTTTGTAAATTATATTTCAATAATTGGATAATTTTATTTAATATAGTACTTATTTATTTTTATTAATTATTCATCATATAACTATGAAATAGATTTGATTTCTCCACTATTCAATGGTATAAAAATTATTCATGCTTCTAATAGTTATTGTTCATTTCTCGAAATAACTCTAAAATTCACAAATGTCATTTATTTCATTAATATTGATTTTAATGACTTTTAGGTCTACAAAACGCAATTAAAATGCAAAATTGAATCTTAAATCACTTTTTCCCTTTTATCCCCAAACAATTCCAAATATCCAAATTAAATTCTCAAAATTCTTCTCAGTGTATTTATTTTATTTTAATCTCGACCAGGTTTGTTATAGGTTTTTCTTTCCTGTTCCACTTGATTTTTTACATTCATATTACGTAAGTTTAATTATTATATAACCTTTATAATTCAATTAATTTATATAATAGTCATATCTGCGTTACATCAAATCAAATCTTATTTAATTAATTCACATTTTCATTAATTTTATATTATTCAATTAAGCATTTTAATTGAATATATGTACCATAACATTTATGATTACATGCACAGATACATACATATATATATTTGTGTGAATTTTATTGTTTGTTAATTTACTTTGAATTAACCTATTTAATCAGATTGTACAAGTAAATATTAATTTTGGGATTTTATTATGTATATACATATCAACTTACATCATCTTAAATAATTAGGATAATGAAACACACACACACACACATATATATATGTATGTATATATGTATGTATGTATGTATGTATATGTATGTATGTATTTATGTATGTATGTATGTATGTATATATGTATTGTACATGTAAATATTTTAATTAATTACCTAATTAATTAATTAATTACCTAATTAATTAATTAATTAATTAAACTTATTAACAAATATTAAAATTTTTTAAATATGTTTACTATATTTTCAAAGCACTTTTGAAAACTATATTATAATATTTATAATATACATTATTTTCAACGTCGACTTTGAAAATCATATTATAACGCTTATAATGTAATTATTATTTTAAATTTAACTTTTAAATTTAATTTTTATTTCAATTTCAAAACAATTTTGTAATTACATTATAACATTTATAATGTATTTCTTATTTTAAATTGAACTTTTAAGTTTAAAATTTCATTTTTAATTTTCAAAACAATTTTGAAACTCAGCCCAAGGTCCAATTCGAATTGGGCCTTTTCTATTAGGGGCAACTTTTGTGCTCACTTCACTTTTCGGGCCA
This sequence comes from Allium cepa, assembly GCA_030765085.1. NCBI lineage: Eukaryota > Viridiplantae > Streptophyta > Magnoliopsida > Asparagales > Amaryllidaceae > Allium > Allium cepa. Next base: position 164,508,425 of record CM060939.1, read on the forward strand.
GGTCGGCAGCTTGGAAGGGCAGGGTACTTTATTAACCAAAGTCAAGCCTAGACACTACATTTTTTGACACCCTACTAATTTGGTAAGCATAATTGGTTAGCAATAATATAATTAATTTAGATCGCATAAAATGGTTAACTTTGATACCATTGTTGGAATCGGGCCAATCCAAAGCGAGGGAAATATGTTGATTTCAAAATTTTCCTATTTTGAACTAGTTGAGCCAATGAAATCTAAAAGAATATTAGATCCAATCTAATGAAATTTTTAAATAAAATCATTCTTTATTTAATATGATTAAAAGATGGTTTAAATTTTAATTTTAGTTTTTATACATTATAATTAATGTATCAATTGAATTCATATATGTGAAGTTTAAGTGCACCATATAAGCAGTGTATATTTGTGTAACTGAACACGTAAAAATTTTAAGGAATTTTATTTCTTTCTTTTAATATATATAACCAATTAAGGGAAGATGAGTATGTACATATACATAGACAAACCTTTTGTTTCTCTCTCTCACTTTAATTGGATTACATGACATATTAAATGATATTTATAACTAAATTTACACGTACCTTTGTTGTTCATGATTTTGGCTACTAAAATATGCACATGTAGTAATAGATAAGTTTACGTATATGCATGTTAAAATAAGTTTCCCTATATTAAATAAGTTTTTTAAAACAAGAACTAACAATCATAATATTGATTTTAATTAAGGAGGGTCTGAAAATAAATTTTACAGTTTCATACAAAAGTCCATTTTAATTTACGTTAAAATAGCATAAACACATATATACCTATGTATAAATACTTGTAAGTTATTTTTTAAGTTTAAAGTAACATATGTATATATGAGTATTGCAATATAAGTAATATATATGTTTAAATTTACTACTAACAAATTTGATTCAAACTTTTAACATAGGCAGGAAATACATATAACCATAGATAAAAGACCACTTAAAAATTCTAGAACAATAAGAAACTTTAGTTTTATAAATATAACAAAAAAAGGAATCATTTTCAAGAAAGTAACCATGTAACACTGGAAATCAATTTTCAATGGAATTTAAAAAATCAACAAAAATAGTTTATATATGTTAATGTATAATGTTAAAAAAAATTATATACAACATAGTAAAATAGTTTTACATTTTATTAATTCCAAAAGAATGACAAAAGTGGTCAAGAACTCGTGCATATACAAATTTGTTGTAAGAGAATTCAGATCTAACTAAACAAAAATACGAAACAAACAATAAAATGAGATATACGATTTCAAATATGTCAATCATAATAAACATGTAGTTAATGGAGTTGTAGAACAAGTGAAGATCCAAATTAAATATACATGATTACCATATAATAAATTAAGATGAACAAAAAGGGGATCTAAGTTACATTATAAGATAAACACACAAAATAGAAGAGATGAAACATTAATAGAATCTAAGCCATTTGAAAATGATGAGTATAAAACTAAATAAAATTAGGATTATCAAAAAATAAAGCCAACGATTTGCACCTTGAATGATGAATAAAACCATGATTTGCTTAAATCAGGCCCTGGAGTTTACAACAATCTAGGGACAAGAACCACCTTGAATTTATTTGCCTTTGTTTGAATTTGTTTTTTTTTTTGGAATTTTGGGCTTGGAATCCATGGAAATCCTTAAAAAAATAAAGAGGATGAGGGCAAGAGGAAATGAAATAGCAGGGAGTGTTCAATGAAATGAATAAGGGAGAATTTATTTTAAAGAAAACAAAAAAACCTTTCAAATCCATCCTTTAAAACCTTTTCTATTTAACTCTTAGTTAAATCTCACAATATCCTCTTTGTCTCTCACTATATGTCTGACTAATAAGAGACGGTCCATGTGGCCCCTCTAAATTTCCAAAATACCATTAGCATTAATTGCGCTTAAATCCAATTTAAATGTTCTGCTGATATCGTTTATAATTTTTTGCATGTATTTAATGCCAATGTCATTCAAAAATCAAACTAAGTTTAATAATAAATAATTTTTCATAGATGTTAATTACTCTAACCAATTTAAAAATATAGTTAATGTTAATTCTATTTAAATTCAATTTAAATCCTCTACCAACATCATATATAGATACTTACGTTTATAACCTTTATACACGCACAATATTAAACAGTAATGACATTAAATAGATAAATGAAATTTAATAATTAATAATCATAAATATTAATTAAATTACAACGCTTATAAATTAATTAAATTGTGTGGCTTATTCATTATATTCATCATTACGGTTGGGTGACTTATATATGAAAATTTAGTAAGCTATTAAAATCGAACAATTCAAATATTAACGTTCATACGTCACTTGTTAGAATAGGGCCCGCCTGTAGTGGAATTTACGGGTGAATTTTAATCTTTTTTACCTTGTTGGATCTTTGTTGGACCTATGAAGTCTAATTTATTTAGAATATTTGTAACGACCCGTAATTTTCGTTAATTAAATTTGTCATTTTAATAAGATTTACATAAATTTAATTTAGAAGAAATAAAGATTTTATAATTAATAATGAAGAAAATGCTGAGAATGAAATGAAACCATGGGAATATAAGGCTAAGTTTTTACAGTTGAACCAAAATGACGAATAAATTGAAGTGATGTAAACTGTTATACTAGGCTAAGAGTTGCATATAAGAGAACAAAGGTAAGTAGTGAATTTAGTTAATGAATTAATAATATTAAATAGTAAATTGAATTAAATCAATGTCCAGTACAAATTGAAATATTGTTTGGATTGAAAGCTTATAAATTGTAAGCATTTAATTTACAAATGAAATCAGTGTATTAATTTAGTTGTAACTGAATGTAAATCAATGAAATTATATAATAATTGATAAATGATGGCATTCATGAATGAAATAAGATTTGTAAGTAATAAAGGAATAACTGAAATAAACATTTACCGATGAAATAGTATATTGGTTTATATAGACTCAATAAAAGAGTTGAATTGAATCAATCTATTTAGTTGAAACTAATTAATTGGTATGCAAATTATAAATGGGTTTATAGTAAGAAATTATACTACCGTGAATTGGAATTAAGATGAAATTGAAAAATTCAAGTATGTGATGCAAATATATCATATATAGCAGTGGAATAAAAAAATTACTGTTATTATAACCTGGTTGGTAAGTAACAAACTAATATCTGAATTTAAAAGAAAATAGGTGACAATGAATATAGATTGTTCATTTATTTGATGTGTTAACTAAATTTTGGTATTCAATCGCAATAAATATAAATAATTAATTGAAACTGTTGTAAGGTCAAAATTTATTGCATATAATAAATTGGGGGATAGATTTCATTAAAGGTAATTTATTTATTATGCTAATGTAAATTAAAATAATTAGAGGTACGTAAATGATGATTAATAGCATGTTTGGAAGTTGTAATTTAGAGGATATTAAGAATTAGGAATTGAATTTTGAATTATTTGCAATACAAACAAAGAAAATGTTACGTTATTGCTAACTGAGGGAATCATTAATTAATTGAATGAAAGTTAAATCAGTGGAATTAATGGAGATTAATTTACGTTAGTTATTTAGGGTAGTGACTAAATTTGGTAGTCCATTTGCAATTAATGACAATAGTGTTGATATAAGCTAATAAGTTAAATGTCAATGTAATACCAATTAATGGATTGACTGTGATTATGAAATTGGAGTTAGATAAATGCAGTAAATAATTCAGGGCAAATAAATTTATGGAACAAATGTTAAGATCTTAATTGATGGTAATTAATAATTGAAGATAATGTAAATTTCATTTATAATATGACTATGGGTGAATGAAAAGACTGTAAATCAACATTTGTTTATTTATATGAATATAAAGAATTAAGGTAGTTGAGTTTTTGCAATTAAGTAAAAATTAAACATTTATTTTTACGTTAATTGAAAATTTAGTTGAAATTGAAAAATATTTATGTATGTTAATTTCATCCATTTGGCTATAATGGAATGAATAATAAGAATGAAGATTTAATTCAATGAAATTTTTGGAAACTTAATTGATAATTTCTAAATTTAATAAAAATGAAAATCTGACACTGAAATGGGAAGTTACTCAACTTCAAATTGACCTTTAAATTGTTTAAAACATTGTAATTTGATTGAGACATATAAAGGTAATAAAATTTGTCAAATTTAAGATTTTAAAAAAATGGATTTTATTAATGAATTTTTAATTCATTTAATTAATATAAAATTAGCCATTTTGGACACTGACTCGGATTTCGACGAAACCAGTTTCATCGGATCCGTAACGGTGAATTATAATAGTGTTTCAAGTTTCATAACGATCGGACTTGTCGTTTGATCGTACCGACTCGAAACGCATTGAAATTTATGCAATTTAAATCAATCTAAATCAATTTGGAAAAATTGAATTTAGCATAACTTCTTCATACGACGGAATTTCGACGTGAAACTTTTTCCATCGCGTTTAAAATATTTTTAAACATATATTTTGATATATGGATTGACCAAATTTCGTTCCGGAGTAGAAATGGGCTTTTCGGGCCATTTAGCGTTCAACGCGTATAGCAATCCGATCCATCTATTATTTTTCAGCCTTGTCTATATATAACCCGTTATAAACCCTAGCCACTCCTTATTTTCATTTTTCTATACGTACATCTCCTTCTCAACTCCTCATTCCAATGGCAGGAAAAAAACCTAATTCCCAAATTCCAAAATTAATTTCAATTTCAAAAAAAAAAATCGGATTTGCAGCCACTTCAAGTCATGCTTTGAATTTCAGAGGCAAAAACGCTGTATCTACTTCGGGTCAGGAAGAAAATGACTCGGGTCGCTCCGGTTCGTTTTGGCAAAAACTCCAAGCAAGCACCGGGGATTTGAGGCGGCACACCGAAGTCGAACCCGAAGTTGACACAGGACCAGAATTTTTCAATTTTCAAATTTTCATAACTTTTGCGTACGAGCTCGGATTCCAGACATTTTGGCTTTGGTTTGGACGGATTTAGAGACTGTTAAATTTTTGGGTTTAAATTGAATTTAGATTCAATTTAAATTCAAAAGGTGAGTGTTTTAACCCGCTCACAACTTCTAAGTTATCTTATGTTTGTTAAATTGATTTAAGATATGAGTAGAAATTTATTTATGACTGTTTTGCATATTTTATTCATCATCTCAGTTAAATCACATTTATTTAATTTAACTGTTAATTAATTTTATTATTGCATATAAATTGACAGTTATAATTTATTTATTTTGCATATAAACTGCTGGTTAAACAGTTATTTATTTATTTATTTTTAATATAAACTGTTCGTTGATACCTGATATGTTTTATATGCTCTATTGATGTTTGTTTAAATTGACGATGATTGAAATAAAATTGTTTGATGATTGATATTGGGTGAATGGATGATGTGTTCCATATTATATAAACTGCAAGTTATTATACATTCTCATTTCATTCGGGATTGCGGTTTGAAATGATATACAACCGCATTTTTATTTTTAAATTGCGGATTGAAATGATAAATATCCGTATCACTTGACCATAGGATAGAAAATTATATACAGGCACCGCGGTATATATATAAAATTATTTTTGAAATGATTTCTATGGTTTAGATAGGATGCGGTTAAATAAATATTAATTTTGATCTTATATAAAATCTTATTTTATATATACATATATTGTTAAATTATTGAATTTAAGCTATGTATGAATTGGTTAAATGGAAATAAATAAGTTGAAAAATGGAGTTTGATAATTTATATTTACGATTAAGTACAGGTTTAAGATATTGTGTATATATAGTGTTTTAAATAGTTCAAATCAATTAAGATTGGAAATTTAATTGGAAATTTATTTGGAATTGGGCTTATTTAAAAATTAAACTCCACAAGTTAGTGTAAACTTATTAATCTTGGAAATTTTAAAGGTATGATATTTATAACTGGATTTTTATTCAAGATAAATTAAATGAATAATTCTAGTACAAATAAATGAAAGAAAATGTTTAGTGTTAATAAATTGGGTTTTATTTTAAATGGTTATGGATCTATTATGTAAACGTTTCAAAACTAAATAATAGGACAATGAATTGTTGAATAGAAATTCCCAACCTTAGTTTTGAAAGTTATTAAATACTCAAAGTTTGAAAATATTGAAATCGAAATGTTTTTATTCAAACTAAAAGTGAATCTAAAGGTTATGGGTTTAGACTAAATATAAAGTAAATAAAATTGTAAAGGCGTGGAAATTATTTACTTTATAAAGAAATTTTAAATTCAACTGTTTTATTTTATATACTGTTGAATATCCAAACCATTTATGTTTTGAAAGTTATGGTTTTAAAACTATGGATTTCGAAGTATTATGTGGAAAGTTAAATTTCAAATATTTGGTTTCGAGGTATTATAAATCTTAAAAGTGGCATGATTTTGGAAAAGAAATATATTTGAAATAAAATGATATCATATTTATTTGGGTTTTAAAAGGAAATGATATCGTATTTATGGGTTTTGAAATGGATAATTATATTCTGGTTTTGAAAGCATAATTATTATTTTAATGACCGCGGTGCTATAATAACGTTTAGTTGTTGAAGAGACCGGGATCGGAAGTTGTCATACTCTCTGCCAACTCCGAAAACCACTTTAACAACCGTGTACGCGGTGGAGATTCCAGAATGGAGTAGGTTGGTGGCGGCGTTTCCTTTAAGGTAAATACGTGGACCCGACTCCCATGAGTTGGCATAAGGTGGCTAAAACAGGAGCGATTCTCGGGCCAAGGGGGTTAGCGCCCTTTATCGGACACTCCTCTTCGATACCACTCTGACTTTGGATTGATTCGGTGGCCACCTTTACTTTTGATTTTAGGGGGAGTTTGTTCGAAGTGGGCGGTAGCTGCGGCTATGCGTTACCACCAGCCCGGATGCGTAATTGGTATATCTACCCTGGCATTGCCTAGTTGTGCCGTGTCAGCTACCCTATTGCGCCTTATACGATTTTGGTTTTGTACCATACCTATGGAGTGCCCTCTGACGACGCCCAGTACGGGGGAGATTACGGTACTGTATAGATTATGGGAATATATTACGTGTTAAGGTGGAAAATGTAAAGCCTTAACGCTATTTAAAAGTAAGTTTATTTTACAATTACACACTATTATAATAGCGAAATATACTACATAGTAAATAGTTTAATGGATCCTTAGGAGATGTAAATCTCGAGCATCTCTTGAGTTACTGCACTCATATTCGTTTCTGTTAATTTAACTTACATAAGATCTTTTAGTTCTAACTCGAGTGTTTTATCTTTTCAATTCGCTCGGGTCAGTCCGAGCATTTCAGGATTTGAAGATTTTTCTGGAGGAGGAAGACGAAGATTTCATTACTATTATTATTATATATTATATGGTTCCACTACACTGTATTCTGCTGCATTAATATTATTGGTATGTGAACTCTGATATTTATTGTATAAAGAAGAATCTAATGGTTGTAAACAGTTTTATGAACTGTATATTTATTATTATATTTCATCCTTCCGCTGTGAGATTCTGTTTTGTTTTATTCTTTCTCGTTTTTCTTATTTACCCCATAACAATTCGCCCTTCCGTAGGTTTGAATTGGCACGTGTGTCGATTTAAAGCATGCGAAAAGGCGGGATGTTACAACATTTCTAAATTTTATTTAAATAAAATCTTTTATTTTATTTAAATTTTTAAAATGATGTAGTATTATTAAATTTATGTTAATATATAAATACATATACGTGTATCATGTACATACATATAAGTGTGTTCGTGTGTAACATATCAATCCGCGCAAGATATAACGTGCTTGTATATAGATGTTGAGATTCACATCGCAACGGACACATTGGCTCATCCAATATACAAATGATACGTCTAAATGTATGTTTATATACTTTTATTCATATATAAATATTAAAAAAAAAATATGTACATACATACATATGTATATATATTATAGTTTTATTTAAATAATTTTATATAAGTTTATAATTACATATACATACATACGTATATATAATCATATGAATAAAATAATAACAGTGTGCATGTGTGTGTGTGTATATAAATAACAAACTTATTTAAATATAATCAAATCATTTAACAAATAATCATAAATTTATTTATAAAGCCGGAAGTAATATATACAAATATATTAATTATATATATACATATATATATATATATATGTTAAATATTTCTATACAAATACATGCATAATAAAATTATATATATTAATTTTACATAAAAATATTTTGATAAATATAAATGACCTGGTCTTCCACACGACCTTGTATGTATTATTTTTTTATTTTATTTAATTTTATAATATATTTAATTTAAATATCTGTTGGAAAAATATTAATAAAAAATCATTTTTGAAATTTTATTTTCAATTTTAAATTTTCAGTAAATCCCAAATGATAATTTATGTAGTATTACACAAATTTTGATTCATATATACTTTTAAAATTGAATTTTCTATTTTCGGCTTTATTTAAAATTAATTTTTGGAAAATATTGTAATTTTACATTCTTCTGAGAGTGTATTTTGAGCTAATTTTATTTTATAAATATAAAACATAATTTTCACAATATATTTGAATTTATATAATTGATTTATGTAATATATTGACTTAAATAATATTTAATTAATAATGAAATGTATAAAATTATAATTTCCAAAAACTATTATAGCCTTAATGCTTTACGTATAAAATTATATGCCCATATCTGATTAAAGTATGATGTAGTAATTAATTATAAACTATATACATCTATTTAAATATTATAAACTAATGCAATAAAACAATAAAAAATTGTTTATTTATTGCACAGCCATACTGACCTGAGGTGTATTAGATAAAAAATACTTTTAATTTTTTTAATTTTTAAATATATTCAGACACACAAGCAACCTAATTGTGACAGTAAATTTGTATATTGGAATCATCCTCAGACTATCAGTATAATATGTATGTATGTATGTAAACATTATTTGAAAATAAATGATTATAACTAGTTAGATCCATACCTTATAACCGAAGCTTAAAAGCACATCTTGAAATGATAATATAAAATCCTTAAAACATTTCAATCTAAAAGAGAGCTAGTCCTTGAACTGTTGACCGCCGGCTATTGAATAGCAGTCAATTTGATTTGATTTGCACTTCCAATCTAAAAGAGTGCTAGTCCTTCAACCGTTTTGTTTCTTGCTTTAAAAAGCAAATAGCATATATAATCCATATGTATGGACTTGAACGACTTTTTATGGCTTGTTGTATTGCCTTGAAAGAAAGCACATAAGACTTAGAAGGAAATTGACTTGAATCAAACTTGAATTGAATTGGTCCATATACCGATGGATGCAACAGGAGCACTTATAAGTGCCTTAAGTTTGGCATTTTCTATAATTATTTTAGAGAGATCCTAATGGGTTTATCAGCATGGTTGAGATGTATTATGTGTATACTAGTTAATGTAAAATGATTGGATGTCAAAAAGTTCGTTTGCTTGTCAGAAAATCAATAAAACATTCAAGTACCAAGACCTACAACACAGTCAGCTACAGCACTTTAAAAACGTTCTTTGCATGTGTCACTCTTTTACAGCTTTCTATGAATGCAATGCTTTCTATTTGAGACTTTAAAATACTTTGAAATAAATTTAACTTAAATATTTTACTTCAATCTTTTTAGTAGTATTTAGAACATACGTTAGAGTATTTTAAAAGTGGTTTAGAACTTTCATGAATTTTTGATAATTTAGTTTGAATTTTTAAAGAAAAACGGTTACTTTTATACAAAGGAAAACATGTTTACTTGAAATCGTCAAATGAATTAGAAAGCTAATACTTTAAGTAATACTTTAAGTAAATGTTTTAAACCATATCATAAGTATGTTATGTATATTTTTAAGTACATATAATTTTTAGGAGGTTAGATAATTAATTTAAAGTAATATAAACCTTGTGTATTATAATATCCTTTAAAGTATTTTTTAATTAAATATCTTATCTTATAAACAAACTACAATACACATACATATATGTATGTATGTATGTATGTATGTATGTATGTATGTATGTATGTATGTATGTATGTATGTATGTATGTATGTATAAATGTGTGTGTATAAATGTACATATATCTTTTTTAAAAAGTTTTTAAATTATAAAACAAATGTTTTGTAAAAGAGGTGTAGGAGTGCTAAGTGGCTTAATCATGATTGATTAAACTAATGAAAAGTAATTTAACTACGCTTAACACTAAAAGCCGAGGTAGACAAATATATTTACGAGAGAAGACTATTGTTCGAGTAGGATTTAAAAGAAGTAGTGTTCTAACCTATCAACTTCAATCTTGATCGAGGAATAGTTGTGTCGGAAATGTCGAAAACTTGTTAATCATTATAACGACCCGTATTTTACGTGTCGATAGATCGTAGAATTTACAGGTCGTTAGTGTTGTTTATGTTGTCTCTAGCCTGAGTCGTATAGGAAGTTAACTCGTGTGTTAAGTGTTGAGTCGTTAACGAGTTAACTAGTGGACCGAGTTGAGAATCTGACCGACTCAATGATGACCGACTCATAGAGGTAGCGACCTATAAGTTTGGCCGAGTTAGTGAGTTGCCGAGTTAACAGTTTAAGGGTTAGACCGACTCATAGGGGTTAACGAGTTACGACTCAAGGCTGGGACGAGTTAGTAGATATGACCGGGTTAAGCTCTTCACCGACCTATAGGCTTGCGCGAGTTAGCGTGTGAGCGGGTTAGGAGTTAGCATAGCTAACGAGTTAGCGACCTAGAAGTTTTAGACGACTTAAGGATGCTAAGTCGTAAGTCGTTAGCGGCTTAGTTAGGTCGTAGGGTCATCTGGGCCGTTGGAACTGTTGGGCCATAGCACTATTTAACCCGAGTTGGTTGAGTCGTTGGTACGAGTTAAGGCCTTAGGTCGCCTAAGAGTTGAGTCGGCAGCTAGTTGAGTCGTATGGCCGAGTCATAAGGACATGATCTATGTGTTAACTCGTATACGAGTTAAGTCGTAAGTCGTAGCATAGTTAGGACGGTTTTTGAGATAGGTCGGCCGTGTTTATAGGTCGTATGTCGTTGAGTCGTATGTCGTTGGGTTCTGTTGAGTCGCACTTTGGTTGAGTCGTGTGCATGCTGCCGTATGTGTGTTGTGTCGTGTTTACCTTGAGCCGCGTTGAGTCGTGAGTCGTAGTGGCTTGAGTCGTGAGTCATGAGTCGTGGACAACTCATAGGGGCGGACGACTCATGGGGAATTTCAGCCTATAAATAAAGGGCTTTGGCTCACTTTTTGGCACCGGTTTTTGAAGCGACGAAGTGCTGCCATTTTTAGAGCTCGACTACAACATTTCTTCACTTCTTTTCTCCACTCCAATCTAGTTCTAACATCCATCTAAGATCGAAGATCAAGATCGAAGATCCAAGAGCCAAGTTGAAGATCTTCATCCAACGAAGCTAGATTTCATCGTTTCAAGCGGGATTTCGACGAATCAAGCTTGAATCTTCGCTGTCCAGATCTGAAGTTGTTAGTTTTTGAAGTGTTTGGGTGATTTGGTGAGTGGTGGTTATCTCTCACGCGGACCCAAAGGAGTATATTGGTTTGGTGGTTTGTTGGAGTGTTGTAGATAGTGATTTTATGCATTTTTCCTTAGATCTAAGTATAGATCCATTACTTATGAAGATGTTTACTTATGCAAGATCATTCATCAAGTTGTAGAGACAAAACCCATGATTTATATTTGTTAGATCTATGCTAAAAACCCATGATTCATGTATGTTAGACTTATGCTCACTTATTTACGAAATTGCCATTTTAGTTACAAATGCCTATTTAGATCTTGATTGACTACTTATTTGTTTGGATTAATGTTTGCCTTGTTTGATTGTTGTGAATGAGTTACCTAGTTGATAGATTTGGACAAGTATGGTCAAAGACGATTCAAAAGCTACGGAAGAGGCTCTTGAATGGTGAAAGTTGCTTAAGGCATATGTAGTGGATGTTGAAGCTCATATGTATGGATTGGATGATATTGAGATGGAATTTTGCCATGAGGCGATGAGGCAAACCATGATGTTAAGATGAGCCTTTGCTATGATGAAGATGAGGCGAGACATGATGTGATGTAACCTTGGTATAATCAAGAAGGATTACTCCAAGCATGTTGATAACTTGAAGGGTAGTTCGAGTTGATTGATAATGGATGGCTCAAGAGGTAGTTTGGGCTAGGTTGAGAATAGTCGTCAAGGAGGATGACTAGAAGGCTTGGATTTCATCGTTGTTGAAGGTTCTAGCAGACTCAAAGCAAGAGTACAAGGGTTGCCCTAAAGACTACAGGTAGGTGGTCTGGACACCCTAAAGACTACAGGTAGGTGGTCGAGTACTCTGGGTAGTTGCGAAAATTCCTAGGCACGGGTCATGATGACGTGTGGAGTTATGTCTAGAACCGGGGTTACCATTAACCCTTGATAGATGGCTCAGGAAGGAGTCGGTCATTCAATTAACGGTGATTTCGAAGCAAGGTTAACAGTGATAGCCAGAGTCATGGATGTTTGATTGTACTATCATTCGGCCTCAAGAGCGGTGTTTTCTAGGTGCTTATCTGATCTTGGTTTAGGCCTTGGGGGTTTGTATTTGGAAAACATCGACCTTGACTCGAGTGGTTATTGTTTTACCTTAATTGTCTGCCATGTTATGCTTGCTTCTCCTTAGTGTGAGTCTGGGGGCTATCACTGTAGAAAGAGGTGGAGTGGGATGGTTTGGTTCTTATTCCTTTATCCTTTATGCTCTTTTGGTATATTTGATAGTTGATTTACTGCTCACTAAGACTTTGTCTGACTCAAGGTTTTATGTCTCCTCTTATTACCTTGGGCTGTTCATCCATGTTGGGATGGGCAGACTAGGTAGCAGGTGACAGGTGCTGTTGTTGGAGATCTATGCTGATGATGACGAAGACGAGCAGGAGGCTTTTGCATATTATTTTCATATTATGTACTGGGTGTTCCGCTGCTGTATTTGTTTGAGTGTTATGTAGTGAGGCTTTGATGTATGGATGATTCATATGTTTGTATGAAGCTACTATGATGCTTATATGATGATGTTCTGTTCTATGGAGCTTCACTATATTATATTTCTCTATTATATTTTATCCATGCGCTGTGAGTTGTACGATAGATTTTGCGATGTTTATTCTACCTTGACGGTCACCTATGGCTGCCTGGCACACCTTCAGCGCACCATTCCCTTGTTTCCGTGCGGGAGTCATGGGCGGTCATCACATTTGGTATCAGAGCTTTGGTTAATCGATTTTAGCTAACGCTCGCTGACGTAACTACGTAAGAGAGACGTAATTGTATTTTGACGGATGATTACTATATATAATATAGTAGTTTAGATGGATTTGAACTCCTTATGTAGTTGTTTCTCAAGGTGTTCTAAATCATTCCTTTTTGTAGATAATAAGGATGAGTCGAAGCGAGAGACAAGTTGCGAGGGAAAGCCGTGCTGCTAGGGAAGCTGTTGATTATGCTCCTATGTTTGAGGCCATGATGACTTTGATCATGAGAAGGATACCAGCCTCGGGGCCATCAGTAGATGTTGGAGTTCAAGTTCAAGCTCCAAGACCAGTGGATTTTGCTAAGCTTTGCAAGGACTATACTTCTCTTGGAGGAAAGGTTTTCTTGGGAACGGAATCAACCATTGAAGTGCAAAGATGGATTGATGCTTGTAGAAGGATCTTTGGTAACTTGGGAGTTGAGGATGCAACTAAGAGGAAGCTTGCATCAAGGCAACTTCAAGGGAGAGCTTCGGATTGGTGGAATTCTATCACCATTGATACTCCGGAGGAGGAGATTACTTGGGAGCAATTCCAAGCTAGATTTGAAGCTAAGTTCATCTCTACAGCTCAGAAATCTGTTTTGTTCAAGAAGTTTGTAGGGCTCAAGCAAGGTGGGAGATCGGTCCTTGAGTATGTTTCTGAGTTTGAGGCTTTGTCCAAGTATGCCAGACCGTATATTGATTCTCCTTATCAGAAGAATGAGAAGTTTGTGACCGGTTTGGATGCTTATCTTGGAAGACAGTTGGTGGATCATCTAGACGATCCGTTTGAGAAGCTTGTGGAGAAAGCCCTCAGGCATGAGTGTTTGTTTCCTAGGGAAAGTTCTGTTGTTGCTGTAACCAAGGAAGGATCTAGGCCACAGCAGAGTGGAAACAAGAAGAGGAAGCAGCAGCAACAGAGAGGTAAGGATGGCCAGAAGAAGCCAAAGGGCGAAGTGACCTGCTACAACTGCCAGCAGAAGGGCCATCTCTTCAAAGATTGTAAGAATCCCAAGGTGCCAGGAAAGTGTTACAACTGTGATAAGCTGGGACATATCAAGAAGAATTGTCCAGAGCCGAGGAAGGACAGGCAGATTGTGCAAGCTTATGCTTTGGGAGCTGTGCCGTCGTCTTCAAAAGCTCCTACTGCTGAAGAGAAGGGGAAGAGTGTGGTGGTTCAAGGTACTCTTTCCATTTGTGGTGTTCCAGTTAGAGTGTTGTTTGATACTGGAGCGTCGCATTCTTTTGTTTGTGATGATCTTGTAGGCCAGTTAGGTTTGAAACCGGATATTGTTGATAGGCCATTGGTTGTGACTAATCCAGTTGGGCGTTCGTCATGTTTGTGTATGATATGCCGTGGTCTAGTTGTGTCGAGTCATGATTGCTCTTTTGCTTGTGATTGCTTTGTTCTGAACTTTGCGGGGTTCGGAATTATTTTGGGTATGGACTGGCTTAGGAAGTATGCGGCAAGGATTGATTGTGAGAGGCTGGAGGTGACAGTCGGGAATGTGGAAGGGCGAAAGGTTGTGATACGATGTAAGCATGAAGAAGGCGTCTTCATGAGCTTCATGTATTCGCTGGTTGTTCCACGGGATGAACTGTCATCGGTGCCTATTGTGAATGGATTTGAGGATGTCTTTGATGAAGTCAAAGGGTTACCGCCGCATAGGGAGATCGAGTTTTGTATCGATCTAGTTGAGGGAGCCAGGCCTGTTGTGATGCCTCTTAGGCGGATGGCGCCTAGGGAACAGCAAGAGCTGAAGGTGCAGGTTGATGACCTTTTGCAGAAAGGATTCATTCGGAGAAGTGTGTCCGAATGGGGTGCACCAGTTGTGTTCGCAACCAAAGAAGATGGATCGTTGAGGTTGTGTGTGGATTATCATGAGCTGAATAAGGTGACTAAGAAGAACAAGTATCTATTGCCGAGAATAGATGACTTGTTTGATTAGCTTCACGAGGCTAAGGTGTTTTCTCAGATGGATTTGGCAACGGGATTTCACCAGTTGAGAGTGGCTAAGGATAGTGTACCGAAGACTGCTTTTAGGACACCATCCGGTTTTTATGAGTGGCTGGTAATGCCGTTTGGATTGACTAACGCACCAGCATATTTTGTGGATCTTATGAATAGAGTGTTCAGAGATCAGTTGAATAAGTTCGTGCTCGTGTTCGTGGATGATATTCTGATTTATTCCAGAACTGAAGAAGAGCACAAGATGCACTTGAGTATTGTTTTGGAAATCTTGCGGAAACATCAGTTGAAGGCTAAGTTTTCGAAGTGTCACTTCTGGAAGAGTGAAGTGAGGTTCTTAGGCCATGTTATCTCTGGAAATGGAATCGCGGTTGATCCCGCTAAGGTAGCAGCAATCCAGGATTGGGTTAGACCTAAGAATGCATCCGATGTGAGAAGCTTTCTTGGATTAGCAGGATATTATCGTCGGTTTATCAAAGACTTTTCCAACATAGCTGCACCGTTAACAGGATTGACGAAAAAGAACCAAGTGTTCAGATGGGATGATAAGTGTGAGCAAGCTTTCGTAATCCTGAAAGAGCGACTGACGAGTGCTCCTGTTTTGACTATTCCAAGTGGGAATGATGAGATGGTGGTTTACACCGATGCATGTGGTACTGGACTTGGAGCAGTGCTGATGCAGAAGGATAAAGTTGTTGCGTATGCTAGTCGACAACTGAAGCCGCATGAAAGGAATTACCCGACTCATGATTTGGAGTTAGCGGCGATTGTATTTGCTTTGAAGATGTGGAGACATTATCTTTTGAGAGTTCGATTCGAGTTGTTTACGGATCATAAGTCGTTGAAGTATCTGTTTTCCCAAAAGGATTTGAATCTTCGGCAGCAACGGTGGCTAGAGTTCTTAGCATCGTATGATTTTGGTATAGCCTATACTCCGGGAAAAGGTAACGCAGTGGCTGACGCGTTGAGTCGAAGACATGCCGGATTGGGAGCCATGTTTTCGGAATGGAAGAGTCTCGAGTATTTGGCTGGATTTGATTTCAGGCCTAGATGTGAGTTGGAACCTGAGATGTTGGCAAACTTATCGATAAGGCCTACTCTTGTGGAGAGAATTGGCGAGAGCCAAAAGCGAGACGATAAGCTTGTCAAGGTTATCCAAGATTTGGAATCTGGATTGAATCCAGAAAAGGATAAAGGATTTGAAGTCGATCGAGAGGGTTGGCTTCGAAAGCAAGGACGACTAGTTGTTCCCGATATAGATGGATTGAGAGATGAAGTTCTTAGGGAAAGTCATCACTCGAAGTTGACAATTCATCCAGGTGGAAATAAGATGTATCGGGATATGAAGAGAACCTATTACTGGGAAGGTATGAAGAAGGATGTTGGAAATTTTATTTCCAAGTGTATGAACTGCCAGTTGGTGAAAGCTGAGCAGAAGAAGCCCAGTGGATTACTTCAGCCATTAGAGGTTCCTACATGGAAGTGGGAGCAAGTGTCGATGGATTTTATCGATGGTCTACCTAGAACCAGGACGGGGAATGAAGGGATTTGGGTCATCGTAGATCGTTTGACCAAGAGTGCAAGGTTCATTCCTATTCGATCGACTAGGACTGCATCGAAGTTGGCTGAGTTGTATGTTAAGTGGATAGTTCGATTCCATGGTATTCCGAAGAGTATAGTGAGCGATCGAGACCCATTGTTCACTAGTGGATTTTGGAAGAGCTTTCAGGAAGTTTTGGGAACTGAGTTGTGTTTGAGTACAGCTTATCATCCCCAAACAGATGGTCAGACTGAGAGAGTCAACCGAGTTTTGGAAGATCTTTTCAGAGCCTGTGTTTTGGATTTCGGAGGATCATGGGAAGATCACCTTCATTTGGTGGAATTTGCATATAATAACAGTTATCAGTCAAGTATTGGTATGGCACCATATAAAGTACTGTATGGAAGACCGTGTAACTCTCCGACATGTTGGTTGGAAACTGGAGAAAAACTGATACTTGGGCCAGAGATGATTCGACAGTCTTCGGATTGTATAGGGATCATTCGGCAACGAATGAAGGCAGCCCAAGATCGTCAGAAAAGTTATGCCAATAATCATCGTAAAGATTTGGAATTCGACATAGGTGATATGGTTTTTGTGAAGATTTCTCCTCTGAAGAATGTTATTCGATTCGGGAAGAAAGGAAAGTTGACTCCAAGATTTGTTGGACCATTCCCGATCATTGAGCGAATTGGAAAGCTCGCTTATAGATTGGAGTTACCGGAAAAGATGGCAGGTGTGCACAATGTTTTTCATGTATCTTATCTATGGAAGTATGTGCACGACTCGAATGCAGTGGTTTCTGCTGATAGCTGTGAAGATTTAGAGGTTGATCCAGTGGTTAGAAGACCTCGTAAGCCGTTTTGTGTTGTTGAAACCGACACAAAACAGCTTAGGAGGAAAACGATTACGTTGCTCAAGATACAATGGAGTGATGATGTTAACGACTGTACATGGGAGAAGGAAGAGAGGATGAAGGCAGCTCATCCTGAACTCTTCGAGGTATGGCCCTAAGGTGTCGTGACATCTCATGAATTTGTAGCTTGTTCTAAGTCTTAGAATTCTGCATGCTAGGCTAGAATTGGATGCATGGTTTGTTGATTGCTATGGATGGTAGGCATGCAGAATAGCTTTGATTGCTGTTGTTTGTTTGGAATTTCGGGGGCGAAATTCCTAAGGGGGAGAGAATGTAACGACCCGTATTTTACGTGTCGATATATCGTAGAATTTACAGGTCGTTAGTGTTGTTTATGTTGTCTCTAGCCTGAGTCGTATAGGAAGTTAACTCGTGTGTTAAGTGTTGAGTCGCTAACGAGTTAACTAGTGGACCGAGTTGAGAATCTGACCGACTCAATGATGACCGACTCATAGAGGTAGCGACCTATAAGTTTGGCCGAGTTAGTGAGTTGCCGAGTTAACAGGTTAAGGGTTAGACCGACTCATAGGGGTTAACGAGTTACGACTCAAGGCTGGGACGAGTTAGTAGATATGACCGGGTTAAGCTCTTCACCGACCTATAGGCTTGCGCAAGTTAGCGTGTGAGCGGGTTAGGAGTTAGCATAGCTAACGAGTTAGCGACCTAGAAGTTTTAGACGACTTAAGGATGCTAAGTCGTAAGTCGTTAGCGGCTTAGTTAGGTCGTAGGGTCATCTGGGCCGTTGGAACTGTTGGGCCATAGCACTAGTTAACCCGAGTTGGTTGAGTCGTTGGTACGAGTTAAGGCCTTAGGTCGCCTAAGAGTTGAGTCGGCAGCTAGTTGAGTCGTATGGCCGAGTCATAAGGACATGATCTATGTGTTAACTCGTATACGAGTTAAGTCGCAAGTCGTAGCATAGTTAGGACGGTTTTTGAGATAGGTCGGCCGTGTTTATAGGTCGTATGTCGTTGAGTCGTATGTCGTTGGGTTCTGTTGAGTCGCACTTTGGTTGAGTCGTGTGCATGCTGCCGTATGTGTGTTGTGTCGTGTTTACCTTGAGCCGCGTTGAGTCATGAGTCTTAGTGGCTTGAGTCGTGAGTCATGAGTCGTGGACGACTCATAGGGGCGGACGACTCATGGGGAATTTCAGCCTATAAATAAAGGGCTTTGGCTCATTTTTTGGCACCGGTTTTTGAAGCGACGAAGTGCTGCCATTTTTAGAGCTCGACTACAACATTTCTTCACTTCTTTTCTCCACTCCAATCTAGTTCTAACATCCATCCAAGATCGAAGATCAAGATCGAAGATCCAAGAGCCAAGTTGAAGATCTTCATCCAACGAAGCTAGATTTCATCGTTTCAAGCGGGATTTCGACGAATCAAGCTTGAATCTTCGCTGTCCAGATCTGAAGTTGTTAGTTTTTGAAGTGTTTGGGTGATTTGGTGAGTGGTGGTTATCTCTCACGCGGACCCAAAGGAGTATATTGGTTTGGTGGTTTGTTGGAGTGTTGTAGATAGTGATTTTATGCATTTTTCCTTAGATCTAAGTATAGATCCATTACTTATGAAGATGTTTACTTATGCAAGATCATTCATCAAGTTGTAGAGACAAAACCCATGATTTATATTTGTTAGATCTATGCTAAAAACCCATGATTCATGTATGTTAGACTTATGCTCACTTATTTACGAAATTGCCATTTTAGTTACAAATGCCTATTTAGATCTTGATTGACTACTTATTTGTTTGGATTAATGTTTGCCTTGTTTGATTGTTGTGAATGAGTTACATAGTTGATAGATTTGGACAAGTATGGTCAAAGACGATTCAAAAGCTACGGAAGAGGCTCTTGAATGGTGAAAGTTGCTTAAGGCATATGTAGTGGATGTTGAAGCTCATATGTATGGATTGGATGATATTGAGATGGAATTTTGCCATGAGGCGATGAGGCAAACCATGATGTTAAGATGAGCCTTTGCTATGATGAAGATGAGGCGAGACATGATGTGATGTAACCTTGGTATAATCAAGAAGGATTACTCCAAGCATGTTGATAACTTGAAGGGTAGTTCGAGTTGATTGATAATGGATGGCTCAAGAGGTAGTTTGGGCTAGGTTGAGAATAGTCGTCAAGGAGGATGACTAGAAGGCTTGGATTTCATCGTTGTTGAAGGTTCTAGCAGACTCAAAGCAAGAGTACAAGGGTTGCCCTAAAGACTACAGGTAGGTGGTCTGGACACCCTAAAGACTACAGGTAGGTGGTCGAGTACTCTGGGTAGTTGCGAAAATTCCTAGGCACGGGTCATGATGACGTGTGGAGTTATGTCTAGAACCGGGGTTACCATTAACCCTTGATAGATGGCTCAGGAAGGAGTCGGTCATTCAATTAACGGTGATTTCGAAGCAAGGTTAACAGTGATAGCCAGAGTCATGGATGTTTGATTGTACTATCATTCGGCCTCAAGAGCGGTGTTTTCTGGGTGCTTATCTGATCTTGGTTTAGGCCTTGGGGGTTTGTATTTGGAAAACATCGACCTTGACTCGAGTGGTTATTGTTTTACCTTAATTGTCTGCCATGTTATGCTTGCTTCTCCTTAGTGTGAGTCTGGGGGCTATCACTGTAGAAAGAGGTGGAGTGGGATGGTTTGGTTCTTATTCCTTTATCCTTTATGCTCTTTTGGTATGTTTGATAGTTGATTTACTGCTCACTAAGACTTTGTCTGACTCAAGGTTTTATGTCTCCTCTTATTACCTTGGGCTGTTCATCCATGTTGGGATGGGCAGACTAGGTAGCAGGTGACATGTGCTGTTGTTGGAGATCTATGCTGATGATGACGAAGACGAGCAGGAGGCTTTTGCATATTATTTTCATATTATGTACTGGGTGTTCCGCTGCTGTATTTGTTTGAGTGTTATGTAGTGAGGCTTTGATGTATGGATGATTCATATGTTTGTATGAAGCTACTATGATGCTTATATGATGATCTTCTGTTCTATGGAGCTTCACTATATTATATTTCTCTATTATATTTTATCCATGCGCTGTGAGTTGTACGATAGATTTTGCGATGTTTATTCTACCTTGACGGTCACCCATGGCTGCCTGGCACACCTTCAGCGCACCATTCCCTTGTTTCCGTGCGGGAGTCATGGGCGGTCGTCACAATCATGTTGTTTACTTACTCGTTTATGGAAAATATTTAGTCGAGTCCTAGCATTAAAAGCCGACTAAGTACACTTGTCTTTCTATGGGAGTTAAGAATTAAATGTCCACGCAAGGCTTTGATATGCAACATGTAACATCTCGTATTTTGGTGTTAGTTATTTAATTAGTTAGTTAGTTAATTAATTAGGCTCCAAAAATTATATTTATGCAAACAATGGAATTTTACCATAAACCTATACATTACATTTGTGGCAAAATTCTTAGCAACTTTCATATTTGGAGTTTTGCGATCGAAGTCCAAACGAATAAATTACGGACGAAAAATGAATTTCGAACGGAAATAATTCGTTTAAGAAATTAACGTTTTTATTTAATTGAATGTGCTCCCTAGGTTGACGTGCTTAGTGTAGTGGTCGGCCCCCATAAAAGGGGCAATCGAACGCTTTAAGGCAGTGGCTTGAGTTTTCCCTGGCCCAATGACCCGGATCTATTATATTTTGATCTAACAGTTCTGGTTGATTCTAGCGCATATAAATACGGGCCTAGCCCTTCCTTTTCTTTTCATATTTTTCTGAATAGAGCAATGAAGCTATGTCATTTCCTCTTCTTCACTTTCTTTCTAAATTATAAAAATAAGATATTTAAATCTTTGTTCATACAATGGGAGAAAAATAGAAATAAAAAAGAAAAGAGAAGAGAATTAACTATATACGTATTTGAGGTAATTTTATATATTGTATATTTATATCTATTTTCTCTCCCAATCACAAATCTTTTCCTAGATATGTAATTCTAATATATGTATATACCATTTTTATACATATTTCTTGGATTAAAAGGGATTTGAAGATGAATCAAAGGTTATACTTCAAATTCGGAGATTTGGATCGCTTTTAAAAGGTGAGTAGGAAATTTTATATATTATTTATGATTTTAAATCTATTCTATTGGCATAGGTTTGAATTTTATGCCCAAATCAATTTTATTTGTGATTCGTAGGCTTAAACTAGTGTAGAAAACTATTTCCTACATATTTTTGTTTAGATCTAATTTGAAATTTGTTTACATCTACGTTTGAAAATCAGTCCCAAAGATTTTAAAATTGAACGTTGTATATTTTTATTCTAGATCTGTACTTGGGTGTAAAATATGATTTTTGGATTATTGCTCGATTTGTGCTATATTGTAGATTTTCCATAGTGTAATTTGTGGAAAGTACATTAGTTTGATTTTTACAAATTTCTTTGCTTTTTTCCACTTTTCATTCAAAAAGGCGACGTTTGATTTAACAAGTAATAAGAACTTATCCATT
Source organism: Allium cepa (assembly GCA_030765085.1). Taxonomy (NCBI): domain Eukaryota; kingdom Viridiplantae; phylum Streptophyta; class Magnoliopsida; order Asparagales; family Amaryllidaceae; genus Allium; species Allium cepa. The sequence goes on from CM060939.1 coordinate 164,530,744, forward strand.
CCTTGTAATTTCAAATGGAGTTAATCATTTCCTCTTATGTTAAACCAATTTATGGAAAACATAGCGGAAAATCTTCCTAAGGAATTTACTTCCAGCAAGTTAAATATGGAAACCATAATCTAGTTACATGTTTATGACCGGAATGTATATTTGGTTACAAATGGATAGTTTTATTAGGTAATTTATATGTCTTTATTGCGTTAATAAATATGAATAGCGTTTATTCAGACGTCCTTTATTCGTAATGTTCGTTTATTATTATATTTAGGAAAAGATAGTAATTCATATTAATGGAAAATAATAGGAAAATGAATAGTTAGAATTAGAAAAGATAGTAATTCATATTAATGGGAAATAAATTAGGAATTCCTATTAATTAATTAATAAGAAATAAAATATTATAACCTAAATTAATGAGCAATTAATAAGAAACAATGGATAGTATTAAACAAAGGGTTATAATTAATAGAGTCAAATGGATTAATGGGACTAATAAAATGAAATAAATATAAAAAGTTTACTAATTCGAAGTGTTTGGAAATGTCCATTAAGATTGTATATACAAACTGACTTTTATGAGCATTAAAAGGAGATTTATGGGTAGACAAATATTGAAGGTAAATCCTATTGCCGTAAATAAAAAAGGGAATTAGTAAGATAAGTCCAATGTCAAACTTATATGGTATAAGTCAAGACTTAGGATGGTTAATTAGACTTAGTTGGTTAATGGTGCTAGGTCAGTAGAGTCACTCAACGGAAGACTGCCATTTACCCTGAGGCTACCAGCAGTCGGATGCACTTACTACTGATGTTAGATATCACTAATCCTAGGACCCATGACGGCATGAGAGATTGGACCTTATTTCCTAATTAAAAAGTATTAAATGGTCCAAATCTACAATAAGAAAGCGGTGAGGGATATCTCTAAAAAGGTTTACTTCAGTGTTGATGTATTAAATGGCTGTCTCAGGGCCCACCTCCCTACCGAAAGACGTAACCTAATGAGATTCCATATTTACAATTAAGAGTGATGATGGATATCTCGAGAAGGGTTCACTTTGGGTTTGAAGTATTAAATGACTGATCTAGGGTTCGCCTCTCACTTATAAATGAAGTGCTAAGTAGCCATGAGATTTCCAAGTAATGTCGACTAGATAGTACCAATGAGGAGTCTATAAGTGACTATGCTATGATACCAAATGTAAGTGACTATGCTCTGATACCAAATGAAAGTGAATATGCTATAGGATCCTGTAATATGGATAAACTACTTGTTCAGAATAATGATTAAGTAAATAGTAAATGTAGTAAAGTAAATGACACCAAAGATTTTTATACTGGTTCAAACTCCCGTTCTACGTCCAGTCCCAGACTCCCTATGGAATTAAACTAGCAACCCTCATTTAACCCGGAGGAATAGGTTTACCCCATCTGAGAAACCGAACAGGACTTCTACCGCCTAAGTAATCGAATAGTACTTCTAATGCTTGAGCAACCGAATAGGACTTCTTTGCATATACAAAAAGTATCTGACTGTAGTATGCTCTTTTAAATAGCACTGATAAGTCAATTAAGTACAATATTCCTATAATATTCTCCTTTATGATATATAGTGTAATGTGCTTGAGAATAGTCTAAGATAGAATGATCAATGATCAGAGAATGTAAGCAGTTTGACTGCATTTTGAAAAATGGAGAATAGATAAGAATTCAAGAACATTAAAATTAGTTTTGGTGAAACGATTTTTGAATTCTGAAATCTATTTATAGAGATTAAAAAGTTGTAACCATTGTCGAAAGGTAATGATGAAAAGAAACAAGTGCAACTGTTGGTTTGAAGATGTTTCTCTTCGATGAAGAGAAGTGCCTTTTTCGAAAATAGCCGTTGAAAAATATTCAGCCGGCTGAAATTATTAATTCAGCCGTCTGAATTAAAAAAAACGTAAACAGCAAGGAAATAGGCTATTTTTGGCCTGATTCAGCCGGTTGAATAAACTCATTCGGTTGGCTGAATATTGTGGAACAATAAATTTGTTTCAGCATTCAACCGGCTGAATTAACGCATTCAGCCGTCTGTTTTCAGCCTTCTGTTCATGGTAGAGTATGTGTGTATATGATTTTATATATATGTATATATATATGTATATGTATGTATATATCAATCCAGAGAGATTTTAACATAATACTAAATGATATAAACACTCTATATGTGACGACCCACTTTTCGGAAGGTTTAAATCGACAAATAATCCACACATGTCCGACTTACACAATCCGGAACGTAGATAATCAATGGGGTTGAATAAGAAAAATAAGAAGAGAAGAAGCAAACAAATCATAGAATCTCAAAGCGGAAACGATAAAATATAATAATCAATTAACAATTCATGAAGTTGTTTACTATACATACATTTGATTTTAATCTATACACAGTTATCAGAGTTATATATACATATCATGGATAAATAATCAATAAAGCGGAATAGCATAATGCAGGGGATAATAATAATAGTATACCAAACTCCATTTTCGTCCTCCAGAGAATAGTCTTCCATACGCTGGAAAAAAAACTCAGGACTGACCCGAGCGTAATGAAAAAAAACAAAATACTCGTGTCAGGACTAAAATACTCTTATGCAAGTCAAATCAATATCACAATATGAGTGCAATAACTTAAGAGATGTTATGGGATTTTCCATCTCCTAAGGATCCATTAAACTATTTATATATAATAGTATACGCTATAATAGATAATGTCTATCAGTAAAATAAATACCAAAATAGCGTTAAGGCTTTACATTGATCCACCTTAACAAATTTACAGTTTTAAATCAAAGTCGTAATGGGCTCGTATAGGGATAAATATGACAAGACACGTGAGGCAATGCCCAAGGTAGGATTCTACCAGTTTACCCTTTCTGGCTAGTCGTAACCCATCCATGGCCGACCGCGACAATCAATCCAAACGACAAATAAGGTGCACTTATCGAATCCGAAACCACAATAGTAATACGAAGGGTCAACGTCACTAGAGGTAGCTAACCTCAATGGCTAGACATAGGCTCATGTTTTTGTCATTTTAATTATGAAACGAATATCAAGGCTATCCATCATCGTTCTCTTACTTCATTCCAGTAAATGTCACCAATTCAACCACTACATTCTGGATATCATCCACGATGTACACGGTTGTCAAAGTGGCTCCAATATTGACAGAGAGTATGCCAATAAGAGGTCCCAGTCTCTTTAACAACCAATCGCCATTTTACACACCGGTTGGTTCTTTTACATTTCGAAAACAATTTGCACTTCATATCAAAATATCATATTCGTTTTAAAATCAAATCCATTTCGAAATCATCATATATTCGCTTTAAAATCAAATTCATTTCAAAATCATCATATATTCAAAATTATCAATTTTGTCCGATAAATCAATTTCACTTCCAAAATTTGATTCGAATTCAATTTAGGTTATAATCTTCACTTTAACCTAATTCATATTTAAATCCAAGATTTAAATATAAACAATTTACCCTTTGACCAGTTTGATTTTAGAAAATAGTTTAAAATCGATAAATAGTTAAAATAGTTTAGTAAAATAATTTGAATATAAAAATGGTTTATATAATAAAATAGTTTGCAAAAATCAAAATAGTTGAATATTTAAAGAATATAGATTTTAAATCATTTATACTAAAAAATTCATTTTTGAAATAATTCCAAAGTCAGACCGGTCAATTTCCCAATTTCTTACCCAAATCAATTCCAAATTCCATTTCGATATAATAGATTCAACTACGATTTCAACTCGACTAAATTTCAATTCCACACAAATTTCTTTCAATTCACAAATTTCTTTCAATTTCCATTTCCAATTTAATTTAAATCTCAATTCCAAATTAATCTCCAATTTCAATTCCTAGTTAATTAAAATTTCAATTTCAAATTAATTTTCAATTCCATATTAATTTAAATTCCAAATTCAAATTAACTTAAATTCCAATTTCAAATTTATCTCCCATTTCCAATTCCAAATCTAATTTCAAAATATCGCTTTAAACATTTAAATCAATTTACTTCCAATACCAAATTTTTGAATCCAATTTTTCAATTTGTAATTCGATTCCAAACTCAAATTTTGAAATATTATTTCATAACTTTTTTTCTTATAAATATTCAAAGTTTGAATCAAAGCCAGTCTTTTTAAACAAATCCATTTCTGAAATTTACGATGTATTTCGTTTATAACTTAAAAAATCAATTAAACTTTGATTAATTAAACAATCTCGTTTATTAAGTTTAAATTCTAACATTTCAAGCTCCAATTCAAAATATTTTGATTTTCATAAATTTGATTTTTATTCTTAAAATCAATTAATTTAAATAATTTCAAAACAACATTAAAATTATTTAATTTAACCAACCCGGTGTTTGTATCTAATTTTTTAACCTATGGCTAAGTGAATAATTATTTCACTTTAATTTCAAGAATGGATATATATCATTTCAATCCAAATAGATGTCATAGGTATATATCATTTCGACCTATTTCCTAATTCAATCGAAATAATTCAGTTTACACTTTAATATACTGCACATAATATGCAGGGTGATTAAATGATATATTATAATAAATAAATATCCAAATTAACATCTAATAACATCCATCACAACCAATCATCCATACAGCCAATAAACATAACAATCGATCAATTATCGAAAATCAGGGATTTTTCTAGCAGTTTAATTCTAATTCAACTTTAATTATCAATTCAAATCTTATTAATTAATTCAGAGGTCAATTGGATGTTAACTAAATTTATCAACATCTATCAACAAATTAAAATCACTCCACAATACAATATAATTTAACTAACATTAAAATAAAATAGTCGAACGTGAGCGTTTAAAACACTCACCTTATCTGAAAATGAAAATATTTCATTTCCAAACAAATTTCCAATCTGATTTCACTCTGAAAGCTTTGTAGATACGATTCCAATGAGATTTGATTCTTTCGAAACCAATCTCGTAAGCAAAAATTATGCAATATTTAATAATGATAATTATAAAATTTAGTTATGAAAATCAAAATCTAAATTTATGTCTAAATAATTTAAATTAACATACCCTACTTCTTACTGCTAAACCCAGTCACATCAACCGCAACCTTCCTTCGTTCGCGTAAAATTCAGTCACCGCAACCTCTGTTAGGTCGCCGCCGACTACACCCACCATCGCCACCGCACTTGAGGGCTGCCACCTTCAAAAATGCCAACTACGACATTGTCCTCGCTTTCGTCTTCCCCACGCGCCATGTAACGACCCGCCGTTCTGACCGCCCCCAGTCGGTAATTAAACCAACTTGAGACGTTCAAAATGACGGATTGTTAGTCAGTTTATAGAGTTTAAACAGAAACAGCCACAGAATCATAGAATAATCATAATATTTTACATAAATGAATTTTTTATACATATATCAGAGTTTGTACAATGCATTATATTTATACAGCGGAATATTTCTTTTAAGTACAAAAATTCTTCGAAAAGCTAAAGTGAAGCAATTTCCCCAACTCGCTCTAACTTCGCGGCCTGAAAATCTTCAAGCTGTAAAATTACTCGGTCTGACTCGAGTATTATATTCAAAAGAAAATAATACACAGGTCAGTCTAATTCAAACTCAGTTATTAGTGCATAAAGGCAGTAATAATCAATTGACAATTAGACGACAATCAAATATAAATTTACCTATCCGATCCTTTAACAAGAAATCGGATAACGGTAAATACAACACTTATCAGTGTTAAACAATAACTCAGTAGATTCAAATTATCAATGAGGATAGATGAAGGGATTATTGATGAAGATAATTTGGAAAACAATCAAAATCTGCCTAAACGGCAATTAACAACAAAATCATCAAAATGTGATTCAAAATATATTGAATTGTCAATATAAAACAATTTTCATCAAAATGAAAACATCAATTTAAAACATTAGATTTGGTAGGGCTGCAGTACACACACGCGTATACGGCCTCGCCACATTTAAAATGTTAACTTCGTGTGGCTGCAGTTCACGCTTGCGTGCACTGCCTCGCCACTACCGTAATGAAATATGCAAAAGATCATAAATCAAAACAAAATAGTATATCAATAAAATCAAACCGTGTGGCTGCAGTTCACACTTGCGTGCACTGCCTCGCCACTACATTATAAATTTTCACAACAGCACGGCGAATCAAAAGCAACTGATACTAACACAAAATCAAGTTTGAATTATACGACTCAAACTCGACTGGTCGGTGTCATCACAAAACATAAATGCACATGCAAGGCTACTGTATATATATACTACAGTAATATCCATGCAACAGTAACACCAAGAAATCCAACAAGGTCGGGCTGGGCAACAATAATGACCACTAAATTCACATCACTGCTCAAATGCACCTGAAGCCATTTTTAGTGACACAGCCCCAAATAAAACCAACACCGTGCAACTGATTCGCAGAAATAAACAGTGACAACATATATGTATATAATACAGCAGATCCAAATTGCTCAGAAATGAATACAAAATGACTAGAGTCGAACTAGCATAGCGACAATATGCTAAAATATATAGACAAGAATGCATGTGTTAAGAACAAAGTTCATAACCAAACTGCAATTGTCACAAAGGCTACAAGTATGACTTGAACAAAGCAAAATACAATGCCCAGTAGCAATTATCAGTTTGAACCAAGATAACTGCAACCATGAACCCAACAAAATGAAACTGCGGCCACTTTGAATCCAGAGCAAACTGCAACAATAACGCAGTCACCACTGGTATCCAAGGGCACAGCAAAAACATACAGAAATAGCAATAAGACACAAAGGTCAATACATGCACATACATGAACCAGAAAATACGGCTCGGCATGGCAAAAGTGCAACAAAAAAATAAAACTGCAGAGGTCAAGTCAGTAATATCATGACTCAACTTCAACTGCAATATGAACTAGACAATAAACAAGATCAGAGAAAAATCGAAGCAGCAGGTTCAAACCAAGAAGCATCATCAAGTATGCTCAAGCACAAGTGCAATAGTATGGGAGCAGAGAGAAAACAGTATGATCAGGGATGCAGACCACAAAAAAAACAACCCAACAATCATCAAGTTTTCAAAATAGTAATAGGTCAAGGCCTGAGACAAGTTCAACCCCAATGCATATGAATAGTTTATCTGACTCAATGCAACTGAGAGAAACAAATTCAAGTCGAAGTGAAATAGAGATGTACTCAGGGAAGGATATGAAAAGTGCACCGTATTTACTTACTGCAACTACTAATGGTCTAGTGTCAATATGAATACACAGGGACTACAACAACTGAAATGAACAGAATGAATGATTCAGTGGGTCTACAACATCAAATTCTCACAAGTAAGGCTACTTGAATCAGACTCGAGCAATTGCACAAATAAATTATAATGATTTCCCAGTGGAATCTGTAGTTCGATACCACAGCACCAATGATGGCCGAAGATAGTACAAGGTCAGGGAATCACATATGCAAAAACAAGTGACCAAAGTCAAAGCGAAGCGAGCCGTGGTGGTCACAAAGCCAAAAGAGATTTCAAACTGATTGTTAAAATAAATGCCGAAGTCACAGTCGAAACGAGATCATAAAAAAAAAATCAAGGAAATACAGTTTCAAATCAAAACAATGCCGAGCCCAAACTATTTTTTTTCTCAAAATCCTCTTTTTCTCCAAGTCCAAGCTCGAAGAAAACAACACAAACTTCCAGGTGAATTACTGGCATCAAGTCAACACTGAAACAATTGATAAAGTTGAAAATCATCACAGGCATCTAAACAAAAACAAATGGCCGAAGCTCAAAATATACGAAACCACCAAAATTCTAAGCAGTGCTAAATAAGAATCATCAACCTTCAATGAATGCGTGAACAAGATTCGAACATTTTAGATTATCAACAGTAAATGGCATCACATAAACGACATCAAGCTCACTGTCGAAATCAATGTCGTCAAAACAACCAAAGACGTGATGGCCACGAAACACATCAGTACTGTGTTGACCATGTCAAAAATCAAGTTGAAGCCGAGGTCAACATAAATGCACGAAATTTCAGAAGTCATAAATCATAGGAAAAAAAACAGTTCAATATCAATTTAATGGTGATGGCCGAGACAAAGCAACAAGAAAGCAAAACTCGAAATTGCAGAAACATCATTCGAAGATGAACTAGATGTGAGTAAACGAAATTACTCACCTTAGAACGAAGAGCACGCGAGCGAGATTGAGCTGAAGCAAGCCCTAATTTCGAAAATCCCTAATTGTTGATGGAAGACGAACGAATGATGAAGCTGAAGCCCTAATTGTTGAAGCACGGAATCGAAGAGACGACGAGGCCGCCATTATTTTCTTTGTTTATTTTTTTTCTTTTTCGTATGAAATGATGGAGGAAGGGGTATCGAATATAAAAGGGAAAGAGAACGTGATTTTAGCGTGGTGAAAGGCGTGAGTTAAGGCGTAAATTTGGCTGATAGGGTAAGGCAGTGTATACTTATTATTATATATATTATTATCATTTTTTTTAATTTAAATTCAATTTTTTTTGCATAATTATTTTCTTAAATAAACATATAAACATTTTGAAGTTCAACTATCAAACATAAATTAATATTAACATGTTTTACAATTAGATTTTATACTTGTATTTTGTATTGATAAAATTTTATTCCATTTTATTTAAGTTAAGAAAAATGTTATTAACTAACCATCAATTTATTAATTTATATAAATAAAAATTCGTAAATCCAAACTATTTTTTCTCAAAGTCATTAGTTTGAATTTCAATTACAATTTCAATATTCAATTTCAACACCAAAGTCAAATTCAAATTTTATTCAACTTTGTATAGATTAAATTCTAAAATTTAATCGCCAATTTATAGTTATATTGGGAATTCAATTTAAACCATCATTCAAATATATAAAATTAATTAAATATTTTTATTTTTAAATTGTTCAAAATTCAGGGTTGTTACAATCTTCCCTCCTTAAAAGAATTTCGTCCCGAAATTATAAGTTAGGAAAAACGATTGCTAAAATCTCACCGATATTTATACCCTACACAATTTTTTACCAAGTTTCAAACTCATAAATAAATATAGGATTCATTCCATTTATTTTATTTCATTAGCTTTATTCATCGATTTCAATAATCAAGACGCAAAAGTCTTTTACCAAAATTTTCGACTTACAAAACTCATATTTTTAAACTTGAAATCTTTCATGCTAAATATTTGCATATTACATTTTTTTCAAAGCTGTGTGCTTTCAAGATATTTTAAAAATCTTCTTCCTTAATTCATTAGGTTAGAATTATGTAATTCTAATTTCAGATTATTGATTTTCTATTCAAAGTTTGAAAATACTTGCTAACTCGAAGTTTAACAAGTCCATCGTCGTTTTTACAGACTTTAGGCATACGCTGGCCAGGCGCAAGACTAAAAATCTCCAAGTACTAAATATACTTGCTTCAACTCCCAGTGAAAATACTTTTTTAAAAATTCTTTTAAAAATGGATATGGAAAGCACGTTCCCCCATGGATCACAGTTTACCCGGCAATTACGCTACTATCCCAGTAGAATCGCTTGTAACTGTAGATTTCACATCTCTCTTGAATTTCGCCATGGTTGTCGCCATAGATTGCGGTTCACACGGCGGTTACGCTACTATCCCAGTAGAATCGCTCGTGACCGTAGGCATCTCGCCCCTCAAATTACGCTTTGGTTTCTAGATCGCAGTTTACACGGCGGTTGCGCCACTATCCCAGTGGAATCGCTTGTAACTGTAGGCATCACGCCCCACGAATTACGCCAGCATCAATTCACCTAATCCCAAACACGATGATCCATCGTGGGGGATTCCAGTCAGTCCCAATGGACATTCCACTAATGGAAATTCTACGTAGCTACGATTTCCAATGGACACTCCACCGAGTTCCAATCACCTTCACAAATAATAAATGGAAGGTACATTTCCATATCCTCAGTTTTTAGAAAACATATGTCATATACATATAGTACTTCATTTCGCATTTCGTACATATCATACCCATGTAAACTTGCATATGACTTTTCATAATAATGACTTTCCAAACTGATGGTTTTCGAATTATTATATTCACATATATAAGTTACGAAAACTCAATTCACATCATAACAAATAGAGGATTCCAAAATTTTCCATTTCACTTAAAATTTTCCTCTAAATCGATTTGAAAATTTAAGGTTATCTCAAACCTAATTCACATTCATAATCCAATTCATTATCGACTTCACATTCGATTTGGATTTCACGTTACATCGTCAATTCTCAACACATAATTGATGTCTACCGATATATAACCTCTAAGCTCGTACGTCTCAAAGAAGGGTGTTAAGCTAAAAGAATAAATTCTCCGCCACCACAGATATATATTTAATAGAGATCAATTGCTATGTCATCAATTCACAATGTTAGACATACAATCCCAATCGACTATCCAAAATTCAAAGTTCAACTTATATTGTTTTTGATGTCGAAGTTAAACTCAATTTAACTCAAGATTCAATCTTTTTTGAAAAATATTCAAGTTGAACTGATCGTTCACATTTCTCAAAAATAATATCTTTACAAGATATATAATTTTCTAACTTAACCATTTGAAACCAATTTCAAATATTCATTTTTCAATTTATCTTTAAAAGATAAAATTTCAAACCTTTCATTTCATATTGGAAAACATTTCCATACTTATTTAATAATAAGTAATTCACAAGTTCATTTATTTTCAACTCTCGGAAAATATTCAATATACTTGAATCAAAATTAAGTATATATTCCATTCTTTAAGGAAATCATTCTTTTAAACACATTTACTTGAGTCAAAACGAATGTTACGTAAAACATCGTTACGACAACTCAAAATCACTAGTATAGGGATTCGAAATTTAAGATAGATATATAAATCCCAATACTATAAACAACATTTCCTTTCGGAAACCATTTACTATAACAACAATGTTATAGTCCACCATTTCCTTATTTTCTCTCGAAAACGTCTATTTCAACAATGAATGTTGAAATCTATGTATTCGATACTTAATGCATTTTAAAACATCTTTAAAACCATTAACTTTTTCAACTTCAACTTAATTCATAGTTTGAATTCCTCATACTTTCCAATTTCAAACTTTTCAATATTAAGTTTTTCACTTAATTTAATTTTTCGCACGTTTAAATTCTAATTCATCACTGAATTTATTAAACCTATAATGGATTATCATGTTGACAACTTCAAATTTGAAATCTAAATCTCATTTGAACTTTGCATTTGCTTTCTATTTCAAAAATAATCAACTAGTTCTTTAGTAAGCCATTCATCAACTTGGTTCCATTAAATTTATATTTCCACATTAACCTCATTTCATAATATCACTTCCCTAAAACATATCTGTTTTATTCAATAATATATTCACTGTCCAAAATCGTGAATATACTTATTTAAATCAATTCAGTGTTTCTACACTTTATTTAAAAGATTATCCACTGTCCAAAATCGTGAATAAAATTCCCAACCAACATTTACTATCGCAATATCTAATATAAAGGATAATTCGCTGTCCAAAATCACGAATATATCTCCTTTAATAACTTCTATGTTTCATTTATCAAATTCAGTTGGTTTCGAATTTATAAACAATCTTTACAAATTCCATTTCTATTTATAAACTTCGATTTATAAATCTTCTTTATTAATTCAACTCAATTTATATAACTCAGTTATATACCAAAAGTCCATTTATAAGTTAAGTACTTATAATCCATTTATTCACTAAATCGTTCTTCAAAACATTTGAAATTAATTTTCAAAAGAATTCAGAATCAAATTCCCAAGTTATAGTTTAATTATCCTCTTGGCTATAACTAAATTGAAATATCATTTTATTTCACAATTATTATTTTGTAGATATTCAAAATATGCGATTCAAACCAATTCATTAATTCACTTCACTTATATTTTATTTACCATAAGTTTCAATAATTCGATAATGGGTTTCAAATGAGAAACTATCGCAATCCTAAATTTAGAGAGGGAAATTTTCGAAAAAAATTGAATTTTGAAAATACCTTTTATTTTGTCAAAGAAAACAATTTCATATTTCTTTAGATTTGAAAACATTTTTTTTAAAGTGGTTCTAGTAACTATTCATATTAAACATCATAAACTGAGCTTTGTGTAAACCAAAGCTCTGATACCACTTTTTGTAACGACCCGCCGTTCTGACCGCCCCCAGTCGGTAATTAAACCAACTTGAGACGTTCAAAATGACGGATTGTTAGTCAGTTTATAGAGTTTAAACAGAAACAGCCACAGAATCACAGAATAATCATAATATTTTACATAAATGAATTTTTTATACATGTATCAGAGTTTGTACAATGCATTATATTTATACAGCGGAATATTTCTTTTAAGTACAAAAATTCTTCGAAAAGCTAAAGTGAAGCAATTTCCCCAACTCTCTCTAACTTCGCGGCCTGAAAATCTTCAAGCTGTAAAATTACTCGGTCTGACCCGAGTATTATATTCAAAAGAAAATAATACACAGGTCAGTCTAATTCAAACTCAGTTATTAGTGCATAAAGGCAGTAATAATCAATTGACAATTAGACGACAATCAAATATAAATTTACCTATCCGATCCTTTAACAAGAAATCGGATAATGGTAAATACAACACTTATCAGTGTTAAACAATAACTCGGTAGATTCAAATTATCAATGAGGATAGATGAAGGGATTATTGATGAAGATAATTTGGAAAACAATCAAAATCTGCCTAAACGGCAATTAACAACAAAATCATCAAAATGTGATTCAAAATATATTGAATTGTCAATATAAAACAATTTTCATCAAAATGAAAACATCAATTTAAAACATTAGATTTGGTAGGGCTGCAGTACACACACGCGTATACGGCCTCGCCACATTTAAAATGTTAACTTCGTGTGGCTGCAGTTCACGCTTGCGTGCACTGCCTCGCCACTACCGTAATGAAATATGCAAAAGATCATAAATCAAAACAAAATAGTATATCAATAAAATCAAACCGTGTGGCTGCAGTTCACGCTTGCGTGCACTGCCTCGCCACTACATTATAAATTTTCACAACAGCACGGCGAATCAAAAGCAACTGATACTAACACAAAATCAAGTTTGAATTATACGACTCAAACTCGACCAGTCGGTGTCATCACAAAACATAAATGCACATGCAAGGCTACTGTATATATATACTACAGTAATATCCATGCAACAGTAACACCAAGAAATCCAACAAGGTCGGGCTGGGCAACAATAATGACCACTAAATTCACATCACTGCTCAAATGCACCTGAAGCCATTTTTAGTGACACAGCCCCAAATAAAACCAACACCGTGCAACTGATTCGCAGAAATAAACAGTGACAACATATATGTATATAATACAGCAGATCCAAATTGCTCAGAAATGAATACAAAATGACTAGAGTCGAACTAGCATAGCGACAATATGCTAAAATATATAGACAAGAATGCATGTGTTAAGAACAAAGTTCATAACCAAACTGCAATTGTCACAAAGGCTACAAGTATGACTTGAACAAAGCAAAATACAATGCCCAGTAGCAATTATCAGTTTGAACCAAGATAACTGCAACCATGAACCCAACAAAATGAAACTGCGGCCACTTTGAATCCAGAGCAAACTGCAACAATAACGCAGTCACCACTGGTATCCAAGGGCACAGCAAAAACATACAGAAATAGCAATAAGACACAAAGGTCAATACATGCACATACATGAACCAGAAAATACGGCTCGGCATGGCAAAAATGCAACAAAAAAATAAAACTGCAGAGGTCAAGTCAGTAATATCATGACTCAACTTCAACTGCAATATGAACTAGACAATAAACAAGATCAGAGAAAAATCGAAGCAGCAGGTTCAAACCAAGAAGCATCATCAAGTATGCTCAAGCACAAGTGCAATAGTATGGGAGCAGAGAGAAAACAGTATGATCAGGGATGCAGACCACAAAAAAACAACCCAACAATCATCAAGTTTTCAAAATAGTAATAGGTCAAGGCCTGAGACAAGTTCAACCCCAATGCATATGAATAGTTTATCTGACTCAATGCAACTGAGAGAAAAAAATTCAAGTCGAAGTGAAATAGAGATGTACTCAGGGAAGGATATGAAAAGTGCACCGTATTTACTTACTGCAACTACTAATGGTCTAGTGTCAACATGAATACACAGGGACTACAACAACTGAAATGAACAGAATGAATGATTCAGTGGGTCTACAACATCAAATTCTCACAAGTAAGGCTACTTGAATCAGACTCGAGCAAGTGCACAAATAAATTATAATGATTTCCCAGTGGAATCTGTAGTTCGATACCACAGCACCAATGATGGCCGAAGATAGTACAAGGTCAGGGAATCACATATGCAAAAACAAGTGACCAAAGTCAAAGCGAAGCGAGCCGTGGTGGTCACAAAGCCAAAAGAGATTTCAAACTGATTGTTAAAAGAAATGCCGAAGTCACAGTCGAAACGAGATCATAAAAAATAAATTAATCAAGGAAATACAGTTTCAAATCAAAACAATGCCGAGCCCAAACTATTTTTTTTCTCAAAATCCTCTTTTTCTCCAAGTCCAAGCTCGAAGAAAACAACACAAACTTCCAGGTGAATTTCTGGCATCAAGTCAACACTGAAACAATTGATAAAGTTGAAAATCATCACAGGCATCTAAACAAAAACAAATGGCCGAAGCTTAAAATATACGAAACCACCAAAATTCTAAGCAGTGCTAATTAAGAATCATCAACCTTCAATGAATGCGTGAACAAGATTCGAACATTTTAGATTATCAACAGTAAATGGCATCACATAAACGACATCAAGCTCACTGTCGAAATCAATGTCGTCAAAACAACCAAAGACGTGATGGCCACGAAACACATCAGTACTGTGTTGACCATGTCAAAAATCAAGTTGAAGCCGAGGTCAACATAAATTCACGAAATTTCAGAAGTCATAAATCATAGGAAAAAAAACAGTTCAATATCAATTTAATGGTGATGGCCGAGACAAAGCAACAAGAAAGCAAAACTCGAAATTGCAGAAACATCATTCGAAGATGAACTAGATGTGAGTAAACGAAATTACTCACCTTAGAACGAAGAGCACGCGAGCGAGATTGAGCTGAAGCAAGCCCTAATTTCGAAAATCCCTAATTGTTGATGGAAGACGAACGAATGATGAAGCTGAAGCCCTAATTGTTGAAGCACGGAATCGAAGAGACGACGAGGCCGCCATTATTTTCTTTTTCTTTTTTTCTTTTTCGTATGAAATGATGGAGGAAGGGGTATCGAATATAAAAGGGAAAGAGAACGTGATTTTAGCGTGGTGAAAGGCGTGAGTTAAGGCGTAAATTTGGCTGATAGGGTAAGGCAGTGTATACTTATTATTATATATATTATTATCATTTTTTTTTCTTGTTCTTTTTTTTTCTTTTTTTTAATTTAAATTCAATTTGTTTTGCATAATTATTTTCTTAAATAAACATATAAACGTTTTGAAGTTCAACTATCAAACATAAATTAATATTAACATGTTTTACAATTAGATTTTATACTTGTATTTTGTATTGATAAAATTTTATTCCATTTTATTTAAGTTAAGAAAAATGTTATTAACTAACCATTAATTTATTAATTTACATAAATAAAAATTCGTAAATCCAAACTATTTTTTCTCAAAGTCATTAGTTTGAATTTCAATTACAATTTCAATATTCAATTTCAACACCAAAGTCAAATTCAAATTTTATCCAACTTTGTATAGATTAAATTCTAAAATTTAATCGCCAATTTATAGTTATATTGGGAATTCAATTTAAACCATCATTCAAATATTTAAAATTAATTAAATATTTTAAATTTTAAATTGTTCAAAATTCAGGGTTGTTACACTCCATGAAAACCCTATATCGCGAAAGCCATGCCAACAGCGATCACCTCCGAACCTCCAGCCTAGTCACCGTTCACTGATCAAATCCTAACCCTAACCCAAATAGGAGAACGCGAGCCCCAATCCTTTGCAGTCGCCTGACGATGCCGTCATCGCTCGATCACGATCATGACCCGATCGTCTCCCTATTTTTCGATCGAGATTCTTTATTTTTTTCCAGGCTGTGGCCATTTTGTTTTCGTTCGTTTTTTCTGAATCGAGATCTGCTTGTTTGAATCCTCTTTTTTTCCATCGATTTCGTCTTTTTTTTAAAGAAGATGCAGTGCGATTAGAAGAAAAGGAAGGAAGAGGTATGTATGGCCGAAAAATGGTGGGTTTGAATGATTTTTTTCTTTTATATATATATTATAACAATAAGAAAATATCTGATTTGCCAGCAAAAACATGAACTCCAATTGACGAGTGTCGCCTGATGTTTACAAGATTTTACCCCCATTACGAACGCAATGGGACTAGTCCCGACGCCTAATTCGACGTATGAGAAAGATAGCTTTTCAAATTGAATTATTTTAATTAAATTTGAAATTGAATTTCTAAGCGTTTCAAGCTAGCATGACCAAACGACAGGTCCGATCGCTACAAAAATTGAACTCATACAATAACTCACTATTACAGATTCGATGAAACTTGTTTTGCCGAAATCTGAGACAATGGCCAAAATAGATATTTTAACACGTTAATTAAAATATAAAATTTCTAATTTCTTAATTTTTTTCACATTTAAATCCAATTTTAAATGTTAACTATCTTCATTCATATTTATATAAAATTTGAATCAATTTCTAATGCCATTTAAATTATATTAAATCCATAATTCAGTTATTCAAATAATCTTCAATATTAAATTAAAACAAATTAAATTATCCAATAAATCAATATTATTAAATTCCAAATTTATTTCTGCCCAAATTTATCCAATAATCATCTAGATTTCAAAATTTTGAACTAGTTAAAAAATACGGGTCGTTACATACTCCCCCAATCAAAACTTTTCGTCCTCGAAAAGGCGTTAAGTAAAGAATTTAACATACAATAGATTTTATTCAAATGATCGCTTATAATTTTACACTCTTATTAGAAAATCTTTACTACGATTTTACAATGGCACTCCACTATCGGTTTACGGAAAATATAACTTATGTATAAAAATAAGTTATAAAAATTTTAAATCTTCAAATTTTTTCTAACTCTCGGATTCATGGAAAATTTTGGAAGAGTCTCCTTTGCACGACTCGATTAGAAAAATTATACAATTCAATATATAACATGAATATAGCCAATATATATCAAATATACATCTCATCTCAATGATGAGGCATTCCGAAGAGCAAAAATATAAAATCGCGGTATGTAATCCGAGATACGTACCTTATTATTTATAATACGAGCGAGTTCACTCGTATTAAGCAAGCAAAAGCAACCTAATGTGCAATCAAGCTCCAAAAAAGAGCATACTCCCTTCCAAACCTACTAAACATTTAATAATAGATGAGAATATGTATATGGAAAGAGAAATCAATCTATAACGTAATTATACAACAACTATATAAGCCAACATTGCCATGCACAAAAAGAAACATCCAAATAATCGTATTCATGCAAGTTTTATTCATAACCATACTATTATTCAATGTCAACATTTTAATTCATACACTTCCATTTCTATTAACTTCCAATTGGTTCATTTTCCATTTATTCATTTTTTTATTTACATTGAATCGACTTATATTAAATTTCATTTGTTTCCCATTTGATTGACATGCACTTATCAACATTAATGAATTCACATTTTATTAGTTTACATTCATTTGTAGTTACATTCAATTTTTTCTTTATAAATTGTTTGGCAGCAATCTATACTTATTTTAGTTTTTAAGCAACTTCCTCAATAAATGGTTAGATATTACATTTTATATTGACTTATTTCATCAAATTTTATTTTTATTTACTTTTTTCAGTGTACTGTACGTTACTAAAAAATAAATAGTTCATTGTGATATAAGCAATATTGATCGAAGATAACTCATAAACCATTTTGGGAGGAATGACCATAACATTCATGCTAGCATAAAAATAAATAATTAAATAGGAACATGCAGCAGCCTTTTTTTTCCTAAATCACTTTACCAATAGTATAATATCTTTGTTATGATTTGGCATAATACTTTGAAGTTTTAATAATTTACATGGACTTATATATGGACTGTCATAAAAATAGCGTAGATAATTTAGTATTAAATTTGATTCATTCATCAAAATTTGCTCACTCCACAAGAAGAAAGAAAAAAAAAATTTGGAGACCAATATCAAAATCATGCTATGGGGTAGGCGCGAAGATTATACATAATGCACAAAAATGACAAATACCATCAGTTGCCTTAGAGACTAAAACATAATCTTACAGTAATTGTATCCATTTAAAATTGAATGAATATCAAAATACAAGGCAATTAACTTGGTGAAATATGCACAAGATATTCAAATATGAGATACAGCAAGAGCGTCGAAAAAAATAACATTGGTTACATCATTTCAGAGGGTACGAAACAATCCACAGCTCATGTGGTCTCCTATATAATCTGAGCTCTGCCATGAGATGACATTCCTTTTATAAATGTAGGAATTTTCTATTAGCATAGTCGAAGATTAGCATGATGATAGGAACACTAGTTAGCAAAACAAAATTTTACTTAAATAATATCCTCCTTTACTATTCAATTTATTCCTTTAAACACGATTTAATTTGAACACTTTTTTATGTTTTGAATTCCAATTTTATCATTTTATCCAATTTATTTCAGTTACAATTCACTTTTGTCTAAGCTTGTTGAGTTCAGCTTCATTTTATTTTATTTTATTTTCACTAACTCAATTTGTGCATTGCATCCTTTTAGTTTCTCTTTTAACTGCATATACTGACAAGCCTAAATTATCATTTTGTAGTTATGGCTGCATCAAAGTGAGGAGTGGTAGCACAAGGACATATGATAGTCACATTGAAATGAATTTGATTTAAAGCTTGTTATTCTTAATAGTAAATTATGTTACTGTGTAATGTGTTAATATTATTTTGATTCACAAACTAAAATTATTTTGGTTTCCCTAACATTGAAAAACAAATGTGATTCATAGTCAAGGTTGAGTTCAGATATTAGATGTATTCTGTTATATACTACAATGATCCATTTTACTTCATTTCATTTTTATTTATTTTTTAACTTTAAGAAATCATTATATTAATATAAAAAGCACAGGTCATTATAGTATATTGACTGGCAATGAAATTTAATTAAGCATAAGGGGATAGACATTGATGCAAAATTCGGTACAAATACTCAGAAGCAATATTAATAAGTGATCATATCCAAAATTCAATGAACGAGCAAGGAAGAAAAATATTTTACTTTCCTGTTCAAAATTATAAGCTATAAACTTATTTTTAATTTATACTAATTTTAATTCTAAGTTCAAAACTATTTTCATATATTTATAAAATCACACTTAGGATTTTTTTTTTCAATCAAAACTTTTTTTAATCGAAAATAAATTTCTTTCGATATCAATTCTCACTCAAAAACTCGAAAATGAACGCTGGCGATGCTGCGGTCATCCCTAGAATTATTTCCCGACGACCAAGCGAGTTTAATGCTTTTATTTTCTTCAAAAATCTTTCCAAAATATTTTCTAGTCAAACCTCTTTCATATAATATTATTATTGAATTTTAAGGCTTTGAAAACCAATTTGAAAACAAAAGGATTTTAAATCCAAAATTCTTAATTTTTAAAATCATTTTGATATATAAGCTATAGTATAATATACTGATACAAATTTCCTTAACCTATTATCAAAATATTCCATTAATTTACAACTTGGTCATTTTTACCAATTCTTATTGCAATTATAATTTAATTCAATTTAATTATCGAATATTTCGTAAAATAAATTTACAAAGATCCATTTTATTTTAATTTAATCAATAATCGATGATAACTATATATTATCATCCCCTAATAACAATTTCATTAAAAATTTCTCTTTTCATATATAAAATATAATTTAGGTAAAATTAGTTCATTTGCCTGATTTTAATACAATATTATGTCGACTTGCCTCGTTTAAGCGTGTAGAAACCCCTATCGATGACACGACATCCCGCACATTGAGCAGAATTCATAAACAACTCAACGAATAAGTAAACACAATATAAAATATTTTATATCACTAACAAGTACGCTCTCTCATACATATACACTCAAACAGACTCATTCTAGGATATTACTACTCTATCTCTAATGAGTCAAACCTCCACAAAGCCAAGGTTATCGCTAAACTGGCTTTGATACCAACTGTGACGACCCACATTTCAGAAGGTTTAAATCGATAAATAATCCACACATGTCTGACTTACACAATCCAGAACGTAGATAATCAATGGGGTTGAACAAGAAAAATAAGAAGAGAAGAAGCAAACAAATCACAGAATCTCACAGTGGAAACGATAAAGAATAATAATCAAATAACAATTCATGAAGTTGTTTACTATACATACTTTTGATTTTAATCTATACACATTTATCAGAGTTATATATACATATCATGGATAAATAATTAATACAACGGAATAACATAATGCAGGGGATAATAATAGTACACCAAACTCCGTCTTCGTCCTCCAGAGAATAGTCTTCCATACGTTGAAAAAAAAAATCAAAACTGACCCGAGCATAATGAAAAAAACAAAACACTTGAGTCAGGACGAAAATACTCTTATGCAAGTCAAATCAATATCACAATATGAGTGCAATAACTTAAGAGATGTTACGGGATTTTCCATCTCCTAAGGATCCGTTAGACTATTTTTATATAATAGTATACACTATAGTAGATAATGTCTATCAGTAAAATAAATATCAAAATAGCGTTAAGGCTTTACATTGATCTACCTTAACACATTTACAGTTTTAAATTAAAGTCGTAATCGGCTCGTATAGTGATAAATATGACAGGTCATGTGAGACAATGTCCAAGGTAGGATTCTACCAGTTTACCCTTTCCAGCGGTCGTAAACCAACCGTGGCCGACCGCGACAATCAATCCAAACGAAAAATAAGGTGTACCCATCGAATCCGAAACCACAATCGTAATACGAGGGATCAACGTCGCTAGAGGTAGCTAACCTAAATGGTCATACATAGGCTCCTGTTTTAGTCATTTTAATTATGATACGAATGTCAAGGCTATCAATCATCGTTCTCTTACTTCATTCTAGTAAACGTCGTCAATTCAACTACTACATTCTGGATATCATCCACCGCACACACGATTGTCAAAGTGGTTCCAATATTGACAGAGAATATGCCAATAAGAGGTCCCGGTCTCTTTAACAACCAATCGTCATTTTACACACCGGTAGGTTCTTTTACATTTCGAAAACAATTTGCACTTGATATCAAAATATCATATTCGTTTAAAATCAAATCCATTTCGAAATCATCATTTATTTGCTTTAAAATCAAATTAATTTTGAAATCATCATATATTCAAAATTATCAATTTTGTCTGATAAACCAATTTCACTTCCAAAATTTGATTCGAAATCAATTTAGGTTATAATCTTCACTTTAACCTAGTTCATATTTAAATCCAAGATTTAAATATAAAAAATTTACCCTTTAACCAGTTTGATTTTAGAAAATAGTTTAAATAGTTTAAAATAGTTAAATTGTTTAAAATAGTTAAATAGTTAAAAATAGTTTAGTAGAAATAATTTGAACATAAAAATGGTTTATATAATAAAATAGATTGCCAAAAATCAAAATAGTTGAATATTTAAAGAATATAGATTTTAAATCATTTATACTAAAATATTCATTGTTAAAGTAATTCCAAAGTCAACCGGTCAACTTCCCAATTTCCTACCCAAATCAATTCCAAATTCCATTTCGATATAATCGATTCAATTTCGATTTCAACTCGAGTAAATTTCTATTCCATACAAATTTCTTTCAATTCACAAACTTCTTTCAATTTCCATTTTCATTTCCTATTTAATTTGAATATCAATTCCAAATCAATTTCCAATTCCAATTCCCAATTAATTAGAATTTCAATTTCAAATTAATTTTCAATTCCAGATTAATTTAAATTCCAATTTCAAATTAATTTAAATTCCAACTTCAAATTTATCTCCCATTTCCAATTCCAAATCTAATTTCAAAATAACGATTTAAACACCTAAATCAAATTTACATTCGATACCAAATTTTAAATCCAAATTTTCAATTTATAATTCGATTCCAAACTCAAATTTTGGAATATCATTTCATATCATTTTCTTTCTTATAAATATTCAAAGTTCGAATCAATGCCAATCTTTTCAAACAAATCCATTTCTAAAATTTATGATGTATTTCGTTTATAACTTAAAAAAATTTAAACTTTGATTAATTAAACAATCTCGTTTATTAGGTTTAAATTCCAACATTTTGAGCTCCAATTCAACATAATTCGATTTTCATAAATTTGATTTTTATTCTTAAAATCAATTCATTTAAATAATTTCAAAACAACTTTAAAATTATTTAATTTAACCAACCTGGTGTTCGTATATAATTTTCTAACCTATGGCCAAGTGAATAATTATTTCAATTTAATTTCAAGGATGGATATATATATATATATATATATATATCATTTCAATCCAAATAGATGTCATAGGTATATATCACTTCGACTTGTTTTTTAATTTATTTGAATTAATTCGGTTTACAGTTTAATATACTGCACATAATATACAGGGTGATAAAATGATATATCATAATAAATAAACATCCAAATTAACAACCAATAACATCCATCACAACCAATCATCCATACAGCCACTAAACATAACAATCGTTCAATTATCGAAAAATCAGGGATTTTTCTAGTAGTTTAATTCTAATTCAACTTTAATTATCAATTCAAATCCTATTAATTAATTCAGAGGTCAATTGGATGTTAACTAAATTTATCAACATCTATCAACAAATTAAAATCACGTCACAATACAATATAATTTAACTAACATTAAAATAAAATAGTCGAACGTGAGCGTATAAAGCGCTCACCATATCTGAAAATGAAAATATTTCAGTTCCAAATAAATTTCTAATCTGATTTCACACTGAAAGCTTTGTGGATACGATTCCAATGTGATTTGATTCTTCCGAAACCGATCTCGTAAGCAAAAATTATGCAATATTTAATAACGATAATTATAAAATTTAATAATGATAATCAAAATCTAAATTTATATCTGAAAATTTTAAATTAACATACCCGAACTTCTTACTACTGAACCCAGTCACATCAACGCAACCTTCCTTTGTTCGCGTAAAAATTCAATCGCCGCTACCTCTGTTAGGTCGCCGCCGACCGCATCCACCATCGCCACCGCAGTTGAGCACTACCACCTTTAGAAATGCCGATCACGACATTGTCCCCACCTTCGTCTTCCCCACGTGCCACGAAAAACCTAAATCGCGAAAGTCACGCCAACAGCGGTCACCTCCGAACCTCCAGCCTAGACGTCGTTCACTAATCAAATCCTAACCCTAATCCAAACAGAAGAATGCGAGCCCCAATCCTTTGCCGTCGCTTGACGATGCCGTCGTCGCTCGATCTCGATCGAGACCCGATCGTCTCCCTTTTTTTCGATCGAGATTCTCAATTTTTTTAAGGCTGTGACCATTTTTTTTTCATTCGTTTTTTTTTGAATCGAGATCTGCTTGTTTGAATCCTCTTTTTTTTTCATCGATTTCATTTTTTTTAAAGAAGTAGCAGTGCAATTAGAAGAAAAGGGAGGAAGAGGTATGTACGGTCGAAAAAGGGTGGTTTGAATGAGTTTTTTTCTTTTTTTCTTTTTTAATATATATAGATTGTAACAATAAGAAAATATCCAATTTGCCAGCGAAAACATGAACTCCAATTGACGAGTGTGGCCTGATGTTTACAAGAATTTACCCCATTACGAACGCAATGGGACTAGTCCCGAGGCCTAGCTCGATCGTATGAGAAAGATAGCTTTTCAAATTGAATTATTTTAATTGAATTTGGAATTGAATTTTTACGTGTTTCAAGCTCGCACGGCCAAACGACAGGTCTGATCGCTATGAAAATTGAACCCATACAATAACTTACTATTACGGATCCGATGAAGCTGGTTTCGTCGAAATCCGAGACAGTGGCCAAAAATAGCTATTTTAACTCATTAGTTAAAATATAAAATTTCTAATTTCTAATTTTTTTTCACATCTAAATCCAATTTTAAATGTTAACTATCTTCATTCATATTTATACAAAATTTAAATCAATTTCTAATAACATTTAAATTATATTAATCCATAATTCAATTATTCAAATAATCTTCAATATTAAATTAAAACAAATTAAATTATTCAATAAATCAATATTATTAAGTTCCAAATTTATTTGTACCCAAATTTATCCATAATCTTCTAAATTTCAAAAATTTAAACTAGTTAAAAAAATACGGTCGTTACACTAGATAAGGAACTCTATGACTAGTAATACTTGTTTGTCACCTTCGTCTTGTCTCTATCGTGTATATCTCTTCTTGTATCTCCATATACATACTTTCATCCTTTTTTGTACTATGTATCTTCATTTTGAATGTATTTGTTTGTCTCTTTTTGATGCTCATGTTCCTGCAAATTAGCTTAGAGAGATTCTTTGGCATAATTACATAGTTCTTGTCATTAAAATCCAACAATTGACGTTCTAACGTTCACTCCCTTTTTGATTATGACAACTATATAATTTTTTTTTAAAAATATTCATTCTATATATAAAACAATATTAATATGTTTAAAGCTTCCTTAAGCATAACATCTCCCCTAAAGTATAATATCTCCCTCTATCAATATGCATATGAATTTCTCCCCCTTTGTCATTATAAAAAAGAAAGAGGGAATATAAAAAAATTTATAAAAAATCTTGTAAATAGCGAGATAAATTCAATATCAATTACGGAGAAAAATAAAACAGATTTTACCATATTTGCTGAAGTCCATATTTCATTGTAAGCACGTAATTCTATTAAACGTATGGAACATCCTTTAAAATTCCAAAATCTATCCTTTTCCATTTGTTTCTCTGAGTACCTGCAATAAACAATAATCATTTTTGGTACCCACGTACTATGTTAGGGTCCGAGGGTTAATCGTAGGATGAAAATCTTACCAAAATAGGTGTGGTTGTATCCAAAAATAATAATGATATAATTTTAAAATAACTACTACTTATAATCTAAGGTATCAGAAAAACAATTAACATTTAAAGCAAGCAATACCTAAGTTTCTTATAATTTCCTAATTTTTAGGAAAGACACCCATTTGGGTGTGGTTGGACCTTTATAGATATAGTTTTCATTACAAATCACATTCTTATAATAGTTGCTAATATAAAGTTGTTTATCATGATCAATCATATTAGCTGGAAACCATATCTTAATACTATTAGTCATTAGCTTAGTACTTGAAGAATAATTTCTATCATTTCTAAACAAAGCACTATTATGATTATAACTGTTTTAAAACTATCTTGGTTACTAGTACTAGCACTAAAATTAGTATACAAGAACGCATATCTAGTACTATTTTTACTTTTAGCTTGTTTATATCCTAAACCGCTTTTATCATTGTGAGCTTTTGAATTTATAACTATGGAATAAAAGATATCTTTACCTTTGTTAAAATTGATGATTTTTGTATTTACTCTTTCAAAATTTTCTTTAGAATCACAAACTTCTTTTTGAAAAATATTATTACTAACTTTAAAAATCTCACATTCTTTACATAATTCTAAATTCTTTTTAATTAAAGCTTCATTCTCTTTTTCAAGAGACAAAATTAAAGAACTAGAATAATTTAAAAAAAATTCCAAAAAAGTATTTTTATTTTGCAAAACATTGATTTCCTCCAAAAGGTCATTGTTTTTATCTTCTAACTGCTTATTTTCTTTTTGTAGGAAATCTTTTTGTAAAACAAGTTCTTCTACAGTATTTTCAAAAGGTTTGGTTTGTTTTGACCAAAAATTTATTTTCCTCTTTTAAATTGGTAATTTCTTGCTCACAATCTTTTAACATAGCAAAAGCAATTGTATTAACTTTATTCAAAGTTTTACAATCTTTCAATAGTTCATCATGTGCTAACCGAAGATCTTTATATAAAGAATCTAAACATACTGATTGTGATCTGAGTTTAGCCGTGAAGTGCTTGTTTGTTTGCTCATTTGATTCTTCTTTATTGCTCTTCCTCTTCCTGTTGCCTTGACTAGATCTCTTTATGGCCATTTATTCTAGGATATTGTTACGAACTCTAGAATCCCAAGCTCTGATACCAAATGTAAGTGACTATGCTCTGATACCAAATGAAAGTGACTGTGCTATAGGATCGTGTAATATAGATAAACTACTTATGCGGAATAATAATTAATTAAGTAAATAGTAAAAGCAGTAAAGTAAATGACACCAGAGATTTTTATACTGGTTAACTTCTGTTCTACGTCCAGTTCCACACGCCTTATGGAATTAAACTAGTAACCCTCGCTTAACCCGAAGGAATAGATTTACACCGCTTGAGAAACCGAACAGGACTTCTACCGCCTAACCTACCGAATAGGACTTCTACCGCCTGAGCAACCGAAGAGGACTTCTTTACATATAACAAAAGTATCTGACTGTAGTACGCTCTTTTAAATAGCACCGATAAGTCAGTTAAGTACAATCGTCCTATAATCTTCTCCTTTATGATATTAGTGTAATGTGCATGAGAATAGTGGAAGATAGAGTGATCAACGATCAGAGAATGTAAGCAGTTAGAGTGCAGTTTAAAAAATAGGGAATAGATAAGAATTCAAGAATATTAAAATTAGTTTTGGCGAAATGTTCGTTGAATTCTGAAATCTATTTATAGAGATTAAAAAGCTGTAACCATTTTCGAAAGGTAACGATGAAAAGAAACAGGTGCAACTATTGGTTTGAAGATGTTTCTCTTCGATGAAGAGAAGTGCCTTTTCAGAAAATAGCCTTGAAAAATATTCAGCTAACTGAAATTATTAATTCAGTCGTCTGAGGTAAACAAAAACATAAACAGCAAGGAAATAGGCTATTTTTGGCCTGATTCAACCGGCTGAATAAACTGATTCAGTCGGCTGAATAAACTCATTCAGCCAGCTAAATATTGTGAAACAATAAAAAAATTTCAGCATTCGGCCATCTGTTTTCAGCCTATTGTGCATGGTAGAGTATGTGTGTGTGTGTATCCAAAAGAGATTTTAACATAATACTAAATGATACAAAGACTCTAGGCAAGGAACTCTATGACTAATAATAATTTGTTTGCCACCTTCGACTTGTCTCTATCGTGTATATCTCATCTTGTAACGACCCGCGAATCCGTACCCCTTGAGTCAACACTATTCTACCTAAATCAACTCAAGTCGTACAGAAATACGAACCATTTGGGTTAAAGAAGAAGAGGTAGAAGAAGAAAATTGAAAACAACAATAGAGTCTAACCATCGCATCGGAATAAAATATAATAGATAATAATTGATCTTTACTCAAAATAAAATTCTCTTTTCACATATATTACATCATCTGAGTACATCAATCACAGCTCAACATCAATATTATACAAATGGATACACAACAACTCAACACAGCGGAATATGTCTATATATACAAGTACGGGAGTACGTATCGCCATCATGCTCATCTCCTAAACTCCACAGCATCATATCCTGTATCCTATAATACTCGGTATGACCCGAGCATTATAGTTAAATAACACCCGAGTCAGTCTGGAATACCAGCGTGAGAAAATCACACTCAATTGATTATTAAAGTTTCAAAAATCCTTTAAAAACAAAAGCATCTCGTAAGACCGCACCACAAATAAACATATCGGGTTTTTACCTTACGATAGCTAAAACAATTTTTATAGAAATCCTCTGATATTATAATAGGGTCTATATAAAAATACTTAAAAAATAGCTGAAATTGTTACAATCATTAAATTCCAGCTACTAGCCACAGAGTGGGTAATACAAACAAAACTCGTACAAGGCTCGTAGGGAGAATGGATTTCCAACTAATGACTAGGCACTGGGGTACCACCTGTCACAGTACGGCGCCTAGATCACCGTACCGAGGAGTACGCCCGCTCCCCTGCAACACAAGGCCGGGACTACCCCTTACTGGATAATCCCGAGTGAGATCACCCTGCGGTTGGGATCAGCAACCGCCCACTAAGACGAAATAATAAGGGACGTCTAGACTGGAATGACCTCACCCTGCTTGGGTGCTACCCACCTAGCCTTGCTGCATAACCCCTGATTTTCAGTCATTCCCATTTGATGAGGCTTGAGGCTAAGCGTTACCTTTTATAGAACATATCCCTTAGAATGCCCATCGTCCACCTGACGATGTTTCGCAAGCATTCATCCATACAAGTCCGTCCCGGGTTCGAACGGAACCGAAGGCACTATTCTACTACATCCATTTTGGAAATATCCTCAGGATTAGTAGCGACTAGCCCTTGCACTTCACTGCTCCATCTTCGAATCCAAAATCGTTTTCACGAAATGTACAAACCGAATCGAAGTGGTTTTCGAGAAATTAATCTCGATCCCGGTCTCTTCGAAACGATCAACGCATTTTTGTCCAATATTGATAGTCGGTGATTTAACTATCAATTAATATTCACAAACAACCATCAACCAATAAATAATTTCCCAAATTATTTATTTATCTCAAAATATCTTCACAAGATATATTTCTATTTTCAATCCTTAGGAAACAGTTTCAAAACCATCCTTCTTTTCAGAATAGACTTTCCCAAATATTTTCTATCTCCTCTGAAATCACCAAGCACAAAATTAGATTTCTAAAATAATTTAAAACACTTTACTTTGAAATATACTTTAAAACATTTAAGTTAAAACTACAGCAATAATTTATTAAAAATACCATAGTATAGGAATATTTGAGAATAAGGTTACTTCATAAATATAAAACTAGATTTATACTTTTGAAAACATAATATTAAGTCATTCTTTAAATAATTACTAATAAAATAAATTAGGAGAAAATACTTTCTTTAGACTTTAAATATTAGAAATAATAAATTTTACAAACCATACTTTTTAAACAACTTCAAAATCTTTTAACTTATATTTAAAAAAATTACTTTGAAACGTACTTGGTCATCCAGAGAGAATTTCAAATCTCAATCACTTAAATCAATTTCCCAAATTGATTTCCAATTTATTTTATTTGAAAAACATTCTTTTACTTATCATTTCATTTCCAAATTTAGTACTTATGGACTTTATTATTATTATTATTATTTTATTCTTCTTTACTGTTTCAATAATCCAAATCTTAAATTCTAAATAAATGTTTGTTCTTTTTAATTAATAATACTGCATTTTAAAATTCATTAACTTTCTGTTTATACAAATTTTCCCTTCCTTTCTAAGGATTCATTTATTAGAAATTTAAGGTCACTTTATTTCTGTTCCAGGTTATTCTTAAATTTATTCTATAATTATTTTACTTGCAATTTCACTTCTTTTATTTTCATTTCCAAAATCAAATTTATAATTTTTTTTGTAATTCATTATACCCAATTATATCAACCAAGCCATAGAATTCAATACTTCCACATAATTCATTATGGAACATCAAATAATCAGAGCAGAGAATATTAAATAATTTAAACAAGCGTTGAGGGGTCCAGCTGGATCCCTCCAACCTGTTTTTCCCTGCATCCACAGATGTTAGCACAATATAATATGCCAATTTCAAAATATCCCATACTATAGCACATCACTCAATTCAACCATTTAAATAATTATTTAAATTTAATCATTTAAATTTAAATTTAAATTAACTGAGTGAGATTAACTCACCTTTGCTTTTTGTTTTGCAAACCATCCGATCTCAACTTGTTTTCCCTCGATTTTCAGACCTTGTAAAATCATTAGATGTTCTATTAATATTTGATCAATCGAACTAATTAATTTCCATATGATATTTTAAATTTAATTAACAATAATTTTATTTAAATCAAATTTGTTTGTTTAAGAAATTAGTTTCATAAATTAAAATAAATTAAATATGTTAATAATACAAATTAATTACCTTAATACATAATTTTCTTTTCATTTCAGCAAATAGCAAAATAAATTTCTACCTTACTGTCTATAAATTCCCTAACCTATATATATTCATACATTCAAATTTAAACTGAAATAAATTTCTCAATATTTGTGAATCCCCATATATTTCAAAATCATATATATACTTTATTAAAATAATTTATAGCTCTAATTTAAATATATTTTTTTCACATATATAAACTTTAGACATTTTAAATATTTCTAAAAATCAAGACTATCCAGACCTTGCTGTTCTACATATATATACAGCTGATCTAATTCCATTTTATTTTTATTTTAAAACCCGACTGCCATATGTATTTATCATTTATACATATATTTAACAAATATATATACATACATATACAAATATTCATAACTTAAAAGAAAACAACCTGCTTACCCACTGCTCATCTAGATCCACTGCAAGCTCGTCGATACCTAGAGAACCCTCCGAAGACCTCACGAGCTTCGAGACCCACGGTCAACATCAATCGAGACCTACGCCTCGGAATCGCCGTCGCTCTGCCCTAGATCGATGGCGAATCACCCTACGATCCTAAACATCGCTCGAGCTTCCCACGATCTCTACTGCTGCCCATCTTCGCACGTACACCCGCGAGAACCATCGACACCGCGAAGCCCTCGAGCTATGGAGCATAAAATTCCCTTCATCCTATACGCACGCGATACCCGGCCGTACCCCCCTCTCAACATCGTGTCGCCATTGCCAATTGATTCGATCAGATTTTTTTTTTTAAAGATCTCGACTTTGATTTTGCCCTTATTTTAATCGATAGAACGATGCCCTAAGTAAGACGAAGCCGCCATAAATTTTTTTGTTTTGAATTGTTTTTATACGAATGAGAGTGATTTTCGTGAATTTGAAGTTGGAAAAAGGAGGTGGACATTAAGCTAGGAGAAAAGAAACAAAGGAATGGTTCGTTGATTTCGATTGAAAGCCTGGGATAAGAAGGAAACTTCGTGATTTTAAAAGAAAGGAAGTGGCGTGCTCTTGAAGCCAAGACTTGATTTTTTTTCAAGTTATAATATTATCTAAATTTTTTTATCTCGGCTGTGATGTTGCTTACGTGATATTATACTTATAAAATTTAAATTAAATTATCGTTGTAAATTTCAACGCGTTTATAAATCGTATGCTCACATAACAACTCCAATCACTACGAAAATTGAAATCCGATAATAATACAATATTACGGACTCAATGAAACCGGTTTCATTGAATCCCGAGACTGTGCCTCGGAAGGCTATTGTTAAATTCAATTTAACCGATATATTTTCAAAACTGAAAAAATTACTGTTGAATTTGATTTTAACACTTCTATCATCTTCAACGTTGTCAATATAAATTTTACAAGCCTTCAAATTATTTTTAACAGGTTTAAAATTCTAGATTCAACAATTTACCCAATTTCTAATTATTAAATTCTATTATTTAATTATCAATAAATAGCGATATTAGTATTTCAAGTTAAGATTGCTCTATTGAATATTTAAAATCAATTAAATATTCTGATTTTAAATGCTTGAAAATTCCGGGCCGTCACATTCCTCCCCCCCTAAAAGAATTTCGTCCCCGAAATTACTAGTTAGGAAGAATGGTCCAAAACCCGTTACTATTTCTCCAAAACTAACAATTTAACATTCTACCAATTATCCTTTAGTAAAAGACCCATTATCAATCCTACTAACTTCTCAAATTCCCCCATAGTTTTCAAACCATATTATTTGCTCGAGCATTCAAATTTCAATTCTAAATCAAATTTAAAATTATCAGAAATTTTTCAAAATTTTTCTAACTCTCTGAATTTTCGAAAATTTTTGCCAGCGTCTCCTTTGCGCGGCTAGCTCGGTACAACTACAAAAGGCCTCTACGGGCTTCCAAATCCAAAAAGAAAACAAAACGCCAAGTGGCTCGATCTAAAAACTCAATCAAATTTCACACCAAATTTAAATACATACCTTTTTGTCGAGCATTTCAAATTTATCTTATGAAATCAAAACTAATTTTTTTCTTTTTCCTTTTTCATACCTGCATATCCTTTATAACAATAATATCCAATCACAATATTCCAAAAACATTTTATCGACTTCCTTATCAAATGTCAATATTCATCCAAATATCAACTTAGAATATATTTACAATATTCAATTTCCAATTAAGAATTTATCATTCCTTCTTAAGTTAGTACAAGCATTACATATGTTCCTTATATTTATTTTCACATTACCACTTTAGTTTATATCTATTTCTATTCACATTGATTCTTTCATTTCCCTACGAATTCAATTTATCTTTACCTATAAATATTGAATTTTATTTTCCATTTATAACTAATTCATGTCATTATTTTGGTTGGTTTCATTTACTAATTTTTTATTTTAGTTGCCAATTTAGATTTGTTTTGTCGTTAACAAAATTTTCCAAAAATTTTCAAAAATTTTCTAACTCTCTAAATTTTCGAAAAATTTTGGCAGGGTCCCCTTTGTACGGAGGAGCTTTTGCAATTTGACAAAAGATATAAATATATATACATCGACCCACACGGTCGGAAAAACAAAAAAACAGTTCATATTTCCTATTTTTATTGCGTAGGCGTACCTTATTTAGCATTTTAAGCAAGCGGCTTATTATTTTTAGCAAATAGCACAACCAAATCCAGCCATACGGCTTCCAGGTACCTGTACTTACTCAATTTAAACATGTAAGTGCCAAATATACGCAGTTTAACTATATTTCACTTAGTTGCAGTGATTAAAACATATGAATTCTAAAAGAAATGCACATCAAACATTTTTCGTAAGCAATTTATACAATTTCATACTAATTCAACTATTTAAATTAATTTATAACCCATTTTCATTCAATTTGAATGGTTTTCAATCCATTCGTATACAACTTCATCAATTTGAATGATTTAAATCTCAATCGCTTACAATTAATTTATTTTTAAGCAAATTGAACTCATATTTAGTTCAATTGCTCTCAAAATCAATTTATTTTACTTCTATCAACTCATAGAATTTTAATTACTTCCATTTATGTCAAATGACAATTTATTTTATGCAATTCAATGAGATTTATTGGAATAAATAAGTATTTATGTTTTATAACCATTTTAAATGGATTTCAACTCAGTTTATACTTAATTCTATTCCATTTTTAAATTTACCCACAATCCATATATTCACATTTTCATTGCATTTCAGATTTGAATACATTCACTTGTATTTCATTTATTAACCCAAACTAGTTTCATTATTCAAATAAGTTCCATTCAAAACCATTAACAACTTAGGTTCATCTTCATTACCAATCAAATTCCCCTTTCATTTTAATTCATTCACGACCATTTATTTAGCTCGACCCATTTCAAGCTTGCACATTACTATACATTCCCAAATTAATTCAAACCAAGCTTGAATTTAATGGTCTTCCAATTTTACTCGTAGTCGAGCTTCTAATTATTCTCAAGTTAATTTACTCAATTTACTCCACTTCTAACCTAAGTTCACTTCCATTTAATTCTTATTTATTCCATCCATTTATTTATTCAATATAATTAGTTTATCCACTCAATACATTTTGAATTTTCATTTCCTTAAATATTATTTACAACCTACCAAGTTCTATTTTGATTCAAATTTATTTTCACTTGATTTAAATCCAACCCAATATCATTACACTTAGTTTTAAGTTGAATTCAATTCAATTCTCCTTCATCTATTCAGCTTAAGTTAATCTATTTCAATTTATTCAAATCTTTTTTTTTTCTATACTTAAGCTCATTTCATTTTGCAAATAAATTTCCCTTTTCAATTTAACTTGATTCTATTTCAATCCAATCTCATTTCAAACTACAAATTTATTTGATTAGTTATTATACATTTTAACTTTTTAGATTCGGCTCATTCAATTTATTTCAAGGCCATTTCCAATTTATTTCCACTTATTTGGATTTACTTACAGCTCAGACCATCACTATTTCAATCCAATTTCATTTTCCTTTATTCGACACATATGTTAATTTGTTAACACTTCACATTAAATCTAAACTTATAACTTGAGTTTATTTCCAAACTTCAACATAAACTCACAATTCAGTTTCTATTAAACTATATTACGTTCCCATTTACACATTTTATTAACTAATTTATTATCAATTAGTTCTTCCCTTATTTTTAATACATCACTTGAATTGTAATCCCAAATATCACTCCATTTAATTTTTCTTAGTCCAATTTAGTTTTATAATTCAAGTTTGGGTTTTTATTTTATTCTCCAATTCATCAATAATATTTATTTTGGGTTTTCTATCCTATTTTTCAATTTATAAGTCACAACTTATTATTTTACACATTTCCATACATTCTAGGTTTGTAAATATTATTCTTTTATTTTTAACTCAAGCCTTATGCTTATTTATAACCCAAGCATATTTTTATTCCATGCAATTTAATTCTGATTCTTTTATAAGTTATTCTAATTTATTTACTTTAATTAAATCCTTATCCAACTTATTTTTCATTTATTCAGGTAAGAATTTAATTCCATTCATTAACTCAATTGAATTTTTATTCCAACTCAATTTTATTTTAAACTCAGATTTATTTAACTCAATTCGATTCCAACTTGACTCGAATACAACTAGATATTATTTTCAGCCTATCCAATTAATGTCAATCCAATCAAATTTTTATTTCCCATCCAAGTTAATTTCATTCTTAACTTTTCCTTTTAAATTTAAATTCTCAACATCCAAAGCTTATATTTCCCTGATTTAAAAATCATCTCAATTTATAAGCTTATAACCTATCTCATCAGGATTTTTAAACACCCGACTTTTGGTTTAGAATCTTCTTAAAATCTCCAACATTTCAAATCTCATTTCTCAAAAATTAAACCAATCCTGGCTTTTATTTTCAACTAATTCCCTTTGAAATTTTTCAAAAACAAACTAGTTCTTCTGAACAAATCAATTTGGCAGCAATCCATCGCTTAGAAATTCGAAAATGAATATTGATGATGCGGCCGTCATCATCAGGATTATTTTCCAATAATCCAAGTGATTTCAATGCTATATCACTTTCAAAACCCATTTAAAACAAATTTCCATTCAGAAATACCCCCAAAACAATAATGTTATCATTTATTTTCAAAACACTTCGATAACATTCCCAAAATCTCTGAAATTTTGAATTTCCAAATCCTGCTTAAATACATTTTAACTATAATTCATTTGTACAATTTATGCTTATACAAATTTCTATTTGATTGTATTTCAATTCACAAATTACATTTATAATTCATATTTATAAATGTCATTTTATAATGAATTTATTCCCCTAAATTTTAGTTATATTTCAATTTCTAGTTAAATTTTCACTTAACAATGATAATACTTTAAATATCACCATTCCTAACAACCAATTAACATCCAAGCAACCATATATTAGCTAAATAGTTTTTAAAAACTATTCTTTATATTAAAATATGTTTTTGGGTAAAATTATTTCATTTACCCACATTTAAAACAATACCGTGTCGATTGTTCTATTCAAGTGTTTAGAAACCCCTTCAATACAGTTGCGCACACTGTGTCGATGAGGGTTCACATGCCGCTCAATAAACCAATCAACACGATATTAAAACAATTTATATTCACTAACAAATACGCGCTCATATCTATTAATATGCTCAAACTCATTCTAGAGTACCACTGACTCTATTTTATGAGTAATTCCCACCAGAGCCAAGGTTATCACCAACCTAAGCTCTGATACCAACCGTAACGAACCTCGAATCCATACCCCTTGAGTCAACACTATTCTACCTAAATCAACTCAAGTCGTACAGAAATACGAACCATTTGGGTTAAAGAAGAAGAGGTGGAAGAAGAAAATTGAAAACAACAACAAAATCTAACCATCGCAGCGGAATAAAATATAATAGATAATAATTGATCTTTACTCAAAATCAAATATCTCTTTTCACATATATTACATCATCTGAGTACATCAATCACAGCTCAACATCAATATTATACAAATGGATACACAACAACTCAACACAGCGGAATATGTCTATATATACAAGTACGGGAGTACGTATCGCCATCCTGCTCGTCTCCTGAACTCCACAGCATCATATCCTGTATCCTATAATACTCGGTCTGACCCGAGCATTACAGTTAAATAACACCCGAGTCAGTCTGGAATACCAGCGTGAGAAAATCACACTCAATTGATTATTAAAGTTTCAAAAATCCTTTAAAAACAAAAGCATCTCGTAAGACCGCGCCACAAATAAACATGTCGGGTTTTTACCTTACGATAGCTAAAACAATTTTTATAGAAATCCTCTGATATTATAATAGGGTCTATATACAAATACTTATAAAATAGCTGAAATTGTTACATTCATTAAATTCCAGCTACTAGCCACAGAGTGGGTAATACAAACAAAACTCGTACAAGGCTCGTAGGGAGAATGGATTTCCAACTAATGACTAGGCACTGGGGTACCACCTGTCACAGTACAAGGCCTAGATCACCGTACCGAGGAGTACGCCCGCTCCCCTGCAACACAAGGCCGGGACTACCCCTTACTGGATAATCTCGAGTGAGATCACCCCGCGGTTGGGATCAGCAACCGCCCACTAAGCCGAAATAATAAGGGACATCTAGACTGGAATGACCTCACCCTGCTTGGGTGCTACCCACCTAGCCTTGCTGCATAACCCCTGATTTTCAGTCATTCCCATTTGATGAGGCTTGAGGCTAAGCATTACCTTTTATAGAACATATCCCTTAGAATGCCCATCGTCCACCTGACGATGTTTCGCAAGCATTCATCCATACAAGTCCGTCCCGGGTTTGAACGGAACCGAAGGCACTATTCCTACTACATCCATTTTGGAAATATCCTCAGGATTAGTAGCGACTAGCCCTTGCACTTCACTACTCCATCTTCGAATCCAAAATCGTTTTCAAGAAACGTACAAACCGGATCGAAGTGGATTTCGAGAAATTAATCTCGATCCCGGTCTCTTCGAAACGATCAACGCATTTTTGTCCAATATTGATAGTAGGTGATTTAACTATCAATTAATATTCACAAACAACCATCAACCAATAAATAATTTCCCAAATTATTTATTTATCTCAAAATATCTTCACAAGATATATTTCTATTTTCAATCCTTAGGAAACAGTTTCAAAACCATCCTTCTTTTCAGAATAGACTTTCCCAAATATTTTCTATCTCCTCTGAAATCACCAAGCACAAAATTAGATTTCTTAAATAATTTAAAACACTTTACTTTGAAATATACTTTAAAACATTTAAGTTAAAACTACAACAATAATTTATTAAAAATACCATAGTATAGGAATATTAGAAAATAAGGTTACTTCATAAATATAAAACTAGATTTATACTTTTGAAAACATAATATTAAGCCATTCTTTAAATAATTGCTAATAAAATAAATTAGGAGAAAATACTTTCTTTAGACTTTAAATATTAGAAATAATAAATTTTACAAACCATACTTTTTAAACAACTTCAAAATCTTTTAACTTATATTTAAAAAATTTACTTTGAAACGTACTTGGTCATCCAGAGAGAATTTCAAATCTCAATCACTTAAATCAATTTCCCAAATTGATTTCTAATTTATTTTATTTGAAAAAAATTCTTTTACTTATCAGTTCATTTCCAAATTCAGTAGTTATGGACTTTATTATTATTATTATTTTATTCTTCTTTACTGTTTCAATAATCCAAATCTTAAATTCTAAATAAATGTTTGTTCTTTTTAATTAATAATACTGCATTTTAAAATTCATTAATTTTCTGTTTATACAAATTTTCCCTTCCATTCTCAGGATTCATTTATTAGAAATTTAAAGTCACTTTATTTCTGTTCCAGGTTATTCTTAAATTTATTCTATAATTATTTTACTTGCAATTTCACTTCTTTTATTTTCATTTCCAAAATCAAATTTATAATTTTTTTTTGTAATTCATTATACCCAATTATATCAACCAAGCCATAGCATTCAATACTTCCACATAATTCATTATGGAACATCAAATAATCAGAGCAGAGAATATTAAATAATTTAAACAAACGTTGAGGGGTCCAGCTGGATCCCTCCAACATGTTTTTCCCTGCATCCACAGATGTTAGCACAATATAATATGCCAATTTCAAAATATCCCATAGTATAGCACATCACTCAATTCAACCATTCAAATAATTATTTAAATTTAATCATTTAAATTTAAATTTAAATTAACTGAGTGAGATTAACTCACCTTTGCTTTTTGTTTTGCAAACCATCCGATCTCAACTTGTTTTCCCTCGATTTTCAGACCTTGTAAAATCATTAGATGTTCTATTAATATTTGATCAATCGAACTAATTAATTTCCATATGATATTTTAAATTTAATTAACAATAAATTTATTTAAATCAAATTTTTTTGTTTAAGAAATTAGTTTCAGAAATTAAAATAAATTATATATGTTAATAACACAAATTAATTACCTTAATACATATTTTTCTTTTCATTTCAGTAAATAGCAAAATAAATTTCTAGCTTACTGTCTATAAATTCCCTAACCTATATATATTCATACATTCAAATTTAAACTGAAATAAATTTCTCAATATTTGTGAATCCCCATATATTTCAAAATCATATATATACTTTATTAAAATAATTTATAGATCTAATTTAAATATATATTTTTCACATATATAAACTTTAGACATTTTAAATATTTCTAATTTCCTAAAATCTAAAAATTAAGACTATCCAGACCTTGTTGTTCTACATATATATACAGCTGATCTAATTCAATTTTATTTTTATTTTAAAACCCGACTGCCATATGTATTTATCATTTATATATATATATATATATATATTTAACAAATATATATACATACATATACAAATATTCATAACTTAAAAGAAAACAACCTGCTTACCCACTGCTCATCTAGATCCACTGCAAGCTCGTCGATACCTAGAGAACCCTCCGAAGACCTCACGAGCTTCGAGACCCACGGTCAACATCAATCGAGACCTACGCCACGGAATCACCATCGCTCTGCCCTAGATCGATGGCGAATTCCCCTACGACCCTAAACATCGCTCGAGCTTCCCACGA
The DNA here is from genome assembly GCA_030765085.1 of Allium cepa. Lineage (NCBI taxonomy): Eukaryota > Viridiplantae > Streptophyta > Magnoliopsida > Asparagales > Amaryllidaceae > Allium > Allium cepa. The sequence goes on from CM060939.1 coordinate 164,570,330, forward strand.
TCTCTACTACGGCTCGGCTTCGCACGTACACCCGCGAGAACCATCGACACCGCGAATCCCTCAAGCTATGGAGCATAAAATTCCCTTCATCCCATACGCGCGCGATACCCGGCCGTACCCCCCTCTCAACATCGCGTCGCCATTGCCAATTGATTCGATCAGATTTTTTTTTTTAAAGATCTCGACTTTGATTTTGCCCTTATTTTAATCGATAGAACGATGCCCTAAGTAAGACGAAGCCGCCATAAATTTTTTTGTTTTAAATTGTTTTTATACGAACGAGAGTGATTTTCATGAATTTGAAGTTGGAAAAAGGAGGTGGCCATTAAGCTAGGAGAAAACAAACAAAGGAATGGTCCGTTGATTTCGATTGAAAGCCTGGGATAAGAAGGAAACTTCGTGATTTTAAAAGAAAGGAAGTGGCGTGCTCTTGAAGCCAAGACTTGATTTTATTTTTTTCAAGTTATAATATTATTTAATTTTTTTATCTCGGCTGTGATGTTGCTTACGTGATATTATACTTATAAAATTTAAATTAAATTATCGTTGTAAATTTCAACGCGTTTATAAATCGTATGCTCACATAACAACTCCAATCACTATGAAAATTGAAATCCGATAATAATACAATATTACGGACTCATTGAAACTGGTTTCATTGAATCCCGAGACTGTGCCTCGGAAGGCTATTGTTAAATTCAATTTAAACGATATATTTTCAAAACTGAACAAATCACTGTTGAATTTGATTTTAACACTTCTATCATCTTCATCGTTGTCAATATAAATTTTGCAAGCCTTCAAATTATTTTTAACAGGTTTAAAATTCTAGATTCAATAATTTACCCAATTTCTAATTATTAAATTCTATTATTTAATTATAAATAAATAGCGATATTAGTATTTCAAGTTAAGATTGCTCTATTGAATATTTAAAATCAATTAAATATTCTGATTTTAAATGCTTGAAAATTCCGGGTCGTCACACTTCTTGTATCTCCATGCACATACTTTCATCCTTTTTTGTACTGTGAATCTTCATTTTGAATGTATTTGTTTGTCTCTTTTTGGTGCTCATGTACTTGTAAATTAGCTTTGAGATTCTTTGGCATAATTATATAGTTGTTGTCATTAAAATCCAACAATTGAGGTTCTAACAGAGTCTGCCTTGGGGTTAGGTATTTAATGGCAAAGGCCTACCTATAAATATGTGTTAAATGGCCAGAGGCATGCCTTGTCCTTATTAATGAGGTATTAACCGGCTTGGGTACAGTCTCTCACATTACTAAAACTTTAATAACGATAAATGCACTAGTGGTATGGCTATTATAAATTATAAGGCCATATATAGTGGTCAAAAGTCTTTGTAGTTAGGACCAATAGACCAAAAAGTAACAACGCTAGAAGTCCACCTTGGAAATAGTTCTTAATTAACGGTGTTTACCTCGATTGAGGGATTAAATGGAAAAGTATGCCTATTTCTCTTTTAAAAGTATTGTGTGGTGATACTAGAAACCCACTTCATATTTAGATGTATTAAAACAGCAAACGGGATGGAAGTATTGGGTGGTTGATAAGGCTTCATCGGTATTCTGTACCTTGGGAATGGATAGGTAAGTAATCATCAATGCAAGATTAGATAGAATTGTTAACCTCAATAGACATAACTATTAAATGAAAATAAATTGGTATAAATTTATGTTATGGATAGTTTATAGATTTTTTGGTCACCAAAAAGTTATTATGACCCCCTCGTCATTACAACCCACATGATAGGTTTAGAGGAACATGTCACTGAGTCGGGTGTGTTTAGTTGTTGAAGAAATCTTCTTCTCTCTCATGCTTGATGCTGATGTGAGAATCTACTATTCGAGGAATACCATTAATTTTGTTGTAGTAGTCATAATCAGTATTGTTATCCTAATATTGTTTACACTGTGAGTTTAGATTTCTATCAATCTCTAATAATGCTCATGCTTATTTGCGGGCACCAAATTTAACGACCTGTGCTTTGATGTACTTGGGATTTGATTTTTTTTTCAAAATTTTGGCTCATTAAGGTACGGTGTTACATTTGGTATCAGTGCCTAGGTTAGTAGACCAGAGGAATTAAGATAAATTGAGAGAACGCATTCGTACTTTCCTATCTAGTATTATTATATTTTTACACTAGGTTCTAAGAATTCCGACTGTAGAAGTAATTGTAGTTTCTTTCGAAGGAATAGGAAAAGCAGTTATGGGTGTGAAATATTTTAGAATTAAGATATTCACACGGACTTCGAAGCGCCCCATGGAGTGCTAGCGATGCATGAGACATTGATGATGGAGAGCATGAGTATGACATATGGCAGAATCCCGAAGACTGGAAGTGTTCGACTTGATGGTTAAGATTTTTGCTAAATTATGATTTTGGATTTTGATGATGAGTTTCAGCCGAAGATATATTTATTTCAGATGGGTGGGAAATTAGATTCTGCATGTCGTAATTGTCCGAAGGCAAGTTTTTGCTAGGGTGCATTCATTGATCCCCTCTTTGATAGAAAACTGGATTTTTATTTAAATAATTAATTTCAATTCCATTGTCTAAAACCTTTAAGAGAATTTCTATAAAGTATGTTTTGGAAATGCCTAATATTTTGAAAAAGGAGTTTTCAAAGGATTAATTTTCCCTAGCATTTATTTTGAAAATTTTGTTTTGGTAAAATTTTGAAATTTTAATTTTCAAAGAAACATGTATGCTACAACATTAGTCATGTTAAGAAATTTTTAGTTCATAAAAGATTTATTTTTTAAATTCTTAAAAATTTATATGTATACATCAGCAAAAGCATGATTTCCTTTTTGAGCAAGGAAATAGTTTCCCAAGTTGGGAAATTTTTATTTTAAGAAAAAGGGTTTTCGAAAACCATATATATATAAGTTTGATTTTTAAGGGATGTTTTGGTATGAAATAGATTCTATTATTTAGAAACAAGTATAGAGGAGCATATATTTTTCTCAGTGGTTTTTCGGTTTATAAAATTAATATTTTTACAATATTCTCTCTTTAAGGTACAAACAAAGTAGGAATGGCATTCAATTTTATTAAGGTATATAGTTTGAAGGGTTGTTGTACCACTAGCTATTGGAAGAAATATTTTTGCGTACGAAGTAGGCAAGAAATAGAAGCTGTAATATTTTTGGGTTTTTGGGAATAGTTATTGGATGCAGAAGTTTTGTTGGGACTACTATGAATTGCTAGAGCATGGTTCAGGACTAGGCCGTAAGCTTTTACATCGTCGTGAAGAGGACGGGAATTTTTTAGATCATGTTGAATCGAAGGAGATGACGCGAAACGATTATTATTATTTAATTTGACCTTAATTAGGTCTAGCTTCAATTAATGCCCGAAGCCCATTAGCGGTTGACCACCTAGCGGTGAACCTAGAGTGGTCTACCAGTAACGAGTTTTGGCACAACTTGAACCTAGAACAAGACTATAAAAGACACATTCGAATTCCCTCAGTTGCATTCTTTTGTTCCTCCTTCCTCAACAAATCGAACCCAATTTCCATCCTCCTCCTACTCCAAGTATTGGCCTGTCTCGTTCATTCCTTCCATGGGCAATGCCTTTTTTCCTAGGAGTAGCAACCTCGCCTACCTTCCATGCTAGTTTGTAGTTAGATCTCGCCCTACCACCACTCCAAATCTAAACCCTATTTCCTGCCTCCGACCACTAGCCCAAGACACCTTTCCGCATTACCAGTTTTTCCTCGCACCATTATGGTCTCAACCCTCAAGTGGCAACTTGGCTGGACCGGAATGAGTAGAAAGTTTTACCGTTTTTGGGCTGTAAGAGCTATTCATCGCTATAGGATTTGCACCGATCCTTTGCTTCGAGACCTTTGAGTGAGAATGTTACTTATGCTGCATCTTCCATTTCGATGTCCAATTGGTGTAGAATTTCGACGAAGGCAATAATTTGATTCATTCGGTGGTGAAATGTGTCTTGATTGAGCTGGCGAATGTTGACCTTGCTGAGACTTTGGAGGCCGACGTGGACTTGGATGATTTTTGAAGTGACCGACTCAAAGATTTTGTAGCAGATCTTTTTCCAAGATGTCGGTGTTTGGAAGATGGATAATTTACTGCCCATCGGGTTATACGCATCAATCAGCATAACGTCATCCTTAAGACAGGAAGTTACGACCGAATTTTTCCCATAATGTGGAAGGCCACCTATGCTAGTATTGGCGGCATCACCGTTAATTGGACCCGCACTCTTATGATGTAATTTGTTGACCAAGGATTAGCACTCCATAGAGTCATTTTCCTTATTTTCATCAATCCACTCTTGTCTTTAGGTAATACGGGTGAATCTCCATGGAGAGCTAGTTTTGTAGAAGGTTTCTTTTTCCATCATTAGATCCTTTCTTAGGAAGAAGGAAATTCCGAAGGGGTCAGTAGCACCAGCAGCGCCAACGACATGAGATTGGGTGTATAGCCACTATATTACGACCATTCAAAGATCGTAGCAATTTATCGAGCTCCAGCCACGAAGCAAGGCATCTCGCGGTCTGTAGGCATTATTTTAGGATTTATGGTATTGTTATCTTTTTCCTTCCAGCATTTGTTCTTTTCTATTTGGTTGTTTGGGTTGTTGCTGTTAGTTGTCTCTTGTAAAGGCAGGCACTCATGATATTTGAGTTCCTATTTATTTATTGTGCTATTGTTTTTGGATAGGCAAACCGCTCTTATATATGAATAAGAAGATACTGTATAGTTATGAAAATCTCATAAAAGATGCTTAACTAATAGTAAATGCAATATCAGACTGGAAGTTTAGAATATTTGAAATTTTTTAGTGAGGGACATGATGAAGTTGTCTTATTGTCATGGGTCATTGTTTATGTTCCTTAAAAGCTAAAAGTTTTGGGTAATTGGGCATGATGACTTTTTTAAATAAAATGTCGAGTTTTATATGTAAATGTTACTTATAGAATTTTAGAATTTGGTTTATGTGTTTAGCGCATAACCGACTTCCGACTACTCTGAAATTGTGGCTTAATTTATCAAAATGTTTGAAGAGGAAATATTAGAAAAGCTTTCATTTCGTATAAAGAAATAAAGAAAAATTAGATTTTAGTTATCTTTGGCTCTTAAATTATTTTTTGACTTTTTGTCCAAAAATTGATATCAAGGGGAAATGTGCGTCTAAATATGTTAGGATTTTATTTTTTAAATGACATACAAATTTGGATAGTGTGAAACATTTTGTGAAATATTTGATTTGGAAGGCTACATGTTAAGCATAGGGAAGGCAAATAGAGTTAGAATTTGTAGATTTAGCGGTGCATTAGGATCATGGTGCGATAACACAAGCGGTAACAAGGAAAAAGCTATTTAACCTTGGAATATCTTTTTCCATACCTTATCGGCGACGCATGTGAGTCTATTTATAGACTCAATTTTGTTTTAGAGCATGAAAATAAGCCTCCTTATGCATTTTTTGCATGGAAAATTTGGAGTAAATCTGGGGTAGGGAGAAAGTTTCCACCGTGCTATGGGAATAGAAAGATTATAGAGTGGTAAGAATGTTAAATTTTTGGATGGTGGGAAATGGATGCAAAATTGGTTGCTTCATACTGCTATTCGTAGTAGTATGGGGGTTTTGGTTGAAAAGATTTTTCAAAAGCTGCATATAGTATTGCCAATATACATATAGGTTGTTTGCGTCATATTTTTAAAAATGTTTTCAAAGAATGCATTCATATAGAAGGATTCGATTTAGAATTATTCTACATAAATATTTTATGTATGGTAATACAGTAACACACTATGCACGTGTGCACATTTGGTTGCAAAATTGGTTATGATCTCATTGGTTGTGTTGTTTAAGATAATTATGAGGCAAAATCATGACTTAGACATTGGTGAAATTTCGAGGACGAAATTATTTTTAAAGGGGGAAGAATGTAACACTACGTAATTTGACGTTAGTTATTTAATTAGTTAATTAATTAATTAGACTCCAAAATTGGAATTTCTGCAAACAACGGAATTAGAACATGAAACTTGCACCATTGCATTTGTTGTGAAATTCTGAGCAACTTTCAAATTTGGAATTTTGTTATCGGAGTCCAAACGAAGAAGACACGGATGGAAAATGAATTCAGAAAAAATTGTTTAAGAAATTAACGTTTCTAATTAATTGAACGGGGTCCATAAGTGGACCTGCCTAGCGTAGCGGTCGACCCAGGGTGGTTGACCTTGATGAGGGGGGTAGTTGACCACTCTTAAGGCGACGGCTAGGGTTTTCCCTGGCCCAATAGACAGGATCTATTATATTTTGATCTAACAGTTTTGGTTGATTCTAGCACCTATACATGCAGGCTTAACCCTTCCATCTCTTCTCATGTTTTTCTTAATAGAGCAATGAGGCTCGGCCATTTCTTATTCTCCACTTTCTTTTTAAATTATAAAATAAGATATTTATATCTATATTCATACAAATTGGAGAAGAATTAAAATAAAAAGGAGAAAAGAAGAGAATCAACTATACGCGTATTTGATGTAATTTATATATATTTGTATCTATTTTCTCTTTCAATCCCAAATCTCTTCTCAAATCTGTAATTCTAATATATGTATATATATATCCATTTTGTATATATTTCTTGGATCAAAAAAGATTTGGAGATGAATCAATGGTTCTACTTCAGACCTGAAGAGGTGAGTGGGAAATTTTATATATTATTTATAATTTTAAATCAATTCCGTTGGCATATTTTTGATTTTTATGCCTAAATTAATTTTATTTGTAAATTGTTGGCTTAAATAAGTGTAGAAAACTATTTCCTACATATTTTGGTTTTAGATTTGATTTGAAATATGTTAACACTTAGATTTGGAAATCAGTCCCAAAGATTTTAAAATTTGAATGTTCTTTATTTCTGTACTTGGGTGTAAAATAGGATTTTTGGATTATTGCACAATTTGTGCTATGTTGTAGATTTTCCATAGTTTAATTTGTTCAAAGAATATTAGTTTGATTTTTATAAATTTGTTTTCTTTTATTCCACTTTTCTTTCAAAAGGGTGACGTTTGATTTAACAAGTAATAAGAAACTGTCCATTCCTTATAATTTCAAACGGAGTCAATCTTTTATTTTTGTGTTAAGCCAATTAACCAAAATCATAGCGGAAAATCTTCCTAAGGAATTTAATTCCAACAAATTAAATGTGGAAAGCATATTCTAGTTGCATGTTTATGGCTAGAATGTATATTTGGGTACAAATAGGTAGTTTATACGTATTTATTGCTTTAATAAAGAAGAATAGCGTTTATTCGTGCGTTAACGTTCGTTAGTTGTTATTATATTTAGGAAAGAAAATAGTTAGAATTAGAAAAGATAGTAATTCGTATTGATGGGAACAAATTAGGAATTCCTATTAATTAATCAATAGGAAATAAAAGATTGTAACCTAAATAAATGAGCTACTAATGAGAAATAATGGATAATATTAAATAAAGCTTATAATTAATAGAGACCAATGGATTAATTGGGAAAATGGATAGTATAAAAGAATATAACCCCCTCCTCCTTGCAACCCATGGGGTAGATTTAGAGGAACGGGTCACTGGAGCTAGATTGCTTAGTTGTTGGAGAACTCTACTTTTCTCTCATGCGTGATGCTGTTGTGACAATCTACTATCCAAGAAATACCATTAGTTCCAAGGTAGTAGTCATAATCAGTATTCTTATCCTATTATTATTTCAGCTATGAATTTAGATTTCTATTTACCTCTGATAATGCTCATGCTTATTCGTAGGTACCAAATTCAATGATCTGCGCCTTGATGGATTTGGATTTTGATTTTTTTTTAAACTTAGGCTCATTAAGGTATGGATAGTTACATACCAGTGCTCTAACTTACCAGGCTTCACTCTTGACCGACGAGTAGTATAAGTTGAGAAGTTTGAAAAAGTGATAAGTATACGAAATAATATATAGTATAACTTTTGCTTGATAGTCGACTATCGAAATTGATCAATTTAATTTGGGAACTATCTTAAATCTTCATGGTTTCATACGATTTGAGAACCCCTGGGGAGGAGCATTGATATGAAACGTCTCTGGCTTTAAGAACTTTTATATACCAGATCCCATGGAGAGGACTCACCTTTATATATTCGCTTAGTTATAAAAGAAACAGAATTGAGTTAACTGGAAATTCACCAATTTAGCTTCGAAGAGATCGGGATAAGTAAGCATTTTACTTACCGAACATCTCTTCGAAATCGATATAAGGGTTTTATGTTTTGGAAGTGATTGTGAACTGAAATGCTATAGAGTTGAACTGTCTATCTTGAGGTTAAGTCCTAGGGAGAGGTTAGCGTTAGCATTTGTCGTTGGACATATATAGGAACTTATATGGAGAATCGTGATCGATCCAAGATGTTGAAATCCATTTAGGGATTCATATTTTGTTCGAATGATGAAAACTCGTGTGAGAGATGCCGAACATGACCTCGACATCGGTAAATAACTAAAGACAGAGTAGGATGCATCATGTAGGGTTTAGCTAACCCATAAGGGTATATAGACTCAAAATCTTGAGTAGCGTTCGATTGTTTGGCGTTGGAAGTTGTTGATACTTGGTTCTACGTAATTCATACTATATTCAGGCGATGGGCTAATTATGTTTACCTTATCGTATATTTTTCTTAGAGATATACGATGTTGGAAGGTAGTTTCCGATCCTTATCAAGGATATCTGCTTCAGTTTACTAGAGGCGTCTCCATGGAAAATCCATATGAAAAAGTACCTTGGTTGTTTTGATTATTCCCTGAATATTATTGTGGTGTGATCAATGTAAGCATTACAACTATTTGATCTGATTTATATTCTACACCCTAGACATTATCTATTATATCAACTTATGTATTTATTAGATGAGTGGTTTTTTTAAGGGGATAACCGTTTCCAAATGGTCTCAGAAGTACTACTATATTGATCACATATTTCTTGAGTTTCTAGCACTACACTTATGTCTGACTCATGATTTTATATTTCCCTTATTTCCATAGGTGCTCTTTCAAGTAGTCAAAGAAATGCAGGTTTTCCTCAGTGTTCTTTGGAGCTTTCGAAGACGAGCTAGATGCTTCCACTCACCTACTGTTGTATTCTTATTTCCACCGCATTACTATTATTGTATATATCAGCATTTGTAAGTGTTAGTCCTTGAAATGATGGTTTTGATGAAAACAACCTTAGGACTTGTAATAAAATATAAATACTAACATTATAGTTTAGATGTATTTGTATATGCAGGATATAAACATGCAGGTACCAAGAATGAAGACTATACAGTATAGAGATTCAAGATTGAAGATATCAAGATTGAAGACTCATGAGTATCAAGATATCAAGAGTTCAAGATTTCAATAGTACAAGATAAGTATTGAGTCTAGAATTATCTTAAAACTTCATGAAAACACTTACATCTTTATTCGAAATTTATTCGTCGAATGGAATTCACTTCGAGCCTGTTAAAGGGATAGAACCATAGTGGGATGGAACCCACGATAATATCTAATGGAACATATAATGGTCCTATTTTGATATCCACTAATTTTATAAAAATGCTTTTCAAAAATATATCTCTTGTTTTTTTTAAAAATGTTTTCAAAACTTTCTTTTCAAGACATCTCTCTTGGTTTTAAATATTTTAGCCTCAAAACTATTTTTATCATTTTTAATATTTTGATTTTAAAATTGTCCTGGTTTTTAAACCATCTCTTGTTTTAAATATTTAGCTTTAAAATATTTATATACGCAGATTTTAAATCACTTTATAGACTAAGATTATATATATAAAAAATTACTTACTAAACTCTTTTATATGTTTAAATTATATTCAAACATATTTACAAAGTTTAGAAATTATATTGACAAATTATAGAAACCAATTTTTATAAGAAAATCAAAACATCAATTTTGCGTAGAGCATGTCGACATACCTCAACCCCTTATGTCAACATGCTATCCGTTATCTTCAAATTTCAATTTTCAAAAGAAGTGTCCATTCGTCGTATCCTTACACGAATAGATATGGCTGTTGCTCTACTACAAATACCAGTAGTTCTAAACGAATTTGTACTAGATTTCATTCATTTTCTCTCCTCTTCATCTTCCATATTTATTCTAAAGAATCTAAACTATACTCTGCCAAAATACCAAGTGAATCAAACTTGGTTATCTTTTATTTGATTCTCTGCCACTCTCTTTATAAGATCTCCATGCTATTCAAAGTTATAGAATCTTTTGTATATCAAATTATTGGGTAAAAGGTGCGGTTGAGACTTAAAATCAATTAGGTGTGATTGTAGCCCCGGAAATCAATTAGATGATCTTGTAGCCTGGTTAAATCAAGAGAGTTTGCCCTAGACTCGAATACAGAAGAATTTACCTCGTAGCCTTGAAACTGAGGATGTAATCTGAGAGATTATTCTGATAAGAAATCCGTACGATTGTATGGGACTAGATGTAGGGTAACTCTGAACTAGTATAAAATACTAGTGTGTTCTTTCCTTTACTGCTATTATTTAGTATTTGCATCTGTGTCTGATTCTGTGATTATATATGTGTCTATGTATTGCATTTGTTAGTGATTAAATTACATAAGTTTCAAAAAGATTTAGAAAATCCACAAAACACTATTCATCCCCCTTCTAGTGTTATTCCAGCCTTAAGATCCGTAATCCGCATTTCTCACATTTGGTGTCAGAGCAAGGTTTTCAAAGTTTTCATAATCTGAATTTTGAAAAAAAATTAAAATGGATAATTTTGGGGATTTTGTTAACACTAGTTTAAAACTGTTCAAATCATCATTGTCTCATAAATCTGCATATAGTTATTATAGAAAATCAAGTTATCTACCGAGTTTGTATTCTGTGCAGAAAGAAAATTGTTATATGGCCTTTGAAGAATCAACACTCAATAGAAAAATTGTGCAAATCAAGAAGAATATGTGAACACTTGATAGTGGATGTTCAAAACACATGACTGGTAATCTAGATATGCTGAATGATATCATCTATAAAGATGGAGGATTGTTTAATTTTAGAGACAACTCAAAAGGATATGTGATGGCATCGGCAATGTCAGTAACTCTAAAACTCCTACTATTTCTAATGTTTTATTAGTTAAGAATCTGAAACACAATCTGCTTAGAATTAGTCAACTTTGCGATAAAGGATACAAAATTAAATTTGAAAAAGATAAGTGTCACATCGAAGATAATAATTCAAATATTATATTTGAAGGAATTAGGAAGAAAAATATTTATATTCTTAGTATGAAAATCTCAAATGATAATCTATGTCTTTTGGCTAATATAAGTGACCCTCGGATTTGGAATAAAAGATTTAGGCATTTGAATTTTAAACCCTTATATAGACTTTCTAAACATGATCTAGTAAGAGGTCTCCCTAGAATGAATTTTAAAATAAATAGTATATGTGATGCTTGTCACTTAGGAAAACTTAGTGTAACAACCCGCATATTTATCGATTTTTATATTTAAATATTTTATTTAAATATTTTATCGTTAATCGGATTTTGGTCCGAAGCTACTTTTTGCAAACGGTCAAATTAGGACTCGAGACCACTTCCATTGAGTTCAAAACGTCGTTTGCAATCTTCTAAGTATAAACATTGATATGTTTGGGGTTAGTGGAATTTCACCACTTTTTCACTCGAGCCTTTGGTTTGGACTTTTAGCCCATTAGGCCCAAGTTCCACCCCTCTTCTTCTTCATTGCTTCATTTCATTTCCTAACACTAAAGCTTCAAAAAAAATGGTGAATGGAATGAGAAATTAAAACTCCAAAGTCGTTGTTTTATTGCAACTCCAACATTCAACTCCAAATTCAAGAAGAAGACATCGGATTCAAGCTTGTGGTTGCTTCTCCATTTGCCTTCAAGCTTTGTTCTTCATTTTCATTGGGTTTTGGAGCAAAAATTTATCTCACAAATCTAGTTTATATCTATCTTGGATTGTTGGGAATGATTCCCTATCACTTTAGCATTCATATTTGCTTTTGGTTTGGATTGGATTGGCGAAAAACTCTGATTTTTGGTGTTTTGGTGAAATTTCTGCATTTAGGTCGTTCTGGCCATTTTCGTGTTTTCGGAGTTAGGTCGCTCAGGACCTTAGGTCGTAGGTCGCTCAGGACCTTAGGTCGTAGGTCATATGGTCGTTAGGTCGCTCTGCTTTGACTCTGGCCATTTTTGCTCACTCGCAGTTAGGTCGCTCACGACCTAGGACTTAGGTCGCTCGCGAGTTAATGGGTTATGGTCGTTAGGTCGCTCTGCTTTGACTCTGGCCATTTTTGCTCACTCGCAGTTAGGTCGCTCACGACCTAGGACTTAGGTCGCTCGCGAGTTAATGGCTTAGGTCGTTGGGTCATATAACCCATTAAGTCGCGCCTCTTTTAGGTCGCGCCACTTTTAAGTCGCCCTTCTCTGGACCTTGTTAGGTCGCTCAACATCGACCTCGTTAGGTCGCTCAACACACCGTGTCACTAGGTCGCTCGACTCTGGACTTCATTAGCTCGCTCAACCGTCTACCTTTATAAGTCGTAGGTCGTCTCCGACCTTAAACCACTCGGCCGCATTAGGTCGCGTACCTTTTAGGTCGCGTGTTGCACTAGGTCGTATGACCTTAGGTCGTTAGGTCGTATGGCTTTAGGTCGCTAGGTCGTATGACCTTAGGTCGTTAGGTCGTTTGGCTTTTAGGCCGCTTCCACGCTAGGTCGTTCGACTCTTAGGCCGTAACACTTAGGTCGCTCGCCTCTTAAGTCGCTAGGTCGCGTGCCTTTAGGTCGCGTTTCTTTATTAGGTCGCGTGTCTTTGTTAGGTCGCTGACCTTCTTAACTCGCATGACCTAACCCCTAGGTCGTTGGGCCTCGTTTCTTCTTAGGTCGCTGCTTCTTATAGGTCGCTCGGCTCCTTAATTTCTTTAGGTCGTTTGAGTGTTAGGTCGCGAGCCCATTTTAGGTCGCATGACCTATACCCTTTAGGTCGCTGGACCACTAGGTCGTGCCCCTTAGACCCCTAGGTCGCAACCATTAGGTCGCTCGACCCTATCCCTCTTAGGTCGTTAGACCTCATTTTGTCTTCACTAAGTCGTACCGTTTTGGACGGGGCGCTGCCCCTTGGACCCCCGCGACCTGACCGGGCAGGTCGAACCCCGTAAGCGGTGGCGTTGCCCCCGCACCCCCACCTTGGAGGGTTGCCACCCCCCCTGGACCCCCCCTCCGTAGGGGATCTTATCTGAAAAATATTCAACAGAACTTGCTGAGCTGATTTCCTTGGATTTTTATCACATCTTCGAATGTGACCTTTGTGACTGATTGTTTCTACAATTGCTTCTGTGTTTTGTCACTTTATAATATAAAGGTTTCAATACTAGTAGTAAATATCAAAACTCTTTTAACAAACAATTTCAACTCTATTTTTAATAACAAAGCTCTTTTCTTAAACCGTTTTCCAATCTATTAGTATATACAAGCCTTTACCTCACTCGGATGAGAAATCTAATTAAACGACTTAGTAAAACAAGTGGTATGAAACGCTTGCGTTCACTTCGTCGGTTAATTCTTGGACTTGTTCGATTGAACCTCTTGTGACAATTTTATTAGTGAAGATTTACAGTTTGTTCGTAAATATTTAAGTTAAGCAAGTGGTTATGGGACATGAGGCTAAACTTCTATATTTACTAGCTTAGTGTAATTGACACTTCTCGTTGATCTTGATGATCGCTTTATGAATTAGACTAGCAATTGCGCGATGTCTCTTTCATTGCAAGGTTAGACTAGACACCACTTGTGTGATTCCACTCACGCATACCTTTTTGCTTTTTGGTTAGTCTTGACCTCAATCTGTGTGATTCCATTCACACATGCGGGGTAGCTCCCTTTGGTCTTCGGACCGTCATGTGATAGGCCTCTTTCCCTTTTTATGATTTCTGGATTTCTTGTGTTGATTTCTGGAATTTATCTCTTTGACTTGTCATGAGTACAAGTTTAGGGTATGATGCCCTCTTTGGATCTTTGAGAAGATTCTTGTGATATTGATTTATCTCTTATCGGTTGATCTCCTATTGATCATTATTTGCATACTTATAGTAGTATGTCAGTATGGATATTTTATGTTTATGCCATATCTTTTATTTTATATCATGTCATCTGATATTTATAGCTAGGCTGATCCGTTTATTATTTTCTTATAAATAATACTCGGGTCAGACCGAGATGTTACAGGTCCTACTGCTTGACTCCTCCCCCAGTGATTCACTACTCAGACTTTTGGCTACTTGTTTAGATTAACAGCTTTTGTTGTTTACACTTGAGATATAGACTCATAGTTGTATTCTTTTGTATAGCACGCGTTGCTATTCTTTTGTATTATCGTGGATCTTTTTAGACCACTACTCTGATGTACACTTTTATGTGATATATATTCATATCTCTTTCCGCCTTTGTGATATGGATATCTGTGATTGATTCGCATGTTATGCTTACTTCTATTCTTGTTTCCGAAGATTATTTTATAGCCACCGTGTGATAAGAAATAACATGGATGGTCGCTCCTCAACAGCCTTATTCTCCGTGCTAGTTGACAGCACTACACCGTAGTGTTCTTGGCTAGCGTGGGTATAGAGGTGGGGCGTCACAGCTTGGTATCAGAGCCAAACTTCGGAACAATATAGAATAACTTAACAAGGATCATTGTCCTAAGTCCACCTTAGGAGTCGTGCTTAAGGATTTGGTTCGAGTCTTCAAACCAATTCATCCTGTTTTCTTTATGATTCCTTGTTTTATCAGCCAAGATTGCTTGATATTCATTCTGAGAATAATCTTTTCCTTCTTCTTCTTTTCTTTCTTAAAATAGAAGAAGAGATGGTTAGTTCTGGCAGTCCTAGTGCTGGTCAATCCAGTAGTCCTTCTTTGGATGGCGTATTCATGTCTGCCCAACAACTTTTGGATCTTGCTCAGAATCAAAGGTTTATCTGTGCTTTGGATAAGGATCCCGAAATGGTTTTACCTCTGAAACTAGAAGTTCCTTTCGACCAACTTGTAGATATCACGCTACAAGAAAAAGAGGCTGATAGAGGGATTGATAGTGATATTAGGATTTCCAAGAAGAGGCGTATTAAATTCAAAAGCCCTCATCCCGATAAGAAGGTGAAGCAACCTATTTTTGGAGCAAAGACTCCAATCCTTAATTGTGGAAAATGCTACAACTGTGGTTCTAGGGACCACTATGCGAAGGAGTGTCCGGAACCACTCTTTTGTCGTTACTGTAAAGGTTCCAGTCATCATATTTCTGTCTGCCCCATACTTCTAAGTAAGAGGAAGGTGGGACCAGAAACTTCGGTAGCCAAGCCATCTACCTCTAGTCGTAAACGATGCTACAATTGTGGTTTCTCAGACCATTATGTAACTAAGTGCCCGGAACCCCTCTATTGCCGCTATTGCAAGGGCTCGGGCCATTACTTGTCTACACGTCCCACACGACCTAGTAAGAGAGAAGGAAAGCTAAAAGCTTCTAACGAAACTTCTCTGGGTCAAGGTATTCCTTATTTAATCCTTGATTTCATTTGTTTGCGATTATCCGATTCGAGTTCTTTTTGATATGGGTTTCCCTCATCATTTTTATTTATCAGAAGAACTTGTTGATTCTCTTTATTTTTATATTTTGGGCTTGATGACTTCTTTGAGGATTGTGAATCCGAATCAGAGGATTCGCAACACTCAATTTGCTTATTATTGATGTCGAAATTATTACATGTGATTTTTCTTTCCGAACCGATTTGCGTATTGTGCATTGCTTAGGTTTCGGAATTGATTTGCGTGAAAGGATTGGCTTAATCACTTTGAAGCCCATATCCAATTGTTCCGAATGGACAATTCCTTTTTCGACATTTTCAATCTGTTAAGAAGATTCATATTTTTCCTTTGTGATTTCGATTTCAAATCAATGGCATCATTTTATTCTTTAAGCTCACATGTTGAATAAAGAGATATCTCTCTCATTCATATCGGTTGAGAATTCTCCGATATTTTTGAGTTTGTCTTAGGATCATTACCTAAGCAACCTTTTAAGTGGTGTTAAGGTCTTTCTAGTTTGACCTTGCCACCGAATTTCAATCACTACGAGTTGCGGAAGTTAGCCTTCCACATACCGCATTCCGCACTCATTATGATTTATATGAATGACATATTGTGTCATTCAGTTTATCCAGTTTATTTCATCCATTTTATAAATCAAGTATTCTATGGATATCTCAATAATCCCAATCTTGTATTTATTAATTTTGGATGAAAATAGAAATTCAAAATTTTACAAATCTTTTAAGAAGATATTTTAAATTCCTATAAAAAGGTAATTTTGTGTTGTATTGCCCATTTAGTGTTTTAAGATTTCTGGTCGATGCACTTGATCAACGCTATCGATAGGGATTTCCTAAACGCTTTGATGAGACAATCAGACACAATAAATTGACTTGTAAAATATAAATTTTTCTATAAAAGTAATTGTGATTTTTAAAGTTTTAGCTTTTTGGGAAAGAGGACAAAATTCCTTCTTTTCAATATTCTTATTCTTGTGATTCCCGAAGAGAACCAAGACTTTAACCTTAGTACCAATGCTTATTGTATGGGTTTGGATGCCGTTCTCTTGCGAAAGAGAACGTGCAATCACTTTTGCTTCTAAATCTTTAAGGCCGATCGAGACTAGGAATGCCACTTATGATCTGGTACTCGCGGCTATTGATTTTGCTTTCAATATTTGGCATCATCGTCTTTGGTGGAGAAATTTATTCTCTACCTCAATTATAAATCATTGGGATATCTATTTCTCATAATTAAATTGTGTCAACCATGTTGGCTCGAATTTCTTGCATCTTATGATCTTGATATTCTATATACTCCCTGAAAGGGGAAATCTTGTTGCCAATGCACTAGTCGTAAGCAACAAGTAGTTGTTTTCTATGGTGATATCCGAATGGAACGATCTCGAGACTCTATTCACTTGAGAGATTCGAGATCGCAAAATCCGATTTATATGCATCCCTTGTTTTATGTAGTCTAGAGGTTCCTTATTCTTTTTAGACTGCATTCTTGTAGCTCAAAGGGCTAGATTCTGAATTGGCTCTTCTTAGCCAATGTTGTAGGGATAAAATTATTATTGAAAGTTAGAAAGACTTCGATATTGATTTCCGTGGCGACATTTAAAAGTTTGGTAGACTTATCGTACCAAATATTTGTGATCTTCGTCAATATATTTTAGAAGATTCACATCGTTCCAAAATTACCATTCATCCTAGAAGTAGTAAAGTGTACGTAGATATGAAGCGACTTTATTATTTGGAGTGAATGAAATCTGATATCGCTAACTTTGTTAAGTGTTGTATGACTCGCCATCTTGTCAAGGCCCTATACTAAAGGCCTGGTGGGTTAATGCAACCTTTAGAAATTCCAATTTGGAAGTAAGACCAAATCTCCATGGATTTTATAGATGTATTTCCCCGTTCCCGTTCGGGTCATGATAACTTATGGGTTATAGTAGATAGACTTACTAAATCCGTCCATTTTATTCCCCGTTCGGATTAACCAAACCGTTCCTCTTTTGGCCCAAACTCTTTGTTAAAGGAGTTGTTAAATTACATGGAGTTCCTACTTCTATCGATAGCGATAGTGATCCATTGTTTGCTAGTGGATTTTTGGAAGTGTCTTCAAAAAGCTTTAGAAACGAAGCTTAATTTAAGCACCGCTTATTACCCCAGTCCGATGGACAAGTAGAGCGTGTGAACCAAACTCCGGAAGACCTTCTTCGTGTTGTGTGCTTGATTTTTGTGGAAGTTGGGAAAATCATATTTCTCTTGTTGAATTTTCCTATAATCATAGCTTCCAATCTAGTATTGGTATGGCATTCTTCGAGGCACTCTAGGGAATGCTATGCCGATCTCCTTCTTGTTGGCTTAAGGTCGGTGAGAAGCTGGTTTTAGGTCTAGAATTTTACTCGTGTTTCACCTATGATAGGTGTTGTACGTTCCCGTTGATAGGGAAAGATTAGCGCCTCAATATATTGGGCCATTCCCTATCACCGTACGTATAGATTCCATGGCTTGTCGCCTTGCATTACCGACTCAATTTTCTGCTATGCACGACATGTTTCACGTTTCTCAATTACGGAAATGCCTTCGGGATTCCGATTCCATTCTTGAGCCTGCTGTTGTGGAAGAAATTGAAGTTTCGCCGAATTTAACTTATGAGCAGCATCCTATTCGAATTATTGCTTCGGAGGGTAAACGGCTTCGAAATAAAGATGTTCCGCTTGTGAGGGTTCAATGGTCCTCAAATCCTATGGATTGCTCTTGGGAATCCAGAGAATTCATCGAGCGAACACATCCGGACTTGCTTACTCCTGCTCTTTGGGGTGAACTTCTAATATCAAATATCTTTAGTATTAATATGCTTTTATGGTTGTTACATATTATTTCCACCTTATATATTGCGAGGACGCAATTTCTTTAAGGAGGGGAGTCTGTAACAACCCGCATATTTATCGATTTTTATATTTAAATATTTTATCGTTAATCGGATTTTGGTCCGAAGCTACTTTTTGCAAACGGTCAAATTAGGACTCGAGACCACTTCCATTGAGTTCGAAACGTCGTTTGCAATCTTCTAAGTATAAACATTGATATGTTTGGGGTTAGTGGAATTTCACCACTTTTTCACTCGAGCCTTTGGTTTGGACTTTTAGCCCATTAGGCCCAAGTTCCACCCCTCTTCTTCTTCATTGCTTCATTTCATTTCCTAACACTAAAGCTTCAACAAAAATGGTGAATGGAATGAGAAATTAAAACTCCAAAGTCGTTGTTTTATTGCAACTCCAACATTCAACTCCAAATTCAAGAAGAAGACATCGGATTCAAGCTTGTGGTTGCTTCTCCATTTGCCTTCAAGCTTTGTTCTTCATTTTCATTGGGTTTTGGAGCAAAGGTGAGATTTTTATCTCACAAATCTAGTTTATATCTATCTTGGATTGTTGGGAATGATTCCCTATCACTTTAGCATTCATATTTGCTTTTGGTTTGGATTGGATTGGCGAAAAACTCCGATTTTTGGTGTTTTGGTGAAATTTCTGCATTTAGGTCATTCTGGCCATTTTCGTGTTTTCGGAGTTAGGTCGCTCAGGACCTTAGGTCGTAGGTCGCTCAGGACCTTAGGTCGTAGGTCGTATGGTCGTTAGGTCGCTCTGCTTTGACTCTGGCCATTTTTGCTCACTCGCAGTTAGGTCGCTCACGACCTAGGACTTAGGTCGCTCGCGAGTTAATGGCTTAGGTCGTTGGGTCATATAACCCATTAAGTCGCGCCTCTTTTAGGTCGCGCCTCTTTTAAGTCGCCCTTCTCTGGACCTTGTTAGGTCGCTCAACATCGACCTCGTTAGGTCGCTCAACACACCGTGTCGCTAGGTCGCTCGACTCTGGACTTCATTAGCTCGCTCAACCGTCTACCTTTATAAGTCGTAGGTCGTCTCCGACCTTAAACCACTCGGCCGCATTAGGTCGCGTACCTTTTAGGTCGCGTGTTGCACTAGGTCGTATGACCTTAGGTCGTTAGGTCGTATGGCTTTAGGTCGCTAGGTCGTATGACCTTAGGTCGTTAGGTCATTTGGCTTTTAGGCCGCTTCCACGCTAGGTCGTTCGACTCTTAGGCCGTAACACTTAGGTCGCTCGCCTCTTAAGTCGCTAGGTCGCGTGCCTTTAGGTCGCGTTTCTTTATTAGGTCGCGTGTCTTTGTTAGGTCGCTGACCTTCTTAACTCGCATGACCTAACCCCTAGGTCGTTGGGCCTCGTTTCTTCTTAGGTCGCTGCTTCTTATAGGTCGCTCGGCTCCTTAATTTCTTTAGGTCGTTTGAGTGTTAGGTCGCGAGCCCATTTTAGGTCGCATGACCTATACCCTTTAGGTCGCTGGACCACTAGGTCGTGCCCCTTAGACCCCTAGGTCGCAACCATTAGGTCGCTCGACCCTATCCCTCTTAGGTCGTTAGACCTCATTTTGTCTTCACTAAGTCGTGCCGTTTTGGACGGGGCGCTGCCCCCTGGACCCCCGCGACCTGACCGGGCAGGTCGAACCCCGTAAGCGGTGGCGTTGCCCCCGCACCCCCACCTTGGAGGGTTGCCACCCCCCCTGGACCCCCCCTCCGTAGGGGATCTTATCTGAAAAATATTCAACAGAACTTGCTGAGCTGATTTCCTTGGATTTTTATCACATCTTCGAATGTGACCTTTGTGACTGATTGTTTCTACAATTGCTTCTGTGTTTTGTCACTTTATAATATAAAGGTTTCAATACTAGTAGTAAATATCAAAACTCTTTTAACAAACAATTTCAACTCTATTTTTAATAACAAAGCTCTTTTCTTAAACCGTTTTCCAATCTATTAGTATATACAAGCCTTTACCTCACTCGGATGAGAAATCTAATTAAACGACTTAGTAAAACAAGTGGTATGAAACGCTTGCGTTCACTTCGTCGGTTAATTCTTGGACTTGTTCGATTGAACCTCTTGTGACAATTTTATTAGTGAAGATTTACAGTTTGTTCGTAAATATTTAAGTTAAGCAAGTGGTTATGGGACATGAGGCTAAACTTCTATATTTACTAGCTTAGTGTAATTGACACTTCTCGTTGATCTTGATGATCGCTTTATGAATTAGACTAGCAATTGCGCGATGTCTCTTTCATTGCAAGGTTAGACTAGACACCACTTGTGTGATTCCACTCACGCATACCTTTTTGCTTTTTGGTTAGTCTTGACCTCAATCTGTGTGATTCCATTCACACATGCGGGGTAGCTCCCCTTGGTCTTCGGACCGTCATGTGATAGGCCTCTTTCCCTTTTTATGATTTCTGGATTTCTTGTGTTGATTTCTGGAATTTATCTCTTTGACTTGTCATGAGTACAAGTTTAGGGTATGATGCCCTCTTTGGATCTTTGAGAAGATTCTTGTGATATTGATTTATCTCTTATCGGTTGATCTCCTGTTGATCATTATTTGCATACTTATAGTAGTATGTCAGTATGGATATTTTATGTTTATGCCATATCTTTTATTTTATATCATGTCATCTGATATTTATAGCTAGACTGATCCGTTTATTATTTTCTTATAAATAATACTCGGGTCAGACCGAGATGTTACAGGTCCTACTGCTTGACTCCTCCCCTAGTGATTCACTACTCAGACTTTTGGCTACTTGTTTAGATTAGCAGCTTTTGTTGTTTACACTTGAGATATAGACTCATAGTTGTATTCTTTTGTATAGCACGCGTTGCTATTCTTTTGTATTATCGTGGATCTTTTTAGACCACTACTCTGATGTACACTTTTATGTGATATATATTCATATCTCTTTCCGCCTTTGTGATATGGATATCTATGATTGATTCGCATGTTATGCTTACTTCTATTCTTGTTTCCGAAGATTATTTTATAGCCACCGTGTGATAAGAAATAACATGGATGGTCGCTCCTCAACAGCCTTATTCTCCGCGCTAGTTGACAGCACTACACCGTAGTGTTCTTGGCTAGCGTGGGTATAGAGGTGGGACGTCACACTTAGGAAGAGTTCTTTTAAATTAAAAGATATGATTACAACTTCAAAACCTCTTGAGTTACTTCATCTAGATTTGTTTGGTCCATCTCAAATTCAATCAACAAATCACAATAAATATGTCTTTGTAATTGTAGATGATTATTCTAGATTTATATGGACAATTTTTATGAAACGTAAATGTGATACTTTTGATTCATTTATCTTTTTTACAAAAAGATTTCAATACCAACTTTCTTTGAAAATTATAATTGTTCGTAGTGATCACGGTGGGGGATTTGAAAATGAAAATTTTGAGAGATTCTGCAATAAAAAGGGAATAACTCATAATTTCTCTTTTCCAAGAACTCCACAACAAAACAGAGTGGTAGAACGTAAAAATAGGACGATTCAAGAGTGTGCTAGAACAATGCTTTCAGATAGTAAATTACCAAAACATTACATTTTTGGGCTGAAGAGTCGCTACAACTTGCTATATTTTGAATAGAATATTAATTAGACTGTTAACTAATAAAACACCTCATGAACTTCTTTACAAGAAGAAACCAAAGGTATCTTATTTCAGAATCTTTGGAAGTAAATGTTTCGTTCTAAATACGAAAGACAATTTGGATAAATTTGATCTTAAATCCGACAGAGGAATCTTAATCGGATATTCTAACAGAAGTAAAGCATACAAAGTTTTCAATCTAAAAACTAATACCATTGAAGAAACAATGCATGTTTCGTTTGATGAAAATTTCAAAGATATTGAACAAATTAATGATGAAGAAGATTTTGCTACCCTAAAAAATAAATCAATTGAAACAAATAATGAACCTATTCATCCAAATAAAAAGGTTAAGCCTTTAAAAGATCGTCCTATAGAAAATATACTAGG
The DNA here is from genome assembly GCA_030765085.1 of Allium cepa. NCBI lineage: Eukaryota > Viridiplantae > Streptophyta > Magnoliopsida > Asparagales > Amaryllidaceae > Allium > Allium cepa. The sequence continues at coordinate 164,592,886 of CM060939.1, forward strand.
AGATATTGAATCTGTTGTTAGAACTAGAAATCAACTATATAACATGAGTAATGTATCTTTTATATCATCTATTGAACTTATAAATCCAAAGAAACCATCGTCTGATGATTCATAGGTTCTTGCTATGCAAGAAGAACTGAATCAATTCATCAGAAATGATGTTTGGGAACTTGTTCTAGACCCAAGGACAAAACTATAATAGGAACTAAATAGGTTTATAAAAAAAAATGAATGAACTAGGTGAGGTCGTCAGAAATAAAGCTTGATTAGTCGCACAAGGTTATTGTCAAGAAGAAGGAATAGATTTTCATAAATCTTTGCACCCATAACAAAATTAAAAGCCATTAGAATTCTACTTGCTTTTGAAAACTATAATAATTTCAAATTATTCCAAATGGATGTTAAAAGTGCTTTTCTAAATGGATTTGTGAAAGAGGAAGTTTATGTTGAACAACCTTCACTCTTTGAAGATGAAAATTTTCCAAACCATATTTTCAAACTTAAGAAAGCTCTATATAGTCTGAAACAAGCCCCTGGAGCATGGTATGACAGACTAAGATCTTTTTTATTATAACCAAATTTTGAAATTCGAAAAATAGATAATACTCTTTTCATTAAAAGAAATAAAAATGATATCCAACTAGTATAAGTTTATGTAGATGATATTATTTTTGGTTCAGCTAATCATGAAATGAATAAAGAATTTTCTGAAATAATGACAAAAGAGTTTGAGATGAGTCATATGGGTGAACTTACTTTCTTCTTAGGTTTACAAATAAAACAATTAGATAATGGTATTTTTATTAGTCAAGAAAATATGCTAGGGATCTACATAGTAAATTTGGTATGACTACGGCGAGTGGAAAACCCACTCTCATGGCAACTAATGAAGCTTTGAATAAAGAAGATCTTTCAAAAGATGTAAATCAAAAACTATATAGGGGAATGATTGGATCACTACTCTATATCACTATGAGTAGACGTAATATCATGCACAGTGTTTGTCTCTATGCAAGATACCAATCTCAACCCAAAGAGACTCACTTAAAAGTTGTGAAATGTATCATAAGATACGTTAAACATACTTTTGACTATGGTTTATTTTAACCTAAAAATGATTCGTTTGATTTCTCTTACTGTGATGCTGACTATGCTGGTTGCAAATCTTACCGAAAAAGTACAGGTAGAACTTTTCACTTTTTGGGACATTCTCTGGTTTCATGGTTTAGTAAAAAAACAAAACACTATTTCTTTATCAACAACTTAAGCATAATATATCTCTGCTGCTTTAGCTTGCTCTCAAGTCATTTATATGCAACAAACCCTAAAAGAGTTTGGATTAACAATTTCAAAATCACCAATTTATTGTGATAATACTAGTGTAGTAAGTTTATCTAAAAATCCTTCTCATCATGCTAGGACTAAATATATTGATATCAGACATCAGTTTCTCAGAGATAATATAAGTAAAGAGATTATTTCTCTTGAGTTTATCAACTCCGAGAATCAAATTGCTGATATTTTAACCAAACCCTTAAACCAACCTATATTTAATAAGTTAGCAAGAGAACTAGGGATTTTTTCAATAACTAAGATATAAAATATAGATATAGTAACATATAAATAGAGATATACAAGAAAACAAAATTTTTCATAGGGATGTCGACATACCCCTACTACCTATGTCGACATACAACGTTAAAATTTGAAAATTTCATTTTTCCCTCTAAAATAAGTTTAGTAGTTATATAAACCTACGTATTTCGAATTTTTTTGTCTTCTCACTTCTCTTTCTCTAAAATAAACTTCAGAAAATTAAAATTGGCCTCCTCCATTAAATCAAACCAAAATGACATCGTTTCTTTCCTTTCTCCTCATTCTGGCCCATTCCAATGCACTACACTGGCACTTGTGATCAAGATTGAAGAATCTATGAAGGATGCCATGCAAATGTTGACTAAACTTCAAGTTGTGCAAATAAGGATGGAAAAAGGACAAGAAAAGCAAGGCAAAATTCTTTGGAATTTGCAAAAATTCCTAATGGATAATCATGTAAATCCTATTGTGATTGAAGAAGATTCTCCCAACATTCAAGTGCATAACCCTTTAGAGCACAGCGAAGAGGAAGAAGAAGAAGAGGAAGAAGAAGATGAAGAAGCATTTATGGAAGAAGACGACAACGTGGTCTGCGTAGGCGAAGTCTGTTTTGACAAAGATGAGAATTTGATTGAACAACGTGGAAACTTTTGTTTTCATTATCCAAATTGTTCGATTCACAAATCTCCAATTGTCAAAAACTCTCGTTAGTGGTGTTATTCTATAATTTATGAACTTAAATATATTTGTGTGTTTATGTTCCATATATATATATATATATATATATATATATATATATATATATATATATATATGTAAATATAACATCGTAGATAAAAAAAATTGCTTATTATACTTCCTTATTAGTATTTAGTTTAGATAGTATAAGATTAAGGGGGAGCTATATATAAGGTTAGAATAAGTTTTTGTTGATGACAAAGGGGGAGAAATATAAAATAGAGTAGTTAGGCTTAGATTAAGGGGGATTTATTAGTTTTAGGGGAGTTATTGTGAAGAAGAAGTATATTTTATAAACATAGGTTGTCATCATCAAAAAAGGGGAGGTTGTTAGTCCTCGAAATGATGGTTTTGATGACAACAACCTTAGGACTTGTTATAAAATATAAATACTATCATTACAGTTTAGATAAATATGTATATGCACGATATAACATGCAGGTACCAAGAATGAAGACTGTATAGTATAGAGATTCAAGAATGAAGATATCAAGATTGAAGACTCAAAAGTATCAAGATATCAAGAGTTCAAGATTTCAATAGTAATAAGTATTGAATCTAGAATTATGTTAAAACTTCTTCAAAGCACTTACATCTTTATTCAAAATTTGTTCGTGGAATGGAATCCACTTCGACCATATTAAAGGGGACCCTAGTGGGATGGAACCCACGACAATATCTAGTGGAACATATAGTGGTCCTATTTTGATATCCACTAATTTAATAAAAGTGCTTTTCAAAAATATCTCCTTTTTTTAAAAAAAATGTTTTCAAAACTTTCTTTTCAAAAAGATATCTCTCTTGGTTTTAATTATTTTATCCTCAAAACTATTTTTATCATTTTTAATAATTTGATTTCAAAAATTCCTTGTTTTTAAACCATCTATTGTTTTAAATATTTAGCTTTAAAATATATATATACTTAGATTTTAAATCGCTTTATAGATTAAGATTATATATATTAAAAATTACTTTCTAAACTCCATTATTGTTTAAACTATATTCAAATATATTTACAAAGTTTAAAAATTGTGTTGACAAATTACAGAAACCAATTTTAAAAAGAAAATCAAAACATCAATTTTGCTTAGAGCATGTTCACATACCTCAACCTCCCATTTCGACATGGTGTCCATTATTTTCAAATTTCGATTATCAAAAGAAGTGTCTATTCGTTGTATCCTTTCACGAAAAGATTTGGCTATTCCTCTACTATAGATACCAGAAGTTCTAAATGAATTTGTAACAGATTTCATTTATTTTCTCTCCTCTTCATCTTCCATATTTGTTCAGAAGAATCGTAAACTATACTCTTCCGAAATACCAAGTGAATCAAACTTGATTATCTCTTGTTTGATTTTCTGCCACTCTCTTCATAAGATCTTAATGCTATTCGAAGTTATAGAATCCTTTGTAAATCAAATTGTTGAGTAAAAGGTGCGGTTGAGCCTTAAAATCAACTGGGTGTGATTGTAGCCCTAGAAATCAATTAGGTGATCTTGTAGCCTAGTTAAATCAAAAGAGTTTGCCCTAGACTCGAATAAAGGAGGGTGTACCTCGTAGCCTTGAAACCGAGGGTGTAATCTGGGAGATTATTTTGATATGAAATCCGTACGAGTGTACTGGACTGGATGTAGGGTAACTTCAAACCAGTATAAAATCCTGGTGTGTTCTTTCCTTTACTGCTTTTATTTAGTATTTGCATCTGTGTCTGATTCTGCGATTATATCTTTGTCTGTGAATTGCATTTGTTAGTGATTAAATTACATAAGTTTCAAAAAGATTTAGAAAATCCACAAAACACTATTCACCCTCCTCCAGTTTTATTCTAGCCTTAAGATCCGTAATCCACATTTTTCACAGTAAGGACATGCTGTTATAACCATCCAGGCCAATAATAGTGCCTAGGATTGTAAATCTTAAATGTTGTGTATCTTATAGTGACAATCGCACTGTCTTTTGATATTATATGTTATCGTTCCGTTGTGATATTGTGATATTGTGTTCTCTTCCTTCTTGTTCTAATTCGTTTTATTTTTATTTTGTCATAACTATCTGCCTTTTCGGCACCCGGGTGCTCGGTACACGAATACCGTGAATGTATTTAGTTTCGACATTCGAGGGTCAAAAAGGCAATTGTCACATGTGTTATCATAACCAAAGGTTAAGCGAGAAATTTAGCTTTGGTTGGGTATAACTCATTACAGATAATGTAAACAGCATTCTAGAATGAGATGTGTGTATTGTACATATGAGAGCGTATATGTAACTGCTATATATGAGTTAGATATATAAGTAAGCTGATAGTATAGTCTAATTCATGTAGGGATTAATGATGTTTATCTGTTATCCCTCTTTGGTTTGCTTAGCTATGCTTAGCTATGCTCGGCTAGTTTATAAGAATTGCCTTTCTTTATAGAATGATTTGACATGCTCGACTAATTTATTATCGTTTTTAGAATTATTTACTTAATACTGCTCAACCAATTTATGAGCATTGTAATCATGTGGTGATTGATTATTTATGCTCGTGCAGTTTATGAGGATCGACTATTGTTTATTGATTATTGATTTGTGCTTGACCAGTTTGTAAGTAGTTTTACCTTTTTACTACATGGGTTGAGTAGACAGTATTTGTAGATTCATCGAAATGAACAACTCGTGAATTTAGTTTCATAGTTTGACTGTAAGGCGTTCGGTGACAATGTTGGATTAGAAGTTAAATTTGGGAAAAGATGTTTATCGTAATCCAAAGGAAAGATAAGATATATTATAAATATAAATTTGGGAAAAGATTTATAAGAAAGTAACTTTATATAAGTATTATTTATAAAAAAAGAGGAATTATAGTGATATTTTGAGACTTAAATCCCTATGTCATTGAAAATGTTTTTTCAAGATTTTAGAGTAAATAATACTAGTATAATTTGATGCTAAATATTTTAGAAATTGGTTCTCTGAAATTGAGATCATGGTACTTGGTAATATTTACAAAGTATTTGATGCCACTTTGAAAATGATTTTGGATAAATCCTAAAAGTATGGTTTGGATGTACTGAACTCACTTCTATCACTTGAAAATAATTCTAGTGATGACTGCAGCATCATTGGCGTTCATTTTCGGGTTTCAAAGTGGGGGACGCTACCATAGTAGTTTGCTAGAAAGTTGTTTTGATAAAATTGATTTTGATTTAATCTCGAAAGTATGATTTGACATATAAAAGATACAAGTATATATTATTTCAAAATGACTTGGAATAAAACTCGGGAATTTAGTTCTGAAGTTTTTCTTTAAAAGAAATTGGAACTTTGTTAAGTTATTTTATGAATGCATATAGCGTATGCATTGGGATGGTATGTTGTCTAGTAGTTTTCATTTGTTAAAATGAAATGAAATTTTCGACGATTTTGGACAGTTGGAAACTTCTAAATTGTTATAGAACTTAAAGTAACGTGTTTAAAAAATATAGTAGTCGTGTTTTCGTAACTTTTGAAGTGAGAAGGTAGTAAGTTAAAAAAGTTTAAATGTACTGAACATCCTTGTTAAGTAAAATAATTTGATTTTTCGTACATACTCTTAAGATGTAGTGGAGTATTACATGAATATAGAGTTAAGTTACAAAAGATTTATAAACTTGAAATTATGTTTTAATGAGTTTTTTCATAAATGATTTTAGTATTGAATGACATACTATTTGCAAAATGCATATGATTTAAGTATATATTGGTATTGTCAAGAAACCAATATGATAAGTATGTAATTTATACGTAGATCGTTTTATCCACATGATTATTCTTGATCCAGTATTCGAATACATGATTTCACCGGTCCGAACACGGATTTTTTATCGATTCTTGACAAAGAACACTTTATACAAATTCTTGATAGGATCCTAAAGTTTTCTAGCATAGTACATGGCTATGCAAGGAATACAGGAGTTTCTACTCAAGGAACCGATCCAAGTACGCACTGGAGAGGTCAAGTGATCCATACTATTTTGGAATTGGAAATTATGCGATCGAGCAAGTGATCAGATCATATATTGCATACAGATGATCCATGCACATTATACGAGCTTTAGTATATGCATACTATATTTTTGTTGGCTTATGAAGAGTTTAGGAGATGACTCTTTGGTTTTTTAAGAGGTAGGATGAATAATCGTCTAAGTAATAACATGAGACCGTCGAGCATAAGGTAGGCTTAGTAGATGTTTTTCATCCGTGTGTGATGAGAGGATTTTGAACTTGAGAAAACCATGGGCTTTGATTGCTAGTAATTTTGAACACTATTCAGTATTGCGATGTGATTGTTTCTTTTATTGCTTGTACCGTAATTTCGAGGACGAAATATTTTAAATGGGAGAGAATGTAACGACCCAGAATTGTAGACACTATGTATTTAAATATCTGAATTATTTAAATAGTTGAATCATAGATTTAATAAGATTAAATTGATTTAGTAACCTTATTATTCTGCTTCTAAATAATAACTAATGACGGTAAACTTGTTTTTAAAAATTTTGTACAAAAATAAATACTTCGAAAAAATATTAATAATGTGATCGAATATCGTTTTATCGATAAACAGCTTTTTATTGAACGGTAGTTGTTCAAACTTTTTTTGCATACTATCAATAATAAGCAGTAAAAATAGTTTTCTATTTTATATTAAATAAAATACGTTGGGGAAAAAGATAAGGAAGATATTTTGAAAAATGAGCGTTTAAGGAAAGTCTTAAGTGTTCAGTAAAAAGTGTAAATGTGGAAAGGATAAGTGATGTGCTCATAGGCTAAGCACATGGGGTGTTTTGGCCAGCTAGGGCAAGGGAGGTCACTTTACCTTGGTTAAGTTCATAGAAAACATCTCTTTCATTTAATCATTTTATCTCTAAGGTTTGTGGAAGAAAAACTAAAGTATTCAAGCCACTTCTCTCTTCATAAAATCATAGTAATTTAACTCAAATCTCTGTCAAACTTTGGAAATGGTTCTAATACAATGTGGAAACATGGTTTAGCATCTCAAAGCTGAAGAAAAGAAGAAAATGTTGAGCACTTGTGGCAGGACGTAAGCAATAAAGGAAAGGGGAAGAGTGCCGAGCATTAAAATGGACAAAGGGTGGAAGCTTTGGATGGTTGGTGATGGTAGGAGTTGTTCATAGGTTCTTGTATGCATGAGCTTGCTATCTGAATTGGATTTGGCGAGCTAACTAACCAATTGATGTGCATGGAGTCAACATAATGCTTTCTTATCTATACTATATTATGATTAGCGAGTTTGATTTCAAGTGCACATAAGCCTCCTTGAATTTGGACAGCTGGACCGTCTCCAAATCTGCATGTCCGTATTTTAATCTTCTCCCTTTTCCTCCACCGAAACCTTCCGTTCTCACCAACATTAATCTTCTCCTCCGAATTTCCTTAACCCGAAATCGAGCGATTCCCCTTCTGCTTATCCCCACTTCCTCTCTTTTCCTTCGTTTTGTTAGGAATTGATAAATTCCCTATGATTTCTAGATCACATGTTCCTTTAACCTCGCTTTTTCCTCTCGATGTCAAAACCCTACCTTCGACGTCAAAACCGTTTTTGCCTCTCCATCGGTTGCCGCTTTCATCAGTCCTTGCTTCCGACTGCTTTATGTTGCTCTTAGTGTAACGGAGCTTGGCCACACTTGGTTGGCTTGCGTTTAAACGTGTAGCGGACCTGTACGTGCTGTTTGCCTCCGTCTGTATCCAATTAGAGGTAAAAAAAACCTACTTTTGTTGATACATATGTTATGTTGCAATTGCTTCCGTGTTTGACCTTGCATTGTTTAATTTGCTTCATTTTTTTAAAGCTGTTTATTTTTAATGCCAAGTTTTTATATAATAGTAAAAATCGGCACATAAATTGTAATGTTAGTTTATAATCTATACTACCCTAAATTATAATGCTAGTTTATAATCTACGCTGCCCTATACGTATTTATATCAAGTCTGTAGTGAGATAATTAAAGCAACATTTCTGTGAGTCAATTTATCATATACTTACTATATTTTATACTATGATTAATATAAATTTAGTTGAATGAATATTTCTGCATTATTAATTTTATTTTGGTCATAATTCTCAATATAGCATATATTAATAATATTTTGATTAATATTGTATTGTATGTTTGTGTAAGTAATTTTTAAGGATTTTAGCTATGTTTTTTAGAATAATTTAATATACAGTATAAAATCCTATTGTTCACAATGTATTATTAATATTTATTAGACTAATAACTATTAGATACTCACAACATAGCATTCTTTATCCTTAAAAATAAAGTATTGGTTAATAGGATCTATTAGTCAATCGAACATTGTTAATTAGACCCTAAAAAAATAAGCTCTTTCCCATAACTTTATCTGAATTGCTCTCATTATTCTTACTCCACCCGTAGTCGTTCGTCAATGCTTCATTAAGTATGCATTTGGTCCTTTACCCTTTGCTCGACATGTGAACTTGCCTCTATATTGCTTCATCCTTTACCCTAATGTTAAGTCCCCATCAAACGTCGTTCCCTTGGGTAATGATTTAAATTTATAAATTTTCTTCAGATCTGTATCTTGAATGAGATTTGTCTATTATTGGGTAGCAATTTTGTTCTTGATAAATTTACCTCTTCTAACAATTACGTTCTAGATTGAAACAGAAAATTTTAGCTAAAACAGAAAAAAAAATTAAAATTAAGCTTAATAAACATACACCTATGTTGAATCTATGCTAAGATTAGAAATGAAATGTTTTTCCACTCTATTCATTCGATGTAGCCGAGAACTGCTATGGTTTCTTTTATGCTGCGATTTCTTTTTATTTATTGTATTTACCTTAATGTTTGTTTTTTTAGACTTTAAAGTTTGCGTTAGGTGTATTGCTACCATGGAATGTTACAGTCTATGTTTATATGTTTACATGTTTGTCAAGGTTAAATATGATTCCTCAAACTATGTCTCAATTAAAGTAGTAAATTGTTGTTCACATGTTTGCATTTTGTTCATGTAGTTTTAGAAAGTTGATATTGTTTTTCTTAGTCTACACTTTAGAAAAACTTATTTGGTTTAGCAAAATACATACAAGTGAGACGTTTGAAAGATTATTCATAGTTCTTTTTCATTATTCATGTGAAGTGCGTGCTTTAGCCTAATGTGGAAATAGTATCACATTCAAGATTATCTATGAGTGGCTGGTAAGGTTGGTCATAGGTTAGAATGTTGATTTGTTGATAAAGAAATATTACATAAACATAAAACTTAATCTATTTGTTTCTAGACCAAAAAGAAAAATCAAATATCGATTTTCCTTGTAATTTTAGACAAACAGAATATATATTATAACAGGTAGACCGATACACCTTCAGCCTTAAAATCTATTTATTTCCAATTTTAATCATTTGATCATCATTGATTCAACCTCATCCTTTTTGGAAAAAGGTACTTTATAATTAATATGAGAATAGAAACATATACTTCCATGATATGCCTCATCAAAAGCTTACAATCCCCCTATCCTAGATGGGTGCCTTGTAAGGAAAAAGAGTACATATCAATTCCATATATTAACATTACAACAATCTGAAATCTGAGCCAAACTGACAAACAGATGGAGGAGTAAAAACACAGAAAGGACACACTCAAAACCATCCGTACGAGCAGCCTGCACCAGGAAAAAACACATAACCAAAAACTAATGTAACAACGAAATAAGGGGAGACTAGTACAACAATAACCAATGAAATGACCGCCTCGACCTCACATGCTATCTAGCTAAAAGGTGAGAGAATATCAAAATCCCAAAAATTCTCAGATCTAAGATCATAATCCTTCAAAGAAAATGGAAGAATCTGAAGAAGACAGCTACCAGAAATAGCAGACGCTATTTACTATTGTTACACAACATTCGTCTAAAGATCAAGGGGGTCGAAAGAAATCTTGGAGATCGGCCGCCATATTGAGATTCATTAAGATAAGTCTCTCATCTGTGTTTAAATTATGAACTTGAACTCTCTATTGAATAAGATGTTTGCTGTCAAGAAATATTTGCTTAGTTCTTAGTTTGAACGGTTGTTCGATTCCATTAAATACACGATTATTTCGTTCACACCAGATGTTCCATATGATAGTAGTACAAATGATGCTATAGATTCATGTATTAGACGAGTTAAGTTTTTCCTGAGCTTGTTTAATAGCAACCAGAAGAAAATTGAGTTCATAGTTGGAACCTAGCTTAATATTAAGCTTGGGGAAGACATCATCCAATATATTCTTCGAGTATGTGCATTGAAAAAAATATGATCTTTGTCCTCATTGTAATTAGCACATAATACACACTTTTGATCTATAGAAGGGGACTATTTACTAATTCAGGCTTTGGTTTGCAATTTATCTCTAATGGCCAGTAGAGAGCACGTAGACATTTTCGAGGCACAGCCTTTATCCCATATGATTTTGGTCCAATCCAGCTCGTCATATCTGTATCTAAAAATATTCCAGGTAGATTTCAAAGAAAATTGACCTTGTTTACTAGGTATCCACCACATAAAATCCTGATTCATATGATGATGAATGAGTGTTTTCCTAATATCATTATGGGATTGCATGGGAATAAAACTGAGACTATGTTTCCAGTTATTATTAGAGATGAGCATTGAAACTTTTTTGTGACAACCACTCAAAGTTTTCATGCAGTTCCAGCCATAATTGTCAATTAAAGAAGAACCTTGTAATCATGGGTCAAACCATATGTCAGTATTGAATCCATCCATAATTTTTCTGTCAATATATTCTTTGTACGACTGTCTAGCACGTAGAATGGTTTTCCAAGTATGTGAGGCATTGTTGTCCATTCTGACAATCCAAAAATTAGCCTTTTTGCAATATTTGTTATGAATCCACTTTGCCCACAAAGAATTACCATTATTGTAATTCCATAATAATTTAGTTGCAATAGCTGTAGATAAGTCCTCAATTTTCCTGATTCCCAATCCTTCTTCACTTTTGGTTTTGCATACCTCATTCCAACTCATTTTATGGGACTTAAATTTCCACAAAAAGTTTGCACATAAAGAATCAATCTTCTGAATTACTGTTGCAGGAAATTGTGAAACCTGAAGCCAGAAATGCAGCATAGGGTGGATAACAATCCTGATGAGTTCAGCTCTCCCATCGATATTGAGGAATCTGGTTTGCCAGTTATTGAATTTTTTGTTAATTTTTTCAATAAGCCAACCAAAGTCTCTAGCTTTCAAAGAATTATTAGAAAGAGGAATGCCCAAATATTTGATTGGCAGATTATCAATCTTGATTTTCATAATGTCAGCAATTTCCTGCTAAAAGTTGGCACCTTTACTGAAAAATAGTCTGGATTTTCTATATTTAATTCGAGGCCAGTAAACATTTTCATGTTTTGAAAAATATGGTGAATGGTTTCTGCATTTTTTGTGATAGCTTTTTCCATTATTAAAATATCATCAGCATAGAGAAGGTGAGTAATCATCGGCTCAACTTGATATATAGGGCTGAGATTGCCTTTAATGAATTCTATGTCCAAATTTAAAGTCAGGAATTCCATGGCAATTGAAAATAAATAAGGAGAGAGAGGGTACCCTTGTCTTATTCCTCTCGAGCTATTAATGAAACCATATGGGGAACCATCTATTAAAATAGAAAATGAAGGAGTGGATATACGCTCATATATGAGATTAGCAAAGGAGAAAGGAAACCCCATAGAAATCAGCATGTGATGAATTAATTCTCTATTGAACTTGTCATAAACCTTATGTAAATCAATTTTCAAACAAACATTGCATGAATTTTTCCTATTAAAACTTCTGACCATCTCATAGGCAAGAAGGGAATTTTCAGAAATTAATCTATTAGGAATGAATGCATTTTGATTATATGAGATTAATTCATTCATATAGTCTTTCATTCGGTTGCATAGTAGATTGGCAAGAATTTTGTATGTGACATTACAAAGAGAGATTGGTCGAAAGTCAGACATATTAGAAGCATCTGGAATTTTTGGAATAAGACAAATGAAAGTATGATTGATTTCTCTAATGATTTTACCAATTTGAAGAATACCATTCATAGCTTCCCAAATATCCATTTTAATGCTGTCCCAGTGAATTTTATAAAATTTAGAGTTGAATCCATCAGGACCAGGAGAGCTATTATCATTAATCTGAAAAATAGCCTCTTTGATTTCCTCCATCAGAAAAGGTTTACATAATTTGGTCCTTGCATTTTCTGAAAGAATTTTCTTGCAAGTAATGTTTGGAAATTGGGTTGAGGCTTGAGACGAATGAAAAAGATCTGATAAATAGATAGTAGCTTCTTGAGCAATTTTTTCTGATGCTGAAATCTACATTCCCTGATTATTAGTAGTAAAATTGTTCCTTCGGCAAGGTTTGAAATCAGAGATTTCACTGAAAAAAATTCAGTAGGCCTGTCCCCTTTGATAAGCCAATTGATTTTCATTTTTTGTTCATTATCAATGGCAAATTTTCTCATCATATTATGCAAAATATCATAATTAGTAGAATAGATTTCCAAGAGATTGTCATCAAGTGGATTGCTAACTAATTGATTATAAATAATGTTATTTTGATCTTTCAATCTATTAATCATTAGTTGCATATTGACTTTATTACTTGACCATTTCTTCAGATTACTTTTCACTCTTTTCATCTTATAGAGCAACTTATAGAGGGGGCTACCAGTGGAGAGAGAATCCAAAGCGTCATCAATGACTGGGATATAATCAGAATGTAAATGCCAAGAATTCTTATATTTAAAAGGTATCTTCCTCTTTCTAATATTTTGGACATGCAGGTTAATTAAGATTGGGGTATGATCACCCAAAGAGTGATTACCAAAATTAATGCCAAAGTTATCAAATTTGTCTAACCAAAGAGAATTAACAAAAACTCTGTCTATCTTACTATGAATAGAAAATAAGTTACCTCCTCGCCAAGTAAAGAAGTTGCCTGAAAAGTCAGGTTCCACTAGCTTTGAGAGATTGATACATTCAACAAATTTTTGATCTCCACTAGAATTAAATCTATCGGTATTCATTCTTTCACTGTTATATAGAATAGTGTTAAAGTCACCTGCCACTATCCACGGCAGATTAACTTTTTTGGATAACGTAATGATGTCTTCCCATAAAACTTTGCGATTATCTCCTCATTATATGCGTAAACAACAGTGCACACAACATTAATACTATCAGCATTATATAGAATATTGGATATGAATTACGCAGTGGTGTGTAAAATAATAGTAGTCCATAAAGAAGAATCCCAAATAATAATGATTCAACTTTTCAGATCATCAGTAATATTGTGAGAAAATTTCCATTTTTTATCAATTTTAGCCATAAAACTTTCGATAGAATTAAGAGAAAGCTTATTTTCAAGAATTCCAATAAAGGAAAACTTATTGAGTTAATAATATTTAAAACTTCCAGCTGTTTGTAGGGGGCATTTGTGACGACCTGGGATTTTTAAGCATTTAAAATCGGAATATTTAATTGATTTTAAATATTCAATAGAGTAATTTTAACTTGAATTACGAATATCACAATTTATTTGATAAATGAATTATTGAATTAAACAATTTAAAGTTGAGAAAAATATTGAATCTGGAATTTTAAGCCTATTAAAAATAATTTAAAGGTTTGTAATATTTATATTGATAATATTGAGGATAATAGAAGTTGTAAAATTGAATTTAACACTGATTTGTTAAGTTTTAAAAATATATTGTTTAAATTGAAAAAAAATAGCCTTCCGAGGCACAGTCTCGGATTTTGACGGAACTAGTTCCATTGGGTCCATAATATTGAATTATAATCGGATTTCAAATTTCACAGTATTTGGAGTTGTTGTGTGAGCATATGATATATTAACGCGTTGAAATTAAAATCTACAATTTAATATTTTAAATCGATTTATAAAGCTAACTTCCACATACGATTAAATTAGCTTCCGAAACACGTTCCATTATGTTCGGAATACGGGTAAAGCCTTATAAACGCCTGTCGGCGGGTCTGATTTGGAATTCGAGATTTCGAGTTATGTTATACGAGATATTTTGAAAATTTAATAATATTAAATATATAAAAATCAATATACAGCTACCCTATGTCGTACATCAGCCACCCTATCTTCTGATCGCGCAGAGCTATTTTCCCTTTTATCGTTTTAATCACGCTTCCCTCTTTAATAATTTCAGCCGAGCTTTCTTCTAAAACATTCGTTTAAAATATATCAATGGCCGACTTGAGTATTGCCTCCAGTGTTTTTCCCCCTTTTCTTTTTTCAGTTCGAAGCCTTTCGAATCAAATCGCGCCTTCCCTTTGTTTCCATTCCAATCGAAGCAGTTCGATTCTTTAAAAAAAATAACGAAATGGCGATCGAATTGAATTGCCTATTCATCAAATCGAGACGAGCCTCGTTCGTCGCCCAAATTTCGCGAAGCCGTATAGTGAATCTCGATTGTTTGAGGCGCGAGCTCACAGTAGCTTTTTGGTTAGGGCGGAGTTCGATTTTGGGAAGGGGGGTTCAGGAAATCGATCGCGACGGAATCGCGAGTGCTAGGGAAGTGTGGCATCGCGGCAAATCGCACACGTGGAGATTGGATGCTGGTGGAGATTCTCGAGTCAGGGAGGGCGAGGCGTTCGCCGTTGGTAGGTAGGGGTGAAGCCCGAATTAGAGCGTGATTCGTTAGGTTTTGGGAGCATTCTTGGCGGCAGTGAGGTCGCGTTAGTTCGTCCTGATGGAGGGGTTTCTTCTGCAGGTGGTACGATTCGATTTTTATTTAATCTTATTCATTATCGAAATATAAATAAAAAAAATAAAGGGGTTTTAAGAACCAGATGTTTATTTTACGAAAAATATTTACTGTATGGAAATATTGATTCTGTTTTTTTAAAATTAATAAATATATATATGTGTGTGTGTGTGTGTGTGTGTGTGTGTGTGTGTGTGTATGTATACTGTAAAAAGGAAATGTTTAAATAGAGAGAAAAAAAGAAGAGTTTAAAACAATAAGGTTCTGTATATATCTGTAAACAGTAATGGGTATATATATATATGGGAATAGAATTTTGAAGGTACAATTTAATAATAATATTAAAAAAATGTGTTGCAAACTAATTAATTAGATTTTCTTTGAAATCTATATAAGGTATTTCATTAATATATAGTTCATAAGTAAAATAAATATAATTTCACTGATTCATTTTATGATAACATATTATGGGAATTAACTTGTGTAATTGACCTATCTAAACCATTTTTGTTACTAAAAGATTTAATAAAGGAAAATTAGTTCAAAATTAAATTGAATGGTAATTAAGGGTTTGATTTATATTTCGAATATTAATAAATCGAAAATTGGTTTGTACAAGGTTAAAAATCGTGGAAACAAGACGAGTTTGAGGTGAATGGCAATCTTATGCCAAAGTTGAGTTAATCTCACTCAGTTTAAATTTTAAATTTAAATTTAAATGATTAAATCTAAATGATTAAATCTAAATGATTGTTTGAATGATTTAATTGGTTGATGTACTATGGTATGGTATATTTTGGAATTGGTGTGTTATATTGTGCTAACGTCTGCGGATGCAGGAAAAACAGGTTGGAGGGATCCAACTGGATCCCTCAACATTTAGTTAAATTATTAAACACCCACAGCTGTGATTAATTGATATTCTGTGATGAATTATATTAGAATATTGAATGTTGTAGTCTGCTTGAATATTTCGGTACTCTGTTTTATCCAAATATATAGAATTGGACTTTGAAGGAAATAAAAGAAGTGGACTCTTAAGAAATAATTATAAAAAAAATGTATATAAATTAAAGTGGATTGGATAAGAATATTAGTGGTTTCAAATTGCTAATTAATAAAATTCTGTTTATGGAAAGGGATTTTTGAATAAACAGGAAGTTAATGAAGTTTGGAACTTCAAGGATATTATTTAATAGAACAAAACATTTATTTAATGTTTAAGATTTAAATTATTGAAAGGAATAAAGAAGGAATTGGGAAAAACCTAAAATTTGTATATTTCAGTTAAAAGGTTTAAAATCAAACGGAAAATAATAACATTAATAATAAGTCCATAACTAATGAATTTTGAAATGAATTGAGAAATTAAAGAACTTATTTCAAATAAAATAAATTGGAATCAATTTGGGGAAATTGATTTAAGTGCTTGAAGTTGGAATTTTCTCTAGATGGCCAAGTACACGTTTTTAAAAGTAAATTTGTAAATATAAATTAAATGTTTTAAAGTTGTTTTTAAAGAAAGCAAGTTTTGTAAAAAATTCTTATTTCTAATATTTAAAATCTAAAGTAAGTATTTTCTTTTAATCTATTTTAGCAGTAATTATTAAGAAGTAACTTAGTATTTTGTTTTTAAAAGTAGAAATCTAGTTTTATATTTTATTAAGCAACCTTATTTTCAAACATTCATATAGTATGTATTTTCAACAAATTATTAAAGTAATTTTAACTTGAATGTTTTAAAGTATATTTTTAAAAGTAAAGTGTTTTAAATTAATTTAGAAAATCTAGTTTTGTGCTTGGTGATTCCAGTGGAAATAGAAATACTTGGAACTTATTCTGAGAAAGGCAGATAGTTTTGAAACTGTTTTCAAAGGAATTTGGAAAGTGAAAATATATCTTGTAAAGATATTTTGAGATAAATAAATAATTTGGAAAATTATTTATTGGTTGATGATTGTTTGTGAATATTAATTGATAGTTAAATCGCCGACTATCAATATTGGCCAAATACGTTGATCGTTTCGAAGAGACCGGGATCGAGATTAATTTCTCGAAAACCACTTCGATCCGGTTTGTACGTTTCGTGAAAACGATTTTGGATTCGAAGATGGAGCAGTGAAGTGCAAGGGCTAGTCTCTACTAATCCTGAGGATATTTCCAAAACGGATGTAGTAGGAATAGTGCCTTCGGTTCCGTTCGAACCCGGGACGGACTTGTATGGATGAATGCTTGCGAAACATCGTCAGGTGGACGATGGACATTCTAAGGAATATATTCTAAAAAGGTAACGCTTAGCCTCAAGCCTCATCAAATGGGAATGACTGAAAATCAGGGGTTATGCAGCAAGGCTAGGTGGGTAGGACCCAAGCAGGGTGAGGTCATCCCTGTCTAGATGTCCCTTTTTATTTCGGCTTAGTGGGCGGTTGCTGATCCAAACAGCGGGGTGATCTCACTCGGGATTATCCAGTAAAGGGTAGTCCCGGTCTTGTGTTGCAGGGGAGCGGGCGTACTCCTCGGTACGGTGATCTAGGCCCCGTACTGTGACAGGTAGTACCCCAGTGCCTAGTCATCAGTTGGAAATCATTCTCCCTACGAGTTTTGTTTGTATTACCCACTCTGTGGCTGGTAGCTGGAATTTAATAGATGTAACAATTTCAGCTATTTTATAAGTATTTGTATATAGACCCTATTATAATATCAGAGGATTTCTATAAAAAAAAAATTAGCTATCGTAAGGTAAAAACCCGACATGTTTATTTGTGGCGTGGTCTTACGAGATGCTTTTGTTTTCAAAGGATTTTGAAACTTTAATAATCAATTGAGTGTGATTTTCTCATGCTGATATTCCAGACTGACTCGGGTTTTATTTAACTGTAATGCTCGGGTCAGACCGAGTATTATAGGATACAGGATATGATGTTGTGGAGCTCAGGAGACGAGCTGGATGACGATACGTATATCCGTACTTGTTTTATATACATTCCGCTGTGATTGAGTTGCTGTGTATCCATTTGTATGTTGATGTTGAGCTGTGATTGATGTACTCTGATGATGTAATATATAAACAGATATATTTTATTTTGAGTAAAGACCATTATTATATATTATATTTTATTTCGCTGCGATGGTAGATTCTGACGTTGTTTTCTATTTTCTTCTTCTACCTCTTCTTCTTTAACCCAAATG
The DNA here is from genome assembly GCA_030765085.1 of Allium cepa. Classification (NCBI taxonomy): domain Eukaryota; kingdom Viridiplantae; phylum Streptophyta; class Magnoliopsida; order Asparagales; family Amaryllidaceae; genus Allium; species Allium cepa. The sequence goes on from CM060939.1 coordinate 164,611,231, forward strand.
GTTCGTATTTCTATGCAACTTGAGTTGATTGATGTAGAATAGTATTAACTCAAGGAGTACAGAGTTGCGGGCTGTTACAGCATTCATCCCCCTTATGTTCCAAATTAGGAACTCCATTAACAGTTATTATTAGGAGTGCTACTTTCTTCCGAGAGAGTAGCTTTTCCTGTAGTCTTTGCTTTCTTAGACTTTTTGTTTTTACATTTCAGCTGGTTAACAAGATTTGACAATGCAGGATTATCCACTACATCGGAGTTCAAAGAAGCTTTGAAATCAAAAGGAGCTTCCTCTGATCTAGTTTTGCGAGTAGGTTTTGTTCTGGCGATAGACGAAGGATCTAAATTATAAGAAACAGCTCGTTGACTCGAAGAGGGGACATCAGATATGCTAGCTGCATCTTCTTTGGGAGGAAAATCAATAGAGTTAATATCCAAAGACTTATTAAGAGTATCTGCATTGTTAGTGTCAGGCGAATTATTCAAGCTATCAGTCATATTGTGATCTTCTGTAATAGTAAGAGTCATGCTAGAATTATTCGACTGGACTGATTGTATGTTGAGCGATGTATTTTGGCTAAATTCTGGAATTTTAACATCGGTCTTAGGATTATAATGCTTATTTTGATCTGATTCAAAGTACAATTGATGCTGATTATGATTATTATTATCCAAACTAGAGCTCTGGTTGTTTGGCTTTTCACTTATAACACAATTATCCGGTAGCTTTTCATTGGGGTCAATATTCATTTCTGAGTTATCGTTAACTATGTTATGATTCACTTTGGGCAACCACACTTTGTTGAATTGACATTGATTTTCCACGTGTCCAAAACTCGAACAGTTAGAGCACGTGCTAGGCTTCCATTCATAAACAACTTCTTGCCATATAATCTCATTTCTCATTTAGGATAGGAATTTTATTAGGGTATTTAAAATTATTATCAATTTCTATTAGAACTCTAGCGAATGAAATCTTGATTATTACTTCCGTACACTTGTCAAGTTTGATAGGAGATCCGAGCACAGATGCAATATGACTAATCCCCTCTTCTGTCCAGAAATCAAGTGGCAAATTGGAGAGATGGATCCAAATCGAAATAGAATGGAGGAACTCTTTATTGAGTTGCATTCTGGGATGCCATCTCTTCATCATCAAAAGTTTCTTGTTATAATAGTATGGTCCACCTTCCAGAACATTCAGACAGTCTTGTTCTTTGCTGAACTTAATCACATAGAATCCATTTTCCATTGAGAAAATCGAAAAATCCTCGACTGGTTTCCAAACTCTGATGATATATTCTTTGAAATAAGGATAATACGGTTTATGGCCTACTACATAAACCATAATGGCTTTACTCCATTGTTTTCTTGCATCTAGGATAACTTCAGCGGACATTTTAGCGCATTTTAAAAAATTGACTTCGCGAAGATGGTAAAATTTCAATGGAACAGGGACTGGGATATTGTTGCCTTTGACAACCTCGTTCCATGCTTTACTATTTGGAGATGCAAAGTTCCGTTTAGAAGAAACTTGCTTGATATACATTCGGCATGGTTGGGAATCAGATTCAATTGGGCTAGGGTTACTATTCTGGATAGGAGGAAAACAAGATTTGGTTGAGGGAGGAGTACGAACTTCATAGCTTGCGTCTTTGGTATGACGATTAATAGGGCCAGACTTAAGTTGTCTTTTCCATTTCCGCGACATAACAGGGGAGAATCCATCATCATGGGCAGGTAGAACCGCCATTGTTTCACATGGTTCAAAACCCGGTGGGTGGTCTGAGGAAGACGGAGGTGGATCAGGGGGCGGAGAAGCCTGATGGCTAAGCGGATTGGACGGAGACATTACAAATCGAGTGTAAGAGAACAGGAACAATCAGAAAAGGCGAAAAAACAGAGGGAGAGGTAACGGCAAATTTCCAATCGCAAAGGAAGCAGATGGCCTCAACCTCATCCTTTACGTTTTATTACATATTTTTGGTACAGTGGAATAGGAGTTATCACCCATTTGGTTCACCAATTTCTTTTACAAATGAGTATTTGTTATTCCTACTTAACAAACAAAGAGTAATCTCATAGGTGTTAAGTTCTAAATAAGAATGAGCGATTTTAAAATGTTCTTAGATGCAAGCATAGTCCTTGTTAAAGGTTCAAAGGGGGTATTTCAAAGTTAATCACCTAAAGTTACAATGATTGCTTACTGTAACGGTAGATCACCGTTTGCATCACTCTTTTTTCTCTCATCGCATCACTCTTCTTTTCCATTTGCATCAATCAGTGGATCCTGAAGTTTAATTTGAAAAGTAAATGGGTTATATTAGTACCTTCCAACAAAATATTCGTATATATTTTAATACCTTCCAAACAAATTGTTCAAAATTCAATATATCTAACGATTAATTTTGTTCCACCTCTTTGAAAAACCCCTCATAAGCAAATATGAACTCCCTTTAACAATGCCCATTAAAATATATGCCTATTTATTATGGCCATCTACTAAGTTGTAATGTCCAAAATTGTTGACATCACCATGACATCTTTCAGGTAATTAACAAAAATAGTTGTCTATTAGCTTGAAATTTAGAACAAAGTTGGTCATGCTAGTAAAGTTGGCATCTTAAATATCTACGGTTTCATGGATAAATCACGTCATTAGAAATTAGCCATATCTGGGTATAAAATCAAGATCAATTCATGAAATATATCTGGGTAAGTCAACAAAAAACTATGTGATTTGTACTAAATATCTTATTGCTTATGAGAGACAGCTAATAGTTGATCAATGCTATTGTTTGTGCTCAGGTGTTTCCTCACATAATTGCAAATGTTTGTTTGTGCTCAATAACTTATTGTTTACAAGGGATAGCTAATAGCTGATCAATGCTAATATTTATGCTCGGGTGTTTCCTAACAGACTGTAAATATTTTGTTCAGAAATAAAAATTTGCAGCTCTGTTTGTTTTGAAGTAAAATATTTGCAATGTCAAAAGTTCTTATGCTAGCAGTTGAGTTTATAGTTTGGCTTTGCTCAGTTCCTATGTTTTTAGACTGGAAACATTTATTCAGTTCAATTGATAGTTCTGCCTTGCAAACTTTAATCTGAAAACAGCTGTAGTTTCAAAAGTTAATCTAAATAGAATTATCATAAAGAAATATTTTAAAGTAAAACATTTGTTCTCAGATGTTTTTGAAACCTGAACATATGATTTTACAAAGAAGATGTCAAAAATTATAAAGTTACACCACCTGCATCCTATGTAAAATGCATATACTTTTATAAAACATGAAGGTACGTACGTTCTTGGAGTGCACTATAAATAACAGATGTAGGCCAGGTGGTGTTGCTGTACCATGCCCGGATTACTTAAATAGACATCCAGTAGCCTTCAGTATCCTATTTCTGTCTCTAGTTTTTTTTTTTTTTTGACATTCGTATTGCTATCTACTTCTATATGAATTTGAAGTGAACATAAAACAGTTTTAGATATCTATACAATCAAATGATTGATTATCACAATAATCTTATGAAAAATATCAGTTTGTCACAGTTGTCACTATAACATAATTTATAATGCAAATTTATAATCAGAAGTAGATATAATTTAAACTAATGTGAACAAAAAGAGTAGATTTGCACTCATTCAAATAGAAATATTTCTATAATGAGTTGTAGATTGAATACACTATGTACTCTTTTCATGTTGTTTTATGACTTAATTATAACAAGAATTTTGTTATTTGCATGTCTTTCAAAATTAAAATCTCATATTTATTTATCATACATGTTAAAATTTCAGAACTATGTAACAAGATAGGGCTATATGTTATGCACGTGCTCTGTATGAAAAGAACAATACTAATCCTCCATGTATTAACTAATCACCATCTATTTCAAAAGTTTTATATATTAGTTTATTATATCAATCTAACACTCAACTATCTAAGTACTGACATAATCTCAGCAAAATTCTTTCATTTTCCTAAGTTTTTTTCTTGAATATTTTGCTTATTCTCTGGTGTTTGTGTTGTATTCTTCTATTCAAATTATTATACTTATGATTCCTCCATTAAAATTTCCGCCTCTAATGAAAATTCAATACTACGGAAGATCAAAGGTTTGAGCTGTAGCAGACTAGATCTAAATAAGTATAATAAAATAAAGAAAACAAATCAACTGCTGGATTGTGGTTAGTGTACTAACAGCCCAAAATAATTTATAACTTTCCTCATATGCAAGTGAGGACTTCAGCTGATTTCGTGTCACATATACTATAATATTTTTCTATGCATATATACATGCCGCTTTTCCTTAATTATATATTACTTTGCAGGTGTATAATGTAATCAATCTTATAGGACAAAATAGGTAGAAGTTGAGTGGCTGATAGAAAAGCAAGCATTGCAATGGCCAGCAAGATAGGTAATAAATTATATCCAGTTAATTTTTTAGTACAGCGGTAAAGAACAATGTAAACTAGATGGTCCCACATTATAATCGAAATTAGCACTTTTACTTGGAATGTCGATAATACATTTATTAAGTCTTTATACGTTTGTATTATAATAATGCAATATATCGTTGCATATGAGGTTACTCTATCTTCTGTCAATGGGATTTTAATAATGCTCTTTCTAATATATGTCAAGTTCTTTCCCTGCATATATTGGGATATATTTGATTCCAGACTTTTTAATAGAAAAGCCAAGTAACCTACAGAATTGGTGAACTATTGTTTGGTTGAAATATTTAAATGCTCAACTGAAATGCATACATAGTATACTATGCAATATAAAAATGGAAGTGATAAGTGATGTTTTGGTTTCACTCATCAGTTGCATTTATGTTTTGGAATTAAGAAAATTTAATTTAGATAAATTGCATTCCGTTATTTGTATAATAGATTAATCCTTTCCAAACAGCATAATTACTTGAAATGTACATAGTGTATCATATAAGAATCTTTACTGCAAAATTCCAATAATCAGTTTATCTAGTTGAGATTTACTAGTAATATTTAGATGAAGCGGTATATTTTATTTTACACCTAGACCTAAATTATTCCAAATAGGACAATTACTTGAAATGTACTGAGTGCATCCTATTGGAATCTTTACTACAAAATAAAATTTGATTCTACTTTAGTGAAACCTTCCAATAATAGGAAGCTTTTCCCCTAAAATTCCAAAAATTGAATTTAACAAAAATCTTCTTTTCCCTCCCAAATATAGCATTAACAGACAAATTTTTATGACTTTCAATTTGGTATCTAACGTCCAAATATAGAGATTGCTTGGATGAACATATAAAACAGTTGCTAATTTGTTTGAAAAGAATTTTTAATATGCCAACATATGATATAAATAGTGATTTTTCTACTATAATTTGTAGTTCCCAAATCATGATTAAGCGATTCATGGTTTTAGAAACTATAAGTATTAAATAGTCATAAATAATCAAAATATTAATAATCATATAATAGCAAATACAGTATATATATGAACTTTTTTGACAATATTTGGCAACATGGATTTAGAAAATTACCACTGATTTAATTTATACGGAAGTTAGGTATACTTTTGAACCAGTAGTTTACATTATAGTTGTCATGAAAAATGAATAAAAGAAAGAAATAATGCTCATACACCATAATAACATACAAAATTTTCATGTCTTACATTTTGATATCGTATTGCGGCACACTACCAATTGATTCCTATGCTTTTCAGCTATCATGTATGAAGAGAATATGGTGAATTCCAAAAATATTTTTTCTTCATCGTAAACGTATTTTGTAAGTATCTCCTAGGATTTACTTTTAATTTATAATATTTTATCTTCTTTGTTTTAGCCATTTAATTATGTGGGTCTGCTCTAATAGTTCTTAGTTTTCTGTTATTTATTTAGTTTCAGTTTTTATCAATAAACCAAATTAAGTTTTGAAGTTTCATTTCTGATGCTGATAGCTAGGGTAATTGATCTTAATTATCAATCCAGAAAATAATCTCAAGCAACCTTTCATCCCCAAGTAGTTTCTTTACCTATTTAATCAAATTTATAATCACATTTTAGAATTAATAACATAATGTTTACTGAATGCATTAGTGATCAAGGTTGGCCTTCGTTTTTACAGTTAAAATATAAGCATAATTTACATTTGATGTTTTCACTATTTTCATAATATGTAGAATCAAGACTTTCGACAAAGCTGTCTTAATATCCAGGATCACCTATAATATCGTGATCCCTTCATCTTCTTAAATAAGTAATTCATTTACATTTTTCCTTCGGATAAAACATGTAAGCATCCTCAGCTTTCAACTTTGAGTACCAACTTTAACATAAACTAATAAACGAAAATGACGACGACGTGGATGACTTATCCTTATTATATATGGCTGGGAACATGTAGTTCGAGAAAGACTATAGGTATTGTTTTGTAACCCAAGCTGATAAGAATTATCAAGAAAAAGTTCCCTATTGATGAAGCTGAAGAAGCCTAATTGATTTTGAAGAGTGCCTACCAATTAGCAACTGAATTTTGCATTAGATAATGTTGAAAAATTGGAAACTTAGAAGATTGTTATATTTAGACTTGCATATGGATCATGCTTTACTAAGTGAAATGCGATGCATTATATTTGTTGTGTGGATATTGATAGTTTTGCCTATGTAGTATTGTATTTCTGTTGCTTGGAACAGAAAAAAGATGCATGCCTTGCTTAGAGCATGGTTACTATGGTTTACTATCTTCTCCTTAACCTGTTATAATCAAATGTGATGTTTTTTTTTGGGTTTTGAAAATTTAAAAGTTGATATGTTACCATCCATTAATTTGTTTTTTGCAACAAAAGATAGTCCCTGGACTTTTAATGAACGTACTACAAGTTCCAAGTGTATCCTTTTTTCGATTTCTACCCACTTGAATTTAACTTCTTGTAAATTACAATTTCCCATCTGCTTTAATCAAAATGCTATTTATCAAGAAACATTGAAGCCAATAGTATTACAAAGTTCTACTTTAGGTCGCCTTTTTAAAAGATGAGCTATTAACATGGCAACAAACATTGTCTTTTTAACGATACATATCGTGGTTCAGTAATAGTTATTTTACCGAAAAATTTGCATGTGAAAGGGTCGAAAATGGTTATAAAAAATGTGCAATATATTGGCATAAATTTACACATTTGAAAAATAATAATTCAAAAATTTTAAAAAATAAATCTTTTTATTATACTGTTATCTGTGTAGTTAATGCCCCGCTATTACCCCGCCACAACCCCGTTATATCTCATAGCGGATTTCTGCCTCTACGATTTTTCCATATAGCCTCAGAATGTAGCCTTTCCGCTTTAATCCCCGATATTTTCCCTATATCCCGTTATTTCCGCTATATTCCCGCTATATCTATTTTAATAAAATGAATTGAAAATTTGCATTTATACATTATAAAATTATGAAACAAATTTATTTGATTTAATTTTTAATATATTTTCAGAAATGAAAACACTCTAATATTCTACTAAATTCAATTATGTTATATAACAGTTTTTCGTTTATTTAAAGTATATTCGCACATGTTTTTATTTAAAATTATTTATGTATTATTTATAATTCAATTGAATGATAATTTTTCATTTAATTACCATTTATATATTTGTAAAAATATTAAGTATGAGTTTTATATGCTATTTTAGAGTCATCCGCTATATCCTGCTATATCCTCGCTGTATCCCCGCTATGACTTTTTGCACCTCCACCGCTTTGAATCTACCGAGCGCATTAACTGCACAGACTGTTATAAACATATATCGTATACATAGAAAGAGCTGCATAGCCATATAATGTGTACACTAAAAAGATAGTGCAGATTTCATAATGCATGGACAAGGATACAAGTGGTGTATTTCAGTTTACATATTTTAATCACAGGCCATGCATGAGTGTAACATCCTGCCTTTTGTACGTTTTAAATCGACGATAAACTACACATGTCAGATTCAAACCATACAAAAGGGCGAATTGTCATTGGGGTGAATAAAAAAAAGGAAGAAAGAAATAAGACAAAACAGAATCTTGCAGCGGAATGACAAAATATAATAATCAAATAACAGTTCATGAAGCTATTTACAAAACATTTGATTATACTTATACAACATGATCAGAGTTACACATACCAAAGAACAATAAATAACAATGTAGCGGACCAATGTGATGCAGTGGAATAATATAGTAAATAATAGTAATAATACAGTCTTCGCCTTCGTCCTCCAGAAATAAGGTCTTCAAAACTGAAATGCTCAGACTGGCCCGAACGAATTGAGAAGGCAAAGCACTCAAGTCAGAACTAAAAGATCTTATGTAAGCTAAAGCAATGGTAAATAATATGAGTGGAATGGTGTTAGGGATGTTTACGGGATTTGACGTCTCTTATCCAGTGTCAAACGTGAGTACAGTAACTTAAGAGATGCTCGGGATTCACATCTCTTAAGGATCCGTCAAACTATTTACTATGTAGTAATATACGCTATTATAATAGTGTCTATTAGTAAAATAAATTTACTTTGAAATAGCGTTAACGCTTTATATTTTCCACCTTAACACATAAATAGTGTCAGTAGTCTATACAGTACCGTAATAGCTCCTGATCGGGAGGCTGCCAGAGGATACTCCATAGGTACGACACAAATCAAACTCGTACAAGGCGCGCTATGGTAGGTGGCATAGCACAACTAGGCAATGCCAGAGTAGATATACCAAATACGCTTTCGGACCGGTGGTAACGCGTAGCAGCTACTACCGCCCACCTCGAGCCACATCCCTAAAATCAAAAGGGCCCCAATCAATCACAAAGTAATAGAATGGTATCGAAGGAGTTTGTCCGATAAGAGGTGCTACCTCCTTAGCCCATCGATCCCTTCTGTTTTAGCCACCTTATGCCAACTCACGGGAGTCGGGTTCACGTATATAACTCAAAGGAACGCCGCCGCCATCCTACTTCATTCGGGAATCTCCACCACGTACAAAGTTGTTAAAGTGGTTTTCGGAGATGGCAGAGAGTATGACAACTTCTGATCCCTGTCTCTTTAACAAACAAACATTATTATAACACCGCGGTCATTTTCAAAATAGTTTATACTTTAAAACCAAATATCATTGCCTTTTCAAAACCAAATTAATACGATATCATTTCCGTTTCAAATATAACCTTTTCTAAAATCATAACACTTTCAAAGTTATAACATTTCGAAATCAAAACACTTGAATATAACACTTTCAAATTATAAAACCTTGAAACTCATAATTTTGAAACATAATTTTCACCACTTAAATGGTTTAAATATTTAAAATTCTTTATATAATATAATAGCTTCTTCAGTTTCACAAATCAATTCCAAAACAACTAGAATTTCTAAATTTTAAATTTAACCAAATCCCAAATCATAAATTTCAATACGATTTAGTTTCCAAAAAAACTATTCCAAATTTTATCGATTTGAAAACAGATTTGATTCACAGAATAAACCATTTCAAATTCAATATATTTTAAACTTAAAGTATTCAACAATTTCAAAACTAAGTTTGGTAATTACGATTTAACAATTCAATTTTCTATTATTATTTTTTGAAATATATTACAAAATAAATCCATTATCATTTAAATCAAACTCAAATTACAATTAACTAAATATTTCCTTCAATTTATTTATACTTCAAATATTCATTTAATTCACCTTAAACCAACATCAAGTTATAAAATCATACATTTTAAAATTTCAAATTTAATAAATTTCAAATCATACTTATTTGAGTTAATTTTTTATATAAATTCAATTTCAAATAAAATTCAAATTTATCTTCCAACCTTAATTTATTTAAATCATTATAAACTCTATATTAAAATAAAATTTAAATACTTAACCATATTATCTTAATAAAAATCAAACTTATTATTAAGCTTATTCCATATTAAAACAAATTCATACATAGCTTAAAATCAAGAATAAAATATCATTTATATAACATCTAAAATCAATATTTATATAAAACCATATGTTTCATTACAAAATCATAGAAATCATTTCAAAATATTTTTATATATAGACCACGGTGTCTGTATATAATTTTATATCCTATGTTCAAGTGATACGGTTATTTATCATTTACATCTGTAATTTAAAATATAAATACGGTTATATATCATTTCAAACCGCAATCCCGGATGAAATAAAAATCCATAACAAGTTGCAGTTTATAACAATTAAAGTACAACATCTATTCATCCAATATCAATCATCAAACATTTATCACAATCATCATCCAATTCGATCAATAACATTAACATAGAACAGATAACAAATAATAGGTATTTACTGGCAGTTTATATTCAATAATAAATTAAATAACTATTTTATCCAAATAAATTCAAATAAACTGAGATAATGATTCAAATATGCCAAACAGTCGTAGATAAATTTCTAATCACATCATAAATCAATTTAACAAACATAAGAAAATTTAGAAGTTGTTAGTGGGTTAAAACAATCACCTTTGAGATTTAAATTGAATTTAAATTCAACTTAAGCCCAAAATTCAAACAGCTCTAGAATTCATCCAAACTAGCATTGAAATGTCCGGAATTTCAATATAATCCTAACGCGAGAAACCGCGTATGAATTCGAGTTCGTATGCAAAAGTTACGTCAATTAGAACATTCGAAAATAAAATTTTAAATGAAATAATTAAATAAAAGATGAGAACACGTCACCACCATGTAGCAGCATACATAGACGCGATCGAACCTATGTAAACACTCTCAAAGCCAACCTTGACCATAGATCGCGCTGCCTACGCGCGCCCATAGGCCACGGCGCCACCACCAAACGCCACGCCAAACCTCCCTCTGCACGAGCCTAGCCCCGACCTCCTCCGGTGCAACCTGTCGCTATCAACAATTAGGGTCTACCGAACCCTAGTTCGCAAATACCCGATGCCACAGCCCTCTACGCAACCTCCGACCACCGTCAAATGACTCCCCGAACCCAACTCTCCAATACCCAGGAAACAATTCCTCGATTGTTGCCCCAATCGAAAACGTCTAATTCAATGCTTAGGGTTCACCGATCCAACCCTTTGACCGAGATTTCCAATTGATTCGAGCACTATTACGAAAAAAGAACACTTTTCGTAGGTTCAACTCGACGATATCTTTCCAACGATTACATAATATGATATACAATGAAGAGTTCGATTTTTGGATTTAAATTTGATTTGCAATTGGATCTGGAATTTGTTTGTCTGCCATTGGAATGAGGAGTGGAGAAAGAAAGTACGTACAGACAAATGAGAATGAGGAGTGGCTAGGTTTTATAATAGGGTATTTATAGACAAAGCCGAAAATAGAATAGATGGACAAGATTGATTTGCACGTTGAACGAAACAATGACCCGAAAAGCCCATTCTGACTCCGGAACAAAAATAAGTCAATCCATATATCAAAATAGATGTTTTTAAATATTTTAAACGCAATGGAACAGGTTTCAAGTCCAAATTCCATCGTATGAAGAAGTTATGCTAAAATCATGTTATTTCAAATTGATTTCAATAAAATTGATTTCTGGACGTTTCGAGCCTGTATGATCAAACGACAAGTCCGATCGCTACATAACTTGAAACCCTACAATAATTCACTATTACGGATTCGATGAAACTGGTTTCGTCGAAATCCGAGTCAATGGCCAAAATGGCTATATTTGAGTTAATTAAATGAATTGATATTAAATTAATTAAATCAAATTTCAATTCAAATTTAATAAATCACAATTTCTCTCATCAGTTCAAAGTTAATTAATTTACCAATTACAGTGTTTAACTTCAATTGTAATTAAATCCAGTTATTTATAATTAATTATAATACGTTGATTTAATCCAATTTCAATCCTTCCAATAAATCTATTATTCCTACCTATAATCATAGTTAATATTTGTTTTACATTTCATTACATTAATGCTTCCATTCCATCTTTTATTTGTATTGACTATCATACCTCCATTTTACTATATTTTGGTCAGTTTCACACATTAATTATAATTAAAGTCTCGATTAATATATATTTCTTGATTTCAATTTTTTATTACATCACTTATTACTTTATGAAATAAACCAACATTTCCATTCATCTTATACATTCATATCTTGTAATTATTGTCTTAATCTCATAAATGTAACACTAAATTTCATGTTAATTACAATTGATTTCCAATTGAAGTTTAATAGCCTAAGTAAATTGGTAACATATAATAACGGTCATTGTTGACCATAAATCACATTTACGTTTATAGTTTACAAAAAAATGTTACAGTGACTCATATCATATTGATTTTATTCAATTACCATTAAATTTGTCGTATTTCATTGATCTATTCAATACTTACATTTTGTTTCGTATGTTTCATTTATAACCAATTATAACATTTACATTATTTCGTTATTGGCTTTCATTTCAATTGTCAATAATTAGTTTTAATTTATTATTGCTACATTTCAATTTTTTTCTTCATTCACTTCATTATAAATTATAAAGTTTTTTTCATTTCTTTCTAAATTTAATTACAAAAATCTTATTAAATTAAACAATTCCATTATCGAAATTTACGGGTCGTTACAATGAGCCTCATCGACCCTGCCTTTTCTTTGTCTTTTTTCCCAAGGGATCAAAGTAGCAGAAGGTCCTGTGAAAATAAGTGGTGTTCACAAAGGAGGTTAGAAGTACTTCCCTCAGAGCGACGAGTATTTAGAAAAATCTAAAAAGGAAGAGGAACCAACTTTTGCATGATTTTTCCTTTGTGAGTGACCTACAAGTCTTAGTAATTTTAGTTATAACGTGGGGAAATGCAAAAAAAATGTTACAAAATATAGCGGCAAAGAAATGTCATTGTGAAGAATTCTAATCTGTAAGTCTCACTACAAAAGTAGCAATTTCACCTCACTATTCTTTTCAGTATTAATCTGACATTTATTGAATTAAGTTATAACCCTTCAAAGGAATTTTCTTAACATAATTACAAGAACTTCACCCAACTAACAACCCAAAATGTAAGCAATAAGGATGCAATTTGTTCTACACTATAGAAAAAAAAAACTCTTTCCTCAGCTAATATCAGTCATAAGCCATGTTGTTAGTATTCAGACTGTCTCATCTAACAACGGGTTAAGACATAAACCATTGCTTCCAAGTAGGTATAAAAACTCGATATGTTGCAAGTGTTTTACTACTTCAAAAGGCTAAGGAAACGAATTATGTAACTCTGTTTTGGTGACCATTTCTATAGCTTTGCAAGTTACATGCTTATATTGATTAACAGCAAAAGCATGGGAAAATGGATCAAATTTTAATAGATATTATGCATTTGTGCTATGTTTTGTGCAATAACCTTCCACAAATAAGTATGTTATTTAGTGAATTAACTGTAAAACGTGGCATTCTCTTCCTTAGAGATTGATATTCAGTGAATTAATAGCAAAAGGTGAAAATACATAGAATGATAAAGGGGAGCTACTAATGGTGAATTCCCATATTATTCAAAATCTTCAGATCTAAATGTGTTTATCTTCTTATTTTATTGGTGTGCCTCACAAGGATAAGTAGTATTTAGCATTGCAGATATATCTTTTGACTATATGTTTTCATTTAACAACCGTATATGACTTTCTAATGAAGTTCTTTAGCAAAGTCATGAATTCTTGATATTTATCTTCAGTAGGTTAACATACATAGCCCGATATATTGACTGTGTCACCAAGATTTATTCATCTTTAACCGATGTTTTTTTGTAGGAATTTTTTGCAAAGAAAAGTAATTATATCATAGCTAAACATCTTCACATCTAGGGTTGCTGAGGATATTGTGGATGCAACTTTGTATTCTGAAAGAAGGGGAGTTGAAGTGAAATATAGCCCTTCCATGGTAAGTGTGAAAAAAAAGAAATAAATTTCAAATGATGAATTTCCCGTCTACTTTTTTAACATTTACAATAATTATGCAAAAGCAAGCAGGATAGTCCTTGGTAGCCACTGTGCATATTGTAGGATAAAAAAGGTGAGCTATTGCATTTTTAGAAGAACATTACATTTACAAATGTATGCATATGAAACAATCTTTAATTCATTTGAAACCAAATGTGTCCTCATTAGGCCCTCCTATAAGATCTATTCATAGGGTCAGGGCTCCTTTGTCAACCAGCGGACGTAAGAAAACTAATAGAGCCAAATAATTAACTATGAACAGGTAATTTTCACTATTATATGCCATCAATTCCAAGCATTGACAAAGAATCTTTTTTGATTATTTCTGTCCAAATGAGTTTAAAGACAACGTAAAATTTATCTTTGTAGATATGCACCAATGTCCGTATGGATTTATACTTGTAGATTTCCACGTGAGCTGACCCATCAAAATTTATGCACTATTTTATATATGAACTGCCAATAAATATATATATTTTTTGAAATAAATGATTCAATCTAAAATAGCATTTTATGTCATTATTGTTTCACTAATTTGCCATGGTGGATATTCAATGTGACTACATGTAGGTCAAACACACTTGATAAAATGATGTAATCATAACTGTGTTTGGTTTTTATTTTCTCATATTCTCAGGGCATGGTTAAGATTCATTTGGTTACACTATTCCTCCGATCTTTTTCGACATTGAAACGTCCAATTTGATAAACTTCTCACGGTTCTCCTCATCATTAGCTATAAGAATTTTTTTATGTTACTAAATTGATTTCCTTTGGTAGGCTATCCCTAAAATTACATTCAGTGACCCTGCTTTTACTATTTATTGGAAACATTTGAATTTTTCGACCTTTAATTTTTGATTGCCAGATGTTGGCATGTTTTGTGAGTTACTTCAATTAGTCCATTTATGCAAAGACTGGCAGACTTGATTGCTTCCTTTTACAAAGTAGTAAACGTATATTTCACCAAGAAATGAAATTTTAACTATTTTTTGTTAAAGGAATTATCGGCTCAACAAAAAATTATTCCCATTACATATTTTATTGCATATTGATTTAGGTTGACAATGCTATTTGTCCATGTTACTGCAATTCAAGTATTTCATTTCTTTCATTATAATTACGGAAGATATGAATATGAGCTAATGTTTTGACAATTCATATCACTTTATTCTGGATTATAAAGCTATAAATATTTATATATTTTAGGTTACGAGTCATTGGCTGTGAGATGACGAGACATGAAGCTCCTGAAGTGACCAGCATTTCAAGAAGGATTGGCAAACCTAATTTCAACTAGAGTGCATAACACAATTTCACCCAAATCAACTTCATGATATATCAATCTTTCCACATTATTTTGTTTAAAAGTTTAATTATCATATATTAATTTGTTTGAACTGAATTCTATTGTTCTCTTAAAGTAGCTATACTGATACAGTTGTTATAACAAAGGTGATTCACTAATAGGCAGTGGTGTTGTAAAATTCTTGCTTTTTATCTTCAATAATTTGCATATTCTTTAGGTATGTTACTCTAATGCCATTTCATGAAAATGTATGCCAAGTATTTCAATCAAATTATTTATATAATCTGAGTTGCATTGCGTGATTGTAATTACTCAAATAAGAATTATACTATTATAGCTCTATTTTACCTAGCATAGAGTGTCCAAATGGTGTTCTATATTGTTCAGTAACTTCAATATTGGTGATGCTGATGAGTTTGAAAAAATCCAACAAAATTAGTGTTAAAATAAATCCTTTCCCTTTAATCGTAAAGTAGATCAACTTCATTATCAAATCACTCAAAGGTAATGATAAATAACAAATCCCTTCCAGTCATTAACAATATCTAGCTCCATTAAGCATCATCAATCATTGAATTTGAAAAAAAAACATCGCTATATAGCGTTAGTTTGATAACGTCAGTGTGCATAGCACGGGTTCGCACTAGTATTATACTATAGGTTGCTTGAAGTTATATTAATTATAAATTGTGATATTGGTTTTGATTCTCTCTTTGAAAAGAATATATCGTATGTAATCCATTTGTATTGACTTGTATGACTTGTTATGGCTTGTTGTATAGCCGTGAAACAAAGAACATAAGGTTTAGCAGGGGATTGACTTGAATTAGACTTGAATTGAAATAGTCCATATAGCTCCATATAGCGATAGTTGCTATAGGAGCACTTAGAAATGCCTTGTGTTCGGCATTTACAATAATTATTTATAAAGAGGTCCTAAGGGGTTTTTCAACATGGTTGAAATGTATTAAATGTATACTAGTTACTGTAAATGATTGGATGTCACAAGGTTAGTTTGCTTGTCGAAAATCTATAAAGTATTTAAGTACCGGGATCTACAACAGCAGTCAGTTCCAGCACTTTAAAAACCTTGTATTTGCCTTTGTATCTCTTTTCAGCTTTCTGTAATTGCAATGCTTTCTATTTGAGACATTTAAACCCTTTGAAATGACTTTAAACTTAAGTATTTTACTTCAATACTTTAAGTAGTCTTTTCTAACATATGTTAGGGTATATTAAAACCGGTTTGGAACTTTTACGAATCTTTAATAATTTATTTTGAATTTTTAAAGAAAAAGGGCTATTTTATATGGAGGAAAACATGTTTATTTGAAATCTTTAATGAAATATAAAGTTAATATTTCAAGTTATGTTTTAAGTAAATATTTTAAACCATATTCTAAGTATTTTAAAGTTAATTTTTAAGTACACATAGTTTTTAGAAGGTTAGATAATTATTTTATAGTAATATAAAGCTTATGTATTATATTATCTATTAAAGTGTTTTTTTAATCAAATATCTTATCTTATAAACAAATTAGCATACATACATACATATATATATATATGTGTGTGTGTGTGTGTGTGTGTGTGTGTGTGTGTGTCCTTTCTAAATGGTTTTTAAATTATAAGATAAACATTTTATAAAAGAGACTTGGGAATGTTAAATGGCTTAATCATGTTGCTTAAACTTATGAAAAGTAATTAACTATACTTAACACTAAAAGCCAACGAAGTAGACTAATCTATTTGTGAGAGTTAAGATTGTTGTTCGAGTAGGTTTTAGAAGAAAAAGTGCTCTAACCTACCAGCTTTACTCTTGACCGAGGAATAGTTAATTCGGAAATGTTAGCAACTTGCTAAGCATGTTGTTTACTTACACGTTTATGGAAAATATTTAATCGTCTGCTTAGCACTAAAAGTTGACTAAGTTGACTTGTCTTTGTGAGAGTTAAGAATGAAGTGTCTAGGAAAGGCTTTGATATGCAACCAGTGCTTTAACTTACCCGGCTTCACTCTTGTCAGAGGGATAGTATAAGTTGAGAAGTTCGAAAATGTAATAAGTATATGAACCTTGATTTCCATAAGCGATCGTCTTTAGAACTAGATAGTTAACTAGTCAAATACTGAAATTGACCAAATATCTTAGACTTTTAATGAATGATTTTAAAGATAATGACAAGTTTAAAATTAATTTTGGATTTATTGTGACAATGTGTTGATAACATTAGATTTGAACAAGTGTACTTTCATGGGTTAAAAACAAATGTCAGCAAAAGATTGTTATAATAAATCCAAAACATCACTGTTGCAAGTTAACTTAAAATAATACTGGTGTTTTGAGAATTAAGGCAACAAACACTTTTATTCATCAAACAACAGCTTATTATATAGGCAGATACATCAACATGAAAAACAAAGAAAATAGGATCTAATAACCACTCAACATAGGACTCGGTGACGAGCAAAAAAGGCAACAAAATAAACTGCTGAAAACTAGCTCAGCGTAACTCCATTATCCAATGGACTAGGATAACATTCCTTCTCTTTTTATTCTGATTATTCCTAACAAACTCTACCTTAAACTAATGTTTTCAAATATAGAGTTTAAAGATCATGCAGAACTGAATATCAAGACAAATCCTCCAGGCTACAAACTCCAAGTAGCTTCCTCAACCTCAAAAAACCAACTAGCTTAAGGGACTTTGTGAAAACATCAGTTATTTAATCCTCACTTTAATGTATACAAGATCAATGAATTTATCCTTCGTGAGATCACGCAAGAAGTGATATCGAACATCTATGTGCTAGCATCTTCCATGAAGAACTGGATTTTTGAGAGCTTTATTGTTGAGTTGTTGTCGCAAAAAATACGAGTAGAGTCAAGTTGTTTAAACAACGTCTCCTCAAGAATGTTTCTCAACATAGTGCTTGACAAACACATGAATCTGCTGCTACAAACTCGTCTTTCATTATTTAAAGTGTTACTAGTGACTGCTTCTTTGTTGACCGTGAAACAGCTGCAGAAACCAACATAAAAAAAAACCGGATGTACTTCTTCTATCGTCCAAATCTCCCGCATAATCACTGTCCATAAACCCAGTCAAGTATGATTGTTCGCCACTTTTGTTTAACAACCCCAACTTAGCAGTACCATGTATATATATCGGGGAATTAGTTTTGCTGCTACAAGATGGATCTTCTTCGGTCGCTCCGTGTACCTACCGATGAGACTTATAGCATGCATTATATCAGGCCATGTTACTGTCAAGTACATCAGACTTCCAACTACTTTCATGTAGAGAGTGCTATCAACTACTTTTCCTACTGGATTCTTTACTAGCTTCAATCCTTTTTCTACTGGAGTAGTAATAGAGTTGCAATTCTTCATATGGAACCTGGCCAAAACATCTTCTGCATATTTCTTTTGGGACAAGAAAATACCAACATCAGATGGTACTAGTTCTAAGCCAAGAAAGTAGTGCATCATTCCAAGATCAGACATTTCAAACTCCGTCATCATAGACTGCTTAAAATTATCAATCATGATTCTATAATTTCCAAAATAGATCAAATCATCTACGTATAAGCATACAATTAGCAACTTTTCTCCATCTTCAATTTTTGTGTAAAGAGTATGCTCATATGGATATTTTTTTAAACCATTATTTCGAAAATAAGAACTTATACGGCTATACCAAGTTCTAGGTGCTTGCTTTAGTCAATATGGAGCCTTATTTAGTCTATAAGCTTTATTCTCACTGCCTAATTTCACATAACCAGAAGGTTGATAGATGTATATCTTTTCTTGCAAATTTTCATGCAAAAATGCAGATTTCACATCCAATTAGAAGATCGACCATGAGTTTTGTGTTGCGAATGCTATCATTAGTCTGATTGTGTAGTGTCTTGCTATAGGTGCAAAAACTTCTTTATATGCCACACCAAACTCTTTCTTATACCCTTTAACCACTAATCGTGCCTTATGCTTGTCCACTTCACCATTTTGCTTCAATTTTGTCTATAAACCCACTTGACACCAATCGATTTTTGTCCCTTTGGAAGTTCTGTTAACTCCCAGGTATTATTTTTTTCAATACCAGCAATCTCTTCATCCATTGCTTTTTCCCACTTTTCTTCCTTAACAGCAACTTCTAATACTGTAGGATCGCAATCTGAAAATAGTGCATAATGCGTAAGTGGGTTGTCGATGTTCTCTATGTTGGATACCACATAATCATAGATCCATGTCGATCTTCTCCTAATACATCAAGGATGTGAACCTGTTGTGGTACCAACTTGCTCATTAAATTCTACTGCTGCAGGTAGAGGTTTAGAGGCTATAGGAGCAATATTTTGTATATTTTGAATTTCTGATGTTGTTGAAACACTTTGTTGAAGCTGTTGCTGCACTTCATTTGCATTTCCACCATCAAAGTCTGCTCGAAGCTGTTGTTCGCTTGTGTTGCTGCTTCATATCTAAGTCTTTTCTTCATCAAAGATGACATCGCAACTAACAATAATTTTCTTAGTAATAGGATTATACAATTTGTAGGCCTCTGAATGCTCACTAAAACCAAGAAAGATGCATCTTTTAAATTTTTCATCCAACTTCTTCCTTTTTTGAACTGATATGGGCCTATGCTTTACATTCAAATACACGTAAGTGATCAACAACTGGTCTTATCCCACTCCATGCTTCTTTAGGAGTTATATTTTGGACAACTAGAGTAGGACTTTTATTCAAAATGTAAATACTCCAATTCACTACTTCGAGCTAGAAAATTTTAGGAAGATCTCTGTTTAAGGCTTCACACCATATTAAGAATCGTTTTATTTTTCTCTCACTTGCACCATTTTGTTAAGGTGTATATGCTGTAGTGAGTTGCCTTCTAATTCCACGATTGTCACAAAAAACAGCAAATTCTTGTGAGTTATACTCTCCACCAAGATCAGTGCGCAAAATTGGGCTACGAATGTCATTTTCAGCCAGTGCTTTAAACTTTTGAAAGGCTACAAGCGCCTCTAACTTTTCATGCAAGAAATAGACCCAGGTTTTCCTACTATAATCATCAACAAACGATATAAAGTACTGTTTACTTCCATTTGAAGTTGGTTTAATTGGCCCAGACAAGTCAGAATGTACGAGTTCCATCCTCTTCTTAGCTCTCAACGCTTTTCCTTTTGGAAAAATATCTCTATATTGTTTGCAAACAACACGGTCCTAAAAATGAAAAAATGAATTTTATTGATTTCACTGTATTTCTTTCATACTAATACAATACTTCTCTCAATATTTATATAAACAGAAATGCAAGGCAAAAGAGAAACTGGGTCAAAGAAGCCCAGCCCAATAATGAACAAAGAAACAAAATAAAATACGCCAGCCCGATACTATTCCTTATTACTCTCCCACAAATGAAGCTAGGGTTTTCACCATTTCATCTCTTCTCTTCATTAACTATGGAGGCTGGGAGAACACTAAGTTCCTCTCTCAGTCGAATGAAGTTCTTTGAAGAAATTGTCTTTGTTAGAACGTCGGCACGCTGGTAGAAGGAGGGAATGTGCCGGATCTGGAGCTTCCCACTACCAGTTTGCTCTCTGACGAAGTGTAAATCCACTTCTAGATGTTTTGTTCTTGAGTGCTGAACTGGATACATAGAGAGGGATATAGCACTCAAATTATCCACCCAGAAAGTCGGCGTTTGATTAAGTTCGAAACCCTATTCTCTAATAAGGGCTTCGATCCATGTGATTTCGGCGGTGACACTAGCGATTGCCCTATATTCCGCTTCTATGCTCGACCTAGAAACTATTGATTGCTTCTTCGTGCACCATGAAAAAGGGTTATTCCCGAGATAAACACAGTGCCCTATGGTAGATCTTCTGTCGTCTAAATCGTTGGCCTAATCAGAATCACTGTAAGCTTGTAAGGTTATATTTTCACATGGCACTAGTCTTAATCCATAGTTAATTGTTCCCTTAAGATATCTGAGTATGCGTTTAACTACACGCCAGTGCTCATTAGTTGGTGCTTGCATCTATTGACGGACCTTGTTTACACTAAAGCAAATATCAGGTCTGGAAATAGTCGCATACTGGAGTGCTCCAACAACACTCCCGTATTATTTGACATTTTTGATCGGATCTCCCCTGTCTTTGGACAGTCTAAGATTGCTTGTCATGGGTGTGGGTTGTGCTTTGGCATTGTCCATATTTGTTCTTACTAAAATATCTGATATGTATTGCTTTTGTGACAAATTGACGCTTGAATCTGCATTTTTCTGAATGTGAATCCCCAGAAAATAATTTGGAACCCCTAAGTCCTTTATAGCGAATTGCCTGTCTAGATGCTTGATTACTGTTTCAATTTTATGCTTGCTGTCTCCAGTAATGAGAATGTCATCAACATATACCAATATATAGATGAAATTATCTCCCTGCCTTTTTATGTAGAAGGAGTTGTCAGATTTTGTGGCCATGAATCCCATTCTGACTAAAGTAGTTTTCAGTTTTTCATACCAGGCCCTTGATGCCTGTTTTAGCCCACATATGGCCTTGTGTAGTTTGCATACTTGATTGTTGCTGTTTGCAGAAACATAAGCTTTTGGTTGTTGCATATATACATCTTCCATCAAGTCTCCATTTAAGAATGCATTATGCACATCCAACTGTCTTATCTCCCATGTTTGTGTACAGCTAAAGTTATTATGATTCAGATGGTTACTGGTTTAATTATTGGGGAAAAGGTCTCATTGAAATCATAACCATACTGTTGAGTATAGCCTTTTGCCACAAGTCTTGATTTATACTTGATTACTTTACCATCTGGATCTCTTTTGATTTTATAAGTCCACTTGCTTCCAACTATGTTTTTGTGTTTTGGTGGTTCTACTAAGGTCCATGTCTTGTTTTTAATCAGTGCATTGTATTCTTCATCCATGGCTATTCTTCATCTTTTTTCTTTAACAGCTGATTCATATGATGTTGGCTCAACTTCATTGATTTGAGTGTTGAATATTTTGGGTTTAAAGATACCACTTTTAGATCTAGTAGTCATGGGGTGTTGACTAATGGTTGATTGTGGCATTTGATGTTCTGCAGTGTAGTGATCAGTAGCTTCATTTGTTGTGTTTTCATTGCTTTGATTTTCCTGTATATCAACTTGCTGTTGTTCATTATACCGTGAGCTGTCCACTGCACCTTGCTCTGAAATATCTATATGAGCACTCTTTGTTGACTCATAATTTACCTTATTTTCATTGCTGATCCAATTAGACGGATCTGGTATATGCCTTGTCCCTGCATTATTGAAGTCCATTTCTTTTTTGTGTTTTTCCTTCTCTGCAAAAGGAAAAACATTTTCATTAAACACTACATGTCTTGAAATATAGACTCTGCCTTGACTGTCTAAGCACTTGTAGCCTTTCTGATTATCTGAATACCCCAGAAAAGTACATTTACTAGACCTCAAGCTCAGTTTATGTCTACTGTATGGTCTGAGGCAAGGAAAACACAAGCACCCAAAGTTTTTCAAATTCTCATAATCTGGTTTAACACTGAAAAGTTTTTCAAATGGACATATAGTGTTTAAAACCTTTGTTGGCATTCTATTGATGAGATATACTGCTATGGCAAATGCCTCTCTCCAGTATTTCATGGGGAGACATGCTTGTGACATAAGTATTAAACCAGTTTCTACTATGTATCTGTGTTTTCTTTCCACCAAACTATTTTGTTCAGATGTGTGTGGGCATGTCATTCTATGTATAATTCCTTTTATGGCAAAGAAGTCCTTAAGTGGTCTGAATTCACCCCCACCATCTGTTTGTATCACTTTTACATTGCTATTCAACTGCTTTTCAATGCAAGTGATGAAATGTTTCATAGCATTGCATGTATCTGATTTTGCCTTTAAAAAATATATCCATGTATACCTACTATGAGCATCAACAAGTGATAGGTAATACCTGTCTCCTTGAGTTGAATTATGTGGAGATGGCCCCCACAAGTCAGCTGCCCCTAGCTCAAGAGACCTTTCATATATAGTTTCAAAATGTTGAAAAGGTAATTTATGACTCTTTCCAATCTGACAGTGTGTGCATATATTGGAAGTACATAATTTTGGAAAAGGAATTTTATTATCATTCAGTACTTGTTTAACTACATCAAGACTGGGGTGCCCTAGCTTATAATGTCATACATCAAGAATAATATTCTCTTTGTTATCATGAGCACTAACATTATTCCACCATACTACATTGTTACAAAGTGATCCTTTTTTCATACTGTTGAACTTGTATAAACCATGATCCAGTTTACCCTGTAACAGTATATTTTTATTTAGCATATCCCTGACAAGACAAGAATTGGGGTGAAATTCAAAATATACAATGTTTTCTTTAGCAAATAGTGAGACACTGATTAAATTCTTTTTGATACTTGGTACTCTTAGTAAATTATTAAGATAGAGTAGCCTTGTACCTTCTATAGTGCCTGTTCCCACATGAGATATATTTCTTGTTTCACCATTTCCTATTGCAATAGAATGTTTACCTGTGTAGCTTTTATTCCCCAAGTTTAGATTTTGCAGATTATTGGTCATATGATTAGTGGCACCTGAATCTGGAAACCATTCTTCTATATTAACATCTTCAGATCTTGTTGCATCATTAGTTGAGTTGTCTGCACTATTTCTGGACTGATTGCTGATTTGTCCCATGTTAGATGTTCGTCCTCTGCTTGCTTGACTTTGTTGTGCAATGTTGTAATCTTCCTTGAATCTGAAGTAACACTTATTTGCCATATGGCCAAATTTCTCACAGTTTTGACATTTGACTCTGTGATTGTTAGAGTATCTCCCTCTACCTCTTCCTCTTTGACTGTTGTTTCCTCTTAAATTTTGATTTTCTTGTTTATTTTGGCTTTGTTTCTGATTTTTGTTCTTTGTGAAGGAGGCATAGTTGGCTGAGTGATCTTCTTGCATGATTTTTCTTTGTTTAATTCTGCCTTCATGAGAAAGCAGTGCTGAGTGAACATACTCTAAATCTGGCAATGTTTGCTGGGTAGCAAGAAAGGTCACCAAGGATTCATATTCTTGATCCAGACCATTTGTAATGATCAGAATTTGCTCACTGTTAGATATTTCATGACCAACTGATTTCAATTTGTCACAAAGATTTTTGATTCTGTCAAGATACTCTCTCATACTCGTATCATTCTTTCTTGCATTTTGTAGCTCTCTTCTATAATGCATAATTCTAGCTGCTGACTGTGAACTAAAAATTCTTGCAATGGTTGACCATATTTCATATGAAGTATAACATCCAACAAGTTGTGACACAAGACTTTGACTAATTGAAGATAAAAGCCAAGATGCAAGCAGATTATCTTGTTTTTGATATTGAATATAATCTTGGTTGTTGACTAATTTCCCTGTATCATCAGCAATGTTAATTGGTGGAATTACCTTGGTTCCCATGACATAATCTTGCAGATCATAACTTCTCGATGCAATTTCTACCTGTTATTTCCATTTTATATAGTTGTCTTCATCTAATGGTGTGTTGATTACTTGATTTTTAGGTCTGATCAAGATTGGGTCAGTGCTCTGCCCAGTTCTGGACCTATTTCCTGTGTTGACAGAGGTGGCATCATCATCTTGATTTGCCATGGTGGGTCAAGAACCCTGCTGTCTGAAATCTTGATTAAGGAAGCAATACTTTGGCGAGGCAATGATGACCTTGCATCCAATAGTGAAAGGTGCAGAATAATCAGGTGAGAGGATCTTGATCAAGAAGGCAATGCTTTCGGCGAGGCAGTGATAATTCTGCAGCCAAAGTAGACTGTAGTGATCAAGATCAATGCAGCCAGATGAGGAGATGAAGATTTGAAATCTGATCCTCTTCTTGGGTGGCACAGCAGGCGCAAGAACTGGTGAGAAATTGATATTAACTTGATCAAGAGATCGGTATACCCCCCCTGTGATGATAATGCTCTGACGGGAGAAGGGTAAAATCACCTTTTTATGATGGATAATTGCCTTTCAGCTGTATTGGCTCTGATACCATAAAAATGAAAAAATGAATTTTATTGATTTCACTGTATTTCTTTCATATTGATACAATACTTCTCTCAGTATTTATATAAACAGAAATGCAAGGCAAAAGAGAAACTGGGTCAAAGAAGCCCAGCCCAATAATGAACAAAGAAACGAAATAAAATACGCCAGCCCGATACTATTCCTTATTAGGTCCTCACATATTTCTGAAGGAGACTCAAATTATAGAAGGCCTGTCACCATGATTTTCTATTGCATGGTCTTTAAGCCACCAAAACTGAGATGATCATATCGATAATGCCATAACCATGTTGTGTCTTTTAGTTTTGTAGCTAGACATGCATGTGTGGTGTAGCTGAGATACAACGGGAACTTTCGATTTGCTGTCATCTTTGCTTGTGCAATTAAACCCAACTTTTCATCTTGGATTCGACACACTCCATTCTTGATGGAAATCTCATAGCACTTTTCCTGAAGTTGTCCAACAGTAAGCAAATTTGTTTTTAGTGTTGGAACAAACAAGACGTTAGAAATAGAATAAACATTCCCTTTTGTTTGTATTGTAATCCTTCCTTTTCCCAAAACAGACATTAAAGAGTTATCGCCAAACTTCACAGTATTACGGAATGATTCATCTAAATGCGAAAAAATTGATTTGTATCTAACATATGATTGTTGCAGCACGTATCCAGAAATAATAAATTTGTGTTAACATCCTATTTAGTATGACACACCATGTGAAGAGAAACTTCATCATCATCCTTTTCTATAAAATTAGACCTCTCTCCACAATTGTTAATTAAATTTGTACGACATTCTGAACAATAATGCCCATACCTGTGATAGCGATAACATTCAACTATGGATTTGTCTACTGACTTAGGTTTGTACCTTGCTGATTTGTACCTTGCTGATTTGTATCATGCTGAACTTTGAGAATCATGGCCCTTCTGGTTTCCATGAAACTCAACATTTTTATTATCTCTTTGTTTTTGGTACATATTCTTGCCTTTCCATCTGCTATTTCCATGACGTTTTGAGTTTGCAGTTGCTTGCAATGGTTGTTCTTCAATGCCTTGTTAGTTTATTTTTTTGCTCATGAAACATCAAAGAATTTTGCAATTCATCCAATGAAAGAGTATCTATGTCTTTAGACTCCTCAATAGAACAAATCACAAAATTAAACTTACGCATCATTGAGCGAAGGACCTTCTCAACGATGGTGACATCATTTAGCTTTTCTCCATGAATCCACATCTTGTTTGCAATTTCCATTGTCCTTGATAAATATTCGAAAACCAACTCCCCTGATTCCATTCGAAGATCCTCAAATTCTTTACGAAGAGCTTGTTGTTGCATACGCTTCACATTTCCTTGATGCTTCATCTTCATCGAATCCCAAGTCTGTTTAGAGGTTTCTTTGCATAGAATTGTCTCCAAGATAGACCGAACAATCGCCTGAAATAGGTAATTCTTTCACTTCAAATCCTTTAGATTCAGTGCTTCTAACTCTGTCAGCTGCGACTCCAACAATACGGTACCAGCTGCTGATTTTAGTTTTGGGTTTTGGTGTGATAATGTGCTATAACATTAATCTTTAAGCCCTTTTTATTATACCTAGTAGAGTAATTAGATCTTTAAAAAGTATGTTTTAAAGATAATTTTAAATGGAATGGATTTGGAATTATTGTAACGATCTTCCGATGACATTTGTATTTAACCCATCAAAGCATACTTATGCAAATCCAAAATCTTGTTTAAGATTTGTGAATATTCTTGTACATTTGGGATAAGAATATAAATATATTTTTAAGTACTAAAAAGAGTAGAAATGAATATTGAATAATGGTATACATGTATATATATTTCGTAAAGGTATATTAAATATATATATATATAAGTATTTTCAAAGGAGTTTTTAATTAATAAAGGGGTTAATTAAATAGAAGGGATTGAGCATTGCTTAAGTAGCTTAATCACACTTGTATGAGTTAATCATGCTTTATTTGTTTACTTGCTTATGGAAAGAATTTAGTATACTTAGCACTAAAAGCCGATGAAGTAGGCTTGTCTAACTGTAAGAGTTACGACTGATGTTCGAGTAGGGTTTAGTACCAACAGACTCTAACCTACCGGCTTCTCTCTTGATCAAGGGATACTGTGAGTTGAAAAGATCGAAAATGTGATAAATACGAGACTTGGTTTCCATTTTCGATCATCTATCTTGTACTCGATAGCCGATTGGTCAACTATCAAAATTGACTAAATTAACTTGGGAAGTATCTAAAAGCTTCATATTTTAATACGATTTGAGAACCCCCGAGCATTGGTATGAAACATCTCTAGCTTTGAGAACTTACATATACGAGATCCACAGAGAGGACTCCTCTTTATATATTGTTCGCTTACTTGTAAAAGAACATGAATTGAGTTAACTGGAAATTTATCGATTTAGTTTTGAAGGGACCGAGATCAGTTCATGTTTTACTCATCAAATACCATTTCAAAACTGATATACAGGTTCCATTTTTTAGAAGCAATTATGAAGTGAAATGCTATAGAGTTGAACTATCTATCCTGAGGTTAAGATCCTAAGAGAGGTCGGCATTAGCATTCATCAAAGGACTTATGTTGGAATCTATATGGAGATTTGTGATCTGCTTAACATGCTGGAATCCATTTGGAGATCGTGCTCTATTCGAGTGACGAAGACTCATGTGAGTGATGACGAACATGACTTTGACATCGCTGAATGACTAAAGATAGAGTAGGATTCACAATCTCAGTCTTACCTACCCCATGAGCGTATATCAACTCCAAATATAGACATGCTTTCGATTGTTGGGCACCGGGAGTTGTCGATACTTGGTTCCACGTTGTTCATACCATGCTCAAGTAGTGGGCTAGTTGTGTTTATCTTATGGTATATTTTGTATAAAGAAATACGATGCTCGAAAGGTAGTTTCTAATCCTCGTCATGGAGATCCGCTTCAGTTTGTCGGAGGTCCATGGAAAATCATATGTGAACGTACCTTAGCGGTTTTGATTATTCCCTCAATATTATTATGGTTTTATCAATGTAAGCATCATAGCTATTTGATTTGATTTATATTCTACAACCTTGACATTATCTATTATATCAACTTATGTACTTATTAGATGAGTGGTTCTTTGGAAGGGATAACCGTTTTTGAATGGTCTCAAAAGTACTATTATACGTTGACCGCATATTTCTTAAATTTCCCGTACTAGATTTATGTCTAACTCATGGTTTTATATTTTCCTTATTTCTATTGGTGCTCTTTTGAGTAGTCTAAGAAATGAAGTTTTTTATTGATGTAATTTGGAGCTTCTGGAGACAAACTGGATGCTTCCATTCAGCTACCATAGTATTCTTATTTCTGCTACATTGTTATTATTGTATATATCAACATTTGTGAGCGCATGCTATTATAACTGTCTAGCCTGATAATAGTATCTAGGATTGTAACTCTAAAATGCAGTCAATCTTAAAGTGGCAGTTTAACCGTCTTTTGATATTATATGTTATCGTTCCATTGAGTGATTATGACATTA
This sequence comes from Allium cepa, assembly GCA_030765085.1. Classification (NCBI taxonomy): domain Eukaryota; kingdom Viridiplantae; phylum Streptophyta; class Magnoliopsida; order Asparagales; family Amaryllidaceae; genus Allium; species Allium cepa. The sequence goes on from CM060939.1 coordinate 164,640,202, forward strand.
TGTTTTCTTCTTCCTTATTCTAATTCATTTTTTTTCCCTTAACTATCTATCTTTCTAGCACTTAGGTACTCGACACACGAATACCGTGGATTTATTTAGTGTCAACATTTGCGGGTCAAAAATGTGATCATTGAATGTGGTATCAAAGCCGAAGGTTAAGCGGGAACCTTGGCATTGGTTGGGTTATGACTCATTAGAGAGAGGGTAAGCGACATCGAGTATATTATAAATATAGGAGCGAATATGTAGCTTCTATATATGAGTTATAAATATAAGTAAGTTGATAATGTAGTCTAATTCATGTAAGGATTAATGATGTTTATCTATTATCCCTCGTTGATTTGCATAGCCATGCTCGGCCGGTTTATGAGCATTACTACCTTTTGTACAATTATTTGCCAAGCTCGACCAGTTTATGAGCATTATTTTAACTTGTAGAATTATTAGTTTAATATTGCATAATCTATTTATGAGCATTGTTATCATGTGTTGATTGATTAGTAATGCTCGGGCAGTTTATGAGAATTGATTATTGTTTGTTGATTGTTGATCTGTGCTCGACCAGTTTATGAGAAATTTTAGCATTTAACTGCATGGATCTAGTAGACAGTATTTGTAAATGCATTAAAACGAACACTATGTGAATATAATTTCACGGTTTGACTATAAGGCGTTCAGTGACAATGTTGGGTTAAAAGTTAAATTTAGACAAATATGTTTATTATAATCAAAAGGATAGATAAGATATGTTGTAAATATACAATTGTGAAAAGGTTTTATATAAGAAATAACTTTATATAGGTGAGGTTTATAAAAAAAGAGGATTTATAGTGATATTTTGCGAACTTAAATACATGTATATTAGAAAATGTTTTTTTCAAGATTTTGAAGAAAATAATAATAGTATTTTTTGAAAGTAAATATTTAGGAAATTAGTTTATGAAATTGAGATCATGTTACATAGTAATATTTACAAAGTATTTGATACCGCTTTGAAAATGATTTTGGATAAATCCTAAAAGTATGGTTTGGGTGTACTGAACTCATTTATGTTGCTTGAAAATAATTTCGATGATAACTACAGCATCATTGGCATTCATTTTCGGGTTTCAAAGTGGGGTATGCTACCATAGTAGTTTGGTATAAAGTTGTTTCGGTAAAATAGATTTGGATTTAATCCTAAAATTATGATTTGATACATAAAAGGTATAAGTATATAATATTTCAAAATGACTTGGAATAAAACCAGGGTGTTTCGTTCTAAATATTTTCTTTAAAAGAAATTAAAACTTTGTTAAGTTATTTTATGGATGCACATAGCCTATGCATTAGGACGGTGTGGTATTTGTATCATGGTATGACATGTTATTGGGTAGTTTTCATTTCTTAAAATGAAACGGAATTTTCTACGTTTTTGTAACGACCCGTAAATATATCACTTTAAATAAATGATCGTTTAGCTTTATCGATAATAGAAATAATTTTGTGAGAATTATTTATAACATTTTATATGATTATATAAAAAATATGATCATTTAAATTAGTTATTAATAAGAAAATTTATTTTCAAAATTTGTTTATAGAAATATGCATATTAATTTAAAAGAGAAAATACAACTGAAAATCAGAATCGGGATTTGTAACGATACAATGTGTGGAAATTGTGCAACGTTGTAGGAGTATCTTACATACACATATGCATGTACATATGCATACATGTAATGTAGCAAACCAGATATTTTCGACCCTCAAAAATTGACACTAATACGTCCACTATATCACATGCCGAACATTCAAGTGCTGAAAATATCGATTTTCTAAGGTGAAAGAAGAAGATAGAAGAAAACTAAAAACACAGAATCTCACAGCACAGCGAATAATATATAATACAATAATGATCATTACAAAAAGAAACATCTTTATTCATATGACATCAGAGTACATAAGACTTATCCTAAATTTAGACAGTTATGGAAACCTATCTTTACATTGACAAACATACATGCTCTATAATACAATGGAAGAAAAATATATGTGAATACGTCTTGACTATCCATCTCCTCTCTAACTCCAAAGTATCCGGCTAAACCTCGGAAAACATGCTCGGTCTAATCCGAGCATTGCACGGAATAACGCCCGGCTCAGTCTGGTAAACCAGTGTGAGTAAAACTCGATAACAAGTAACAACCAAACTGATTTCTATATTTCAAAACTTGTCACAAAGGGTATCTCGTAAGACCACACCGCACATAAAAATGGATGGGTTTTATTCTTACGATAACCAAAACATTTTTATCAAAATTTAGTGATATTATCATAGTGTCTAGGTTTAAAGTAAGTAGATAAAATAGCAGAAATGCTTGCATCTCACGTTCCAAAATACTAGGCTCTACAATAAAAAAATGTAAGGCGCGCATTGGAGATTGGATTCCAACAATGGCAAGGTAAGGGGCTACCTTCCAATGATACACCTATAGAAAATGCACTGATGCTAACACAGAGCTGGCTGCCCCTTTAACATGGCAGTTTGGATTACCTCACCCCTCGACATCGAGGCCTTATACTATCACGGTGTTTGCATACAAACCAACTCTGAAAGGGACATCTAGAATGGGGTGACCACTCCTAATGGTAGCTAATCACATAGCTTTGTTGCATGCCCTTATTTTTCCATTCCTCTTGGTTGTGAGGCTTCAGGCTACGCTTTACCTGTCTGAATAGCAATCCATCTTGGAATGCTAACACTAACCTTCAGGCGTCAATGCAATACCAGCATTTATTCATACAAGCTCCTTTTGGGTCTGAATGAAACCGAAGACACTAAGTCTACTACATCCATTTTGGAATTACCCTCAAGATTAGTAGCAGTAACCCTTGCACTTCAATGGCTCCATCTTCGATCCCATGCTTTAAAATATCTTCATTTCGAAACGCTTGAGTTGGATCGAAGTGGTTTTCAAATAGCATATCCGATCTCGGTCTCATCGAGACAACTTTCGATATTTTCGGTAAACTCAACCCCGGTTCTTTAGGAAATAAACAAACAAATGATAAGAGCGGAGTTCAATTTGTAACCGTTAGTGGACGGATTTCCTTTATCATTCATCCTAGAAGAATGAAACTAGTTTATACGTATAGTATAGCACATTCGACGGTAATTGTACCATATAATTCCCGTGTTTCTCCTAGATATTTCCAAAGTTATGTTTTGTTTAGATTTCATAGTTGGTTATTTAACTATCAAATAAACATACGGTCATGGTTTAATTTCCATATGGGATATACTAAGCCTTTATTAAATCTCTTTAATTAATGAAACCGCTTTGTAAAACCTGATCACAAGATCTTTTCAAAACACTATTTCCAAACCCCTTACATTTCCTTTTATACTTGGGAAACATTTATATACTTATCTCAATGTTATAAGTATATTACTAAAACATTTTTACTTTCCATGCCTTGAAACAAAATTATATGCTTATCTTATCAGTATAAGTATATTTGCAAACTTTTCAAACTTTTCTTCTTTCCAAATCACATATTAAATAACCACACATTTCTTCCAAATAAAACATTCCGTTTATCCTTTCTCAAAATTCCCTTTTTAATAGCTCATATAATATTTCAATTAACTTGTAACTTTCAAGATAAAGTTATAACCCACTTTTATAAACCTTTAAGTTAATTTATAAACCACTTTTCGAATCTCTGAAATGATCTATAAACCTTTTTCCAATTTTTAAAACTCTTTATATAAACCTTTTTATACTCCTTTATCATTTACAAAACATCGTTTGTTAAACACTTAAAGTAACCCTTCAGTAAAAACTCCTTTTATAAAAAAAAGTTATAACTTAATAACCTTACAACATAATAGCATAACTTGGAAACGTTTATAAACTTTGAACTCTAAATTGATTAAAGAATTTAAGTTAATTCAAAACACACTTTACAAATTCAAAGGAGACTTAGCAATCTCAATGGTACTAGTTTAAGTTACCATTCAATTTGAATTCGATTTCCAAGTCACTTACAATTATTTACATAAGCTACCATATATGTAATACAGCTCATATCCAATCAAGGATTAACACGTCAATATAACCAGTTGGCATATACAAGTCCAAATAACATAATAACAGGACGATGGTTTATCCTGCTAAATAGTTGTCCAAACAATTCAATCAATTATAGCAGAATGGGGATTTATTCTGCTTAACACATGTCCATACAATCAAATCACTTACACTATAGTAGAATGGTGTTTTGTTCTATTAACGGATGTCATTTAAATCTCATAATCATATGGGTTACTTAAGGGTCTGGACAAGAGATCATTTGATGTGGAATCGATTTATTTTAAAAAAGAAAATTGATTAAAGCACATTCTGTTTAGTTTAAAATCACCTTTGAAAAGTTAAAAGTATATTTAATTATCTTAAAACCTAACTTAATCTTAATTAGTCTAATTTAAATCAAGATTACATCAAAAATAAACTCTAGTAAGGCTTAATGAACTTGATTAAGTACTAATCAACTTCCTAATGCAACTTGGTAAAGGTTAAACCAATTTGTTTAAGAGTTAAACCCTAATTAATTAAATATTAAATAAATAACCCATTAATTAAATAAATAAATAACCGTTAATCTTAATTAAATAATTATAATCACTTAATTACTTCTTAACCCTGCTAATAACTAATTAAAACTACATAAATCAATTAATAGTCATGAACTTAACTTAAATGACGATTAACCTCTAATCACCTTTTTAATTACCAATTAGGTGCTAATTACCTTTTAATTAACTAACTAATGATATTGCAGCTTAATTAATTTTTAATATTATTAATTAGGTTTGAAAAACTTAGTAAACTAATTTCAAAATAAAATAAATTTGAAATAGAAATTCAAACGTTTGTCGAACTACATCCATGGCGACTATTGCTATGGGCGTAGTTCGCTCTAACATATTCTTAGCTAACCACTTCACAAACCTTACTTTTTCATGATTTGAAACATACTTTATAAAGTTTTTTTTGAAAAAAAAAACTATAAAATTAAAGTTAAAACTTTAATCCATTTCCAAACTTTAAACTTCGAAAACAAACTTCGATTCAAACCGTTCTCATAACTGTCGCAATTACACAAAGTAGTTAACTTTGTTTACCAACCTCATGCCATAGATCATGTTTTACAATCAACATATTACTAACACCAAACATCTTCATCATAGATTGCAAGTATACATTCATATATACATGCTTACTAATTTTATAATACAACATCGATTTCCATAACCAAATCAAACTAAAATCAACCATCCAAATCATAGTCAAACCACATGATTATTATTCAACTTCTACACTATATAGTCGCCATATATAGTGCCATAAATAAAGTTACCATTTTCATAAAAAAAAGCGAGTAGTTTACTCACCAAACTTCCGCAAAAGCTACCCGAACTTAACTAAACTTGCCAACGACTCCCTAGCTTTGAAGGATGAAGGATTTAGGTGATAGCAACTCTCAAAATGGGTTTAGCCTAGGTGTATGTAGGCTCGTCTAGAGGTATGGGAATCGATGTGGGGTGGTAGCTTGAAGGTAGAGGAGTTTAGGGTTATCATCGATTTGTCGAAAATGAACCTAAAATTAGGTCATTTTCCTGTTGGCTTTTGGGCTAACAACTTATGGAATTTGGAAAAGTAGCCAAAAAGAAAGTTGTAGAAATTTCTTTACTTTATCATTTCAAGTAAACAATCACACATTTTCGATTTGTTTTAAAGAATTTATGATCTAAAGAAGAAGGTTAATTTTCGGACTTGAAATTCTTGGTGAAAAATTGCTTTGTAAAGAACTGGTATTTTGACATAGCTGTGATGGAAATTTGAAAACGTGGTTAGCTAGAATGTTGTAGCCATTAAAATTTCACCCGGTTTCAAAAAAGTAAAACTCCATTTGAGTTAGAAATGAGGAAGAAAATGTTAGTGGAAAGAGGAGGAAAAAAGGAGAAATTTATGGGCTATTTATAAGGAAGAATTCCACATCTCATTACTTTGTCAAGTCACATCACTCTCTTTTATTTATATATATAATTATTTTGTTTAATCACATAACTCTTTTATATACATACATATATATATATATATATATAATTATGTTTAGTCACATCACTTTCTTATATATATATAATTGTTAATTAAAGCTAAGATATGACAAGAGATAATGATGATTAATGATTACAATCTAAGATGTGACAAGAGAGGAATATATATATATTTATATATATATATAAGATCATTATTTTTAAATTTATAAATTGTCAGATCACTTGCTAAACAAAATTATCATAAGATAATCTATCCTTAAGTATATTATTATTTAGTTAAATAACTTTTATATACGTGTATATATGGTGCACAAAGACGAACAACGTTCCTAACAACTTTCTAATGTTGAAAGGTCAAAATTTCAGAAAACGTTCTTAGGTCACATTTTCTGTTTTTCTACGAACTATTTAATTTGGTAAACAAATTTTGAAAATGATTTTATCATCATTATTAATTTATCAAATGAGTTTATTTTCATTATAAAACCTACATATTACATTTTTTAAATTAAATAAATATCCACTAATCAAAGACGTAAATTCCGGGTCATTACATGTAACATGCACATAAATATATATACCAAAATATATAAATATAAAAGTATAATATAAAATATGTAAGATATTTTAAGCAAACTTACTCCTTAAGCTTTTATAAGTCAACATATGTACACATGAGAAGATGGAAGTGATGTGCACATGGGGGGCATTCTTCTCGTGCTTTAGAGGAGGGAGGTGTGTACGAAAAGCCTTGAAATGGTGATGCAAAGGTGATGTGTACATGTCTTCCTTTATACTCTTCTTTTTTCCTATTAATACCCTACCCTCCTCTCTTCTTTTTCATTCATTTTCTTCTTCATATTCTCAGGCTATTGATTCCTCTTTAATGGCTTCTATCCAAAGAGAAAAATAATGTCAAAAATTATTTCAAAAAGAAACTAATATTAATATATGGTTATGTATGTATATAAAACTCCCCATAACGATTCCAAAACTCCTTATTTTCTCTCTGTTCTTCACAAACTCCACATCACTCCACCCTAGGCCGAGCTTGCTCATTGCTTACACCCTAGGTCATGCACCCCCTAACCTCCTCAAGACTTGGTCGAGGCATTTAGGATCTAAAATCTGAAGAATAGTGAGATTCAGAAGTCGATAGCGGAGCTATAGCAAATTTTTAAGTAAATCGTCTAAAACCCAAGGTAAGAACTCCTAAAACTATTATACTACATGTTGGATGATGATATAATATTGCAAATGGATGTTTAATATGCTTTGATCATTAAGTATGGTTGTTTTCATATGAACGTTGAAATCATTTGTGAGTCACGAATATACACGTTGATAAACACAAAGGAAGTCACTTTCCTTGAACTAATGAAATGGTGTATATGGAATTGCTAAATCTTAAAAATGGTTTAAAATGTATTTGAAATGTTTTATAAACATTTATAAGTGTTTTGGTGAAGTTCGAAAAGAAATGGAAAATTTAGTTAAAAATAAGCACGTCGCGTAACGGTAGTACACGATTTCACGCTATAAAAGTCAACTAAGGTAAAAGTTGGAATATGGCTTGAAATTCTTCGAGATAAGAATTTTCGAACTATTATATTCATAGTTTTCCAAAAAATAAAGCAAATAGAAATTTCGATAAGTATATTTTTAAATATGAGTAAAACAAGTTTCGGAAAAATCCTGATTTTGGAATCCAAAACTGGCTTTCTTTGAAAACGATGTTTTAAAATGTTTAAAAATGTGGAATAAATCTTATAAATATTGTAAAAGTGATTTGAATTATAAGAATGAAATTTTGAATAATAAAAACTCATTTTGTTCAATATAGCTAAAAAGGCACTTTCCGCAGCACTTTGCTATAACTTTTGAATTATAGTTTTAAACTTCACAATTCTTCTACAAATCTTTTATGAATTTTTTTAGATGATTTACAAAAAAAATTAATTTGAAGAATTTTTGGAGTGATTAAAGAATTAGAGTCGATCAAATAACCTGAACGTCTTATGGGTGTCAAAGAGATAGTGTTTAAGCTCGAGTTTGGAAAACCAGTTTTCTGCTTTCCCTGGCTATCCGAATTGGCCTGACAGAGGTGATGGTGATTTTGGTTTACTCTGATCTACATCTTCCAAAATAAAAATGAAGCAATTTCGAATTTAATCCTAGAAAAAGAAGTTTAAAAGTTATCAAGGGATTTTATAAGAGAGGTCTAATAATTCTGTATGTACGGGAAAGAATGTTTTATAAGTGTATATCTACAAAAGAGATTTTGATAAAAGAAATTAATAGATTAATGAAAGATTTCCTATTTACTTGACCTCTTTTATCGATAATTGGTTTGGAGAAACCGAGGTCGGATTTGGATAATTCCTGTTTGAATATCACTTCGAACCAATTTACGTATTCGAAGTGAAGACATGAAGATAAAAATGGAAGACTGAATGTAGAGCTACTTGTCACTGGCCGAGGAAATTTCCCATATCATATTATGTAGTAATTTTTCTTCATTTAAGATGTTCGATGCAAGGACTTCTCGCTACTAGGGATAATTCTCGACAGGATGTGGTAGGAGAGTGCCTTCAGTTTAATTCAATCCTAGAACGAACTTGTGTGGATAGATGTCTGACAATGCATTCTTGAGATTTCATCGCTGACTCTTATAAACATACATCTGTGTGGTGGTAGAGAAGGCAACTTCTCTTAGCATAACACCCTTCTTTGAGACGAATGAGCTCAAGGGTTGTATGTTTGTGGAAGTCAAAATAGATAAAAGGAATAGCAGTGTGGCAGTCAAAGAGAAATGTGCAAGTGAAAGGTAACCGTTACCTCAATCCTCACACTTGGAAATGGTCAAAACAGGGAGATGCAGCAAAGCTATGTGGTTCGCAGCCATTAGGGTATGATCATCCCCTCCAAGATAAATTTCTACATGCTATGACATTCGGGATTAAATTATTGTGGTGTATGCTACGAGACATCTTGGATAGGTATGTAATGACCTGGGGATGACATATTCGGTACTATCTAGTGAGAAAGGTAGGTCGGTCTTATGTTGGTAGAGGTGCAGATGTTTTGTTGACCTCGGTACACTCCTTTAGAGATGTACTACCGGAACATAGTCCCTTCACATGATCATTTTTATGGAATCCATTCTTTAATAAGTGCCAGCCATTTTGTTTGTAGAGCCTAGTATGTTGGGATTTAATAATGGTAACAATTTCAGCTAAGATTGATACATTTATTTGCAAATGTTTTCAAAATATGTCATAAAAAATAATATCAAGTATTTTGACGTAAAATATTTTAGTTATCATAAGGTAAAAAGTCATTCCATATTTATGTGTGGCGTGGTCTTATAAGATATTTTTTGTTTTCAAAATGCATATATTGAGTTTTCACACCAGTCCCATGACTGACCCGGAGTTTGTTTTGTTTTCCTTAAGCTCTGGGCGCCCTATTTTCCCGGGTAGCCTAGTAGTCAGTATTCTGTTTAGAGTATTTTGCGGAGGAGCATGCTGGAAGATACTTTTGGAGCATTAATCTGGAGCACCCGATGGGGATATCTATCTGTCCATTTTTTATTTTTTGCTATGTCTAGGTTAGTCAAAACCAGAAAGTCTGGGAGCAGGTAGTTATAACTATTCCTGGCTGGTTTATTGTATACAAAAAAACTCTAATGTACCCCAGATATGGTGATTGTATGCACTATTTATCAATTTAATGTAATGTGAGAATTTGTGTTTCTATCTTTTACTTTACCCCTGAAAATATGCTTCCTCGACACTTGGATTTACGGCATGTGAATACCGTGGCTGTATTAGTGTCAATTTTCGAGAGTCAAGGAGACAGGTCTTTACAATTTTGGTAGTCGAAAACTTCTCAATTGTTATAGAACTTAAAGTAAAGTGTTCTAAAAATATATAAGTCAAGTTTTTAGTACTCTTGAAGTGGGAAAGTAGTACGTTAAAACATGTTCAAATTTGTTGAACATTCTTGTTAAGTAAAATAATTTGATGTTTCATATATACTCTTAGGATGGAGTAGAGTATTATACGAGTATGAAGTTAAGTTATAAAAGGTTTACTAACTTGGAATTATTATTTTTATGAGATGTTTTATAAATGATTTTAGTATTGAATGACATATTATTTGTAAAATGAATGTTATTTAAAAAGGTGTTGGTATAGTTAAGAAATCAATAGGATAAGTACGTAAGTTATACATCGGTCATTTTATTTGCATGACTATTTTTGATTAAGTATTCGAGTACATGATTTCGAGCTGATATTCACCTGTCCGAACAAGGATTTTTCACAATTATTGATGAGGAACACTTCATATAGATTCTTGATGCGACCATAAAGTTTTTTATCATAGTATATGGGAATGTAAGGAAGACAGAAGTTTCTATTCAAGGAACCTGATTGGAGTCCGCACTAGAGAGTCAAGTGATCTATACTAATTTGGAAGTGGAATTTATGCGATCGAGCAAATGATTAGATCAGATATTGCGTACAGATGATCCTGCACATTGTACAAGCTTTAGTACATGCATATTTTGTTTTGTTGGCTTATTAAGAGTTTAAGGGATGACTTTTTGATTAGTTATGAGGTAGCATGAATAATCGTCTAAGAGATAATCTATGGTTGTCGAGCATAAGGTACGCTTAGTAGATTGCTTATCAACCATGTCTGATGATAGGGTTTTAATCTTGAGAAAACCATGGGCTTCGGTCGCTAATAATTTTGAATAATATCAAGTATTTCGATGTAATTGTTACTTTTGTTGCTCATGTCGAAATTTTGAGGACAAAATGTTTTAAGTATGGGAGGATGTAATGACTCGGAATTTCGGACATTTCGCATTTAAATATCTAAATTATTTAAATAGTTGAATCATAGATTTAACATGATTAAATTGATTAAATAACCGTTTTAATCCCCTTCTAATAATAACTAATGATGGTAAACTTGTTTGAGAAATTAGTTTAGAAAAATAAATTCCTAGAAGAAATATCAATAAAGTGACAGGAATATCGTTTTATCGATAAACAGCTTTTTATTCAATAGAAGTAGTATAACATTATTCTGCATACATTAAAACACTTAGGAGATCATTAATAAGTAATAAAAATATTTTTCTATTTTATGTTGAACAAAATGTAGTGGGGACAAGATTAGGAACATATTTGAAAAATGAGAATTTGAGAAAAGTCTTAAGTGTAAGTATGAAGTGTAAAGGTGGAAAGAAGAAATGATGTGTGCATGGGCTAAGAATATAGGGGGTTGTTTTGGCCAGCTAAAGCAAGGACAAGGTCAGTCATTTTACCTTGGTTAAGTCTATAAGACATATCTCTTTCATTTCATAATTTTATTACTAAGGTTTTGTGAAAAAAACTGAAGTATTCACGCCTCTTCTCTCTTTACACTCATGTAAATCAATTCAAATCTCAACCAAACTTTGGCAATGCATCTAAAACATGATGGAAATATGGTTTAGCATCTCAAAGATGAAGAAAAGAAGAAAAAGTGGGGCACTTTTGGCAGGCCATGAGCAAAATGTTAGGAAATCAAATCTACAGTTTCGATGACAACAACTGTACAATGGAAATCGAATATGCAAATATATATATATATATATATATATATATATATATATATATATATATATATATTCCTATATACAAGCACTTGCTAGAGCAACATCACTAGAAAGTCAAGAACAAGGCTCAAAGAATGTTACAAGAGACTACAAGTCGGTAGGATCAAAGAAGCAACAGAAAAGATGCACAAAACAGACATGCACAGATTTCAAACATCTGGGTACACAAGCCAGACGTCTGGAAAAGTTCTTTGAAACAACAAACAGACGAAACCAGACGTCTAAAAATATACCATATACAAAAAAATATAGTATCGGATGTCTGATACAAATATCAGACGTCTGATTTAGAATTCGAAATTTAAATTCAAACTTCAACTGCCACATTCGAATAGACATCTCAGTTTCTCTTCGCCGCAACTCTTCATCATCAACATAAGCAACTATAAAGCACTTGTTAAAGGATTCAACTACTCAAGGATCCTCTCTTCAACTATATACATCATCAAGAATCAAGAAGAAATCTTACCTGACTTACTTACACTCTCTACTTACATACTCTATTATATATTCTTGATCTCTAGCAATCTATAATTGTATTTCACTCTTTCATATATTCAGTTCTTCACAGAAAATACACTCTAGATATATAGTGGAAGCATTTGTACTTATTAGTCAACTTACGTGTTATAGAACACATATTTGACAAGAACAATTTATTGTAACCAAGCCTATTCCTCTGGGCGAAGCTAGGGTGTTTGATAGTCGAATTCAAAAGGGAGCTTTAGAACTGGACGTAGGACGAGAGGTCCAAACTAGTATAAAATCCTTGTGAGCTTATTCTATATTTACCTAGATTAGTAACGTTTTAGTTGCATCATATATTTTGTCACATATACTTGCATATACACTACAAGATCTACTCTGTAATCTTACATAAGTTAAATAAATCTTAACTATCTCTAATTTCATTATCTTATCATCCAACTATCTTAAATTAACAATCTCTAGAATCATGGATTTGAAAAAAAAAATCATTTATTATACTCATAGTGTGCTCAATAAAATTAATTCTTCTTTATTCCTAATTAAAATTAAATTTATTCCTCTCAATATATTTTATCACATATGTTAAATATATTTACACTTATTATAAATGCTTTAATTTATCCTTAATTCCTTTAACATCATTTTATATTGTAAATTATTCCATTAACCTTTTTCTCTATTTACCTCTGTTAATCTTTTTATAACTAAATTTAGGTGTATAACATTTATTATAACCACTCAAATTTTATTTATAAAATCTTTTCGTGCTGTATATTATCCAATTACATATTCAACTTCTGTATAATTTAGGTAAGTTATATTGGAATGAAATTGTGTATTACATAAATAAAACTTCACAATTCAATCGTTTCAAGCTTGAATATTTATCCAGATCTTGAAATTATACTTGAAATTATCCTTCAAGATAAAATTTAGGAATTAAATTTCTGATAAATTCCAAACTATTTAGAGATAAATAAATGCACATATACTATATGTATTTCCATTCAAATTTAAATCGTATATCAGCATATGTTATAAATCCAGTCTTATTTTAGAAATTCAAATCAATTAAATTCCCCAAAATAAAACTGTAGCAAGACTACAGAACGGTCTCTTCACTTCGAAACTCGAAAATGAATGTCGATGATGCTGCAGTCATCACCAAAGTTATTTTCCAGCGACAAAGAGAAGGACACTTGTTTTTAAACTTTAAAATTCTTTGGAAACAATTTTCTATTCGAAAATACTTTAAATAGTATATCCTTTTAAAACTTTAAATACAAGGTTTGAAATCCATCGAAAATTTAATTCTCAAATTATTGTTTTAAATTCATTTTAAATTACCAAATAAATTTATAACCATGTTTATAGTTCAATTATTTATATGAAACAAGAGATAATGATATATAAAATCAAAAATTATTTCTTAACAACTAATTAAATAAAATCCAGAAAATTTTTATAATATAGTTACAAAATTTATTTCATTACTAAATTTGAAAAAACATATTGTGTCAGTTTGCTCTTGTTCAAGTGTTTTGGAAATCTTATCGATAGCGTTGATCAGACGAATCGATCAGAAACCCAAATCAACATCAACAACTCAAACAACACAATATATAAAACATTAAATATAGATATACAAGTACAATTCAAAATGTTTTGAAGATAGATTGGAAACAAAAGACAAGATGATTAAATAACAAAATAGGGAGATGTATAAGCTTATATAAATCGTGGGCAATCTTAACTGGGTCAACCGTGACTTAAAGAATAAGATCGATGTGGATTTCTGAGGTAAATCTACATTCGGTCTCAAGAGATAGAGTTCGGAATTATAAGAGATACTAACATCTAAACCAAGGATATAAAATCCTCTGGTGAATCGATGTTATTGTAAAGGAGTTTCATCCTTTTTACAAATCAATTTGAGATTGGCGAGACCACTGACTCATTATAAAGATCATTCGAAGTGGAGTTATGGGATACTCCAGAATCAAAAGAAGACGAATAGTGAGGGACACGAATGGATTTTGGAACCGCAGGGAACATTCCAAAATTCAAAAGAAATTCAAATCGAAGAGGAAGAGATTGAAACTCGAATGAAAGTGATTCGGTAAATAAATTTACTATATATGCTAAGTTTGCCTAGAGCCAAAGTTCTGATGCCAATTGTAACGACTCGATATTTTCAACCATATGCATCCACACATGTCGGATTGAATTGCTCAAAATACCGCGTTGTAAATAAAATTTGGCAATTTCATCGTGTACAGTTAATAGAATAATCACATAATCACAAACACAGAGTAAATAATAATGCAGCGGAAGTAAAAGAGATAGTAGTTCACGAAGCTACTATATATATAAGATACATCAAAGTTAAACAAAATACAACAGAAGAGTAACAAGATACATCAGGTACAAATCAGAATACATCACCGGAATCATTGGATACTGAAAGCAAAATAGATGGCTGGATCTTCAAGCAAAGCTCCAACTCCGAAGGTGAGTCTTGAATGTTGAATCACTCAGTCAGACTCGAGCGTAAAGCAAAACAAAAAACACTCGAGTCAGGACATACATACTTATGAACCGTAAATCAACTCAAGTGAACAGCAGCAAAATGCATCAGTAACTTAAAGGATGCTTGGGATCGCCCATCCTTTAAGGATTCGTTAAACTATTTACTATGTAGTAATATTCGCTATTATAATAATGTCTAATAGTAAAATAAACATACTTTAAATAGCGTCAAGAGGTTACCCATGTAGCCCTTAACACGTAATAGGGCCAGTAGACTACACAGTACCTGCCTACCGCCAGATTGGGAGGCTACGAGAAGATACTCCATACGTAAGACACAAATCAAACTCGTAGTAAAGCTCGTTATGGTAGGTGACATGGAACACAAGGCAACAACAGGGTAGATATACCAATTACGCACAGGGGCTGGCGGTAACATAGCAGCCACTACGCCTACCTCGGAACACACTACCAAATCAAAATCGAAGATGGCCATCAAATTAATCACAAGGCAAGAGTATAGTACTAAAGAAGTGTGTTTGGCCAGAGAAGCTACCCATTTTGGCCAGAGATCACTCCTGTTTTAGCCACCTTAAGCCAACTCACGGGAGTCGGGTCCACCTAATATACCTCGCCACCATCCTACTTCATTCTGCAATCTCCACCGCATACACAGTTATTAAATTGGTTTTTGGAGTTGGCAGAGAGTATGACAACTTCCGATCCCGGTCTCTTTAACAACCAATCGTTATTATAATGCCATGGTCATTTCAAAATAGTTTATACTACAAAAAAAATCAAATCATTTCATTTCAAACTATAATCCTTTCAAAATAGTTTATACTTCGAAAACAAAACCATTTTATTTCAGAACTATATTGAAATCAATACGATATCATTTCCATTTCAAACATATATTCATCTTTCAAAAATCATAATACTTCGAAGTTATTACTCTTTCGAAACTAAATACTTGAAATCATTACACTTTAGAAATCATAACATTCTGAAATCATAGCACTTTGAAATTATAATATTTGGGTAAGTCATCATTTGGAAATCATAATACTTCGAAATCATAACACTTGAAATTATAACACTTTCAAAACATAATACTTAGAAATTCATAACTTTTCGAAATCATACATTTGAAATCATGGCACCTTCCTTTAATTCTTTACATTTTACAAATTTATTCAAATCAACTCAAATTTCCAATTCAATCCATCAGTTTAAATTCAATTCAGTTTCCTAACAAACCATTTCAAATCTTACCAATTTCAAATACAGATTTGATCGACAAAATAAACTATTCAATTTTTCAATATAATTCAAAGCTTTCAATGTACCATATTTCAAAACTAAATTTGAAATCTCATATATATATATATATATATATCAAATTCACTTCCATATTATTTAGCTTTGAAATAATCGCTAAATAAAATACAATATCATTAAAATAAACCTGAATTACAAGTAAACCAAATATCCTTTCATACTAACATAAACTTCAAATATTCATTTATCAAATAAATCGAATAAATCAAAATCAAATATCCTTCCAAATTCACATTCTTTATAAAAATAGAAATCATGTCATTCAAAACCATTTCAAAAATCATTTCCTTTCAGACCCTTAATCAATTCATTATCATTCTTTAATTCAAATATTCAATTTAAATATCATTTTAAAATCAAATATGTCATTCATTTATTATTTCAAATATCATTGCAAAACCCATTTCAAAATTTCATTCAAAAATTCATTTATCTCATTACATTTCATTCCACTTAACACATAACAAAGTAAACATTACTTAGATTCAAATTCAATTTAAATCCCAAAAAAATTAAAATTTAATATTAAAATATATTCAAAAGTCCTTAAATTTCACAAATAATAATTCCAAAAGTTAAATCATTTAACACTTTTATAATATAACGTAAACAGTGTTAAAATCTATAATATTTCAAAACATCGTCAGATTTTAGCAACGACGGCATTTATAAAGTGCGACAGTAGGTATTTAGTTTCCAAAATAGTTCAGTTCAGAAACAACAGCATTTATAAAATGTCGTAATAGATATTCAGTTATTTCAAACAGAGTTAAATTCCAAACAACAGCACTTAAAAATGTTGTCATAAGTATTTAGTTATTTTAGAGTTTAGTTAAATTCAGAAATGATAGCACTTAACATATGCCATCGTAAAACCACAGCATTTTTGGAAATGCTATCAATAAAATTCCAGATTTTATTATAACTTTCAGAAACGGTAGAACTTCAATTTTTGTTATTTTAAACTTATAAATCATATTTTTTGGCTTCACAATTTCACATTTAAATCATTTTAACATATGATTTATCACAACAAAATTTTATAACTAAATATCCAATCTAAAACTCAGTTCATTTGTTAAGTCAAAATTTCACTGTTTCTTAACTTATAAATTTAACAAAACTTAAATTTTACTTAAAATATCATTTCAAAACTTTAAATTTAATTTCCATTATTTACTTACATTTTAAAAATATAATTTAAAGTCAAAAATCACATTCACTTCAAATTTACATACTTAATTCAATTCAAATATTTAACTTTCTTAAAATATAAGAAAAATATTTAAATCATAATTTCATACTTTAAAATACATATTTATATAGAAAATTCATTTAAAACATACCATGGGGTGTATATAATTTTCTATCCTAGGTCAAGTGATACAGATATGTATCATTTCAATCCGCAATTTAAAAAGAAAACTCGGGTTCTATCATTTCAAACCCGCAATCCCAAGTCAAATAAAATACAATAAAAATCATTTGAGCCTATCATTTCATCTCATGATGATTTTTCCCTATTCTAATGTCCGTTCGGGTATGTATCATTTCAACCCATAGTGATTCTATTCTAACAGGGAAGTTGCAGTGTGAGCATATACATAAACAATAAAAACAAATATTCTAACATGTCAATGTCATAATATACTGTCATTCATCATATGTCAAGTGATAATAACAAACTTGACATGGTAATAACATGAAATCATATATCATATAATCATCATTAACTTGCATAAACATTTTAATTACTAATCACCTGTCATCCATTTACCATTTCATAAGTAATTACGTCAGAGTGAGAAGGACTCACCTTTATCAAAGCTAGAGACCCAAAACAACACTCGAGAACGATTGCAAAAGCACGACAAGAACGATTAGATTTGAATGGATGGAGAGCCTTGTAAACAACACAAAATATAACATACATAAGCACAAATATAAATATTGATATACAAATAAAGTAAACAACTTTTGTTTGCAAAACAATTGCAAAACATGAGAGATAACCAAACCTTAGGAGCAAAAGACTTGTACAAGACAACATAAGCTTAGCCAAAATGCAAATGGGCTTGATCTAACCATACCTAGGCTTGGCCTAGATCATGTATGCTCGGCCATGAGTTATGAGACATGGCTATGGACATGAAAATGGAAGGCAAAGGCATGGAGAGGCAAAGGTATGCAAGGGGTCAAGGGATGGAAGGTTTTGGGTCAAGGGATGCAAAGTTTTGGTGCATCTAAGGCTCGACCATGCTACTACAGACCAGGTCAGAGGCTAATGTGAATGTCCAAAGGTGATGTCATGTGCTGGTGGTGGAGCTAGGGGTGATGGCCGAAGCTACAACATGGGATGGTGATGGGAATATGGCTTGGCTGTGTAGTATTGCAAGGTTTTGCAAGTTTTTGTGATGTTTGCCCAATAGTATGGTCACGGACTAGTCTGGACAGAGGAAGAGGAGGTTGTAGGCCATGGATGATGATGAGGAGATGATGGTGGTGGTCGGTGGAGGTGAAGGTGGATAGTGGCCGAGCAAACATAGAGAGGAGCAAGGCAAAATCAAAGGAAAATGAAGAAGAAAATAAGAGAATGGAAGCCATACTTCTTTTTCAGAAATAAATGCCATGAGACTAAAGAGAGTGAAAATGTTTTTTCACGTGAAAGGCAATGGGAATACATGGCTATACCAAGAGAAAATGAAAGGCCAAGGCAATGAAGAGACAAGGATAAGGAGAAGTCACAAGATTAAAAGCTTTCATCTCTTCGAATTTTCAATTCTATTAAATCCGATATAAACAAATATAAATTAAGTAAACAAAATAAAAATGAAAACAAAATAAAGTAGAAATGAAATAAATAAATAGTTTTAAGAAAATAGAAAATAAATAAAGAAAATGCTTTATTTAATTGAAACTATAATTAAATTTGTAAACAAAATACAATTAACATTGGAAAATTTCAACTACACTTTTAAAATGTTTTTTAAAAATAAAATATATATACATAACATGTCATGTTACACATGTAAACATAAATTAGAACATGACATGACAAACAAAATATTATTTATATAAATTAAAATAAACAATTTTGTTAAATAAAATAATTTACATACAATGGTTTAAAATGCATAGCTTTCACAATATTAATCGAATTCCAACGAAACGAAAAGCGGTATACTTAAAATTTTATTTACTTTCATAAAAGAAAAATAAATTTCATATCAAATTTTAAACATTTAAATTAAAAGTCAAAGTTTCACCATATTGACCAAAATTCACATTTCAGGAAAATATTCTATTTATTCATGTTTGAAATTATAATTCATATAGAAATAAAAATTTATTTTAAAATGAAAAAAATTTATTCATTTTAATAAATAAAATAAAGTTTTTAAATCAGAAATTCAATTAAAATAATTAAAATATACAGTTAAAATAATCATAAAATACAGGGTTGTTACAAATGATAAAAAGAAGAACAAATTTGAAAAATTCAAAAAGAAGAAAGCTTTCAAAGTAACATGGGATGACTCGGATTCTTCATCATCATCAGACGGTGATTGCGATAATGACGGAGAACAAGATAATGTGTGCTTTATGGCACAAACTAATGAGGTTTGTTCCGGACTTAGTTATGATGAATTTTTAGAACTTAGTATGGAATTAAATGATAAATTTAGACAAATTAAAAAATTGAACATAGAACATATAGCCAAAATTAGTAGATTAGAACTTGAAGTAGGAATGTAAAAAGATGAAAAAATTATTTTAGAGGAGGAACTAGAATTATCTCAAGAAAAAATTAAAAATGGTTTGATTGAAAATGAAACTATAGTTGTAGAATTTGATAAAACTAGACTAGAGAAGGATGACTTGTTAAAAGAAAATATCAACTTGAAAAGTAATATTGATACATTGAAATTGAAAATTTAGAATTAAAAGAAAAAATAGATAAAATTATAAATAATGTCTCAAAATTTAATAAAAGAAAACAATATTTGAAAAATCTTATCAAAACTTCAAAACCATCAGGTAACAGAAATGAAATAGGATTTAAAAATATTCCTAAACAAAAAGGGAATAATATTAAGAAATATAGTTGTATTTATCAAAAGACTAAAAGATCACTTAAGTCTAAAACGAATACCAGAAATATTAAAATTTGGATTTCTAAGACAAATAATGATTTGATTAGACAGATACATATTAATAATTTTTTAGAAAATGTAGTCTATAAAAAAATTATGTTCATAAAGGTACCAAACCTTCTTGGGTATGGCTACCTACTCCTCCTAACATCTAGGACCCTAACAAAGTATATGGGTACCAATTAAATCATCTTTTATTTTGTAGGTACCCAAAATAAAAAATAAAGAGAAATGGATACTTAATAGTGGATGCTCCAAGCATATGACCGGAAATTCAAAAATGTTGTCAAATATAACATATATCGATGGTGCAATGGTAACTTTTTGAGATAACTCAAAAGGATACGTCACGGGCATTGGAGAAGTCATTAACTTTGGTATTTCTAACTCTCCTATTATTACAAATGTTTTGTTAGTAGAAAATCTAAAACACAACCTATGTAGTATTGGTCAATTATGCGATAAAGATTTTCAAATCAAAATCGGAAAAAATAGATGTAACATTTTCAACAATAAAAAAAACTTATATTTGAGGGTGTTAGAAACAAAAATATTTATGTCTTAAACATAAATATAAATCGAAATTCAAATTTGTGTTTAACCGCCAAACATGACGATCCATGGATGTGGCACAAACGATTTTGTCATATTAATTTTAAATATATTAATAAACTAGAAAAATATGAGCTAGTTAGAGGTTTACCTAAAATAAATTACAAAGTAGAAAATTTATGTGACGATTATCATATTGGAAAACTAAAGAAAAGCTGTTTTAAATCTAAAAATAATATTTCTACAAACGACCATTAGAATTATTACATTTAGATTTATTTGGTCCAACTCAAGTATGATCTATAAATCACAACAAATATGTTTTCGTAATAGTTGATGATTTTTCAAGATATACATGGACTTTATTTTTAAAACATTAAAGTGATACCTTTGGTATGTTTAAAAAAATTCTAAAAGAATTAAAGCACAAATGAATATGAAAATTAAGAATATTCGAAGTGATCACGGTGGAGAATTCGAAAATGATCTTTTTACTAATTTTTGTAATAAAAAAGGTATGAGTCACAATTTTTCTTTTCCCCACACACCTTAACAGAATGTTGTAGTAGAAAGAAAAAATCATACTTTACAAGAATGTGCACGAACACTACTAAATAGTAGTGGTCTACCAAAACATTTTTGGGCAGAAGCTATTGCCACAACTTGTTATATTTTGAATCAAGTAACCATATGACCTATGGCTAAACAAACTTGTTTTGAAATATTTTTTGGAATAAAACCTAAAGTATCATACTTTAAAACTTTCGAATCAAAATGTTTTATATTAAATACAAAAGAAATTTAGGAAAATTTAACCCGAAGGCCGATGAAGGAACCTTTGTTGGTTATTCAAATCATAGCAAGGCATATAGAATTTTTAATAAACGAAATAACACAATTGAAGAAAGTTTACATGTTTCGTTTGATGAAAATCTTCTTAACCATCATATAATGACAATGAAGAAATAATTCCAATAAAAAATTCTTTTAATAATGAGACAAATGCACAAAATAATACTTTAGCATCGGCTCCTTGAATTCTTAAAGATCATCCAAAAGATAATATCATTGGAGATCTCAATTCTAGAGTAACTATAAATCAACTTAACCAAATAAGTCATATAGCATTTGTGTCAAATTTTGAACCAAAAAATTATAAAGAAGCTTCAAACGATAACTTTTGGATAATAGCTATGCAAGAATAATTAAATCAATTTGAACGTAATAATGTTTGGGAATTAGCACCAAGACCAAAAAATCAATCGGTTATAGGAACAAAATGGGTATTTAGAAACAAAGCAGATGAAAACGGAAATATAGTTAGGAATAAAGCACATTTAGTTGCTCAAGGTTATAATCAAGAAGAAGGTGTTGACTACGATGAAACCTTTGCTCCAGTAGCAGGACTCGAGGCCATACATACATTTACTTGCTTTTGCAAATCGTCACAATTTTAAACTATTTCAAATGGATGTCAAAAGTACTTTTTAAATGGTTTTATTAAAGAAAACGTATATGTTGAAAACCTCCATTGTTTGTTCACGAAAAATATCCCGACCATGTTTTTAAATTATGAAAAGCCTTATATGGTTTAAAACAAGCCTCCCGTGCTTGGTACGAACGTCTTAAAAATCATTTAATTACATCTGGTTTTCAAATAGGTAAAACCGATGCAACTTTATTTACTAAACGAGAAAATAACGATATTTTAGTTGTATAAATTTCGTAAACGATATTATTTTTGGTTCAACCAAAGAAAATCTTTATAATCAATTTTCAAATACAATGAAAAATGAATTTGAAATGTCTCACATGGGAGAATTAAATTTCTTTTTTGGTTTACAAGCAAAACAACTTGAAAATGGTTATTTTATTCATCAAGAAAAATATTGTAACGATCTATTACGTCGTTTTAAAATGGATAAAACTTCAAGCAAACCAACACCGACGAGTACTAGTGTTCACTTTGTAAAAGATGATAACGGAAAAGATTTCGATGGAAAATAATATCGTAGTATGACTGACTCCTTACTTTATTTGACAGCTAGTCGACCCGACATTATGATAAATGTATGTCTTTGTGGCTGATTTCAAGCAAAACCAAAAGAATCTCACCAAAGACCTGTTAAACTTATCTTACGATATCTATCTAGTAATAGTGATTATGGTTTGTTTTACCCTAAGGAATCATCGTTTGAACTAATTTCATATAGTGATGCGGATTTCGGTGGACGTAAAACAGATCGTAAGAGTACTAGCGAAACATGCCACTTTATCGGACAATCATTAGTTTCATGGTTTAGCAAAAAGAAAAATTGTGTCTCATTATCTACTTATAAAGCCGAATATATTTCAGAAGCTCTAGCATGTGCACAAGTAATATACATGTAACAAACACTTACGGATTTCGAAAAAGTTATCAATCAATCACCAATATATTGCGATAACATGAGTGCAATAAATCAATCAAAAAACCCTGTAAATCACTGGCGTACAAAACATATAGATACACGGCATCATTTTTTATGTGATAATGTAGAAAAAGAAATTATTACATTAAAATACGTAAATACCAAGAATCAAATAGCAGATATTTTCACAAAAACACTAAACAAACAAACATTTGTTAAAATACGACCAATTTAGGAATATGCTCTCTTAATGATCTTCTAAACTAACACCACATCTTCATTTCTTCTATGTTTTGCTCAAAGCTTTTTTATCCACAAATTAAAATCGATAACTCCTTCACTTTAAATATTTTAGGTGGTCGTTTCATGAAATTACCAATAAATAATTTTTAAAATTATATATAAATATTTACAAAACAAAAGGTAAAGAATATATAGATTTCATATTTTTACAAAAAATATATGATCATGTCTTCCGACAATTCTCATCTGTCCTTCTCGACACCTATCCTCATAGCTCAGTGGATACACCTCACCGCCTTCCTACTCATACAACAAATCAGGAACCGACGTATAGATGGCCCTCCTATCACACGGGATTCACTCCCGATAAAAAAAAGTCCAAACAATCTCTATTTTTTTCTCCTAACACCAAGGAGAAAATTGATGAAATACATAACTATCAAAAGCAACAAATAGATGCATAACGAGAATTATATTTTGAGCAAAAAGTCACGGCGCGACAACTAATTTTTCTGGAGAAATTAGCGATAAAATTTTGTAATTCACGGAAGAAAGATGTACATGAACCACTTCTGATTCCTTGCAGTTCTTTGGATCCCTCTGCCTCGTATCGTACACCTTTGGATCCTTCACCGAGGCGATTCTCTGGTTCCCCGAGAACCCACGAACGTGGAAATATATGGTCTCCACTCATGCCTTAGAGGGATGACAAGTCTGAAGATCGCAATGCTCCATCGTCATCTAAATAAATTTAATTATACTCATTGTAATTTTTTGTAATTTTTTTTCACAAATAATAATACTATGTTCCATTAAAAATAAAAAGTCGAAAAAATAAGCAATACCCTTCAAAATTAGGCTATTTTTAGACAAATTGGTCATTTCAGACGTCTGAACATTGCCATCAGACGTTTGACACTCTAGTATCACACAATTTTTTTTACCATCGTGCATATATCAGACGTCTGATATAATCTTCCAGACATCTGAAAATCATCTCTACTTCATAAAAAAAAAGGAAACCAATCGATTCCAGACGTTTGAACTTTTAAACAGACGTCTGAACAAAGTCTCTGGTTCCATAAGATAAAAATTCAAGCCATTTTTAGACGTCTGTTATTATTTTCAAATGTCTAAGAAAATTATCTGGTGTCCAAAAATATCATTTCGATCTATTTCAGACGTCTGCTAATACAAATAGACGTCTGATAATTCTCTCTGACTATCAAATTTTACAAATCAACCAAATCCAGATGTCTACCACAACCAACCACACGTCTGATTCTATTTACTCTCTTCAAACAAGGTTAAATCAGACGTCTAATTTACCTTCCAGATGTCTGAAATTCAATCGATGCAATTATACGCCCTGATAACGTCTATTTTTTTACTTCTTTCACTTCATTTCATTTTATTTCTAACCCGGTTTCGTACTTCTCGAAAATACTTTCTCTTCCAAAATTGATCAAATGTTATGGCTCCTAAAAAATAATATCCTAAGATCTCTAAGCGAAAACAAGACCAAGCAACTTCCTCAAACCCCCAGGTTTGCTGAGATGATCAAATAGAACGATGGATAAATCGTGCACCGCATTCGCTCAAAAGATACGAGGACATTCAAAAGAAGAAACTCCATACACGTCCATTTTATAATTTACTCAAGTTCTCAATGTACGATTTAGATGAAATGTATGAAAGTGCTGGTTTGGAAATTTTGATATCTTTTAATCCCAATAACATCCAAATTGATCAGTTAGCCATATTTCTCTTCTACGCTAATTTGGATAGCACGGCAGTTTGGAACACTGAAAATGATGATAATTGGCTATAGTCTAGTATTTACGGCAACACAATTCGGCTTACTCCAGGGATCATAGGCCGAATTCTCGGATGTTCCGACACCGGAGAAGATTTATACGATATTCCGAATATGCGTCTGAAACCGAGAGATAATACAACACATCAAATGTGGGAAGATGAAATGCCTAGATTCGCATCAAAATATCTACGACCTAAGGCGAAACTTCTCACTATAATGATTATCGGTACTATCATTCGTCGCCTTGGTAGTCATGAGCAGATCACGGAACTAGAGCACAAGGCCCCATATGCTATTTCCAGTGGAACAAGGGTCAATTGGGCAAAATTCATATTTGACGAGTTCAAACATTTTTGGACTCAATCACTCCCATCCATCATCTATCCTACATATATCATGAGATTTCTACGTGCTCACAACATCCCCTCCTATTTATCCACTTTTGAAGAAATTTCTCCGAAATATGCTTTCACAAAAAATTTCTCACTAATGCACCTATCGGAAAATCCTCCGAAGTTTATATCATTTGAAGAGTGGACGCAACGTCGTCAAACCAGACAAGCTGGGCCTCCACCTCAAACACGCCCTGAACCATCACAAGAGGTGGAACAACATCGCAAGACTACTCCTCCTCCTCCTGCACCATTTGATTATACATGCCAAGATGATATTTTGGAGACTCTCACAGAGACGAATCCAGATGAGAGTATTCGAGACCTAACTCTTCAAAATCAGCTTATTTTATCTCGGAATCAAAACGTATTGGCTAAACGCATTGATAGTTTTGAAACATCTTTTTCTACACGCCTGGCCACAGTTGAGACGTCAATGTCATCTATATTATCGGTTCTAAAAGAGGTTCTTCAAAGGGTTCGTGGTCCTACACCACCTTCGGAAGATTGTCCAACCCAAGCACCTTCTCCTCCTTCGAAACATTCCAAACTTTTTGAGGAGAACGAACCTCTAGAACAAGCTCCGACATCTCCTACAAAGCAACCTAATCTTCCAAAAACGAAGATAAAGGAGATGACCAAGAGAAAGCTTCCCCAACAGACTCTTAGATTTTTAGGGCTCCATCTTATGTATAAATGATAAAAATCTATGAATGTACTCATTTAATGTGATTAATGAAATTCCTCTTTTTGGTGTGTTATTTCTGTGTATATTTCTGTCTTACAACGATTGGTAAATATTTAATAATTTCTACAGTTAAAAAGTTATAAATCCTTTTTGATAATGCCAAAAGAGGAGAAAAATAAAGATCACAATAAATTATGGAAAGCACATATTCAAGGGGAGATTTATAAAATTATATATAAGTACATTGTATAGTTGTCATCTTCAAAAATGGGGAGATTGTTAGAAAAACAAATTTACGGTTTCAATGACAACAACAATACAATGGAAATCGAATATGCATATATATTCCTATATACAGGCACTTACTATAGCAACATCACTAGAAAGACAAGAACAAGGCTTAAAGAACGTTACAAGAGACTACAAGTCGATAGGATCAAAGAAACAACAGAAAAGATGCACAAAACAGACATGCACAGATTTCAAACATCTGGGTACACAAACCAGACGTCTAGAAAAGTCCTCTAGAACAACAAACAGACAAAACCAGACACCTGGTAGTTGCACTCAGACGTCTGAAAATCAACTATATACAAAAAAAAATCAGATGTATGATACAAATACCAGACGTCTGATTCCGAACTCGAAATTTAAATTCAAACTTCAACTGCCACATTCGAATAGACATCTATGCTTCTCTTCACTACAACTCTTCATCATCAACAGAAGCAACTATAGAGTACTTGTTAATGGATGCAACTACTCAAGGAACCTCTCTTCAACTATATATATCATTAAGAATCAAGAAGAAATCTTACTTGACTTACTTACGCTCTCTACGTACATACTCTATTATATATTCTTGATCTCTAGCAATCTATACTTGTATTTCACTCTTTCATATATTCAATTCTTCATGGACAATACACTCTAGATATATAGTGGAAGCATTTGTGCTTATTAGTAAATATTCGTGTTATAGAACACATATTTGACAAGAACAATTTATTATGACCAAGCTTATTCCCCCGGGCGAAGCGCGGGTGTTTGATAGTCGAATTCCGAAGGGGAGCTTCAGGAGGGGACGTAGGACGGGAGGTCCGAACCAGTATAAAATCCTGGTGTGCTTATTCTATATTTACCTAGATTAGTATTGTTTTAGTTGCATCATATATTTTTTCACATATACTTGCATATACACTACACGATCCACCCTGTAGACTTGCACAAAAAAGGAAGGGGGAAGAGGACCGAGCACTAAAATAGACAAAAGGTGGAAGCTTTGGATGTCTGGTGATGATAGGATGTTGTTCATAGGCTCTTATGTGCGCCTTTCTCTTTGGCTTGGATATGGTGAGCTAACTCACCATTTGATGTGCATGAAGTGTATATAATGTTTTCTTATATTACGGTTATGCTTCTTGAAGTTATATTGATTATATGTTATGGTATTGGTTTTTATTATTGCTTTGGAAAGCAAATATATTATGTAATCCATATGTATGTACTTGAATGGACTTGAATGACTTGTTATGGCTTGTAGTATAGCCTTAAAATAGAGCATATAAGGTTTAATAGGGGATTGACTTGAATCGGACTAGAATTTAAATGGTTCATATAGCGATAATCATTATGGGAGCATTTAGAAATACTTTTTTGGCTTTTCCTATAACCATTTGTAAAGAGAACCCACGAGGTTTCTCACCATAGTTGCAGTGTAGTATTTGTATAATAGTTACTATAAAAAGAATGGATGTCAAAATGTATGGTTACTTGTCGCAAATGATAAAACATTTAAGTATATAAAACTATACATATTATTATCTACAACCGCAATGGACCGCGGCACTTTAAAATCTCTATCTTTTCTTCCATGCCTCTTTTACAGCTATCTGTGAATGTTTTTCTGTTTGAGACTTTAAAATGCTTTGAAATGACTTTAAACTTAAGGATTTTACTTCAATATTTTTAGTACTCTTTTCTAACATATTTTTAGAGTATTTTAGAAGTG
Organism: Allium cepa; assembly: GCA_030765085.1. NCBI lineage: Eukaryota > Viridiplantae > Streptophyta > Magnoliopsida > Asparagales > Amaryllidaceae > Allium > Allium cepa. Next base: position 164,668,614 of record CM060939.1, read on the forward strand.
GTTTTGAATTTTTATGAATTTCTAAATTTAATTTGAATTTTTAAAGAAAGAGGATTGTTTTACATAAAGGAAAACATGTTCATTTGAAATCTTCAAATGAATTATGAAGTAAATATTTCGAAGAATATTCTAAGTAAATGTTCAAAACCATATTATTAAGTATTTTAACGTATATTTTTAAGTACATATACTTTTTGGAAGGTTAGGTAATTATACTAAAGTAATATAAAGCTTATGCATTATAATATCTTTTAAAGTGTTTTTTATTAAATATCTTATCTTATAAACAAATTAGCATAGTATATATGAATATCTTTTTTCAAAGGTTTTTAATTATAAAAAATGTTATATAATAGAGGTATAGGAGTGCTAAGTGGCTTAATCATGTTGTTTAAACTTATGAAAAATAATTAACTGTACTTAACAATAAAAGCCGACTTATCTATTTGTGAGAGTTAAGGTTGTTGTTTGACTTGGGTTTAGAAGCAATAGTGCTCTAACCTATTGGCTTCACTCTTGATTGAGGAACAGTCAAATCGAGAATGTTAGAAACATGATAATCATGTGGTTTATTTACTCGTTTGCGGAAAATATTGAGTCATATACTTGCACTAAAATCTTATTAAGTAGACTTATCTATCTGTGAGAGTTAAGAATGGAGTGTGTAGGAATGGCTTTGATATGCGACATGTGCTCTAACTTATATGGATTCACTCTTAATGAGGGGATGGTATAAGTAGAGATGTTCGGAAATATGATAAGTGTATGAATGATTTTCATAAGCGATCGTCTTTAGAACTACATAGTTAACTAGTCAAATACCGAACTTGACCAAATATTTACTTAGATATTTAACTGAATGTTTTTAAACATAATAATAAGCATAAAATTTAGTTTTGGGTTTGTTGTGACAATGTGTTAATAATATTGGTCTTTAACCCTTTTTTATTGTACTTAGTAGAGAGATAGATCTTTAAGAAGTACTTGTTAAATATAATTTAAATGGAATGGTTTTGGATTTATTGTAACGATCTTTTGATGACATTTTTACCCATCAAAATATTCTTGTGCAAATCTAAGATTTATGAATATTCTTATACCATTTGGGATAACAATATTAACACATTTCTAAGTATTCAAAAGAGTAGAAATGAATAGTGAATAGTGAATAGTGATAATACATATGTGTGTATATATATATATCTTTCGTAAAGGTATTTCAAATATATATACAAGTATGTTCAAAGGAATTTTTGATTAATAAAAGGGTTAATTAAATAGAAGGGATTAGGAGTTAATTAAATATATAAACTTGTGCAAACCCCGATCATATTTCTAATTTATTGGAATTATTTCAAAAAAAATTAGGTTTAACTTTCTTATAAAGTTTCATAAACCTGCCTCTGATACCAACTTATAACATCCTCCTACTTGGGGTTCCAAAACTAACGGCTATAGATGATGTAGTCATCCATAGCTATTAATCCTCGATTACGGTGGTGTTAGATTCATTGATACACAGAAACACACAAATATGGAAAAAAAATTCAAAACTTCAAAAAAGATCGCATTCCATATCAAAACATTTCAATTCATTACATAATCTCATAATCGTCAACCATGTTCAGTGAAAATATATTTATTACAATATACGCAATGAGCGACATATAAAGATGTCCCCTTGGATGATAAGAGTATATATAGTCAATATAAAAACTTTTCCATTACAAACAACACAACGAATCAAATAAAAGAAAACTCTATATAGCTATCAGGCCACCTGCACATCTCTGGATGCTTTATTTGTCTAAAGAGGTACCTGAAAACCTCAGCTCTCAAACTACTCAAAATCAATTGGGTACCCGAGAGTTTAAAAGGAAAAAATAAACTTCGAGTTAGACATGATTCTTGGTATGAATAATAATCTACCATCTTAAATCATTTAGATATCTAGTGAGACCACGCCGCTTAGCAGAATGGGTTTTTCCCTCACTACTATCTTAAAACCTTTATAATACCATATACGGTGCTCCTGCATCCACAATGGTTAAAACATAGTAATTTCAAAATATTATAATGATATGTAAACATACTGGATTTCCCATCCTTTGTTTAATTGACTTCCTATCATATTTATAGTTTCTAGGGTCACTATTAACCTATTAGTTTTCATGGGCTTACTAATAACCTTTATATGATATATGGAGTCGCTGACCTATTTCATAGTTTTCATGGGTGCACTATGAATTTATTGGCCCCTACCAATTAAATTAATTAAACCAGGGGTTCCCCTGAACCTGTTGGTGACTCCAATAAATTTTCTTTATCATAGTTTTCATGGATTGACTAGGAACATATTGGCCCCTGCCTATATCTTTTCTTCTTATCCTAGTTTTCATGGGTTTACTAGGAACCTATTGACATCTTTCAATAACTTAATATAGATAAGTTTTCATGAGTTCACTGCAAACCAATTGGCCTCCGCCAACCACTCTTTATAACATAGATTTCATGGGATCACTATGAACCTATTGGTAACTCCAATAACTTCTTAATCATAGTTTTCATAGGACCACAATGAACCTGTCACCCTAACAACTTCCATATTTAGGCATCCTATATTCTGATCTCTCTGACCTCTTAGATGCAATTCTACTAATTCAGAAGTTTAATCAATTTATATTCACTACAGGTTTGACCTAGCTGGTTCTTCTATCTTTTATCCCCAAAATACAGTTGTGGGTCCATTATAATGTGAATATGTTAATATTTGAAGAAGCAAACATGATTAAAAAAAAGTAATACCACTCCTGTAGGTTAAATATACTTGAAACACTTCTCATAGAAAACATGGTTAATCCCTTTAAGCTATAATTTTAGCGAGGAAAGCTTCTTTATAAAATCATTTTAAAACTCCTTTAATTCCATGGGTTTTTCCTTTAAAAATGAGTTTGGGTTACAAAATCTTTTGACCTTAGAAACCTTGCTTTCAACTTCATAGAATGACCTCCTTTGAAAGAATTAAAATCTATCTTCAAAACATTAGACTCCTGCCTTTCTAATACTCTAAAACCTTTCTTTAAAAACCTTTTGATTGTATTAAAGCATTAACATTTAACTTTAGAAGCATAGCTTCGAAACCATTTGAAAGTACCCCTTTCGAAACCATTGGAAGTAACCCTTCTGAAAACATTGAAAGTCCCCCTTTCGGAAGCATTGGGCTTATACCTAAAAATATTATTTGGGTCGAAGTGAATATAAAAAAAAGAATCTCTTTCGAAACCATCCTTTATCATATAAAAATATTGGGGATAACATGATGGCATCGGCACCATCCCTTTCGAAAGCTTCAAAACATTTAAACAAAACATTGAATGATAGCTTCAAAACCCCTTTCAAAGCTATTGCCTTCGAACCCATTGGACCCTTTCGAAAGCAGTTAGGAAGTGGCGTAAAACATCATTTAAAAACAAACACTGCCTTTGAAAGCATTGATGCTTCAACACCATTACGGCTAACGAACGACAGAAGGGCTTCGACTGGGTCGGAACCTTTATTTCAAAAGCATTCTTTCAGACCATTCGAAAGCAAACTTATGTTAGTGGCAAAGCTTTCAAACCTTTCAAAATCATATGCTTTGATTCCTTTGAAGGCTCAAATAAAACAAAGGCAGACACTTCTCTTTTTAAAATAAACCAAGGTATCGCCTCCTTCGAAAGCCATGCTTTTGACACCTAGTCTTTTGCCTTTCTCCAATCCACTACGTACCATCTTTGTGATACCTTGTGTATTGGTTTCGGCTTAGTAGGTTTTGACTGAGTCGCAGGCGAAACTCTGTATCGAAAGGTACTTCTAAAGAAGGCGGAACCAACTTTTCTGAATAAACCTAGTTTAATACTACTTAAAGCAAATATTTTTCTAACTAACCTGCCATGTGTCAACACTAGATTGGTTGCCTCAAAAATTTCAAATTATTTACTAAAATAACTGCCACCAATTGCAGATCTAAACCGTGGTTAAGTTAATCAAATAAGTTCTTCCATTAAGCAAAACCAATATTATAAAGAAGTCCCTCTTCTAAAATAATTTAATTTGCATAGAAAATAACTTTGGAAAAATCCCCAAAAATTCCAGACTTTAATCATGTTATCTAACATATCAAAATTCCAGACCCAAATTCTTAATACAGTTTTCGAAATAAATTTATAAACCATAGTAACCATATTTTCCTTTTAAAATTCATAACAATGTTTCCATAGCATAGAAAATTATGAAAATTGAAACTCAACACCAAAATCATGTTTTATACAACATAAAAGTTTACGATGGCATTTAAACATCAATATAAATCGGTTTTATCCTAAAATCGTGTATAATCCCATTTAAACAATCTTGTTTAAATTAAACAAATCAATATTCTAGCATATCATCATCCAATTCACCATAAAAACGAATTTACCCTTGAATTTGAAAACGTATGATTCAAAACAAAATAGAGATGGAATTATTATTTACCTTGGTTTAGATAAGGAGATTGATTTACCATAAGCTTGATTCTCTAGCTTTTAATTGAATTCTTCTTTCTTAATGGCCGGTCCTTTCTTAAACTTTTGGTTTGCATTTTCCAAAACGACGTGAATGGGAATGTAATGGTAGGAACGAGAATATATAAGGGTAAGGGTTATGGGCGGCAAATTCCAAATATACCCTTATGTAATTTAATTAACCTAAAAACCATTCTTAAGCCCATTTAATTATTTACTTGAACATGGCCTTAATTAGATTTATTCAGATTTCAACGCCCTTATCACTTAACATTTACATTATTCTATTTAATATCTAACTAAATAATGTTAACAAAAATTGGAGTGTCACAGGCTCCCTCCTTAAAGAATTTCGTCCTCGAAATTCAATAAGGACTAAATACTAAACATAGCAATCATCTGTAATGACTCCTAACAACCGTACTAGTCTACCTGGCAAGAAATTATTTATATAAATCTAATATAGACATACCCTCAAAGCAGATCAAGATAGGTATCTCGAATCCTGTCTTAATTTTCCCAAGTACAATCCTTCTTCTTGTCGCACCACAGAACTTTCGCCAACTTGACTGCCTTGAACCTCAATCTTTTCTCATCTCTCGCAACAACCCGAACCGGTTGCCTAACAAAAGTCAAATTAGGATCTACTACTAGAACTTCCAACCCTGTTGGAGGAATAATGGCCTCCGGATCATGCACATACTTGCGAAGATGAGACATATAAATTACATTATGGAAACTTGCCAAACTACCCGACAACTCTACTTTATATGCGAGCTTTCCAATCCTTTCTATAATCTGGAATGGACCAACATATCTCGGTGCCAGTTTCCCTGACTTCCCAAACCGTACCACATCCTTCATCGGTGATACTTTAATGAAAACCCTATCTCGAACTGAGAACTCTAGGTCTTTACGCCTCTTATCTACGTAACTCTTATGTCTGGATTGAGCTTCTTTCATCCATTCTTGGATCAACTCAATCTTCTCTGACACATCCCTAACCAAATCTGGACTTAAAATTAATCTATCTCCAGTCTCCAACCAACATACTGGTGATTTTCATGTCCTTCCATGCAAAGCTTCAAAAGGCGCAATTCCTATACCAGTTTGATAACTATTATTATAGAAAAACTCAACTAAATGTAGGTGATCCTTCCAAGATTCACCAAAATCCAACACACAAGCTCTCAACAAATCCTCGACTGCCTTATTGACTCTCTCTATTTGTCCAACCGTCTAAGGGTGATATGTAGTACTCATCTTGAGCTTAGTGCCTAACACATCCTGCAGACTCTTCTAGAATTCGCTAGTGAGTAAAGTATCTCTGTCGTTGACTATGCTGTTAGGAAATCCAGGAAGTCTAGCTTTGTTCTTCATGAACAACTTAGCCAGAAAAGACGCAATCCTGGTCGACTTTACTAGAATGAAATGGACACTCTTGGTCAACCTGTCCACAATGACCCATATATTCTCTGTTCCTCTGCTTGACCTTGGCAACCCATCTATAAATCCATTGAAATCGAATCTCATTTCCAAACTGGAATCTCTAATGGCTGAAGCAACCCACTTGGCTTTTGATTTTTGCCTTTCACTTGTTGGCAGTTTACACACTGCCTAACCCACAGGCCAACATCCCACTTCATGCCTTCTCAATAGAAGCTCCTCTTCATATCTTGATACATGTTGGTCCCCTCAGGATGAATTGTAAACTTGGATCGATGAAATTCCCCAAGAACTTCTCTCCTCAAGTTCTCAACATCTGGAACGCATAATCTCCCCTTCTTTCTCAACCGTCACCTATGGTCAAGACAAAAATCTTTCAAATCATCGACTTCAGTTCCAGCCTCAAGCCTTCTGATCTTCTTAGACAATAATGAATCCTGCTTCTGTTTAGAAGCAATTCTCTCGATCAATACTAGTTGAACTTCAAAACAGGGTAACATGGCAGCATCCTGACTAGAACAAGCAGCCGATCTTAACTGCACACCACAACTGGCCAAAGCTTCTAGATACTTCCATTCTGCCAACATAGCCAACAACACATTCTAGTGTCTTCTGCTAAGAGCATCCGTTACTTTATTACCTTTCCTTAGAGTATATTCTATACCAAAATCATAAGCAGCCAAAAACTCCAGCCACCTCTGTTGTCTCATATTCAACTCCTTTTGAGAAAATAAATATCTTAAAGACATATGATGGCATACAACTCAAATCTCTCTCCTAAGAGATTATGCCTCCAAATCTTCAAGACAAAAATTACCGCAACCAACTCCAATTCATGAGTAGGATATCTCACTTCATGCGGTCTAAGATGCCTAGATGCATAGGCAATGACTTTCACTGCATCATCAATGCTCCCAATCCAGTCCCACATGCATCAGTGTATACTACCAACCCTTGGTTTCCATCTAGAACTACTAATATTGGTGCATTAGTCAACAAATGCTTTAACTTAAGAAATGCTTCCTTACATTTGTCGGACTAGACAAACTTTACCTCCTTCTTGGTAAGCTTAGTCAAAACCGCTGCTATCCGCGAGAAATCCTTAATAAATCTCCGGTAATAGCCAGCAAGTCCAAGAAAACTTCTGATCTCGGTCACCGTCTCTGGTCTCTTCTTGTTATTAACATCTTCAATCTTATTTGGATCGACTTAAAATCATTTCTCTAAAGCCACGTGACCAAGAAAATTAACCTCTTTCTTCCGAAAATGATACTTGGAAAACTTCGTGTTTAGCTGATTCTGCCTCAGCGGCTCGAGCACAAATCTAAGATGATCTTCATGCTCTCTCTCATCCTAAGAGTATACCAAAATTTCATCTTATACACAAACACGAATCTATCCAAATACTCTCGAAAGACTCGGTTCATCAAATCCATGAAGAAATCAGGTGCATTCGTCAACCCGAATGGCATTACAACCACTCATATGAACCATACCTAGTCCAAAATGCTACCAAAGGAATATTATCCTCTGCCATTCTCAACTGATGGAACCCTGTCGTCAAATCCAACTGGGAAAACACTCTGGCTCTACTCAGCTGATCAAATAGATCAATTATCCTCGGCAGAGGGTACTTATTCTTTATCGTCCTTTCCTTCAACTTATGATAGTCGATACACATCCACAATTACCCATCTGGTTTCTTTACGAATACCGCAGCTGCTCCCCAAGGCGAACTGCTTGGCCTGATAAAATTCTTTCCTTCTAGATCTACTAGCTGCACTTAAATTCCTTCATCTCAGTCGGTGTCATCCTACTAGGTGGTCTGCTCACAGGTTTAGCTCCTGTCACAAGATCCATCTGAAATTCAACAGCTCGTTTCGGAGGTAGTACTGTGACTGGCTCAAAGACATTTACAAACTCTCTTGCTATTCGAACCCGACTTAAATCTTCTCCTACTTCCATTGCACTTAACAAAGCATAAATACTCTAGTAAAATTTCTCTACTGAGAATATAATTCGGTTATGACAATCAGGGCGTCTTAATGATATCTCCCATCTAGCAAAATATCCTAGCCTCATACTTTATCAACCATCCATACACAAACGAAATCTACAAAATCGAAAACATACATACTGCATGCAAACTATGGCCTAACAAATTAAGTTCTAACTGGTCACATTTCATCCCTAGAGTTGCATACCCTCCTATTGGATTCGTAGCCCTAAAGGAAGTAACAAGGTATGCGGGTTCTATGCATAACCTATCAACCAAATATTAGGATATAAATGAATATGATGTACCGGTATAAAATAGTATCCTAACTGGTGTATTCTAAATCAAAAACTTACCTTCCATCAAAGTCTTTCCACTATCAGCTGTAGTAGGCTTAGCAGATGATCTAATAGCAAAGACCTTATCCTTTTCCACCCTGACTGGCTCTAGACTAGTTCATAGATTACAGTTAAAACACTTCACATTCTTCTTATCTGCAACCTTCTTCCCCTTGCCTGACCGGCACTCATGGGCATAATGATCCTTATTTTCACACTTGACTCACATTAAATCAGCCTTTGCCTTCTTGGTAGCATCCCCTTTCTGGGCTCCCTTCTTCTTAAAGAATTTCCTCTTATTTCCCTGAGCTCCCTAGGATTCAACTTGCCTCTCTCTAGCATAACCAGCTAGCATCTCTTCATGGCGAATGGTTATCTCCACCACCACATTACAAGTTTCTCGAATATGGGTCATGGTTATCCTAGCAAGCTTAGGTCTCAGTCCTCAAATGAACCTCTCATCCCCTCTGATGTTAGTGTCAACCATAGCATATCCATATCAAGACAGCTCATTAAAATTAGCAGCGTACTCGATTATTGACATCTCTCGTTGAACTAGATCCATGAAATTTCTCATCAATGCCGACTTAACAACCTCAAATATAAACCTCTGCTCAAACCTTTTTCTGAAATCAGCCCATGTCAGCTCTTCCTCCGGAACTCCGGCAGTCACACTATTCCACTATTGAAGCGATGCCCCTTGCAACTGCCTAGAGGCTAGCCTCCTCTTTTGGCCATCATCCAATCCTAGATCAGTGAAGATCCTCTCACAGTGCAATAGCCAATTCTCAACCTCAACGGCATCCTCCATTCCAACAAATGGCTTTCCACCCAGACTGATGTAGTCTCTGCTCAACTTAGCGTAATTATTCACAACTGGAGCCACAAGATTAGCTCCTCCAACATTAACAGCAACCCCAGCTTGCAAAAGATCGGTTAACAACTAATACACCATCCTCGCATCTATTGGCGGATTTCCAGCACCAACATTGGCTTCAGCATTTCTGTTAGCATTAGTCTGTCGACCTTGGTTCCTTCTAGTATTAGGTCGAGCATTTCTGTTGGTTGTAGTGCTTCCTCTACCTAGATTTCCTCATCCGTTTCTCGCTTCCATATCCACTTTCTCGTAAATCTACATACGGGCTTTAGTAATATACAGAAGGATGGTCTAAAAAAGAGGGGAACATGTACTAAAATATATGTGTGCATATATAATACAAGTACGTCAATATAGTGTTATCCCAAACCCCGATAATATATTTGATTTATTGGAATTATGTTTCAAAACAATTTAGGTTAAAGTTTCTTTTAAAGTTTCATAAACTCCTTTCTGATACCAGCTTGTAACATCCTCTTACTTGGAGGCCTAAAAATAACGGCTACAAATGCTGCAGTCATCCATAGTTATTAATCATCGGCGACCAAATATGGCGGTGTTGGATTCATTGATACATAGACACACATGAATATGGAAAAAATTTAAAACTTCAAACAATATCACATTCCATATCAAAACATTTCCAATTCATTACATAATCCCATAATCATCAACCACGTTAACAAAAAATATATTTATTACAATATACGCCAAGAGTGACATATAAAGATGCCACCTTGGATGATCAGAGTATATATAGGCAATATAACAACTTTTCCATTAAAAACAACACAACGGAATCAAATAAGAAAACTCTATATAGCTATCAGGCCACCTGCACATCTTCGGAAGTTTTATTCATCTAAAGAGGTACCTGAAAACCTTAACTCTCAAACTACTCAAAACCAATTGAGTACACAAGACTTTAAGGGGAAAATATAAACTTCGAGTTAGACATAAAGTCGGGTATGAATAATTATCTACCATCTGAAATTATTTAGATATTTAGTGAGACCACGCCGCTTAGCGGAATGAGTTTTCCCCTCACTACTATCTTAAATCCTTTGTAAAACCATATATTGCGCTCCAGCTTAAAAACATAGGCATATCAAAATATTATGATGATATGCAAACATATTGGATTTCTCATCCTCTGTTTAATTGACTCCCTATCATATTTATAGTTTCTAGGGTCATTATTAAGCTATTAGTTTTCATGGGCTTACTAATAACCTTTATATAATATATTGACTCTCTTTTAATAGTTTCCATGGATGCACTATGAACATATTGGCCCCTGCCAGTTAACTTAATTAATTCATGGGTTCCCCAGAACCTATTTTTTACTCTAATAGCTTCTCTCTTATCCAAGTTTTCATGTGTTGACTAGGAACCTATTGGCCCCTACATATATCTTTTCTTCTTATCCTACTTTTCATGGGTTGACTAGGAACCTATTGACATCTTTCAATAACTTAATATAAATATAGTTTTCATGAGTTCACTACAAATCAATTGGCCTCTGCCAACCACTCTTTAAAACATAGTTTTCATGGATCACCATGAACCTATTGGTAACTCTAATAGCTTCCTAATCATAGTTTTCATGGGATCACTATGAACCTTCCTCCTTGACAATTTCCATATTTAGGCATCCTATATTCTGGTCTTCCTGACCTCTTAGATGCAGTTCTACTCATTCAAGAGTTTAATCAATTTATATTCACTATGGGGTTAACCTAGCTGGTTCTTCTACCCTTTATCCCCAAAATATAGTTATGGGTCCATTATAATGTGAATATGTTTATATTTGAAGAAGCAAACATAATTACAAAACAATACCACTCCTGTGGGTTTAATGTCCTTGAAACACTTTCCATAGAGAACATGGTTAATCCTTCTAACCTATAATTTTTTCAAGGGAAGCTTCTTCTTAAAATCATTTCAAAACTCCTTTAATCTAGCCATAGGTTTTCCTTTAAAATGAGTTTGGGTTACAAAACCTTTCGACACCTTTGAAACCTTGCTTTTGACTTCATAGGATGACCTCCTTTGAAAGCATTAAAATCTATCTTCAAAACATTAGGCTCCTTCCTTTTTAATACTTTAAAACCTTCCTTTCCAAACCTTGCAATTGTATTAAAGTATTAACATTTAACTTTAGAAGCATAGCTTCAAAACCTTTTGAAAGTACCCCTTTTGAAACCATTGGAAGTAACTCTTTCGAAATCATTGAAAATCCCCCTTTTGAAGCATTGGGTTATACTTAAAAAATATCATTTGGGTCAAAGCGAATATAGGCGAAAGCATCTCTTTCGAAACCATACTCTATCATATAAAAAATTTGGAGAAAATATGATGGCGTCAGCACCATCCGTTTCGAAAGCTTCAAACCATTAAAACAAAACATTGAAGGATAGCGTCGAAACCCCTTTTGAAGCTATTACCTTCGAAACCCTTAGGCCCTTTTGAAAGAATTTAGGAAGTGGCTTAAAAAACTTTAAAAACAAAAACTACCTTTTGAAAGCATTAATGACTTCAACAACGTCGAAAGGCTAAAGAATGGCGGCAGGGCTTCGACTGGGTCGGAACCCCTTCTTTCAAAAGCATTCTTTCAAGCCATTCAAAAGTAAACTTATGTTAATGGAAACCCTTTCGAAACCTTTCAAAATCCTCATTCAAAAACATATTCTTCGACTCCTTCAAAGGCTTAAATAAAGAAAGGCAGATGCTTCTTTTTTTAAAACAAACCAAGGTATTGACTCCTTCGAAAGCCACGCTTTCGACACCTAGCCTTTCGCCTTTCTCCAATCCACTGCATACCATCTTTGTGATACCTTGTGTATTGGTTTCGGCTTAGTAGGCTTTGACTGGGTTGAAGGTTAAAGTTCTGTGTTGAAAGGTACTTCTAAAGAAGGCGGAACCAACTTTTCTGAATAAACATAGTTTAATACTACATAAAGCAAACCATTTTCTAACTAACCTGTCATGTGTCAACACCAGATTGGTTACCTTAAACTTTTAAAATTCTTTACTAAAATAACTGCCGCTAATTTCAGATCTAAACCATGGTTAAGTTACTCAAATAAGCCATTTCATTAAGCAAAACCAATATTACAAAGAAGTGCCTCTTCTAAAATAATTTAATTTGCAAATAAAATCACTTTGGAAAAATCCCCATAAATTCTAGAAATTCACTTTGATAATGTTATCTAGCATAACAAAATTCCAGACCCAAATTCTAAATATATTTTTTGAAATAAATTTATAAACCCAAATAACCATATTTTCCTTTGAAAATTCATAACAATCTTTCCATGGCTTGGAAAATTATTAGAATTGAAACCCAACTCCAAAATTATGTTTTATACAGTATAAAAAATTTCCATGGCATTTAAACATCAATATAAACCGGTTTTACCCTAAAACCGTGTATAGTCCCATTTAAACAATCTTGTTTAAATTAAACAAATCAATATTCTAGCATATCACCACCCAATTCACCATAAAAATATATTTACCTTGAATTCGAAAACATATGATTCAAAAAAAATAGAGATGGAATTATTATTCACCTTGACTTAGATAAGAAGATTGGATTGCAATTGATTTTCCCTAAGCTTGATTCTCTAGCTTTTAATTGAATTCTTCTTTCTTAATGGTCGGCCCTTCCTTAAGCTTTTGGTTTGCATTTTTCAAAATGACGTGTATGGAAATGTAATGGTAGGAACGAGAATATATAAGGGTAAGGATTATGGGAGACAAATTCCTAATATACATTTATGTAATCTAATAAACCTAAAAACCATTCTTAAGCCCATTTAATTATTTACTTGAGCACGACTTTAATTAGATTTATTCAAATCTCAACCACCTTATCACTTTACATTTACATTATTCTATTTAATTTATCTAATTAAATCTCTTGAATAATGTTATCAAAAATTGGGGGTGTTAGAGGAAGTATCTAAAAGCTTCATGTTTTCATATGGTTTAAGAATCCCTAAGGAGGTGCATTGGTATGGAACATCTGTAGTTTTAAGAACTTATACATGCGCATGGAGGGATTCCTATTTATACATTGTTTGCTTACTTTTAAAAGAACCGAAATTGAGTTAACTAGAAATTCATCGATTAAGTTTTGAATTGATTAAGATTGGTAATTGTTTTACTTATCAAATACCACTTCAAAACTGATATACAGGTTCTATGTTTTGGAAGCAGTTATGAAGTGAAATGCTATAGAGTTGAACTGTCTATCTTGAGGTTAAGTCTAAGGGAGAGGTCAGCGTTAGCATTCGTCGAAGGATTTATGCTGGAATTTATATGGAGATTCATGTTCCGTTCAAGATGTTGGAATCCATTTAGGATTCGTGTTCTATTTGAGTGAAGAAGACTCGTGTAAGAGATGTCAAACGTGACCTCAACATTGGTAAATGACTAAAGACGGAGTAGGATGCACAATCTCAGGTTTAGTAAACCCATGATTGTATATCATCTGCAAATATAGAGATGCCTTCAATTGTTGGGTGTCGAGAGTTGTTGACACTTGGTTCCATGTAGTTCACACTGTGTTCAAGTGATAGCCAGTTGTGTTTACTTTATGGTATATTTTGTCTCAAGATATACGATGTTGAGAAGGTAGTTTTTGACCCTTTTCATGAAGATCAACTTCAGTTTACTGGAGGCGTCTCCATAGAAAATTCATATGCGAACGTACCTTAGCGTTTTTGATTGTGCCCTCAATATCGTTGTGGTGTGATCAATGTAAGCATCATAGCTATTTGATCTGATCTGTATTCAACACCCTAGACATTATCTATTATATCACCTTATGTACTTATTAGATGAGTGGTTCTTTTGAGGGGATAAATGTTTTCGAACGGTCTCAAAAGTACTGTTGTATGTTGATCATATATTTTTTGAGTTTCTCATACCAGACTTAAGTCTGACTCATGGTTTTATATTTTCTTGTTTCCATGGGTGGTCTTCCGAGTAGTTTGAGAAAGGTCGGTTTTCGTTGAAGTTCTTTGGAGCTTCTGGAGTCGAGCTCGATGCTTCCATTCACCTACTGTAGTATTGTTATATCTAGTGCATTACTATTATTGTATATATCATCGTTTGTGAGGATAGGCTATTATAACTATCCAAGATGATGATGATACCTAGGATTGTAACTCCAAAATGTAATATATCTTAGAGTGATAGTTTGTACCATCTTTTGATATTATACATTATTGTTCCATTGTGAGATTCCAATATTTTGTTCTCTTCTTCCTTATTCTATTTCATTTTATTTCTATTTTACCTTAACTATCTGTCTTTTCAGCACTTGGATGCTTAGCACACGAATACTATGTTGTATTTAGTGTCGACAATCAAGGGTCGAAAAGGCAGACCGTTACAATGTGGCTCATTAGATGTAAATTTTGTCAGCGATTAATATCGAGCTATTTGAATATTAACGTTAACATGTCGCTTAGCAGGCGGTGTGTTTTGCCAAATTTGTCGCCTACTTGGTTTTGGCAAAATCCAATTTTATTTTATTACGAGTTACCCAGTTGTGACTATTATTTTGCTAATTCTCTTCATCAAAACTATATCACTTTAGACTTACGGAATTTAGTAATGTTTAAAATTCCAATACCATCCATATTCAACTCTATATTCCAAACAATAAACCTTTGGATCAATAATAACAATTATTATTGATCGAAATGCTCTGGCCAGAGACTTTGATTTTGAGTTGACTTCAGTTGACCATGTTACTAACCTCATACGGCCAAAGGGACGAATCCTTTTTTAAATTGTGGTTCACTTCTAGTACTTCCATTCAATCCAACTAAAGTAACTTGATGTACGTCGCACCATGATTTGACTATAATCAAACAGGAGCTTTCATATTAAAGATCGATAGTATTCTCAAGTTGAGAGAACTATGCAAATCAATCACATCGATATTTTGGTTCGACTTTAATTATATTGACCAACATAAAATCATCGAATGAGTCAATCCATATTTATTCAATAACTATCGATATGTAACCCCTTGGTGCCTCCAATAGTCATGAATAATACATAGCAAAATGTTTGAAGAGCGTTACATAGTCTCAATGGATGTATCGATATCTAGTCTCGATACATATTGACTAGGAATAATTAAATGGTATATTTATTTTTATTGTGATAAATTACTCACAGTTACAACACTTTGTAACTAGGTAACAAAACATACCGTTCATAGATTTTCTATTAAATATACTTTAACTAAATTAATTAATTAATATAAACACATTGTATCAAGTTTATAAGAGGAAGAAAACACCTTTTACTTTGAACAAGATTGGTTGTCGAATTAGATATATGTCAAAAATTACATAATTTCCCTTAAGGCATCCCCTTCACTCTATCAATCTCCCACTCACACTTGGGGTCAATTACGGAATCTTATTCCAACTTCTCTAATCGGTTTCCTTAAAAAAAAATATCATTCCCTCATTAAATAGGTATGCTATTATGTTTCAATTTTCTACTCTATCTATCAACTCTTTCCGACGTTGATAAACCACCTTTATCATATGAAACAATTCAAAGTATGTATCTTGACTTCCCATGAGCTTTAAGTTTCGTTACGAACTATATCACGGCATTGTTATCATATAACAATGTTAAGCGATTCTCAATGTTTGAAATCACCCTTGGCCTGATTATAAATTTGTGCATTTATTATATATATATATATATATATATATATATATATATATATATTACTTTTATCATGGCGCTATTTAAGTCAGTATACTTAGCATTTTTATTGAATCACCAATAATATCTTCTAATTTGAACATTTCCAACTTAAAAATTCTTAACTTCAATTTATTATTGACATATTATACTCAATACCATTTATGAAGTTTGAGTCTGAACACTCCTTCATAAGGAGTTCGCTGTTTATGTAAATAGTTCTACAATATTTCACAAATACATGAGCAAATGCCAAACAACTATTTTATGATATCTATTTGCATTTGATATTTGTTTCATGTATCAAATACATAAAAAAATCATGATATCATAGACAACATAACATATATGATAATTCCTATTGTTAATGCATAAGGAATCCATCTTACATGTTACGTATTAAACATTTTAATAAAGTGTCCTTGCATATCATTTTGGACATTCTCAATATTTTTTATACTTATTATAAAGGATATCATTTATAAATCTAACGTTAAGCATTAAAAAAACTAAAAGCTTATTTTAATATGAGTGCATCACTAACAATCAGCAGTTGTTGTTTACTCACGGTTTAGAAATATCTATGTACCTATTAATGTTCTTTCTTATAAATACACGCTTCCTTTGCATTTTGATTAATAGTCAAACTATTTGTAATTTATATCAAAACATAGGTTCAATTTTGATGATTTTCTGAATGATACTTCACGAGTATTCTAGGATCTCATCCAAAAAATCCACAAATTCAATATCGCTCCCACTAACTTCAAGACGCTTTGGTTGTTGTATGCAAACTGTCTAGTCTAAATATATATATATATATTGAACTTTCTGCTTTAACACGTATAAACCAAAACATAAAGTCATACTAAGTGATAAATTTACAAGTAAGATACGAACCAACTTGAGCACATCGATGGTGAATGTATGATGATAATTTCAACAATTGAAATTCACAGTATTAGTCTTATCAATGTGGCTCACTATATTCCAACTGCATTGTTTTCTCTTAAAGACACACTTGCAGCCAGTAGATCATATTCCTTCAGGTACAACTATCAAAATCATATTATGATACGGTATATGGAATTTTTTTGGATTTGCACATCATAGCATATCATTGAGTCAATACACTTAATGGTTTAATTAAACAACCGAGAATTATTTATTCTTGACATTGACAAAAAACTCACTGTTTTTCTTTTATGTCAAGAACACTCATTAGATATTTTAGTGTATCTGTGCTTATTTAGGTCCGATCAATTTCATTTTATCCCTTGCAATCATTTTTATCATTAGATCGTATGCAAATTCATTTTATACCAATAGTTTCTAAAAGAAATTCATTCACTACGAAGGTTGTGTTTCTTGAAACAACAGTTGTTTCTAAGTGTAATGGAACATGCATTCATACACATTTTATGAATTGCCTTATATAAAAAATTGCATTAGTTCATAATATATTTATGTTCACAACATAAATTAGTAAGCTAATGACTATCGTTTCCCAAATTCTCTTGGGATGATTCATACAAGATCCCTTATGTATATTGTGCAGTTTTTTGACTTGCATAACCTGCTAACTCCTTGATATGTAGGAGTTTCTTATAAACCCTTATCTCGTATCATTTTGTAAACTATTCTATGAATGATATTAGTTTAAACCTTATGTACTACTCCTAAGTACACACCTTATAGAAAGAGTTTAACTCAACTTCACTGATTATTGATCGTGCTTTGTCCAACAAAGTTTGATTACGCCTTATCAATACATCATTATGTATTATAGAGAGGAGTGACCTTAAACTTTTATTCATTTTAGGTACTTCGAAACTCTGTTCAATATACTCACCTATTCGAACAAATCGAATCATTTATTTATTGCACGTTATTTTATTTACTTCCATTTTATACTCTATGAGTTTACTATAGACGTACTACATGTGTATCAAATACACATGTCCATGTCATTGATAACTCATCGGTGAATATAATGAAGTATGAGGAATCTTTTTGGTATTAATAGATTTTCGATTGCATACATCAATATGTGTCAATCCGAAGAATTCATCAACTCTTATGAAGCTTCCACTAAATGGGTGCATTGCACTTAACTTTCTTAGACAGAATTAATCAGTATCATATTATTCATAAACATATAATAAATACTGTTTCTTAGAATTATGGCTTAGTCTATAACTCCAAAATAATTGTAAATAATTTTGGATACTTCATTATTATTATTTTATGAAAAAAAATACCGCATTATGGTTTTATTTCATAATATTCATATTAATATATAACTATGTCTATTTTTTAATTGACAATGAAAATAGTCACTATTTCTTAAATAATGCTCGGTATGCTTTATAAAAACAATTTTCATAACTTGATGCAATCAACAAGTGCTACATGGAATGCTCGCACTATTTCCGACATTATTATAATAGTGTATTAAATTCGAAGATCCATCATTCACTTAATATATATTATTTATTTCATATAATGCAACTAGTTTACAGCGAAGAGTTCTTTAATCAAATATCTGGAACTCCAAGAAATGAATCTCATAGAAAACAATCTTCTATATGAAAATACATTTTAGAATGGAAACCGTTTTTCCTATTCCAATGCTAAGTATTCTTGTTTTCAATGTTTCTTTATGAAGTAGAAGTAACTATTCACTCTCTTCATCTCAACTGTACCTTAAATCACATCAATTATTTTACATTCCTTATTCTTTCTAAAATGGTCGAACCGTTCAAAAGAATACGCTTACTACAACATCGCAACAAATTCTTTACAAAAGCGCACTTGATCAACCCTAACGTTTAAGGACATCAAGTATGTTGTACTTTGCGTAAATTGATAAAACTAACATTTCAGTGATCGAGTTCTTAGATCTGTCTTGCAGTCTTGATCTAATGTTACATTTAACATAATATGATCTTTATTGTAATCAATCGAATTGAATAATTGATCTCATGGTATGGTTTATTTGTTTGCTTCAAATGAACTAATTTCATTGAAGTATCGTACATTATGAACTGTGACCATTCACATAACACTTATATGTGATAGTGTATGGATCAGATATCCATAGTCTTATATTCTTCTGAGTTCGGAACTCATTAAATGCAAGACATGGTTTCGACCAAATAAACATCATAAGCGACCAAATTACGAACACATTTAGCAATTACGGAATTAGAAGCTTGCATGGGTGTTGAAACGTAACATGTAATAAGCATTTATTAAAAAGTATATTTCTATTTTTCAATTTTCAATTCAGTTCATTTGTATATCTTAATTGATAAATGTTTTATCAACCATATTAAATGCACAAATTTATCAATGTAGATTATTATACATTGTATAGCTTATGTTCTTACAGTATTAGAAAGTTTAAACGCTATCATTTCATTTTTCTAATTGGGATCCCACTTGTCTTTTATGTTTCCCTAAATCCTAAGACAAAACATATAAGTCTTTCGACTTTACTGGTGGATGCTAGGACTCGTTTTACTTGGTATTCTGACTTTGAGTTTGCGTAATAAATCATATCCCCATAAAAGATGGATAAATCCTTATTGGTTGTATCATATAAAACTCCTTACCTATGGTACCTTGTCCTAATTTCACTTCAACCATAAGTTTTCTCTACAAAGCGAAATGAAATTATTTGTTCCTACCTACCATATCACGACAGCCAACGTACAGTATATGTACCTTGAGTTTGGTCAGTAAATACATATAGTTACCTTACCCAGTCTATTTAATATATTAATAATACTACACATAACATCGCTGGCTTGAGTTTTCCCAACAATTAAATAGCATGCAAGCAATTTATTAATATATGTATGGTAGAGGAAAATATTATACTAAAGATTCATAATCTTCCATATATTATATTAAGTGATATTGAATTATGGAATATTGTATTTCTTATGAAATACCCTAGTGATCCAAGTGTTGGACACATCGGAAATTATGGCATATGTACATTTACGTATGTAATTTACTCCTTAAGTTTATTTAGAGTTTCTTAATGTTCCACCTTTAATTTATACATTCATATAATACAGAGTTTAGTAATATATAACTTCGTATTTCATATTCTTATATAATAGTATTATATATTATAATAATTAAATCTCATTTAATTAATTTTAATCAATAAACATTTTAATTAATTTTATATTATCTTAATATAACATTTATATTAAATATTTATCATATACTATAACCTTTATAATATAACACATATATCATATATATGTGTACATTGTTTAATTAATTAACCTTTTAATTATTTATTTAATTAAATATTTTTAATTAAATTTATATTAATTTTGAAATTCATTTTTTGCACATACACGTATACAAATGATATCTTGAACATTTTTCAAATATCATGACATATAGCAAAATATGTAATACATGTATATATTTTTCATTAATTGACTTGTTTAATTAATTCATATATTTTCTTATTAAAAAATTTAAAATTTCGAAATTAATTTATAATATTTTCAAACATTTTGATAATATATATTCTATCTTTTATATGTATTTTATTTTAAGTTTAACTTTTTGATTCCAAACTTTTATTTTAATTTTCAACACAATTTGAAATTTTATATCATAACATTTATAATATCTCTTATTTTATATTTAACTTTTTAAATTTATATTTTTTGTTGCAAAACAATTTTGAAATCAGCCCAAGGCCCAATTCAAATTGGGCATTTTTCTATTAAGGATAACTTTTTAGGCTTACATCTTCATTTCGGGCCAAGCTAGTAACCAGGTAGGGCAGAGTACTTGATTACCCTAACCCAATCTTAAATGCTACTTTTCTAGATACTGTATTATATGGATATGCTTTAATAAGTTAGCCCTAATATGATTAATTTAGACCGCATATATTATTTGGCTCTGATGCCATTGCTGGAACTAAGCCAACCTACAACGGAAGTTATGGGTGAATTTCAATTTTTTACCCTATTGGATCTTTGTTGGGCCAATAAAGTCTAATTTATTTTGAACATTTTTAATTTTTATTTAAGAAATCTTGTATTTTATTTAAATTTATAAAATAATATATTATTTAATTTATGTTATGTTAAATATATATACATTTGTCATATATATATATATATATATATATATGTATATAGAAGTGTGTGCATGTGTAACATATCAATCCGTATAAGGTATAACATGACCGTGTACAGAAGCTAAGATTTACAATGCAATGGATACATTAGCTCATCAAATATACAAATGTGTTGTCCAAATGTATGTTTATATACTTTTGTTATATGTAAATATTACAAACAATTGTTTCCTAGTATGGCGAAATAGGCATTCAAAAATATTTTATGAACTCCCTTTATAGTTACATAAAATTGATTTAGTTTTGAGTTAACGGAACTTATTTTCATGACATAAGTTAGTCAACCGCAAATCTTAAACCATTTAAAATCAGATTTCTTACCAATTCATATATTGTACGGTTCGTATACTATGTTTTGGTGAAATTAAATTTAACATATATACTTGCTCTTAAGTACTCGTTCTTATAGAAAGAAGTTAACTCAACTTCACCAACCATCAATCATACTTTGTTCGACAGTTCGATTATTCCTTACATCATTATATACTATATAAAGGAGTGACTTCGTGATTGAACCTTATTCCTTTTAAGTACATTTAGAACTCTTTCCAATATACTTATTTATTCGATGAAATTAAATTGTTTTATTTCATTTGCACTTTATGTTTTCCACTTCATTTTTAAATTTAATGAATTTATCACAGACAAACTACTTGTGTATCCACATGATCATGTCTATGATAATTCATTGGTGAATTTAATGAAGTAAGTAGATCTGTTTTGATATCGTTAGTCCTTGGACAGCATATCTTTATATATCAATCCAAAGAGTTTATCAACACTGTTGTCATTCCCGTTAAATCGGTGTTTGTGCTAAATCATTTGAGATACAATTCATTAGTACCATATGATTCATAATCATATGATTAAGAATTATCTTTCAAAGATATAGCTTAGTCCATGATTACAAAACAATTGTAATTTTTAGATACTTTTGTATTTTCTATAGCTAATGCATCATTATTGTTATGAAAACAAATATCAGTATTATAACAGACTTATTTTATAATGAATATTCATAACTGAAAGTGCACATGGATCTAATAAAATAAGGCTTAGATGTGTATTCAAGTGTACATTCAAAATAAGCAATTCGAACTAGTAGAGTAGGGCTGTCAATGGGCCGGGTTGGGTCACGTCGGGTTGGGGTTGATTTTAAATGGGACGGGTCAACCTGTTTATTAAACAGGTCAGAAATAGCTCAACCCGAACCCAACCCAATTATAAACGGGTTGACCAACCCATGTAACCCTATTATAACCAGATCGGGTCGTAAAAGGGTCGGGTCAACCCGTATAAGGTATAAATAGGTTATAAACGGGTCAAATTCGGGTTCATGGGTCATAATCGGGTTGGTTCAACCCATATAAGTATAAATGCGTCAAATTCGGGTTCACAGGTCAGCCAAAAATCCAACCATTTAAAAACAGGTCAAATTCGGGTTGACCCAAAATGATCCACCAACTTAACAGGGTCGGGTTAACCTGCTAATTTTCGTGTATCTTCAGATCGTGTTTCGGGTCGTCCTAGAAATTGACAGCCTTACATTAGAGTATAATAAAGTAAAGTAAATAAAAATAAACATATCGGAGTTTTTATATTGGTTTGGACCTCTCATCCTATGTGCAGTCCCGAATTCCTTAGGGAATTAACTAATCAACCCTCACTTAACCCGAAGGAATGCGTATCTTACAAAATGCTTGAGCAGCTGAATAGGACATCAACCTTTTCCTGAAGATCTCCAAAAGGACTTCACAAAACAAGAATAGATGTAACAACCCGCACTTCCCAACACACCGGTCCAAAGCCTAGTGTGACTTTTGGACTCGCGTTATGCCAAGCAATATGAGCTCTTTGGTTTCTTAAAATATTTTAAAGCTTAATTATGGGGTAAGTTCTAAGATATTCTATACTTTAATATCTTAGGACGGAAGGAATTAAAATATAAGTACTAAAAAATAGACATTTCCAAAAACAGTCACCAAAATACTTTATTAGCCATATACATCATTCCAAAGTGCAATATAACTTACAGACTTTCAGTACAGTAAGTGACAACATCATAAACAACAAAGAATGTAAGAACTCCAATGTGAAGCTCCTTTCTCTATGTACTATGCCCAATCAAGTGCTAACTTGCCATCCTATGGTGGGATAAATAGAAAGGTGGAAGTGGGTCGGACAAAACTCCAGTGAATGAGTACAAGTTTAATATGTAATGACCATATGTAGTTACTTCAACACTACTCTAGATGATATAGGGTGTGATACAAGTGTACATGAATTCTTAAGGTCTTCTTCCTAAAGATTCTTGTCTTATACATTCCTACACTATAATTTATGTTGGCTAATACAATGGATCGAACTAAGAATCAAATCTCATGTTTAATGATTGGCCATCATTCCTAAAGCTGCTCAATGTAAACAATGTCACTAGGCTACTAAAACATGTAAACATTACCATAACGCTATTAAACATGAAAACACTGCCCACTGGCTACTAACAATGAAAACACCGCCATTAGGTTACTGTAGACTAAATTCCCACTACAATCATCGCCATTAGGTTACTGTAGGCTAAGCTCCTACTACTAGCACCGCCACTAGGCTACTGGAAATGATTCCCCCTCTCTATGCCTGGTAAGGAAGAACCCGAAATGCAGACGTGCTAGAATGTCTCATTGTCTACATTCACTATCACCCCTCGATTGTAGCGTTAGCCTCTTATTGCATGCTCTGGGTCCTCATCTCTAATTGTATTGTATGCATTAGAAATTTATAAATACTAGGACCTCCCGTTGTGCCGGATCCACTCCATCAGGCATCCATGCTAGCTGCACGTCCACTAATGGAACCTCCTATAAGTGCCAATCGCGGAAATACGTCGCCTCGGTACACAACATTTACCCAACACCGCCTCAACCTAGCGTCCATTCCTAGGGAAATAGCTCCCCTACAAGTACTAACATGCATTTAATTGCCCATAAATAGGCCCATAACAATCCATTTTGTATACAATTTTTATTTATAAATTTTGGGCCTTAGGTCGAGGTTCAATTTACCAGATTTTGTTTTAGACGGTCGACTATCATTACAATATGGTTGACCACTACCTTTCGACCGCTTGGGCTCTACGGTCGTCTACTCGCGCTGTTAAATTGGGGTTCCAACGCCTTTTTTAGTTGACAATTATTTATAGGTTAATTATCAGGTCACACAGTGATTAGTGAACAATAACTATAGTCTAAGCAACAGTTTTGCAATTAAATTTTGGGTTTGCTGATTTAGGGTTTTCAGTTTCATGTAGAAAAAGGTATAAATTATAAATATTCAATTAATAGTTTATTTACAATTTAAAGCTAGGGTTTCTAACATATTCAATTAATAGAAAGGGTGTACTTGCATCAAATCAGGTTTATTAATTTATAGCAATTCCAATTTTTACCCTAATATGTGGATTTCAATTTAAGGTTTACAATATCCATTTTAATTTACTAACAACCTAAATTAATCGGAATATATTAAGTCTAATTAGAATAATCATCTAATCAAAATTGTTCCCACTTACCTCAACCCTAAGCTCTTCCTATTTGCTTTGCATGAGAATTGTCCCTTCGTATGCAAGCTCTTCTTACTTCTTCTAGATTCAATTGATTGTGTTTTTTTAGGTTGATAAAATATTAATTTTGGAAGAAGATTTGAGGTTAGAGGAGGTTGGATTTTGACAGTAATTCATTACGTTAATTGTTATGTGGGAATTAGGGTTAGGTTAAGCTTGCTTATATATGAGTTGGAAAAGTTTTTTGGCCATTGGATTTGGGTTAGAGAATTTCCTTGGTAATCACAAACATTCATCCAACGCTTAGCCATGAAGTAAAGATCGCAACCGTCTAAAAACGCTCAATTCTGTCAAAATTACACGTGAAGGGTCGACCTTCATCAGCCCACTTGTCCACCGCTAGATCCCCTAGGTCAACCCTCACCAGCCCACGGTTGACCCTATAACGTAAAGTTTTGTATGTTTTTAATTTTTTAATTTATTACATTTCCAATTATTCAAAAACATCTGTAACTTCTTCATACTAACTCTGATTTCAAAGCGTTATATATGAAAATCATCCCAAAAATCACTACGAGTGTAATGGCACAAGTTTTGTAGCCAAATGCAAACATTTGAGAAAATTTTCCTTCTAGTCTTTGTTTTGATTAAAATTACTTTCCATATTAAATTTCTATTAAATTCTTATTAAATTTTACATAAATTTCTAGGGTGTTACAATAAATCTCTGACTTCTGATGAGTTTGTGACAACTCGAATACAATTAATTGTAGTACAAGACTTCCTATAATCTCTTGATGGTTTAAGATGTGTGCATTATGCAAGTGTATATGATGATTCTTGAGTAAATAAAAAATTCTGAGAGCAAAAGTGTTCAAGAGAGATAAGAGACAAGAAAACAAGTTATGATATTTAATTTGATTCTTGAATGTTGATCTCTATTTATAGATATCAAAGAGTTCCATCGAAAGTTGTAATCGTTCGGAACAACCATTACTATTTACAAGATGTTCTTGAACAATCACAACCATTCGAAGTGACTTTTCAGAAAATAGTCGTTACAGGGTGATCGGTCGACTAATCTTAAAAAGTCAGTCTACTGAATATAAAAAGTAAAATACATGGCAAATTTAAAAATCTGAATGCAGAATAAAATATACTAGTTCAGTCGACTGAAAATATTTTCAACGGAATGCCCTTAGTTGACTAAAAATGCATTCAATTTACTCAACTATATAAAAATCGTTTTTTTATAGATCGCCTTATTTTAAATTGCTTAACTCTTTGATTTTCAAATTTCTTTATAAGCAAGTATATATGTGTGCATGTGAACTATCAAGGAGATATTACAAGTATATCTAAGACCAAATACATACATTTGACTTAATGATCTGTATTTCTTTGGCTTTTGATATGTAGATGATCTGATTTTATTTCCCCTCAATTCTTTGATTTAAGATCTTCTGGTACATTTGAATTAATGATATGTATTTCCCTGGATTTTGATACGTAGATGGCCTGCTTTCTTTTCTCTTCGATTCTTCGATTCAAGGTCTTCTGATTCCTTCATAATATAATATTCTGGATATATAGAGAGATAAAGTTGTCATCATTAAAACAAACAAGCAGGGTCCTAACAATAATATTCAAATTAACATAAAATTATATCTATTTTCAATCAATACTAAAAGAATTATTCTTTCAAAAATAACATCGTGTATTTATACGAAACGTAACTTAGTACATCCATTAATGAATGTCAAAAGTTATGCTCCCACTATTTCCACCATTATAATGACAGCGAATGAAATATGAAGCTTTATTCAATTACATATTACAATCAATTTATTTTATCCACCGTAACTAGTTTACAATCGAGAATTTTAAATCAATTATATGAAACCTAAAAAAATAACTGTTAGAGAAAACTATTTTCTACATAAGGAAAATACATTTGGATTAGTAATTTATTTTTTGATATTAAGTATCTAACAGTATTTTATATAATTCTAGGTTCAGATGTCTCTTCATGAAGCAGAGATGACCATTATTCTTTTCATCCCAACCATGCCTATGTTACATCAACTCTCGTATATTCATTTTTCTTTCAAAATAGTTGAACCATTCAAAAGAAAACCATTACTGCAAGAATGCACCCAACTCTTTATAAAAGAACATTCGGATATCCTTAATATTTTTATGCATATAAATAGCTTGCAGTTAAGTAAACTGATCGAAACTAAAATTTTAGTTATCTAACTCCTTGGTCAGTCTTTAGTCCATAGTCTATTGTTATTTTCTACCCAACAAGATTCTCATGATATTCAGTCGTATTGAACACATAATCTTGTACTATATACGATTTATTGCTTTATTTTAAGCGAACCAATTTCATCAAGATTTTACATATGGCAATTGTTCACCCCACGACATCTAGATGTGTTTAAATATGGATTGAACATCCATACTCTTTTATTGGTTTAGAGTTAAAAACTCACAAAGGACAATACACGGTCTCGGATCAATAAAAACTAGAGTTCCCATACATGAATGTTTTTATAATTGTATAATTTGGCATTTGCATTGGTCTTGAAGTGAAAACATGCCAAAAGATTTACAAGTGAGTATATCTTATATTCCTTTGTCAATCCTAATTCAATTCACTTATAAGTTTCAATTGATAAACAATATTTATCAATTTCATTAGTTGCTCAAATTTATTGAAGTGGATTGTTTTAATTTACATAGCATATGTTATTAAAATATTAGAATAGTTAAATGTAGTCATTTTATTTTTCCAATAAGGCTCCCAGTAGACTTTTATATTTCTGCTAAACCTAAGTGAAATATAAAAATCTTTTATTTTCTCTTGTGAGTATCAGGACTCGCCTGCTTTGGGATTTTGAGATTGAGTTTGCCCAACAAATCATAGCCCCAAATAATGGATAACTCTTTATCGGTTATATCATATATACCTCCTAACTATGATTTTTACCCTAATCTTGGTCTTGTGTTTGCTCAACAAAATAAAAAAGATTATTTATTCTTACATATCATTTCTCGAGGATAAAAGTATATAGGTGTTTATAACTTGCTTCTACTTAACAAATACAAAAAAAAATCTTACCTCGTCTTGTAATATAATAATTGTACTAAACATAAGAACCCTAGCTTAAGTTTGCTCAACAATTAGTGTGTATGGAAGTATATTAATATATAAATCATAGAAGACAGTTGTATGTTAAAGATTCAAAGTGTTTGATATTTCTGGAGTGATATTGATTTCGGGAACAACATATTTCTTATGAAATACGTACAAATGTCAAACACATCTGATATTGCCGTATACATACCATTCATGTATATTTATTCCAAAAATCAATTTTGGGTTTATTTCAATTCCACTTATATTTAAGTTATGCATGGTTTTATATAAGTTCAATTTGTGTATAACTTTTATAATTTAATTAACTAATATTATATATATATACCTCTATGTGTATGCGAGTCTTACTAATTAAAAGGGTTTTAGTAAACTTTAGTTCTTAATTCAATTAGCTAATTAATTAAATTTATTATTTATTTATCTTAAACTATTTAAGAAAAAATTAGTTATAAACTTTATAGTTATATATATATATATATATATATATATATATTAGGTTCTATTTTATCTTAAACAATTTAAGAACAATATCTTATAACCTTTATAGTTTCATACAAATATTAATATATGCATATTAAATATTTATTAAATTAATCATATTAATAAATGTAATAATAAAATTTTGAAAATTATTTAAAACAATTTTGCAAATTTTAAATTTAACAATTATAAAATTGTTTATATTGTAAACTTAACGTTTAAATTTGACATGTGTTTTAAAATTTCAAATCCTAAATTTGAAATTAGCCCGAGGCTCAAATTAAATTGGGATCTTACATTCGGGCCAACCTTTTGTAGCTACTCCGCCCATTAGGCTAGGCCAGGAGCTCGGGAGAGGACCCCAAGCCAAGACACTCCTATTCTAAACACCCATCAGATATAAAGTTTATTTGCTGGCTCAAAACGTTGACCAGTAAATTAGCATAGACCAGATGGGCTCTAATACCATTGTTGTAACTGGCATGTCTGGCAGCCGGTCAAATGGGTAAATTTCAGAAAATATTCCCCCGTTTTATCTTAATGAGCCTATGTAAACTATTAGTCAGCATTAGATCCAATCTGCATTTTAAATTAAATCTTATTTATATTAAAGTGTTTATATTTATTTATTTATATTAAATGTATTTTGAATATATTATATATATTCCTAAACTAACATAACAATATAATAAATATAAGCATTTGAGTAAATATATACATACATGTAGACATCTGAATTTACATCTATTGTATATACATATACATTATACTTATGCATCTGTATGTGTGTATTACTTATGCATGTGTATGTGTATGCCTATATATGTATGTATATGTGTTTGTTTATGTATATATGATAATTTCATTTACAAATCGATAGGATATATGTGCCTAAATATATACATATGTTTATACTAGGATATATGTTTATGCTTTGTATACATATATTTTACTACTATATATATGCTGTTTAGACATACATATATACGTACATGTATTATATTTCCATATAATATAAATTATGTGTGTGTATCAAAAATTTATTGATAATTTAAGTTTAAATTGATTTAATTGGCTTAGTAAAATATTCAAAATATTTTAATTTTAAATCAAATTAATATCTGTCAAAAATATCCATAATTTTGGATTGGTTCGAACATAGCAAAATATATATTTATGTTAAACACAAAAGATTAAATATTATGTTTATAATTTAAGACTAAGTCAAAATACATTTTATAAATATTTATGTTTTTTGCCTAAATTTTATGTGTAAAATACTATTATAATTTTATTTAAACTAATATGTATATATATGTTATATGTTAAAAATAATTTAATATGTATAAAATATGTATATAATAATCAGCCAATTATTTTTTTCTTTTTTAAATAATGCTGCAGCATTTAAAAATATATCTTTTTCAAATTTATAGGCACAAATATATATATATATATATATTAATTTATTAAAAACATACATACATATATATATAATAATTAAGGCCAAAATGTGTACATATATATATGAACTTATACATATATATAAACATATAAAATAATTTAATACATTATTAAATAAATTTAAACAAAATATTTATTAAGGCCGACATTCATATGATGATCTTAATAGATGGATACACAATTTCAATTGGTTTTAATGTCAAATCCAATGTACAAATTCTAGATTAAATATAAATGACTATATGGCAAGTATATACATACATATGTAATGATGTCAAAGGTTAATCTTATAAATATGAATATATAAAATATAAATGATACCTTAGTAGATCTTGCCCTTAAAAACACACTGATCTATGAACAAGCTCCTAACTATAATCCTTTGATTCACCGCTTAAGATTGCAAGAATTGAATGAACCACCTTTTAAATTGTATTTTGATGTGTGTATCTTGGAAGGGGGTTGAGCCTAAATTTGATGAGGAAGGCTAGGAGTGGCAGCTATGGGGAGAGGAGCATCAGGAGGAAATGAGTTTGGTTTGTGTTAGTACTCATATAGGGAGAAAAGGGAGAAATACCTATCAACTTTTACCAGTCTCCCATACTAATTCAAACTAGATCCAAGACCAATTCTCCATCCTATAGCGGCCTCATTATGATCAAATCATAGGTAAAATGCATTCAAATCATTTAACAGTTATTTATGTTTAAAGTCAACCCAAATATACATCAATTTCATATATCGATACATGCACATAAAATGTTTATATATACATCCAAAAAAATTCTAATGGCGCATGGTAAATTTATAGAAGCAACCCCATCTCCTAAAAACACCCCAAATATAAAATACAACAATAATTAATATTTCTTAAATATTAGTTCATTAAATTAATTTATAACAATTTGTAAACCTTACCAAATCGTGTGGTATTTCAAAGAATTCATAGATGAGGTTGTGTAACTTACAACCATAAATTCAAATAACGATTAATACTGAAAAATTCAAATATTAATGTTCTCACGTCACTTTAGTTGATAGTGTGATAGTGTAGCGGAATTTATCGCTTATGGATATTTTCGATAAAATTAAATTTTGGATCACCTTAAGCGATAACGTTAAGTGACGACATAAAATACACTCGTTCTCTTCACCCAAAATATTTCACCTTAGGATAAATGGAGTTTGGTATCAGTCAAAACTCTAATGATATCAATATTCATGCAACAGCCTTGGTTTTAGTAATTACCTATGAGTATTAAATTACAACGGTAGTTATAATTTAATATTGAGAATCAATAATAATTTTGAGAATTTAAATTGTGTATTTGGAATAAACAATGAATTTTGGGAATAAAAAGAGAAAATAATGTTTTGGAACTTTATTATAGTGGTTTGAGTTAATAATAAGTGAAAGATGATTTTTATTTGGTGATAGTGCAATAATTTCATTAATTATTGCCAATTGCTTCTTTTAATAATTTTTAAAAGGAGTAATTGATTTTTAAAGTGTGTTATGTAAATAAAAAGGTGGAAATTGGTCTAATATATGTTTTGGCTATAAATTAAGTTTGAAATGGTTTAAAATATTTTTCTAAGTGAGAAAAGTATTTTTGTGAAATGCTAGAAGTCAAAAATAGATTTTTATTCATTTATTTGAGTAAATAGTGTATTTTTGAAAAATAAAGGATTTTAATAATAATAATGTTTTAAAAATAAAAATTAATCTTTTCATATTGTGTAAAAATTATAGAGCACTAATCGACATATTCAACAGATATTTAAGACAAGACTATAGATGGTCGCTTCTAACCAGCCATATTCTCCACATTGGCAGACAGTATTACCCAATAATACTCTTTGTTAATGTGGGTCTCGGGGTAGGGCGTCACAGCTTAGTATCAGAGATGAGTTCAGAACAAAATATGATAAACACATTCTCGAATGAGGAGAAGTAACATTAGCAACAAATCATTACTTCGAGTGAAGTAATACCACAAAGTATATCAACAATTGAGTATCCAAAGAGGATATCTCAAAACGGGTAAGAATGGAAATATCAAATAAATTCAATGAATCACCTCATTTTCCTAGTGGACAAACATTAACACTCTTTGGGTTTCTATCCGAAAGTTTGTGACACATTTGTCTAAGAGGCTTATTTGCTAGTACTGGACCTTCGGGTCATTTGTCCTCTGGGATGTTTGTCTAAGAGACGTTTATCATTGCGATGTATTTGTCCTTTGGGATGTTTGTCTAAAAGACGTATTTATTTGTCCTTCAAGACGTTTGTCTAAGAGACATGGTGCCTTATTTGAGAGAACATTACTTGGCAGGCTTCGGCCATAAGCACGTGCTATATCTTTGAGATGATTTCATTGATTTCCTTGTGATTTTCCAAGTGCGTCACCTTTTTGCATTATTGGCCATTTGAACCATTCAAGATATTATATATGATGATTACATCTTTGGAAATTGAACTCCTTATCAAGTTTTATATTTGAGATTTGGGTTTGCCAACACTTGGCGTTTATTTGGGATTATATCCTCCTATACGAAGATATATTCATTTGCCTTATGGCATAATTTGAGATGGTGATTTCTTGAGTTGTTTTTGAGTTTACCGATATGGAGGGTTTGGGATTTCTCCTCTTTGGAGTTATGTTTTTCTCCTAAACCATATTTGATGTTTTGCGATATGCCGATGAGATGAGGCGTGCTTTTATTGTGAGATTTGTTATGAAGTTTTATCGCCTTTGAGTTACATTCATATTTAGTAATATCCTTATATCACTTGAAATTACTATACCTACTTAGTTATGCCATGTGAAGTAACCGTATAATCTTGAATTATTCCTCCTCACTTGAGAAGATTATCACCTTGAACCTTATGCTTATATTATCGTATTTCCCTTAAACTAATTTGTTTAGCTAGACTGACCCGTGTATTCTATATCTGGGTCAGACCGAGGTGTTTCAGGTTAGGTATCCTTATGGACTTAGCCTATTCGGCTTCCGCATGGACTTATCTGTTAGCCCTTTTTGTTGTAGTCTTTTTGTCGCTTGTCTGATATGTATATTGGTTTGACTCGTGTATATATTGTGGTCTTCATACCCACTTATTTGTGGAATATTCGAGTATATGATTTTTTTTGATGATAATAAACATATATATATTCATTTAAATGTATTTCTTAATATACTATTTTATTTTTCATAGATTAAATAAATATTTGTTGAATAAAATAAATTACACAGAATTTGAATGGAATTTGAATTCAAACAGAAATTTTATTCAAACAAATATTTATTACAATCTTGAATAGTACAAGTTCAAGCTCCCATTATACATATACATTTTTGAATACATCACAATTATTTTTACATTAATAACCTCACTACATATCACTCACACTCGTAGTTTATCTTCAACTTCATTCCAGTTTGAATCCAGCATCTGAGCAATCTGCAAAAATATTCACTAAAGCAGTAAAATTGAAAAAGAAATATTTTTGCAATATAAAGTGAAATATGATTTTTGAAAATATTATTTGCCTTAGTTATTTGGGTTGTTCGTCATCATTTATATTTGAATTCATCACACACGAACAATGTGACATGCACAGTGTACCACTGTACATGCCACAAGGCCGTGCACATCGATATACACTTGATAATGCTACAAGGACAGGTGAGCACAGGTCAAACCCAAATGAAAAGCCGGGTTCAACTCACATACAATATATTCAAAATTACGACACGAGCACAAGGCCAAACCCGAGTTTTTGAAACTGGATTCAACTCAAGTGAAATTTCAAAAATCAACATGAAATGATCAAGAATCAGATCAGAGACCAAGTACAAGGCACAGTGCACCACTGACCAGAATACAAAGACAGGAAAACATGCATGCAAAGCTCAAGTTCAATCCCAAAGCAACGAGCACTGCATAGCAACTGCAACAAGACACAACAATGAAGACTACAGCCCAACGAACAAGACACAACAAAGTTTACAAGTGCAGACCAAATGCAGTGACACAGCAGTCTTTGAACAAGAAAACCAGTGACATGAATGCAGTGTACATGAATGCAACATCAATGAACCAAATACTCAATTTGATTGTAAGCATGTACAACAGGACAGAGAAGTGAACAACAATGCAACAGTGTACACAAGTGAAACCAGGAAAATCGTAACATCAAGTAAACAAATGAAGTCAGCAACTTCAAACTGCTTATATACACAAACAAATGCAACAGACACACATGAATGAGAAGACCACAAAGACAACAGTAAGACCACAAAGACAACAGTAAGACCACAAAGACAACAGCCAGTGCCAACAAAGAAAAGAGACGACCAAGTGAAACACAGTGCATATATAACAGCTACATGAAGCAAACAACAATATGAAGACCACTATGCAGTAGACAGAGTGCAACTATCAAAGAAACAATAGAGACCAAGCAATGAACAACAGATACATGAATAATGCAATAGTGTCACAATGTCACAGCAAACAAGGTACACCAGACATATACATGGATGATCAGAACTTCAACCAAACAAGTCAGTGAATGGTTCAGTGGTAAAGAATCAGTGCACAACAACATGAATCAAAGCAGTAATTGATCAGTGAACAACAATGCAATGTTCAAGTGGAGACCAGAGAAGATGGCCAGAGATGAAGACTACAAGATGAACAACAACAATGCTACAGGAATGAACACATAAATGGCCGAAGCCGTGGCAAATCAAGGAGTAAAGTTCGAAGAATTTAATGCAGATGCAAAATCAAAGTCAGAAATCAAGTGTGTGTGTATTTGAAAAAGTCACAAAATCAAAACAGGAAAGTCTCTGCCGTATAACTCAAGAAAATCGAACGTTTCAAAATCAAGACAGTGTGCATCAAGTAGTCGCAAATATCAGGAAAGCGTGCGCATCAGGCAATCAAATAATTTAGGAAAGTATTGAATTGATACGAACAAATTCAAGGAATTCATCTCCTATAAATATCAATCATCATCGGCAAGTTAGAGCATCGAGTCAAGCAAGCATTAAACCAGCAACGAAAGAATACATACCATAATCCAGTGAACTCGATCAAATAGGAGCGGCCGACATCATCTCAAGAGACGATCAACAAATAAAGCAAGAGAACCAGAGAATTAATCATCAGAGAACGAGCGCAAGCAAGAGCGACACAAACCAGAGAATCATATTTGGAGAAAGCCCCAATTTGGATCGAAGATTGAAGCCCTAATTTAGTGGCAAAGGGGATCGGCCGACATTTTTTCACAAGCCAGAAAAGTGAACGGGCTTGAGAAATAGAAGGGGGCCGGTTTTTATGTTTATTAAAAGGGTTTAAAGGGGGGTTTTAGTTTCAAGTTTAAAGTTGTTTTTTA
This sequence comes from Allium cepa, assembly GCA_030765085.1. Classification (NCBI taxonomy): domain Eukaryota; kingdom Viridiplantae; phylum Streptophyta; class Magnoliopsida; order Asparagales; family Amaryllidaceae; genus Allium; species Allium cepa. The sequence continues at coordinate 164,703,818 of CM060939.1, forward strand.
TTTTGTTGTTTTTACTTTTCGAGTCAAAGTATTGGTAAATCACCACCTAGGTTGTAGGTAGTGTCAGATTGTCTAGTTAGAATTAGTTCAGTGAGCAGGGTGTGCAAGTTTGCAAAACTCTATAGGCGGGAGCAGGGTTTGCGAGTTTGCAAAACTCTATAGGCGGGAGCAGGGGTGCGAGTCCATTAGAGTGTTTGTAAGCGGGAGCAAGGGTTTGCGAGTCTGTTTGAGTGTTTGTAAGCGGGAGACTGTTTAATTCTAATAGAAATCTGGGAATGCAGCAGTAGGCAGGGGTTGCCGAAGCTGGGTAAATTTTGTGTGTGATTTACTTTTCAGCATATTTATTTCTGCAGTTTGTTTCTGTGTTTAAATCGAGAAAATTTGCTATAACCCTATTCACCCCCCTCCCCTCTAGGGTTAATCTAGATACTACAAGTGGTATCAGAGCACGGTATTTTTCTTTAACTCTAGAGTCATGAATCCACCAAATAATACTTTTGTTGAGGGTCGTTCCAATATTATTCCTTCTATTTTCGATGGAACAGATTTTTTGAGCTGGAAATTGAAAATGGAATTTTATTTAAAATCTGTTAATATTAAATGTTGGGATATTAATGAAAATGGGTATGATATAACAAATAAGGAAATTATCTCGATTAGTGCTCTTGCTATGCATATATTATATTCTCATATTAATCGTGATAATCTTTATTTCGTCTCTCATTGTGAAAATGCACAGAAAATCTGGAATACTTTTGATGCAATATATGGAGCAAAAGTCAACAGCAATGAGATGTCCTCCACAACCGACTCAGTTAAAGAAATGTGCTTAACAGGAGTGGTAAATAGCAGTTGTGATGAGGATGATGATGATGGAACAGCCAAGCTGGCATTACTAATAAAGAAATTCAAAAGGAGGAACCGCAATTACGGAAATCCAGCTCTAAATCAAAAATTAAAAAACAGAGAGCACAATATGAAGCCAAGCGAGGTATCAAAACTCACTCGCTCTGAATTACTTATTTATTTCCACGAAGTGAATGGCTGTTTTGAACGACTTAGGGAGAAGTATGCCAAACTTGAATCACAAAAAGACACTTTGATAGAATTAAATGAACAACTTGACCAATTAGTTAAAACCTATCAAAGTAGGATCCCAAAGTGTGATAAGTGTCCAACATTCGAAGAAATAATTAAAAAATCAGAAATTAATATAAAATCACTTGAAAATGAAATTCTGATTTTGAAAGAGAACGAAAATACTAGGAGAGAAAATTCTATCAAAAAGTGCACACAATTATTGAACGAAAATGAATCTCTCAAAATACAAGTCCAACAATTGTCAATAACTTTAGATAAATTTTCAAAAAGTGTGAAATCATTGAATCTGCTATTAGGGAAGCAAACTGCTAATACAGCTAGACAAGGACTTGGATATAATCAATCTGAAAATGTTGAAAGCGATATTAAGAAAATTCCATGTGCACAATTTGTAGAAAATATGGACACGATCACAATAATTGTTGGTATAGACCCAAACATGTGAAAACCATACCAATTTGGGTTCCAAAAGGCACGAATATAAAATCTCTCAAAGTTAAACAAATTTGGGTGCCAAAAGGAACATATATAAACAGTTTTGGGTCTCTACAAAATTATTTTTCTAAATCTTCTGCCACTAACAACCATGGACCTATAAAAACAAATAGGTCACATAAATCTTTTCCCGTGTAGGTGTGGTGGTAAGCTAAGGAACAACAGTGTTTTCTGGATTTTTGGCTGTTCCAGAAACACAACGGGCGACAAAGCAAAGTTCCTTAGCCTATTATAAAGGTGACAGGATCACAATGGATAAACAACGAAAAATATCGTAAAGGTAAAACAGGTAATGGTATATTTATTTGAACGATATATTAAATGTGATGATCCGCACCATAGTCTGAATTAAAATCAGCCAATATTGAGATGGTGAAGAGATGATTATTTTAATTCTGACTTGTTCAGCATGGTTGGCCAATTATATTTATGCCAAAAACACTATTCTTTGATTTACTTCATATATATTAGTTTGGATTAAAAATAGTGTTTTGTTGGATGATAATATTTTTGGTTACGGCTAACTCTATATTCACGGTTTTCTGATTATTTACACGGCTTCAATTCAAATTCAAAGAATGTCATTTAAATTGTTGCTAAAATTGAGTTTGAAATTTTTGATGCACACTTCATGGTCTGGTTTATCAATTTTAGTTAGTGATATTTTGGATTGAAAGAGAAACTCAGATGCAGATTACACTGGTAATCTAGTTGATAGAAAAATTACTAGTTGAACGTGATTTTTGAGACATTTAGTAACTGCATCGTTTTTCATAGAAAATATCTGCATATTTTTCATTTTAAATAATTTTCAAATAGCAAAACTTTTTTTCCATATAACCCCTTCGAGAAAATCATTTTTGACCATGTTTTCAGATTAGTCGTTTTTTATTTGATTTTAAATGACAAATTTTGACTAATCCGACTCCCTACTAATTGTCAAAAAGATAAATAGTGATTGAAAAGGTGATAAGTGTTGATATTTAACATACATTACTCAAGAGAGTATATTTGGAAAATTTCTTTAGGAATTCAAACAAGAGTTATAAAACTTTTTTGTTGGGTAAAGATTTCATGACCATTTCTATATCTATCATATTTCTATCGACCATTGTTTATCAAACCTTAAATATAGTTTGTCGATATGTGGTACTATAATCAGGAATCATTTGTTTTTCATGTCACATTTTTTGTAAAAATAAATAAATATCCAAAGTATTCACTCTCATTTAAAAGTCCTCACGGTTATGCATGGGTGAATTACTTGGATTTTTGATTATGTTCTTCCATGCTCATTTAAAAGTCCTTACGGTTATGCATGTATGGAACGCATATCAAAATTAATTGATTAAATAGACAAGTTGATTCTAATCCCATTTAAAAGTCCTCACGGTCATGCGTGGTTAGAAGATACTTGATTTCATTTTAAAAAAATTAAATTGGAATACTACTAATCTCATTTAAAAGTCCTAACGGTTATGCATGATTAGTAGATATTCAAATTCCTGATATAAATGTACCACAAGTTGATACAATTGTATGATTTTATATTAGAACATCATTTCCATTCTTTCTAAAAGTGGAATATGCGCCTAATAAGGGTAGTTATGATTTTTGTTTGATTTTTATTGAAGTTTAATATTTATATTCAATTTGAGTTTAATGTTGGATTAATATTGATCACTTTATCTCTATTTTCTCCAACACTATTATTCTTTTGCTGATAACAAAAGGGGGAGAGAAAAGTTAAGATTATGTCAAATAGAATCAAGCAAAGGTCAAATAATTTTCCATTTGCATCTAGGCTTATTTGTATATTTCTATTTGCATGCATATATGTAGGGGGAGCATCATGTAGAGAGGAAGCATTTAAATAGGGGGAGCAATCAGAGTATATAAATGATCAAATACATTTAACGCAGTCAAAATCTTAAATATATGTTTGTTATCATCAAAAGGGGGAGATTGTGGAATATGCGAGTATATGATTTTTGTTTGATGATAATAAACATATATATGTTCATTTAAATGTATTTGTTAATGTACTATTTTATTTTTCATAGATTAAATAAATATTTGTTGAATAAAATAAATTACACAGAATTTGAATGGAATTTGAATTCAAACAGAAATTTTATTCAAACAAATATTTATTACAATCTTGAATAGTACAAGTTCAAGCTCTCACTATACATATACATTTTTGAATACATCACAATTATTTTTACATCAATAACCTCACTACATATCACTCACACTCGTAGTTTATCTTCAACTTCATTCCAGTTTGAATCCAGCATCTGAGCAATCTGCAAAAATATTCACTAACGCAGTAAAATTGAAAAAGAAATATTTTTGCAATATAAAATGAAATATGATTTTTGAAAATATTATTTGCCTCAGTTATTTGGTTGTTCGTCATCATTTATATTTGAATTCATCACACACGAACAATGTGACATGCACAGTGTACCACTGTACATGCCACAAGGCCGTGCACATCGATATAAACTTGATAATGCTACAGGGACAGATGAGCACAGGTCAAACCCAAATGAAAAGCCGGGTTCAACTCACGTGCAATATATTCAAACTTACGACACGAGCACAAGGTCAAACCCGAGGTTTTGAAACTGGATTCAACTCAAGTGAAATTTCAAAAATCAACATGAAATGATCAAGAATCAGATCAGAGACCAAGTACAAGGCACAGTGCACCACTGACCAGAATACAAAGACAGGAAAACATGCATGCAAAGCTCAAGTTCAATCCCAAAGCAACTAGCACTGCATAGCAACTGCAACAAGACACAACAATGAAGACTACAGCCCAATGAACAAGACACAACAAAGTTCACATGTGCAGACCAAATGCAGTGACACAGCAGTCTTTGAACAAGAAAACCAGTGACATGAATGCAGTGTACATGAATGCAACATCAATGAACCAAATACTCAATTTGATTGTAAGCATGTATAACAGGACAGAGAAGTGAACAACAATGCAACAGTGTACACAAGTGAAACCAGGAAAATCATGACATCAAGTAAACAAATGAAGTCAGCAACTTCAAACTGCTTATATATACAAACAAATGCAACAGACACACATGAATGAGAAGACCACAAAGACAACAGCCAGTGCCAACAAAGAAAAGAGACGACCAAGTGAAACACAGTGCATATATAACAGCTACATGAAGCAAACAACAATATGAAGACCACTATGCAGTAGACAGAGTGCAACTATCAAAGAAACAACAGAGACCAAGCAATGAACAGCAGATACATGAATAATGCAATAGTGTCACAATGTCACAGCAAACAAGGTACACCAGACATATACATGGATGATCAGAATTTCAACCAAACAAGTCAGTGAATGGTTCAGTGATAAAGAATCAGTGCACAACAACATGAATCAAAGCAGTAATTGATCAGTGAACAACAATGCAATGTTCAAGTGGAGACCAGAGAAGATGGCCAGAGACGAAGACTACAAGATGAACAATGACAATGCTACAGGAATGAACACATAAATGGTCGAAGCCGTGGCAAATCAAGGAGTAAAGTTCGAAGAATTTAATGCAGACGCAAAATCAAAGTCAGAAATCAAGTGTGTGTGTATTTGAAAAAGTCACAAAATCAAAACAGGAAAGTCTCTGTCGTATAACTCAAGAAAATCGAACGTTTCAAAATCAAGACCGTGTGCATCAAGTAGTCGCAAATATCAGGAAAGCGTGCGCATCAGGCAATCAAATAATTTAGGAAAGTATCGAATTGATACGAACAAATTCAAGGAATTCATCTCCTATAAATATCAATCATCATCGGCAAGTTAGAGCATCGAGTCAAGCAAGCATTAAACCAACAACGAAAGAATACATACCATAATCTAGTGAACTCGATCAAATAGGAGCGGCCGACATCATCTCAAGAGCCGATCAACAAATAAAGCAAGAGAACCAGAGAATTAATCATCAGAGAACGAGCACAAGCAAGAGCGACACAAACCAAAGAATCATATTTGAAGAAAGCCCCAATTTGGATCGAAGATCGAAGCCCTAATTTAGTGGCAAAGGGGATCGGCCGACATTTTTTCACAAGCCAGAAAAGTGAACGGGCTTGAGAAATAGAAGGGGGCCGGTTTTTATGTTTATTAAAAGGGTTTAAAGGGGGGTTTTAGTTTCAAGTTTAAAGTTGTTTTTTATTTTGTTGTTTTTACTTTTCGAGTCAAAGTATTGGTAAATCACCACCTAGGTTGTAGGTAGTGTCAGATTGTCTAGTTAGAATTAGTTCAGTGAGCAGGGTGTGCGAGTTTGCAAAACTCTATAGGCGGGAGCAGGGTTTGCGAGTTTACAAAACTCTATAGGCGGGAGCAGGGGGTGCGAGTCTATTAGAGTGTTTGTAAGCGGGAGCAAGGGTTTGCGAGTCTGTTAGAGTGTTTGTAAGCGGGAGACTGTTTAATTCTAATAGAAATCTGGGAATGCAGCATTAAGCAGGGGTTGCCGAAGCTGGGTAAATTTTGTGTGTGATTTACTTTTCAGCATATTTATTTCTACAGTTTGTTTCTGTGTTTAAATCGAGAAAATTTGCTATAACCCTATTCACCCCCCCCCCTCTAGGGTTAATCTAGATCCTACATTATAATGTATTATTTGTATTGTATTGGGATGTATCGGTATATATGTATAAATATCTATTTGTTGCTCGATGATGTGTTATGCATTTGAGTTATTGTATTTTGTTCTGATAGATGCTATAGCCACCTGTAATTTTGTATTAAGCATTTATTGGATATGTCGATACACTTGGGTTAGAAAAAAATATAAAGCACTAATCGATGTATTCAATAGATATTTAAGACAAAACTATAGATGGTTGCTCCTAATCAGCCCTATTCTCCGCATCAGCAGACAATATTACCTAGTAATACTCTTTGTTAATGTGGATCTCAGGGTGGGGCATCATAATTCATTTGTTCAATCCATTTACAAATTCCTTCATTCAATAATAATATTTATTATTAACTATTCGATTCTATAGATTTTGACTTTGAGGACCATGATACTAGCATCATACAACCGAGAAGACAAATTCTCTATTGAATAGTGTTGCACTTCCAACAAATTATCTATTGAATTGTTGATTGATGACTGCCATGCCATGATTTACTTATAATTAAAGTGGAGTATCCATGTCAAAGTTCCATGGTATTCTCAAGCCGAGAGAACTATGTAACATCATCACTTTGAAATTTCCTATTTGACATAGTTGTTATCAACCAACACGAAACCCTCAATCGTTCATTTTATGGTTTTCTAATAACTGTAAGTATGTAATACCATGATGCCCCCCCCCCCCCCGTAGGCACGAATAATATACTCCATATCATTTGGATAGCATTATATACTCTGGTCTCAATGGATTTATCAGTATCCTTTCTCAAAACATCTTGATCAAGAATATTTAAAAAAAATGTTATTTTATATTATGATTAATTGCTCATGACTACAACTATTTGCAACTAAAATCACATAACATTTTCTATAAAGATTTTCTTAATTATATATTTAAATTAGTTACTTAATTATTCATATCAAAATACAACAACGTATATAAAAGAAAAGTGAACACCAAATAACTTTTATTACAAACAACGTTTATTACAGAGTTAGATATTTGCAACAAATGCATAGGTTATACCATTAACTTGCTTGGAATTCCATTATTTATCAATATTTTAATAATTCTACTATAAATGTTAGCATTAATGTTAGAGAGCATTGGGGATAGTGGATTAACTTTATATGAAGGCCTCGTTTGGAGTAAATTTTATCTCATTTAGTCCCATTTACTAAAATACTTGATGTGCTTCTTTTATGGGTAAGGTTGATCCAATAGATCCATGATCAAAAGGTAGATATAAATTTGATCCATGATCTAAGTCAAACCACCATAAGTATTAACAAACCAATAGAAAACCTCAAAAACATACATTCAAACACCTCATCTTCAATACAATCATTTAAACAACACATCTCTAATCAAATCAATAGAAAATAAAATACGGATATAACATGAAAATAAGTTAAGTATGGTCAACTAAGTTAGAAATTACTCACCAACCTTGCCTTATAAGTTGTCATTAGAAGCCACTATTCTCGATCTAACTACTTCTAGACCATTGTCTATACCACACATTATTGTTCCATTAATTCCTGCATTCATCTTCTTCTTTGATTGATGTTCCTTTCTATTGATTAGTCCTCTTTTCTTTTATCTTTTATTTCCTTATGCGCTTTGCTTTTGAATTTGAATTTACTTTTCCAAACCATAAGAGTTTGAGAGATTGGGTTTTATAGCCTCTACAATCCAATACCTTAATCGAACAATTTGGTTCTCTCTCTTAATTTTGTTTCCCTCTCACACCAAATAACAATTAGGATTTTTTTCCTTCTTGCTTCTAACCCACTTCCTTTTCACCTAATTTTCTCTTAATAAAGTTATAGCTTGCTTGTTTTAGCCCGTATTAAGTTTTACTAAACACGATAGCTTTTCAAAATATTTTCTCAAGGACTTGTCTTTCTAGAAAAATGCTACTATATATCCACATTTTTTCAACAGTTGCATTATTCTTCAGTCAAGGTATAACACCAAATAAAAAGGTTACCAATCACATCATGAATGTCACTTTGCTCGCTAGTGATATTTGTTAAAGTTGTGCATCTATATGAGATCTTCTTGGAAATGAGAATAAGATTTCAAGTAAGGTATATTAATTCTATATTGAATAGTGCTTCACTTCCTATGCCTTAACTCAGACCCAACTATTTTCACTCGATGGTCACCATGCCATGATTTAACCATAGTAAGTGGAGTATCCATGTCGAAATTCCAAGTATTCTCAAGTTGAGAGAACTATATAACATTATCATGTGGAGATTTCCTTTTTGGCATAGTTGTTATTAACTAATATGAAACGCTCAGCCGAGTCATTTATAGTCATCTAATAATCATGAGTACATATGTAACGTACGCGGATTTTCGTTGCCGAAAAACCGAATAGTTATGGGTTTTAGAAAAAGAATTTAAGAAAAGAAAAGAAGAAAGAAGAAAGGAGAAGATAGAGGGAAAAGATAGAGAAGAAAACAGAAAATTTTAAAATAGGAGAAAAAGAGAATAGAGAAGAGAAAGGAAACAGAGAAACAGAAGAAAATAGGACGGAACAGAAAACAACAGAACAACATCAGAATCTCACAATTCGCAGCGGAACAACATATAATAATAAATGAATAATCTTTAAACAAAGAACTATATCAGTTATTACATTACATCACATTTCATTACATCATATCATCAGAGTATACAACAACAACAACAACAAACAGTGCAGCGGAAAAAGAAATACTATATAAATAATACGCCATGCCATCCAGCTTGCCTCCAGCAACTCCAGAATATCCAGAATATCCTGATAAACCTAACTCTTGACTGCCCGTGTGAAAATTGGTGGGCACCCAGAGTTTAGGAAGGAAAACAATAAACTCCAAGTCAGTCATGTGACTGGTGTGAGAACTCAAAACAGTTTATTTATCTTTGAAATCAAAATAGAGGGATATTTTTAAAGTCAATTCGCAATGCTTTTAAAAATGAGACTACCATAAGGCCTCCCGCACACACACACAATGCAAACGCAGAATCGGAGGAGATTTCTCCTTATGATAGTCAAAGATGCTTGATACGCATTTAAAATTACATTTGATATTATTACTAGTGCATAGTGTAGGAGAAAAATTCATTTCGAAAGTAGAATATAAATCTTAGCCAACATACGACCATTATCGTATGCCTACTATAGCTAACTATGTTCAATAGCAGGTTACCGCCACATTCCATAGCAGGTTATACAACTAAAACCGTACAAGTCACGTATTGTTTCTTTGGATTTCCAACAAATGGTCAGGCCAAGGAACTTCCCATTGCCACATGAGAATGCCTCTGGAAAGACATCCCCGAGAACCAAACCGGAACTCTGCCAACACAAGGCCGGGTTACCCCTAACTGGGTAACTACTGACACGAGCACGCCATTCCCCGATCGTAAACGACCTTTCTCACGGGATCCCGAAAACCAACAACCACAAAGTAATAAATTCGTAGTAACCACATAGGTTAAATATCTGGGCTCCATACCATGATACCACCTCTATCCAGAAGGAAACGTACATACCCTAAAGGGTGCTACCCCTCATAACCTTGCTGCATCTTTCCTGTTTTGACCATTTTCGGGGTGTGAGGTTCGACGAAGTCACGTCCACAAAAACATACTTTATACAAAAGCCATGCTTTGGGTCAACAAATGATCAACACAATGATCACTAAGATAGATGATCAAATAAATGATCCTATCACAATAATCAACACAATGATCATTTCAGCATCACTCAGCATGTCACATTACCAAATTGGGAATATATCGCTGATAACTTCAACTATATAACCTCTGAGCTCGTACGTCTCAGAGAAGGGTGTTAAGCTAAAGAATAAATTCTTTGCCACCAACAGAAATATATTTGAAAGAAATCGGCTTTATATCTCAACTTGTAATGTCAGACACACAATCCATACAAGTCTGTTCCGGGCTCGAACAAAACCGAAGGCACTTACAAAGAAGTCCTTGCAATCCGGATATTCACAATCCTGATCGGATTTCCCATCACTTAGGGAGTCTCTATACCGCTGCAACTCAGTGCAGAGACAATCGATAGGTCATCCTATCGCTCTCGCAAATACCGGGTCTTCAACACCGATCTTCAAATGCAATTCATAACGACGTATCACATATTCGGAATGGGTTATACGACCCCATGGTCCTTTCCCGGTTAACCCGAATAGTGAGCGCTTATTCAAAAATAAGTGTAGCATTCACATTCAAACAAATCACATCAATTACCCATTCAAAGGGAAATATTGATAGTCGGTTATTGAACTATCAATTGATATGCACACATCACCAGATTCCAAATAATTTTTCAAATTATTTACTTTCCAAAATATCTTTACAAGATATATAATTTTCACACTTCAAAAAAAATAAATCAATATTTATTTTCAAACAAATTCCACTTCCTTTATAAATTCCTTAGTGAATTTATAATTCCAAAATATCAATGAATATTCGATTTCGATCATTCATTTCAATTTATCTTCAAAAAGATCAATTCTAAATATCACTTCATATTGGAAAACATTTCCATACTTATTAAATAAGTAATTCACAAATTTTATTTATTTTCAACACTTAGAAAATATTCAATATACTTAAATCGAAATTAAGTATATATTTCATTCTTTAAGAAAATCATTCTCTTAAACATATTTATTTGTGCTAAAACGAATGTTGCGTAAAACATCGTTACAACGTCCCAAAATCACTAGTATAGGGATTCGAAATTAAAATAGATATATAAATCCCAATACTATACAAAACATTTCCTTTCGGGAATCATTTACTATAACAACAGTGTTATAGTCCACCATTTCCTTCTATTTCTCGAAAACGTCTATTTCAACAATCAATGTTGAAATCTATGGTTTCGAATCTCAGCACAATTTAAAACATCGTTAGATCGTTTTAATTCTGTTTAAAATATCACATTCAAAACAATTTCTTTAACATATTATTCACTATTCAAAAACGTGAATATACTACGTTAACACATTTCATCCTTTTATACATTTTAATTCAAAGGATTATTCACTATTCAAAAATGTGAATATAACTCCATTTATAGGTTTCAACAATTTACTTATCAAAATAAGTCATTTGCGAATTTATAAAACAACGTTTATAAATTCCATTTCTATTTATTTAAAAAAAATTCCTTTTTATAAATTCTTTTATTAACCTATTCCAGTTTATAACTCAATTATAAACTAAAAATTCACATTATAAGTTAAATGCTTATAAAACGATTATTTTACAAAATCGTTCTTTTTAACTTCCCAAATTATAAATCTTATAACTTATAAGATTCATTCATTTATCCAAAATCATTATTTTAATAACTTAATAAATTTTATAAACCTACTGCTTATAAAATTCCATTTATAACTTCACCGTATAAAATTCTATAAATTCCATTCAATTATGAAATTCATTTTCACTTCATTCAAACACTTATAAAAACTCGTTTTATAATGTCCATATTTCAATTTATAAATATCCATTTATAAATCTCTTAATATAAATCAATTTATATTAATATTTTAAAACGTCTTTAATTTCCTTTATAATTTCACCATTTTGATTCATAAAATAATTAAATTTTATAAATCCTATATTTCAACTTTTCATAATAAATTCAAAATTTCTGATTTAACTATTTTATAAAATCATTAGCATCATATTCTCAAAAATCAGTTTTTAACTATATTTCTCAAAAATCATAATTTTTTATAACATTAAAAATTATAACGTTTATTTATTTAAAATAGATCAAATTCCAAACATATAGTATATTTTCAAAAATCACTTTATAAATCATTTTAAAATCCCAAAATCTGGGTCCAATGATGCTACACACCAAATAGTCAATCACGACAACAACGATATCATATATCAATATGATAATCCATCAAATATCAAAATATCTGAAATCAAATAAAAACTGTTGAGGAATCCAGTTGGATCCCTCCAACCTGTTTTCCTGCATCCACAAACATTAGCACAATACCAATTTCGCTCTAGTACGAAATTATCGCGGTATATGTTCTTATTAAATATTATCCGCTTAATAACGGCGTAATAGGGTCTCATCCGCTAAACAAATAAATGCGGGAAATCAATAACTGCAATATATACATATGCCAATATATATATATTGATATTATTTATAATACCAATTTCACTGTTTATGAAATATTCGCGGTATATGTTTTTAATAAATAACATCCGCTTACTAACGGCGTATAATGTCTATTTTAACAATCAATAGATAATAATCAACATTCAAACATGCATTCAAATATTTTAAATCTAACTATTTAAAATAAAATCGAAACCGATTCGATTGAGTGAGAAATTCTCACCTTGATTTTAATTTCCGTTTCAGCTTTTATTTCGAATAAAATTAAACGCGCGTTTAATTTTACCCGAAATTCTCACTAGCTCCAAACGACTCCAAACCAACTCCATCGCGTAGTGCTCGTCCATACGATTCCAACGCAACTGGTTTCGCATTTTTTCGACCTCGTATGAAAAAGTTACGAATTTTTGAAGTTTGTACACGATTTATATTCATAATTTACAACTTTATCTATATTTATTTTTTTAAAAACTCAAACCATTCCCAGCCACTAGATCCAACCCAATGCAAATCTGGCCGTCCCCATCCTTCTCCCTCCTTCACGTGTTCATCTCCAGTAAAGAACCCAACCATGCTCGAAACTAGGGCTCCAAATTCGAGCCTCCTCGACGCATGATAATTCGATCAACTAGCATCACGTCGTAGCCCCTTCCACCACACACCATCGGCCCAAGACCGGCCACGCGCGCACCCCCCCAGCGCCTCGAAAAGCGTGCGCAACAGCCCAGGGACGCGGGCCTGTAGCTCCCTCCACACGACTCCGTTTCCGATCATAACCGTTGAATCTCTAGTTCGTGTTGTGCTCTACAACTTTGTAGTTGAACATTCTTGCTAATTGTCGACGGATTTGGAGATTTGGAGGGAAGAAGTTCATGAGTTTCTGGCCGTTCAGGGGGGGTGGCGGCTGCAGTTTTCCTAGGGTTTTATTTCTTTTTTTTTTTTTTTTAGAAGGGGTAGGGGCCTATTTATAAGGAACGAGCGACACTATTCATCCCGGAAATTCCGAACTCCGATTTACGCGCCGTAACCAGCGTTTCTATGGTTTACCCCGCGTTCCGGACACAATAGAACAGGTTTCGGAAGCTAATTCGGAAGTATGTGCGAGTTATGGCTGCAAACGCTCAATTTAAATTAAACCGATTTAAGTCGATTTCTAGGCGTTTTAATTTGTACCGGACAAACGGTAAATCCAATTGACTTGAAATTTGAAACCTTACAATAATATCACATTACGGATCCGATGAAACTGGTTACGTCGAAATCCGAGACTTTTTGAAAAATGGCTATTTTCACTCGTCAAATTTAAATTAAAAATAAATCGATGCGTTTCGAGCTGCCACGATCAAACGGTAACTCCGATTGACACGAAATTTGAAATCCGGTAATAACTAACTATTACGGATCCAATGGAACTGGTTTCGTTCAATTCTGAGACTGTTCAAAAATTGACTATTTTCACTAGTCGATTTTAATATTAAAATATTCAATTTTCACAAATTAACTTTAAATTCGATTTTAAAAGTTCTAAAATATCTTTCTAACTCCCATATGATAAAATAAAATTTTACAAATCATTTTCAATCATATTTATCTCTATTTTCAATTATTTTCATAATTTAACGTATTAAATTATTGATTTAATTATCCAATTAAATCCAATAATTCAAATAAAAATTTATTTGACTATAAATTTCACTTATTAATATTTAAAATTAATTAAATATTCAAATTTTAATTTTCTAAAAATTCTGGGTCGTTACAATCTTCCCCACTTAAAAGAATTTCGTCCTCGAAATTATTAAGTAAGAAAAGTTATAGAATTTATTTACTTTCCAAAATCCATAATTAAACTTCTTACAATACTTACTAAGTTTTCAATCATACTTAGTTATCTTTTCAAAAACAATTACTATTGTTTAACTTTCAATTCCAAAATCAAAGTTAAAGTTTTCAAAACTTTCCAATTTTCTCAAATTTTTTCTAACGCCTTAAATTTCCGGAAAAATTCGCCATAGTCTCCTTTGCGCGGCTCGATCCAAAAAAAAATGACAGTATATATATCACAAATATACATCTCATCAAGTAATGAGGCATCCCGAAGGGAAAAAAGTGTAAAAGTACGATATTTAATCCGAGATATGTACCTTATATTTTATTAGCGAGCATATACGGCTAATATAGCGCGAAAGCGAGCTCCAAATGCGAAGCATACGCGATCCGCACCTACTAATCACTCAACAAACAACATGAGAACATGTACATAGACAATAATCTCAATATACAACATATAGCAACATAATAACTATATATGTCAACATAGCAAATGCAACTAAAGCAACAAATGCAAACATATTCAAACATCAACCAACTAGCATTCAACAAATTCATAATCAATATATATTCATTTATATTCTCATTAATATTCAATGAAATAGGTTTTCAATTTAATCACATTTGATTCATATACAGTGGATGTTCTTTACTAACATTCATTTTCAATTAGTTTATATTCACTAATTCATATTCAAGTTGGTTCACTTCCAAATCAAATTCAATCCTATTTAAGTTTATTTACTTTTAATTTGAATTCAATTACTTTAGCTTCCAATTTTATTAAATCAATTTCATCAACACTTAATGAATTATATACAATCAACTAACAATTATATAACAATCAATGTATATTAATTACAACCAAACTTCTTTGCTTTCAATTGGTTTAATTAATTGATTTTCATTCAACTTCCAATAACATTAGATTTTAATGAATTAACACGTACATCCATTATTTCTTATCAATTTAATTTACATTCAATTGATTAATATTCAATCCATTCATTCAATTCAATTACAAAAGTTGAATTTCATTTATATAACTCAAGTTCATATTCATTTAATCCACTTGATTATTTACTTCGATACCAAAATCAATTCCATTCAACAACACTTAAGTTATATTCCATTTAACTTTTAAATTCATTTTTTTCTTACAACTCATATTCATAAATATATATTCATATAGTTTCACTTCTTACATATATAAGTTTATTCACAATTGTAAATCACTTTAATTATAATTTAATTCTTATAATTCTTTTGCTTATACAATTATTCCTTTATTTAGATTATTCAAACAACTAAACAATCAACTTATATACACTTTAATAATTCTGAAAAATTATTCCTTTACATATAAAAATATAATCAAGTAAAATTATTTCATTTACCCAATTTTAAAACAATACTGTGTCGAATTGTTCTGTACAAGTGTTTAGAGATCCCTATCAACAACGTTAATTACTCGTATTAACCAGAATCTATATACCACTCAACAAACCAATCATCATAATATAAAACAATTTTATATTCACTAACAAATACGCTCTCATAGCTATTATTACACTCAAATTCATTCTAGAGTACTACCGACTCTATCGCTAATGAATTATACCCAACAGAACCATGGTTGTCGCTTAACCATATGCTCTGATACCAAATGTAACGTACGCGGATTTTCGTTGCCGAAAAACCGAATAGTTATGGGTTTTAGAAAAAGAATTTAAGAAAAGAAAAGAAGAAAGAAGAAAGAAGAAGATAGAGGGAAAAGATAGAGAAGAAAACAGAAAATTTTAAAATAGGAGAAAAAGAGAATAGAGAAGAGAAAGGAAACAGAGAAACAGAAGAAAATAGGACGGAACAGAAAACAACAGAACAACATCAGAATCTCACAATTCGCAGCGGAACAACATATAATAATAAATGAATAATCTTTAAACAAAGAACTATATCAGTTATTACATTACATCACATTTCATTACATCATATCATCAGAGTATACAACAACAACAACAACAACAAACAGTGCAGCGGAAAAAGAAATACTATATAAATAATACGCCATGCCATCCAGCTTGCCTCCAGCAACTCCAGAATATCCAGAATATCCTGATAAACCTAACTCTTGACTGCCCGTGTGAAAATTGGTGGGCACCCAGAGTTTAGGAAGGAAAACAATAAACTCCAAGTCAGTCATGTGACTGGTGTGAGAACTCAAAACAGTTTATTTATCTTTGAAATCAAAATAGAGGGATATTTTTAAAGTCAATTCGCAATGCTTTTAAAAATGAGACTACCATAAGGCCTCCCGCACACACACACAATGTAAACGCAGAATCGGAGGAGATTTCTCCTTATGATAGTCAAAGATGCTTGATACGCATTTAAAATAACATTTGATATTATTACTAGTGCATAGTGTAGGAGAAAAATTCATTTCGAAAGTAGAATATAAATCTTAGCCAACATACGACCATTATCGTATGCCTACTATAGCTAACTATGTTCAATAGCAGGTTACCGCCACATTCCATAGCAGGTTATACAACTAAAACCGTACAAGTCACGTATTGTTTCTTTGGATTTCCAACAAATGGTCAGGCCAAGGAACTTCCCATTGCCACATGAGAATGCCTCTGGAAAGACATCCCCGAGAACCAAACCGGAACTCTGCCAACACAAGGCCGGGTTACCCCTAACTGGGTAACTACTGACACGAGCACGCCATTCCCCGATCGTAAACGACCTTTCTCACGGGATCCCGAAAACCAACAACCACAAAGTAATAAATTCGTAGTAACCACATAGGTTAAATATCTGGGCTCCATACCATGATACCACCTCTATCCAGAAGGAAACGTACATACCCTAAAGGGTGCTACCCCTCATAACCTTGCTGCATCTTTCCTGTTTTGACCATTTCCGGGGTGTGAGGTTCGACGAAGTCACGTCCACAAAAACATACTTTATACAAAAGTCATGCTTTGGGTCAACAAATGATCAACACAATGATCACTAAGATAGATGATCAAATAAATGATCCTATCACAATAATCAACACAATGATCATTTCAGCATCACCCAGCATGTCACATTACCAAATTGGGAATATATCGCTGATAACTTCAACTATATAACCTCTGAGCTCGTACGTCTCAGAGAAGGGTGTTAAGCTAAAGAATAAATTCTTTGCCACCAACAGAAATATATTTGAAAGAAATCGGCTTTATATCTCAACTTGTAATGTCAGACACACAATCCATACAAGTCTGTTCCGGGCTCGAACAAAACCGAAGGCACTTACAAAGAAGTCCTTGCAATCCGGATATTCACAATCCTGATCGGATTTCCCATCACTTAGGGAGTCTCTATACCGCTGCAACTCAGTGCAGAGACAATCGATAGGTCATCCTATCGCTCTCGCAAATACCGGGTCTTCAACACCGATCTTCAAATGCAATTCATAACGACGTATCACATATTCGGAATGGGTTATACGACCCCATGGTCCTTTCCCGGTTAACCCGAATAGTGAGCGCTTATTCAAAAATAAGTGTAGCATTCACATTCAAACAAATCACATCAATTACCCATTCAAAGGGAAATATTGATAGTCGGTTATTGAACTATCAATTGATATGCACACATCACCAGATTCCAAATAATTTTTCAAATTATTTACTTTCCAAAATATCTTTACAAGATATATAATTTTCACACTTCAAAAAAAATAAATCAATATTTATTTTCAAACAAATTCCACTTCCTTTATAAATTCCTTAGTGAATTTATAATTCCAAAATATCAATGAATATTCGATTTCGATCATTCATTTCAATTTATCTTCAAAAAGATCAATTCTAAATATCACTTCATATTGGAAAACATTTCCATACTTATTAAATAAGTAATTCACAAATTTTATTTATTTTCAACACTTAGAAAATATTCAATATACTTAAATCGAAATTAAGTATATATTTCATTCTTTAAGAAAATCATTCTCTTAAACATATTTATTTGTGCTAAAACGAATGTTGCGTAAAACATCGTTACAACGTCCCAAAATCACTAGTATAGGGATTCGAAATTAAAATAGATATACAAATCCCAATACTATACAAAACATTTCCTTTCGGGAATCATTTACTATAACAACAGTGTTATAGTCCACCATTTCCTTCTATTTCTCGAAAACGTCTATTTCAACAATCAATGTTGAAATCTATGGTTTCGAATCTCAGCACAATTTAAAACATCGTTAGATCGTTTTAATTCTGTTTAAAATATCACATTCAAAACAATTTCTTTAACATATTATTCACTATTCAAAAACGTGAATATACTACGTTAACACATTTCATCCTTTTATACATTTTAATTCAAAGGATTATTCACTATTCAAAAATGTGAATATAACTCCATTTATAGGTTTCAACAATTTACTTATCAAAATAAGTCATTTGCGAATTTATAAAACAACGTTTATAAATTCCATTTCTATTTATTTAAAAAAAATTCCTTTTTATAAATTCTTTTATTAACCTATTCCAGTTTATAACTCAATTATAAACTAAAAATTCACATTATAAGTTAAATGCTTATAAAACGATTATTTTACAAAATCGTTCTTTTTAACTTCCCAAATTATAAATCTTATAACTTATAAGATTCATTCATTTATCCAAAATCATTATTTTAATAACTTAATAAATTTTATAAACCTACTGCTTATAAAATTCCATTTATAACTTCACCGTATAAAATTCTATAAATTCCATTCAATTATGAAATTCATTTTCACTTCATTCAAACACTTATAAAAACTCGTTTTATAATGTCCATATTTCAATTTATAAATATCCATTTATAAATCTCTTAATATAAATCAATTTATATTAATATTTTAAAACGTCTTTAATTTCCTTTATAATTTCACCATTTTGATTCATAAAATAATTAAATTTTATAAATCCTATATTTCAACTTTTCATAATAAATTCAAAATTTCCGATTTAACTATTTTATAAAATCATTAGCATCATATTCTCAAAAATCGGTTTTTAACTATATTTCTCAAAAATCATAATTTTTTATAACATTAAAAATTATAACGTTTATTTATTTAAAATAGATCAAATTCCAAACATATAGTATATTTTCAAAAATCACTTTATAAATCATTTTAAAATCCCAAAATCTGGGTCCAATGATGCTACACACCAAATAGTCAATCACGACAACAACGATATCATATATCAATATGATAATCCATCAAATATCAAAATATCTGAAATCAAATAAAAACTGTTGAGGAATCCAGTTGGATCCCTCCAACCTGTTTTCCTGCATCCACAAACATTAGCATAATACCAATTTCGCTCCAGTACGAAATTATCGCGGTATATGTTCTTATTAAATATTATCCGCTTAATAACGGCGTAATAGGGTCTCATCCGCTAAACAAATAAATGCGGGAAATCAATAACTGCAATATATACATATGCCAATATATATATATTGATATTATTTATAATACTAATTTCACTGTTTATGAAATATTCGCGGTATATGTTTTTAATAAATAACATCCGCTTACTAACGGCGTATAATGTCTATTTTAACAATCAATAGATAATAATCAACATTCAAACATGCATTCAAATATTTTAAATCTAACTATTTAAAATAAAATCGAAACCGATTCGATTGAGTGAGAAATTCTCACCTTGATTTTAATTTCCGTTTCAGCTTTTATTTCGAATAAAATTAAACGCGCGTTTAATTTTACCCGAAATTCTCACTAACTCCAAACGACTCCAAACCAACTCCATCGCGTAATGCTCGTGCATACGATTCCAACGCAACTGGTTTCGCATTTTTTCGACCTCGTATGAAAAAGTTACGAATTTTTGAAGTTTGTACACGATTTATATTCATAATTTACAACTTTATCTATATTTATTTTTTTAAAAACTCAAACCATTCCCAGCCACTAGATCCAACCCAATGCAAATCTGGCCGTCCCCATCCTTCTCCCTCCTTCACGTGTTCATCTCCAGTAAAGAACCCAACCATGCTCGAAACTAGGGCTCCAAATTCGAGCCTCCTCGACGCATGATAATTCGATCAACTAGCATCACGTCGTAGCCCCTTCCACCACACACCATCGGCCCAAGACCGGCCACGCGCGCACCCCCCAGCGACTCGAAAAGCGTGCGCAACAGCCCAGGGACGCGGGCCTGTAGCTCCCTCCACACGACTCCGTTTCCGATCATAACCGTTGAATCTCTAGTTCGTGTTGTGCTCTACAACTTTGTAGTTGAACATTCTTGCTAATTGTCGACGGATTTGGAGATTTGGAGGGAAGAAGTTCATGAGTTTCTGGCCGTTCAGGGGGGGTGGCGGCTGCAGTTTTGCTAGGGTTTTATTTCTTTTTTTTTATTTATTTAGAAGGGGTAGGGGCCTATTTATAAGGAACGAGCGACACTATTCATCCCGGAAATTCCGAACTCCGATTTACGCGCCGTAACCAGCGTTTCTAGGGTTTACCCCGCGTTCCGGACACAATGGAACAGGTTTCGGAAGCTAATTCGGAAGTATGTGCGAGTTATGGCTGCAAACGCTCAATTTAAATTAAACCGATTTAAGTCGATTTCTAGGCGTTTTAATTTGTACCGGACAAACGGTAAATCCAATTGATTTGAAATTTGAAACCTTACAATAATATCACATTACGGATCCGATGAAACTAGTTTCGTCGAAATCCGAGACTTTTTGAAAAATGGCTATTTTCACTCGTCAAATTTAAATTAAAAATAAATCGATGCGTTTCGAGCTGCCACGATCAAACGGTAACTCCGATTGACACGAAATTTGAAATCCGGTAATAACTAACTATTACGGATCCAATGGAACTGGTTTCGTTCAATTCTGAGACTGTTCAAAAATTGACTATTTTCACTAGTCGATTTTAATATTAAAATATTCAATTTTCACAAATTAACTTTAAATTCGATTTTAAAAGTTCTAAAATATCTTTCTAACTCCCATATGATAAAATAAAATTTTACAAATCATTTTCAATCATATTTATCTCTATTTTCAATTATTTTCATAATTTAACGTATTAAATTATTGATTTAATTATCCAATTAAATCCAATAATTCAAATAAAAATTTATTTGACTATAAATTTCACTTATTAATATTTAAAATTAATTAAATATTCAAATTTTAATTTTCTAAAAATTCTGGGTCGTTACAACATAACCCCTTGGTGCCCTTAGTAGCCATGAGTAACACACTGCCCAACATTTGAAGAGCATTACACACTCTGATCTCAATAGACTTATTGACATCCTTGTTAGAAGCATCTTGACCAAGAATATTTAAAATAAAATGTTTTTTATGTTGTGATAATGACTTACAATTACAATAATTTACCAGTAAAATCACATAACATTTTATTTACGGGTTTTCTTATTTATATAATTTAAATTAACTATTTAATTATTTATATCATAATATAACAAAGTGTAAAAAACAATGAACGCCATATAACTTTTATCACGAACAAGATTATAATAATCTGCACCTTCGGACATACCAATCCAAGCCCAAAATGGTCTTTGAACTCGCCTTGTACCAAGCAGTACGAGTCATGGGGTTTTTTTTTGTTTACATAATACAAAGACTAGTATAAATTATAAACATTTTATGCTTTTAGATCTCATAGTAGAAGGAATAAAAGATAAGTATTGGAAATAAATAAATCATATAATAGTCTCGACACATGTGGTTCAAATGATAATGTCTACAAAGGACAATACATAAAAATTTGACTAATGGAAATAATGTAATATAAATTATATGGGGAGTAACTATAAATAAATAAATCTTTTGAATGCCAGTTTACCTCCTCCACGAACCTTGCCTACGTCACTTACTACACTGACCGCCTATGATAGATTTAGAGAGGGAAAATGGAGGGGTCGGGCAAAGTTAATGAATGAATTATATCACTAGTGATATGGTGTTGACAAGTAACTAAAGTTCAGTTATAACCTACACTTAAAGATGTTCTTTAATGTACATGTTCTATATACATGAATAATTAATTACTTTCATAATATAGCTTGACTATCCCTAAAGTGACTGAATCCAATTTTGATTATAAAGGTTTCAATTCACAAGTGAAACATATGAACTGAATAATTCCAAGAAACATCTCTTGTGTATGATCAGCTATCTATATATTGATTTAACATTCTCAATGGTGATCATTTGAGCTGCACCTAATGAGTATAGCCCAACAAGCTAAGCCTACACATTCAGGTTAACAATCCCAATATAATCTTTTGGGTCAATAATCCTAATATAACCTTTTGGGTTAATAATCCCAACAATAACTAGTCACTTAAACATCAAATAGCCTTCTCATTAATGCACATATCATATGCTCTATACCATTACACAAGTAGCAATCAAGGGTGGATTAAACAATCCAACTCCTCTATGGGATTAACAGATCGTAATATGGTGAATTTCTTTGTCTACTCTTTCTAGCTTCCACCAATAGGTAGTCAGCAGCAATTACGAATGATTAGAGCTTCAAATTGCAATT
Source organism: Allium cepa (assembly GCA_030765085.1). NCBI lineage: Eukaryota > Viridiplantae > Streptophyta > Magnoliopsida > Asparagales > Amaryllidaceae > Allium > Allium cepa. The sequence goes on from CM060939.1 coordinate 164,726,746, forward strand.
TAATTGCAAATCGCGTTGAGTGTCACATTTAATAACTTCGTGAAGTGAAAGCCTAGGACATCATCAAGTGTGATACTTTTCCAGCTTGCTACATGACCCAATCAGCTAGGAACTCTCAAAAGACAAGAAGTGGGAACAAGTTTCCCTAGTCCATCCTACTTGGCATGTACCAGGTGCAAGTTCAACCTAGGCTTGTTGTAGTGATTCAGACATCTGAATTTTGATTCGAACGTCTGATCCCTTATATAAAAATATTTTCCAGGCATTTAGACATTTGATTTCTTATTCAAACAGCTGACTTTGATTCGAGACATTTGAATAAGGATTCAGACATCTAAATTAGGTCAGATTTGAACTGTTTCGTAATTTACGAAATTTAGACGCCTGGTTCAAAATTTAGACATCTGACTTCATGTAATACCCCTCAAATTGCACTCTTGGTGGGAATTTAACTTGGGAGCTCATGGTTCCCATGAAGACTAGTGTGAATTAGAGCTCTCGGTGGGATTTGAACTTGTGCGCTAAGGTTTCCAATAGGTGTATAATCCCATATCGTGAGAAAAACACTAGATTAGGTGCTTATATACCAAGTATTCATCTCATAACAACGTAGAGACCTTTTGAGGAACAAAACCCCACATCTTTGCTTGGCCTATGAGGTGGATGTTACTAAGTTGGGGATAATACCTTCTTTATGAGGTATAGACCATTACACTTGGTATTAGAGCCTATTCCCAACCGGAGTTGTAGATTGTAGACACATCGGGGGGGTGTGTTACAATCAGAATGCCTAGGTGAAGTATGTCCATTTGTGAATGAGGGAATTGGGCTCTAAAGAGGAGGAGAATGTAACACCCCTCAAATTGCGCTCTTGGTAGGAGTAGAACTTAGGCGCTCATGGATCCCATGGGGACAAATGTGAATTAGTGCTCTTGGCAGGATTTGAACTTGTGCGCTAAGATTTCCAAAAGGTGGCTATAGTCTTACATCGCAAGAAAAAACACTAGATGAGGAGCTAATATACCAATTCTTTATCTCATAACAACGTACAGGCTTATGAGGTGGAAGTTAGTTAGGGATAATATCTATGTTAGTGAGATTCAAGCAGTTGTACTTCATGTTTCCAAGCCTATTATCCTCTTTATTCTTATTTGTAGATTCAAGCATACATATTAGATTTCCTTTTAAACAAGTGTTTGACTATTGTATTCATTTCAACGTTCTTTTCAACAAGTGTTTGACAACGGTATTCATTTTGTTTATACACAACTTCAAGCAGTTTATCCCAACAATTATATATAGTATTTTAAATAAATTTTCTATGTATACTTTAAGGTTATAAGATCAAATTTAGGTAAATTCAAAAGAATATATATGTTTATTTTTTTAACCAAAATTTATCCAAACTTGTTATATAACATCATATTTATAGAATTAGGGGTATTTCAGTCCAATTTACCATTCCCCCAAATTACAGTGATTTTTCATATTGTAAACTTTTCCAGTTCTTTCAATTCATAAGTACTTTTGAATAAAAACATTGATTCAAGATTAAAATTCACATTTTTAGTTGTAAGAAGGTATATAAATGAAAATTAACTGCTTAACATAATCATTCCATAGATAACCACATTCACCATAAAGGGTTGTTTGAAGAAATTTCTGTTTTCTAACCCGATATGAATTGTTATCTCTCTTCCTTCATTACTTATTTGTTCACGCTTCTCTCTCTCTCTCTCTCTCTCTCTCTCTCTCTCTCTCTCTCTTTTGATTGGCTCTCTTCCTTTCTCTATTTTAATTGATTTATCTTCTTTTATTTTTGATTTAGTTTTATAGAAGAGAATAGAAAATGATGTTTGGATTTGAAAAGTTTTAAGGATGAAGAGGAAAGAAAGAATTAGAGAGACGACGGATAAGGTTTAGAATGAAGAAGAGTGAGGGTTATGGGTTTATTTATAGTTGAAAACTAGGATTATTGTGTTAAATCATGAAATTAATATTTACGAAAATGTCACTCGGTCTAGTTTCCACAAATTTAACCCATTATTATCAAATTTACCAAGTTATATATGTATTCTGACTATGAACGGTATTCTGGATGCAGTGGAATAGGACTTGAGATCTAATTCTAATGTTTTTGAAAATTTAATATTTTGTTCTTCTATATAAACTTACATTTTTACCTTTATTAGCGTTTTAATTTATTATTAAAATTTCTGGGGTGTTACAACGATTGATTACAAAGTTGTATATTTAAAAAGTACATAATTACCCTTAGGCAAACCACTAACTCTCTAGTTATTTAATGTTTATCTCCTTTTTTGATAATTCTACTAAAATATCTTCCATGATGTCAAAGAGCATTGGGGATAGTGGATCAACTTTATGAATGCCTCTTTTGAAGTAAATTTTGTTTTATGTAATCCTGTTTACTAAATACTTGATGCGCTTGTTTTAAGGATAATGTTAATTCAACAGATCCAAGATCAAAAGGTAGATCTAAATTTGATCCATGATTTAAGTCAAACTGCCGTAACCATTAACAAAACAATGGAAAACCTCAAAAACATACATTCAAACACCTCATCTTCAACCAAACAATTTAAAAAACATATCTCGAATCAAATCATTATAACATAAAATATAGATAGAACGTGAAAATAAGTCAAGCGTAGTCAATTGGGTGAGAAATTACTCACTAACTTTGAGTTCTAAACCATCATCAGAAGCCACCATTTCCGATCTAATTAACTACTTCTAGACCATCGTCCATACCACACTCTACTCTTCCACTAATTCCCGCATTCATCTTCTTCTTTGACCAAACCTTTCTTGTTCTTAATTTCATTTCCTACTCAAACTAAGGAACCGTTCAGGTTTTTTCTTCTTGCTTCTAACTCGCCCCCCTTTCACCCAATTTGCTCATAATAAGGTTGTAGCTTGCTAGTTTTAGCCCGTATCTTGTTTTACTAAACACAATAGCGTTTTGGAGTTTTTTCTCAAGAGCTCGTCTTTCTAGGAAACTACTGCTATTTATCAACTTTGTACCATATTTTTTCAACAGTTGCATTATTGTTTCATCAAGGTATACCATCGAATAAAGAAGTGACAAACCACATCATGGATGTCACTACGCTTGTGATTGATATTGTTAAAATTGCATGTATGTATAAGATCTTGTTGAAAATAAGAATAAGAGTTCGTTTATTAACAAATAAGAGTAAATATATACAAGTATTTGTTTAATTTTCATTAATAGAGAAAAATACATTAACATCCAAATAAAAATAAATAAATAAACAAACAAGTGTTCAACTAACATCTCATATGCCAACGTCACTTTGGATGCGTTCTTTTGCATCATGAAAGGGGCACGAAATAAAGAGGAAAGGAGAATGCGTTCTAGTGTTATGAAAGGGACATTTTAATTGCTTTATTATAAATAGTTATTTTTATTATTGTATTTTTTATTTTAATTAACATAGTTGAATAAATTTATATTATTTATAAATTTTGAAATTCTAAAAAATGCAATAAAAAAGACAATTTTAATTACGTACTAGTAGTGTCAAATACAAATATAATACTTGTTTGTACGTATTATTTATAAATCAATTTATTTTTGCACAATATTAGTTTGTATGCATATATATAACAATTGATTACCACTATAAGGGAGGATCCAGGGTGAGGTAACTCTTTAGATGGGATGCAGGTGCAACGCCCGTACCAATGGTAGTCGACCTGGCCGTGTTTGAATTTAAAGCTTGAGATGAATTAAAATAGTAAATATGTACTAAAGAAGGGTAATTATGATTAATTAACATTGGCGTCAGACGCCAAAACACCATTTTGGATCGTTCCTCTAAACTCGGCAAAATGATGGGCCCAAGTTAGAGCGTGAAAAGTGATGCAAACGTGAACATGAGAAAAATTATCTGTCAATACACTTTTTGTTATCTCGATTATGTTTCATCATTTTCATTGGTTTATAATCAAATGAATCAATTAATGTTATGTATGCGTAAATGCAGGGACAGCAGGCATGGGCGACCCACGCAACCGTCCAGACCCATTAAGATTTAAGGAACTAATTTTAATTGTAGTATCTTTAATGATAGTTATAATACTTTTGGTGTTACACTTTTCTGGTATCAGCGTAAACAGCCGAAAATACCCATATATCTCAATATCACTCAAAAATTGTATCTACCATCTTTTACAGATTCAAAATTCTTCGCTACAAATATTACTAAATCTTAATATCACTTAAAAATAGAATCTAACAAATTAACTTATACAAATACTATCAAATATTAGCATCACTTAAATAAAGTATCTAACAAATAAACTTTCTTTACAAATTTAAAATGCCCCCCTATAAATATTACCAAATCTTAATATCACCCAAAAATAAGATCTAATAAATAAACTTCTTTTACAAATTAATAGAAACAAAATTCAAACTAACAAAATATTAGATGTTGCAACTAAGAAATAAAAATTCAAACTAACTACACATGATTTCAACATAAAAATACAGCTTAATTTTTATGCAAATCATTTTCTTGAATATATTAAACATATTTAATTTATAAAAAGATAATTCACCTCCAAAGCACGTGCGAAGAACGAGCTATAACTCTCGTAAATATGTGATGTGTACGAAATTTGGTCATAGAAGTTGTAGCATTAGCGATTATTTGTTTCGTTATTGAATTTGAGACGCAAGTTTGGCATATTGAGGTTTCTAATGACATACTGCTACTACATTTACTTTTGTGCAAATGAATCCGACTTTAATTTCAAGTTTTACACATGAAAACCTTTATTGAAAACATGTTTTAAATCACATTTATAAACTATTTTCGCTAAAAGAATTTCTGTATCTTTTCAAAAACTAGTTTAATCTGCACTTAATCGTAAGTTACACACATACACACATAGAGACACGCGCACGTGTGCACACCCACACACATACGCATATGAGTGTGTGCGAGCACACGTGGCGCACACACATATTTATAAACAGACACACACACACACACGTATATATATTAGGAGCATTTAATGACACCCCTATACTTGCAGCACCTCTCTATCCCCCTGATTTCCACCATAAGTTCTGAATTAAATAATATGTGTAATAGAAAGAGAGAGGTAATATTATTATTTAAATCTGAATGTGTTGTGAAAATCAAAGAGTTAGAGGTATGCTGCAGAATGTATGATGGAAATATATATATATATATTTGAAATAGATTCATATTCTTTTGGCCCGACCGCAAACTTCTCAAAATGTGCTTTATATACAAGCTCATTAATAAAAATAAATAAAACAAAAATATCAAGGTAACCAAAAAGTAAAATATCTTTATTAATAATTGGAATATACTCACAATCTTTTGATCCGACCGTGTACTTTCCAAATTGCCCTTTATATGCAAGTTCATCGATAAAAAAAGAAACAAAATAAAAATATACAGATCACACGAAAATTAAAAAAACAAATAAAGGTATTGCATACCAAATGCGCATTGCTTGATAATCCCTTAGCGTATAAGTTCCTTATCCAATTTGTGACGGCCCGGCATTTTGAACGATTTAAGTCAACAATAAATCACACATGTCTAACTTAAACGGTCCAAAAGACAGATTGTCAATAAGGTTTTGATTAAAAGGAATAAGATACAGAAGAACAAAAGTACATGGAATCTCATAGCAAAATGAAAAAAATACAATAATTACATAAACAATTCATGAAGCTATTTTACAATATATATTTGATTTCTTTTTTACAACATAATTAGAACTATACATTTAACAGATATACCAAAATAATGCAGCGAAATATTACTAGTAAATACGATCATCTAAACTCCCTTTTCATCTTCAAGAACAACGTCTTCGAATCGCTGAAATACTCAGGCTGACTGAAGCATAAAAGAAAACAATACACTCAAGCCAGAACCAAAAATTCTTATGTAAGTTAACTCGATATCCTATGAAAAATGGGTACAAATAACTTAAGATATGTTATGGGATTTTCCATCTCCTAAGGATTCGTTAAACTGTCTATATGTAGTAAGATACGCTACATATGTAGTGTCTATCAGTAAAGTAAAAAATTCTCAGCATTAAGGCTTTACATTAATCCCCCATACCACAATTTTAAGCACTGTTCTACAGTTTGCCTTGTAACACAATTGGTAGCGTCGGTAGCCAGGGAGACGCTATGATTGAACAACACTAAAGCAAAATCGTAGTGGTCTCGTATAATGATAATCATATGACAAGGCACGTGATGCAATGCCCAAGGTAGGATTCAACCAGTTTACCCATCTAGGCTGGTCATAACCCCCAACGGCCAACCACGTTGATCCCTCCAAAATCAAATGTGAACCAGTCGAGTCCAAAATCATGATAGTGGTACGAGGGAAGGATGTTCGCTTAAGGCAGCTAACCCCTTCGCCAGTTCATAGGGCTCCCATTTTATTCATTTCAAATTCACAAGTGTCAGAGCCATCCATATCGCTCACTTACCACATTCCACTAAACGTTTGTCAATCCAACGACTTCATTCTGAAACATCCCCATTGTATACAGTTATTAAAGTGGCTATGGTATTGGCAGAGAGTTTGCCAATATCCGGCCCCAGTCTCTTTAATAACCAATCTTTCGTTTTACACGTCGTTTGGTCATTTTAAATTTCAAGAAAACCTATCTTACTTTCATATCAAATATCATTACTTAAATTATACAAATTAAATATTAAAATAGTTTTGAATTTAAAATAGTTTTGAATTTAAAATAAAATAGTTTTGAATTTAAAATCAAAAAGTTTTGAAATTTAAAATAGTTTTTTCAAACAAATTTAAACCCTAGTTCAAATTTTAAATTTCAACAACTTCAAATTTCACATTTCAATTTAAGACAAATCCAAATTTCAAATTTCAATTTAAACAAATTGAAATTTCAAATTCCAATTTAAATCAATTTTAATTTATATAAATTTTAATTTCAAATGATTTCAAATCTTAAATTCAAATTCCAATTTGAAACAAACTTTAATTTGAGATGATTTTAAATCTTAAATTCAAAATTAAAAAAATTGCCAAAGCAAGCGGGGTTGAATGAGTCTCTACCAGATATTAATAAAATGAAGTTACAAAGGCTGATGGCATACCATCAGGATATACAAGAATCCAAATGCCTGAATCAATAAGACCAAAATCTTAGTCTAAAAAGTTTGTAAATAGAAAGGGCCAATAAGTGTTTAGAAGTCAACGTACCTCCAAATACCCTACTGTTCCTTTCCATCCAAATAATGTGTATCGCCTTTTTAAGCACTCTTAAAAGAAGAGATCCCGCATTAGTCTTCCACCTCATCGCCTTAAAAATGGTATACCATTCTAATGATGCATTCTTATTAGGCTTATGCAAGTTCAACATCCTCAAAATGCTATCCTGAATAAAAAAAGAGAATTCACATTCAAAAAACAAATGAGAAACAGTTCTACATATCTATTACATAGCATGAATATATTAATAAGAATAATCCCCTTCTTCTTAAGCTTATCAATTGTATGAATTCCATTTTTAACAAACTTTCATATAAACAAATTGTCTTTAGAACTAGAGCCCGAGTTCCAGATACTGGAGTGCCATGGACATACAGTAATATAAAGAGATTTAATCATGCATCTATAAACTAAACTTATCTGATGTGGCTTGCCATTCCAGAGAGCATGGATATTACTAATGGAATATGATTTGCCAAGAATGTTACTCCAACAAGCATGAATAGTGGAAGAGCTAGAGAAAGGCAGATTCATGAGACCATCCGACCAATAAGTATCAACTGTAGCCATTTCACTGATACCAGTCAACACTCTAAGATTATAGTTAATAACATTAGCCAAAATAATCCCCTGAGCCGATCAAGGATCAAACCAAAAAGAAATATGATCCATATATAGCAAACCATTCTAAAAAATAGGAATAAAATCCTTCCTGAAATGAAGAATGTTCTTCCAGGACCAGCTGCAATCAGTAGGAGTATCCATAGTCCAGAATAATTTCTCCTTAATTAGATTTTTGCTGACCCATGAAGCCCATAAATTATTGTCAAATGTATGGAGTCTGTCTATACGAGAAGAAATAGCTGCTTGATTCCATTTCCTGATATTCATAATTGAGAAATTTCTAAATCACAGAAAATTATAAGAAGAAGAAGCAGAAAACTTTTTATTGATCTTTTTCACCTGTCTCACACAAAAGAGTTTGCCAAAAATATATACAAGGCTGGAAAAATGAACTGGGCTCAAACTGAAAGCCCAATAAAAAAACAAAACAGAAAACAAAGTACAAAAACAATACAAGAAACATATCTCAACAGCCTCCCCTCAAGATGGACTTGGGTTCGAACAGCAAGGCCAATCTTGAACAGGAACATGATTCACCAAACCAAGTCGAGAAGATAGAAATCTGTGTTGATCTGCACCCAATGGTTTTGTCATAATATCTGCAAGTTGCATCGAAGATTTCACATGCTTACACTGAACAAAACCCGTTTGCACATGTTCTCTGACATAGTGAACATCAAGCTTTTGATGTTTACTTCTCATATGCTTAGTTTTCTCATGAAAAACAGGATTTTCAGCAATGTGTTGAGCAGAAACATTATCACAATATAAAATTATTGGAGTAGGAACATTAATACCAATTTCAGTAAGCAATCCTTCAAGCCAAACAATTTCACTTGTCGTGTAACTCATACTCCTGTATTCCGATTCTGTAGAACTCTTAGAGACAGATTTTTGCTTCTTTGTTTTCCAAGAAACTAAGGAATTGCCAAGAAAAATACAATAACCACTTAAAGATCTTCCTGAATCTGGACATGTACCCCAATCTGCATCACTATATGCAGTTAACACTAAATCTGAATTTACAGGAAAATGAAGACCAAGATTCAATGTACCCTTAAGATATTTGAGAATGTGTATAGCAGCTTGATAATGTGGTACCCTTGGAACATTCAAAAATTGACTTAACTGTTGAACAACAAAAGATATATCAGGTCGAGTAAGATTTAAATATAGAAATTTACCAATTAGTCTTCTATAAATTTCAGGATCTTCCAATATCTCTCCATCAGAAACACTGAGCTTCAAACCTTTTTGCATTGGAAAAGAAACAGGTTTGCATCCTTCAAGCTGATTATCGCGAAGCATATCCAAAATATATTTTCTTTGATTTAGGAGTATACCTGATTCTGATCTTGATACTTCTATGCCAAGGAAATATGTCAAAATGCCTAAATCTTTGATAGTAAAAGCATTATGCAAATCAGTCTTCAATTTATTCATCAATGTCATATCGTTTCCAGTTAATAACAAATCATCAACATATGTGACAACAATAATAAAAAAATCACCCTTGTGCATGAAAAACATTGAATAATCTTGTTTAGATTGAGTAAAACCCCATTGAATCAAAAAATTTGTCAATTCTTTATTCCAGCACCTACTTGCTTGTTTCAAACCATAAATTGATTTTTTAAGTTTGCAGACCTGACCTGGTTTAACCTTATCATAACCAGGAGGAGGAGTCATATAAACTTCTTCATCAAGATATCCATGAAGAAAAGCATTATTAATATCCAACTGCTGAATTTCCCACTTCTTTATTGCAGCTAGAGCTATAATTAACCTGACAGTGGTTAATTTAGCTACTGGACTAAAAGTGTGTTTATAATCTTTACCAGATATTTGTTTGTCACCTCTAGCAACAACCCTGCCTTTACATCTTTCAACATCACCATTTGGTTTAAATTTTGTTTTATAAATCCATTTAGACCCAATAGCTTTCTTACCAAAAGGTAATTCAGTCAGCTCCCATGTATCATTGGCTTCAAGAGCTTGTAACTCTTTATTCATTGCTTCAACCCATTCAGGATGATTCTTTGCTTGATTATATGAAGAAGGTTCATAAGCTACCAATACATTATTCAAGCTATGTAAATTTTCATTATTTAAATGAGCAAGACTTGGTTCAGCAAAAACATTGAAGGAAGTAGAACTTTCTGAATCAATATTTTGAACAAATCTAGTAACTGGTTTTGTCATAACAAAATCATCAAATCTTTTAGGTAATTTGCTAATTCTGGAAGATACTCTAAGGTTTTGAGTTGTTGAGGGTTGAGAAGCAGGAAAAGAAACAATAGAATTTGTATTCTGAATTGCAGAGGAATCAGGATTTGAAGCAGAAATTTCAGAAGAATTCTGAGGAAATTGATCTTGTTGCTGATTATGATCTTGATTATTTGTACAATGAGACAGATTTTGAAAATCAAATGCAGGATTAACTTGAGGAAATGCAGTTTCTATTACTTGAGGAATAGAGGAAGGGATCATTTTTGAATCAGCTTTAAAAGGAAAACAATTTTCAACAAAATAAACATCTCTACTCAAAAACACTTTATGAGTATTAAGATCATATAATTTGTAACCCTTTTGAGCATAAGGATATCCAAGTAAAATGCATCTTCTTGATCTTGGAGCAAATTTATCAGCAAATTTTTGAGCAGCAAAACATAAGCATCCAATGACTCTCAAATAACTATAATCTGGTTGTTTTTTCATGAGAAGTTCATAAGGTGTTTTCCATTTTAAAACAGAACTTGGTAACAAATTTATAATATGAGTTGCAGCAAGTAAACAATCTCCCCAAAATTTGTAAGGCAAACCAGCATGAAATCTTATGGTTCTAGCTGTTTCAAGTAGATGTCTATGTTTTCTTTCCACCCTACCATTTTGTTGTGGATTTCCTGGAATACTTCTTTGATGAATAATTCCTTTATTTGTAAACAAATTTCTGCATGACTCCTGAATTATTTCAGTTCCATTATCACTTCTAATGATTTTCACTTTCTTATTGAACTGAGTTTCAACATATTGAAGAAAACCAACAAGAACAGAATAAACTTGAGTTTTTGACTGAATTAAATGGGTCCAAGTGGTTCTAGTATGATCATCCACAATAGTCAAGAAATATTTAGCACCAGATAAAGAAGGTCTTGAATATGGACCCCATAGATCAATATGTATGATGCCAAAAATATCATCAGCATATGAATCAGAATGCAAAAAAGGCATTTTATGTTGTTTCCCAAATACACAAGCTTCACAACTAAAATCACAATTATTATTATCATTTTTGCCTGGAATGGTTAAATGTTTCATATGACTAGCAGAAATATGACCTAATCTAGCATGAATGACATCAATACTAGGCTTAGTAATAGCTGTAATGATATTATTTGCATAAGAAAAGGAATTATTAGTAAAAACAGATTCAGAAGAAATAGCTGAACCATATGAAGTAAAGTTTGAAGAAGAATTGGAGAATAGCTTGTATAAGCCAAAATGCCTTGATCCAACAGCGCATTCTTGCTTAGTTGAAAGGTCCTGAAAATGACATGAATTTTTTGTAATTGTGGCAATTAGATGATTATCATCTAATAATCTTCCAACAGAAAGCAAATTTTGTTTGAATTCAGGAATATAGAAGACATTTTTGAGGATTATTCTAGAATTTAAATCAACTGTGCCAACATATTTAACCATTATACCAGTTCCATCAGGCAATGATATTTTAATTGGATTATTAAGTTGTTTAAGTGAAGCAAAAAATGACAAATTAGATGCCATATGATCTGACGCTCCTGTGTCTATGATCCAACTATCATAATCAAATCTTTTAACCAACTGATCAAAATTTGATGCTGAAAATATACCTGCAAAGTTTGCAGCAGTATACAAAGGATTGTCTTCAGATGAAGTCGTTTTAGCATTTTGTTGAACCATCTTCAAAACTTCATTATAAAGAGCAGAAGCCATAACAGGATCAACAGCCTTATTTGATGAACTTGATTCTTCAATTTTTTGTGGTCCTTTTCCAAGAATTCCATCACAAGTATTTTGTACATTTCCTGCCAGCTTAGAATTTTTCTTTCCTTTTAAATTTGTCCACCATTCTGGATAACCAACGAGTTTGAAACATTGTTCAATAGTATGTCCTTTCTTATTACAGTACTCACAAACAGCTTCACTTTTCTGCCTCTTAAGCTCTTTCTTAACAGATTGATAAGCAGGCTTTGAAAATTTTTTAAGAGCTTGAACTTGAAATGCACTCATTTCATTCAGAGAATTAACACTATTAAGTTTATTCTGTTGCTCAACTTGCTGTAAAGTAAAATATGCCTTATGAACATTTGGAAGTGGATCAGTACTAAGAATATTCACTTTAACTTGATCAAATTCCTTGTTCAAACCTGAAAGAAATTGCATCAATTTATTTCTCTGATCCATTTCCAGAAATTTCTTAAAAATTCCACAACTGCAATTGTTCAAAGCACCACAAGAACACTGAGGAAAACCTTCTAATATTTGTAATTGATCCCAAACACTCTTCAACTTACCATAATACTCTGCTATAGAAGTATCATTTTGTTGAGTTGAAGTAAGATTCTTATGCAACTCAAATATCCTCGGTGCAGTAATCTGACCAAATCTTTCATTCAACTCTTTCCATAATTGATGAGATGAATTTACAAACATAAAACTCTCAGCCAAAGTTTTATCCATCGAATTTAAAATCCATGATATAACCATGTAATCATTTCTTATCCATTTTTGAAGATTAAGAGAAGGTTCAGTAGGCATCGGAAGAGTTCCATCAACAAATTGCAATTTATTTCGAGCTATCAATGCCATTTTCACTGTTCTAGACCAATTCATAAAATTTGAACCCGTAAGGATGTGAGTACCAAGTTGCATACCTGGATGATCGGAATTTGACAGATAATAAGGATCACTGAAATTAGCTCCAGAAACATTCTGCGTCGGTAAATTGATCTGAGAAACTAAATCATCATCGTCCGCCATGATAAATTTCTAAAAAAAAATCGATCTAATAGATCTATAGAAGATTTAAAAGATCTAAAAGAAAATCAACCGAAAAGCTCCGATACCATGAGAAATTTCTAAATCACAGAAAATTATAAGAAGAAGAAGCAGAAAACTTTTTATTGATCTTTTTCACCTGTCTCACACAAAAGAGTTTGCCAAAAATATATACAAGGCTGGAAAAATGAACTGGGCTCAAACTGAAAGCCCAATAAAAAAACAAAACAGAAAACAAAGTACAAAAACAATACAAGAAACATATCTCAACAATAATTCCAAGACCACCATATTCATAAGGGCAGCAAATTTTTTTAAAGCAATGGGGATTAGCTTCCTGGAGTATGGGTTACCATGCCAAAGGAAGTGATTCAAAGCCGAGTTAATCATTGAGATAAGCTTGCACGGCAATATGAAAATTAAGGCATAATAGAGGCACATGGAAGTAGCAACGGAATTGACAATGACAAGCCTACCAGCCATAGAACATTTTGAAACAGGCCATGAGGAGATTTTAGAGGTAATCTTTTCATAAATCTTAAGACATTGATTAGTCTTGACTTTGGAGGAAAACATGGGAGCTCCATGATAGTCTTCATTATGATCAAATGGAGAAAGGCCAAACAATGAGTAAATAGAAGAATTATCAAGCTCAATCATTCCAGCACTCCTAATTTTGGATTTACTTCCGTTTATAGTTAGACCAATCATCAGATTGAATTATTTTAGCATATTCAAAACACCAATAATTGATTTAATAGTAGGTTAAGTGAAAAGCAGAAGGTCATCAGCAAATAGTAAGGTGGATGTATCAGAAATCTTGCACAGATGATGGAATTCCAAGAGATTCAAGGACATATATTTATTAGTGAGAGAAGTGAATAGCTCCATAACACAAATAAAGAAGTAAGGTGACATAGGATCACCTTGCCTTATACCACGACTTGCTTGAAAATATCCAAAAGAATTGCCACTGAAATTAAGAGAGTATTTGACGAATGAAATGCATGTCTATATCTAGGTCAGAAAAGGGATGGGAAAATTCATTTTATGAAGAGTATAAATAATTGATTTCCACTGAACTATGTCATATGCTTTTTGAATGTCAAGCTTTAAAACACATCTCTTACAAACATTCTGCCTATTATAACCTTTCATCACTTTAGAAGATAGAAGAATGTTATCGGTGATGTCTCTAGAATGTAGGAAATCACTCTAATTAGTAGAAATTATATCTGCAAGCACGGTCTTCATTCTACCTGCCATGATCTTAGAGATACACTTATATATAACATTGCAATAAGCAATGGGTCTATACCGACTAACAGAAGAAGGCTGCTGAATCTTGGGAATAAGTGAAATTTTAGTGGCATTGATACCAGATATTAATCTATTGTGATTGAAAAAAAATTAAAATGGCTTTGGTAACATCAGCTCCAATGACACACCAAGCGGTCTTAAAGAAGTGGGCATTAAACCCAGCAGGCCTAGGAGAGCTTGTTGAGTTTATAGCAAATATGTTTCCTTTAATCTCTTTATCAATGATCTCCTTAATCGAATATTCATTAGAATGATCAGATATGGAGGGGAGATGGATGTTAACAAATAACTTCTTGTGGATATCAGGAGTATTAGAGCTAGCAAGGAGATCCTGAAAGAAGTCCAAAACGCCAGATTGAAATGTTTCCGAAGTGGTACAGGGAGTGCCATCTTTATCTAATATGTAGGAAATATCAGCATTAGATTGTTCAATTCTTAGGGACTCATGGAAAACTACAGAGTTCTAGTCTCCATGAATAAGTCATTTAATCTTTTCCTTTTGTCTTGCCATCTTATTTTCTTCAACTAGTGCTTTACAAAAATATTTGTTAGGAATTCTCTTGAATAGCAAGGTTGGCAAGAGCAAAATTGTCAACACACGCTTGTATTTCTCTCTGCACCTGATATATACTTTCACGAATTGAAAAAGATAATTTTCTTCCATTCCCGAAAGTAACTTGAGCCCAATGCTTAAGAGTCTCCTTTAAATGTCTAAGCTTTGCAAAATAAACGTAGGAATACCAAAAACATGTAAAGTACAACAGTTAGAAACAATTTCAAGAAATATGGTGATCAGTCCAATTATTAGAAAATGAGGATTGTCTTCTCACACATGCCTTACCCCAATCTAAAACCAAGGGGGAGTGGTCAGATAGGGATGGAGGAGGGATGATTGTGTTCAGATTAGGCTAAGCAAGGATAGAGGAGAAGTTCTGGTAGGATCTACCAAGTTTACAAGATGACATATTGCCAGATTTGCTGGAGTTATTCCAAGTGAAGAAGCCGCCATTTGTAGGAGTAGGAAGAAGGTTAGAGTCATGAATAGCATTATTGAGAGGTCGAGTTTGTTGATAGGTGAGGGGAACACCTCCACATTTATCAGTAGAGAGTTGCATACAGTTTCAGTATCTAATGCAAAGCCATAGAGAATTGGATGGTTGCAGAGAAGGGAGAGTGTCAAGGAGAAGTTGTCTATGCATACAACTGTTTTCCGCATAGACAAAGGTCATGAAGAAACTAGAAAAAGTAGGGATGTTGGATATTTTAGTATGAATGAATTGCCTATGAATATAGAGAGGAGAGATAGAAAAGGTTAGAGGATTCCAAAGAATGAGGAACCTACTAAAAGGGGCTTGTGAAAGGTTATGAATGAATTTCCACTGATGGTTAACAGTAAAAGAAGCTTTGATGGTGTTGGCATGATCGCTTAGTTTCAGCTATGGCCATGATTTGGATTTTGAAGGAAGATATGAAGCTATTGATTTCAAGTTGGTTTGATATGGAGTTAGCACCCCTAATATTCCAAAAACCTATTCTATCAATCATTAAAAGATTTGAGTATTAGCTCTGGTTTTCACCCTAAAGGAAGAAACATTGGGACCCATTGATGATGGAAATGATGAAGAGATTTGCTCAATGGAGTATTGAACACCCTTGTCTAAATCAGGTAAAGAGTATAAATGTTTGATTACCTTCTTTGGTCTTCCCCTTTTGTTCTTGGTAGATGATCCTGAGCAAGCAGGCAAAGGGAGATTGATTCTTGAATCGATGAGATTGTTAGATTGATCATGGATAATGTCATTGAAGATTTGAATTGGAAGAGTTAAGGATGAATAGGGAGAGGTGGATTTACCAGAAGAGTGTTGGTTTTGATTATTTGATCGATCTGGGATTTGATGGAGAAGGTGCACGTCACTATTCATATCATCGTGCTTGTTCAAACAGATGGTTTTGGAAGTGTATGGGGATGTTTCAGGCAATTTGCTATTCATTATATCACTATGTAAATTCTAGGGCAGTACTACTTCAATACTTCCTTCAATTTCCTCATTTAAATCCTGAAGCATGGAAAATTTGTTGTGTGTATCCACACCATCAAATTCTAAAGGCAGAGTGAGTGGGTTAACCACATCAATACAAGGGTCAACATGAATCGGAGCATCATTAATTGGATCAGGCAACTGGTCAGTGAACTCCAATACAACGTCAACATTTCTCGAAGGAACATTGTCTGAGGCACTAAGAAGTTCCGAAGCATTAGGATTCAAAATAATTCAAAATAATTCCATCATCAACATCAATAACAATTTTTTTTAACTTTATCATCCTTTTTGATCTTCCTACGAAACTTTTTAACCGGTCTCAATTTTCTTTTTTCTTTAACTAAAAGTACTTTCTTCTCGTTTCAACTAGTCCTTCCTTAATATCATCACTCACACCTTCCTTATCTTGGTTTCTATCTTCTTTAATGTCAGTGTCTCCATCCTTCTTGGTGTCAATAAGTTTTGCAGTGTGTACATATAAGCGGTTTCCATGAGTACTCTGTCAACACATCAGGACATGAATCATCACCCAATGCCAAACTTTCAGGAAGTTCTATGTCAGGAGTTATTTCAATTAAACATTTCGCATACTCGAATCTATTCATTCTTTCAGTGTTTTCATCAAAGCAAATCAATGTTCTAAGGTGATAGGCCAACCAATTAATGCCTAAGAGAGTCCAAGTCATAATAGGTATTCTATGTAGGTGAACCCATATAGGTGGTGTCCTAACTGCCGCTTGAGCAGAAGCAAAAGAAGGGTTACATTTCAATATAATGAACATCTAACCTTTAATAAATAGAGGATCCTTCTTAAGAACTTGAAGCTTGTCTTCTTCATTAGAAAACTTGTCAAGGTATGATTCAAAGGAACCTTTAAGCTTTTAAGCTTTATCAAGATGAGCTTTGACGACCATTAAATTTACTGTACCAGCAAGGAAGAAACCCACCAGACAGTCAAACCAAGTTTTAATACCTTCATTGATTATTTCTTGAGGAGGTATGATAGGAATGCCCGAATATTGAATATCAAAGTGAATAGGGATATACGAACCAACATTTATAGGTTTAGAATTGAACAGAGAGGACCACGAGGAGACAGGGAGAACAACATTGGCTTGAGGAGGAGAAGGAGCAGAGGCAACAGAAGGAATGGAAGGAAGTGGGACAGAATGATGGGAAGGAAAATGCTCAGATGAAGGAGTAGTAATGGTACAGGGGTTAGGAAGAATAAAAGGAGGAGAGACAAAGGCAGAGTCCGGCGGAGTAGGAGGGACAGATGGGGTAGGACGGTCAAAGGAAGGACAAGGGGGTAATGGGATGGGACACGAAGGGGAGGGGTACAGGGATGGGAAAGGGTAAGGGGTCAGGCATTCCATGAGAGGACGTAGAGGACATTTCAAAAGGGAAATTTCAAAAATTTAAACCTTTAAAATAATTCAACTTCGATAAATTCAAACTAAATTTATATTTCAAACTTTAAGAATTAATATTTATAAAATCAAATTAGATTTCAAATTCAACTTTAAGATTTAAAATTAATTAATTCAAATCAAATTCTTCAAAACAATTTCATTTAAAAATTTCAAATTTGAAATTTTAAAACTATTTTATTAAACTAAATTCGATGTTCATTATTTAATTCTCTACCTTAAGGCCAAGTGATCATTTTATTTTAAATTTCAGTTACATGAGTATATCATTTCATCCCATATTTAAATGACATGGGTATATACCATTTCAACCTATATCTTAGTTTAGGTATCCAATGCTCAAATGATCCATATGACAATTTATACAATTATAATAATATATATGGTGTTAACAGGGATATACCATAATTAATAATATCATCCATATAACACCACATCATCCATTAGCAACTGTAGGCATACACATGCTATCAGCATCCAAATCAACCGATTAAACATATATCGCAACAATATTGACTATCACATATTGAGGTGTTCACTAGCAAGAGTATTCAATTTCAATGTTAATTTAATTTTTCAAACAGCATATCAACAAATTTTATTACATCATGACTTGGCTTAACTGGCAATAGAAATTTTAATGAGCTTTAACACTCACCTTTTGATTTTAGCCCATTAACATTCAAAAAAAAGCACTTTTTCCAATAGTTTCCAAACTCATCCACACCAGTTTCATCTTGTCCAAAATTTCATCACGAGTCCAACGAAAGAAACCACGTGCGAATTAGAATTATATGCAAAATTACTCAAGTTATAAGATTCAGATTTTAAAATTAAATAAAATGTTTTTATGTGGTGCTAACGATTTAATAACTATCTTTGTAGCTCCAGAATGTTTCAGTTTATGTTCCTACCTATTATCTGGATATACCAAAAGAGATGTACGGTCTAATGAGGCTACTACGAAATATTTACTCATGGACGGGGCAAGCTCTTCTATTCTGGTTCATGGTTTCTCTTGGCTTCGGTTTTTTATTGGCTGCTTCAACTATAACTCCAGCTCTATTGATTGGATTAAACAAAATACGACTTATTTGAAATGAATTGAATGAAAAAATTAATAAAAATAAATATTTCTCCTTCGGGTATTCTACGGTAACTTCTCATGTCAATTGTTAATTCTATATTGGTAACTCTTGGTCATTGAGATTCGTGGATTTTTCAAATTAATATTTAGGGAATCTCAGGGGGAAAATAATAATTAACATATCCCCTTCGAAATTGATTCATGTAACCCTAACCTATAGCTGATAATATTAACCACTAACTACCCCGCCTTAGCTTGCTTTTGACCAGATCTGACCTCACCGCCATAAAAGCCCATCTCCAGCCGAGCCTAAAACACCCGGTGTGCAGCCCTAAGGCGTCGTCGACCAGCCTCCGCCCTCGCCAAACCCTAGCACGTTTCCAAAATTTTCTGGCCAAATCTAAGCACCTCAAACACGATCCAACTGTATCGATGCACACCTCTTGGTCTCCTTTACCACGCAGGACCTACCAATCGTCCCATGGTTGAAGATTCCCTGTTGATTTGAAAACCCTAAAACGAATGACCGAGAATTAAATGCCAATTTTTATCAAATAGAGCCTCAGATTGAAAATGAACTACAAACGCTTCTTCGCCTTGTCAAAGGCTTTCCAACGATATATAGTTTAATAGGATTTGGATAGTTTGATTTTTCGATTGATTTGTAATTAGAAAATAGGAACTAGGAATAATCTCCATTAGAAAGGAAGAGATTAGATCCGAGAAGAAAGACTGGACCTAAAAGAATTTACAGGATAATAGGCTGCATGCTCCGAGGTTTCATTATAACCACATATATTTATAGGCGAAAGGAAGATCTATTGGGCTAAAGTGGTCACTAAGACCCGAAAACCCATTTTCCTCCTCGAAAAATATATCCTCCTATATATCGAAATATATATTTTCAATATTTCTAAACCCAACAGAACTATTAAAAAAACACCGAAATCACAGTCCTACTCAAACTTTCCTTTTTCCATCAAAGTTCTAATTTAAATAACTATCTAATAATTTATACACATAATTAATTTTTGTGGGTCATTATTATAAATGGCTAAAAAACATTGTTTCAAAATAAATATTCCTTTTTGTAGAATTTTACTTAACTTCAAAATGAAAATGTTCATTTTATTTTTCCTCAAAACATTCTTTTTATTTTGATTAAAAATGTTCCTTTTTATTAATTCAAACTTTTCATTTTATTTTAGTTAAAACATATGTTTCTTTTATTTCCCCCATTAATTACAATTCACTTCTATTTCTTTTCAATTGAAAATTTTCAATAAATTTATTTACAATTAATTTTAATATCATATTCCGAAACAGACGAAGATAAAATAATTGTTTCCTTCTTTATCGTAATACAAACATACTTATACATTATTGCATACAATAAGGGTTATACATTGCTTACTAATAAATGTATTTCTTATTTGAAATTAAACTTACCACGATACATTCTAGATAAATAAACTTATGTTTTCTCCTTTAATTAAACATTCATTCTATTCTTTTTTAAAATTTACTTTTATTATTCCAATTCATGTTATTAATTATTTACAGACCAGTATCGTTACATTGTAATCTAATATGTGTTACCATCTTATATCTTGTTGCAATTTGTCATCTAAGAATTTTATTTAAGATCATAACTTATATTTTGATAAAATTTACATTAATGAATCATAAAAAAATTATTCCTTACAATTTTATCCAAAAAAATTATTAATTTAAATATTTTTAAATGAATAAAATTATGGGTCGTTACAATCTCCCCCACTCAAAACTTTTCATCCTCGAAAGGGAATAAAGTAAAGGATCCAATATTTTTTTGGATACAATTTACCAAAATAATCAACTTATACAACATTTAAACTTCTTACCTAGATTTCCTTCACTCAACCCTTAAGCCTTTGAACCAATCACTGAAATGATATCAATTACAAATGATATCAAACCAAACAACTTGCATTTTCCAGTGTCAAAAGCATATCAATTATACTAATGTACATACGATGTACATGTGTCATTCTCAAATATCAAACCCGATCACTCGCTCGACCATAAAGATTTCAATTTCAAACTAGTATCGCTCCTTTGACTTCCCCAGAGCAGACTCCGATAAGGTTCATTGATTAGAAATGTCCATTCTCCTTGCATAGCCATAAACTATAATAGAAAACTCTGAAATCAAATCAAAAATCTGTATCTATTGTTTGCCGTCAAGAATTGAGTAAAAATGCTAAATCGAACCGGTGTAATACACCTCAAAATAGTGTACTCGAATTTGAATCAAATCAGTTATGTGAATAAAATGATCTACGTCCAACTTACATATTTATTCCAATTGATTTTATTACTATGCCAACTACTTCTTAATCCACATTCATTATAAATCCCATTTTACAACCCCTTTTAATTAATATTTATTTACATGAATTATTTCTCATTTAGTATTAAAATCACAAACGAATCATTTCTTATAAAATTACTTACATTTCTCTACATATCAAATCACATTTATTTTCACATATAGTGTGTTTCCCATTAATACTAAATTTATTTGTAAATCATTTTCCATAATATTTTCTTAAGTTTATAAACATTTTATAAAGGCTTATCTTCTTGTATAAAACATTATTCAAGTTTATAATTTATCTCAGAAAGCCATGACCTTAATTGTAAACATTTCTTGCAAACCTCCTTTTATTTTATAAATAATTTACAAAGACACACTTTATTTATATATCATTTCACTTTTAATTTCATATTTGTTGATCTAAATAGTATTCTTTTTTACTATCCAAATTATTTATAACACAATTCATAAATTTTTAAATAAGTCTATAAATATTTCTATATAAAAAATTACTTCATTTATAAACATTTATTGAAACACAATTTCAGTTTGAAACATTCCAAAACTTAAGTTTATACTTGTATAGTACTCTATTACATCCTAAGAGTATATACAAGCAATCTTATTCGTTTGCTTAACATAGATATTAAATAAATTTAAAACCTGTTTTAACTTACTTAAGATTCCGATGAAGGTCCAAGATAATTTGGATCTTATTACTGAGTCAAGTTTCCAGGCTTCTTCGTTCGTCGGGTTAGGCAAGTAGCTAGGAAGAGTCGGACTCTGGTATCCAAACTCATGATTAGAGTCAACTTTTCTTAGACAACCCTAAGATAAAGACGTGTATTAGTTGGCTCAATAACATTGAATGTTCCAGTTAACAAAGATATTTACCAATTTTACAAACTTGTTTAATTTATTGTCTTTCCAAATTAAGGTTATAAAAATTCAACTTCTATAATTCAAAAAATTACTTACTTTCAATTCCTATGTTAATTAGAAAGTTTCTGACTGTCCAAAATTGTCAAAAATTCCATTTTATTTCAATAATTGAAACTACTAATCAATATAAACCAAATTACCTAAATACATATGATACTTGCGTCCATAATATATCTTAACCAAAACTTAAAACTCAAGTACAAGGATTCGTTTCAAATCATTTCAAAGTAATATATACTTATACTCCTTATATTTCAAATCATATTTTCGATACTTAAATCAAAAATCTGTGTTACCCAAACGATTTTGTAGCAAAGCTACTATAGTAGCATCCCTACTTTGAACTCGAAAATAAACGCCGACGACGTTGCAGACATCTTCAGAATTATTTTCCAACGACGGAAGTGAGTTCAGTACTTTTTATCTTATGCCTTTCGAACTTAACTAAAAGTCATTTCCAAAACGGTATCAAATACTTCATAAACATTATCAAGTACTGTGATATAAATTTCATAAATTAATTTCTCAATCGTCTACTTTTAAATAATACTGGTATTTTCCAAGATCTTAGAAAGCCAATTTCTAAAACATCGAGATTTAAGTTCTCAAATTTTTAGTTTTCATCCTTTATATTTATTGACTATATTTACAAACCGTATTTATATAAGTCGCTTTCTTATATAAACTATTAGACTAGTGTTTATCTTAAGAATACCTTACCTTTCTTCAAGGTTATACTAGATAACTTTTGTTAAAATTAAAATTGAACCCAACATTATTACCGTACGCCTTATTGTCAAATTGTGAAACTTAATTCACCAGGTGTTCGTTTTTAATGTTCCCTTAGATTACAATTTACCTTTCCCATGTTGTACAAAGGTAAATTACTTATAAACTGGTTAAACACAATTTTAAATACAACACACAATAGTAAATGCTCATAAACCGGTTGAGCACAACTAATCAAATAATGAATAATATTTAAATATTAGTGGAAATTAGCCACAATTTTAAGGACAAAATGCAAAATAATTAGTTTCTAAGGCCTAAAAACCTATGAAATTATGTCCTTGAAAGTAATTGGACTGCTAACTTTGTCCTTAGAAACTAATTATTTTGCTGACTTTGGCCGTGAAATTAATTTTTATGGATGTGTGTCCTAAAAACTAATTGGATTACAAAGTTTGTCCTTCTACTGAAATGCCCCTAAGTATTATCATTTCCTAGCAAACAAACATATCATAAATAACTATATTAATTTATGAAAAAATATTCTTTTATATATAAAATATAATCCTAGGTAAAATTAGTACCTAATCCCAAAACAATATAGTATCAGTTTGGCTCGTTCAAGTGTTTTATCGATATCATGGCGTCCTATGTACCGACCAAAATTCATAAACACTCAACAGAATAAAAATACATTTTTATAGCACTAACAAATACACACTCTCGTATATACACTCAAACTCATTCTAGGGTATTGCTAACCCTATCTCCAAGGAGTTATACCACACAAGCTTAGGTGTTCGCTCAACCTAAGCTCTGATACCAACTGCGAAGACTTGCCAACGGAATGACAAAAATGTACAGAATCTCACAACGGAATGAAAAAATATAATAATTACATAAAAAGTTCATGAAGTTGTTTTTACAATATATATTAGATTTCATTTTTACAACATAATAAGATTTTTACATTTAACATACATACCAAAATAATGCAGTGGAATAATACTAGTAAATAAGATCATCCGGACTTCATTTTCATCTTCAAGAACAATGTCTTCGAAAAGCTGAAATATTCAGGTTGAAATGAGTGTAAAGGAAAACAATACACTTGAGTCATAACTAAAAAATCTTATGTAAGTTAACTCAATATCATGTGAAATATAATAACTTAAGAGATGTTATAGGAGTTTCCATCTCCTAAGAATTCATTAAACTATCTATATGTAGTAAGATACGTAATATAGGTAGTGTCTATCAGTAAAGTAAATAATTTTCTTAGCGTTAAGGCTTTACATTAATCCCCTTTAACACATTTTTAAGCACAGTTCAACAGTTTACCTCGTAAAACAACCAGTAATGTCGGTAGTGTGACGACCCAGAATTTTTAAGCATTTAAAATTGGAATATTTAAATTAATTTTAAATATTTAATGGTTAAATATTAACTTGAATTCAAATATCACAATTTATTTGATAATTAAATTATTGAATTAAATAATTTGAAGTTGAGTAAAACGTTGAATCTGGAGTTTTAAGCCTGTTAAAATAATTTGAAGGCTTATAAAATTTATATTGATAATACCGAAGAGAATAAAAGTGATGAAATCAAATTCAAAAAATGGTTTGTTAAGTTTTGAAAATTTATCGTTTAAATTGAATAAAAAAAATAGCCTTCCGAGGCACAGTCTCGGAATTCGACGAAACCAGTTACATTGGATCCGTAATATTGTATTATTATCGGATGTTAATTTTCGTAGTATTTGGAATAGTTGTGTGAGCGTACGATATATAAACGCGCTGGAATTTTATATCGAAATTTCAATATAATAACTGGGTTCAAAAGCATCTTCTCCATACGATCGAATTAGGACTCGAAACCTTTTCTGTTGTGTTCGGAATAGGGGTTAACATTATAAACGCCTAGCGGCACGTCTCAATAAGAATTCGAAATTTTAAGTTGCTTTTATCAAGACAGTTTGAATTTAAATTTAAATTATATATGTTTATCCTGTCAACTTCAGCCAAAATTGTATCACATCAGCTGCTTCCCTTCATTTCATAGTCACTGTAGCCAACCTTTCCTAACACGCATCCCTTAACTTTATATCGCGTCCTTTTCCGTCCATCTTCTTCAGTCCAGAATGAAACCAAAAGCAAAGAAAAAATATATATAAATAAATGGCCGCCGAAATCAAGAGAACGAAATTCATTTTCGTTCAAAATCAAAAAAAAAGGGGGTCGCTTCCTCTGTTCAAACCTAATCGAGATGTAATAATCAAAAACCCGCGTTCCCCTTGAATTCAATCGCGGCAGCGAGGTCGTCGTGGCGAAGGCATGCTCGCACACACGGTGTAAGGGCTGCCACGATGAAGGGGAAGGTTCGACCTGGATGTTCGTGCGTGGGGGCAGGAGGACGCGACGTTCGCTCGCGAGGAAACGTGAGTAGCGATGGGATTCGAGTGGTGGTGGGGTGTGGCGGCTCGTCGATGGGCTGTGTGTTGTCAGAGGTCGCGATTGGATTCAATTCCTTCGGCGCTGCGACGATGATCGGCGAAGATGACCTCGTGTGCTACTGTTGAACGTTGCAGTGAGGTATAGACGATCTCTTTGTTTTTGAATTATTTATAGTATATAGATAAGATTATTTGTTTATAGTAAAAAAAAAAATTAAAATTAAAAATAAATATATAAGTACATCCACATTTTAATATGTACTGTAAACAGAAATTTGTATATATGTAGGATTTTGGTAAAGATAGGAATTTTACAATATTGAAGAGTTTATTTTAAAATTGGATTTCTGAATCTATATGAGTTATTTTATAAGTGTATATGTTATTTTACAATAATGTTTCAGACGATTAACCTGATTTACTTACTTATTAATTTATTTTAGTTACAAAAAGATTTTTTTTTAAAAAAAGGGAAAGAATTATTCAGTTAAAATTTAATTATTAGTTAATTAAATTTATTAGTTGGAAATTAATTGTTCGATTAGTTCAAATATTAATAAATCACGTAATGTTATACAAGGTCTAAAATAGAGAAACAAGCTGGAATGGAAGTGGATTGGAATGGACTGCAAATAAAATTAAAGGTGAGTTATCTCACTCAGTTAGATTTAAATTTAAATTTAAATTTAAATGATTAAATTTGAACAATTGGTTAAATGGATGAATTGATTGATTATATTATAGTATATACTACATCTTGGGATGTTTGATTTATATTGTGCTATAGTATGGTATATTTTGGAATTGGCATATTATATTGTGCTAATATCTATGGATGCAGGGAAAACAGGTTGGAGGGATCCAACTGGACCCCTCAACATTTATTTAAGTTATTTATTACCCTTTTTTGTAATTATTTGATATTCTATGATGAATTATATTGGGATATTGAATGCTATGGCTTAATTGATATAATTGGGTATAATGAATTACCAAAATATATAAATTGGATTTTGGAAAGAAAATAAAAGAAGTGAATTCGTAAGTAAAATAATTTATAGAAATTTGAATAAATTTAGGAATGAATTGGAAAGGTAATAAAGTGACTTTAAAATTCTAATAAATAAATCTTGAGTATAGTAAGGAAAATTTAGAATAATCAGAAGATTAATGAATTTTAAATTTCAGTATTATTATTTAAAAGAACAAAACATCTATTTAAAATTTTAGATTTAAATTGTTGAAAAGTAAAGAAGAAATTGCGATAAGATCTGAAATTTGTATATTTCAGTTAAATGATTTAAAATCAAACAAAAGATAATAATAATAATAAAATAAAGTCCATAATTAATGAATTTTGAAATGAATTGAGTAATTAAAGAAACTTATTTCAAATGGAGTAAATTGGAAATCAATTTGGGAAATTGATTTAAGTGATTGAAATTGGAATTATTCTCTGGATAACCAAGTACGATTTTAAAGTAAATTTTTAAATATAAGTTAAAAGTTTTAAGTTGTTTTAAAAAGCAAGTTTTGGATAATTTATTATTTCTAAATATTTAAATTCTAAAGTAAGTATTTTCTTTTAATCTATTATGGCAGTAATTATTGAAAGAGCGACGTAGTATTTTGTTTCTAAAAGTAAAAATCTAGTTTTATATTTTATTAAGTAACCTTATTTTCAAATATTCATATAGTGTGTATTTTTAACAAATTATTGAAGTAGTTTTAACTTGAATGCTTTAAAGTATATTTTAAAAAGTAAAGTGTCTTGAATTATTTTAGAAAAATCTAGTTTTGTGCTTGGTAATCCCAGAGGAGACAGAAAAATATTTGGGAAAGTTTGCTTTGAAAAGAAAGATGGTTTGAGATTGTTTTTCAAAAGATTTGAAAGTGGAAATAATATCTTGTGAAGATAATTTTTGAGGATAATAAATAATTTGGGAAATTATTTATTGTTTGGTGAATGTTGTGAATATTAATTGATAGTTAAATCACCGACTATCAATATTGGACAAATGTGTTGATCGTTTCGAAGAGACCGGGATCGAGATTTATTTCTCGAAAACAACTTCAATCCGGTTTGTACGTTTCGTGGAAAACGATTTTGGATTCGAAGATGGACCAGTGAAGTGCAAGGGCTAGTCGCTACTAATCCTGAGGATATTTCCAAAACGGATGTAGTTGGAATAGTGCCTTCGGTTCTGTTCGAACCCAGGACGGACTTGTATGAATGAATGCTTTCGAAACATCGTCAGGTGGACGATGGGCATTCTAAGGATATGTTCTAAAAAAGGTAACGCTTAGCCTCAAGCCTTATCAAATGGGAATGGCTAAAAATCAGGGGTTTTGCAGCAAGGCTTCGTGGGTAGCCCCCACTTGAGGGTGAGTTCATCCCTGTCTAGATGTCCCTTTTATTTCGGCTTAGTGGGCGGTTGCTGATTCCAACCACGGGGTGATCTTGCTCGAGACTGTCCAGTAAGGGACGGTTCCGGTCTTGTGTTGCAGGGGAGTTAGGGTGGCTCCTCGGTACGCTGATCTAGACCAGGTACTGTGACAGGTGGTACCCCAGTGCCTAGCCATTAGTTGGAAATCCATTTTCCCTACGCGCCCGTACGGTTTTGATTGTGCCCAACTATTGTTGAAACGTGAGATGCAAGTATTTCAGCTAGATTCTATTTTACTTTCTATAGACACTATTATAATATCAGAAGATTTTAATAAAAAAAATTGTTTTAGCCATCGTAAGGTAAAAATCCGACATGTTTATTTGTGGCGTGGTCTTACGAGATGCTTTTGTTTTCAAAGGATTTTTTTTAAAACTTTAATAATCAATCGAGTGTGATTTTCTCACGCTGGTATTCCAGACTGACTCGGGTGTTATTTAACTGTAATGCTCGGGTCAGAACGAGTATTATAGGATACAGGATTTGATGCTGTGGAGCTCAGGAGACGAGCTGGATGAAGATACGTACTTTCATACTTGTTATATATATATATTCTGTTGTGTTGATTAGTTGTATATCCAGATGTATGTTATTGATGTTGTTGAGCTGTGACTGATATACTCTAATGATGTAATATATAAACAGATATATTTGATTTTTGAGTAAAGAGTATTTATTATCTATTATATTTTATTCCGCCGCGATGGTTAGATTCTGTTGTTGTTTTCTATTTTCTTCTTCTACCTCTTCTTCCTTAACCCAAATGGTTCGTATTTCTGTACAACTTGAGTTGATTGTTGTAGAATTGTGTTGACTCAAGGGGTATAGATTTGCGGGTCGTTTCACTTGGTATCAGAGCATAGGTTGGTGATAACCTTGGCTCTGATGGGAAATTACTCAAATAGAGTCTGTAATACTCTAGAATGAGTTTGAGCGTATTAATATATATGAGCGCGTATTTGTTATTGAATAAAAATTGTTTTAATATTGTGTTGATTGGTTTATTGAGTGACATATGAACCTTCGTCGGCACAGTCTGTACAACTGTATCGAAGGGGTTTCTAAACACTTGAATAGAATAGTCGACACGGTATTGTTTTAAATATGGGTAAATGAAATAATTTTACCCAAAAATATATTTTTATATAAGGAAAAGTGTTCTTAAACTATTTAGCTAATATATGGATTGCTTGGATGTTAGAAATGATAATATTAAATTATTATCATCATTGTGTAAAAATTTAACTAGAAATTGAAAATATAACCAAAGTTTAAAGGAATGAATTCATTATAAAATGAAATTTATAAATATGAATTATAAATGTAAATTATAAATTGAAACATAATTAAATGGGAATTTGTATAAACATAAACTATACAAATGCATTATAGTTAAAAATTGAATTAAAACAGAATTTGAAACATTAAAACCCCGGAGATTTTGGGAGTATTTTGAAGATAAATAGTAGCATTGTTGTTTTGAGGTATTTCTGAAAGGAAATTGTTTCTAATAAATTTTGGGAAGGGATATAGCATTGAACTCACTTCAGTCGCTGGAAAATAATTTCGGTGATGACTGCAACATCATCGATGTTCATTTTCGAGTTTCTAAGTCACAGATTGCTGCCAAATTGATTTGTTTAGGAAAACCTGTTTGTTTTTGAAATTTCAAAGGAAATTTGTTGGAAATAAAAACTAGGATTGGTTTGAAATTTTTGAGAAGTGTGATTTTGAGATGTTGAAGATTTCAAAATGATTTGAAACCAAAAGTCGGGTGTTTAAAAATCCTGATAAAATAGGTTGTAAGCTTATAAATTGAGATGATTTTTAAATCAGGAAAGGAATATAAGCTTTGAATGTTGGAATTTAAATTTAAAGTGGAAAGTTAAAAATGAAATTAACTTGGATTGGGGAATAAAAATTTGACTGGATTGAAATTAATTGAATAGGTTGAAAATAATATCCAGTTGTATTCGAATTAAGTTGAAATCGAATTGAGTTAAATAAATCTGAGTTAAAATAGAATTAAATTGGAATAAAATTCAATTTAGTTATGGAATGGAATTAGATTCTTACCTGAATAAATGAAAAATAAATTGGATAAGGATTGGATTGAAACAAATAAATTAGAATAACTTGTAAAAGAATTAAAATGCATGGAATAAAAATATGCTTGGGTTATAAATAAGCATAAGGCTTGAGTTAAAATAAAAGAAGAATATATTCAAGCCTATAATGAATGGAATTGTGTAAATAATAAGTTGTGGCTTATAAAATTTGAAAAAGTGGGATAAAAACCCAAAATAAATATTTTTGATGAATTGGGGAAAATAAAACGAAGAATGCAAAACTTAAATCGTAAAATAAGTTGAACTAAGAAAATTAAATGAAGTGATATTTGGAATTAAAATTCAAGTATTGGATTATAAATAGGGGAAGAACTAATAAGATAATAAATTAGATAATAAAGTGTGTAAATGGAGTTCAATGTAGTTAAATAGTAGCTGAATTATAAGCTAATAATGAAGATTGGAAATAAAACTCAAGTTATAAATCAAATTCGACATGAATCATGAGTGAAGAAAATATAATTGGAGGTGGCCTTGTAATTAATTAAATGAATCGAGTATGAAATTGAATTTTAAGTTAATAAATTGGGTGGTAACTTAAAAGAGAATGGTGGAATCAGAACTTGAGTTATAAATAAAAATTTGACTTGAAGTGTTAACAGATTAAATATAGTTGGGAATGTGTCGAATAATTAAAAGTATAAATGGATTAAAATAGTAATGGTAGGAGTTGCAAGTAAAATCCAAATAAGTGGAAATAAATTAGAAATGACCTTGTAATCAATTGAAATGAGCTTAAGTATAAAATTGAAGTAAATTAACTTAAGCTAATAGATGGAGGAGAGTTCAATTGAAATCAACTTAAGCTAAGTTTAATAATATTGGATTGGATTTAAATCAAGTGAAAATAAATTTTAATCGAAATAAAATTCGGTGAGTTACATGTAATATTTAATGGAATGAAAATTCTTGAATAAATAGCTGTAACCATTTAAATTATTAAGAAATTGAAATAACTAAGAGACAATGAGAAAAATAGAATATTTTCAAATAGATCGAGCATAAAATTGAAATGGTTATTGAATGAAATAGCCTGGATTGTTTTCGAGCAAAATAAAATAAACAAATATGGGATGAAATGTAAATGAATGGATCGTGAATAAATTGGAATGGGATAGAATTTAATAGAATGTGTCGAGCTAGATCAAGTGGTTTTGAATGGAACCGGATTGAATAATGAAACTAGTTTGGTTAGTAAAATGAAACGCAAGTGAATGTATTCAAATTTAAATGCAATGAAAATAAGGATATATGGATTGTGAATAAATTTAATAATGGAATAGAATTAGGTATAAATTGAGTTGAAATCAATTTAAATTGGTTATAAAACATAAATACTTATTTATTCACATAGATCTCGTCAAATTGCATAGAATAAATTGTCATTTGATGTAAATGGAAGCAATTAAAATTCTATGAATCATTGCAAGTAAATAAAACTGATTTTTAAATCAATTGGAATAATATGGGTTTGTAAAAAATTAAAAAAAATGTATTGAATGTAAGCGGTTGAGTTTTAAACCATTCAAATTGAATGAAGTTGTATACGAATGGATTGAAAACCATTCAGATTTAATGAAAATGGTTATAAATTAATTGGAACAGTGGAATTAGTATGAAAATTGTATAAGTTGCTTATGGGAAAATGTTTGGTGTGAATTTCTTTTAGAATTCATGTGTTTAACCATTGCAACTAAGTGAAATATTGTTAAACTGCATATATTTGGCACTTACATGTTTAAATTGAGTAAGTACGGGTACCTGGAAGCCGTGTGGCTGGATTTGGTTGTGCTAATTGCTTAATAAATAAGCTGTTTGCTTAAAAATGCTAAATAAGGTACGCCTACGCAATAACAATATGAAATATGAACTGTTTTTTGTTTTTCCGACCGTGTGGGTCGATGTATATATATTTATATCTTTTGTCAAATTGCAAAAGCTCCTCTGTACAAAGGAGGCTCTGCCAAAATTTTCCAGAAATTTTGGGAGATAGAAAATTTTTGAAAATTTTTGGAAAATTTTGTTAACAACAAAACGATTTCAAACTGGGAATTGAAATAAATTAGTAAATCAAATAAATTTGAAATAATGACATAAATTGGTTATAAATGGAAAGTAAAATTCAAATATTCAGAGTTAAAGATAAATTGAATTCATATGGAAATGAAAGAACTAAATTAAATAGAAGTAGATATAAACTGAAGTGGTAAGGTGTAAGGTGAAAATAAAATATAAGGAGCATATAGAATGCTTATGCTAAACTCAAGTAAGGAATGGTAAATTCTTAAATGGAAATTGAATATGGCGAAAATATTCTAAGTTAATATTTGCATGAATAAATATTGACATTTGGAAGGAAGTCGATAAATGTTTTGAATATTGTGATTGGATATTAGTGTTAAGCAGGATATGCAGGTATTATAAAGAGAAAGGAAAATTGGTTTGATTTCAGATGATAAAAATTGAATTGCCCGATCAAAATGGTATGTGTTTAAATTTCTGTGAAATTTAATTGAGATTTTGGATTGAGCCACTTGGCCTTTTGTTTTCTTTTGGATTTGGGAGGCCGTAGAGCCATTTTGTAGTTGTACCGAGCTAGCCGTGCAAAGGAGATGCTGGCGAAATTTTTCGGAAATTTAGGGAGTCAGAAAATTTTTGAGAAAATTTTGATAATTCAAATTTTGGTTTTAAATTGAAACTTGAATGGTTAAACAAATAGTATTGTTTGAAACTAGGGAGAGTTTGGAAAGTTAGTAAGAGTGATAATGGGTCGTCTATATAATGATAGTTGGTAGAATGTTGAATTGTTTGGTTTTGGGGTTAAGTAAACGGGTATTGGACCATTCTTCCTAATTAGTAATTTCGGGGACGAAATTCTTTTAAGGGGGAGGAATGTGACGACCCAGAATTTTTAAGCATTTAAAATTGGAATATTTAAATTAATTTTAAATATTTAATGGTTAAATATTAACTTCAATTCAAATATCACAATTTATTTGATAATTAAATTATTGAATTAAATAATTTAAAGTTGAGTAAAACGTTGAATCTGGAGTTTTAAGCCTGTTAAAAATAATTTGAAGGCTTATAAAATTTATATTGATAATGCTGAAGAGAATAAAAGTGATGAAATCAAATTCAAAAAATGGTTTGTTAAGTTTTGAAAATTTATCGTTTAAATTGAATAAAAAAATAGCCTTCTGAGGCAAAGTCTCATAATTCGACGAAACCAGTTCCATTGGATCCGTAATATTGAATTATTATCGGATGTTAATTTTTGTAGTATTTGGAGTAGTTGTGTGAGCGTACGATATATAAACGCGCTGGAATTTTATATCGAAATTTCAATATAATAACTGGGTTCAAAAGCTATCTTCTCCATACGATCGAATTAGGACTCGAAACCTTTTCTATTGTGTTCGGAATAGGGGTTAACATTATAAACGCCTAGCGGCACGTCTCAATAAGAATTCGAAATTTTAAGTTGCTTTTATCAAGACAGATTGAATTTAAATTTAAATTATATATGTTTATCCTGTCAACTTCAGCCGAAATTGTATCACATCAGCTGCTTCCCTTCATTTCATAGTCACTGTAGCCAACCTTTCCTAACACGCATCCCTTAACTTTATATCGCGTCCTTTTCCTTCCATCTTCTTCAGTCCAGAATGAAACCAAAAGCAAAGAAAAAATATATATAAATAAATGGCCGTGGAAATCAAGAGAACGAAATTCATTTTCGTTCGAAATCAAAAAAAAGGGGCCGCTTCCTCTGTTCAAACCTAATCGAGATGTAATAATCAACAACCCGCGTTCCCCTTGAATTCAATCGCGGCAGCAAGGTCGTCATGGCGAAGGCATGCTCGCGCACGCGGTGTAAGGGCTGCCACGATGAAGGGGAAGGTTCGACCTGGATGTTCGTGCGTGGGGGCAGGAGGTCGCGTCGTTCGCTCGCGAGGAAACGTGAGTAGCGATGGGATTCGAGTGGTGGTGGGGTTGGCGGCTCGTCGATGGGCCGTGTGTTGTCAGAGGTCGCGATTGGGTTCAATTCCTTCGGCGCTGCGACGATGATCGGCGAAGATGACCTCGTGTGCTACTGTTGAACGTTGCAGTGAGGTATAGACGATCTCTTTGTATTTGAATTATTTATAGTATATAGATAAGATTATTTGTTTATAGTAAAAAAAAATATTTTTAAAATTCAAAATAAATATATAAGTACATCCACATTTTAATATGTACTGTAAACAGAAATTTGTATATATGTAGGATTTTGGTAAAGATAGGAATTTTATAATATTGAAGAGTTTGTTTTAAAATTGGATTTCTGAATCTATATGAGTTATTTTATAAGTGTATATGTTATTTTACAATAATGTTTCGGACGATTAACCTGATTTACTTCCTTAATAATTTATTTTAGTTACAAAAAGATTTTTTTTTAAAAAAAAAGGAAAGAACTATTCGGTTAAAATTTAATTATTAGTTAATTAAATTTATTAATTGAAAATTAATTGTTCGATTAGTTCAAATATTAATAAATCACGTAATGTTATACAAGGTCTAAAATAGAGAAACAAGCTGGAATGGAAGTGGATTGGAATGGACTGCAAATAAAATTAAAGGTGAGTTATCTCACTCAGTTAGATTTAAATTTAAATTTAAATGATTAAATTTAAACAATTGGTTGAATGGATGAATTGATAGATTATATTATAGTAAATACTACATCTTGGGATGTTTGATTAATATTGTGCTATAGTATGGTATATTTTGAAATTGGCATATTATATTGTGCTAATATCTGTGGATGCAGGGAAAACAGGTAGGAGGGATCCAACTGGACCCTTCAACATTTATTTAATTTATTTATTACCCTCTGTTATGATTATTTGATATTCTATGATGAATTATATTGGGATATTGAATGCTATGGCTTAATTGATATAATTGGGTATAATGAATTACCAAAATAT
This sequence comes from Allium cepa, assembly GCA_030765085.1. Lineage (NCBI taxonomy): Eukaryota > Viridiplantae > Streptophyta > Magnoliopsida > Asparagales > Amaryllidaceae > Allium > Allium cepa. Next base: position 164,761,627 of record CM060939.1, read on the forward strand.
ATAAATTGGATTTCGGAAAGAAAATAAAAGAAGTGAATTCGTAAGTAAAATAATTTATAGAAATTTGAATAAATTTAGGAATGAATTGGAAAGGTAATAAAGTGACTTTAAAATTCTAATAAATAAATCTTGAGTATAGTAAGGAAAATTTAGAATAATCAGAAGATTAATGCATTTTAAATTTCAGTATTATTATTTAAAAGAACAAAACATCTATTTAAAATTTAAGATTTAAATGGTTGAAAAGTAAAGAAGAAATTGGGATAAGATCTGAAATTTGTATATTTTAGTTAAATAATTTAAAATCAAACGGAAAATAATAATAATAATAAAATAAAGTCCATAATTAATGAATTTTGAAATGAATTGAGTAATTAAAGAAACTTATTTTAAATTGAGTAAATTGGAAATCAATTTGGGAAATTGATTTAAGTGATTGAAATTGGAATTATTCTCTGGATAACCAAGTACGATTTTAAAGTAAAATTTTAAATATAAGTTAAAAGTTTTAAGTTGTTTTAAAAAGCAAGTTTTGGATAATTTATTATTTCTAACTATTTAAATTCTAAAGTAAGTATTTTATTTTAATCTATCATGGCAGTAATTATTGAAAGAGTGACTTAGTATTTTGTTTCTAAAAGTAAAAATCTAGTTTTATATTTTATTAAGTAACCTTATTTTCAAATATTCATATAGTGTGTATTTTTAACAAATTATTGAAGTAGTTTTAACTTGAATGTTTTAAATTATATTTTAAAAAGTAAAGTGTTTTGAATCATTTTAGAAAAATCTAGTTTTGTGCTTGGTAATCCCAGAGGAGACAGAAAAATATTTGGGAAAGTTTGTTTCGAAAAGAAAGATGCTTTGAGACTGTTTTTCAAAAGATTTGAAAGTGGAAATAATATCTTGTGAAGATAATTTTTGAGGTTAATAAATAATTTGGGAAATTATTTATTGTTTGATGAATGTTGTGAATATTAATTGATAGTTAAATCACCGGCTATCAATATTAGACAAATGCATTGATCGTTTCGAAGAGACCGGGATCGAGATTTATTTCTCGAAAACCACTTCGATCCGGTTTGTACGTTTCATGGAAAACGATTTTGGATTCGAAGATGGAGCAGTGAAGTGCAAAGGCTAGTCGCTACTAATCCTGAGGATATTTCCAAAACGGATGTAGTAGGAATAGTGCCTTCGGTTCCGTTCGAACCCGGGACGGACTTTTATGGATGAATGCTTTCAAATCATCGTCAGGTGGACGATGGGCATTCTAAGGATATGTTCTAAAAAGGGTAACGCTTAGCCTCAAGCCTGATCAAATGGGTATGGCTGAAAATCAGGGTTATGCAGCAAGGCTTCGTGGGTAGCCCCCACTTGAGGGTGAGGTCATCCCTGTCTAGATGTCCCTTTTATTTCGGCTTAGTGGACGGTTGCTGATCCCAACCGCGGGGTGATCTTGCTCGGGACTGTCCAGTAAGGGATGGTTCCGGTCTTGTGTTGCAGGGGAGTTAGGGTGGCTCCTCGGTATGATGATCTAGACCAGGTACTGTGACAGGTGGTACCCCAGTGCCTGGCCAGTAGTTGGAAATCCATTTTCCCTACGCGCCCGTACGGTTTTGATTGTGCCCAACTATTGCTGAAACGTGAGATGCAAGCATTTCAGCTAGATTCTATTTTACTTTCTATAGACACTATTATAATATCAGAGGATTTTAATAAAAAAATTGTTTTAGCTATCGTAAGGTAAAAACCCGACATGTTTATTTGTGGCATGGTCTTACGAGATGCTTTTGTTTTCAAAGGATTTTTTTAAAAACTTTAATAATCAATTGAGTGTGATTTTCTCACGCTGGTATTCATGACTGACTCGGGTGTTATTTAACTGTAATGCTTGGGTCAGACCGAGTATTATAGGATACAGGATTTGATGCTGTGGAGCTCAAGAGACAAGCTGGATGACGATACGTACTTTCGTACTTGTTATATATATATATATTCCGCTGTGTTGATTAGCTGTATATCCAGATGTATGTTATTGATGTTGTTGAGCTGTGACTGCTGTACTCTGATGATGTAATATATAAACAGATATATTTGATTTTTGAGTAAAGAGTATTTATTATCTATTATATTTTATTCCGCTGCGATGGTTAGATTCTGTTGGTGTTTTCTATTTTCTTCTTCTACCTCTTCTTCTTTAACCCAAATGGTTCGTATTTCTGTACAACTTGAGTTGATTGTTGTAGAATTATGTTGACTCAAGGGGTACGGATTTGCGGGTCGTTTCAGGTAGCTGGGAAGGCGCCGTGATAGCACAACACTAAAACAAAATCATAGCAGTCTCGTATAAGGATAATCAAATGACAAGGCACATGAGGTAATACCCATGGTTGGATTGTACCAGTTTACTCGTTCTAGTCGGTCGTAGCCCCTAATGGACGACCGCATCCATCCCTTCAAAATCAAAGGTGCACCAATCGAGTCCAAAATCAAAAAAGTAATATGAGAGAAGGATGTCCTCTAAAGGTAGCTAACACCATGGCCGGTTCATAGGGCTCCTGTTTAAGCATTTCAAATTCACAAGTATCGAGGCCATCCATTATCGTTCTCTTACTTCATTCCAATGAATGTTCGCCAATCCCACGTTTCATTCTGAAACATCCCCTACGTATACTGTCATCAAAGTGGTTCCGGTATTGATAGAGAGTATGCCAATATCCGGCCCTAGACTCTTTAATAATCAATCGTTCATTTAACACATCGTTCGGTCATTTTAAATTTCAAGAAAAGTTATCGTATTTTCATATAAAAAATCATTACTTAAATTATACAAACTAAATTTTAAAACTGTTTCAAATTTAAAATAAAATAGCTTTGAATTTAAAATAGTTTTGGATTCAAAATAAAATAGTTTCGAAATTTAAAATAGATTTGAATTCAAAATAAAATAGTTTTGAATTCAAAATAAAATAGTTATGAATTTAAAATAGTTTTGAATTTAAAATAGTTTTGAATTTAAAATAAAATAGTTTTTAAATTTAAAATAGTTTTTCCTCAGACAGATTTAAACTCAAGTTCAAATTTCAAATTTAAGCATTTTCAAATATCACATTTCAATTTAAGAAAAATCCAAATTTCAAATTTCAACTTAAAACAAATTCAAATTTCAAATTCCAATTTAAATCAATTTTAATTTAAAATGATTTCAAATCTTAAATTCAATTCCAATTTAAAATAGACTTTAATTTGAGACGATTTTAAATCTTGAATTCAAATTCCAAAAATTTAAACCTTTAAAATAATTCAAGTTTGATAAATTCAAACTGAATTTCAATTTCAAACTTTAAGATTTAAAATTAATAAATTCAAATCAAATTTTGTATTCAACTTTAAGATTTAAAATTAATTAATTCAAAACAATTTCATTTAAACAAATTCAAATTTGCAATTTTAAAACCATTTCAACTAACCAAATTCGGTGTTCATTATTTAATTTTTTACCTTAGAGCCAAGTGATCATTTTATTTTAAATTTCAATTACATGAGTATATAACATTTCAATCCATATTTAAATGCCATAGGTATATATCATTTCAACAAATTTCTTAGTTCAGGTATTCAATGCCCAAATGATCCATATGACAATTTATACGATTATAATGATATACAGGGTGTTAACATAAATGTACCACGATTAATAATATCATTCATATAACACCATATCATCTATTAGCAACTATAGGCATACACACACAATCAACATCTAAGTCGACCAATTAAACATATATCACAACAATATTAGTTATCACGTATCGGGGTGTTCATTAGCAAGGGTATTCAATTTCAATGCCAATTTAAATTTTCAAACAGTAAAACAATAAAATTTATTACATCATGGCCTGGTTTAACTTGCAATAGAAATTTTAATATTTCTTGAGTTTTAACACTTGCCTTTTTATTTTCGCCCATTAAAATCCAAACAAAAGCACTTTTTCCAACAGTTTCTAAACTTATCCAAACCAGTTTCGTCTTGATTGGAATTTCGTCCGAGTCCAACAAATAAAGCACATGTGAATCCGAATTTGTACGCAAAAGTTATTCAAGTTATAAGATTTGGATTTTAAATTAAATTAAATATCTCAAAGGAAAAATAATATTACCCTATCCCCTCCAAAATCGATTCATGTAACGCTAACCCACAGCCGCCAAAATTAACCACCAACCGTGCCCCCTTTGCTTGCCTCCAACCCAATCTGACCTCGCCGCCGTAAAGCCCACCTCTGGTCGAGCCTACACCAACCCGCGCACAGCGCTAAGGCGCCATCGATCAGCCTCCACCGCTACCAAACCCTAGCAGCACATTTTGAGAATTTTCCGGCCAAAACTAAGCACTTCAGACATGATCCAACTGTATCGATGCACTCAATTTGGCCTCCTCTACCACGTAGCACCTCTTGATCATCCCATTTTTGAAGTTTCCCCGTTGATTTGAAAACCCTAAAACGAACGGTCGAGAATTAATCGTCAGTTTCTGGTCAAACAGAGTCTCGGATTGAAAAACGAATTACAAACGCTCCTTCGCTTTGTCGAGAGCATTCCAACAATATATAATTTGATAGGATTTGGACAGTTTGATTTTCAATTGATTTGTAATTAGAAAATAGGAACAATGAATAATCTTCATTAGAAAGGAAGAAATTAGATCTGAGAAGAAAGACTACATCTAAAAGAATATGCATGGGAACATGCTGCAGGCTCTACGGTTTCACTATAACCATATATTTGTAGGCAAAAGAAAGATCTATTGGACCAAAACGGTCACCAAGACCCGAAAACCTGTTTTCGTCTCTGAATGAAAATATATCACCCTATACATTGAATATACATTTTCAATATTTCTAAACCCAATTGAACTATTAAAAACACATTCCTACTCAAATTTTACCTTTTCCATCAAATTTCTAATTTTTATAATTGACGCGATAAATTTGCGAGTCATTACACTGCCTTTTATAAACGACTGAAAAATACTGTTCCAAAATATAAAAAAATTATAAAATTTTACTTAACTTAAAAATGAAAACGTTCATTTCATTTTTCTTGAAAAGATTCTTTTTATTTTGATTAAAAATGTTTCTTTTTCTTAATCCAAACTTTCCCATATGTTTCTTTTATTTTTCCCATTAATTACAATTCACTTTTCTTTCTTTTTAATGGGAAGATTTCAATAAATTTAACTGTAAATAAAACTAATATTAGATTCTAAAATAGACAAAAATAAAATTGTTTTCCTTTTTATCCTAATGTATTCTTTTACATTATTGCAAACGTAACATATTAATAATATATCCCCAAGTAGCAGCATATTGCACGATGCCTCATATTTACATTGTAAGACTTTGGTATCTTAAATTTATTTTGCTACAAAAATTAAACGGGAAAATAGGCACAAGGACAAACTTAGAAGAAGAAAAAATTAAGCTGATGGACAACAAATTTGGTTTTTATGCTGAAGGATAATGCTAGTTATAACCAGCATTTTGTATAGTGTAAAACTGAATATAATGCTAGATATAATTAGCATTTTGTATAGTGTAAAAGTTGAATATAATGCTAATTATAACTAGCATTTGTCATTCGGTCTAAAAATGAAAATTTGTATCCTTCAACCTATTTTTTTTTTTAAATTTGTCATTTTTTCTAATTCCCTTAAAATCAAACCATCAAATTTGAATTATTAAAAACCGAGAAACTTATAAAATGCATACAGGGCCAAAAAAAAAAAAATTGGTTTGTTATGTTTTACCATTCACAGTTTTGTACGTGGAAATTTTTTTGTTGTAACAAACTGCATATGTTAGAAGCATAATAAGAATGCGTTGAATCGGTCTTCGGAAAGATGTTCAAAGTTTCCAACCATTTCTATTGGTAGCATTGGTTTCCCATCTTCAGATAGAATACAGTTTAAATAATGTCATGTAATTTTGTCCTGACAAAATGTGTAAAATACATGGCTTCAATTTACATTTTGCGCGCGTGGGTAAAATATGCTTATATATTTACATAGACAGAAGAGTAATACTATTATCACTAGTATAAATCGCACGTAAGTACACCTAATGGATTTGGTGGTTACAACATTTTTATTTTAAAAAGTTTTGTTGCGGGTATCGGTTGTAAATTTATAGTGAAATTCTATTGATGGGTGGTCGGTAAAGGGACGGTGGTTGAGATAACAAACAGTAACACTATGTTGGTGGATGTAGGATATTATCGGAATTTCAAAAAAACACGGTTTAAATCTAATTCATTGAATTCTCACTATTAATAGTAGAAATATTCTGCATATGTAACAATAGGATAATCCAGGATACTCCTCTTTCAAATATTATAACCGTAGTTTATAAGGTGAGTGTTTATAACGCTCACAACGTACTGAATATCTTTATACTAGTTAAGTTTAATATTATGAAGTGATATGAATTTTATTTGTCGTTGTTTGATAAAATTTAATTGTCATATAGATTGTCATTTGAATTAACCGTTGAAAATTTAATTGACAGTTAAATTGAAATTAAAATTGAATTGCGATTAAATTACCTGACATTAATAACTATGAAATTGTCATGAATTGTATTGTCTAATGGATGATATATTTCGATGGATGCTATTGGTTGATACTTAAATGTTTGGATGTTTATTTGCTTATATATATATATATCCTGTTATGCATACATATGACACTGTGATTTGATTTAAGTGATATATATTCATCCCTGACATTTAATTGAAAAACTAATCACTTGGCCATAGGATAGAAAATTATATACAGACACCGGATTGGCTAAATTAATAATTTTTAAAATCGTCGATTTGAAATTTATTTAAATGTTTTGATTTAAAAGTTGTAAATAGAAATCAATTTATAGAAATCGAATTTATCGAAAAATTGAGTTTGGAATGTTGAAATAAATTTTGGTTAAAGGAAACTGTTAAATAATTTAAGTTGAGACTTTGAGATTAAAAATCGAGATATGATTGAATTTCGAAAATTGATTTGTTTAAAGATTGAACCTTAATTCGAGCTTTGAATATTACTAAGTAAAAGTGATATAAAAATAATATTTTGAAATTGAGCTTGAAATTGAATCATATTGAAATTTGGATTTAAATTTGAATATTGAAGGATAATTTTGTTAAGTGTTGTAAATTGATATTTTGAAAAATCAAGCTCAAAATCGATATAAATTGAAATTGAATTAATTGAAGGTGAGTGTAGAATTGAATTGATTTGAAGTCAAAGTTGACTTTGATTTGATTTGAAATCGAAATTGAATCGGTAGAATGGAAATTGAAATTGATTTGAATTGAGAAGTTATAATTGAAATGGTTTGGTTTTGAAGCTGTTTCATTTTGTTTTCCAAGTTACTCTGTTATATAAACCATCTTTAAATACTTAAACTATTTTAACCCATATTAACTATATTAAATTAATTTATCTATTTGAAATCCATTTAAAGATTTTAAGTATCTTTAACTTTTTTAATTATTTAAAACTACTTTTAAAACTACTTAAACTATTTTCTAAATTTCAAGATGATCAATAAGGTGAAATATTTATATTTAAATCTTGAATTTAAAATACGAATTGGGTTAAATGAAGTTGCAACCTAAATTGAAATTCGAAATGATTTGGAAATCGAAATGAGATATTGAGGCGAAAAATGATTTTTGAAATAGAATCTTACATTTGAATAGATACGATGATAATGGACTTGATTTTTGAAGCGAATATGATATTTTGATATCAATTATGAATCGATTTGAAATATAAAAGAGCCACTAGTGTAATAATACGTAGTTATTAAAGAGACCGGGATCGGATATGGACATACTCTCTGTCGATACCGAACACCACTTTAATAACTATTATACGCGGAGTGTTGATCCAGAATAAAGTGGATGGTTTGGTGAACGCGTTGACTGAAGAAAGAGAACGATTATTGGATGACCCCTGACATGACTAAAACAGGATCAGCGCCGGGCCATTGAGGTTCGCCATCTCTAGCGGACACACTTCTTCGATACCATATCTATTACATTTCTGATTCGATTTGGGTGCACCCCTTGATTTGGGAGTGTTGTTTCGCGGTGTTGGGGTAGCTGCTGGCTATGCTCAACATCAGTCCGGATCACGCAACTACTAGTATCCTAGTTGGTATCGCCTCATGTACCTTGTCATAGTGATTATCCTATTCGCAACCACTACGTTTTGTTTTGTGTTATACCTATGGGGTACCCTCTGATAACCACCAGTTTACGGTGGGGCTTACGTTGCTGTATAGACTATGGCATTATAAAAATGTGTTAAGGGGGATTATGGTAACGCCTTAACGCTATTTTAATACCTTTACTTTACTGTAGACATATTATAATAGCGTGTTGTACTACATAGTAGATAGTTTAACGGATCCTTAAGAGATGGAAAATCTCGTAACATCTCTTATGTTATTGCACGCACGTTGACACTGGATATGAGATGTCAAACCTCGTAAATATCTCTGACGCCGTTACACTCATATTCATTTACGATTGATTTAACTTACATGAGGATATTTTAGTCCTGACTCGAGTGTTTTGTCTTTTCATTACGCTCGGGTCAGACCTGAGTTTTTAAGCTTATTGAAGATCTATTCTGGAGGATGAAGGCGAAGATTTGGTACACTATTACTATTATTATCTTTGCATCATGCTGTCTGTTACATTATTTTATTTGTTCTGTTGTATATGTATAACTCTGATAAATGTTGTATAAATAATGATCAAAGTATTGTAAACAGCTTCATGAACTGTTTATTTGACAATTATATTTTTTCATTCCGTTGCAAGATTCTGTGTTGTTTCATTTCCTTTATTTCCCTTCCCTTTCTTTTCTTAATTACCCCAATAACCATCTGCCCTTTTGAATGGTTTGGAACCGGCATATGTATTTGATCGTCGGTTTAAACTGTCCAAAAAGGCGGGTCGTTACATTACTTTGAATAAAATATATGTAATGTTGAATTCTATACTTGGTTCCTTTTCCCTTCGTTTTCCTTTTCGGGGACGAAAAGTTTTGAGTGGGGGAGAGTGTAACGACCCGTAAATTTTCGATAATTAAAATAGCTAATTTAATAAGATTTCGTGATTTAATGTTAGAAAAAAAAATTGTAATTCGTTGGATAACTGGAATGAAGTGCAACAATAATTATCCAAGTAATTATTTATAGATCGAATGGAGTTCCAATCTAATTTAATTAACTCAAATGTTACAACTTGGTTATAAGGGAATATATGGAAAAACAAATGTAAATAAGTGAATAAGAATTGTGAATTATTTAGGTAGCAATACAAATTTTAATAGATTGGTTTCGAAGATTTGAATAGTAATTAGTATTGAAAAATAAATGCTACTCAGTGAATGCCTTTGCAATCAATAGTTGGATAGGATAATAAATGTTGAATTCATTGGGTATAATAGAGTAATTGATTGATAAGTAAAATCTATTTAAAATCAAATAATTGAATATTGAACAGGTAAATTGTTTAAAGTAAATATTTAAAACTTATTGACTAATTGAATAACTGTAAAATGGAAATAGTGTTCTAAGATGTGAATTGGTTTTAAAAGTTGAATCTTATAAGTTCAATTTCAAATATTTCAAAGGATAATGAATTATTTGATAATCAAAAATTGTTTAAATTTAATATTTGGAATTTATTGAATAATGGAATAACGAGTTTAATATGATTAAAAATGATTTATAAAATTGTATTTATCATATTAAAGTTAGAATGATATTTTAGAACTTTTAAAGTCGAATTAAAAGTAAATTTGTGAAAATTGAATATTTTAATATTTAATTGACGAGTTAAAATAGTCATTTTTCAAACAGTCTCGGATTTCGACGAAACCAGTTTCATCGGATCCGTAATGTTATATTATTGTAAGGTTTCAAATTTCGTGTTAATCGGATTTACCGTTTGTCTGGGGCAAGCCAAAACGCCTAGAAATTTAGTTAATCGGTTTAATTTAAAATTGATCGTTTATTGCCATAACTCGCACAGACGATGGAATTAGCTTCCGAAACCTGTTCCATTGTGTCCGAAACGCGGGGTAAACCTTAGAAATGCCGGTCACCGCGCGTAAATCGGAGTTCGTAAAATCCGAAATGAATAGTGTTTCGAAAATTTTATATAGAAGGACCATAATACATTCATTCTTCACAAATTTAACCTAGCTAGGGTTTCAATTCAGAGCCGCCTCCTTCTATTATCAATGGCCGAGAATACACACTCTTCCTCCCTCATTTTCTTTAAATCCGTAGACTTTTACGCGAAGTGTTCAACTGCAACATTGCAGAGATCGTCGAGAGCTAGATATCCAACGGAGGAGATCGTTTAATTCGAAGTGGATAGCTCAGAATTTGGCCGCGTTTGTGCCACGTTCGCACACGATTTCCAAGCCTTAGATGGGGTCGATCTTTCCCATGTTCTGGCCGAGTGTAGCTTGCTTGAAGGCCTTCAATATGGCACTCTCTGATCGACGTCTGGTGGCTCGAGTAGGTGGTGATATTTCAAGATAAAGGGCGGCTCATGGGTTTGGTGCGTGCGTGAAAAACCTGGAGAGAAGAAGATGGTGTAGGCGGCCTAGATCTGAGGGTTTGTAATTGTAACAACCCGCATATTTATCGATTTTATATTTAAATATTTTATCATTCGTCGGATTTTGGTCCGAAAACCTACTTTTTGCAAACAGTCGAATTGGGACTCGAGACCACCCCCATTGAGTTCAAAATGACGTTTGAGACCTTTTTGAGTATAAGCTTCGATATGTTTGGAGATAGTTGATTTTTGCTACTTTTCCAGCTTATGACTTTGGTTTGGGTTGAACCCATCTTACTAACTCAGTCCCAACCCACTCCAACTCTTCATTACTTCATTTCTAATTCCTAACTCTTCAAGCTTTCAACAATGGTGGAAGAGAAAAAGAATTAGAAACTCCAAGCCCTAGTTCCTCTTGCTAGCTCAAGTTCTTGCTCCAAATTCAAAGAGAACCCATTGGTAAGCATCTCCTTCTTCTTCTCCAACTCATTCTCTCTTTGATTTCTGAAATTTGCTAAACCTAAATTTAGGAATGTTCTTCTTTTGAGTTGAGAATCAAGCTTCTTGAGTTGGATTTGAAGTGTGGTTGATTCCCCCTTTGCTTTCAAGCTTCTTCTTCAATCGTTTGGGTTCAAAGGTGAGATTTTTAATCTCACATCTATGCTTATAATTCTCTTCTATTGTTAGGTATGAATTCCTAACACTTATTCATGTGCATTTGATTTGGATTTGGATTGCTTTTGTGAATATTCCAATTTTTAGTGTTTTGAATTCAATTCGTTAAAAATCCTAACTTTGATGTTTGAACATGTTTTTGGTGATGCATCGAGGAGCATATAGGGTCGGGTAGTCGATTGGCATAAACCCTTAGCGTCGTCGCTCGTGCGATTGCAATTTGGTCGGGATTTGCACCTCCTTTGAAATAGGGTAGGAAGTGCAAGTATACAGGTTCGGCCGACCGAGCCCCTGGGCCGGTCGACCGACCTGTAGTCCAGGCACTTCCTGCCTCTGTTTGGAAGTGCTGGTTACAGGCTTCGGCCGACCGAGCCCCCTGGGCCAGTCGACCGACCGAGCCCCCTGGGCCGGTCGACCGACCTGGTGCCCCGAGCACTTCCAACCTCTGGTTCGGTCGACCGACTCAGGGAGTCCGGTCGACCGACCTGCTACTATTTGCCAGATTAGCCTATATTGCTAATCCGTTTGAATATCCAACTTTAGTCGATTCGTGTTGTCTCCCTTTTGTTGTTGTCATTTATTATCGACTTTGATGACCTTTTCTTTGGGAATTTTAGATATATCCTCTTTGATGGATTTGATATCGATTTCTTTGGATTTTATTCACGTCTTCGAATGTGAATTTTTATGCCGATTGTTTCTACAATCACTTCTATGATTTGTCACTTTAAAATATAAAGGTTTTCTATACTAATAGTAAATATCAAAACTCTTTCTTCAAATGATTTCAACACTATTTTATTACAAAGCTCGTTTTCTCAAACCGATTTCCAATCTATTAGTATATACAAACCTTTACCTCACTCGTATGAGAAATCTAATTAAACGACTTAGTAAAACAAGTGGTATGAAACGCTTGCGTTTACTTCGTTGGTTAATTTTTGGACTTGTTCGATTGAACCACTTGTGACATTTTTCTAGTGGAGATTTACAGTTTGTTCGTAAATGTTTAAGTTAAGCAAGTGGTTATGGGACATGAAGCTAAACTTTTATATTTACTAGCTTAGTGTAATTGACACTTCTCTTTGATCATGACGATCATTTTATGTTTTAGACTAGCATTGAGCAATGTCTTAGAGTTTTGGTTCATCGGATGTCCCGCTGTACGACGTCGTTGTTCCCTTTGATTGTGATTTGGTTCATCGGATGTCCCGCTGTACGACATCGTTGTTCCCTTTGATTGTGTTTTGGTTCATCGGATGTCCCGCTGTACGACGTCGTTGTTCCCTTTGATTGTGATTTGGTTCATAGGATGTCCCGCTGTACGACGTCGTTGTTCCCTTTTATTGTGATTTGGTTCATCGGATGTCCCGCTGTACGACGTCGTTGTTCCCTTTGATTGTGATTTGGTTCATCGGATGTCCCGCTGTACGACGTCGTTGTTCCTTTTTATTGTGATTTCTGGATTTCGTGTGTTGATTTCTGAAATTTATGTTTCGCCAACTTTTACGATTGGCATTGATATATATGTCATTTATTGTGGCTTGTTGAATGAAATTAGGAGTATGACATTCCTTTTTATCTTGAGTAGATTATTGTGATATTGATTAATCTCTTGTTGATTTTCAATTACTTATTTATCACAGCTTGGCATTGTGATTATTATATGTTTATGTCATATCTCTTATTATATCTCACTTCATCTGATATTTATAGCTAGACTAATCCGTTTATTATTTTCTTCTTAAATAATACTCGGGTCAGACTGAGATATTACAGGTGCTTCTGCTTGACTCCTTATCGGACTTTCATCTGATCTTTTGGCTAACTACTTAAGTTTAGTAGTTTCTGTTGTATACATTTGAGATACACACTCTATGATATATACTTATTCTTTTGTCTAGCACTTGTATCTATTCTTTTTGGATATTGTGGATCTTGTTTGACCACTACTCTGATGTACACTTTCATGTGTAATATTCATATCTATTTCCGCCTTTGTGATATGAATTATCTGTGACTGATTTATATTATGTTTATTTCTATATTTGTTTCCGAAGACCTTTATAGCCACTGCGTAGTAGCTTTGAGTTTGTGTCGGTATGTCGGATTCCCTCTTGAGATGAAAAGTTATATTTTTATCTGGCATATCGGTACCCGCACAAAGTAATTATACAGATGGTCGCTCCTCAACAGCCTTATTCTCCGTGCTAGTTGACAGCATTATACCGTAGTGTTCTTGGCTAGCGTGGGTATAGAGGTGGGGCGTCACAGCTTGGTATCAGAGCCAAACTTCGGAACAATATAGAATAATTTAGCAAGGATCATGTCCTAAGTCTTTCTTAGGAGTTGTGCTTTAGGATTTTATTCGGGTCTTCGTACCGTTCTATCCTACTTTCTTTTATGATTCCTTGTTTTATCTATCAAGATTGCTTGATATTTATTTTGAGAGTAACTTTTCCTCTTCTTTCTTTCTTTCTTAAAGAAGAGAAATGGTTAGACCCGGCCGTCCCAGCGCCGGTCAATCTAGTTCTACTCCCCAGGATGGAGTATTTATGTCTACTCAACAACTTTTGGATCTTGTAAAGAATCAAGAGTTTATCTATACTTTGAGTAAGAACCCCGAAATGGTTCTACCTTTGAAACTTGAAGTTTCTTTCAATCAGCTTGTGGATGTTACTCTTCTTCATGGAGAGGTTGGTAAAGGAAGTGTTTGTGATATTAGGACTTCCAAGAAGAGGCATATTAAGTTCAAGAGCCTTAATCCCAATAAGAGAGTGAAGCAAACTACTTTTGTAGGAAAGACTCCAATCCCTAATCGTGGAGGATGCTACAATTGTAATTCTATGGAACACTATGCGAATATGTGTCCAAAACCCCATTCTTGTCGCTATTGCAAGAAACCGGGTCATCTTTTATCTGCGTATCCCAAACTTTTGAACAAGGACATGAGAAAGCTAAATATTGTGCAAACCCCTAGCAACTCTTCTCTTGGTCAAGGTACTTTTCACTCAATCCTTGATGGCATTGTTTTATTTCGTGATCTTCTTATTTGAGTTCGTTTTGATATGGGTTCCATCTCACTATTTTATATCAAAAGAACTTGTCGATTCTTTTTCTTTGAATATTTTGGGCTTGATGACTTCTTTGAGGATTGTGAATCCGGATGGTAGATCCGCAACACTCAATTTGTCTTTATTTATGTCGAAATTATTTTATGTGATTTTTCTTTCCGAGCCGATATTTTTACTTAGGCTTCGAAATTGATTTTTGTAAGGATCGGCTTAATCATTGTGAAGCCCATATCCTATTTCTCGAGTGGACTATTCATCTTTGACATTTTCAATCTGTTAAGCAGATTTCTATTTTTTCCTTTATGATTTTGATTCCAACTTGATGGCATCATTTTATTCCTTAAGCCCACTTATAAGGAAAGTGTTATTTCTCTCATTCATGTAGTTTGAGAAATTTTCCAGTATTTTTGAGTTTGTCTTAGGATTATCACCTAAGAAATCTTTTGTGTGGTGTTAAGGTCTTTTCAGTTTGACTTTACCACCGGTTTTCGTTTGCTACGAGTTGCGAAAATTAGCATTCCACTTACCGCATTCCGCACTCGTTATGATTCTTATGAATGACTTATTATGTCATTCAAATTGTCCAACTTATTTCATCCATTTTATAAATCGAATATTCTATGAATATTTCGATGAAGAGATTTATTTATCCTATAAAAGATGATTTTGTGATTGTATTGCCCGTTGAGTGCTTTAAGAATTTTGGTCGATGCGCTTGATCCACGTTATCGATAGGAATTTCCTAAACGCTTTGATGTGACAATCAGACACGATGTATTGACTTGTAAAACGTAAAATTTTTCTAGAAAGATTATTACATAATGATAAGTGTAATTTTGAAAGTTTTAACTTTTCAGGAAAGAAGATTATTTAAAAGAAATTCTTTCTTTTCGATACTCTTATTCTTGTGATTCCTGAAGGGGAACCAAGACTTTGCTATTTGTACTGACACTAGTCGTATTGGTTTGGATGTCATTCCCTTGCAAAGGAGAACGTGCTATCACTTGTGCTTCTAAATCATTATAGCTTATCGAGACTAGGTATGCCACTCATGATCTAGTGCTCGCGGCTATTGTTTTTCCTTTTAGAGTTTGACATCATCATCTTTGGGGGAGAAATTTGTTCTCTGCCTCGATCATAAATCTTTGGAATATTTATTTTCTTATAAGGAACTTCATGTCGACTCGAGCTCCTAACATCTTATGATCTTGATATCCTTTTTATTCCTGGAAGGGAAATCGTGTTGCCAATGCGCTTTGTCGTAAGCAACAAGTGGTTGATTCTTTGATATTGTCTGAATGGAATTATCTTTTTATCAAGTTCATCGGACGTTTTGGTACACTTCGTTTTATTGAGTTTTATCTCATTCTTTTTATGGACTAGTGTCCGATGTTCTTTTATGGTGTTCGGTTCATCGGATGTACTGTTATTATACTACATCGATGTTCCGTCTTATTCGATTCATTGGATGTACCGTTTGTACTACATCAATGTCTTTGCTATTTGATTCATTGGATGTACCGTTTGTACTACATCAATGTCTTTTCTTTTTGGATTCATTGGATGTACCGTTTGTACTACATCAATGTCTTTGCTATTTGATTCATTGGATGTACCGTTTGTACTACATCAATGTCTTTTCTTTTTGGATTCATTGGATGTACCGTTTGTACTACATCAATGTCTTTGCTATTTGATTCATTGGATGTACCGTTTGTACTACATCAATGTCTTTTCTTTTTGGATTCATTGGATGTACCGTTTGTACTACATCAATGTCTTTGCTATTTGATTCATTGGATGTACCGTTTGTACTACATCAATGTCTTTTCTTTTTGGATTCATTGGATGTACCATTTGTACTACATCAATGTCTTTGCTATTTGATTCATTGGATATACCGTTTGTACTACATCAATGTCTTTTCTTTTTGGATTCATTGGATGTACCGTTTGTACTACATCAATGTCTTTGCTATTTGATTCATTGGATGTACCATTTGTACTACATCAATGTCTTTGCTATTTGATTCATTGGATGTACCGTTTGTACTACATCAATGTCTTTTCTTTTTGGATTCATTGGATGTACCGTTTGTACTACATCAATGTCTTTGCTATTTGATTCATTGGATGTACCGTTTGTACTACATCAATGTCTTTTCTTTTTGGATTCATTGGATGTACCGTTTGTACTACATCAATGTCTTTGCTTTTGATTCATTGGATGTACCGTTTGCACTACATCAATGACTTGGCTTGGTTCATTGGACGTACTGTCTTTGTACTACGTCGGTGTTCCAAATTATTCGAGTTTCTATTTTCTCGGGCGTACCGTATTTGTACTACGCCGTTGCACCGGCTCAACTTTCTGCTATTCTTGACGTTTTCCACGTCTTTTAACTATGGAAATGCTTTTATGTTTCCGGTTTTTATTCTTGAGCCCGGTGTTATTGTAGAAATTGAAGTTTCACCAGATTTAATTTTTGAGCAACATTCCATTCGCATCGTTGCTTCGGGGGTTGAGCGCCTTCGGAATAAAGATGTTCTTCTTGTGAGAGTTTAATGATTCTCAAATCCTAAGGATTGCTCTTGAGAAATCTTGAGAATTCATCGAACGAAAACTTTCAGATTTATTCTTTCGTGCTCCTTATGGTAAACTTCTTATTTCAAATTTTCTTTTTTGTTGATATGCTTCCATGGTTGTTACTTCTTATTTTCCTCTTAAGTATTGCGAGGACGCAATTTCTTCAAGTAGGGGAGTCTGTAACAACCCGCATATTTATCGATTTTATATTTAAATATTTTATTTAAATATTTTATCGTTCGTCGGATTTTGGTCCGAAAATCTACTTTTTGCAAACAGTCGAATTGGGACTCGAGACCACCCCCATTGAGTTCAAAATGACGTTTGCGACCTTTTTGAGTATAAGCTTCGATATGTTTGGAGATAGTTGATTTTTGCTACTTTTTCCCGCTTATGACTTTGGTTTGGGCTGAACCCATCTTACTAATTCAGTCCCAACCCACTCCAACTCTTCATTACTTCATTTCTAATTCCTAACTCTTCAAGCTTTCAACAATGGTGGAAGAGAAAAAGAATTAGAAACTCCAAGCCCTAGTTCCTCTTGCTAGCTCAAGTTCTTGCTCCAAATTCAAAGAGAACCCATTAGTAAGCATCTCCTTCTTCTTCTCCAACCCATTCTCTCTTTGATTTCTGAAATTTGCTAAACCTAAATTTAGGAATGTTCTTCTTTTGAGTTGAGAATCAAGCTTCTTGAGTTGGATCTGAAGTGTGGTTGATTCCCCCTTTGCTTTCAAGCTTCTTCTTCAATCGTTTGGGTTCAAAGGTGAGATTTTTAATCTCACATCTATGCTTATAATTCTCTTCTATTGTTAGGTATGAATTCCTAACACTTATTCATGTGCATTTGATTTTGATTTGGATTGCTTTTGTGAATATTCCAATTTTTAGTGTTTTGAGTTCAATTCGTTAAAAATCCTAACTTTGATGTTTGAACATGTTTTTGGTGATGCATCGAGGAGCATATAGGGCCGGGTAGTCGATTGGCATAAACCCTTAGCGTCGTTGCTCGTGCGATTGCAATTTGGTCGGGATTTGCACCTCCTTTGAAATAGGGTAGGAAGTGCAAGTATACAGGTTCGGCCGACCGAGCCCCTGGGCCGGTCGACCGACCTGTAGTCCAGGCACTTCCTGCCTCTGTTTGGAAGTGCTGGTTACAGGCTTCGGCCGACCGAGCCCCCTGGGCCAGTCGACCGACCGAGCCCCCTGGGTCGGTCGACCGACCTGGTGCCCCGAGCACTTCCAACCTCTGGTTCGGTCGACCGACTCAGGGAGTCCGATCGACCGACCTGCTGCTATTTGCCAGATTAGCCTATATTGCTAATCCGTTTGAATATCCAACTTTAATCGATTCGTGTTGTCTCCCTTTTTTTGTTGTCATTTATTATCGACTTTGATGACCTTTTCTTTGGGAATTTTAGATATATCCACTTTGATGGATTTGATATCGATTTCTTTGGATTTTATTCACGGCTTCGAATGTGAATTTTTATGTCGATTGTTTCTACAATCACTTCTATGATTTGTCACTTTAAAATATAAAGGTTTTCTATACTAGTAGTAAATATCAAAACTCTTTCTTCAAATGATTTCAACACTATTTTATTACAAAGCTCGTTTTCTCAAACCGATTTCCAATCTATTAGTATATACAAACCTTTACCTCACTCGTATGAGAAATCTAATTAAACGACTTAGTAAAACAAGTGGTATGAAACGCTTGCGTTTACTTCGTTGGTTAATTTTTGGACTTGTTCGATTGAACCACTTGTGACATTTTTCTAGTGGAGATTTACAGTTTGTTCGTAAATGTTTAAGTTAAGCAAGTGGTTATGGGACATGAAACTAAACTTTTATATTTACTAGCTTAGTGTAATTGACACTTCTCTTTGATCATGACGATCATTTTATGTTTTAGACTAGCATTGAGCAATGTCTTAGAGTTTTGGTTCATCGGATGTCCCTCTGTACGACGTCGTTGTTCCCTTTGATTGTGTTTTGGTTCATCGGATGTCCCGCTGTATGACGTCGTTGTTCCTTTTGATTGTGATTTGGTTCATCGGATGTCCCGCTGTACGACGTCGTTGTTCCCTTTTATTGTGATTTGGTTCATCGGATGTCCCGCTGTACGACGTCGTTGTTCCCTTTGATTGTGATTTGGTTCATCGGATGTCCCGCTGTACGACGTCGTTGTTCCTTTTTATTGTGATTTCTGGATTTCGTGTGTTGATTTCTGGAATTTATGTTTCACCAACTTTTACGATTGACATTGATATATATGTCATTTATTGTGGCTTGGTGAATGAAATTAGGAGTATGACATTCCTTTTTATCTTGAGTAGATTATTGTGATATTGATTAATCTCTTGTTGATTTTCAGTTACTTATTTATCACAGCTTGGCATTGTGATTATTATATGTTTATGTCATATCTCTTATTATATCTCACTTCATCTGATATTTATAGCTAGACTAATCCGTTTATTATTTTCTTCTTAAATAATACTCGGGTCAAACTGAGATATTACATGTGCTTCTGCTTGACTCCTTATCGGACTTTCATCTGATCTTTTGGCTAACTACTTAAGTTTAGTAGTTTTTGTTGTATACATTTGAGATACAGACTCTATGATGTATACTTATTCTTTTGTCTAGCACTTGTATCTATTCTTTTTGGATATTGTGGATCTTGTTTGACCACTACTCCGATGTACACTTTAATGTGTAATATTCATATCTATTTCCGCCTTTGTGATATGAATTATCTGTGACTGATTTATGTTATGTTTATTTCTATATTTGTTTCCGAAGACCTTTATAGCCACTGCGTAGTAGCTTTGAGTTTGTGTCGGTATGTCGGATTCCCTCTTGAGATGAAAAGTTATATTTTTATCTGGCATATCGGTACTCGCACAAAGCAATTATACAGATGGTCGCTCCTCAACAGCCTTATTCTCCGTGCTAGTTGACAGCATTACACCGTAGTGTTCTTGGCTAGCGTGGGTATAGAGGTGGGGCGTCACAGCTATGGACGGTTCAGATGAAAATAAGGTTAAAGTAAATAAAGAAACGTAAATTGAATTATATTATAAATTCGTGAATGTTTAAAATACTGTAACTTTTTCGTACGAGGTCGAAAAATTACGAAACCAATTGCGTTGGAATCGTATGAACGAATACTACGCGATGGAGCTGGATTGGAGTCGTTTGGAGCTAGTGAAAATTTCGGGTAAAATTAAACGCTCGTTTAATTTTATTCGAAATAAAACGTTGGAACTACATTGAAATCAAGGTGAGTGTTTTATAAGGCTCACAACGTACTGAATATCTTTATGCTAGTTAAATTTGACATTATGAAGTGTTATAAATTTTATTTGTCGTTGTTTGATAAAATTTAATTGTCATTTGAATTCACCGTTGAAAATTTAATTGACAGTTAAATTGAAATTAAAAATTGAATTGCGATTAAATTACCTGATATTGATAACTATGAAATTGCCGTGAATTGTATTGTCTATTGGATGATGTATTTCGATGGATGCTAGTGGTTGATATTTAAATGTTTGGATGTTTATTTGCTTATATATATCATGTTATGCATACATATGACACTGTGATTTGATTTAAGTGATATATATTCATCTCTGACATTTAATTGAAATAACTGATCACTTGGCCATAGGATAGAAAATTATATACGGACACCGGATTGGCTAAATTACTAATTTTTAAAATCGTCGATTTGAAATTTATTTAAATGTTTTGATTCAAAAGTTACTAATAGAAATCAATTTATAGAAATCGAATTTATCGGAAAATTAAGTTTGGAATGTTGAAATAAATTTTGGTTAAAGGAAATTGTTAAATAATTTAAGTTGAGACTTTGAGATTAAAAATCGGGATATGATTGAATTTCGAAAATTTATTTG
The DNA here is from genome assembly GCA_030765085.1 of Allium cepa. Lineage (NCBI taxonomy): Eukaryota > Viridiplantae > Streptophyta > Magnoliopsida > Asparagales > Amaryllidaceae > Allium > Allium cepa. The sequence goes on from CM060939.1 coordinate 164,782,535, forward strand.
TTTTAAAGATTGAACATTATTTCGAGCTTTGAGTATTACTAAGTAAAAGTAACATAAAAATGATATTTTGTAATTGAGCTTGAAATTGAATCATATTTGAAATTTGGATTTAAATTTGAATATTGAGGGATAATTTTGTTAAGTGTTATAAATTGATATTTTGAAAATCAAGCTCTAAATCGATATAAATTGAAATTGAATTAATTGAAGGTGAATGTAAAATTGAAATAATTTGAAGTCAAAGTTGACATTGATTTGAATTGAAATCGAAATTGAATCGGTAGAATGGAAATTGAAATTGATTTGAATTGGGAAGTTATAATTGAAATGGACTGGTTTTGAAGCTGTTTTATTTTGTTTTCCAGATACTCAGTTATATAAACCATTTTGAATACTTAAACTATTTTAATCTATTTTAAATCTACTTAACCCAATTTAAATTATTTTAAACTAATTTATCTATTTTAAATCCATTTTAAGACTTTAAGTATTTTTAACTACTTTAATTATTTAAACTACTTAAAACTGTTTTTCTAAAATTTCAAGCTGGTCAATAAGGTGAAATGTTTATGTTTAAATCTTGAATTTAAATACGAATTGGGTTAAATGAAGTTGCAACCTAAATTGAAATTCAAAATGATTTTGAAATCGAAATGAGATATTGATGCGAAAAATGATTTTTGAAACGGAATCTTACATTTGAATAGATACGATGATATTTGAAATGGATTTGATTTTTGAAGCGAAAATGATATTTTGATATCAATTATGAATCGATTGAAATGTAAAAGAGCCACCGGTGTAATAATACGTAGTTATTAAAGAGACGGTGATCGGATATGGACATATTCTCTGTCGATACCGAAAACCACTTTAATAACTATTATACGCGAAGTGTTGATCCAGAATGAAGTGGATGGTTTGGTGAACGCGTTGACTGAAGAAAGAGAACGATATTGGATGACCCCTGACATGACTAAAACAGGAGCCGCGCCGGGCCATTGAGGTTCGTCATCTCTAGCGGACACACTTTTTCGATACCATATCTATTACCTTTTGTGATTCGATTTGGGTGCACCCCTCGATTTGGTAGTGTTGTTTCGCGGTGTTGGGGTAGCTGCTGGTTATGCTCAACATCAGTCCGGATCACGCAACTACTAGTATCCTAGTTGGTATCGCCTCATGTAGCTTGTCATACTGATTATCCTATTCGCGACCACTACTTTTTGTTTTGTGTTATACCTATGGGGTACCCTCTGATAACCACTAGTTTACGGTGGGGTTTACGGTGCTGTATAGACTATGGCATTATAAAAATGTTTCAAGGGGGATTATGATAACGCCTTAACGCTATTTTGATACTTTATATTACTGATAGGCATTATCTACTTAGCGTACATTACTACATAGTAGATAGTTTAACGGATCATTGAGAGATGGAAAATCTCGTAACATCTCTTAAGTTATTGCACGCACGTTGACACTGGATACGAGATGTCAAACCCCGTAAACATCTCTGACGCCGTTACACTCATATTTATTTATGATTGATTTATCTTACATGAGGATATTTTAGTCCTGACTCGAGTGTTTTGACTTTTCATTACGCTCGGGTCAGACCTGAGTTTTTCAGCTTATTGAAGATCTATTCTGGAGGATGAAGGCGAAGATTTGGTACACTATTACTATTATTATCTTTGCATCATGCTGTCTGCTGCATTATTTTATTTGTTCTGTTGTATATGTATAACTCTGATAAATGTTGTATAAATAATGATCAAAGTATTGTAAACAGCTTCATCAACTGTTTATTTGACTATTATATTTTATCGTTCCGCTGCAAGATTCTGTGTTGTTTCATTTCCTTTATTTCCCTTCCCTTTCTTTTCTTAATTACCCCAATAACCATCTGCCCTTTTGAATGGTTTGGAACCGGCATATGTATTTGATCGTCGGTTTAAACTGTCCAAAAAGACGGGTCGTTACAGAAAATAGAAACTAGAAGAAGCTTTGAAAAATTAGGTTAGGTTCAAGAACAACAAGTTTTAATTTTGGACCAAATGACAAATTTTGAAAAAAAATTAGACCCAATAAAAATGCTAATTATAACAAGCATTTTGCACAGTGTAAAACTATATACATTCATACTTATACTAGCATTTTGTATAGTGTAAAAATTGAATATAATGCTAGTAATAACTAGAATAATATTTTATCCTGATGTACTTCAGTTTAATATTTTTAAAAAGTTTGCCCTTCTAGCACGTAATTCTCTTTTTTATTATTACCATCATACTCCTCTGTACCTATTTTCTATATTATTTGTGCAAGTTCATCAAGAGGTCAAATTTTGTTTCACGTTATTATTTTTTACTAGTACACACCGAACAATTAAATTGTGGAAATTAGTGTGCTTTACCGTACTTGTTAAAAAGTTGAAGTCACCTGCTATCACATCTCGAATACATTTTTTGACCAAATTAACGCTCCGGTACATCCCTTCACATGCATGACTATGGATCCATTTTATGTTTTAGCTAGCCTGTGTGTTGATGGGCCTCAAGCTTCTATAAATGTTCGATTGGTAGCGAATATGACCTTTAATTGCCACGAGTCCAATAGTGACGTCGCATGAAAAATTATTTTAAGTCGTTTATCACAGCTGACCACTTTAATGGTTCGGACCTATGGTTGTTTTAAGATGTTAAACGTATATTTTAAGTTTTTAACATATAATGGGTTACCATGCCTTTATGATAAAAATCACGTAACTTAGGCTCTTTAAATTTCAAAGATGAAATATTTTACAATTAAAGTAGCCATATCTTTTATTCTACTTTGCTATATTCTATTCAACAAGATATATTTTTTTTGTCAAAATTAGGCCCGCTTCTTTTAATTAAACTTAGTCCACGTAAACTCCTCCCGTTTGAAAACTTATATTTCTGATCCCTATTTTTATTTGCAGCTAAATTTATTACATAAATACCCATGTTTACCTCCCGCGCTTGTTTTAATGGTAGTCGTTATTTCAATAACAAGTTTTTGATTCTGATTTAGTTCGACCATTGTTTTAAGATATTATTTCGAATTCATGGCTTTATATTCTTTCAGGTAAAATATTGTTTGGATTTGTAGTCGATTTTGTTTGTTTTTCATTGATATTGCGATATTGGTTGATAATGTTGTTATTTTATTTCGTTTGTTTTTTTGTTTAATGTAAATGGAAATTACAACTATTCTACTGTTTATGTTAACTGAAAAATTAATGCGTGTGTATAGGATAATTGTAACATCCCGCATTTTCACACGCTTTAAATCGACACACATGCCGATTCAAACCCTACGGAAGGGCGGATTGTTATGAGGTAATAAGAAAACAGAGAAGAAATAAAATAAAACAGAATATCACAGCGGAAGGATAAAATATAATAATCAATATATAGTTCATGAAGCTGTTTTACAAAACCATTGATTACATTTATACAATACACATCAGAGTACACGTACCAGAGAATAATAATTAATGCAGCGGAATTAAATGATGTAGTGGAATAATATAGTTGATAATAATACTACAAATCTTCGTCTTCGTCCTCTAACATAAAATCTTCAAATCCTGAAACGCTCGGACTGACCCGAGCGAATTTGAAAGACAAAAACACTCGAATCAGAACTAAAAGATCTTATGTGAGTTAAATTAACAGAAATAAATATGAGTGCAGTAACTCAAGAGATGCTCGGAATTTACATCCCCTAAGGATTCGTTAAACTATTTACTATGTAGTATATTTCGCTATTATAATAGTGTCTATTTATAAAATAAACTTACTTTTTTCTTAGCATTAAGGGTTACCCATATAGCCCTTAACACGTAATAGTCCCAGTAGTCCATCCAATATCATAGTCCCTCCTGATCGGGAAGCCACCAGAGGATACCACACGGGCTATGGGAGAAAACCAAACTCGTACAATGCGCGATAGGGTAGGTGACACGGCACAACTAGGCAATGCCAGGGTAGATATACCAATTACGCATCCGGGCTGGTGGAAACGCGCAGTGCGCAGCTACCGCCCATCTCGAACAAACTTTCCAAAATCAAAAATAAAGATGGCCACCGAATCAATCCAAAGTCAAAGTATAGTATCGAAGAGGAGTGTCCGATCAGAGGAATGACCTCATTGGCCCGAGAATCACTCCTGTTTTAGCCATCTTATGTCAACTCACGGGAGTCGGGTCCACGTATTTACCTCAAAGAAACGCCGCCACCATCCTACTTCATTCTGAAATCTCCACCGCGTACACGGTTGTTAAAGTGGTTTTCGGAGTTGGCAGAGAGTATGACAACTTCCGATCCCGGTCTCTTCAACAACCAAACGTTATTATAACACCATGGTCTTTAAAATAGTTTATACTTTAAAAATCAGAATATAATTATCCATTTCAAAACCCATAAATACGATATCATTTCCTTTTAAAACCCAAATAAATATGATATCATTTTATTTCAAATATATTTCTTTTCTAAAATCATGCTACTTTTAAAATTTATAATACCTCGAAACCAAATATTTGAATTTCAACTTTCAACATAATACTTCGAAATCCATAGTTTTAAAACCATAACTTTCAAACTTAAATGGTTTGGATATTCGACAGTATATAAAATAAAACGGTTGAATTTAAAATTTCTTTAAAAGTAAATAATTTCCACACCTTCACATTTTTATTCACTATAATTCAATCTAAACCCATAACTTTTAGATTCACTTTCAGTTTAAATGAAACATCTTGATTTCAATATTTCAAAACTTCGAGAATTTAATGAATTTCAAAACTAAGGTTGGAAATTCCAAAACAACAATTCATTTTCCTATTATTTAGTTTGAAAGGTTTATATGATAAATCCATACCGTTTAAAATAAACTAAATTTATTAACACTAAAATTTCCTTTCATTTATTTATACTAGAATTATTTATTAAATCCAGTTATAAATATCATACCTTTAAAATTTCTAATTTTTAATAAGTTTACATCAACTTATGGAGTTAAATTTTCAAATAAGATCAATTCCAATTAAATCTCCAGTTTATCTTTCAATATTAATTTATTTGAATCATTTATAACTCTATATATATACAAGAACTTAAAACTCATACTAAATCGTATAATATAAATTATCAAATGCCATTTTTCAACTTATTCATTTTATTTAGCCGATTTATACATAGCTTAAATTCAACAATTTAACTTTGTATGTATATATATATATATATATATAATATATTTATATCATATCCAAATTTAATATTTATTAAACCGTATCATATCCAAACCATAAAAATCATTTCAAAATAATTTTATATATATATATATCATGGTGCCTGTATATAATTTTCTATCCTATGGTCAAATGATACGGATATTTGTCATTTCAATCCGCAAGTTAAAAATAAAAGTTGCGGTTGTATATCATTTCAAACCGCAAATCCCGAATGAATGAAAATGCATAATAACTTGCAGTTTATATAATATAGAACACATCATCCATTCACCCAATATCAATCATCAACCAATTTATTTCAATCATAATCAATTTAACCAATCATCAATATAGAGCATATAAAATACAACAAGTAATAAATAACAGGTATTAACTAACATTTTATATTCAATAATAAATTTAATGACTGTTTAACTAGCAGTTTGTATGCAAATAACTAAATTTTAACTGTCAAATTATATGCAATAATAAAATTAATTAACAGTTAAATTAAATAAATGCGATTTATCTGAGATGATGAATAAAACACGCCAAACAGTAATAAATAAATTTCTACTCATATCTGAAGTCAATTTAATAAACATAAGAAATCTTAGGAGTTGTGAATGGGTTAAGACACTCACCTTTTGAATTTAAATCGAATTCAAATCCGATTTAAACCCAAAATTTTGACGGTCTCGAAATCCAACCAAACTAGCGTTAAAGTCTCCGGAATTTAAATACGATCCTAACAAAAAAAAATCGTGCGAAACGGTGTCGTATGAGAAAGTTATTCGATTTAAATTGTTTGAAACAAATTTATTAAACATAAAACATACCTTAATTAATAATATGCCACGTCATCGCCTAATACGCACGTCATCGCCTAATACGCACCCTTCGTTTCAGCTCAAACCAGAAACCCTAACGAGCCGCCGTTCCTAACCCAAATTTTGTCGTCGCCTCCTTCGCCTGCGACCAAATCAGGCAACTCCATTGGCCGGAGCTCGTCGAGCCGCCCCCATCCACGTGTCGCGCACGCCTTTCCTGCTACAGGCCGAGCTCGAGATCGGCCACTTCATCATTGATTCCAGGTAGATCGAGACGCCAAATGCCAGAGGTAGCCGTACGGATTGAAAGCACTCGGCCTCCTCTACGCACCTAGACTTCCTGATCGAACCCTCGTTGCAGATCCACCGTCGATCGAAGCCTTGCTCTTTGGACGACCGAAACTAATATCCTAAATTCGGGAAAAACAGCAACTCGGATCGACAAATGAATTACACCATTGAATTACGCTCGTCGACAGCATTAACATATAATTTTTGGAGATTTTTCTGAGGACTTTGATTTTTGACTTTTGATTTGATTTTTTGAATTTTGAGTTTAGATCTAGGGTTTGCAGCCATTGGGAAGAGAAAGAGTTGAAGAAATGAACGCACAAATATATGAGAATAGATGGAGGCTAGGGTTTATAATTGGGTTTATATAGGTAGGTTAGAAATTTGAATAGATGGATTGGATAAACAAACGTGCTAACGCTAACGTGGCCCAAAAAGCCCGTTCTGACCCTGGAACGAAATTGGGTAAACCCATATATCAAAATAGGTATTTTAAAATATTCTGAACGCGATGAAAAAAGTTTCACGTTCAAATTCCATCGTATGAAGAAGTTATGCTGAAATCAATATTTTCAAATTGATTTCAATTAAATCGATTTCAAGGCGCTGCGCGTTCGTACGATCAAACGACAAGTCCGATCGCTACGAAACTTGAAACCCAACAATAGTTCACTGATACGAATCCGATGAAACTAGTTTCGTCGAAATCCGAGTCCGTGACAAAAATGGCTATTTTTATATTAATTAAATAAATTAAGAATTAGTAAATAAATCCAAATTTTATATTTAGATTCTAAAATTGACTCATTTTATCACTTTTTAAAAATTCTTAATCATTGACTAAATTCCAACAAGTTTAGATGTCAAATTTAAAGAAGGTAAATTTATAAATTTCAATATAAATCCTTAATTCATCAAATACCCAAATTATAAATAATATCCTAAAATTTCGTTTAGTTAAATAAATTAATTCGTATTCCATTCATTCCTGTCAAACAGATGGATTAAATATTTGATTCCAAACTATCGCACAAATTTCTCACATTATCTTTATTTCAAATAACGAATTATTTAACTATATTCAATCTCATTTAATTACAATTATATTCAATTATTAGACTTTAAGTTTCCATATAAATAAATAAATCTTGATTCCTATTCTTAAATTCACTATTTATCATAATACCATCCTGGGTACGATTTATTTTAGAATATATATCCAGATACTTTAACATTTTCCAATTGTTTATCTCAATTGCATAACATTAAATTTATATTTATTGCAATGGTTTCTGATTTAATTGAACGAACTAAGTATATAACTCATAATAATTGTTGTAAAACTCTCAATCCCACATTTATAAGTTTGTTATTTCCACTCAAATATTATAGATATGTACAGGTATAGGTTTTTATCCAGTCATTATTTATTATATATTAATTAGATAAATTCACTATTTAAGTCCGTTTAAATTTATTACCAAATACCCATTTACCTTTCCCATCAAATTTGAATTCCATTCAATTAATATAACAATCACTTTCCCATTCACACCTTATTATCAACCCACAATTATTGCAATTCATTATATTATATTGATTTTATCCAATTACCCTTAACTTTACATTCAACTTCTATTCAATGTATATTTATTCATCAATCAAATTCGATATTTACTTTTCTTTCCTTCTATTTGATAAATAACCTAGTATACATTTATATAAATTCATTTCATTCCATTCATTTATGGGTATTGCATTGAAATTTAATTTATTATCTAATACCAACATTATTACCATTAATTACAATTGGATTCCCAATTTTTTTCAATATCCTGAATAAATAACATATATATTAATCAAATCCTTACATTTGTTTTTCTCATATTCCATTTAAAATCAAATCATAACATTTAAATGATTTTAATGAATTGGAATTTCATTCAAGTCGTAAATTATTAACTTGCAATAACATGATTCCTTAATTTATTCCAATTACCGTTTACACTCTTTTATTGCATTAAATCAATTTAATATTTTCATAAATTTCTTATATTAAATTTTATATCCAGGTAAGAATCCTTTTTCTACTTGATTCAATTTGGGTTTTTTTTTCAAATTTCTATAAATAGGTTTTAAGTCATCATTTACATAATTTATTTCAGCCTTCATTTTAACATTTATTTATCCCCTTTATTGTTTCTACTAAAATAAATTAAAAAAACATATTAAATAAACAAATTAAATTGTCTAAATTTACGGGTCGTTACACTCTCCCCCACTCAAAACTTTTCGTCCCCGAAAAGGAAAAGAAGGGAAAAGAAGAAATAAGAAAACAATATATCTTTCTTAATTAAATTTATAAACAAATAAGTTTACAAAATAAAATAATTTAAAATAAAATATGCCAATTTATACCCATTTAGATCTTTTATACATAAATTATTAAAGTTTGTAAAACATTTTCAAATTTTTCTAAGTCCAAAATTTACGGAATTTTTTTGGCAGAGTCTCCTTTGTACGGAGAGGCTCGGAAGAAAAAATAATATTAATATAGCAATATACACAAATATTTTCCAAAATAATATATATCCCTACACGGGAAAATATATAAAATAGCGCTATAAACCGTAATCCGAAAACGTACATATTTGTCGGGAAACTTACGCTAAATTTATGGAACCAAAAGCAGTAGCAATTGCTTCCATAACCTGCATTTCACTTATAAACACTTATAAAATCTAAAGGGTTAACAATTTATATAAAGTGAAATATTTAAGTGGTTTCAATTACTAACAACAAATCAGTACAACAACCATCAATTCGACAGCATACACAACAAATTCAAAGCAACCATTCAACCAAACAAACAAATTGTTGTTCGGGTTCAAAACTTTTAAAATTATACGGAATGAAGAATAAACAACTAGCGCATCATTTACTCAACAGTCTTAGATAAAACTAAATAGATTATTCATTCACCCCAAATCCAATTTTAAAGTATTTTACCCAAACAACCATAACCAAACAACAACAATCCAAACAACTATCAACTTAACTTTTTATTAATTTCATTACATACATTTGTTGTTTGATTTTCTTTTACTTATATAGTGATTTATCCTTTAAATTTACATTTACTCATTAAATGTTTGCTTCATTTAGTTTTTCTTATTACTTACAATTATTCAATACCATTAACTCAGGTCGTGCCAGTTTATTTTATTACGTTATAATTATTCATTCATTTATTATTGCATGTTCTCATTTATTTATTACTTAATTACTTAAGTTTATAATCATCTATTTGTCATACTTACTTTTAATTATATTTATTTGGCAAAATTTAATTATATCTTAAGTTCATAACACTAAATTCTCATTTAATAGCAAACTCATTGGATACTTCATTACCTACTTTCACTTGTACAATTTCCATTACATTTCTTATTAAACATTTCAACTTTTTATATTTGGTAAGTTATATATGTTAAAGAAAATGCAAATGAACTTATACAAGTTTTATCTCAACATTTAATTAAATTTAATGTTCAAAAATATTACTCTTTGTTTCATATGTTACAAATTTCAAATTTCCTTTAATTCCATTTATAACTTAGCATTTAAATCTCTTATTTTATTTAGGGTTTCAATTATTAGTTAAATTCTGGTTCACTACAATAATTGAAACAATTAATTAATGGGAATTTAAGAATTTAATACAGGATTAAATTTTAAATTTATTTTAAAACAATAGATAAATATATTCTTATAACTTATATATTTCTAATTATATTAAAACAATTCAAAATTTATATATATTTTTTTCCAAAAATGAATCTGCAGTAGAACTACTAAAGTGGCCCTTTCCCTTCAAAACTCGAAAATGAAAGTCAATGATGCGGCCGCCATCACCGAAATTATTTTCCAGCGACAGAGAGGAAAGTGCAAAACTTATTTTCTCCAAAATCTTCCTTTAAAAACATTTCTTTCAAATTATATTGAAATACTTATATCAGAAAATACTTCTTTTAATATTATTATAATATTCCGAAATCATTTGAAAGAATTTCCAAAACAACGAAACTTAAGTTCTAAATTTCCAATTTTATTTATTTATTTTAAATATCATTTCAACTATTATTACAACTTTTATTACCTATCAACCAATCTATTGCAGCCAAATATAGATATCATTTGAAATTTTTTATTTTATAGAAAATATAATAGGTAAAATTATTTCATTCACTTATATTAAAAACAAATGTTATGTCGGTCTGTCCTATTAAGTGTTTAGAAATCCCTATTGATGTCATAGCGTCCCATGCACCAACCAGAATTTATAAATACAAAACGGAACAGATTAACACAATATAAAACCTTTTTTATAACACTAACAAATACGCTCTCTCATATATACAATCAGCGACTCCCATAGAGTATTACTACCCTATTAACAAAGAATCAGACCCCACAAAGCTAAGGTTATCGCTAAACCAAAGCTCTGATACCAGATGTAACATCCCGCCTTTTCGCACGCTTTAAATCGACACACATGCCGATTCAAACCCTACGGAAGGGCGGATTGTTATGGGGTAAATAAGAAAACGGAGAAGAAATAAAATAAAACAGAATCTCACAGCGAAAGGATAAAATATAATAATCAATATATAGCTCATGAAGCTGTTTTACAAAACCTTTGGTTACATTTATACAATACACATCAGAGTACACGTACCAGAGAATAATAATTAATGCAGCGGAATTAAATGATGTAGTGGAATAATATAGTAGATAATAATACTACAAATCTTCGTCTTCGTCCTCCAACATAAAATCTTCAAATCCTGAAACGCTCGGACTGACCCGAGCGAATTTGAAAAGACAAAAACACTCGAGTCAGAACTAAAAGATCTTATGTGAGTTAAATTAACAGAAATAAATATGAGTGCGGTAACTCAAGAGATGCTCGGGATTTACATCACCTAAGGATCCGTTAAACTATTTACTATGTAGTATATTTCGCTATTATAATAGTGTCTATTTATAAAATAAACTTACTTTGTTCTTAGCATTAAGGGGTTACCCATATAGCCCTTAACACGTAATAGTCCCAGTAGTCCATCCAATATCATAGTCCCTCCTGATCGGAAAGCCACCAGAGGATACCACACGGGCTACGGGAGAAAACCAAACTCGTACAAGGCGCGATAGGGTAGGTGACACGGCACAACTAGGCAATGCCATGGTAGATATACCAATTACGCATCCGGGCTGGTGGAAACACGCAGCGCGCAGCTACCGCCCACCTCGAACAAACTCCCCAAAATCAAAAATAAAGGTGGCCACCGAATCAATCCAAAGTCAAAGTATAGTATCGAAGAGGAGTGTCCGATCAGAGGAATGACCTCATTGGCCCGAGAATCGCTCCTGTTTTAGCCACCTTATGCCAACTCACGGGAGTCGGGTCCACGTATTTACCTCAAAGGAAAAGCCGCCACCATCCTACTTTATTTTGGAATCTCCACCACGTACACGGTTGTTAAAGTGGTTTTCGGAGTTGGCAGAGAGAATGACAACATCCGATCCCGGTCTTTTCAACAACCAAACGTTATTATAACACCATGGTCTTTAAAATAGTTTATACTTTAAAAATCAGAATACAATTATCCATTTCAAAGCCCATAAATACGATATCATTTCCTTTTAAAACCCAAATAAATATGATATCATTTTATTTCAAATATATTTATTTTCTAAAATCATGCTACTTTTAAAATTTATAATACCTCGAAACCAAATATTTGAATTTTAACTTTCAACATAATACTTCGAAATCCATAGTTTTAAAACCATAACTTTCAAACTTAAATGGTTTGGATATTCAACAGTATATAAATTAAAACAGTTGAATTTAAAATTTCTTTAAAAGTAAATAATTTCCACACCTTCACATTTTTATTCACTTTAAATTCAATCTAAACCCATAATTTTTAGATTCACTTTCAGTTTAAATGAAACACCTTGATTTCAATATTTCAAAACTTCGAGAATTTAATGAATTTAAAAACTAAGGTTGGAAATTCCAAAACAACAATTCATTTTCCTATTATTTAGTTTGAAAGGTTTATATGATAAATCCATACCATTTAAAATAAACTAAATTTATTAACACTAAAATTTCCTTTCATTTATTTATACTAGAATTATTTATTAAATCTAGTTATAAATATCATACCTTTAAAATTTTCAATTTTTAGTAAGTTTACATCAACTTATGGAGTTAAATTTTCAAATAAGCTCAATTCCAATTAAATCTCCAGTTTATCTTTCAATATTAAATTATTTGAATCATTTATAACTCTATATATATACAAGAACTTAAACTCATACTAAATCGTATAATATAAATTATCAAATGCCATTTTTCAACTTATTCATTTTATTTAGCAGATTTATACATAGCTTAAATTCAACAATTTAACTTTGTATGTATATATATATAATATATTTATATCATATCCAAATTTAATATTTATTAAACCGTATCATATCCATACCATAAAAATCATTTCAAAATAATTATATATATATATATACCATGGTGCCTATATATAATTTTCTATCCTATGGTCAAATGATACGGATATTTATCATTTCAATCCGCAAGTTAAAAATAAAAGATGCGGTTGTATATCATTTCAAACCGCAAATCCCGAATGAATGAAAATGCATAATAACTTGCAGTTTATATAATATAGAACACATCATCCATTCACCCAATATCAATCATCAACCAATTTATTTCAATCATAATCAATTTAACCAATCATCAATATAGAGCATATAAAATATAACAGGTAATAAATAACAGGTATTAACTAACATTTTATATTCAATAATAAATTTAATGACTGTTTAACTAGCAGTTTATATATAAATAACTAAATTTTAACTGTCAAATTATATGCAATAATAAAATTAATTAACAGTTAAATTAAATAAATGCGATTTATCTGAGAATGATGAATAAAACACGCCAAACAGTCATAAATAAATTTCTACTCATATCAGAAGTCAATTTAATAAACATAATAAATCTTAGGATTTGTGAGTGGGTTAAAACACTCACCTTTTGAATTTAAATCGAATTCAAATCCGATTTAAACCCAAAAATTTTATGGTCTCCAAATCCAACCAAACTAGCGTCAAAGTCTCCGGAATTTAAATACGATCCTAACAAAAAAACATTCGTGCGAAACGGAGTTCGTATGAGAAAGTTATTCGATTTAAATTGTTTGAAACAAATTTATTAAACATAAAACAAACCTTAATTAATAATATGCCACATCATCGCCTAATACGCACGTCATCATCGAAAAACGCACCCTTCGTTTCAGCTCAAACCAGGAACCCTAATGAGCCGACGTTCCTAACCCAATTTTTGCCGTCACCTCCTTCGCCTGCGACCAAATCAGGCAACTCCATTGGCCGGAGCTCGTCGAGCCGCCCCCATCCACGTGTCGCGCACGCCTTTCCTGCTACAGGCCGAGCTCGAGATCGGCCACTTCATCATTGATTCCAGGTAGATCGAGATGCCAAATGCCAGAGGTATCCGTACGGATTGAAAGCACTCGGCCTCCTCTACGCACCTAGACTTCCTGATCGAACCCTCGTTGCAGATCCACCGTCGATCGAAGCCTTGCTCTATGGACGGCCGAAACTAATATCCTAAATTCTGGAAAAATAGCAACTCTGATCGACAAACAAATTACACCATTGAATTACGCTCGTCGAGAGCATTATCATATAATTTTTGGAGATTTTTCTGAGGACTTTGATTTTTGACTCTTGATTTGATTTTTTGAATTTTGAGTTTAGATCTAGGGTTTGCAGCCATTGGGAAGAGAAGAGTTGAAGAAATGAACGCACAAACAAATGAGAATATATGGAGGCTAGGGTTTATAATTGGGTTTATATAGGTAGGTTAGAAATTTGAATAGATGGATTGGATAAACAAACGTGCTAACGCTAACGTGGCCCAAAAAGCCCGTTCTGACCCCGGAACGAAATTGGGTAAAACCATATATCAAAATAGGTATTTTAAAATATTCTGAACGCGATGGAAAAAGTTTCACGTCCAAATTCCATCGTATGAAGAAGTTATGCTGAAATCAATATTTTCAAATTGATTTCAATTAAATCGATTTCAAGGCGTTCCGCGTTCGTACGATCAAACGACAAGTCCGATCGCTACGAAACTTGAAACCCTACAATAATTCACTGGTACGGATCCGATGAAACTGGTTTCGTCGAAATCCGAGTCCGTGACAAAAATGGCTATTTTTATATTAATTAAATAAATTAAGAATTAGTAAATAAATCCAAATCTTATATTTAGATTCTAAAATTGACTCATTTTATCACTTTTTAAAAATTCTTAATCATTTACAAAATTGCAACAAGTTTAGATGTCAAATTTAAAGAAGGTAAATTTATAAATTTCAATATAAATCCTTAATTCATCAAATACCCAAATTATAAATAATATCCTAAAATTTCGTTTAGTTAAATAAATTAATTCGTATTCCATTCATTCCTGTCAAACAGGTGGATTAAATATTTGATTCCAAATTATCGCACAATTTTCTCACATTATTTTATTTCAAATAACGAATTATTTAATTATATTCAATCTCATTTAATTGCAATTAAATTCAATTATTAGACTTTAAGTTTCCATATAAATAAATAAATCCTGATTCCTATTCTTAAATTCACTATTTATCATAATACCATCCTGGGTACCATTTATTTTAGTATATATATCCAAATACTTTAACATTTTCCAATTGTTTATCTCAATCGCATAACATTAAATTTATATTTATTGCAATGGTTTCTGATTTAATTGAACGAACTAAGTATATAACTCATAATAATTGTTGTAAAACTCTCAATCCCACATTTATAAGTTTGTTATTTCCACTTAAATATTATAGATATTTACAGGTATAGGTTTTTATCCAGTCATTATTTATTATATATTAATTAGATAAATTCACTATTTAAGTCCGTTTAAATTTATTACCAAATACCCATTTACCTTTCCCATCAAATTTGAATTCCATTCAATTAATATAACAATCACTTTCCCATTCACACCTTATTATCAACCCACAATTATTGCAATTCATTATCTTATATTGATTTTATCCAATTACCCTTAACTTTACATTCAACTTCTATTCAACGTATATTTATTCATCAATCAAATTCGATATTTACTTTTCTTTCCTTCTATTTGATAAATAACCTAGTATACATTTATATACATTCATTTATGGGTATTGCATTGAAATTTAATTTATTAGCTAATACCAACATTATTACCATTAATTACAATTGGATTCCCAATTTTATTCAATATCCTGAATAAATAACATATATATTAATCGAATCCTTGCATTTGTTTTTCTCATATCCCATTTAAAATCAAATCATAACATTTAAATGATTTTAATGAATTGGAATTTCATTCAAGTTGTAAATTATTAACTTGCGATAACATGATTCCTTAATTTATTCCAATTACCGTTTACACTCTTTTATTGCATTAAATCAATTTAATATTTTCATAAATTTCTCATATTAAATTTTATATCCAGGTAAGAATCCTTTTTCTACTTAATTCAATTTGGATTTTTTTCAAATTTCTATAAATATGTTTTAAGTCATCATTTACATAATTTATTTCAGCCTTCATTTTAACATTTATTTATCCCCTTTATTGTTTCTATTAAAATAAATTACAAAAATCCTATTAAATAAAAAAATTAAATTGTCGAAATTTACGGGTCGTTACACTCTCCCCCACTCAAAACTTTTTGTCCCCGAAAAGGAAATGAAGGGAAAAGAAGAAATAAGAAAACAATATATCTTTCTTAATTAAATTTATAAACAAATAAGTTTACAAAATAAAATAATTTAAAATAAAATCTACCAATTTATACCCATTTAGATCTTTTATATATAAATTATTAAAGTTTGTAAAACATTTTCAAAATTTTCTAAGTCCTAAATTTACGGAATTTTTTTGGCAGAGTCTCCTTTGTACGGAGAGGCTCGGAAGAAAAAATAATATTAATATAACAATATACACAAATATTTTCCAAAATAATATATATCCCTACACGGGAAAATATATAAAATAGCGCTATAAACCGTAATCCGAAAACGTACCTATTTGTCGGGCAACTTACGCTAAATTTATGGAACCAAAAGCAGTAGCAATTGCTTCCATAACCTGCATTTCACTTATAAACACTTATAAAATCTAAAGGGTTAACAATTTATATAAAGTGAAATATTTAAGTGGTTTCAATTACTAACAGCAAATCAGTACAACAACCATCAATTCGACAAATAGCATACACAACAAATTCAAAGCAACCATTCAACCAAACAAACAAATTGTTGTTCGGGTTCAAAACTTTTAAAATTATACGGAATGAAGAATAAACTACTAGCGCATCATTTACTCAACAGTCTTAGATAAAAGTAAATAGATTATTCATTCACCCCAAATCCAATTTTAAAGTATTTTACCCAAACAACCATAACCAAACAACAACAATCCAAACAACTATCAACTTAACTTTTTATTAATTTCATCACATACCTTTGTTGTTTGATTTTCTTTTACTTATACAGTGATTTATCCTTTAAATTTACATTTACTCATTAAATGTTTGCTTCATTTAATTTTTCTTATTACTTACAATTATTCAATACGATTAACTCAGGTCGTGCCAGTTTCTTTTATTACGTTATAATTATTCATTCATTTATTATTGCATGTCCTCATTTATTTATTACTAAATTACTTAAGTTTATAATCATCTATTTGTCATACTTACTTTTAATTATATTTATTTGGTAAAATTTAATTATATCTTAAGTTCATAACACTAAATTCTCATTTAATAGCAAACTCATTGGATACTTCATTACCTACTTTCACTTGTACAATTTCCATTACATTTCTTATTAAACATTTCAACTTTTTATATTTGGTAAGTTATATATGTTAAAGAAAATGCAAATGAACTTATACAAGTTTTATCTAAACATTTAGTTAAATTTAATGTTCAAAAATATTACTCTTTGTTTCATATGTTACAAATTTCAAATTTCCTTTAATTCCATTTATAACTTAGCATTTAAATCTCTTATTTTATTTAGGGTTTCAATTATTAGTTAAATTCTGGTTTACTACAATAATTGAAACAATTAATTAATGGGAATTTAAGAATTTAATACAGGGTTAAATTTTAAATTTTATTTTAAAACAATAGATAAATATATTCTTATAATTTATATATTTCTAATTATATTAAAACAATTCAAAATTTATATATATTTTTTCCAAAAATGAATCTGCAGTAGAACTACTACAGTGGCCCTTTTCCTTCGAAACTCGAAAATGAAAGTCGATGATGCGGCCGCCGTCACCGAAATTATTTTCCAACGACAGAGAGGAAAGTGCAAAACTTATTTTCTCCAAAATCTTCCTTTAAAAACATTTCTTTCAAATTATATTGAAATACTTATATCAGAAAATACTTCTTTTAATATTATTATAATATTCCGAAACGCAGCCACCATCCTACTTCATTCTGGAATCTCCACCGCGTACACGTTTGTTAAAGTTGTTTTCGGAGTTGGCAGAGAGTAATGACAACTTCCGATCCCGGTCTCTTCAATAACAAAACGTTATTATAACACCATGGTCTTTAAAATAGTTTATACTTTAAAAATCAGAATATAATTATCCATTTCAAAACCCATAAATACGATATCATTTCCTTTTAAAACCCAAATAAATATGATATCATTTTATTTCAAATATATTTCTTTTCTAAAATCATGCTACTTTTAAAATTTATAATACCTCGAAACCAAATATTTGAATTTTAACTTTCAACATAATACTTCGAAATCCATAAATTTAAAACCATAACTTTCAAACTTAAATGGTTTGGATATTCAACAGTATATAAAATAAAATAGTTGAATTTAAAATTTATTTAAAAGCAAATAATTTCCCCACCTTCACATTTTTTATTCACTTTAAATTCAATCTAAACCCATAACTTTTAGATTCACTTTCAGTTTAAATGAAACACCTTGATTTCAATATTTCAAAACTTCGAGAATTTAATGAATTTCAAAACTAAGGTTGGAAATTCCAAAACAACAATTCATTTTCCTATTATTTAGTTTGAAAGGTTTATATGATAAATCCATACCATTTAAAATAAACTAAATTTATTAACACTAAAATTTCCTTTCATTTATTTATACTAGAATTATTTATTAAATCTAGTTATAAATATCATACCTTTAAAATTTTCAATTTTTAGTAAGTTTACATCAACTTATGGAGTTAAATTTTCAAATAAGCTCAATTCCAATTAAATCTCCAGTTTATCTTTCAATATTAATTTATTTGAATCATTTATAACTCTATATATTTACAAGAACTTAAACTCATACTAAATCGTATAATATAAATTATCAAATGCCATTTTTCAACTTATTCATTTTATTTAGTAGATTTATACATAGCTTAAATTCAGCAATTTAACTTTGTATGTATATATATATATAATATATTTATATCATATCCAAATTTAATATTTATTAAACCGTATCATATCCAAACCATAAAAATCATTTCAAAATAATTTTATATATACATACACCATGGTGCCTGTATATAATTTTCTATCCTATGGTCAAATGATACGGATATTTATCATTTCAATCCTCAAGTTAAAAATAAAAGTTGCGGTTGTATATCATTTCAAACCGCAAATCCCGAATGAATGAAAATGCATAATAACTTGCAGTTTATATAATATAGAACACATCATCCATTCACCCAATATCAATCATCAACCAATTTATTTCAATCATCATCAATTTAACCAATCATCAATATAGAGCATATAAAATATAACAGGTAATAAATAACAGGTATTAACTAATATTTTATATTCAATAATAAATTTAATGACTGTTTAACTAGCAGTATATATGCAAATAACTAAATTTTAACTATCAAATTATATGCAATAATAAAATTAATTAACAGTTAAATTAAATAAATGCGATTTATCTGAGATGATGAATAAAACACGCCAAACAGTCATAAATAAATTTCTACTCATATCTGAAGTCAATTTAATAAACATAAGAAATCTAAGGAGTTGTGAGTGGGTTAAAACACTCACCTTTTGAATTTAAATCGAATTCAAATCCGATTTAAATCCAAAAATTTGACGGTCTCCAAATCCAACCAAACCAGCTTCAAAGTCTCCAGAATTTAAATACGATCCTAACAAAAAAAAATTCGTGCGAAACGGAGTTCGTATGAGAAAGTTATTCGATTTAAATTGTTTGAAACAAATTTATTAAACATAAAACAAACCTTAATTAATAATATGCCACGTCATCGCCTAATACGCACGTCATCACCGAAAAACGCACCCTTCGTTTCAGCTCAAACCAGAAACCCTAATGAGCCGCCGTTCCTAACCCAATTTTTGCCGTCACCTCCTTCGCCTGCGACCAAATCTGGCAACTCCATTGGCCGGAGCTCGTCGAGCCGCCCCCATCCACGTGTCGCGCACGCCTTTCCTGCTACAGGCCGAGCTCGAGATCGGCCACTTCATCATTGATTCCAGGTAGATCGAGACGCCAAATGCCAGAGGTAGCCGTACAGATTGAAAGCACTCGGCCTCCTCTACACACCTAGACTTCCTGATCGAACCCTCGTTGCAGATCCACCGTCGATCGAAGCCTTGCTCTATAGACGGCCGAAACTAATATCCTAAATTCTGGAAAAATTGCACCTCGGATCGACAAACGAATTACACCATTGAATTACGCTCGTCGAGAGCATTAACATATAATTTTTGGAGATTTTTCTGAGGACTTTGATTTTTGACTTTTGATCTGATTTTTTGAATTTTAAGTTTAGATCTAGGGTTGCAACCATTGGGAAGAGAAAGAGTTGAAGAAATGAACGCACAAATATATGAGAATAGATAGAGGATAGGGTTTATAATTGGGTTTATATAGGTAGGTTAAAAATTTGAATAGATGGATTGGATAAACAAACGTGCTAACGCTAACGTGGCCCAAAAAGCCCGTTCTGACCCCGGTACGAAATTGGGTAAACCCATATATCAAAAAAGATATTTTAAAATATTCCAAACGCGATGGAAAAAGTTTCACGTCCAAATTCCATCGTATGAAGAAGTTATGCTGAAATCAATATTTTCAAATTGATTTCAATTAAATCGATTTCAAGGCGTTCCGCGTTCGTACGATCAAACGACGAGTCCGATCGCTACGAAACTTGAAACCCTACAATAATTCACTGATACGGATCCGATGAAACTGGTTTCATCGAAATCCGAGTCCGTGACAAAAATGGCTATTTTTATATTAATTAAATAAATTAAGAATTAGTAAATGAATCCAAATTTTATATTTAGATTCTAAAATTGACTCATTTTATCACTTTTTAAAAATTCTTAATCATTTACAAAATTCCAACAAGTTTAGATGTCAAATTTAAAGAAGGTAAATTTATAAATTTCAATATAAATCCTTAATTCATCAAATACCCAAATTATAAATAATATCCTAAAATGTCGTTTAGTTAAATAAATTAATTCGTATTCCATTCATTCCTGTCAAACAGATGGATTAAATATTTGATTCCAAATTATCGCACAAATTTCTCACATTATCTTTATTTCAAATAACGAATTATTTAACTATATTCATTCTCATTTAATTGCAATTAAATTCAATTATTAGACTTTAAGTTTCAATATAAATAAATAAATCCTGATTCCTATTCTTAAATTCACTATTTATCATAATACTATCCTGGTTACCATTTATTTTAGTATATATATCCAGATACTTTAACATTTTCCAATTGTTTATCTCAATTGCATAACATTAAATTTATATTTATTGCAATGGTTTCTGATTTAATTGAACGAACTAAGTATATAACTCATAATAATTGTTGTAAAACTCTCAATCCCACATTTATAAGTTTGTTATTTCCACACAAATATTATAGATATTTACAGGTATAGGTTTTTATCCAGTCATTATTTATTATATATTAATTAGATAAATTCACTATTTAAGTCCGTTTAAATTTATTACCAAATACCCATTTACCTTTCCCACCAAATTTGAATTCCATTCAATTAATATAACAATCACTTTCCCATTCTTACCTTATTATCAACCCACAATTATTGCAATTCATTATCTTATATTGATCTTATCCAATTACCCTTAACTTTACATTCAACTTCTATTCAATGTATATTTATTCATCAATCAAATTCGATATTTACTTTTCTTTCCTTCTATTTGATAAATAACCTAGTATACATTTATATACATTCATTTCATTCCATTCATTTATGGGTATTGCATTGAAATTTAATTTATTAGCTAATACCAACATTATTACCATTAATTACAATTAGATTCTCAATTTTATTCAATATCCTGAATAAATAACATATATATTAATCAAATCCTTACATTTGTTTTTCTCATATTCCATTTAAAATCAAATCATAACATTTAAATGATTTTAATAAATTGGAATTTCATTCAAGTCGTAAATTATTAACTTGCAATAACATGATTCCTTAATTTATTCCAATTACCGTTTACACTCTTTTATTGCATTAAATCAATTTAATATTTTCATAAATTTCTCATATTAAATTTTATATCCAGGTAAGGATCCTTTTTCTACTTAATTCAATTTGGATTTTTTTCAAATTTCTATAAATAGGTTTTAAGTCATCATTTACATAATTTATTTCAGCCTTCATTTTAACATTTATTTATCCCCTTTATTGTTTCTACTAAAATAAATTACAAAAATCCTATTAATTAAACAAATTAAATTGTCGAAATTTACGGATCGTTACACTCTCCCCCACTCAAAACTTTTCGTCCCCGAAAAGGAAAAGAAGGGAAAAGAAGAAATAAGAAAACAATATATCTTTCTTAGTTAAATTTATAAACAAATAAGTTTACAAAATAAAATAATTTAAAATAAAATATGCCAATTTATACCCATTTAGATCTTTTATACATAAATTATTAAAGTTTGTAAAACATTTTCAAATTTTTCTAAGTCCAAAATTTACGGAAATTTTTTAGCAGAGTCTCCTTTGTACGGAGAGGCTCGGAAGAAAAAATAATATTAATATAACAATATACACAAATATTTTCCAAAATAATATATATCCCTACACGTGAAAATATATAAAATAGCGCTATAAACCGTAATCCGAAAACGTACCTATTTGTCGGGCAACTTACGCTAAATTTATGGAACCAAAAGCAGTAGCAATTGCTTCCATAACCTGCATTTCACTTATAAACACTTATAAAATCTAAAGGGTTAACAATTTATATAAAGTGAAATATTTAAGTGGTTTCAATTACTAACAGCAAATCAGTACAACAACCATCAATTCGACAAATAGCATACACAACAAATTCAAAGCAACCATTCAACCAAACAAACAAATTGTTGTTCGGGTTCAAAACTTTTAAAATTATACGGAATGAAGAATAAACTACTAGCGCATCATTTACTCAACAGTCTTAGATAAAACTAAATAGATTATTCATTCACCCCAAATCCAATTTTAAAGTATTTTACCTAAACAACCATAACCAAACAACAACAATCCAAACAACTATCAACTTAACTTTTTATTAATTTCATCACATACCTTTGTTGTTTGATTTTCTTTTACTTATACAGTGATTTATCCTTTAAATTTACATTTACTCATTAAATGTTTGCTTCATTTAATTTTTCTTATTACTTACAATTATTCAATACGATTAACTCAGGTCGTGCCAGTTTCTTTTATTACGTTATAATTATTCATTCATTTATTATTGCATGTCCTCATTTATTTATTACTAAATTACTTAAGTTTATAATCATCTATTTGTCATACTTACTTTTAATTATATTTATTTGGTAAAATTTCAATTATATCTTAAGTTCATAACACTAAGTTCTCATTTAATAGCAAACTCATTGGATACTTCATTACCTAGTTTCACTTGTACAATTTCCATTTCATTTCTTATTAAACATTTCAACTTTTTATATTTGGTAAGTTATATATGTTAAAGAAAATGCAAATGAACTTATACAAGTTTTATCTCAACATTTAGTTAAATTTAATGTTCAAAAATATTACTCTTTGTTTCATATGTTACAAATTTCAAATTTCCTTTAATTCCATTTATAACTTAGCATTTAAATCTCTTATTTTATTCAGGGTTTCAATTATTAGTTAAATTCTGGTTTACTACAATAATTGAAACAATTAATTAATGGGAATTTAAGAATTTAATACAGGGTTAAATTTTAAATTTTATTTTAAAACAATAGATAAATATATTCTTATAATTTATATATTTCTAATTATATTAAAACAATTCAAAATTTATATATATTTTTTTCCAAAAATGAATCTGCAGTAGAACTACTACAGTGGCCCTTTCCCTTCGAAACTCGAAAAAGAAAGTCGATGATGCGGTCGCCGTCACCGAAATTATTTTCCAACGACAAAGAGGAAAGTCCAAAACTTATTTTCTCCAAAATCTTCCTTTAAAAACATTTCTTTCAAATTATATTGAAATACTTATATCAGAAAATACTTCTTTTAATATTATTATAATATTCCGAAACCATTTGAAAGAATTTCCAAAACCCCGAAACTTAAGTTCTAAATTTCCAATTTTATTTATTTATTTTAAATCTCATTTCAACTATTATTATAACTTTTATTACCTATCAACCCATATATTGCAGCCAAATATAGATATCATTTGAAATTTTTATTTTATATAAAATATAATAGGGAAAATTATTTCATTCACCTATATTGAAAACAAATATTATGTCAGTCTGTCCTATTAAGTGTTTAGAAATCCCTATTGATGTCATAGCGTCCCATGCACCAACCAGAATTTCTAAATACAAAACAGAACAGATTAACACAATATAAAACCTTTTTATAACACTAACAAATACGCTCTCTCATATACACTCAACGGCTCCCTTACTACCCTATTAACAAAGAATCACACCCCACAAAGCTAAGGTTTATCGCTAAACCAAAGCTCTGATACCAGATGTAACATCCCGCCTTTTCGCACGCTTTAAATCGACATACATGCCGATTCAAACCCTACGGAAGGGCGGATTGTTATGGGGTAAATAAGAAAACAGAGAAGAAATAAAATAAAACAGAATCTCACAGCGGAAGGATAAAATATAATAATCAATATATAGTTCATGAAGCTGTTTTACAAAACCTTTGATTACATTTATACAATACACATCAGAGTACACGTACCAGAGAATAATAATTAATGCAGCGGAATGAAATGATGTAGTGGAATAATATAGTAGATAATAATACTACAAATCTTCATCTTCGTCCTCCAACATAAAATCTTCAAATCCTTAAACGCTTGGACTGACCCGATCGAATTTGAAAAGATAAAAACACTCGAGTCAGAACTAAAAGATCTTATTTGAGTTAAATTAACAAAAATAAATATGAGTGCAGTAACTCAAGAGATGCTCGGTATTCACATCTCCTAAGGATCCGTTAAACTATTTACTATGTAGTATATTTCGCTATTATAATAGTGTCTATTTATAAAATAAACTTACTTTTTTCTTAGCACTAAGGGGTTACCCATATAGCCCTTAACACGTAATAGTCCCAGTAGTCCATCCAATATCATAGTCCCTCCTGATCGGGAAGCCACCAGAGGATACCACACAGGCTA
Source organism: Allium cepa (assembly GCA_030765085.1). Lineage (NCBI taxonomy): Eukaryota > Viridiplantae > Streptophyta > Magnoliopsida > Asparagales > Amaryllidaceae > Allium > Allium cepa. The sequence goes on from CM060939.1 coordinate 164,807,873, forward strand.
CAGGAGAAAACCAAACTCGTACAAGGCGCGATAGGGTAGGCGACACGGCACAACTAGGCAATGACAGGGTAGATATACCAATTACGCATCCGGGCCGGTGGAAGCGCGCAGCTACCGCCCACCTCGAACAAACTCCCCAAAATCAAAAATAAAGGTGGCCACCGAATCAATCCAAAGTCAAAGTATAGTATCGAAGAGGAGTGTCCGATCAGAGGAATGACCTCATTGGCCCGAGAATCGCTCCTGTTTTAGCCACCTTATGCCAACTCACGGGAGTCGGGTCCACGTATTTACCTCAAAGGAAACGCAGCCACCATCCTACTTCATTATGGAATCTCCACCGCGTACACGTTTGTTAAAGTTGTTTTCGGAGTTGGCAGAGAGTATGACAACTTCCGATCCCGGTCTCTTCAATAACCAAACGTTATTATAACACCATGGTCTTTAAAATAGTTTATACTTTAAAAATCAGAATATAATTATCCATTTCAAAACCCATAAATACGATATCATTTCCTTTTAAAACCCAAATAAATATGATATCATTTTATTTCAAATATATTTCTTTTCTAAAATCATGCTACTTTTAAAATTTATAATACCTCGAAACCAAATATTTGAATTTTAACTTTCAACATAATACTTCGAAATCCATAAATTTAAAACCATAACTTTCAAACTTAAATGGTTTGGATATTCAACAGTATATAAAATAAAATAGTTGAATTTAAAATTTCTTTAAAAGCAAATAATTTCCCCACCTTCGCATTTTTTATTCACTTTAAATTCAATCTAAACCCATAACTTTTAGATTCACTTTCAGTTTAAATGAAACACCTTGATTTCAATATTTCAAAACTTCGAGAATTTAATGAATTTCAAAACTAAGGTTGGAAATTCCAAAACAACAATTCATTTTCCTATTATTTAGTTTGAAAGGTTTATATGATAAATCCATACCATTTAAAATAAACTAAATTTATTAACACTAAAATTTCCTTTCATTTATTTATACTAGAATTATTTATTAAATCTAGTTATAAATATCATACCTTTAAAATTTTCAATTTTTAGTAAGTTTACATCAACTTATGGAGTTAAATTTTCAAATAAGCTCAATTCCAATTAAATCTCCAGTTTATCTTTCAATATTAATTTATTTGAATCATTTATAACTCTATATATTTACAAGAACTTAAACTCATACTAAATCGTATAATATAAATTATCAAATACCATTTTTCAACTTATTCATTTTATTTAGTAGATTTATACATAGCTTAAATTCAACAATTTAACTTTGTATGTATATATATATATATAATATATTTATATCATATCCAAATTTAATATTTATTAAACCGTATCATATCCAAACCATAAAAATCATTTCAAAATAATTTTATATATACATACACCATGGTGCCTGTATATAATTTTCTATCCTATGGTCAAATGATACGGATATTTATCATTTCAATCCTCAAGTTAAAAATAAAAGTTGCGGTTGTATATCATTTCAAACCGCAAATCCCGAATGAATGAAAATGCATAATAACTTGCAGTTTATATAATATAGAACACATCATCCATTCACCCAATATCAATCATCAACCAATTTATTTCAATCATCATCAATTTAACCAATCATCAATATAGAGCATATAAAATATAACAGGTAATAAATAACAGGTATTAACTAATATTTTATATTCATTAATAAATTTAATGACTGTTTAACTAGCAGTATATATGCAAATAACTAAATTTTAACTGTCAAATTATATGCAATAATAAAATTAATTAACAGTTAAATTAAATAAATGCGATTTATCTGAGATGATGAATAAAACACGCGAAACAGTCATAAATAAATTTCTACTCATATCTGAAGTCAATTTAATAAACATAAGAAATCTAAGGAGTTGTGAGTGGGTTAAAACACTCACCTTTTGAATTTAAATCGAATTCAAATCCGATTTAAATCCAAAAATTTGACGGTCTCCAAATCTAACCAAACTAGCTTCAAAGTCTCCGGAATTTAAATACGATCCTAACAAAAAAAAATTCGTGCGAAACGGAGTTCGTATGAGAAAGTTATTCGATTTAAATTGTTTGAAACAAATTTATTAAACATAAAACAAACCTTAATTAATAATATGCCACGTCATCGCCTAATACGCACGTCATCACCGAAAAACGCACCCTTCGTTTCAGCTCAAACCAGAAACCCTAATGAGCCGCCGTTCCTAACCCAATTTTTGCCGTCACCTCCTTCGCCTGCGACCAAATCTGGCAACTCCATTGGCCGGAGCTCGTCGAGCCGCCCCCATGCACGTGTCGCGCACGCCTTTCCTGCTACAGGCCGAGCTCGAGATCGGCCACTTCATCATTGATTCCAGGTAGATCGAGACGCCAAATGGCAGAGGTAGCCGTACGGATTGAAAGCACTCGGCCTCCTCTACGCACCTAGACTTCCTGATCGAACCCTCGTTGCAGATCCACCGTCGATCGAAGCCTTGCTCTATGGACGGCCGAAACTAATATCCTAAATTCTAGAAAAATTGCACCTCGGATCGACAAACGAATTACACCATTGAATTACGCTCGTCGAGAGCATTAACATATAATTTTTGGAGATTTTTCTGAGGACTTTGATTTTTGACTTTTGATTTGATTTTTTGAATTTTAAGTTTAGATCTAGGGTTGCAGCCATTGGGAAGAGAAAATTTGAAGAAATGAACGCACAAATATATGAGAATAGATGGAGGATAGGGTTTATAATTGGGTTTATATAGGTAGGTTAAAAATTTGAATAGATGGATTGGATAAACAAACGTGCTAACGCTAACGTGGCCCAAAAAGCCCGTTCTGACCCCGGAACGAAATTGGGTAAACCCATATATCAAAATAGGTATTTTAAAATATTCCAAACGCGATGGAAAAAGTTTCACATCCAAATTCCATCGTATGAAGAAGTTATGCTGAAATCAATATTTTCAAATTGATTTCAATTAAATCGATTTCAAGGCGTTCCGTGTTCGTACGATCAAACGACGAGTCCGCTCGCTACGAAACTTGAAACCCTACAATAATTCACTGATACGGATCCGATGAAACTGGTTTCGTCGAAATCCTAGTCCGTGACAAAAATGGCTATTTTTATATTAATTAAATAAATTAAGAATTAGTAAATGAATCCAAATTTTATATTTAGATTCTAAAATTGACTCATTTTATCACTTTCTAAAAATTCTTAATCATTTACAAAATTCCAACAAGTTTAGATGTCAAATTTAAAGAAGGTAAATTTATAAATTTCAATATAAATCCTTAATTCATCAAATACCCAAATTATAAATAATATCCTAAAATGTCGTTTAGTTAAATAAATTAATTCGTATTCCATTCATTCCTGTCAAACAGATGGATTAAATATTTGATTCCAAATTATCGCACAAATTTCTCACATTATCTTTATTTCAAATAACGAATTATTTAACTATATTCATTCTCATTTAATTGCAATTAAATTCAATTATTAGACTTTAAGTTTCCATATAAATAAATAAATCCTGATTCCTATTCTTAAATTCACGATTTATCATAATACTATCCTGGTTACCATTTATTTTAGTATATATATCCAGATACTTTAACATTTTCCAATTGTTTATCTCAATTGCATAACATTAAATTTATATTTATTGCAATGGTTTCTGATTTAATTGAACGAACTAAGTATATAACTCATAATAATTGTTGTAAAACTCTCAATCCCACATTTATAAGTTTGTTATTTCCACACAAATATTATAGATATTTACAGGTACAGGTTTTTATCCAGTCATTATTTATTATATATTAATTAGATAAATTCGCTATTTAAGTCCGTTTAAATTTATTACCAAATACCCATTTACCTTTCCCATCAAATTTGAATTCCATTCAATTAATATAACAATCACTTTCCCATTCTTACCTTATTATCAACCCACAATTATTGCAATTCATTATCTTATATTGATTTTATCCAATTACCTTTAACTTTACATTCAACTTCTATTCAATGTATATTTATTCATCAATCAAATTCGATATTTACTTTTCTTTCCTTCTATTTGATAAATAACCTAGTATACATTTATATACATTCATTTCATTCCATTCATTTATGGGTATTGCATTGAAATTTAATTTATTAGCTAATACCAACATTATTACCATTAATTACAATTGGATTCTCAATTTTATTCAATATCCTGAATAAATAACATATATATTAATCAAATCCTTACATTTGTTTTTCTCATATTCCATTTAAAATCAAATCATAACATTTAAATGATTTTAATGAATTGGAATTTCATTCAAGTCGTAAATTATTAACTTGCAATAACATGATTCCTTAATTTATTCCAATTACCGTTTACACTCTTTTATTGCATTAAATCAATTTAATATTTTCATAAATTTCTCATATTAAATTTCATATCCAGGTAAGAATCCTTTTTCTACTTAATTCAATTTGGATTTTTTTCAAATTTCTATAAATAGGTTTTAAGTCATCATTTACATAATTTATTTCAGCCTTCATTTTAACATTTATTTATCCCCTTTATTGTTTCTACTAAAATAAATTACAAAAATCCTATTAATTAAACAAATTAAATTGTCGAAATTTACGGATCGTTACACTCTCCCCCACTCAAAACTTTTCGTCCCCGAAAAGGAAAAGAAGGGAAAAGAAGAAATAAGAAAACAATATATCTTTCTTAGTTAAATTTATAAACAAATAAGTTTACAAAATAAAATAATTTAAAATAAAATATGCCAATTTATACCCATTTAGATCTTTTATACATAAATTATTAAAGTTTGTAAAACATTTTCAAATTTTTCTAAGTCCAAAATTTACGGAAATTTTTTAGCAGAGTCTCCTTTGTACGGAGAGGCTCGGAAGAAAAAATAATATTAATATAACAATATACACAAATATTTTCCAAAATAATATATATCCCTACACGTGAAAATATATAAAATAGCGCTATAAACCGTAATCCGAAAACGTGCCTATTTGTCAGGCAACTTACGCTAAATTTATGGAACCAAAAGCAGTAGCAATTGCTTCCATAACCTGCATTTCACTTATAAACACTTATAAAATCTAAAGGGTTAACAATTTATATAAAGTGAAATATTTAAGTGGTTTCAATTACTAACAACAAATCAGTACAACAACCATCAATTCGACAAATAGCATACACAACAAATTCAAAGCAACCATTCAACCAAACAAACAAATTGTTGTTCGGGTTCAAAACTTTTAAAATTATACGGAATGAAGAATAAACTACTAGCGCATCATTTACTCAACAGTCTTAGATAAAACTAAATAGATAATTCATTCACCCCAAACCCAATTTTAAAGTATTTTACCCAAACAACCATAACCAAACAACAACAATCCAAACAACTATCAACTTAAATTTTTATTAATTTCATTGCATACCTTTGTTGTTTGATTTTCTTTTACTTATACAGTGATTTATCCTTTAAATTTACATTTACTCATTAAATGTTTGCTTCATTTAATTTTTCTTATTACTTACAATTATTCAATACCATTAACTCAGGTCATGCCAGTTTCTTTTATTACGTTATAATTATTCATTCATTTATTATTGCATGTCCTCATTTATTTATTACTTAATTACTTAAGTTTATAATCATCTATTTGTCATATTTACTTTTAATTATATTTATTTGGTAAAATTTCAATTATATCTTAAGTTCATAACACTAAGTTCTCATTTAATAGCAAACTCATTGGATACTTCATTACCTAGTTTCACTTGTACAATTTCCATTACATTTCTTATTAAACATTTCAACTTTTTATATTTGGTAAGTTATATATGTTAAAGAAAATGCAAATGAACTTATACAAGTTTTATCTCAACATTTAGTTAAATTTAATGTTCAAAAATATTACTCTTTGTTTCATATGTTACAAATTTCAAATTTCCTTTAATTCCATTTATAACTTAGCATTTAAATCTCTTATTTTATTTAGGGTTTCAATTATTAGTTAAATTCTGGTTTACTACAATAATTGAAACAATTAATTAATGGGAATTTAAGAATTTAATACAGGGTTAAATTTTAAATTTTATTTTAAAACAATAGATAAATATATTCTTATAATTTATATATTTCTAATTATATTAAAACAATTCAAAATTTATATATATTTTTTTCCAAAAATGAATCTGCAGTAGAACTACTACAGTGGCCCTTTCCCTTCGAAACTCGAAAATGAAAGTCGATGATGCGGCCGCCGTCACCGAAATTATTTTCCAACGACAGAGAGGAAAGTGCAAAACTTATTTTCTCCAAAATCTTCCTTTAAAAACATTTCTTTCAAATTATATTGAAATACTTATATCAGAAAATACTTCTTTTAATATTTTATAATATTCCGAAATCACTTGAAAGAATTTCCAAAACCCCGAAACTTAAGTTCTAAATTTCTATTTTTATTTATTTATTTTAAATCTCATTTCAACTATTATTATAACTTTTATTACCTATCAACCAATCTATTGCAGCCAAATATAGAAATCATTTGAAATTATTTATTTTATAGAAAATATAATATGTAAAATTATTTCATTCACCTATATTAAAAACAAATATTACGTCGGTCTGTCCTATTAAGTGTTTAGAAATCCCTATTGATGTCATAGCGTCCCATGCACCAACCAGAATTTCTAAATACAAAACGGAACAGATTAACATAATATAAAACCTTTTTATAACACTAACAAATACGCTATCTCATATATACACTCAGCGACTCCCATAGAGTATTACTACCCTATTAATAAAGAATCACACCCCACAAAGCTAAGGTTTATCGCTAAACCAAAGCTCTGATACTAGATGTAACATCCCGCCTTTTCGCACGCTTTAAATCGACACACATGCCGATTCAAACCCTACGGAAGGGCGGATTGTTATGGGGTAAATAAGAAAACAGAGAAGAAATAAAATAAAACAGAATCTCACAGCGGAAGGATAAAATATAATAATCAATATATAGTTCATGAAGCTGTTTTACAAAATCTTTGATTACATTTATACAATACACATCAGAGTACATGTACCAGAGAATAATAATTAATGCAGCGGAATTAAATGATGTAGTGGAATAATATAGTAGATAATAATACTACAAATCTTCGTCTTCGTCCTCCAACATAAAATCTTCAAATCCTGAAACGCTTGGACTGACCCGAGCGAATTTGAAAAGACAAAAACACTCGAGTCAGAACTAAAAGATCTTATGTGAGTTAAATTAACAGAAATAAATATGAGTGCAGTAACTCAAGAGATGCTCGGGATTTACATCTCCTAAGGATCCATTAAACTATTTACTATGTAGTATATTTCGCTATTATAATAGTGTCTATTTATAAAATAAACTTACCTTTTTCTTAGCATTAAGGGGTTACCCATATAGCCCCTTAACACGTAAGATTCCCAGTAGTCCATCCAATATCATAGTCCCTCCTGATCGGGAAGCCACCAGAGGATACCACACGGGCTACGGGAGAAAACCAAACTCGTACAAGGCGCGATAGGTTAGGTGACACGGCACAACTAGGCAATGCCAGGGTAGGTGTACCAATTACGCATCCGGGCTGGTAGAAACGCGCAGCTACCGCCCACCTCGAACAAACTCCCCAAAATCAAAAATAAAGGTGGCCACCGAATCAATCCAAAGTCAAAGTATAGTATCGAAGAGGAGTGTCTGATCAGAGGAATGACTTCATTGGCCCGAGAATCGCTCATGTTTTAGCCACCTTATGCTAACTCACGGGAGTCGGGTCCACGTATTTACCTCAAAGGAAACACAGCCACCATCCTACTTCATTCGGGAATCTCCACCGCGTACACGTTTGTTAAAGTTGTTTTCGGAGTTGGCAGAGAGTATGACAACTTCCGATCCCGGTCTCTTCAACAACCAAACGTTATTATAACACCATGGTCTTTAAAATAGTTTATACTTTAAAAATCAGAATATAATTATCTATTTCAAAACCCATAAATACGATATCATTTCCTTTTAAAACCCAAATAAATATGATATCATTTTATTTCAAATATATTTCTTTTCTAAAATCATGCTACTTTTAAAATTTATAATACCTCGAAACCAAATATTTGAATTTTAACTTTCAACATAATACTTCGAAATCCATAGTTTTAAAACCATAACTTTCAAACTTAAATGGTTTGGATATTCCACAATATATAAAATAAAACAGTTGAATTTGAAATTTCTTTAAAAGAAAATAATTTCCACACCTTCACATTTTTATTCACTTTAAATTCAATCTAAACCCATAACTTTTAGATTCACTTTTAGTTTAAATGAAACATCTTGATTTCAATATTTCTAAACTTCGAGAATTTAATGAATTTCAAAACTAAGGTTGGAAATTCCAAAACAACAATTCATTTTCCTATTATTTAGTTTGAAAGGTTTATATGATAAATCCATACCATTTAAAATAAACTAAATTTATTAACACTAAAATTTTCTTTCATTTATTTATACTAGAATTATTTATTAAATCCAGTTATAAATATCATACCTTTAAAATTTCCAATTTTTAATAAGTTTACATCAACTTATGGAGTTAAATTTTCAAATAAGCTCAATTCCAATTAAATCTCCAGTTTATCTTTCAATATTAATTTATTTGAATCATTTATAACTCTATATATATACAAGAACTTAAACTCATACTAAATCGTATAATATAAATTATCAAATGCCATTTTTCAAGTTATTCATTTTATTTAGCAGATTTGTACATAGCTTAAATTCAACAATTTAACTTTGTATGTATATATAATATATTTATATCATATCCAAATTTAATATTTATTAAACCGTATCATATCCAAACCATATTTCAAAATAATTTTATATATATATACACCATGGTGCCTGTATATAATTTTCTATCCTATGGTCAAATGATACGAATATTTATCATTTCAACCCGCAAGTTAAAAATAAAAGTTGCAGTTGTATATCATTTCAAACCGCAAATCCCGAATGAATGAAAATCCATAATAACTTGCAGTTTATATAATATAGAACACATCATCCATTCACCCAATATCAATCATCAACCAATTTATTTCAATCATCATCAATTTAACCAATCATCAATATAGAGCATATAAAATATAACAGGTAATAAATAACAGGTATTAACTAACATTTATATTCAATAATAAATTTAATGACTGTTTAACTAGCAGTTTATATGCAAATAACTAAATTTTAACTGCCAAATTATATGCAATAATAAAATTAATTAACAGTTAAATTAAATAAATGCATTTATCTGAGATGATGAATAAAACACGCCAAACAGTCATAAATAAATTTCTACTCATATTTGAAGTCAATTTAATAAACATAAGAAATCTTAGGAGTTGTGAGTGGGTTAAAACACTCACCTTTTGAATTTAAATCGAATTAAAATCCGATTTAAACCCAAAAATTTGACGGTCCCCAAATCCAACCAAACCAGCGTCAAAGTCTCCGGAATTTAAATACAATCCTAAGAAAAAAGATTTCTTGCGAAACGGAGTTCGTATGAAAAATTTGTTCGATTTAAATTGTTTGAAACAAATTTATTAAACATAAAACAAACCTTAATTAATAATATGCCACGTCATCGCCTAATACGTACGTCATCACCAAAAATTGCACCCTTCGTTTCAGCTCAAACCAGAAACCCTAATGAGCTGCCGTTCCTAACCCAATTTTTGCCGTCACCTCCTTCGCCTGCGACCAAATCAGGCAACTCCATTGGCCGGAGCTCGTCGAGCCGCCCCCATCCACGTGTCGCGCACGCCTTTCCTGCTACAGGCCGAGCTCGAGATCGGTCACTTCATCATTGATTCCAGGTAGATCGAGAAGCCAAATGCCAGAGGTAGCCGTACGGATTGGAAGCACTCGGCCTCCTCTACGCGCCTAGACTTCCCGATCGAACCCTCGTTGCAGATCCACCGTCGATCAAAGCCTTGATCTATGGACGGCCGAAACTAATATCCTAAATTCTGGAAAAACAGAAACTCGGATCGACAAACGAATTACACCATTGAATTACGCTCGTCGAGAGCATTAACATATAATTTTTGGAGATTTTTCTGAGGACTTTGATTTTTGACTTTTGATTTGATTTTTTGAATTTTGAGTTTAGATCTAGGGTTTGCAGCCATTGGGAAGAGAAAGAGTTGAAGAAATGAATGCACAAACTAATGAGAATAGATGTAGGCTAGGGTTTATAATTGGGTTTGTATATGTAGGTTAGAAATTTGAATAGATGAATTGGATAAACAAACGTGCTAACGCTAACGTGGCCCAAAAAGCCCGTTCTGACCCCGGAACGAAATTGGGTAAACCCATATATCAAAATAGGTATTTTAAAATATTCTAAAAGCGATGGAAAAAGTTTCACGTCCAAATTCCATCATATGAGGAAGTTATGCTGAAATCAATATTTTCAAATTGATTTCAAATTGATTTCAATTAAATCGATTTCAAGGCGTTCCGCGTTCGTACGATTAAACGACAAGTCTGATCGCTACGAAACTTGAAACCCTAAAATAATTCACTGATACGGATCCGATGGAACTGATTTCGTCGAAATCCGAGTCCGTGACAAAAATGGCTATTTTTATATTAATCAAATAAATTAAGAATTAGTAAATAAATCCAAATTTTATATTTAGATTCTAAAAATTGACTCATTTTATCACTTTTTAAAAATTCTTAATCATTTACAAAATTCCAACAAGTTTAGATGTCAAATTTAAAGAAGGTAAATTTATAAATTTCAATATAAATCCTTAATTCATCAAATACCCAAATTATAAATAATATCCTAAAATTTCGTTTAGTTAAATAAATTAATTCGTAGTCCATTCATTCCTGTCAAACAGATGAATTAAATATTTGATTCCAAATTATCGCACAAATTTCTCACATTATCTTTATTTCAAATTACGAATTATTTAACTATATTCAATCTTATTTAATTGCAATTAAATTCAATTATTAGACTTTAATTTTCCATATAAATAAATAAATCCCGATTCCTATTCTTAAATTCACTAGTTATCATAATACCATCCTGGTTACCATTTATTTTAGTATATATATCCAGATACTTTAACATTTTCCAATTGTTTATCTCAATTGCATAACATTAAGTTTATACTTATTGCAATGGTTTCTGATTTTGAACGAACTAAGTATATAACTCATAATAATTGTTGTAAAACTCTCAATCCCACATTTATAAGTTTGTTATTTCCACTCAAATATTATAGATATTTACAGGTATAGATTTTTATCCAGTCATTATTTATTATATATTAATTTGATAAATTCACTATTTAAGTCCGTTTAAATTTATTACCAAATACCCATTTACCTTTCCCATCAAATTTGAATTCATTCAATTAATATGACAATCACTTTCCCATTCACACCTTATTATCAACCCACAATTATTGCAATTCATTATCTTATATTGATTTTATCCAATTACCCTTAACTTTACATTCAAATTCGATATTTACTTTTTTTCCTTCTATTTGATAAATAACCTAGTATACATTTATATACATTCATTTCATTCCATTCATTTATGGGTATTGCATTGAAATTAATTTATTAGCTAATACCAACATTATTACCATTAATTACAATTGGATTCCCAATTTTATTCATTATCCTGAATAAATAACATATATATTAATCAAATCCTTACATTTGTTTTTCTCATATTCCATTTAAAATCAAATCATAACATTTAAATGATTTTAATGAATTGGAATTTCATTGAAGTCGTAAATTATTAACTTGCAATAACATGATTCCTTAATTTATTCCAATTACCGTTTACACTCTTTTATTGCATTAAATCAATTTAATATTTTCATAAATTTCTCATATTAAATTTTATATCTAGGTAAGAATCCTTTTTCTACTTAATTCAGTTTGGATTTTTTTCAAATTTCTATAAATAGGTTTTAAGTCATCATTTACATAATTTATTTCAGCCTTCATTTTAACATTTATTTATCCCCTTTATTATTTCTACTAAAATAAATTACAAAAATCCTATTAAATAAACAAATTAAATTGTCGAAATTTACGGGTCGTTACAGTAATGTTCGATGATATATTTTGTTAGTTTTGATTAAGTTCAGATTTGTTTGGAAGGAGGAATTAACGTAAAGGACGAAGATTTGTATATTTTTTCCCTCAAGGACACGACCTCAATATTTTTACCACAAGAACAAACATTCTTCTAAAAATTATTCACAAGGACAAATATTTTTCAAAATTATTCATAAGGACAACAAAACTGCTTCCGAGCTAAAACTGATACCTAAAAACTGCTACCGATAACTACAAACTGATACCTAAAAACTGCTATCAATAACTAAAAACTGATACCTACATAAAGTTGTCCTTAAGAATAAAATATTGAAGGTCTGTCCTTGAGGCTAAAAAGCTGTGAAATTTTGTCCTTGACAATAATTTCCTGTTGTTTGGAATTATTGTAGATATTTTACAGACTTGTTCGTAATTAATTTGAATATGTATGATGAAAATGCTATGCAAATTACTAATAGCTGCTGATTTATCTGCAATTTTCTACTATTATTGCTTACATATCAGCAAATAATATTAGTAGTTCAATGTGTTTGGTTAATCTCAGACTTGTGCTGATTTGCCTGTATTTTTTTTGAAATATTGCTAACATATCAGCAAATGATATTGCTTAAATATTAGCATATTATGATTATGAGCTGATTTATCTGCAATTTTTTAAAATTATTGCTTACATATAAGAAAATAACATATATATCCTGGGTAATTTTATTTATTTTTTGTAATTGTAATTTTGTTTTTTAAATTATAGTGTTTCTGGTGATGCTGGAGTGCTTGTGCCATTGAAGTTTGGATATGACAGTTTTTCGTTACGTTTTCATTTTGATAGTTCGGTTGTTATGTTGAGAAGTGCTATTTGTGGTAAATGAAAAGAACTGAGTTCATTGTCATTTGAATTATACTATGTTAGAGATGGATTGAGAAGGAATATTGAAACTAATTCTGTTCTTCAATCTATTTTGTTGTTGGCTGCTCATAACTGTGAGAATTACTTTGTTATTTTTGTTGATGTTGTTCGTACTAGTTTTTCAGCAACCAATATTAGGTCAAATGTTGTTTCTTGTAGTAGTGATTCCTCATTTGTTAGTACTGGTGATTCTAATATTCAATTCAGGCAGTTATTGAGAAATGATTCCGATCAATCTATTTTTACGGGTGTTGGTGAACAATTTTCAGGTGGTGTTACTAAATTTAGGCTCAATTTGATGATATATAGTATTAAGACCGGGTACAAGATTGATTTGGTTAAGAATGATAAGGAAAGAGTTACAACTGTTTGTTCCCGAACAAAATGTATTTTCAGGATTCGTGCTTCTATCAAGTTTAATCTTCCTGACTATTTTGTTATAAAGAGATTTCAAAAAACATACTTGTGGTGTTGGAATTCATGATATTAATGATCCTCATGTTTCAAATAAATTGATTAAATTGTTGGTTTATGATCATATTCAAGCTAATCCGTTAATGAAAAAAAAGGACATTATTAACCTATTTCAAACTGAGTATAATATCATTTTGAAGTATTATCTTGCTTGTAGTGGAAAGAGATTGGCTATAGAAGATTTACATGGAAGTGATATGATGTCCTAACACCATTTGAAGTCTTTTTGTGTTGTTGTACTCGAAACTATTCCTTGTAGTAAAGTAGTTTTGGAGTATAATCCTCATACTCGTCAATTTGAGAGGGTTTTTATTGGTTTTGAAGCTTGTGCACATGGTTTTCAATTTTGTCGGCCTTTAATATTTGTCGATGCTACTTTTATGAAGGGTATGGCTCAAGGTTGTTTGATGGCTGCTACTGGTAAAATTGGCAATGAAGGTATGTTGCTTGTTTGTAGTTTAACATATAATTGCATCAATATGTGCAATAATAATTATTTGTTGTTGCAATATCAGTATTTATTAAAAAGAAAATATCTTACTAACAGAAAACATTGCAGAAACGGAAGCAATTTTACAAAAAAATGTTGCTGAAAATTCTACAATATTATTGATACAGCGAGAAATTGTTCTACGGTAATATATGGTAATAGTTGCAGTTTTTTCTGCACTTTTTCAATATAAGTGCAGAGTATTATGCAATTTGTTATTTTTTATATATTTGTTGTTTTATCAGGTTTTTTCCCTATAGCAGTTGCGATTGTGTCCGGTGAAGATGAAAATAATTGGATTTGGTATTGTGAACAGCTTAAAGATTTTTTGAAAGATGAAAGTAGAAATTTTGTTTTCATTTCTAACCATCATCCAGTATTCTTGTTGTTATTCCAGAAGTGTTTCCAAATTCATTTCATGGTTCATGTTTTTATCATTTAAACAATAATTTAAAAGTTGCTTTAAATTCTGAATTTTCCAAATCAAAAAAGAAATGGTTGATAGATTTGTTTGGATGTGTCGTATATGCTTCTAATTTGGATGATTTCAATGTTGCATTGAAGAATTTTACAGATGCCGGTGGTTCTATCATGGCAAACTTTTTGAATGGAATTCCCTTTGAGAAGTTCGTTAATGTTTTTTTCCATGCTTGTCATTATGGTGAAATGTCACTAAATTGTTCAGAGAGTTTCAATAAATGGATTTTGGAAGAAATACATTTACAAATCACTGCATGCTTAGATAAAATTAGAGTTAAGCTAATGAAGCTAATTTCTGATCGTCGAGAACTTGCTAATAGTCTGAATAGTGTTGTATGTCCAATGAATGAAAATCGGTTGAAAAGTCTTCATTTGGAAGGAGCTTCGTGGTTTGTTATAAAATCAAGTGAACATGTGTTTGAAGTTCATTCTCCTGTTCATCAATTTGTTGATTTAAATATTCGGATTTGTTCTTGTAACTTCTGGCAAATATATGATTTTCCTTATGCTCATGCTGCTAAGTGTATTTTAGTTGTGGAAAGTTCAATATTTATGATTACATTAACGATTATTTCAAAGTTGTTTATTTTTTATCGATGTATTCTCATCTAGTCAATCGTGTTATAAACTTTTTAAAAGAAGATGTTTTGATTGAAGATGTTGTTGTAGAACCTCCTAAAGGTAGAAGAATGCATGGTCGACCATCATCATCTAAGAGGATAAAATCAATAAAAGGACTTGTTCACTGAAACACATGTAGTTTTTTTCTTTGGGAAAGTTATACTGCATGAAGTTGAGTTTATGTTTTTGTTATTCATTTTAATGGTATTTTCTCTGTACTTAGGTCGGATGTTTAAAGTTTGTAATGTATTAATCATGGTATGGTTCTTTTAACCATTATTGCAGTGTTTTCTACAAGTGTTACGACTAAATGCATATATTTCTGTAGTTTTTCTGAATTTTTGCTTTCTATTTATACTTGTTTTGTGAATACTGCTTTTCATTCGAAGATGGCATTTGTATCATTGTTTGCCATGAAATAATTATGGCATATCCATATGTACGTGCAATTTTTGTTAATAAACGTGGAGGTATCTGCAATTATTTGTTTTTGGTGCTGACATTTCTGCAATTATTTGGTGCAAAAATTTGAAATAATTACTTACGTATGGAAATATCTATAATTATACGTCTGTAGTGCATTGTTTTCTTCAACTATTTTGAATAACTAAATATTTGTGGAAATATCTGTAGATATATGCTTTATTGCTAACATTTCTGCAAATATTCTGAATAACTATGATTCCCTTTAGTATTTTGGTAACTGAATTTAATTGTAAGAAATTCATATATAATTTTTTGATAATAAATTCTAATATCGTGTTAACACATTAATATTGTCTTCCAACTACATAAGTTTAGCAAAATATGTATATACATTTTAGAATTCTTAGAGAAAACATTACAGTTTGATATATCAAATACTTTGGTTTGCTTCAAATAGTAAAAACTTTTGTGTCAAGCTACCTTCTAAGCTCCAACTATAAGATTTGCAAGAAAGAATTTGATGTGCTAATTCAGCTCTTTGTAAATCCATAGCTTCATATGTAAATTGAGGGTCATCATTGTTGATTTGTTTGCTTTCACTTCTTTCTTTCATAATGTTCATTACAAACATGCTACAGTCAACTCTGCAATAATTGAAAAATATTATGAAATTGTTAGAATAAATGTTCTTTGAAATGGAAATATTTGTACATTTTTTTGTTGTGTATTTACGAATCAGAATGTTGTGGGCTGTTAGCAAAAGTGATTTGGTTTGATGGTTTATGCTTTGTTTTTTTTCAATTTCTTTAGTAAGGCTGTGACATAAACTCTCTGAAAGAAAAAAGATTTTGTTAAATAGTTTATTTTCTTTTGATTTATTCATTTTTCAATTTACATACCAGCTTTCTTGCTGCCTTCTGATATTCTCCTTCATGCCGTGGTTTTATGGAATCATAGTGAATCCATATTCTATCTTCTTTAATAAACTCCAAGAGTGTAAAATGTGATTTTTGGTGGATAGGAAGGAATATTTTATTGCAGTTTGCAAAAAAATTTGCTACTACATTATCAATTAGGGCTTGTGTTACCTTCTTTGAATTGCTCAGTAGAAATGTATGTAGGAGCATATATGAGAAAACTGAATTTATGAATATTTAAATAAATTCTTCACTAAAAGATTATAAGACTTACAACTGCGTAAACTTTGAAGAACAAATTTTCTGCATGAACTTTTTGCAATTCATGTGAATACCAGTCAATAATCTACAAAAATTATTATAAGAAAATAGTGATAGTATATTTTTTGATAAAAGATTATAATATTTTTTGCAGAAAAAACAACATGTTCATGGAATTTTGCAGTAAAAACAACAAGTTTGAAGAAATGTAGGTGACAAATCTACAGATAAATGTAATTGTTGCAGAAAATGGAATTTTGCTGACAAAACAATAAGTTTAACGAAATGTTGCAGATAAATGGAATTGTTGCAGATAAATGGATTTTTGCAGATAAACAACAAGTCCATTGAAATGTTGCTGATAAATTTGCAAATAAATGGAATTGTTATGTAAAGTTCTACCTGGCCTTCTAGAAATCTTCTGATTATTAGTTCACCAAGTGTTGTTCCAGTTATAATGATGTCATCATCTCCATTCAGGTATGCACTTTTGCTGTAACATAATGATCAATATTACTAAATATTTGCATTTTTTAAATATTTGCTGATATGTCAGTAGCAAATTTAAGTAATTACTTTTATTTCCGCAATTATTGGTACAGATGGCTATTTAAAGAATTAATTATATATAGTTAGGACTTCATTTTACCTGAGGTCGGAGTTATTAAAGAAGTCCTCCAGCAGCTTGATTTTTTCTTCATATAGACTTACACATTTGACCATTTTCTAACATTTATTTTTGCAGTGGTAGATAATTTAATTGATCTAGGTTCAGATTTGTATTCTTCAACTATTATTGGTAGGATTTCTTCTTGCTGTTTTGCCTTTTTTGATTTATTTTGAGTTTGCAAATCCACTTTTTCAGCTGATTTATACCTTTTTTTCTCTTTTCAATTTTCAATGTGTTATCTTTACTTTCTTCGGTTTTTTTTGTGCTGAACTAGATATTTCATCTTCTGTTTGTTTTCCTTGTAGCTGCGGAAAATTTCGAATTTTTTTTTGAAAGGGCACTTTATATACAACATGTCATAGGACAACATATCACATGTCAATAAACGTTCGAATCACGCTACGTAAGTTTCGAACTTGTGACCTCATGCACCAAAGCCGAATCACTTAACCACTGTGACAATGGTGCTTGTCAAATTTTGAATATTTTCGCCTGAAATTAATTTGAATATCGGTGAATATTTCATGATTGGTTTTCGGAATACAATTTTTGTGATTTGATTGTCTTCAGCTTTTTCAACTTCCGTAAGTCCCCATTCTTGTTCAATTGTTTTATGCAATATCAGTTTGATTTTCTATTTCCTCAGTGCTTTGAGCTGAAAGATATATTTTCAATTGAAATATTTAGTGTTTCTGAAATAATAATGAATTTTATTCGTAATTTTGTGAATTATTATGAAAAAATGAAGAATATGCTGCGCCTTTTAATAGTTGTTGCATTAATATCCGCAATTGTTCTTCAACAGCTTACTTTTGATATAATAAGAATATTTGCGGATATATTATCAAATTTGTTTAATTTTTGCAGTTTTATTGAAAAACTATAATTATTCAAAGCATTACCAAATGAAGGATTTTGTTCAATTGTTTTATCTTCCTCAACTGTTTAGTTTGTTCATCATCATTTGGATCCTTTTGTTTTTCTTTAAAATTCTTTTTTCCTCGTTGTCCTCATCTTTTCCTGTTTGTTCTTCTCTTTCTTCATCTTTATTATTATCCATAAGACGACATTCATCTTCAATAGTTTTGTCTTCAGTTTGAACATCAGTTTGATTTTCCTTTTCTTCTGTCCTTTGAGCTGAAATACATGTTTGCAATTTAACTCTTTAGTATTTTTGAAATAATTATGGATTTTATGCGTTATGTCGCAAGGTATTATGAAAAAAATGAAGAATATGCTGTATTTTTTTAATAATTATTGCAATAATATCTGCTTTTATTTTTTAACAATGCATTTTTCATATAGTAAGAATATTTGCAGATGTATCATCAAATATTTTAAAATTTTGCATTCTTATTGAAAAACAATATATTATTCAAAGTATTACTAAATGAAGTATTCTCTTCGGTTTCATTATCTTCACTTTCTTCATTTTCCAGTTTCATTTTTATCTGTGGAGTTCAGTTTGCTACCATTTATTTCTATTATTGGTAGCTCTATATTTTCAGATTGTGTGGATGATGATGTTTCCACATATTGTCTAAATTGCTTTCTTAGCAATGTATTTTTAGCTTGAAGTTTTTGGTTGTCAAATTTAAGTTTTTTTTATTATTTCTTTGTAATTTTCTTTTCTTTTCTTGTACAATGCTTCATATTCTTCATCTTTTTCAACTACATCTTTCAGCAATTTTAGTTCTTCTCCATGAAAATCTTGAAATAAAAAATTGAATCAAAATTGAAGCTTTAGAATATTTGAATATAATTACGTAAGAATTGTGAATAATTGCATAAATATGTATAATTTTAATTATGATTGGCATGTATGTCCATAAATATTTTTAATAATGGCAGAAAAATCTGCAAGTATTATTCAACATTGTAGATATATCTTCAATTATTGTAAATATTTGTAGACCTATGTGCAGTTTTCATATTTGTAACCACAGATAAATATGTTATTGTTTATAATAATTGCAGATAAGTCAGCAATTGTAGTGAATAATTGCACCTAAATGCTCAAATACTGCTAATAACTGCAGATATATCTGCAACTATTGTTAATTGTTACAGATAAATTTGCAAAAATATAGAGTACTGGCTATTTTTGTAACGTAACTGAACAATTCTGCAAATTATATTGCAGTTATACTTAATGAGTTGTACTCTATGGTCATTAACATTATCGGCTTGAGTTTTGATATATCTCATTTGCCAGCCAAGGGATATGAGTTATTGTATTGCAATTTAACAAATTTAAAAATTTGTGTTTTCTCACCGATCCACCATCGCAAAAAAGACAATTAGTATTAGGGTAAATTATTAATTGATAGGAAATATATCTAATTAATCAAAAATTTAATATCAGTAACAATGTAACGCGAGCATTTATTTTCCTTAGTGTGTTAATATATTTTTCAATTTTTTTTATCAAATGTTTGTGAATCTTTTTGGCCAAGATATCTGTTGCATTTTTTTCTTCACAAACACAATATGGAACCATATTCCAAGACACAGTTGAGTTTGTATTTGATATTGAGAATGCTGCAACCAAATGCAGTTGCAAAAGCTTTGCCGTATCTGCTTTTTCTTTTTTTGATGTTCCTTTTATTGTTGTAAATAACTCCTTTCTATGTTTTTTGCTGACATTTGTCTCTCCTTCAAGGTGTCTATTGATGAATGATGTAAACTGAACATTGTTTTTGTCCTCTTTTTTCATGTGGCTAGAAGTTTTGATTAGCTGACCATCTGTAGGAATTGTTAATAATTGGCTTATATCATTCTCCGTGAATGTTAGTAATAGATCTCCAAATTGAAAGTAGTTCAAGTTCTTTCTGTAGGCTTTGATGATTCTGTCTATAGTTGTTGAATTTTTTGTGTTTTCCTTTGCTGTATAATTCCAACATAGATCATATGAATGAATTTGTAGAAAGGTAATTATTTCTGTAGTTATCATTCCTTGCAGTGATTTTATCTTCAATGATTGTTTTTCTTTTTTTTAGTAGAATATTTGATCCTGATTGTTGTTCAATAGAAACAAGTGATGTTTCCTAAATTACTTTTTTTCCTTCTTTTATTTCCTTCTTTGTGTTTTTCTGCAAAAGTACATTAAAAATTATTAAATAAATATGAACAACCTAATAAAATAATAGGTGATGTTAAATACTTGCAGTTATAATGAATATGCAGAAAAAACATAAATGTATGCACTTATCTTAAATAATTGCCTCTGTTCAGCAAATTTAAAGGTATGTGGAATTGCTGCATATATTTCAGCAGTTTTAAAAAATAAATGCTTATTTTTCAGCAATTATTTGAATAACTGTGAAATGGAAAATATGTTCTTTCTAATTATAGATGTTGCTATAATTTTCTTCACTTTTTCCAAATAGATTGGTAATCCAATGAAAATATTGAAAAAACTATTAATTTATACACAACTTTTCTTGTATATGTTGTAGTTGCATATATATCAGTAGTTTTAAAAATTAATTGCTTATTTTTCAGCAACTATTTGAATAACTGTAAACTTTCAAAATATGACATTTGTAATTATAAATATTATCAGATTTTTCTTCACTTTTTTCGAAATAGATTTGTATTTCAATGAAACTATTCAAAAAATAGCATATAAAAATGAGTTTAGTCTGTTTAATTGAAGTATTGCTGAAATTAAGCAATTAAACTAAATTGTTGCAATCATATGTGATATTATCAGTAATGTTTAATTTTGTTTATACATAAATGTTGCAAAGATATTCATCAGTGCTCAGTATAGTTGTATATCTGTCTGTAATAACCATGAACGATTGACATTAAACTATTCATTTTTTTTACATAAAAGTAAGTTTAATCTGTTTAGCTCATTTATTACTAAAAAGTAAGCAATTAAAGTGAATTATTGCAGTCATATGTGATATTATCGGTAATGTTTATTTATTTTTGTTTATACATAAATGTTGCAGAGATATTCAAAAAATTTCAACACAGTTGCATATTTGTCTACAATAATTGTAATTAATTGACATCACTATGATATTTACTGTTAGATTTGTAATTATTATGAAAAATTGCATGCAAATAGCTAGTGAAATTGATCGAATGTACTGCTTAAACATGTGCAAATAACACATTAATAACATATACTTTGAAATTTGAAGAGAGCGAACAATATTTTGTACAATTTTTAACAAAAATTGCAGTAATTAAAGGAAGTTTTGCAGTTTATTGTCTGCATTCTCAATTTTGTCTGTATTTCCATAAAAAAGATCGATTATAAGCACGGCTTACTCGAAAGTCTCTAAATCACTTGCAAAAAACCCTAAGATGCATCATTTAAAAAAGGTGTAATATAAATCGACTACTCTAGAAATTGAGATATATCACCTCCAATCTTCCTATTTTGTCTTGTTTGATCTTGAAAACGTCAGATTTCAAGTTGATTTTGGGTGTTTTGTTGTTCGATTTTGTAGATTTCTCGGATTTTGCAGAAGAAAATGTGATTTCAAGTGGAATAAAGGTCGAACGATAAATAAAACGTGGGTTCAGAGTTTTAGCATGATATTTAAGGATAGTTTGGGAAAAAAATAAGCCGCGTTTAAAAATAAGGATGACATTTATATGTTTTGTATCTGAAGAATTTTTGGTCAATTATGAAAGTTCTTAAGGATGTATGACAAATGTTCCATTTTTCCCGACAAATGCATATTTTGAAATTTTGCTCATCAATAATGTACTTTAGTTTTACGGTATTTAAAAAAAAAATTACATTTACATGATAATACCATTCAAATTAGATAATATGCTATGTTTACAAAGTTATTTACGCACACTCATAACAAGAATCATTATCATCCTTCCATTAAGTAGAGTCTGCAACACAATTTATCAACCAAACAATAGATGTTAAACACTATGATAACAAATATCGCCTCAAAAAGATGATATATCTCCAAAAGTAACTTCAACGAATGACAGTGTATATGTTCAAAAACCAACAAACGATGATAGAAAATCTTTCCCGAAAGATTGTGGTTCGAGATAATAAATTTGTTTCTGAATTGGCAAGTAACATACCAATTGAAATTTATAAAAAAAACATAATTAGATTTTTCTTCGTGTTTTTGCAGGTAAAATTTTAAGACAAAAACAAACGGTGATGACCAGGGCCGATCGGATAATATTTAATGCCCCAGACAAATACTTTTTTTTTATCATTTTTGTTGCCCTATTTTAAAATTAACAATAATTTTATGTGCACGAAATCAAATGCAAAATCTAATCATAAATTTAATATTGGTTAACCAAATCATTCAGATTGCATGCTAAAAAGTTTAAATGTCAACACGATATCACAAGATGTCAATATATGCTAACATAAATTTTTTTGTTTTATTTTTTGAAGCAGACCCCCCTATCATCTCCTCATTGTTAATTTATCCGAGTACTCATTTTCAATTGAAATAATAGCTAATCCATTTGTTCTCTCTTACGACATAGCGGTCCAAAGATATGTTTTTATCAATTTCATTTTTTTAAAACTTCTTTCCACCGTAGCACCTGTAATTGAAATAGTCAATAAAATTCGATAAGCGATCCAAAGATTAAAAAATCCACTTACATCCCTATATGACCTCAAAAAATTAAGAATTTTAATTGATTTAGTTACTTTCGATGGTAGAATTCCTGATACTTGTAGAAGCTAATTCTTTACCATAAATATCTTGCCATTCATTGTGTTCTGAAAAGAATTCTAACTTCGTACAATAATTCTTCAATTCCTCATTATCATTATTTTCAAATCTTAAATTTAACAAAAAAGAGCCAAAAGTTCATTCATAAAGTTTAAATCGCTCAAGCTAATCTTATTATGCATAATTTAACAAGTTTAATCAATGAACTCAAATTGTAAGTGGTAACAATGTACAAGAATCAATTGTGATTAATTTAGTTCAATTTTAATTTAACACAAATGCATTAATCAATTTAATACAAACACATTTGATTAATTAATCAATGTACTAATTTTTTGATTCATTCATATAATATATGACAACAACATTAATTTTTGATTCATTCAATAAACTAACCAATGCCAAGCCAATATATGAAATCAATGAAGATGAAACGAATATCAAATATATTTGATTTATTCAACAAGTTAGCCATATCAAACAAAATACTCACATTTTTAATTACAGAACAGTAGCACACTTCACCTCACTTTTCAGGCACTCAGGAAGCGTCTCTGGAAAACACGGTTCAAAATTAAAACTGAAATTAGCCTAATTATATTTGGGGCAACTAAAACTAATAAGTGAATTTAGGGTTGACGATCAATCAGATTCTATAGGTAGCAAATGACAAGTTACAACTGTCAATGGAGAATGGTGATTACTGATTGATGGAGAGGGGAGCCACCGTGCGTCCGTGCAGGATGCGGCATGGTAGATGGTCACAGTGTCGTAGACCATTCACGGCATCGTGGTCGGTCGTGTTAAGATTGATGAGGGGGTAGTGCGAGCAATTTTATTTCAATTTATGATTTTTAGCAGCGCGACAGAATTTTGTTGCCCCCACAATGTGATGCCCTTGGCAATTGTCTCGCCTGTCTTGGGCTAGGGCTAGGGCAGGGCCTGGTGATGACTATGAAAATAAATTAAATAAAAATCATTATGATCTATTGTCTGTGATAATAAAAGAAATCTAACATCTATTTGTTGTCCATTTTAATGCCCCAGCCCTTACCATAAGTGAAGTAATCAGTTTATAGTTTTTACTTTTATCCATTCCAATTTTGAAATAAATTTATACTACATTAATGTTTGCTAATAGCATGCTTATTATCTTTTACATGATAATGCAATTTAGTTTCATTCTAGTAATCTTACTATTATAGTTATCATTACCTTAATAAGTACCATCAACTACTACGTAAAACAAAGTATTTGCGATTAAAAATTTAAAGACCTCCCTAATCATATTTGAAAATCGAAATTATTTAACTAAAGTAAAGCAATACTATTCAGTTGGATCTATCGTTTTCAAACGATACAAGTATAATGCATACAGCTAGAGTAAAGCTCAACAAATTATCTTAGTAGAATTGCTGTGTACGAGGATGTGCAAGTAACTTCTAGAGAATAAATTTGATTTCTTTTTGTGACATTAGACACATATTTTAAACAATTTTTATTTTTAGTTCTTTTTTTTTATTTTGAACTAACATATATGCTTATCGAATAACAATCATGACCAATAAATAAATTTTCATTTTATTAATTATTTCATATTTAAAAGTTCAACTTCACTCATATCATTTGTAAGTCAAATTGCACTTGCAAATTATGTGCTTTCCTAACATATGCACAAATACACACATATATCTTGTATGTTTAAAGTATGGCTTTTGTACTAAAATTTCATACTACGCTCGTGCCATCGAGACTCGTGCATATGCGTTTTTTTGTTACATCTCAAATTCAATTATTTCTACTATTAATAAAGAGAATTCAATCAACATGATTTACGTAGTGTCATTTTGAAATTTCAAAATTACCTCCATTCGTTAATGGAATCTCACCACTCTTTCCGCCTACTAGCCAATGTCATTTTACTATTAGTTTGTCATCAATATCATCGACAAAACAACTTGAATTGTGTTATGACTATAAAAACATTTGCACTTAAACCATACATTCATTTGGGGTAAACATTATTGGATATTATATACACGCATGGACGTTGTACGCTGGTTTTACATAAGTTTATCTTTTCCTTTTGATTCATTGTTATGTCGAGGGTTCAACTTTGTTTTGGGACGGGCCGGAATGAATGAGTGATAGGAGGGTGGGTGATCATTGTCATTTGTCCCAAAACATTTGATAGCTGGACCAGTCATTCCCGCTTTCATAGGATAGCGAACTACAAGTGGAAGATCATGAAAGGCACAAGTGATTAATTAAAAAGGAAGAAGTCGAATGAGTATTTTCAGAGTCGGCCACAGTTTTGTCGATTTAGAACTCGAATAAGGTGACGCTTTGCTTCGTTAGCAAACTCATCCCATCCGACAATAACCGAAAGCTGTATTAATTAAATAGAATCAAACAGGAAAATGTCCTTTAATCATTCATGGTTACCTGTACATCGATAAGGAATATATCAGTAACCTGGAATTTTCTAATTTATCAACCACGTGCAATCACGACTGCTGCGTACACATGATAGAACTGGATACACGTAGGTTTTCCATAATATATATATATATATATATATATATATATATATATATATATATATATATGTGTGTGTGTGTGTGTGTGTGTGTGTGTGTGTGTGTGTGTGTGTGTGTGTAGCACGGTTTGTCTATTTGTTAGAAGAGCTTATCAACTGATATCACATCTCATTAAACTTCAGCTTTGCTAACGTATCAAATAATGCAGTTAAATCGCATCAACAGCACAGATTATGTTTTTCTTCTTATATTTGTTTTGGTGCAAGCGAATCTACGATGAGGAGCCAGTAGCTTTCTGTCATATTATATGTGTAGTAATAATTAACATAGAAAGTAGGTGGTTGTTTGATAGAATATCAGTTTGAGGCTATGAATGGATGACTCGTCATTTTTGGATAACGATTACTACTTATAATCCCACCACGGCTCTGATGATATTTTATTATATGCTAGCTGTTACATTTAGCCCGTTCCTACCTTATTAAATATCCTTTTTTGTTTGTCATTTTGTTGGTACTGTGTTTATCGTCCTGTCTATCTGTGTGTTGTGTTATATAGATATTTTTAAGATTGAGCTGTATCTTTTGCAGTTCTATTCATGAAGGGTTTGTAAATTTGTCCAATTCAAAAATATTATAAATCTACAAAATGAAAACAATCACACATATTAAATATCAGTAGAATAGTCGGGTTTTTTTGAACCAAGGACAGATCAAAAAATCTAGACCTAAGAAAATAGCAACATATATACGTCTATGTAAGTACGTACGCATATATAGTATTTTTGTTCTAAATACATTTACACAAATAATGTTATATTTGTTGGGATATTTGCGGTTCGAGTCGAATCTGAAGAATACAATGTCGTATTTCCGACTTCAAAGATCTATAAAATATTTTTTTTTCAGAAAATAGTTCAATTCATCAGGTACAAAGGGTTTAATGAATTATCGACTTTCAATATTCAATGAAGCCTTGGAACAGCGTAAATAGATTCAAAATTTGTACGGTTTTGATCTGATAGTGCAAAATTCGAAGGCAGAAGAAGAGAAAGATGGAATCGCAACGCTGTATAGATGTGACAATCAGACTGAATTTGCAACAACTTGCAAGCGTTACAAATTCGTTTGATACGAGAGCGTTCAACAACACTCTAATAGCGTCGCAGACTGTGTAGGAAGAAGAAGAAGAATAGAGATTATTGCTGTCTTTACTGTTCTGACCGTCTGCCTTTTATATAGAGTTTGAGGAGGTGTCTTTTCATCAAAGGTTGTATCCGTTCGGTTCAAAACCGTTTGAGGAGGCGTCTGTTCATCAAGGATTGCATCCAATGGTTCAGACCCGTTACCAACGGTCGCGCGCCCTTTTAAATTTCCAACGTCCTGTTTGGTCCATAACGGACTGCAATCCAACCCGTCACTGTTTTCAGATTGGCTCCAAAAAATATCATCATTGAACCTTTACCCGACCCAGTTCGATCGGACAGACGGCGGTAACGGAGCATTCGTGTGTGTAGTTATGCATGACTTCCCTTCTCTCAACAAAGCAAGCATTTGGGAGTCTCAAGGCCCCAACTCCTACTTGAGAAACCCATACTTAAACAAGCATGGTCCCCAATATCCCAAGATGTGGGAGTTTTGTTTTTCCTTTCTTCCCTCTTCCTTTTTCTTCTCCCTTCATGGAAACGGAAAAATAGAAGAATCTGAAAATATCCAAAATTCTCCCTCTATTTTTAAGTTTGGATAATTTAAAAACATTTTAAGGTTAAACTCGGAATAGCTGCATCACTTGAGTGATCGCCTACATACCAAGTGGGATCAAGCCAAACGTAATTCAAAGATCAAGAATTGCACCATCATGAAAACCAACACATAAATAAAGGGTATCTTTTGGATTTGAACTTTTATCTGGTGTAAACCATTCAGAGCTTTATCGAGATTCTATGATGAACGAATCTTGAACCAAGTATCCCTTATGACAAAACCGGAACAATCCCACATGTTGATTTTCTTAGGTAAAGTGTTCTGTTTTGCTCGGCACGTTAATGACCATGTGCTTTAATCCTAGGTTCACGAGTCTACGTTCGAAAAAGGTCTTACTTTCTTAGGAAATGACCTGACTTCCATACTCATATAGGTAAGTCTCTTGAGGTGTTTCTACGATACACCTTTTTAAGCTAACTAGACTTATTAAAGATATATTATACATCCTTTGTTCTTGTAGATTCAACACTAAATATTATGAGATTATTGATTTAGTGTTTCATAATCATTTTCTTAACTTGTTAGTACCCATTGAAATTTGTCTATCATTTCCAAAACATAAGTTAAGTTTCTGTTAAGAATAGTCAACCTTCATTCGCAGACCTTAGTATCATTTCCTTCGATTTTATAGAAACCAATTGCCTTTGAAAGACTCTTTGTGAGTAGGTCGGCCAAGTTTTTCTTTGTTTCTATGTATCAACGGTTATTACTCCACTTTTGAGTAACCGTCTTATCATTTGATTTCTTAGACTCACACATCTGACTTTCCATTATATGTCTTATTAGAGACGTTGTATATTGTAGTTTGTTTATCACAGTTAATCAAGACTGCTGGAGATGGCTTCTTTCGTAATAAGATTTTTATTAATAAATTCCTAAGCCATTCTACTTCCTTACATATATCTGCTAATGCAATCAACTCTGACAACATTGTCGAGTCAGATATACAGGTCTGCTTTTTGAAAATCCAAGACACAGCAGCACCTCGTAATTTAAAGATCCATCCAGTCATAGACTTGGATTTGGATTCTACATTGTTCTAGGTCGCGTCACTATGTCCTTCCATTACGGTAGGATATCCTTTATAAGATAAACCATTGATAATGATTCTGTTAGCACCAAAATTGGTCACTAACACCCAAATGTAAATGAAAGCACCAACTAACAGTCATTGATAATAGATAAAGTGTGTGTAGAGAGTAATAATACGAAGAACAGTCAGAATAGAAATTAAGCAGTAAAGAACAACAGGTTTTTATAGTGGTTCGGCTAACTCCGGCCTACGTCCACTCTAGAAGTTTTCTTTTACTGATGTAACAATTGATTACAGTTACAAAGTGGTAGATCAGCCTTAGTCTTAGAAAGTAGAAAGTCAGAGAGTAGAAGAGAAGATCCCCTTTCTGAATTCCTACACGCTGTATTTATAGACATGTCCAGGTAGTTGTTGGGCTCTCCGAATAATCCGAGCCCACCAAGACCGAACGACCCATGCCGAATCACAATGCCGAGTCGCACCTGATGCCGAACAATCCATCAAGCCGAATCACCCATCAAGCCGAACGACCCACCATGCCGAACGTCCCACCATGAGTAATAATACGAAGAACAGTCAGAATAGAAATTAAGCAGTAAAGAACAACAGGTTTTTATAGTGGTTCGGCTAACTCCGGCCTACGTCCACTCCAGAAGTTTTCTTTTACTGATGTAACAATTGATTACAGTTACAAAGTGGTAGACTAGCTTTAGTCTTAGAAAGTAGAAAGTCGGAGAGTAGAAGAGAAGATCCCCTTTCTGAATTCCTACACGCTGTATTTATAGACATGTCCAGGTAGTTGTTGGGCTCTCTGAATAATCCAAGCCCATCAAGACTGAACGACCCATGCCGAATCACAATGCCGAGTCGCACCTGATGCCGAACAACCCATCAAGCCGAACGACCCACCATGCCGAACGACCCACCATGCCGAACGACCCACCATGCCGAACGACCCACCATGCCGAACGTCCCACCATGCCGAACCATCCATCATGCCGAACCACCCATCATACCGAACGACCCCTCATGTCGAACGATTCACCATGCCGAATGATGTCCAGGGCCGAGCGAGATCCAATGCCGGACAATCCACCGATGTCGATCCATGCCTTATGCCGAGCGGCAATCAATGCCGATCCATGCCTTATGCCGGGCGGCAATCAATGCCGACCCATGCCTTATGCCGAGCGGCAATCAATGCTAATCCAACCTACTCTCCTCAGTGTCGAACTATGCACATCGAACCCGTTCCTGACCGACCGTCTATCCATCCAACTGGTTCCAGTCAATTGTATTTCAGTTTCGATAAATGAATAGTCGATTTGGTTAACTCCACCTGTCCGTGGCCTTGTAAAAAGGCAGGTTAATACTTGCCCTCTAAAACATGCCTTGCTGTTGGAAGGTGTGTTTTGAATAGTCTCAAATTCAATATCCAAAGTCCATGTTTCATTCATATTCAATAATCGAATCCAGGACCTCTCCGGGTCAATATCCAAATCCTTCACCGTTCATAGCCGATGTTCGTACTCATAACCTCTTCGGGTTCTTGCCAAATGCAATCCACATCTGACGACCGTGGTCCAGTGTCCCTGGACGATAAGTAATGTCATGGCTTAAGTCGTAAGCCGAACCCTGGTCACTCCGGACCCTTGTCGAGTATAATCTGTATCTGACGACCTGAAATAATAATTAATAACACATGGCCTAAGTCCTAGGCCGAATCCTGGTCTCTCCGGACCCTTGCCGAGCATAGTCCATACTCGACGACCTGAAATAGTAACCGATAATATATGGCCTAAATCCTAGGCCAAATCCTGGTCTCTCCGGACCCTTACCAAGCATAGTCCATACTCGACGACCTGAATAAGTTGATTTGTCGTGCTTGGACAAAGCGACTTACCCCTTGCCAGGTATAATCCATACCTGACGACCGTTTACCAAAAACCAGATAAAAAATCCAATCGAAAGCAAATCCAAAATCCAGATCAAATCATAAAACAAAAAATCCATATCGAAAATCCAAACCAAAATCCAAACCAGAAAACAATCATCCAAATAAAAGTCCAAACCAAGAAGCAAAAAAAACCAGAAGTTCGAACCAAATCAGAAAAAAGCAAGTGTCCAAGCCAGAAAAGAGAAAGAAGATTTCACAAACTAGAGCGTCGTGGTTTATCATCATCTCAGAGCATGCCTCGGGCTATCTCCGTCCCCGTACATGAGTAAGTGACTTGGCCGTTTGCCCGTAGTTTGCTACTTATTTCATAATATCCCAGTCAATTGATGACCAATCGACCATCATTCCTGAGCCTCGCACCATCACTGTGTGAGGTAGACGGTGGTTTCTCCTGCCCCACCGCTGCATTCTGAGCTTCGACGTACTGTCGCAACTGTCCATTCCTTACATGCTCCTCAATTATGTCCTTTAAGTGCCTGCAGCTGTTGGTATCATGCCCACCCAAATCATGGAAGAGGCAGTGTTTCCCTGATGCCCTCTCACGTTCGGAGGGTTCTCTCCTAGCCGGCCTTCGGTAGGAAAGGTGATTCCGAGTCTCCAAATAAATCCGTTCCAGCGTCTCGTTCAATCCTGTGTAGGTGGAGAATTTTTGCTCTCTCCACCGCTTCCTAGCCTTTCCTAATTTTTCATCCAGCTTCCTTTTTCCTTTATCTTTATATCTTTTTCCAAGCCTCCACTGGATGGCCCTCCATCCTCAGCCGCGTTCACCTCCTTTAACTTCGTATCTGAGCATGCATCTTCCTACCGAAGGAATCTCTCAGCTTCGTGAAAGAATTCCCCGAGATCCATTGGAGGGTCCCATATCAGTGACACTTTGAAATCTGAATTTTCTCTAACTCCTGACACTGCCGCCATTAAAACCATCGATGGATCCGGCCGATCCACCGAAGCAACCTCTGCATTGAACCGAGTTAAGAAAACTCTGAGTGATTTGTCTGTCCTTTGTTTTACCGATGTCAGCGTCATTACATTCTTTGGCCTTTTGATATGTACCCGAAACTACTTTAGAAACCTGTCCACCAACTCTGTCTATGTCCCGATAGATCCTTCTTCCAGCTTCCTGAACCACATAGCAGTTATGTCCGTCAAGAATAAAGGGAAACATTGAGCCATGACTTCTTCCAATGCCCCCAGCACATCCATATGTCTTGTATATCTCATCAAGTAATCTGTTGGATCGGCTTTGCCATTGTACATTTCCACGTTAGGTAGCTTGAAATCTGGCGGACTCCGAGCTATCCTAATTTCACGACTGAACGGACTCTTGTTTACTCCTTCCAGACCTCTATTGGTCAAACCTCCGTGCGTTGTTCGCCTGATGATCTCGGCTAATCCAGCATTGTCCTTCAAGAGTTTCCCCCCGAGTCACCGAGGGAATTCTGGTACATACTCTTCATCCCGCGCTCCTAATTCCTGCCAGCATTTTGTTGTGTAGTGCTAACTGGAATCCCACCATGAATTGGTCCAGCATTTCTTGGTGGTGTGCCCCGAGCCCAGGTCCTTCCAGATTAATAGTTGTCTGCTGATTGGGGTCTACCCCCTGTTGAGTCACTCCATCAAACTGCTGATTGAGTTCCTCTGGTCCAACCCCAAGTCCTTGAGTACCTGCAGTTCCTGATTGTCCAAATTTCCTAAGAAGAGCTTGCATCATTTCCTCTTGTCGTTTCATCATTGCTTCCATCTCCTCTCTGGTGATGTAGACGGATGTTTGACCTGCTCCATTTCCAAAGGACGCATCCTGACTTCCCTCTTGATTGCTTCTTCCTGTCAATTACTTCCTTCTTGATGGCCTAGCCATTGCTCCTTAGAATCCAAGTTCCTAATTCCAAAATTCTCGAGTGCTTGCGCTCTCAGTGAAAGCACCAAAATGTTAGTGCCAAAATTGGTCACTAACGCCCAAATGTAAATGAAAGCACCAACTAGTAGTCACTGATAATAGATAAAGTGTGTGTAGAGAGTAATAATATGAAGAACAGTCAGAATAGAAATTAAGCAGTAAAGAACAACAGGTTTTTATAGTGGTTCGGCTAACTCCGGCCTACGTCCACTCCAGAAGTTTTCTTTTATTGATGTAACAATTGATTACAGTTACAAAGTGGTAGACTAGCCTTAGTCTTAGAAAGTCAGAGAGCAGAAGAGACGATCCCCTTTCTGAACTCCTACACGCTGTATTTATAGACATGTCCAGGTAGTTGTTGGGCTCTCTGAATAAGCCGAGCCTATTAAGACCGAACGGCCCATGCCGAATCACAATGCCGAGTCGCACCTGATGCCGAACAACCCATCAAGCCGAACGACCCACCATGCCGAACGACCCACCATGCCGAACGACCCACCATGCCGAACGACCCACCATGCCGAACGACCCACCATGCTGAACGACCCACCATGCCGAACCATCCATCATGCCGAACCACCCATCATGCCGAACGACCCATCATGACGAACGATCCACCATGCCGAACGATCCACCATGCCGAACGATGTCCAGGGCCGAGCGAGGTCCAATGCCGAACAATCCACCGATGCCGATCCATGCCTTATGCCAAGCGGTAATTAATGTCGATCCATGCCTTATGTCGAGCGGCAATCAATGGCGACCCATGCCTCATGCCAAGCGACAATCAATGCCAATCCAACCTACTCTCCTCAGTGCCGAACTATGCACATCGAACCCGTTCCTGACCGACCGTCTATCCATCCAACTGGTTCCAGTCAATTGTATTTCAGTTTCGACAAATGAATAGTCGATTTGGTTAAATCCGTCTGTCTGTGGCCTTGTAAAAAGGCGGGTTAATAGGTTCATTTCAAATAAGCTAAAACCCTGTAAATAGCTTTCCAATGTTCGAAAACTGGATTACTCGTAAATCGATATAACATTCTTATAGCATGTGCTATGTCTGGTCTAGTGCAATGCATAAGATACATAAGACTATCAATAATACTGGAATACTCAAGTTGAGAAATGATACGTCCAGTGTTCTTTACTAATTTAATACTAGGATCTAAAGGAGTTGGTGTTGGTTTGTCATTATAGTGACCTTACTTTCGGAGGAACTTCTCAATGTAATGAGATTGAGTTAGTCATAACTCGCCATCTTTCCTAATTATTTTAATTTCCAGAATTACGTCAGTTTCTCATAGATCTTTCATATCAAACTTAGAAGATAGAAACTTCTTAGTTTCATTTACACAGGATATGTTGGAACCAAATATTAGCATGTATTAACATATAAACATATTATAATATAATTTTTGATGTTCGATTTGCTATAAATTCATTTATTAACATCATTACAACAAATCCATAAGACAATGCTATTTTATCAAACTTTTCATGCCATTGCATGAGAGCTTGCTTCAGGCCATAAAGAGACTTTACTAATTTGCAAACTTTCTTTTCTTGGCCTGGGGTTTTGAAACCTTCAGGTTGGTTCATATATATCTCTTCTTCTAAATCTTCATTTAGAAAAGCAGTCTTTACATCCATTTGATGTGTGACCAATTTATGAATTGATGCAAGTGCTATTAAATAGCTATAGAAGATATGCGAGCAATCGGAGCATATGTATCAAAAAATCTACTCCATGTCTTTGCTTATATCCCTTAGCAACTAATCTGGCTTTAAACTTATCAATGGATCCATTCGTATTCAACTTTTTCTTAAAATCCATTTCATCCTATAGGTTTAGCACCAGAAGTAAATCAATTAAAACCCAAGTCTGTTTTAACAGCATGGAATTCATTTCATCATTGATAGCTTCTTTTCAGAATATTGAATCTCTGGAACTCATAGCCTCAGAATAAGTTTTGGGGTCATCATCGACGTTCATGACATATCTAGTCACATTAAGGACTTCGTCCTTACTGCCTTCCATATGATATGGAATGAAGTCAGGTTCATAGTCCTTCTCTATTCTTTCTCTTTTACTTCTCATTTGTTCAGTACTATTATCCGGTACTGATATTTTCTTGCTGTTTTGAGTAGGAGCATACTCATTGTCATTGATATCATGAATCGTATTCGGCTATGGACTAGACGATCTCAATGGAATCTCAATAGTTTGATTTTCAAAGAATTCTACATCTACGGATTCTATAACTTCTAAGATGTCAAGAATTAGGAACCTATAGTTTATACTATTAAGTGAATATCCTATGAAGACACATTTAAATGCCTATTTCCTAACTTTAGCCGTTGAGGGACTGTTTTTCTAACATATGCTAAACAACCTCAAACTTTAAGTCTTGTAAGATTAAGTAACCTATTAAACCATAATTCATAAGGGGAAACATTATTATTTTTAAGAGGTACTCTATTTAAGATATAACATGCAGATAACATAGCATCATCCCGTAGGTTATAAGGTAAGTTTGAACTTATGAGCATTGCATTGACCATTTCTACTAAAGTTCTATTTTTTCTTTCAGCAACACCATTTTGCTGTGTTGTATATGGAGCAGTTCATTGCTGAACTAAACCATGTTGTTTAAGTTGAACTCATTTGAGAAATATTTACCACCACGATCTGACTGTAATACTTTTATTTTAACTCCTAATTGTGTTTCGACCTCTGCTTTGTAAATTTTAAATTTATCAAAAGCCTCACCTTTAGTTTCATTAGATACACATATGCATATCTAGTATAATCATCAATAAATATTATATAGTATTGGTTACCACCATAGGTGATATGACTTTTTAAGTCATCCACAACACTATATACTAAATCAAGCAAGCTAGTTTTTCTTACTACAGAATTAAAGGATTTTCGGTGTATTTTTGCTTGAATACATATTTCACATTTAGAGATAGTATTGAAATCACAAATAGAAATTAATCATAATTTATGCTTATTTTTAAGGGAATTATAATTAACATGTTCTAGTCTACCATGTCATAAACTAACAGAATCAACAATATAAATAGAAGAGCTCTTTATTAGATTCAACTTAACCATGCTATTACAAGAGTATCTCTGTCCAATGAATTTGCTGTTCTTGGACAACACTAACTTATCAGACTCATACATCATCTTGAATCCTCCTATGTTAAGAAGATATCCAGAGTCTAAATTCTTACACATATCAGGCACATAAAATATATTAACTAATGTAAGAGCTTTTCCCAGAAGTGAATGTAAGTTTATAGTGCCTTTTCCCAAAACCTTTATTAGAACCTTTTTGGCTCCAGTAACTTTGTCGCCATTATTTTCTTCGTAAGTCTTAAACAGATTACGGTCTTTGCACTACAACCACAAGCGAGTCTTCGATCACATTCACTTTTTGTTGTTTCTTCCGCTGACGGCAGTCTCGGGAATAGTAGCCAGACTTGTTACAGTAGTAACAAGCACCTTTCTTTTTGTTGTTGGCATGATTTTTCTTCTTAAACTGTATCTCATTCTTAGGCTTTAACTTGTCAGTAATTTGAACATTATTTGCCTTAGAATGAGATTCAGTTTGAGGATTATCATCTAGTTCGCATTTACGAGAGTCCTCTTCAATACGAAGATGATGCTGTAAACCGTCTAAATCATAATTCGTTTCTACATGCTTCAATTTTTTCTTATAATCATTCCAAGAATTAGGAATTCTTGAAATTATAACTCCAGCAACAAAAGACTCAGAGAGATTTATTCCACCATCTTTAGGTTGATTCACCAACAGTAGGATTT
Source organism: Allium cepa (assembly GCA_030765085.1). Classification (NCBI taxonomy): domain Eukaryota; kingdom Viridiplantae; phylum Streptophyta; class Magnoliopsida; order Asparagales; family Amaryllidaceae; genus Allium; species Allium cepa. The sequence goes on from CM060939.1 coordinate 164,844,114, forward strand.
CGCTTACTTGTCTAACTATGTAACTATTGGCGACCATTTTGAAATCCATAAAATTGCAAATAAGGAATTTTTTTACTTGCCTTGGATATGTGGTATTTGCTTTCCAGTGTAGTCCAAAGTGCCTTTGTAGTTTCCAATGTCCTATGGGCGTTGTAGACAAGAGTAGACAATACATTCAAAATGTGCCATATACATAGAAAATCATCCTTTTTGCGTTTTGCACGTTTCACCTTTAGAGCAGTGTCATCTTTGTTAGTTTCGTCGGGTATTACTTCAGAGCCATCTTCCAAAATATAAAAAAATTGGACGGTGATCAGGAAGAATTTTGTTATCTCTTTCCAATGAGTAAAATTATCTACATTAAACCGCTCCAATAGAGTTAAATGCTAATTCATGACTTAAGGGCACTCGAACCTTCCATGGTTGAATTATTGTCTGAAATTGTTGGGAAATTTGCAGTTCGAGTCGAATCTAATGAATACAATGTTGTATTTCTGACTTTAAGAATCTATGAAATAAATTCTTTCAAACAATAGTTCAACCCATCAGGTACAAACAGGTTAACGAACTATCGAATTTCAAGATTCAATAAAGCCTTGAAACAGCTTAACCAGATTCAAAATTGTATGGTTTTGATCTAGCCAATAACTCTTTGTTTTATTTCAGATAGTGCAAAATTCGGAGGCGGATAGATTGAAGAAGAGAAAGATGGAATTTGCAACGCTGTATAGATGTGACAATCAGAATGAATTTACAACACCTTGTAGGCATTACAAAGTCGTTTGATACGAGAGCGTTCAACAACACTCTAATGGCATCGCAAACTGTGTTGGAAGAAGATGGAGAATAGAGATTATTGCTGTCTTCAGTGTTCTGGCCATCTGTCCTTTATATAGAGTTTGAGGAGGTGTCTTTTCATCAATGGTTGCATCCATTCGATTCAGAACCCTTTATTGTTTTTAGATTGACTCCAAAAAATATCGTCATTGTATCCGACCCGGTTCAGTCGGTCAGATGGAGGGCGGCGGCACGCGTGTGTGGTGGTTATGCATGACTTCCCTTCTCTCAACAAAGCAAACATTTGGGATTCCTAATGCCCCAATTCCTTCATTAAAAACTCATACTTAAACAAGTATGGTCCCAAATATCCCAAGATGTGGGACTTTTGCTTTTTCTTTCTTCCCTCTTCCTTTTCTTCTCTCTTCATGAAACAAAAACAATGAAAGAACTAGAAACTATCCAACAATATTAATATAATATTTTTTAATGCTTTCCGTTCAAATTAAACTTTTGAAGCAACGTCCTTGGTTAAAAAAAATTTCCCAACATTGTCCTTTTGATTAATCACTCTACGAATATGGTGTTTTTATGAAAGTAATTGTTTGTGTTATATGATCAATGAATTTATATTGACAATTTCTTTGTTGAATAAAGGTTTCTACTAATGTATTTTAATCTATTAATCTTCCCTTAGTATTCCAAAATTCAATACCGTTATTCTTGTATTTATTTTCTTCAAAAAAGGAATAAAGAGAATGATTGTGAGTTTATTGGAAAAAATAACATAACTAAAAAATGACTTGAAACAAGATTCGAAGTCAGACCGAGGTCAAATCTCAAAATAACATCAAGATTATACGAGCAAGTAAAGTAGAAACGAGTTTTAAAACACGTGGAGATGGACAGAAAATGAATTCATAAAACAATCGAAAAGACTGGAAAAAGCTCAAAATATGCACCAAAATTCGAACCCAAAGCACACTTCAGTCCACATGCAGCTGGCGCACGCTTGGGTAGCACTGAGAAATCGGGCCACTTGCGCTTCGATAAAGCATCGGTGCTTCATTAAGTGACATTTCTCCGCTAGAGCATGAGCACTTCATCACAAAAGGAAAACTAAAAAATGGCTTGGGTCTTCGATCAGAGCACGTATTCCGATCAAATTAAAAAAAATCGTTTAGAAGAGAAGTAATCCAAAACAAAAGTGAAAATGCTTGAAAAATAGAAAGATCACAAGAAATTTTCATCCAACAGCATATTGTTATAAATGGATATTTAGAATCAAAAGCTGAAGAAAAGTTCCCAATATGTAAAGTTGCTAGCCTGCCTTGTATTTCCTCGGATCATTGTCCCATCATTCTATCCCGTGACAATCTTAACGGCTATAAAAACGTTTTCAAATCTGAAAAATGTGGTTATTTGAAAATAACTTTACAAATATAATTGCAAACAAATGATTTCCTTGATTTTTTATAATATTAGATTTTCAGGTAATATTGCCAAGATATTGTAAGCAAATTTAGAGAATCTTTCTTGAAAAATAGAATAAGGATACTTTTGGTAACATCAGCCTCAAAAAAGAGAATTTAATATATATGATTCTAAAGTTAAATAAAACTGAAGTGTAACACCTCGGAAATTTAGCAGAAAATTTAATAAGAAAATTAAATTTACATATAATAAGGGCTAAAATAGAGTTTTCACAAATGTTCGAATTTGACTACGAAACTTACATCACTGCATTTGTAGCGATTTTCCAATAATTTTCATGTATGACACTTTGAAATTAGAGTTAGTATGAAGAATTTATGAACATTTTGAAAGTTTGAAAACAAAGTAAATTAAAACAAAAAATTTCCTAATAAAATAATATCACCGTTTAACATTCTAGGGTCTGTCGGTCAACATGAAGTGGTCGACTGGTCTATCCTAGTGGGCAACCATTGAACGATCTATAGTGATGATCGGACGGAGACGATTGAACGCGATATTTTTCATTGCCGCTAAGTAATTGACGTGCGTCCAGGATGAAACTAAATATTCTCTTAGGTAAATCTAACGCTCCATGTTAACTCCAAACCTTATAACACCTAACCCAACCTTAATTTCATTAGAAAATTTACAGCATACTGAAACTCTACCAAAATTTCTTCTCTCCACTTATAAAATTTCTTTTAAAAACATATTAAAAATAAAGTAAAGAGAATAACTAGTAATCGGATCTAGGATTGGGCAAGCTAACGGTTATCGATTCTCTGACAGAGTTTAGGGTTAGAGTTTGGATCTGAGGTGGGTGGAAACAAGTTTAATAAGTTGATTATTTACAATTGCTTCTAATCTATTCTATCTGATCTAGGATGTTAGTAATTAAACTGTAAACCCTAATTGTTTAAATCTGAAATTTGAATTATTAATTGAAATTGATATAAATTGGCTAATAAAATTTTGTTCCAAGTTAAACTTATCTTGTAACTGAATAGAAATCCCTAAAATTATTTAATCCTAAATTAAACTATTATATTTAAACATGTATAAATATATGAATTAGACAATATTAAAAAGTAGAAAAAATTGCAAATACTGGTCATTGTAAATTGATGTTTAGGGTTTATTGTGTTGGTCGAAATAAATAAATATTAATATCAAGCAAATGAAATAAAAAAAACCTTAAAAGTTACACTATGACAGGTCGACCATTCACCCTAAGCAGTCGACCGATAGCGTGTAGTGATCGACCGGTTGATGACTGAAATGCGTAATATAAATCTCAGCCTAAGGTCGACGTCAGAAATAAAAATAATAATAGTATGTATAACTATATTGTATACATATACATGGATGTTAGAGATACTAGGGAAGCTAGTTCCCTATGAGCCGATTTTAGAACATTGCCGGATTGGGTAAATGTACTTTACCCAATGGGGATCGATTATTCGACTGAAGGCGATTCTTTCTCAAATGGTACTCACAGGAGGTTCGATGGTGGACGCGCAACATTGACTGATGCTTGATAAAGTGTATGGGCTCAGGACAACATGACTCATTGGTATTCATGATTCTGATGTGGTGTGGTAATGTGTTGTTGATGGCGACTCGTGCAGTAAGAGGCGTATACTACGATCGAAAGGTGGACACGGATGCAAACAATGAGACACACTGATGAGTTGGCATTACGGTAACACTCACCTCTATACCCATACCATACAAGAGTATTATTGAGTAATGTCATCAAATAATACAGAGAAATAGGCTATATGAGGTACACACATGAATATTATCTTGGGCTAATACTATTACATATTTAAACATCAAACACAACTTACCACAAAACGTACACAATATCGGTACAAAGCAATAAACACGTGCATTTTCAGGATAGAAAAATACACGATATAAAATAAGTCATAGAGAAAACAGAGTCATTCATGCAGCGATAACATATAATAATAAATGTACATGAGTCCAAGTGGGATACAAAATAAGTCAAACACCCACTATCTCAAAAATATACAATGTATGAATCTAATACATACATCTTAACATCATCAGTACACATGAGGCTACAAAAAAAGGTAAGGCTACTTCAATCAACTAATAGTCCAGCCTCCGTCTGGTTAACTCATCCCAGGACCAAAAATATCTCGGACTAACCCGAGTATTATATAAATAACACACGGGTCAGACTACGTCTAAATGTAGGTGTCAATATATCACAATATAACACCACATTTGTGACGACCCGACTTTTCTCCCCAAAAGTCGCATCATCTTTAAGAAAGAAATGGATAGAAAAGAGAAAAGAAAGAAGAGAAAGAAGAAACAACACAAGAATCTCAACAGCGGAACGAATAAATTATATTAATAACATAAGTATTACATAGTATACATCAAATATCAGAGTTACACAGACAATACAACACATACTAGACAGATATAAACATCTGTCTAGTTATTACAACTCAATACATATCAGACAAACACTCAGAGATACCAACACAGCGGAAAACTATATAACTATACGCAGAAGCCTCCTGCTCCATTTGCTCCTCCACAATTCGTCAAAGCTAACTCGAATCCTAACCTGAATTCCCTTGGCTACTCGTAAAAATTTGAGTACCCAAGAGTTATAGAAAAACAGAAATAACTCCGGGTCAGACATGGGTCTGGTGTGAGTAACAGGTTAAAGTTGCTTAACTTTGAAAAAACCTTTGAAAAGAAAAGGTATCACGTAGGACTTCCCACACATAAACATGGAAAAGTTTTTACCTTACGCTAACCAAAACATTTGATAGGAAATCCGATGATATTATAATAGTGTCTAGGGTTTTCAAGTATAGCCGAAATTGTTACATGATTAAATTCCAGCTACTAGCCACAAAAGTGGGTAATACAATCAAAATCGTTGGCACTTATTGGATTTTTGGATTCCATCAATGGCTGGCTACTGGGGTACCGCCCGTCACAGTACGTGGCCTAGATCACCATACCGAGGATTACTCCCTTCATCCCCTGCAACACAAAGTCGGACCCGTTCCTTACTGAACAACTCCAAACAAGACAACCCCGCAGTTGTGATCAGCAACCGCACCACTAAGCCGAAAATATAAAAAAAGGGACCTCTAGACAGGGATCAATCTTGCTCTCAAGTGGGTGCTACCCACGAAGCTTTGCTGCACCTCCCCTGTTTTAGCCATTCCCGGTTGATGAGGCTTGAGGCTACGATTACCATTATAGGACATATCACTTAGAATGCTCATCGTCCGCCTGACGATGTTCTGAAAGCATTCAATCCATACAAGTTCGTTCCGGGTTCGAACGAAACCGAAGGCATTATCTCGTTACACTCGTATTGGAATCACCCTCAGAGTTAACGACAATAACCCTTGCACTCTGAATCACCATCTCGAATCTATAAGTACTATTCCGTCAACTCATTACGGAATCACCCACAGAGTTATACTGACGTATAGCCCTTACACTCGAGTCTTCACTCGCTCCACTTTGATTAACGACCTAACGTTATTTGGAATCGATGTGGTTTTCAGATCCAAATATGGAAACTCGATCCCGGTCTCATCGAAAACCAAAGCGTGTCTTTTAAGGTCCAAGTTGTTTTAAAGTTTAAAACAATTTAATTCATTATCTAAATATACACAGATAGAAAATTCACATCACAATAGATAATCAACCTTATCATTATCAACAAATAATTCATATCATAATCAGATAATCCATATTATCATCCAAAACAACCAATGCATCCATCACATACACTATTTATCACATAACTGAGATTACAAACCATACATGGCAACCAATACCATTCATCAAACATAAGCAACTATCTAATGATCACCATTTATAATTAATTTAAAATGAATTAAATTAATTATCTAAATTCTAATTAATTTAAAATGAATTAAATTAATTACTTTATCATCAAAATCCTGCTTAACTTAATCTTCAATTGATTACAAATCAATTTATAAATCATCATCTCATAATTTATTTCACTTAATCCTTACTGATTAACCATTTCTAATTACAATAAGTAATTAGCATTTAATATTAATTATACCTTAATTAATCAATTCCAAATTACATCATTAATTAATCAATTTCTCAAAATAAATTAATTACATAAGTAATTAATCTTCAATTTAAACCATATATATTAATCACCCATGATTAATAACCATTCAGTAATTAACTACTTTAATTACCATTCCATACTTAATTTCTCATAATTAATTACTTCCCTTGATAAATTTCAAAGTAATTTAAATGCAAATTACTTCCATAATAAATATCCTTAATTGCATTCAGTAATCATTATTTAATTACTTCCTTAAGTAATTATCAATAATCCACAAATGTTTAAATTAATTAAACTTAATTAATCTAAACTAATCACTTTAATTAAATTAATTACACCAAGTAATTAATTCATTAATTACTTCATTAAGTAATTAAAAATTAAACAACTGATTATTATTAATTAATTAATCTAATTAATTATCAAAATAAATCAATTAATTAATTGTTAAATAACCTTAAGTTAATGACCTTCATTAACATTTCTTAATTACTTAATTAAGAAATTAACTTATATTAATCATTATTAACTAACAACTAATTAATATTTAATTATAATTTAATTAAACTTTAATTATTAATTAATTAAGTGTTAATTAAAATCTTAACTATTGATTAAATAAATCTTAATCATTAATTAAAATTTAATTAACCATTCTTAATTATAGATTAATTAACCTTAATTAATTAATATCAAATCTAATTAATTAACTTAAAAATAATATTAATTACTTAATTAAACATCCACATTATTAATTAATTAAATAATTAATATTCCATTTAAATTAATTTAATAATTTAAATGAAACCAATTTCCTTAAATTAAAAATTAAGAAACATTCTTCTTTGTACAAAATATTTCAAACACCTTATTTCAAACAAAATTCAATTTAAAATTCCTTTTTCAAAATTTCAAACTGAAACATAATCTACATTTCAAATTTTCATTCCAAGTTCAAAATTAACAATTTAAAACTTTATTTACACTTCCATCTTCATTTCCAAATTCAAATTATTTAAACTTCCTAAAGTAGTCAAAACAAATTTAAACTTAAAAACTTATTAAATTTTAAAACTGCCATAAAGGTCAATCTCAGGTTTCAAACTGAATTTAAACTTATTTTAAACTTTATTTCATAATTTAAAACTTACAGTATTAAATACAAACCAATGTTTCTTTATTCTTTTAAAAGTTTAAAGTCTAAATTTAAATTCCTGTTTTTAAATTCAAACTTAGGTTCCATATCTCTGTTTTCCAGATTTAAACTGTTTTAAATTTCAATTTCATTTTAAAATTTTCTTTTAATATAAAACATAAAAACAGAAAACAGTTTTCTATTTAGTTTAACATCCTAAATTTGAATTCAAAAATGATTTCAAATCTCAGATTTAAATTACTGATTTCATATCTAAGTTTCAGGCTTACATATTTTCAGATTGAACTTCCTCTTTCAATTTTTAAACTTGCTTTTAAATTTTTAAACAGAAAGACAGTTTCTGTTTTTAAGTTTATAACCAAACTTGGGTTTAAAAACATTTCAAATTTAACTCAAAAATCTAAAATTTAAAACTTAATTGAATTCAAATTCAAATTCTAGATTTAAACTTGTTTCCAGATTTTGTTTGCAATTTTCTTTTCGCTTTATTTTTTTTTAAAAGCCTGGAAAAACAGTTTTTCTGATTTGTTTTAAAACCTGCAACTCAACTTCACTCACTTCGAGTCTTCTCCGCGTTTACTTCGAGTCACACGATACATTGCTTCGAGTCTCCCTTCCACTTACCCGAGTCCATTCCGAGTACAGAAACCCTGCAACTAAAATTGCACCACCATCATCACCAACATGCACAACACTCCTGTGCATCCACATCCCAACTCCGGCCATCTCTGGCCATCAACTCAGGCCATCCTCCATCTACCAAAATCCCCTCATTCACCTTCAACCTTCAAAATCCCATAATACAACTTGAATTTGAATTCAAGTTTTTAAACAAAACCTGGAACAGCACCCCCCCCCCTTTTCAATGCCTAGCCTGTCAACGCTTCAACCCATCTCCTCCGACCACCGTCACACTTCCAACTCCGGCAATAACTCCATCTACACATCCTCTATCTATACTCAAAGGATCTTTGAACTCGAATCATAGATGAAGCAGCAATACTATTTTTTTTTATCCCCAGTAAAAACTAGGGTTCATACAGATATTCCCAAATCTCATCTCAAAATTTTAATTATAATCCAATTTAGAATTTTTCCTATAATCATTGATAGCTACTCTATCTCCATGAGCCAATTCAATCATATCCAATGCAAAAATCAATTGTACTTAATCAAATTGTAGGATACAGTAAATTCATTACTGCACTTGTTTCACAACACCATAAATTATAATGTTTGGTTTAGAATTCAAGAATTCACTTGTTGTTTTAATTAATAAACCTGAAACATGAATTCTTATAAATTTGAATTTTCACTTAATATAATTTTTTTTCTTCTGTTATATTACTTTCAGGTAAAACAGAGTTTTATTTTAACTTATATAATTTTTAATGCTTACTTTATTTACAAATAAGCAAGTTTCATTCATAGATTAAAACACAACAACAAACAAATCAAAATAAAAGGGATTAGTATCAGCTAGAACATTCATGGTAATAGCCAGAACATAGATGGAATAGAATGTATCTCATATAAACATATACACAGCAAATTCAAATGTTAGTCATTTCTAAATAAAAGCATGAACAACTTTTACCTACTTAATTTTTTAAAGGTTAAGTTACTCACCTGTAATAATGATGCAGACCCCAGATTTAACATGCAGTAGCTTGAATGAAGATGCAAATTTCCAGTTCAAATGCAGGTTGCTTTTTGAATACATGCTTCCAGTTTGAAGATTCATGCAGGCCTTCCTACTTTAATGCCTTTTTCCCAGATTCATTTGAAAAAATGCAGGCTTTTGAATAACTGAAATGCAGATTTTTTCTTGACAAAAATTTGAAATGCAGGCCTTTCTTTGTTTCCAGATCAAATGCAGGTTGTAGTTTGTTGCTTGCAGTTTTAAAGAGGAGTTACAGGTTTGAAATTTGTAATGCATGCAGATTTTATGTTGGATGCAGATTGCATGTTTGAATGCAAATGCATTTACAGGTTAGAGGAGATAAATTTTTTTTTCCTTTCAGGTTTCTTTGTTTTAGCATCAAAAATGAGAAAAAGCTAAAGAATGAATATATGCAAGTTAAATAACAATGTTTGATTTAAATTAAAATTAAAGAAAACAAAATTAAACAAATGACACATGTATCAAGTATGAACCCTTGTAAATACACTCACTTAAATATTTAACACATGTTTAACTTAGGCTTTAATAAACTTACACATGTCTTTTGAATGGTTTTGTTATTTAATTAAGTGTTAAAGAAAATTAACTTAATGAATGCATGTTCCTATTTTAAATTGTATTTTAAATTTCAAATTAAATTAACAAATCTCATTTTATAAATTAATAGTTTAAAAAGAAAAACACAAACATTTTATAACTTATTTTAAATATCAAAACTTAAATTAAAATGAATTTTAGACTAATAAAACATTTATCTTATATTTAATAATCATATAGTATTTTATTAAATATTTTTGAAAAACTTAAATCCAAAAATAATCTCAATTCCTATTTTCAAGACATTAAAACTAATTTAACAACTTATCTATTTATAATATATACAAATACATATACGTTATTAAATAGAAAACAATTTATCAGTTTATTAAAAATAAATTCACAAATTAAATATTTAAATAAAGAAGATTATTAAATCCAATCGAATTTATTAACGAAAATCATCAATTCAATTTAAATTTAAACTCAGATTATTAAATTTAAATTGTCCAAAATTCCGGGATATTACAATCCTTCCCCCTTAAAAGAATTTCGTCCCCGAAATTTAAAACAAAGGTAATTTAATAATCCATTTACAGATTTTATTTTAAAACACAGCATATGTTAATCATATGCCAACAATCCATAACAACCAATTCACACAATCAGAACAAATCTAATTATCCAAAAGAATTTTAGATAAAATCTTCACGAGTTTCCCCGGTATATATATATATATCGGGATACTCGCTCTATAGAATCCAATCAATCAAAATTACTAAGCTATAGAGCTCCTAACATCAATTCTATACAGAATATCATACTACAGACGAGTCTGACTCAATAAATAAACCATCCTAAACTGTTGGTTCGACAACCAGAAATATCAAACACGTACTCCCTCAGAGATACGTGAAACAGCCTGAATCCCAGTTATCCAAACTGGCAATTCAACTCTAGAAAACCAAACACCCATCTTACCAAAACACAGAAGAAACCAAAACACTTCGGAGCTAGCTTCCCAACTTATAGCTCCCTGAATCAGAGAAAAACTTATCCCAAACCAAATCTCCGATTTCAGAATCCAAATTTCTCTGCCTCTTATCCATAAAAACTCTTCGGACTATCCTGGGCCACCAACATCCATCCTTATCAGCTCAACTCTTGCCGATTCCAAAAGAAACAGACTTGAATAAAAAACAATCCAATGATCTCCTCAAGATCACTCAAAAACCAAGAACACACACCCTACTTCTCAACAACAGAAGACAGAACAACTTCTCCTTATCCGGAACAAAAACATTCCCGAACTGCTTCCGCTGCACAACTCTGATCCGAAACAGAAGAAAATGCTGAAGAAGAGCACAAGCACAGGCTAGAAAACCCAGCACAGAAATATGGTTCCACATATTCATATAGAAAACTCAGATGTTCCTCCCAAACCTGAGTTGCTTCACCAACCTCTATCTCATGAAACCATCCCTCTACTAACTGAACCACCTGTTCCATCCTGGAAAGAAAACACGAGCTTCAGATGCAGACAAACTCTGACTCCCTAGAAGAAATCCGGAAAATCTCCATCAATCCAAATGAACATACTATCGCAAGTCACTTTTGCGATCAACTCAGCCTAAATCCAAAGAAATTGCTCTCTCTCTACCAAACAGAACAGCTTATGCTGGCCTAGCCAACTTACCAGAGAAATGATCCACTCTGCTGCTTCTGAACTCCACTTCAGAAAAACTACTCAGCCAGAAGACTCTCTACCAACTCAGAACACTCTGCTAAACTCAGCCACATCAACGAGCAGACTCACTTCTTATTCTAGTTCCAAAGAAACATCTTCGGAAATATCCACAGTCACTGCATCTCATCACGCAGTTACAACTTCCTGAGATATCAAGATATCATCACTCACTTGCTTCTGCCCTACCGACAGATCAAGACTCAACTCAACACTTCAAAGATGAACTCCGAACCTTAACAGGTTACCTTCCAAGATCGATGAAGTCTTCATCACAACAGAACTCACTCGAGACGGTATTAGGTCTACAGTCTCGACAAATACACTTCCAACCTTATCCAGCAAACTCCAACCAATGGTAGTCGTGTTACACACACTTCTACCTCATCTACCTTTATAACTTATATTGGAAAACCCTGAACAGGTAATCCAACAAATAGGTAGAACCAATTATATATATATAATAAAAATACAAATACGAGTCTTCTCACTTCGAGTCAACTTCACTCACTTCGAGTCTTCTCCGCGTTTACTTCGAGTCACACGATACATTGCTTCGAGTCTCCCTTCCACTTACCCGAGTCCATTCCGAGTACAGAAACCCTGCAACTAAAACTGCACCACCATCATCACCAACATGCACAACACTCCTGTGCATCCACATCCCAACTCCGACCATCTCTGGCCATCAACTCAGGCCATCCTCCATCTACCAAAATCCCCTCATTCACCTTCAACCTTCAAAATCCCATAATACAACTTGACTTTGAATTCAAGTTTTTAAACAAAACCTGGAACAGCACCCCCCCTTTTCAATGCCTAGCCTGTCAACGCTTCAACCCATCTCCTTCGACCACCATCACACTTCCAACTCCGGCAATAACTCCATCTACACATCCTCTATCTATACTCAAAGGATCTTTGAACTCGAATCATAGATGAAGCAGCAGTACTAATTTTTTATCCCCAGTAAAAACTAGGGTTCATACAGATATTCCTAAATCTCATCTCAAAAATTTAATTATAATCCAATTTAGAATTTTTCCTATAATCATTGATAGCTACTCTATCTCCATGAGCCAATTCAATCATATCCAATGCAAGTGTCGGTAATAATACCTATAAGAAATCGGTAATAATACCTATAAGAAATCCAAAGAATAACTAAAAAAAATATTTCCGAAAGTCTCATACCAAATGGTACTATAATTCCATTTATTCTAATTTCTCGTTGCATAGAAATACAAAACAATCAAAATGCACATTCTTATTATTAATTGATTTGAAAGGGGTTTAGAATACATTTTTTTCCAAATCTTCATAACAATTTAAAATATCAATTTTTTGAAGGGAACAAAGCCTTGCTTTAAAATTAAGAATTTCCTTTAAAATCCATTTTCAGTTTTAAGAATAAATATTTATAACCTCTCATTCGTTTATAAGGAAACTCATAAATTACAATTCAATCCCAAATTCTATAAAACTCCTTCTAAATAATTCATACTTTTTAAAGTTATTATCTAATATTTGAAAATAATAATATTAATAAATGATTTTTATAAATTAAGATTTTCTTTAAACACTGAATATTCTACTTCTTCAAAAAAAAAATTCAACTAGAAACAATCTCCAAAGGCATAAAATAAAATTCCATAATTAAAAATTTCCATTCAATAAATAGTTGCATTCCATTTACTATAACCTCAAAATATTTTTTTATAAACTTCCAATCTATTAAATCCAAATAAAATTAACATGTAATTTTACTTGGATTTAAAAAGCAGTTGCAAATATCATTCCATAACTACCTTTTAAATATTTTTATAATCAACAGTCAGTGAATAAAAGTGTAAATATTCTAAAATTATAACTTATTTAATAAAATCCCAAAAATTCATCATTTTCCAAACAATTCCTCTTCATCAAACACTCAAAACAAATTTCTTAAATAATTTTCTATCACAAATAATATTTCCAATTATAATATAAAACATTCCAAAAATCCATTATTTATTCCTAAAACATTTCACTTCTCAAGGCCATCCATTTTAATCAATTAATTCCCTTCCAAACCATTACAAATGTGATACCATCGCAACAACATCAATTAAAAAAATACGTGATGTCATTCACATCAACAATCGATTTACAACAATGCAATCTAGTTTCATCCAAATCAATCCATACCATCAATAATTCATCATCAAACAATCAACAAATTCCTTTAAAAATGGGATCTATATAATGGCAAGTTATCAAAATAGAACTTGCCCAAACAATGCAAGTAGATCCAATGTTACCCATTTCAATTCATAACATATTAATCCATCCACACAATAATCAATAACAATGCAAGTAGATCCAATGTTACACATTTCAATTCATAACATATTAATCCATCCACACAATAATCAATTCACAAAAAATAAAAGGGGATTCTATTCTAGCACATAGTTGTGAGCAAATAAATTTACTCACTTTAAATTCCAAGCTAGCATAAGCATACCATAACTCAGATGCCAACATCACAAATATGTCCCACACATCTCAACTCGTCATGTCTCCTACCATACTTCTCCAATTCGCACACAAAACTTTCATTGCTGCCAATCCTAAGCTCCGTAGACATAGCCGATTACGTGCACAAGCAACCCCATCGCCAGCAATCACTTCCATCTTTGCTGACCTTCACAAACGCACATTCACCGTGTCAAATGTTCCACTTCTGCGCTGCTACTTAGGCCCCGAATTCCACCTCCCCTCCAGCATCGATCATCAGAGCAAGCCTCGCGCTTCCGTTCTTTATTTTTAAATTTTTGTCCATCATAATTTTTTTAATATAAAGTCGGGATTTTTTTTCTTTTTCAAGGCTGAATGAATTGGGGATAAATCTACATAGCGGGTTGGTTTTGGTTAAAGAGAAGAGGAAGAAGTTTCTGGAACCAAAGAGAAACGAAAATTTAACAAAACTCTCTAAATAAAAGCTGTTGTCTATGTTCTAATTTTTTGGAATGGGCAAATCATCGAAATCGGATAAACCATTCGAAAGTTATGACTATTTGAATACAGAGTTGTTATGCAATGTATACATTTTTGGGACAGTGAGCTCTTCCCTTACCAACTCATGTTTAAATCATAATGAACTACAAAATTTTGGAAAGTGTTAAATAATAAAGTTGCCACTAATACAAATGTATTACTGATGAAAGAAGAATAGTCAAACTCAAATCTAAACTGCACAAGTTGTGACCAAATTAGTAAGGACTATAATCTCTTTCTTTTTTCAAATAGGATTACAAAATGTCCTTCCAATGATTCCAAAACAATTTGTCAAACTATCATTACATTTACAAATCTCTTTCGATAATAATTTATATCGCTTCTTAATACACACACACCATTCTCATTTCAAGAATCTTCTAATAATTTGAAATCAATTTTGCAAAACTTCTGACGAACCTTTTTAACGTTGTGTATATATATATTCTAAAATTTGATCTTACTATAAAACTTTCAAAATCAGACTCCATTCTAAATATTATCATTTAAAAATTACTTCTTCTAGTTTTATGAAAATTACTACAAATACTATTCATTTCCCTTTGTAAACATTTTCTAAGTTTCTTGGTCATTCACACAATAGTTTTCTCAAAACAGTAATATTCCTGTTTATACTTTTCCTTAAAATATATACTTCTTTCAAAATAGTAATTTTCCATTCTATAAAATATTTTATTAATTTCAAAATATTTTTCTTAACATTTTCATCCCTTCAAAACAATGAAAATAACTTCTTTCGAAATATTATTTCAAACAATGGTTTTAAATATAGATCAAAATATATTGCTTCTCTTCAAAAAATACTTCCGTTTCAATTCTTGTTTAAACCATGGCTAACCTTAAAATTTTGCATTTATCACATAATATTACTCTCTTTTCTTTTTCAGTGATTCATTTTTTTACAAAACGATTCGAAACATCTTTACTTTTCATTACCAATTGATATACATATATTACAATCTTTATATATTTTTAGAAGGACATTTAAAAGTTCCATGAATTTCTAAATCAAGTTCATGAAATGTAGACCTTGTTTTGCTTTTTGGAATCACTTCTTTACTTCATTAATCACTTCACCACATAATAATACATTCTCAAACCCATAAAACTTTTTGAATCCAAACTATTTTAAAAAAATAAATCAACTTCGTTCCATAAAAGCTTTTCTACTTCAAAATCCATAAATTTTTATCTCCGAATTTTTTTTTATTCAAACAATATATAGATCATATTATTTTAAATAAGAAAATAATCCAAACTTAAACTCCATTAATTCCAAACCACTTTACAATTTATAATAAACTAAATTCCTTTCTTCCATAAGTATATACTGTCAACCAAAATGATATTTAATTTATCTTCAAAACATGAGTTACTTTCCAAAGTAATGGCTTCACCTTTCAAAAAAATTACTTTCTTTTTTAAAACATTCTTTGAAAATATTCTCTTTTTTCCAAAATATTATATCAGTTTTCAAAACTTTGTGTCCATAAGTCTCGTCCTAGTGTTTAGGAATCCTTATCGGTAACGTTTGATCAAGCGTATTGACCATAATTATTAAAGCACTCAACGGACAGATTAACATGATATTAATTTCAAAAATTCCTTTAAATATTCACTTAAAGATAAATTTAAACAGTATAATCTTTTATTAAACAATTGCTAGCTTCTACCAAAACTTCATTCAACACTATATATGTTATATTTATTTATATTTTGTTTCCATATACGCTTGTTCGAATAAAAATATTATGTTCAAAATGCGTATATACATTCAATTCATCAACCTTCCATGTAACGACCCAATTTTTCGACGTTCGAAAATCGACATCAATACGCCCACTATATTAAATGTCGAACAATCGAATACCGAAAAATCGAACCATTAGGTTTAAAGAAGAAGAAGGTAGAAGAAGAAATAGAAAACAACATCAGAATCTCACAGACGCAGCGGAACAATATATAATAGATAAATGACTAAATCTTTATACAAAGAACCGTATCTACTATATACATCACATCATCAGAGTATAAAAAAATCAATAGCAAATACTGGACAGTTATATTAACTTATCCTCAGTTATATTAACTTATCCTCACTAAGCTGACTATACAGCTTACACTGTACAACGAAACATACATCAAGTACGTGATATGCCTCGCCATCCAGCTCGTCTCCTAAGCTCCATAGCATCCTATCATGTATCCTATAATACTCGGTCTGACTCGAGCATCATAATAAAACAATATCCGAGTCAGTCTGAAAAACGAGCGTGAGAAAAAACACTTAATTTTTAAAGTTTTCAAAATCTTTTGAAATCAAAGGTATCTCGTAAGACCATGCCACAATAAACATGCCGGGTTTTTACCTTACGATAACCAAAACATTTCTTATCAAATACTCTGATATTATAGTAGTGTCTAGATACAAATACTTATTCAAATAGCCGAAATTGTTACATTCATTAAATTCCAGCATAATAGGTGTACAAACAAGTCCAAAGGCACTTATTGGAGATTGGATTTCCATCAATGGCAGGGCTACTGGGGTATCGTCCGTCATAGTACGTAGCTTAGATCACCGTACCTAGGATCCATCCTGAACCCCTGCAACACAAGACCGGAGCTACCCCTTACCGGATAGTCCGAATAAGATCACCCCGCGGTTGGGATCAGCAAGCGCCCACACAGCCGAAGAAAAAGAGACATCTAGACAGGGATGACCTTGCCCTAATTGGTTGCTAGCCACTTAGCCTTGCGTGCACCTCCCCTCTTTTAGGCATTTCTGGTTGATAAGGCTCGAGGCTATGCGTTACCTTTTTAGCACACATTCACTTAGAATGCTCATCGTTCTCCCGATGATGTTCTGATAGCATTCATCCATACAAGTCGGTTCCGGGTCCGAACGGAACCGAAGGCACTACTCCTACATCCATTTTGAATCACCTTTAGGATTAGTAGCGATTAGCTCTTGCACTTCACTACTCCATCTTCGACTCCAATCTCTTGTCTTTCTCACGAAAACGTTCAAACCAGATCGAAGTGGTTTTCAAAAAATTAATCCCGATCTCGGTCTCTTCGAAACGGTCAACGCATTGGCCAATATTGATAGTCGGTTATTTAACTATCATATAACATCCACAATAACCATCACGCCTTAACAATTTCCCAAATTATTTATTTCAAAATATCTTTGCAAGATATTTTTCTCACACTTCAACCCTTTGAAAAATAGTTTTCAAATCATCTTTACTCTCGCGAAATAAATTTCCACCCAATTGTTTTATTTCCACTGAAAATCACCAAGTATTAATGCTTTAGATTTTAAAATAATTTAAATCACTTGATCCAAAAATATATACTTTTAAAACATTTTTAAATAAAACTATTTAAAAGACTTTATTTAAATTAAAAGTTATAAAATTCTATACCAATTTCTCGAATAAAAACTTTAGCCAAACTACTTTTTAAAAATAAGCTATTTAATAAAATATAAATATTTAATAATTATCTTTTAAATCATAATACTAGCTAAACCTTTAAAATAATTTACTTATGTAATTAACTTAATAAATATTTAATTTTAAAAAAAAAATTAAACCACTAAATAATAATTTCCGTCTAAAATATTCTTTTAAAAATCACTTTAAAACCTCTAACTTTTACTTGGAAATCTTTTTTTGAAAATATATTTAGCTTTTTTGGGAGATACACTTTCTTTTCCACACCTTTAAAAATAAACCACTATTTATTTTTAAAACCAATTACCCATTCCTTTATAAATTCCCACCGTGAATTTATATTTTCAAATATCCACCGATATCTTATTTCACTTTATAAACCCAGTTTATAAATTCCATTATCTCGTCCTCCTTTAAATCATAGTTTCATACACTAAATCAGTTTTCAAATCGATTTTCAAAACTAACTCCATTTTAAAACAAATTCCTTTACTTACCCAATTTATTTTTAAAGCCCGTCAATTCCACATTTACTTCTATATTTATGATTTTAAAATCTTATTTTAAACCGAAATATCCACTTCATACTTCATTCAAAATCCTACCCATTTATTTCTTCCCAAACTTAATCTTAAATTTTGAAAATAAAATCCTTTAAATTATCCACTTCATACTTCATTCAAAATCCTACCCTTTTATTTCTTCCCAAACATTTTAATCTTAAATTTTGAAAGTAAAATCCTTTAAATTTTTAGACAATATCACTTAAGTCTCCAAAACTCTTTTATTTTCATTTATTCAAAATCTCTATCTTCATTTCCATACACAGAATTTATTCAGTAGA
This sequence comes from Allium cepa, assembly GCA_030765085.1. Taxonomy (NCBI): domain Eukaryota; kingdom Viridiplantae; phylum Streptophyta; class Magnoliopsida; order Asparagales; family Amaryllidaceae; genus Allium; species Allium cepa. The sequence goes on from CM060939.1 coordinate 164,862,976, forward strand.
ATTTAAAAATCAAACTTCTATACTTTTCTAAATTCAATCTTTAATTTGTCTAAATTCACTATAATTATTTTACATAAAAATTTCCCTTTTTTATTTCCTTTAAAAATCCAAACTTTATATATTTTTCATTTTCTCGAAATACCAATATATATTCAACCATTCCATGACATTCAATAATTTCAATTCCCAATATAACCTATCATAGATTATCAATACCTCATATCACAGAATGTGAAATAAATTCAAACATTTGAGAAATCCAGTTGGATCCCTCCAACCTGTTTCCTTGCATCCACAGATGTTAGTCAACAATAAAATACCAATCACACTTCGAGAGGGATATCACGGTATAAAGAGTCATCCGCTATTATGCGGGACGTATAGGGTCTCATCCGCTATATACTGCGGGAAATCAATCACTCCAATATATATATACACACTATATATATCATATCACATCCAGTCAATTCAATCATTCAACCAATAATTTAAATTTAAATTTTTTAAACTTAGATGGTAATCCAAATGAGTGAGAAAATCTCATCTTTGCTTTGTATGCAACCCATTTCCAATCTGGCTTGGTTCTCCATGATTTAAGACCTTGCGTAAACATTATAAGGTTTGTTAATATTGAATTTATTGAATAATTAATTACTATTTATTTAATTTAAGCTAACAATATTTTTTAAACTAATAATTTGATTTTAAAAAAATTCCTGTTAATAAATTATCTTTAGTAACTAAATAGCTTAAGAAGTTTATAAATAAGTTTATCACCCTAAATGCATATTATATATATTTTTTATTTTCAAACAATATATATATTTATAAAATATCTACATAGACTACAAAATCTAATCTTATATAAATCGTTCGACATTCAAAATTTATTTTCAAAATCTTATACATATATTTTCTGTTTACATATGTATATATAAACATCGAATTATATATATATATATATATATATATTTTAAAGACGGAATTGTTCTGTATTCTTTTGCAACTATAAAAATCTTATTTATATCTATAAAATTTCCGTTTCCTCTAACGTGTTTATATATATATATATATTCTAACTACCTATACACATATTTATCAAGTTAAAATTATTAGAAAAACAAAAATCAAACCTCACTGCTAGCTCGAGAACCAAAGCCCTGACCACCGATTAACTGCATGCCATCGCCAGAGACCTCCATCTTGCCCTTGCGAAACTCGACACGAGCCCCAAAACATCATGAACCTTCCTCTACGCGCGTACGTCCTCCCATGCAACATCGACATGCCGGCCAAGCCAATCGCCAACTCCATCGCCATGCTACTTCCCCCTTTCAAATCCATCACGATGCTCGAAATCGAGCTTCGCCTCGACCTAATGCATTGTGACTTGAGACACGACTTCGATTTGAAGTGATTTCGTTTTCCATAGTTCAAGAAATCGAATGGCTTTGTTTTGAATTGAAAAAAAAAAGAAAATATGGGATTTCGTAATTTGAGGAGGATGCGGCATTGATTTATATCTTTTTTTGAAGATCGGTTTCGAATGAAAGAGCAACCTGAGATTTTAACAGCGGCCGTCTTAATATTTTTTTCCTTTTCGTGTTTTATAAAAACCCTATTTTTTTTAACGAGAGAACGCGTGTTAAACTAGGAAGAACACATGCAATAAATTTCCATACGCGTCTACAAAGGCTTGCCACAATATTATAACGCAATATTATTATTTATTTTTAAATTTAAGTTAAAATTTAAATCGTCTTAAAAACAAAGCTTAAAATTTATACATCCTATCGGGGCATGCTGCTAGGCGTTCATAATGTTATACCCCTATTACGAACAAAATGAAAAAGGTTTCGAGTCCAAATTCGATCGTATGGGGAAGATAGATTTTGGACCAATTACTTTATTAAATTTTCGATATATATTTCAGCGTGTTTACTTACCGTACAACCTCAAGATAACTCCAAAAACTATGAAATTAAAAATTGGATAATAATATACTATTACGGATTCAATGGAACTGGTTTCGTCGAATTCCAAGGTTCATCAAATTCCGAGACCGTGCCTCGAAAGGCTATTTTTAAATGTCAATTTAAACGGTATATTTTGAAAACTGAACAAACCATCTTTAAATTAAATTTTAAAAGTTCTATTATCTTCCGTATTATCCATATAAATTTTATAAGCCTTTGAAATATTTTTAACAAACTTGAAAACCAAGATTCAATATTTTACCAAATTTTCACTTATTAAATTCAAATTGATTTGCCAAATAAATAATGATATTTGAAATTCAAGTTAAACTAACTATCATATATTTAAAATCATTTAAATATTTCAATTTCTAATATCTAAAAATTTCGGGTCATCACATTCCATATAGGCTCTAGCGCTGCTGCTCGCCTCGAATCTCTTGGATCTCTGCCCGAACCACTCGGCAAGCAACTAGCACGGCGATTTGGTATCTTCCAGTGCCCTATCCTTCCCACGCATCCTTTTGTTGTTGTCCTTCTGCTGTTGACGCTGCTACCTCCGCCATTGGCCCAGGGATTCCCATCTTCTTAGGAGATACCCTATCGAATGCCGAAGGGACCTTCTTGTGGACCGATTCTCCAGAAAGATTCACTCATTATGACTTAATGAAATGATTGAATAAATGGAAATAAAGAAAGTAGCTCGCAGGAGTACCAAATCTAGGACTAATATAGTGGCTTATAATAGCACGAGCCCAATTGATAGGCATACCATCCATGATGGCGTAGGTGGCCTTCTGCACCAACGAATAAATCCGGTCAAAGTAACCCGTCTTCGAAATGAAGTTCTATTTAACTATGCGAATGATGAGGCGGGTACTAGATCGCAAATTTTTTGACCTCCAAACACCAGTAAAACCAAAAGATCCACTGAAAAATCTTCGGATCAGACATCTCAGCATCATCCAATCCGCTCCCTCCACGGCTGTCCCCAAATTATCATCGAAATCCTCGTCGGACAAATCAATCTCGGCTCCCTTTGCTTTCGACTAAGTATTGTTGACACCTTTATCAAAGTTGTATGTTCGATTTGCTTCAAATAGGTGCATGCAACACGGGTAACATTCCTACATAAAAGTGTCGCAGCAGAGGATCGATGTTAATCCCGCTGCCATAAACAATTCCTTGAGTCCAAAGGCGGCAAAATATCCAAATTTGACTAACGGTTCTAGAAGAATGATGAAATTTGCTGATTCCAAGTAAACATAGATTTTATGGTTGCTTTGGTTGAGCCAATCGATCTCCTAAGGGGTGAGATGTGGATGGCATGAGGAAGAGCCGAAGGTTTGAGCTAGTGCCATGGATAGAGTGGAGAGATTGGGTTCAGATATGAAGAGGTGGCGGGGCTAGATCTGGCGTGCAAAAATTGGCGCTTGGGAGGGGATAATATTGCTGGAGTAGGGTCTACAATAGTGAAGAAGGAAGCGGCGTTGCTCATCATTGGTGCACGACAGAGAGGAGGAAGGGTGGCCTTGATTTAGAGAGGATTGGTTTCGACTGTGAGGAAGAGGAAGGAACAAAGAGGGAAAGGCGGCAAAAAAGCAACTTTTAAATTCGCGTTCCATGTTCTGGTCACGCCCTACACCCATTAACCGATCGACCGCTCCTAGGGCAACCTCGACCAGTCATAGAATTTCGGGCGTAGTTTGAACCTGGACCATATTCGGGGCAGGTTAATTAATAATAACAATAATATTTATCATTTTGCGTTGTTTTCTTCGATCTGACATAATCCGAAAAATTCTCGTCATATTCACGACGTTGCCTTTTCTTATTTTTTGGCCTTCCGAACATATTCTCCATTATTTTTCAGTACTCCAAACTTATAGTACTACTTCTATCAACAACATCATAAACCCAAAATATTCCAGCTACTATTCTCTGTATTATTTTATATGGGAATATTCATCTTAATCGCCCGCGGGTTTCTCTACACTTCTTACCAACATACCTCAATTGGATTAAATGCCATTTTTATTTTATCTATCCTTTTAAGAGATAATTTTTCAGAAGCATTTCAATTCTTTAGTCAAGAAAAATCATCGGGCTATACATATGTCTGCTTTAACTTTGTTGCCAAAATGTAAAACTCTTTTTCTCCCAAAAACATTTTAAACCGAAATCAAACTCTTATTTTATTATATATTTAAGAATTTCAAATTTTTACTTTTTGTACCAAAGCATATTATACAACCAGATTCGTTGCATATTTTTCTTATAAAAATTAAATTTTCGAAACTCTCTTCCTTTGCAAAGAATAGTTTCCAAATGGACCCTTAGAAAAACATAATACATGCATACATATTTCTATATTGAAAAACCAATTTAAATATTTCATGGTATTCCGACATGGGGTTGAAGTTAGAATAAAAATTTGATTCGTCATCTTAAGGTGATTGATGAATATTCTCATATAATAACTTGCCTCCGGATGCAAGCGACATATAGATTTTTAATTCCTGCTTGCTTGGACAAGATGTGCATCTTCGATCGACAATCTATCAAAATCCATAATCACAAGGTAGCTAAGTCTCGAAGATCAAGTCAAACACCATCCAGCTCCGGGATTCTACCATATCGTGCTCATGCTCTTCAAAGTTAATGCCTTATGTATAGCCAATGCTCCATGGGGTAACTGGGTAGGCGTGTAATCTTTAACTTTATAAAACTTTCCAACTCATAGTCACCTCATTCATCCTTTTAGAATATGGTAGCAACTATTTCATGGTCTGAATTTATAGAGTTCGACATAGATTTATATGGAAAAATACAAATGTACTCTCAGTATATCCTAATCCCTATGATCGACTAACCTAGGATTTGATACCAAATATAACAACCCACACCTTAATGGGCTACAGTTTCGACAAAAATCGGAACCCAAGTCCATTTAGATATATATCATTGGTTTTGGTAACCCGTAATAAACATAAGCACATCAAAATCGATCAAACTAAACTCACAACAGAAATAAAAATATAATTGGACATAGATATTGACTAAGGTCGTTACATCAGAATCAATGGTATTCCTTGGACATCCAATCACCTTGTTAGCACCAAACATGAATAAGAAGACTTCTCCATCAACCGTTCCGTCTTGCTTCAATGATCTATTCCTCTAAACCTATCATGTGGGTTGTAATAAGGAGGAGATCAGAAGAACTTTTTGGTGATTGAAAAATCGCATAGTTAATCCATAACACAAACTTATACCAATTGGTTTCCATTTAAATGTTATGTCTTATTATTTATGGTTAATCTGTTTAATTTCATATGCGCATACGATATGTCTACCTAACCTTCTCCAAGGTATACTATACTAACATATGCCTGTTGTGCATATGCTACCTAAAATCCAGTCACTTAATCCTTCTTGAATAAGAAGGAGGCAGACCCAATGGCCATTTAATACCTCATTGTTCAAAGCGGGCACTTTGTATCGCCAACGTTAGTCTATCGGTCCTAGCTATAGATACCGATGACTTCTATATATGACTTTATAATATATAATTGCCACGTTTATCATTAATAATGTTCTAGCCATCTAAGATATAGTACCCAAACTACTTAACACCTTCTTAATGGAATTAGGTAGACTTTTACCATTTAGTATCTTATTTAAGGCAAACCCCATCATTTAATACCTAATACATAGGCGGACTTCTCATGGGCATCTATTTAGCTACATTGTATGAAATCTCTTCAGCCACTTAATACTTCCTATTGAAGCGGACCTTTTTGAGTTATCCTTTACCGTGCCGAACAGCTAATCCTGACCATTTAATACTTTCTAAATAGGAAAGAGGCGGGCCCTCAATCAACCTCTTAATACCTCTGATCTAGAAGGAGGTGTAATGTTTTACGCATGTCCCTTTTTTCCACGGGTCCTATGGTTGGAGATATCTCACATCAGTATTAAGTGTACATAACTGTTGGTAGCCTCCAAGTGAAGCGCAGACTTTTGATGTGTAACTCTATTGACCTCGCATATTAATCCACTAAGTCCAATTAATTATTCTAAAATTTATTATTGGACGAAGACTACTAATCTCCATTTACATATTTAAGGCTATAATTTATTCTAATGATAATTATACTTCCTTATAATGTTTAACTGCTACCTAGCATATTTTATTTATTATCTCCATAAATGTTCGCTTTTGTCCGTAATAAATGATTATTTTCTTAACGAACATTTTTAAAGACATTTATTTACTTATTTAAACCTTATCATTGTTTCTTCCTTATCATTTTTATGATTAACCTACCAATTTCATTAATCGGTCCCATTTCATCCATTTATAGCCTTTTCAAATTCTTGTAACTTCCACTTATTGCATATTTATTGTCTAATCATTTTGGAGTTACAATCCTTCCATCTTTATTTTTCAATTCTACCATTTATTGCACGATCTATTCTAACATCCAATTTACATTTAATGCGAACATTAGCGCATGATATGCTGTATTAATTATATTTCTATTTTGAATGTTTTATCATAGTTATATATGATTATAAATTTATTTTTACATTTCCAGTTATTAATCCCTTAACTAGAATATTTCATTCAATATTTTAATCTGTTAGAATTAACCTTTCAAAAAGGTTTCACATTATAACCTTCCATAAATTAATCTAAATTAAGGGATTTTATTAGCTTGAAATTATAAGGAATTATTTATTTACTTTTTATTAAAATAGACAGCGCAAACTACAAAAAGAAAATTCATACTTTACACATTAATTTCCTCTTTTGACGTATATTCCTTGTTCAATCAAACATTGCACTTTTTCTATGAAATTGGGATATTAGACAAACTCATGGAGACTAAACAGATAGTTTTTCCAACAAATTAAAATACAAAAATCACAATAGACAAATCCAAATTACACTATTATTTTTACAACCCTATTGTAGATCTGGAACAAATTCTACATCTTTATCCATATTCGGCCTTTAATAACTTCGGGGCTAATTCTATATCTGGGTGTAAACAATATTTTTATTCGATTGCAGAATATGTAGGTGGTGTTTTGTGCGTTCAATTCAAGCCTACAACTGTAACGACCCATAATTTTTAACAAATATTTTTAATTAAATTCTATTTGAAATTTTGATTTTAAATCATTTAAAAATTTGAATTTTGTAAATTTCCAATGAATTTTTGGATTTTGTTTATAATTATTTTTTCAAATATAATAAAATAACGATTTTCTAAAAAATTTATATTTTGGTCAACTTTGGTCAAACTTTGACTTTCAGTTAAAAATTTTAAATTTGAATTTTAAAATTTCAATCTTTTTCTTTAAAGTTGAATTGGATTCTGATATTCATTCTGCTTTTCGTTTCGTCAAATTCTGTTTTATACTTTTAAATCAGATAAAATTCAGGGTTTTACACGCGATTATTTTCAGTATTTCATTTGTTTATTTTCTATTTTCTATTTTCTATTCTTTATTTTCTATTTTCTATTCTTTATTTCCTATTTTCTATTTTTGTTTGGGCTTTGATCTTTTTATTTGAATTGGGCTTGGCTAATGGGCTTAGGAAATTCCAAGAGGCATGAGTTTCTTTTCTTTAATATGAAGAGACGCCTTTTCCCTTGCCTTAGCCATACAAAACACTCCAACTTCTCATCTCCTTCTCATTTCATTTCCTAACAAAAACTTTTTACAGTATGTCTCCTCCTTCTTCATCTTTTTCATTTTTCCTTCTCTTTTATTTCTCAAGCAAAGTTCGGCCATACTTCTCCTTATAGCCGACCACATCTCCTCTACCATCCACCACCTATGATCGGCCAACACCATCTCATCAACATCCCTATACCATGCCGTAAACCATAGATCTAAAACGCATCACCTAAATGCTTCACAATCCCTAGCCGATCCCTCTACATCATCACCTACCCTTCCCCTAGCCTTGGCCACCACCAATTCCACCTCCTCCTTTGCCTTGCCATGACAATTCCCTACCCATAGCCATGACCAAACCTGACCTGATCCAAGCCAAGCATCCAGGCCGAGCCACTTTAGGATAGGGTTGAACCACTTGACCCACCTGACCTTCCATCTCCTTGTCTATTGCCTTCCCCTTGACTTTTGCCTTGCCATCACTTCACCTACCCCATAGCTGTGACCATTCCTTGCCATAGCTGAGCATAGCTTGTCTTAAACTAGCATGGCCGAGCCATGGTTTTGATGATGGCTAGTCTACTTGCAAAGTGGCCTAGCCCACTTGCATTGGTTAAGCAATTTTGCTTCATTTTGATTTATGTTTGTTCATTGTTTTGATTTATAATATTTTGTATAAACTATATGCTTATGTATGTTTGGTATCTGTTGTTTACAAGACTTGGATCTTGGCTCTCCATCTACTCAAATCTAGTTGTTCTTTTTGGAGTTTGGTTGTGTGTCTCGTATTTTCATCTCTAGCTTTAGAAGGTGAGTTATCACTCTCGACATTTCAAACTTATATAATTGTGAAACAATGACTTGTGAATGTGTAGTAGTTGATATGCTATGACGATCTAAGTTCATATATGCTTATTACATGACATTATATGATGTTATAACCTGATTATATGCCTGTTACATCACCTGATATGATATGCTATGCTATACTGTTTATTTTATTTTCTGTTTCTCACACTGCAAGTTCTCTGTTAGTATAGAATCACTATGGGTTGAAATGATACATACTCGAACGGACTTTCGAATAGGGAAAAATCGTTATGAGTTGAAATGATAGGCTTAAGCAATTTTTATTTTATTTGACTTGGGACTGCGGGTTCGAAATGATTGAACCCGGGATTTATATATTACGGATTGAAATGATACATATCCATGTCACTTGGCCTAGGTTAGAAAATATTATACAGACCTATCGTTAATTTTAAAATAATAGTTTTCCAAAAATTATTAAGTATTTTGAATCTTTAAATATATGAAATTTTAACTTAAAATTGATTTAATGATTTAGAATATAATATATATTGGTTTATTAATAAGTTAAAATAAGTTAAAATTTTATAAGTAATTAAAAACTAAATTAAAGATTTTATCTATGATAAATAACTTAATAATTAAATTTGATTTAATATGGAGTTTTAAATCTAACCTAGTAATAGTGATTGAATTTATTTTATAAATGGACATGTTTTGTATAATAAATGACTATGATTTAAATCTAAGAATGATGTTTAAAATGTTATAGTAGAATTGGTAGCATTCCAAAATGCTATGTTATTTAAGTTATAATGCTAAAGTGTTATACTACTTTAGGTTATGTTTTAAAATGCTGTATTCCTAAAATGTAACATTTTTGAAATGCTATTATATAAGGGTCACATTTTTGAAGTGTTATGATTTCTAAATTATTACATTTTTAAAGTGCTATGACTAAGTATATTGATTTGGAAATATTAACATTTTTGAAATGGATATTATTTTTGGAAGAGTAATAGCATTTGGTTTAAATGGTTTTTGAAATGGAATGTTTATTTTGAAATGTAAAACATTTGAAATAAATAACCATAGGTTATAATAACGTTTGGTTGTTAAAGAGACCGGGATCGGAAGTTGTCATATTCTCTGCCAACTCCGTAAACCACTTTAACAACCGTGTATGCGGTGGATATTCCAGAATGAAGTAGGATGGTGGCGACGTTCTATTAAGGTATATACGTGGACCCGACTCCCATGAGTTGGCATAAGGTGGCTAAAACAGGAGCAATTGACGGGCTGATGAGGTAGCTCCTCTGATCGGACACACTCCTTCGTATGCCATTCTATTACTTTGTGATTAATTTTGGTGCGCACTTTGATTTTTTTAGGAGTGTGGCTCGAGGCGGGCGGTAGCTGCGGTTATGCGTTACCACCGGCCCGGAAGTGTAATTGGTATATCCGCCCTGGCATTGCCTAGTTGTGCCATGTGTGATAACCCAGATTTTTGAACAACTGTTAATTGGATTATTAACTAATCATAAACTATTGGGATACTGATTTTATTTGGATTAAACAAATAATTAGATATGTGTAAACTCTATTATTTTTGAAATTTTAGATGTGTCCATATACATGTATACAAGTATGCATTGTGATTAGAGAGCAATTGTTTGAGTTCAAAGTGATAATTTGAAAAAGCTATTTAAAGAAAACTCTATATTTTCAAAACATGAGATGAACATTTAAGTATATGATAAGTTATAAAAAAATGGGTTTAATAAAAAGGTTTAAATTCTTCTTTTAAGTTTATATATGATAAATATGGATTGTAAATATATTTATTAATATAAAACACATTAAACTAAATATAATTAAAATTAAAATATATAAATACAAACTAAATGATAATCATAACATAAATCTTTAAGAAAACATATAAAAGGCATAAAACACATATTTACAAGTGTAAGTCAATCTTGTCATCAATTTAACATTTGTAAGAATATTATTATGCATAATAAACAAGTGTCAATTGTATTTTATTTTCAAAAATAATAATTGAAATTAAAACAAAGTTTTAAATATACATCACCATTTCTTCTTCTATTCTCTTTTCCTCATATTCAAACTAAACAAAATGAAATGCAAACCATAAATCAGAAAAGAGGTAGAATCTGTAAACAAAAGCAAAATCCTGGAAACTGTAAATTTTGCTAAAGCTACATAGTTGATTTAAAGGCAAAACAAATTCAAGATCAGTTCAAATTCAATTCAAACTAAATCAAAACATGTATCAGATCTTCAAGCATGAATCCCCAGTTTCAAGTTTTCAAAAATTCAGAGCAATTTCCAGTTTTTCTTTTTACAAAGGGCTTCTTTGTTCTTCAGCTAAAGGTGAGTAGACTGCTACTTTTAATTATGTTTAAACCTATTAAAAATTGATGCTTGTGATAAAACATTGACAACCTTGTGAAAAGTTGTTTGCATGATGAGATTTTGTTTGCATATAAATAAATATGCAGATATTTGAACATGCATGCCTGTATAAACCCTCTGTTCTTAGATACAAGATTATAATTCAAGTTTAAAAATGTAATTACACTTCTTACAGAGTAAATTAGGCTAAGATCTTAAAAAGATAAATGATCGAAGCCATGTAATTTCATTACTAAAAAGAACCGCTGGTAAAAACATTAAGTAAATATTGTGGAATAATGATTTTTCAGTAAAATCATTATCTATTAGAAAAATCAAATAGGTGATTTTTTAAAATCTGATTATATATTCAGAATCGTGTTTCGACGTAGTGATTAGGTGTAGGTCTCTTGATTTTTAAGCTTATAGTTATCAAGGATTTTCAAGTTGAATGGAATTGGGGTTTTTGTCCAAATCCAGGCGATCAGGGAACTCAGTAGGGTCGGGGTTTATGTCGGAGGGAGGTTGTAGTTCAAGGATCGTGGCAAAATTTTTACGTCTCGGTGGTGATGGCAAAATTTTTACGTCTCGGTGGTGATGACAAAATGGCAGTGTAGGGTTTGGGACTTGGTTTGGTGGAGGGTGGTTCCAGTCAAAATGTGGTGTCGCGACAAGGATTTATGGTTGCAGTATGGGGGGGAAAGTAAGGGAGGTTCACGACGAGGCTTTCGGCGAAGTATGGGGTTGGTCAATGGTCAGTGATGACCAGTTGAGGTAGAGAAGGAGATCTGTGAATTTCTTGTGTTGATTTGAAGATCGAGTTTTTGTTTTTGTGGTCGCCGCGTGAAACTGGGTGGTCAGAAAACCTAGGGTGCTCGAGGGTGATGAGCAAGGATAGTTAGAGGCAAGTACGTCGACCAGAAAAAGGTGTGCATGTGCACCGTATCCTTGTGTGCACGGAGGAAGGAAAGGTAGGAGAAGTAACAGACGAAAGAAGAAGAAGATTTTCGATCGGGAGCAGGTTCGAGTGGTTTGGGTACTGACTCGAAGATGAGTTGGTGAGAACGCGGTTTTGCCTCGGAAATTATTGTTGGGTTGGAATTTTTGTAGTTGAAGAAGGCAAGTTTTTAAAGCTTTACTAGTGGGTTAAATTTCAAAGAAAATGTAAACCAAGTTTTTTTTAAAAAAACAAGGCATTAGCAAATTTAAACAAATTTCCAAAGTTTAAAATGATTCAAATTGTTGTATTAAGTAATTATTTAATTGATTAAATCCTAAATGTTTTAAGGTGAACTAAAGTAGTAATTAAAGAAGAGTTCAAATTATTTAATGTATTCGGATGGTTAATTGATTAATTAATTAAAGTTAAATGAATTTGTGAAATCAATTTTAAAGATTGATTTTTTTATGATAAATTAAGCTATCAATTAAAAGATGATTAATTAAAGATTGATCACTTGGTATAATTAATTGATGATAATAACTTTAGTTAAAAGGGAATTGCTTAAATATAATTAATCAATTAAGGATTAATTTCTGTTAAAGTTTAATTAATTTAATTAGAAATTAAAGATTTAATTTATTAATGATCAAGATTAATTAATTGAGGATAATTAACCAACGAAATAATTACTTGATGAAGTAATTAAAGGTAAATTATTTAAGGGAAGTGATTAAGGATTGATTACTTAGTGTAATTAATTAAAGGATTGATTAATTATGGGAATTAATTACGGGTTAGTTAATTAATGAGTGTGATTAATTAAAGGATAATTAATCAATATGAATGATCATAGAATAATTCATTTGAGTAATTAATTAACAGTTAATTACTTAATATAAGTAAAAGATAATTAATAAAGGGTGATTAATTAAGAGGAATGATTAAAGGATGATTAATTAATTGATTTATAATTAATTAATGTTTAGTAAGGGTGATCTAAGTGATTAAAGTTAGTTAATTAATCTAATAAGAGATGAATTAAATTAATTGGGAAGTGATCAATCCAACTTAGGAATGATTGAATGATGATAAGTACTTTGGCTTTGTTGATATCTCTGATATGAATTGCTTTGTGATATGATATATTGGATGGAAAGTGATAATGTGATTATCTATCAATCATGGATTGCTGTGTAAAAGTGTTATCCGGTAATTAAAGTTGAGTTGTATTTAATTGAATAACTTGAGTTTAGATGACATAAGATTCGAAGAGACAGGAGCCGTGTATCGGTAAATACCCGGAACCACTTCGATTTGAAATCTATAAAATTCTTTTTAAATTGGGTATGTGGTATTTAACAGGCTGGAATGGAATGAATTATGCAATATGTGTATTTAACCTGAAACTACTGTGTGATACGTGTTGATTATGAGAACTCGTTAAGGATACGAGATTACCTTGATACTCATATATTATAGCTCGGTATTTTATAATATACGGGTTTACTCAAGCTGGTTTCCAGCCTGACCCGGGTGTTACTTTGATGTAATGCTCGGGTCAGATCGAGTATTATAGATTTTCAAGTAAGGACGTTTGGAGCTTAGGAGACGAGCTGGATGGCAGGAACGTATGGAGTGTTTGCACTGTATTACATTATTGTATGTATCTGAGACATGTTGATTGTATCTGTCCAGTGTTTGTATATATGTTGTAACTCTGATGTATAAAGGTGAAATTTGACAAGTACGGTGTTTCCCCTGTATAACTATTATTATTTGTTATTATATTTTGTCCGCTGTGTTTATGAGATGTTGGTGTTTCTGTTCTTCTTTTTTCTTCTATCTCTTTCTCTTTTTCCTAACTATCTGGAATTTTCGGGATCGGAATTTTCGGGTCGTTACAATCTGGTATCAGAGCAGAAGGTTAAGCGAGAACCTTGGCTCTGGTGGAAATTATTCATTAAGGAAAGGGTCAATGGTACCCTAGAATGAGTTGAGTATATGTATATATGAGAGCGTACTTGTTATTTTCTTATATAAAGATTTTAAATGATTTTATATAAGAATATATTTTGATATATAAAGCAATATTTCTTTCTAATTAAAATTAAGGTAATTGGTTGTTAAATTATTGGATTTAAATTAAGTGGTAATAGAAATACAACCAAATTCAAATTAAATGAAGATATGTTTGAAATGAATTCAAACTGAAACTTAAATCTTGAATTTGTAAAAGTGTTTTAGAATAAGATAATTATGAATGGTTTACAGATATGATAATCTTGGTTACTATCATAAATGGTTGTTGTATTTAATAATAAAATGTGTATTAATGAGTAAGCAAAATGAAATGTTTTAAGGAAGTAAAACATTTAGGTAAGTATGACTTATAAATTAGAATTGAAGATGATCTGAATTGTAAAGATTTAAATCTGGATCCAGAATTTGAAAATTGTTTCAAAGTGATATAGAAATAATAAATAATATTATTTAATGTATTTGAATGGAGGGGTCCTATTTCAAACAAGAGTTGTTTGAAAATTTAAAGAAATTTGTTTTGAATTAAAACCAAAGGTGGTTTAAATTTTAAAATTTGGTTCGGTGGGCCAAGAAGTAAAAATGTATATAGATGTGTGGATATACATAATATTTTGAAATAAACTCTAAAGTGATGAGTTTTGATTTTCCCTGAAGTGTGATATAAAACCCAAAGGGATATAAATTTTGAACTTATAAGTGGGAAGAGTTTTGAAATTTGAAGTGGGAATTCAAATTGTGTAAATTTGACTGGATTAAGTGAATTGAATTAACTTGGAAGAAGTTAAATAAAGTTTGAATGATCAACCTGATTTGTTAATTTCAAGATGAAATTAAGATTTAACTTGGGAATTTAAATGGTTGATTGGAATTGAGAGTTTGAGAGATTTGAAAATGGGTTTGAGATCTGAAAATTTGAAATGGACGGATGTTTTAAAATAATTTGGATTTGTTTAAATGAATTAAGAAATGGGGTGTGGTAATATATCCATTATTAAAATAAAATGGAATCATTTTGGACTTAAGATTTGAATGTTTAAGATAAAACTTCAAAAGGTTTGGTTTCAAAACTGAAATTTGGTGATAAATTGAATCTCAAAGATTTAGTTGTTTAAAAGAAAATTGAATTGTTATTTGAACTTTGAAATAAGTTTAAAATGGAATTTGGTTTTAGAATTAGATGGTTTATAGATATAAGTTGATTTGATTTAAAGGATTAAATCAACATTTAAAAAAAAAATTAACTCGAATTTATATAATTCAGATGGTTTAAATTTGAAATTTAAATTAAATTAGTTCAAATTGGATTTGATTTGAATTAATTGGTATTGTGATTGAAGATGTATAAGTTTAAAAATTCAAATGGAAAATTTGAATTGGATTGATTCAAAATGAAATTGAAGATGAATGAGTCCAAATTCAAATGGGAATTGGGATTAATTCAAAACGGAATTGATATAAATTGAAATTGGTTCAATTTGAAATTTATTTGAATTAATTGAAATTGTGGTTAAGGTTGAATAAGTAAATTCAAATGGAATTTGATTTGAATTTAGGAAATAAATTGAGGATTATTTCAAATTGAATAAGGGTTAAATTAATTTCAATGGAAATTGAAGTTATTTAAATTGGAGTTGAGTCAATTTAAATGGAAATGGAAATTTAAATTGAATTGATTGGAAATGGAGGTTGGGAATTGAACAGTTTCACTCTGGACTATTTTCAAAATAAATTGTTCTAGCACAAATCTATTTTTCCAAACTGTTTACAACTTTTCTTTTAAAACCTAAAACTATCTTATTCGTACACAATTATTTTTGGAACTTTTCAACAATTTTCCAACTATTTTATAAACTAATTACTGTTTTTCAACTACTATTAAACTAATTATTATTTTATAGCTATTTTGCAATTATTTAAAATTTCTATAACTATTTGACTATTTTCTAACTATTTTACAATTACTTAATTATTTTACAGCTATTTTACAAACTAATAGTTATTTTTCAACTATTTATCTATTTTTAACCTTTCAAGCTATTTTCTAAATATAAGCTGGTCAGAGTGCAAACTGTTTATGATTGAATATCCCTTTGAGATAAGGATTAAAGTGATAATCCAATGGAACTGTAAGAATTGTGATTATGTGGATAGAAATTAAAGAAAATGTGAATAGAAAGAGAAATTGATTTAGTTGATAATCAATGAAGATAATTACGTAGGATGTACGTATATTATTCTATTCGCATAGTGGTTTGATCCAGATTCAAGCATAAAATTTCGAGATAATTATGTCGATCCGAGTTGGGATTTTTCACTCGATTTTCGACAGCGAACCTGGATATGGATTGTTGATTGGTTCTGTATATTCTCTATCATAGTTATGACTATGCAAGGAGAATGACCGTTTTTGGTCATGAAACCAGATCTGAGTCCGCACTAGGAAGTCCAGTGGATGATACTAGTTTGGATGTGAAATTGTGTGATCGAGTGAGCGATCAGATTGACATAGCGTATGGATGATATGTGTACATCGTACGGTTTTGAATGGAATTGATATTGAATTTGTGGATAAGAACTGTAAAATGGTTTTTGAAATGTATGATATATTTTTTGAAATATAAGATGAAGTAAAATGGAAATTGGATATTTCTATGGTTTATGAAAGTAAATAATATGGTTAATGACTTTATAGAGTAATCAAATTTGAATATTTGATTTGGAATAAATAAAGTTATATATCTTTGTTATATAAGATAAATCTTCCCTTGTTGAATCTATTAACGGAAGAAGAGGATTTTGAAGGTGTTCTGAAGTATAAAAGGAGTTTTATACAAGTTTGATAATGATCCAGAGATTTTTTTATCAAGGATTATATATATATCTATATGTATGTATATAAAGGATCTTATGAGGATTTTGAGAAAAGGTTTTGGGAACCTTTGAATTTGGAAAGGCTTTTGATTTTTGGGTAAAATCAATATTGAAATTTGGAAAGCCTAGTTTGAGAATTATCGATTTTGGGATAATCGATTTTGTGTAAAGGATCTTTGTATGAGATCATACTAGGTGTATGATTTGAAAGATATTATATGTGTATTGTATAAAGTGTTTTGTTAATGGCTCTGGGGAAAAAGGCACTTCCTTGAAATGAACTTCTCAAGAGTACCACCGGGTGGTGCTGCCTTGAGCCCCAATGGGGGTTCTAAAGTTGATCCTGTGAAGAGTCCGGACAAAACTAGTTCCTGGGGATTATGAGTAGTGTGTACTATAGAGAAAGTCGTGTGTGCCGCTGAGAGCCAACAGTTTGCGTTTGATTTTACATCAGTAGACTGCGACCTATGGTAAAGTAGCGAAAGTCGTGTGTGCCGCTGAGAGCCAACAGTCTACGTTTGATTTTATATCTGTAGAATGCGACCTATGTAGGAGTGGAGAAGTTTCATTTTGACAGCGAAAATCATGTGTGCCACTGAGAGTCAACAGTTATATGGACTTTTGCTGTGACGGCAACGCAACCATGGAATGTAACTGTGATCTGTTGTGGGTTCCATGGCGTAATCGAGGGGCGCGGAGTGCCTACAGTTACATGGATTTTTGCTGCGATGGCAACGTAATCCAGGATGTAACTGCGACCATGGATGTGGGTGATGATCTCTAGAGCATTCTCACAAAGAAATTTCCCCTATTTCAAAAACTGTTTTCTGAATTTTCAATAAAATTATTTTCAAAGTATTTTCACTGGATGTTGAAAACGGGTCTGCCAAGCACTTGTAGATTTTCAGTCGTACGCCTGATCAACGTATGACCGAATTTCTGTGAGAACAATGCTGGACTGGTTAAGATATCGAGTTATAAAAAGCATTTTTGTAATATTATATAGATTTTGAAGATGTTTTCAAAATTCTTAAAGGAATTTATAGTGTTTAAGAGAAAATTTAACTGATAATAACTATTTTAATAAATTCTGGCTTCGTTCCTTTTCGAGGACGAAAAGATTCAAAGGGGGAGGAATGTGATAATCCGAATTTTTGAACAACTGTTAGTTGGATTATTAACTAATCATAAACTATTGGGATACTGATTTTATTTGGATTAAACAGATAAATAGATATGTGTAAACTCTATTATTTTTGAAATTTTAAATGTGTCCATATACATGTATACAAGTATGTATTGCGATTAGAGAGCAATTGTTTGAGTTCAAGATGATAATTTGAAAAAGCTATTTAAAGAAAACTCTATATTTTCAAAACATGAGATGAACATTTAAGTATATGATAAGTTATAAAAAAAGGGTTTAATAAAAAGGTTTAAATTCTTCTTTTAAGTTTATATATGATAAATATGGATTGTAAATATATTTATTAATATAAAAGTACATTAAACTAAATATAATTAAAATTAAAATATATAAATACAAACTAAATGATAATCATAACAAAAATCTTTAAGAAAACATTTAAAAGGCATAAAATACATATTTACAAGTGTAAGTCAATCTTGTCATCAATTTAACATTTGTAAGAATATTATTATGCATAATAAACAAGTGTCAATTGTATTTTATTTTCAAAAATAATAATTAAAGTTAAAAAAAAGTTTTAAATATACATCACCATTTCTTTTTCTATTCTCTTTTCCTCATATTCAAACAAAACAAAATGAAATGCAAACCATAAATCAGAAAAGAGGTAGAATCTGTAAACAAAAGTAAAATCCTGGAAACTGTAAATTTTGCTAAAGCTACATAGTTGATTTAAAGGCAAAACAAATTCAAGATCAGTTCAAATTCAATTCAAACTAAATCAAAACATGGATCAGATCTTCAAGCATGAATCCCCGGTTTCAGGTTTTCAAAAATTCGAAGCAATTTCCAGTTTTTCTTTTTACTAAGGGCTTCTTTATTCTTCAGCTAAAGATGAGTAGACTGCTACTTTTAATTATGTCTAAACCTATTAAAAATTGATGCTTGTGATAAAACATTGAACAACCTTGTGAAAAGTTGTTTGCATGATGAGATTTTGTTTGCATATAAATAAATATGCAGATATTTGAACATGCATGCCTGTATAAACCCTCTGTTCTTAGATACAGGATTATAATTCAAGTTTAAAAATGTAATTACACTTCTTACAGAGTAAATTAGGCTAAGATCTTAAAAAGATAAATGATCGAAGCTATGTAATTTCATTGCTAAAAAGAACCGCTGGTAAAAACATTAAGTAAATATTGTGGAATAATGATTTTTCAGTAAAATCATCATCTATCAGAAAAATCAAATAGGTGATTTAAAATCTGATTATACAATCAGAATCGTGTTTCGATGTAGTGATTTTAGGTGTAGGTCTCTTGATTTTTAAGCTTGTAGTTATCGAGGATTTTCAAGTTGAAAGGAATTGGGGTTTTGTCCAAATCCAAGTGATTGGGGAATTCAATAGGGCCGGGGTTTATGCCGAAGGGAGGTTGTAGTTCAAGGATCGTGGGAAAATTGGTTGAAATTTTTTTACGTCTCGTTGGTGATGGCAAAATGGCAGTGTAGGGTTTGGGACTTGGTTTGGTGGAGGGTGGTTCCAGTCAAAATGTGGTATCGTGGCAAGGATTTATGGTTGCGGTATAGGGGGAAAGTAAGGGAGGTTCACGACGAGGCTTCTGGCGAAGTATGAGGTTGGTCAGTGGTCAGTGATGACCAGTTGAGGTAGAGGAAGGAGATTTGTGAATTTCTTGTGTTGATTTGAAGATCGAGTTTTTGTTTTTATGGCCGCCGCGTGAAACTGGGTGGTCAGAAAACCTAGGAGACTCGGGGGTGATGAGCAGGGATGGTCGGAGGCAAGTGCGTCGACCAGAATAAGGTGTGCATGTGCACCGTATCCTTGTGTGCACGGAGGAAGGAAAGGTAGGAGAAGTAACAGACGAAAGAAGAAGAAGATTTTCGATCAGGAGCATGTTAGAGTGGTTTGGGTACTGACTCGAAGATGAGGTGGTGAGAACGCGGTTTTTCCTTGAAAATTATTGTTGGGTTGGAATTTTTGTAGTTGAAGAAGGCAAGTTTTTAAAGCTTTACTAGTGGGTTAAATTTCAAAGAAAATGTAAACCAAGTTTTTTGTAAAAACAAGGCATTAGCAAATTTAAACAAATTTCCAAAGTTTAAAATGTTTCAAATTATTGTATTAAGTAATTATTTAATTGATTAAATCCTAAATATTTTAAGGTGAACTAAACTAGTAATTAAAGAAGAGTACAAATTATTTAATGTATTAGGATGGTTAATTGATTAATTAGTTAAAGTTAAATGAATTTGTGAAATCAATTTTAAAGATTGATTTTTTTATGATAAATTAAGCTATCAGTTAAAAGATGATTAATTAAGGATTAATTTCTGTTAAAGTTTAATTAATTTAATTAGAAATTAAATATTTAATTTATTAATGATCAAGATTAATTAATTGAGGATAATTAACCAACGAAATAATTACTTGATGAAGTAATTAAGGGTAAATTATTTAAGGGAAGTGATTAAGGATTGATTACTTAATGTAATTAATTAAAGGATTGATTAATTATGGGAATTAATTACGGGTTAGTTAATTAATGAGTGTGATTAATTAAAGGATGATTAATCAATATGAATGATCAAAGAATAATTCATTCGAGTAATTAATTAATAGTTAATTACTTAATATAAGTAAAGGATAATTAATAAAGGGTGATTAATTAAGAGAAATGATTAAAGGATGATTAATTAATTGATTTATAGTTAATTAATGTTTAATAAGGGTGATCTAAGTGATTAAAGTTAGTTAATTAATCTAATAAGAGATGAATTAAATTAATTGGGAAGTGATCAATCCAGCGTAGGAATGATTGAATGATGATAAGTGCTTTGGCTTTGTTGATATCTCTGATATGAATTGCTTTGTGATATGATATATTAGATGGACAGTGATAATGTGATTATCTATCAATCATGGATTGCTGTGTAAAAGTGTTATCCGGTAATTAAAGTTGAGTTGTATTTAATTGAATAACTTGAGTTTAGATGACATAAGATTCGAAGAGACAGGAGCCGTGTATCGGTAAATACCCGGAACCACTTCGATTTGAAATCTATAAAATTCTTTTTAAATTGGGTATGTGGTATTTAACAGGCTGGAATGGAATGAATTATGCAATATGTGTATTTAACCTGAAACTACTGTGTGATACATGTTGATTATGAGAACTCGTTAAGGATACGAGATTACCTTGATACTCATATATTATAGCTCGGTATTTTATAATATACGGGTTTACTCAAGCTGGTTTCCAGCCTGACCCGGGTGTTACTTTGATGTAATGCTCGGGTCAGATCGAGTATTATAGATTTTCAAGTAAGGACGTTTGGAGCTTAGGAGACGAGCTGGATGGCAGGAACGTATGGAGTGTTTGCACTGTATTACATTATTGTATGTATCTGAGACATGTTGATTGTATCTGTCCAGTGTTTGTATATATGTTGTAACTCTGATGTATAAAGGTGAAATTTGACAAGTACGGTGTTTCCCCTGTATAACTATTATTATTTGTTATTATATTTTGTCCGCTGTGTTTATGAGATGTTGGTGTTTCTGTTCTTCTTTTTTCTTCTATCTCTTTCTCTTTTTCCTAACTATCTGGAATTTTCGGGATCGGAATTTTCGGGTCTTTACACCGTGTCACCTACCCTACCGTGCTTTTGTACGAGTTTGATTTGTGTCGTACCTATGGAGCATTTATGGTGGCCTCCCAATCTGGAGGTACGATGGTACTGTATAGTCTATTGGCACTATAAAATGTGTTAAGGTGGATATAGGTAATGCCTTAACGCTATTTTTAAAATATATTATATTTTACTTTAGACATTATTGTAATAGCGTATATTACTATATAGTAGATAGTTTAACGGATCCTTAAAGGATGGGCAGTCCCAAGCATTCTTTAAGTTTCTTGTGCATTTCTATTACAGCTCACTCTTGTTGGTTTACGTTGTATAAGTATATATGTCCTGACTCGAGTGTTTTGTGTTTTTCTTTACGCCCGGGTCTGCCTGGGTATTTCAGCTTTGGATTCATCTGGAGCTAGGTTTCGCTGGATATTATCTATCTAGTTGTTTATCTATTTCTATTCGGTTATTTCTATTCAGCTTATGTATTAGTGGATATATGAATTGGGAATTCCTATTGTATTTATTTTCAGACTCTGGTATTTTGTACTTGTTTTGAAACTATGTTGTAGTAGCTTCATGAACTACTATGTTTATTTTATTTCCGCTACGAGTTATTTTGATATTTCTATGTCTGTGATTCTGTGATTGGTTTATTTGTTCCAAATTATATTACAATCTACTGTTTTGAATTATTCAAGTCCAACATGTTTGGTTTTATTGTCGATTTGAATGGTCCAAAATAGTGGGTCGTTACATTTGGTATCAGAGCTTTGGTTTTAGGCAAACCTTGGCCTGCGGAGCAAAACTCGTTAGAGATGGGGTATAAATACCCTAGAACGAGTGAAATCAATCTTAAAATCATTTCTTTGTGAGAGAACGTATTTTAAAGTATAAATGATTTTCAAAGATTATTTTGATATAAATTTTTCTTGTTTTGAAACCAAATTTTCTTGACTTCTTCTTTTCCTTATCCACCTTGTTAGTAATTTCTTAGTTTAGGATATTCATTGTAGTTGAATCTTATCTTATCTAATCTAAACTTATCTTGTTCTACGTTACCTTTGTCCTAAAATTCATTCTTGATTTTTCCAAGATGAATCGTAGGAATGCTAGAGGTAGGGGTCGTGGTGTTGCCCCAGTTGCTGAGCGTGTTGCACCCATTAGGTTCACTACTCTCTGTAAGGAATACACCGAGCTTGGTGGTACCAAGTTTACCGGATCAGAGAGTAGTGGTTGAAGGGATTGGAGAGGATTTTCTCCAGTCTTGAAATTACTCATGCTCATAAGCGTCAGTTGGTAGCTTGGTAGTTGAAGGAGGCAGCCTTTGATTGGTGGGAGACTGTTATAGCTCACACCGTTGAGGCTGATATTTCTTGGGAGTAGTTTAGGTATGATCTTGTGTTTGTTTTGAATTTGGTTTAATTTTTTCTTTTGAAATCATTCTTATGTTCAATTATCGTGCTTTAGGGATGCTTTTGTTGTGACGTAGATGCCCAAGGCAGGGAAGTCTCAACTTTATCGAGAGTTTATGGATCTTAAGCAGGGTGACATGTCATTTTCTAAGTATGAGAGGAAGTCCAATTAACTTTCCGAATTTGGTCCTAATTTGATTGACATCCCACTTAAGAAGAATGAAAGGTTCATAGCTAGCGCCCGTCCGGAGTATTATGATCATCTCATTGCTCATGTGCATAGCCCTTTCACTGGTCTGATGGATATGGCCATTAGATAATCCTACCTCTAAGGTTCCTCCTGTTGCTCGTTCTACTTCATCTCAGCCTTTCTCTGGTAATCCAAAGAAGAGAAAGCCTAATTTTCATCAGCAGAAGAAGAATTGGAACAAGACTCCAGGTTTGGGATCTTCTTTTTCTCAGAAGCAGCCTATCGACCTATCTTCCATTACTTGCTTCAGGTGTGATCAGAAGGGACACTATGCCAATAGTTTCCCTACTTTAGTTGGTGATGTTGTTCCTCTATCTCAGTTGACTAGGTGTGATCTCTACCATATTTGTTTGCAGCCTGGCCACTTCAAGAACAATTGTCCTACTCAGTAGAAGGGCAAGCCCTCTTGTATCTTTGTTGTTACCTCTGCTTCTTCTCCTACTCCACGCGCACCTGCTCCTACTCCTAGTGATACCCAAGGTACTCTTCAGGGCACTTTTTCTTTGTTTAATTGTCATGTTCATATCTATTTGATATTGGAGCTTCCCATAGCTTTATTTCTGTGGATCTTTGTAATAAGTTTGAGCATCTTCTTTCTACTGAGCATGCCTCTGAACCTTTGTGTGTCAAAAATCCAATTGGTGGTCCCGCGAACCTTAGTAGGATTACTAGAAGGGTGAAACTCTTCTATTCTAACTATCGTTTTTCTGGTGATTTCTATGTTCTGGGTTTCGATGCTTTTGATCTATTGCTTGGAGGTGATTGGCTGAAAAGGCATGAAGCCGTTATTTCTTGTAAAACCCGTATTGTTTCTCTTATTGATGATTTTGGAAATTCTTTGGTGATTCGGTGTCGTTTGCCCTAGGATTTTGCTGGTGGTTTTATTTATTCTCTTGATTCTTCTCCTGGTGATCTTGACTCGACTCATGTGGTCAAACTATATTCAGATGTTTTTGGTGAAGTCACTTCTTTACCTCCCAAGCGGGAAACTAATTTCTGTATTGATCTTATCCCTAGAGCTCGACCTATAGTTCTTCCCCCCAGAAGAGTGGCACCCTGTGAGAAGGTTGAGTTAAGGGAGCAAATTGAGGACTTGTTCTCCAAAGGTCTGATCAGGCCTAGCCATTCAGAATGGGGAACAGTGGCGGTTTTCGTCACTAAATCCGATGGCTCTTTGAGGATGTGTGTTGATTATAGGGAGCTGAACAAGCTTGCTATGAGAAACAGATATCCTATGCCTCGCATCAATGATATGTTCGATCAGCTCCATGTAGCTATTGTTTTCTCTCAGCTTGATCTTGCCACAGCTTTTCACCAGCTCAGAGTTGCTGAGGAAAGTATTCCCAAGACTGCTTTTCGTACTGAGAATGGTTTCTATGAATGGTTAGTTATGCCTTTTGGTTTGACTAATGCCCCAGCTTTCTTTGTTGATTTGATGAATCGTGTTTTTCGTGATGTGTTGAACAAGTTTGTTCTAGTCTTTGTTGATGATATCCTTGTCTTCTCCAAGTCAAGGGAAGAGCATGAGTCACATTTGAAATTTGTTCTGAAGACTCTTAGAAATCATCAGTTGAAGGCTAAATTCTAGAAATGCCATTTCTGGAAGGATGAAGTCCGATTTCTCGGGCATATTGTTTCTAGCAATGTAGTTTCTGTTGATCCAGTCAAGATCGTTGCGATCAACGTAAGTCTTTCTTTTCTTCTCTTTTTGTAAATTGACCATTCTATCTTTTCTGTGGTCCTTATTTCTCCATATTCTGTTACAGGATTGGGAAACTCCTAGGACTCCATCTGATATCCATAGTTTTCTGGGCCTTGCCGGTTATTATCGGAGATTCATTGAGAATTTTTCTCGGGTTGCTGCACCTCTCACCCCTTTGACTCGTAAGAATGCTAAGTTTATATTGAATGATAATTGTGAAGCTGCATTCAATGAGTTAAAGCGTAAGCTTACTTCCGCACCAGTGCTTATCGTTTCAAATGAAAATGAGGGATTAACGGTATACACTGATGCTAGTCGTGAGGGTTTTGGAGCTGTTCTAATGCAGGATGGGAAGGTCATTGCTTATGCTAGTCGTTAGTCGAAGACCCACAAGGCCAGTTATGCAGCTCATGATTTGGAATTGCTTGCTGTGGTTTTTTCTTTGAAGCTTTGGAGGCATCGTCTTTTGGGTTATAAGTTTGAGCTCTTTACTGATCATCGGTATTTGAGGTATATCTTCACCCAAAAGGATTTGAATCAGCGTCAGGTTAGGTGGCTTGAGTTCCTTACTTCTTATGAGCTCGACATCAGCTATACCCCTGGGAAAGATAAGGTTGTGGCCGATGCTTTGAGTCGAAAGAAGGCGATGTTGTGTCGCCTTGTTTTTTCTTCTTCTCCTCTTTTGGATCATATTATTGCTAAGCAGGATGAGGATGAGATGCTTAGGCTTATGAGAGTGTTCGTAGTAGGGTTGGTGGTAGTAGTCCTGGTGGAGCACAAATCGATGATAGAGGGGTTTTGAGGATTAATAATCGGATTTGTGTCCCGAATGTTGATGGTTTGAGGCAAGAGTTACTTCGGGTAAATCATCGATCCAGACTTTCTATTCATTCTGGTGTAATGAAGATGTATCAGGATATGAAGAAGCTTTATTGGTGGACAGATATGAGGCGAGATATTTCTGTCTTTGTTAGTAGGTGTGCGACTTGTCAACAAGTCAAGGCAGACCATGATAAGACCCTTGGTTTATTGCAGCCTCTTGAGGTTCCCAATTAGAAATGGGAGCAGGTTTCTATGGATTTTATTGATGGATTACCGAGGACTAGGAGGGGTAATGAGAGTATTTGGGTTATTGTGGATAGATTGATCAAGTCAGCTCATTTCATTCCGGCCAAGTCTACCCGTTCTGCTTCTAGTTTGTCTGAGATCTATATAAGGAAGACTGTTCGTCTTCATGGTGTTCCTATCAGTATTGTTTGTGATAGTGATCCCATCTTTACCAGTCAGTTTTGAAAAGCTTTTCAAGTATCTTTGGGTACTCATCTGAATCTGAGCACTGCTTATCATCTGCAGATCGACGATCAAACAGAAAGAGTGAATCATATTCTAGCGGATCTTCTTCGTGCTTGTGTTCTTGATTATGGAGGATCTTAGGAAGATCATCTCCATCCTATTGAATTTACCTATAACAATAGTTATCAGGTATATTTCACTCTTCTATTTTAATCTTATCATAATCTTTTATCTATCTCATTTCGTCTTTGAATTGAGGCTAGTATTACAATGTCTCTGTTTGCTGCTCTTTACTAGCGACCTTATAGATCTCCATCTTGTTGGATTGAATCCGTTGATCGTTTGGTTCTTGGTCCTGATATGATTTTGGAGGCTTCTGGGAAGGTTGAGGAGATTAAGAGAAAGATGAGGAGTGCTCAGGATAGGCAGAAGAAGTATGCTAATCGGTGTAGGAGGAGTTTGGAGTTTTCTGTTGATGATCAGGTTTTCCTTAAGGTCTCTCCCTTAAGGAATGTGATTCGGTTTGGTCGGAGAGGGAAGTTTGCCCCTAGGTTTGGTTGTCCTTTCCGTATCTCAGAGAGAATTGGTTCTTTAGCTTATCGTCTGGATTTGCCTGAGAAGTTTTCTAGAGTGCATAATGTATTCCATATCTCACATCTTTGTCGATATTTACACGATCCATCTTTGATTGTCCAGCCTTCTACTCTTGAGAGTTTGGATATTGAGCCAAATCTTACTGTCGAGAGGAAGCCACTTCGTATTGTCGATAGAGGTACGAAGCAGCTGAGAAGGAAATCTGTCAACCTGGTCAAAGTGCAATGGAGTACTGATGATTGGGATTATACCTGGGAGACGGAGGAGAGCAAGCGTGCTTCGAATTCGAAATTGTTTGTTTCAGGTACTATTCACTATTCTATCCTATCTTTCTTTGTTTTCTTGTGTCTCATTCTTTTTTGAGGACGAAAAGTTTTGAGTGGGGGAGAGTGTAACAACCCATAATTTTTAACAAATATTTTTAATTCTATTCTATTTGAAATTTTGATTTTAAATCATTTAAAAATTGAAATTTTGGAATTTTCCAATGAATTTTTGGATTTTGTTCATAATTATTTTTCCAAATATAATAAAATAATGATTTTCTAAATTTTTTATATTTTGGTCAACTTTGATCAAACTTTGACTTTCAGTTGAAATTTTCAAATTTGAATTTTAAATTTCCAATCTTTTTATTTGAAGCTGAATTTGATTCTGATATTCGTTCTGCTTTTCGTTTCATCAAAATCTGTTTTATACTTTTTGAATCTGATAAAATTCAGCGTTTTACACACGATTATTTTTAGTATTTTATTTGTTATTTTCTATTCTTTATTTTCTATTTTTGTTTGGGATTTGTTCTTTTTATTTGATTTGGGCTTGGCTAATGGGCTTAGGAAATTCCAAGAGGCATGAGTTTCTTTTTTTTTAATATAAAGAGATGCCTTTTCCCTTGCCTTAGCCGTACAAAACACCCCAACTTCTCATCTCCTTCTCATTTCATTTCTTGATAAAATCTTTTTACAATAAGTTTCCTCCTTCTTCATCTTTTTCAAATTTCCTTTCTCTTTTATTTCTCAAGCAAAGTTCGGCCATACTTCTCCTTATAGACGACCACATCTCCTCCACCAATCACCACATATGATCGGCCACCACCATCTCATTACCATTCCATGCCATGCCGTGAACCATAGATCCAAAATCCATTAGCTAAATGCTTCACAAACCCTAGCCGAGCCCTTTACATCATCACCTTCCCTTCCCCTAACCTCGGCCACCACCAATTCCACCTCCTCCTTTGCCTTGCCATGACAATTCCTTAACTATAGCCGTGACCAGACCTGACCTGATCCAAGCCAAGCACCCAGGCCGAGCCACTTTAGAATAGGGCCGGACCACTTGACCCACTTGACCTTCCATCTCCTTGTCTTTTGCCTTCCCCTTGACTTTTTCCTTTCCACCCCTTCACCTACCCTATAGCGATGACCATTCCTTTCCATAGCCGAGCATAGCTTCTCTTAAACCAGCATGGCCGAGCCATGTTTTTGATGATGGCTAGTCTACTTGCAAAGCGGCCGAGTCCACTTGCATTGGTTAAGCACTTTAACTTCATTTTGATTTATGTTTGTGCATTGTTCTGATTTACAATCTTTTGTATAAAATATATGCTTATGTATGTTTGGTATTTGTTGTTTACAAGACGGATCTTGGCTCTCCATCTACTCGAATCTAGTCGTGCTTTTTGGAGTTTGGTTGTGTGTCTCGTATTGTCATCTCTAGCTTTAGAAGGTGAGTTATCACTCTCGGCATTTCGTACTTATATAATTGTGAAACAATGACTTGTGAATGTGTAGTAGTTGATATATTATGATGATCTAAGTTCATATATGCTTATTATATGACATTATATGATGTTATAACCTGATTATATGCCTGTTACATCACCTGATATGATCTGCTATGTTATACTGTTTATTTTATTTTCTGTTTCTCACACTGTAAGTTCCCTGTTAGTATAGAATCACTATGGGTTGAAATGATACATACCCGAACGGACGTTAGAATAGAGAAAAATCGTTATGAGCTGATATGATAGGCTCAAGTGATTTTTATTTTATTTGACTTGGGATTGCGGGTACGGAATGATTGAACCCGGGATTTATATATTACGATTGAAATGATACATATCTGTGTCACTTGGCCTGGGTTAGAAAATATTATACAGACCAATGGTTAATTTTAAAATAATAGTTTTCCAAAAATTATTAAGTATTTTAAATCTTTAAATATATGAAATTTTAACTTAAAATCTGATTTAATGATTTAGAATATAATATATATTGGTTTATTAATAAGTTAAACTAAGTTAAAATTTTATAAGTAAATGAATGGTTTTAAACTAAATTAAAATTTTATCTATGATAAATAACTTAATAATTAAATTCGATTTAATATGGAGTTTTAAATCTAGCCTAGTAATAGTGATAGAATTTATTTTATAAAATGGACATGTTTTGTATAATAAATAACTATGATTTAAATCTAAGAATGATGTTTAAAATGTTATAGTAGAATTGGTAGCATTTCCAAAATGCTATGTTATTTAAGTTATATTATTAAAGTGTTATACTACTTTAGGTTATGTTTTAAAATGCTGTATTCCTAAAAGATAACATTTTTGAAATGCTATTATATAAGGGTCACATTTTTAAAGTGTTATGATTTCTAAATTATTACATTTTTAAAGTGCTATGACTAAGTATATTGATTTGGATACATTACCTTTTTTGAAATGGATAGTATTTTTGGAAGAGTAATAGCATTTGGTTCAAATGGTTTTTGAAATGGAATGTTTGTTTGGAAATGTAAACCATTTAAAATAAATAACCATGGGTTATAATAACGTTTGGTTGTTAAAGAGACCAGGATCGGAAGTTGTCATACTCACTGTCAACTCCGAAAACCACTTTAACAACTGTGTACGCGGTGGAGATTCCAGAATGAGGTAGGATGGTGGCGACGTTCTATTAAGGTATATACATGGACCCGACTCCTGTGAGTTGGCAAAAGGTGGCTAAAACATGAGCAATTTATGGGCTAATGATGTGGCTCCTCTGTTCAGACACACTCCTTCGTATGCATTACCATCGGTTCGGAAGTGTAATTGGTACATCTACCCTGGCATTGCCTAGTCGTGTCGTGTTACCTACCCTAGCGTGCTTTACTACGAGTTTGATTTGTGTCGTACCTATGGAGTATTTATGATGGCCTCCCGATCTGGAGGTACGATGGTACTGTATAGACTATTGGGACTATAAAATGTGTTAAGGGGGATATGGGTAACGCCTTAAATCTATTTTTAAAATATATTATACTTTACTTTAGACATTATTATAATAGCTATATTGCTACATAATAGATAGTTTAACGGATCCTTAAAGGATAGGCAGTCCCAAGCATCCTATTACTTGTGCCTTTCTATTAAGTTCACTTGAGTTGGTTTGCGTTGTATAAGTATGTATGTCCTGACTATAGTGTTTTGTGTTTTGCTTTACGCTTGGGTCAGCCTGAGTATTTCAGCTTTGGATTCATTTGGAGCTAGGATTCGGTAGAGATTATCTATCTAATTGTTTACCTATTTCTATTCAGTTATTTCTATTCAGCTTATGTATTAGTGGATATATGTATTGGGATTTCCTATTGTATTTATTTTCAGACTCTGGTATTTTGTACTCGTTTTGAGACTATGTTGTAGTAGCTTCATGAACTACTATGGTTATTTTATTTCTGTTGCGAGTTATTTTGATATTTCTATGTCTATGATTCTGTGATTGGTTTATCTGATCCAAATTATGTTACAATCTACTATTTTTAATTATTCAAGTCCGGCATGTGTGGTTTTATTGTCGATTTGAATGGTCCAAAATAGTGGGTCGTTACAACAACTCTTTAGATCTTTATTTAGGCATAAAAATCAAACAAAACTCGAACGAAATAAATTTCAATGTTATAAGTAAATTACATAATTTCCGACTAACCTTTAAAAGCTTTCCAAATCTCCAAATCCAAAGCTAATTTCTTAAATCAACTCCAATCCTTTCTAATCCTAAGAAATATGTATAAAAGTGTATGTATATACCATAAAAATTGCATATCTAAAAAGAGATTTGAAAAAAAAGGGGAAGATAGGTTTTTAATATTGAAATTTACCTTTTTATTTATGCAATGCTAATCCGCTCCTTCTCTTCTTCTATTTATTTTCTTTTCTTTTCCAATTTGTATAAATACAAATTATCTTAAAGTTAAGAGGAATAGTGGAGAGGAGGAAATGGCAGAGCTTCGCTGCCCTAAATCAAAAAATATAAAAGGAGAAAAGAGGGGTTGGGCTTGTATTTATTGGCTCTCGATGTAGTCGTATCCGTTAGATTTAATCTGGGTCGTTGGTCGAGGTTCAAATCACAATCGAATTGTCTCGACCGGTCGACCTCACCCCTATGAGCGGTCAACCGATAGAGGCCAATCGTCCCATAGCAGGGGTCGATTGGTGGGTCCTGGTTTAATTATATATTTATCACCAATTTTTTTATTTAATTGTTATCATTTCGATTTCTTTAAATGCTCATAAGTTCTTCATTTGAATTCCGATTACGAAACTCCAAATTGGAAAGTTACTTAGAAATCGTTATAAAGGCAATGATACAAGTTTCATGGCCTAATTTCGCCATTTGATTAATTTTCATTTTTGGAGTCCGATTAATTATCTAATTATTAAAAAAAACGAGATGTTGCAATTATGGTAAATGGTGTTTTAGGTGATAAAATACAATCAAAACCCGGACTTAAGGAAGGTGATCCATTGTCACACTTATTGTTCAACCTAGTGGCCGACGTCCTTGCTAAGATTATCACGCTAGCGACTAATAATGGGATTTTAGACAAAGTTGGAAATGAAGGTACGAGTTGTGGCCTCTCTGTCATCTAATACGCTAACGACACCAAGCTCTTTACTTCACATTTTCCTCGTCATATTATATCCCTTAAATTCATTCTATGCAGCTTTGAGCTACTATCTGTGCCTAAAATTAATTTTGATAAAAGTTCGATTTTAGTAATGAATGATGTTGCTAATGTAGAGAGTCAGTGACCAACACATTAAATTCTAACACTATGATCTTTCCCTTATATTACCTAAGGTTTTAAATAAGACCAACCGAACTTTGGCATGATGATTAGTTAACTATCATTGATAAAATTTGTAAAAGATTATGCAGATAGAACGGTAGATTTTTATCCAGAGCGGGTAGGTAGTTATAATCAATCTTTTTCATCGGCACTTCCCATTTATTGGATGTCTACTATCTCATCCCAAAATGGGTAATCGATAAAATCGATAAGATTAGGAGAGACATTCTATGTGTTAGGGATAACTTCAGTAGTGGTTTATGGTGTCTAGTTAGTTGGGACTCGATTGTAAACCTAAAGAGGAGGGAGGGTTAATAATAGTTTACCATCACAACCCAAATATTTCTTTAGTAGGACAATGGCTATGAAAATTCAACAACAACTTGATATGGAAATAACAAATTTTTAATTAATTTTATGGTGGCTCTTATAACTTACACCAACTAGCGCTTGGCAACAACAATAATTTGTCACACTTTTGGATAACAATTTTAAAAAGCCGGAATATTTTCAAACTAGGCATTGGTAACATTGTCCACTCGGGGTATAGTAAATCCTTCTAGAATGATTGTCGGATCTCTGCCATTCCTCTAAATGTGAAATTCCTTAACCTCTACGACATTTGCAATTTTAAAAATGTATTAATTTTCAAGCTTTATATAGACCTAAATTGAACTTCCCTTAGGGATTTAGTTTCAATCGGGCACTAGAAAGATATTGCTCTTCTATATGCCAAATAAGAATTATACAATATAGATAATACCAACGATATTAAGTTTTGATGTTGGGATATGTAATGATCCTGTTTTTAAATCAAATTTAATTTAATATTTAGTATAAAAATTTGGAGTTAATTTGAATTAATTTTAAATTTTCAAAAAAATTTAAATAAGTGTGTGATTATATATATATATATATATATATATATATATATGAATTTATTATAGTTTGAATTTGAATATGAAATTCAAAGAAATAAATATTTTAAAAATACTTGGATTTAAAAATAATTTGTGTGAGATTTTTATTAGTATAATTTATTTAAAAATCATTTTTCTTTTAAGATCACATACATAAATAAGAAAATGTAATATTAAAATTTATTTAAAATAATGCATGCATAATACAAGTGTAAACTAAGTAATATAAGAATTAACATGTGTAATGAATTTAAACATAGGATTTAACAAGTGTCATTTTTTGTTTTATCTTTGAGAAAAATTATAAAAAGAAAATAAAACTATATAATATCTCTACTCTCCTTCTTCTCATTCCTTTATCTTCATTTTGAAACTAAGCCGGTATAAAGTCAAACCAGAGAATTT
This sequence comes from Allium cepa, assembly GCA_030765085.1. Classification (NCBI taxonomy): domain Eukaryota; kingdom Viridiplantae; phylum Streptophyta; class Magnoliopsida; order Asparagales; family Amaryllidaceae; genus Allium; species Allium cepa. The sequence goes on from CM060939.1 coordinate 164,896,232, forward strand.
AAAACAAATCAAACCTGAAACAAAGTAACTAAAAATCAGATCATCTCAATATCTAAGCAACAAAAATATTATTTTCAAAATTCAAGCCTGTAAAGCAAAATTCAACTCAGCAGATCTCAAACCAGTAAATCAAGAATAGTTTCAAATCAAAACAACAGGCAAGATTTCAACTCAATAAACATCAAGCTTCAAATCCATCAGAAGCTAAGCAAATCAACATCAACTACAAGCAGATCAAGATAAATTCAAAGATCAAAACCATATTCAAGTTTCCAGTCTTCAAGTTTTAAAACCTAGGCTTCTTCTCTGTTTTCAAAGCAAACATGTGAGTAAACCTTTTGTACTCTGGAATTTAATCTGTTGTTTAAGCTCATGCTTGAAGTAAGATTGAAAATTTGTTTGCATGTGTACGGATATGTGTATATGTGTATATATTGTCTGTGCATGTCTGATATCAGGAACATTTGCCTCTGTTGTTCCCAGGTTTCCAAAAACCTTTTCAAAATTCGATTACTCCTTCCCTGATTCTTGTTAAACTTTAGGATCGAAACAAAAATTGTTTGTTTACATATGTTTTAAGTTTTAAAAATAAATTTAAGATAAATGAATTAAGGCTTCTTCTGGAAATTTGAAAATACAGGCAAACTTAAAATATGCTGAAAATTCAATTATCATGATTTCTGATTTCAAGTATATCAATCGAAACGTTTTTGAAAACAAGGATTTTTAAAAGTAAAATCAGAATTTTAAATGAAGTTTTGATTGAGAAATTCGATGTTGATTAGAAAGTTGGTTTTTAGGCTTTTCTGGCGATCGAGGCACTCGGGGTGGTCGGGGTTTTGTCTGGAGGTGGAGGAAGGCTTGGTGGCCTCGGCAAAAATGTCAGATGGGTGGATAGATCATCGTGGAAAAGACGAGGTCGATATAGGGTTTAAATCCAAATTTTAGTTAAGGTCGGAAATCATGTCACTGTAGCATCAATAGTGCATCAGAGGTGGCCGGACATAGAGGGATCGAAGCTTCAGACATCGGTGAAGCTTTGGCTACATTTGCGTGACCTCTGATGGTCAGAGAAGGAAGTACGAGATGATCTTGGTGGCTCAGTTTTGTTCCAGGATTAGGTCAGGTAGCTTGTTTGCGAGTTCGTCTGCGTTCCAGGTTTTCTGGTGGTCTGGGGGTTGGAGCAGGTCATCGCCGACTCGATGATGGTCGGAGTTTGGACCGGAGGTGGCCAAAATGCTGGAGCATGTGCACATGATTTAGGTTGTGTCAGTAAGACTTAGTTTGGGGAAGAAAGGCGTGACTCAAAGTCGGTCTCGAGGGATTCATGCGCAGGCTCGAGTTTGAGTTCGTGTATTTTCAAGTATGTACCAAGTATAAAAGAACTTAAACAAAATCTATGTTTTAAAAAAGAAAAGTATGGGTTGATTCGGGGGAGACTCGAAGTAAATAGGCATTTGTCTTGAGAAACACTCTGTGTTGACTCAGGTATTAGACTTTCCAGTTTTAAAACTTTAACAATTTAAGTTCATTTAATTTCTAAATTTATTATTTTTAAAATGATGATTGTTTGTTAAATTGGAATGTGTAGTTAAAGGTTTTGAAATAAAATATTTTGAATATATGAACTTTAAGAATGTTTTAAACTTATATTTTTAAAAAGTCAATTTTAAATAAAAACTTAACAAAGTAATTGAGGAGTTAATCAAATGTTTTTTAAATTGTTAACTCAAAAGTTAAGTTAATTTATGTTGTTAATGATAATTAAATAATTAATGATTTATAATTACTTAACAATTAAAGAATAATTAATTAAAGGTTAATTAATTATTAATAAAAGGTTAATTAATTTATAATTAAGTATTAATTAATTAAGGTAATTAATTAAGGAATAATTAGTTAACTAAAGTGAACAAGTTTAATAAATTAGTAATTAAGGTCAAATTAGTTAATAACTAAGGATAATTAATCATTATTTAAAGATAATTAATGAAAATAATTATGTGATTAGTTAATTATAATCACATGGTTAATTCATCTTACTTGAAGATGATTGATTATTATTGAATGCCTTGAACTGATTGATACCCCTGTTATGTGATTGTGATACTTTGTGATGTGAATTGCTATGTATTGAACAGTGATATCTGTGATATGTTTCTGTGTGAATGTGAAAACCCCTTGGCTCGTAAAATAGAATTTGAATTTCGATGCGACAGGGAGTCGGATTCCTGTTGGTTATCCGAAACCCACATCGAATCTTAATGGTGAATCTTTGTGATTGATATATCCACGTGTTTTTAAATTAAGTGCTTACTATTCGGTTTAGCTAGGAGAATACTTTGTGTCATATAACCCATTCCGAATAGTGATACGACGAAGTGGATAACATTTGAAGACGGTGGTGAAGACCGGGCGTTTTCAAGAATGTAGGATAACCTATCGAATGACTCTGCACTGAGTTGCTCGGTATAGAGATCTCCATATGTGATGGGGAGTCCGATCGGGATTGTAGATGCGGATTGTATGGGCTTCTTCCTTTATTGGACGAAGTGCCTTCGGTTTCGCTCGAACCTGGAACAGACTTGTATGGTTGCATGTCTGACATTACACTTTGAGATATAAAGCTGATTTCTATCAAATACATTTCTGTTTGGTGGCGGAAAATTTATTCTCTTAGCTTAACACCCTTCTCTTTGACGTACGAGCTCAAAGGTTATGTAGTTTATGGTTATCAGTGATATACTCCTAATTTGGTAGTGTGGCATGCTAAGTGCTGCCGATCATTTGTTGATCGAAGCATGGCTTTTCTGAAAAGCGTAGATTTGTGGACGAGACTTCGTCGAACCTCACAACCTGAAAATGGTCGAAACAGGAAGGATGCAGCAAGATTATTGGGGGTAGCGCCCCTTAGGGTATGTGCATTTTTTTGGATAAAAAGTGGTATAATGGTATGGAGCCCAGATATTTAACTTGTGTGGTTGTTGGGGACCCAAATAAAGGTCGGTTATGACCGGGGGATGGCATACTCATGTAGTAATTACCAAGTTACAGAGGTAACCCGACCTTGTGTTCGCAGAGATCCGATTAGGTTCTAGGGGCGACCCTCCAGAGGCATACCCATGTGGCATAGCAAGTTCCTTTGCCTGACCATTTGTTGGAAATCCAATCACCAATATGCGCCCTGTGCGGTTTTAGTTGTAGAACCTACCAATTAACGTGGTAGCTATAGTAGGCATACTGTAATGGTACGTATGCTGGCTAAGATTTATATTATATTTTTGAAATGTTTTCACACTATGCACTAATAATAATATCAAATAATTTTCTCATTTCAAGCATGTTTGACTATCATAAGGAGAAATCTCTTCCAATTGTGCGATTACATTGTGTGTGTGCGGGGAGGCCTTATGGTAGTTTCATTTTCCAAAAGCATGAAGGATTTCTTTTATAAATTGTTTTTGTACAAACAACTGTTTTTGTTTACTCATACCAGTCCCGTGACTGACCCGGAGTTTATTGTTCCCTTCCTAAACTCTGGGTACCCATAATTTTCCACACGGGCAGCCTAGAAACAGGTTATCCGTGTCTTGGAGTTAGCTTGGATTCAGAAGTCTTTTGGAAGCTGTCGAATTTTGAAAGCTTTTGGGTTTGGATATCTTTTGAAGCCTTTTGGACCTAAAAGCATTTAGAGTTTTGGAAGACCTTATCGAAGTCGAAGTATGTTGGAATTTTTTTTGAAGACCTATTGTTATTGTTCCGCTGTGAAGTTATCCTTCTGTTGTTGTATTACGTATATAACACTCTGATGTTGGTGATCGATGTTGTAGTGAATATTGTATAAATGTTGTACCTGTGATGTTTATCAATGAAATGATCTTTTGTTTCCGTTGCTTTGTATTCATCTAATGTTGTCGAAGCTCCACCGAATTGCAGTTCCACGTTTGAATCTCCGGCATCGAATACAAGTGAGGTGTTTGATGTCGATTTTTGAATGCTGGATTTCGGATCGTGACAAGTGGTATCAAAGCTAAAGGTTGAGTAAGAACTTTAACTATGGAGTATAACACATTAGGTGACTCATTTGAGACAGGGTTAGAAATACCCTAGAATGAGTATAACCCGAGAGACCGAAAACCAAATATTTCTTGGTCTATTTCTTTAAACTATTGATATTTCCTAAGATCCCGTATACCTAAATCAAGTTTTCTTACTATTTAAAGATAGTGAGAATGAATGGAAGAAGAGGACGAGGTAGGGGATAGGGAAATACCACTACGACTGGTCAAGTCCCTGCAACAACGGAAGCAGCAATTCCCACTCAACCTCGGCCGAATCTGGCTGATTTATATCAAAGTTTTTCCAGACTTGGTGGAAAGCCATTCATAGGCAAGGAGTCTATTATCAAAGCACAAGCCTAGATTCGATCGTGCGAGAGAATTTTTAGAGGGCTGAAGTTGGAAGACGATCAGATGAGAGTAATAGCTTCTTGGCAACTCCAGGAGGAGGCTTAAGCTTAGCGGGAGACTGTTACAGTGGATGAGCCGGAGGATGAGTTCACTTGGAGTCGATTCAAGAGGTGTTTGAGCAGTGATACATGCCGTCTGCTGGTATCTCTAGAATGTACCAAGAGTTCACGGACTTGAAGCAGGGAAGTTTGTCGTTTGAAGAATACTTGAACAAATTCAACGAGTTATCTCGATTTGGTCTGGAGTTGGTAAATACAACCTTGAAGAAGTATGAAAGGTTTATTCGAGGAATGAATAAGAAATTCCATGAGGGAATGAAAGCCCACGTGAAAGAATATTTTTCTGACTTGATCGATATGGGTTATAGATACGCTACCCTGGATAAGCACGAAGTTCCGAAGAAGAATGGGAGTGCAAGAAATCCAAATTGGAAGAAAAGGAAGTTCGGAGGGAAGAAACCGTATCAAGGCAAAGAGAAGAAGAACAATCAGGAGAACCCGGCGAGGGATATTACTTGTTACAATTGTCGGGAGAAGGGCCATTATTCAAATAGTTGTAAGAAGCCAAAGAAACAAGTAAATAAAGATCAACCTATGAAGACAAGCCAAGGAACCAGACAATGCTATTACTATCACAAGCCAGGTCATGTAGTTAAAGATTGCCCAGCAATGAAGCAAGCTCGGGTAGCGAAGGTGTTTGCGATAAAGGATGACCCCTCAACTTCAAAGGCGGATAAAGGAAAAGGATTTTTAGAAGGTAACCTTATTATTTATGATAGAGTTGTTAGAGTTTTGTTCGACACAGGTGCCACACATAGCTTTATCTTCCAACAAACCCAAAACGAATTAAAACATAAACCTGAATTTGTCGACGAGCCTATTTGCATGAAGAATTCGGTTGGTCGTCCTGCGAATCTTTATCCACGATGTAGAGAAGTTCCTATCTCGTATTCTCATCATCAATTTCCTATTAGTTTTTTCCTCGATTTTAATGAATTTTAAATCTTACTCGGAATAGACTGGCTAATGGAATACAAAGCCAAATTAGATTGTAAAAATCGAACGATTTCGATCAAAACAAAACTTGGAAATTTTATCGAAATCTCTTGTGAGGATCTGAGTCCTAAAAGAGATAGGTATTGATGTATACTGTGGGGTATCCCGAACCTAGTCTGGAGTCTATACCTATTGTCCGGGAATTTTCAGACGTATTCAAAGAGTTTAAATCTTTGCCTCCACACAGAGAAATTGAATTCAGAATCGATTTAGTTTGCAATGCTCGTCCTATTGTTCATGCAAGCCGTAGGATGGCACCAAGGGAAAGGATACAACTAGTCAAGCGAACCCGTGATTTGCTAGAGAAAGGATTAATATGCCCCAGTGTTTCCGATTAGGGTTCAGTTGTGGTATTTGTCGCTAAGTTTGACGGATCCTTGAGATTGTGTGTGGACTACCGCGATCTCAATAAATTAATTCTCAAAAACAAATTTCCTTTACCCAGAATCGACGACTTTTTCGATCAACTTCATGGCGCTCGATTCTTTTCAAAGATGGATTTAGCCCAGGGATTCCATCAATTGCGAATTGCTGAAGACTGTATTCATTTAACAGCTTTTAGGGGTCCTGACACGTTCTATGAATAGTTAGTCATGCCTTTCGGACTAACCAATGCTCCTGCATACTTCGTAGACTTAATGAACCGTGTATTCTGAGAAGTGTTGAATAAATTCATTCTTGTGTTTATTGACGATATTCTGATCTATTCCAAAACCAAAGAAGAACATGCTGAACATTTGAGAATTGTTTTGGAAGTATTGGGAAAGAACATTCTGCTTGCCAAATTTTCTAAGTGTCATTTTTGGGTCAAGGAAGTTAGATTTCACAGGCACATTGTTAATGAAGAGGGAATTTCTGTAGACCCAAGTAAGTTTTTCGCAATTCTAGACTAGAAGCAACCCATTACTCCGAGAGAAGTCTGATGTTTTCTGGGTTTAGCTGGATATTATCGAAAATTTGTCCAGGATTTTTCTAAGGTAGCCAGTCCATTGACTAAGCTGACAATAAAGAATGCTAAGTTTGATTGGACTCCAAAGTGCGAAGAAGCATTCGAGGAGTTTAAGAAAAGATTGACTCCTGTTCTCACTATTATTAATAGGAATCAAGGCTTATCTGTTTATACAGATGCTTGTGGTGATGGTGTAGGTGTTGTGCTAATGCAAAATGGTAGAGTGATTGCCTACGCGAGTAGACAATTGCGTCCACATGAAAAAAACTACCCAACTCACGATCTCGAACTTCTAGCTATTATCTTTGCTTTAAAAACTGGCATCATTATCTTCTGGGTAAGAACCTCTTTCAACTTTCTTAAAAATTTAAGGTTTGACCTAACTTAATAAATATACTTAATAAACCCTCTTCCTTCTAGGTGAAAAATTTGAATTATTCACCGACCATAAATCTCTGAAGCATCTCTTTACCAAGAAAGATTTAAATCTAAGGCAACAAGTTGGTTGGAATTTCTAGCGCCATATGACCTAGATATTCTGTATACGCCTAGAAAAGCAACGTGGCGGCCGATGCTTTGAGTAGAAGACATGTTATTCTTGCTCATCTTGTTGTTACTCCTACTCTTGTTGAGAAAGTCGCCAGCAAGCAGAAAGAAGACAAATTTCTTCAGGAAATCTATGGGAGGATTCGTCGAGGTGAAGATTCCAGTTTTGGAATTGATAGTTGTGGAGTTATAAGGTTGAAAGGCAGGATGTGTGTCCCGGACATCCCGGATCTAAAACGTGAAGTTTTGGACGAGTGTCATAAGTCCAAACTTAGTATCCATCTAGGAGTTAATAAGATGTATCGAGATATCAAAAGGACTTTTGATGGAAAATAATGAAGAGGGACATATCTATCTATGTCAGTCGTTGTGCGACTTGTCAGCAAATCAAAAGAGATCAGAAGAAGATGGCGGGTTTACTCCAACCATTGGAGGTTCCTAAGTGGAAATAGGATCAAGTGTCTATGGATTTCATATACGGTTTGCCAAGAACTCAGAAAGGTAATGAGGCAATTTGGGTTATCATGGATCATCTAACCAAGACTGCCCACTTCATCCCAGTAAAATCTGCCCGAATAGCGGCAAGTTTGGAAAAGCTGTATATAAAAGAGATTGTTCGTCTCCATGGTATACCCAGCAGTATAATGAGTGATCGTGACCCGATCTTCACTAGTAGATTTTGGGAGGCATTTTAAGTTGCATTAGGAACTAAACTGAACTTCAATACTGCATACCATCCGCAGTCTAATGGGAAGACTGGGAGGATTAATCGGATCATAGAAGGCCTTTTGCGCTTGTATTCTTGACTTCGGCTATTCATGGGAGGACCATTTGCATCTCGTTGAATTTTCATACAATAATAGCTATCAGGCCAGTATTGAAATGGATCCTTTGAAGCTTTATATGGTCGTCCGTGTCGATCACCTGCATGTTGGATCGAGTCAGGTGATAGATTCCTTCTTGGACCTGATATGATAAATGAAGTTACTGGGAAAGTTGATTTTATTCAAAAGAAATTGATAACTGCTCAAAATCATCAGAAAAGTTATTACGACCGTAGGAGAAGATCTTTAGAATTCCAGGTTGGAGATTCTATTTTCCTAAAGGTTTCTCCAATGCGTGTAGTGTTGAGGTTTGCAAAAAACTAGTAAGCGGGCACCACGATATATTGGTCCTTTTCCTATATTGGAGAGGATCGGTCCATTGGCATATCGAGTGCAGCTACCCAATTGGTTATCTAGCGTACACAATGTGTTTCACGTTTTACATCTTTGGAAATATGTGCACAATCCAGGCTGTATCATTGAAGAGGCCGCTCAGCAGGATTTGGAGATCACACCAAATCTAGCAGTTAAAAGAAAACCGTTAAAGATCATTGATCGAGATAAAAAGCAGCTGAGAAATAAAGTTGTGAAACTGGTTAAAGTGCAACAGAGTGGTGATCCAAATGATTGTACTTTGGAAACAGAGGATCGCATGCAGAAGTCCTATCCTAATTGCAGAGTGGATATTTCGGCTTAATCTGGTAACCCATTTCTCTATCTTTTTATATGTTCATATATTCTTTGTTTCTCTCTCTCTCTCTCTCTCTCTCTCTCTTTCAAATTTCAAGGATGAAATTTTCTTAAAGAGGGAATCCGTAACGATCCGGTTTTTAAATCAAATTTAATTTAACAATTAATATAAAAATTTGGAGTTAATTTGAATTAATTTTAAATTTTCAAAGCAAATTAAATAAGTGTGTGATTATATATATATATATATATATATATATATATATGAATGGGTTGTAATTTGAATTTGAATATGAAATTCCAAAAAATAAATATTTTAAAAATACTTGGATTTAAAAATAATTTATGTGAGATTTTTATTAGTATATAATTTATTTAAAAATCATTTTTCTTTTAAGAGCACATATATAAAAAAGAAAATGTAACATAAAAATTTATTTAAAATATCTAATGCATGCATAATACAAGTGTAAGCTAAGCAATATAAGAATTAACATATGTAATCAATTTAAACATAGGAGTTAACAAGTGTCATTTTTTTATTTTTGAGGAAATTTATAAAAAGAAAATAAAACTATATAATATCTCTACTCTCCTCCTTCTCATTCCTTTATCTTCATTTTCAAACTAAACCTGTATAAACTCAAGCCAAAGAATTTAAAATAAATCAAACCTAAAAAAAAGTAACTAAAAATCAGATATCTCAATATCAAAGCAACAAAAATATTATTTTCAAAGTTCAAGCCTGTAAAGCAAAATTCAACTCAGAAGATCTCAAACCAGTAAATCAAGAATAGTTCCAAATCAAAACAACAAGCAAGATTTCAACTCAATGAACATCAAGCTCCAGATCCATCAGAAGCTAAGAAAATCAACATCAACTATAAGAAGATCAAGATAAATTCAAGATCAAAACTATATTCAAGTTTCCAGTCTTCAAGTTTTAAAACCCAGGCTTCTTCTCTGTTTTCAAAGCAAACAGGCGAGTAAACCTTTTCTATTCCGGAATTTAATCTGTTGTTTGAGTTCATGCTTGAAGTAAGATTGAAAATTTGTTTGCGTGTTTATAAATATATGTATATATGTATATATTATCTGTGCATGTCTGATATCAGGCACATTTGCCTCTGTTGTTCCCATGTTTTAAAAAAACCTGTTCGAAATTCGATTACTCCTTCCCTAATTCTTGTTAAACTTTAGGATCCAAACAAGAATTGTTTGTTTAAACATGTTTTAAGTTTTAAAAATGAATTTAAGCAAAATGAATTAAAGCTTCTTCTGGAAATTTGAAAATACAAGCAAACTTAAAATATGTTGAAAATTCAATTATCATGATTTCTGATTTCAAGTATATCAATCGAATTTTTTTTGAAAATGAGGATTTTTAAAAGTAAAATCAGAATTTTAGATGAAGTTTTGATTGAGAAATTCGATGTTGAACAGAAAGTAGGTTTTGAGGCTTTTCTGGCGATCGAGGCACTCGGGGTGGTCGGGGTTTTGTCTGGAGGTGGAGGAAGGCTTGGTGGTCTCGGCAAAAATGTCAGACGAGTTGATAGATCATCGTGGAAGATAGACGAGGTCGATCTAGGGTTTAAACCCAAACTTAAGTTAAGGTCAGAAATCATGTCGTTGTAGCGTCGACAGTGCATCGAAGGTGGCCGGACATGGGGGGATCGAAGCATCAAACATCGGTGAAGCTTTAAGTACATTCATGTGACCTCTAATGGTCGGAGGAAGAAGTACGATATGATCTTGGTGGCTCAGTTTTGTTCCAGGATTGGGTCAGGTAGCTTGTTTGCGAGTTCGTCACCGTTCCAGGTTTTCTGGTGGTCTAGGGGTTGGAGCAGGTCATCGTCGACTCGATGATGTTGGAGTTTGGACTAGAGGTGGCCATAACGCTGGTGCACGTACACATGATTTAGGTTGTGTTAGAAAGCATTAGTTTGGGGAAGAAAGGCGTGACTCGAAGTCGGTCTCGAGGGATTCATGCGTTGGCTCATGTTTGAGTTCGTGTATTTTCAAGTATGTATCGGGTATAAAAGAACTTAAACAAAATCTAAGTTTGAAAAAGAAAACTATGGGTTGATACGTGGGAGACTCGAAGTAAACAGGCATTTGTCTCGAGTAACACTCGGGGTTGACTCGGGTATTAGAATTTCCAGTTTTAAAACTTTAACAATTTAAGTTAATTTAATTTCTAAATTTATTCTTTTTAAAATGATGATCTTAAGTTTGAATGTGTAGTTAAAGGTTTCAAAATAAAATATTTTAAATTTAATAAGTTTAAGAATGTTTTAAACTTATATTTTTAAAAAGTTTATTTTAAATAAAAACTTAACAAAGTATTTAAGGAGTTAATCAAATGTTTTTTAAATTATTAACTTAAAAGTTAAGTTAATTTATATTGTTAATGATAATTAAATAATTAATGATTTATAGTTACTTAAAAGAATAATTAATTAAAGGTTAATTAATTATTAATAAAAGGTTAATTAATTTATAATTAAGGATTAATTAATTAAGGTAATTAATTAAGTAATAATTAGTAAATTGAAGTGATTAAGATTAATAAATTAGTAATTAAGGACTAATTAATTAATAATTAAGGATAAATAATCATTAATTAAAGATAATTAATGAAAATAATTATGTGACTAATTAATTATAATCACACGGTTAATTCATCTTACTTGTAGATGATTGATTATTATCGAATGTCTTGAACTGATTGATACCCCTATTATGTGATTGTGATACTTTGTGATGTGAATTGTTGTGTATTGAACTGTGATATCTGTGATATGTTTCTGTGTGAATGTGAAAACCCCTTGGCCCGTAAAACGACATTTTAATTTCAATGCGACAGGGAGTTGGATTCCAGTTGGTTATCCGAAAGCCACTTTGAATCTTAAAGGTGAATCTTTGTGATTGATATATCCACATGTTTTTATATTAAGCGCTCACTATTCCATTTAGCCGGGAGAAGACTTTGTGTCATATAACCCATTTTGAATAGTGATATGACGAAATGGATAGCATTTGAAGACGGTGGTGAAAACCGGGCGTTTTCAAGAATGATAGGATAACTTATCGAATGACTCTGCACTTAGTTGCTCTGGTATAGAGATCTCCATATGTGATGGGGAGTCCGATCGGGATTGTAGATGCCCGGATTGCAAGGGTTTCTTCCTTTATTGGATGAAGTGCCTTCGGTTCCGTTCGAACCCAGAATGGACTTGTATGGTTGCATGTCTGACATTACACTTTGAGATATAAAGCTGATTTCTATCAAATACATTTCTGTTTAGTGGTAGAGAATTTATTCTCTTAGCTTAACATCCTTCTCTAAGACGTACGAGCTCAGAGGTTATGTAGTTGATGGTTATTAGTGATATACTCCCAATTTGGTAGTGTGGGATGCTGAGTGTAGCTGATCATTTGTTGATCGAGGCATGGCTATTGTGAAAAGCGTTGCTTTGTGGATGAGACTTCGTCGAACCTCACAACCCGAAAATGGTCGAAACAGGAAGGATGCAGGAAGGTTATTGGGGGTAGCGCCCCTTAAGGTATGTGCATTTCCATCTGGATAAAAAGTGGTATCGTGGTATGGAGCCCAGATATTTAACTTATGTGGTTGTTGATTGTTATTTTTTTTGGGGCCCCGAATAAAGGTCGGTTACGATCAGGCTCGTGTAGTAGTTACCTAGTTACAGAGGTAACCCGGCCTTATATTTGCAGAGATCCGATTAGGTTCTCGGGGTGTCCCTCTAGAGGCGTACCCATGTAGCATAGGAAGTTCCTTAGCCTGACCATTTGTTGGAAATCCAATCACCAATACGCGCCCTGTACGGTTTTAGTTGTAGAACCTGCCATTTAACATGGTAGCTATAGTAGGCATACTATAATGGTACGTATGCTGGCTAAGATTTATATTATATATTCGAAATGTTTTCACATTATGCACTAATAATAATATCAAAGAATTTTATCGTATCAAACATGTTTTACTATCATAAGGAGAAATCTCCTCCAATTGTGTGATTGCATTGTGTGTGTGCGGGGAGGCCTTATGGTAATTTCATTTTCCAAAAGTATGAATGGATTTCTTTTATAAATATTTTTTGTACAAACAACTGTTTTTGTTTCCTCATACCAGTCCCATGATTGACCCGGAGTTTATTGTTCGCTTCCTAAACTCTGGGTGCCTATAATTTTCTACACGGGCGGCCTAGAAACATGTTATCCGTGTTTTGGAGTTAGCTTGGATTTAGAAGTCTTTAGGAAGCTGTCGGATTTTGAAAGCTTTTAGGTTCGAGATATTTTGAAGCCTTTTGGACCTAAAAGTGTTTAGAGTTTTGGAAGAACTTATCGAAGTCGAAGTACATTGGAATTTTTTTTGAAGACCCGTTGTTATTGTTCCGCCGTGTTGTTATCGTTCTGTTGTTGTATTATGTATATAACACTCTGATGTTGGTGATCGATGTTGTAATGAATATTGTATAAATGTTGTACCTGTGATGTTTATCAATGAAATCATCTTTTGTTTCCGTTTCTTTATATTCATCTGATGTTGTTGTAAGCTCCACTGAACTGGAGTTCAACGTTTGAATCTCTAAAAGTCGAATACAAGTGTGTTTGATGTTAATTTTTGAACGCTGGTTTTCGGGTCATGACAGGATAAGACTAACAGCTTTATATCTGATTTATTTTATAAATTTCTAAATTTCTCAGGAGCTGGATCTAAACTTTTATGTGGAAAGCGAATGCCCACCTTAAATCTAAACTACATTTGTGATTAATATTATATGGGAAACATAATACCATTGAACGGTTAAAAGAAGAATGTGCACATTGCTAAATAAAATGCATTTTTTGCAATATGAACCCAGAAACAACTACACACATATGTTATAATTATCGGTTCATGAATTACACACTTCTGTGAATTCTTAAAATTATTAGTTTTAATATTACTTTTAATATCCATAATTTTGAGTCTTATTTTCTATGTTTATATTTCACTTTGCTTCCGGGCAGATTCATATTGGACATTATTTTCACTATCGCGGCTTAATATATTTGGTTTAATAAAAATCAAAGAATTTTCAATGATAATAATAATACTTCGATTATGGATAACTTGACATATATAACCACTTTATCCTATTTCAATTGGATTTCAAACAATACTTATAAATTAGTTGATTTGTTGGCTTAAGGAGTTCCTTAAACATGTGAAATCCCGTATCGATGCCTTACAAGAGAGAGTTGTTTTCAATAATAGAAGTAACAATGTCATTAGTGTCATCATGATAGATGATAACGTACATAATCATTCTAACTCCCTACTCGTACTAGGTAACTAGCTTATGTTTTGTACTCTTGTCCTCTAGCAACTCAAAATTATGTGTTTATAAACCGTAGTCTTACTTCCACTAGTCTAGTTGATTGAGTTATTTTACATAGTGCCCTATAAGCTTATTTAAGTTAGGTGTAGGTTCTTGATGGCTTACCTATCGCTTTCGTTTCCAACTAAAAATTTACCAAGAAGACGTTAATAAATGATGAGGAAGCTTATTCCCTCGCATGATGCATGTCATACCTAAGTTACTATTTCTCGTACATATTGCTTTATATCCTCTTGCATATATGTGTATATATATATGTATGTATGTATGTATGTATGTATGTATGTGTATAACAGAATTGTATACATGTATATATGTTTAAGCCTTACCTTTTCTGTTGAGTTTTTTCAGTTTTGGCTGTAGACGTGGGTTGTTTGCTTGAGCGCGTTCTCAATCCTTGAAGAGCTTGGCTTAAACATGCTATAGGGCCTTCCCTAGCTTCTTTGGACATTCTTGATAGTTATTCATACTATCTACTTCGTTTTAAAGGACCGGACGAGATCTTTCTCTCACCTTGGCCCCTTCTCCTTTGCTAACTATGGCATTTTGTGGCAGCTGTTTTATTTTTTTATTTCTTGTACTGTTTTTTAGTTCTTTTTATAGTTTTTTTAGGGAAGGTCTCCTTTTTTGTACAAGGTCATGTGAAAAAGTCACCCATCATGCTTGTTGGTAGCTCCTTTTTTATGTGTAGAATAAGATTACATGAGTGCTCTCCTCCTTACGGAGGATCATTCATTTTTCTTAGAAAAAACCAAAGATATAAGAAAAGAGATAACAAAAAGAAAACTCGTTTCTCTTTTTTTTCTTTAATCTTTTAACTCTCAGTCACTTTTGAAATTTTTTATTTTCATAGTTTCTAAATCTATTATCGAAGAATCTATCAACAAAAATTTATCACGGTTTATGGCTAAAAATTCCATAGATAATTTGGAGCTTTCACTAAGAAGATCTCTTGATGTTTTACTTTTTTAAATTTTTTATCTTCCATTTAATAAATACATAGGTTAATTTTTGATTATATCGGTATATGTGGACCCAATGTTCTATAAAAGATCAATTTTTTATGTAGAAATTTTTATCACTAGATCTACTTTGTCTTGATTTCCTCTTAAAAATAATATAGATGATCTTGGTCTATACATTATTTCTCTTATGTATATGTATGTGGTGGTGTATTATACACATTGTAACTGATATTTTTTTGAAGAATATACATTTCAAAAAAGTTACTATAGACATAAAGCATCATGTCGTACCCAATGTTTCCAACAAAGGGAAGTAATTACTTGTTTGAGAGAGTTTTGGTAACTCTATGGTCAATTTAAGATAGAAATTGGATTCTACAACGAAAGAACAGACAGGCCAAAAGACAACTTTGCGAACCCTCATAATAAATCCTTAACACATTTCAGCCAACAATGGAGATGATTGACAAAGCTTTCAAAGGATGCCTAA
Source organism: Allium cepa (assembly GCA_030765085.1). Classification (NCBI taxonomy): domain Eukaryota; kingdom Viridiplantae; phylum Streptophyta; class Magnoliopsida; order Asparagales; family Amaryllidaceae; genus Allium; species Allium cepa. The sequence goes on from CM060939.1 coordinate 164,911,628, forward strand.
TGAAGAATGAAATAAAGATAAACTAATTTCAATTGGTGAGGAAAAGCGATTCCAAAGGAATACAACAAACCGATAGAGAACATGGCTATAAAAGAAACGATGAAAGCACAATGGATTGAAATACAAAAAGGATCAAGCAAAGATAGTAAATATAGAGTTTAAGTCCTTTTAAATCTAGGTGTGAGAAAATCCATGATTTTAAAAGAAAAAACAACAAAGAACTTTGAAATTTCTAGATCCCACTAGGCCCATATGACGTAGCAGCTCCAATGACCAGTTATCGAAGGGATTCAACCATTCGATAGCTCGGATCAAAGAGCATGGAAGGAGCGATCTCTCGTATGCACTATTTTGAAGTTAACACAGATACGTTTCAATACCTAAATACATCTGAAATAATATGTATCTCATCTCAACATAAAGTATAGTACACAGGTTCTAGAGTTGAGTAAATCACATATTAGGAACATATATGGATAAATGACATTGGTATCGATATCACAAAGCAAAATAATAACATATACATATATCTCAAAAATATGTCGGGTACATGGGCTACTAAAGATACATCACGTTGAACTCCGTATACATAGCATAATAAAAAAAATGTCCACTTCAAACGTCCCTGTAATGACTTTTTCTACAACCAATCTTTAAACATGCCCATAGCTGCTAGAATCATTTCTTCACTATTATCCTTCAGTATAAATCGATTAGTGTCGCGGATCTTGACTTCCAGTTGATGGTTTCTAAACTCAAATGTAGTAGTCCTCCAAACATAATATACATTTCTAATGGACTACTTGGCATAAAAGATTAACCGACGTCCATAGTTGGTTATCTTGAAATAGCAACACCTCAGTCTGACCTGAGGCATTTTCATATACATAACAAACCTCAAGTCAGGCTACAAATATAGCTATGGGTATAACAGTGCAACAATAATACCGTATAAGTGTGGTATCAGGTTGTGTACATGTGACATATCGATTAAGCAAATGGATGTCACTCACACCATAAAAAATCCCACCCATAAGTAATTTTTCCAATTTTCTAAAAACATATATGTCACGGCTCTATTTATCGTGACTCACGGCTGCAACTCTAGTCAACCGGATATCACAATGTATCCATATTATATGAGTTTCTTTTTATTGTATAAATTAAAATTACCATTTCAAATCATTCCTTTAATAAGGTTTGCATTTTCTAGTTTTACATATGAGAGTGCTATATCATACTCAATTCCATGAATCCCATCAGGATTTCACGTTGATAAGTTTCCTCTATGGATTTATCCTCTACTTAGACTACCTACATCGGCAAGTCATCTTCGTCGTTTGCATCCAGATACACTGGCTGTGGTGACCTCCAGATGATCCTATTTTTGCCATATCCTCCCATCATCTATAGATGTGATAAATCTTATTAGTGCTATAGTCCACCTCAAATCTCCATCCGGTAGCGCTATTTCTTTTTGAAAAATATTACTTTCAAATTTCAACAATTATAAAATAATTAGTTTAATTCCAAAATAATTTCAAATTTTCTCAAATATTATTTATTTTTCTAAAATAAATTTTTGAAATAAATTTTGGATTTTTTAAACATAATCTAACTTCAAATTTGAATTTTAAATCAATATTTTCCTCAAATAAATCCAAATATCATTTTTATTGAATTAATTTCAAAAAATTCCCAAAATTATTTTCTAATCTCATTTATAGATTTTCTCTACCATTTGTTAAGTAAAAATAATTTTTCATACTTTCACATCCATTTGAAATTCAAATTTCTCAGATTTAAGTTCCAAAAATCCGTTTGCTCGTTAAAATTCTCCACTAAAATCTCACAATACATTTTATTTTAATTAATTAGATAATGGGATGTTACAGCCGTAACACTTAATGTGCAAGGGAAATGTTTAATCTATCAAACAAAAAGCAAAATCCAAGAAGCAAAGACGAAGGCATTTAATATAAAGGGAAAAGGGTTAACCCAACTATCCTTAAAAGAACCAACAACCAAGGTCGGATAAAGAATGGAGTCTCCACCAATCGAAGACATCCTAATTTAGATTCAGAGTAGTAGCTCATGTGAACTAGGTGTAGCATCTAAAATTCGCTGGAGTAGGTGGAAATGTTTACCATAACCAAGCAAAGACAAAGCGAATTTTTTAGGGAACAATATACCAGAGTTAAAGTAAAGGTCGAAAGGTTTTGAGAAGTTCATGATACAATGAAACATTATGTACAAGTAATTGGAGTTTCAAAGGAAGCTATACTTTAAAGTCATTTATGCACTAGTAATTGGTCGAAGTTTGACTGAACAAAAGTTGCTGAACTTTGAAGACATTTATAAAAGGGTGAAGGATTCGTAATGTTGGAAAAATGGTCGAAGAAGGAAGATCGAATGCATATTAAGAAAAGGAGAGGAAGTTGTAAGGACCCGATTCTTCCACTTCCGAAAACTGACATCAATACGTCCACTGTATCAACTGCCGAGAAATCGAATGCCGAAAAACCGAACACTTAGGGTTTAAGAAGAAGAAAAAGACAGAAGAAGAGAGAAAAGATAGAAAAATAGAGAGAAAAGAAAATGGAAAATAGAAAATAGAACGGAACAGAAAGAAAACAGAACAACAACAGAATCTCACAATTCGCAGCGGAACAACATATAATAATAAATGAATAATCTTTAAACAAAGAACTATATCAGTTATTACATTACATTACATCATATCATCAGAGTGTACAACATCATACAACAACAAACAGCGGAAAAAGAAATACTATATACTAGTAATACGCCATGCCATCTAGCTTGCCTCCTGCAACTCCTAAATATCCTGATAAACATAATTCTTGACTGCCCGTGTGGAAATTGGTGGGCACCCAGAGTTTAGGAAGGAAAACAATAAACTCCGAGTCAGTCATGTGACTAGTATGAGAACTCAAAACAGTTTATTTATCTTAAAAATCAAAATAGAGGAATATTTTTAAAGTCAATTCGCAATGCTTTTTAAAAATGAGACTACCATAAGGCCTCCCGCACACACACACAATGCAAACGCAGAATCGGAGGAGATTTCTCCTTATGATAGTCAAAGATGCTTGATACGCATTTAAAAAGAACATTTGATATTATTATTAGTGCATAGTGTAGGAAAAATTCATTTCGAAAATAAAGATATAAATCTTAGCCAGCATAGACATTCCGTACTTATGCCTACTATAGCTACCATGTTCAATAGCAGGTTACCGCCACATTCCATGGCAGGTTATACAACTAATACCGTACAAGGATCGTATTGTTTCTTTGGATTTCCAACGAATGATCAGGCCAAGGAACTTCCCATTGCCACATGAGAACGCCTCTGGATGGACATCCCCAAGAACCAAACCGGATCTCTACCAACACAAGGCCGGGTTACCCCTAACTGAGTAACAACTGACCGAATATGCCATCCCCCGGTCCTTTGGGACCTTTAACCGAGCGCTCGTAATCAATTCACACAATCATAAAGTGTTTTCAACATGAGTAAGTATCTGGGCTCCATACCATGATACCACCCTTTTCCAGAAGGAAATGCACATACCCTAAAGGGCGCTACCCCTCATAACCTTGCTGCATCTTTCCTGTTTTGACCATTCCCGAGGTGTGAGGCTCGACGAAGTCACGTCCACAAAAACATACTTTATACAAAAGCCATGATTTGGGTCAACAAATGATCATTGAAATGATCACCAAGATAGACGATCAAATAAATGATCCTATCACAAATAATCAACACAATGATCATTTTACAACAACACTTAGCATGTCACATTACCAAATTGGGAATATATTGCTGATAACATTCAACTACATAACCTCTGAGCTCGTACGTCTCAGAGAAGGGTGTTAAGCTAAAAGAATAAATTCTCCGCCACCAACAGAAATATATTTGAAAGAAATCTGCTTTATATCTCAATCTGTAACGTCAGACATACAATCCATACAAGTCTGTTCCGGGCTCGAACAGAACCGAAGGCACTTACAAAGAAGTCCTTGCAATCCGGATAATCTCTAATCACGTCCGGACTTCCCATCACATAGGGAGTCTCTATACCGTAGCTACTTGGTGCAAATACAATCGACGAGTTGTCCTTTCGCTTTCAAAAATATCTGGTCTTCAACACCGGTCATTAATGCTATCCATTACGTCGTATCACTATTCGGAATGGGTAATCCGAATAACGAGCGCAATAATTTGAAAATAAGTGTGCATTCAAATTCAACAAATCACAACAAATACCTTTCAAAGGTAAATATTGATAGTTGGTTATTGAACTATCAATGGATATGCACAACATCACCAGATTCCAAATAATTTTCCAAATTATTTATTTCCCAAAAATATCTTTACAAGATAAATAATTTTCATACTTCAAAGATAAATCAATATTTATTTTTAAACAGATTCCACTTTCTTTTATAAATTCCATAGTGAATTTATATTCTAAAATATCTGTGCATATACGATTTCAATTATTCATTTCAATTTATCTTCAAAAAGATAAATTCTCAAAATATTCACTTTATATTGGAAAAACATTTCCATACTTATTTATTCATAAGTAATTTTCAATCCATTTATTTTCAACACTTGGAAAATATTCAATATACTTACATCGAGATTAAGTATATATTTCATCCTTTAAGGAAATCATTCTCTTAAACATGTTTATTTGGGCCAAAACGAATGTTGCGTAAAACATCGTTACGATGTTCCAAAATCACTAGTATAGGGATTCGAAATTAAAATAGATATATAAATCCCAATACTATACAAAACATTCCCTTTCGGAAACCATTTACTATAACAACAGTATTATAGTCCACCATTTCCTTTTATTTCTCGAAAACGCCTATTTCAACAATGAATGTTGAAATCTATGGTTTCGAATCTCAACACATTTAAAACATCGTTAGATCGTTTTAATTCTGTTTAAAATATCACATCCTAAACATTTTCTTTAACATATTATTCACTATTCAAAAACGTGAATATACTTTGTTAAAAAATTTCATCCTTTTATTCATTTTATTTCAAAGGATTATTCACAGTCAAAACGTGAATATAACTCCATTAATAGGTTTCAACAATTTACTTATTAAAATAAGTCGTTTGCGAATTTATAAAACAACGTTTATAAATTCCATTTCTATTTATCTTATAACATCTTTCTTTATAAATTTTCTTTATTAACCTATTCACTTTATATCTCAATTATGAACCAACAGTCCATATTATAAGTTAAACACTTATAATTTATTTCTTTGCAAAATCGTTCCTTTGAACTTCATAATTATAAATCTTATAACTTATAAGATTCAATTATTTATCCGAAACCATTCTTTTAATAACTTTATAAATTTTATAAACCTACTGCTTATAAAATTCCATTTATAACTTCACCGTTTATAATTCTATAAATTTCATTCATTTATGAAATTCATTCACAATTCATTCTAACACTTATAAAAACTCGTTTTATAATCCAAAATATTCTAATTTATAAATATCCATTTTATAAATCTTTTATACAAATCAATTTGTATTATTATTCTAAAACGTCTTTAAACTTCTTTATAATTTCATCCTTTTTGATTTATAAAATAATCAAATTTTATAAATCCTATATTTTCAACTTTTTCTAATAATTTCAAAAATCCCGATTAAACTATTTTATAAAATCATTAGCCTCATATTTTCAAAAATCAACTTTTAACTATATTCCTCAAAAATCATAATTTTTATAACATTAAAAATTATACGTTTATTTATTTAAAATGGATAAATTACCAAAAATATTTTATAAACGTATACTTTCAAAAAATCACTTTATAAAATCATTTTAAAATTCCAAAACTTGGTCCAATGATGCTACATACCAAATAGTCAATCACGACAACAACGATATCATATATCGATATGATAATCCATCAAATATCAAATTATCTGAAATCAAATAAAAACTGTTGAGGAATCCAGTTGGATCCCTCCAACCTGTTTTCCTGCATCCACAAACATTAGCACAATACCAATTTCGCTCCAGTACGAAATTATCGCGGTATATGGGATTTAAAATATTATCCGCTTAATAGACGGCGCAATAGGGTCTCATCCGCTATACAAATGCGGGAAATCAATAACTCCAATATATACATATGCCAATATATATATATTGCTATTATATATAATACCAATTTCGCTGTTTATGAAATATTCGCGGTATATGTTTTTAATAAATAACACCCGCTTACTAACGGCGCATAATGTCTATTTTAACAATCAATAGATATCAATCATCATTCAAACATACATTCAAATATTTTAAATCTAACTATTTAAAATAAAAATCGAAACTGATTCGATTGAGTGAGAAGTTCTCACCTTGATTTCAATTTCGTTTTAGCGATTTATTTCGAATAAAATTAAACGTGCGTTTAATTTTACCCGAAATTCTCACTAACTCCAAACGACTCCAATCCAATTCCATAGCGTAGTGCTCGTCCATACGATTCCAACGCAACTGGTTTCGCGCGTTTTCGACCTCGTATGAAAAAGTTATGAATTTTTGAAGTTACACGATTTTATAACTTAATAAATTACAACAATTTCTTTTTAATTTATATCACTACCCAGATCATAGCCGTAGATCTCAGCTCCTTGCAATCCTGGCCGTGCGCACCCCGCCCCTCTTCTTCCTCTTCTCACGCGTTGAAAACCTCCAGGCCGACACATGAACCCATCCTCAATAATTAGGGTTAATTTTTGCTCCGCCCACAAGCATCGATACTCCATCATACCACCGCCATCTTGAAGCACATCACCCCCACTATCTTCGGATGTGAACATGAGAAGCTCGGCCCCCTCCTCTGCATGAAAAGTCATGCGCAACCTCGGCCATTCGAGCTCCAATTGCCATCAATCCGTAGCTTGAAACTTGATCTTGACCGTTCACATCGTAGAGCTCGCGAAGCTCTTCCATTTTGTAGTTGAAGAATTCTTGAAACGAGGCTTGGATTTGAAGATTTGGAGGGAGGAAGGTCGTGATTTTCTGGCCGTGTATTTAGGTGGAGGCGGCTGCGTTTTAGAATTAGGGTTAAAAATTTTTTTTTCTTGTGAATGGAGGCTATTTATAGAAAATCAAACGAAAACACTATTCATTCCGGGATTTCCGGACTCCGATTCACACGCGGTGACTAGCGTTTCTGGGGTTTACCCTGCGTTCCGGACACAATGGAATAGGTTTCAAAAGCTAATTCGGACATCTGCGTGAGTTATGGCTATAAACGTTCAATTTAAATTAAACCGATTAAAACGATTTTCTAGGCGTTTTAATTTGTACCGGACAAACGGTAAATCCGATTGACATGAAATTTGAAACCATACAATAATATCATATTACGGATCCAATGAAACTGGTTTCGTCGAAATCCGAGACTTTTTGAAAAATGGCTATTTTAACTCGCCAAATTAATATTAAAAATAATTCGATGCGTTTCGAGCTGCCACGATCAAATGATAACTCCGATTGCTACGAAAATTGAAATCCGGTAATAAAAAACTATTACGGATCCAATGAAACTAGTTTCATCCAATTCTGAGACTGTTCGAAAATTGACTATTTTCACTAGTCGATTAAATATTAAAATATTCAATTTTCACAAATAAACTTTTAATTCGATTTTAAAAGTTCTAAAATATCGTTCTAACTCCAATATGATAAAATAAAATTTTACAAATCATTTTCAATCATATTTAACCCAAATTTCAATTATTTCCATAATTTAACATATTAAATTATCGATTTAATTATCCAATTAAATCCAATTATTCGAAATAAAATTTATTCGACTTATAAATTCACTTATTAATATTTAAAATTAATTAAATATTCAAATTTAAATTAATAAAATTTCTGGGTCGTTACAGAAGTATAGAAGGAGTGGAATGAAAAAGACATCGTAACCCAAAAATAAGGCAAGGGAAGCAATCTTTTTGACGATAAAGCTCATGAGACTGTATAAGACTCTGTCTTTTAAAACAACCTCAACCTTAAAGCTAGAATCCAAGGAGTTATGCATCGTTCATGATGCATTTAGTCATAATACCCATGGATGTCGACATCAAAAGGACTGGAAGGAAGAGGCAATCGAAAAGGGCCACTTAACACATTATATAAGGAAGCCTACCTAGGTGTAGATGACCTGCAAGTAATGGATAATAACAATTAATTTGAATTTCCCTCAATATTAGAGAAATAAAATATAAATTTTATTTTTTATCTCATAAAACATAGAAAAATAATAATATCAAACATAATTATAAAATATGCAAGACAGTAGCATAATCAAATGAACCCAAATACCAAAAATCATCAAGGCATAGCATGGTTGATAATGCTATACATCATAGAATATACATGAGTTTATACAACATCACAAACTACATAGTATAAAACTATCTCCATATATATATTAAAGTATTGATAACTCCATAGCATTGTGCAATGGAATAAGCAATAGTACCTCCATAATATGAGATATATGGGTAAGCGTAAGCCTCATGCCCATCCTTCACACATCTCCATGCGCTTTCATCAAACATGTCCCTTAATCTACTCATTAAGAATACTTGAGAATATAAGAAGTAATGCAAATAATTGTTGCAACTGGGTTAGTCCGCAGCAGAAATAATGGGCGAATGACAATTTTGTTTACCATTTTGGATCTTTGTTTGGCCTATGAAATCTAATTTATTTAGAATGTTTCTAAAATTTTTTAAATAACATCTTTGATCTGTTTAAATTTGCAAAATAATATAGTATTATTTAAGTTATATTATATATATATATATATATAAATGTGTATCATATATACATATATATTTGTGTGCATGTGTAACAAGTCAATTCGCGCAAGGTATAACATGCTTGTTTATAGATATTGGGATTTACATCGTAGTGGACACATTAGCTCATCTAATATACAAATATATTGCCCGAATCTACGTTTATACACTTTACTTATATATAAAAATATTGTATATATAGTCCGCGGTAGTGGCGTAGTGGTTGAGACACTTGCCTCCTGTTAACGAGGTCGCGAGTTCGATACCCGTCTGCCCTACTCCCAATTTCAAGGCGCGGAGGTGGGACCCCGTTAATCCTATAAAAACGGTTGGGGGCATCAAATCTCTGTGCTGGGCTAGCTTAAATCCCAACTGTCTGTGGTCGGACCAGGCAGGAGGGGGCTCCTCCTATCCCTTCGATTTCATCAGGGCTCTGGGTTGAGTTTTAAAAAAAATAAAAAAAATATTGTATATATGTACAAACCATATATTTGTATTTAAATAAGTTCATATAAATATATAAAAATATAAAAATATATAAACATATGTATGAAATATTAAACACACACACACACATATATATGTATATATATTAAAAGTGGAATAATATATTATAACTATATATATAAGTTTAAATCATTTACAAAATATATTAAGTATAATAAAAAATTTGTTATAAAGCCAAAACAGTAATTGCATAAATATAATTTTCTTTATTCAAAACATATATACAAATATGTATATGTATGTTAAAAACTTATTTATATATATAGTAACATATATATATATATACACACATATATATATATATATGTTAATAAAAATAAAAATCACAAAATAATTTATAGTAAATATATATAAATATCTAGTCATCCTCATGGAATTGACTTTTTTTTAATTTTTAATTTTAAAATATATTTACTATAATAAAAGCTATATGAAAATTATTAAAATTTAATTTAAAAGTCATTTTTGAATCTAAATTTTCATTTCAAATGTTCAGTAAATTTTAATTGATAATTTTTTAATTTGAAAATTTATTATATAATTTAAAACAGTTTAAAATCTAATTTTTAATTTGTGATTTATATTTAAATATTAAAAAATGAAAAAATTGTTTTTTTATTTTTGTCGAGAGTGTAATATGCATTAATTTAATTATATAAAATTTAAAATCCAATTTATAATACGTATATGTGTTTATATGATTAAGTGATTTAAATATTATTTAAAATTAATATATAAATATATAAAATATTTTAATACTGCTGAAAATATCATGCCTATTAAATTTTATGTCTAAAATTATATTTCTATATTTTACATATATATAAAGTAGTATTTAAAATATTTACTGTATATATAGATATTATACATTAAATTATTTAAATAATAAAAAAATGTTTTTTTAGTTGAGCCATGTTGCATATAGGTGTGTTTACGTAGATTTTATTTTACTTATTAATATAAAACATATATGTACAAACAGATGACCAACCAAAATTGTGACAATATATTTATATATTGGAATTGTCGCCTAACTAACAATATAATATATGAAATAGACATTATATTTATAAATTAATATTTATAAATATGTTAGAGTATATCTTATAGCCAAAGCCTATAAGTACACCTTGAAATGATGAGATTTGATCCTCGAACTAATTTCCATTTCAAAAGAGTGCTAATTCCTGAACCGTTGGCCATCAACTATCGAATAAAACTTGATATGGTTTGATTTGCACTAATATTGATCAAGGATGTTTGCTATAGAGCTCAACCAAAAATGAATTAGATTGGAGGCTCCAAAGTTCAATAACAAATGAAGGTAGAGATGCTTATATAAAGGAGAACTAAGAGATATTTTAGAATCAAGATCCTACATCATCTCTTAATGATTCCCTTCCATTTTAGCTCTCCATCTCAATGCCTCTTAAGCACCATCACAACGCCGCCTATTACCCTTATTGTGGACGAACAAACTAGCCCCCTTTGTGGGCCTTAAATCGATATATGGACCAAACAAATATTTTGTATTTAAATCTAATTTAAACGCTTATCAATATCGTAAATCGATTAGTACATTTTTAAATATTATAAATATATTTGATAATGTTTATTTATCAGATAAAATTAAAATTTATAACTAATATTTCACAAATATTAATTAATTTTACTAATTTATAACCATTACAAATTAAGTAAGTCATTTGGTCAAAGGAGAATTCATTGTTTCATTTATGCGACACGTTAGGTGTAAATTTGGTCAGCGATTATATCAAACCATTCAAATAATAACAATCATTTGTCACATGGTGCGAGATTTTGGCCAAATTTATCGCTTACTTGATTTTAGTAAAATCCAATTTTACTTTCTTAAGTGTTATCCGGTTGCAACTTTTAATTACATCAATTCTCTTTGTCAAAACTTTATCACTTTAGACTTATTGAATTTGATAATAGTCAAAATTCCAATATTTTCCATATCCGACTTTATGGTCCAAACACAATGCTTTTGGTTCAATAATAACAATTATTATTAACCAAAATGATCTAATCAGAGACTTTGACTTTAAGTTGACTTCTGTTGACCATGATACTAACCTCGTATAACCGAGGAGACGAATCCTCTCTTAAATATTGTCACTTTCAATGCTTCCACTCGACCTAACTATAGTTGTTCGATGAACATCATAAATGATTTAACTATAAATAAAGCAGAGCTTCCACATTGAAGATGAATAATATTTTCAAGTCAAGAGAACTGTGTAATTTTGACATATCGATATTTTCCGTTTGGCCTTAGTTATATCAACCAACTGAAAACTATTGAATGAGTCATTCCATAGTTACCCAATAACTATCAGTACGTAACCCCTTGGTGCCCCCAGCAGCTATGAGTAATACACTGACTAACATTTAGAGAGTGTTACGTACTTTACTCTCAATGGAAGTATCGATATCCCTTGTCGATACATCTTGTCCATGAATATTTAAAATGGTGTATTTATTTTCAATGTGATAAATTACTCATGGTTACAACACTTTGTACTACTATCACAAAACATACAATTTATGGATTTTCTATTAAATATACTTTTAATTAAATTAAATAATTAATATAACACATTATATCAAGTATATAATAGAAAGAAAAAACATTTATTTTAAATAAGATTGGTTATCGAGTTAGATATATGTAACAAATTACATAATTGCTCCTAGGGCATACTCCTAACTCTATCAATCTTCCACTTGCACTTGAGGTCAATTATGGAATCTTATTCCAACTTGTCTAATTGGTTTCCTCAAAACTAATCCAGTCAATCCCTCAGCAAACGTGTATGCTACTATGTTTCAATTATTTACTCTATAAATCAACTTTCTTTGACATTGGTAAATTACCTTTATTATGTGGAATAATTTAGAGCAAGTCTCTCGACTTCTCGTGAGCTCTTTGTTATTTTATGAACCATATTGTGACATTATTATCATATAACAATGTTATGGGATTCTTAATATTTGGAATCACCGGTAGCTCAATCGTAAATCTCTACATTTATTATATATACATTGCTTTTATTATGGCACTATTCAAGTCAATGTACTTAGCTTTTTTATTGCATCACCCACAATCTCTTCTTTTTGGAAAATTTTCAACTTAAAGATTCTTAAATTGAATTTATTATTGACATATTATACTCAATATCACTTGTGAAGTTTGAGCATGAACATTCCTCCATAAGGAGTTCTTTGTTTTTGTAAATAATTCTCTAGTATTTCATAAATACGGGAGAACACCTCAAACTACCATTTAGCGATATCTATTTGGATTTTATATTTGCTTCATCTATCAAATACATAAACAAATAACAATATAATATATAACTCAACATGTATGATAATTCTTATTACCAATGCATCAGGAATCCAACTTACATGTTTCGTATTAATTTTTTTAATAATTTATCCTTGCATATCGTTTGGGACGTTCCCAATATATTTATACTTACTATATGGACATCATTTACAAATTCAACGCCGAGTATCAAAACAACTAAAGCTGATTTTAACACAAGTGTGTCGTCAACAATCAGTAGTGTGTTGTTTACTTATGGTTTAGAAATATCTATGTACTTTTTTTAACTTTCCTTCTTATGAGCACACGCTTCCTTTGCATTTTGATTGATAATCAATCTATTTGATATTTCTATCAAAACATTTATTCAATTTTGATGCCTGTCGAATGATACTTTCGTATCTGCTCTTGGATCATATCCAAAAACTCACAAACTCAATATTGCTCCCACTGGCTATAAGACACCTTGGTTATTATATGTAAATAGTTTATTCTAAACCATTATGCAGAATTTTCTGTTTCAACACATACATACCAAAACATAAAGTCATGCTATGCGATATTTTTGTGAGTAAAATCCAAAACTACATGAGCACATCGAATGGTGAATATGTTACGTTAGTTTGAATAATTGAAATTTACGGTATTATTCTTGTCAATATGGCCTGCTATATTCCAACTCATTTTTCTTTCTTTTAAAGACACATTTATGGCCAATGGATCATATCCCTTTTGGTACAACTTTTAAAATCATACTTTGATAATTTACATGAAATCTATTTCGGATTTGCACATCATACCATATCATAGAGTCAATTGTCTTAATGGTTTAAATAAACAACCGAGGATTATTTAGTCTTGACATTGACAAGAAACTCACAGTTTCTCTTTAATGTACAATAATACTTGTTAATTGGGTTTTTAACCAAGCCAAATAGATCGGCACCAAGTAAAACAGATTGGCGCCAACCTAAATAGAAGTCAATGTGTAACGACATAGATTTTTTGGTTATCTGAAATTGGAATATTTAGCTGATTTTAAATATTTAAAAGTTAATTTTTAACTTGAATTTCAAATATAACGGTTTATTTGATAATTTAATTATTGAATTTATTAATTTAAAATTGGATAAATAATTGAATATTGAGTTTTAAGCTTGCTAAAAATAATTTAAAGGCTTATTAATTTAATATTAATAAGAACCGAGGTAATAAAACTTTTATATTGAATTTAAAAGGTGATTTGTTCGATTTTAAAAACAACTTGTATAAACTGAAGAGTAAAAATAGCCTTCCGAGGCACAGTCTTGGATTCCGACCCGGTTGAGAGATGATGTATAAGTTTTGCATTCTCTTCGATCTGGTATATATGTTGAGAGATGCGGCATAAGTTTTGCAATTCAACAGTTCTCAGTCGAACTAGGGCTTAACCCAGTTGAATTTGTAGGCAATTTTAGGTGAGTAGGAGATTGGAATTGGATTCAGTGTATCAAGGAGCAGCTAGGGGTAGAAGAAGGCAGAGCTCGGTGACGTTTGCGTTTGCGCAAAAAATGGGCAAACACCTCCAAGTCGTATGATTTAGTTGATTATATAGGGTTCTTAGCGATTTGGGTGATTTATGCGAATATATAAAATAGATGGACTAAACTGTAAAAGACACACAGATTTATAGTGGTTCAGCCAGAATGTGCATACGTCCACTTTATATGTTATTCTCCTTTTCTCTTCAGATTACAAGTACAAAGCTTTGATTACAATAACTGAAAGTTGTTTGAAAGTTCTATCCGTGCCTGAGCTCTCAAACTTGTCTGCCATTGTTGTACCCCTGCCCCTCTATTTATAGAGTGAGGCTGGGGGCAGGGGTCCTGGATGTATATAGCCTTTTGTGGGCCTGGGCTGAAGCAATCTGGCCTGGCAACTTTGGTACGGCAACGCCTTGGTTCGGTAGTAGATGGCTGGAGTTGAGGCCTTGGTCCGGTAGTACTTTGGTTCGTGTTGGTTCGGCGTTGAGTTGGTGATCTGGTTCGGTGGCGTTGGACCGGTAGTGGATGGAAGGTGGCTGGTTCGGTGGTGTTGGATCGGTAGTGGATGGAAGGTGGCTGGTTCGGTGGTGTTGGATCGGTAGTGGATGGAAGGTCGCTGGTTCGGTGGTGTTGGATCGGTAGTGGATGGAAGGTAGTTGGTTCGGTGGTGTTGGATCGGTAGTGGATGGTAGGTAGTTGGCTCGGCAATGCATGGAGAGGAGATGGTTCGGTAGTGAAAACGTGCCCAACATTTGCCCTCCAAAGTAGGGCATATGCCTGTGTATGGCGTGCTTTGTCTTGGGTAATGCCGAACCAACTGGTCCGGTCGTTGATTTTTGCTTATAAATAGGGGCCTAACGCTTTCGTTATTCAGCCGAGCCAACCCCTTGTTTTTGCCGAATCGAAATATTATCTTCGCCGGACTAAACGTGTTAGCCGAATCAAATTCCTATCCTTGCCGAACCAGGTGAGAATCTTTTTTGCCGAATGGGTTTTTGTTTTGAACTACCGAATGGACTCGGGAACTTGACTTACCGAATGAACCTTGTGGGTTTTAAGTACCGAATGACAATTTCATACATGAATTGCCGAATGGAGCGTGTGTCTTGACCACCGAATGAGACTACACTGTATAAGTGCCGAATGAGCCTTATATACTTGAGTTTTTATGTTTTGAATTACGAGTGAAATTCCGGACTACATATACTTGCATGTTTATGTTTCTATATTCCTTGTTTTAGCAGTATGTTTTTCCGGTATCGCAGATAATGTCTCACAAAGTGGAAATTCGATCAGAAAAGAGAAAATTTACGGACAGAAGAGAGTCCCCTGTGGTGCCCCCAGCCCAGCCAGGACCGGGATGACAGGGACCCACCCCGAGATCACAAGTGGACGGATATGGTCCTCAAGAGCTTCTGAACTCTCCTCCTGATTGCTTTCCAAGCTCTCTCAGAGAGGAGCGGCTTGATGTTATCTCCCGCTCCTTTGGGATTGATAGAGCACGCATGTTGTTGCCAGGGAAGGGGGTCATGCCATATAATCCCCCTGAAGGATAGTTCGCTTATAGTAGGTACCACTGCATGTGTGGGGCCATTCCTACAATCAATGCTTGGATAGTTAGCTTCGTCACCTATTTGAAGGTGGCCCCTTTCCAGCTCCAGCCCAACTCCTACGCTATCTTGGTGTGCCTATTCGTGATTTTCTAGAGAAAGTACAGGCGCCCCCTTCTAACCGGGAGATTCGGTCTCTATATAACTTGAGAGGTTACAAGAAGGGTCCCCATACATCAGCTTGGAATCGGTCGTGTCGATCAAGCCGGTCTTGGACTTGTATTCAAAGTTCACCATGTTTAAGAAGGAATGGTTCTTCGTCCAGGATGACACCGTTTCGATCCATCGCTTCACCTCTGGCTGTAAGTTGAAGCTTATTTATAATTTCCGTTCTGACTGAGATGCTTCTTCTTATGTGCTTTTATTTCTTGCTAGCGACAGGTGGCTTTGCGGTCGTGGAGAACGATAACCTGGTTCAGATGGCCGCGGAGGTAGAGGCCATTTCGGGAAGGGATAGGTCAGCTTCTTACCTGATCAGGAATGCTACTCTCCTGCGACACAACTTGATTCTACCACATCAGTCTGTGGTCAAGCAGAGGGATACGGCTGAGGAAAGAGCTGCCAAAGCCAAAGGAGGGGCCACGATAAAGAGCAGCAAGCGGAGACCCTTCTCGATACCTCCAGTTGTCGGGGGGAAGAATCTCAAGAAATCTGATGGACCCTCTCCAAGCACATGCCCAGATGTTCCGGAGGAGGAAAGTGGGGAGGAGGAAAGAGGTGAGGAGGAGAGCGGAGGTGATGGAGAAGGTGATGGTGGCAATGGTGGCGAAGGACAAAGTGGTAGTGGCGTTGGTGCCTTGTCCTCTGGGCAAGCAGGTGAGATTCAAGAGTGGACGGATGATGCTTTCCGCCAAGCTTTTGAGGGGTTGGAAGAAGGGTCGGCCTTGATGGAGAAACCGAAGGAAACTGATAAGGCCGGGACTAGTGCTGGTTCATCTTCTCAGAGTATTCAGGCTAAGGCGACTTCGGTGATTCAAAGTGAATTTTTGACTCCTCTTTTAACTTCACATGTTTCTTGGATTATTGTTTCATGCATGCTGGTAACACTTGGTTTTTATTCCAGGAATGGGTAAGGCGGCCACGATATCAGACATTCGGCACCGCCTTGAGCAATTCAAACTCCTCAAAGCTTCTGCTAAACCGAAGCCCTCGACTGACCGTTCCGGGGGCGTAGTCGGCTGCCGTCCTCTTCTCGGAGTCATTGAAGAGGATATTCAAAAGAGAAAGAGGAGGCGTTCCATGTTCGAACCTTCACTTGGACCTCAGCCCCCAACCCAGCCTATTCATGACATCACGGGGGAGGATACTGAGTCTATACCATCTCCGCATCCATCAGAGAACCCTACCGTTACTCATGTTGATCGCCCCCGCTTGGCTGACAACCCATTTGCGGGTTATCCAGATCTGGATCCGAGTTCTCATGATATTTCCTTTGATGAGGTCACCGGTGAACACCTCCTACCCCGCAATCCTGTGGTGAGGGTGCTTGATGAGGCTAAGTCTTTGGATCTCGACTTGTTGACCACCCGGATTGTGACTATGGGGGATGAGGCCAAGGCAAACATCGATCGGGTGGCTGAGGAGACCCAGAAGTTGATGGGACATCACGCCCGACTGATCAAGGCTAGAGAGGAAATCGGAAGTGCTAACATTCGGCTGCAGCTAATGGTTTCCGATCAGGCCAAATAGCTTGCCGATCAGGCCATTCAGATCTCCCAGCATGAGGCGGCCTCCAGACGACTAAAGAAAACCATGGAAGAGACTAGCAAGGCAGAATTGCGAAAGATGGAGGCTACTTGCAAGAAACGAATTGACACGGCCATAAGCAACGGTGGATGAGGTTCGGAGAGCGGATCTCGAGCAGGTAGAAGAGTTATCTGGAAGGCTCGAAGCCGCATAGCTTGCTCAGGTCAAGCTAAAGGAGGAGATGGAGGCGATGAGGAGATCCCTTCAAGCTGACTGTTGGAGATACCGATTGGAGAGGGATGCTGCCGTTGCAAAGTTGTCGGTTTCTGAGGCCCGTATGAGGGAGTTTGAGGAGAACGAGGGGATGATGGATGATATGCTACAGGATATGTATTTTCGTACTTGGAAGCAGGGAAACCTATCCTGGATGGACGATTACTCCCGAGTCATGGCTAGTATATATCTCCGGGCTTTGGAGGAGGCCAAGGCTGATGCGGATAAAGAGGGTGGCGTGGCCTTCAGAATGGATGTGGTTACCGCTCAGTTCACCAAGGAGGAGAAGGTGGCGGTGAAGGAGGGCATGCGGCTGCTTACCGCTGAGGAAGTGGGTGTGCAGTTGGAGGATGATGATCAGGGAGCAGATGCTGGTAAGTCTTCACTCTTAATCCTTTCTTAACTTGATTGCGTATCATTCATCTGATGGATTCTTCTCTTGAATCGGACAGGTGGGACCTCTGGCCAGCATGCTGGGAGTTCTGATCCTGCGGTCAAGTAGATCCCGAAGGGGTAGCAGGATAGAGGCGGAGCCCTGCTGCAGCTGACTATTTTTTTGTTTACTTGGCATTCCTGAATATACTAGTCTAAAACATTAATGTACTTTCAGGCTGTAATTATGTAATTATGTCATTGTAGCGAATGATTTTATTCTTATATAATTTTATAACATAAGATGATTCTGTCATATTTGAATGCTGTCGTTATTTTGATGTGTTGCATAAGAAATATGGCTGTGTATATGCATGTGCTTCAATCGTGTTTGATGCTAAGCTCTTTCTTAAAATATAATTTCATGTCTCGCAATGTTAGTGTGATGTGTGAATAGGCTATAGCTACATGTTTATGTACAAGAAAAGGAAGTACCACCCTTCATGTTTTACTTGTAGATGGTAGCTTTGAATGTCTTGTGTGACTGAGGATGGAATGCAGCTGAGTGACCTGTTATCCAGTTGTGAGTTCTCATTTCTACTAGCGAGTGTCTCCTATTTTGTATTCTGTACTTTAGTGATCGTTATAGAGGATAGGAGGAAAGTTTTTATAAATAAAATGGAAATATAAGAAATAGTAAAACTTCCAATCACGGAAGGCCTTCGATGTGCTTAAGTTCATGGCAAACGGGTTTTGTAGTCACTTTCCCTAGCTGTGGGTCTTGGAGACATTCGTCACCCATCTTACGCCTCCGCGGGGAGTTTTTCTTTTTTACCACAGCCGTACTTAAGATACATAGGAGCCGAGATCGCGCACAGTAACTACCCAGGCCATTATGGCCCGTAATCGTGGGTATTATTCGATTTACCATGGCCGGCTAGCGTAGGTGCCGATCGTCAACTGTGAAGTGCCCCTTGCTGGCCACACCTTACGTTGGGGCTTATAATCGGTTCACAGTCGCCGGCGAACCGAATGCCGTAATGAGCTGCCTCGGCTATAGTCGGCCTTCTCGGTGGCTTATGATCGGCTCATTACAGTTGGCTTTGAGGGCCGTCGCGAGCAATGAGTTAACCCGCAGCAGAGGGATGCTGGAGCAAAAGTGTCTCATTGACGAGGGCATAGATTCGTATAGCACCTGTTAGGTCTTGTCCAGGTGAGGTTGTGCCGTGAAATGTCCAGAATGGAAATGCCGTTATACAGGATTTTGTTCAACAGAAAAGGATAAAGCTTAACAAGCAGTCAAGATATAAAGGAACAAGTTAAAAAGAGACAAGATTTTTAAAGCGGTTCGGCACGAAAATGCCTACGTCCACTGATTCTCTTTGTTAATTCACTTCATATGGGCAGTACAAGTTAAGAAAAGTATCGACGAAGGTGTTGGATGTTCCATGCCCTCTGGAACACCTCTCCGTCCACTGTTGACAAAATATAAGCTCCGTTGTGGAGATCTTTATGAATTACATAGGGTCCGTCCCAGATTGGATCTAGTGCTCCGGGGCGTGGGAAGATCCGTTTGAGAACAAGATATCCCTCTCGTAAGCTGCGGCGCTTGACTTTGGAGTTGTATCGTATCGCCACTTTTTGCTTGTGATCTGCCGCTTTAGGTGCTGCATCATTCCTTCTTTCTTCAATTAGGTCCAAAGACATGTGTAGGAGTTCTTCATTCTCTTCCGGGTTGTAGTGGATTCTATGGTGGGAGGACACTACAGTTTCAACTGGGAGCATGGCCTCCGATCCGTATGCCAAAGAGAAGGGAGTATGCCCTGTTGATGTTCTGAAAGACGTGTGGTAGGCCCAAAGTGCCGTAGGAAGTTCATCCACCCATGCGCCTTTTGACTTTTCAAGCTTCTTCTTGATCAGAGTTTTGAGAATTTTGTTGACAGCTTCGACTTGTCCATTTGCCTGGGGATAAGCCACAGATGAGAAGCTTTTGTGAATTCCGTGCTCTCGGCACCAGTCGGTGAACTCCTCGCTGTCAAACTGAAGTCCATTGTCCGATATGATTTTGAGCGGAACCCCGTACCCGCATAGAACATTTTTGATCAAGAAGTTAATAACTTTTGCCGAAGATATTTTATTTAAAGGTTCCGCTTCCACCCATTTGGTGAAATAGTCGACCGCCACTATAGCATATTTGGCTCCGCCTCGGCCCATCGGCAGTTCGCCAATCAGGTCGATTCCCAATACCGCAAAGGGCCAAGGACTGGTCATTTGAGTAATCTCATTTGTTGGTAGTCGAGGAATCTTAGCGAATTTCTGGCATCTGTCACATCTTTTGACGAATCTAAGACGTAATTGTTTAAAGTGGGCCAGTAATACCCATATCGGAGTATTTTCTTTGCTAGAGTCTGCCTTCCAGTGTGATCTCCGCAACTTCCTTGGTGGATTTTGGACAGGACTTCCTTGGCTTCCCTTCCAGGGACACACCTTAATAAAGGGGTTGCAGAAGTCGCGCCGATAGAGGATGCCTTCTAGTATTGTGTAGCGGGAAGCTTTCCTCAAGATTTTCTTGGCTTCATTACGCCCGTCGGGCAGTGTGCCATCTCGTAAGTATTTTCGGATGGGAGTCATCCAGGTTTCTTCTTCGATTGCAGCTATCAGATTCACTTGCTCGAAACTCAGGGCTAGTTGCTTTGAGATGGTTATTGCTCCGGAAGTGGTGTCGTCCTTCATGCTAGCTTGCTTTGCCAGTTCGTCGGCCTCCTGATTCTCTCCTCGAGGAATGTGTTTGATTAAATAGTGATCCAATTGATTGAGCAGCAGCTTGGTCTTCTTTAGATATGCGGTGAGTCGTTCCCCTCGAGTCTGGAACTCTCCCAGTATTTGATTTACAATAAGTTGAGAATCACTATGGAGGCATAAAGAATCGACTCCAATCTCTAGGGAAAGTTCTAATCCGGCTATCACTGCTTCATATTCTGCATCGTTGTTGGTGGCAACGAATTCCAGCTTTAGGGCATAGTGCAGCTTCCTTCCCCTGGGGGTGATTATCACAATACCTGCCCCCGAGCCTTTTTCATTTGATGCTCCGTCTACAAAGAGATTCCACTTGATATCTTTTGTTATTTTAGATGGATCTTTACCTTCGTTGGTAGTGAATTCGGCAATGAAATCGGTCATGGCTTGTCCCTTGATGGCGGTGCGAGGGTGGTAGGTGATATCATATTGACTCAGTTCAATGCACCATTTAAGTAGTTGCCCAGAAGTGTCGAGGCGATGGAGTACCTGCCTTAGCGGTTGATCGGTTAAAACTCTGATGGAATAAGATTGGAAATAGTGTCGCAGTTTCCGTGACGTGATTAGAAAACAGTATGCTAGCTTTTCAAGTTTAGGGTATCTGGCTTCTGCCCCTGTAAATCTCTTGCTTACAAAGTATACGGGCCGCTGCGCGCGGTTGTCTTATCTCACCAAAGCGACGCTTAAAGCATGGGACGATACAGCAAGGTATAGGTATAGTTCTTCGCCTTCATTTGGAGTTGAGAGTACTGGCGGTCTCTGAAGGTGTTCGATTAGGTTAAGGAAGGCTGTTGAGCATTCGTCAGTCCATTCGAACTTTCCTTTGTCTTTCTTTAGAGCTTCGAAGAAAGGGATGCATTTGTCGGTTGCTTTAGAGATGAACCTGCTTAGGACGGCCACTTTCCCGTTTAGGCTTTGCATCTCTCTTCGAGTGAATGGTATCTTGATATCTTGCAAAGCCCGGACTTGCTCAGGGTTTGCTTCAATCCCCCTAGCATGGACGATGAATCCCAAGAACTTTCCCGACGACACTCCAAAGGAGCACTTTAGAGGATTCAGCTTCATTCCATATTGGCAAAGTACTTGAAACATCTCGTCCAGGTGGTTTATATGATCGTTGGCTTTCCTCGATTTTACCAACATGTCATCCACATAAACTTCCATAGTTCGTCCTATTAGTTCCGCAAACATCTTGTTGACGAGGCGCTGATAAGTAGCTCCGGCGTTTTTAAGTCCAAAAGGCATTACTCTGTAGCAGTACAATCCCCGGCCAGTGATGAAACTAGTGTGGTCTTGATCGGGGGCGTGCATAGGGATCTGGTTATATCCTGAGTATGCGTCCATAAAGGATAAGAATTCATGTCCGGCTGTGCTGTCCACGAGTTGATCGGTTCGGGGGAGTGGGAAGCAGTTCTTCGGGCAAGCGTCATTTAGGTTGGAGAAGTCGATGCATGTTCGCCACTTCCCATTAGCCTTCTTTACCAGTACTGGGTTGGCGATCCATTCTGGGTAGATGGCTTCTCGTATGAAGTTATTGGCAAGTAGGTTCTTTACTTCTTCCTCGAGGGCTGCTGATCAATCTACCCCCATGCTTCTCTTTTTCTGTTTTACTGGCACCTTGGTGGGATCGATGTTCAGTACGTGGCATGTTACGTCTGGCGAGATTCCAGTCATGTCAACGAGCGTCCATGCAAATACATCCATGTTGTGGCGAAGGAAATCGACGAGTTGATCCTTCAATTCCGCTCTTAACCGAGACACGACTCTCAGCATCCTACTTGGGTCGTGTTTGTCTACAGATACGAATTCCATAGCCTCTGCAGGCTCGGTGGTGGCCTCCTCCTCCTTATCCCTGGGGTATAATTCGTTGAAAGGATCGCTAGTGTATCGAAGAGGAGGGGATTTCTTTAATTGCTATGCTTCCAAGTTTTTCTTGCAGAGAGAAGTCTTTGCATCCTTCCCTTTATCCTTCCTGTGGTTATTGCGAAGTTCAGTCACATAGCAATCTCGAGTGGCGTCTTGATCTCCCTCTATTTCTCCTATTCCGTTATCCGTTGGAAATTTCATCTTCAGGCACCATGGGGCCAGGACAATTTGGAAGTCAGACAAGGCTGGTCTTCCCAAAAAGGCGTTGTAGGCCGAGTGGTTCTCTATTAACACAAATGTTTGTTTTCGCACAACAGAGTGGGGATGGCTTCCTATTTCGACAAAGAGGTCCAATTGCTCGAGAGGCATCTTCGTATCTCCAGTGAAACCATGTAGCGGTTTGCTGCAGGGAGACACATCCTTCATTGACAGCTTCATTTTGTCGAAAGCGTACCTGAATAGGATATTTACTGAGCTTCCAGTGTCTACTAGGATTCGGAAAACCTTGGCTGGGCCGAACCAGGCAGAGATGACCATAGGATCTATGTAAGGGTACTGCCTTCCCTCTAGATCACGCCGACTGAATGTGATATCATCATTCTCTTTCCGTTTCGGGTGGCGCTCTTCTGTAACAGAATTAACGTAGCCTTCATTGTTTCTAAGTGACTTACCGTATCTTTCCATTTCTGCCCAGCTTCCGTCGGCGATGTGTGGTCCTCCTGATATGGTAAGGACCACTATCTTCTCTTGACTGGAGCCGCTGGTGTTGCGATTTCCTCCGCCTACTTCCGGGAAGGGCAGCCCTGGGTTCTCATGGGCAGGAGTTGAAGTCCTGTTCTGACCTTTCACATAGCGCTTTAGTCTCTTCCTTCTGATGTGTTCTTCAATCAAGTCCCGGAGATGATGGCATTCATTGGTGTCATGCCCATGAGATTCGTGGAATCGGCAGAACTTTCCAGACTTAATTGCATTATCTGGTTCCTTCTTGTGCGGGGGGCGCTTGTATCTAACTTCATCTTGGGTGGCCAATAAGATGTTTTCGATTGTTTCATTTAGATGAGTGTAAGAGTCAAATCTCGGTCCTGGCCTATATAAGCGCTTTTCCCCCTTCTTGCCCCCAGCACTATCTCTGGAGTCATTTCTTCGAACGTCCTTTGCTACTGCGGATGTGTTGCCATGAGCTGCCTTGGTTTGTTGCCCTGTCTGCCTTTCAATGGCAGCGTCTTCAAGTCTCATATATTTCCCGGCTTCGTGGAAGAAATCGGGTAAGGTAGCTGGCTTTTCTTTCGTTAATCTCCTAGCAAACTTAGTATCCGGATGCACACCACTGCAGAGGGCCATTAGGATAAATTTCTCGTCGACATCTTGGACTACGGCTGCTGCGGTGTTGAAACGGGTTAGATATCGTTGCACTGTCTCCCCGGGCTTTTGTTTGATATTAGATAGGGAATAAACGTCCTTGGGTTGTTCCACATGAATGCGGAACTGGCTGATGAACTTTTCTTTCAACATTTCCCATGAGCTGATGGATCCTTGGGGCAGATGGAAAAACCAGGAGGTAGCTAGATCTGCCAAGAATAGTGGAAAGCATTTACACAATACTCCCTCTGTTCCTCCGCTCATTAGCATATGCTGTGTGTATCTCTACAAGTGTACAACGGGGTCAGAGGTTCCCTTGTAAGGTTCCATTGTTGGCATTTTCCATTCCCGGAGGGTGATGGCAGTTTCGATATTGCGGGTGAAGGGGCTGGTTACCCTAGCACCTATCCCCCGATCCCTTTGTTCCCGTTGGACGCACTCTCTGAACAATCGTGCCATCCTTTCATCAGAACTTGGAGCGGATAGAAATGAGTTTGGTTCTTCCCTGCGGGATTGATTCCGTCCAGATGACCTGTAGGGATGGTATCGTCTATCACTCCTAACATTCTCCAATGACTGCCTTTGGTCTTCCGGGGTCATGCTGGGTTCAGCCACAGTTGGCCCTTGCCTTGATTTTCCCCTGTTGGGTTCTGTTCTCAGCACTTCCTCGGGACCAACTTCGGGCTGGACTCCATCTCGGCCCCGTCTATTGGTGTTTCCATGGTTAGGTAGCATGGCAGGCTCAACTACATCCGACCCCTGTTGGGTTCGGTTCCAAGTGTTTCCTCGGGTCGAAATTTGGGCTGAGTCCGGGCTCGGCTCCTACCATTGCTGTTTCTGTTGTTAGCCTCTTCGAAGAAGAAAGACCTTTGTCGTCTCCCAGATCCTCCAGACCGGGACTCACTCCATGATTCAGTGTTGTGGTTGGTTTCTTCAACATCCCTTAAGCGTGACATGAGTTAATCCACCAAGGCTTCTTGTTGAGATGCGAAGCGGTTAGTTACTTCAGCCACAACCCTGTCCAGATCCACCCTTGTAATTGGTTGTTCCATAGCAGGGGCTATCGGATTTGCCTGATTTCCATTTTCTGTTGGAACCGGACGATTGTCTTGATCTCTGATCACTGGATCCAGGATACTGCCAGTTGCGATGTTCTTTCCTTTGTTAGCATCTTTCTTCCGTCCGGGAGGCATGTTTTCCAAGCAATGAACGATGCTGATAGGAAAAGGGTTAAGTGGGAGAAGCTGAAGCTTCGAACTCTTGGCTCTCAGTGAAAGCACCAAAAATGTTTGCACAAAAAATGGGCAAACACCTCCAAGTCGTATGATTTAGTTGATTATATAGGGTTCATAGCGTTTTGGGTGATTTATGCGAATATATAAAATAGATGGACTAAAATGTAAAAGTCACACAGATTTATAGTGGTTCGGCCAGAATGTGCCTACGTCCACTTTATATGTTATTCTCCTTTTCTCTTCAGATTACAAGTGCAAAGCTTTGATTACAAGTAACTGAAAGTTGTTTGAAAGTTCTATCCATGCCTGAGCTCTCAAACTTGTCTGCCACTGTTGTACCCCTGCCCCTCTATTTATAGAGTGAGGCTGGGGGCGGGGGTCCTGGATGTATATAGCCGTTGGTGGGCCTGGGATGAAGCAATTTGGCCTGGCAACTTTGGTCCGGCAACGCCTTGGTTCGGTAGTAGATGGCTGGAGTTGAGGCCTTGGTCTGGTAGTACTTTGGTTCGTGTTGGTTCGGCGTTGACTTGGTGATCTGGTTCGGTGGCGTTGGACCGGTAGTGGATGGAAGGTGGCTGGTTCGGTGGTGTTGGATCGGTAGTGGATGGAAGGTGGCTGGTTCGGTGGTGTTGGATCGGTAGTGGATGGAAGGTAGTTGGTTCGGTGGTATTGGATCGGTAGTGGGTGGAAGGTAGTTGGCTCGGCAATGCATGGAGAGGAGATGGTTCGGTAGTGAGAACGTGCCCAACAGTTTGGAAGGGGTCCAACCATTATACAGGCGAGGCTAGGAACTGTCGTGTTTCGTATGGGTGGTGTGAGTTGACGTTCGTGGGGTCTTGGGCAAAAGGATCGAGGAGTCGAGTTTGCTAGTCGACAGATTCGATTTTCATTGTGGGCGGTGGTTATGGTCGCCATGTGTGCACACTATGGGAATAGTTGTTGTATCTCGTGCACAAGATTTGTGAGCTTCAGCAATTAAGATTAGGGAAGAAACATTGTTTGGGCAGGGTCGAAAGTTTTAAGGGTAATTGAATTTTATATTTGTAATGAAATTAAGATAATTATATATATTAAAGTTTGGAAAACTTATAAATGCAATATCGTTTTCATACGAAATCATATTTTGATGGAACGAGTTGCATTTCGCTCAAATCTTTGAATGCTACGCACAGGAATTGGTTTGAAGCGATTTTGAGCTTTTGAAAATTTTAGCTAAATTCGAACGCGTTCGAATTTAATCGGAGCCAGAACGTGAAAGCGACAATAAAAATCAATGCGAGTAAATCTCATTCAATTTGGTTGATTGGATTTATTTATAGCAATTAAAAATTATTTATTGGTTGATTGGATGAATTGATAAATTATATTGTCTGTTGGATGATATACTTTATATATTAGTATATATTAGTAGTTGGATATATTTCCTGCCTATTGGAGCGGATGATAACCTATACGCCCCGCATAATAGCAGACGACTCTATGTTACCGCAATATCCTGCCTTTAAGCGGGATTGGTATTTTAATGTTGTATTAACATTTGTGGTTGCAGAGATAACAGGTTGGTGCGATCCAACCGAATTTCTCAAAAGTGTTGAATTTAATTTCATATATAGTGATATATGACATGTTTGAATAGTCTATGATAGATTATAGTGTGATTTGAACTTATTTGATGCCATAGTAGCATTGGCCTAGATTTTGGTGTTTTAAGAAATACCATAAATGCGTATTTTAAATTTGAAAGGAAATTTAAATGGTATTTTGGAATTAAATATAGTGTTTTGGATTAGTTAAAAGAAAATGATTGGGTAAAATAAATGGTTTGACTTTAAGTTTATACTAAACTATTTCGTGATATTGTAAATAGAGATTTTGGAATAAAGTATTTAAAGGATTTTAAATAATTCTTAAGTTATATTTGATTAAATATAAAAGGTTTTAAAAATTGAGATTTTTAATAAATTGGGAAAATAAAAGTAAATTTGGGAGTAGAGATAAAATTGGTTATACTGAATCTTAAATAAGATTCTAAATTATGAAATAGAAGTAGAATCGTGATTTGGTTGGTTTTGAAATATACTTTGGGTTATTTAAGAAGTTGATCTATATGTGGAATTTAATTTAGAAATCGATTTATAATGGTTTAAGTGATGTGAAACCGTTGTAAACTGAAAATAAGACTATAGGACTTATAAGCAATGTTTACAAATAAAGTGAAATGATTATCTTCAATAAATTGAAGATATATATTCACAGTAAGAATTTATGATGAGATGGGTAAATCGGTTTAAAAGGAAAGGATAAATTTTTCTTTTAGAAATTTGAAAAAGGGACTTATGAAATTGGGGACGTAAATCGATTGGTGATCAATTGAGAGAGATTTATAAATATTAGACTAGTTATACTGGAACTCAAAAAAATATTTTTATCGAGAAGTTGAGTTGTTTTAAATATGAGGATTTTAATTATTAAAGTAGGTGATTTAAAAATGTTTTAGTACAAAAATATTTTAGATAGTTAGTTGTTTTAAATATTTTTAGATTATCAAAATGAATTATTAGTTTTATAAACAAGTCTTGTAAATCGATTAGAATATTATTAATAAATCAGAATTAATTATTGTATCAAAGTTATGTTATTATTTTAATTGTTTAAAAGTATATCTAAATTATTGAATAATTTTTTTTTGAAAAGTAATGGTATACTTTCATGGCGAAAATCGAAGGCAAAGATTGCATGCAGTTAAGTTTGGATTTCTCTCGGATAGAAACGTAATCATTGAGCTGCGAATCCATGGTTAATACCACATGGTTCCATATTTATTTTAAAAAGTTCTCAAATATTTTTGAAGGGAATGGTTTGTGAATATACTTATTTCGGTGAGATAAGTATATACTTTTGAATAAAGAGATTTGATTAAGGAACCGTGGAACTTATAGAATTCGTTATAAACAAATTAAGGAATTTACAATATAAATTGTAAAGGGTTTTCAGAAAAGATAAATAAATGGAATTTCCTAAGTGTTGGGAAGTAAGGGGTTTAGAAAAATATATTCAAATGTTTATTCTAAGTGTTGAAATAAGAGATGGTTTGAAATATCCTGATATGGATATAAGTATTTGAGTTGTCTCAAATATTGAAAATTTGGAAGGGATTTGAATATATGTCTTATAAAGATATTTTGAAAATAAATTTATGAAAATTATAATGTAACGATCCTGGTTTTAAGTCAAATTTAAATTAATAATTAATATAATTTTTTGGATTTAGTTATGAATAAATTTGAATATTTCCAAATTAAATAAAAACATTTATTTGTTTATTGATATATATGTATATAAATTGATTATAAATAGAATTTAAATTTGAAAATCAAATAATATTTATTTTAAAATTGTATTGGATTGGAAAACTTTGGAAAAGAAATTTTTGGAAATTACTTTGAATATAATATATATATATATATATATGTGTGTGTGTAATATATATTTGGAAGTTATGATTGAGATTAATATACTAATTTTCAAAAGGCTATTTTGAATCATATATATATATATATATATATATATATAAGATATATATGATCACTTATTAATGTAAAAAAAAATTTAAAATCATTTTTCTCAAGGCTATATAAATAGTTATAAAAGTGAATGTATATAGATAAATATTTTTAATAAAAATAAGATTATGTATTAGTGTATAATTATATTTCAAATCATTTTCAAAAATGAATAAGAAGCTTAATTAAATATATATAGATGTGTAAGTTGAAAATTTGAAGTTAATAAGATAAACATTAAGTATTGTAGCTTAAGCTCGAATTTAATAAAAAAGATTTAAAATAACATTTTCTTTTAAAATGAATAAATATATTTTGTATATTTAAAATTTAAAATATAATACATATGTTAAGTTATAAAACATAAGAGATAGAATAATTCACAAATTATAAAATGAAAAGGTTTAAAACATAAATTTTAAATTTATTTAGAGTTACGGTTTAAACACAATTACTTTCATTTTAACAAATGTAAGGTTGAGATTATATGTATCAACATGTGTTGCTTAATTATAATTTGCATTTACAAATGCTAAATTAATATAACTTGATATAGACAAATGGCAAAATCAATTTTTCTCTTGAAATTGAAATACAAATAAGATTTGGTAAACCGGGTTATTTTCAAACTTCTCACTTTCATCTTCTCTAAACTGAAAACCTACGAAACAAAATTAAATCAAAACAAAAATCTATTTAACCTGATCAAAGAGAATCAAAAACAGATTCAAACATCTACAATTCAAAACCTGAAATCAAGCTCAGGTTCTTCAATCTGGAATTTGATTCAATAGTAAATCAACTCAACAAAATCAAGATTAGATTCATCTCTAAAACAACAAGCAATAGATCAGAGCAACATCAGATCATTTCTAGATCATCAGAATCAAAGATACAGATTAAAGCAAAATCAAAATCCTGATCAAAGAAGAAAGAAAAAAAACAGTGTCTCTGTTTTCTGGAAATCAGGTAGGCAAACAACCCCACTTAAGCCTGAATCTTTGATATATCTTAATGTTTTTACTTGTTGTTGTGGAAATGAATGTGGTATAGAATGAAATTATGTTTGTATGTCTGTGAATATATATATAAATTGAAATATGTATGTACATGTATAAACCTGTTCCTATGTTTACTCGCTAGAAAGAAAAATAAATCAAAAATCTCCTCGATTATTCACTTGTAAGCTTAGATGTATAAACGAAAAAAATGATTGTAAGTGTATATTCTCATTTCTAAAAATGGTTTCAAAATTTTATATTAAGTAATCATTTCAAAATTTAAAATTTACAGTGATGAAAATTTGTTCAAAACCATGCATCTGGATTTCAAGTTCTAATTATACGAATGAATTCGTATTGCAAATCTATGAATTTTGATATAAATTCCAAAAAATTTAAACTTGTAATTAGAGAGCAATCTCGAGTTTATCAGAATTGGTATTATGGTCAATTGCCGTTGATCGACGAAGCCATCTTCGTCGAGATTTAAGCCGGAGGTGGCTGGAGGCTAGGGGATCCTCAGAAAAATAGTAGAAGAATTTTAAGGTGGCTGAAGCGGCGTCGCTGCAATGTGTTAGGGTTTAAACCCATATATTGGTCGAGGTTGGATTTTGTATTTCTACGGTGACGTCAGAGCGCCGAAGTTGTTCGCACTTAGGGGAAAAGAAAGAGGAATATGTGGCACAGCTATGGGTGTGAGGGCGAGATCTCAGATAATCGAGATCGACGGTGCGAGCCGTTTTAGTTGATCGAAGTTGGGTGGTAGGTTGAATCAGGTTGAGTTGAGCAACTCGATTTTGATTCTGATCAAATTCGACAATACTGGGTGCTGGGGATGATTAGTGAGGTCGTCATCATTGTGTCGATGACCTCGGCGTTGGTCGGATGTGATCCGATCACCTGTGCACATGCACGCGTACCATCGATATAAGGTTGGATGAAGCTCGAGGAAGAACGAAGGAGCTCGAAGTCGTGCTCGAGTTATAGTGGTAGTGGCTCGAAGGGTACCTCGGGTTGAATCTGGGTTGATATGTATGTTAGTAAAAATTTTAAAAATTTAAAATAATATCAAGTTTTAAAAAAGAAAAGTGGGAGAGTCGAAGGGTTTCTCGGGGATTTTGAAAACTGGCTCGGGTGAAGACCCGAAGTGGCCTCGGGCTCATGTTATGACATTTTTATAAAAAAATTAAATTAAACAAGTTTCCATTTAAGTCAAGTTTTAAAACATTTTCTAGATTTATTTTTGTAATATAGTAAATGTGTATTTTTAGTTTTGAATAAATTATGGGTTTTAAAATATTTTAATACATCAAGTTTGAAGTGTTTTAATCTTTTATTAATTCTTAAATTTATTTTAAATAGATATAATAGTATAATTAAGAATTTAATTAAGAAGATTAAATGTTTTTAATTTACTTAAAAGGTTTTTAAGTTAAAATTAGATATTAATGATAATTTATCTAAAGGTTAATTAAAATAAGATTTAAATGATGATTTGGTGATTAATTAAGATAAATGGGTTATCTTTAGATTAAAAGATCATTAATTTGAAATTTAATGATAATTACTTAATTTAAAGATTAACTAAGTATTAATTTAGGATTAATTTATTTGTTAAGAGTTAATTAATTTATGATGAATAATTAAACAATGAGTATTTAATGAAATCAATTAAGTATAATTACTTAATGTAATTAGTAAAAGATTATTACTTAATGAAGTTAAGGGATAATTACTTTGTATAATTATATTAAAGGATAATCGACTTATGTGATGAATTAATTAAAGTTAATTAATTACTTAAAGATAATTACTTAATTAAAAGTAATTAATTAATGATTAGATTTGATTAATCAAGAAATTGAAGAACAATTACTCAATATAATTAATTTGTGATTTATTAATATAAGTAATTGGGGATAATCGCTTATTGTTATTAATTAAGGATAATTAATTTAATGGTAATTAATTAAGGGATAATTAATTAATGATAATTAATTTAAGAATAATTAAAGGTTAATTATTTAATGGTTAAAGAGGGATTGATTTATTAATTATGGTTGATTAATTAATAATTAAGTGTTAATTAATTAATTATTGAAGGTTAATTAATAAATGATTGAAGGATAATTAATTAAATGGTTTTCAATTAATCAAAGTTAATTAACTAGGATTTGTAATTTATTCATAAGTACTTAATCCGGTTTAAATTTACTATAATCTGATGTTAATTGATCTTACTTATGAATGTTTGGATTCTATTGAATGTTGAATTGTTTGATATCTCTGATGTGTGATGTTCTGTGTTATGATTGAGCTGTGAACTATGATTTATTTATTTATCTATGATGAATTACATATTTATCTATGAATCTGTGAATGAAGATAAGCGTTATAGGGTATACCGCTTAACTATATTGTCGTGCTTGAATTGATGATGATTGTAATATTGTATGGTTGTGTGTAAAACCCCTGGACTACACCACACACATAAATAAGGATTTCACGAGGAAATTGGTTAAGTTACAGAAATTTTGAAGTTAAACATTATTTTGTTTAAAAGTTGAATTTTGAATCTAATTGATTTGGGAATAAAATTTAGTTGAATGTGAAAGGCTTTTTGAAAAGGAAGTTTTGAAAATTTAAATTTAGTTTAAATATAATATATCTTGTTTAAGTTCTGAAATTGTTTTGGAAATTATGGATTGAAAGGGTTATACAATATATATATGGATTTAAAACTATTTTGAATAAATTATTTTTAAGATTTGAATTTAATTCAAATGGAACTTGCCAATGATATGGCAGTTCGCTGATTTTCTGGGATTATACTTGTAAAGGCTATAGCTTGTGTATATTTGATCGGATTTCTTCAAAACAAAAAGAATTTGTTTTCAAATGATATAGCTTTCATATAACGAAAGAACTTCCAGTTTTTGTTGAAAATATTTCAAGTTTGAGATGGGAATTGTTTTGAAAGCTATAAATGAATCTTTGTTAAAGATCGGTGAACTTTGTTTTCAAATCTAAGAGGATCTTAAAGGTGTATCTTTTGTATAAAAGATTTGAAATGAAAATAGTTTTGAACGCTATGAATTAATCTTTGTGAAAGATTGGTGAACCTTGGTTTCAAATTTGAGGTGGATTTTTAAAGGCTGAATCTTTTGTTTAAAAATTTGAAAATGATATTTTTTTAAACCATTCAAAAGAAAGGTTTTGGGCTTTAAGTGTGAATTAACTAAGATCCCCTATATCCATATGTTTTAAAAATTTGCGCTCATTGTTCGGTTTAGCTTGGAGAGGACTTTATGTCATATAACCCATTTCGAATAATGATACGACGAAATGGATAGCATTTGAAGACCGGGTATTTTCAAGAACTAAAGGATTGTCTGTTGAATGTCTCTGCATTGAGTCGCGTCGGTATAAAGATCTCCATATGTGATGAGGAGTCCGATTAGGATTGTGAATACCTAAATTGCAAGGTCTTCTTTTAAAGTGCCTTCGGTTCTGTTCGAATTCGGAACAGACTTGTGTGGACGTATGTCTGACATTACATTTTGAGATATAAAGCTGATTTCTATCAAATACATTTCTATTTGGTGGCGGAGAATTTATTCTCTTAACTTAACACCCTTCTGAGACGTACGAGCCCAGAGGTTATATAGTTGATGGTTATCAGTGATATACTGCCAATTTGGTAGTGTGGCATGCTGAGTGCTGCTGATCATTTGTTGATCGAAGCATGGCTTTTGTGAAAAGCGTAGCTTTTGGACGAGACCTCGTCGAACCTCACAAACCGAAAATGGTTGAAACAGGACGGATGCAGCAAGGTTATTGTGGTAGCTTCCCTTAGGGTATGTCCATTTCCTTCTGGATAAAAAGTGATATCTTGGTATGGAGCCCAGATATTTAACTTATGTGGTTGCTACAAATCTACTGTGTAACGACCCGTAAAATTCGATGGTTCAAAATGAGTTAATTTAATAAGATTTTTAATTTAATTTGGAAAGAAATAAAGTCTTAAAATTTATATTGGAGCGAATGTAGAAATTTGATGAAGCAATTGTAATTAAACGTTAACAATATAATATTTATATGGCAAAAAATTGCAATAATATAAATTGTCATACTTGGTTATAGGTTTAAAATAAGAAACCAATAGAAAGGTTGAATGTGTGAAATATTAATAAAAATATTAACTAGGATGGAATTCATTAATATAATAATGAATAGTGAAAATGGTTACATTTTGTTTTAAAATAGAAAAGGAGTAAATAAAAGTAGCTGTTGAATAAATCAATGAAATAGTTGTAGATAGGTAATTATAATAAGCGTTGTTGATAATAAACGTACTTAAATAGTAATAAATTGAATTTAAGGAAACAAAGGCATTTATTGGATTAATTAATGAATTCATCGAAAAACATCAATGTCCTGTAGGTGATTTATAATATTGTTGAAAGCGAAGACTTATTAAGTATGAAACCAAGGAAGTAAATTTATTAAGAATATAATTAGTAATTAATATGCATGCTTGGCAATTATAACTAAATAGTATGAAATAAAGCATGCATTTATGATATGAAATATAAGTCATTGTTAATTTCACCTATAAATGTCAATTTATTGAATAGCAGGGTTTTAAATCAAGTAACGGATTTGTTAAAGTTTTAATTGATAATTCATAAAATTTAATGTGAAATTTATTGCATTTAAGTGACCTAATTGTGCAGTTAGGATAAATGGATTTGTCATAAAAGATTGTTAATTCCAAAGGATGTAACCAATGTTAATCTAATTCATAATATAACAAGTTGGACCTATTATAGTAAATGGAATTTAATATTCAATCATTTGAAATTAAGATAGATAGGGATATTAATGCATTATGATATAGACCATGATAATTGTACCGTAAATTGAAATTGATTAAATAGCTAAATCTGTGCATACCCAATTAATTGAAACAGATGGTGAAGTTTAAATTGATTGAAATCAGCAAATTGGAAATTAAAGTCAAGTTATAATAATTGATGAAATAATATGCAGTAAAATTGTAATTTGACATAATCGATGATATGTAAGAAATTTTATTTTAGTCAATTGTTAATAGGTTATGAATGAGAGTAGATTTGGCTTATTGTGATAACTACTAATTGTTTACCTATGTATATAATTTAGTAAATTAGATCTAAATCCATTTAAATAAAACGTAATTAATCACTACGTTGATATAAATTTAGTTGATTTTTGGAAATATTAGGGAATTGGATTTTACAGTAATGTAAAATTTACCCATAAGATAATGATTGACTGAATTTAAAAGAATGGAAAGAAAAAAAAATTAAGTTAATTGAAGTATAAAAAAATTCAATAATTGAATTAATGGCAATAAATATATTTAACACTAAATTATTACGTTAATAGAAGGTTAGATGGAATGTAAGAATATTATGGTAATAGTTTGCAAATTCAATGTAAAAATTTATCCGTTGAAGAATAGTGAATTGAATAGAACAAAAGGTGAATCTAATAGAATTTTGGAATTTATTAAAATTAATTTGGATTCAATTTATAATAAAGAGATTATTTTGAGTAAACGAAATAAAAACTATAAATGGAGAAATTAACACTGCAATTGATAGAGTTATAAACTTTTAAATTACATCTAAACTTGTTTTAATTTTTGTAAACGATTAAGTAACATAAAAGTGATAAATTTTCAATTATAAGATTGAAATTCAAAGATTGGATTTAATTAATTAATTTACTTATTTATTTAATTAATGGAAAAATAGTCATTTTGGCAACTGACTCGGATTTCGACGAAACAAGTTTCATCGGATCCGTAACAGTGAATTATTGTAGGGTTTCAAGTTTCGTAGCGGTCGGACTTGGCGTTTGATCGTATGACTCGAAACGCCTTGAAATTTATGCAATTTAAATCAATTGAAATCAATTTGGAAATTTTGAATTTAGCATAACTTATTCATACGATGGAATTTGGACGTGAAACTTTTTCCATCGCGTTTAAAATATTTTTAAACATATATTTTGATATATGGGTTGACCCTTTTCCGTTTCGGAATCGAAACGGGCTTTTCGGGTCAATTATCGCTCAAAACCCAAATCCAACCTAGCCCATTCTTTCTATTCTGTTTGCCTATATATATGTGGTTATAAACCCTAGGTCATTGCTTATTCCTCATTCTGAATATATGCTCTTCCTTATTCCATTGCAAACCTTAATCTTCCCAATCCAATTTCAATTTAAGAAAAAAAAAATTGCGGATCTGCAGCAACTTCTGGTCGCGCTTCGAGTTTCAGAGGCAAAAACGCTGCACCTACTTCGGGTTAGGAAGAAAGTTACTCGGGTCGTTCCGGGTCGTTTTGGCAAAAATTCAAAGTAAGCACCGGGGAATTGAGGCGGTGGACCGAAGTTGAACCCGAAGTCGACCCAGGACCAGAATTTTCCAATCTTCTAATTTTCCTAACTTTTTCATACGAGCTCGGATTCATGCGCGGTTTGTTTTGCTGGGATCGTATTAGAATTACGGACATTTTGGCACTATTTTGGATGGATTTGGAGACTGTTGAAATTTTGGGTTTAAATTGGATTTAAATTCAATTTAAATTCAAAAGGTGAGTGTTTTAACCCACTCACAATTTCTAAAATTTCTTATGTTTGTTAAATTGATTTATGATGTGTTTAAAATTTTATTTATAGCTGTTTGGCATATATTTCATCATTTTCTCAGTTAAATTGCATTCATTTAATTTACGCGTTATTTAATTTAATCATTGCATTTAAAACTACCAGTTAAAATTTTAGTTAAATTTATTATTGCATATAAACTATAGTTAAATTTATTTATTATTGCATATAAACTATAGTTAAAATGTTATTTAATTCATTATTGAAAATTTAACTGGCTGTAATTAATTATTATTTATTGATGTGATTGGTTGGATGATAAATTGATAAATGTTTGATGATTGATATGATGGATGAATGGATGCTGTATTTATCTTGTATAAACTGCCAGTTATTATGCATTTTCATTTCATTCGGGATTGCGGTTTGAAATGATATACTAACGCATTTTTATTTTCTAAATTGCGGATTGAAATGATAAATATCCGTATCACTTGACCATAGGATAGTAAATTTTATACAGGCACCGCGGTATATATATAAAAATATTTTGAAATGATTTTCTATGGTTTTGGAAAGAATACAGTTTAATAAATATTAAATTTTGATATATATAGTAAAAATTCTTGAATTTGGCTATGTATAAATTTGTTTCGAATTTTAAATAAGCTAAATAATGAAGTTGATTTCGTTTATATAATATAGTTAAGAATATATTTGAAATTTTGTTGTATTTAGAGTTTATAATAACTAAAATAAAAGTAAGATTGAAGAGAAATGTGAACATGATTTGAATTAAAGTACTTAAGAATTTTCCTCGAAAAATTTATTTTGAAATGTAAATAAATTAAGATTTAAATGGTATGATCTTATAACTTGATTTTTGATTAGAGGATTTAAACGAATATCAAATTAATTTAATTAAAAGAATATCCTGTTATTGAAGTTTAAGGGTTTTACCTGAATAATTTTTGTTTAGTAAGTAAAAAATTCAATTTAAATAATAGGAATTGGATTTGATATATATTAAATTCTCAAAGAATCCATTTTGAAATAGTGGAATATTTAAAGAATGAATTATATGAACTATAAAGTTTGAAATATAGAATATTTAAGCTTTGAAATATATGGGAATTATAATGGTTTATTTGGAGGTTCAAATTTATATTGGTAATTTATTGTGAAATATAAAGAAGCTGTTTATTTTATAAAGTAATATAGTATTTGAACCATTAAGTATTAAAAGTTATGTTTTAAAGCTATGGTTTGAAGGTATATATATTTGGAAATATTATGATTTTGGGAAAGGGATATTTATAAAATAAAAATGATATCATATTGATTTGGGGTTTTATAAATATAAATGATATCGTATTTATATGGTTTGAAAGAAATATTATATTCTGGTTTTAAAGTATAAATTATTTTGAAATAACTGCGGTGTTATAATAACGTTTGGTTGTTGAAGAGACCGGGATCGGAAGCTGTCATACTCTCTACCAACTCCGAAAACCACTTTAACAACCGTGTACGCAGGGGAGATTCCAGAATGAAGTAGGATGGTGGCAGCGTTTCCTCTGAGGTAAATACGTGGATCCAACTCCCGTGAGTTGGCATAAGTTGGCTAAAACAGGAGAGATCGACGGTTTAATAAGGTAGCACCTTTGATCGGACACTTCCCTTCGATACTATACTCTGACTTTGGATTGATTCGGTGGCCACCTTCACTTTTGATTTCTTTGATTTGGGGGAGTTTGTTCGAGGTGGGCGGTAGTTGCGCGCTACGCGTTGGCACCGACCCGGAAGCGTAATTGGTATATCTACCCTGGCGTTGCCTAGTTGTGTCGTGTCACCTACCCTATCGCGCCTTGTACGAGTTTGGTTTTCTCCCGTAGCCCGTGTGGTATCCTCTAGTGGCTTCCCGATCAGGAGGGACTATGATATTTGATGGACTACTGGGACTATTACGTGTTAAGGGCTATATGGTTAACCCCTTAATGCTAAGAAAAAAGTAAGTTTATTTTACAATTAGACACTATTATAATAGCGCAATATACTACATAGTAAATAGTTTAACGGATCCTTAGGAGATGTAAATCCCGAATATCTCTTGAGTTACTGCACTCATACTTATTTATGTTAATTTAACTCACATAAGATCTTTTAGTTCTGACTCAAGTGTTTTTGTCTTTACAATTCGCTCGGGTAAGTCCGAGCGTTTCAGGATCGAAGACTTTAGCTCTGGAGGACAAAGACGGAGATTTCTATTATTATTATTT
Source organism: Allium cepa (assembly GCA_030765085.1). Taxonomy (NCBI): domain Eukaryota; kingdom Viridiplantae; phylum Streptophyta; class Magnoliopsida; order Asparagales; family Amaryllidaceae; genus Allium; species Allium cepa. The sequence continues at coordinate 164,950,613 of CM060939.1, forward strand.
ATTATATTCCACTACACTCATATTGTTCCGCTGCATTATTTTATGGTATGTGTAACTCTGATATATGTTGTATAAGTAAAATCGAATATTTTAAAACAGCTTTACAAACCGTATATTTGATTATTATATTTTATCCTTCCGCTGTGAGATTCTGTTTTGTTTTATTTCTTTCTCGTTTTTCTTATTTACCCATAAAAATCCGCCCTTTTGTATGGTTTGAATTGGCACGTGTGTCGATTTAAAGCGTGCGTAAAGGCGGGATGTTACATATTGCTTTGTGGTTGAGGATCCTCGGATAAAGGTCGGTAACGACCGAGGGATGGCATGCTCGTGACAGTTAGTTACCTAGTTACAGAGGTAACCCGGCCTTGTGTTGGCTGAGAGCTGGTTAAGTTCTCAAGGCATCCCTCTAGAGGCATACTCATGTGGTATAGGAAGTTCCTTAGCCTGCCCATTTGTTGGAAATCTAAAGAAACAATACGCGCCCTGTACGGTTTTAGTTGTATAGCCTGCCTTTTACTTACGGTGGTGACCTACCGTTTAATTGGTAGCTATAGTAGGTATACCATAATGGTGGTATGCTGGCTAAGATTAATATTATAATTTCGAAATGTTTTTCGCACTATGCACTAATAATAATATTGAAATGATTTTTGCGTATCAAGCATGTTTGACTATCATAAGGAGAAATCTCCTCCAATTGTCTGTTTGCATTGTGTGTGTAGCGGGAGCCCTTATGGTAGTTTCATTTTCCAAAAAGCATTGTGGATTTCTTTTTAAATTCTTTTGTTTGTTATTATTCAAAGAAAACTGTTTTTTTTCTCATACCAGTCCCATGACTGACCTAGAGTTAATTGTTCCCTTTCTGAACTCTGGATGCCTACAATTTTCCACACGAGCAGTCTAGAGTCAGATTTTCAGAATCAGCTAGTAGATATAGATTCGGTAGCCTTCAGCTTTCTGTTTGGAAATCTTTGAAGTCTTTGGTCTTTGAAGCCGTTTGGATTTGGCGATTGCATTATGTTTCATTCTACACCGACCTTGCTTAATACAACATGATGGTGGTTCAAGCTTGAAGTTTAGAGCTTTGGCTTTGGAGCTATGGATTGGTGATGCAGAATGTGGATTCATTCTCTTTTGAAGATCATATTGGAGCCATCTCCTTCGTTGCTATCTTTTCCACTATTGTGTATCTCTGATTATATGATATTCATTGTATCAGAATATTGTATTCATGGTGTTGTATCAGTGATATTTTCATTTTTCTTCCGCTGTGTGGTTGTACTTAATGTGTTATAAGCTCCGACGAACCAGATTCGACGTTTGAATCTACGGCATTCGAATACGGGTGATGTATTTGGTGCCGATTTTCGAAGGTCGAGTCAGGGTCGTTATATATAATATGTTCCTAGTGACTACTTATGGATGTTATATTGATAGTTAAATAACCAGCTATCAAGTATTAGCCAATTTCGTTGATCGTTTCGAAGAGACTGGGATCAGATTTAAATATTCGAAAACCACTTTGATCCGATTTGAGCGTTACGAATGGATATCATGATGTTGGTAAGGACGGTGATTCGATTTGTCCAAATAGGACAACTTGTATGGACGAATGCTATCAGAACATCATCATTGAAGGAGGATGAGCATTCTAAGTGAAATTGTTCTTGAAAAGGTAATCATAGCCTCAATCCTAATCAACCGGAATGACTGAAAATCAGGGGAGATGCGGCAAGGCTAAGTGGGTCGCACCCAGTTAGGGTATGTTATCATCTTTCTGGATACTCTCAGATATATTATGAATTATAGGTACGGTGGTGCATGGAAAAAGAGCTCTCGATAAGGGTGGGAACACTCACTGTGATAACATATTCGGTTCTATCCAGATTAGAGGTAGGGTCGGTCTTGTGTTGTAGGGGATCCCAACAAAGTCCTCGGTACATTTTTCTAGATGTGTACCGTGATAGGAGGTACCCCAATGCCTAATCATTGTATGGAATCCATACTCCAATAAGCATCGTACGGTTTTGATTGTGCCCAACTAGAGATGCAAGCATTTCGTCTATTTTCTATTTTACTTTCTATAGACGCTATAATAATATTAGATTATTTTGATATCAAATGTTTTGGTTATCGTAAGGGAAAAACAGTCGTGTTTGTGTGTGACATGGTCTTATGAGATACCTTTGTTTTTCAAAGTATTTTGAAAATATTAATAATTCAAATTGAGTGTGTTTTCTCAAGCTAGTTTTCCATACCGACTTGGGTGTTATTTTATTATAATGCTCGGGTCAAACCGAGTATTATAGATTCAGGATAGGATGCTATGGAGCTCAGAGATGAGCTAGTTGACGAAGATGTATTACACGTATTTGATTTATTCCACTGTGTATTATGGCTGTATATTCAGCACTTGTGAGAACTAGTTACTTTAACTATCCAGTATTAGTTTGTTGACTTTTGTACTTTGATAATATTATGCATAAATAAAAGTTATAGTTCTCTTTGTATAAAGACATGTTATTATCTATTATATATTGTTCCGCTGTATTTGTGAGATTCTGTGTTGTTCTATTTTCTTCTACCTCTTCCTTTTCTTTTCCCTTAACTATCGAGTTTTTGGGCATTCGATTTCTCGTCATGCAATACGGTGGACGTATTAATGTCGATTTTCGAGGGTCGAAAATCTCCCGGACGTTACATTTGGTATGAGATTTGAAGTTAAGTGAGAACCTTGGTTTTGATGAGGTAACTCGTTAGAGATAGGGGCAGTAGCACCCTAGAATGAGTTTGAGTGTTTTAATAGATATGAGTGTGTATTCTTAGTGATAAAAAATGTGTTTTATATTGTGTTGATTGATCTATTGAGTGGCTTATGGATTCTGGTTAATACGAGTAATTAACGTTATTGATAGGGATCTCTAAACACTTAAACAGAACAATTGGACATAATATTGTTTTGAAATTGGGTTAATGAAATAATTTTACCCAGATTATTTTTATATATAAAAGAATAAATTTCAGTAATTATTATCTATGGTGTGCTTGGTTGGTAGGAATGATAATATTTACTATTATCATTTGTTATTGTGGTGATTGAATAAAAGTTGATTTTAGAGTCAACAATTAAGAAATAATTTCATAAAACGAAATGTAATTTTGTAAATGTCATTTATAATTTGAAATGAAATGAAATCCCTAAAGTATATCTAATATGATTTGTTAAAAGGGTTTGAAGGCTGGGAATTTGGGAATTTAATTCCCCTTGGTTTTGAAATGTTTTCAAAGTCTTGGAAAATAATAGTGATATTATTTGGAGAATATTTTTGAATTGGAAATGTTTAAACGAATTTTAAAGGAATAAAAGCATTGAACTCACTTCGGTCGTTTGAAAATAATTTCGGTGATGACTACAGCTTCATCGACGTTCATTTTCGAGTTTCTAAAGGGGGGATTGTTATAATTGGGTTTTGTTTGGTAAAACTGTTTTGGTTTGAAATGCGAAAGAATGATTTGATATACCAAGGGATTTTTATATGAGTGTATGATTTCAAATATAATTTTGAAATACTTAGAACAAAGTGTTTAACTCTGGAATTTTTATTTAAAATGTTTTGTGGAATTTGAGTATCATATGAGTAAGTTGATAATTTATAAAATTTGTAAATTGCAAGTTAAAGCAATATTGTAAAATGTTGAATATGGATGCAAGAAAAGTAAAATTTTGAAATTTAGTTGTGGAATGAAATTTAGCTTGAATTAAGTTAAATAAACTGAATTTTGAAAATTTATCCTAAGTAGGCTAAATGAAATAATTATTGGAAATGGAATCTATTGAGGTTTGGAATATATGAATAAACGAACTAATCAAATCGATTAATTATTTGGACATGGTTTGGAATGTTAATTGATAAGAATTAAATGTGAAATTGTAAGACTGAAATTGAATTTGAAAATGGGTAAGGAATTGAGCCGTGAAATGGTAGTAACCATAAGAAATTTGTATAAAATGTTTATAATAGACTTAAGAAAATTAATGGTGAAATTCTTAAGTGAAATCGGTACTAAAAGGATACACTAAGTGAATGTGAATTAGAAGTGTGAATGGTAATTATGAATAATGGAAAATTGGAAGTGAATGAGATAAATGTGAATAAGAGAAATTACAGCAGCTAAGAAATCAGTTGAAATACATATGTAAGTTTTATGTATATTATTTTACTCGCATAATGATTTGATCCAGATTCGAGCACAGAATTTCGAGGTGATTTATATCGATACGAGTTAGGATTTTTCACTCGATTTTCAACGGAAAACCCTAAATGTGGATTTTTGATTAATTCTGGAATCCTCTATCATAGTATATGGCTATGCATGGAGGATGATGGTTTCTGATCAAGAAATGAGATCTGAGTCCGCACTAGAGAGTCGTGTGAATGATACTATTTCGGGTGAAATTGTGTGATCGAGCGATCAGATTTGATATTGCATACGGATAATATATGTACATCACACGAGCTTAAGGAAAGAAAATACTGAAGACTTTGAAAAAAAAATGATTTTGAAATATATGATTGGATATTGTTGGTAAATAAGGTGCAAGCATTAAAAATCAAGAGAAATTTGAATTTTCGGACAAAAGGTACATGTTTAAATTGTTGTTGGATTTGATGATTCTGTGACAGAGCCACTTGGTTTTTGTTTTCTTATGATGATTTGGGACTGTAGTGGCGATTTGTAGTTGTTCGGATCTAGCTGCGCAAAGAAGACGCTAGCGAAATTTTTCAAAAATTTAAGGAGTTAGAAAATTTTTCAAAATTTTTCAAGGAAATTTTCGATAACTAAAAAATTGATTTTTGAAGTGTAACTTTAAATGGTTGAGTAAATAAAAGTGATAGTGTGTTTTCAATAAATTGATTTTGGGAAGTTGTTTCAACCGTTTGGATTTAGGAAATAGTTAATAGGTTTTGGACCATTCTTCTTACCTTGGTAATTTCGGGGATGAAATTCTTTTATAGGGAAGGAATGTAACGACCCAAAATTTTTGTTATTTGAAATTGTAATATTTAATTGATTTCAAATATTTAAATGTTAATTTTTTTACTTGAATACCAAATATAACGATTTATTTGATAATTTAATTATTGAATTTATTAATTGAAAATTGGTTAAATAATTGAACCTTGAGTTTTAAGCTTGTTAAAGATAATTTAAAGGCTTGTTAAATTTATACTAATAAGAATGAAGGTAATAAGAACTTTTATATTGAATTTAAAAAGCGAGTTGTTCGATTTTAAAAATAATTTGTATAAATTGACGAGTAAAAATTGTCTTCTGAGGCACAGTCTCGGATTTCGACGAAACCAGTTCCATTGAGTTCGTATAGTATATTATTATTGGATTTTAAATTTTGTAGTATTTAGAGTTATCACTTGGTTTTACAGAATAAAAATGCGTGGAAGTTAATATCGAAAATTAAATATAATAACAGTGTCCAAAAAGCTATCTTCTCCATATGATCGAATTAGAACACGAAACATTTTCCATTGCAATAGGAATAGGGGTATAACATTATAAATGCCTGGTGGCATACCTCGATGGGGGTTCAAAATTTTAAGTTATGTTATCGAGATATTCTCGAAAATTTAAATAATATACATATAGTTATTGACTTGACCATATTCACATCAGCTTCTTTTATTTCACTTCAAGCCACTATAGACAGCACCCTACATGCTACCTTCTTTTAAATCATGTCCCTCTTCATTCAAACAACATGCAAGGCTACAGAACAAAGAAAATACGAAATGGAAACTTCAAAAATTCCTTTCTCACAAAATACTTGATTAAAAAATCCAAAACAAGTTTGTAAATTCATATTTTTGCATTCTCTTCAATGTGGTATATATGCTGAGTGATGCGGCATAAGGTTTGCAACTCTACAGTTCTCAATCGAACTAGGGCTTGACCTAGTTGGATTTGTGGGCGGTTTTAGGCGAGCAAGAGATTGGAATTGGATTTAATGTATTGAGGAGCAGCTAGGGGCAGAAGACGGCAGAGCTCGGTGATGTTTGGAGGGGCTCCGACCACTGTACAGGCAAGGCTGGGAACTCTCGTGTTTCGTATGGGTGGTGTGAGTCGACGTTGGTGGGGTCTTGGGTAAAGGTATCGAGGAGTCGTGTTTGCTGAAATCGATAGATTCGATTCCATTGTGGGCATTGGTTGCGGTGGCTGTGCATGCACGCTATGGGGATAGTTCTTGTATCTTGTGCACAAGATTTGTGAGCTTCAGGCAATTAAGATTGGGGAAGAAACATTGTTTGGGCCAGGCCGAAAGTTTTAAGTGTAATTGAATCTTATATTTGTAATGAAATTAGGATAATTATATATATTAAAGGTTGGAAAACTTATAAATGCAATATCGTTTTCATACAAAATCATATTTTGACGATATGAGTTGCATTACGTTCAAATCTACGAATGCTACGCATAGGAATTGGTTTGGAGTGATTTTGATTGAAAATTTTAGCTAAATTCGAACGCGTTCGAATTTAATCGGAGCTAGAACATGAAAGCTACAATAAGAATCAATGCGAGTAAATATCACTCAATTTGGTTGACTGGATTTATTTACAGCAATTAAAAATTATTTATTGGTTGATTGGATGAATTGATAAATTATATTTTCCGTTGGATGATATATTATATATATTAGTAGTTGGTTACATTTTCCGTCTATTGGAGCGGATGAGACCCTATACGTCCCGCATAATAGCGGAATACCCTATGTTACCGCGATATCTCGCCTTGAAACGACATTGGTATTTTTATGTTGTATTAACATATGTAGTTATAAGGAAAATAGGTTGGAGGAAACCAACCGAATTCCTCAGAAATGTTGAATTTCATTTCTTATATAGTGATAAAAGACATGTTTGAATAATCTGTGTTGGATTATAGTGTAATTTGAATTTATTTGATGCTATGGTAGCACTGGCCTCGATTTTGGCATTTTAAAAAATACCATAAATATGTGTTTTAAATTTGAAAGGAAATTTAAAAGGGATTTTGGAATTAAATATTTATATAGACTTTTGGATTAGTTAAAAGATAATGATTGGGTAAAATAAATGGTTTGACTTTAAATCTGTACTTGATTATTTCGTGATATTGTAAATACAGATTTTGGAATAAAGTATATAAAAGGTTTTAAAAATAGAGATTTTTAATAAATTGGGAAAATAAAAGTGAATTTGGGAGTAGAGATAAAATTGGTTATACTGAATCTTAAATAAGATTCTAAATTACGAAATAGAAGTAAAATCGAGATTTGGCTTGCTTTGGAATATAGCATGGGTTATTTAAGAAGTTGATTTATAAGTGGAATTTAAATTTGAAATCGATTTATAATGGATTTAAGTTATGTGAAACTGTTGTGAACTGGAAATGAGACTATGGGACTTATAAGAAATGTTTAAATAATGTGAAATGATTATCATTTGATAATTGAAGATATAAATTCACGGTAGAAATTTATGATGAGATGGATAAATTGGTCTAAAAAGAAAGGATAGATTTTTCTTTTGGAAATGTGAAAAAGAGATTTATGAAATTGGGGACGCAAATCGATTGGTGATAAATCGATAGATGTTTATCAATGTTAGATTGGTTATATTGGAATTGAAATATATATTTTTATCGAGAAATTGAGTTGTTTTAAAAAAGAGGATTTTAATTATTAAACTAGGTGATTTAAAAATGTTTTAGCATAAAAATATTTTAGAAAGTTAGTTGTTTTAAATATTTTTAAATTGTAAAAATGAATTATAAGTTTTATAAACAAGTCTTCTAAATCGAATAGAATTTTATTATAAATCAAAATTAATTATTGTTTCAAAATTATGTAATTATTTTAATCGTTTAAAAGTATTTAATTATTGAATAAAGTTTTTTCGGAAAGTAATGGTATACTTTCATGGCGGAAATTGAAGGCAGAGATTGCCTGTAGTTAAGTTTGGATTTCTCTGGGATAGAGTGGTAATCATTGAGCTGTGAATCCATGGTTGATACTGCATGGTGCTTTCCATATTTATTTTAAAAAGTTTTCAAATATTTTTAAAGGGAATGGTTTGTGAATATACTTATTTCGATGAGATAAGTATATACTTTTGAATAAAGAGATTTAATTAAGGAACTCCTGAACTTATAGAATTCGTTGTAAATGAGTTAAGGAATTTACAATATAAATTGTGAAGGGTTTTGAGAAAAGAGAAATAAATGGAACTTTTCTATGTGTTGGGAAGTAAGGGGTTTAGAAAAATATATTTTTAAATATTTATTCTAAGTGTTGAAATAAGAGATGGTTTGAAATATCCTGATATGGATATAAGTATTTGAGTTGTCTCAAAAATTGAAAATTTGGAGGGGATTTGAATATATATCTTATAATGATATTTTGAAAATAAATTTTGGAAAATTATAATGTAGGCTTAGTGACCGCTTATGGATGTTATATTTATAGTTAAATAACCAACTATCAAGTATCGGCCAATTTCATTGATCGTTTCGAAGAGACCGGGATCGGATTTAATTACCCGAAAACCACTTCGATCCGATATGAGCATTACGAATGAATATCGTGAAGATGGTGAAGATGATGATTCAGTTTTTCCGGACCCAAGACAACTTGTATGGACGAATGCTATCAGAACATCATCATTAGAGGACGATGAGCATTCTAAGTGAAATTGTTCTTGAAAAGGTAATCGTACCCTCAACCCTCGTCAATGGAAATGGTTGAAAATCAAGGGAGATGTAGCAAGGCTAAGTGGTCGCATCCAATTAGGGTATGTTCTCACCTTTCTAGATTCATTTGTATATATTATTAATTATGGATATGGTGACGCAAGAAAAAAAGAGCTCCCGATAAGGGTGGGAACACTCGGGGTGATAACATATTCGGTCCTATCCAGCTTAGAGGTAGGGCCGGTCTTATGTTATAGGGGATCCCGGCAAGGTCCTTGATACGTTTTTCTAGATGTGTACCGTGATAGGTGGTACCCCATTGCCTAGTCATTGTATGGAATCCATACTCCAATAAGCGCCATACGGTTTTGATTGTGCCCAACTTTGCTGAAACATGAGATGCAAGCCTTTTAGCTATTTTCTATTTTACATTTTGTAGACGCTATAATAATATCAGATGATTTTGATATCAAATGTTTTGGTTATCATAATGGAAAAACCCGTCGTGTTTATGTGTGACGTGGTCTTACGAGATAACTTTTTTTTAAAGGCTTTTGAAAATAGTAATAATTCATATTGAGTGTGTTTTCTCACAAGGGATTTTCAGACCGACTCTGTTATTTTATTATAATGCTCGGGTCAGACCGAGTATTATAGATTAAGGATAGGATGCTATGGAGCTCAGAAGATGAGTTGGATGACGAAGACGTATTGCATATATTTGATTTTATTCCATTGTGTATTGTAGGCTGTATATTCAACACTTGTGAGGACAAGTTACTATAACTATCTAGTATTGATTTGTTGACTGTTGTACTCTGATGATGTTATGTATAAATAATAGTTATAGTTCTCTTTGTATAAAGACATGTTATTATCTATTATATACTGTTTCGCTATGTTTGTGAGATTCTGTGTTGTTATTCTATTTTCTTCTACCTCTTCCTTTTCTTTTCCTTTAACTATCGGGTTTTCAGGCATTCGATTTCTCAACATGTAATACAGTAGACGTACTAGTGTCGATTTTCAAGGGTCGAAAATCTCCCGGTCGTTACACAACGAAAGTTGGTACGTCTAAGACAAAAACGAAACGACTTGAAAACTTGGAAGTACATTTAGAAAACATAGAGAAATGATTGGGAGAAATTTCAGAGGAATCAGGACTAAGTAAATGACTTGGTACATAGTCATTTAACTTGATGAAGAGTTGTTTTGTCACCTTATTCCTCCTCCCATGGATCTTATAAACTACTCGAACCACTCATGGACAAGTAGTTTTCCCAGAGTTTGGAGCTAAAGAGATAACTCGGTGAAGAGTCATTTGGGTCGGTGAAGGGTCATTTAACTCATTGAAGAGTTTTTTTTAACTCTTTCCTCCTCCCAAACTCCATATATCTCATATGCTACTCCAACCACTAGTGGACAAGTGGTTTTTCCAGAGTTTGGAGATAAGGAGATAACTCGGTGAAGAACCATTTAAATTGGTCAAGAGTTGTTTGCTCACCTCATTTCTCCTCCCAAACTCTATATATCTCATATACTACTCTGACCACTCTTGGACAAATGGCTTTCCTGGAGTTTGGAGCTAAGGAGATAACTTGGTGATGGGTTATTTGGGTCAATGAAGAGTTGTTTTCTCACCTCATTCCTCCTCCCAAACTCGATATATTTCATGTACTATTCCAACCACTTGTGTTCAAGTGGTTTTCCAAAGTTTGGATGAGCAGTTCTAAGGATTGATGTGAAGGAAGTAGGATAAAACAAGCGTTATTGGGAAGATCGTTAGGATCAACTCAAAGTCGATGGAAAAAACTTAGAACACATCAAATGGAAGGTAGAAGAGTAAAAAAAAGTTAAATAGTTTGACTTACACCAAGAAAAATATATCAATACCTAGTCATTTAGGTTGGTACCGGGTCATTTTCTTGGGCGACAAACCTCTATGCTTACTTGTGTAACATCGGGCTATCTTCTGGACTTCAGTGCAAGCAGGCTCCTGACCCTATACTTCTGTTTCCCTATAAATACTAGCCTAACCACAACTAAATAGGGATCCTTTCCCTGAACTCCAGATCTTCACTTTACTTCTCTTCTTTATCTCCTACCTCCCTCACAATAGTCACCTAGGCAGCTACTCTTGGTAGTTCTAGAGCATATAACTCGTTAAAACCTTGTACTAGTGACTTATACTCTCTAATTTCCTATAAACAACGATCAATAAAAACTATAAAGTAGATGTATGCTAGAGATTGTCGAACCACTATAAAAATCTTGTGTCACCCTGTTTTATTTTCTTTTCTTCTCAATACTATCTGCTAGATCTAGGTTCTACATGTTCCCTATAATAAAATTTTGGGTGTTGATCCATTTTTGGCATCAACAATAATCATTAGATGTTCTAATGTATTTGTTTTCATTTAGGTTTGGTTAACTTCATTTCGTTCCTTGTAATCAGTTTTATCATTAGATCGTATCCAAATTCATTTCATATTAATAATTTCTTAAAGGAATTCCTTCGCTATGAAGTTGGTATTTCTTGAAACAAATGTGGTTTCTCAGTGCAATGGAATGGGCGTTGATAATTTATTTTATGATTTTCCACATATAAAACTGAATTAGCATTGTTTCATTATGTTAAGAACATAAACTAGTCATCTAATGACTATCGTTTTCAAAATTCTCTTGGGATGATTCATACAAGAGATGACTATCGTTCCCAAATTATTGTGTGCAATCTTTCGATCTGCACAACCGACCAACTCCTTAGCCTAGGATATGCAGGGGTTTCTTATAAAACTTTATCTTATATGGTTTCATAAATGATTCTTTGGATGATATTAATTTTAATCCTATGTAGTACTCTTAAGTGCACGCCTTACAGAAATAATTTTAATTCAACTTCTTTCATCATTACTCATGCTTTGTCCAACAAAGTCGATTACTCGTTGTTAATACATCATTATGTATTATAAGAATGAGTGACCTTTGAGACTGAATCTTTATTCATATTAGTACATATACAGATCTTTCCAATATACTTACACATTCGATCAAAGCTAATAATTTCTGTCGTATGTTATATTATTTACTTCTATTTTATATTCTGTGTGCTTATCATACACTTATTTTTTTATCAAATACATATATCCATGTCTATGATGACTCATTGGTGAATGTGATGAAGTATGCGGAACCATTTTGATATTAATAGACTTTTGATTGAATACATCTATATGTATCAATCTGTAGAGTTCATCAACTCCTATGATGCTTCCACTAACTTGGTGCACTGCCCTTAATTATTTGAGATATAATTAACAAATATCATATATTTATAATCATAAAGTAAAAATTATTTCTATAAACTACGGCTTAGTCTATCTTTGCAAATTGGTTGTAAAATACTTTTAGATACTTCGGTATTTTTCAATGCATTAAAATATTTGTAATTATCTCATTGAAGAAAAACTATGTCTATTCTTTAGCCATCATCGAAGAATAAATATTATTTCATAAATAATGTATGGCACGTTTTGCGAATTTCGTCACTTGATGCAATCAATAAGTTTTATATGGCATGCTCCCACTATTTCCACCATTACTATAATAACGTGCCGAATAAGGTCCATCATTCACTTAATATAGACTATTTATTTCATATATTACAACTAGTTTACAGTAGAGGGTTCCTTAATCAAATATCTTGAACATAGCAACAAATCTCATAAAAAACAAATTTTTTTGTAAAATACATTTCGGAATAGAAATCATATTTCTTATTTCAATGTTATTAAGTATCATATCATTATTATTACAATTCTCGTTTTTAACGTTTCTTTATGAATCAGAAGTAAGCACTCACTCTCTGTATCCCAACTGTACCTTAAATCATATTTACTCTTCTATATTCATTTTCCTTTCTAATTGGTCAAACATTTCAAAAGAAAACCCTTAATACAATATCACCATGAACTCTTTACAAAAGCATGTTTGATTATCTTTAACATTTAAGGACATCAAACATGTTGCACTTTATGTAAACTGATCAAAATGACAGTTCATTGATCGAATTCCAAGATATTTCTTGTCGTTTTGGTCAAGTGTTACATTTAACACGATACGATTCTTTAATAATCAATCAAATTGATTACTCAATCTCATAGTACTGTTTATTAGCTTATTTGAATGAACTAACTTCATTGAAATATCGTACATAATGAACTATGATCATTTCCCATATAACACATATATGCAATAGTATATAGATCAAATATACATGGTCTTATATTTCTTTTAGAGTTCGAAACTTAAAATTAATTAATTAAATCGTTTGGTCAATGAATAATTCATCGTTTTGGTTGTGTGACTCGTTAGGTGTAAATTTGCTCGGCGGTTTATATCAAACTATTCAAATATTAACATTCACGCATCACTTAGCAGGTGTTGTGACATTTTGGCTAAATTTATCGCTTCCTTGGTTTCAGTAAAATCCAATTATACTTTGTTAAGCATTACCCATTGTGACTTTTATTTACACCAATTCTCTTCTTCAAAACTATATCACTTTAGACTCATGGAAATTAGTAATAGTCAAAGTTCCAATATCATCCACTTCAACTTTATAGTCCAAACACAAAGTCCTTGGTTTAATAATAAGAATTATTATTAACTGAAATGCTCTGGCGAGAGACTTTGATTTTGAGTTGACTTTAACTGACTGTGATAACATCATATAACCGGGGAGATAAATCCTCTCTTGAGTAGTATTTCACTTCTAATGCTTCCACTTGATCTAATTATAGTTGTTCGATGAATGCCATGCCATGATTTAATTATAATCATAGCAGAGCTTCCACACTAAAGACGAACAGTAGTCTCAAGTCAAGAGGACTGTATAGTTTTGTCACGTTAATATTTTCTGTTTGACCTTAATTATATAAACCAACAGAAAACTACCGAGCAAGTTATTCCACAGTTACCCAACGATTATCAGTACGTAACCCCTTGGTGCTTCAATAACCATGAGTAATACACAGCCCAATATTTGGAGAGCATTACTTACTATAGTCTCAATAGATGTATAGATATTCAATCTCGATACATCTCGAACAGGAATATTTTAAATGGTATATTTTTTCATTATGATAAATTACTCATGTTTACAACACTTTGTAACTACTATCACAAAACATAAAGTTTATGGATTTTCTATTAAATACACTCTTAGTTAGATTAATTTTTTAATATAACACGTTATGTCAAGTATATAATAGAAAGAAAACACCTTTTATTCCGAGCATGATTGGTTATTGAGTTATATACATGTAATGAATTACATAATTTCCCATAGGGCATACATCTAACTCTATCAACATCTCAAGTCGGACGACAGTCTAGTATGAGTGATCTATAAGCTCAAAACAATATATAGAAAGTCGATACCATAAAGAAGAGCAATATGGTATGGAAAGTCTATTAAATCTAACAAATTAGCACATAATGCCAACATGCTTGGCTCAATTAGTTTGTTAGTTCAGATTACGATATTAAAGGTCAAGAGTTCGATACTCGAGATAAATAATTGATGGCATTAATAAACCATGTTATAAAACAAAAACAAAAACAAATTATCACATAATAACATCATATGCAAATCTACTATCAATGGTATAATTGTAGTACTCTAGCTCGATACATACTAGGTTATTGGGGTATTAGATTCGATAATACCTACATCACATAGACAACCATAAAAACGATAAAAAATATCAAACTATATATTCTTATTCTTTATTTTGAAAATAAATGAATATATATTTTTCTAATGAATGTTTTTGAATATGACTTTAAAACATATTTGCATCATATTTTTTCCAAGGTGATATATTATTTTCTCTTACTTTCTTGACAAATCTTTATTAATAAAGTGAGTAAGATATTGATTTTTATTTTATTTTTCTCTTTAGAAATTTAACTTCAACTTAATTTTTTTTATTATGTATGTATGTATGTATATATATTTATATTCATTATAAAATTCTCTTAGTTCGAACTTAAACAAATATATTTCTTTACTTATCTTAATGCATAAATTAATGTATATTAAATATACAACGCTGACATGCCATAAATTTTAATGATTCGTTTCATCAATTGATTGCAATATTGACTGCATAGAATTTAATAATAACATTGCCCCGCCATTGATCTCGTCTTTACACTAATATCCATTGTTGCATATGTTGTTCAAAATATTTAAATCTAGGGAAATAATGTTTTCACTTTCTAAAATAATATTTTACTTTATAAAACAATATACGATTCTAAGTAAAATGTTTCTTTTACCAATTTTAAAATATTATATCGATTTTTGCCTCGTTCAAGTGTTTAGAAACTCGTATCGATAGGCTAGCTATCATGTTGATGAGAATTCATAAACCACTCAACTGACCAATTAATACAAAATTAACCACCATGTATTGTAAATATTCTTATAAAATACGACTATTATAAATATATTTTTATTTAATATGAATATTGTAAATATTCTTATAAAATAAATCTATTATAATAATAGTATTTTTTCATAGCAATAATGATGCATTATCTATGGAAAATACAGAAGCATTTAAATTTTTCGACAATTATTTTGGAACTATGGAATAAGCCGTATTTTTAAGAAATAATTCTTTAATCATATGATTATGAATCATATGGTACTCATGAATTGTATCTCAAAAGATTATGACAAAGTCACACATTCAGTAGGAGCGACGAAAGAGTTAGCAAACTCTTTGGATATACATACACACGCATATGTATGTATGTATGTATGTACGTATGTACGTATGTATGTGCAATCCACAGTTTAGTGATTCTAAAATAGATGCACTTAGTTCATTAGATTCATAAGTTGAATTATCATAGATGTGAACATGTATATTTGATATACAGTTAGTGTGCCTAGAGTGGTCTCATTGAATATAAAATGGAAGCAGAAAACATAATGTGCAAAGGAGATAAAACAATTCAATTTAATCGAATATGTGAGTATATTGGAAAGAGTTCCAAGAGTAGCTAATATGAATAAGATTCAATCACCAAGTCACTCACTCCTATGATACATAATGATGTATTGATAAGGAGTAATCAGATTTTGTTGGACAAAGAATGGTTGATCATGGGTGAAGTTGAGCTAATTTCTTTCTACAAGGATATGCACTTTAGAGTAAGTATATATGTTAAATTTAATTTCATTTGTTGCATTATTTACGAGATTATATAAGATATGATTTAAAAAGAAATCGCTATCCTTGGTTAAGAGTTGACATTCGTGTGAGTCAGGCTGCACATAAAATTTGCTCGTAAGGGATCTTGTGCACCCAAACCGAAACTAGAATAAACCAACAATGTTCGACTAATCTATGTTATGAACATAACTTTCTGAACTCAAAACTAAATTAGTTTTACATGAGTATTGGATACGATCGAAAGACTCTAAAATAAAATTAACTGATCCTAAAATGGATATTACTCATTAAAATGTCCAATAAGAATTCTTGCACATTAAAGATAAACTGTGAGTTTTCATTAATGTCGATAAAAAGAATTGTTAGCAATAACAACATCCTCAATTTTTGATAAGATATAAAGAGTATAGACTCTAGCATATGGAAGGGTGCCCAATTCCAAAAGATATTCCCAGTATATTAATGAAATATGACCTAAAGTGATATGATCCATCGACCGCAATGGTGTCCTCAAAAGGTAGACTAACGCAGTTGGAATATATTAAGCGACAATGATGAGCATAACCTTAGAAATTAAATTGCTGAATTTAGTGTAATGGATTCATCAGTCAATGTGATTAAGTTAATTCAGATTCTACTTGCAAATTATCACCAAATATGAACTTGTATACATCTTTGCTGGAACAGAAATTCTAAATAATAATTTAGAATGGACTGTTTGCACATGATAACTAAAATGCCATGACATTAGTGAGAGCGATGACTGAGTTTGTAAGTGCTGGATAAGATCCAGGAATTGATGTGATAATATCTTCGGCAAGCTTCAAAATTGAGCAAATATTCTGATAGAGAAATCAAATTGTTTAATTATCAGTCAGAATGCATAGGAAGCGTGTGTCTGCAAGAAGAACTGGGTCAAATATGAAATCTCAAGGTGGAAATGTTACACGGTTTCTCGACTTGAGAACATTATAGAACTTCAATGGGAATACTCTATTTTGATTATAGTTAAATCATGGAACAATGATTTATATAGTGACTATGGTTGGGTAAGATTTAAAGCATTAGGAGTGGATTACTATTCAGTAGAGAATTTGTCTGCTCATTTATATAAGGTTAATACCACGATCAATTATAGTTAACTCAAAGTCAAAATCTCTAGCCAGAGTAGAACGGTTAATATTAAATGTTATTATTGAACTAAGAACTTTGTTTTTAGATATATGCAGTTGAATCCCTACTAAAGCCTTGCAAAATCACCACTATAGCCCATAGCGCTCTTTGACCACTATACTATTTCAATTTAGCGCTATTGAACTATAGATCCACTTTAAGTCCTGCTATTTTCTGCTACAGCCGCTAAATCGAGGCTTTTTAGCATCCACTTTAGCAACATTTATATTTGTGTTGATTTGACTTGTTATCCAATAAATGAAATCAAAAAACTTCAGGTAAAGACCTAACTTAAGGCATAATTACTCAATATAAATTAGAAATCTATTGTAGTCACAAAATCTAGTTTGCATCAATCATGATTGTGGCGACTTGAGTTGATAACAAATCACTCCTGTTCAACTCAGCTTGTACGAAAAAGCGAATAACTAGGGTAAAGAAGAAGAAAGAGATAGAAGAAAATAGAACAACAAACATAGAATCTCACAATCGCACCGGAACAAAATATAATATATAATAATAGATTTTTACACAAAAGAATCTGTAACGGTATATATACTTACACTCATCAGAGTACAACAATCAACACATCAATCTGGACAGTTATAATAACTTGTCCCCATACAGCGGAAATATAAATCAAGTACGGAGATACATCTCTATCATCCAACTCGCCTCTTGAGCTCCATAGCATTCTATCCAGAATCTGTAATACTCGGTTTGACCCAAGCATTATAATAAAATAATAGCCATGTCAGTCTGGAAAACCAGCGTGAGAAAACACGCTCAATTTGAATTATTAGAGTTAATCCTTTGAAAAACAAAGGTATCTCGTAAGACCGCGTCACACATAAACACGATAGGTTTTTCCCTTACGATAACTAATACATTTTATAGAAAATCCAATGATATTATAATAGTGTCTATATACAAATACTTATTCAAATAGCTAAAATTGTTACATTAATTAAATTCCAGCATACTAGGCTCTACAAACAAAAATGCGAAGGCATGTATTAGAAAATGGAGCCCATACGAATGACTGGGCCACTAGGGTATGGCCCATCACAGTACACCTCCAGAACAATGTACCGAGGACCACGCCGGGATCCCCAGTTACAAAAGACCAGCCTAACCCTAACTTGGATAGACCAAATATGTTATCATCCAGAGTGTTCCCACCCTTACGATCGAGCGCTCCCTCTTCCATGCACAACCATAGCCATTATAAGTACGTTTCCGAGGATATCTAAAAAAGTGATAACATACCCTAACTGGGTTCGACCCGCTTAGCCTTACTGCATCTCCCCTGTTTTAGTTATTCCCGGTTGATGAGGCTTGAGACAAAGCGTTACCCTTCAAGAAACAATTCTACTTAAAATGCTCATCGTCCTCCAATGACGATGTTCTGATAGCATTTGTCCATACAAGTTGTCTTGTGTCTGGACAAACCAAATCACCATCTTCATCATCTTCACGGTATTCGTTCGTAACATTCAAACCGGATTGATGTTGTTTTCGGATAATTAAATCCGCTCCCACTCTCTTCAAAATGATTAACATAATTGGCCAATAATTATAGTCGGTTATTTAAGTATCAATAAAACATCCATAAGCAAACACTAGGCATTATTTTATAATTCTTCAAACATTTACTTCAAATATCTTTTCTAAGATATATATATTCAAATCCCTATCCATATTCCAATATTTGAAAACCATTTCAAATACTTAATACATAACGGGATATTTTCAAATATCTCAACACTTAGAAATATTTTCAAATTTTCGTTTTACACTTAGGAAAATATTACAAGTCTTACTTTCCAAAATCTTTCAAATATCAACACTTAAGAGAATATTTCGTAACTTATCTCATAAGTCTTCGGAATCACTAATAAATTCCCTATTTTCAATTTTCAAAACCCAGTATACTTATTTATAACCTTATTAACAATTTATAACTTCTTTTATAAATTCGGATTTCATTTTCAAAATTTCCAAATTCAACATTTTGAAACTTCATTTCCTCCAAATCCCTTATAAATTTCTTCCCTTGGAATCATATCCATTTAAAAACCACATTTACGAATCTTGAGAGAATTTATAAATAAAAATTTCAATCCCTTCAAAAGTGTGTGTGTGTGTGTATATAATAAGTATTTAAAAGGATAACAATTTATTTTTAAACATGTTCAAATAACTATTTAAAATATCGAAAAAAACTTTATAAACATCAATAATTCATTTTTAGATAAACAGATAAATTTTCAAAGCTGATTTTAAAAGTTAGAATTTACTAAAATAAATACTTAATATTTAAATATCTACTTACCGAAGTATGTCAATTCTAACGAGTTTAAAATTTCATAGTTTTAAATAATAAAATTTTCCTTTTAAGAATAAACTTAACTTCTTAGAACTAAAAATATATTTTTTAGACCTCAATAACCAATTTAATTTATAAATTCCCCTCGAATCACATCACATCACTCCCATTTCGAACTCTTTAACCCTTTTCACTTTTCAAAAATAGTATCCACTATTTTTCTTATCCTATTTCCGTATTTTAATATAAATTCACCCTACGAATTTATTTTCCCAATATATCCACTGATTTCACTTAACTTATTTATACACATTGTTTATAAATTTTTATACTCCTTTGAGTTTTTTTCTTGTTTATAAAAACAACTTTATTTATAAAATTCCATTTTATAAATCCATTTCTTTATAAATCCCATTTATAACTTCCAATCTATTTTTAATATAGACTTCAAAACCTTTTTATATTTTTCTCGAATATCATTTATAAATAATTTAATGTAATTCATTTTTAAAATCTCCATTTAATAATTCACAATAGTCAATTATAACAAAACCTCAAATAAAATGCTCTAACTCCAATTCTTTAAAATACCCCCCAATTCCAATATAAATATTTTATATCAAAAATTTCCTTTAATTCCTTCAATTTTAAAAATATATTTATGGTACTTAAAATATCAAAATTTAGGCTAGTGCTACAATAGCATCCAATAATTCCAAACACTATAATAATCTATAACATATTATTCTACACAATCCATATATCACAATATATGAAATTAAATTCAACGTTTTGAGGAATCCAGTTGGATCCCTCCAACCAGTTTTCCTGCATCCACAGATGTTAATACAACATAAAAATACCAATCCAACTTCGAAGGGGATATCGCGGTACATAGCATCATCCGCTATTATGCGGGCCTCAAAGGGTCTCATCCGCTATAATGTGCGGGAACATCACTCCAAATAGTAATATATATACTACTATATATATATATATATATATATATATATATATATATAATATCAGTGGATAATAATTATATAAATTCATCCAAGCATCCAATAATTTATTTTAACTATTAAAAATTTAAACTTGACAATTCCAAATGAGTGATTTCCGAGTTGCTAATCGATCCAATATTGTTTTGTAGCCTACAACGTCACGAATACAATGTCTCCGTTTCTATGCGATTTCAACCTTGTACGAGCAAGATATGATTTTTGTTAATAATTGATTATAATTATCCAAAAAAATTCAGATTTTAAAATTAACAAATAAGTAAACAAAACTAATTATCCTCACTGTCGAAGCCGTAGCCGCGGCCGCTGCCATAGCGCACGCAAATTTAGGCATGCGACCCAAAGTCCAAAACCCTAAATGCCTCTGAACGACAGTTTCACCTCCCACGGCAAGCTTCCAGACGATTGACTTCTTTACTTGACTTCTAGTACTCACCTAACTCCATCGCGACAATCTCCATTAAGCTTCCCGAAGTCAGATCCTGACTGCTTCAAGTTCAGGCGAGAATCTCTAAGCAGCCTAAGTAATCTTCGTAAAACAATAATGCTTCAGGTAGCAATTTCGATACTGACAGTGAAGGCCATGATTCTTAGACTTCAATCATAACTGGAGGGGACATATCGAGTTCGACATAATGCGGTGAGCTCCATCTTCAACAGATCTGGCGAAATGAAGTAGAAAGGAATAATTATCTTGTTTGGGCTACGACGATTTGGATTTTGATGAGAAGGCGTTTTTTTCTCTTTTAATTCGAGAGAAAGCTTCTTCATTTTTTTTCTTTTTCATTTACTAGATAGGTTTGAAATAAAGAAAGAGGGATAGTAGATACAGAAGCACAATATAGGGAGGCGTGGTTAGTATAGGGTAGGTGGTTGACAAGAATGGACTTGTTAAATTGAAGATAATATATGTTTAAAATTCAAAATATCCAGATATTTTAATTCTGAACCCCGATTAAGGCGTACCGCCTAGTGTTCCTAATGTTATATCTCTTTTTCGAACATGGCAGAACAAGTTTTGAGCCCTAATTTGGTCCTATGTGGAAGATAGCTTTTTGAGTCCAAGTATTATATTGAATTTTCGATATTAATTTCAACGCGTTTCTATTCCCTACGATCAAACAATAAATCCAAAAGCTACGAAATTTGAAACCCAGTAATAATACATCATTATGGATCCAATGGAACTAGTTTTGTCAAATTCCAAGACTGTGCCCCGGATCGCTATTTCCACACGATTAAATCGACAATTTACTCTTTTTACGAAATCGCTTAAAATTTCGGTTTTAAAATTTTACTAACTCAATTATAATTCTAATAGAATTTATATCAACATTAGATATCATTTTCGATTCATATTCTACTTCAATTCAATAATTTAAACAATTTCTAATTATTAATCCAATAATTAAATTTATCTAGTAAATCGCTACATTTGGAACTTAAGTTTTATTCCACTTATTTGATCATTAAATTCCATATTAAAATTCTATTCACATTTCAAAATTCAACATTTAAAATAAATTAAATGTTCAAAATCAATGACCAAAAATCCAGGTCGTTATATTCCTTCCTCCTTAAAAGAATTTCGTCCTCGAAATTGCTAAGGCAGGAAGATGCTCCAAACCCATTAACTTAACCAAAAACACATTTAGTGAAAATTCGATATTCACTTTTCTAATCTTTTAGTTTCGACCAAAACAATTATTTTTCAATTCTAATTCCAAAATTCTTTATTCTAATTACAATTTGAAATCAAACTATCATCAATAAAAAATTTCCAAAAATTTTCAAAATTTTTCTAACGCCCTAAAATTCCGATTTTTTTTGGAAATTCTCCTTTGTATGGAGAGCCTTTTGCAATATGAAAAGAGAGATAAATATATATACGTTGACCCACACGTTCGGAAAACAAAAATATATATCAATATTTATATTTTGTGGTATTAACCCGAAAACGTACCTTATATTAGTATTTTTATGCAAGCGGTCTATTTTATTTTGCAATTCACACAATCAAAGTCAAGCAATAAAGCTCCAGGTACCTGTACTTACTCATTTTAAACATGTATGTTCCAAAAACATCAAATCCAATAATATTCCACTTATTTAAGTAGTTAAAACACATAGATTTCATAAACCAATCACACTAAACATGTATTATAAGAAATTGTAAGGTTCTGACATTAATTTGATTACTTCCAATCGTTTCTATTCAATTCGAAATGATTTACAGTCAAATTTATTGCATTCAATTCATATTCATAACAAGCAACCCATATCCATTCAAAATTGATTAAAAATCAATACAGTCACATTTTATTTATTCATAGAATTTTATTTCCTTTTGTTTGTGCCGAACAACAATTTTTCTATGTAAATTCGGCGCTATTCATTTAATAAAATAATCATTTAAGCTTATAACTATTTTAAATTGATTCCAAATCAATATATATTCAATTCTATTCCATTTCAAATTTATCTCAACCAATTCAATTTGCATTCCATTCATATCCACTTCCATTATCCAAACCCATTTTATTAATCTTGGAATCATTCCATTTTAATTAAATAACCCTTTTATAAATTTATTTGAGTCAACTTCCATCCAAAATTATTGAGTTAAGTTAAATCATTTATTTCCAATTAATTCAACTTTACAACTTAAGTTTAATTCCTTTGCCATCAAATTCTAATTCAATTTTTAGGTTGATTCTCATTGAATCAAGTTCCATTCCATTTACTAATTTATTCAATTAGTACATTCATTCAATCCACTTCAAATTTCAATTTCATACTCCAATTTAATCTTAGATTCATAATATTAAGGCCATATTCAATTTATTTACACCCTCATTGAATTTATTTATAACTTGAGTTGTCACCTTTTCAAACTATTTCCATTTTATTCAAATATATTCAGTTCGCTTACTTTTTAAGTCAAATTTAAATTATAACTCAAGTTCCACATTCAATTTTATTTTTAACCCATAATCCAATTTACTTAACCATGTTATACTCCATCCCCATATTCAATTAACAAATTTATTTAGCTAATTAGTTCACTTCCATTTTATAACTCAATATTTGATTTTTATTTCAAAACTCACTTCATTTAATTTTCTCGAGCCCAATTTCATTTTAAAATTAAAGTTTGGATTTTTATTCCCTCACCAAAAATATCAATTCATTTTTATTTTGGGTCTTCTATTTCACTTTTCCATTTTATAAGTTACACAACTTTTTTTCACATTTCCCTTAATTCTATACTCGAATATATTCACATTTTATTTTTAACTCGATATTATACATTTATTTATAGCATAAGTATATTTTTATTCAATTTATTTCAATTTTTATATGCTATTCCAATTTGTTTATTCAAAATTCCATTTTTTCACTCAAATTTTATTTCATTAAAGATTTATACCTTATGGTTATATAATTATTTCACAATTCAAATTTTATATTTACTTCAATTCGCCACTATTTCTAACCCAATTCAAATTTTATAACTTATAATTATATAGTCACTTTATAATTCACATTTTCATATTTAATTCAATTCAGTATGATTAAAATCCAATTTACCTTCTTTATTTAAATTTCAATTCCTTTTAACCATCATTTCAAAATCCTATTAGAGTTATTCATACTTAAGTTAAATTTCACTCCCAACAAAATTTATTTTTAATTCATTCATTTTAAATCAAGTAAGAATTCGATTCCAATTTCAATTTTTTTTCCACTTCCTTACTTATATCTATATAGCAGTTTCACCATTCGAATTTATTATTGTCTCAATTCCCAATAATTTATTTAACTTTGCTTATGTTAAATTCAGTTCACACAATCTATTTTAACTTACATAAGTTAAAATTTATTTCCCAAAACTCAAATTCTATACTTTCCTTTCTTATTGAAATCATCCTCTCTTCATAAGTTAATAACTCATTTTCGAGGTTTTCCCTGACATTTATATTAAAATTCCAGAATTTTTAAACACCCAGTATTTATTTCAAATCACTTTGAAATCATATATATATATATATATATATACACACATATATATGTACACTCTTTTTGGTTTAACAAGCCACTTTCTTCGAATTACAAAATTCACTTGGTTGCTAATTCAAACAGTTTCCCTTTGGAATTTTCAAAATAACACTTGTTTTCACCAAAAATTCCATATCAATTCACTATGGTAGCAATCCATCACTTAGAAACTCAAAAATGAATACTGATGATGCGGCCATCATCATCAAAATTATTTTCCAGCGACTGAACTGTGTTCAATGCTGTATCACTTCCATAATCCATTTAAAACCATTTTTCTATTCAAAAATATATCCAAATAATAATACTATTATTTATCTTCAAACACTTTGGAAAATACTCCCAAAAATCTTCGGGATTCAAATTTTCCAAATTTTGGTTTGAAACCATTTGTAGTTTTTAACTCATTTGTATAATTCATACTTATACAATCCAATTTGGTTTTTATAACTATGCCAAATTTTAAAATCTTATTTTTGTTATATAATAATAACCAAACACATCAACCTACTATAATAATTTCTAGAAAATTATTCCTTTTATATCAAAATATAATTTGGGTAAAATTATTTCATTTACCCGTTTCAAAACCATACCGTGTCAGTTTATCGTGTCTAAGTGTTTAGAAGCTCCAATCGATTTAGAGGCGTCCCACTACTCGAATAGAATTTATATACCACTCAAAAGATAGATCAACACAAAACCATTTATATTCACTAACAAATACATGCTCATATCTATTAATACAATCAAGCTCATTCTAGGGTACTATTGATCCTACCTTTAATGAGTAATCCCCACCAGAGCTAAGGTTCTTGTGTAACCTTCAACTCTAATACCAAATGTAGCGTCTCGGTAGGCATTTCAACCATCCCAAGCAGGGGCCACTTTCCACCGTGGAACTACACCGGTACCACAAATTTGCTTTTACGGCAAGCCTCTCTACTGCAACTAACCACTCTGGGACATGTAGGGGTAAGATTCTCCTGCCCGCTACCAAATACGAAGCGAGAAACCCCTATCATGCTGTAATGAAGCAAATCTGATCCCTGTCACTTCGAAACAATTAACGAAATTCTACAATATTGCTAATAGGTTATTTAACTATCAATAAAACATCCATAAGCAGACACTAGGCCATATTTTATAATTCTTCAAACATTTATTCAAATATCTTTTCTAAGATATATACATTCAAATCCCTTTCCATATTCTAATATTTGAAAACCATATAAAATACCGAAATCCATAACGGGATATTTTCAAACATCTTAACACTTAGAAATATTTCCAAATTTCCATTTTGATACTTTATTACAAGTCTTCTTTTCCAAAATCTTTCAAATACCAACACTTAAGAGAATATTTCGCAACTTGTCTCATAAGTCTTTTGAATCACTAATAAGTTCCCTTTTTCAATTTCCAAAACCCAGCATACTTACCTATAACCCTATTCAACAATTTATAACTTCTTTTATAAATTCGGATTTCATTTTCAAAATTTTCATATTCAACATTTTGAAATTTCATTTCCTCCAAATCCCTTATAAATTCCTTCCCTCGGAATCATATCCATTTAAAAACCCCATTTACGAATCTCGAAAGAATTCATAAATAAAAATTTCAATCACTTCAAAACTAAATATATATATAAAATAAGTATTTAAAAGGATAATAATTTATTTTTAAAACATTTTCAAATAATTATTTAAAATATCGAAAATACCTTTATAAACATCAGTAACTCATTTTTAGATAAACAAATAAATTTTCAATGCTGCTTTTAAAAGTTAGAATTTACTAAAATAAATACTTAATATTTAAAAATCTACTTACCGAAGTATTTCAATCCTAACGAGTTTAAAATTTCATAGTTTAAAATAATAAAGTTTTCCTTTTAAAAACAAACTTAACTTCTTCGAATTAAAAATATATATTTTTAAAACCTCAATAACCAATTTAATTTATAAATTCCCCTCGAATCACATCACATCACTTCCATTTTGATCTCGTTAATCTTTTAACTTTTCAAAAATAGTATCCACTATTTTTCTCACCCTATTTTCATATTTTAATATAAATTCACCCTACAAATTTGTTTTCCCAATATATCCACTGATTTCGGTTAACTTATTTATACGGATCGTTTATAAATTTTTATACTCGTATGAGTTTTTTTTCTTGTTTATAAAACAACTTTATTTATAAAATTTCATTTTATAAATCCATTTCTTTATAAATCCCATTTATAACTTCCAATCTATTTTTAATATCGACTTCAACACCTTTTTATATTTTTCCTGAATATCATTTATAAATTATTTTATATAATTCATTTTTAAAATCTCCATTTTAAAATTAACAATAGTTAAGTATAACAAAAGCTCAAATAAAATTCTCTAATTCCAATTCTTTAAAATACCCCCAATTCCAATATAAATATTTTTATATCAAAAATTTCCTTTAATTCCTTCAATTTAAAAAAAAAATTATGGTATTTAAAATATCAAAATTCAGGTTAGTGCTACAATAGCATCTAATAATTCCAAACACTATAATAATCTATAACATATTATTCTACACAATCCATATGTCACAATATACGAAATTAAATTCAACGTTTTGAGGAATCCAATTGTATCCCTCCACTTGTTTTTCTACATCCACGGATGTTTATACAACATAAAAATGCCAATCACACTTCGAGGGGGATATCGCGTATATAGGGTCATCCGCTATTATGCAGGGTGCACAGGGTCTCATCCGTTATAATGTGCAGGAACATCACTCCAAATACTAATATATATATATATATATATATATTACTATATATATATTACTATATATATATATAACATCAACGGATAATAATTATATAAGTTCATCCAAGCATCCAACAATTTATTTTAACTATTAAAAATTTAAACTTGGCAATTCCAAATGAGTGAGAATTTCACACCTTGACTTTCCGAGTTGCTAATTGATCTAGTACTGTTTTGTAGCCTACGTCATCATGAATACAACGTCTTCGTTTTTATGTGATTTCAACCTCGTATGAGCACGATGTGATTTTTGTTAACATTTGATTATAATTATCCAAAAAATTTCAGATTTTAAAATTAATAAATATATAAACAGACCTAATTATCTGCACTGCCAAAGCCATGGTTACGACCACTGCTATCACGCACGTGAATTTATGCGTGCGACCCAAAGTCCAAAACTCTAAATTCCTCCGAACGACAGTCGCACCTCCCACAGCAAGCTTCCATGTTACCGGCTTCTTTGCTTGACTTCTAGTACTCGCCTACCTCCATCGTGACAATCTCCATTGAGCTTCCCGAAGTCAGATCCTGCCTACTTCAAGCTCAGGCCAGCATCTCAAAGCAGCCTAAGTAATCTTCTCAAAACAATAATGCTTCAGGCAGCAATTTCGATACTGATGGTGAAGGCCGTGATTCTTAGACTTCAATCATAACTGAAAGGGTCGAGTTCGACACAAGGCGGTGAGCTCCATCTTCAACATAAATGGCAGAACGAAGTAGAAAGGAATAATTATCTTGTTTAGGCTACGACGATTTGGATTGTGACGAGAAGACGCTTTTTTTTTCTTTTTCTCTTTTAATTCGAGAGGAAGCTTCATCGTTTTTTTCTTTTTCATTTACTAGAGAGGTTTGAAATAAAGGAAGAGGGATAGTAGATACGGTAGCATCATATAGGAAGGCTTGGGTAGTATAGGGTAGGTCGGCTGACAAGAATGGACTTGTCAGATCGAAGATAATATATTGTTTAAAAGTCAAAATATCCAGATATTTTAATTTCGAACCCCAATCAAGACATGCCGCCTGGCATTCCTAATGTTATATCCCTATTTCGAACACAACGGAACAAGTTTCGAGCCCCAATTCGATGATATGTGGAAGATAGCTTTTCGAGTCCAAATATTATATTGAATTTTCGATATTAAATTTAACGTGTTTGTATCCCATACGATCAAACGATAACTCCAAAAGTTACGAAATTTGAAATTTGATAATAATACATTATTACTGATCTAATAGAATAGGTTTCGTCAAATTTCGAGACTGTGCCCCAGATTGCTATTTCCATATGTCGATCAAATCGATGATTTCCTATTTTTACGAAATCGCTTAAAGTTTCAGTTTTAAAATTTACTAACTCAATTATAATTCCAACAGAATTTATATCAACATTATAAATCATTTTCTATTCATATTCTACTCCAATTCAATAATCTAAACGATTCCCAATTTTTAATCCAATAATTAAATTTATCCAATAAATCGCTACATTTGGAACTTAAGTTTTATTTCACTTATTTGATCGATAAATTCCATATTAAAATTCTATTTACATTTCAAAATTCAACATTTAAAATAAATTAAATGTTCAAAATCAACGACCAAAAATCCGGGTCATTACAATGATATTCTATGGATTTGTTATAAAAGATTAAACAATATTTATTTTTCCTATACATATGATATGAGGATGAGAATAAATTAAATTTAAATATTTAGTTTATTGTAGTGAAGCTTTTTTGAACTTATATTATTTTTTGCTATATCCCCGCTTTATCCCCATTATAACGTTTTGCATCTTCACAACTAAAGAATCATAAAACGCTTTAACTGCACATTTTTTGACAAATCGAGTTGAATATGGATAATAATGAAATTTTGAATAATATCAGATTTCGTGTATCCTAAACTAATACAGTTTTGATGAACAGAATTTGTGTATGTCATCATAACAAAAAATTACTACATAAGAAAATGTGTAATTGGAGTTTACTGAAAAGACTTCTAAGCAAGAATTCGACCAAAATTTCCCACCATAGCTAAATTGACGTGTGAACATAATTATTTGAATTGTTCAGTTTTAATCACTGGATAAATTCACATCTCTAAGCCTCGCAATTGCATTTGTGAATTCTTTGAAAAATCTATTATAGAAAGTGGTGAGTGGTGGCACCACTATATCAATTGCTATTGAATTTCACAGGCAATATTCCACTGTTCGGCAGAAAAACTGCCACCGACTTTTAGCGAATTACTAGATACAATCTTCCTTTTACACTTATATATATCTTAGTTCATGCTTATCACCATTTTTATATATCTTATTTCCATTACTATAATCATAATTAACTACGACAATCTAATTAGTTAGTAATTTTTTTTAATTCAATATGTTAGTTTTGAATTAAAACATATGTTTGTATGTTTTATTTTGGCCACATATGTTGAAATGTATGCATACCAATTTAGTAAAAATGAAAATTATTCTTAATGACTTCAATATTCGCTTATTAACTTTTAGTCGTCTTAAATATGAGATATATTGATATTATGTTTTAGATCAATAGCATATTTTATATTAGCATATATGTTTATTAGACCTAATTCCATTCTAGCAATTTAAATATATATAATAAAAATATTTCTAACCAAAATATAATTATTAATACGTATTCATGTTTTATAATAATACACTTAAATTTTGAACTTTGAGTTCAAATATAAAATATATATGGTTGGAATTATAAAATCTTCCTGGCTATATAATACATCTAATATTATTGTATGTATTCTATAATAATATTATTAGTCAAATTTAAGACATTTTATAATTCTGAATTGCCTTAGATCTAGAAACATCATTTGGGTATATGTTTACCAAGTAAAAATAATTTAGGATTTAAGTTTGAAAACTATGATGTAGTAAATTGTATACGGTAATCTTATAAGACTATACTTACTATTTCTTAAGACATAAATTTAGAAAATTTAAATAAATAAATAAATATATGTATAATTATATTTTTATGAAATAATTTTAATATAGCAATTAACATATATATAAACGATAAATATATACATGGTAGACATAAGTAGCATTATCTATACATATATATATTTGACCACGTTCACATCACCTATGCTACATATTTCACATGCTCGTCATATCATTTATATATTGACATATTAGATATGTTCAATCTCACTAACACATCATACCTAATTAATGTAGAATAATTACTTAAGATATAGACATAGAATAGGGAGGGGTTTGACCTAACTAGGAATTAATTGGAATTAGAAAGGAAAGTTTCAATGAGAGAATGAAAAATGTTTCTATTTTTTTCGTAAAAATATATTCTCATGTTCATTTATAATTAATTTTCGCTTTCACTTTTCTTACTTCATCTTTGGCTTCCACCCCTTCTCTTTATTATATATTGAAATTAAATATTTTTAGTTATTTAGATTGATTGATAAAGTAAAACATTCAAATAAATAGGAATTTATAAAACAACTCGATTAAACCTAGTGCAAGATATTAGGCTTCATATGCCCGCTAAGATCCAATCAGGCATTTTTTTTTAAATTTACCCTTTCACTTACAACGAAATAGAATGTGTTCCAATAAAATTTCCCACCAACCAAGCCGAATCAAAAAAGTGCTTCTATTGTTGAACCTGTTCCTTTACACCCACCTTCTAGTTCTGTTACATCACAATACTACAATGATGACATGCACTCTGATACAATACAAAACGGAATTAACCACAAAAGTTAAAGGAAAAAATGTTGATTCATTACCTTTGAAGATAAATGCATCAATTTTTCTATTTCTTATGGCTCTGTCTCCATTAAATGACCATAACCTACTATCCCTATTCAACAGAGAGAATTACACAATAAAGGTTTGTAACATAGTGATCAAAACCAGTTAAAGTGTGCACAACTAGATGGTGATAAGAACGAACAGTTAGATTCTACCGATGATGAGTTTATTCCACCATTAGATTTTCCTAAGGATGATCAATAGCAGTTCATTCAAAATGTGGCAGAACATATATAAGAGACTGGAATAGAAAACGAAAATATTTTAAATGTTTCGCATGTGTTGGAGACAAATCCAAATTATTAGAAGAAAAATTAGACTTAATCGACCACCAACCCCTCCACATCCAAGGCTCCTCCTGAAAGAAATAAAAGGAATTCCTCATATGGTAAATGAATGTGCTTAGTTGGAATGTTAAAGGTATAAATGTAGATTTTATACTAAATCAGGCATTCAAACATCTAAACAATCACCAGCTTACGATACTAAGCATGGTTGAGACAAAAATGACTATTGTGGCGATTGATAGTTTCGAAATTAGATTTTAATCTGATTAAGAGGTTTTACACAACAATATCATAGGCAGCAAACGGAGAATTCTCGTAACGATCCCTATTTTTGACAATTAAAAATATTAATTAAATAAGACATTAAAATTCAAAATTATCATAAACTAAAAATTTATGGTCTAAAACGATGTTGGTCCATATAATAAAAACAAGACTTGAAATAACAAATGTTAATGTTGTAAAGAATAAAATGAATGTTTGTATCTAATTGGAATATAATTGTAAGTTTAATTTGGATATAATTTAAAGTTTAATAAGGAATAAAATAAATGACATATTAAGGAGAAATTATATGGTCTTTAGTTGAAGTTGGTTTTAGCATAGAATAAGAAGCAATTAACTGTAAGTGAATTTATAATCCTTGTTTGTAAATAATAAATTAATAAATATTAATTACTAAGATGTAACAATTATTCTATTTCTCATCTCAACATTCAATCCGTTTTGAAATTAATTTTGTAATCAATTAAAATTAAAGTAATTAAATATATCAATTAATATAGAACTAGAATTTTATTGTGGTTGTAATCAAATGTTGGAATTAATTTAGTATTTAAATCTTAGGTTTAACATGAAAATTTGGATTTCAAAAGGAAAACGATTGGATTAATTATCTTTCCAGTATTAGGGTATGTTTTGAGATTTAATTATTGTAACTAATAGTAATTATATCTTGCCGTTTATAAGAAATAGAAGTAAATGGTAATTAATTAGTGATATGCGCAATTTATGTTTTGTATTAAAAATATAATCTGTATTTCAATGAGAAATATTACGTTCAAATTGTATGTGCTCAAATTTGTTTCAAAATTTACTTTTATTTTTGTAACGACCCGATATTTTCAACCATTTGCGTCCTCACATGTCGGACTTGAATAGCACAAAATACCGAATTGTTAATTTAAATTTGGCAAAACTCAGAATATACAGTAAATAAACAATCACAGATCACAAATCACAAATCACAGACACAGAGTAATATAATGATGCAGCGGAAGCAAAGAGATAGTAGTTCATGAAGCTACCATACATACATACATACATATACATACATACATACATATATATATATATATATATATATATATATATATATCAGAGTTAAACAAGATACAACAGAAGTCTCAATATGATAATCTAGTACAATCAGAATACAGCACTGGAATCAACTGGATAATTGGAATCAACTGGATAACTAAAATGAAATAGATAGCTGGATCTTCAAGAAAAGCTCCAACTCTGAAGGTGAGTCTCGAATGTTGTATCACTTAGTCTGACCCGAGCGTAAAGCAAAACACAAAACACTCGAGTCAGGACATACATACTTATACAATGCAAACCAACTCAAGTGAACTGTAATAGAAAGGTACAAGTAACTTCAAGGATGTTTGGGACCGCCCATCCTCTAATGATCCATTAAACTATTTACTATGAAGTAATATATGTTATTATAATAATGTCTAAAAGTAAAATAAACTTACTTTAAAATAGCGTTAAGGAGTGACCCAATATTCCCTTTAACACATAAATTGTCACAGTAGTCTATCCAGTACCAGCATGCCTCCATATCGGGAGGCTACCCTAAATACTCCACACGCTACGGCAAAAACCAAACTAGTACAAGGCACGCTAGGGTAGGTGACATGGCACAACGAGACAATGCCAGGGTAGATATACCAATTACGCATCCAGACTGGTAGTGACATGTAGCAGCCACTACTACCCACCTCGAGCCACACTTCCAAAATCAAAGGTGGGCATCAATCAATCACAAAGTAATAGAATGACATAAAAAGAAGTATGTCCGATAAGAGGAGCTACCTCACTGGCCCAGAATCGCTCCTGTTTTAGCCACCTTATGCCAACTCACGGGAGTCGGGTCCACGTATATACCTTAATATAATGTCGCCACCATCCTACTTCATTCTGGAATCTCCACCGCGTACACGGTTGTTAAAGTGGTTTTCGGTATCGACAGAGAGTATGCCCATATCTGATCCCGATCTCTTTAACAACCAACCGTTATTATAACCCATGGATATTTATTTCAAAATAGTATATACTTTCAAAACCAAAATAGCAAATCCATTTAAAAATCATATCATTATAGTATCATTTCCATTTCAAAACCCAATTCAATAATATATCATTTCCATTTCAAAAAAATTTCAATAATACATTATTTCAAATTTCAAAACCAAGTCAAACGTTATCATTTAAATAAAACCAAATTTCAAATCACTGAATATTTCTTTCAATTCATTTAAACTTGAAATATTCCTTTTAAAATCACCTTAAACCCAAACCAGATCATAAAGT
This sequence comes from Allium cepa, assembly GCA_030765085.1. NCBI lineage: Eukaryota > Viridiplantae > Streptophyta > Magnoliopsida > Asparagales > Amaryllidaceae > Allium > Allium cepa. Next base: position 164,984,733 of record CM060939.1, read on the forward strand.
CATATTCTTAAATCATCAATTTCAGTGAGTTTCAAATCACTATATTTAAAGACAATTCTTAAATAAATTCAAATTCAAATAAATTCATTTCCAAAACCATAGTACTTCCAAGGTTATAACACTTCTGAGACCAAACACTATGAAACCATAATACTTTGAAATCTTAACACTTGGAAATGTTATCATTTGTAAATCATAATATTTAGAAAATCATAACACTTTGAAACATATTTATTTAAACCATTTAAATTCAATGTTAATATCTTCAAAAAAAGATTCATTTAAACCATTTAAATTCAATGTTAATATCTTTCAAAACAATATTCATTTAAATCATTTAAATTTAATGTCAAATAATATTCATTTCAAAGTTGTAGCATTTCTAAGTTCATTCATTTAATTATAAAATTTCCAATACATTGTAAATTTCAGCTACAGCAGCATTTATAAAGTGTTACAGTAGATATATTAGTATTTTAGAAACATTGTCAAATTCAGAAACAGCGGCACTTACAAAGTGCAACAGTAGGTGTTTAGTTATTATTTCAAAACAGTTTACTTTCAGCAACAACAGCACTTACGAAGTGCTGCAGTAGCTTACTAGTATTGCAAAACAGTTTACATTTAGCAACAACAACACTTACAAAGTGCTGCAGTAGCTTTATTATTATTTCGGAATATAGTTAAGTCTCAAAATTGATAGCACTTAGCAAGTGCTATCTTAAACCACGGCATTTTTAAAGTGCTACCAATACTAATTCTAGATTTATAATAACATTTCAGCCACATTAAAATTTCAACTTTTAGCCATTTTAACTTATAAAAAATCTTGTTTCACGGTTCAAAAAATATTCATTTGGATATCATTTAACTTATGATTTAATAAAATAAAATTTTATCAACAAATATCTAAATTAAACTATAATTCATTTATTAAGTCAAAAGCACATTATTACTTAACTTTTATTTTTAACCAATGACTTAATACTTTATTTTAAAATACCCGTTTCAAAAATAAATTAAGTCGTCATAGTTAAAACAAAAATCAACTTTCTTTATAAATCTATTCTTTTGGACATTAATTAACAATGATTTCAATTTAAATAAATTTATTACGAAATGTCCAATTAAAACTGTAGTTCATTTTTATCAATTCAAAATACATTATTTACTTAACTCAAAATCTCCATTTGGAAACCAATTTCCAATTATCAAGTTAAGTCATTTTTAAATTACATTTTATACATTTTACTTATACAATTTAACTTATAGAAAATCACTGTAACTTATTTATGCAAAACATATCCATTTCATGAAATAAAATTCATTACAACAACTAGGCTACATTTAAAATTCCACATTAAATCAAATTTCATTATCAAATTCCACATTAAATCACACCGATGAGGCCTAGTCTAACCAAAAAGCAAAAAGGTATGTGTGAACGAAATCACACAAGTGGTGTCTAGGCTAACCGAAGAGGTATGTGTGAACGAAATCACACAAGTGGTGTCTAGCCTAACCAAAAGGAGACATCGCACAATTTCTAGTCTAAATCATAAGAAGGATCGTCATGATCAACGAGAAGTGTCAATTACACTAAGTTAGTGAATATAAAAGTTTTGCTTCATATCCCATAACCACTTGCTTAACTTAAATATTTACGAACAAACTGTAAATCTTGACTAATAAAATTGTCACAAAAGGTTCAATCGAATAAGTCCAAGAATTAACCGACGAAGCAAACGCAAGAGTTTCATACCACTTGTTTTACTAAGCCGTTTAATTAGATTTCTCATCCGAGTGAAGTAAAGGCTTGTATATACTAGTAGATTAGAAAATGGTTTGAGAAAAAGAGTTTTGTATTGGAAATAGAGTTGAAAACATTTTGATAAAAGAGTTTTGATATTTACTACTAGTATTGAAACCTTTATATTTTTAAAGTGACAAATCACAAAAATGATTGTAAAAACAATCAATCACAAGAATTCACATACGAAGACGTGAATAGAATCCAAAGAAATCGATACCGAATTCATCGAAAGGTATGTTCACAAAAATCCCGAAGAAAAGATCATCAAAGTTGCTAATAAATGATAGCAACAAATCGGGAAATAATCAAGAATCGATTAAATTCGAAAACCAAATCAATTCACTAAGATTCACATTCGAAGACCTGAATAAAATCCGAAGAATTCAATTCCAATCCATCAAAGTAGGAATACCCAAAAATTCCTGAAATAGAAGTTATCAAAGTCGACAAAGGTGATAACAACTAATCGGAAAAGAAGAATCGATCAACAATTGGAAAGACAAAGCAAAACGAGCATAAATGCATGAATGACTTTAACAAAAGTAAAAAGTCAAGTCAATGTCGATATCGACAAGGCAAAGTCAAAGACAATTTCTTTTATACCAAAGAAATTTTAAAACTATCAGAGAGAGGCACATGAAAGCCAACAAACCATGGATAAGCAGACAGAGTCGACTATTGAAATGCAATTTGTCTCAAAGATTGATAACCAAAAACCAATTGTATGGAGACTGCATTAAGTACACGAATCAGAGATAAGAATGCATGTATACAGCAGTTCGAATAAACAATGCGAGCTCAAATCAAAGTGGGTACGAGGTGCAGCAATATGCAACTTGGTATTGCATATACACAAGAATACTTAGTAGTGCATACTCGAATGAGCAAGTGCAACAGAGAATAGCAGCAATGCTCATGAATAAGAGTTAAGAATTCATACCTAACAAATCAAAGATGATCTTAGGCAAAGTTGAGAGATAAAACATCGACAAATAGTTGTAACACATGTACTATCTAAGTTATGTTTTATATTTGTTCTAAACCCCAGACTCTGATACCAAGCTGTGACGCCCCACCTCTAGGCCCACGCTAGCCAAGAACACTACGGTGCAGTGCTGTCAACTAGCATGGAGAATGAGGCTGTTGAGGAGCGACCATCCGTGTAATTGCTTTGTGCGAGCACCGATATGCCAGATAGTAAAAACGTGCATTTCATTTCAGGAGGAAATCCGACATGCCGATGCAAACTCAAAGCTACTACACGGTGGCTATAATCGTCTAGGACAAAATATAAAATAATAACACAGATAATATAAATGCGGAACACAGATGAAACAGAAAGTCTCATATATATATATATACATATATAATAACTAATGTCAGTTACGATACATTTGACACGGTACATGTGATACAACTACAACAGTCGACTCAGGAAGTTATATATATAAGTACATTATCGACTAATATACATGAATACATATTAACCTATACCATGACTCGAAAACTCCAAAAGATATGAAAAGTCTTCATAGCTCAAGCAGCATCCCAAGCAGAATATCTACTACCTGAAAATACTCGGTCTGACCCGAGTATTAAATTCAAAAGAAAATAATACTCGGGTCAGTCTAATTCAAACTCAGTTATTAGTGCACAGAAGCAATAATAATTAAATAATGAATAGACGACAGTCACAGAAATAAATTTACCTATCCGATTCTTAAATAAGAAATCGGATAACGGTAAATATAACGCGAATCAATTCAAATCAATTGGAACATTAATTAAAAGGTCAACACGAGTAGGGCTGCAGTATACGCACGCGTATACTGCCTCGCCACTACAACATATGGAATACGAAATAGATCCATAAATCAAAAGCAAAAGAAATAACAATAAAACCAATACCGTGTGGCTGCAGTTCACGCTTGCGTGCACTGCCTTGCCACTTACAGTGATGATGTACCCAATGAATACCGTGTGGCTGCAGTTCACGCTTGCGTGCACTGCCTTGCCACTTACAGTGATGATGTACCCAATGAATACCGTGTGGCTGCAGTTCACGCTTGCGTGCACTGCCTTGCCACTATAGTGATGATGTACCCAATGAAAATTCACAAGCATCGCCGTGAATGTCATAAGGCCGAGTGTCGATTAAATTGCAGAGACAAATGCGAGGTCAAGCCTAATGAATTTAGGCTCAACACAAGGCGATGAGCAAAGTAGCAAGTCATGTACACTAAAACAAAACCAAGAAACATATAAATGCACATGAACAAGTACTGTGCATATACAATTGCACATAAACCAGCAGAACAAGTTGAAACAAAGTGCACAAGCATCTCGACCTAAAACAGAAACAAGGGGAACAAGTGCAACACAGTTCAGTACATGCACAAAAGGCAGTGAAACAGACATGTACAACCAAGCAGCAGTTAACAAGTATCATATAAATTTAGTTCCAAGTCAAATATTAATGATCTGGACAGAACAAGGTACCAAATGAAATTACGTACCTACATACCTAAATGTTTGTACACACGTGGATGGATACATATGCTGAACTAGTATGCAAGTGAATACAACGTGAACACAACAGTGCCCAGATGAGTCAAAACAGCAAGGCACTGCAACAAATTCTAGTAACCTCTAAATGAAAATCAAGGCTACATCTGCAAATGAATCAGGTGAAGCAAAATGCAACAGTGGACAGGGTCACGGCTACAATTCAAACCCATGTATAAATGGAAATAGGCAGTGGCCACAACAACCAAGAAATGTATAAGTGCAGACAAGCTAATTGAGTGCCAAACTTCGAGTCAAGCAGCAGACAGGGAAGTGCAGCCTCAACATGAAGTTTAACAGTGCCAACAAATGCAAGAAGCAAGTGGCAGTAGTTTAAAACTTCCACAAGTGAATGTAAAATATGTATACAAATGAATGTACATAATAAACTGCACATGGCTAAACAATTCAGAGGTGCATGAGAAGCAGCATAACTCAAATGAGCAAGTGCACAAGGCTGTGTACGATATAAAAATGCAACTGCAAATTACATGGGGGATGACACTGTAAAATGAACCAAAGTTCGACTGAGAAATGAATAAGGCAAGCCGACATCAGTGACACAGGTACGAAGATTGACCAGAAATGCAACTCTCAGCAAATGCATAAATATGAATCAAACTCATATACACTGCAATAATACCAAAGAAACATGAAAAATGCATAACGAGTATGCAACTACGAAAATAGGAGGAGGGTGAGGGCACCAAGGGTATAGCACCACAGCACACACACTCATGAATGCAATGGTACAGCAGATACAAACTGCAACAATCAATATACTGCAAGTACGACAGGTAAGAGATGGACACAGAGATGGTCAGAGCCGAGGCTCACAAGGGCCGAGAAATCAAAGCCATAATCCAAAAATCAAGCCGCAAAAGATGTAAATTCGAACAACCCAGAAATCATCAACATCAACAAAGTCGAATGGCCGAGATAAAGAGAGCATCGATACCCAAAACAAATCGAATGGCCAAAGTCAGGTACCATTAATCGCGACCGAAGTCAGACACCAAAACTTCAAGGCCAAAACACAAAACCACCTATTTATGAATTCGAATTAGATGTGAGTATAATACTCACCTTAGCCACGAATTGATGAAGAGACCATTACTAATCAAGCGGCCGCGAGCACCACGAGGGACGAGCAATCGATCGAACTAAAGCCGGCTACCACCATTCCAAGCCCTAATTTGGAGAAGGGGAACGAACGAATAAGAAAAATGAATAAAAGGGGATGGGCCGAAGTAATAAAGATGGAGGAAAGGGGGGTTTATTGGGCCGGTTAAAAAAAAATGAAAAATGAAACAAGATAAAAAGGGGGGACCGGTTTTTATCACGGCCCGTTTAACCTTTAAACAAACTTCGAACGAAATTTAACTGATTTAAAAAAATTCCAACTGCAATTAGCTTAGGAAAAGAAATCGTGCAAAGACGATAATTATTTGGTATGGAATACCGGGTTGTTACAGACTCCCCTCCTTAAAGAAATTGCGTCCTCGCAATCTTAAGAAATAAATGGACAAAAGGTAACAACCATAAAAGCATGTCATCATAAAATGACGAAATTTGAAAATAAGAAGTTCACCATATAGAGCATGAAAGAGAAAGCCAGAACGTGTTTGCTCGATGAATTCTCTGGATTCCTGAGAGAAATCCATAGAATTTGAGAACCACAGAACTTTCATGAGAAGAACATCTTTATTTCGAAAGTGCTGAACCCCCGAAACATTTATGTGAATAAAATGTTGCTCAAAGTCAAATCTGGTGAAACTTCAATTTCTTCAATAATACCGGACTCAAGAATAAAATCGGAATCCCTAAGGCATTTCCGTAGAAGGAAGACGCGTGAAACACGTCATGAATAATAGAAAATTGAGTCGGTAATAAAACGCACAACACCTATCATAGGTGAAACTCAAATAATTTGGAACAACATTGTAGTACAATAACGATACGCCAGATGAATCAAAGCTTCATTAATTCGGAACGCCGACGTAGTACAAAATGGTACGTCCAATGAACCGATCAACATAAAAGAACATCAGACGTAAGTCCATAAAAGGAGTGTGACGAAGCTCAATAAATCGAAGTACATCGAAACGTCTGATGAACTTGGTAAAAAGATGATTCCATTCGGACATCATCAAAGAAACAATCACTTGTTGCCTACGACTAAGTGCATCAGCAACACGATTTCCCATCCGGGAGTGGTAAAGAATATCAAGATCATGAGATATAAGAAACTCGAGTCAACGTGGTTGACGTAAATTAAGTTCCTTATGAGAAAATAAATATTCCCAAGATTCATGATCAGGGTAGAGAACAAATTTCTCACCCAAAAATAATGATGCCAAATTTTTGAAGAACGAAATCAATAGCCAAGAGCACTAGACCATGAGTGTCATATCTAGTCTCAATAGGCATCAATGATTTAGAAACACAAGAGACATCACGTTCTCTTATGAAAGAGAATGGCATGCAAACCAATACGATTAGCATTGGTACTAACGATAAAGTCTTGGTTCCCCTCGGGAATATCGGAACAGAGTTGTTTTAAATAATATTCTTTCCCGAAAAGCTAAAACTTTCGAAATTTACGATTTACTTTATGTAATTATCTTTTCAGACAAATTTACATTTTAAAATCAATTTACTGTGTCTGATTGTCTCATCAAAGCGTCTAGGAGATTCCTATCGATAACGTTGATCAAGCGCATCGATCAGAATTCTTAAAGCACTCAATGGGCAATACAATCACAAAATATTCTTTTAATTTCACAAAAGGAATTCACAAATTTTCAATCTCAAACGGACAAGTCTGGAATTAAACGAATCAGTAAAAGAAAGGGGTCATAGTCCTCGATTTTGCTGAAACGTTTAAATCGCTTCCTCATCCTTTTGAAAGCGTAAACTATAAAAATTTTGAAAACGATTTTTATTTTGAGACAATTTTTAAAACACGTGATTAAAACAGCGATATCAGTAGCAACTCCGATAAGTGGATTTTCATTCATCAAAAGTGTCACAAGAATCTTCTCAAAGATAGAAAGGGGTATCATACCCTAAACTTGTATTCATAACAAGTCAATAACACACGAGTTCACCAATGCACAAAAATTGATAAAACTTATCAATAGAAATCACGAAAATTGGTGAAGCACAAATTCTAGAAATCTACACAAGAAATCCAGAAATCACAAGATGAGAGTATGAAAACTCGAACGGGAGTATGAAAACTCGAACGCGAGTATGAAAACTCGAACCTGAGTATGAAAACTCGAACGGGAGTATGAAAACTCAAATGGGAGTATAAAAACTCACCTACACGCGAGCATGAAAACTCATCAACACGTTCAACGCAAAGCGAGAACGGGAGCACGGAATCTCACCTACACGTGAGCATGAAAAATCATCAACACGTGCAACGCAAAGCGAGAACGGGAGCACGGAATCTCACCTACACGTGAGCATGAAAAATCATCAACACGGGCAACGCAAAGCGAGAACGGGAGCACGGAATCTCACCTACACGTGAGCATGAAAAATCATCAACATGTGCAACGGAAAGCGAGAACGGGAGCACGGAATCTCACCTACACGTGAGCATGAAAATCACCAACACGTGCAACGCATAACGAGATGCTATCTCATGGTTGCAAGCCATTAATTATGACACACGAATAAAAATAAAAAGAAATTAAAACCCTAAAGCTTGTAGCCGGCCCTAGAATTTCAATGGCCAGAAATGATCTTCCTCTTCCCCTTGATTTCTCCAAATCCATCAAGAATTAGCCTTAGGTTTCAACTAACAAATTGAAGAGGACGTCAAGCTCTACGATCTGAACGGCTGTGATCGGAAACGGAGCAACGTGGAGGCGTCAGGAGGTGGCCGTGCGTGGGCTGTGCACTTGCGTGCGCGCGCGTCATATGCAGGCCGAGCCTAGAGATCTTCATGGTGGTGGTAGCTCGTCTCGAGAGCTTCGTCATGGCGTTGGAGTGATCGAATTTCGTTGATTATCGAAGGAGAAAAATGAAACCCTAAATCACATGATGGGTTCGGCTCAAATTTTGCACGACCTGGAGACTTGCGTGCGTATGAAGAAGGGAGGAGATGAAGGAGAGGCATAGGATCTGGAATGGATGGTGGATGTTGAGATGTGGGTTAGAAATTTAAATAAATATTGTAATTAGAGTATAAAAATCGTGTACAAACTTCATAATATCATAACTTTTTCATACGAGGTCGAAACTGCGCGAAACCAGTTGCGTTGGAATCGTATGGACGAGCACTACGCGATGGAGTTGGTTTGGAGTCGTTTGGAGTTAGTGAGAATTTCGGGTAAAATTAAACGCGCGTTTAATTTTATTCGAAATAAAAGCTTAAACGGAAATTAAAACCAAGGTGAGAATTTCTCACTCAATCGAATTAGTTTCGATTTTATTTTAAATAGTTAGATTTAAAATATTTGAATGCATGTTTGAATGATGACTGTAAATTATTGATTGTTAAAATAGACATTATGCGCCGTTAGTAAGCGGATGTTATTTAATATAAACATATACCGCGAATATTTCATAAACAGTGAAATTGGTATTATATATAATATCAATATATATATATTGGCATATGTATATATTGCAGTTGTTGATTTCCCGCATTTTTTGTTTAGCGGATGAGACCCTATTACGCCGTTATTAAGCGGATAATATTTATTAAGAACATGTACCGCGATAATTTCGTACTGGAGCGAAATTGGTATTGTGCTAATGTTTTTGGATGCAGGAAAACAGGTTGGAGGGATCCAACTGGATTCCTCAACAGTATTTATTTAATTTCAGATATTTTGATATTTGATGGATTATCATATCGATATATGATATCGTTGTTAGTCGTGATTGACTATTTGATGTGTAGCATCATTGGACCCAGATTTTGGGATTTTAAAATGATTTTAAAAGTGATTTTTGAGAATATACTATATTTTTGGAATTGATCCATTATAAATAAATAAACGTTATAATTTTTAAAGTTATAAAAATTACGGTTTTTGTGAAATATAGTTAAAAAGCTGATTTTTAGAAATACGATTAAAAGTCGATTTTTGAGAAATATGAACTAATGATTTTATAAAATAATTTAGATTGGATTTTTGAATATATGATAAAAATTTAAATATAGGATTTATAAAATTTGATTATTTTATAAATCGAAATGATGAAATTATAAAGGAAATTAAAGATGTTTTAAAGAATAATATTAATTGATTTATATTAAGAGATTTATAAACGGATATTTATAAATCGAAATATTGACATTATAAAACGAGTCTTTATAAGTGTTTGAATGAAGTGAAAATGAAATTCATTGATGAATGAAATTTATAGAATTATATAACGGTGAAGTTATAAATGGAATTTTATAAACAATAGGTTTATAAAATTTGTAAAGTTCAAAGGAACGATTTTTGCAAATAAATAAATTATAAGTGTTTGACTTATAATTTGGACTTTTGGTTTATAATTAAGATTATAAATCGAATAGGTAAATAAAGAAGATTTATAAAGGAAGTTGTTATGAAATAAATGGAAATGGAATTTATAAACGTTGTTTTATAAATTCGCAAACGACTTATTTTGATAAGTTAATTGTTATAACCTATTAATGGAGTTATATTCACGTTGTAAACAGTGAATAATCCTTTAAGTTAAAAAGAATAGAAATAATGGAATTTGTGAACATAGTATATTCACGTTTTTGAATAGTGAATAAGACGTTAAAGAAATGTTTTGAATGTGATATTTTAAATAGAATTAAAACGATCTAACGATGTTTTAAATGTGTTGAGATTCGAAACCATAGATTTCAACATTGATTGTTGAAATAGACGTTTTTGAGAAATAAAAGGAAATAGTGGACTATAACACTGTTGTTATAGTAAATGATTTCCGAAAGGAAATGTGTTGAATAGTATTGGGATTTATATATCTATTTTAATTTCGAATCCCTATACTAGTGATTTTGGGTTGTCGTAACGATGTTTTACGTAACATTCGTTTTGGCCCAAATAAATATGTTTAAGAGAATGATTTCCTTAAAGAATAAATTATATACTTAATTCGATTTAAGTATATTGAATATTTTCTAAGTGTTGAAAATAAAAGGAATTTGTGAATTACTTATGAATAAATAAGTATGGAAATGTTTTCCAATATGAAGTGAATAATTAGAATTTATCTTTTTGAAGATAAATTGAAATGAATTATTGAAATTGCATATGCATGGATATCTTGAAATATAAATTCATTATGGAATTTATATGTGAAAATGAAACTTGTTAAAAATAAATATTGATTTATTTTTGAAGTGTTAAAATTATATATCTTGTAAAGATATTTTGGAAAATAAATAATTTGGAAAATTATTTGGAATCTGGTGATGTATGCATATCAATTGATAGTTCAATAACCGACTATCAGTATTTCCCTTTGAATGGGTATTTGATGTGAATTGATTGAATTTGTATGCACACTTATTTTTGAATAAGCGCTCACTATTCGGGTTAACCGGGAAAGGACCATGGGGTCGTATAACCCATTCCGAATATGTGATACGTCGTGAATTGCATTTGAAGATCGGTGTTGAAGACCGGTATTTGCGAGAGCGATAGGATGACCTATCGATTGTCTCTGCACTGGGTCGCACCTGGTATAGAGATTCCATAAGTGATGGGAAATCCGATCAGGATTGTGAATATCCGGATTGCAAGGACTTCTTTGTAAGTGCCTTCGGTTTTGTTCGATCCCGGAACAAACTTGTATGGATTGTATGCCTGACATTACAATTTGAGATATAAAGCCGATTTCTTTCAAATATATTTCTGTTGGTGGCGGAGAATTTATTCTTTGCTTAACACCCTTCTTTGAGACGTACGAGCTCAAAGGTTATATAGTTGAAATTATCAGCGATATATCCCATTTTGGTAATGTGACATGCTGAGTGATGCTGAAATGATCATTGTGTTGATTATTGTGATAGGATCATTTATTTGATCGTCTATCTTAGTGATCATTGTGTTGATCATTTATTGACCCAAAGCATGGCTTTTGTATAAAGTATGTTTTTGTGGACGTGACTTCGTCGAGCCTCACATCCCGGAAATGGTCAAAACAGGAAAGATGCGGCAAGGTTATTAGGGGTTGCTGTAGCTCCCCTTAGGGTATGTGCATTTCCTTCTGGAAAGGGGTGGTATCATGGTATGGAGCCCAGATACTTACTCATGTTGAAAACACTCTATTTATTATGGTGTGATGTTGGATATCGAGCGCTCGGTTGAAAAGGTCCTAAAGGACCGGGGAATGGCGTGCTCGTGTCAGTAGTTACCCAGTTAAGGGGTAACCCGGCCTTGTGTTGGCAGAGTTCCGGTTTGGTTCTCGGGGGTGTCTTTCCAGAGGCATTCTCAGTGGCAATGGGAAGTTCCTTGGCCTGACCATTTGTTGGAAACCCAATTCCCAATACGAAACGTGTACGGTATTAGTTGTAGAACCTGCTGTTCACTTATGGTGGTCACCACTGTTTGGATGGTAGCTATAGTAGGCATACGATAATGGTCGTATGTTGGCTAAGATTTATATTCTACTTTCGAAATGAATTTGTTATACACTATGCACTAATAATAATATCAAATGTTATTTTAAATGCGTATCAAGCATCTTTGACTATCATAAGGAGAAATCTCCTCCGATTCTGCGTTTGCATGTGTGTGTGTGCGGGAGGCCTTATGGTAGTCTCATTTTTAAAAGCATTGCGAATTGAATTAAAAATATTCCTCTATTTTGATTTTAAAGATAAATAAACTGTTTTGAGTTCTCACACCAGTCACATGACTGACTCGGAGTTTATTGTTTTCCTTCCTAAACTCTGGGTGCCCACCAATTTCCACACGGGCAGTTAAGAGTTAGGTTTATCAGGATATTCTGGATATTCTGGAGTTGCTAGAGGCAAGCTGGATGGCATGGCGTATTACTAGTTTATATAGTATTTCTTTTTCCGCTGCACTGTTTGATGTTGTATGTTGTTGTACACTCTGATGATATGATGTAATGAAATGTGATGTAATGTAATAACTGATATAGTTCTTTGTTTAAAGATTATTCATTTATTATTATATGTTGTTCCGCTGCGAATTGTGAGATTCTGTTGTTGTTCTGTTGTTTTCTGTCCCGTCCTATTTTCTTCTGTTGTTTTCTTTTTCCTCTATTCTCTTTTTCTTCTATTTTAAAATTCTTCTATCTTCTATTTTTCAAATTCTCTGTTTTCTTTCTCTGTTTTCTAAAAAATTGTCTATCTTCTTTCCTCTCTATGTTCTATCTTTTCTCTCTTTTTCTTTTCTTTCTTCTTTTTCTCTCTTCTTTTCTTAAATTCTTTTTAAAACCCATAACTATCCGGTTTTCGGCCTTCGATTTCTCGGCAGTCGATAAAGTGAGTATCGATGTTGAATTTTCGAAGAACGAAAATCCTACTGTTACAAATGGTGTCTAGACAATCCTCAAAGCCCAAGAGATATGTGTGAGACGAAATCACACCGATGAGGCCTAGTCTAACCAAAAAGCAAAAAGGTATGTGTGAACGAAATCACACAAGTGGTGTATAGCCTAACCAAAAGGAGACATCGCACAATTGCTAGTCTAAATCATAAGAAGGATCGTCATGATCAACAAGAAGTGTCAATTACACTAAGTTAGTGAATATAAAAGTTTAGCTTCATGTCCCATAACCACTTGCTTAACTTAAATATTTACGAACAAACTGTAAATCTTCACTAATAAAATTGTCACAAAAGGTTCAATCGAATAAGTCCAAGAATTAACCGACGACGCAAACGCAAGCGTTTCATACACTACACCAGAAAAGACTTTTGGTAGCGTTGAAAAAACGCTACCATAAGTTATGGTAGCGTTTTAGAGAACGCTGCTATACGACATGCTACTAAAAGTCTAAAACCTTTTGTTGCGTTGTAGTAAACGCTACAAAAAGTCACTTTTAAATGCAACTATAGGTATTTTCTGTAGGATTTAAAAAACGCTACCAAAGGTCACTTTTAAATGCAGCTATAGGTTTTTTCTGTAGGGTTAAAAAAACGCTACCATAAGTCTTCATTTTTTGGTTATTGGTTGTTTGGTAGCATATGTTAAATGCTACTATTTACAGTTGATGGTTAATACCATTTCTAGCAATCGCTTATATAGTATTCATATTAAAACGAACGATCAATCGCATAATTTTCATATATTCAAACAAACAATTAAATCACATAATTAGCATATACAAACAATCAATCATATGATCATCATATTCAAATAATTGCAAAAACATGCTAATCTCACAATCAAATATAATATCCATAATCAATTCGATAGTAGTTTTTCAACAAAATAAGTCACATACTACAAGCATTCATAGACAAGTTTCCACAAATGGTACTAACAAAATACGAAAACATATATAACAATTAAATTCATGTTCGTTGCTTGATTACCAATAGTTCTTTGTTGTCGACAGTCTTCGCTTCGAAAGAGCTAATTACCTGCAAACGAGTTTACCAATCAACAATATATATATATATATATATTGTTATATTTAAAAATTATATTGTTATTCATTGGCATAAGTTTTTGGTGTACACCATATCCCATTTTCAGAACTAACTAAGGAATCTTTTCTCTAGTTTTCACTGAACTTTCTACCCAATAGTTGGGATCAAAGAACAAAGTATAATTTCTTTCCAATTTTTTGGCATACAATACAGTCACATAAAATATTCTTTTAAAGGAAAAATATATAAACAGATGCAAAAAACAGTATGACTTTGTTAACATATGCATACCTGTAGTACAATTTGACAGCGGAGATTAACCGCATCTTCACTAGTCTGGTTATAAAGCAAGCTAACATTAACATGCTTGGTAAACTCAATCAGTTGCATTAGGCAAGGAGAAAGCAGGGTCCAATCCACGTCACTAGAGATCTAAATTAGATCAAGAATGGTTGGAATGCCATATGGTGTGTGGATGCATGTCAGGATTCGAGTCGTGTTTGCCTTTTGACGTTTTAGATGGTTGCGCCATGCCTGATGTTTGACTTGTCAAGTAGTTGCAAGCTGCTCTTTTAAGACTGAAGCTTCCACAACCAAAACACTACATAGGCTTATATTGAACTGAATTGAATATAACCAATCAATTGCTTTGGGTGTTATGTGTGCAAAAAGATTTATACTAAAAATTGAAAAGAAAAGGAAGGGATGATCAAACCATGTTGCAAAATGTAGCCAGTGGTTGCTGTGCCTAAGACACCAGCTAAAACTCCAGTAGTGTTTGAAAGACCAAGTGATACACCCTGCAAAAGGCTCAGTGCAAATGTGCAATAATAGTTATACATATTTATTAATAACTTTAAGAATTATTGTATAAATCTTAATTTCAAGCAAAAGATATTTCTTTATAGGACTACAATAATAATACATGCAGAGTAACGCCGGCCGACATCTTGATGGTTGGAATATAAACCAGACTGGGAAAATGCATCAGTCCTCTATATAAAAATTCAGTAGAAAAATGTTTCATCATTGGTCTATCTTAATATTCAATTTTTTGTATGTCATAATATTAGCAATCTCATTGATGTACATATCAACTCACCTGGCAGCATGCCATGCATAATACATCTATTGCAGGAGAGATAACAAGATTCAGTTGCATTAGAAAGAAAGCTGGCTATAGAAATCCTATTGATTGCATTATCTATAAGGAAAATATTTCAAAAATCTTAAATATTCATCTAATAATAAACTATGGGAACACATGGTAAAATTTCCAAATAAGGTATGCACATATTTCTACAATGAACTCATATGATTATCACGTTAATTTTTAACTCGAAGAAAATACTATAGTACTCAACTTATATACCTTTCTGACTGCAGTGACAAATATCCCTCTACTACCAAATGTGTCACCAAAAAAGTTACTAATCTTGCATTTTTTCCATTTCCAGCACCGAGTTCATTTGCAGCTCGCACTCTGCTCAGGGGAAATAAAGTTACTAATCATTAGGGTGATGATGATGCATTTTAACTAGCCAACAAAAACTATTTTTCTATTTCGGTTTATAATAGTTGTCCAGAATCTGTAATTTTAAACGGACAAGGAAAAGTGGCATGTGTAAATATATTTCTTTGAATATATGCACTTATAAAATTTGTCCTATCTGTTAAATAATAGTAGATCATGCTGATAGCATTTAACTTGAGAAAAAAATGGTACATAAAATAATACTGAGGGCTTTAGTATGCCCACGTTAGCATCAAGTAATTTTACATTTGGTGCGGATTGAAATGAGATCTTTGATAAAGTTACATAAAGTTTGATAAATATGACATGAATATTTTCATCAGTAAATCAAGATGGCCAAACTACTTAGCAAGTGTAATAAGATTTCATGAATTTTGAAGGGAATATGGATCATAGTTTGAGGTTATGTCGCCCAGGATGGTATAAACACACACATTTAGATGCATCTCCCATGGTATACAACACATGAAATCAGACATTTTAATATATACCTATCATGTAATGGAAGCATATTCCATGAAAAAGGGCCTACAATAATCAAGTCAGCTTGCAGCAACAGTACTAAAAGTTATTGTCTATGCTTCAATAAAAGTACTTGCATTGTACTATTAATACTTGCTATAAAGAAATGAAAAAATTAACCTTCTTGCCAATTTTAAGCGAACCAATTTGATCATCCTATAGAACTGACTTTGCACCATTTATAGTAGCCATTTTAAGTACTGTTTCAGTAGGAACAACAGTTGGGTCTGTTGTGCCACTAATGTAGGCATGTCGCCCTTTATTGATAAGTGAAGCTGGATACATTTCATCCACTATGTACACAACATTTACATTATTATAATTATAATTGCATTATGCAAACATGTAGATTGGAATTAATTGTAAATGCTCACAAAGCAATAAGCTGCACTAATCATTATTTGGATGCATGATTAAGTTTTCACTCTCAAGACAGAAAGCAATCTTTAGAAATAAATCAGAGATGATTCTAGCATCCTATCTTAAAGGAGTGTAATGTAAAGTCAAGAAAACAAGTAGGAAAAGATAGTCAGGAAAACACAAAATTTTCCACATACAAGTTATTTAGACATATGCTAACAACACAAATTTTAAACTCTATTTCTAAAATTCAACTTTGAATCTGGCTGAGTTTTGTTTCCATATGAATAAATCCATATAGTGAAAAAGTCTGGTCTTTAAACTTATATATGGATACATGATGCCCACAATGGAGCCATAGAAGGAAAAGGCTTCAAGCTTAAAAATTGATATGCATCATACCTTGCCAATGAGAATGATCTTTTGTGAATTCTTTTCAACCACAATTTCAACTTGAATGAAATCTTTTGAGGCAGCTCTCCTAATATAGTTTATGACATTTACCTATTAGAATGACAAAATATGATTAATACTGTAATTAATAAAATCAAGAAACATTGGAAGTACAAAATAATTACCTAGCAGGCATAAGGGATTTCTTTTCTATATTGCATAAAGATTTTCTCTCTTACAGTCTCGCCAAAAAAGAACCTTTCAGGATGCTCGCTAGTTATATCCTAGATATAAAAAGAGAGATGTATGTTACCAGGTTTAAGTTCACCTAAATATTACCAAAGCGCCTGTTGACTGAACATGGAAAAAGAAGAAAAGCCTAAATTCACAAATATGCACAGACCAGACCTTACACAAATTATGATCTTTGAATATAGTGAATTGCATGATCAAGATGTATTTTACATGTAACTACTTCGAAAATGAAATAAAAAACAACGTCAGAGTTTAACATTTGACCATACAGCATTTGCTCCAGCAGTTGATAATTTTGTGTAAATTATGTGCGCAAAAACTCTTATTCCTTGATATTTTTGAATCTTGTCTTTTTTGGTAAGTAAAAGCTTTTGTGCAATGAGGCTTGTTTATATTTTTGTACTTTTAGATATTTACACGTTAAATGACATTCAATACATTTTAACCTTATTGATCAAAGCTGCTTTCTCCTAATTAAAAGTGTGGTATTCCATGTGTCATATAGTCTAATGGGTGTCATATAGTCTAAATGGGTGTAAACACACACGACTCAGTGCCAAGGTCAAGTCAAGTGGCTGTGCATTAAACTTATATGAGGAAGATTACCGCTGTTATGACATATACATCCTTCTAGGTATCCTAATGCATATCAGAAACAGATATGCAACCCAAAGGGTTTATTTCTTAAGTCATACATTTTTATTCATGTATTATGTATGCCCTTGTTATAAGTTGATCTATGACAGTAATCTAATTGAATTCTACATTTCCTAGATAGGGTTACAAATGTTGATTCTTGCAATAAGCTTATAATGAATAATAGTACGGTAAATCTCTATCCTTGATCCAACTATTAACAGCAACAACAAAAAGTGAAACATGGAAGGAACTGTCTATTGCATTTAGCATAATATGTGCACACCTTAGGATAATATGCAGGCCCAAAGGGCAGTTTTGACAATATCCAGTCTTGAACATCATCAACTCTCTTATCATACTTGACACTCACAGGTATGAAATCATCAACTTCGGTAAATTTCTCATACCACTACAAAATAAGAGGTTATCGTGACAAATTAAGTCTTAAAAATGAGGGCAACAACACACAGGTATGTACTCTACACAAAAATGATACCTTTAGTTTCTTAGCAACTTCTCCTGGCTTAACTAAATCCTTCTTATTCAATACTAATAGAACAGGAGCCTTGTTCTTAAGAGCCCCAACCCCTTCTTCAAGTATTTCATCAATCTATAATACCAATGTCTGCAAGGCATAAAGTGAAAATAAATAAATCAAGATCAAAGAGCGTAAAACATATATTATTTAGTATCTATCTACATATCTGTTTACATTATAATGCATGCATCGTAAAATTCGTCAAAGGTGTACATGCATTAAATGAGTAACAATAGGTTACTATGGAATATATATGTGCTGCAAGTTTATTTAACTCTTTTAAATACTTGTTAGAGCAATGTTCATTCACCAGATCTAGCAAAGGAATCCATACATGTATTGAAATTAGAGCAGAATACCAGAACTAAAACTGTTACTAAAATAGATAGTGGAATACGAAAACATGATTTGTATAATTGCTATTTTTTATCATTTGAAAGTAGTAAATGGGATGGAGAAAACAATCGATTTATGGTTATTACTAGTGTTTTTCTAACCTATTTTTTCGTTTGTTGTCTTGTATTACAACAAGTTCAAGTTGTCAAGGATTTGAACAGAAGAAAAAAAATTGTTTAGATGTATTTAAGAGAGTTAAAAAAGGAATAGAAAGGGTCTATCGTCTATTACTCTGAGAAAATAAATGAATAAACATGAGATTACCTTAGCCATAGTTCTTAATATTTCCTCTACATAATCAACCTTAATGTTAGGATACAGATTCTGAACATATCTACGTATCATCTTTTCTTAACCACATGAATCAACAATAAACATCACATGCCCTACCTATATGATATAATGAACAGTAAACATACAGTACATCAATACAAGGAGCAGAGCACAATAACCAACGAGTTAATTGAGATGAGTGAAGTTGAAAAAGTGCATACAAAGATCAGTTAAGTATAACTTCTATGATTCTATCATTGCATACAAAGTGCATACAAAGTTGAAAAAGTGCATACAATTGAGATGAAGGAATTTGTGCACTGCATATTGCAGTTTTAATATAAAAAACTTGCTAACATACATTATTCTGCTAACAAATACATTTACAACTCACCAGCAAGGTTTTCTATGCATTGAACACATAAATAATATATAAGAACCTTAATTCAATCACACATATAAATAAGCAGATGGACACTAATAATCATCAAGACTCCATATCAATTGACTCTCAATAAAAATAGAATAGTCAATTTGTTCTTTGAATGTAATATCTAACCCAACAAGCAGGCATAATGCACACCATAAAATGCAATATATCAGTCATGCATTTCATCAAACACCAAACATTCGCATCAAATAACGTATGAATCACAAATCAAATGAGTATACTTTACCTATAACATGAATCACCTTACATTTCATCAAACACCAAAAATTCGCAATATATCAGTCATGTAATATAACTTATGATCTTAAATTTAAAATAAAAATAAAAATCAGAACATTTACCTGTAACATGGCGCCGGTGGCTCCTAATAAATAGCAAGGAATCTTGAGTTATCAATGGCAAATCCTGAGGAGAAATAACGGGTGGTACGTAAGGTTTTGCCGCGGACAGCTCACGTGGGGTGGGTCGACGAGAGTTGGTCGTGAATGTATTCGCCGTTGTGGTGAGAGCAACGATGAGATTATGAATTCGTGAGTGCTGGAGGGGGATATGATTAACCCTATGTTTTCTTTTTAAGTAAAGAGAAGGCACGATGAGAGGAAAAGAAGAGAAGAAGCGTTTGTGTGACATGCGTTTTTTCTTCTGAAATTATTGGCGGGTTGGGCGGCAGTGGCGGTAAGCAAAAGAAATTTAATGAATTCAGCTATATTGGTTGCACTTGTGAAGTAAACGCTGCCAATAGGTGCTACTGAAACTAGATTTTCTTGTAGTGATACCACTTGTTTTACTAAGCTGTTTAATTAGATTTCTCATCCGAGTGAAGTAAAAGCTTGTATATACTAGTAGATTAGAAAATGGTTTGAGAAAAAGAGTTTTGTATTGAAAATAGAGTTGAAAACATTTTGATAAAAGAGTTTTGATATTTACTACTAGTATTGAAACCTTTATATTTTTAAAGTGACAAATCACAAAAATGATTGTAAAAACAATCAATCACAAGAATTCACATACGAAGACGTGAATAGAATCCAAAGAAATCGATACCGAATTCATCGAAAGGTATGTTCACAAAAATCCCGAAGAAAAGATCATCAAAGTTGCTAATAAATGATAGCAACAAATCGGGAAATAATCAAGAATCGATTAAATTCGGAAACCAAATCAATTCACTAAGATTCACATTCGAAGACGTGAATAAAATCCGAAGAATTCGATTCCAATCCATCAAAGTAGGAATACCCAAAAATTCCTGAAATAGAAGTTATCAAAGTCGACAAAGGTGATAACAACTAATCGGAAAAGAAGAATCGATCAACAATTGGAAAGACAAAGCAAAACGAGCATAAATGCATGACTGACTTTAACAAAAGTAAAAAGTCAAGTCAATGTCGATATCGACAAGGCAAAGTCAAAGACAATTTCTTTTATACCAAAGAAATTTTAAAACTATCAGAGAGAGGCACATGAAAGCCAACAAACCATGGATAAGCAGACAGAGTCGACTATTGAAATGCAATTTGTCTCAAAGATTGATAACCAAAACCCAATTGTATGGAGACTGCATTAAGTACACGAATCAGAGATAAGAATGCATATATACAGCAGTTCGAATAAACAATGCGAGCTCAAATCGAAGTGGGTACGAGTTGCAGCAATATGCAACTTGGTATAGCATATACACAAGAATACTTAGCAGTGCATACTCGAATGAGCAAGTGCAACAGAGAATAGCAGCAATGCTCATGAATAAGAGTTAAGAATTCATACCTAACAAATCAAAGATGATCTTAGGCAAAGATGAGAGATAAAACATCGACAAATAGTTGTAACACATGTACTATCTAAGTTATGTTTTATATTTGTTCTAAACCCCAGGCTCTGATACCAAGCTGTGACGCACCACCTCTATGCCCACGCTAGCCAAGAACACTACGGTGTAGTGCTGTCAACTAGCACGGAGAATGAGGCTGTTGAGGAGCGACCATCCGTGTAATTGCTTTATGCGAGCACCGATATGCCAGATAGTAAAAACGTGCATTTCATTTCAGGAGGAAATCCGACATGCCGATGCAAACTCAAAACTACTACACAGTGGCTATAATAGTCTAGGACAAAATATAAAATAATAACACAGATAATATAAATGCGGAACACAGATGAAACAGAAAGTCTCATATATATATATATATATAATAACTGATGTCAGTTACGATACATTTGACACGGTACATGTGATACAACTACAACAGTCGACTCGGGAAGTTATATATATAAGTACATTATCGACTAATATACATGAATACATATTAACCTATACTATGACTCGACAACTCCAAAAGATATGAAAAGTCTTCATAGCTCAAGCAGCATCCCAAGCAGAATATCTACTACCTGAAAATACTCGGTCTGACCCGAGTAATAAATTCAAAAGAAAATAATACTCGGGTCAGTCTAATTCAAACTCAGTTATTAGTGCACAGAAGCAATAATAATTAAATAATGAATAGACGACAGTCACATAAATAAATTTACCTATCCGATTCTTAAATAAGAAATCGGATAACGGTAAATATAACGCGAACCAATTCAAATCAATTGGAACATTAATTAAAAGGTCAACACGAGTAGGGCTGCAGTATACGCATGCGTATACTGCCTCGCCACAACAACATATGGAATACGAAATAGATCCATAAATCAAAAGCAAAAGAAATAACAATAAAACCAATACCGTGTGGCTGCAGTTCACGCTTGCGTGCACTGCCTTGCCACTTACAGTGATGATGTACCCAATGAATACCGTGTGGCTGCAGTTCACGCTTGCGTGCACTGCCTTGCCACTTACAGTGATGATGTACCCAATGAATACCGTGTGGCTGTAGTTCACGCTTGCGTGCACTGCCTTGCCACTATAGTGATGATGTACCCAATGAAAATTCACAAGCATCGCCGTGAATGTCATAAGGTCGAGTGTCGATTAAATTGTAGAGACAAATGCGAGGTCAAGCCTAATGAATTTAGGCTCAACACAAGGCGATGAGCAAAGTAGCAAGTCATGTACACTAAAACAAAACCAAGAAACATATAAATGCACATGAACAAGTACTGTGCATATACAATTGCACATAAACCAGCAGAACAAGTTGAAACAAAGGGCACAAGCATCTCGACCTAAAACAGAAACAAGGGGAACAAGTGCAACACGGTTCAGTACATGCACAAAAGGCAGTGAAACAGACATGTACAACCAAGCAGCAGTTAACAAGTATCATATAAATTTAGTTCCAAGTCAAGTATTAATGATCTGGACAGAACAAGGTACCAAATGAAATTACGTACCTACATACCTAAATGTTTGTACACACGTGGATGGATACATATGCTGAACTAGTATGCAAGTGAATACAACGTAAACACAACAGTGCCCAGATGAGTCAAAACAGCAAGGCACTGCAACAAATTCTAGTAACCTCTAAATGAAAATCAAGGCTACATCTGCAAATGAATCAGGTGAAGCAAAATGCAACAGTGGACAGGGTCACGGCTACAATTCAAACCCATGTATAAATGGAAATAGGCAGTGGCCACAACAACCAAGAAATATATAAGTGCAGACAAGCTAATTGAGTGCCAAACTTCGAGTCAAGCAGCAGACAGGGAAGTGCAGCCTCAACATGAAGTTTAACAGTGCCAACAAATGCAAGAAGCAAGTGGCAGTAGTTTAAAACTTCCACAAGTGAATGTAAAATATGTATACAAATGAATGTACATAACAAACTGCACATGGCTAAACAATTCAGAGGTGCACGAGAAGCAGCATAACTCAAATGAGCAAGTGCACAAGGCTGTGTACAATATAAAAATGCAACTGCAAATTACATGGGGGATGACACTGTAAAATGAACCAAAGTTCGACTGAGAAATGAATAAGGCAAGCCGACATCAGTGACACAGGTACGAAGATTGACCAGAAATGCAACTCCCAGCAAATGCATAAATATGAATCAAACTCATATACACTGCAATAATACCAAAGAAACATGAAAAATGCATAACGAGTATGCAACTACGAAAATAGGAGGAGGGTGAGGGCACCAAGGGTATGGTACCACAGCACACACACTCATGAATGCAATGGTACAGCAGATACAAACTGCAACAATCAATATACTGCAAGTACGACAGGTAAGAGATGGACACAGAGATGGTCAGAGCCGAGGCTTACAAGGGCCGAGAAATCAAAGCCATAATCAAAAAATCAAGCAGCAAAAGATGTAAATTCGAACAACCCAGAAATCATCAACATCAACAAAGTCGAATGGCCGAGATAAAGAGAGCATCGATACCCAAAACAAATCGAATGGCCGAAGTCAGGTACCATTAATCGCGACCGAAGTCAGGCACCAAAACTTCAAGGCCAAAACACAAAACCACCTATTTATGAATTCGAATTAGATGTGAGTATAATACTCACCTTAGCCACGAATTGATGAAGAGACCATTACTAATCAAGCGGCCACGAGCACCACGAGAGACGAGCAATCGATCGAACTAAAGCCGGCTACCACCATTCCAAGCCTTAATTTGGAGAAGGGGAACGAACGAATAAGAAAAATGAATAAAAGGGGATGGGCCGAAGTAATAAAGATGGAGGAAAGGGGGGTTTATTGGGCCGGTTAAAAAAAATGAAAAATGAAACAAGATAAAAAGGGGGGACGGGTTTTTATCACGGCCCGTTTAACCTTTAAACAAACTTCGAATGAAATTTAACCGATTTAAAAAAATTCCAACTGCAATTAGCTTAGGAAAAGAAATCGTGCAAAGATGATAATTATTCGGTATGGAATACCGGGTTGTTACACCAAGTCAAATAAGATAAAGTAAAAATCACTCGAGCCAATCATTTCAACACATAATGATATTTCCTTATTCTAATGTCCGTTCGGGTATGTATCATTTCAACCCATAGTGATATAGGACTTACAATGTGAGATACAGAACATAAAATAATAGTATAACATATACTATCATATCAAGTAATGTAACAAATATATAAGCAGCATTTAACATCATATAATCATATCCCAGGCATGTATAAACATAGCATATAAATTTCTACAATTCACACGTCATTGTTTCACAATTATATAAATACGAATGTCGAGAGTGATAAACTCGCCTTCTAAAGCTAGAATTGACAATTCAAGACACACAACTGAAACTCCAAAAAGCACGACAAAGCACGACTCAAATTTGAGTAAATGGAGAGATAAGATGCAGATCTTACAACAGCAAATAAAATGAAACAAATATAAGAATATATTAATTCACAAGAATATATGAATTGAACAAGGCAAAAATGAAAGAACAAGTGGAACAAAATGACTTGAACAAACAAATGGCTCGGCCACATCATCATAGGACTCAACCAACACCAAAAGTGGCTCGACCTAGGCTAGTTGTTGCATGCATCAGCATGGCTATGGTCAGGAAATCACGGCTGGGCAAAGGTAGGTGAAGAGTTAGGGGTTACATGAATGTAAAAAGGCAAGGCAATGAAAGGTCTTAGGTTCTTGGGTTCGGCCTTAGGCATATGGGCTCGGTCTGGGTTCAAGGCATGGTCAGGTCAGATCTGGTGGTGCAGCTAATGGTCAGGTCAGGTCATGTCGTGGTTGGAGGTGGTGGCATAGGTGGTGGCCGAGGCTAGGGAAGAGAGGGTGGCTGCATATGTGAAGGCCGACTAGGGTTATGTTGAAGTTTTGTGGTGGTGTTTGGTCAAGGAGTCACAGCCTGGGTTAGCGATGATGGTGAGGGGTTGCTGGACGATCAGAAGATGATGGTGGTGGAGGAGATGATGGTGGAGAAGTCGGCTAGAGGCTTGATGCAAGGTGGAGGTCGATCATAGCTTGAGGCAAACAAAGAAAAGAGGAAAAAGAAAATGGAAAAGGAGGAAAGGAGAAGCCATGAAATTTACTGTATATTCTTGTTAGGAAATGAGAAATGAAAGGAGATGAGAAATAAGATGTTTGTACGTGATTTGGGAAGTGAAATGCACAGCTAGTAGGAGTAAAGTGGATGGCTAAGAAAGTGAAAAGGCAAGAAAAGAAAAAGAGACAAATTAAAGAAAAAACTTAAGTCTCTTGAAATTTCTAAAGCCTATTATTAAAATAAACAAGTTAAAATCCAATAAATAAAATAAAAGTCTAAACAAAATAAAATAGAAAATAAAATAGAGAAATGAACATAGAAAATAGAAAATGAAATAAAGAGAAATAAATGTGTGTAAAACGCTATATTTTATCAAATTAAAAAAGTATAAAATAGAATTTGACGAAACGAAAAGCAGAACGAATATCAGAATTATATTCTGCTTTAAAGAAAAAGATTAAAATTTAAAAATTCAAATATAAAATATAAAATTTTCAAATGAAATTCAAAGTTTGACTATAGTTGACTAAAACATAAAATTTCCAGAAATGTTTGTTTTATTGAATTTGAAAAATAAATTATAAAAAAATTCCAAACTTATATTGGAAAATTCTAAAAATTTACTTTTAAATGATTTAAAAATTAAAGTTTTCAAATAAAAATTTAATTAAAATATTTACAAAATAATGGGTTATTACACTCTCCCCCACTCAAAACTTTTCATCCTCGAAAAGGAACGAGACAGGAAAAACAAGGAAAACATGATAGAATGAGATAGGATTAAGACAAGAGGAAAAGAAGATTGAAATTATACTTGATGACTGTTGTTGTAGGTAAATTCAACAAGATAGAGATGATTTCCCAAGGTTCCCATAATCAAGAACATAAGGACGAAGAAGATCTTCTAGAATCTGGTTCACTCTTTCCATTTGACCGTCGGTCTGTGGATGGTAAGCAGTACTCAGGTTCAAATGAGTATCAAAGATTCTTTGAAAAGTTTTCAAAACTTACAGGTGAAGATAAGTTTTTTGGGTGGGAGAACTACAGGACGAACTTCAGGTATAAGATCAATAAGGAATTCAATTTCCCGCTTTAGGATGCAAGAGAATAGGAACATCCCGAAAGAAAAGAGATTGGAAAACAAGATAAGATAATAAATTTAAAACCATAAAAATTTCAACTTGAATTAATACTTGATTTCTCCTAAGTTAAATAAATCTTAACTATTTCTAATTTCATTATCTTATCATCCAATTATCAATTTATAAAATCATGAATTTGGAAAAATCATTTATTATACTTATAATTTATTCAATAAATTTAATTCTTCTTTATTCAAAATCATTATTAACTTTATTCCACTTATTATATATCTAATCACATATATTAAGTATAATTACGTTTATTCTAACTATTCCAATTTATTTATAAATTCCTTTAACACCATTTATATTGTATTTTATTCAATTAAATTTTCATTCTATTTACCTCTATTAAACTTTTTATAACTAAAATTTAAGTGTATAACATTTATTATAACCACTCATATTTTATTTACAAAAATTCTTTTATATTGTATATTATCCAATTACATATTTAACTTTTGAATGATTTAGGTGGGTTATATTGGAATGCAATTGAGTATTATACAAGTTAAAATTTTCTAATCCAATTATTTCAAGCTTAAATATTTATTCAAAATTTTGGCTTCATTTTATAATTGAAATCATCTTGTAAGATAAAATTAAAGAATTAAATTTCCAATTAACTTCAAACAATTTATAGATAAATAAATATGTATACTCATTATATATCAAATCAAATTTTAAATCATATATCACATATATTATAAATCAAGTCATATTTTAGAAATCCAAATCAGTTTAATTCTCCAAAGCAAGACTGTAGCAAAACTACAGAATGGTCTCTTCACTTCAAAACTTGAATATGAATGTCGATGATGCTGCAGTCATTATCGAAATTATTTTCTAGCTACAAAGTAAAGAGCACTAATTTAACTTGGCAGCGCTTTGCGGAAGCTTATATCAATGGATCTTTGTCACCCAAATCACAAAGAGATAACTTGGATTAAAAATAAGACAGAATTGAAATTAAAAGCAATAAGACAAGATATTCCACCCAACCACTCACTTTATTGATTCACCAATTTTTTTTAAAATTAGTAGAACAAAGCTAAAATAAATAAAATACCATTAAATCAATAACCAAATTGAGAAAGAGAGCAAATATCTATATGGCTAAAATTGTTAGAGAAGAAGAACAAAGATGGAGAACAGGGAATTGGCAAATAGATTTTCCACCATACTTTTACCCTCTCTTCTAGTCTCTATTTATATAATCAATTACTTAATGCTCAAGTTAACATTAGATGGCAAAAAATAATTTGATTAGCCAATTAGAGAAAGAAATAAACATACTCAATATGCCTATTAATTAGGGAAAAAATCTTCTCTTTCTTTCTTTTGCATATTTCTTTCTCTCTATTTGTGATTTTGTATCACCAAAATTTAACACTCCACCTTGATGTAAAATCACATATCTCCAACATATCAAACATGCCATATCTAGATCTATCACAACTACATATATCTCAATCATACAAAATTACAAACCACTACCACCGACTGCAAATGATGCATCTCCCACATGAGGTGCACCATACAAATCCGGTCTCAAAAACGTTTGTAATACCATAAAGATCTCCATCTTGTCTTTGTGGATTCTGCAACTCGACACCCGTTTATCACTCGATCTGAGCTCATTACCTTATCACTATCGATCCCCCGAGCATCATCAACATGAAGACCCATGTCTAAAATATGATTCTCAATGCTACAATCATAAGCAGTGACCAGATTAACCTCTCCACCTTGCTGTAGACTAGGTTCTTCAACCGTCACTCACTTTCCATGGTCGACTACAGAACCAACCAAGCTTCAAAGGTTTCCTTCTTCCAATACTCCTCTTATCCTTACACGACCACCTTTCTTCACTCTCAAAACTCCACCTTGAGTCTCATAAGTGCAACCACGGCGATCCAACTGACCGAGAGAAATAAGATTATGCGAACAAGTGGGTACATGTCTGACTCCAGAGACTTCTCTAACCACACCGTCATGCATACGAAACCGGATAGATCCAATAAATCGGTAGCTCTTCTCCATTGGCTGTCCTAATCATGTCGACACTCTTCTCATAAGAAGAAAAACAATTCGCATCTCTACAAATGTGAAAACTGGCTCCCGAATCCATCTTCCAAGGCTTATTTTCACTAAAGAGGACATCATAAGAAGCATCACTATCGGTACCTTCAGCAAAAACTGCATATGCATCACTACTAGTATCACCGTGCGCAGCCTTTTTCTGATCTCTTTTATAAGCATAACACTTGCTGCGCATGTGACCTTTCTTATTACAATAATGACAAGTGATAACACATTTACCATTAGCACCCTTCTTCTTTCAAATTGTATCTTTCTTCGAGTCCCTTGCCACCATAGCCTCACTTTGAATTAATTTCATACCTGACACTTTTCTTCTAAGCTCCTCATTCAAAAGACCGCTTCGAACAGTTCCTAAAGAGATAGTTCCATTAGCATTGGAATTACTCAATGGAACAACCAAAGTTTCCCAACTTTCTGAAAGAAAACTCATCAATAAAAGAGCCTGTAACTCATCATCAAAATTGACCTTCATGTTTGCTAATTGATTTATTACATCCTGAAATTCATTCAAATGCTTTGCAAAAGACTTCTCTTCATCTAATCTCAGTTGTACCAACTTTCGAACCAGAAAAGCCTTACTAGTAGCACTCTTTGACTCATATAAAGATATTAACTTATCCCACAAAGCCTTTGCGGATTCACAACTAGCCACATGATGGAAAACTGAATCATCAAGATATTGACGAATCAAAGCAATTGCCTTCTTATCCATCTTCTTCCATTTTTCCTCATCTACATCAGAGGGCTTCTTTCCATCTCCATCAATCGGATCATGAAGATCATTGAGGTACAGAACATCCTCCATCTTAGGCTTCCAAATACCCGAATTCTTCCCATCCAAAATAGCCATCTTCGAAAACGAAATCATATCCTACATCAATAATTTTTCAATCCAAAATTACTCTAAGCTTTGCGATGATCTATGCTCTAATACCAATCTGTTGTGAAAAAATGGCAGCGCTTTGCGGAAGCTTATATCAATGGATCTTTGTCACCCAAATCACAAAGAGATAACTTGGATTAAAAATAAGACTGAATTGAAATTAAAAGCAATAAGACAAGATATTCCACCCAACCACTCACTTTATTGATTCATCAAAAATTTTGTTTACAATTAATAGAACAGAGCTAAAATAAACAAAATACCATTTAATCAATAACCAAATTGAGAAATGGAGCAAATATCTATATGCCAAAATTGTTGGAGAAGAAGAACAAAGATGGAGAATAGGGAATTAGCAAATAGATTTTTCACCATACTTTTACCCTCTCTTCTAGTCTCTATTTATATAATCAATTACTTAATGCTCAAGTTAACATTAGATGGTAAAAAATAATTTGATTAGCCAATTAGAGAAAGAAATAAACATACTCAATATGCCTATTAATTAGGAAAAACAAAATCTTCTCTTTCTTTCTTTAGCATATTTCTTTCCCTCTATTTGTGATTTTGTATCACCAAAATTTAACAATTTTCTAGCTATAAAGTAAAGAGCACTGATTTAACCGATTAAAATTCTTTGAAATAATTTCTACTTGAAATACTTTAGATAATACACCCTTTAAAACTTTAAACACAAAGTTTGAAACCATCGAAAATTAAATTCTTAATTTCTTGTTTTAAATTCATTTAAATTTCCAAATTAATTTATAGCCATATTTTATATTTCAATTATTTATATATGAAACAAAAGCTAATGATTACATGCTATATACACAACGTCAAATATTATTTCTCAACATCCAATTCAATTAACTATCAAAATTCAGAAAATTATACTTATATACATATACAATATAATTATACAAAATTTATTTCATTTACTAAATTTGAAAACTATATTGTGTTGGTTTGCTCTGTTCAAGTGTTTTGGAGATCCTATCGATAACGTTGATCAGACGAATCAATCGAAAATCCTAATCTACATCAACAACTTAAACAACACAATATATAAAACATTTTTAAATATAGATTTACAAATACACTAGATAGGAATATGATTTCAAAGCAAGGATAGATATTCAAATTTGATTAACTCCATGGTTAGTTGCAAAGTTAAAATTGTTTAATAATTTAAATTTCAAATAATGGATAATGATTCACATGTATACGCTAGCCATAAGATGCTCCTCTCATCTACAATTACGTAGAGACTTTTTTCAATTTTCTCCTATTTTTACGTTCAACTCCTTATAAGTTATTTAAATAAATTCAATTATATAATCCATTAATTCATTATAAATTCATAAAATTACAATTCAATGTATATACAACATTCACAACACATGTGGTAAAAAATTTTACATTCATATAAAAAAAATATGCACATATAGTAATACATTTGTGTTAGGAAATTAATCCTCACAGAGATATATAGTTATCAAGTATTGAACTCTCTATCTTATATTTGAACATCATATGTCATTTTAATTGGTAATTCATCTATCTCGATGGATTTATAATATATATTCCATTATAAAATTCTGTTTTAACAGTAATTAAAATATAAATATCATTTTTAATAACATTATCGTATGCAACGCACAAGTTACACAGCAGTTAAATAATGATGTTGAAAATAAATAAATATTATAATAATAATAGTTTCGATAAGTTTATATATATATATATATATATATATATATATATATATATATATATATATATATATATAGAGAGAGAGAGAGAGAGAGAGAGAGAGCGCAATAATTTAATAAAATATTAAATATACTAAAATACACATAATATAGACTATAATATTAGTGAAAATCCGACGGATAATTTTAAGATGCGAATGTTTTCGTATCCACATTTGTATTTTTTTTTCTTTTTGCATATCAGTATTTATTTGCTTTTCAGACAGGGCTGTAGACGAATTTCAGAATTTTCGGACACGTTATCTATTTAATAGTAGCCGTTCTTATCTTAAAAGATAACATAATAAACGTACGTTATCCACTTTTGTCCTCATTGACGTTAAACCAAATACAACGGAAAACAAAGGACTGGTCATACAAATAAAGGACGGGTAATATCGTCTTTTCGCCAATTAATATAAACAAAGGACGGGTAAATCCCCTCCATTCACTAGCCATATCCTATTTAATCAACCACTGACAGTTTCGTTCCCAAATCCACGAATCAGAGCAAAACCCTCTAATTAAAACGAAGTTAATAGTTTAATCATATATGGGTGCTGGAGTTTCATGTGCGGTTAATGACGCGCCGCAGGAGACAGGATTAGGGGACCTTCCGGAGTCATGCGTTGCGCCTGTGTTGCTTCATTTGTCGCCGCCGGAGATCTGCCGTCTGGCGACGGTGAATAGGGCCTTCGGGTCAGCGGCGACTTCTGACTGTATATGGAATACCAAATTGCCGCGTAATTATAATTATTTGGTCAGAAAATGCGGGAGCTTTGAGAAGCTTGATAGTAAGAAGGAGATCTATGCGCAGTTGTGTCGGTGGAATGTTTTTGACGATGGAAATAAGGTCTGTGAATTGTTTTACTTTACAATTTATTTGTTGTTTTATGTCGGGTTATGATTAGGGTTTGGAATGAAACTTTTTAGGCATTTTGGTTAGAGAAAAAAAGTGGCGATCTTTGCATGTCGATTTCGTATAAGGCGTTGGCTATTACTGGGATTGATGATCGGAGATACTGGAATCATATATCCACCGATGAATCCAGGTATATTTTATCACAAGAATGAATACTGTATCAGTCATTTTATGAAATCGTAAAGCATTCATCATAAAACCTTAGATTAGTAAGCAAAGCAAGGGGGGTTTCTTTCGTTAATCTTCAAACAAAATAAATTACTTACTAAATTTTCACAGAAAGGTGTGAATGTTTGCTTTGTGATAGATGAGCAATCCTCACCTAAATAATTGAAACGCTAATGGGTCTATATATGTATAATAATATTTGATATGTTTACATTACTTAT
Organism: Allium cepa; assembly: GCA_030765085.1. Classification (NCBI taxonomy): domain Eukaryota; kingdom Viridiplantae; phylum Streptophyta; class Magnoliopsida; order Asparagales; family Amaryllidaceae; genus Allium; species Allium cepa. The sequence continues at coordinate 165,017,192 of CM060939.1, forward strand.
TTTTTTGCCCTTGTTTATATTGTGCTATATATATTACTTATTCCAAAATTGTTGGATATATGCATATATTAGATAATGAATATATGATAAGATACATACTCGATCATTTAGCTCGTATAAGTGAAATTTAGACAGGTTGTGATTATTATAATAACTATTTGATACAAACTTTTTCAATACCGTAGTTAATTTGTGGATCTCCATCTAGGCTCCAGAAAAGTTCATGGTGCCTAGAGCTAGCTCCGTTGTGCCCTGAACCACACAGCTCGCCAGCGAATTGTATCAAGTGAAACAGATCGACTTATGAATTTGTGGATGTCTCGGGCTGTGTTCAAGTTTGTTATCCATGTATATGACTTTTTTATACAGTTATTCTATCCTGTTCATTATCCATACCTATAGGATAATTCCTATGTTGTAAATATGTTTTACCTACTCAATCGGTCATGTTTCGGTTTATTACTGTGCAAATAAGTTGTTTAGTTGAGCTGGGTATCAGCAGACCTATCTCAGCAGACCAAAGTTGAGAATTTGTTTTCAAGAATTAGATCAATAATTTGATGAAATCAACTTATTTCATTATGCACTTAACTTAATCACTTCCTCAACCACTCCTCTCCTTTCAGTTTGACATCTTCTTATTTCTTGAAAATCACGTCTTGCACAAAAATTGACCATCATCAGTTGTTTTTTGCTCTCTAGCTGTAAGGGTACACGTAAATATTTACAAGTACTCATGATCTTCAATCAGTATCCTTATTCTCATGTATTCGATAACAATTTAGGAAGGTAACCGCATGTCCAGTGTGTTGATTCATAACAATGTTATTAAAACTCCTTTCACAAAGAATGGGTTTAAGTCAACTAAAAAATATTAATTTGGTATGGAAGAGGTGAACTATACCAGATCAACGATAAAAGCGGTAGAAATGCCCTTCGATTTTTGGTTGCTTCATGATATATGCTTACATCATTGTATGTCATCAAATATTGGAATATTATGATGATGGTCATAATATGTTTTCATATGGTGCAGATTTGGAACAGTGGCATATCTACAGCAAGTATGGTGGCTAGAAGTAGGTGGAGAAGTAGACTTCATCTTCCCAGCCGGTAACTATAGCTTGTACTTCAATCTCCATTTAGGTCTACCTTCAAAAAGACTAGGCAGAAGGACTTTCAGCATCAAACATGTGCATGGCTGGGAGAAGAAGCCTGTAAAGTTCCAGCTATGGACTTCAGATGGTCAGCATTCTACCTCGAAGACCCACCTGGCTGAGCCTGGGTGCTGGACCAGGTACCACGTTGGTGACTTTATTGTACGTAAGTCTTCAGAAGTGCCTACTAAGGTCAAGTTTTCTATGACCCAGATCGACTGCACTCACACTAAAGGCGGTCTCTGTGTCGACTCCGTTTTTATATGTCCTAAGAGGTTTTAGATTACACTTATTTTGAGTTTACGTAGGTTAGTGGTCAAAAGTTTGCATGTAGAAAGTTGGTTTTTTTAAGGCTTTCTACTTGCTAGTGTGTTTGGAAGATGTATTCTTTTTTTAAATGTTGTGCATCACATCTATGATGAACATGAAGTATTTGTATTTTTACGTTAAGAGTTTTGAATTTTGAAGAGCTTATGGAGCTTGTAATGGCAACTTGTAATGATGAACTTCATGAATGTGGTGATATGAAACTTTACGTTTTGTTTGGTAATCTTCAGATGTTTTGTCTTTTGTGATACGTAAGGCTGTGTGATTGCGAAAAAGAAAGCTTTTAACTTAAAAAAAACTGGATGAGATAGATTAGTTATCACTCTCAAAATTTTATATTGCATCATTTACGCTGAAGGTTTGTTTTTCAAATTATTTGTTGAGTTAATTGGAACTTGGAACCAAATACGATTAGTGTATGAAATAAAAGTGTTACCTAGCTATGGTTCTATGGTTAGATTTTCTATCCAGTCTGATGTTGAACAGTTTATTTTCTGTTTTCTTTGCAAAGTATGCAACATTATTCAGTATTTGTTAATATATTCATCTTCCACAAATGACGATGATAAACATAATATCCTTTTGTGTTTGTCTTATGTTGATGAAACAAACATGTCATACTGAGATATCATCAGTAATAAAAAGAAAAAGACAAAAATGTTAAAAAAAAAATTTGAAAAGTTGAGAGGTACGCGAAACATATGGCGTAAGCAACAGAAATAAGAATTTTATGAGCAAAGCCCTTATATAATACGTTTTAAAGCACAAATGCTGTCTTTATTACTGGAAAAAAGAGAGATATAAACTTACTAATATGAACATAATTATATATAAAACATTGACTCACAAAGCCCAACTACTAAGACCAAAACATTCAAACTGTTTCAGCACCAAAAAGCATCTAAAAACTGCACAATCTTTGCCATGTACTGCAAGAAACAACTGCAAACAGCAAAATGTGAACTGCTACTACTAAGTTAAAATGTACATAAGATAAAGCATTACTCGCTACGGTGAAAAAGGATTCGTCTCCAGCCATGCTTCAAGCTAAAACTCCCACTATAAACATTCCAACATTCAGTAAGTTTCTTATGAACCAAATCATAAATGTAAACCCCTTTATCATGCCAAATACAAACCCCTTCATTGAACCTTTTGCTTCGTATCAAGACCTTATCATCTACAATATCAGTAGCAACCAAAGATGGATGTTCATCATTACCAATTAAACCACCTCCTTCCTTGTCAATCATCGATGCAAAATTTACATGAAACAAACTATTCCAAACACGATCTCTTTTGCTTTCCTTCAATCTCCATCCTTCCAAACATTTCCTCTCAGGGCAGTAATGCAGTACATAAAGCTTACCCTTTTCCCCACTCAAAGTGAAGTCGCAGATTTGACAATCGCAGTCGTCAAATTCATTCTCAAGAATAGGAGCTATCATTTCAAACCTCTCTTTCGCCATATCAAGTTTCAGAATATCAAAAGCAAGTGGCTTACGTTTATACGATGATCGAGGTTTCATCATCCAGTGAATAGCTCCATCTAAGTAGACTGGGTTATCAATATTAACCATAAGAGGAACTACTCCTATGGTTTTCCATTCATGTTCGAATGAAGCACTGTTTTCAAGAATCTCACAATGGTAGGAGCCATAATTACCGAAGAGAGAATAGATTCTAATGAATTTGTACAAGCCTGTGGATGGATTAAATCCTAAAATAACCTTGTCATAATAAGCAGTGTCCTTTATCTTTCTACTCGGGTACTTTGACGTTTCAAATGTGGTGAGATTGATCAAGTAGAAGCTAGTGGCAGTTTCGTCTCCATAAGCACAAACTAATCCATTAACCATGTTGGAAAATCTATAGTTCACGGTGCCTCCAAGATCAATTTCGCAAACGTTTCTAATAGTTTTGCCCTCATCATCGAAATTGAAAAGTGTAAGTTCATTGAAAGCTACGTTGGTAAATTGAACGCTCATCAATGAACTTTTGGAACGTGCTTTTAAGATATTTGAACAAATAGCGTAGCACCAATATTTGGAAACAGTTTGGAATCCTAAGATGGAGGTAGATGGAAGTCGATTTAATATGTTTGTCACTACATCATCGGGAATATACACCTGCACATAATAGTCAATCATCAAGTTAAACAACTAAAGTTAAACAACTAAGATGTCCATAAGTCGTGCAAGTTTCATATCCCCAAAACAAGTATATCATGCTGTGATTACAATGCATAATTCTTCCGGAGCTTATGAATGATGTCCAGTTTAACAAAATATTTAAGAAAACAATATATCTGGATTAAAGGTTATCTATAAGCAAATAAAAACCAACATACCTCTTGTTTAGGCATTTTACTACTCAGGCTGTGATCATACAGCTGGAATAGTTCCATGGCCTACCTATACAATAGAAATATAAGTTAAGGACGATAGCTGATGAACTTCAAGCATAGAAGTGCAGTGAAATGCATTGATTTAATCGTGGTAGCATAAATGTGAGAATCAAATTTGTTAGAAGTAAATATCAAGCTAGCATAACCATGATAAGAAAACATTTAAGCTAAAATTTCAGAGTTCATAGTAAGTATTTAAATGAAATTGTATAGCACAAACAAAATCAAAGCCATAAAGTACCAGGGAATCTAAATATAATGCTAGTGTCCTTTCATTTGCCTATAATGCAATATAAACCAAATACTGTTTCAAAGCTTTGCAATGTGTTCTGCACATTTGATTGTGTCAAATTGATTAGCCATTGAACAAAAAAAAAAAAAACTACATCCTTGTTAGAATTTTTTTGGCAGTGTTTTTCTACCTGTTAAAAATGGTACATGGTAAAAAATTTGAAAATGCAAATCAACTTACTTACGTTACAATTTCCTTGAAACAATTTAGTGTTTAGTTACGGTATGCTAGTAGACATTATAATCATCTCAACTTCCCTTTTTATTCAAGCTTCAAAAAAAGAGTTCTAAAGTAACTTCCCTCTAGAGGTTGAAATTGTTCATTTAATTATTTCAATAATTTCAAAGTCTCCAACTCAAAACCTTTTTTTTTATCTAAAATACCTTACCACTATCGTCTTTATTTTATCTTACCACTGTCGCCTGTTCTTCATTGGCTATCCGATTTCTGATTTAAGAGTTATATAAACATATGTCTTTAAAATAAATATAACCCTTTACTTATAAAATTATGATGAATTTATAAGAAATCAGAATATCAGAGACCGAAATTAAAATCAACAAAATGTTGCAACTATTTTTGGGAAATGCTTAGCGTTTTATGATTTGATTCGCACTTTAGCAGAAAAAAAATAAAAAATAAACATAAATCATCAAGGAAAAAATACATTTATCATATTCCCTTATCTAAATTGATTCTTCCTTTAACAATTTCCTATATAAACCTCACTTTTGGGGAACAATCAAACTCTGATTCATAAGAAACTTTACATTCTAAAATAATTATACATAAAAGCACCCTTTTTGATCTTTATGCTACAAATTATGAAAATAACGCCGAATCGGGGTACTTGTGTTCTAGTTTAGAAAAGAAGGAAAACAAGGAACGACCTTTTTTTTTTCAATTGTTAAGATTTGCAATACTCATGGGCTTGCCAGAGCAAAATTTGGTTTGCCTCGGATCAACAGCTTTCACTCAAAATTGAAATCAATTACATCTCAGCGAAATACGAAGCCAAATCAAAAGAAAAGAAGTGTGCTTGCATTGCTGTTGCAGTTAGGGTTTAACATATATGCAGAGAAAGAACTCTAAATTACAGAGAAAGACGGAGGGTCATAGAGACTGACCGTAAGATTATCTTCAACAAACTCTAAATTACAGAGAAAGACGAGCGGTTTCCGATTTTGGCAAACAAGAGAAAATTCGATAACTGGAACGCGGAGAAGCCGAAGTAGAGATAGGATACAGATCTTATAACTCTTTGATCTTCTTTTATTTGTTTGCCTGCATCGGTTCAGCCCTTGGGCCTGGGTTTTTTGTACACTCTAGTATGTTGGTAGAATTTAATTTTGTTAAGCCCTTTTGTAATATCTTAGTTTTTTTAGGTTTGTCGATAAATATTAACCTATTTTTTCCTTAGAAAGAAGGATTTCATAAATATACCTCTACCTATTTCTTTAAATCGTCTAACTTTTGGATTCCAAGAGTAAAATCGTATTCCACTTACATAAGTATCCATTGACCCATTTTTGCAGCTTTTCTTCTGTCAATATGGATCAACATTAGTGTCGTTAAGTTATATATAACTAGTGGTAGAGCTATGCATAATCTTTACTATATGACCAAACCCACCAATAAAATCTAAACTGCGTAAATCCTATCCAGACTACTTCGACTCAGATATGAATTACAATTTGGAATCATATTATGTACCGATCGATATAATATTTGTATTCCACCAACCTTGTTTTAACCTCATCCAAAATTTGTTTTAGAACGTCCATTTTGAAAATCATCTCACTTCCATGTTAAAACAACGTTCGTGCACACCATAACGATCTTGTTACATATTCATTGTAAACTAGTGAATGTTAGGTTGTTGAATATCGTTAGTAAATGATAAGTTGGTGCAAACTAATTATATAAACTAGTGATTATTATGCTACCGTGTATTAATTATATTAAAAGTATTTAGTGATCCATTATATATTATTTACTCCTAGCATCATTAAGGGTGGTATTTATTCAGGCTAAATATTATGAGTAAACATTGTTTTCATCTTCCTCTTAGCTTCATTAAATCATTTCATCTCAAATATTCCTACAACCGTATTTAGCTGGTTATTCTAGCTCAATTTCATCTTATTATTATGCTCTATTTAATAGTTAACTAGAAAGTGAATGTTAAATTAAATTCATGTACAAATAAAATGGCATAATTTGCAGTAGTATAAATTTTATTATGTTGAAATGGTTTAAACATTTTTTTTCTTTCCTAAATCCTAGTCTTGTGAAATTTGAAACCATACGCAAAACCAAAAAACATTGTCCCTTGACATTTTAGTTACAACCTTTCATCAATTTATTTTGCTTAATTTTCCTCGATCTTAAGCAAACCTCTACCATTTAAGATGTATGCAACACATTTTTCACTAAGGAGGAGAAGAAATAGGAGAACATTGATGCAAATAAGAAAAATAAATCAAGCATTGACAATATGAAAATCAGTACAATGTCACTCCCTATTTTCATCGTTTCGGATAGATCTAAAGTTTGGAAAGTCTACAAATTGTGGATGTTTTCTTTTAGTATAGTGATATGTGATTGTAAAATGGGTACTTTTAACTTGAAAGCAACTTATGAGATATATACATTACACTTTATATTAAGGATTACATGCTCATATAACATAATATCCTTCGTGCACTACAATTTTGGTATGATGAATTTGAACTCCTTAATTCATTAATTGCTTCCTATTCTCTCTAAACCTCCTTTTCCGTTTCAAGTTATTTATAGTCAAGCGATAATATTCTTTTTTTATAAATAAATCTATTCACAAATTAGTTTAAATTTGTTTATCTGTCTCCATCCTATCATATTCTTTTTGCCGCGCCATCACCTTGCAACACCCAACTTTCATATAACCGCCTCTGCCATGCTCCATACCACCAGCACATTAGTAGATTTGTTGGATCGGGTGCGTTGATAATGTAGATAAACAAGCGAGTTTATGAGAAAAAAAATTCTGTTAATGTGCACGAAATCATATTTTATATCTAGTTGAATAAAAAACTTTACACTAAATCATATATAGTATTTATTAATAAAAGAGTTTTGAATATATTTTAGTGTTTTTCAGGGAATTGACCGGACAACTTAGCACTCAGGCTCTCCATCGTTCGGCATCAATGAGCGCTCGGTATGTTAAGACCGTTCGGTACGAACGCATCGTTCGGCATCAATGGGCGTTCGGCATGGGATAGCGTCCGGCATCTAGGAGCGTTCGGCATCGAGAAACGCTCGGTATTGAATACCGTTCGGCCAGAGAAGGACGCTCGGCATAATTCGTTCTACGACCAAAGAAGAACGTTCGGCTAAAGGAGATCGTTCGGCTAAAGGAGAACGTTCGGCTAAAGGAGAACGTTTGGCAAGCCTCGTTCAGCACAAGCCTCGTTCGGCCTGCACCCCTCACTCACACCTCACCCCGTCCGGCACAAATCTCGTTCGGCCATCACCTATCGTTCGTCGCCTAGAGTCGTTCGGCACCGGTGGGTGGTCGACATGTAGAGCGTCCGGCCTCACTTCGTTCGGCATGAAGATGGAGGCTCGGCATTTGGCTATTCGGCATGTTTGGGTCGGCACACAGGGCTTATTCCATTTTGACCGAGATATTCAGCCACCAGGCCCACCAGGAAAGTCCAACTCATCTTCGTCTATAAATAGAAGGGCATGGGCACACTGAAAAAGGGGGGGAGAGAGATTTTAGAGAACACTGGGGAGACTCTGCCATTTTCAAGACTCATTCCAGACTTATTTCTTTTACTTTGCAATTGTATTCTAGTAAATAAAAATGGATTGTATCTGTAATCACCCATCAAGGAAATCAATGGAAAACAACTTCAAAGTGGATGTAGGCAGTTACACCGAACCACTATAAATTTGGTGTTCTTGTTCTCTGCATTTAAATTTACACTCTATTCTTTGTTTTAATTTACTTTCTTCATTAATCTCTCTATACAATCTTTCTAAGGGTGTTAGTGACCAATTTTGGTGCTAACATTTAGCTTCTTTAAACTTATTTAAATATTTATTTATTTATTATTATTTAGTGAAGATTATTAGTTTAAATTAAATTTAAATGATTAATTTTGTTTCAGTTTTAATCTTAATCAGTAATTTTATTTTTAATTAATCTTTTTTTTGATAATTTTATATGTTTGCAATCATATTACAAACATCATTACTATACTACTGTGAACCCATGCTTTACACACCGGTGTGGTGAAAATATTGTAGCATAGCAAATTAAAAAATAGGAAGATCATTTACATAAGGAATAGATAGTAAATAAGGTATTTTTCAAATAATGTTTGCTTCAATTGCTTAAAGCTAACTAGTTGCAAAAAACAGCAATGGCGATTACAACAAGAAATCAAGAAAGCTTTAATCAGACTTTGGCCTCCAATTCTATCACACCCGAGCCTCCTCCTCCTCTTCCCTTTTCTTCTTCATCTAATCCCAAGGAGGTACAACCACAACTCGACAGTAAGGGGTTTCAAATGGTAAGGAACCGCCGCATAAGGAAGAAACCTCATCTTCTTCAATCTAAACCTGCCCTTCATTATAAAAATCAATACAGCAACGTTCACAAAGAGCCAAGAAACAATCCCAGTTTTCAAAAATCAAGAAACGACTCTCTGGTTTCATCAAACTCTGATAAAGGGTTTCAGATCAAACAAAATACTGCTGCTAATCAGGGGCAATCAATGAGCAAGCAAGGGATCTTCTCTCATAAAATATCATCATGGGCAGATTTGATAAAAGAAGGGGACTTCAACCATGAATGTACCTTGAAATATCAAGCTCCAATAACCAATAACAATAAGAAAATGGTGATAATCAATGAAGGAGTTAGCAAGAGAACGGAGTCCAAGTGGGGCTGCTCGGTGATAGCTTATGTCTATGGTAATAGGCCATTTTATCATCATTTTAAAGCTTTTGTTCAAAGAACTTGGAATCCCACGGGTAACTTTGAAATCTTTACAAGAAACAATGGTTTCTTTATTATAAAATTTAGGCGATTGTGAAAAAACAATCAATGAAGGCCCTTACTTCATTAATGGAAAATTGATTATTCTGAAAAAATGGAGCAATAAAATTTCATTTGGTAAGGATCTTTTAAACACAATTCCCATTTGGATTCGGTTACCAGAAATCAGTTTAAAACTGTGGGATAGTGAAGCTTTTGGAGCAATTGCTAGCACTGTTGGTACCCCTCTAAAACTAGATGAACAAACAGCTAAAGAAACCAGGTTAAGCTATGCTTGAATTCTGGTTGAAATCAATGCAAAATCAAATATTCCAAATGAAGCTTACATTACAATGCATGATGGAGAAACTATAGTGCAGAAAGTCGAATATGAATGGATTCCTCCAAAGTGTGTAATATGTGAATGCTTTGGGCACAAAACTGAAGACTGTTCATCAAAAAAAGTTTGGAAAGAAAAAGTTAAAGATTCAAAGAGCAATCAAGAAAAGGAGATTTCCACTGATCAATTACAAAACAGGAATCAAGAAACAGTCAACAATATTGACAATATTAGAATAGTTGAATCTGAGCAACAAGAAACTCAAGTTTCTAGAAAATTGAAAAACTCTCTCTTAGGAAAGATTAAATTCTTTGAAAACATGAAAAGGAAAAATGGAGATCTTCAATCCTCTGATACTTCACAAGAGCAAAATATGCCAGACCAAGAAATGATAGAAATTGCAGAAGAAGTTCCAATTTCAAATATAATACAACAGCAAGCAGAAATATCTGAGGAGAGTATGGAAATAAGCTTAATTACAGGGGTCAAAAACAATCCTAAAAGGAATACTGAAGTCACAATACAGAATTCAAACAATCCATAACAAATAGTAGATGAAGACTTGATTCATAAAGCCATAAAACTTATCCCAAATTCCCTCAACACAGCAAAAAGGAAGAAGAAAGAAAAAAAAGAAAAACAAAACAAAAAATTTACAGGACATTATTGCTCAAAACAATGAAAGCAGCAGAGAAAAAGATGAATTTTAGGAAAAATACATAATGAGAAATCCAAGATGGGAAGAGCATCTAAAAATTCAAGGCAGAAAACCTCTTAAAAGAAAGGGGGCTAAAGGCATTGAATTCATGGATGAAAGGAAAGATAGGGAGAGCTCAGAGGATTTTGATCCCAGTCTCTCTATTTAGCTACTGTGATATCCTTTGTGTATCCTTTTATCATTATTTTTATTAATTATGTCAATTATCTCCTGGAATATTAGGGGATTGAACTTTCCTGCTAGAAAATTGGACTTGAGTAATCTAATTTTTTTAGTTAAACCTAGTATTATTGGTATCTTAGAACATAAAATTGATGATTCTAATATATCAAAATTTCACTCCAGTTATTACAAAGATTGGGGTTTAGTTAATAACAATATTATGGGTGGTTTTGGTAGGATTATGGTACTTTGGGAGGCTTCTATTTGGAGTTTAGATCAATATTTTTTGAATTTCCAATATATACACTGTAAATTCTGTAATAAAGGGGGTTTTCGAATAGAAATAACTTTTGTTTTTGCTTCAAATAGTGAAAAAATTAGAAATTCCTTTGGGATGACCTTGAAACTTTAAATATGAATTTAAGTAAGCCTTGGATTATAATGGGAGATTTTAATACTGTTTTACATCATTATGAGAAAAGAGGTGGTCTACCAATACCTTTTAAAAAACTGGATTTTTTGAATAACTTCTTTATTAAAACTGGTTTAATTGAAACAAATATCATTGGTAATAAATTTACATGGAAATCTGGTATTTTTAGAAATATACATTGCAAATTAGATAGAATTCTTATTAATTATAACTTTGCTAATACGTTTTCTAACTATCAATGTTTTACTCTTCCTCAAGCCACAAGTGATCATAATCCTATACATATTATTTTCTCTGACAATAAAAACTATAAGTGTAAATCTCCATTTAGATTTGTTAATGGATGGACTTTTGAAAAAGATTATACAGGTGTGATAAAAAACAGTATTATTTCTCCTTGTCAAGGCTCTGCTCAATTCAATTTCAAGAATTTTCTTAAAATAACAAAGGAAAATCTGAAACATTGGAATAAAAATAGGATGAGAAATGACATCAATACAATTAGAAAGGAATGTGAGTCTCTCCAAAACATTATTGACAATGATAGCTCAGACATGTCTATTGTCAATCAATTTTTCCAATGTCAGAACAAACTAAGTAATAGTTTGCATGTGCAAGCTACCAATATAAGACAAAAAGCCAAGGTGGATTGGCTTACTAACGGGGATGAAGCTAGCAAATTTTTCTATGCCAAGATGTCTAGTAGAAGGAAAATCAATGACATAGGAAAACTGCTAGATAGAAATGGAAATATCTTAAATGATGTTTCTCAACTTGAGCAGTTAGCTGTAGTATATTTTACTGATCTATAAAACACTGTGGATTATAAGAAGAAGTTCCCAAATATTGAACCAAAATTTATTCTTAAAGATAGTAGTAAAGACATTCTTCTTGCTCCAATTGCTTTAGAAGATATAAAAAAAATTGTTTTCAATTCCAAGGATGATAAAAGCCCTGGCCCTGATGGGTTTGAGGCAAAATTTTATAAAATCCACTGGGATGATATTAAATTCAAAATTTTTGATGCTGTTCAAGAATTCTTTACTACTGGTAAACTCTTGAAAAGTATTAATCATACTTTTATCACCTTAATTCGTAAAGTAAAAATTCCTTTGGAACTTAAGAGATTATAGACCAATTTCATGCTGCAACTTTATCTATAAGATTATTGCTACTATATTAAGTAACAGAATTAAAATATTTTTAAAACATCTAATTTCTAAAAATCAGTGTGCATTCATCCCTGGTAGATTTATTATTGAAAATAACCTTTTGGCTCATGAAATCATAAGAGACTTTAACAAAGGTAGCAAAAACAAAGTTTGTATTATAATTATATTCACAAAGCTTTTGACAAGATAAATAGATCTTTTATTTTACACATGATGAATCAACTGGGTTTTCATGAAAAATTCTGCAATCTAGTCAAAGAATGCATTGAAACTGCTTCATTTTCTATATTAATTAATGGTTCTCCAAGTGGGTTGATGTAACAACCCTGTATTTTGTATATTTTAATTAAAATTTTGATTTAAAAAGTTATTTTATTTATTTTGAATGATAAACTTTAGTTTTGATATGAATTATTATTCCAAAGCATGACTAAAAAGAATATTTTCCAAAAAATGAGTTTTTGGTCAAAATAGTCAAACTTTGACTTTTATTTTAAAATTTTAAAAGTTTGAAAATATAAATTTTATCTTTTATTATGATAGTACATAAAATTTTAAGAACATTGCTTTTTGTTTAGTTGAAAACAGATTTAATTTGTGAAAGTTATACTGTTTTCAATATTGTGTGTACATTGAATTATTTAACAATTTTCTTTATGTTAAATTTTATAAATTATATTTTTAATTGTCAAATAATGTTCTAATATGTGTTATATGACATGTTAGATATTTTTTTTTTAAAACATATTTTTTGTGATGTTATAATTTTTCCAAAGTTTACCGTGTTGATTTCTTTTTTTTTGGCTGTTTTCTTATTTTCTGCTATTTTCTTCATTAAAATTTTATTTAAATTTAATTTTATATATTTATTTTCTGAATTCATTTTTATTTTGTGTACTTATCTTTATTTATAAATATTTTTCAAGTATATAAAAATCTTCCAAAGTGCATTGAATTTATTTTTAATTTTAAAGTCTACTTCGCAATTTTAAGCCATTTTCTTAATTTAAATTCTATTTAATTAAAATTTAATTATTCATTTTATTTTAGAAATGATAAATAAATTATTTTATTTCAAAAATTTTCTTTAGAATATTTTTAAAATGAAGTAGATATTTTTCCAAAGCAATTGATGTTTTGATTGTAATTTTTGAACCCTGTTTTCAATTTTTAAGCAATTTCCTTAATTCTTTTTATATTTTCTTTAAATTTAATTATATATTTTTACTTTTTTCACTTTGTTTCCGTTTTTAGATGTACTTGCTGAATTTTATTTTGTTTTATTTGATTTAAAAGAAAAGGAAGTATGGAAGGTTTTAAAAGCTAAGAAACGTAAAGTCGTTTCACCGTTTCTTTTATCGTTTCTTTTTCAATCAATACATCAGTTATTTTGGCCATTCCTTATACTATCTTCAGCTGACTTCTTTTTTCTCATTTTCACGTGAAAACATCTTCCTCATCTCATTTTCATGGCTAGAGAAAAATTGGTAATGCCTTCTCTATATTTTTCTACTTTTTCTCCTTCCTTTTTGCTTGTTTTTGCCTTGTTTTCTTTGTTTGTTTTACTTGGCCACCACTAGCTAGCCTTGGCCATCACCTCCACCACCTTATCCTCTTCACCATCCACCACTTAACATCATCTCCTCCTCTGACTTGACCAGGCCGCACCCTCCCCCTTGACAAAACTCCACACAAAAGCCTTGAAAACTCCTTAAAAACATGTTAGCCTAGCCTAGTTGTTTCACTACCTTCATCCACCACCAAGGCCACCACCTTAGGCCACCACCACCACCTTGATATGACCACCACCCATCACGTAAGCTACTGTCCAGATCTAAAACCTGAAAGGGTGAGCCCAAACATGCCTTAGCCGAGCCCAAAAAGTTCACCAAAACTCTTATATATGCCTTAACCTTTTATATTCTCTACATTTAAACTCCTACCCACTTCATCACCTTGTAACCACGCTTTTCCTACCCATAACTGATCCAAACCATGCTCAAACCTAACCTTATTAATCCCCTAGGATATGCAAACAAGCACAGGAAGCAAGTGCAAAGTCTTTGGTTTTGTTTCATACATCTATTTCTAACATTGTTAAGTCTATCTTGTTTTTGAAACTTATGTTTCATATATTTGTTTTGTTTGAATGTATCCAAGGCTATAAATCTTTGGCTCTCCACTCTCAAATCATATTCACGCTTTCATGCCTTCGAAGATCTTTATTGTGTGTAGTTGTTTGTCATCTCCAGCTAATACAAGTGAGTAAATCTCACCAGATGTTTATACTTATACAAATGTGAATTGACACCCTGTGAATCTGTAGAACTATATTAACATGTTGTAACTGCTTATATTATTATCATATGATGTTCACACCTGTTATTACACCTGTTATATCATATGTTACTGTTATTTCATGCTATTCTGTATATTTTATCAGTTTATCACACTGCAAGTTCCCTGTAAATTAGAAATCACTATGGGTTGAAATGATACATACCCGAACGGACTTTAGAATAAGGAAAAATTGTTATGGGCTGAAATGATAGGCCTGAATGATTTTCAAGTTATTTCATTTACTTGGGACTGTGGGTTTGAAATGATAAAACCCGGATTTTCTTTGTAAATTACGGGTTGAAATGATATATTACCCGTATCACTTTTCCTAGTGTAGAAAATTATATACAGACCCGTAGTTAATATATGTTTTCTAAAATTTTTAAAATTATTTTAAAAATGTAGATATTAAATTTTTTTGATTTAAATCTAATTAAAAAGGATTTTTTTAAAATATTATTGATTTTCTGAATAATTGTAAGTAAAATGAATTATTGAAAAGTTAGAAAATTTTGAACGTAAGTTATTTCGGAAAATTTGATTTAATTATAATTGGAAATTAAATTGAACATGAAATTATGATAAATTTATGGTAATTTGAATTTGAATGAATTCAAAGTGATTTTATATCATATTAGTGATTTTTAATAAAGTTGAAATGTGAAATGAATGAATGCTTTAAGTTGAAATTTTGAAATATAACTAAATTGGAAATTTATGAAATTGACTTAAAAGTGAACTTTTAGTTAAGTAAATAAAAATAAAACTAAGTTATATTTGAGAATTTGAACTTAAGTGTTAAGTTGAAATTTAATGCAATGAATTTAAAATTGAACATTGCAATTTAATAAGTGAAATATTATTAAATCTTGATTTTTGAATGGAAATTTAACTTTATATAATCATGAACTTGAGGAAAATTAAATGACGTTTATAAATGTGAAAATGTATGATTTTATGAGTTAAAAATGTTTTAAATAAAAAAATATAATTGGTTGAGAAATTATATTGAATATTTGAAGTTAATTGACTGCATTTTTGAAATGCTATTAATTACGATGTAAATGATATTACAACATTTGTAAATGCTGTAGTTGATGATAATGAACTAAAAAGCTAAATTGAATTAAAAGCTATTATAGCAATTTTTGTAAGTGCTATAATTTTTGAATTTAACTAAGTTTATTTGAAATTTAAGTAAACCCTATTACAACATTTTAAAATGTTGTCTTTTGTTAAATTGAACTGTTTTGAATGTATCTTTCCGTAGCGTTTTCTAAATGCCACGAAAAGTGAATTTTCACTGTTTTGATAAACTTAAGTGAATAAATGAACTTTGGAAGTTGAAAATTTTGAAAATTTAATAATTTAATTATTGAACATAATAACTTCATTTTAATGATTAAAAATGTTTTTTTTTGAATATAAACTATTTTGAAATGTGAATTGAAATGATATTTTAAATTGAATAAAATGAATAATGATTTGAAATGAATGTGGCTTTGATATTTTGATATATTAAATGATTGAAATGTGGTTTGAAAAGATATGATATTTTGATATATTAAAATGATTTGAAAATGGAGTTTTGAAAGATATGACATTTTGATATTAAAATAATTTGAAAGGAAGTGCTGAAAGATAAGATATTTTGAACGAAGTTTTGAAAGGTTATGATATTTTGATATATTAAAATGATTTGAAAGGAAGTTTTGAAAGGATATGATAATTTAATATATTGAAATGGTTAGAAATGACTTGATATTTATTTTGATAAATATTTGAATCGAAAGATATGGTATGATGATATATTGAAATGGTTTGGAAATAATTTAATCTTTATTTTGATAAAGATTTGGGTTGAAATGATATTTTTTTTGAAGTATAATTTTTTTTAAAGTTATAACTACGGGTTATAATAACGATTGGTTGTTAAAGAGACCGGGATCGGATATTGTCTTATAGCCGGCCACCGAAAACCACTTTAACAACTGTGTACGCGGTGGAGATTCCAGAATGAAGTAGGATGGTGACGACGTTCTCGAGGTATATTACGTGGACCCAACTCCCGTGAGTTGGCATAAATGACTAAAACAGGAGCTATACCGGGCTACACAAAGGGTCGCACCCTTTCATCGAGCATGCTCCATCGGAAACCATTCTATTACTTTTGTGATTCGATATGTGGCGCCACTTTGATTCGGGGTTATTGTTCGAGGTGGGCGGAAGCTGCTGGCTTGCCGTCACCACCGGTCCGGGAGTGCAAACGGTGTATCCACCCTGGCATTGCCTCGCGTGTCGTGTCATCTCGTTATATCGAGCCCACTACGATTTTGGTTTTAAAGATCCGACCGCGTTAAGGTTCACTGTCCCCTTAACGCTATTTTCTATATGATTATACTTTACTGATTAGACACTATTGTATATAGCGTATATAACTATATAGTAAATAGTTTAACGGATCCTTAGAGGATGGGCGTTCCCAAGCATCTTCTTAGTTACTTGTACCTTTACTACAGTTCACTTGAGTTGGTTTACATTGTATAAGTATGTATGTCCTGACCCGAGTGTTTGTATTTTTATTTACGCTCGGGTCAGCCTGAGTATTCATAGATTTGGATTTCCACTTTCTGGAGATTGGAATCTCTGGAGATTATCTACTTGTCAAGTTTTATCTTTTCAGTTCGGTTGTTCTATTCAGCTTGTACTTGATTATCATATTTAAACTTCTGTTGTACTTTATTTCTTCTGTTATATCTTATGTAACTCTGATATATTTATATAGTAGCTTCATGAACTACTATCTCTTGTACTTCCGCTGCATTATTATTACTCTGTGTCCATGATCTGTGATTTTTATTTACTGTATATTATGAGATTTGCCAAATTTTTATTTACAACGCGGTATTTTGAGCAATTCAATTCCGGCATGAGTGTCTACCTATACACTTATAATGGATGTGAATGGCTGAAAATTCCTGGTTGTCACATTTGGTATCAGAGCTTTGGTGGCTCTAGGCAAAATTCAGCATATGGAGTGAATGTATTTATAGAATCACTTTCATTCGAGTTTGAATCTCTTCCTTTTTGACTCGATTCCTTTGAATTTTGAAACGTTCCCTGCGGTTCCAAAATCCATTCGTGTTCTTCATTATTCATCTTCTTTTGATTCTGGAGTATTCCATAACTCCGCTTCGAATGATCTTTCTAGTGAGTCGGCGGTCACGCCAATTTCAAATTGAATTGAAAAAAAAGGGGAACTCCTTTACAATTAGCATCGATTCACCATAGATTTTATCCTTGGTTCAGATGCTAATATCTTTATCATTTCAAGCTCTATCTCTTGAGATCGAATGTTGATTTACCCCAGTAATCCACATTGATCTTATTCTTTAAGCCACGGTTGACCCGGTTAAGGTTGCCCGCGATATATTTAAGCTTATCCACCTCCCTACTCTGTTGTTTAATCATCTTGTCTTTTGTTTCCAATCTATTCTTCCAAACATTTTGAATTGTACATGTATATCTATGTTTTGTTTTATATATTGTGTTGTTTGAGTTGTTGATGTTGATTAGGGTTTCCGATCGTGTAACGACCCGAAATATTCTAACCCGAAAATTCCCGATAGTTATGAAAAAGAAGAAAAAGATAGAAGAAGAAGAAGAACAGAACACCAAACATCTCACATCCGCAGCGGATAAAATAAATAATAACAGTTTACAAAGAATACTATATCTGTCGATTACATTTTAATACATCAAAGTTTCACATTATATACAGTCACTGAATATTTACAATTATCAAGTCCCAGATTAACAATAATATAAATACAGCGGATAAACTCCATACGATATTGCCACCAGCTCGCCTCCTGAGCTCCTGAACGTCCTAACCTGAAAATCTGTAATACTCGGTCTGACCCGAGCATTACATCAAAAGTAACACCCGGGTCAGGCTGGAAACCAGCGTGAGTAAACCCAACTAACATGGAATACCAAAACAAACAACTTATATAAAACCCGGGGTATCTTATATCATTTTATCCAATTCACAACTTTGCTTTAAACGATACTTATTTCACATACCAATTTCTAAGTACCAACTTAGATAAAATAAACCAATTCACCTAAATTGTTTCACTCCAGCTTATTGATATTACAAATTAATTTATAAAATTCGAAGTGGTATCGGGTATTTCCTAATACCCGATCCCGGCCTCTTCGAAACTCATGTTCCCTATCCCAAGTTATCCAAATGAACACAACGTTTCATATCAGAGATATTACTCATTCAAAACATCCAATACCAATTCAATCATCCATAAGCAGAACTTAATCACATACAAATCAATTCAAGTTGATTCTAATTGAATTTCAAACCTCAATCACCTAGATTCCTTCAATAATTAATTCCAAATCACTTGATCATTCCTATCCATTCATCGTAATTAATCATCCTGGCTTAATTATCTTTTAATTACATTTAAGTAATTATCCTTGATAAATTTCATGATATTAATTACACTTAACCCAAAATCAATAAGTAAATCTTAATTACTTCATAAATTAATTAACTATATTAATTACATTAATTCCTAATTACTTATATAAATTAATCCCTCACAATTCACTTATCATGGATTAATCAATCATAATCAATCAATCTTTAATTACATCGTTAATTATACAAATTAATGATTTCCAATTTTATTTTACTTTAACTCGACACAATATTATTCATTCTCGATCACCCTCAACCTGTAATTGACTGTCTTCTTATTTACTCTATTAATAAATTAATTTCTCCTTAATTTGTTTTTCAATTAATCTCTTGATTAATTACACAAAGTAATACTATTTTATTGATTACATTAAGTAATTATCTATCAAACCATCCATTGATTATTCTAAATTAATTAAACGTAATTAATTAACTTAAACTTTAATTAATTAATTCAAGTCCTCAATTACTGAATTTATTAATCTAAATCATTGATTAATTGGATTAATTACTTGTCCTTTTTAATTACTCTTCTATTTAAATGAATCGCAATTCATTAACCCTTATTAAATTTAACTTGAAACCCTTTTCTTATTTATGATTTAAATTTAAAACAACTTACAGCCCCAACACTTCGAGTCAAACCACAATTAACTTGAGAATCAACCAAACCAAAGTCACATCATCCATTCACAGTGCACATCAAATCAATCCAATCATTCATCCAAATATTTAAATTTACCCATTTCAATTTAAACAAAATCCAACAGAGTGAGATTTACTCACCTTTGCTATTATTTGCAACTCAGTCCCAATCCGACTTGATTCCTTCATGATTAAGACCTTGTACAAATATTGGATAATTTATTACTATTCGAACCAATAAAACAATTAATTTCCATTTAATAAACTATTCCAGTTTTAACTAATAATTTAATCTAAACAAATAATTAAATTTTAAAACTAATTTCCCCCTTTTTAAAATCTTTTGGTAACTAAAATAGTTTTAAATAAGTTTATCAACTGAAGTTATCTCCATACCACATTATTTCAAAATCAAACCAGCAGATTTAAAATGTATGCATCTTATTTTTATTTTATTTTTTTATTTTATACTTAACCATATTTATTTATTTCTCTGCTTCCTGGATAACCATATGTATAAATTGAAAACTGTATACATATCTTACTGTAAATATTCTGTTTAAATGCATGCGAATCAAAATTAAGATTAACCACTAAAAACTCTTACCAGAATCACTCGCAAAGCCCAAGCCTTAACGAACCCCTCCCCAAACCGCACGTTGCCACCCCACTTCTTCCAGCGGCGACAACCAAAAGTCCTACAATACCCTCTCCATCGCCTCGTCCCACACTTATTTCCCAGGCAGCTCAGCCACGAGCCTCAAGACAACGCGACCCCCCCAAATCAAACAATTCGCGATCTGCTCTGAGCGAGAGCGAGATGCCGGAGCCCCTTCAATCGCACAACGACGTCGCGGCCTCCCCTATGCCGACTCGAGTGTACATCACGACAATCGAAACCCTAAAACCCCCCTTTTGCTCGTCGACGAACAACATCCAGCACGTTACACCGATGTCCCCCCTCACAACCCACGACGACGCTTCGAAGAGAGATCGAAATTAGACGTACGATTGGTTTCGATTTCTCCCTTTTGACTAAACGGCTTCGGCCATTTTTTTTTTCTATCTTCGAGTTCGACCCCTTTTTTTTTTGAATACAATTCTGATGAAGGTTGGAGAAGGAACGGGCATAAGATATAGGGTTGGGGAAAATGGCTTCCTGAATACGATTGTTGACTAATAAAAATATCTCTGACCAATTATATTATAAATTTCCAAAATGTCATGTTAAGCATAACGCGATATCCCAACCCCAAATCAGACATGCCGACAGACGTTTATAGGGTTTTACCCGTATTCTGGACACAATGGAACGTGTTTCGGAGGCTAATTTGATCGTAAGCGCGAGTTATGGAATTAAACGATCGATATTAAATTAAATCGATCAAAATAAATCTAAGCGTTTTCGAGCTGCCAGGGTCAAACGACAACTCCGATTGTTACGAAAATTGAAATCCGATAATAACTAACTATTACGGATCCAATGGGACTAGTTTCGTCAAATTCCGAGACTGTGCCTCGGAAGGCTATTTTTAAATTCAATTTAAACGATATATTATTAAAATTGAACAAGTTACCCTTAAATTAAATTTCAACCATTCTATTATCTTCAGTGTCCTCATTATAGATTTTATAAGCCTTCAAATTATTTGAAACAGGCTTAGAATCTCAGATTCAACAATTTATCCAATCTTCCATTATAAAAATCAATATTTAAACTATATAATTCAATGATTTAATTATCAAGTAAATACTGATATCAGGAATTCAAGTTAAAATTAACTTTTAAATAATTTAAAATCAATTAACTATTCCAATTTAAATTGTTGAAAATTCTGGGTCGTCACATTCCTCCCCCCTTAAAAGAATTTCGTCCCCGAAATTACTAGTTAGGAAGAATGTCCCATACCTGTCAACTTTTTCCCAAAACCAAACAGTTCTACAACTTGACAATTATCTTTCATAAAAACCCCCTTTATTATTCTTACTACCTCCCAAACTCTTCCACAATATCAAACGATACCCCTTTTCTCGATCATTTAAATGTCAATTTAAAACCTAATTTTTGAACTATCAAAATTATCTCCAAATTTTTTAACTCCCTAAATTCCCGAAATTTTTTGCCAGCGTCTCCTTTGCGCGGCTAGCTCGGTACTACTACAAAAGGCCTCTACGGGCTCCCAAATTCCAAAAAAAACAAAAGCCAAGTGGCTACATCAAAAACCCAATCCAATTTCATACAGAATTTTAAATACATACATTTTTGTTGGGCAATTTGAATTTATCTTTTGGAACCAAATCCAATTTCTTTTCTAATACCTGCATATCTCACTTAGCAATAATATCCAATCGTAACCTTATAAATCATTTTATACATCTCTTTACATAGGTTTCATACCCACTTCTATTCAAATTAGTTTTCGCCGTTTCATTTGAATTCAATTTATTTCCGATTTCTAATATTGGGTTATATCTTTCTTTTAAACTGATTCATATTAGTTTCATTTACTAGTTTATTTTAATTTCCAATTTGGGATTGTTTTGACGTTAACCAATTTTTTTCAAAAAATTTTCTAACTCCCAAAATTTTGGAATTTTTTTGGCAGAGTCTCCTTTGTACGGAGGAGCTTTTGCAATTTGACAAGAGATATAAATATATATACATCGACCCACACGGTCGGAAAAAGCAAAAACAGTTCATATTTCCTATTTTTATTGCGTAGGCGTACCTTATTTAGCATTTAAGCAAGCAGCTTATAAAGTTTAGCAATTAGCATACCCAAATCTAGCCAAACGGCTTCCCTGTACCTGTACTTACTCAATTTAAATATGTAAGTGCCATATATAGAAATTTTATTAACCTAACACTTACTTTCAAAAGCCAAACACATGCATTACATAAATAACAAGCACCAAACATTTTCAATAAACAATTTATATGTTTTAAAGCACATCTAATTGTTTCCAACCAAATTTATATGCCTTTTCATTCAATTTTAATGGTTTACACACAATTACTTGCATTCAACTCATTTTAAGCGAAACAATCTCATATTCACTTCAATTGATCCAAAAATCAATTATATCGCTTCCACTAATTCATAGCATTTAATTTGATTAAATCTCGCTTACGTTAAACGATAATCATTTCTACGCAATTTGATAATATCCATGTGAATAATTACTTGTTTAAGTTTTATAACCAATTAAAATTGATTCCAACTCAGTTTTATTTAATTCAATTCCATTTTAATTTATTCACCAACCATACATACGCATTTCATTTCATCACCTTATTGACTTCATTCAAACTATTTATTAAGCTTAGCATATTCAATATTTCTAAATTTATAACCATTTCCAAATTAATTTTATCCAAGCTTTAATTTAATAGGCTTTTATCCTTATTCGAAGCCAAGCTTCCATAAACTTTAAACTTAAGTTAATTACTTTAATTTATTCCAACATCAACTTAAGTTCACTTCCATTAAATTTGATTCTCATTAAATCAAATTCCATTTAATTCAGTTAGCCCATCTCCTTCATTGTAAATTTAATCCACCTTCTCAATTTATCAAAACAATATCCAGGCACATATGCCACCTAACTTAAGTCCAGTCTGATAATCCAATTCCAATTAAAGTTTGATTCAATTTTTTTTATTCATCATGCTTCATCCATTTATTATATAATTCCAGTGATCCCATTAAAATTTTTAATTTACTTGTTTATTTTGAATTTATTTTATTAATACAAGGCCATCTCAATTTATTTCTATTCACTTGGATTTTGCTTTGCAACTCAAACTATTTCTATTATAATCACTTCTCTTATATCCAATCCACTTGCAAATCTCATTAAATATTATTCAAATCACCCTTGAATTTTATTTATAATTCAAACCATCACATTTCTTTTTCAATCCAGCCCTATTTTATTTTTACAACATCTCTTCTAATTTATTTCATTATTAAATCCAAGTCGAGTTCTATTTACAATTTGAATTCATTTCCAAACTCCATTATTAATTTACAATTCATTTATTAACCAAAGTTAAATTTTATTAACATACTCCATCAAGTAATTATTTTGTTAATTAGCTTACTTCCAACTTTCAAATCAATATGCGATTTTATTTCAAAGAATCGCTTCATTGAAATTTCCCGAGTCCAATTTTATTTTATAATTCCAGTTTGAAATCCCCTTTTTACTTCAAAATTTAGGAATGCCTTCAAATTTAGACAATACAATTAAAATAGCTTTTTATAAAAATATTTCTTATAACTCGATGTCTCAACCAGTCCATCCTTGTTCTTACAGAAATTCAGTCATACGTTGATCAGGCGTAGGACTGAAAATCTATAAGTACCTGGTAAACCCGTTTTCAAAACCCAGTGAAAATACTTGGAAAACAATTTTATTGAAATATAGAAAACAATTTTGAAAATAGAGGAAATATTTTTTTAGTGAGGATGCTCTGGAAATCATCACCCCCATTTCATGGTCACAGTTACATACCAGGGTTACGTTGCAGTCGCAACAAAAGTCCATATAACTGCAGGCTCTCCGCGGCACTCTCGATTGCGCCATGGAACCCACACAACAGATCACAGTTACATCCAGAGTTACGTTGCAGTCACAACAAAAGTCCATATAATTGCAGGCTCTCCACGACACTCTGATCTCGCTATCAAAATGAAACTTCTCCACTCTTACATAGGTCGCAGTCTACCGAGATAAACTCAAACGCAGACTGTTGGCTCTCAGCGGCACACACGACTTTCGCTATGTTATACCATAGGTCGCAGTCTACCGATATAGAATCAAACGTAAACTGTTGGCTCTCCGCGGCACACAGGACTTCCTCTATGGTATACACTACTCATAATCCCCAGGAACTAGTTTTGTCCGGACTCCTCACATGATCAACTTTAGAACCCCCTCGGGCTCCAGGCAGCACCACCCAGTGGCACTCCTGAGAAGTTCATTTCAAGGGGACGCCTTTTTCCCCAAAGCCATCATCAAAATATTTTATACTATACACATATAGTATCTTCAAATCATACACCTAGTATGATATCATACAAAGCTCTTTTACACAAAATCGATTATCCCAAAATCGATAATTCTCAAAATAGGCTTTCCAAAACTCAATATTGATTTTTCCCAACAATCAAAAGCCTTTCCCAAAATCCTCATAAGATCCTTTATATATATTCAGATATATATATATATATATATATAAATTTTTAAAACTTTGGATCCTTACTTTCTTGTATAAAACCCTTTTATACTCCAAACACTCTCAAAAACCATAGAAATATCCAATTTCCATCTTTATTCATTTCATATTTCTCAAAATATTCTTTCAGTTCAAAAGAACCATTTCACATTCCTTATTCACCTTTACATTAATCCCCATTTGGATTATTACTTCAATCCTTATCTCAGTTGGGTACTTTAATCAATAACAGTTTGAACTCCGACCAGTTTAGAAAAATAGCTTGAAAATTTTAAAAATAGGCAAGTAGTTGAAAAATAATTATTAGTTGCAAAATAATTGTAAAATAGTTAACTAATTGTAAAATAGTCGAAAAATAGTTGAATAGTTCCAGAGATTTTTAGACAATTGAAAGATAGTAATTTATTTGTAAAGTAGTGGAAAAATAATATATAGGTTAGGAAACAATTGAAAAATATTTAAATAGCTCCAAAAATAATGGTAAAACAAATATAATAAATTAGCTTTAAAAAGAAAGGCTGTATATATTTAATAGCTTAGAAAATAAGTTTATATCAACACAATTTATATTGAAAATGGTCAAGAGCCAACTGTTCACCTCTTCAACAATTCAATTTAAATCTCCATTTAAAGTGACCCAATTCCAATCCAAATAACTCCAAATTCCATTGGACTTGATTAATTCCCAATTCAAGTTGAATCAGTCTTGATTCCTTCCCAAATTTAAATCAAATTCTAATTGATTTTAATCCTGTTCAATTTTAACTATAATTTCAATTTTACACCTTCTATTTATAATCAATTACTTTCACATTTACTTTTAACTTGGAGTTATACATTTTATTTAACCAATATATTTTATTATTTCATACCCATTTTAATCAAGATTCCAGAGTTTAAACCAATTTCCAAAATTTCAATACCACCTTAGAATTCAACTATATCCAAAAATCTTTGGCAAATTCAATTATCCCTTTGAATTTCAAAACCAAACCCAGTTCACAAACAATTCCAATTTTAAACAATTTGGTAGCAATTTCTCTTCTAGAAACTCGAAAATGAACATCGAAGATGCTGCAGTCATCACCGACGTTATTTTCCAGTGACTGAAAGAGTTCAATGCTTTTATCTCTTTTAAAACATTTTTTTATTTCAAATTCTCCACATTTCAAATTCAACACCAAAAATATTTTTGAAATAATACTATTATTTCTCCAAAATCTTTGGAAACCACTTTCAAATCCAAAGGAATTTTAAATTTCCAATCCATCCAATTCATATTTAAACATTTCTCTGGAATTTTCATCTTACTTTATTTTCAAATATTCTTCGAAATTCTATTTCAAATTATAAAGCTCATTTAGTTATGAAGTTTATTCCAATTTATAAATTTCATTTACAATCTATATTTCAAATCCCATTTTGTTATATGAGTTTATTCTTCAACTTTGGTTTTAAGTTTCAATTTGGTCGTATTTTATATTACTTCTTAGCTTAATTCCAATAATTTAACAACCAATCTTCTAAATATTCATTAGAAGGAATTATGGCTTTATATATCAAAATACATTTTTATATAAAATCATTTAAAACCTTTATATAAGAAAATAACAAGTACGCGCTCATAGATATATATATATATATATATATTCAACTCATTCTAGAGTACTGCTGACTCTATCCTTAATAAGTAATCCCCACCAGAGCTAAGGTTCTCGCTTAACCTTTCAGCTCTGATACCAAATGTAACGACCCGAAATTTTCTAACCCGAAAATTCCAGATAGTTATGAAAAAGAAGAAAAAGATAGAAGAAGAAGAAGAACAGAACACCAAACATCTCACATCCGCAGCGGATAAAATAAATAATAACAGTTTACAAAGAATACTATATCTGTCGATTACATTTTAATACATCAGAGTTTCACATTATATACAGTCACTGAATATTTACAATTATCAAGTCCCAGATTAACAATAATATAAATACAGCGGATAAACTCCATACGATATTGCCACCAGCTCGCCTCTTGAGCTCCTGAACGTCCTGACCTGAAAATCTGTAATACTCGGTCTGACCCGAGCATTACATCAAAGTAACACCCGGGTCAGGCTGGAAACCAGCGTGAGTAAACCCAACTAACATGGAATACCAAAACAAACAACTTATATAAAACCCGGGGTATCTTATATCATTTTATCCAATTCACAACTTTGCTTTAAACGATACTTATTTCACATACCAATTTCTAAGCACCAACTTAGATAAAATAACTCAATTCACCTAAATTGTTTCACTCCAGCTTATTGATATTACAAATTAATTTATAAAATTCGAAGTGGTATCGGGTATTTCCTAATACCCGATCCCGGCCTCTTTGAAACTCATGTTCCCTATCCCAAGTTATCCAAATGAACACAACGTTTCATATCAGAGATATTTCTCATTCAAAACATCCAATACCAATTCAATCATCCATAAGCAGAACTTAATCACATACAAATCAATTCAAGTTGATTCTAATTGAATTTCAAACCTCAATCACCTAGATTCCTTCAATAATAAATTCCAAATCACTTGATCAATCAACCATTTCCTATCCATTCATCGTAATTAATCATCCTGGCTTAATTATCTTTTAATTACATTTAAGTAATTATCCTTGATAAATTTCATGATATTAATTACACTTAACCCAAAATCAATAAGTAAATCTTAATTACTTCATAAATTAATTAACTATATTAATTACATTAATTCCTAATTACTTATATAAATTAATCCCTCACAAGTCACTTATCATGGATTAATCAATCATAATCAATCAATCTTTAATTACATCGTTAATTATACAAATTAATGATTTCCAATTTTATTTTACTTTAACTCGACACAATATTATTCATTCTCGATCACCCTCAACCTGTAATTGACTGTCTTCTTATTTACTCTATTAATAAATTAATTTCTCCTTAATTTGTTTTTCAATTAATCTCTTGATTAATTACACAAAGTAATACTATTTTATTGATTACATTAAGTAATTATCTATCAAACCATCCATTGATTATTCTAAATTAATTAAATGTAATTAATTAACTTAAACTTTAATTAATTAATTCAAGTCCTCAATTACTGAATTTATTAATCTAAATCATTGATTAATTGGATTAATTACTTGTCCTTTTTAATTACTCTTCTATTTAAATGAATCGCAATTCATTAACCCTTATTAAATTTAACTTGAAACCCTTTTCTTATTTATGATTTAAATTTAAAACAACTTACAGCCCCAACACTTCGAGTCAAACCACAATTAACTTGAGAATCAACCAAACCAAAGTCACATCATCCATTCACAGTGCACATCAAATCAATCCAATCATTCATCCAAATATTTAAATTTACCCATTTCAATTTAAACAAAATCCAACAGAGTGAGATTTACTCACCTTTGCTATTGTTTGCAACTCAGTCCCAATTCGACTTGATTCCTTCATGATTAAGACCTTGTACAAATATTGGATAATTTATTACTATTCGAACCAATAAAACAATTAATTTCCATTTAATAAATCTATTCCAGTTTTAACTAATAATTTAATTTAAACAAATAATTTAATTTTAAAACTAATTTCCCCCCTTTTAAAATCTTTTGGTAACTAAAATAGTTTTAAATAAGTTTATCAACTGAAGTTATCTCCATACCACATTATTTCAAAATCAAACCAGCAGATTTAAAATGTATGCATCTTATTTTTATTTTATTTTTTTATTTTATACTTAACCATATTTATTTATTTCTCTGCTTCCTGGATAACCATATGTATAAATTGAAAACTGTATACATATCTTACTGTAAATATTCTGTTTAAATGCATGCGAATAAAAATTAAGATTAACTACCAAAAACTCTTACCAGAATCACTCGCAAAGCCCAAGCCTTAACGAACCCCTCCCCAAACCGCACGTCGCCACCCCACTTCTTCCAGCGGCGACAACCAAAAGTCCTACAATACCCTCTCCATCGCCTCGTTCCACACTTATTTCCCAGGCAGCTCAGCCACGAGCCTCAAGACAACACGACCCCCCCCCCCAAATCGAACAATTCGCGATCTGCTCTGAGCGAGAGCGAGATGTCGGAGCCCCTTCAATCGCACAACGACGTCGCGGCCTCCCCTATGCCAACTCTAGTGTACATCACGACAATCGAAACCCTAAAACCCCCTTTTTCTCGTCGACGAACAACATCCAGCACGTTACACCGATGCCTCCCCTCACAACCCACGACGACACTTCGAAGGGAGATCGAAATTAGACGTACGATTGGTTTCGATTTCTCCCTTTTGACTAAACGGATTCGGCCATTTTTTTTTTCCTATCTTCGAGTTCGACCCCTTTTTTTTTTTTAATTCAATTCTGATGAAGGTTGGAGAAGGAACGGGCATAAGATATAGGGTTGGGGAAAATGGCTTCCTGAATACGATTGTTGACTAATAAAAATATCTCCGACCAATTATATTATAAATTTCCAAAACGTCTTGTTAAGTATAACGCGATATCCCAACCCCAAATCAGACATGCCGACAGACGTTTATAGGGTTTTACCCATATTCCGGACACAATGGAACGTGTTTCGAAGGCTAATTTGATCGTATGCGCGAGTTACGGAATTACACGATCGATATTAAATTAAATCGATCAAAATAAATCTAAGCGTTTCGAGCTGCCAGGGTCAAACGACAACTCTGATTGTTACGAAAATTGAAATCCAATAATAACTAACTATTACGGATCCAATGGGACTGGTTTCGTCAAATTCCGAGACTGTGCCTCGGAAGGCTATTTTTAAATTCAATTTAAACGATATATTATTAAAATTGAACAAGTTACCCTTAAATTAAATTTCAACCATTCTATTATCTTCAGTATCCTCATTATAGATTTTATAAGCCTTCAAATTATTTGAAACAGGCTTAGAATCTCAGATTCAACAATTTACCCAATCTTCCATTATAAAAATCAATATTTAAACTATATAATTCAATGATTTAATTATCAAGTAAATATTGATATCAGGAATTCAAGTTAAAATTAACTTTTAAATAATTTAAAATCAATTAACTATTCCAATTTAAATTGTTGAAAATTCTGGGTCGTCACAGATCGATTCGTCTGATCAGCGCTATCGATAAGATTTCCAAAACACTTTGACAGAACAAACTGACACAATATTATTTTAAAATTTGGTTAATGAAATAAATTTTGATATATAAGTAAATTTATGGAACTTAATAAATTGATTTAAAATTGATTATTTGAAATGATAATACTTAATTTATCATTTATTGTTCTATAAATGAATTTATAGATAGTTGTTTATAAATTGATTTGGGAACTGAAATGAATTTACAACAAGAAATTTGAGAATTAATTTCCGATGGTTTCAAACCTTGTGTTTTAAGTTTTGAAAGGTTATATTATTTAAAGTAATTTTGAATAGAAATTTGTTTCCAAAGAATTTTAAGTTTAAAATTAGTGCTCTTCTCTCTGTCGTTGGAAAATAACTTCGGTGATGACTGCAGCATCATCGACGTTCATTTTCGAGTTTTGAAGTGAAGAGACTGTTCTGTAGTCTTGCTATAGCTTTGTTTTGGGAATTTAATTTGGTTCGAATTTTCTAAAATATGACTTGATTTATAATATATAATATAGATATATGATTTAAAAATTTGATTCGATAAGTTATGTACATACATTTATTTATCTCTAAATGGTTTGAAGAAATTGGAAATTTAATTCTTAAATTCAATTATAAAAAGAAAATCAAAATTTTGGATGAATATTCAAGGATGAAATGATTTAATTGGAAAGTTTTATTTGTATAATGCAATTGCATTCAAATATAACTTACCTTAATTTTTCAAAAGTTAACAATGTAATTGGATAATATACAACATAAAAGATTTAATAAATAAAATTTGAGTAGTTATAATAAATGTTATACACTTAAATTTTAATTATAAAATGATTAACAGAGGTAAATATAATAAAGGGTAATTGAATAACTTATAATAAAAAAATATTAAAAGAACTAAGAATAAAACAAAGCAGTTATAATAAGTGTAAGTATATTTAACATAAGTAATAAATATATTAAAAGGAATAAATTTAATTTTAATTAGGAATAAAGAAGAATTAAATGTATTAAGTACATTATGAGTATAATAAATGATTATTTTTCAAACCCTTTGGTTTTAAAAATTGTTAATTTAAGATGATTAGATAATAAGATAATGGAATTTGAGATAGTTAAGATTTATGTAACTTGTGTACAGATTTATTCTCTATTTAAGTTGAAATTTCCGTGCTTTCAAATTTATTTCCTTAGTTTGTTTTCCAAACTATCTTTTGGTTGCCCTTATCATCCTTATCTTGCTATAGATTGGTATAGGCATCTTTCTATAATCTTCGATAGATCTTTGGTAATCATTTTGAATCCACCTTTTCGTGCTTGTGTTCTTAATTTCAGAGAATCTTGGAAAAATCATCTCCACCTTGTAAAACTTACCTATAACAATAGCCATCATGTATAATTTCAATCTCCTTGTCATCTTGTCCTAATCTTGTTTCACTCTATCTTTTTCTGTGCTTTCCCGTACCTCATTCTTTTTCGGGGACGAACAGTTTTGAGTGGGGGAGAGTGTAACAACCCTGTATTTTGTAATTTTTTTTGTGTATATTTTAATTATTTTAATTAAAATTTTAATTTAAAAACTTATTTTATTTATTTTGAATGATAAAGTTTAGTTTTGATATGAATTATCATTCCAAAGCATGACTAAAAAGAATATTTTCCAAAAAGTGAGTTTTTGGTCAAAATAGTCAAACTTTGACTTTTTTTAAATTTTTTAAAAGTTTTAAAATTTAAATTTTATCTTTTATTATGATAGTACATAAAATTTTAAGAACATTGCTTTTTGTTTAGTTGAAAACGGATTTAATTTGTGAAAGTTATACTGTTTTCAAAATTGTGTGTACATTGAATTATTTAACAATTTTCTTTATGTTAAATTTTATAAATTATATTTTTAATTATCAAATAATGTTCTAATATGTGTTATATGACATGTTAGATATATAATTTTTTTTAAAAACATTTTTTTTGTGATGTTATAATTTTTCCAAAGTTTACCGTGTTGATTTCTTTTTTTTTGGTTGTTTTCTTATTTTCTGCTATTTTCTTCATTAAAATTTTATTTAAATTTAATTTTATATATTTATTTTGTGAATTCATTTTTATTTTGTGTACTTATCTTTATTTATAAATATTTTTCAAGTGTATAAAAATCTTCCAAAGTGCATTGAATTTATTTCTAATTTTAAAGTCTACTTCGCATTTTAAGCCATTTTCTTAATTTAAATTCTATTTAATTAAAATTTAATTATTCATTTTATTTTAGAAATGATAAATAAATTATTTTATTTCAAAATTTTTCTTTAGAATATTTTTAAAATGAAGCAGATATTTTTCCAAAGCCATTGATGTTTTAATTGTAATTTTTGAACCCTGTTTTCAATTTTTAAGCAATTTCCTTAATTCTTTTTATATTTTCTTTAAATTTAATTATATATTTTTATTTTTTTTTTCACTTTGTTTCGGTTTTTAGATGTACTTGCTGAATTTTATTTTGTTTTATTTGATTTAAAAGAAAAGGAAGTATGGAAGGTTTTAAAAGCTAAGAAACATAAAGTCGTTTCACTGTTTCTTTTTCAATCAATACATCAGTTATTTCGGCCATTCCTTATACTATCTTCAGCTGACTTCTTTTTCTTCATTTTCACGTGAAAACATCTTCCTCGTCTCATTTTCATGGCTAGAGAAAAATTGGTAATGACTTCTCTATATTTTTCTACCTTTTCTCCTTCCTTTTTGCTTGGTTTTGCCTTGTTTTCTTTGTTTGTTTTACTTGGCCACCACTAGCTAGCCTTGGCCATCACCTCCACCACCTTCTCCTCTTCACCATCCACCACTTAACATCATCTCCTCCTCTGACTTGACCAGGCCGCATCCTCCCCCTTGACAAAACTCCACACAAAAGCCTTGAAAACTCCTTAAAAACATGTTAGCCTAGCCTAGTTGCTTCACTACCTTCATCCACCACCAAGGCCACCACCTTAGGCCACCACCACCACCTTGATATGACCACCACCCATCACCTAAGCTACTGTCCAGATCTGAAACCTGAAAGGGTGAGCCCAAACATGCCTTAGCCGAGCCCAAAAAGTTCACCAAAACTCTTATATATGCCTTAACCTTTTATATTCTCTACATTTAAACTCCTACCCACTTCATCACCTTGTAACCGCGCCTTTTCCTACCCATACCTGATCCAAACCATGCTCAAACCTGACCTTATTAATCCCCTAGGCTATGAAAACAAGCATAGGAAGCAAGTGCAAAGTCTTTGGTTTTGTTTCATACATCTATTTCTAACATTGTTAAGTATATCTTGTTTTTGAAACTTATGTTTCATATATTTGTTTTGTTTGAATGTATCCAAGGCTATAAATCTTTGGCTCTCCACTCTCAAATCATATTCATGCTTTCATGCCTTCGAAGATCTTTGTTGTGTGTAGTTGTTTGTCATCTCCAGCTAATACAAGTGAGTAAATCTCACCAGATGTTTATACTTATACAAATGTGAATTGACACCCTGTGAATCTGTAGAACTATATTAACATGTTATAATTGCTTATATTATTATCATATGATGTTCACACCTGTTATTACACCTGTTATATCATATGTTACTGTTATTTCATGCTATTCTGTATATTTTATCAGTTTATCACACTGCAAGTTCCCTGTAAATTAGAAATCACTATGAGTTGAAATGATACATACCCGAACGGACTTTAGAATAAGGGAAAATTGTTATGGGCTGAAATGATAGGCCTGAATGATTTTCAATTTATTTCATTTACTTGGGACTGCGGGTTTGAAATGATAAAATACGGATTTTCTTTGTAAATTACGGGTTGAAATGATATATTACCCGTATCACTTTTCCTAGTGTAGAAAATTATATACAGACCCGTAGTTAATATATGTTTTCTAAAATTTTTAAAATTATTTTAGAAATGTAAATATTAAAACATTTTGATTTAAATCTAATTAAAAAGGATTTTTGTAAAATATTGTTGATTTTCTGAATAATTGTAAGTAAAATGAATTAATGAAAAGTTAGAAAATTTTGAACGTAAGTTATTTTGGAAAATTTGATTTAATTATAATTGGAAATTAAATTGAATATGAAATTATGATAAATTCATGATAATTTGAATTTAAATGAATTCAAAGTGATTTTATATCATATTAATGATTTTTAATAAAGTTGAAATGTGAAATGAATGAATACTTTAAGTTGAAATTTTAAAATATAACTAAACTGGAAATTTATGAAACTGACTTAAAAGTGAACTTTTAGTTAAGTAAATAAAAATAAGACTAAGTTATATTTGAGAATTTGAACTTAAGTGTTAAGTTGAAATTTAATGCAATGAATTTAAAATTGAACATTGCAATTTAATAAGTGAAATATTATTAAATCTTGATTTTTGAATGGAAATTTAACTTTATAAAATCATGAATTTGAGGAAAATTAAATGATGTTTATAAACATGAAAATGTATGATTTTATGAGTTAAAAATGTTTTAAATAAAATAATATAATTGGTTGAGAAATTATATTGAATATTTGAAGTTAATTGACTGCATTTTTGAAATGCTATTAATTACGATATAAATGATATTACAACATTTGTAAATGCTGTAGTTGATGATAATGAACTAAAAAGCTAAATTGAATTAAAAGCTATTATAGCAATTTTTGTAAGTGCTATAATTTTTGAATTTAATCAAGTTTATTTGAAATTTAAGTAAACCCTATTACAACATTTTAAAATGTTGCCTTTTGTTAAATTGAACTGTTTTGAATGTATCTTTCCGTTGCGTTTTCTAAATGCCACGAAAAGTGAATTTTCACTGTTTTGTTAAACTTAAGTGAATAAATGAACTTTGGAAGTTGAAAATTTTGAAAATTTGATAATTTAATTATTGAACATAATAACTCCATTTTAATGATTAAAAATGATTTTTTTTGAATATAAACTATTTTGAAATGTGAATTGAAATGGTATTTTAAATTGAATAAAATAAATAATGTTTTGAAATGAATGTGGTTTTGATATTTTGATATATTAAATGATTGAAATGTAGTTTGAAAAGATATGATATTTTGATATATTAAAATGATTTGAAAATGGAGTTTTGAAAGATATGACATTTTGATATTAAAATAATTTGAAAGGAAGTGCTGAAAGATAAGATATTTTGAACGAAGTTTTGAAAGGTTATGATATTTTGATATATTAAAATGATTTGAAAGGAAGTTTTGAAAGGATATGATAATTTAATATATTGAAATGGTTAGAAATGACTTGATATTTATTTTAATAAATATTTGAATCGAAAGATATGGTATGATGATATATTGAAATGGTTTGGAAATAATTTAATCTTTATTTTGATAAAGATTTGGGTTGAAATGATATTTTTTTTGAAATATAATTTTTTTTTTTGAAGTTATAACTACGGGTTATAATAACGATTGGTTGTTAAAGAGACCGGGATTGGATATTGTCTCATAGCCGGCCAATACCGAAAACCACTTTAACAACTGTGTACGCGGTGGAGATTCCAGAATGAAGTAAGATGGTGGCGACGTTCTCGAGGTATATTACGTGGACCCAACTCTCGTGAGTTGGCATAAATGACTAAAACAGGAGCTATACCGGGCTACACAAAGAGTCGCACCCTTTCATCGAGCATGCTCCATCGGAAACCATTCTATTACTTTTATGATTCGATATATGGCGCCACTTTGATTCGGGGGTATTGTTCGAGGTGGGCGGAAGCTGCTGGCTTGCCATCACCACCAGTCCGGGAGTGCAAAAGGTGTATCTACCCTGGCATTGCCTCGCGTGCCGTGTCATCTCCTTATATCGAGTCCACTACGATTTTGGTCTTAAAGATCCGACCGCGTTAAGGTTCACCATCCCCTTAACGCTATTTTCTATATGATTATACTTTACTGATTAGACACTATTGTATATAGCGTATATTACTATATAGTACATAGTTTAATGGATCCTTAGAGGATGGCCGGTCCCAAGCATCTTCTAAGTTACTTGTACCTTTACTACAGTTCACTTGAGTTGGTTTATATCGTATAAGTATCTATGTCCTGACTCGAGTGTTTGTATTTTTATTTACGCTCGGGTCAGCCTGAGTATTCACAGATTTGGATTTCCACTTTCTGGAGATTGGAATTTATGGAGATTATCTACTTGTTAAGTTTTATCTTTTCAGTTCGGTTGTTCTATTCAGCTTGTACTTGGTTATCATATTTAAACTTCTGTTGTATTTTATTTCTTCTGTTATATCTTATGTAACTCTGATATATTTATATAGTAGCTTCATAAACTACTATCTCTTTTACTTCCGCTGCATTATTATTACTCTGTGTTTATGATCTGTGATTTTTATTTACCGTATATTCTGATATTTGCCAAATTTTTATTTACAACGCGGTATTTTGAGCAATTCAATTCCGGCATGAGTGTCTACCTATACACTTATAATGGATGCGAATGGTTTAAAATTCCTGGTTGTCGCAGTTTATTAACAGTAATAGAGGTATTAGACAAGGGGACCTCCTTTCCCCCTACTTATTTGCAATTGCTATGGAATTTTTAACTATTCATATGGGTTCTGAACTTTTAAAAGGAAATCTCAAGCCTATTAGTAGGGTTTTACCTAGTATAACTCATTTACTATACGCTGATGACCTTTTTTTGTTTATAAATGCAGATTTGAAAAGTGCTTATACCATTAAAAAGCTCTTTGAAAGATTAAAAGAAAATACAGGTCTTCAAATCAATGAGAGCAAAAGCAAAGCTTATTTCAGCAAAAATTGTGTAAATAAGGAGGAAATTCTTAACATTCTTAATATACAAGAAGGTCAATTGCCTGTAAAATATTTGGGACTCCCTCTTAGTACAAATCAGTTAACTACTAGAGATTGCTCAAGACTTTGTAACATCATTCAAGAAAAGTTAGAAGCTGGTCCAGCAGAATTTTATCAATAGCTGGTAGACTTGAGCTAACGCACACTGCCATCACGACTATCATAATGTATTGAATTCAGACTCACAATATTCCAGTAACAACCATTCAAATAATTGAAAAAATTTGTGCAAATTTCATATGGAAAGGAAAATATCATAAAAGTTCATGGGATACTATCTGTAAACCAAAAGAGTATGGGGGGTTGGGGCTAAGGAATATCAAGGATCTTCAAGAAAATGCAGTATGAAACTCTTTTGGAGATTTGTTGAAGGAAAATCTCTTTGGTCAAAGTGGATGAAAAATAAATATGTTAAAAACAAAAATTTCTATACCATGCCAGCAGAAATTCACAACTCAAGCTCTTGGAAAAATATTTTAAAAAGCAGAAATACTAGCATCAAACTACTGGAAAGAAGTTTCAAGGATGGCAAAAATACTAGCCTCTGGTTTGATCCTTGGATCAATGGAAAGTCTTGATTAGCTTATTAGGCTGGAATAATTTGCTAAATTTTGGTGGTGCACATTTAATAGTTGATCATATCATTCAAAATCATACTTGGAATCCAAATATCCACCCAGCAACTTCCATTTTCAAAAGGAGTATAGAAAACATTGAAATTGATATAAATTTGGTAGAAGACTGCTGGAATTGGAAGCTCTTAAAAAAAGGAAACTTTTCTTTCAAATCTACTTGGAATTGTTTAAAAGGATTTGAAACAGAAATGAATTGGCACTCTGTCATCTGGAACAGAGCAAACTGCCTAAAAATGGCACATTGTGCCTATTTTGCTTTATTAAACAGGCTGCCAACCAGGGATAGATGTAGCAAATGGAATAAAAACAGTGAAACAAAATGTCTTTTTTGCAAGAATGATAAAGAAACAGCAGAACATCTTTTCTTTGATTGTGAATTTTCTAGGCATATATGGCATATTGCCAAAAGAAAGCTCAATTTCAACAACTATATTTCAACTCAAAACATCAAGGAAAGTATCAATTTCATACGGGAAAATATCAAATTCAAATCAAAGAAATTTATTGAAGCCTGCATCATGCTCACTACTGCAGTATACTGTATATGGAAAGAAAGAAATGCTAAACTGCATACCGAAAAAGAATCAGATGCTATTCAAATATGGAAATCCATAGAAGCAAATTTCAAAATTTTAGTTCATAAAGACATCAGCAAAAGAAATCGTCCACACCATCTTTTCTCAGATAGTAATGATCTTCAAAATCTCGAAATAGTAGTTGAATCATACTTGCAAAATAGGAAGCTCAATAATTTCATCCATAGCTATTGTCCTCAGAATTCTAATCTGAGAACTTCTCATTTGAGGAAGGAAACCATCCCTGCCAATACCGCATTCTCTGGAGGCGGCCATTTCAACCCCAACACCAGAGCAAGTCTCTGCAAGGGAAGTAAACCGAATTTAAGTTTAAATACAATATATAATAGCAATAATAATATTCAGAATAGGTATAATAACTCCTTTTCACTTGATATTGGTAGGAATTACCGCGCAACGAGCAAAGAGGCGTTGAATCTGATGGTTCCCCTGATTCATGATAAAAAAATCAGTTAGACACCAATTTGCTTATGGTCGACAATTATCATTACATCAGTAATCTGAATGGAAAAATTTATCACATATCTGAGTGGGGAAAGGGGGAAAGCAGCAACTTTTCGGGCACAGTGGAGAATGCGACAGTCATAGTTGCAGAAAAGAACAAGCTTTATTGCAAGACTGATCTTCAGATTGTAATGGAAGACCAAATCAACTGCAAAGGCAGCGAGATGCACCATAATTCTAACATCCAACTTGATTTGGAAGTCAACAACAACAATCAAAGACCCAAAGATCTCAAAGATCAAAACTTTGCTAAGTTCAATGGCGACCGGGGTGAATCTAGCTCTGCAAAGACTCAAAGGCTCTGTTACAACATAATAAAGGACTGAAAGCCTCCTTGAATATCATTATTCAATAATTTTGCGAATCGCAAAATTAAGTAGATCCGCCATGATTTTCTTTGGTGTAAAATGAGTTGTGGAGGCGCTGGTTTAACCTAGCTTCTGTTTGTTTTGTGATATCATGTTTTGAGTAGGGTTTAGTTGTAACAGGTATTTTACCCGATCTCACCTTTTTGGTCTGGGCCTATTATTATTCAGTTTCAAAAAAAAAAAAAGTAAATAAGTAAGGGAATAGCATGTATAGTAAGTAAGGGAATGTTAAACCATAATTTTACGATATGGTATAGAAGCTTACTGAAATGCACTTGGAAATGGTAACCAAAGGTACATAAGTAAGTCTTCTTTCGGCTATAAATTCAAATACATGATTAATTAAAAAAGGATTTAGCGTCATTAAATTAAATAAAGATTCAGAAGTGATGTAGTAGCATTGTAGCTAAGTCAGTGCATGTCCAACTATCAGTTTAGAAGATATCGATTTTGGTATACCTAGTGAAAGAGATTCACTGTAGTCAATATAAGAATGATCGGATGGAAAATGTTGACGGTACTCACAGTCTGACGCAATATATACCTTTATATATACACTAATTGTATTGTTTGAGCTATAGGTCCCGAATTTATTTAGTTAACCTGATATATTATTTAGAAGTATTAAAATGTCATTTAGACACACCTTATGTGTAGTACTACTAAACTTGGGAGAATATATCAACATAATTTACAGATTAAATTCTTGATACTATACCCATTTTCTTGGAACAATCAAGTTATTCAGATTTCAGATAAGCAAAATTACTGGAAATAGTTTTCAAGGCAGCAAAAAAATCCATATATTGTTGCATTATTTTCTCAACTTTATTATGATTATGCAGCTATTGTTTTCTAATGGATGAGCGATCCTCAATTTGAGAATAGTACTTGATTTACACAACTTTGGTTGCTTTTGTTATTTTAAATGTACTTTGAAATTGTATCCAAATACAAATTAGCTATTAGAACCTTTTACAGCAATCCTCATATAGTAGTGTTTATTCTCTATATTGTCCCTCTAGAATGTTTGTATTAATATTTTTTTTTGAGCATGCTCTTATTTAGTATACATTATGGTAACTGAGTTAAGACTTTACTTTTCCCACTTACGCTTTTATTTCCTCAGATTGCTGGGTGGATTTTTTTTCCTTTTTAGAAACTATTAACACTAATTTCACACATGAAAAATTCCTTTATACATTTTTATTGCTATTATTCAAAGTATCATGGACTTTCAATTGATATAAAAAAGCAATGAGGATCCTCACCATATTTTCATTTATGTTTATACTTCTTCATGCTATAAAATAAAAAGTGCTTAATTTTAGGATATTCTGCCTCATAACCCCATTAAAATTTGTGGGAGGGATGATGTAAACCTAAGTGGGCAAGTTTTCTATACCCTGTTTTAACCTGCCATTGGCAGTTATCTTTGTAATTATTCAAAT
Source organism: Allium cepa (assembly GCA_030765085.1). Classification (NCBI taxonomy): domain Eukaryota; kingdom Viridiplantae; phylum Streptophyta; class Magnoliopsida; order Asparagales; family Amaryllidaceae; genus Allium; species Allium cepa. Next base: position 165,057,605 of record CM060939.1, read on the forward strand.
CTAGATAGGGACCACCTTATTTATCAGTCACATGAAATAAAAAACTAGAAGAAAAAGGAATTCATAAATCATGTAAAGTTATATTTGCTGATCCCATGAACCAGAATCACAGGTCGCGTTATGATCATAAGCATTCAGGTTTTAATTATCACAAATTTGCTTCAGTCTTATTTTAGTACAACTATCAACTAAGAAACAATTAAATTAAAAGCTTAATATTCTCCGGAAGTTGCATCTATAAACTTATCTTCTACCTCATAAGCAACACATAACCTGAACAATTCAAAAAAATATCAGATAAAAAAAATGAGATATATATTTTTCTGATCGAATGGTCATCGTATGATAACTCAAAGTAAAGTCTGCACTAATATTTGGAGGTTGTTAATGTTGCTGCCTACGATGGAAAGCATATACTAAAGCAAGTAAATAAGCATGGGTCCTATAAAATAGGATTAAAAGTGTGTAAGAAAATAACGGGTCCACTACATAACATATAGTTCTTTACGTAGAATCCTATTATAATGCAAAATAGAATACGTGTTATATAATAGGTTGTGTAAATCTCTCTTGTTAAATGCTTTTATAACATAGATAGAACAACCAATATATGATATTGTTGATATATATGACGAGTGTTAACAAAGAACAGAGAGAACTAATAAAACAACATCACAATAGGCAATAGGCAAATCATAATTAAAGTAATGCGTCTTCTTCAAACAATTCAGCTGGAAAACATTTATGTACAGTCGTACATAAGTAATAGAGACTGTCAAAGCATTAGTGGATCAAAAAGTAACAATGAAGGTGGATTTTGGCAGCGAAAAATATGATTTATTTTGTTATTATTACAATAGAACCAAAAATTCAGATACTTACAATTCTATTTTTAGGAACATGTTGATGTCATAAAGCAAAAGTGAGCAAAGAGAAACAATTTTTTATATTTTTCTTTGACCCCAAATGTAAGTTGTCTAGTCAATTGGTCTCATTTGTTGTTTTCCTGCAATTTAATTATGTTAAAGTCGGTGATAGTGGTAGCAGTAAAGGATGCTTTAACAACCCAATAAAAAGAAATAACATTATAAGTTGTCTTAAAAAGCAATATGTAAAAGCAGGAATGAAATTTTATATTTCTGTACACCTGCAATTTAGAAAGCACGAAAAACTAAAACCTTTGTTAGTGGATGGTCATGCATTGGCATGCAAAACAACATGTACAGATTAAAAGTTTTATGGGTATAGGACATAGTTAATGGATAGAATTCTCTATTTTGGACCTGAATTTAATTTTATGGTTGTCTAAAAGTAGTAACTGCCTATGTGAACATAAATAGAGCTTGTTAGATAAGAGTATATATGGAGTGTTACATATGAAAATATGTATAATCATGGAAGAAAAGGCAGACTCGTATGGTGTTCACCTAAGAAGTTTCTTATAAATGCATTGTTTGTAAGTCAATTTGCTAATTCACTTCTAAATATGTTGATATGGAAAATCTGAAATAATTTGCTAAATAACTTTATTCCAGACCTAGTGATAACTTAGAGGATATATGTATTTTCTAGATGTACTTACCAAAAAATTCAAATTTTGACCTATTTGTAATGGCCTCGAGTGGATGGTAGTTGGCAGGATCAGATTTGTTCCTGAAGCAACACAAATATTCAGAACAACTTGTTCTTGATGGGAGAAAACTATGATAAAAATAGCAAGCATGTACTCTTTGGAATAAGTATTTCACTGGAATCTCTAAGCACGGTAAAAGAAACCAGCAATTTTATTGGTGGGAGGAAAAACGATTCGACGGCTGTAGAATGTTAGAGTCATGTTGTTTGAGCCGGTTGTCCTAATAGTGAACCCTATACTTCATAACATATATAATTTTTTTAATTAATGGTTAGCCTGTAAGATGATGTTTTTCTACCACATATTCATCGGTTAAAATTTCCTGCTATAATATCAATATTTGAATTCTAACATTAACAAACATGGTTAGCATGTAATCTATATCTTGCGAATAACATAAACCCTAAGATCTAGAATTACATGATTATCACATATGTAAAAAATTAATAAAACATACCTCCGGACATATTGTATACGAATCAGCAATGGATGTTGTCGAATGCTGTTTCAATTGAGAAAGAAAATGGTTTCTCTCTCTTTTCCTATATGTTTCTTTATGTGTTTTCTGTATATCCTTTGTGATGGGCAAAGGTTAATATTTATAGGTAGAGAGAGGACCAAATTTCCAGATTTGTAGACTTAATCTTGATCGTCCATCAAGATCAAGATAAGAGAAATTAACGCTCTAGATTATAACCGTTTTTTTTTAGCATATTAATAGAAAAAAACTTTTAGATTCTATTGACCACATAATGAGGAAGGAAACGTTTGAGGAAGGAAACGATCCATTAATGTACCACATAATGAGGAAGGAAACAGTCCATTAATGTTTTCGCATTAATTTCCTTACAAAACTGTCAAATTTCCTTACAGTCTCCCACTTGGTCAATAGTAAAATCTATTAATGTTTTCGTATTAAGGTCATAAGGCGCGCATGATATGCTAAATTTTTCTTTAGTCGGTTATCATAAGTGTCTTGGCTAATCTAGTGGTCAATGGAAGTCATGACGTGTACACGTTATTTTGCAACATGCTTACTTCCATGTACTATGACATTGACAACTTTCATAACTAGACCGTAGATGAGCATAACTTAATGGTCACATAATGTCTTGAAGCAAAAGACTATTTCTGTTATCATTTATCTAAATATAAATGTGTACACATTATAAAACAGAAATAAAAGATGTCCAAATTATTAAGAGCTCAATAATTTTTATGTCTAGATAAGTACAAAATAAATGGCATAATAAGAAGATAATTAGGAACTATCTGCAAGACCCATGCTATCAGTATGTCTCTGAAAGGTCTTTGGAGGTAGTCCTTTCGTGAATATGTCTGCCACTTGTAAGTCTGTACTTATTGATTCAACAATAATTTTCTTTAGTTTAACATCTTGCTTCAGTAGTAGGTATTTAAGGTCCATGTGTTTGGAACCTTTGGTTATCCTATCATGCTTGGAGAAAAAGGTTGCAGCTTTATTGTCGTAGTAGACAGTTAGTGGCTTAGAGATAAAACTTAAAGTGTCAAATTGTGAGACAAAATTATTTAGCCATGTTCCCTGAATTGAAGCCTCATAACATGCTACGTATTCAGCCATCATGGTGGATCCGAAAAGCATATCAGATTTCTGGCTTCTCCATGATATTGCACCTCCACATAAAAGGTACACATAGCCAAGAGTGCAGATCCTAGTGTCAGGACATCCAGCAAGGTCTGAATCAGAATAACCAGTTACCTATAGGTAACTTGATTTTCTATAGGTGAGCATGTAATTCCTTCATATTCTATTGGATAAAGTATATAATCATCAGGAATAGCTGATCTTCTTTGTCTTTGAGATCTTCTTAATGCTAGTTCCTGTGGTACTTCATCAACATTATGATTGGTGATAATTTCATTATGGAGTTGATGATCATTTATTGGGTTTTTCTCATTGTGAACAGGTTCAACAATGGGATGATTCCCAATATCTTTCGAAATAGAGGGTAAGATAATGGGTACCCTTATTTCATGAATGACCACTTCTTGTTGTTTTGTACTCCCACTGATTTCACCATTCTCATAGAATTTGGCATTGCCGGTTTCAACAATTCTTGTATTGTTTCGCCTTTCAGCTATACCATTCTGCCATGGAGATCCAGGCGTTGTGTATTGTGCAATAATTCCAAGTTTCTGAAGAAGTCTATCAAAAGGTCCAGGATGTTGTCCCGTTTCATCATACCTTCCATAGAATTCACCACCCCTATCTGACCTAATGATTTTCACTTTTTTTTCTAATTGCCTTTCGACTTCAGTAATGAACACTTGTACGGCGTCCACTGACTGAGATTTTTCATGCAACAGATAAAGAAAGCAATAACGTGAAAAATCATCGATAAAAGTGATGAAATATTTCTCTCCGCCAAAAGTTGGAACATCAAAAGGTTTGAGGGCATTGCAACTTCAGATATAAAAGAAATGTAGGCTTCTTTATTAGAATAAAACACATGTCATAATAAGAGGTTAGGTTTAGCGCCTCCTGTGAGTAGGCAGTAGAACCATGCTCATGAAAGAATGATAAATATTAATGTTTCATGCATTATTGTGCAAGCAGCAGCCGCCTGTGGGCGAGACTGCATGCAACAGACCAGAGGAAACAAGGAATTTAAGCACGGAAGCGTAAAATAAAACAAGAGATAAACATTAATGTTTTTTTTTTTTTTTTTTTTTGCATAAACATTTGTCATTCTTTCAAGTAATCCACAGCAAGGATAATAAATGTCTAGTAACTCCAAGTAAATTCCATACATGAATTTAACATATAAATAATTATTTTGCAAATCATATATAGACAATTATCTTGCAAGTTCCAGGTCATGAATTTAATGTCAAACTAGAAAACAATTGTTTTTAATATTATACTTTCTGAAAAGTATTCGCATACAATAAGTTGTTCCATATTATACAGTAGGTCAAATATTAAAGTAGAAAAAAATCAACTTTTACGGAAATATAAACTTTCCAGATCCAGATTTAAGAATACAATAAATAGAACAATATTGATAATCATGATTACTGTAGCAACTTAAGTAATACGAATATTAAACTTGAATCATATTAACATTAATAATCATTATCATAGTAAAATTACAAACATCATATCAAAGATCTATGGTAGTTTCGTTTTATATATTGATGGATAATCATGAATTCTAAAACCATCGCTCTGATACCACATATAATCTATATCTTGCGAATAACATAAACCCTAAGATCTAGAATTACATGATTATCACATATGTAAAAAATTAATAAAACATACCTCCGGACATATTGTATACGAATCAGCAATGGATGTTGTCGAATGCTGTTTCAATTGAGAAAGAAAATGGTTTCTCTCTCTTTTCCTATATGTTTCTTTATGTGTTTTCTGTATATCCTTTGTGATGGGCAAAGGTTAATATTTATAGGTAGAGAGAGGACCAAATTTCCAGATTTGTAGACTTAATCTTGATCGTCCATCAAGATCAAGATAAGAGAAATTAACGCTCTAGATTATAACCGTTTTTTTTTTAGCATATTAATAGAAAAAAACTTTTAGATTCTATTGACCACATAATGAGGAAGGAAACGTTTGAGGAAGGAAACGTTTGAGGAAGGAAACGATCCATTAATGTACCACATAATGAGGAAGGAAACGGTCCATTAATGTTTTCGCATTAATTTCCTTACAAAACGGTCAAATTTCCTTACATAGCAATTTCCAATGCTTGGCCTGAATATGCACTTGCATATCAAATGACAGCAAGAATTTTATATTGATTCAATTTAAATACTCAGTAGGAAGCACTAAAAGATAGAAAAATTAACTTGCGTACAAGATATCTATGTACCAGGTACACTTCTTTATCTTTAATAATCCTCAAAACGCCAGTTCATATTTAAACCAACTTTTGCAATCGTACAAAGGTTTAAATTAAATTTTAGCAAAACACAATTCGATTTTTAACAATATAATGATTATAAACCTTGCATTATATTCTCATACAAACGAAGTAGTATCATTGCTAAATCATCTTGAGATAAAATATGACACCTTATAATATCGTTGTCCGTGTATTTCAATCTAACATTTATTGTTCTTGAAAAATGGATTATTTGTTCAAGCATAAAGTTTTTCATAGCATATTTGAACCTAGAATAATTTACTATGAAATCTGCAGGGTTCGGTATGAAATAAAACTAAAGCACCCATCCTATGCGTTGAAAAAGAATCCAGCAATGCCATCTAATTAGTGGAAGTTCGAGCATAATGAGTTTATCATAAAATTTGGTTTTTTGAAGATTGCATTGTGCTCCCCATTTAAGATGTATAGATCAAAAAGTTAAAAGTTAACATCTTTCAGTTATATTAATTGAGCATATATTAAAGCGATAGCTACCAAAGTGTCGAAGCAACATGTGGATGAAAAATAAATGATAACGTAGATGAAACGGAAAATCTAGAACTGGAATCATGGTGAAGCGATGTCCAAATGCAATTTTGAAAGTTTGGTTGAAATTTGATTCGATTAATATATTTCAAATGAATCACTTTGTTTTCCGCTTAACTTCTAGGTTTTTGTCCAATCGTCAACATATTTCAGTCATCCATGATATGTTCTTTTTATTTGTCTTTTTTTATTTTAGCTAGATTATTGATGTTTCTCTTTTCCCCCACCCGATTTTCAAACCGATGTTAAGGCTTATAAGGAATTGGAATTGCTGATGTATGCAATATTATTTTTCATATATATTATTACTAATTCCAGTTTTACTAAACCAATCTTATTTCATCTTTCAAGGAAGGGTATTGGACCTTAATTGAATACTGATGCCAACCTTTACAAGTAAGGTAGTAGAGATCTGACTTGAGTTTACGAAGACAATTCTCTCTTGTTTATACAATTATGATGAGTCGATCATAAAGAGGAGATGAACCTAAGAAGAGTTAATTTATAGGGGACTGGTTGATAGGGTCATAACGAAAGGATATGCCTTAAAGGCAATATTTACATACATATTTAATATTATTTATAATAATATGAATCCTATTGCTGATTGGTTTTCAGATATTCGGTGATATAATAAAATTGAGGATGTTATTGTAATCAAGTATAGTGTCATGCTTAAGGAGGATGTGGTGAAGGATAAATGGAAGGTGCATATTAGGCATGTGCTTGGCTAATATGCCATGGTTTAATGTTAAAGCCGAGAACACCTTTGATTCGCACTTGATGGATGAAAGGTGCATATTACGTATGACGTCTTCTTAATTAAAATTATATGATTATGACGTACTAACTAATTTAGCAACGCAAAATTATTTCTAGACAATTATAGTGCTATTTGCATAACTATTATCTTACCTTAAATGTCACACTTGGTCAACAGAAACTACCACACTTGAAACAATGATAAATCATCCTTAACATTAACGATTGGTTGGTCCTTGATGATACCTGCATATTTTTATGTATAATGGATTAGAAATACTAAAATAGAAGAATCATTTCAATGCAATGTTTTTCTACATTAAAAATTATTCTCATGTTTTTTAACAAATTAATAAACAAATAGTGTATAATGAGATATATCTTAGACTTTTGGTTGTTCTTTACAAATCATTACAAATGAAATATTCTGAGAACTTACTTCAGTGCAAATTAATCTCACCATATCTTCCAGTACTCTTAGTAGTTGCAGTGATCTTTAGTGGTAGATAATACCTCATATTGATTATGTTTTCCCCAATTTCCTTCTCTTCTCATTTGAAAAAAAAATAAAAAAAATAAAAAAAATAATACAAAATTAAGTAAGAAATAATAATTTGATAAGGAAAATGAACAAAATTTATTTTTCTTTTGTTAAAAGCAATAAATATAATAGTTTACCCTTTCTTCTAATTTGAAAGAAAAACATTCTAATAAATAAATATTCAAATTTATAGTTTTGAAAAATTATAAAGAATTTACAGATATTACAGATGAATCTATAGATTTTGTCAACTGTTTAAATATCAAATTTTGTTGTCGACGTTTCAAAATTTGAAAGCTAAATGAAAATTGAATTTTTGAATTTTAGATTTAAGATTTTGATAGTTGGTTTTCTATAACTTTAATCTTATAGTTTTTAATTACAGGTAAATAAGCACAAGGAAGAAGTTGCAAAAATTTGTCTCAGGGACAACAAGTTTGCTTTTTAGTTTGAATGACACTTTTTAGTGTAAACTGAAAATGATAGTTACAACTATCATTCTGTGATTTACACTAAAGTGTCATTCAGCCTAAAAAATAAACTTCTTGTCCCTGAGAATAATTTTTTTTGCAACTTCTTCCTTATGCCAAAAACCCCTTTTAGTTATTACTCCGTAAATTTAAAGTTTTCCTTTTTAGTTCAGATTATATAGAGAGAAATGTCCCTTCGGGAACATCCGATAAAATTGGAACGATACAGAGAAGATTAGCATGGCCCCTGCGCAAGGATGACACACACAAATCGAGAAATTATATATAGAGAAATATCATAAGGTTATTTTTATCAATAAATAATATAAGAATAGCGTAACCAATTTAATATTTTCTACTAATAAAAAATATCATCTTTTGGGTCATCCTTCGATCATTTTTTTATCCAAAGAGACCTCTTCACCATTTTATTTTCGTATTTAACAAATTAAATATGGTGATATAGTGAAACATGCTAGTATAGACATTGGTTCATGAATGATTTGGATTAATGTTTACATTATAAGAAATATTTAATACAAAACGATACACACTGTACTTTTGTGTCAATAAACCAATTGATATTTCAGTATGTATAGTTGATAAAAAAATGAATTATCTAATTATTAACAGAAACACAAATCTTAAACAAATAAATTATTATCGACAATACGTAAATAGAAATAACCCATTTATAATTAGGAAGAAATGCAATGGCTAAAAAAATTAAGATTACTTGATATTTTTTTGGTCTGTAGTGAAGAAAGAAAAGCATAGCCAATTCTATTAGATAGAATTGTCCTAAATATTTACAGTAATAAAAAGAACGTAAGTAAATGGAAACTAAATGACAACAAATGTTTAAAGGACTAAATATCAGAAAGGGTTGCACTCATTAGAAAGATAGAATGCTTGACATCATCACACCATATAGTTTGAGAATACACATTGACATGCATTATAAAAGAAAGAACTATCATGCAATCTGAGCTATCAATGCCTTCCTCATCGCTCACCCTTTTACTTTAGCCTTCCTATATAATGACATCAAGCATGAAATGGTTTCTATATCAGTATGAATAAAGCAATGATTGTGATAGGGTTATAATCTAGAAATCTGAGCTTGTTTACTATTCAAATTATTTTAGCATAGTAATCAACGGACGATACCAACAGTTTGTTATTGTAACTTTAGGTTTAGGTTGGTTTTAACCATCATTTGTAGTACTTACATGCATGAAGCAGACAATGCCAACATTAACAAACTACTACTGCTTGCACCTACCGATGAGAATGTTCAAATTTCAAGCTGGACACTTTTGAGCTGCACTGATTTTTTTTGGTACAGGAAACTTGTCCAAAACCTTCCAATGGACATTGTAACACGTGGTTAGTGCTTATATTGATTGATAATTAATAAAAATTGTAGAAAAAATAAAGTATATTGACTGAATAAGTCAAATATCAATTCTTGTTATTTTGGGAAGTAAAAAATATGTAATATTTCGTACAATGGTAAACCTTTAAATATATGGTGAGTGAATGTAGGAAATAACAACAGACATAAATTATTATTAGTAGTAACTGAAATGAAATATTAATGTGCTTAAATTCAAGATGAAAATTATAGATAGAAAACAAATATTTAATCATGCACCTATTACTTACAAAAGCTTCAACATCATACAAAAAGAAAACGTGGAAGGGTTAAGTATATTACTCAAAAGAAATTTAAAAAAAAAATCAGTTTCATAGAATAAAATCAAATTAACATGAAAATACATATAAAAAAATTAAAGTAAAGAGAAGTGTAAACTTAAATTATCCCAAATCCAAAATATTTAAAGTTCATACATGAATAGATATCAAGTCAGTATTGTAGCAGAAACTGTTAGAATATTGAATTCGTATAAACATCAAGGTTGAACAAACATTCCATACAAAAAGTTGAGTACATCTTCCAAACCATATATTTTAAACGTAAAGTAAGCCATGCAATTTTAGTTCAAAATATAAAGATTATAAATATGAAATTCTACAAAGAAAATTAAATTACAAAAAACTTGTAAACATACATTATCCTAAATTCGTAATACTTGAACTTTATACATGAGCACATGTTAACTCAATTTGGATTGAATTGTGAATTTAAAAACAAAAGAAAAAACAATTAATACTTTTTATGGATAAATATTTCATATAAATAGTTAACTGCAGATTACCAAATATATATTTTAGACCTACAATAAGCCACACCATATTAATTTAAACATACCATTCTATAGCATTTCATAGAAACTTACATTTTGAATTTATTTGAAGTACCAATTGTCCAATTGTTAAGTGTAACGTCCCGCCTTTTCGCACGCTTCAAATCGACACACGTGCCAATTTAAACCATGCGAAAGGGAGGATTGTTATGGGGTAAATAAGAAAAACGAGAAAGAAATAAAACAAAACAGAATCTCACAGCGGAAGGATAAAATATAATAATCAATTATAAAGTTTATAAATCTGTTTCCAAAACTATTTATATAATACATATCAGAGTTACACATACCAACAACAATGCAGCGGAACATTATGAGTGTAGTGCAATAATAATAAATAATAATAATAGAAGTCTCCGTCTTCGTCTTCCAGAGCTAAAGTCTTCGATCCTGAAATGCTCGGACTGACCCGAGTGAATTGAAAACACAAAACACTCGAGTCAGAACTAAAAGATCTTATGTAAGTTAAATCAACAGAAATAAATATGAGTGCAGTAACTCAAAAGATGCTCGGGATTCACATCTCTTAAGGATCCGTTAAACTATTTACTATGTAGTATATTTCGCTATTATAATAATGTCTATTAGTAAAATAAACTTACTTTAAATAGCGTTAAGGAGTGACTCAATATTCCCCTTAACACATAATATATTCCTATAGTCTATACAGTACCGTAATCTCCCCGTACTGGGCGTCGTCAGAGGGCACTCCATAGGTATGGTACAAAGCCAAAATCGTATAAGGCTCGCTATGGTAGGTGACACAACACAACTAGGAAATGCTAGGGTAGATATACCAATTACGCTTCCGGACCGGTGGTAACGCATAGCCGCAGCTATCGCCCACCTCGAACAGACTCCCCAAAGTCAAAAGTAAAGGTGGCCATCGAATAAATCCAAAGTCAGAGTATAGTTTGAAGAGGAGTGTCCGATAAAGGGCGCTAACCCCCTTAGCCCGTCGATCGCTCCTGTTCTAGCCACCTTATGCCAACTCATGGCAGTTGGGTCTACGTACTTACCTCAAAGGAACGCCGCCGCCAACCTACTTCATTTTGGAATCTCCACCGCTTACACGGTTTTTAAAGTGGTTTTCGGAGTTGGCAGAGAGTATGACAACTTCCGATCCTGGTCTCTTTAACAACCAAACGTTATTATAACACCGTGGTCTTTTAAAATAGTTTATACTTTAAAAAGCAGAAAATAATTATCCATTTCAAAACCCATTAATACGATATCATTTCCATTTCCAAACAACTCATTTTGATATTATTTTTATAAAACCCAAATCAATAATATCATTTTTATTTCAAATATTTTTATTTTCCAAAATCATACTACTTAAAATTTATAATATCTGGAAACGAAACATTTAAATTATAACTTTCAAAACATAATACTTCGAAACTCATAGCTTTAAAACCATACTTCTAAAACTTGAATGGTTTGGATATTCAACAGTATATAAAATAAAATGGTTTGAATTTAAAATTACTTATAAAATAATTTCCGCGACTTCACAATTTTTATTCATTTAAAATTTAGGTCTAAACCCCATAAATTTATATTTCTTTTAGTTTCAATAAAACACTTCGATTTCAATATATTCATACTTTGAGAATTTAACAATTTCAAAACTCAGGTTGGAAATTCTATTCAACAATTTATTTTCCTATTATTTAGGTTTGAAATATTCACCAAATAAATCCATAAAATAAAACTCAAATTTCTAACAGATAATTATTTCCTTCAATTTATTTATACTAGAAATATTCATTTAATTTATCTTGAATAAACAAAATCCAGTTATAAATATCATACCTTTAAAATTTTCAAATTTAATAGGTTTACATCACTTATGGAGTTAAATTTTTTAATAAGCTCAATTTCAAATAAATTTCCAATTTATCTTCCAATCTTAAGTGATTTGAATCATTTAAACTCTATATATACATAAGATCTTAAATTTGTACTTAAACATATAATATAAATTATCAAACTCCATTTTTCCAGCTTATTCATTTTTATTTAACAGATTATACATAGCTTAAATTCAAAATTTAACTATATATGTATATATATAAAATAATATTTATAATATCAAAATTTAATATTTTTAAAACCGTATCCTATCCAAACCATAGAAATCATTTCAAAATAATTATATATATATATATATATATATATATATATATAAAGTGCCTGTATAAAATTTTCTATCCTATGGTCAAGTGATACGGATATTTATCATTTCAATCCGCAATTTAAAAATAAAAATGCGGTTGTATATCATTTCAAACCGCAATCCCGAATGAAATGAAATGCATGATAACTTGCAGTTTATATAATGTAGAACACATCATCCATTCACCAAACATCACATCATCAACCAATTTATTGCAATCATCATCAATTTAAATAAACATCAATAGAGCATATAAAATATAACAGGTATCAACGAACAGTTTATATTCAAAAATAAAAATAAATTAATAACTGTTTAACTAGTAGTTTATATGCAAAATAAATAAATTTTAACTGTCAATTTATGTGCAATAATAAATTTAATTAACAGTTAAATCAAATAAATGCGATTTAACTGAGATGATGAATAAAATATGCAAAACAGTCATAAATAAATTTCTATTCATATCTTAAATCAATTTAACAAATATAAGAAAACTTAGAAGTTGTGAGTGGGTTAAAACACTCACCTTTTAAATTTAAACTGAATTAAAATTCAATTTAAACCCAAAATTGGACAGTCTCCAAATTCGTCCAAACCAGCGTCAAAAGGTCTGGAATTTTATTACGATCCTAACGAAAAAAATCGCGTGTGAAACGGAGTTCGTATGAGAAAGTTACACGCGTTAAATCGCTTGAAAACAAAATTAATTTAAACAAACAAATAAACATACCTAACAAAAATATAAGCCACGTCAGAAAAGCTTTAGCACGCTACATGACCTTGTTCTTCTCCAGTACGAAAAATGAAAAAAAAAATCATTTTTATAAAAGAATGCTTTTGGAGTTGCAAGAATAAGAGCTTTTGAATATGAGGTGTTAGGAGAAACAAAATGTAGAAGAAGAAATAAGATGTAGGTTATTTATAATTAGGAAATGAATGTGGAGGGACAAAAATAAATGTCACGTTTTATTGTTAAAGCTTCAGGCATTAATAATAGATAAGAGAATGTACGTAGGAATGGAAAAGTTTGCAAATGAAAGTAGAATTTTGTACGCATTTAGGTTTTTATCTACGCAAAATAAAATATTTATACTTACCTTAAAAATGAGAACGTTCAATTTTGTTTTCTCAAAATGATCTTTTATTTCCATTAAAACACCCTTTTTGTTTAACACAAAACGTGCGTTTCTTTTATTAAATCTATTAATTGCAATCAACGTTTCCTTTCTTTATAATTGAAACATTTGAATTACATTAATTGCAGTTACTTACAAAGTTAGATTTTAAAACAGACAACTAAAATGGATAAAGAAATAGAACAATTGTTTATTTAAACATGTTTATAAATTTATTGTTTATACACAAGCGTAATAAATAGATTATTTTCCTATTCTTATAATCAGTCTGTAAGCTAAAACACAGTTCAAATAAACATATATTTCTTTCTTTAAAATCAATCTTTCTGTTCTTATTTTAATGAAATTAAACGTACATTCACAGATGAAATATTCATTTTATTTGATGTAAAATTTTCTTTTTATTAAATCAAACTTTCCCTATATTTTCACAAAATATATGCTGCTTTTATTTACACCTATTAATTTACAATTAGTATTCTCTCTCCTATTAATTGGAAATTTTCAATTACATTAATTTAAGTTGATTAAGTTTCAAAATGGACTAAATGAATGTAATAGAAGTATAACAATTATTTCCTATCTAAGTAATTTAAACATATTAATACACTATTCGCTACAAACAGTAATTATATATATTCCTTACTAAATAATAGTTTCTCATCTCTACAATCAATCTTTCATTTTCCAAACATTTTTACTACATGAATGTTTACTCTTTTACTAAACTTATTCATTCTTATTCTTTATTAACATTTATTATTATAATCACCGTTATTAATTACATTCAAACAATGTCATTAAATACACTTGACGTATGTTATCATTTTTTTTATCTTACTGTAATACATGTTATTAGTAGAAGTTCAAATTAAGATCATAAACATATCTCTTAACATATGTTAACAAAAATAAAATCATAAATTTTTATTATTCTACCACTTATATTCCTTACTACAATTAGCCTTTGGTATTCCAATCCATTAATTACACAAATAACATAGTTAATATTTGTTTGTCTTTTACTACATTAGTACTTCTATATACATCTTAGATTTGTATCGACGGTTATTTTTTTTAAAATATGAATCTTGGCAAGTACGCATATTAATTAAGGTTTTAAACTCAATTAACAAAGTTTCCTAAGTCCAATCCCTTTTTACCAAATTTGACAATCCCTAACCATTCGTACTACATTCCCTATAAATGTAATATTTAATAGATTTTATTTCAAATTAACGTACAACTTAATTTCCTTTAATTGAGATCTGATTTTCAAATTTTTATTTAACATACTAAATGAATAAATAACCTAAATAAAGGGTCACCTACTCACTTTCTTTCATTTATAAGTTTACTACTTGCCCACCCAGGTATAAATCCCATATATAACACTAATTAATTTTCAATAACACCGCATTATCCATTTATCATAAATTTGTTCAATATATACTCCTTTTTACTTATAAATAATTTATGTTCTTTGTAAATTCTCATTCACTCTTCCGTTACTAAAATTAAAAATCATTAAGTAACGTTTCCTCCATAACAGTATTAAAATTACTTAACATTCCAGAGGACTCTATTTCAAATAAATCGATTGACCAATAAATTAGGTAATATATAATAATTGTTATTATACCCTTAAGATTTATGCCTGTTCTCTTCTATTTGGTTTACAGTCTAAGATAATATAACCAATCTAACTCCATAAATAAACTTATTTTATTACTCAAATTATACATAAATTTATTACCTTTTACATCCCACTATAAATCAGTAACCATTAATACTACCCATATTATCATTCCTTACACAATACCGATCTTATTTAATTACCATAACTATCTATTTTGTACAATAACTAAATGTTTGCATTTGTTACTTATATTTAGTTTTATAACCAAACGTATCATGCTTAAATAAAATGAATTGGAGTTTCATTTAGATTGTTGACAATTGACTTGTATTAACATTGTTTTAGTCTAAATTTAGTTATCATTCCATTATAAAATTGCAATATTTTATCTCTTTCAATATTAACTCATAAAATATTATTAAAATAACAAAAATTTAACATCGAAAATTTATGGGTCGTTACATTAAGACCCCAATAATAGTCCAATCTGCATAATCTTAAAAATAATAATGTATTCTTTTTGATCCGATTGAAATTATCCATTAGAATGCCTAGTATGAATCTCTCATTTTTCTTTGGAAACGATTTCTTTTTACTTAGATTGAATGAGCGGTAAATTTTTTTACTTACCTAATATGGACATTGGATTGTAAATTTTGAAACCAAAAAACAGTTAAAACTTTTAGAGAATAAAATTTCGTATGCAAGTATAAATTCACAAAAATACGTGGTAGCCTGTTTGTAAGGCCACAACATTTTACCAATAAACATGTCAATTTTTTGTAATATATCATAGGAATGTCAATATCAACGAATCTCAAGAATATTATGATAGTCTCAAGAGTAGAAAACCAATTCAATGTGTATTTAGCCATAAAGAATTCACTCTTCCAAATATTACTGAAAAAAAATTAGTATATTATTAGATTGGTTAGAGTGTTGCCGTCATTCTTCTTAGGAAAGTGATTTCTTATCTTTAAAGTATGGCCTAATGCTTAAGTGGACATTATAATCCAAATGAACCATCCGCATAAATAAATGCATTGAACATTGAAGGAAAATTTTCCAAATTGCATAATGATCTAAATATATAAATGAACATAACATTTATTTCCTTTTAAAAGATGGATCATAGGATAGACCAAGATTAGTAGCATGAAAGTATGACCAAATATTTGAAGGGAAAATAAACATATAAATTTATTATTATCCAAAAAGGAGGTCATAATAGTTAAACATGAATGCAAACCTACTCAATTTGCAGCACCTTTTAATTGAATATTTGGTCCATTTGGTATCTTTACCTACAGATAACATGAAACATTTAGGACATAGATTGAACAATAATTAGGTAAATAGTAGACGTGGATTAATTAAAATCAAATCTCAAATCCTAAAGAGAAATCCAAGGCACTGTAAATGTGATGAAGCATCAGATCGAAGCAAGCACAGTGGAAATTAAAACCACATATTATAAATGAGAAAAATAAGCTAACATGCAATTATGAAGCCTGGGTCATACCTGAAATGTAGCTTCGATTAAAGCAAAAGGTAGCATCATGTGAAAATCATAAGGTCGTGCAACATTAATTCAACGCAAATAAGTTCAAATAAGTAAAACGATGGAGAGTTAGAAAAAATTGCAACGAATACAATATACAAAAGGAGGTGAGGTTTTGGTGGTTGAACTTACCTAAAACTAAATCAAAACGCAACATAAAGGTGGAAAAGGAAGATGAAGAAGGAGCGTCCCATATATAAGGGAAGAAGTGGATCTTGAATCGGCTTGCTGTAAAGAGAAATCGAAGAAAACAAAGCAATCAAGATTCACCGCCAGCAATAGCAATAGTATGGAGCTAGGGTTATTATTAGAGTAAAGTGAAAATGTAACAAAAGCTGAAAGAAAAGTGGACAATGACTTCCGATGAGTATTGTATTGTAAAAAAACATTGTTAAAAAGGGTAAATGAAAATTTTGAGCCAGATTAAACGGGATAACAGGAATTGGGCTTGAAGTCAGTAAGGAAGTAGAGAAATGCTAGTAGCATATTCTCCTTTATATATAATAGAATAGATATGCAAACAAAACAACAATGAATCTTATTTACTAAATTTAAATAGATTAAGGAATGAAGAAAAATGAATTATCTTGCAAAGAAAATGCGGAACAAAATCTGAAGTAAAGCAAGAGTTAGGTAACCACTACATTTCAATATATATAACCGAAACAAAACATCAGCATATTATTCATAGTTTCTAATCTTCTTACTTAAACAGTTGCATTCAAGTAGCACCCTTCAGATGTACACAGTAAAATCATGACTCCATGATAATATAATGTATCACTTTTTTCTAACATCAATATTCAAAGTTCTATGAAAAAAAAGTATTAAGCAAATTAACATTTAGTAAGAAGACCTTGCTTATTTTCATGCCAATAACCTCTTAAACTCAATTTTTTCATGTCAAAATGTAAAATAGAATGTAAGATTTGTAAGTTGTTATAGAAAAAACAATGGAAAAGATTACAAATGTTATTATATTCCCAAATCAAATCATCTCATCTAGCTTACAACGCTCAAAGATTGTTCGACTATAGTAGCGAAAAAATATATGGTATGTACTTCAATCCAAGTATTTTTTATTTCCTTATTTATGCTTTAGGAAATACATTTCCACATGAAACAGCAAATAGATTTAACATATGCTATAAAATTTCGATGTGCCTAACACCTTGAAATGTCCTCAAATAAATGCTAGAAGGAAAAGTTTTAAAATAAAGCATATAAAGTATCCAATAGCTTGTTGTTTTTATTTTTAATTTGACATAAAGCAAGCACATAATAAAATGTAAGAAACTAAGGCTATGGACTTTTGACTTACATATTAATAATATATTAATCTAAAGAAAATGAACGAATATTTATAAATCCTGAAATAACGACCAAACCTCATTTATCCCAAAGCTAGTACTAAATTTTTTTTAATTTTGATTGAACAATTCATGTAAGATAACAACCAAAATTGTTTAAAAAAAAGAGACGCCTCCAGTTTTGGTTAAGTGAAGGTAAATTTTTATGAGCCTTCATTAATTGAAATTTGTTATGAAAGATATTTTAGTGGTGATATATTTTAAATTGTTAATATAATAACACTCAAAAAATTAAAAGGCAAGCCTTAACATGTTTAAATGCCATATACCATTATTTTATGGGCATGAAAATAAATATTATGTTTATATAAAAGAAATTACTAAATGATTAATGGGAATAGCTTCAAGAAAGATGATGCAACATGTTAAGTTATTCCATGATGTAGTGACTCCCCTCGTACCATTTATTGATTTATTAAAAATCTATGCCCATTTTCACCAAAATTAGAGTCTCTTTTAGCAATCCTTAAAAATAAAATGGGTCTAACAACTGAAATAGCATAACAGTAAAAAAATTAAAAGGCAAGCCTTAACATGTTTATAAGGCCATATACCACTATTTTGTGGGAATGAAAATAAATATTATGCTTATATATAGCAAAAAAATGTAATAATTGATTAACAGGAATAAGTTGAAGGATGATGCAACATGATAAGCATGCTAACAACGACGTACCAATGCATTTCTCAGTTCTTTATTAAGATGCTAAACCATTCTATTTTTCCTGAATGTGGTTCACAGCCAGATAAGTATTCTTCGAATTGACCTCTTCTGTTCAATTTTAAAAAGAAATTGTTGAATATTATTATTGAGAATCATAATAAATAAGGATATGCAACAAACTCCAAAAAATGTAAACGGCTAAAATTAAATGAGCTTCTATATGGCTAATCACAACTATTACAACCTTTCCACATTTCTCGTCTAAATGAGAAATACATAATGCATTATTACTCAATTTCCATGTCATAAACAATTCTATAATTAAATTTTTTATTACTTCATTTTATGAATTCAATTCTTGTATACTAAATAAATATTTTGGAAAAAAAATAGTGCAAAAGGCATTCATTCTTTTTAAATCTTATGTCTAACATTGCAATCATTTTCTTCCTAATGGACATAAATTTATGGTCATTTAATCTTTTACGCGCCACCCATGTTAGTCAATCTATGATGACATTGTAAGCGGCCACTTATATAATTGAAGAAGGTTAATAAATTTGAACAATAGGTGAACGTTGAATCCATACCTGCAAACTTTAAAACTTGAACTAATTTCATCAAATTCAAAGTAAAATAAATTAAGCTTCATAATTTAAGAAAGTTTATAAGTTAAAAAAGCGTGTGCACAAATTTGGCATTTATAAGAATAGTACGTTCTGCACTTTTCAACTAACAATCATGATTAAAGATTAAACAATAAATCTTTCAAGGCATGTCTTCTTTGATTTATCAAGTGAGATCTTGCAATGTATATACACAAACTCTTATGGAAATTACTCTAAACAAATTTGAAAGCAATAGGGCATGGCATTCAATTGAGGTCAAAGATGCAGCTTATACCCTAAAATGATATATATATATATATATATATATAGAGTTAAATGAATTTCCAAGAATATAAATGGAGAAAATTTGGAAATCAAATATAGTTTTATCCCAACGGTGCTTGCAAAATTTAAAATTGGAAAAAATTTGGGATTTTAGGCATGAACATTTATATCCAAATCAAATTGTGTTGTGAAAACAAGGAATTACTCAAATAAAAATAAAAATTATTATTTTCATTCAATAATGGAAATATTTCCATGGTTCACACAAAACAAACATGTACGTTTCTTCAAGCAAAAATATCATCGACACAACTATATTATTGAAAAAATGGTTGAGAAAATATTAGAGTTAAAATAGATCAAGCGTATACAAAATGTATTACAATTGTGTATCAATCCAAGCAGCTTATTTTTCAACGATAATGAGATTTCCAAAACCTAAAATTGAATTTGCCAAAAACCGTAAATATAGAATGACTTACCTTAGTCCTTGCTAGATGATCGGTCAACATTTTTTTGGTAAAAATTATTTAAAATATTAACGTTAGGTTAATACTCTAGTTTACAGTAACAAAATAGAATATCAGTTGACATGCACCTTTGTCCAAGTGGTTAATTGATTCGGCTTTGGTGCAGGATGTCACAAGTTCGAAACTTGCTTTCGAACGTTTATTTGACATGGGATGTGTTGTCCCAATGATTTGTTGTATATAAAGTACCAGTTCAAAAAAAAAAAAAATAGAATATCAGATTTATAGAACTCATGCTTGTCCTTCTCATTAAACTCCATACACAAATTCAAGTGACACATGAAAGAAAATACCAATTTACACACTAAATAGAGAGTATGAAATTTACGACTCTGAATTGTTCTAATAACTGGGAACAAAATTTAATTTTACTTTTCACATACATGTAAGCAAGCAGCTTTTTTATTTATTGATCCATTTTTATCCATCTTTGAATCAATTTTTTAATCATTTATCCCTAGAAAACAACCACAAAAAAAATACTTATCATATGCAAACGGAATTGTAAAACAAAGGCCATGAAAAAATAGGATTGGAGCATACTTCGAAGTCGTAAAAAATCACTTTAACGAGGCAAAATTTCACTAAGCAGCTAAAGATCCAAACAATATCATATTTTCGTACTGTAAACCGAAAATGCAGATCGAAGCAAAATAGACAGAGTAGGAGGCTAATCAACCTAACATTGATCGGCAGAAATAAAGAGGAACGGGTTCTTACATGGACAGAATTACCAACAACCACGTAGAAAGCCCTACGTCGAATCAATTCCAACCATGCTGAAGGAGGCATGCAAAGGATTGAAGAGACAACAAATGGGAGAAGAGGCGTAGTGGAATAAGACAGAAATCATAATTGAGGAGAGGGGTAGTCTTTTTGTTTACGGAAAATGGGGGCGAAGGAGAGAGAAAGGTCGGCTAACTTTTACGTTGTTTCTGGTAGTTGGACGCTAACTTTCACGTAGTTATGGTAATTGGATTGCTAACTTTCACGAACTCCTATTCGACACCAGCTCTTCGGATATATTACAATCATTCAAGTCACTTTTTACTACTTTTTCCTATGCCAACCTTGGTCGACTTCTACCTTTCTTTGAGCATTCGATGCGACCTACAATTCCGACGTGCACAGGTGTCCCGGAAGGCCTCCATTGGAGATGTCCAAACCATCTTAAGCGGTGTTGGACAAGCTTCATTTCAATTGGTGCTACTCCAAGTTTGTTACATGTATCATTATTTCTAACTCGCTCTCATCTTGTATGACCATAGCTCCACTGCAGCATAAACATCTCTGCTACAATTATCTTCTGGGCGTGTTGTCTTTTAGTAGGCCAACATTCTGCACCATATAACACCGCTGGCCTGATTTTCGTTCTATAGAACTTTCTTTTAAGTTTTTGTGGGACTTTTCTGTCACTAGAATGTCAGACATTTGTCGCCATTTCATCCATCTCGAATTTTAAAACTAACATCTATATCAATCTCACCATCATACTGCAATATTGATCTAAATAAAGAAAGGATTTCTTCTTAGGCACTACTTGTCCAGTTAGAGTGACATCTCCATCCTTTGACTTAATACCATTGAATTCGCACTTTATATACTACGTTTCAGTTCTGCTAAGCATAAAATCCTTTGATTCTAAAGTCTGCCTGCCTCCATAAATCCAGTTGTCTATCAATCCCTATTATACTTTCGTCAATTAGCACAACATCATCAGCAAAAAACATGCATCAAAGAATCTCACCTTATATACCCTTCGCAATCTCATCTATCACTAGGAAAAAATATAGAGGCACAAAGCTGACCTCTAATGTAATCATATATTAATGGAAAAGTCACTGTTTTCATCATCGCATGCTCTGACACTAGTCACAACATCATCGTACATATTCTTGATAAGCATAATTTACTTTATTGGGACTCTTTTCTTTTCCAAAGCTCACCACGTAACATTTCTCAATACTTTGTCATAAGCATTCTCTAAATCGATAAATATAATGTGTAGATTTTTTTTACTCCCTAAATCTCTTAATAAGTTGTTTTATCAAGAAAATCGCCTCTGTGGTCGACCTCCTAGACGTGAAAACCAAATTGGTTTTCTGAAACAATTGTCATCCTTCTTAATAGGTATGACTCATTAGCTTAATTTCTTTGTAGTTTGTGCAACTTTGAATATCTCTTTTATTTTTGAGAATTGGAACTAATATGCTTCTTCTTCACTCATCGGGCATATTGTTTTATTTGAAAATTTTATTGAACAACTTAGTATTCTTCATTGAATGGTCCGTCGAAGTATTCTCCCCATCTATTTTTCATCTCATTGTCCTTCACCAAAAGTGTATTATTCTCATTCTTGATGCATTTAACTTGATTGAATTCTCTTTCCGTTTTATACATTATCATTAGCTTTAAAAAATTATGTGGACCGTGAAGAATGTGTTCAGATAAAATTAATTAGAATATGAAATACATGGATGTGTGACATTAAGTTATTAATACATTTTAATATCAGGATAAGCAACTCAAAATACGTCATGCAATAGGTAAGCATATATTATTGAAAATCCAGTTTCAAACATGTGAATATTATAAGATTTTATTATGTAACGATCGTGATTAAGAATTGATACTATAATTAACAACTCAGATGTAGTAATAACATGGGATGAAATAATAATATGAGTATGCTGTAACACCTGGATAGCTTTTCTTTATAGGCAGTCAACAACTGTTAAAATATGAGTATGTTTCATTCAATTTGATTCCAATTTAAAATAGTAATAATAATCTGAACAACTAAATAAATGTTATATATTTTTAACGCATGCATGCTGAAATTCGACTGCCAGTAACTGTTGCATGCCGAAATTCGATTGTCAGTAACTATTTGGCCGAATGTGTATTATACCTATTTTAAGCAATCAATTAAAATATGGAGGCATGATCGTATAAAAGTCAACTCTTATTTATCGAGGAAATCAGGGCTGGCAATTACCACCAAGATCCCAATGGGAATGCGATTGGTTAAGAATCAGATTTTATTGGCAAAAAATATCGTAAAAATCCAATTCAACTTCGGATCGAATTTAGTTTTATCTTGTATGGTTTGGATGCGATAAAATCCAATACAACTAAACGTGAGGTCCATTAAATCTCGATTTTAGCTTCGACTTAATTGATCTAATTGTAGCCCCTAGTCATGTGTTAATACGTGATGTGTGTGCGATCAGCATCAAGAAATGCGCAAAAGCATTTCTATTAGAAACTGGTATGTTAGCAATACAACTAAAAGAAATAACTAGTCTAATATGATCACACTGAAGTTGTATATCTAGTTTCTAAAGAATAGCAATCATTTGGCTCCCAAATTCATTGCAAATCCTTAACGGTGATCTTATCTCGAAATAGTGAAATGCAATCTGATTTATTGAACTAAAAAAGATATATCCCTGCTAAAGTTTCAATTTACAAGGCCATTAATCCAAACAATTGATGCTAACAAAACCGAGAAAAGAGTTTAAAAAAAAAAGAAGATAGATTAAAAACGGTAACTAAAATGACAATTTTATATTTAGCAGCCTTATACCTTATAGGCTTTTTGGTCCATAATTTCATAGTAGACATTCAGACTTTTATTTCACTTCCAGTGTTTGCTTTTCGAAGTTGATATGCTTCAGATTTCAGATACATCTTTAGTAAATTTGCTTTGTATTCTCCCTTCTTTTTGATGATATAATTTGCATTGGCGTAAGAATATATCAAATTTTAACGCATCTTCTTCAAAAGTATTAAATTCCTAACAAAGCTTAATTTTAATATGTATATACGGTGCTTCAAGCTGACCTTTCATAATCAAGCACCTTTGATCGAATGGAAACAAATTATGATGCTACATACTACAAAGAACATTGTTAGAACCGAGGATATAATTAGAGGTTTATTTCCTCACCTAAGCACATTTTTTTACATTACTATTACTAGTGGTAGCTAGATATCAAGTTAATTTTTCATCTATATATTAACATCTCTTGGGTTAATTGTAATATAATTAGGAGATGATACATGCCCCGTATCAATGAACTGCATGGATTCTTTTGAGTTTAATTACTATTTTCTTCCATAATTATAGATACCAAAACATATTGCTGGCATTTACAGGTTGCACTAGTGTGTGTATAGACACATATATAATGATAGAATATTCCGTAATTTTTTATAGCAAAATTTTGATTAATCAAAAATTAGTTTATTGATAAAAGAAACTCATCCTGGTTTGTTTACATATGTTGAGACGTACCTAGAATATCCAGATTCAAAAAAGTTGAGAAAATGAAGAAAAGGTGTATCTGGCCTTGAGTGTGCACACAAAGATACATGGGGATCAGGCTACAGTTCAGTTGCTACTAGAGCTACGCTTATTGCTGGACTTGGTGTCCTGGCTTAATTCAAGAGATCAAGTTAACATAAAAGGTTTGGCATAATCCTCATTCATCAAAAAAATGGAAATATATAAATCAAATTTATTTTAAAAAGATACATAGAAAAGTAATTGTAATAAGCATTTTAATTTGACAAGCTGCTTTGTGTGTGTGTATGCGCCGCAATTCAATATTCAACCTACTTTGTTTGCAAATTACCTTTAATCATAGTTGTAATAGCTTCAGTGTCGCATTTTTGAAATCAACGTGAACTACCAAAAACGTCCACATATATTATCAAATTTTAATCACTTAAAAATGTGATCTAATATTAAACTTCTCTTACAAATTAAAACGCATGTAAAAGTTGGATCTAGCAGTTAAACATGTTTTACAAATTCAAATCGCTTCTAAAAATATGATCAATTAGACTTTCTTTACAAATTCCAAATGCTTCTTTACAAGTATACGAATTTTAATATCACATGAAAAATGAAAAATCATTTTTTTGACTGATTTAAACATATACAATTCATAAGGAAAACAATTCACAAGCGAAGCGAACGCCATAACACTCGTTATTAATAGTTGGATTGGAAGTGCAATCTTTTGATCTGAACACGAAATTCTAAAATTGTCCTTTATATACAATTCTTTAAAAAAATTCCCACTAATTCATCCAAAAATAACATCTGCATATTTATTATAAACTCGATGCATCTATTAATTAGTCTTACAAAATAACATCTACATACCTGATCCTAAACTCATGCACATAGCACCGTACTTTTATTATGTGTAATATTATCGTCAACTGCATATTATGGTGAGTAGCGTAAGAAGCTCAACATTTTATTATATATTAATTCAAAACAGGTTGAAATTGGAAGTAAATAAACTATATAATATTTTGTTTCCGGGTTTAAGTGAAAGCATGATATTTGTCTGGTATCAACGTCAACTTACAAACGTCTCTCTATAGATATTAACAAATGTTAAATATCACTTAAAAATAGATTCTAACAAATATACTTTTTTGTAAATTCATAATGCTTTTTTACATATATTACCAAACTTAATATCGCTTAAAATATGATCTAACAAATAATCTTTCTATACATTTTTGCTTTTTATTAATTGATAAAGGAAAAAAAATTCAAACTAAAAAAAAATAAAAGATACAACTTAAAAATAAAAATTCAAAAAAAATAAAAATAAACGATGCAACATAGAAATAAAAATTCAAACTGACTACACGTGATTCTAACGTAAAATTATAGCTAAATATTTATGAAAATACATTTTTTTGGAATATGTTAAACATATATAATTTATAAAAAAAAAATCAATTTATCCACGAGGGGTGTACTTTTGTCACGCGCGAAGCGCGTGCCGTAACGCTCGTGTTTATAAATATGTTGCAACTTTGGTCTCTCAAAAGAAAATCCAATGAGTAGTTCATTGTTGCTGCAAGAGTGAAACAAAGATAAAAGAGATAATAATTAATGTAGCTTCTTTTAATTTTGACAATTTACCTCGTGATACGTTGTTGATGTAATGTTCTATTTAAGTTGTGTTTAAAAACTTTAGCGAAGCGACGAATTTTCTGCTTTAGTAAATTGGCATCACAATGACATCGTTAAAATTTAGCATCATCGTTGTGATGGTATTTTTCTGATGCAAAAGCCGCGTCCTTAAAATTTAGCGACGCTACGAAATGCTAATTTTGCGACATCTTAGTAACCTCAACTAATTTAGTGATACTCATTTTTCTGTCGATACTTTTGGCGTCGCTAAAAATTTAGCAACGCCAAATGCGCATTAGAAAACGACGGATTTGTAGTAGTGACTACCTCTTTCCAAAATGGGTTATTGACAAAATGGAAGGAAATTTCTTTTGGACTAGAGAAAATGTTTGTGCTGGTATTAATTGTCTAGTTAATTAAGCCATGGTTTGTAAACCAAAGAGAAAGGGGGCTTGGAATTATGAATGTATGGAATCTTAACGTATCGTTACTAGAAAAATGGCTTTGGAAATTCAGTAATATAATGAAAAACTTGTTTGGAACAAGATTATTTCAAACCAATTTTACGATATAACCTATAATCTGCACATCACCTCTAACACGAACAACATGTCTCATTTTTGAAAATCCTTCTTAAAAAACTTCAATATTTTTAACCTAGGAATAAATAACATAGCACATTCAGGGAACAATACTTCATTTTGGAATGATAGCTAGATTTCCGCTATTCAACATAAAGCAGAATACAAAAAACTTTTTTATATTTATAATTTTAAAAATGTTAGTATTTCATGTTGAGACTTGGTTTTGATTCATGACACGAAGCTATCACTACGACATACAGATTTGACGACTGTTACGACAAAATGAGACAAGGAGACGAGACTTTAAAAAACCGATGCATCAACTATGATATTTTGTTTTTAAGTCTTAAGTCAATAATTGTTAAAACCTCTCCTCGATTATGTCTACATTAGCTTATATATTTACTAAAATAATTTATACATATATAAGTATATATTTAAATTATAAAAATAATTTAAAGTTATGGAAATTAATATATCTATGTAATTGTGCAAACTGCACAAAATTAACCAGGTCAGTCGACTGACCACCTGAGACAGTCGACTGACACTGGTATTTTTGTGCAGCATGCACAGTTACATAAATATACGAATTTAAAATTTAAAATTATTTTGAATACTCAGTCGACTAACCTAGAGGCTCAGTCGACTGAATTTCTATAACAACCACTTTTTGAAAAGACACGCCTTTTGTGAAGAGTTGCGAACCTTTAACGAAAAGATTTGGATGCAACACTTCAATCGAAAGTCTTCACCAACAATCGCTGCTTTCGAACCTTTATAAATAAAAACTCCAACTTCATTCCAAATAACAAAAATCACAATCAAATTCCCTATCTTTCTGATCTAAACTTTCTGAAATCTATTTGCTATCATACTTTCAATTATTCTGCATTAAAACAATACTATACCTTTCTATTCTTCATATACTTCAAATACACACACACACACACACACACACACACACACACACACACACTCACACACACACACTTGAGGAGAAGATTATAGGAAGGGTGTACTACAAGTGACAAATCCGTGTTATCAGAACACATAAGTCAAAACTATTTTCTGTAATTGTTGAAGTCCTGTTCTACTGCTCAGGTGAGTGAAGTCCTCTTCGGCTGTTGAGGCGAAATCCTGTTCTGCTGCTTAGGTCCCTGTTCGGCTGCTCAGGGTTGTATAGACCTGTTCCTCTGGCTTAAGTGAGGGTTGTTAGTTTAGTGAAATTCCAGAAGGAGTCTGGGACTGGACGTAGGACGGTGCTCTGAACCAGTATAAAAATCTCTGGTGTCATTTTACTATACTGCTTTTTATTTCGCACTATTTTACAGTATTATCATCATCATTATACTCTGTATTATCATATATAAATTCTCTACGTATGTACGTTTCTGTTTGAAACAAATTTATTTCTGGTGCATTAATCGACATCTCACATATAGAAAATATTAACATTTATCTGCAAAATAAAGTTATTTCTATATCATTCATGAAAATAAAAACTACTTATATTAAAAGAATTAACAACATAAATAATATATATACATTTCACAACAAAACAAATTCAATGCAGAAAATACTCCAGGTCAGTCGACTGGACCAGAAGATCTGTCGACTGATACAGCAACAAATTTTATATATATACATGGTCAGTCGACTGTCCCAGGGCCTCAGTCGACTGGACCAGAAGGTTGAATATTTTCGACCTTCACCATCAGTCGACTAAAGCCCCGAGCCAGTCGACTGACGTAGCAACATAAAATTTTATATCACATAGCCAGTCGACTGTCTCAGAGCCTCAGTCGACTGGACCAGAAGATCGAAAAATTTCAATCTTCAGTTTCAGTCGACTGAAGTCCTTAGCCAGTCGACTGAGCCGTAGATCTGAGTTACTTTTTACCTTTTAACCTACCCCCTTTACTCCTTTTATCTTTCACTTTACCTTCTCTCCTCATTACCATTTCATATTTTCCAATTTTCAAAAACCCTAGGCTCTCCAAAGCTCAATTTTTATTCTTCAAAATTAAAATTAAATGGCTCCAAAACGTAAGGGACAAGCTTCTTCATCATCTCAACCTCCGTCAAATGAACAAATTCAAAGGTGGCTACTTGATGACAGCACGATGAAGAGGTGGAGACGGATGCAAGACTCAACGATCTTCGAAGGTTCGTTCGTCAAATTCCCTATTTTTTCCCCGTATCACATCTAAGAGTTAGCTCGAAGGAGCAATTTAGAGTCGTTAATTAACATCGATGACAACAAACACAAAATCAACCAAATTATGGTGAAATTATTCTATGCTAACCTAAATTTGGGTCACCAAGACGTTCCAAATCAACAAGACTGCATATGGAGTCTCGTATGTGGAAAACCCATTTTTTCTCTCTAGACCGCATGGCTCATATTTTACAAACAAAAAATGATGGTGTTGAATTAGCTACTGTTGATGTTGATTTGGTTGTTCGAGACCGTGTAAGCCATTTGTTTCTAGAAGACGACATGCGTCAACTAAAATCGATGTCTTTACGACCAAAGGCACGAATTATTCATCATGCTCTAAGAAAATTATAACTCCTCGAATCGGGAGTTATGAACTTGTCTACGAAAATAATTTTAAAGTTTTGTACGCTATCTTTGGGAACATTAAAGTAAATTGGATCCGTTTAATTCTTGATGAATTTTTAAGCTTCAACAACGGTAGGATGAATATAATTTACTACGGCGAATATATTATGCGTCTTCTTAAATCTTGTGAAGTTCTAGAACTAGATTCACCAGTTTCTACCATTGGATGTTTGAACGCTCGAACTTTAGCCTTGATGAAATTACCGGTTGCCCGACCCCTTCATATAATATCTTTTGAAGAATGGACCCAAAGGAAAACAGCTCAAGACCAACCACAACAACATGGCGAGCCATCTCAACGACCATCTCGTCAAAGATCGACTCGTTATCAACAAAAAGAAATCATGATTCCAAATGAAGGTCTTCAACCACATGAATCCATCAATATAATTTGCTGTGATCAACGAATTCTATAATCAAACATCATCAAAGTTGATAAGAAGCTCGATAAGGTCAATGGATTTTTTACCAAATTATGGCAAGCTATATCATGCTCTTCCTGTACATCTACTGCTACTATAGGCAATCCGGATAAGCAACCCATCTTTACATGGTCTTCTTCTTCTGACGACGATCAAGCTAGTTGTAGTGATGATGATGGTGATGAAGGTTACAATGGTAGGGGTAAGCAACCGATGTCGTAAGATGTTCATTTCTTTTTATTCAAGACATTTGTTTCAAATTCATATGGCTTATACTAAATGTCCATTCTAGTTTATTTATTTTGAACACTCTTGACTATGAATGTTACATGTGTGGATGATTGTTCTTGTTTTCATTTCATTTTTTCTTTCACATTATATTATCATATTACTTATTCCTTTTTGTCGATGACAAAGGGGGAGAAATATTATTGCTTCTAATAAGAATGCAGGATATAGAGCGTCAAAGATTCAAGGGGAGTAAGTATTTATGTTATATATATACAGTCGAAATCTATATCTATTTATAGGCTGTCATCAATCAAAAAGGGGGAGAATGTTGAGACTTGGTTTTGATTTATGAAACAAAGCTATCACTACGACATACAGATTTGACGACTGTTACGACAAAATGAAACAAGGAGACGAGACTTTAAAAAAACCAGTGCATCAACTATGGTAATTTTTTAAGTCTTAGGTCAATAATTGTCAAAATCTCTCCTCGATTATGTCTACATTAGCTTATATATTTACTAAAATATTTTATACGTATATAAGTATATATTTAAATTATAGAAATAATTTAAAGTTATGGAAATTAATATATCTATATAATTGTGCAAACTACACAAAATTAACCAGGTCAGTCGACTGACCACCTGAGACAGTCGAATGACACTGGTATTTTTATGCAGCATGCATAGTTACATAAATATACGAATGTAAAATTGAAAATTATTTTGAATACTCAGTCGACTGACCTAGAGGCTCAGTCGACTGAATTTCTATAATAGCCACTTTTTGAAAAGACACGACTTCTGTGAAGAGTTGTGAACCTTTAATGAAAAGATTCGGACGCAATACTTCGATCGAAACTCTTCACTAACAGTCGATGCTTTCTAACCTTTATAAATACAAACTCCAACTTCATTCCAAATAAAAATAATCACAATCGAATTCTCTATCTTTCTAATCTAACTTTCTGAAATCTATTTGGTATCATGCTTTCAATTATTCTGCATTAAAGCAATACTATACCTTTCTATTCTTCATGTCTTCAAATATATATATTTATACTCAAGGAGAAGATTATAGGAAGGGTGTACTACAAGTGACAAATCCGTGTTATCATAACACGTAAGTCAAAACTATTTTATGTAATTGTTGAAGTCCTGTTATGCTGCTCAGGTGAGTAAAGTCCTCTTCGGCTGTTGAGGCGAAATCCTATTCTGTTGCTCAGGTCCCTGTTCGGCTGCTCAGGTTTGTATAGACCTGTTCCTCCGGGTCAAGTGAGGGTTGTTGTTTTAGTGAAATTCCAGAAGGAGTTTGGGACAGGATGTATGATGGTGCTTCGAACCAGTATATAAATCTCTGGTGTCATTTTACTATACTGTTTTTAATTCCGCACTATTTTGCAGTATTATTATTGCCATTATACTCTGTATTATCGTATATCCATATTACACAATCCATAGCACACTTTCATTTCAGAGATCTTTAGATT
This sequence comes from Allium cepa, assembly GCA_030765085.1. Lineage (NCBI taxonomy): Eukaryota > Viridiplantae > Streptophyta > Magnoliopsida > Asparagales > Amaryllidaceae > Allium > Allium cepa. Next base: position 165,089,039 of record CM060939.1, read on the forward strand.
TAACAATGAATTCCCATGGGACTTTACATTTGTGCCCTGGAAGGTACTGCCTTAAGTCAAATTGTCTTACTTTGTACCAAACTGGAATATTATAACTTAGATAATGAGAGTGATACAAAAATACGATGTTGGAATAGAAGTAAAACTTACTCCTCAAACTCAATGTATAAGTTTTTAACCTTCTCAGGAATCATGCCGACCATTTACTAATCCTTTTGGAAAACAATCTCCAAAATCAAAGTTGCAAATGTGGTTAACCTGCACAACAAATAAAACACCATTGAATACCTTAAGAAAAAGAATCTACTCAATGATAAAAAAATATGTTTTTTAACAACTTAGACCTGTAAAACGAAGCACACCTCTACTACATTTGTCCCATTACCTATTCTACTCTTGTTAACACCCTCAACACTTTTGATTTTAGCTCGATCAACATCGACCATAACTATGAATACTACTAGAACATCTTAGATTCCAATGGACCGAAGATAATAGAATTTCATATGATACCATCTTCATTGTTACTTATTGGTATATTTGGTTCAAAAGGAATCAAATAATTTTCAACAAAGAAAACACTACTTGTAATAACCCGATATACTCCATTACGTAATTCATTTATAATTGGATTGTCAATCCTAGATACAAGCCGACTAAAAATGTTCCTTTCTAAGCATTTTTTCTTCAAAAGGTAAAATCTGTTACAAATGTATTGAAGGAAAAATTATTTTACAGTAGAGGGAGACATAATATGATATTAAGCAGTGATCCAACAATAGCATTTAATGAAGGTAGCTCTTCAAGCACGTTACTCATGATTAATAACTAATTCCACTTTACATTTGTTCTGGCCTATGTCACACACACACACTGATATATGTGTTAGGGTTACGGACACACTACAAAGGGTTAATGATGTGTCCGAACTCCTAACAAAATTTAAACCAACAATAGTTGGCTTAGTAGAAAATAAGTTAAATCCTACTAATCTTGAATTACCTAGATGTAAAATCCAAAGAAATTGGGAAATTATTACTAACAACACATTTCTAGTAAAAGGGAGAATATTAGTAATTTGGACTTCACCAGCTGGTGTATCTCCACATTATCATCATCTATGCAACACATCACTATGACTATAGTCTGTGCGAGGGGTTTTAAGATTACCATTACAACAATTTGTGGCAGCGATATTTTTGCAAAAAGGCAAGATTTATGGAAACATATTATACATGAATCATCTACTATCTCTGATGCATGGATTCTAATGGAGGATTTTAACAATGCATCATCAACTCTTAATAACAAGGTGGTCTACTATACCTTTCAGCCAACTATGTTCTTTCTATAATTTCTTGCTACAATCAGTCCTTGCAGACATTAAAGCATTAGGCATTAACTATGTGTGGAGAGGAAAAGGAGTGGCAAATACTATAGATAAAATACTTATTTATATTGTACGTCTACAGAAATTCTCCTATATGAAGGCACCGACACTTTCTCATCTTTCCAATGATCATAACCTATTACTTCTGCACTTAATTCAGGTGTACAGAGACGATATGATAATGAGTGGCACTTGAAGAAAGGTTATGTTATATGCATATCAAGGGGTTTGAGCAGTAATACGTGGAGATTTCCTTGTTAAAACTTTCAGCATAAATTACGGGCTTGCAAAAACGAACTGAAATTATGAAATATGTCAAGAAAGAAGGAAAATACTTATCTTGAATAGGTAGAAAAAGAATTGGAAGATTTAGAGATAGCAGTAGATGAAGATCCTGAAACCCTAAATTATATGAAGAAATGTTACAAGCATAACATAAATTTCAAGTCCAACAACAAATAAAATTCTGAAGCTTGCGACAAAAAGCAAAAGTTCAATGGTTGCAATATGGAGATACTAATTGTAGTCAATTCAAAGTGAAAGTTTCTTGTGACAACCTGAATTTCCGGACCAATCAAAATTGCTGAAAATTCCATCATGAATGAAAACTACCATTTTAGCATATCATAATCTAATAAATATACAACACTACTAAATGTATATGATACAAATTTTAATAATACACCTATCACAGAAATTGTATATCTACTGGATGTATTTTAATACGTAGAAATCTCAAGTTACTATAGATCTGTTGCTGCACAACTCTAATGAGAGAGATAACAACATACTTTCCAACAAACTCAATAAACATGTCAAAGCGGAATAAAATGGTAAGCATGAACTATATCTCAACACATGATAAATAGCAAATACTTAACACGAAAATATTAATACAAGATAAGGAAAAAACAATATATTTATTAGATTGGGTCACCAACGAAGTGCCTGCCTATGTACCTGCCCAAATTAGGTGCGCCTAATTTGAAGTAGGATCAAATCCAAACGTAGTTCTTTAAGCCAAACAATAGAGCAAATAAATTCCAAAGGAGTTTACGAAACATCCAACAAATACACGATAAACAAATAACATTACAAACGTATAGTAAAATAGGTGAGAAGAACTGACATAAAAAAATAATAAGCAGAACGATATAATATAAAAATGCAGGTAAAGATATATATAGATATTAACAAAATAACCCATAACCTATAAAACAAAGGTTATGAAAATACAAGGGAATATTAACGTCAAGGAGATCCTAAGACACTATGAATCAACTCAAAGGGTCGAATCAAAATAAAGAGAAAGAATTTTCAAAAATGACTAGAAGGGTGCACCTCCTTACCGAAGGTACACCCCTAGAAAATGTACTTGAGAACTACGATGGCTCTCGAAAAGCTCCAGACCGAACTCCACCAACCTTCCCGAGTATTTGAGTATCACCGGAACCAATCTAGAGTAGATGCAAGAATATCTTAATGGGAGCAACCCCAAATAGATTGGCCCCCACTCTCACTTTATATAGTCATTTTCGACAAAGGATAGCAATGCTCAAAACGAGAAACAAATCATCTTAGATTGACTAAACAAGAAGATGAAGCGATATGGTTAAACGAGGGTGTGATACCCTTTTAACCCAAAGAGAAACTAAGAAGGGTGAAGTTCCCACTTAATCAAATGAGAACTAAGAGGGGTGAAGTTCCCACTTAATCAAAATTTAAATATTGAATTATTATAACTAACTATAATAATTTACTAAACTAGTATTATCTTGAACACTTTATAGTCAAATTATGAAATAAATCATAAGATGTTAGCCTATAATTTTTTTCTACCCAACCCATGCAAAAGAAAAAGGTTGTTTTTCATAAACTGGCTGAGCACAAAAAAACAACATCAATACTATATATATACACACACTATTATATAATCATACACGGTATATGCAGTAATCTTTACAACATCAAAACATTCACTTTTTCAGTCTGTTACAGAGTAAGACATATTCACTTAGAATCATTTATTGAAATGTAAACTAATCAAAGGAAGGAGATTAAGATTACACTCACTTCCTATTTGCTTTGCTAGAGACTTAGAATACCTAGCCTTTGATAATGAAGGTGAAATTTGGTTTCTTTCTTTAGTTTGTGAATATAATAAAATGAGATATGAACTTGAATATTTATAGGTGAAGGGAAGAGTATTTTAGTAATTACCTAACCTCCTATAGCCTAAACTGATTCGACTGAATTTTTGTCCAATGGCAACCATTCGCATGACATAACCTGATTCGACCATTATGGTCCAGCGACAACCATCTACATGGCATAATCTGATTCGACCCCATTTTAGTCCAATAAGAGAGTAGAAAGATTTAACTTTTCTTCTTATACGTTTAAATATAATATTATATGAATAAGTGTAAAGGTGTGGTCCAATCAAAGAGTAGAAAGACTAAAATTTTCTTCTTATAAGTTTAAATATAATACTCTATGGATAAGTATAAAGATGGTCCAAATAGAGAGCATAAAGATTCAACTTTTATTCTTATAAGTTTAAATACAATATTATATGGATAAGTATAAAGGTGTGGCCCAATCAGAGAATAGAAACATTCAAATTTTCCTCTTAATTAGTTTAAATATAATATTATATGGAATTGGTTCTACTAATCAAACTAAAAATACCACACTAAAATTTAGGTCGTTACATTCTCCTCTCTTAAAAGAATTTCGTCCGTTGAGCGAAAAATACAACGAAAGTCGATACTTAACAAAAATTAAAAACACCCAAAAAAAATATCATCCATAACGCCGGTAGGAAGTACTGTGCCTTATCCTATCTATTGTTATCTATCAAACTAATGTAGTGTCATTTAAAATTCCTAGGTTGATTACTAACCTTACGTGAAATATTATGTAGGCACCTAACCTAAGCTCCGATACCAAATGCGACGACCTAGATTTTCGGACCAATCACAATTGCCAAAATATCCATCACGATTGAAAACTACAATTTTAACATGTCATAATCTAATAAATATACAACATTAAATGTATAGGATACAAATTTCAGTAATACACCTATAAGAAAAATCGTATATCTACTGAAGGTACTTTAATACATACCAATCTCAAGTTACTATAGATCTTTCGCTGCACAACTCTGATGAGAGGGACAACAACATACTTTCAAGAAAACTCAATAAACATGTCAATGCAGAATAAAATGGTAAGCATAAAAGATATCCTAACACATGATAAATAGCAAACATTGAATAGGAAAATGTTAATACAAGACAAGGAAAAACTAATTTATTTATTAAATTGTGTCACCAGCAAAGCGACTGCACCCTGTTAAGTGCACCTAATTTGAAGAAGGATCAGATCCAAACGTAGTTTTCAAGCCAATAGAGCTAATAAATTCCAAGGGATTTTATGAAAAATCCAACAAATATGTGATAAACAAACAACATTGCAGGTATATAGTAAAATAGGCGAGAAGAATAGACATAAATAAATAACCACCATATAATATAAAGATGTAGGTAAAGATATACAGAGATATCAACAAAATAACCCATAACCTATAAAATAAAGGTTATGAAAATACGAAGGGAGATTAACATCGAGGAGAGCCTAAGACACTTTTCGATGTAATAAAAATGAATCAACTCAAAGGGTCGAATCAAAACAAAGAGAAAGAATTTCCAAAAATGACTAGGAGGGTGCGCCCCCTTACCGAAAGTATATCCCTAGAAAATATATTTAAGAACTATGATGGCTCTCGAAAACCTCCAAGCCGGACCCCGTCAACCTTACTGAGTATCCGAGTATTACACATCTCCACGTGCATACCACTGAAACCAATCTAAAGTAGACGTGAGAATGTCAGTACCTTAAGCATTGGTTCTGATGATAACAACTATATGAAATTATATAAAATATAGGCACTAATGTTTTATCAAGATATATATAGTATAAAGTGCAGCATATTAGACATGTATTGATTAAGAAGATTGTACAATATCAGGATGCTAATATCAAGAGTAGATTCAAGATGCTGATATAAAGTTTCAAGAGTTCAAGAATGAAGACTCATGAGTATTGAAGAGTCGAAGATTTCAAGATATTACAGATAAGTTATAGAGTCATAGATTCAATGTTAAAACCTTGATAGCACTTTCCTGATCTCTCTCGCCTTCTCTAATTTTTTTTAAACCGTTTTTCAAATATTCTATTTTTAAAATAATATTTTCAAAATATTTTCCAAAATGATTTTCAAGTCTCTTATACTTATAAAGATATTATTTCAGTATTTTTAAATTTATATATATTGATTTTTTGTTTGTACTTTAATAATTTACAACAATATTGATTTTATATATATTATTTACATTATATTAAATATTCTTATTAAATCTTTCAAAATTATTTTATAAAGTTTTGTTAAGTTATATTTTGATTAAAATTTGTATAAACTATGTTTAAATGATTCTACAAAGTATCAAATTATTGTATAAAGCATTGGATTGTCAAAATAATTTTTATAAAGTTTTTTCAATTTTTAAAGGATATGTCGACATATCCAAATCCCATATGTTGACATACTAGCTGTAAATTTCAAAATTCAAATTTTGAAAGGAAGTGTCTTTTCGTCGTATCTCTTTGCGAATGGGCATGACCGTTGTTACCTATATATATATACTAGACTTCCAAATAAATTTTGATTAACTACTTTCTTATTTTTCTCTCCTCATTTTACTTTCTTGATTTTTAAAGCAATTTCTATTGAAACTCTACCGAAATTCAAAAAAAATCAAATTCAATCATTACTAATTTGATTCTCTTTAATATACTCTCTGATTTCTCTCATCTCTCTCAAGATAAAAGTGCTATTCAAGAGTTATAGGATCAGCTGTAATCAAGATCGGAGGTACGAGTCTGTAAACTCTATCAAATCATACTCTTTATACTCTGTGGTATGCTTGTATTCCTGAAGTCTAAGTAGGTATGATTGTAGCCTATTAAATCAATTGGGTGTGCTTAGTAGCCTGTAAATCTAGTGGGTGTGCTTGTTGCCCGAAAATCAAGTGGATCTATCTAGAGGCCGAGATTCTGGAGCGTGTGTCTCATAGCATTGAAATCGAGATTTATTTGCATTTACTAGTTGAAAATAAATCCGTGCAAGGAATTGTGCAGGACTGGATGTAGGGTAACTCTGAACCAGTATAAAATCCTAGTGTGTTCTTTCCTTTTTACCTTTACTGCATTTACTTTTATCCATACTTTGATTCTGTGATTGTTTCTATGATTGTTAACTCCACTATTCCAAGTAAAATCTTAAAGAATTTGAATAATATTCATATAATCCATTAAACACTATTCACCCCCTGTAACAACCCGCATGTTTATCGGGTGTATATTTAAATATTTTATTTAAATATAACGTCGTTTTTTGGATTATAGTCCTAAAAGTTACTTTCTGCAAACAGTCGAATTGGGTCTTAAGACCACTTCTATTGAGTTCAAAACGTTGTTTGCGATCTTTTTGAGTATAAGCTTTGATATGTTTGGAGTAAGTTGAATTTTGCTACTTTTTCTATTGGGTTTTGGGTTTGGGTTCTGCCCCAATCTCCTCTTAACCTCCCTAGCTCATTAGCTCTTCATCCATTCACCCTCATTTCATTCCTTTAACTTATGAAAACTGAAAATGGTGGAGGGGAAGAGGAAATAGAAATTGCAAGCCCTAGTTCCTCTTGCTAGCTCAAATTCTTGCTCCAAAACCAAAGTGAAGCCATTGGTAAGCTTCCTCTTCATCTCCTCTATCCCTTTCTCTCTTCAATCTCAGAAATTCCTAAACCTAACTTAGGAAATATGTGTTTTATTCTTAGATTGAAGCTTGTAAGAGTTGAAGTGAAGAGTAGTTAGTCTCCTTCTTGTGTTTGAGCTTCTTCTTCTTCTTTGTTTTGAGATAAAGGGTGAGTTTTGAACTCACATCTACTTCTTTTGATATCATTGATGTTAGGTATGAATTCCTAACACTTGTTCATTTCCATTTGCTTTCGATTTGGATTGCTTTGGTGAAACTGCCAAATTATGATTTTTGAAGCCAAATATATGAAAATCCTTATATGGTTGATGTTTATGTTGTTCGGAGTGTTTGGGTGTGTCGTTAAGGTTGGGTAGTCGTTTGATGTAAGCCCAAAATCAACACGCATCCGATTGCTTTCGATTTGTTTGGCCATAGATGGCCTAGGTTCAGGAAATGCCTGACCATCAGGTTTCAGACGTCTGAAACCGTATTTCAGACGTCTGAATATTGTTCTGGGGAAGATTTTTATTCCTAGATTCAGACGTCTGAATTTATATTTTAGACGTCTGAAAGTGCTAAATTGCAACCAGAAGGGAAATAGGCAAAATAATGCCTATTTCAGACGTCTGAAAGTTTGGGTTCAGACGTCTGAATTCTGTTCTGGAAAACAAATTAAATTCCAGATTCAGACGTCTGAATCCCTTCTTTCAGACGTCTGAATATGCTGTCTATTGCCAAATTGCTTTGTTTGTTTAGTTTTTCAAATTTGATCGATGCATATTGATTCCAATTAGTTGTTTATTCATATTTGACCTTGATGATTCCTTTTTGAATTCATTCACGAGTTTTTATAAATGATTTCTTCAAATCGTATTAAAAGTTCGCTTCTCCGATTTATAAATTCTATTTAAAACACACGCACAATTTCGCACTTCGAGCGAAGTGGAAGGGTGATTAAATGGTTGGGCAAAACACGGACCATGAATCTGTGCGTTTATCCTTTCGATTAATTCCCGACCTATTCAATTGATCGTTTTGACCTTCGGGTTTGGTGTACCGATGATATGAGGTGAACTTTGTACTGCTTTGAGTGTGAAAGTGACTAACGGATAGTAAACCGTTTAGTGCGAACGGGTGGTTATGGGACTCACGTTACCACTTTTCGGATTCCTTTTCGAGAGTTGTGACACATTACGCCAGTTAGTGGTGTCCAGTACGGGGTCTTCGACCTTCACCACTACGGTTTGTTGCCTTTGGGATAGTGTCTTCGGACTGTCTCCTCCAGGTTTGTCGCCCTCGGGTTAGTTGCCCTATTGTATCGCTTTTGGAGTTGGTCCATCGTCACCGCTCGAGAGATACTTGGGTTTGTCGCCTTCGGGTTAATTGCCCTATTGTATCGCTTTTGGAGTTGGCCATCGTCACCACTCGAGAGATACTTGGGTTTGTCGCCTTCGGGTTTGTTGCCCTATTGTATCGCTTTTGGAGTTGGTCATTCGTTACCGCTCGAGTGATATTGGGTTTGGAGCCTTCGGGCTCATGGATCCTTGTTTATACAGTACTATGCTCGAGCAATTTTTTGATGCTTCATTGATATGTATATTCCCTAGGTATCGCCCCTCGGTGTAGGTCTTTTTGAGCCGCACGATATGTAGCGATTACCTTGTGGAACTTGTGTTACCTTCATTGGTATTTGTTATTTGCCTTTATGGCTTGTTTTGGGATATTCATATCCTTTGTTTCTCTGAGTTGCCGATGATACGAGGCTTGTTTTTTTATGATTCATCTTTTGTTGATGATTGTGTTATCTCCTTTAGAGATATTTGTTATACTTTGTAACCTTGCAGGTTTATTGTTGTTCAGTTTATCTAACTGATTTGTTTAGATAGACTGACCGTGTATTTTATGTTCGGATCAGACCGAGATGTTTCAGGTTAGGTGCTTTTGGACTTAGCCTCTTTTGCTTCCGCATGGACTATTCCGCTAGTTTTATTTTGCCATAGCTTTTTGTGTAGTCCTTTTATTGTAACTCTGATATATGTATTCTTTTGACTCGTCTGTATATTATGGTTTGCTATACCACTTGACATGTGTTATTTTGTATACTCTGTTATGTATCAGTATATGTGTATATGATGATCTACTGTTCTGTGATGTATATTACATTTGAGTTGTTATATTCTGTTCTGATAGATCCTCCAACCACCTATCGTTTTGTTTTAAGTATTCATTGGATATGTCGACCTGCTTGGTATGTCTATTGTCGATGTATTCAATAGATAGTTAGAGAAAGGCTATAGATGGTCGCTCCTAACCAGCCTTATTCTTCGCGTTAGTTGACGACATTACCCTGTAGTGTCCTTGGCTAGCGTGGGTATAGAGGTGGGGCGTCACAGCTTGGTATCAGAGCGAAGTTCAGAACAAAATATGATAAACACAGAATAAATGCACATATCCCGGTACATCAAAGTGTATAAGTGATAGAAATCTTTGAATCATTGTGCCTCTATATTCCTTTTGTGCCTTTGGTGTAGATAGAAATTGGAATACGTCTAGGAATGCATTTAAATTCCATAGTATTCCATATTGAATCATCTACCTTGTGAATAATTTTGTTCTTATCTAACTTTCAGCGTATGGCTGGAAGAAGCAGGGGACGATGTTCAGATGCTGGGCAATCCAGTGGCTCACCTCCGGATGGCGTTTATATGTCTACCAATCAGTTTTTGGAGTTGTTTAGGAGTACTCAGCCTCCAGTTCCTCCTTGAGTTTCTCCACCTCGCAAGTCTGCCTTTGCACGTCTGTGCAGTGATTTTTCTCATCTTGGAGGAAAGCCGTTTAAAAGCTCTGAGTCTGTTCTTGAAGTCCAAGCTTGGCTTCGCACGTGCGAGCGTATTTTCTCTCGCATGAATCTTTCTGATCATGATAGGGTTCTTGTAACTTATAGCTTATTACAAGAGCGTGCCCTTGATTGGTATGAGCTTCTTGTAGCCGAAATTGATGAGTCTACTCTTTCTTGGACTCAGTTTCGAGAGCGGTTTGAACTCAAGTTCGTTCCTGAATCTGAAAAAGTTTTATTGACCCGTCGCTTCCTTGAGTTGAAGCAAGGGAAATCTTCTGTTTCTGAGTATGTTGCATCATTCGAGGCTTTATCTAAGTATGGTCTTGAATTCATTAGCACTTCTTATAAGAAGAATCTGAAGTTTGTCTCTGGTCTTAAGAAATATCTTAAGAAGTCTTTGTTGCTCCAGCTTAAGCTTTCTTTTGAGGAGTTGGTAGATTCTGCACTTCATCTCGAGACCGTCGAGAAGGAGTGTGATAGTGGTGATGATGTTAAGGTTCGCAAGAACCCCAACAAAAAGCAGACTCCATTGGATGAGCGGGAATTTTTCCCTTCCAAGAAGAAAAAACCCGTTGAATTTGATTCTCAGTCTCAGCCTGCTGGAACACCTTCCATTCGGAAGTGTTTCAATTGTGATTCTCCCGATCATATGATTCGAGCTTGTCCTAAGCCTCTCTTCTGCCGCTATTGCAAGAAGGAAGGCCATCGTCTTTCCACTTGTCCTATTGCTCCGAATAATTCTCAATCTGGCAAGCTAAATGTAACAGATGCTTCTGGAGGTCCTTCTCAGGGATAAGGTATGTCTCCATCTATTTGGTAGGTTTCTACTTCTCTTTGTGATTCGATTTCCAATTTGATGGCATCATTTTATTTCCTTAAGCCCTCATGATGAGGAAAGTGTTGTTTCTCTCTTTCTTATAGTTTGAGAATTTTCTGGTATTTTTGGTCTTGTCTTAGGATTATCACCTAAGCAATTCTTTGAGTGGTATTAAGGTCTTCTCAGCTCGACCTTGCCATTGGTTTTGATTTGGCTACGAGTTGCGGAAGTTAGCACTCCACTTACCGCATTCCGCACTCGTTGTGATTCTTAGGAATGATTTATTATGTCATTCAGTTTGTTTAGCTCATTTCATCCATTTTAGGAATCGAGTATTTTGTGAATATCTCGATGATTCCATTTTTGTATTTATTGGTTTTGGATGGAAATTAGCAATTTAAAATTTTTGCAAACATTTTTCATAAGATTTATTTACTTATAAGTATAAATGGGATTTTGTTCTTAAAACAAACAAAGAGAATTTTTAAAGTTTTTAGAAATATGTTTATCATATAGAAGATTGTTTTGTGATTGTATTACCCATTAAGTGCTTTAAGAATTCTGGTCGATACGCTAGATCAACGTTATCGATAGGAATCTCCTAAACGCTTTGATGAGACAATCAGACACAATGAATAGATTTGAAATAAGAAAAGTTTTCTAGAAAAATAATTACATGAAGATAATTGTGGTTTTGAAAGTTTTAGCTTTTCGGGAAAGTTGATTATTTAAAAGAACTCTTTTCCGATACTCTCATTCTTTCTATTCCCGAAAGGGGGATCGTGTTGCCAATACATTTAGTTGTAAGCAACAAGCGATTGTTTCTTTGTTGATGTCCGAATGGAATGATCATTTTACCAAGTTCATCGGACGTTTTGTTGTACTTCATTTTGTTGAGATTTGGTTCATCTGACGTATTATTGCACCACGTCGGAGTTCCGAATTATTTTGAGCTTAGGAATCCTTAGAATTCTCTGGGCAAACAAGTTAGGGCTTATCCTTTCGTGCACTATATGGTGAACTTCTTATTCTGTTATTCTTATGTGTTAATATGTTTTTGGGTTGTTACTCTTTATTTTCTTCTTAAGAATTGCGAGGACGCAATTTCTTTAAGGTGGGGAGTCTGTAACAACCCGCATGTTTATCGGGTGTATATTTAAATATTTATTTGAATATAACGTCGTTTGTCGGATTATAGTCCGAAAAGTTACTTTCTGCAAACGGTCGAATTGGGTCTCAAGACCACTTCCATTGAGTTCAAAACGTCGTTTGCGATCTTTTTGAGTATAAGCTTTGATATGTTTGGAGTAAGTTGAATTTTGCTACTTTTTCTATTGGGTTTTGGGTTTGGGTTCAGCCCCAATCTCCTCTTAACCTCCCTAGCTCATTAGCTCTTCATCCATTCACCCTCATTTCATTCCTTTAACTTAAGAAAATTGAAAATGGTGGAGGGGAAGAGGAAATAGAAATTGCAAGCCTTAGTTCCTCTTGCTAGCTCAAATTCTTGCTCCAAAATCAAAGTGAAGCCATTGGTAAGCTTCCTTTTCATCTCCTCTATCTCTTTGTCTCTTCAATCTCAGAAATTCCTAAACCTAACTTAGGAAATATGTGTTTTATTCTTAGATTGAAGCTTGTAAAAGTTGAAGTGAAGAGTAGTTAGTCTCCTTCTTGTGTTTGAGCTTCTTCTTCTTCTTTGTTTTGAGATAAAGGGTGAGTTTTGAACTCACATCTACTTCTTTTGATATCATTGATGTTAGGTATGAATTCCTAACACTTGTTCATTTTCATTTGCTTTCGATTTGGATTGCTTTGGTGAAATTGCCAAATTATGATTTTTGAAGCCAAATCTATGAAAATCCTTATATGGTTGATGTTTATGTTGTTCGGAGTGTTTGGGTGTGTCGTTAAGGTTGGGTAGTCGTTTGACGTAAGCCCATAATCAACACGCATCCGATTGCTTTCGATTTGTTTGGCCATAGATGGCCTAGGTTCAGGAAATGCCTTACCATCAGGTTTCAGACGTCTGAAACCCTATTTCAGACGTCTGAATATTGTTCTGGGGAAGATATTTATTCCCAGATTCAGACGTTTGAATTTATATTTTAGACGTCTGAAAGTGCTAAATTACAACCAGAAGGGAAATAGGCAAAATAATGCCTATTTCAGACGTCTGAAAGTTTGGGTTCAGACGTCTGAATTCTGTTTTGGAAAACAAATTAAATTCCAGATTCAGACGTCTGAATCCCTTCTTTCAGACGTCTGAATATGCTGTCTATTGCCAAATTGCTTTGTTCGTTTAGTTTTTCAAATTTGATCGATGCATATTGATTCCAATTAGTTGTTTATGCATATTTGACCTTGATGATTCCTTTTTGAATTCATTCATGGGTTTTTATAAATGATTTCTTCAAATCGTATTAAAAGTTCGCTTCTCCGATTTATAAATTCTATTTAAAACACACGCACAATTTCGCACTTCGAGCGAAGTGGAAGGGTGATTAAATGGTTGGGCAAAACACGGACCATGAATCTGTGCGTTTATCCTTCCGATTAATTCCCGACCTATTCAATTGATCGTTTTGATCTTTGGGTTTGGTTTACCGATGATATGAGGTGAACTTTGTACTTCTTTGAGTGTTAAAGTGACTAACGGATAGTAAACCGTTTAGTGCGAACGGGTTGTTATGGGACTCACGTTACCACTTTTCGGATTTCTTTTCGAGAGTTGTGACACATTCCGCTAGTTAGTGGTGTCCAGTACGGGGTCTTCGACCTTCACCACTACGGTTTGTTGCATTTGGGATAGTGTCTTCGGACTGTCTCCTCCAGGTTTGTCGCCTTCGGGTTAGTTGCCCTATTGTATCGCTTTTGGAGTTGGTCCATCGTCACCGCTCGAGAGATACTTGGCTTTGTCTCCTTCGGGTTAGTTGCCCTATTGTATCGCTTTTGGAGTTGGTCCATCGTCACCGCTCGAGAGATACTTGGGTTTGTCGCCTTCGGGTTTGTTGCCCTATTGTATCGCTTTCGGAGTTGGTCATTCGTCACTGCTCGAGTGATATTGGATTTGGAGCCTTCGGGCTCATGGATCCTTGTTTATACAGTACTATGCTCGAGCAATTTTCTGATGCTTCATTGATATGTATATTCCCTAGGTATCGCCCCTCGGTGTAGGTCTTTTTGAACCGCACGATATGTAGCGATTACCTTGTGGAACTTGCGTTACCTTCATTGGTATTTGTTATTTGCCTTTATGGCTTGTTTTGGGATATTCATATCCTTTGTTTCTCTGAGTTGCCGATGATACGAGGCTTGTTTTGTTATGATTCATCTTTTGTTGATGATTGTGTTATCTCCTTTAGAGATATTTGTTATACTTTGTAACCTTGCAGGTTTATTGTTGTTCAGTTTATCTAACTGATTTGTTTAGCTAGACTGACCCGTGTATTTTATACTCGGGTCAGACCGAGATGTTTCAGGTTAGGTGCTTTTGGACTTAGCCTCTTTTGCTTCCGCATGGACTATTCCGCTAGTTTTATTTTTCCATAGCTTTTTGTGTAGTCCTTTTATTGTAACTCTGATATATGTATTCTTTTGACTCGTCTGTATATTGTGGTTTGCTATACCACTTGACATGTGTTATTTTGTATACGCTGTTATGTATCAGTATATGTGTATATGATGATCTACTGTTCTGTGATGTATATTACATTTGAGTTGTTATATTCTGTTCTGATAGATCCTCCAACCACCTATGGTTTTGTTTTAAGTATTCATTGGATATGTCGACCTGCTTGGTATGTCTATTGTCGATGTATTCAATAGATAGTTAGAGCAAGTGTATAGATGGTCGCTCCTAACCAGCCTTATTCTCCGTGTTAGTTTACGGCATTACCCTGTAGTGTCCTTGGCTAGCGTGGGTATAGGAGTGGGGCGTCACACCCCCCCTTTACTGTTAGTTTAGCCTTAAGATTCCTATTCTGCTAACTTACATTTGGTATCAGAGCATTGGTTTTTAAAATATTCATAATCCGATTTTTGAAAAAGTTTCAATGGCAATTTTTAATAATATTTCTGAAAAGATAATTTGCAAAATCATCATAATGTTGTTTCATAAATTTGCATATGTTCATTATAAAAAAATCACATGATCTTTTGAAAAGATATGAATTGTAGGAATAGATGTGTTACATGGCTTTTGATGAATAGACACTTGATGGTCAAACACTATAGACCAAAAAGGACAAATGGATATTGAATAGTGGATGCTCAAGACACTGACTAGAAATCTAAAGATTTTAAAGGATATAGTTTACGAAGATGGTGGATCAGTAAATTTTGGAGACAACTCTAAAGGATATGTGATTAGCATTGACAACATCGGCAATACTAAAACTCCTACTATTTCTAATGTATTGTTAGTTAGGAATTTAAAGCATAATCCGTTGAGTGTTAGTCAATTGTATAATAAGGGTTTCAAAATTAAATTCATAAAAGATAAATGTCATATTGAAGATAATGAGTCGAACATTATCTTTAAAGGCATTAGGAAACGAAACATCTATATATTAAGTATGAGAATCTCAAATGATAACTTATGTCTTTTGGCTGAATCAAGTGACCCTTATATTTGGCATAAAAGTTTTGATCATTTGAATTTCAAGCTAATTTTTAAAATTAATAAAATGATCTAGTTAGAGGTCTTCCCAAAATAAATTTTAGAGTTAATAATTTATGCAATGCATGCCAATTAGGAGAACTTAGAAAAAATTCCTTTAAATCAAAAGATATGATTTCTAACTCTCAACCCCTTGAACTTCTTCACTTAGATCTTTCCAGTCCCTCATAGATACAATCTATAAATCACAATAGATATGTATTTGTAATCATAGATGATTACTCTAGGTTTACCTGGACGATTTTCTTAAAATTTAAAAGTGAGGCTTTTGAAATGTTTAAAATCTTTATCAAACGAATTCAAAATAAAATGACTAGTAAATTTAAACTATTCGAAGTGATCACGGTGGAGAATTTGAAAATGAAAATTTTGAGAATTTCTGTAATAAGAAAGGTATAACTCATAATTTTTCGTTTTCAAGAACACCACAACAAAATGGAGTAGTAGAACGTAAAAATAGGATGATTCAAGAGTGCGCTGGGACTATGCTAAATGATAGCAATTTACCTAAATTTTTTTGGGCTGAAGCAGTTGGTACTACAAGTTATATATTAAAGAGAATTTTAATAAGACCATTAACTAAGAAAAACAATATGAATTATTCTAAGTGTAAAGTATCATACTTTAAAAATTTTGGTAGTAAATGTTTTATTTTAAATACTGAAGATGATGTAGATAAATTTGACGCGAAATCAGATAATGAAATCTTTATTGAATATTCAAATAGAAGTAAAGCTTATAGAGTTTTTAATACTAGAATTAATACTACTGAAGAGACATTATATGTCTCATTTGATCAAAATTTTAAAGTTTATAATCTAAATATTGATGAAAAAGAAAACATTGATAACCTAAGTGAAATTAGTAATATTGAGATTGCCGGAAATGAAAATAATAATAATTTAGAAAATTCATATCCAAATCCAAATAAAAGAACAAAATACTTGAAAGATCATATAGAAAATATACTTGGAAATATTGAATATGTTCTTAAAACTAGAAATTAATTAAATAAAACGAGCAACATTACTTTTATTTCAACTATTGAACCTAAAAATCCAAAGGAAGCACCAACTGATGTAACATTGATTCTTGCTATGTAAGAAGAATTGAATCAATTTATAAGAAATGATGTTAAGGAATTAGTCCCAAGACCTGGGAATAAATCTATAATAGGAACAAATGGGTATATAGATACAAAATGAATAAACTAGGAGAGGCTGTGAGAAATAAAGCTTGATTAGTTGCATAAAGTTACTGTCAAGAAGAAGGAATATATTTTGATGAAACCTTTATGCCCATAGCAAGATTAGAAGCTATACAAATTTACTTGCTTTTGCTAATCATAATAATTTTAAGTTATATCAAATGGAGGTTTAAATTTACTTTAAACGATTTTAATAAAGAAAATGTATATGTAGAACAACCTCCACTTTTTTAAGATGAAAAAGTACCTAATCATGTTTACAAATTAAAGAAGGCTATGTATGGTCCGAAACAAGCTCCAAAATCTTGGTATGACAGACTTAAATCCTATCTATTAAAATCAAATTTTGAAATCGGAAAATTAGATAACACACTTTTTATTAAAAGAGATAAAACTAATATTCAGATAATATAAATATATGAGATGATATCATTTTTGGATGTACTAACAATAAACTAAATAAAGAGTTTTTAGAAATAACGACTAAGGAATTTGAAATGATTCATATTGGAGAACTATATTATTTTCTAGGATTACAAATAAAATAACTAAGTAGTGGAATTTTTATTTGTCAAGATATATATGCTAAAGATTTAGTTAAGAAATTTAAGATATCAAATACCAATGGTAATAAACTCCCATGAAAACTAATGAAAAATTAAATAAAAAAGAATATTCAAAAGATGTGGATCAAACATTATATAGAGGAATGATTGGATCACTACTCTGCATAAACGCTAGTAGACCTAATATAATGCATAGTGTTTGTCTCTGTGCAAGATATCTATCTCAACCTAAAGAAACTCGTTTAAAATCCGTAAAATGAACTTTGAGATATGTAAATAACACATTAGACTATGGACTCTTTTAACCAAAGTAAGACTCCTTTGTGAACTAATTTGATATAGTGACGCCGACTATGCTGGTTACTAATCAAACTAAAAAAGTACAAGTAAAACCTATCACTTTTTGGAACAGTCTCTAGTTTCCTGGTTTAGTAAGACGCAAAACTCTACATCTCTGTCCATGACAGAAGCATAATATATTTCAACAGCATTAGCCTATTCATGGGTTATCTATATGCAACAAACTTTAAAAGATTTTGGTTTAAATTTTACCAAATCACTAATATACTATAATAAATCAAGTGCGATCAATCTATCTAGAAATCCAACTCATCATGTTAGAACTAAATATATTGATATAAGACACCATTTCGTAAGAGATAATATAAACAATGAAATAACATCACTTGAATTCATAAACATTGAAAATCAAATAGCTGATAAATTAATAAAGCTATTGAATCAAACATTATTTACAAAGTTAAGAAAGGAGCTAGGAATTTGTTCTCTGTTGGAAATATTAAAATAATGAAGTAAAATTACAAAATATAAAGAAAAACAAAATAATCAAAATAAACTATATTAGTCGACATACCCTACCCTCATATGTCGACATATAATGGTAAATTCTATTTTTTATTTTCTCTTCAAAATTCAAATTATTGATTATATAATAACCAAATTTCAACTTTCTTCTTCATTTTTCTGTATTCTCTCTGCTCTAAACTTCTGAAATGAACAAATCATGGCCTCCTCTAATCCCAAATGTTCTTCTAGAGAAGAAAATCCGTCGTTTTCCTTCCCTTCTCCTACCCAAGTCCCCTTCCACTGCACTACTATGGCCAAGATAGCTAAAATGGAGACTGAAATGAAAAATATTCTACAAATTTTCGTTGAAATTCAAGTGGTGCAACTTCGTATGACCAAGGAACAAGAGAAGCAAAGTAGAATTCTTTGCAATTTACAAAAATATCTATTGGATAATCCTACGAGTCCAATAGTTATTGAAGATGAGTCTGCAAATTTGGCTAATCATAACCCCATTCATGGCAGCGATAGCAAGGAAGGAGAGGAAGAAGAAGAGGAAGAATGAGGAAGATGATGAAATTCAATGCACCGGAGAAGTATGTTTCAATCGAGATGGAAATCTCGTCGAATGAAAAGGGAACTTTGCCTTCATAATCCTCGCTGCCCTTTTTATAAATCCCCGATCATTAGGAAATCATGTTAGGATAATAGTTGATTTGTTTTGATTTTTTTTAATGTTTGGTATGTATATTTGATTTGACTTGACAGTTTTACTCTGTACATATATGTATAGTTTAGGGTTTCATTAGATTATGATTACTTTGTATTGTGATATTGAATGAATATATAGTTTGGTATGGTTACTATTAATGATTTGTGTTATCACTCATCATTTCTTATATATCATTCTTATCATTATTACTTCAGTTAGGGGGAGTTATAGTTTTAGTTAGTTAGTTTTGTTGATGACGTAGGGGGAGAAATATATAAAATCTAGGCATAAATTAAGGGGCAATTTTTTAACTCACTGGGAGTTATATTATTTTTTATGTACAGAGTTGTCATCATCAAGAAAGGGGAGATTGTTAGTATCTTAAATATTGGTTTTGATGATAAAAACTATAGGACATATATAAATATAGGTACTAATGTTTTATCAAGATATATATATATATATATATATATATATATATATATATAGTATATAGTGCATGATATTAGACATGTATTGATTAATAACACCGTACAGTATCAAGATGATGATATCAAGAGTGGATTCATGATGCTGATATAAAGTTTCAAGAGTTTAAGAATGAAACTCATGAGTATTGAAGAGTTGAAGATTTCAAAATATTCCAGATAAGTTATAGAGTCGTAGAATTAATGTTTAAATCTTGATAGCACTATCCTAATCTCTTTCACCTTCTCTAATTTTTTTAAATCGTTTTTTAAATATTCTGTTTTTAAAATAATCTTTTTAAAATATTTTCCAAAATGAATTTTAGATCTCTTATACTTATAAAGATATTATTTTAGTGTTTTTAAGTTTATGCATATTGAATTTTTGTTTATACTTTAATAATTTATAACTATATTGATTTTATATATATTACTTACATTATGTTAAGTATTCTTATTAAATCTTTCAAAATTGATTTATAAACTTTTGTTGAGTTATAGTTTGATTAAAATTTGTATAAACCATGTTTAAATGATTCTACAAAGTATCAATTTAATTTTCAAAGCATTGGATTTTCAAAATAATTTTTATAAAGTATTTTCCAATTTTGTGAAGGATATGTCGACATACTGGCCGTAAATTTCAAAATTCAGATTTTGAAATGAATTTTCTTTTCGTCGTATCTCTTTGCGAATGGACATGACCGTTGTTTCCCTAAATATACTAGACTTCCAAATGAACTTTCTTTTTTCTCTCTCCTCTTTTCACTCTTTTGATTTCTAAAGCAATTTCTATCGAAACTCTGCCGAAATTCAACCAGAATCAAATTCAATCATTACTAGTTTGATCCTCTTTCATATACTCTCTGATCTCTCTCATCTCTCTCAAGGTCAAAGTGCTATTCAAGAGTTATATGATCAATTGTAATCAAGATCGAAGATCTGAGTTCGTAAAACTCTATCAAATCATACTCTTATACTCTATGGTGTGTTGGGTATCCCTAAAATCCAAGTAAGTGTGATTGTAGCCTGTTTAAATCAATTGGGTGTGCTTAGTAGCCCATAAATCTAGCGGGTGTGCTTGTGGCCCAAAAATCAAGTGGCTCTACCTAGATGCCGGGATTCTAGAGGGTGTTTCTTGTAGCCTTGTAATAGAGATTGTATTTGCATTTACTATTTGAAAAGAAATCCGCACAAGGAATTGTGTGGGACTGAGTATAGAGTAACTCCGAACTAGTATAAAATCCTAGTGTTTTTTTTTCTTTTTACCTTTACTGCATTTACTTTTTTTTTTTGAAAAAGCAAGAGCAGCAGCTCATTTATTAACTAATGTTACATTACAAAATTACAACTCACACAGCACCAATACATGACAAACAAGCTCAACACATTACAGGCAAATACAAGAAAAACTACTGAAGTGAGCATAATACAACCAGAACAAAACAGATCAATCCAAGTACATGTAGACAGCCTATATCAGAAGAAAAATACCATTCA
This sequence comes from Allium cepa, assembly GCA_030765085.1. Classification (NCBI taxonomy): domain Eukaryota; kingdom Viridiplantae; phylum Streptophyta; class Magnoliopsida; order Asparagales; family Amaryllidaceae; genus Allium; species Allium cepa. Next base: position 165,109,837 of record CM060939.1, read on the forward strand.
TGTAAATAGCAATAAAAGCCATGCTGCACAATAATCAAGTGCTATCTGAGCATTCATTGAAGTATGATCAAACAAAGTCAGACCTTAAATCCTTCAAGATGCAGCCATGAATCATTGAGTAGAGTTGAGAAGCATTCTTTACTCCAATACCAAAAACCCTATTATTCCTCTCAGTCCACACAGCATGAATCAATCTTTTAAGAAGCTTAAGCACAAGTCTAGTTGAACGAGTTTTCCATCTAGTTGCCTTGAATACATTAAACCATTCAATTGAACTAACATTTGATGGTTTGTAAAAACCACCATTAGATAAAAGCCTATACCAAATTTGATAGACAAATGGACACTCAAAGAATAGATTTGTATTAGTTTCTGATTCTGAATTACAGAGTACACATAAATCATCTGAGATAATACCCAATCTACAGAGCTTATCCTTTGTATTGAGAGCATTAGCCATTACCTTCCACAATAATAAGTTTTGCTTTACTGAACAGCCATTATTCCATATTCTTGTGTACCATGGAAAGACAGTATCACCTTTACAAAATAGTTGATATACAAGCTTAATAGAGTGACAAAGCTGCTTAAGTGACCAGATTAAGGCATTATCACTGTTAGTAAGTTGATAATTGATAATAGTATTCCACAGCCTTCTTAATTGAAATGAGCTAGAATATGGTAAAATAATAGCACCATCATGTATATATTCATCAACCATTGCATCCTCAGAAATTCCAGAGCTTCTTCTTAAATTGTAGTCCACTATAGAACTTAAAATCAAACCTAGCCTAGCCCATGGTGAATTCCAAAATGATAAGCCTTTAATCACTGCATAATTACATTGAATATAAGGTAAAATGGTTTCCCTAAGCTTGAGTATATTCCTCCAACTCCAACTACAGTTTTGAGGTATTCTCATAATCCAGAAATTCTTCTTACCAAAGAGATTTTGATTTACCCACTGTGACCATATATTATTATCAGGTGTAAAGATTTTATTGAAGTAAACAGAGACAGCTGCCTTATTCCAAAGAAGAAAATTTGTAATACCAAGTCCACCATACTTTTTAGGCTCAAACAATTTATTGAAAGAAATGGGTATAAGCTTCCTTGAGTAAGGATCACCATGCCAAAGAAATTTATTAAGAGCACTTGTAACCATATTGATGAGTTTATTTGGAAGAATGTAATGTCTAGACCAGTATGTAGTCATAGCCATAGCAATAGATTGAATAATTGTAAGCCTACCAGCCTGTGATAATTTATTGCATGGCTATATCCTCAACCTTTCAATTATTTTTTCAAAGAGAGGCAAGCAATTATGACTAGTTATTCTAGAACTTATAAGAGGTAAACCTAAGTAAAATGAATTGGAAGGAAATTCCTGAAGACCAGAGCAATTAATAATATCAATCTTCCTAGAGAGAGGCAAACCACCAACAAAAATATTGGATTTAGATAGATTAATTTGAAGTCCAGTGATAGAATAGAAAAACTGCAAGGAAGACAAAATATTCTGGATATTTCTATGAGTAGGCTTTGAAAAAATAATGAGGTCATCAGCAAAAAGAAGGTGTGTAATTATAGGATGTTTGCATTTAGGATGTAAATCAAAAGCTTTCTTTAAAACTAGATCCTTTAAAATAGAATTAAGTAATTCCATGACAATTATGAAAAGGTAGGCAGAAATAGGATCACCTTGCCTAACACCTTGTGTACTTCTAAAATATCCATGTAGACCACCTTCTCTCGAAATTGAATACATCGGTGAAGAAATACAAGTGAAAATCCAAGCTAAGAAAGGTTTAGGAAAATTCATTCTAGACATTATGGCTAAAATGGAGCTCCATGCTGTAGAATCAAAAGCTTTCTTTATATCCAATTTTATCATGCATCTAGGAGATATATTTTTCCTTTCATATCCAAATAATAATTCCCGTGTTAAAAGGATGTTATCACTAATGGATCTACCCCTGATATAAGTAGCCTGGTTATTAGAGATGATGAATGGTAAGACTGACTGCAGCCTATTAGCCAACACTTTTGAAATGATTTTATAGATAATATTACAACATGATATAGGTCTAAAATCAACAACTGAAGTAGGGTTATCAATCTTTGGAATTAAGGCAATGGAAGTGGCAAAGAGACCAGTAGGTAATTTATTGTTGAGAAAAAAGAATTGTAAAGCTTTAACAATATCATCACCAATGATGTTCCAACTATGTTGCATAAAATGAGCATTAAATCCATCTGGACCTCCACAGCTATTAGGATCTAAACTAAACACTGCAGATTTAATCTCCTCATCAGTAATAGCATAAATCAAAGAAGTAGATTGAGAGGAAGATAAAACTGGAAGATTTATGTTAAAAAGAGGCTTAACATCAGGAATAAAAGAATTGGGAGGAGCTAGAATGGAAGAGAAGTACTGCACAAAAGCATGATTTATACCATCAGAGGACCTGATCACATTACCATTCATATCTTTAATCTGAGATATTCATTCTCTTGCTCTCTTTGCATTTAGAAAATTATGAAAATACTTTGTATTTCTATTAGCCTCCTTCTCAAATTTCAAATGAAGCTTCTGTTTAATGGATGACAATTCCCTATCAATAACATGTTTTAGGTTCTTCCTTAAATCTAATTCAGTATGTTGTAATATTGCATCATTTGGTTTAGCACTCAATTCTTCCTGAATTTTAATGAGTTCATTCCTAATGTGAAAAGAAAGCTTTGAATCTTTACCAAAATTAGCTGCAGACCATATCCTTAATTGAAATTTGAGAGCCTTCATCTTGAGTAAAACATTAGCCAATGGGTTCCTGCCAAATTGCATCCTCCAAACCTGTTTAAGAATATTAGAATAATCCACATGCTTAGTCCAAAAATTAAAAAAATTAAATGAAAAATTACCACTACGATTATCATCAATACCCCAATGAAAAATTAAGGGACTGTGATCAGATAGTGAAGGTTGAAGTGTATCATAAAATGGTTTAGGCCAGATTTTAAGGAAAGGTATGTTGACAAAAATATGATCCAATTTACAAAGAGTTAAATTTCCATTTCTACTACTATTAGACCAGGAAAAGACTGAGCCAAAGGATTTGACCGGAATCAGATTAGATTGGTTCATGGCACTATTAAGAGGTGTAATATCTTTGAGTGACAGGGGACAACCACCAAACTTTTGATTACTAGCAAGCATATAGTTGAAATCACCACCTATCAACCGAGGAGCAGAGGAAAAATTTAAAGTATGAAGTTAATCCAAAAAAACTTGTCTCAATGATAAGGAGTTATGAGCATAAACTGAAGTGAGAAGGAAATTCAAATTAGAAGGTAAGTGAACACATTGATAGTGAATGAATTGATCTGAAGCAATGATCCTGGTAAGTTTAAAGATAGATGGATTCCATAAGGTTAACAATCTGCCAAAATTTGATTCATGAAAGTTATGATCAAATTGCCAAGAAGGGGATATCAATTTAACAGCCTTAAGAGTAGACTGTAAATCTAACTTTGTTTCAGAGACACACATCAGATGAATATCATTAACTTTGATCAAATTCCTAATCTCAACTTGTTTAAAGGGCAAGTTAGCACCCCTAATATTCCAAAAAGCAATATTATTCATTTCAATTAAAGAGAGAGAAGCAATGAGGATGGATTTTTCCTTGTATGTCTAGGATGAGATTTATTTTTTGTGGAAGTTATAGGAAGTACTTCCTGAGGTTTAAAATCCTTCCCATTATTCAAATCACCAGGAATATTAGAATCAACAGATTTAGATGTAGGAGGAAGAATAATATGATCAGGTGGAGATAAATGCAAATAAGGTGATGGAGAGTCTGATATCAACAAAGAAGGAGATTGAAAGCTGAATTGAGAACTGCAAGATGAAGAACTAGAATTGGCAGAAGTAGAGGAAGTCACAACATTAACTGCTGGTTCTAAATGTACATCAAAGGAGAATAATGAGGAAGAGGCTGTAGTTGCTGAATTAAAATCAGAAGAAGGATCTGATAACACTGAAAAACAATTTAAGGTAACTGAAGGAAGAGATGATGTACTTCCTTCACTACCCTTACCAACTTCCACATTTATCACAGGATCAACATTCAAATGCACTTTCTCTTTAGAAATTATCTCCTTTTTCTTCCATACTCCTTTATTTCTCCTATCTATATTCTTCCATCTCTGGTCTGTACTGTTGTTATTAAAAACTGCATAATCATCTTGTTTCTTTTCACAATTTTCAACTTGATTGCCATCCTTCTGCAGATGATACTCCTTTTTGTCATTAACTAGTTCACATCCAACAGTATCATGACCAAATATCTTGTAATTTGTACAAATTTTTGGCCTCCAATCATATGAAAATTTAACATCTGGACAGTTTTCACCTAAACCAAGTATTGGAATAGACACCGGTAATTTAAAATCAGGTGATATCTCCACTAAAGCCTTGGCATATTTAAATCTTTGAAGTTTCTCAGTACTGTTATCAAAACAAATAAGCCTACCAACATGACAAGCTAACCAGTTAATCCCTACTAGTGTCCAAAGAATCAGGGGAATTCTATGAAAATGGATCCACACTGGAACTTTCTTTATTTGTGCTTGTGAAATACCAATAGATGGATCCCATTTAGTAATTATGAACATTCTGCCTCTTATAAAAATTGGATCAGCATTAAGAACTTGTTCCTTGTCCTCTTGGACAGAGAAGTTAAAGTAAAAATTGAATCCATCTGATTTGAAATCGACTTCACCCTTAATCTTCCAATACCTTTTCAAGAAATTAACCACTGTTAAGAAAGAGAGCGTACCATCCAAAAAGAAACCAACTAAGTGGTTATTCCAATATTTGACACCTTCCTCTTTGACAAGATCTGGTAAAACTGCAGGAGGTTGATTCCTAGGAATTTCAAAATGAATCGGTTTATACGACCCAGCATTACGAGGGAGAGTTTTAAAAAGGGAAGACCAATTACGATTCAATGAGACACAAGAAGCATCAGAACCAGGTAGGCAAGAGACAGAAGATGTATGAAGAAATGTGGAAGCAGATTGAGCAGATGAAGAGGAGAACGAAATCGAAGAAACAGCGGAAGAAGAAGACGAGGAAAGAGGAGGAAAAGATGCAGAATCCAAAGAGAAAGATGACAAAGAAGGAGAAGAAGTAGATGTCGCCATTAATTTTCAAAAGGAGCTGAAGACCATCGTAGCGGGAGTGCTGCATTTACTTTTATCTGTACTTTGATTCTATAATTGTTTCTGTTATTGTTAATTCCATCATTCCAAGTAAATTATTAAGAATTTGAATAATATTCATATAATCCATTAAACGCTATTCACCCTCTGCTAGTGTTTGTTTAGCCTTAAGATCCCTATTCCACTGATTCACAAAGAATACCCTAATAGGAGCAATCCCATATAGCTTGGCCCTACTCGCTCTTTATTTAGTCATTTCCGACAAAGAATAGTAACGTTCAAAATGAGCAACAAATCGTCTTAGATTAAGAAACAGGAAGGCAAAGAGATATGGTTAAACAGGGGTGTGATACCCTTTTAGCCCAAAGAGAAACTAAGAGGGGCGAAGTTCTCTCTTAATCAAATGAGGTTGCTAAAAGGGGTGTTTTTTCCTTTCAACCAAAAAGTCACTAAATGTCAACCTAAGTTAACTTTATTTAATTGAAGTTCAAAATTTAAATATTATATTATTATAACTAACTATAATAATTTAATAAACCAATACTATAGCTAAACACCTTATAGTCAAATTATGAAATAAATTACAAGGTGGTAGCCTATAATTTTTTCTACCGAATCCATGCAAAAGAAAAAAGTTGTTGCTCATAAACTAGCCGAGCACAAATCAAACAACATCAATACTATATACACACACCACTATATGATCATATATAACATATGTAATAATATTTACAACATTAGAGCATTCACTTTTTAAATATATTGCATAGTAAGATATATTCACTTATAATCATTTATTGAAATGTAAACTAATCAAAGTGTAACATCCCGGAATTTTTGACAATATCAATTTAATAATATGTATTAAATATTAAATTGATATTGATAATTTTGTGAATAATAATTCAAATTGATTTAATAATCTTATTTAATAAATATTAAATTGGTAGATTTTATCTTTTATAGCTAATAAATTAGTTTCTATTTATAATATAAATATATGGTTTATAGTGTAAATAGATTAGCTTTGTTTTAAATTTAATAAATAAAGCATATTTTCTAATTCTAATATTTTTTAGTAATTTGGAAATTTGTTTTTATTTAATATAAAGCTTTTCAAAGTTATTAAAATTAAATAATCTTGGTTCAAATTTAATAAATGAATCTTGATTTCAAATTCTAATATATATATATATATATATATTAATAATTTGGAAATTTTGATTTAATTTAATATTAAGTTTTTCAAAACTATTTAATAAATAAGTATATGATTATAAAATTGTTAAGAAAGATGTTTAAATGTTTAAAATGATTTTGGCTTAAGTTTTAAATTTAAATTAATTAACAAAAAGATTTGTTTTGTTCTTTTTAAAAGATAGCTTAATAAAATAAGTAACTTATTAATAAAGAAATAATTTCCTTTATAATTATTTTAATTTGATAATGAGTTATTTCTAAAAAAACAATATTAATAATGTATTGTTTTACAATTAGATTTTGAATAAAAATAGCATTTGTTATTTTAAATTTAATTTGTGTAATATAACATGATTTTTAAATATTAGATTTTTGAATTTGATTTAAATTTGAATATAAATCCAAAGTATAGATTTTTAATTGTTTTGATTTTTATATGCATAAGCTTTTATTTATAAGCATAATTTGTTTTTATTTCGTTTAAAATTTATATACATATTAAATACTAATTAACAAATTAATTAGGCATAACACACACACACACACACACACACACACACACATATATATATATATATTAACATGTAAATTAAATACTAATTACTTTAAAAAGACAAGTGTATGAATATTAAGCATCATTTAACAAATGTTAAAAGATAAACATCCTTAATTGGCAAATGTTGAAATAATTTACAAGTGTCACATTTTGTTCTCATTTTCTTTTTTTTAATAAAATCAGAAAAATTAATCTATATAAGTACACATCCTTCACCCTTATTTATTTTTCTCATTTTTCCATTCAAAGAAACTTTCAACTTGCTCATTTATCAAATCTGAAACCACTTCCCTGTAAACAACTCTTCAAATAGAAGAATCCAGTTCAAAACAAATCCCTGTACAAATCTGTAGCCTGTATTTTCAAAACCTTGCACCTGCTATTTTCAAACAAAAAGCATCTGCACATCTTCAAACATTTACCTGAAATCATTTTCAAAAAGAAAAGGAAGCCTGCATCATTTTTTCTGCAATCTTGAAGCCTGCAAACAGTTTTAAAATCAAACAAAAAGCATTTTTCTTTTCAATCTGGAAAATGGATTCTGCTTGCACCTGCATTTTCAAAGCAAATTTCATTTTCAAGCACAAGCTTTTATGGAAGCATGATTTTAAAAGAATTCAAAGTTTTTTTCAAAATCTGGAATTTTTTCTCTGCATGCAAATGTCTTCAGCAAATTCAAAGCTTTGCCAATGGAGGCTCTGTCTTCTTTAGAAACAAGTGAGTAAATTTTTAAAATTTAAAATCTAAAAATTGGTTGCATGCTTGTATGACGAGATGAATCAGTATTGCATGTTGCTATAAGTAAATGTCTGATGTAAATATTTATGTGTATGCATGCTGTTATGTGCTCTGCTATGTCCCCAGTTCCAATTTTTCATTTAAAAAAAATCTCTTACCACTTAATTTAATTTGTGATAGGATCTGATAATTAAACAAATATTGTTTATTTTAACATAGGTTAAGTTTTAAACATTTAAGTAAGTTAAATAGAAGTCTGTTTGTCTCTTTAAAACATAAAACATCTGTGCATGTTTGATAATATCAAAAGTCAAACCTTTAAAATTGTAAATCCAGTATTATAAATTGAATACTAAAATCAAAATATGATTTTTAACACAAAAACTATAATTTTTGGTAGAGAGGTTAAGGAATAGTTATGAGATGAACCGAATATGAACTGTGGGGTTTCTTTGGTGATTCATGTATCTGGAGGAGATGGGTTTCTGCATGATGATGGAGGGTTGATCAGGGAAGCTAGGAAAAATATTGGTTGGTGTTAAATTTCATGGGGGAGAATGCTTCTTTGAGATTTCTTTTTAAACCCTAGTTTTAACTGTGTTTAAAATATTGATCACGACAGCTAGTATTGTTGATCGAGTGTTATGATATTTTGGGTAGTGGTAGTTGGGTAGTAGTTGAAGTCATGGCCGAAGTTGCTGACCTTCTGATGGTCGGAGTGGCGAGCACGAAGTGTTGACAGGTTTAGCCGTGGAGGGCTCTGATGTTTCCCGGTTTGGGGTCGAGGTCTCGATTTCGATTTCGAGAAAGGAAGTTCGTTTTGGTGATCGTGGTGGGTAGCCGAGTCAACTTCTGATGAGTTGCGATCATCTCTGATGATCAGTGGTGCCCGGAGCCACAGTGCATATGCACGGTTAAGAAATTGTATTGGTAACGTTTGGGTTTTGAAGCAGAGAGGGACACTCGAGTAAATCCCTGAGTTGCTCGAAGTTATTGGGTAGATTGCTTGGGGAAGTTTCGTTTGGAACTCGAAGTAATTTGTGGTGTCTCGGGTTATTCATTGTTTTCAGGTTTTATAGAAAACCTGTAATATCAGTTTTAATTTTTTTTAAACCTAAAGTTTATAAATGTAAAGAAAAGTTTAAACCTAGTTTTAAATCCAAATTTGAAATTTTAGAATTCAAGTTTAAATTTAAAATCTCAGTTTTAAATAAAAAAAGTAATAAAGTTTTAAACTTGAATTATTAACTACTTTAAAATAGTAAGTAGTTTGAAATTTTAAAACTGAAGTTTTTAAAATATGAGTAAGTTTGAAGTTAAATTCAAATCTAAGTTTAAAGTTAAGTTCAAATCTGGAAATCAAGGATTTGAATATGTAGTTTAGTTTTTGAAATAAAAGAAGTTTTTAAATTTGAAAGATTTAAACAAAGTGTAAATTTAAATTATTGAATATTAAAAATGAATTTAGTTTAAACTCTTATGGATTTCTTTTATAAGGCAAGCATTTGTTTGACATGTAATTTAAAAAGGTTTAAATTGTCTAAACTTTGTTTAAGTTAAATTGTATTAATTTTAAACCTCATATTTGAAATGGATTTTTAAAGAAAATTTAAAAGTAAATTGTTTTTTTTCAAATGTATTTGTTAATGACAATTTAAACATAATTAAGAAATGTTTTTACCTTAAAATTTAATTAAGACTAATGATTTGAAATTAATTATTTCAATGAGGTAATTAAGGAATAATTAGTTAATTTAATAAATTAATTGATTAGGGATTAATAAATAATTGATTAAGGGGTAATCAATTTGTAATTAAAGATCATTAATTAGATTATTAATTAATGATTAAAGATTTATTAATTAAGCTATTAAGTTGTAATCAAGGTTAATTAATTAGAATAATTAAGGACTAATTAAGTTACAATTGACACTTAATTAATTAAATAATTTGAGATTAATTAATGGATAATTAAAGATAAATTAATTTGTAATTAACAATGGTTAATCTAAGTTGATTACTTAAGGAAATAATTAAAGAATGGTTAATGAAGGTCATTAACAAGGATTAATTAATGATTAATTAATGTCGTCAATTTTTTAAAATTAATTAGATTAATTAATTTAATAATAATCATTTTGAATTGTTGAGTATAATTACTTAATGGAAGTAATTAAGAAATTAATTACTTAATGTAGTTAATTTAGTTTAATGTGATTGTTTAGATTGATTAATTAAGTTTAATTAATTTTAAATACTAAATGATTTGATGATAATTACTTAATGTAATTAATGGATTTAAAATTACTTAGTGAAGTAATTAATGGTAATTACAGGATGTAATTAATTAAAGATGTTTTAAGAATGAAAGTAATTTGAGTATAATTACTTAGTAATTAATCAAGGGATTAATTAAGGATAATTAATTGGGAATAATTAATGAAATAATTAAGGATAAGTTAATTACTGAATGTGATTAATCTGGAATGATTAATAATTGTGGTTAATTACTTACTGTAATTAATTTAAATAAAGTAATTAATTAAAATGTAATTAGGGATCATTAATTTATATAATTAATGATGTAATTAAGGATTAATTAATTAAGATTAATTAATCAATGATAAGTGATTAAAGGTAATTAATTAAGGATTAATGTAATTAATTATAGTTAATTAATTAATTGAAGTAATTAAAGGTTAATTACTGATTTTGGGTAAGGATAATTAATTTGTGAAATTAATTACATGAATGTAATTAACGATAATTAATCAAGGGTGATTAATTAAGGTGATTAATTAATTGATTTGTAATCAATTTAAATGGTTAAATAAGCAAGATTTAAAAGATGAAGTAATTAATTTAATTCATTTTAAATTAATTAGAGATGGAAGTAATTAATTTAATTCACTTTAAATTAATTATATTGTGATTAAGTAAATCTTTGCTTATGTAAGAATGGATGATGTTGATTACTTGAATGGTTGTGATCTCAGAAATGAGATAAGTGATGTTGTGTGATATGAAAGCTTTGGTTGCATTGTGATGATAACATGGTTTATCTATTTTAATGATAGTATGGATTATCTGGATTATCCGTTTATTATGAAAATGTTGATTATCTATTATGATTTGTGAGTTATCTATCTGTGTATATAGATAATTGAATTGTTTTAAACTTTAAAACAACTTGGCCTTAAAAAACACGTTTTGGATTTCGATGAGACCAGGATCGGGTTTCCATATTTGGATATCCGAAAACCACATCGATCCAAATTAACGGTAGGTCATGAATCTCAAGTGAAGATGAAGATTCAGAGTGCAAGGGTTATCGTCGTTAACTCCGAGGGTGATTCCAAAATGAGTGTAACGAGATAATGCCTTCGGTTTCGTTCGAACCCGGAACGAACTTGTATGGATTGAATGCTTTCAGAACATCGTCCGATGGACGATGAGCATTCTAAGTGATGTGTTCTGATTAAAGGTAATCGTAGCCTCATGCCTCATCAACCGGGAATGGCTAAAACAGGGGAGGTGCAGCAAGGCTAAGTGGGTCATGCCCAAGTAGAACGAGATTTTCCCCTGTCTAGAGGTCCCTTTATTTTGGCCGTGTGGACGGTTTTGAGCTCCAACTGTCAGGGTTGTCTTGTTCGGGACTGTCCAGTAAGGAATGGTTCCGGCCTTATGTTGCAGGGGAGTTAGGGTGGCTCCTCGATACGTTGATCTAGGCCACGTACTGTGATGGGCAGTACCCCAGTAGCCCTGCCATTGTATGGAATCCAAAATCCTATAAGTGCCAACGGTTTTGATTGTATTACTCACTTCTGTGGCTAGTAGCTGGAATTTAATGAATGTAACAATTTCGGCTATTTCATATTTATTTGAAAACCCTAGACGTTATTATAATATCACCGGATTTCCTATCAAATGTTTTGGTTAGCGTAAGGTGAAAACTTTTCCATGTTTATGTGTGGGAAATCTTACGTGATACCTTTCTTTTCAAAAGTTTTTTAAAGTTAAGCAACCTTAACCTGTTACTCACACCTGACCCATGTCTGACCCGAAGTTTATCTTCTGTTTTCTTAAACTCTTGGGTACTCAAAATTTTACGAGTAGCCAAGGGATTCAGGTTAGCTTTGATGAATTGTGGAGGAGCAATGGAGCAGGATGCTTCTGCGTGTAGATATATAGTATTTCGCTGTGTTGGTTTCTCTGAGTAGTTTTCTTGTATTGTATTGAGTTGTAATAACTAAACATGTGTCTATAACTGTCTAGTATGTGTTGTGTATCTGTGTAACCCTGATATTGATTTTAAACTATGTAATATTTATGTTATTAATATAATTTATTCGTTCCGCTGTTGAGATTCTGATGTTGTTTCTTCTTTCATCTCTTTCTTTTCTCTTTTCTATCCCTTTCTTTCTTCAAGATAATGCGATTTTCTATGGTGAGAAAGTCGGGTCGTCTCATTTGGTATCAGAGCATTAGGTTGAGTGAATACCTAGGCTCTGGAGTGGTGCCTATCTTGAGAGAGCGTATTTGTAATTTTAAATATATTTATATAAATTTATTTATTCTACCTATCTGTTGGATTACCTGTTCAGGTTTTCCAACATAAGTTATAAAGGTAGATGGGGTAGTGGTGTATGTAACACGACAACTACCATTGGTTGGAGTTTGATGTTTGAGGTTGGAAGTGTATTTGTCGAGACTGTAGACCCAATACCATCTCGAGTGAGCTTTTATGTGGTGAAAGGATTTCATCAATCTCTGAAGGAAACCTGTTAAGGTTCGGAGTCTATTTTAGAAGTTGGATGAGTAGAGTTTGGATCTGTCGGTTGAGCAGTAGCGAGTAATGGTATCTTGATACCTCAGAAAGTAGTAGCTGCATGATGAGATGCAGTGACTATGGATGTTTCTGAAGATATTTCTTTGGAACAAGTTTAAGGAAGTAGGTCTACATCGGTGTTGTGGCTGTGTTCAGCATGGTGATTCTGTTTGATTTGAAGTCCGAGTTTCTCGAAGGGCTTTGGATTAGGAAGTCGTTGGATTCTGTGGCAGCAGTGCAGCTCGGAGTGTTCTGTGTCGGCAGGGAGTTTTCTGGCCGAGTAGTTTTTTCTGAAGGAGGAGTTCAGAAGCAGCTGAGTGGACCCGTTTCTTCGATGGATTGGCTAGATAAGAGTAAGCTGTTCTGATTGGTAAAGAGAGAACAGTTTTTCTTGGAATTAGGCTGGGATGATCGCAAGAGGGACTTGCGATAATTGAGTGTTCCCATGGGTTATCAGAGTTTTTCCGGATGTCTTTCGAGAAGTCAAGGGATTGCCCTAGCATTTGGAGATAGAGTTTTCTTATCGACTAGGATTCCAGGAGTGTTACCGGTGGTTCGGCCTAGTAGAAGAATGGTTCTTAGAGATAGAGTTTGATGAAGCAGCTCTGGGTTTGAAGAAACTTTTGAGATTTTCTTTTATGGATCCGTTGAACCATATTTCTGGATGTGTTGTCTAGTTTGTGCTCGTGTTCTCCATCAGCATTTTCATCTAATTCGGATCAGAGTTTTGTAGCGGAAGCAATTTGGGTGTGCATCTGCTTTTCTTTTTCGGATAGGAGAAGTTATTGTCTTTTGATGTTTAAGGAGTAGGATTTGTTCTTGGTTTTGAATTGATCTTGAGAAGATCATTGTATTGAGTTGATCGGTTTTGTTTGTTTCTAGAGGCGTCGGCGAAGGTTGAGCTGATCAGTAAGGGTGTAGGCATCCCAGGATCGTCCGAAGACTTTTGTGGATAAGAGACGAAGGAATTTGGATTCTGGAGTCAGAGATTTGATTTTGGATAAGTTTTCTCCGATCAAAAAGGGAGCTATAAGATCGGGTAAGGCTGGAAAGCTAGCTCTGAAGTGTTTTGAATCTTTTCTGTAAGAATAAGTGTTTGGTCTACAGGATTGAATTGCCAGTTTGGATAACTGAGTTTCGATGAGTTTCACGTATCTCTAAGAGAGTACGTGTTTTATCTATCTCTGGTTTTGGAACCAGCAGTTCAGGAGTTTTGGTTGTTGAGTCAGACTCGTCTGTAGTCTGATATCCTGTCGAGTTTTGTAGATATAGATGTATAAGAACTATGTAGCTTAGTAGTTTTGATTATTTGGATTCTGTAGGGAGAGTATTCCGGTGTTTATACTTGGGGAAGCTCGAGAAAATTTTATCCAGAATTTTGTCTGGATAGTTAGATTTGTTTGATTCGATGAATTGGTTGCTATGGTTGTTAGCATATGTTTGATATATGCTTGTGTTTTAAAATTAAATCTTTAATGAGATTATTAAATTACCTTTGTTTAAATTTCAGGGACGAAATTCTTTTGAGGGGGGAGGATTGTAACATCCTGGAATTTTTGACAATATCAATTTAATAATCTGTATTAAATATTAAATTGATATGATAATATTTTTAATAATAATTCAAATTGATTTAATAATCTTCTTTAATAAATATTAAATTAGTAGATTTTATCTTTTACAGCTAATAAATTGGTTTCTATTTGTAATATAAATATATGGTTTATATTGTAAATAGATTAGCTTTGTTTTAAATGTAATAAATAAAGCATATTTTCTAATTATAGTATTTTTAATAATTTGGAAATTTGTTTTTATTTAATATAAAGCTTTTCAAAGTTATTAAATAAATAATCTTGGTTCAAATTTAATAAATGAATCTTGATTTCAAATTCATATATATATATATATATATATATATTAATAATTTGGAAATTTTGATTTAATTTAATATTAAGTTTTTCAAAACTATTTAAAAAATAAGTATATGATTTTAAAATTGTTAAGAAAGATGTTTAAATGTTTAAAATGATTTTGGCTTAAGTTCTAAATTTAAATTAATTAACAAAAAGATTTGTTTGGTTCTTTTTAAAAGATAGCTTAATAAAATAAGTAATTTATTAATAAAGAAATAATTTCCTTTATAATTATTTTAATTTGATAATGAGTTATTTCTAAAAAAAAATATTAATAATGTATTTTTTACAATTAGATTTTGAATAAAAATAGCATTTGTTATTTCAAATTTAATTTGTATCATATAACTTGATTTTTAAATATTAGATTTTTGAATTTGATTTAAATTTGAATATAAATCCAAAGTATAGATTTTTAATTGTTTTGATTTTTATATGCATAAGCTTTTATTTATAAGCATAATTTGTTTTTATTTCTTTTAAAGTTTATATACATATTAAATACTAATTAAAAAATTAATTAGGCATAACATATATATATATATATATATATATATATATATATTAACATGTAAATTAAATACTAATTACTTTAAAAAGACAAGTGTATGAATATTAAGCATCATCTAACAAATGTTAAAAGATAAACATCCTAAATTGACAAATGTTGAAATAATTTACAAGTGTCACATTTTGTTCTCATTTTCTTTTATTCATTAAATCAGAAAAATTAATCTATATAAGTACACATCCTTCACCCTTATTTCTTTTTCTCATTTTTCTAATCAAAGAAAACTTCAACTTGCTCATTTATCAAATATGAAACCACTTCCCTGTAAATAATTGTTCAAACAAAAGAATCCAGTTCAAAACAAACCCCTGTACAAATCTGTAGCCTGCATTTTCAAAACCCTGCACCTGCTATTTTCAAACAAAAAGCATCTGCACTTCTTCAAGCATTTACCTGAAATCATTTTCAAAAAGAAAAGGAAGCCTGCATCATTTTTTTTCTGCAATCTTGAAGCTTGCGAACAGTTTTAAAATCAAGCAAAAAACATTTTTCTTTTCAATCTGGAAAATGAATTCTGCTTGCACCTGCATTTTCAAAGCAAATTTCATTTTCAAGCACAAGCTTTTATGGAAGCATGTCAGTTTAAAAGAATTCAAAGTTTTTTTTCAAAATCTGGAATTTTGTCTCTGCATGCAAATGTCTTCAGCAAATTCAAAGCTTTGCCAATGGAGGCTCTGTCTTCTTAAAAAACAAGTGAGTAACCTTTTAAAATTTAAAATCTAAAAATTAGTTGCATGCTCGTATGATAAGATGAATCAATATTGCATGTTATTATAAGTAAATGTCTGATGTAAATATTTATGTGTATGCATGCTGTTATGTGCTCTGCTATGTCCCCAGTTCCACTTTTTCATCTAAAAAAAAAATCTCTTACCACTTAATTTAATTTGTGATAGGATCTGATAATTAAACAAATATTGTTCGTTTTAACATAGGTTAAGTTTTAAACATTTAAGTAAGTTAAATAGAAGTCTGTTTGTCTCTTTAAAACATAAAACATCTATGCATATTTGATAATATCAAAACTCAAACCTTTAAAATTGTAAATCCAATATTATAAACTGAATACTAAAATCAAAATATGATTTTTAAAACAAAAACTATAATATTTAGTAGAGAGGTTAAGGAGCAGTTATGAAATGAACTGAATATGAACTTTGGGGTTTCTCTGGTGATTCATGTATCGGGAGGGGATGGGTTTCTGCATGATGATGGAGGGTTGATCAGAGAAGCTAGGAAAAATATTGGTTGGTGTTAAATTTCATGGGGGAGAATGTAGCTTTGAGATTTCTTTTTAAACCCTAGTTTTAACTGTGTTTAAAATATTGATCACCACAACAAGTATTGTTGATCGAGTGTTAGGATATTTTGGGTAGTGGTAGTTGGGTAGTGGTTGAAGTCATGGCCGAAGTTGCTGACCTTCTGATGGTTGGAGTGGCGAGCATGAAGTGTTGATAGGTTTGGCCGTGGAGGGCTCTGATGTTTCCAGGTTTGGGGTCGAGGTCTCGATTTCGATTTTGAGAATGGAAGTTCGTTTTGGTGATCGTGGTGGGTAGCTGAGTCAACTTCTGATGAGTTGCGATCATCTCTGATGATCAGTGGTGGCCGGAGCCACCGTGCATATGCACGGTGAAGAAATTGTACTGGTGATGTTTGGGTTTTGAAGCAAAGAGGGACACTCGAGTAAATCCCTGAGTTGCTCGAAGTTATTGGGTAGATTACTCGGGGAAGTTTGGTTTGGAACTCGAAGTAATTTGTGGTGTCTCGGGTTATTCATTGTTTTCAGGTTTTACAGAAAACCTGTAATATCAGTTTTAATTTTTTTTTAAACCTGAAGTCTATAAATGTAAAGAAAAGTTTAAACCTTATTTTAAATCCAAATTTGAAATTTTAGAATTCAAGTTTAAATTTAAAATCTCTGTTTTAAATAAATAAAAAGTAATGAAGTTTTGAACTTGAATTATTAACTACTTTAAAATAGTAAGTAGTTTTAAATTTTAAAACAGAAGTTTTTAACATATGAGTAAGTTTAAAGTTAAGTTCAAATCTGGAAATCAAGGATTTAAATATGTAGTTCAGTTTTTGAAATAAAAGAAGTTTTTAAATTTGAAAGATTTAAACAAAGTGTAAATTTAAATTATTGAATATTAAAAATGAATTTAGTTTAAACTCTTATGGATTTCTTTTATAAGACAAGCATTTGTTTGACATGTAATTTAAAAGGTCTAAACTGTCTAAACTTTGTTTAAGTTAAATTGTATTAATTTTAAACCTCATATTTGAAATGGTATTTTAAGAAAATTCAAAAGTAAATTGTTTTTTTTCAAATGTATTTGTTAATGACAATTTAAATATAATTAAGAAATGTTTTTATCTTAAATTTAATTAAGGTTAATGATTTGAAATTAATTATTTTAATGAGGTAATTAAGGAATATTTAGTTAATTTAATAAATTAATTGATTAGGGATTAATAAATAATTGATTAAGGGTTAATCGATTTGTAATTAAAGATCATTAATTAGATTATTAATTAATGATTAAAGATTTATTAATTAAGCAATTAAGTTATAATCAAGGTTAATTAATTAAAATAATTAAGGATTACTTAAGTTACAATTAACACTTAATTAATTAAATAATTTGAGATTAATTAATGGATAATTAAAGATAAATTAATTTGTAATTAACAATGGTTAATCTAAGTTAATTACTTAAAGAAATAATTAAAGAATGGTTAATGAAGGTCATTAACAAGGATTAATTAATAATTAATTAATGTGGTTAATTTTTAATAATTAATTAGACTAATTAATTTAATAATAATCAGTTGTCAATTGTTGAGTATAATTACTTAATGGAAGTAATTAAGAAATTAATTACTTAATGTAATTAATTTAGTTTAATGTGATTGTTCAAATTGATTAATTAATTTTAATTAATTTTAAATACTAAATGATTTGATGATAATTACTTAATGTAATTAATGGATTTGAAATTACTTAGTGAAGTAATTAATGGTAATTACAGGATGTAATTAATTAAAGATGTTTAAGAATGAAAGTAATTTGAGTATAATTACTTAGTAATTAATCAAGGGATTAATTAAGGATAATTAATTTGGAATAATTAATGAAGTAATTAAGGATAAGTTAATTACTAAATGTGATTAATCTGGAATGATTAGTAATTGTGGTTAATTACTTACTGTAATTAATTTAAATAAAGTAATTAGTTAAAATGTAATTAGGGATCATTAATTTATATAATTAATGATGTAATTAAGGATTAATTAATTAAGATTAATTAATCAATGATAAGTGATTAAAGGTAATTAATTATAGTTAATTAATTAATTGAAGTAATTAAAGGTTAATTACTGATTTTGGGTAAGGATAATTAATTTGTGAAATTAATTACATGAATGTAATTAAGGATAATTAATCAAGGGTGATTAATTAAGGTGATTAATTTGAATGATTAATTAATTGATTTGTAATCAACTTAAATGGTTAAGTAAGCAAGATTTAAAAGATGAAGTAATTAATTTAATTCACTTTAAAATAGTTAGAGATGGAAGTAATTAATTTAATTCACTTTAATTTAATTATATTGTGATTAAGTAAATCTTTGCTTATGTATGAATGGATGATGTTGATTACTTGAATGGTTGTGATCTCAGTAATGAGATAAGTGATGTTGTGTGATATGAATGCTTTGGTTGCATTGTGATGATAACATGATTTATCTATTTTGATGATAGTATGGATTATCTGGATTATCTGTTTATTATGAAAATGTTGATTATCTATTGTGATTTGTGAGTTATCTATCTATGTATATAGATAATTGAATTGTTTTAAACTTTAAAACAACTTGGCCTTAAAAGACACGTTTTGGATTTCGATGAGACCGGGATCGGGTTTCCATATTTGGATATCCGAAAACCACATCGATCCAAATTAACGGTAGGTCATGAATCTCAAGTGAAGATGAAGATTCAGAGTGCAAGGGTTATCGTCGTTAACTCTGACGGTGATTCCAAAATGAGTGTAACGAGATAATGCCTTCGGTTTCGTTCGAACCCGAAACGAACTTGTATGGATTGAATGCTTTCAGAACATCGTCAGGTGGACGATGAGCATTCTAAGTGATGTGTTCTGATTAAAGGTAATCGTAGCCTCAAGCCTCATCAACCGAGAATGGCTAAAATAGGGAGGTTCAGCAAGGCTAAGTGGATCATGCCCAAGTAGGACAAGATTTTTCCCTCTCTAAAGGTCCCTTTATTTCGGCCGTGTGGACGGTTGTGAGCTCCAACTGTCGGGGTTGTCTTGTTCGGGACTGTCGAGTAAGGGATGGTTCCGGCCTTGTGTTGCAGGGGAGTTAGGGTGGCTCCTCGGTACGTTGATCTAGGCCACGTACTATGACGGGCGGTACCCCGGTAGCCCTGCCATTGTATGGAATCCAAAATCTAATAAGTGTCAACGGTTTTGATTGTATTACCCACTTTTGTGGCTAGTAGCTGGAATTTAATGAATGTAACAATTTCGGCTATTTCATATTTATTTGAAAACCCTAGACACTATTATAATATCACCGGATTTCCTATCAAATGTTTTGGTTAGCGTAAGGTAAAAACTTTTCCATGTTTATGTGTGGGAAGTCTTACGTGATACCTTTCTTTTCAAAAGGTTTTTTAAAGTTAAGCAACCTTAACCTGTTACTCATGCAAGACCCATGTCTGACCCGGAGTTTATCTTTTGTTTTCTTAAACTCTTGGGTACTCAAATTTTTACGAGTAGCCAAGGGATTCGGGTTAGCTTTGACGAATTGTGGAGGAGCAATAGAGCAGGAGGCTTCTGCTTGTAGATACATAGTATTCCGTTGTGTTGGTTTCTCTGAGTAGTTTCCTTGTATTGTATTGAGTTGTAATAACTAGACAGATGTCTATAACTGTCTAGTATGTGTTCTGTATCTGTGTAACTCTGATAATGATTGTAAACTATGTAATATTTATGTTATTAATATAATTTATTCATTACGCTGTTGAGATTCTGATGTTGTTTCTTCATTCTTCTCTTTCTTTTCTCTTTTCTATCCCTTTCTTTCTTCAAGATGATGCGATTTTATTTGGTGAGAAAGTCGGGTCGTCTCACAAAGGAAACAGATTAAGATTACGCTCACTTCCTATGTGCTTTGCTGGAGACTGGGATACCTAGCCTTTTATAATGAAGATGAAATTTGGTTTCTTTATTTATTTTGTAAATGGAATAAAATGAGATATGAACTTTATTTATAAGGGAAGAGAAAGGTACTTTAGTAATTACCTAACCTCCTATAGCCTAACCCGATTCGACCGAATTTTGGTCCAATAGCAACCATCCGCATGTCATAACCTGATTCGAACATATTTTGGTCCAATTGCAACCATCCACATGACATAACCTGATTTGACCACATTTTAGTCCAATAAGAGAGTAAAAAGATTCAACTTTTCTTCTTGTTGGTTTAAATATATATTGTATGGATAAGTATAAAGCTGTGGTCCAATCAAAGAGTAGAAAGATTCAACTTTTCTTCTTATAAGTTTAAATATAGTATTTTATAAAGGTATGGTCCAATCAGAGAGTAGAAATGATTCAACTTTTCTTCTTATAAATTTAAATATAATATTATATGAATAAGTATAAATGGGTGGTCTAATAAGAGAATAAACAAATTCAACTTTTCTTGTTATAAATTTAAATATAATATTATATGGAATTGAAAAAATCCTATAAATTAAATTAAAAATACTTAAAAATTAGGTGGTTGCATCTTTGCCGGAGTAGTTCGATTAATAATAATTATTATTATTGAACTAAGGACATTGTGTTTGGATTATACAAGCTGAATGTGGATGATATTGGCATTTTGACCAAAACCAAATTCTGCAAGTCTTAATGTGATATAGCTTTGATAAAGAGAATTGGTGTAAATAATCATCACCACTGGGAACTACTTAAAATAGTAAATTGGATTTTACCAAAATTGTCTAAGTGATAAATTCGACCAAACTGTCACATTACTAGCTAAGGTGATGTGCGAACGTTAACATTCGAATTGTTTAATATTAATGACTGACCGAATAGACAACTATGAGTCACATAACCGCAATGTCGAATACTCCGAAATACAGATGATTTAATTAAATTATAATTGTTATAAATTAATTAATATTTGTGGAATATTAATTATAAGATTTTACTTGATTTATTTGAATCAATATTTAACAAAATGCGTTATTAAAGTTATATATATATATATATATATATATATATACGTATCAATATACATTATCGATAAACATTTAAATTGGATTTAAAATGTATTAATATTGACTAGATTTTGATATGCATTTGGGTCCATTGGCCCAACATGGAAAGCCGACCATACTAGGAGGGGAATGGTGTGATATTTGTTCAAAATATGAGTTTTGAACCAATAAAGAGAAGAAGTAAAGGGAGATCTAGATCCCATTTTTCTCTCATTGTTTTTTGTCAATTTAAACTCAATCCTCCTCCATTTAAACTTACTTTTTTCCTCTTAACTTGTACCCACTTGGCCGCAAGCTATAGACCTGTCTCCCTTCTTCATTTCCAAATAGAAATTAAATCAAATTATATATATTACAAAGGTGTGGCGATCTTATCAGTAAGTTGTGTTTCTAGAAAGTAAGGATTCGATCTTAGGAGTTCTGATTCAACATTTAATATGCAATATTAATGCCATAATATATGTAATATATAATCAGTATTTACTTATATATTGTGTGTGTGCGCGCGTGTTCATCTATTATATATATATATATATAATAGAATCATATATTATCGTGAATTTATACATTTATCTATCGTCAAATATGCATATGTATGCATTCAAACAAATAGAAAAAATATTACGTATGCGTACGTTTTATTTTCTACCATTTAATAAAAAAATAAAAATAATTTTTTTTAAAAATAATTTTTAAATCAAAATGTGATTTTTAAGTTTGTAGTTACATATATACTTTACATGAATTTATTTATTAAATATTATTTATATAATATTTTCATATATATATATATATATCTATTTTATATATGTATAATAAAAGCAGAAATTAAAGTATTAATTATATATATTTACATATACATTTTTTAAAGCTTTAAATTATCGTATATTATTATATATACATATGAACACACATATACATACATACATACATACATACATATGTATATATAATATTTATAAATTTCACTCGAAATTTAAATTAAAAAAATTAATTTTGGAATGCATACAGATTTTAAATTAAAAAATATATATATTTTTAACCTGCATAGATTTAAAATTTATAAAAAACATAGTTTTCGATGAAAAGTATTTTGGGCAATTGTTTTTTATTGTTAAGCATATTATGATTTATATTAACAAATGAATTTTAAAATAAATTTTGAAGTATATATATGTGCATATATTTTCGAATTAAGAAAATTATTTTAAACATATATATGTATGTGTATGTGTATAGAAATATTTAAAATTTGGATTTCAAGTTTAAACTAGATTTTAGGTCTAGATCTATTATCAGGTTTGAATATATCATAAGTTATCTTAAATATTAAATTTGAAATGGTCAACATATTGAAATTTAAATTTATATATAAATGTTTTGTACACATACATACATATATATGTATTTGTATGTATATATGTATACACACGTGTACATATATAATATTAAATTAATATTAAAATAATAATAGACAATATATTGTATATAAAGGGACTAATACGTCTGTTGTGGTGTAAATCTTAGTACATATATATGGGCACATTAAACCATGTACACATTTATATATTGCACGTACACTTACGTGTATGTGTGCATTCGATACACACATACACTTCGTATATTACATATATATACAAAATCAAATCTGTATATTAATTAATTAAATAAAATAGGATTTTTTTAAAATTATTTAGATCGAATCCAAATCAATTTAGATTTCATAAGCCTAGTAAGATCTAAAACAGACTTTTTTTTTTGAAATTCACTTATTTGAACCTATTACATGCTGGTCTAGTTCCTTCACACGTTTCATACTAATTTTAACAAGGGGGAATTAGGGAAAAGGACATACTTTGACAAAAATTTAGGTTAAAGGATGCCAAGTTTCATTTTTAGGCTGAAGGACAAATGCTAGTTATAATTAACATTAATTCAACCTTTACACTATACAAAATGCTAGTTATATCTAGCATTATATTTAGTTTTACATTATACAAAATTCTACTTATAATTAGCATTGTCCTTCAGCCTAAAAAACAAACTTGGTGTCCTTCAACATAATTTTTTTTCTAAGTTTGTCCTTGTAACTATTTTTCTGTTTTAAAAAATTATTTTATTCACTTTAAGTAAAAAATCAAATTGTATCCAAATATTTTCACTTATAAATTACTACTTAAAACTACTTATAAGTTACCATTCGAAACTATTTTTAAAGAGCTTCAAAATAAGTTATTGTCAAACTGACTCTAACATTCATAATCAACCCCTCTTCAAGCTATAAAATCGCTACTTTAAAATTACAAACCTGATTTAAAATTTTTAACGTTAGCCAAAAAATCGGTGATTGTAATGATCCGCCTTTCTTACTCCTAAAGATGACACTTAATACATCCACGGTGTTCCGTGCTGATCATCTTGGTGCCCGAAAGACAAGCCGATGGGGTAAAAAGAATACAAATGGATAGGAAGAAAGAAACGCAAAATCTCATGACGCAAGGAAATCACATATAATAGATCATAAGATAGTACATATAGTCACTTCCAAAATGAAACATCAGAGTTACAATATGTACTAACTTCAACCAGGGATAGTTATAACTACCCGCCCCCACAATGTTGATACATAATATGCATATAGCAAAAATAAAATAGATAACAAGATAACATCGAAACCTCCTGCTCCATGCTCCTTCAAAATGCATCCGTAAGAACCTAGACTACTTGACTACTCATACAAATTTGAGTACCTAAGAATTTTAGGAAAGAAGGAAAAACTCCAGGTTAGATATGCATCTGGTGTGAGTAAACTCCAAACAACTAAATTTTTATACTTATAAAACTCTTTAAAATTAAAGGTGTTTGTAAGACCTCGCCGCACATAAACACGAACGATTTTTTACCTTATGATAATCAAACCAATTTTATGGAAAATCCATCAACATTATAATAATGTCTATGGTTTAAAATAAATATTGAATCATAGCTAAAATGGTTACATTAATTACATTCTAAGTCCGTAAAGGCACTTATTGGAGAATGAATTCCATCAATAACAGGGCTACTGGGGTATCGCCCGTCATAGTACATCTCTAGATAAAATGTACCAAAGTCGAAAACCTTTCAACCACTGTGGGTCAAGACCAACCTACCCCTTACCAGATAGTACTAAATATGATCATCCCGCTGTTGTGATCAACTGCTGAACTGGGCCTTGTAGCATACATAAAAAGGAGTAATATCGATCAAGATCAGGGATGATCACACCTTAATGGTAGCAAACCACATAGCCTTGAAGCATATCTTCTATTTTAGTCATTCCAGGGTCTGAGGCTCGAGACAACGATTTACCTTTCATATAGTAGTCATACTTGGAATGCTAACACTGCCCTCCAAGCGACAATGCGATGCTAGCATTCGTTGATACATGTTGTTTAGGATACAAAACAAACTGAAGGCACCACTCCCACTACATTCTTTTTGGAATCACCCTCAGGATTAGTGGCAAGTAGCCCTTCCACTTCAAAGATCTTCGCCTGAATTTATCATCTTCAAGATGTTTCCATTTCTAACATAATTTCGCTAGTTTGAAGTGGTTTTCGGATAGCTCATGTTATCCGATCCTGGTCTATTCAAACCGACATTCGATAATTTTAAAACTGGTCTAGATAAATCCATTATTTGGGGTGTGTATAGATTTTCATATGAAAAATAAGACATCTTATACTTATCTCGATTTTAAATGGTACTATCCCTTGATTAATAATAAAGTTGGACAACTTAGAAAACTAATCTTTACTCGACGTACATTCTTGCTTCTCAAGATAGAGATGAGTTTCTATACCTTGGAATTTAGTGTTACGTATACAGTGAAGTATCTTCCATATACTTAATTAATCATGACCCATTTACCGAAACTAACCCTCTCATACTTATCACGTTCCTAACATTTCGACTTCTCCATCCCTCGGCCAGAAAATCAACAACTAGATCTCACAAATAGAGGAAAGTCTATTCATCGGCTTTTAGTGCTAAATACAAGATGACTTACTTTCGATAAAATGTGTCAACATTTTAGTGTAACTTATCGTATTTGTTTGGCTACTTAATGGCAAAGAAATCCCTTGTATTTAAAACCATTCTTTATAAAAGAAAGTTGCTTTTGAACAAACCAACTTATGGAAATAAACTAATTTAAAATTAAAAACCTATATATAATTAATTAATAATAAATTTAAACCTTTATTTTAAATAATAATTACAATTTTTAATTAAGATTTAAATAATAATTAAACCTTTACATAATTATTAATTAAATAATAGTTAAACTTTTACTTAATTAATTAATAAAACCTTACTTAACTAATGAATTAAACCTTACTTAGTTAATTAATTAAACCTTACTTAATTAATTAACTAAACCTTTTACTCAATTAATTATCAAAAATATTTATAATATTTTAAAATTCCTTTTTAATACTTATAATATATTTTAAAATATTTTTCAAAAAATTTAAAGTACAAACCCTTTTAGTTTACACAAAGGTTTTCGATTTACAAACTACATCCATAACGATTATTGCTATATGGACCATAACTTTCAAACTTGTTTTATACATCAAAATAGCCTTTAAATCTTTTCCTCCATATTTAAATCACTTAAAAACTTTGTATAAGAGTTGAAAACAAAAAGGAAAGTTTGGATAAGTTTTTAGAAATATTTGTAGCAAACAAGAAAATAAACAAATTTTAAAACACATGGGATCTCGATGTCAAGCATATACAGATTCAAGTGTTAACTTTCCAACAAACACACAACTAACCATATACATAAGCACATATACACACACATGTAAATGTTATCTATAAACAAGGAAAGATTGTTACTTACACATCATTCATAAGTACTTCAACAATATTCCAAGTCATCAACCAATTATCACATATACCCTCTGCTTTAAGCGGGAACCAAACCAATCACATATATTCCAAACTTATACACATAAGTAAATTACTAATTAACATTATTATCACAAATATAAAGTTCAAAAATTTGGTTTTAAAAATGAGATTTATTCACCAAAATTAATGGAATTCAAATCAAACTACCACCACACTTTGCACCAAATAAAAGAGAAGCTTGGAATAGAAGAAAATAAAGTTTTGAAAATGAATGATTGGAGTAAAATGAGAATTAGAAAAGAAAAAATTATTTTTTATATAAAATGTAAATAGAATTACCTTTCTACCCCTTGGCCATTACCCTCCACATTATGATGCCACATCACCCCTTCCTCCTTGTTTTACATGAAACCTATTACCTTCCCTCCCTCTTACATCACTTCATTACATTTTTGATGTAATGTTACCTTTTACATTCTTTATATTTTAAAAAATTAAAAGAAAAGTCAACATTCATTTTATCATTTAAGTAAATAATTGAAACTTATTTTAACTCTAATTATTTCTTAATGAAAGCATAGGTTATTTATATGTGTGTGTATGTGTATACTCTAGTGTACACAACATATTCTGACAACTTTAGATGATGAAAAGTCAAAATCCGAAAAGTGATTTTTGGTCAGAGTTTCGATTTTCCTCCGAACTAATTATTTTAGTAAACCCAATTTCAAAACAACTATACCATCATTAGTTATGAACTAAAAGAGGTTTATTTGAGCTACAAAATTTATCAATTAATTATTTAAAAATATATCAAATATTCATATTTAAAGGGGTTAAATTATGGGTCGTTACGTTCTTCCCGTTAAAAGAATTTCATCTCAAAATTAACACAAAAAAGATAACTCAAAATAACTCAAAAGATCATGTATTATATATGATGAAACACACTAAAATGATACATACTAAGAAATCATATCACAAACGGTGAGTACATAATCCACATAACAAGCAAACTACTATTCTAACATTAACTCGAGATAAGCCTCCCTTATGCTATCCTCGGTTTCCCAAGTGAAATCTTTGGAATATTCACCCACTGAACCTTAACCAATTTCACAACCTTATTACTCAATTGTTTAACATCTCGATCCACAAACCACAATGGATTCCTTATCACTGCTAAGTTTGGTTCCACCTCCAAATCCTTTTGAACAGATGGCTCAACTATAAGAGATGGATCATGCACATACTTTCTCAAATGTGACACATGGAAAACATTATGGACGCCCGACAATCTTTCTGACAAATGAACTTTATAGGTCACTAGTCTAATCCTCTAAAGAATTCGAAAAGGTTCAATATACCTAGGCGCCAACATCCCAGTTCTTCCAAATAAAATAACTCCTTTAATCAGGGTAATCTTTATAAACACAAAGTCTCCGACTGATAATTCCAAATCCCTTCGACTTCGATCGACATAGATTTTCTATCAATCTTGAGCTTCCTTTATCCTCCTCTTGATCATAGCAGTCTACTCCATAGCCTCCAAAATCATATTAGGTCCAAGCGTTAGTCAATCCTCGATCTACACCCAATACGATAGAGATTTACATGGCCGTCCATGAAGCGCTTCATACGGTGCCCTGCCAATGCTTTCTTGATAACTGTTTGTAACATCCGCCTACTTGGAGCCCAAAACTAACGGCTACGGATGCTGAAATCATCCATAGTTATTAATCCTTGGTGATTAAATACGGTGACATTAGATACATTGATAACATAAACACAGGAATATGAAAAAAAAAATTAAACAACAATTTTTTTTACATTCCATTTCAAAATATTCCAAATTGATTACATGATCCCAATTCGCAGACCACGTTTAGATAACATTTAATTATTATAAAATACTCCAAAAGCGACATACGAAGATTCCCTCTTAGTAGATCAAAGTATATAGATAGGCAAGAAAACAATTTGCCTTTACAAACAAAACACACCGTGGAAATAAAGGAACTCTAATAATAAGCTTGCCTCCTGCACGTCCTCAAAAGTTTTATTCATCTAAAAGAACACCTGAAAAATTTAACTCTCAACCTACTCAAAATCAATTGAGTATCCGAGAGTTTAAAGGGAAAACAAAAACTTCGAATCAGACATAAAGTCCGGTATGAATAAGAATTTACCATCTCAAACCATTTAGATATCTAGTGAGACCACGCCGCTTAGCAGAACGGGTTTTCTCCTCACTAGTATCCTAAAACATTTATAAAACCATATACTGTGCTCCTGCATCCACAACGGTTAAGACATAGTATTCCAAATACTTTATGATGATATGCAACAAGTAAATCAAATCTGTATTACCATCCCCATTCATTCTGACTATCTATCTTAATCACACTTTATAGGATTACTTTTAACCTGTTAAATGTTTATGGACTACCTGTCCAAAATCACAGTTCATGGGATCACTAAGAACCTATTGGTAACTCCAATATCTTATCACTTATCCTAGTTTTCATGGGCTAACAAGGAACCTATTAACTGACTATCAATATCTTAATTCGGATATAGTTTTCATGGGCTAACTACAAACCTACTGGCCCCTGCCAATCTCAAATCATACTTTTCATGGGCTGACTACGAACCTATTGGCCCCTGCCAATATCATATAGTTTTCATGGGCTTACGTAAACCTATTGGCCCCTGCCAATATCTTTAATAAAAATTTTAACGTCTGTTAAGTTATATTCACTACTGGGTCAGCCTAACTGGTTATTCTTCCCTTTCTCCAAATGTAGTTATAGGTTAATAACAATGTGAATAATATTCTCAAAATCTTTATTTATGCCATGGTTTTCCTTTAAAATTGAGAATGGGTTATTTGTTTTGAAACTTTAAAACATCATTTTCGAAACCACTGGATGACCTCTTTCGAAAGCATAGAAAACCTCTTTTCAAAACTCTAAGTAGGTACCTTTCAAAACCAATGATACCTTTCGATGGTATCAAGAAAGCATTCTTTAAAAGATAGCTTCGAAACAAATAAAGTACCCTTTCGAAAGCAATATTGGGCTACCTTTTATAAACATCATTTGGGTCAAAATGGTTATATACCAAAGTATCTCTTTCGAAACCAACGAAAATTTAATTTGGGGAAAAGTTGATGGTTTCGGAACCATCAAGTCAAAAGCAAAGACCTTTAAAAATTAAAACTTCCAAGGACAGAGTCGAAACCTCTTTCGACTCCATCACCTTCGAAACCCTCAACCCCTTTCCAAAGCAATTTGGAAGTGACTTTACTTAGGTAAAAACAAGGATAACCTTTCGAAGGCATTGATGACTTCACTGCTTCGGAAGGAAAATATTAGCTATGTTTCGACTAGGTTGGAACCAACCCTTTCGAAAGCTCTTATTTAAAGAAAAAAGTTCCCCTTCGAAATCTATTTATAAAGTCCCTATCGAAGGCATGGATTTGGACTATGTTGAAAGCTTTAAGTAAAACAAGGTAGCAATTTAACCTTAGAAAACAAACTAAGGTTTCGACTCTCTAGGGTGTCGACTCAGTCGAAAGCCCTTTAAAACTAGGCAGGCGTTTATCTTCTAAAAACTGAACCTTGGTTTCAACTCTAACGAAAGCATAGCTTTCGACACCCTACCTTCCGCTACTTACCAATTCACTTCGTACCAATTCTATTGATACCATGTGCCTTGGTTCTGACTATATGGCTTTCGACAGAGATGGTTTCAACTAAGATGGCATGGAGGTAAAGGAGACAAAAGGTGCCTC
This sequence comes from Allium cepa, assembly GCA_030765085.1. Lineage (NCBI taxonomy): Eukaryota > Viridiplantae > Streptophyta > Magnoliopsida > Asparagales > Amaryllidaceae > Allium > Allium cepa. The sequence goes on from CM060939.1 coordinate 165,139,885, forward strand.
CGAAATGGGCGGAACCACCTTTTTCGTGAAATGTTGATTTATATCTAAACATGACAATTACTTTATAACTAACTTGTCGGTTGTAACCCTTGATTGGTTACTTTAAAACTTTTCAAATACTTTAAAATTAGTAACCGCAGCACTAGTTTTGATCCAAATGATAGAAACATAACGTTTTAAGCCCTTCAATATAATAAAACCAACATTTGTAGAAAATTCCCTTTCTAACAATAATTAATTTTCCAAATAGATCAACTGGGAAAATCCCCAAAAGTCACAGAAAATCAGTTTTATCATGCAATCAAACATATTAAAATTTCAAACCCGATTTCTTCCTGAAATACTGGAGATAAATTTTAAACCCAATTATATCATATTTTCCTTTAGAAATTCATAAGAAATTTTCTATAGCTTAGAAAGTTCTGAAAATCAAAAAACATCTCTAAAATTATGTGTTATTGAACATAAATTTTTTCCATGGCAATCAAAAATCATAAACCCATGGTTTTCCCTTAAAATCGAGAAAAATCAAATGTGTATGGATTAAAATAATTTGATCATGACATGATTCAAGCATATCATTATCCATATCATTATTTAAAATGAATTTAAACATAAATCTGAAATACATAATTAATAAATAGAATAGAGATGGTATAAAGTTATTATTCACCTTATATATGATAAGGAATTTGAGATTTCTTGTTGATTAATCCTCCCTAGCTTTTGATCCTTAGCTTTAGATTGAAATTCCACTTTTCCTCCTTGTTAATAGCCGGCTATCTTAGGGTTTTTTTTGCATTTTGTTTTTGATTTGAGAAAAATGAACTTGAATGGACAATAGTGAGAAATTTATAGCCGTGTAAAATAAAGATGCTATTTTACTAATATGCCCATGTGTGAAATAATTATTCTTTAAACCAACTAAAGCCCATTACAATATTATTATTAAGCACGACCCATGTTATCATTTATTAAAATCTCAATCCCCTTATCATCATTATTCTATTTAGTTTATCTAATTAAATCTTCTGAATAATATTTATCAAAAATATGGGATGTTAAAGACTCCCCCTTTAAAGAATTTCGTCCTCGAAATTCAATAAGGGCTAAATACTAAACATAGCAATCATTTCTAACAACTCCCAACAATCATACTAGTCTAACTGAGTAGAAAGTATCCATATAAATCTATTATATACATAACCTCAAAGCAGATCAGGATAAGTATCTCTAATCATGTCCTCCATCTCCCAAGTATAGTCCTTCTCGTTGTCGCTCTATTGAACTTTCACCAACCTTACTATCTCGTTCCTTAATTTTTTCTTATCTCTAGCTACAACCTGAACCGGTTGTCTAACAAAAGTCAAATTAGGCTTTACCACTAAGTCATCCAACCCTATTGGAGGAATAGTAGTCTCTGGATCATGCACAAACTTGCGAAGATGAGACACATGAAATACTTTATGGACACCTGCCAAACCGCTCGGCAACTTTATTCTGTATGCAAGCTTTTCATTCCTTTCTATAATCTAGAATGGAACTACTTATCTTAGGGCCAGCTTTCCTGACTTTTCAAATCGCATCACATCCTTCATTAGTGATACCTTAATGAAATCCTTATTTCCAACTGAGAATTCTAGGTCCTTACGCCTCTTATCTGCGTAACTCTTCTGTCTCGATTGAGCTTCCTTCATCCTTCCTCAGATTAACTCAATCTTCTCTCATGTCTCTCTAACTAAATTTGGACCTAAGACTAATCTGTCTCCATTTTTCAATCAACACGCTGGTGATTTGCATGGTCTTCCATACAAAGCTTCAAACGGTGCCATTCCTATGCTACTCTGGTAACTATTATTATATGAAAACTTAACCAAATGTAGGTGATCCTCCTAAGATCCCCCAAAGTCCACTACACAAGCTCTCAATAAATCTTCGAGTACTTTACTGACTCTCTCTATTTGACCATCTGTCTGAGGGTGATACGCAGTACTTATATTAAGCTTGGTATCCATCACTTCCTATAGACTCTTCTATAATTCACTAGTGAACAAAGCATCTCTATCACCGACTATACTACTAGGAACTCCATGCAGTTTGACTATATTCTTCAGGAATAACTTAGCTAAAACATGTGTCGTTCTGTTTGACTTGACTGGAATGAAATGGACACTTTTGGTCAATTTGTCCACTATAACCCATATACTTTCATTACCTCTATTTGACCTTGGCAACCTGTCTACAAAATCCATAGATATCGAATCCCACTTTCGAACTGGAATATCTAACGGCTGAAGCAACCCACTCGGTTTCTGATGTTCAACTTTCACTTGTTGACAGTTCGCGCACTGTCTAACCCATGAGCCAACATCCCTCTCCATGTATTCCCAGTAGAAGATTCTCTTCATATCCTAATACATCTTGGTTCCTCCAAGATGAATCGTAAACTTGGACCAATAACATTCTCGAAGAACTTCTTTCCTCAAGTCCTCCATGTTCGGAACACACCACCAACCCTTGTTTCTCAACCATCCTCTTCGGTCAAGGCTAAAATGCTTTAGATCATTGATCTCAGTTCCAACCTCAAGCCTTCTAATTTTCTCAGCCAACACTGGATCCTCCTACTACTTAGAAGCAATTTTCTCAATAAATACCGGTCGAACTTCTAAACAAGACAACCTAGTGGTACTCTAACTAGAACCAACAGTCGATCTTAACTACACATCGCAACTGACTAAGGCTTCTAAATCCTTCCACTCCGCCAATATAGCTAACACCAAATTCTGATGTTTCCTGCTAAGAACATCGACCACTTTATTACCTTTTCCTGGTGTATATTATATACCAAAATCACATGAAGCCAAAAAATCCAGCTACCTCTGCTGTCTCATATTCAGCTTCTTCTAAGAGAATAAATACCGTAAAGACTTATGATCAGTATTCAACTCAAATCTCACCCCTAAGAGGCAATATCTCCAAATCCTCAATGCAAAGATCACAGTTTCCATCTCCAAATCATGAGTAGGATATCTAACTTCATGCAATCTAAGCTGCCTAGATGCATAGGCAATGACTTTACCATTCTACATCAACGTTGCTCCTAACCCAGTTCCACATGCATCAGTATGTACCACCAATCGTTGATTTCCTCTAGAACTACTAACATTGGTGCATTGGTCAACAAATGTTTTAACTTAGTGAATGCCTCCTCACATTTGTCGGACCAAAAAATCTCACTTCCTTCCCGATTAGCTTAGTGAAGGGTGCTACTATCCGCGAGAAATCCTTAATGAATCTCCTGTAGTAGCCAGCAAGTCCAAGAAAACTCCTGATCTCAGTAACCATCTATGGTCTCTTCCAATTATTTATGACTTTGATCTTATCTGTATCGACAGACGATCCTTTCTCTGAAACCATGTGACCAAGAAATTTTACCTTTTTCTTCTAAAAATGACACTTGGTAAACTTTGCCTTTAGCTGATTCTGTCTCAGCGTCTCAAGCACCACTATAAGATGAACATCATGCTCTCTCTCATCCTTAGAGTATACTAGAATGTCATCTATAAACACTAGTACAAACCTATTCAAGTGCTCTCGAAAAACTCGGTTCATCAAATCTACAAAGAAAGCAGGTGCATTTGTCAATCCAAATGGCATCACCAACCACTCATATGAACCATATCTAGCCTGAAATGCTGTAAAAGGAATACTATCCTCTGCCACTCTTTACTGATGGAACCCGGTTGCTAAATCCAACTTGGAAAACACTCTGGCTCCATTCAACTAATCGAACAAATTATCTATTCTTAGCAAGGATACTTATTCTTAATGGACCTTTCGTTTAACTTGCGATAGTCAATGCACATCCTTAATGACCCATCCGGTTTCTTTACGAACACCACGACCGATTCCTAAGGCAAACCACTAGGTCTAATAAAACTCCTTCCTTCTAGATCCACTAGCTGCTCCTTCAATTTCTTCATCTCAGTTGGTGTTATCCTGCTAGGTGGTTTACTTACAGGTTCAGCTCCAGGCATAAGATATATTCTAAACTCAACTCATCTTTTCGGGGGTAGCCTAGTGACTGGCTCAAAGACATCTCCAAACTCTCTTGCTACACGAATCTGACTTAACTCATTTCCTACCTCCATAGCATTAAGCATAGCACTAACGCTCCGATCAGTATTATCTACCGAGAATATCACTCGGTTATGACTTTCAAGGTGTCTTAGTGATATTTCTCTATCTTGGCAAAATATTTTTGCCTCATACCTATTCAACCAATCCATACCCAAAATGATCCTAGAATTTATGAAATCAATAACATACAAATTGCATGCAAATTTATGACCCAAATTAAGTTTTAACTGGTCACATCTTAACCCTAGAGTTGCATTCCCTCCTATTGGATTCACAACCGTTAAGGAAGTAACAAGGTGGGTGGGTTCTAGACATAATCCATCAACCAAACTTTGAGATATAAATGAATGTGATGCATCAATATCAAAAATTACTTTAACTGGAATACTCTGAATCAAAAGCGAACCTTCCATCACAGCCTTTCCTTTATTAGTTGCGGTAGACCTAGCTGGTCCTATAGCAAAAACTTTTCCTTTGTCCTCCCTAACTAGTTCTGGACACTGATTCTTATAATGCCTCAACTTGATCACAGTTGAAGCATTTCACATTCTTCTTATTTGCAGCTTTCTTCCCATTCCCTGACCGGCATACATTAGCAAAGTGACCCTTTTTGTCACACTTATAGCAAACTACCTCAGCCTTTGACTTTTTAGCAGTATCTCCCTTATGGGCTCCCTTCTTTTTAAAGAACTTATCTTCTTCCCCTGAGAACCCTGAGTGTCCACTGACTTCTCTTTTGCTAAATCAGCAAGTAACTCCTCATGGCGAATGGCCATTTCCACCATTATATTACAAGGATCACGGACATGTGTCATGGTGATTCTAGCAAGCTCGAGCCCTAGTCTCTAAATGAACTTCTCATTCCTTTTGATGCCAGTATCTATAATAACATATCCATATCAAGATAGCTCTTCAGACTTTGTAGCATACTCGACTACTAACATCTCTCCTTGCACTAAATCCGCGAACTTCCTCATCAGCTCAGACTTGGCAAACTCAGATACAAACTTCTTCTGAAATCTCATTTTAAAATCAGCCCAAGTTAACTGCTCTTCCGAAACTCTGGCAATGACACTATTTCACTAATGTAGTGCTGACCCCTGCAACTGTCTAGAGGCCAACCTCCTCTTTTGTCCATCATTCAAACTGAAGAATGGTTTCCCACCCAAACTGGTGTAATATCTACTCAGCAAAGCAATATTCCCAGCTGAAGCCACAGGATTTACCCCTTCTACATGTCCAGCAACTCCAGCAGCAGCTCCTGCTTTCATCAAACCAGCAAAGAACTGATACATCATCTCCATTTCTACTGATGGATTTCCAGCACTCATACCGACATCAGCATTTTGATTACTAGCATTAGCCTGTCGACACAGATTCCTCTTGGTAGTGGGTAGGGAATTTCCTTTAGTTGTGGTGCTTCCTCCAACGAGATTTCCTCTTCCGTTTCCTGCTTCCATATCTCCTTTCTCGTAAATCTGCATACGAGCCTTAGTAAGATACAGAAGAACGGTTTAAAAGAGCGGGGAATACAAACTTATATATATATATATATATATATAACTATATATAGCAAATACAAGTACGTTACTATAATATTAGCCCAAACCCCAATCTTATTATTTGAGTCATTGGATTATGGTTGGAAAATCTTTTGGGTTTAAGTTTATTTTAAAGTTTCAAAAACCTATGCTCTAGTACCAACTTGTAACATCCCCCTTCTTGGAGGCCCAAAACTAACGGTTACAGATGCTGCATTCATCCATACTTATTAATCCTCGGTGACCAAATGTAGCGACTTAGATACATTGATACACAGAAACACAAGGATATGGAAAAAAATTTAAACAACAAACAAATTCCATATTCCATTTCAAAATATTCCAAATTGATTACATTATCCCAATTCGCAGACCATGTTCAGATAACAGATAATTCAAGGTACGCCAAGGACGACATATGAAGATGCCCCTTTGGTAGATCAGAGTATATAGATAGGAAAGAGAGCAATTTTCCTTTACAAACAAAACACACAGTGGAAATGAAGGAACTCTCATAACAAGCTTGCCTCCTACACGTCTCCGGAAGCTCTATTCGTCTAAAAGAACATATGGAAACCTTAACTTTCAACCTACTCAAAATCGATTGAGTACCCTAGAGTTTAAGGGGAAAACAAAAAGTTTGAGTTGGACATAAGCCTGGTATGAATAATAATTTACCATTTCAAACAATTTAAATATCTAGTGAGACCATGTTGCTTAGCAGAACGGGTTTCCCCTCACTAGTACCTAAAACATTTATAAAACCATATACTACGCTCCTGCATCCACAATGGCTAAAACATAGTATTTAAAAATCTTTATGATGATATGCAACAAGTGAATCAAATTTAGGTAAACCATCCCCATTCATTCTGACTATCTATCTCAATTATAGTTTCTAGGATTACTATTAACCTGTTAAATGTTTATGGACTATCTGTCGAATAACATAGTTTTTATAGGATCACTAAGAATCTATTGGTAACTCCAATACCTTATCTCTTATCCTAGTTTTCATGGGCTAACTAGGAACCTATTGACTGACTATCAATATCTTAATTCGGATATAGTTTTCATGGGCTAAATACAAACCTACTAGCCCCTGTCAGTAACAAATCATAGTTTTCATGAGCTGACTATGAACCTATTGGCCCTTGCTAATATCATACAGTTTTCATGGGCTTACTGTAAACCTATTGGCCCGTGCCAATATCTTTAATTAAAATTTAAGGTCTGTTAAGTTATATTCACTATTGGGTCAACCTAACTGTTTATTATGCCCTTTCCCCAAAATAATGCTATGGGTTAATAACAATATGAATAATATTTCCAAAATCTTTATTTATGCCATGGTTTTCTTAAAAAATGGGAATGGGTTATTTGTTTTGAAACATTAAAACATCACTTTCGAAACCTATGGATGACCTTCTTCGAAAGCATAGATGTGACGACCCGCAAATCCGTACCCCTTGAATCAACACTATTCTACCTCTATTAACTCAAGTGGCACAGAATTGTGAACCATTAGGGTTAAAGAAGAAGAGATAGAAGAAGAAGAAACTAAACAATATCAGAATCTCACAGTCGCAGCGAAATAAAATATAATAGTAAATATAGATCTTTACACAAAATGACATCTATAACTGTTTATACATCACAAAATCAGAGTATCTCATACATCATCAAATACCAATCAGACATACCATACAATAACAACAGCGGAATATATATATATATATATATATATATATATATATATATACATACATATATACGTCTCGGTCTCCAGCTCCTCTCCTGCTCCATAGCAACCTAACCTGAACACATAATACTCGGTCTGACCCGAGCATTATAATGAAATAACACCCGAGTCAGTCTGGAATACCAGCTGATAATAATGCATCCAAACTGATTATTAAAGTTTCAAAAATCCTTTGAAAACAAAAGCATCTCGTAAGACCACGCCACAAATAAACATGTCGGGTTTTTACCTTACGATAGCTAAAACACTTTTTATAGAAATCCTCTGGTATTATAGTAGGGTCTATTTACAAATACTTATAAAATAGCCGAAATTGTTACATCTATTAAATTCCAGCTACTAGCCACCGAAGTGGGTAATACAAACAAAACTCGTAAAAGGCTCGTAGGAAAAATGGATTTCCAACAATGACTAGGCACTGGGGTACCACCTGTCACAGTACGGGGCCTAGATCACCGTACCGAGGACTACTCCCTTCATCCCCTGCAACACAAGGCCGGAACCATTCCTTACTGAACAGTCCCGAACAAGATAAACCCCGTGGTTGGCGCGACCAACCACCCACTAAGCCGAAAGATATAAGGGACATCTAGACAGGGGAAATATCTTGTCCTGCTTGGGTATGACCCACCTAACCTTGCTGCATATCCCCTGATTTTCAGTCATTCCCATTTGGTGAGGCTCGAGGCTAAGCGTTACCTTTAGAACGTTTTCACTTAGAATGCCCATCGTCCACCTGACGATGTTTCGCAAGCATTCATCCATACAAGTCCGTCCCGGGTTCGAACGGAACCGAAGGCACTACTCCTACTACATCCATTTTGGAAATATCCTCAGGATTAGTAGCGACTAGCCCTTGCACTTCACTGCTCCATCTTCGACTCCGAACACGTTTTTCGCACGAAACGTACAAATCGGATCGAAGTGGTTTTCGAGAAATAAATCTCGATCCCGGTCTCTTCGAAACGATCACGCATTATCCAATATTGATAGTCGGTGATTTAACTATCAATTTATATCCATAAACATCCATAAGCATCCATCACAAAATAAATAATATTCCACATTATTTATTTGCCTCGAATATCTTTAAAGGATATATTTTCAAATTTCCAAATTTCCAAAACCTATTTGAAAACAATTCCCAAAGTTCTTCCTTTACCAGGTAAATCCTTTACCAATTATCCTCAATGGAAATATCCAAGTTCAAAACGTTTTAGATTTAAAATAATTAAAAACATTTTATTCTGTAATATACTTTAAAATAGGTAAATTTCTATTAGTTATTTACTCAAAATATAATTTCAAAATATTTAAAGAAAAACTATTTTATAGGATTTAACTTGATTTAAACTAAGGTTTTAGTTAAACTATATTTTAAAAATATAGTTGTAAAAAGATTAATACTTATTTCAATATACTTAGGTCAAAACTAGCTTTTTAAACAAATCCATTTGTAAAAGAATAATTATTTTACTATTACTAATTTATAATTAGTTACTTTAAAAATAATAATTTCCAAACACTCCTTTAAACAAGTTGAAATTTCCTAACTTTCTCTTTATAAAATCAGTTTAAACTCGAACTTGGTTTTTTTTTATTTAAGGAATCTCATTTCCACTTAAACATCACAGAAATCTTTCTCACGATTTCTGTCAATTTATTTCAATTTAGTTTTATGGTTTAATAGCATAAATTTACTTCCACATTTATCAATTGATAACATTTCTCTTTGTTTATCATTCCAGATTTTACCAATTTTAAATTTCCATTCTAAATAGATTTCAAATTTTAATTCTTTAAAATTCATTATTTAACAATACCTTTTATTTCTCAAAAATTCAATTTATCCATTTACAATTAATTATGGATTTAGAATTTACTCAGCATTATTCCAATTGAATTTTATTTCAGTTTTCCATCCAATAGATCCAAATTTTTATATTCTTTTAAAATTCCTTAATTTATTACTTTTCTTAGTTTCCTTTGAAACTCAATTCAATTCCTTTATAATTAAACTCCAAATTTCTTATAATTAATATCCTGGATTGGTAATTTATACCACAATATCACAATACCAGTTATTTCCAAAATTATCATCCACAATATATAAACAGGCATCATCATCGATTATAAAAATAATACTACATTGTGAGGAATCCAGTTGGATCCCTCCAACCTATTTTTCCCTGCATCCACAAATATTAGCACAACCAAATATATATATCAATTCAATTTGATAATAATTAACATATTCAACTAAACATCCAAACAAACAATCAATACTAGCTGTCTACTTTACTAGTATCCAGATGTGAGTGAGAATAACTCACCTTGAGTTTCGGCGAGCGTTCGAAATTCAAATTAAACCGGACGGTGTCCGATTTAACCCAAATTTCTACTTGTCCGGAATGACTCCGGATCTGTACCATCACGTAGTGCTCGACTCTGCGATTCCAACGCTTCCAGTTTCGTCCGAAACTGATAACATATGCAATAGTTATATATTTTATAAATTTCAATTTGAATTTAAATCAAATTCTTTTTTATTTATATAAATATATATATATATATATATATATATATATATATATATATATATATATATATATATATATATATTTACCAAAACGCGGCCGCTCCTGTTGCTTACCTTCCTTCACGCGCGCTACAGCATGAAGCACGAACGCAACCCAACACTCGCCCCTAGGGCTTGCAACCGCACCCCTCGCGATCAACCAGAGGACGATCAGGTACTGCCGTTTCGTTCGCCTACCCCAACTCCATCCTCGGCCCAAGCGGCTCCAATCTCGGTTTCCCCTAGACGTGGAAAAGCGTGAACGAACGCACGTTCGTCACGGCCAGATCGTGGCCACCACGCAACTCGAAACACCATCTCTACCGCACATCTCGAAGATCTCAAAGCCCTCTTCGAACTTCATGTTGGAAGTTTCCGTGATTGTTTGACGAATTGATCGCAAATTGGAAGATAAAATCGACAATTTTCGGCCATTAATAAATAAACAGCGGCGGCCTGATGTTGTTTAGGGTTTAGGAAAGAGATTAAGTATATATATAATAGTTTTAATATTATTTTATTAATAAATATCTCAATTTAACAACTTATGCAAATGAACTCAAATCTACGCGTTCCGACAGGCGATTCTAAGGTTTTTCAGCGTTCCGAACACAATGGAACAGGTTTCGTAAGCTAATTTGATCGTATGTGCGAGTTACGGAATTAAACGGTCAATTTAAAATTAAATCGATTAAAACGATTTTCGATGCGTTTCGAGCTGCCGGGGTCAAACGACAACTCCGATTGCTACGAAAATTGAAATCCGATAATAACTAACTATTACGGATCCAATGGAACTAGTTTCGTCGAATTCCGAGACTGTGCCCCGGAAGGCTATTTTAACTCGTCTATTAATTAAGCAATTTTCGAAATTATCGAAATCACTCAAAATTTCCACTTTTAAAATTTTATTAACTTAACAATAATTCATATAATATTTATAAACACATTAAAGATCATTTCGGCTCATTCCGAACCAAAATCTGATTATTTGCATTTTAATAATATTAAATTCGTTTTTAAATTATTATAAAATTCCAAATATTAATTTATTGACCTCAAAATTCACCTATAATTTCCACCATGCTATTTACACTCAGATAGCCCAAGATAAATTTTTAAAACCATTTTATTACTATTTACATCTGGAATTTCTTTTATTTCAATTCTGAATATTATATTATTATTGTTCAATTTTCAAATTAACTCCCCACCTTAGAAATTTTAACTTGTTAATATAATTTAAGCCTATTCTTTTAGTTTAAAATAAATCTTAAACTCATAGTAAACATTTAAAATGAATTAAATGTTCACAAATCCCATACTCAAAATTCTGGGATGTTACATTCCTCCCCCCTTATAAAAATTTCGTCCCCGAAATTTGTATAAGGTAGAACATACTCTCAAACCCATTTACTTATCCCATTTGCTTAGTTAAAAGCTTATATACACTTCACAAAATCCTTTTTGCTCAATTCCCAAACCTATTTGCTTTACTTATCTCGTAAGCTTTAATTTTAACTTATAACTTCATAAGTTACTTAATTTTTCCAAAACCCAAAAAAAAAAAAAAAAATTCTAACTCCCAAAATTTACGGAAAATTTTGGCAGAGTCTCCCCTGTACGGAGGAGCTTCTGCGACATCGCAGGATACACAAATATATATACATCGGCTCACACGGCCGGAAACCAAAATATATCACAATATATATATCATTTCCCAATTTTATTTGCGTAGGCGTACCTTTTAGCAAATTTTAAAAGCAAGCGGCTAATATTTTAGCATATACGCGCTCCAACTCTCTCAAACGCCTCCCGCACCTGTGCTATACTCAACAAACATATCAGTTTTCAAAGATATGAGCATTAACAACATTTCAAATGAAAATGCAAGCCAACATATCCAATTTACATCCTAACCAAGCAACTCCATACCTTTAACAATGTTAACCATTTACCAACAAATCAAAGATTTAAATCACCTTCCAAATTACCTATTCAAGTCCAACTTTGTTTTATTTCACTTGAATGGTTTAAATTCAAGTTCACTACATACAATCCATATTTATCTCTACCAATTCATTTCTATTTAAATATGATTAACATATGGTTCACTTACCTTTTCTTATTACAACTTACATTTCCAATTTGATTTACAACCAAATTTTATTTTCAATTTGAAGCACTCACATTTCTTTTAGGCCTCATTTCCATTCATATGCAAACATTGCTTATTAAATGATAATTCACTCCAATTGATTTAAAATCAATTCCATTTGCTATTTTAAATCAATCACTTGCATTCTTTTACAAACTCTTTTAATTAGATTCCAATTCAGTTCAATTTATTTTAAACATCAATTTCAATTATTTGTTAAACAATTCAATTTCGAACACAAGCCAACTTCATTCCATTTAGGCAAAATAATTTATCACTTAAGTTTATAACCATTAAAATTAATTCTACTTAGATTCATATTTTCACAAGCCAAGTATTTTTATTCTATTTCAATTTTTAATTCAATTTCTTATTCACACTTCAAAATCATCATTTAAGTTCAAATTAATAACATCCCATTCTATTTTATTTACAGCCCAACATTCTTGCTTTATCTCAATTATTGAATTATACCTCAAATCTTATATTTCCAATTCATTATCCAATAGATTTATATGAATATCATTCCATTCTGGATTATTGACAACTCATACATCTTTAATTTATCTCAGAAATTAATTAATACTATTTCACTTGCAATTCAAAATTTTATTATCTAACAAATTTAATTCAACATTACTTAATAAAGCTCTTTGTTTAATTATCCAATCCATGTTAAGTTTATCTTATTAACAAAGAGACCATTTTAAATTATTTCTCTCATTCGAATTTACTTACAATTCAAAACCATCATTATTATAGCTAATTCCATTATCTTCTTATAAAGCAAATTTTATTCTCATTTGATTCACACCCAATACACTTTTGATCCATTTACAAAGTTTAATACACTTTGTTTATTTATTCAATCCATTTTTAGATTTATTTTATTGGCAAAGAAACCACTTTAAATTATTTCACTCGTTGGAATTTATTTACCACAAATTTAAATCCCATGCCAAAATTTGATTTTTATTTACTTTCCAAATTTTGATCAATTATCAAAATTCTATTCATTCAATACAATTCCCAATTAATTGTAATTTAACTTAGCCACTAACCTAATTCATATTAGGTTTTAATTCACTTCCTCAATTCATTTTGAATTTATTTATGATATCACCATTTTCCCATTATTCCATTTAACAATTTAAATTCCTACCTTTCCTTATACTTCTTTAAATAGAATTTAAATTTCTTTCAATATTATTTATTACACAACTGGAATTTAATTTCAATTTCATTATCAGAACAGATTTCATTTTACCCGCACATAAGTTCAAGACTTATTTGCTAACTTAAAAACATCCACATTTTATCCTCACCGCTTTATTACACTTTACATTTCTTTTATGGTTAAGTTTTGAATTTGCCACACCATTCATTTAATAAATTTTCAGTTTCACTTTTATTTAAGAGTTTAGATTTCTTATTTAGGTTCACTTCCATTTTATATTCACAAATTTAAATTATAACACTTAATAACTTAAGTATGTGAATTTCTTTATGCAATTATAAACAATTTATATTTCACCTTTATATCCATTTACTTTAATGTTAATTCTTTTAGATTTAATTATATTTCAAATTCACAATTTTAATTCTCCAAATACAAGTTCAAAACTTGTTTACTAAGTGAAGTTCATTCACTTCTTTATATCCCACTTCACATTATCTCAATTCACATTCAATTTGAGACTAAGTTTGAAGTCACCATACCATTCAACTACTTCCATTTGTGATTATAATCTCACTATCAATTTATAAGTTCACCAACTTATTTATTTTAAGCTCATATTGCTCATTTGAATCCATTTACAGCATATAATCACAATTTCAAAGTTATAATTTTTCAATCTTAATCCTTTGCAAATTTTAAATCCACACTTCCAGATTATAAGTATAGCACTTAATAGCTCATGGGTAGAACTCATTTCTCAATGACTCACAATTCAAGTCATCTTACATTTCAATTTAACCCAAGTCAATTTAATTCTAAGTCCAATTTATTTAACTTATCCAAGTTATATTCAAATTTTCTACTTATTTCAATATATTTTATTCACTTCCAATTACTAAAGTAATTTTTTTTTTATATTTTTTTATTTCCAAGATTAAAATTCTCATTTCTTCCTTCTTATTAATATCAAATTCACTTAATAAGTTCAATAGTTAGTTCATTTTAATTTTACACATCATTTAAATATCATTTCCCAGAATTCAATTGCTTGGTTTCATTTTAAACCATTTTGAAATATATCAAATATATACCGATTTGGTATACCAATCAAATCAAATTTCCTCCTTTGAAATTTTCAAAACAACAAGTATACCCAACAAATCCAAACAATACCATAACCAAATATTAGGGGAGCAATCCCTCACTTTAGAAATTCGAAAATGAATTCTAATGATGTGGCCAGCATCATCAGGATTATTTTCCAGCGACTGAAGTGAGTTCAATGCTTCTTACTTTCCCAAATTCATTTCAAAACAGTTTCCATTTAAAAATATTTCCCAAAACAATATTCCAATCATTTCCTTCAAACACCTTCAAATCCCACCAAACATTTCAAACTTTCCCAAGAATTTAAATTTTCAAACTTTTATTTTTAATTGATTTAAAATCCTTTCCAAAACTTCCGGGTTTTAAATTCTGGTTTAATTCACATTTAGTTATTCTTCCCTTTATATAATTTATATTTGTAGAATTTTATTTTCACCATAACTATTTCACATTTCAGATTAAATTTTATATTCTTATTTGATTTAGACATTAACAACCAATCATCCAAATATATATAATAATTTCAGAAAATTATTTCTTTTATATCAAAATATAATTTTGGGTAAAATTATTTCATTTACCCACCTTTAAAAACAATTCTATGTCGGTTTATCTTGTTCAAGAGTTTAGAAACCCCTATCGATACGGTTGTACTTCCCGTACCGACCAGAATTCATAAACACTCAACCGATAAGTCAACACAGTATAAAAACAATTTTTATATGCACTAACAAGTACGCTCTCATATCTATTATTACTCTCAACTCATTATAGAGTACTATTGACTCTGTTTAATGAGTAATTATCCCACCAAAGCCTAGGTTGTCGCCAACCTAAGCTCTGATACCAAGTGTGACGACCCGCAAATCCGTACCCCTTGAATCAACACTATTCTACCTCTATTAACTCAAGTGGCACAGAATTGCGAACCATTAGGGTTAAAGAAGAAGAGATAGAAGAAGAAGAAACTAAACAATATCAGAATCTCACAGTCGCAGCGAAATAAAATATAATAGTAAATATAGATCTTTACACAAAATGACATCTATAACTGTTTATACATCACAAAATCAGAGTATCTCATACATCATCAAATACCAATCAGACATACCATACAATAACAACAGCGGAATATATACACACACACACACACACACACACACACACACACACACATATACGTCTCGGTCTCCAGCTCCTCTCCTGCTCCATAGCAACCTAACCTGAACACATAATACTCGGTCTGACCCGAGCATTATAATGAAATAACACCCGAGTCAGTCTGGAATACCAGCTGATAATAATGCATCCAAACTGATTATTAAAGTTTCAAAAATACTTTGAAAACAAAAGCATCTCGTAAGACCACGCCACAAATAAACATGTCGGGTTTTTACCTTACGATAGCTAAAACACTTTTTATAGAAATCCTCTGGTATTATAGTAGGGTCTATTTACAAATACTTATAAAATAGCCGAAATTGTTACATCTATTAAATTCCAGCTACTAGCCACCGAAGTGGGTAATACAAACAAAACTCGTAAAAGGCTCGTAGGAAAAATGGATTTCCAACAATGACTAGGCACTGGGGTACCACCTGTCACAGTACGGGGCCTAGATCACCGTACCGAGGACTACTCCCTTCATCCCCTGCAACACAAGGCCGGAACCATTCCTTACTGAACAGTCCCGAACAAGATAAACCCCGTGGTTGGCGCGACCAACCACCCACTAAGCCGAAAGATATAAGGGACATCTAGACAGGGGAAATATCTTGTCCTGCTTGGGTATGACCCACCTAACCTTGCTGCATATCCCCTGATTTTCAGTCATTCCCATTTGGTGAGGCTCGAGGCTAAGCGTTACCTTTAGAACGTTTTCACTTAGAATGCCCATCGTCCACCTGACGATGTTTCGCAAGCATTCATCCATACAAGTCCGTCCCGGGTTCGAACGGAACCGAAGGCACTACTCCTACTACATCCATTTTGGAAATATCCTCAGGATTAGTAGCGACTAGCCCTTGCACTTCACTGCTCCATCTTCGACTCCGAACACGTTTTTCGCACGAAACGTACAAATCGGATCGAAGTGGTTTTCGAGAAATAAATCTCGATCCCGGTCTCTTCGAAACGATCACGCATTGTCCAATATTGATAGTCGGTGATTTAACTATCAATTTATATCCATAAACATCCATAAGCATCCATCACAAAATAAATAATATTCCACATTATTTATTTGCCTCGAATATCTTTAAAGGATATATTTTCAAATTTCCAAATTTCCAAAACCTATTTGAAAACAATTCCCAAAGTTCTTCCTTTACCAGGTAAATCCTTTACCAATTATCCTCAATGGAAATATCCAAGTTCAAAACGTTTTAGATTTAAAATAATTAAAAACATTTTATTCTGTAATATACTTTAAAATAGGTAAATTTCTATTAGTTATTTACTCAAAATATAATTTCAAAATATTTAAAGCAAAACTATTTTATAGGATATAACTTGATTTAAACTAAGGTTTTAGTTAAACTATATTTTAAAAATATAGTTGTAAAAAGATTAATACTTATTTCAATATACTTAGGTCAAAACTAGCTTTTTAAACAAATCCATTTGTAAAAGAATAATTATTTTACTATTACTAATTTATAATTAGTTACTTTAAAAATAATAATTTCCAAACACTCCTTTAAACAAGTTGAAATTTCCTAACTTTCTCTTTATAAAATCAGTTTAAACTCGAACTTGGTTTTATTTTTTTTTAAGGAATCTCATTTCCACTTAAACATCACAGAAATCTTTCTCACGATTTCTGTCAATTTATTTCAATTTAGTTTTATGGTTTAATAGCATAAATTTACTTCCACATTTATCAATTGATAACATTTCTCTTTGTTTATCATTCCAGATTTTACCAATTTTAAATTTCCATTCTAAATAGATTTCAAATTTTAATTCTTTAAAATTCATTATTTAACAATACCTTTTATTTCTCAAAAATTCAATTTATCCATTTACAATTAATTATGGATTTAGAATTTACTCAGCATTATTCCAATTGAATTTTATTTCAGTTTTCCATCCAATAGATCCAAATTTTTATATTCTTTTAAAATTCCTTATTTATTACTTTTCTTAGTTTCCTTTGAAACTCAATTCAATTCCTTTATAATTAAACTCCAAATTTCTTATAATTAATATCCTGGATTGGTAATTTATAGCACAATATCACAATACCAGTTATTTCCAAAATTATCATCCACAATATATAAACAGGCATCATCATCGATTATAAAAATAATACTACATTGTGAGGAATCCAGTTGGATCCCTCCAACCTATTTTTCCCTGCATCCACAAATATTAGCACAACCAAATATATATATCAATTCAATTTGATAATAATTAACATATTCAACTAAACATCCAAACAAACAATCAATACTAGCTGTCTACTTTACTAGTATCCAGATGTGAGTGAGAATAACTCACCTTGAGTTTCGGCGAGCGTTCGAAATTCAAATTAAACCGGACGGTGTCCGATTTAACCCAAATTTCTACTTGCCCGGAATGACTCCGGATCTGTACCATCACGTAGTGCTCGACTCTGCGATTCCAACGCTTCCAGTTTCGTCCGAAACTGATAACATATGCAATAGTTATATATTTTATAAATTTCAATTTGAATTTAAATCAAATTCTTTTTTATTTATTTATATATATTTACCAAAACGCGTCCGCTCCTGTTGCTTACCTTCCTTCACGCGCGCTACAGCATGAAGCACGAACGCAACCCAACACTCGCCCCTAGGGCTTGCAACCGCACCCCTCACGATCAACCAGAGGACGATCAGGTACTGCCGTTTCGTTCGCCTACCCCAACTCCATCCTCGGCCCAAGCGGCTCCAATCTCGGTTTCCCCTAGACGTGGAAAAGCGTGAACGAACGCACGTTCGTCACGGCCAGATCGTGGCCACCACGCAACTCGAAACACCATCTCTACCGCACACCTCGAAGATCTCAAAGCCCTCTTCGAACTTCATGTTGGAAGTTTCCGTGATTGTTTGACGAATTGATCGCAAATTGGAAGATAAAATCGACAATTTTCGGCCATTAATAAATAAACAGCGGCGGCCTGATGTTGTTTAGGGTTTAGGAAAGAGATTAAGTATATATATAATAGTTTTAATATTATTTTATTAATAAATATCTCAATTTAACAACTTATGCAAATGAACTCAAATCTACGCGTTCCGACAGGCGATTCTAAGGTTTTTCAGCGTTCCGAACACAATGGAACAGGTTTCGTAAGCTAATTTGATCGTATGTGCGAGTTACGGAATTAAACGGTCAATTTAAAATTAAATCGATTAAAACGATTTTCGATGCGTTTCGAGCTGCCGGGGTCAAACGACAACTCCGATTGCTACGAAAATTGAAATCCGATAATAACTAACTATTACGGATCCAATGGAACTAGTTTCGTCGAATTCCAAGACTGTGCCCCGGAAGGCTATTTTAACTCGTCTATTAATTAAGCAATTTTCGAAATTATCGAAATCACTCAAAATTTCCACTTTTAAAATTTTATTAACTTAACAATAATTATAATATTTATAAACACATTAAAAATCATTTCGGCTCATTCCGAACCAAAATCTGATTATTTGCATTTTAATAATATTAAATTCGTTTTTAAATTATTATAAAATTCCAAATATTAATTTATTGACCTCAAAATTCACCTATAATTTCCACCATGCTATTTACACTCAGATAGCCCAAGATAAATTTTTAAAACCATTTTATTACTATTTACATCTGGAATTTCTTTTATTTCAATTCTGAATATTATATTATTATTGTTCAATTTTCAAATTAACTCCCCACCTTAGAAATTTTAACTTGTTAATATAATTTAAGCCTATTCTTTTAGTTTAAAATAAATCTTAAACTCATAGTAAACATTTAAAATGAATTAAATGTTCACAAATCCCATACTCAAAATTCTGGGATGTTACAATAGAAAACCTCTTTTCAAAACTCTAAATAGGTACCTTTCGAAACCAATGATACCATTTGATGGTATCAAGAAAGCATTCTTTAAAATATAGCTTCGAAACAAATAATGTTCCCTTTTGAAAACATTAGGCTATGTTTTAAAAACGTCATTTGGGTCAAAATGGTTATATACAAAAGTATCTCTTTCGAAACCAACTAAAATTTAATTTAGGGAAAAGTTGATGGTGTCGGAACCATCTAGTCGAAAGCTAAGACCTTTAAAAATTAAAAATTTAAAGGACAGAGTCAAAACCCCCTTTTGACTCCATCACCTTGGAAACCCTCAACCCCTATCGAATGCAATTAGGAAGCAACTTAACTTAGGTTAAAACAAGGATAACCTTTCAAAGGCATTGATGACTTCAAGGCTTCGGAAGGAAAATGGCGGCTATGTTTCGACTAAGTTGGGACCAACCCTTTTGAAAGCTCTTATTCAAAGGAAAAGTTCCCATTCGAAACCTATTAATAAAGTCCCTTTCGAAAGCATGGCTTTCGACTATGTTGAAAGCTTTAAGTAAAACAAGACAGGATTTTAATTTAAAAAAAAACTAAGGTTTCGACTATATATGTTATCGCCTCAATCGAAAGTCCTTCAAAAACTAAGTAGGCATTTATCTTTTAAAAAATGAACCTTGGTTTCGACTCTACCCTATCTTCCATTAATTTCTAATTCACTTCGTACCAATTCTATTGATACCATGTGCCTTGGTTTCGACTATGTTGGTTTCGACAGAGATGTTTTCAACTAGGATGGCATGGAGGTAAAGTAGCGAAAAGTGCCTTTGAAATAGGCGGAACCACCTTTTTCCTAAAATGCGATTTATAGAGAAACATGGCAATTGTTTTGTAACTAACCCTCCAGTTGTAATCCCTTGATTGGTTGCTTTAAAACTTTTCAAATATTTTACAATTAGTAACTACCGCATTAATTTAGATCCAAATCAAAGAAACATAACATTTTAAGCCATTCCATATAATAAAACCAACATTTGCAGAAAAGTCCCTCTAACAATAATTTATTTTCCCAAATTAGCCAAATGGGAAAAATCCCCAATAACAAAAACAGAAAATCAATTTTATCATGTAATCAAACAAATTAAAATTTTAGACCCAATTTCTTCCTGAAATACTCGAAATAGATTTTAAACCCAATTATATCATATTTTCCTTTAGAAATTCATAACAAATTTTCTATTACTTAGAAAATTCTGAAAATTAAAATCCATCTCCAAAATTATGTGTTATTCAAAATAATTTTTTTCCATGGCAATCAAAAATCATAAACCCTTGGTTTTCCTTTAAAATTGAGCAAAATCATATGTGTATGAATTAAAATAATTCGATCATAACATGATTCAAGCATATCATCATCTATATCATTATTAAAAACGAATTTAAACATAAACTTGAAAACACACAATCATAAAATAGAATAGAGATGGTTTAAAATTATTATTCACCTTAGATATGATAAGGAATTTGAGATTTGTTGTTGATTAATCCTCCCTAGCTTTTGATCCTTAGCTTTAAATTGAAATTCCTCTTTTCCTCCTTGTTAATGGCCAGCCATCTTAGATTTTTTTGCGTTTTGTTTTTGATTTAAGAAAAATGAACGTGAATGGAAAATAATGAGTAAATGTATTGCCATGTAAAATGAAGAGGCTATTTTACTAATATGCCCATGTGTGAACTAATTATCCTTTAAACCAATTAAAGCCTATTACATTATTATTATTAAGCACGACCCATGTTATAATTTATTCAAATCTCAATCCCCTTATCATCATTATTCTATTTAATTTATCTAATTAATTCTCCTGAATAACATTATCAAAAATTAGGGATGTGACACTGTTGTTGTAAGAGAATTCCATCAAGTGCAGATGATCTTCCCATGATCCTCCAATGTCCAAGATACATGCTCTCAATAGATCTTCCAAGACTCGATTTAGCCTCTCTGTTTTCCCATCCATTTGAGGATGGTATGCTATGCTCAAACTTAGCTTTTTTCCTAATGTTGCTTGTAATGCCTTCCAAAAATGACTGGTAAAGATCGAATATCGATCACAAACAATGCTAACTTGGAACTCCATGCAGTCGAACAATCTCCTTTATATAAATTTATGCCAATGTTGTTGCAGTCCTCGCCGTTTTTACTAGAATAAAATGGGCGCTCATGGTTAGCAGATCTATAATGATCCAATCACCTTCATTACCTTTCCTTGATCTGGGCAACCCATCAATAAAATCCATTGATTTTTGCTCCCATTTTCAATTTGTAATTTCCAGTTGTTAGAGTAATCTAGCAGTCCTTTTGTTATTGTCTTTGATCTGCTGACATTTCACACATTGGATGACATAGATTGGGATATCCCTCTTCATCCCACCCTCTTCATATCACGGAACATCTTGTTAACTCGTGGGTGTATACTTAACTTTGATTTATGACATTCCATCAAAACTTCTTGCCTAAGACCATTAACGTTTGAAACGCATAACCTTCCATTCATCCTCAAAACTCCACGACTATCAATCTCAAAACTTGAACTTCGACCTTCCTCCACTTCTTACATAAATTCTACTAGAAGACTATCTTCCATTTGTTTACTTGCAATCCTCCACAGAAGAGTCGGAGTAACTTCTAAAAGAGCACAAACTACGTTCCTACTCAGAAAATCTGCTACCACATTTGCCTTTCCTAGTGTATATAAAATATCCAAGTCGTATGCCATCAGAAATTCTAAACATCGTTGATGCCTCATATTCAAATCCTTCTACGTGAAAAGATACTTCAAGGACTTGTGATCCGTGAAGAGGTTGAACTTTTCACCCAACAAGTAATGCCTCCACATCTTCAATGCAAACACAATAGCTAATAACTCCAAATCATGCATTGGATAATTCCACTCATGATGCTTCAGCTGCCTACGAGCAAAAGTAATAACTCTACCGTGCTGCATTTAAACTGCACCAAAGCCTACCCTACAAGCAATGGTATACATAGTCAATCCTTCACCTCCATAGAATAGCTAGAACTAGAGCATTGGTTAACCTCTTTTTTTAGCTCAATGAATGCTTTTTCGCACTCCGAAGTCCAAATAAACTTAACATCTTTCTTCGTCAACATGGTGAGGTGCGAGGCAATCTTGGAGAAGTCTTTGATGAACCTTCTATAATAGCTGGCCAAACCTATGAAACTTCGGAGCTCTGTTGGACTCTGGGGTGTCTTCAAATCTTGGATAACCACTACTTTTTTGGATCAACCGAAATTCCATCTCCTGACAAAACATGTCCGAGGAACCTTACTTTCGATTTACAAAAATGACGCTTAGAAAATTTAGCTTTCAAAACGTGTTTCCTTAACATCTCCAACACCACTTCCAAATGGTGTTTGTGTCTTCCTTGATCTTAGTGTATGTAAGGATATTATCTATAAAGACTAACACAAAATTATTCAACACATCTTTAAAAACTTAGTTCATAAGATCTACAAAATAAGAAGGTGCATTGATTAACCTAAAAGGAATAACCATTCACTCGAAGAAACAATATGGTTCTCTAAATGTTGTCAAGTGTATACTATCCTCTGCCACCCTTAACTAATAAAATTCTGTGGCACGGTCCATTTGGGGAAATACTTTAGCTCTATGAAGTTGGTCAAACATATTGTCTATACAGGGTAAGGGGTACTTGTTTCGAATTGTCTGCTTGTTTACCCCCGATAATCAGCACAAAGTCTTAACGAACCATCTGACTTTGCAACAAAAATCGTAGTTACTCCCCAACTCAAGCAACTTGGCCTAATCGGTACTTTTCTCAACAAATCATCTCTTTAATCCCTTAACTCCTGTTCTCTCTGAGCCATTTTACAAATAGGTTGAATAACAAGTTTCCAACCAGGAATTTAGTCAATACTGAACTCAATCTCTCGATGTGGAGGTAGACTGTTAACTTCTTCAAAAACATTATAGAAATTCTTAACAACTACTATCAATCCAAATTCTTCCTCGGATGATTCAAGGGCATATAAAAAACTACTCATTCGCTTGTTTGGATCTTCACATGATAATGCAACAAATCCCCTAAGTTTAATTCTTAAAAATATTGTCTTCTCAGCTTAATCTAAAATAGCTCCATTCTCCGACAGTCAATCCATACGAAGTATAACATCAAACCCTTCAAAATCTAGAACAACCAAGTCGCACAAAAAATGGTGGGTAAGGTAGGTAATTTGCACATTCTCACAAATCATGCATGGATATTTTACTCCACCTATGAGTTAGACACATAAATAGCGGTTTCTACAAATTTAGGGGAAAGTTGCAACCTACTTAACGATTTTAGAGAAATAAAACTATGGGAAGCCTCGATATCAAACAATACTCTAATTAAAATTCCATTAACAATTAAAGTACCTTCAAGAACTCATTTCCTTTTCACATCCTTTATGGTCGATGGTTCATCCTTGATGGTATAAACCTTAGCTTATCGACCCTTCTTTATTTGCGAGCAATCATTCACCATATGCCTTAGTTGCTAATGTTGTAACAAAGCGTCTTCTGAATCATTGAAGAAATAGGTCTTGCTTGTTGTTTATAAGCTTCAGAACTCTTACAGAATCTTGTGATATGACCCTTCTGATTACAGGTATTACAAATATAATCCTTGAAACGATCTTCCAGTACCCGTTCTCCTAGCTTTCCATTCCACCATTTCTTCCCTTAATAATTAAAATTTCTTTTATTCGAATTGTTGGCATTGTTGGAAGGTGCTGCTGCCAGCTTCTTCTTCTCCATAACTTCGTACCTCAAAGCCGTATCAAAAATCCATAAAAGATCCCTTCAAATGGGCAGTCATCTTCGTGAAATCCTTTTGTAATCCCCATCAAACATCTCATTTTTCTTAAGATGGGTATCAATTAACTCCGGGCCAAATCACGATAGCTTATTAAACTTAGTCTCATATTTAGCCACTGACAAATCTCCTTGCTTAAGATCCAAGACTCCTATACCTATAGGTCTTTACTATAGTGGGCATGAACTGGTCTTTAAATGCCTCTTTAAATCTATCCCAAGGAAAATCATTCTCCGGAACATTCGTTGTAACAGAGTCCCACCATGATACTGCTCCATCTTGCAACTACCAAGATGCTAAGAAATGGTTCTGCTCATCTAAAATATCCAGCACCTTTAAAATCTTTTCCCAAGAACAAAAACAAGCTTGGACTTCAATGATGGATTCCGTTCCCTTAAATAGCTTTCCTACCAAATTTGTATGGTCTTTGCATAGAGCTGCAAAGTTCACACATGGCTGCAATGGTACTGCTTTTTCAACTACTCCAATTTTTCCAAACATTTGTAGCTCAACCATTGCTGGTTGTGGTGCTACTAGATCCTCTACCTTGTCTTCCCCTATTACCTATTCTTACTACCAAGATATAGTAAGGTAACTTCGGAATACTTATACGAGATGATCTTAAGGAACAAGGTACTAAATCAAACATATCCTAGCTAAGAACCAATGTAATGTAATGAGTAAGGAAATTCAAAAAGTGTGGAGAGTCAAGTCAAAATGTTCTATTGGTCCCACCATAGAGTGTGTCAAAAATAGCATGGATCCTAAGTGTTCAGGCATGAATCATGTTAATTTACAAGAACATTTTGCTATTGAGATTTCAGCTCAAAACATGACAAAATCAACCGACCATGCTACAACAATATATACATCATCAAATACTACGTCATCGTGACCAGCGGGGCTAAGAAACAGCTGCAAATGGAACCACAAGGTGTGAACCAATTGAAAGAAGGCCCCTCAAAAACAAGTATCTCAAGCAAGCCCTCAGGAACCGCAAAAGCAGCGACCCTCATCTGAGATTAAAGAGGAAGAGATGATGTTATCATCGGAGGAACAGGAGGAGGTACGTGATACAATTAAGAAAATACAACAATTAGGCATCCAATTAGATAAATCTGCTGAAGAGAAAGATGGGACCAATAAGCACAACAGTGAACCTTTCACCAAACCTAACGAAGCATAAAATGACCACTTTAATAACATCAAAAGGAATGCAAAGGACCAGCAGCCAGCCCCTAGGCAGTTGGGGAAGAGGAGAAAAACTCAAATTTCCAAACGACAATTGTCAGCTGGAATGTAAGAAGGTTAAATAACGACACTAGATAACTTGACCTCCTTAACTTTTGGTAGAAGCATAACCCAACTAAATTTGGAGTGCTAGAAAATATGATGTTAAGTAATAGAGCTGAATATTTCGAACTAACCTTAGGAAATGACCGGGACTTAATCCATAATAAATGATAGTAATGGCTAAAGAAAGGATTATGATAGTATGGAATACAAAAGTTTGGAAGCTAAATCTAATTGAACCTGAGGAGCTGCAAATAACTGTACAAGCATGTAATATAGGAGGACTACATATTCACGTTACTTATGTCTATGTTAGTAATTTAGCTTCTGCTAGAAAGACTCTTTGGAAGTAGATTGTTGAATTATTATAAAGTACTAATAAACAATTGCCAGCGTTAGGGGACTTCAATGCGGTTTTGAAAAGCTTAGAGAAAAAGGGAGGCCTTACCCTTAAGTCTCCCATGTTGCAGAATTCAATGATTGCGTGCTTGGAGCCGGGTAGGTGGAAGCCTTCCAAACTGGACTGAAATACACATGGAGAAGCAATAAGGTGAAATAAATTTCAAGTAAACTTGATAGAGTTTTGGTGAATGCAGATTGTATGAACTTATTTCATAATCTCAAAGTTATGGCATTACCTAGCTCTATAAGTGACCACTACCCATTACTATGGAACTTAACGAACTTTGGTATTGCACCTAAAGGTAAGCCCTTTAGATATGCTAACCATTGGTGTGATTGTGAAGATTATGACAAAGTAACAAATTTTGGTAAAATACAAGAGGCTGAAGGGTATGATACGTATAAACTGGTAATGACCATCAAAACTATCAAAAACCAGCTAAAGGAATGGAAAAATATCAGAAACAAAGACCAAGGTCTACTTCAACAAGTCCAACAACAACGTGAGATAGCCTAGATCCAACTGGATGCATACACTACTAATGCATAACTATTTGAACACTACTGCCACATCCAGGGTACTCTAAGGGACCTAATGCAAACTTAGGCCAAGGAACTGAAATAAAAGGCTAAAGAGAGATGGCTGGTGGAAGGGGATGCCTGTACAAAATTCTTCGACACTAAAATGTCTATTAGGAAAACCCTCAACATCACTAACATAATAGACAAGGAAGGGAACCCTACTGGCAACTTAAAAGAACTAGAGGAAAAGGCTATTAGGTGTCACACAGACTTATTTAATGGTGAAGCTAGTATCGATTTACCTATTTTTCATTGCAAAGCTATTGTTAACAAAGCTGGGATGGAACCCTTGAACATCTGAGTTCATAACATAGAAGTTGAAGTTTTTTTTTGCACTCCATTGATGTGGACTCTAGTCTAGGTCCAGATGGTATGAATTCGAAATTTTTCAGCATCCATTGGAAGCACATGAAAGTGAAAATGGTTAATGCCATATAAGAAGCCATGGATTCATGTAAAATCTTAAGAGAGATAAATCATACATTCATGTGTCTAATTCCTAAAGTATATAAACACGTAAAAATTGTGTATAGACCAATTTCATGCTGTAATTTGGTTTATAAAACCTAAGTAAAGCATTGTGTAATAGAATGATTAAAATCCTCCCAAACCTAATAGAATAATGCCAAAGTGCTTTTATTAAAGGCAGAAGCATCTCTGGAAATTCCCTCTTAGCTCATGAACTAGTTAGAAACTTCAACAAAAAAGGATGTGACAAAATGTGCTTGAAGGTAGACCTACAAAAGGCTTATGATAAAGTAAACATGAAATTTATTATCCATACGCTTAGGCAAATGGGTTTCCTTGACAAGTTTGTTGCTCTGAATGAGGAATACATAAGTACCCCTACCTTCTCCATCACAATCAATAGTGTTCCTAAAGGGTTTATTTAAAGCAATAGAGGCCTGAGACAGCAAGACCCCCTATCTCCTTACCTTTTAGCGTTTTCTATGGTGTATTTCACATTCTAGATGGAACTTGCATGCCATAACAAGTTGGTATATCAAATTCATATATTTTAAGCCCAACTCAACCACTTGCTGTATGTTGATGACTTGTTGATTTGTGTTAAAGCTAATCAGAAGTCTACACTATCTATGAAGGAGATTTTCAAAAATCTAGAAGTTTCTGTGGGCCTTAAAGTGAATGAGATGAAGACCAAGTGTTACTTTAACAATTTTACACATAGAAGAGAAGAAATTTTACTAATCCACAATGTGAAAGAAGATCAACTCCCTGTTAAATATTTAGAAGAACCTTTATCCTCTAATACGATAACAGACAAAGAGTGTGGTAAGCTTATCAATAAAATTAGGGACTAACTGCAATGTTGGAGAGCTAGGCTACTATTGTTTTCGTGCAGGGTAGAGCTACTATTTATTTACATGCAGGGTGGAGCTATTTCATACAGTCATAACATTTAAAGTCAGGTTTTGGCTGCAAACTTTCCAAATTCCAGAGGATCAATCCACAAAATCATCTCAGCTTGCGTTAACTTTATTTGAAAGGGGATATACATAAGGTGTGCTATATGTAGACCCAAGCAAGAAGGAGGAGCCTTAAAAATCTCCTAGAACTGAGGAAAACTGCTGTTATCAAATTAGCATGGAAAGCTATCTCCTCAAATCATTTGTGGGCCGAATGGATGATACAGAAATATTTGAATGGTAACTTATGCCAAATAAGGTTCGATAACAATGCATCAGTCACTTGGAAAGCGATTCTCAAATGTAGGGAGACTTAGCTAATATGGTCGAAAGGCAGT
The DNA here is from genome assembly GCA_030765085.1 of Allium cepa. Taxonomy (NCBI): domain Eukaryota; kingdom Viridiplantae; phylum Streptophyta; class Magnoliopsida; order Asparagales; family Amaryllidaceae; genus Allium; species Allium cepa. Next base: position 165,168,317 of record CM060939.1, read on the forward strand.
TTACTAATGGGCCACAAACTTGTCTCTGGTTTGACCCATGATTGGAGGGTAAAAGCTTGGTACAAAGACTTGGTTGGGACTCCTATTCGGCTTTTGGAGCCAAAGACTCAACAGTAAGTGACATAATTGAGAACGACCAGTTGAAAACTAACAACTTTCCTATAACTATGCAATTCAAACGACAAATACAGTATACCCCTATTTATAATTGCATGCAAAGTGATATTTAGATATGGAAAACGAACTGGGAAAGAATTTACATTCAAATTTACTTAGGAGGAGAGTAGATAGTCTCACCAAGTTCTAGAATGGGCTAAGTTTGTCTAGGATAAGGCATGCATCCCTAAAATGGTTTTCACAACCTACGATGCGGCTCTAAGGAGGGTAGGAACTAAGGACAGAGAGGTAAAATAGGGGATATTAAAAGATACCCGATGCTATCTTTGTAATAATGATGAAAAATGTCATATTGCCATTACGACTTAAGAGAAGAGATTTTTTACCTGAAGCAGCACTAGGATAAGGCCAATTTGCTATCCAAGATCACCAATATAGCCGTTATGACTATAGTTTGGCATATTTGGATGGAGCGCAATGATAAACGTTTCCAGAAGGTCATAAGAAATTAAGAAGCAGTCGGTAAGCTCATCAAATCAAACATGCAAATCGCTACGAAGAGAATTGGCAGAAAGGTTCTTACCAGCCACACGAGGAGAATTGGAGGTAGCGAAGAGGATGGATCTATAACAACCAAGTAGGGAATTTCGTGCCGATGAGTAGTCGTTATAAATTATTTCTCTAGATCTACTTTCAGTTTGCTTTTCTATATAAAATGAGAATGTTAGTAAAGTAGTTGTATATCGACTTGTGGGGTTATAGTTTTGTGTAACCTACCTGCTCAATTATTCGACGTTGTATTTTTTCTTGGGACACATAGCTCAAACCAATAAAATATTAACCCATTCAGATTTTTTTTACAGCTATGTGCTCTCATAGACTAAAATCATTTTACGGTATTACTGACCCTATCTCTAATGATTTAACCCCAACCACGACCTATGTGTTCACCCAACCTAAGCTTCGATGCCACTTGTAATGATTTTCCTTTCTTACTCCTAAAAGATGACACTTAATACATCCATAGTATTCATGTACTGATCATCTAGGTGTCCGAAAGACAAGCCGTTGAGTAAAAAAGAAAAGACAAGAAGAAATAAACACATAATCTCACAAAGTAAGGAAATCACATATAATAGATCATAAGATAGTACATATGGTCACTTCCAAAATGAAACATCAAAGTTACAATAGGTACTAACTTAGCCAGGGACAGTTCTAGGGTTTAAAATAAATATCGAATCATAGTCAAAATGGTTACATTAATTACCTTCCAATATAACAGATATACAACTAAGTCCGTAAATGTCCTTATTGGAGAATGGGTTCCATCAATGATAGGGCCACTAAAGTACCACCCATCATAGTACATCTCTAGATAAAATATACCAAGGTTAAAAACCTTTCAACCCTTGCAAGTCAAGACTGGCATACACATTACTGGATAGTACCAAATATGATCATCCATCGATTATGATCAACAACCGAACTGGGCCCAGAGGCATACATCAAAAGGAGTAATACCGATTTAAATAAAGGATGATCGCATCCTATTGGTAGAAAACCATATAGCCTTGAAGCATATCCCCAGATTTAGTCGTTCTCGAGTGTGAGGCTCGAGGCTACGGTTTACCTTTCATATAGCGGTCCCACTTAGAATGCTAGCAGGACCCTCCAAACAACAATGCAATGCTAGCATTCATCTATATAATTTATTCATGATATGATTAAACGAAAGGCGCTACTCCCACTATATTTTTTTGTAACCATCCTCAGGATTAATAGCAAATAGCCCTTACACTTCAGAGATCTTCGTCTTTGATTCCATCATCTTCAAGATGTTTCCAATTCGAACGCTTATGTTGGCTCGGAGTGGTTTTTGGATAACTCGTGTTATCCAATCCCGGTCTCTTCGATCCAACGTTCGATTATTTTAAAACGGCTCTAGTTGTCGATAGTGGATAAATCAACTATTTGGGGGTGTGTATAGATTTTCATATGAAAAATAAAACATCCTATACTTATCCCTACTTTTCGATTTCAAACGATACTATCCTTTGATTAACAATGACGTCTGACAAGTTAGAAAACTAATCTTGACTCAATGTACATTCTTACTTCTTAGGATTGAGATGAGTTTCCATACCTCAAGTTTAGTGTTAAGTATACAATGAAATATCTTCCATATACTTAATTAATCATGACCCAATCATGTCCCATTTATCGAAACTAACCCTCTCATATTTATCACATTTCCGACATTTCGACTTCTCTATCCCTCGGCTAGAAAATCGATGTGACGCCCCACCTCTATACCCATGCTAGCCAAGAACATTACGGTGAATGCTGTCAGCTAGCATGGAGAATAAGGCTGTTGAGGAGCGACTATCCATGTAATTGCTTTGCGCGAGCATCGATATGTCAGATAGTATAACAAAATCCGACATACCGACACAAACTCAAAGCTACTACATAGTAGCTATAATATCTTCAGAAACAAATATAGAAATAAACATAACATAAATCAGTCACAGACAATTCATATCACAAAGGTGGAAATAGATATGAATATTACACTAGGAAGTGTACATCAGAGTGGTGGTCTAAAAAGATCCACAATATCACAAAACAATAGTTGCACGAACTACACAAAAGAATAAGTATACATTATGGAGTCTATATCTCAAATGTATACAACAAAACTACTAATCTAAGTAGTTAACCAAAAGTCAAGGAGGTAATCCCGGATGTAAAGTCAAGCAGAAGCACCTGTAACATCTCGGTCTGACCCGAGTATTATTTAATAAGAAAATAATAAACGGATCAGTCTAACTATAAATATCTGATGAAACGATATAGAGTAAGAGATATGACTAAACACACAATAATCACAATGCCAAGCTGTGACATATATAAGTAATTGAAAATCAACAAGAGATTAATCAATATCACAAAATCTACACAAGAATCAAAGAAATGTCATACTCCTTATTTCGTTCACTAGACCATAAATATTGACGATTATATCAATGTCAATCACAAAAGTCAATGACCCACAAATTCACCAATGCACAAATATTGATAAAACTTATCAATGAAAATCACGAAAATTGGTGAAACATAAATTCTAGAAATCATCTCAAGAAATCCAGAAATCACAAAAAGGGGGGAAAAGGCCTATCACAAACGGGAGCATAAAGCTCACCAACACGTGTATCACAAACAGAACGCTAATTCCATGGTTGCTAACCATCACAAATTGAGCCGAAGCTCCACAAACGGCCCGAAGACCATGGGTTGCTACCCCACCAATTTGAGTCGAAACTCCACAAAACGGGGTTTAGTCTCCCTCGCAGACAAAGAGACATCACACATTGCTAGTCTAAATCACAAAGATGATCGTCATGATCAACGAGAAGTGTCAATTACACTAAGCTAGTAAATATATGAGTTTAGCTTTATGTCCCATAACCACTTGCTTAACTTAAATATTTACAAACAAACTGTAGATCTCCACTATAAAATTGTCACAAGAGATTCAATCGAACAAGTCCAAGAATTAATCGACGAAGTAAACGCAAGCGTTTCATACCACTCGTTTTACTAAGTCATTTAATTAGATTTCTCATACGAGTGAGGTAAAGGTTTGTATATACTAATAGATTGGAAATCGGTTTGAGAAAACGAGCTTTGTTATAAAATAGTGTTGAAATCATTTGAAGGAAGAGTTTTGATATTTACTACTAGTATAGAAAACCTTTATATTTTTAAAGTGACAAATCACAAAGAAGATTGTAGGAACAATCAATCACTAAAATTCACATACGAAGATGTGAATAAAAATCCAACGAAACCGATAAAGAATCCATCGAAATGGATATTCAAAAATCCCTAAAAAGGAGTCATCAAAGACATAATAAATGATAACAACAAATAGGAAACAACACGAATCAATTAAAGTTGGAAATTCAAGCAACTAGGCAAAATAGGCAAAATTTCATCAGGTCGGTCGGCTGGCTACAGAGCTCGGTCGACCGGACCCTGTTCCAAAAAAGTCTCGGGAAGCAGGTCGGTCAGCTGAGCCCTGTAGCCAGTCGACCGGACCAGAGACAGAAAGGTGCCTATGCACCTTAGTAGCAGGTCGGTCGACCGGCCCAGGGGTTCGGTCGGCCGACCCTGATGTTCTGCAAATTGAAATCCATTTAATCGATGTGCAAACTCCACCAATTCGCAACTGAACGAGCACGGACGATAGGGAATTATGCCCAACGGCTACCCGATCCTATTGGCTCCTCGATGCATCACCAAAAACGCATTTGAACATCAAAGCTATGATTTTTAAGGATTTGAACCCAAAACACTAAAAATTGGAATATTCACCAAATCAACCCAAACCAAAAGCAATTGCACACGAGTAAGTGTTAGGAATTCATACCTAACAATCGAAGATAAATATAAGCATAGATGTGAGATAAAAATCTCACCTTTGAACCCAAGCAATTGAAAAAGAAGCTTGAAAGCAAAAGGGGAATCAACCACTCTTCAAATCCAACTCAAGAAGCTTGATTCTAAGCTAAAAAGAGAAACATTTCCCAAATTAGGTTTAGGAATTTTCTGAAATCAAAGAGAGAAAGAGTTGGAGAAGAAGAAGAGAAGCTTACTAATGGGTTCTTCTATTAGTTTAGAGCTAGATCTTGATTTGCAAAAGAAAACTAGGGTTTGGAGTTTTAATTTCCCATCTCTCCCACCATTGATGCTTTATAACTGAAAAGAGGAGAAAGTGAGGGTGAATGGGGAGGAGTGGCTCAGATTTGAGTATAAGTTAAACATAGGGCTGAGCCCAAACCCAAACCCAAAGTGAAAAAGTAGCAAAAATCAACTTTCTCCAAACATATCGAAGCTTATACTCAAAAAGGTCGCAAATGACATTTTAAACTCAATGGGAGTGGTCCCGAGTCCTAATTCGACCGTATGAAAAAAGTAGCTTTTCGGACTAAATTCCGAGTATCGATAAAATATTTAAATAAAATATTTAAATATAAAAATCGACAAATATGCGGGTTGTTACAGACTCCCCTCCTTAAAGAAATTGCGTCCTCACAATATTTAAGAAGAGAATATAAAGTAACAACCATAAAAGCATATTCAACACAAAAGAAATTTGAAATAAAAGGTTCACCTTAAAGAGCACGGGAAAGTAAGTCTGGATGTAATCGCTCGATGAACTCTCTAGACTCCCAAGAACAATCCTTAGGATTTGAAGACCATTGAACTTTCACAAGAGGAACATCTTTATTTCGAAGACGTTTGACCTCCGAAGCAATAATTCGAAAAGGATGATGCTCATAAGTTAAATTAGGTGAAACTTCAATTTCTTCCACAACACCGGGCTCAAGAATAGAATCGGAATCTCGAAGACATTTCCGAAGTTGAGAAACGTGAAACACGTCATGGATAGCAGAAAATTGAGCCGGTAATAAAAGGCGATAAGCCATGGAACCAATACGTTCAGTGATAGGAAATGGCCCAATATATCGAGGCGCTAATTTTCCCGATCGACTGAAACGTACAACACCATTCATAGGTGACACACGAATGAACACAAAATCTCCCACAGAAAATTCTAACTTCCTTCTTCGGTTATCGGCATAGGATCTTTGTCTACTCTGGGCTTCTTTCATCCTATGACGAATAAGGTCAATCTTTTCTGTGGAATCACAAATAAAATCTGGACCTAAAACCAACTTCTCACCGGCCTCAAGCCAACAAGAAGGAGATCGGCATGGCCTTCCATAGAGTGCCTCGAAAGGTGCCATACCAATACTAGATTGGAAGCTATTATTGTAGGAAAATTCAGCAAGGGAAATATGATCTTCCCAACTTCCACCGAAATCAAGCACACAAAAACGAAGAAGATCTTCAAGAGTTTGATTCACACGCTCAGTTTGTCCATCGGACTGGGGATGATAAGCGGTGCTGAAATTAAGCTTCGTTCCTAAAGCTTTTTGAAGACTCTTCCAAAATCCACTAATAAACAATGGATCACGATCACTAACAATAGAAGTAGGAACTCCATGCAATTTAACAATCTCTTTAACAAAGAGTTTGGCCAAAAGAGGGACGGTTCGGTTAGACCGAACGAGAATAAAATGGGCAGATTTAGTAAGCCTATCAACAATCACCCATAAGCTATCATGACCCGAACGAGAACGGGGAAGGACATCAATAAAATCCATGGAAATCTGGTCCCACTTCCAAATTGGAATTTCTAAAGGTTGCAATAACCCACCGGGCCTTTGATGCTCGGCCTTAACGAGTTGGCAAGTCATGCAAACGCTTAATGAAGTTAGCGATGTCAAGTTTCATTCCCTCCCAATAATAAAGTCGCTTCATATCCGTGTATATTTTACTACTACCGGGATGAATGGTAAATTTAGAATGATGAGAATCTTCTAAAATATCTTTACGAAGATCACTAATATTTGGCACGATAAGTCTACCAAATTTCCGAATGCCGCCACGAGAATCGATATTAAAATCTTTCAAACCTTCAATATCAATTTTATCCTTAATTTTTTTGCCAAGAAGAGCCAATTCGGGATCTAGCCTTTGAGCTTCAAGAATGCGGTCTAAAAGAGAAGGACGAGCCTCAAGGCTACATAAAACAAATGATGAGCATAAATCGGATACGCGGTCTCGAATCTCACAAGTGGATAAGATCTCGAGATCGTTCCATTCGGATATCATCATAGAAACAACAGCTTTTTGTTTACGGCTAAGAGCATCGGCGACACGATTACCCTTACCGGGAGTATAAAGAATATCAAGATCATATGGTGCAAGAAATTCGAGCCAACGCTGTTGACGCAAATTAAGTTCCTTTTGAGAGAATAAACACTTCAAGGATTTATGATTGGTATAAAGAATAAATTTCTCTCCTAAAAGATAATGACGCCAAATACGAAGGGAGAAAACAATAGCCGCGAGCTCTAAATCATGGGTGGCATATCTAGTCTCAGCAGGCTTTAATTGCCTAGAAGCATAAGCAATAACACGTTCTTTTTGCATAAGAACGGCAACCAAACCAACACGACTAGCATCGGTATAAACAACGAAATCTTGATTCCCCTCGGGAATAACAAGAATAGGAGCATCAGAAAGAAGTTCTTTTAATTTTTGGAAAGAAGTTTCACATTTGTCCGACCAAATGTATTTAACACCTTTCTACGTTAAGCTAGTGAGAGGCACGACAATCTTAGAAAAGTCCTTGATAAAACAGCGGTAATAACCCGCCAATCCAAGAAAACTACGAATCTCCGTGACACTCTCCGGTCTCTTCCAATCTTGAATCGCTTCAATCTTTGAAGGATCCACGGAAATTCCGGATTCGGAAATAATATGACCGAGAAACTTCACACGAGATTGCCAAAAATGGCATTTAGAAAATTTTGCTTTTAATTGATTACTCCTAAGAGTTTCCAACACAATCCGAAGATGCTTTTCATGCTCCTCCTCAGTTTTTGAATACACAAGAATATCATCGATAAAGATGAGGACAAACCGGTCGAGGAAGTCTTTTAAAACTCTATTCATAAGGTCAACAAAATAAGCTGGAGCATTCGTTAGACCAAATGGCATAACAAGCCATTCATAAGATCCATAACGAGTTCGGAACGATGTCAAAGGAATGCTATCCTCTGCAATACGAAGCTGATGAAATCCAGTAGCTAAGTCTAATTGTGAAAAGACTCTAGCACCACAAAGTTGATCGAATAGATCATCAATCCAAGATAAAGGATATTTATTTTTGATAGTAAGATCATTAAGCTTGCGGTAGTCAACGCAAAGCCTAAGTGTACCATTGGATTTCTTCACAAAAATAGCCGAAGCTCCCCAAGGCGAGGAACTTAAGCGAATAAATTGCTTCGTCTCCAATTCAGATAATTGTTTACGCATCTCCTCGTTTTCTTTATTGGACATACGATAAGGAGGACGAGTGATAGGTTGAGCTCCAGGAATGAGATTAATTCTGAACTCAATTGCTCGCTTAGGTGGTAATCCTAAAACGGGCTCAAATATGTCGGAAAATTCACGGACGACGTGAATAAGAGAAATAATATCACCCTCATCATCATCATCATCGTCATCACGAGGGTTTAAAGAATATAAAGATGCAACCAAAGCAGAATCCGAATCTTTAAGAATAACAGAAACCTGATTAACAGATTGAGGATGTCGAAGATGAATAGTCCGCTCAGGACATAGGATATGAGCTTCATAACGGTTAAGCCAATCCATTCCCAAAATCATTCCAAAGCCTAAATAACGCATGACATGCAAATCGGCTAGGAAAGGAAAATCACACAAAATAATCTCGACATCTTTACACAATAAACTGATTGTTGCGGATCCACCAACCGGATTCGCAATTCTCAAAGAAGTCATTAAACACAAAACATCCAAAGAAAAAGTATCAACAAGTTCTTTTGATATAAAAGAATGGGACGCACCCGTATCAAAAAGAACTCGAATAGGATGATCACGAAATAAAATAATTCCATCCAGAATAGAATGAGAAATACCTTGGCCACGAGATGTGTTGCCAGGGGCTTGAGCAACATTTAACTTTCCCTCCTTCTCGCCCTGAAGCTTGGGGCATGAAGATATAACATGACCGGGACCTTTGCAGTAGCGACAAGAGAGAGACTTTGAACACTTGTTTGCGTAATGGTCCTTCGAACCACAATTATAGCATTCCCCACGACCAAAGGAAGAAGTCTTTGCCACAGAGGTTGCTTGCTTCCCTTTCTTATTGGGATAAGGACCTTTGAATTTATTAGGCCTTTTCTTGTTGTTGTTGTTGAAGCTTGGTTTGGAACCCACCACTTCAACATCATTCTCCCTATCCGCCTCTTCAAGACGAAGAGCGATATCAATGAGTTGGTCGAAAGAAACTTCTAATTTTAGAAGTAATGGCTTGTTGAGATTTTTATTCAAGCCATAGACGAATCTCTGATTTTTCTTCAATGGGGTGTTGATGTATTCAACCCCATATTTGGAGAGAGATTCAAAAGACGCGACATAATCTTCCACGGAAGATTCACCTTGAACAAGGTCTATAAAACGGCGAGCCAAAGTCACCTTCTCAGCTTCTGGTACGAATTTTAACTCAAGCGCTCTTGGAATTTCTCCCAGGTGAGATCCGCTTCATTAATCTCAGAAATAAGAAGTTCGTACCAGTCCAATGCTCTTTCTTGGAGCATACTAGAGGCCACCTGAACTCGGTGAAGGTCAATAAGATTCATGCGAGAAAAGATTCGATCGCATGACCTTAGCCAAGCTTGTACTTCAATAACAGTTTCAGAACCTTTGAATGGCTTCCCACCCAAATTAGTGTAATCGCTGCACAAGCGTGCAAATCCCGACTTTGGTGAGTAGGTTCCGGGTTAGCTCCAGCTGCTTGAGCATTTGTCACTAAATCAAGAAGCTGTTGAGCAGTCATAAAAACTCCATCCTAGGGTGGAGTGCTAGATGGTACGGCTATGGGGCGGCCTGGTCTAGACATTTCTCTTCCTTTAGAAAGAAAGAAAGAAGAAGAAAAAGGTTATTCACCAAATTGAATATCAAGCAATCTTGATAGATAAACAAGGAATCATAAGGAAAATAGGATGAATCGGTACGAAGACTCGAATTAAATCCTAAAGCACGACTCCTAAGATGGACTTAGGACGATGATCCTTGTTATAATATTCCATATTGTTCCGAAGTTTGGCTCTGATACCAAGCTGTGACGCCTCACCTCTATACCCATGCTAGCCAAGAACATTACGGTGAATGCTGTCAACTAGCATGGAGAATAAGGCTGTTGAGGAGCGACCGTCCATGTAATTGCTTTGCGCGAGCATCGATATGTCAGATAGTATAACAAAATCCGACATACCGACACAAACTCAAAGCTACTACACAGTGGCTATAATATCTTCAGAAACAAATATAGAAATAAACATAACATAAATCAGTCACAGACAATTCATATCACAAAGGCGGAAATAGATATGAATATTACACTAGGAAGTGTACATCAGAGTAGTGGTCTAAAAAGATCCACAATATCACAAAAGAATAGTTACACGAACTACATAAAAGAATAAGTATGCATTATGGAGTCTATATCTCAAATGTATACAACAAAAACTACTAATCTAAGTAGTTAACCAAAAGTCAAGGAGGTAATCCCGGATGTAAAGTCAAGCAGAAGCACCTGTAACATCTCGGTCTGACCCGAGTATTATTTAGTAAGAAAATAATAAACGGATCAGTCTAACTATAAATATCTGATGAAACGATATAGAGCAAGATATATGACTAAACACATAATAATCACAATGCCAAGCTGTGATATATATAAGTAATTGAAAATCAACAAGAGATTAATCAATATCACAAAATCTACACAAGAACAAAGAAATGTCATACTCCTTATTTCGTTCACCAAACCATAAATATTGACGATTATATCAATGTCAATCACAAAAGTCAATGACACACAAATTCACCAATGCACAAATATTGATAAAACTTATCAATGGAAATCATGAAAATTGGTGAAACAGAAATTCTAGAAACCATCTCAAGAAATCCAGAAATCACAAAAAGGGGGGAAAAGGCCTATCACAAACGGGAGCATAAAGCTCACCAACACGTGTATCACAAACGGAACGCTAATTCCATGGTTGCTAACCATCACAAATTGAGCCGAAGCTCCACAAACGGCCCGAAGACCATGGGTTGCTACCCCACCAATTTGAGTCGAAACTCCACAAAACGGGGTTTAATCTCCCTCGCAGACAAAGAGACATCGCACATTGCTAGTCTAAATCACAAAGATGATCGTCATGATCAACGAGAAGTGTCAATTACACTAAGCTAGTAAATATATGAGTTTAGCTTCATGTCCCATAACCACTTGCTTAACTTAAATATTTACGAACAAACTGTACATCTCCACTATAAAATTGTCACAAGAGATTCAATCGAACAAGTCCAAGAATTAACCGACGAAGTAAACGCAAGAGTTTCATACCACTCATTTTACTAAGTCGTTTAATTAGATTTCTCATACGAGTGAGGTAAAGGTTTGTATATACTAATAGATTGGAAATCGGTTTGAGAAAACGAGCTTTGTTATAAAATAGTGTTGAAATCATTTGAAGAAAGAGTTTTGATATTTACTACTAGTATAGAAAACCTTTATATTTTTAAAGTGACAAATCACAAAGAAGATTGTAGGAACAATCAATCACTAAAATTCACATACGAAGATGTGAATAAAAATCCAACGAAACCGATAAAGAATCCATCGAAATGGATATTCAAAAATCCCTAAAAAGGAGTCATCAAAAACATAATAAATGATAACAAAAAATAAGAAACAACACGAATCGATTAAAGTTGAAAATTCAAGCAACTAGGCGAAATAGGCAAAATTTCATCAGGTCGGTCGGCCGGCTACAGAGCTCGGTCGACCGGACCCTGTTCCAAAAAAGTCTCGGGAAGCAGGTCGGTCGGCTGAGCACTGTAGCCAGTCGATCGGACCAGAGACAGAAAGGTGCCTATGCATCTTAGTAGCAGGTCGGTCGACCGGCCCAGGGGTTCGGTCGGCCAACCCTGATGTTCTGCAAATTGAAACCCATTTAATTGATGTGCAAACTCCACCAATTCGCAACCGAACGAGCACAGATGATAGGGAATTATGCCCAATGGCTACCCGATCCTATTGGCTCCTCGATGCATCACCAAAAACGCATTTGAACATCAAAGCTATTATTTTTAAGGATTTGAACCCAAAACACTAAAAATTGGAATATTCACCAAATCAATCCAAACCAAAAGCAATTGCATACGAATAAGTGTTAGGAATTCATACCTAACAACCGAAGATAAATATAAGCATAGATGTGAGATAAAAATCTCACCTTTGAACCCAAGCAATTGAAAAAGAAGCTTGAAATCAAAAGGGGAATCAACCACTCTTCAAATCCAACTCAAGAAGCTTGATTCTAAGCTAAAAAGAGAAACATTTCCCAAATTAGGTTTAGGAATTTTCCGAAATCAAAGAGAGAAAGAGTTGGAGAAGAAGAAGAGAAGCTTACTAATGGGTTCTTCTATTAGTTTGGAGCTAGAGCTTGATTTGCAAAAGAAAACTAGGGTTTGGAGTTTTAATTTCCCATCTCTCCCACCATTGATGCTTTAGAACTGAAAAGAGGAGAAAGTGAGGGTGAATGGGGAGGAGTGGCTCAGATTTGAGTATAAATTAAACATAGGGCTGAGCCCAAACCCAAACCCAAAGTGAAAAAGTAGCAAAAATAAACTTTCTCCAAACATATCGAAGCTTATACTCAAAAAGGTCGCAAACGGCATTTTAAACTCAATGGGAGTGGTCCCGAGTCCTAATTCGACCGTATGCAAAAAGTAGTTTTTCGGACTAAATTCCGAGTATCGATAAAATATTTAAATATAAAAATCGACAAATATGCGGGTTGTTACAATCGAGTACTAGATCTCATAGATGGAAGAAAGTCTATTCATCAGCTTTTACTGCTAAATATATGATGACTTACTTTCAATGAAACTTTGTCATTGTTTTAGCATAACTTACCGTATTTTTTGGCTGCTTAATGGCATAGGCAAAAAAATCCCTTCTACTTTAAACCATTCTTTGTAAAAGAAAGTTGCTTTTAAACAAACTGACCATTGAAAATAAAGTGATTTAAAATTAGTAACCTTTATAAAAGTAATTAATAATAAATCTAAACCATTATCTAAGTAATAATTAAACCTTTTTAATTAGTAATTAAATAATAATTAAACTTTTACTTAATTAATATTTAAAATAATAATTAAACCTTTACTTAATTAGTTATAAAACCTAACTTAATTAATTAATTAAACCGTAATTAATTAATTAAACCGTAAATAATTTATTAATTAAACCTTACTTACTTAATTAATTATTGGAAATATTTTTAATATTTTAAAATTCCTTTTTAATGCTTATAATATATTTTATAATACTTTTCGAAAGTATTTAAAGTAACCCATTTAGTTTACACAAAAGTTGTTGATTTACGAACTGCATCCATAGCGACTATCGCTATATGGACCATAACTTTCAAACTTGTTTTATACATCAAAATAGCATTTAAATCCTTTCTTCCACATTTAAATCACTTAAAAAACTTTGTATAAGAGTTAAAAAAGGAAAGTTTGGAAAACCTTTTAGAAATATTTCTGGAAAAAAGGAAATAAACAAGTTTTAAAATACATAGGATCTCGATGTCGAATATAAATAAATTCAAGTGTTAAGTTTCCAAATAACATAAAACCAACCATATACATAAGCATATACATATCCACATCTAAATGTAATCCATAAACAAGGAACAATTATTACTTATACAACATACATAAGCACTTCGACTATATTTCAAGTCATCAACCATTCATCACATATACCCTCTTCATTAAGCGAGAACCGAACTAATAACATACATTCCAAATTAATTCACATAAGTAAATTACTAACTAACATTATTATCACAGATATAAAGTTCAAAATTTTGGTTTTAAAAAAGAGATTTACTCACCAAAATGAACTGAATTCAAATCAAACTACCACCATGCTTTGCACCAACACAAAAATTTAGTTTTTCTACTCAAAGGCTTGATTTTTAAGACTACGGGGTAGGGAAAATGGGCTTGGCTTAGCTAGAGGTGGGATCGATCTTGCTTTAAATATGAGTATTTGGACTTTTTTTTGAAAGAGAGAAGGTATAGAGAAGAAATAAAGTATTTTTAGATTGGTTTAAGGTTTGAAAATGGAAAAAGGAAAGGTTTTTAATTCAAAAACTTTAGTGCAGCGACTGAATTAAAAGGGAAGCTTGGAATGGAAGAAAATAAAATTTGGAAAATGAATGAAGCAGAGTAAAATGAGAATTGGAAAAAGAAAAATTATTTTTATATAAAATGAAAAATAGATATTTCCTTTTCACCCCTTGGCTATTGTCCTCACATCATACATAAGCACTTCGCCTATATTTCAAGTCATCAACCATTCATCACATATACCCTCCTCTTTAAGCGGGAACCAAACCAATCACATACATTCCAAACTTCTACACATAAGTAAATTACTATCAAACATTATTATCACAAATATAAAATTCAAAATGTTGGTTTTAAAAAAGAGATTTACTCACCAAAATCAACTGAATTCAAATCAAACTACCACCACGCTTTGTACCAACATACAAATTTAGTTTTTTTACTCAAAGGCTTGATTTTCAAGACCATCAGGGAGGGAAAATGAGCTTGGCCTAGGTGGAGGAGGGCTCGATCTTGCTTTGGATATGAGTTTTTTGACTTGTTTTTGAAAGAGAGATGGTATAGAGAAGAAAGAAAGTATTTTTAGTTTAGTTTAAGGTTTAAAAATGGAAAAAGGAAAGATTTTTAATTCAAAAACTTTAGTGAAGCATTGAATTAAAAGGGAAGCTTGGAATGGAGGAAAATAAAGTTTGGAAAATGAATGTAGTGGAGTAAAATGAGAATTGGAAAAAGAAAATTTGTTTTTACATAAAATGAAAAATAGATATTATCTTTTTACCCCTTGGCTATTGTCCTCCAGATTTTGATGCCACATCACCCCTTCCTCCCTTGTTTTACATGCAACCTATCACCCTCCCCTCCCTCTTACATCACTTCTCACTTTTTTGATGTGGTGTTACCTTTTACCTTTTTTTTTGATTTTAAAATTTTAAAAGTCAACATTTAATTTATCACTTAAGTAAATAATTGAAACTTATTTTAACTCTAATAAATTTTTGACTAAAGCATAGGTTATTTATATATGCGTGTATATATATAAATTATAGTGTACACAACACGTTCCGCCAATTTTTGATGATGAAAAGTCAAAAATCCGTAAAACAATTTTCGGTCACATATTCAATTTTATTTCAAACAAATTATTTTAGTAAACCAAATTTCAAAACAACCACACCATCATTAATATGAATTAAAAGAGTTTTATTTGAGTTATAAAATCCATTAAATAATTATTTAAAAATATATAAAATATTCACATTTAAAGTGATTAAATTTTGGGTCGTTACAGTGAATAAATTAAGTGAAGAAATTACTTTGTCATAACCTTCTCAACAAAGTTTGGATCCGATTGTGAAGATCTGGAGGTATTTTTTATTCTTACCTTTGTTTTTTCTTCAAAGGAATGGATACAAAAATAGGCAGCAGAGACAAAGAAATAGGTAGTGGAGGTAGAGGTAAAAGATAAGGTAAGTGCAAATGAGAAGTTCACGGCATTGATGTTGTAAGAAAAGGAAAAAGAGGAAAATGTATAAATTTGATTAATATGCAGTGTACCTCTTATAGCAATATAATTACGTAAGGAGTGCTCATAAAATTAGACCCATTCGCTTATCATATCCAAAAGTGGAGTGTCATTGATAATACCTTTATATAAATATAGAATAAATTCTCTCTTTAACAATTTGTTTAACTAAAATGTTGATATTGTTTTAATAATAGTCTCTTTTAACATTTCAATTACTTGCTTTGAAATGACACCATTCATACCTTTGGTGTAACACCCCACCCTATACATGTATTACCAAGTAATAATATTAGATAATATGGAGAATGAGGCGATATGGGTGCACATATAACGATTCCCTTTAACTAACGCCGGTACATATCTCGTATCAAATAGAAGTCACCATAGATGTACACGGTTTTAGGACAAAGTAGTAAACACCTTCCAGGATAGAAAAATACACAATATATATAATAAATAACAAATAAATAATTCAAGCCTAGATCATTCACAGACATTCTTTCTTTTCCTTCATCTAGCCAAGCCCGTTCCATAAATTATAGGACTGACCCTGTCTTTCAATTTTTTATTAGCTTCTAAAAAAATTTAAATCGCATAAAATTCTAAAAAATAAAATAAAATAGGGTAGTTGCACACGGAGGCGACCTAGCGGCCACGATCTTGATATAGTAGAGCGAGGCTCTAACGAGTGTGTTAATGAGGGGTGCTTACGATTTGAAGGCGTTCAGGTAAAATGCGAGATTAGTGGAGGCATGCAGTAGGCGGCCATCGGTCTCTCATCTGGTTCAGGGTATGTGTGTGTAGTGGATTAGCATATGCGTCTCCTCTATATGATTAGTTGGCTATAATGGTGACTGGGTAAGTCTAAAGTGTAGTCAATCCCCGCTGTATCCATATTGTTTGTGAAAGAGGCTATACGGTAGGATCGTGTAATATGAAATAACGGAATAGTCTAGGTACATAAAGTAGGTAAATGCAAGGTGACACCAGGATTTTATACTGGTTCGGACCTCTCGTCCTACGTCCAGTCCCTAAGCTTCACTTAGGAATTTCACTAGCTAACACCCTCACTTCACCCGGAGGAATAGGTTTACAACTTACCCGAACAACCGAACGGGATTTCTTGCCTCAACTACCGAAGAGACTTCAACTCAATTACTAAAATACAATATTCGACTTGTTGTGTTCTTGTCAACACTAATGAGTCTAATGTAGTACAATATTCCTATAATCTTATCCTCGAGAATATGCAATGTGTTTGTGAATATTTAAGAAATGTGAATTGCTATGAATCAAAAGAATGTTATAAATAAAAACAGTGATTCAAGCAATAGATTGGTGATTGCTTTGAGAATATCTAGAGAATATGAACAAGAGAATAGTAAGATTAAAGCAAGAGAATTCGGTGAATTAAATGATGTTAGAATCATGTATATATACTTGTAGAAGAGGTGCATAAGTTGTCAAAGGTTGCAAACAAGAGATGCTTCCATTTCCATTGATGAATGGTTGCAACTCTTGGGAAGAAGAAGGTGTCTTTTTAGAGAAAATTCGCAGGTTTAAATTCAGTCGACTGAGCAAGAGATTCAGTCGATTGAAAATGTGAAGAAAAATTTTCAGGAACAATTTCAGTCGACTGCACAGGTAATTCAGTCGACTGAAACTGTGCAAATTTGTATATGTGTACAGTTTCAGTCGACTGGCCATGTCTGTTCAGTCGACTGAAGTATAAAAGTATGCACAGTGAACATGTGAATGAAGTTTTTATGAATGTGTTCTAACGTTCGTGCAAATCTCTTGAGGATAGATTTTAACAAATAATCTAGACTAAGACCCATAGAAAATCATACTAATGTTTATACTTTGGTCTTCATCGATCTTCTTCTAGCTTTTGCATTCTCTTCCTATTTGTTGAAGCTTATTGTCATTGATCAAAATCTTCGTGTATCAACATTCTCCCCCTTTTTGATTGATGACAATACTATTCTAGAGATGTATATACTTACTTTCTCCCCCTGAATGTATGCACTATCTTTTCTATAAAACAAAGTTAGTACCATAGATTTTCTCCCCCTTTGTCATCGACAAAAAGGAAGAACTAACAGCAGTAATAATATATCAAAACAATCACTAAATCATAGAAAATATAAGCATGAATTAAGAGAAATAAAAATGTTATGATAGACAAGCATAAAATGGCTATTTATACAAGCCATTAGAAAGTTTAAAAATATATATCAAAACAACAAAATCACTCATCCTTATCCCAGTCATATGAAGCTTCCCTTCCAGTTGGTTCACGTATGACGGGTCCACCTGTTGGTGGTCTAGGTACTTTTCCTCCTTGTCCACAACTAGCTCCGCTTGCGCTGCTACTTGTATGCACTTCGGATGTCGTCCATGTAAACGTAGGTGCCGGACGTTTGCCGCGTGATGTTAAAGCAGTAGTGGTGCTTGAGCATGAGATTGCATCCCAAAGCTTGTTGAAGAATCCTTTTATTTTGTCAAGCTTATGATCTACCTTTTTAAGACGTGTGTCAAGAATTTATTGATTTCTTGACAATATCCCCAAGGATTGGTTGGTAGTGAAGCTTGGGTCAACAAGACGAATTTCATCATCTTGCTCTAGATGTTCTTCATGGAGAGGTTGAGGAGGTTGGTGTTGCTGTTGTTGTTGTTGTTCTTGATTCCTTGCTTCCCATTCGGCAAGTGATATTATGCGAGGAGGTCGAGATGGGAGTTGCATTAGGCTTATGGTCCGATGATTAATTTGATGGACCATTGTATTCTCTGATTCAGGTAATGGCGTATCAACATTTAGGAGAAGTCGCATGATGTACTCTCCAAAGTAAATAGTGCGCATTTTGCCATTGTTGAAGGTGAGAAACTCATCAAGAATAAGCTGTACCCAATTAACGTGTATATTGCCAAAAATAGCATATAGAGCTCGATAGTTATTTGGGTAAACAATTTCGTACGATCCCGTACGAGGAGTAATTGTTCTCATTAGGGTTTTATGGAGAATTCTCGCCATAGGTCGAAGGGAGGTGGACTTAAAATCCCTAAAGTTGATATTATCCTCCATAAATCGATGGTTGATGCTGTCGCGAATATATGGATTGAATTCTATATCCTCTAGCTTTCTCCCGATATTTGGAGACTCTAAAATATGTGCTATTCTATCCAAGGAGAACCAAACTTTCTTTCCACACACCATACTCCAAACACTATTGTTTGGATTTCTTGGAGTTTGGTGTCCAAGATTAAGATTAGCATAAAATAATTTTACCATTACATGATTAATGACATGATCATTTCTTTTCAAGTCTAGAAGTGGAGTCAAACCTGCCGGATCTGTTAACGCTTGAAGGTTGTAGGTTTGAAAGCTATGAAAATCAATGAAAGAATGCTCAAAGATTCGAGAATTCTTCATCTTGTTCCATCGAGTGACAGCGGTTCCATCATAAAGCCATTGTGCTATTTGAGCATCAATTGGCTTGGAGGATGAAGAAGATGAGGCTCTTGATCTTTTTGGTGCCATTTGGGTGAGAATTGATTTGATTTTGAGGAATTTGAGAGCTAGGGTTTCGAAATTAATTTGGGGAAGAAGGTTTGTAGGAGGTAAAAGTGAATTGGTAGGGTAAAATCTGGTGGTTAAAAGGGGAAATTTTGCCTGGGAAGTAGCATTCAGTCGACTGAATATGCTGTTCAGTCGACTGAATCAAAGGCCGAAGTATTCTGCTATAGATTCAGTCGACTGAGCAATATATTTAGTCGACTGAATTTTTGTTGCTGAAATTATTTGTTTGAAAGTTAAGTCGACTGTGCAGATCATTTTAGTCGACTGAACTTCGTAAATATTGTTTTCTGTCATATTTTCAGTCGACTAAGCAGGCGCTTTCAGTCGACTGAAACATGCATTTTTGTTGTTTCAGTTAATTTTTGAAATTTAAATAATTTATTTAAAGGAATAGTTACAAAAATATTGATATAAATATTTCAAAATTCAACTATTTCTTTGGGGATGGACTTGGAGTCTTCTTTCCTTCATTCTTCATGTAATTTATATCCCATGAATTCAGACTATATTGAGGAGTCTTAGGAGACATCCAAGGATGCACAGGATCAACTGGTGTACGATAAGATGAAGACGGATCAAGTGAGCTAACAGGACGAGGTAGAGGTTCAGCCACTTCGTTCTTCTTTGATCCACAAAAGCGTAAACCAATTTTCTCTAGAAAGCTTAACCTTCTAGCCATAACTTTTTGCTCGAAGTATAGCTCTCATTGAAGATCTATCTGTTGTTGTTGAAAGCTTAACCTTCCACTTTTCGCCTTTTTCGATTCTGGTGTGAAACCAGTACGATAATTTTCCCATTTGTAAACCGGCTCATGTGCTGGTGTTGGTGTGGGAAGTTTTGGCGATGTTGGAGTGTTATCAACTGACGAGGTGATATTGATCGGAGAGAAGGAGTTGTTTGACGACATTTTATATTGAAATTGTTTAAGCTTTTAATCGTAAAATCGAGATGTGAATTTTTTTTTTTAGAATTTATTTATAGTAGAATTTTACTAAACAACTAATGGTTATAATTTATTTAGATTTTTAACCGCATAATGATTTAATGGTTAGGAGAATTTTGTTAGAAAAGTATGGTTCTTATTAAAAATTCAGTTTTTTTTTAAAAAAAATGTGTGGTCTATAAATCATATAATGTAGCATATAACATTTTCGAAAAATATTTGATATGTTCATTCAGTCGACTGAACAGATTGTTTTAGTCGACTGAAATGAGTGAATATTTCAAATGCATCTCTAATTGATATCTTTAAAGGATATTATACCTAATTCTCGTCGAAGTTTTGTAAAGGAGTTTCCTAATAGAGGTATAGTAAATATATCGGCAATTTGATTTTCGGTAGAAATATGTTCTAAATTAATTATTCCTTTTTCGATATTGTCACGTAAAAAATGGTGACGAATATCTATATGTTTTGTACGAGAGTGATTAACCGGACTTTTAGATAAGTTTATTGTACTTGTATTATCACAATATATTGTAGAATTTGTTAAATTTATACTAAAATCTTTAAGTGTTTGTTGCATATATATAACTTGAGTGCAAGCTAAAGCAGCTGATATATACTCTGCTTCGCATGTGGAAAGCGAGACACAATTTTGTTTCTTACTAAACCAAGATACAAGTGATTTTCCAATAAAATGGCAAGTACCACTTGTACTTTTTCTATCCGTTCGGGAACCACCAAAATCAGCATCACTGAATGACACTAACTCAAACGAACATTCCTTTGGATAGAAAAGACCGAAATCTTTAGTTTGGTTAAGATATCGCATTATTCGTTTTACTGCTCTTAAGTGTGAATCTTTAGGATCAGATTGAAAACGTGCACATAAACAAACACTCATCATTATGTCAGGTCTACTAGCGGTTAAATAGAGCAAAGAACTTATCATACTTCTAAATACTTTTTGATTTACACTTTTGCCATTTTCATCTCGATCGAGATGTGTAGTGGTACTCATAGGAGTAGGTTTATCAGAAGTGTTTTCCATACCGAATCGCTTTATTAAATTATCACAATATTTTTCTTGGTTTATAAAAATTCCATTTGTTAATTGTTTGATTTGAAGTCCGAGAAAATATGATAGTTCTCCCATATGAGACATTTCGAACTCATTAGTCATTATATATGAAAATTCTTTACACAAATTTTCATTTGTTGAACCAAAAATGATATCATCTACATATATTTGAATTATTAAAATATCTTTGGCAGTATTTCTAATAAAAAGTGTTTGATCTACTTTTCCAATTTTAAATCCTGAGTTTAATAAATAACTTTTAAGTCTTTCATACCAAGCACGAGGAGCTTGTTTAAGACCATATAGTGCTTTCTTTAATTTAAATACATGATCCGGATATTTTTCATGTATAAATAACGGAGGTTGTTCTACATACACATTTTCTTTAATAAAACCATTTAAAAATGCACTTTTAACATCCATTTGATAAAGTTTAAAATTGTGAAAACAAGAAAAGGCTAATAATATACGTATTGCTTCCAATCTTGCAACGGGAGCAAATGTTTCTTCAAAATCAATACCTTCTTCTTGATTATACTCTTGTGCTACTAGTCTTGCTTTATTCCTTGTTATATTACCTTGTTCATCTACTTTATTTCTGTAAATCCATTTTGTTCCAATTACCGATTGATTATTAGGACGGGGAACTAATTCCCAAACATTGTTAGGTTCAAATTGATTTAATTCTTCTTGCATTGCGATAATCCAATAATCATCTGTTGATGCTTCTTTTGGATTTATAGGTTCTATAGATGAAATGAAAGCTACATGACCCATTTGATTTAGTTGATTTCTTGTTCTAACTTGAGAATTTATTTCTCCTATTATATTTTGAGTTGGATGATCTCGTAATATTCTAGGAGGAGATCTTAGTTCATTATTATTTTCAAGGTTTATTTCTTCTATATTTTCCAATTCTTCATCATCTTTTATATTTACATTTTTATTAAAATTTTCATCAAAAGATATATGCAAAGTTTCTTCAATTAATTTTGTTCGTTTATTAAATACTCGATATGCTTTACTTCGTTCAGAATATCCTACAAAAATTCCTTCATCAGCTTTTGAATCGAATTTTCCTAGTTGATCTTTTGTATTTAAAATAAAACATTTTGATCCAAATATTTTAAAATAAGATATATTTGGTTTTTTATTATTGAATAGTTCATAAGAAGTATTTTTAGTTAAAGGTCTAATTGAAATTCTATTTAATACATAACATGCAGTAGCAACGGCTTCTGCCCAAAAATGTTTTGGTAGAGAACACCCATTTAACAATGTTCTTGCACATTCTTGTAATGTTCTATTCTTTCTTTCTACAACTCTATTTTGTTGAGGAGTTCTAGGAAAAGAAAAATTATGATTAATTCCTTTCTTTTTACAAAATGTTTCAAAAACTTCATTTTCGAATTCGCCTCCATGATCACTTCGAATATTTTTAATTTTCAAATCTTTAATGTTTTGAATTCTTTTGACAAATGTTTTAAAATGCTCAAAAGTGTCGCTTTTATTTTTCATAAAAATAGTCCATGTATATCTTGAAAAATCATCAACAATTACAAATACATATCGACTATGATCAATGGATTGAACTTGTGTTGGTCCGAATAAATCCATATGTAGTAATTCTAATGGTTGTAAAGTTGAAATATTTTTCTTAGATTTAAAAGATGATTTCGTTAATTTTTCTTTTTGACAATCATCACAAAAATTATTTATTTTAATATTTATTTTAATATTTATTTTGGGTAATCCTCTTACTAATTCATTTTCAGAAAGTTTTCTAATAGTTTTAAAATTTATATGATAAAATCTTTTGTGCCATAACCAAGGATCATTATCTTTGGCAAGTAAACACATACTTGAATTATGAGTAATATTCATATTTAAAACATAAATATTTCTATCTCTATTTCCTTCAAAAATAAGATTTTGGTTTTGATCAAAAATACTACATTTATTATTCGAGAAAGTTATTATAAAACCTTTGTCATACAGTTGACTTATGCTAAGTAGATTATGTTTTAAATTTTCAACTAATGAAACATTTGTTATAAAAGGTAAATTTGATGTACCGTAATTGTTCACATCTCCTTTGCCAATGATATAGCCTTTTGAATTGTCTCCGAAGGTAACCGAACCACCATCAAAGTATGTGATGTTTGTAAGCATATCTTTGTCTCCGGTCATGTGTTTTGAACAACCACTGTCTAATATCCATTTCTTCTTTTTAAGTGGGACCTGAAAATAGATATGAATTATTGGTACCCACTTTTTAATAGGGTCCTAAGAAGTTAGAGTTTTAGGAAACCAAACCCAATTTGGTTTAGTGTCCTTTTTATAAATATAGTTTTTATTATGATGAACATTATCCATAAATGTTTTAATATATTTATTTCTTATTAATACATTGTTAGTTTTTGGTACCCAAATTGTAACTACCTTGTTTTCTACTTTCGTTTTAATAGGTTTCTTTATTAATATTTGTTGTTTTGAATCCATATTCCACTTAAAATGTGTATTTTTCTTTTTATAAATTTTTGACTCCTTTTTATATCCTAATCCGTGTTTACTTGAAAAGGATTGAGAATTTTCTAAAATCTTAGATAAATTTTCTCTTCCTTTGTTGAAGTTAGAAACATTTTTTGTGATGCTATCTAATCTAGCTTGAAGACTATTATTTTCTAACTCAACTTGTCTAATCTTAGTTTTTAACTCATGATTTTCGAAAACAATCATATCATTCTTTATCTTTTGAGTTTCAATTTCTTGACTTAAAAGTGATAATTGAGTTTCTGAATTTGAATAAGATTCTTGAACTTTTTCAAGTTCTTCTTCAAGAATTTTCTTTTTATCATTTAACATATCTCTTTCAAATCCAGCTTTGTTTTGATTTTCACGAGTTTCTTTGAGTTTCTTTTTAAGAGTTTTTATTGTGTTCAAAAGTTCAGTGTTTGCTTCAATTAAATCGTCGAAAGTTAAATTATTTACCTCATATTCTTAAGCCATGAAGCATACATTTGCCTGTTCATTGTCGCTATCACTATCATTTTCGGATGATGATGAATCTGAATCGTCCCATGTTACAGAAAATGCCTTCTTTTTGAATTTATCCTTCTTGTTTTTGTTGTTGAGGTTTTTCTGATTTTCCTTCATTTGTTCTTGGCAATCTTTTTGCATATGTCCTTTCTTATGACAATTGAAGCATTCTATATTTGAGGATGAAGGTTTGTTCAAGAAATTCTTTTTGAATCCGTTTTTGTTTCCTTTTCTATACTTTAAGAATTTCTTGAAATTTTTGGCTATAAATGCTAGATCCTCAACTTCAGACTCTGATTCTTCCTTTTCCTCATGAAAAGCAACATTCTTTCTTTCTTGAGCTTGATCCTTTTTAGCTTGCATATTTACTTCATACGACATAAGATTTCCAATCAATTCTTCTGTTTCATTGTAGATAGATCATTTGCTTCCTCGATTGCTAGTACTTTTCTCTCCCATTCATCAGTGAGTGAATTTAGAACTTTAGACACAATGTCAAAGTCCGTGTATCTTTCTCCTAGTCCGATTAGAGAATGATGAATGTCTTGAAATCTTGAGTACATGTCATTGATGGATTCATTTTGTCGCATTCTAAAGTTTTGGAATTTATTCTTCAGCATGGATATCTTTGTTTGTTTAACTTTGTTTGTGCCTTCATGTATGACTTTGAGTGTTTCCCATATCTGATATGCAGTAGTACATATGCTAACACGGTTAAATTCATTTTTATCCAGGGCGCAAAATAGCATATTCATAGCTTTGGCATTTGCACTAGCTTCATTCTTTTGAATTTGTGTCCATGTAGGATAATCGGCTGTGGGTACAATGAACTCTGCTTGAGTAGCATTCCAGGCTTCGAAACTTGTTGCTTGCATATAAATTCTCATCCTTGTAGCCCAATAGTTATAGTTTAATCCATTGAATAGAGGAGGTCTTTGGGTAGATTGTCCTTCCGCAAATGTAGAACTATAGGCAGATGTTGTGCTTGTACTTGTGTTATTTTCCATATTATCAATATGTCTAATAACGGTGTTATGGTTATAGGACGGCCAAGCTCTGATACCAATTGAAAGAGGCTACACGGTAGGATCGTGTAATATGGAATAACGGAATAGTCTAGGTACATAAAATAGGTAAATGCAAGGTGACACTAGGATTTTATACTGGTTCAGACCTCTCGTCCTACGTCCAGTCCCTAAGCTTCACTTAGGAATTTCACTAACTAACACCCTCACTTCACCCGGAGGAATAGGTTTACAACTTACCCGAACAACCGAACGGGATTTCTTGCCTCAACTACCGAAGAGGACTTCAACTCAATTACTAAAATACAATATTCGACTTGTTGTGTTCTTGTCAACACTAATGAGTCTAATGTAGTACAATATTCCTATAATCTTATCCTCGAGAATATGCAATGTGTTTGTGAAGATTTAGGAAATGTGAATTGCTATGAATCAAAAGAATGTTATAAATAAAAACAGTGATTCAAGCAATAGATTGGTGATTGCTTTGAGAATATCTAGAGAATATGAACAAGAGAATAGTAAGATTAAAGAAAGAGAATTCGGTGAATTAAATGATGTTAGAATCATGTATATATACTTGTAGAAGAGGTGCATAAGTTGTCAAAGGTTACAAACAAGAGATGCTTCCATTTCCATTGATGAATGGTTGCAACTCTTGGGAAGAAGAAGGTGTCTTTTCAGAGAAAATTCACAGGTTTAAATTCAGTCGACTGAGCAGGAGATTCAGTCGACTGAAAATGTGAAGAAAAATTTTCAGGAACAATTTCAGTCGACTGCACAGGTAATTCAGTCGACTGAAACTGTGCAATTTTGTATATGTGTACAGTTTCAATCGACTGGCCATGTCTGTTCAGTCGACTGAAGTATAAAAGTATGCACAGTGAACATGTGAATGAAGTTTTTATGAATGTGTTCTAATGTTTGTGCAAATCTCTTGAGGATAGATTTTAACAAATAATCTAGACTAAGACCCATAGAAAATCATACTAATGTTTATACTTTGGTCTTCATCGATCTTCTTCTAGCTTTTGGATTCTCTTCCTATTTGTTGAAGCTCATTGTCATTGATCAAAATCTTCGTGTATCAACAGTTTGATGATTTTATATTTTAGAGATAGCCTTTGTTTGTTGATTGTGATTTGGACGTGTTAGATTATCTTTGTGATTTGTATGATATCAGACATCATACATATGATTTGATGGGCTATCTTACATTATCTATTGATTATATGATTCTATGTTATTATATTAGGGCATTGTTGAGTATTAGCCTAACTCACTTGATTATTTCATTTTCTATGATGAAGTTTTATTTTATGGATGATTCACCTTTTGGATATAGTATTCTTGATTTCTATTTAATTGCTTTGTATGGGTGATGACATCTTTATGCATCATTTTGATGATATTTATGTTATGGGATGTTTCTGCGATCTTTTAGGTTGTCATAATTATAAACCATGCATATGACTTCCTCTTTATATTTATAATACATAGTAATCATTAACATGAGCTGACATGCTGTGTTATCATATTATTATCCCTAGTATATGTTGTTTCACCCTACGATTTAGACATTGTCTAACTCGTATGTTATTTACATAATACTCAGGTCAATCTTAGACATTTCAAGTTTAGGGATAACATAACTGGTTTTGCGGATATTGAGCATAGATGAAGGCTAGGATTCGTTATTGTAAATTGTCATAATCTATAGTATTAAGTTGTATATAGATTCATGTATTGGATGTTTTGATGACTATGTATATTTGGTGTATAATTTTGGATTTATGTATACATTTTATTATATATTATCATTGTGTTTGACCCTGTGTTCTCTTTGTTATTTATTTTATATATTGTGTATGGTTCTATCTTGGAGGCATATGTGTTTATTATTTTGTACTAAGATGCGTACATTTATTATGGTTTTTATTTGATACGAGATATGTACTGGTGTTAATTAAAGGGAATATCCATATGTGCACTCATATCGCCTCATTCTTTGTATTATCCAATAGTATTACTCGGTAATTACTCTTAGGTAGAATGGGTATATAGGTGTGGTGTTACAAAATGGTACCATAGTAGGTTTAGAACAATACACCGTACATAAGAGACACGAATCTTGGCCTTAGATGAGACTTAGAGTCCCTGTCCTCGTAGGTGAGTGGTAGATTATTATTTATAGTTAAATGACATTAGGAGTACATGATGATTTCTTAGGTAGTCATCTGGGGACGTACTTGTTATTTTTCTTACTATCTATATTATTTTATCCCTATAACCTTTGTGTGTTAATTTTTGTATGGAATTCAAGTTATTGACGGAGGTTGTGAAATAACGAATTGTTAGCCAAACCAGTAGTGTCGGTATTAGAGAAGTTGAATAAACCTCTGTGTGGCTTGAATATGAATGTAGTGTTCCAGTAGTGACTAGAATTGCACAGTAGAAATCGATAGATAACTTTCTTCTAAAGGCTTTTATTTGCTTGTTGAAAATGTGTTTGTAGCGTTTTATTTAATGCTTGACTGAGATTATGGATGAATGAGTTGTTGTGAATTGTGTTGTTGCCAATGGTTATTGAATTGAGTGTATATACAAATTTGAAAATAATTATTTCTATTCAAGCAAGAATATGATTTAATAAGATACAAAAATGAATTTTTATAAAGTGAATGAAATCATGTCAATGATTGATTTTCGGTGCTAATTTATCCATCAAGTGCTTTAAGAATTCTAGTCGATGCATGTAATGACCTATGATTTTGGTCATTTGAATTTGAAATATTTAATTAATTTAAAATATTGAAAAATTACTTTTATAAGTCAAACAGTTTATATTTCAAATATAGCGATTTGATGTGAATACAAATGATTTGAAAGCCGATTTAAATTATGTTTAAATAAGAATGAAGATAGAAAATTTTAAATTTGAATTAAAAGTGACTAAAATGGTTTTAATAATATTTCGTTTTCATTAACATGTGAAATTAGCCGTATAGTCGTGTGAAAATAGTCGTTTAGTCGTACGGTGCTAATTAACGTGTGAAAGTGTAATTGGATCGTAATAGTGAATTATTACAGTTAATGAATTTCGCGGCAATAAGACGTATTGTTTAGTCGTGCGATCTTGAAATGTATAGAAATTAATTTAAAGAAATTTAAATTAATGTAATTTGATTTTAAAAGTTAACTTCTGTATATGATGGAATTAGGCCTCGATACTAGTGTTTGGACTAAGGGTAACTAGTATAGAATGCCAGGCGGCATGCCCCGTTTGGAGTTGAAATTTTTAGGGATGAATAGTGTTTGGCTATTTTTCTATAATAGGACCTCAACATCCTTCACTTTGCAAAAACCTAAATTAAATAATATAGCTACCATTTCCCAATATTTATCATCGAACGACTCATGTTCATCACATTGATGGAGGCGAATCCAAGTTAAGTTGTCAACTTGTAACGACCCGATCTTTCGACGCACGAAAGTCGACATCAATATGCCCATTGTAGCAAATGCCGAACCATCGTGTGACGGCCCGGAATTTTAGATCTTTGAAATTGGATATTTAATTGATTTTAAATATTTAAAAGTTAGTTTCTAACTTGAATTTTAAATATCGATACTTATTGGATAATTTAAATGTTGAATAAATAACTAGAAATTGGGAAAATCGTTGAATCTAGAATTCAGGCTTGTTAAAAAATAAATTGAAGGCTTATAAAATTTGTAATAGCAATACTAAAGATAACAGACGTGTTAAAACTGCATTTGAAAATAATTTGTTCAGTTTTAAAAATATATTGTTTGAATTGATATTTAAAAATAGCTTTCTGAGGCAGAATCTCGGAATTCGATGAAACTAGTTCCATTGGATCCGTAATAGTATATTATTATTGGATTTCAATTTTTGTAGTGTTTAGAGTTGTTGTGAGATCATACGATAAGCAAACACGTTGAAATCTATATTGAAAATTTAATATAATAACTGGGTCCAAAAAGCTATTTTCTTCATACGATCGAATTAGGACTCAAAACCTTTTCCATTGCGTTCGAAATAGGGGTTTAACATTATAAACGCCTAGCGGCACGCCTCGATTGGAGATCGAGATTGTGAGTTGCGGAAATCGAGATGATTTAAATTAAATTTTTTAAATATATTTGACTATAATTCAGCATCACTGTAACCCTTCTTTCCACGTGCCTCCTGCTTTTTCAAATCGCATAACATATATCCCCTTCTCCTTCTTTTTAAATAGTAAAATGATAAACCAAAACAAAAGAAAGTTAAGAAAAAGAAATTAAGTTGGATGCCTTCATTTTTAAAACCTCGGGTACCCTTCAATCTTCTTCTTTCAAGAACCCGATCGAAATCGTTCTCCTCATTCAAAAGAAAAGTAACAAACAAAAATCAAAAGCAGAAAAAAAATCAAGAATGGCCGAATTCAAATCGAAGCCAAAGAGGATAGAATAGACTCGAAATTTTGCATTGCAATTCGATCGCGATTGGGGCCAGCGCAGTGCTTGGATTCGAAGTGGTCGTTGTGTGCTCGCAAGGTGGATGGAGAGTCAATTTGGGAAATGCGAAGAAGAGGTTGTGATGGGTCGAGTTCGGCATGCGAGTGAAGGAAGAGGGATTGTCAAGAATAGGGTGACGTGTTTTGACTGGCCACGTGGAGCTCGGTTGGGTTCTCCTCGCGTTGATGGGCCGAGGACGATACCAAGTTGTGTTAACAGTGAGGTATTCGTGTCCCCTTCTCGATTTTACTTAATTTAAATATAAATATATTCAAACTAAAAAAATATTAACAACAGTGTGATATATGTATATGTAGTCTGTTTTTTTCCAGTTAAAGTATATATTTGTATATGCATGTACAATATGGTTAAAAGGAATGTCTATATCGTAAAGAGATAAAATTCTGTTTTTAATTTAATGGTGATAAATATGTTATACACAGGAAATATATTTATAACAGGAAATTATATATATATATTGTAGGACTTCGGGAAAATATAGAAAATTGTATGAATAGATTTTGATCTATATAGATTATTTCTTAAATAAAAAAATATATATAATAAACATACATTTACATATTTTAATTTGCTAGTTTATTTTAATAATGGGTAGGAGATTAAATTGTCCAGTTTACTTATTTAGTCATTTTAGTTACCGAAAACATTTTTATTCGAAGGAATTAGTTTAAAATTTAATGATTAAACAAAGAAAAAAATATAATAATAAAATCATTAGTTTATTAAATTTATTAAATGGAAATCATTTGTTTGATTTATTTGAATATTAATAAGGATCATCTAATGTTTATACAAGGTCAAAATTAATGAAGAACATGACGGTTTGGATTGGATTGCAAATTAAAAAGCAAAGGTGAGTTAATCTCACTCATCTGGATTATTATTTAAATTTAAATAGGTAAATCTAAATGTTTGGTTGAGTGATTCGCGATTGAAGGAAATCGATGCGTGGCTGCAGCAGCTCGTGCAGGCATTCGTGATGGTGATGCTCGCGATTGAAGTCAAGGGGATCGCGACCTCGTACAGCTTAGCGGCGAATTATGCACAAGTGGTCGGCAGGGCTGCGGCGCTTCTCGAGTGATTATGGCCATGAGTGATGTCGTGGTTTGGGGCGACGTTGGAGCGCGTGGCGAAGGCAAGTGTGATGGTCGAGGCAGCGGTTTGAATTAAGGGTTTTGGGCATCTCGTGCTCGACCTGGGCAGTACGGTATAACTTATTTCGCTTCTAAATTCATATTTGTTTTTTATCAACTCAGATAATAATAATAATAATAATAATAATAATAATAATAATAATAATAATATAGAGGACAGAATGTATATATAGTTCAAAATAGGAAAAATATATTATTACAGTAGGATGTATACAGGATTTAAAACAATAAGGTATAATCATTTTGTTTTAATAAAGAAAATATGCATATTCATATTTTAGTCTACTAGTTATTTCAAAATAATATGGTTGGTGATAAATTTGTTTATTTAACCTATTTAATCATTTTTACCACTGAAAATAAATTTATAAAAGGAAATTTGATTTTAAATTAATTAATTAATTAATTAAGTCATTAGTTTGAAATTAAAATTTATTGAGTTATTGTTTAGTGAATTCAAATATTAATAGATCATATGATTGTTTATACAAGGTCAAAAATCATGGAAAAAACAAGTCGAATTGGAAATGAATTGCAAAATAAAGGAGCAAAGGTAAGATCTTCTCACTCAAGTTTAAATTGGAATTTTCAGTTTGATTTTAAATAGTTAAATTTAAAATTGATTGACTGTGTGCTTGGATGATTGATTTATAATAATTATTCACTTAATGATATTATATATATGGTAGTATATAATATATATTGGATTTGTCGACTTCCCACGTTATATAGTGGATGAGACCCTATGCGCCGCATAATAGCGGATGACATTTTATAAATCTCATATACCGCGATATTCCACCTCGAAGTGGAATTGGTATTTAATTGTTGTGCTAACATCTGTGGATGCAGGGAAACAGGTTAGAGGGATCCAATAAGATTCCTCAAATATTTGAATTTGTTTCAATATTGTGTGTTAATTATTTGTAATCTGTGTGTGATTATTTATCATTGAAACTGTTTAAGGCTATAGTTTAGCCGAATATATTTTTGGTATCGTAGGATACCAGAAATAAATGAAAAAGATTAGATTTTGAAATTTGGATAGAGATTTATAATAAATTTATTCAAAAGAAGAAATTTAAATAGATAAAATTTTATTTTGATAACTTATTAAATAAATTCCAAATATGGGAAACGTTTAATAAATGGATTTCGTGTAATATTATTTAAAAGTTGAAGAATTTTTTTAAATACGGATTTTAAATATTTGAAAGAGATAAAGAAGTTCATTTCAAAAGGAAATAAATTTAGAAATTTAATTTGGGATTTAATTTGGAGTTAAAATAAACTTTGGGAATCGATTTGAAAATCGTAAATTAGTGGATATTTAAAAATTTAATTCACAATGGGAATTTTATAAAAGAAAGAGAAATTTGTTTTAAAAATAAATATTGTTTTATTTTTAAAAGTGTGAAAGGAATTTACGAATTTGGAACGTAAATTTAAAGTAAATCCAAAAGGATTTATAAATTAATTTGAATGAACCATTTCAGAATGAAAGGTGTACTTTCCCTGGAAAGCCGAGTATGTTTTCAATATAATCTATAGATATGAAATTGAAGTTGTGAAGATGGTTTTAAGGAAAGATTATTTTGGAGAAATTATTTACTTGGGTAATTTTGAAAATCTTTAATGTTAAAGATATATTTTAATTTATTATAGAAGTGATTATTTAAAGTTTAAATTGATATTTGTTTTAGAAAATGGATATTTATATAGTTATATCCTATCTATTAATTTATTTTAAAATTAGTTTGGACTTGAATTTTATATAAGATTTTAATATAATATCTTCACAACTAATGCTTTAGATAAAGTGTTTTAAAATAGTTTTTATTCTGAATGTTCCAAGTATATATGTTTGGATAAGTAATATTTTTTTAAAGCACTTGAACTCGGTAGATTTTCAGTGGAAATAAATAAATATTTGAAATGCACTCCGCGTAAGGAAAAGAAATTTGAAATTTGTTTTCAAAAGGTTGAAATATGAAAATATACCTTGCGAAGATATTTTGAAAACAATAATTAGGATAATTATTTAAACCTGGTATTGTTGTGAATGTTGATTGATAGTTAAATAAACGACCATCTATATTGGCCTTTTAAATGGCATTGGAATTTCGATGCGACCTAGGGTCGGATTCCAAGTGGATATCCGAAAACCACATCGAACCTTTGTGATTGTGATGGATCTTTTTATTTAAAAGATCAAAGTGGAAATTTTTTGTGATTTGTTTGAAATCTGAATGGACACTTATTTTTAAAAATAAGTGCCCGTTACTCGAATTAGCCGGGAAAGGACCTTGTGTCACAAAACCCATTACGAATAATGATTTGACGAAATGGGATTGCATTTGAAGATGATGTTGAAGATCGGGTATTTTCGAAAACGAAAGGATAACCTGTCGAATGTTTCTGCACCGGGTTGCTTTGGTATAGAGATTTTGTCACCCTTTGTGGTGGGGATTCCGGACGTGATTAGTGAATATCCACATTTGCAAAGGCTTCTTTTGAATTGCCTTCGGTTCTGTTAGATCCCGGAACGGACTTGTATGGATGTGTGTTTGACATTACACTTTGAGATGTAAAGCTGGTTCCTATCAAATACATTTCTGTTGGTGGCGGAGAATTTATTCTCTTAGCTTAACACCCTTCTCTGAGATATATGAGCTCAGAGGTTATGTAGTTGATGGTCACTAGTGATATATTCCCAAACTGGTAATGTGGCATACAAAGTGCTACTGATCATTTGTTGATCAAAGCATGACTTTGTGAAAAGTGTAGCTTTGTGGACGAGACCTCATCGGACCTCACACCCCGGAAATGGTCAAAAAAGGAAAGATGCGGCAAGGTTATGAGGGTTGAGCCCTTTAGGGTATGCCATTTCCTTCTGGAAAAGGGTGGTATCATGGTATGGAGCCCAGATATTTAACCTAGGTGGTTGCCGCAAATTTATTATACTTTATGGTTGTTGCTTTGTGGTTGAGGATCCTCGGATAAAGGTCCCAAAGGACCGGGGGTTGGCATACTCGAGTAGTAGTTACCTAGTTACAGAGGTAAACCGGCCTTGTGTTGGCAGAGATCCGGTTAGGTTCTCAAGACGTCCCTCCAGAGGCGTACCCATGTGGCAGTAGGAAGTTCCTTAGCCTGACCATTTGTTGGAAATCCAAACTCCAATACGCGCCTTGTATGGTTTTAGTTGTATAACCTGCCATTTACTTATGGTAGCGCCTCACTGTTTAGATGGTAGCTATAATAGGCATACAATAATGGTTGTATGCTGGCTAAGATTAATATTATACTTTCGAAATGTTATCTGCACTATGCACTAATAATAATATCGAAAGGATTTTTTAAGCATGTTTGACTATCATAAGGAGAAATCTCCTCCAATTCTGCGTTCGCATTGTGTGTGTTGTGGGAGGCCTTATGGTAGTTTCATTTTCCAAAAGCATAGCGGATTTCTTTTCCTTTTCTCTGAGAAAATAACTATTTTTAAGATCTCACACCAGTCCTACGACTGACCTGAAGTCTATTGTTCCCTTTCTAAACTCTGGGTGCCCACCAATTTCCACACGGGCAGCCTAGAGTCAGGTTCTTAGTTATTATGAAGCGAAGTCAGAAAAGAGATGCTGTGGAGATCAGGAGCAAGCTGGATGGCGAAGCATATCACTAGTATATGTCTTGCGAAGCGTATCACTAGTATATGTTATATTCTCTTCCGCTGTTTGTTGTTGTAACACTCTGATAATGTAATATGATGTAATGTAATAACAGATATGATTCTTTGTTTTAAAGATTATTCATTCATATATTATATGTTGTTCCGCTACGAAATGTGAGATTCTATCATTGTTTCTGTTTCTTCTTCTATCTTTTTCTTCTTAAACCCTAAAGGTTCGGTTTTCTGGCATTCGACTGTTCGACATTTGATACAGTGGACGTATTGATGTCGACTTTAGGGCATCGAAAAATTAGGTCGTTACAGCTGTGATTATGCAAGGAGAATGACGGTTTCTGATCAAGAAACCAGATCTGAGTCCGCACTAGGAAGTCCGGTGGACAATAGTAGTTCAGATGTGAAATTGTGTGATCAAGTGAGCGATCGAATTGGGTATTGCGTATGGATGATATATGTGCATCATACAGATGTGAATGAAATAGTTATGAAACTTTTGAAAAGAAATGTATAAAATGATTTTGGAATTCTGTGATTGGATTTTATGGCCAAGTAGGATATACAGGTGTTATAAGGGAAAAAGGGAACTGGTGTTTTTGATTTCAGAAGATAAATTTAAATTGCCCGACAAAGGTATGTTTTTAAATTTCTGTATGAAATTTGATGGTTTTTTAGTTTAGCTACTTGCCGTTTTGTTTTCTTTTGAAATCCGGAGGCGTGTAGAGGAATTTTTGTAGTTGTACCAAGCTAGCTGTGCAAAAGAGATGCTGGCAATTTTTTTTGAAAATTTAGGGAGTTAGATTTTTTTTGATAATTTAGAATTTGAATTTGAATTATAATTTGAATGGTTGAGATTGTAATGTTGTTTCGAAATTTTGGATAGGTTCGAAAGGTTAGTAAGGGTAATAGTGTTATTATAAAAAGATTGTTTTGGGTATTATTTAAACTCTTTAGTTTTGGGAAGTTGATGAAAACTATTAGAATAAGAAATAGTTAATGGGTTGTGGACCATTCTTCCTAACTAGTAATTTCGGGGACAAAATTCTTTTAAGGGGGAGGAATGTGACGACTTGGAATTTTAGAAATTTGAATTTGGATATTTAATTGATTTTAAATATCTAAAAGTTAGTTTCTAACTTGAATTTCAAATATCGCTACTTATTGGATAATTTAAATATTGAATCAATAACTGGAAATTGGGAAAATTGTTGAATCTGGAATTTCAGGCTTGTTAAAAAGTAAATTGAAGGCTTACAAAATTTATAATGGTGATACTAAAGATAACAGATGTGCTAAAACTG
This sequence comes from Allium cepa, assembly GCA_030765085.1. Classification (NCBI taxonomy): domain Eukaryota; kingdom Viridiplantae; phylum Streptophyta; class Magnoliopsida; order Asparagales; family Amaryllidaceae; genus Allium; species Allium cepa. Next base: position 165,204,193 of record CM060939.1, read on the forward strand.
CATTTGAAAACAATTTGTTTAGTTTTAAAAATATATTATTTAAATTGATATTTAAAAATAGCTTTCTGAGGCACAGTCTCAGAATTCGACGAAACAAGTTCCATTGGATCCGCAATAGTGCATTATTATCGGATTTCAATTTTTGTAATATTCGGAGTTGTTGTGAGATCGTACGATAAGCAACGGCGTTGAAATCTATATCGAATATTTAATATAATAACTGGGTCCAAAAAGCTATTTTTTCCATACGATCGAATTAGGACTCAAAACCTTTTCTATTATGTTCGGAATATGGGTTTAACATTATAAACACCTAGCGACATGCCTCGATTGGAGATCGAGATTGTGAGTTGTGGAAATCGAGACGATTTAAATTAAAAAATTTAAATGTAATTTGACTATAATTCAGCATCACTGTAACCCTTCCTTCCACATGCCTCTTGCCTTTTCAAATCGCATAACAGATGTCCCCTTCTTCATCTTTTTAAAATAATAAATTGATAAACCAAAAAAAAGGGAAATTAAGAAAAGGAAATTAAGTTGGATGCCTTCATTTTTAAAACCTCGGGTACGCTTCCAATCTTCTTCGTTCAAGAACCTTTTAAAAATCTTTCTCCTCGTTCAAAAGAAAAGTAACAAATGAAAATCAAAAGCAGAAAAAATAAATCAAGAATGGCTGAATTCAAATCGAAGCCGAAGAGGATAGAATTGACTCGAAATTTTGCATCGCAATTCGATCGTGATTGGGGCCAGCGCAGCACTTGGATTGGAAGTGGTCGCCATGTACTCGCAAGGTGGATAGAGAGTCGATTTAGGATATGCGAAGAAGAGGTTATGACGGGTCGAGTTCGGCATGTGAGTGAAGGAAGAGGGATTGTCAAGAATAGGGCGACGGGTTTTGGCTGGCGACGTGGAGCTCGGTTGGGATCTCGTCGAGTTGATGGGCCGTGGATTGTGTTAACAGTGAGGTATTCGTCTCTCCTTCTCGTTTTTACTTAATTTAAATATAAATATATTCAGACCAAAAAAAATTATTAATAACAGTGAGATATATGTATATGCAGTCTGTTCTTTTTCCAGTTAAAGTATATATTTGTATATGCATGTACAATATGGTTAAAACGAATGTCTTTACAGTAAAGAGATAAAATTCTGTTTTTAATTTAATGGTGATAAATATGTTATACATAGGAAATATATTTATAACAGCAAATTATATATATATATATATTGTAGGACTTTGGGAAAATATAGAAAATTGTATAAAATCGATTTTGATATGTATAGATTATTTCTTATAGAAAAAAATATATATAATAAATATACATTTACATATTTTAATTTGCCAGTTTATTTTTAATAATGGGTTGGAGATTAAATTGTCCAATTTACTTATTTAATTATTTTAGTTACCAAAAACATTTTTATTCGAAGGAATTAGTTTAAAATTTAGTGATTAAAGAAAGAAAAAAATATAATAATAAAATCATTGGTTTATTAAATTTATTAAATGGAAATTGTTTGTTTGATTTATTCGAATATTAATAAGGATCATCTAATGTTTATACAAGGTCAAAAATAATAAAAAAACAAGCTGGTTTGGATTGGATTGCAAATTAAAAAGCAACAGTGAGTTAATCTCACTCATGTGGATTATTATTTAAATTTAAATAGTTAAATTTAAATATTTGGTTGAACGATTGAATTGATTGGTTATGGTGTATTATATAGTAGTGTGTGTGTGTATATATATATATATTGGAGTTTTTGATTTCCCGCATTATATAGCGGATGAGACTCTATGCGTCGCATAATAGCGGAAGATATTATATAAACCTATATACTGCGATATTCCACCTCGAAGTGGAATTGGTATTTTATATTGTGCTAATATCCGTGGATGTAGGAAACAAGATGGAGGGATCCAACCGGATTCCTCAAAATAGTGTAATTTATTTTTATAATCTATGTTTAATCGATAATTTGTGATAGGTTATTGACTATATTGGGAACTGGAATATTGGACGCTATGAATGGATTGAATATATTTGGTATTGGGTTACAAAATATAAAGATTGTATTTTTGAAAGGAAATAAAAGAGAGAATTTTTAAGAAAAATAATTTTGGAGAATTTGGATAATTAAAGAATGAATTGGGAAAAATAAAAGTTGAAAGTTTTAAAGTTGTTTCAAGGAATGTTTTAATTAATTATTATTTTAGCTGTTTAAATTTTAAAGGTAAACATTTATTTACATTAATTATAGTAGTAATTAATTGAAAGGTTTGACTAGTATTGTGATTTTAAAGATAATTATTAATATTTATATTTTATAAAGAAATTTTATTTTAAAGACAATTTGGTTTACGTTTTAATTTAAAAACTTGTATAGAATTTCATAATCTCTAATTTAAAAAAAAATTAGTTTGGCTTAACTTTATTTTAAAAATTTAGTTTTGTATCTTATAAAGTAATTTTATTTTAAATATTTTTAAAGTATATATTTTGAATAAAGTATTTAAGTAGTTTTATATTTAAATGTTTAAAGTATATTTTAGAATAAAGTGATTTTTTAAAATCTTAAGTATTGTGGACTTGGCGATTTTCAATGGAAATAAATAATTGGGTGGAAATTTATTTCCACAAGAGTGAGAAAAGTAATTTGAAACTATATTTAAAGGATTGAAATGTCGGAAAATATCTTGTGAAGATATTTAAAAATAATTTGGGATAAATTATTATGGCTTAATGATTGTTTGTGAATGTTATTTGATAGTTAATAACCGACTATCAATATTAGCCAATACGTCGATCGTTTCGAAGAGACCGGGATTGGGATTTATTTCTCGAAAACCCCTTCGATCTGGTTTGAACGTTTTCGTGATGAAGACAAGAGCTTGGATTCGAAGATGGAGCAGTGAAGTGCAAGGGCTAATCGCTACTAATCCTAAGGGTGATTCCAAAATGGATGTAGTAGGAGTAGTGCCTTCGGTTCCGTTCGAACCCGGAACGGACTGTATGGATGAATGCTTTCAGAACATTGTCAGGAGGACGATGAGCATTCTAAGTGAAATGTTCTAAAAAGGTAACACTTAGCCTCGAGCCTCATCAACCGGGAATGATTGAAAATCAGGGGTTATGCAGAAGCTAAGTGGGTCGCGCCCATTAGGGTAAGGTCATCCCTGTGTAGATGTTCCTTTTTATTTCAGCTGTGTGGTGCGGTTGCTGATTCCAACCGCGGGGCGATCTTACTTGGGATTATCCAGTAAGGGGTAGTCTCGGTCTTGTGTTGTAGGGGATTTAGGGATTCTCGGTACGCTGATCTAGACCAGGTACTGTGATAGGTGGTACCCCAGTGCCTAGTCGTTCGTTGGAAATCCATTTTCCCTACGTGCCTTTTACGGTTTTGATTGTATAACCCACTTTGTGGATAGTATGCTGTAATTTAATCATGTAACAATTTCAGCTATTTTAATAAGTATTTGTATATAGACACTACAATAATATCAGAGGACTTTATGAGAAATGTTTTGGTTATCGTAAAGTAAAAACCCGGCATGTTTATTTGTGGCATGGTCTTACGAGATACCTTTGATTTCAAATGATTTTCAAACTTTAATAATCCAATTGAGTGTGTTTTCTCACGCTGGTATTCCAGACTGACTCGGATATTATTTAACTATAATGCTCGGGTTGGGCCAAGTATTATAGAATACAGATTCTGGATGGACTACTGTGGAGCTCAAGAGACGAGCTGGATGGCGAGACGTATCCGACGTATTTGATATATATTCCGCTGTGTATTCAGATTTGGAAGGATGAGATATTTTAACCACCTTGAGTGTGTTATTGATTGTATTGAACTTTGATGCTGTATTCTGATGATGTATATATAAAACAGATATTATTCCTTTTGGTGTAAAGATCTGTTATCATATACTATATTTAATTCCGCTACGTTGGTAAGATTCAGATATTGTTTCTATTTCTTCTTCTACCTCCTTCTTCTTTTAATCATAATGGTTCGATTTTCAGGCATCGAAAATCGGGTCGTTACACATTGAATGCTAGAAAACCAAACCGTTAGGGTTAAAGAAGAAGAAACAGAAACAATATCAGAATCTCACAATAGCAGTGGAACAATATATAACAGATAAATGACTAATATTTATAACAAAAGAACTATATCCGTTTATACATTACATCATCAGAGCCAATATACGACCCAATAGCGGAATACAACATAGCAGCGGAAAAATAACATTATATACGAATGATACGTCTCGCCATCCAGCTTGTCTCCTGATCCCTACAGCATACTTTTCTGACTTCGCTCCATAACAACGATAACCTGACTCTAGGCTTCCCATGTGGAAAATTAAGGGGCACCCAGAGTTTAGAAAAGGGAACAATAAACTCCAAGTTAGTCATGAGATTGCTGTGAGATCTAAAAACAGATATTTGTACAAAAGAAATAATAAGAAATCCGCTCATGCTTGTGGAAAATGAAACTACCATAAGGCCTCCCGCCACACACACAATGCAATCGCACACTTGGGGGAGATTTCTCCTTATGATAGTCAAACATGCTTGATATGTGAAAATCCTTTTGATATTATTATTAGTGCATAGTGTGGAAAAACATTTCGAAAGTATAATATTAATCTTAGCCAGCATAGATACAATTATATTATGCCCACTACAGCTACCACCTGAGGTGGCAGGTTCTACAACTGCAATCGTAAATGGCTTGTATTGTTTTGTTTGGATTTTCAACAAATGGCCAAGGCTAAGGAACTTCCTTTATGAAAAGGGTACGCCTCTGGAAGTATGCCCCGAGAACCTAACTGGATCTCTTCCAACACAAGGCTCGGTTACCTCTAGAACTTGGTAACTAACTGTCACGAGTATGCCATCCCCTGGTCGTAACCGACCTTTACCGAGGTGCCTTAACAACCAACAACCACATAAGTAAATATCTAGGCTCCATACCAGAATACCACTTTTTTTATCCACATAAGTTAAATATCTGGGCTCCATACCAAATACCACCTTTTATCCAGAAGGAAATGCACATACCCCGAGGGGCACGACCCCCATAACCTTGCTGCATCCATTCCTATTTCGACCATTTCCGGGGTGTGAGGTTCGATGAAGCCTTGTCCCACAAAGCTACGCTTTTCACAAAAGCCATGCTTCGATCAATCAATGATCAGCACTTAGCGTGCCACATTACCAAATTGGGAATATATCACTAGTAACCATCAACTACATAACCTCTTTGCTCGTACGTCTCTGCGAAGGGTGTTAAGCTAAGAGAATAAATTCTCCGCCACCAATAGAAATATATTTGACAGAAACCAGCTTTATATCTCAAAGTGTAAAATCAGACATACATTCATACAAGTCCGTTCCGGGTTCGAACGGAACCGAAGGCACTTCGTCTAATTAAGGAAAAAGTCCTTGCAAATCCGGATATCCCCTAATCACGTCCGGATTCCCCATCTCATAGGGTAATCTCCATACTGGAGCAACGCAGTGCAGAGATAACCGACAGGTAACCCTTTCGTTTTCGAAAATACCTGGTCTTCAACCATTGTATACAAATGCAATTCCATTTCGTCATATCATTTATTTAGAATGAGTTTTATGACTTAATGTCCTCCCCCGGCTTGTCCGAATAACGAGCGCTTATTTCTAAAACATGTAGATACAAATTCAAATGCCGTCTTAAAGGATAATATTGATAGTCGGTTATTTAACTATCCAATAACATCCATAGACAACCATCAGATTTAAATAATTTCCCAAATTATTTATTTCAAAATATCTTCGCAAGATATAAATTTTCAATACTTCAACCCTTTCAAAACAATTTTCAACAACTTTTCTCTCATGGAATAAATTTCCAAACATTGTTTATTTCCACTGAAAATTTGCCATGACTAAATGCTTTGGATTTAAAAATAATTTAAATCACTTTATCTAAAAATATATACTTTAAAATACTTAAAATAAAAACTATTTAAAACACTTTATTTTAAAATACTAGTTATGAAATTTAATAATAATTTTTCATGAAATCTTAAGCCAAACAAATTTTAAATATAAAAGCTATTGAATTCTATACAAATTTTCCAAATAAAGACTTTAGCTAAACTATGTTTAAAATAAAGCTACTTTATAAAAATATAAATATTGATAATTATATTTTTAAATCATAATACCAATCGGCGTGTTAAAATAATTACTACTATAACTAATTCAATAAAATATTTACCTTTAAAATTTTAAACAACATAAATAAATAATTTGTCAAAGAAACATCCTTTTAAAACAACTTTAAAACTTTTAACTAAAAATTTGCTAAATACACTTTTCCTTCACACCTTTAAAAATAAACCACTATTTATTTTTAAAACAAATTACCCATTCCACTATAAATTCCCACCGTGAATTTATACTTCAAATATCCACTGATACCTATTATTTCTCTTTATAAAACCCAGTTTATAAATACCTTAGTCTCATTCTCCTTTTAAAACATAGTCTCGAGCATTTAATCAGTTTTCAAATCGATTTCCCAAAACTAACTCCATTTTGAAAATAAATTCCTTTATATCTCCCAAACCATTTAAAATCCGAATTTTAAATAAATTATTCAACTTTTAAACAATACTACTCAAAATCCATTTATATCTATTTATAAAAAATCTTTTCACCATACTTAGAATTTTAAGATTGGATTTCAAAAATCAACTTTTATCCTTTTCCAAATTCCTTCTTTTAATTTATCCAATTCTCTAAAATTAATTTACTTAAAATTCTCTACTATAATTTCCTTCCAATAATCCAATCTTTTATGTTATGGTATTTTAAAATGCCAAAATATATTTGGCCAAACTGTAGCCTTCAATAATTTCTACCACCAATATAATCATTCACATATTATCAATAAATCACATCACAACATATGAAAAAAATTCTTACATTTGAGGAATCCAGTTGGATCCCTCCAACATGTTTCCCTGCATGCATAGGCGTTAGCACAATATAACATACCAATTCCACTTTGAGGTGGAATATCGCGGTATATGGGGTCATCCGCTATTATGCGGGGCGCATAGGGTCTCATCCGCTATATAATGCGAAAAATCAATCACTCCAATATATATATATATATATATATATATATATATATTATACACACACTGTCATATATACTATCACATCCAAACAATCAATCAATAATTTAAATTCTAGCTATTCCGACTGAGTGAGAAGAACTCACCTTTGCTTTTGTTTTGCAATCCATTTCCATCTCGCCTAGTTTTCTCGATTTTTGACCTTGCACAAACATTTATAAGATTTATTAATATTTTAATTGATCGAACAATTAATTACCATTTAATTAACAAATTAATTTCCCTAATACCTTGGTTTTAACTATTAATATGATTTAGACTAATAATTTAATTAAACAAATTTCTTTAAATAAACTATTTTCTACTTACCAAAATAATTACATAAGTTAACTAAACAAATTAATCCAGTAAGTGAAAAATAGTTATGAATATATTTTTATAGATATTTTTATTTAATTTCCACGATTTCAAACCTCGAGAAATAGAGTATTTAAATGTGTAAGTTTATTCAAAATTTTAACCCTCAATTAATTTACAGGATATAAAATAAACCTACCTACAGAACTTTAAAAAAAGTAATTTACAGTTTATAAATACTAATATTAGCTAAATAAATTTACAGAAATCACCTTATAGTAAAACAATTACTGAGTTATATGCATATGTACATATATTTTAGCTGAAATGTGATTAGCTAAAGTACTCAGTAAAAAAAGATTACTAGAAAAAGAAATCAACATCGAAGCCTTAGCCTTGCCGTAACCCGCACTCGACCAGAAATCACGTTCACACAGCACGCGCCGTCGCCCACGTCGCCGCGCCTCCAACCTCTTCTTATCGCCGTCGCAATCGAGCGCCATAACTCGCACGCTACTGTCGATCGCAATTCTCAACGCGGCCACTTGGCTCGCGAGCCCCATAACTGATGTCGACTAGCAATTATTCGACCTTGTTTCGATTTGGTTTTGAGAATAAATGAACTTGTTTTTGATTTCGTTCGTTTGAGATGCTCGGCCGTTTCATGAATTTGGTTTTTGAATTTGGGGAAAAAATGTAGCTTGACCATTAAAAGTTTTGAAACCGCTATATGTAAAAAATTCTTCGATCTTGTTTATATTTTTATGGGTTTTAATTTGTTTTCAGATCTTTTTTTCAAAAGAACGAAGAGAATATACTTGTACGAACTTTAAAGAGGCAATGGAACACATGCTATAAGGAAGGAAACATGTAATTTTCCTTGTGAAAACAATATTATATTAAATACTGTATATATTATTTTGAAATTCAAATTTAAATTTAAATCTTTACAATTATGCAATTCACAATCTCGACCTCCTATCGAGGCATGCCATCAGGCGTTTGTAATGTTATACGCCTATTTCGAACATAATGGAAAAGGTTTCGAGGCCTAACTCGATTATATGGAGAAGATAGCTTTTTGGACCAGTTATCGAATTGAATTTTAAATATAGATTTTAGCGCGTTTACAAACCGTACGATCACATAACAAATCCAAACTCTACGAAAATCGAAATCCGATAATAATACACTATTACGGATCCAATGGAACTGGTTTCATCGAATTCCGAGACTGCGCCTCGAAAGGTTATTTTTAAACATCAATTTAAACGATAATTTCAAAACTAAACCTATCACTTTTTATATCCAATTTTAACATTAACTATCTTCAACATTATAAATATAAAGTTTACAAGTCTTTGAAATATTTTTAACAAGCCTGGAACATCCAAATTCAATATTTCAACCCATTCCCAATTTCCAATTTTTAAATTGGACAATTAAATCACTTAATAAATAGTGGCATTTGAATTCAAATTAGAATTTAACTTCTAAATATTTAAAATCAATTAAATATCAAATTTCAAATGTCTAGGATCGTCACATTCTCCCCCCTTAAAAGAATTTGGTCCCCGAAATTACTAGTTAAGAAGAATGATCCATAACCCGTTTTCTATTTCCCCAAAACCAAACAGTTTTAACAACTTGCCCAACCAAATCTTTTTATTAAAGATCCACTATCACTTTTGCTAGCTTTTCAAAATCTTCCATAGTTTTCAAACAACATTATTTACTCAACAATTCAAATTATAATTCAAACTCAAATTTAAATTTAAAATCAAATTTAAAATTATCAAAATTTCTCACAATATTTTCTAACTCCCTAAATTTTCGAAAATTTCGCCAGCATCTCCTTTGTGCGGCTAGCTCGGTACAACTACAAAATGCCTCTACGGGCCCCCAGGTTTCAAAAGTAAACAAAAAGCCAAGTGGCTAGACTAGAAAATCATCAAATTTCGTACTGAAATTTACATACATACCTTTTTGTCGAACAATTAAATTGATCTTCTAAAATCAAAAATCCAATTCCTTTTGCTTTTAAAACACCTATATATCCCACTTAGCAATAGCACCAAATCACAGAATCCAAAATTATTTATACATTTCTTTACCAAAGTTTCAACATCTATTTCATTTAATCCCGTACGATGCACTTATGTCATCCATATGCAATACCAAATTCGATCGCTCACTCGATCACACAATTTCACTTCCGAACTAATATTGTCCACCCGACTTCCTAGTGCGGACTCAGATCTGGTTTCTTGATCAGAAACCGTCATTCTCCTTTCATAGCCATAAACTATGATAAAGAATTTCCAGAATTAACCAAAAATCCGTCCAGGGTTCGCCGTCGAAAATCGAGTGAAAAATCCCAACTTGGATCGATATAACTATCTCGAAATTCTGTGCTCGAATCTAGATCAAATCGTTATGCGAATAAAATAATATACGTACATCCCATGTTTTTATCTTTAATTGATTATTAGCTATATCAATTTTCTTTTATTCACATTTATATTGATTTCTATCCAAAATTTTCATTTCCCACACTTTTATTTACTCCATTCAAATACTTACTTACTATATTTTCCCAATTCCAGATTTTACTTAAGAATTTCACCATTTATTTCTTAAGTTCAATATAAGTATTTTATACACTTATTATATTTATTTCCAATTCAAACTCAATTTCAAATCTATTTAACTTACTAATTTATTTATCACTTCTATTTCCAACTTTTTATTTCTTTTCGTTCTCAAATTTCACTTTACTTTGCACAATCTAAACAAAGTATCATTCCAATATTCCATTCCAATTCCAGTTCTATTTACTTACAATTTCGAAATGAATTTCAACATTTCGTTTTCAATTTCATTTACTTGCATTTCAATTTCATTTAAATCCATATCATCATTTTATTTGACTCAAATTTTCAATCCCATTCCAAATTCAATTTTTTTATCATTAATTCTTAATTTATTTCCAAATAAAATTAAATATCAAATTCTATTTATCCTTTCTCAAATCCTTTAAATTTTTAAACTTATAAATATTCCATAACCATTTTTTAAATAAGATTCTAGAGTTTAAATAATCACTTAAGTATTTCAAAATCATTTTTGAAATCAATTATATCCAAAATCCTTTGGTAAATTCACTTATCTCTTTGAATTTCAAAACCATACTCATTTTTGCAAACAACTCCAATTTTAAAACAATTTGGCAGCAATTCCTCTCCTGGAAACTCGAATATGAACACCAATGATGTCGCGATCATCATCGAAATTATTTTCTAACGACCGAAAAGAGTTTAGTGGTTTTATCCCTTCAAAAACATTTTTCCAAATATTTTTAAATTCCAAATCCCACCAGATTTCATATCCAATTGAAAAATATTTTTCCCCAAATAATATCACCATTAATTTTCCAAAACCTTTGTAAATTCATTTTCAAACTCAAAAGGGATTTAATTTCTAATTTCAAATCCTTTCAATCCACATTCAAATATTACTTTGGAATTTCATTTCATTTCCAATTATAAATTTCATTTATAATCCCCGTTTACAAATCTTATTTTATTATATGAATTTATTTCCTAGTCCAATGGTTATGATTTCAATTTCTTATTCAATTTTCGTATAATAATGATAATATTTTAATATTATCACTTCCTAACAACCAAGCAACCATGTATTATAGTAATTTACAAAATTATTTCTTTTATATACAAAAATAATTTGGTTAAAATTATTACATTACCCTATTTTAAATATGCCCAGTTTAAGAGTTTAGAAATCCCTATCGATAAAGTTGGCCAGACTGCACCGATCAGAATCTATAAACACTCAACCGATAAGTCAACACAATATAAAAACAATTTTTATATACACTTACAAATACACGCTCATATCTATTAATACACTCAAACCCATTCTAGAGTACTACTGACTCTATCTCTAATGAGTAATCCCACCAGAGCCAAGGTTATCACCAACCGAATCTCTGATACCATTCTGTAACGACCTGATATTTCGATGCCCCAATGTCAACATCAGTATGCCCACTGTATCAAATGCTAAACCATCGAATGCCGGAAAACCGAACCATTAGGGTTAAAGAAGAAGAAATAGAAAAAATATCAGAATCCTACAATCGCAGCGGAACAATATACAATAGATAAATGACTAATCTTTAAAACAAAAGAACTATATCTGTTTATACATTACATCGTCAGAGGCAATATACAACACAACAACGGAATACAACATAACAACGAAAGAATAACATCATATACGAATGATACGTCTTGCCATCCAGCTTGTCTCCTAATTTCCACAACATACTTTTCCGAGTTCACTCCAGAACAACGATACCCTGACTCTAGGCTGCCCGTATGGAAAATTAGTGGGCACTCCAGAACAACGATAACCTGACTCCAGAACAACAATAACCTGACTCATGGGACTGGTGTGAGATCTTAAAACAGTTATTTGTACAAAAGAAATAAAAAGAAATCCGTTCATGCTTTTGGAAAATGAAACTACCATAAGGCCTCCCGCCACAAACACAATGCAATCGCATACTTGGAGGAGATTTCCCCTTGTGATAGTCAAACATGCTTAATACGTGAAAATCCTTTTGATATTATTATTATTGCATAGTGTGGAAAAACATTTCGAAAGTATAATATTAATCTTAGCCAGCATAGGTACCATTATATTATGCCTACTATAGCTACCAACTGAGACGGCAGGTTCTACAACTACAATCGTAAAGGTCTCGTATTGGTTTATTTTGATTTCCAACAAATGGCCAAGGCTAAGGAACTTCCTTTTCGGAAAGGGTACGCCTCTGGAGGGATGCCTCGAGAACCTAACTAGATCTCTACCAACATAAGACCGGGTTACCTCTGTAACTAGGTAATTAACTGTCACGAGTATGCCATCCTCCGGTCGTAACCGACCTTTACCAAGGCGCCTCAACAACCAACAACCACATAAGTAAATATCTAGGCTCCATACCAGAATACCACTTTTTTTTATCCACACAGTTTAATAACTGGGCTTCGTACCAGATACCACTTTTTATCCAGAAGGAAATGCACATACCCTGAGGGGCGCGACCCCCATAACCTTGCTGCATCCCTTCCTGTTTTGACCATTTTCGCAGTGTGAGCTTCGATGAAGTCTCGTCCTACAAAGCTACGCTTTTCACAAAAGCCATGCTTCGATCAACCAATGATAAGCACTTAGCATGCCACATTACCAAGTTGGGAATATATCACTAGTAACCATTAACTACATAGCCTCTGAGCTCGTACGTCTCAGAGAAGGGTGTTAAGCTAAGAGAATAAATTCTCCGCCACCAACAGAAATATATTTGATAGAAACCAGCTTTATATCTCAAAGTGTAATGTCAGACATACATCCATACAAGTCCGTTCTGGGTTCAAATGGAGCCGAAGCCACTTTATCCAATTAAGGAAAAAGTCCTTGCAAATCTGGATATCCCCTGATCATGTCCGGACTCCCCATCACATAGGGTAATCTCTATATCGGAGCAACATAATGCAAAGATAATCGATAGGTAATCCTTTCGTTTTTGAAGATACCCGGTCTTCAACCACCGTCTTCAAGGGAAATTTCATTTCGCCGTATCATTTATTCGAAATGGATTTTATGACTTAATGTCCTCCCCCGGCTTGTCTGAATAACGAGCGCTTATTTTTAAAACATGTGGATACAAATTCAAATGTCGTCTTAAAGGCCAATATTGATAGTCGTTATTTAACTATAAAATAACATCCATAAACAACCATCAGATTTAAATAATTTCCCAAATTATTTATTTGAAAATATCTTCGCAAGATATAAATTTTCTACACTTCAACCCTTTGAAAACAATTTTCAACAACTTTTCTCTCACGGAATAAATTTCCAAACATTGTTTGTTTCCATTGAAAATTTGCCAAGACTAAATGCTTTGGATTTAAAAATAATTTAAATCACTTTATCTAAAAATATATACTTTAAAATACTTAAAATAAAAAATATTTAAAACACTTTATTTTATATTACTAGTTATGAAATTTATTAATATTTTTCTTGAAAACTTAAGCCAAACAAATTTTAAAAATAAAAGCAATTGAATTCTATACAAATTTCCCAAATAAAGACTTAGCCAAACTATATTTAAAATAAAGCTACTTTATAAAAATATAAATATTAATAATTATCTTTTTAAATCATAATACTATTCAGCCTTTTAAAATAATTACTACCGTAAGTAATTTAATAAAATATTTACCATTAAATTTTTAAACAACTTAAATAAATAATTTCTCAAAGAAACATCCCTTTAAAACAACTTTAAAACTTTTAACTTCTAACTAAAAATTTGCTTGAAATAGTACTTGGCTTATCAGGGAAATACACTTTTCCTTCACACCTTTAAAAATAAACCACTATTTATTTTTAAAACAAATTACCCATTCCACTATAAATTCCCACCGTGAATTTATACTTCCAAATATCCACTGGTACCTATTATTTCTCTTTATAAAACCCATTTTATAAATTCCATAGTCTCATTCTCCTTTTAAAACATAGTTTCAAACATTTAATCAATTTTCAAATCAATTTACCAAAACTAGCTCCATTTTTAAAATAAATTCCTTTATTTCTCCCAAACCATTTAAAATTCGAATTTTAAATAAATTCTTCAACATTTAAACAATACTACTCAAAATCCATTTATTTTTATTTATAAAAATCTTTTCCCCATACTTAGAATTTATTCGATAGGATTTCAAAAATCAAATTTTATCCTTTTCCAAATTCCTTCTTTTAATTTATCCAATTCTCTAAAATTATTTTACTTATTCTCTACTTTAATTTCCTTCCAAAAATCTAGTCTTTTATATTCTGCTATTTTAAAATACCAAAATATATTAGGCCAAACCATAGCCTTCAATAATTTCTATCACCAATATAATCATTCACCCCACATCACAATATATGAAAAAAATTCAAACATTTGAGGAATCCAGTTGGATCCCTCCAACCTGTTTCCCTGCATCCGCAGGCGTTAGCACAATATAAAATACCAATTCCACTTCGAGGTGGGATATCGCGGTATATGGGGTCATCCGCTATTATGTGGGGCGCATAAGGTCTCATCTGCTATATAATGTGGGAAATCAATCTAACTACTACAGAGCTTTGAAATCGTACTTGTATAATATGGGAAATGTATAAGTTTATTCGAAATTTTAACACTCAATTAATTTACAGGATATAAAATAAACCTACCAACAGAACTTTGAAAAAATATTTTACAATTTATAACTATTAATATTAGCTAAATAAATTTACAAAATCACCTTACAGTAAAACAATTACTGAGTTATATGCATATATATATATATATATATATATAGTTTTTTTATTTGAAATGTGATTAGGTAAAATACTCAGTAAAAAAAGATTTCTAGAAAAAGAAATCAACATCGAAGCCTTAGACTTGCCGTAACTCGCACTCGACTAGAAATCATGTTCACACAGTATGTGCCGTCGCCCACGTCGCTGTGCCTCCAACCTCTTCTGGCCTCCATCGCCATCGAGCGCCATAACTCGCGTGCTACTACCGATTGAAGTTCTTAACACGGCCACTTGGTTCGTGAGCCCCACAATTGATGTCGACTTCTCCATTATTCGAACTTGCTTCGATTTGGTTTTGAGAATAAATGAACTTGTTTTCGATTTCATTCATTTGAGATGCTCGGCGTTTCATGAATTTGATTTTCGAATTTAGGGAAAAATATAGCTCGGCCATTAAAAGTTTTGAAACCGCTATATATAAAAAATTCTTCGATCTCGTTTATATTTTTTGGGTTTTAATTTGTTTTCAGATCTTTTTATTTTTATTTTTTTAAAAGAACGAAGAGAATACACTTACACGAAATTTAAAGAGGCAATGGAACACATGCTATAAGGAAGGAAACGTGTAATTTGCCTTGTGAAAACAATATTATATTAAATACTGTATATATAATTTTTAAGTTCAAATTTAAATCTAAATCGTTACAATTATGCTACTCACAATCTTGACCTCCTATCGAGGCGTACCGTCAGTCATTTATAATGTTATATGTCTATTCCAAACACGATGTAAAAGGTTTCGAGGCTTAACCCAATCATATGGGGAAGATAGCTTTCTGGACCAGGTATTGAATTGAATTTTCAATATAGATTTTAGCGCATTTACAAACCATACGACCACACGACAACTCCAAACTCTACGAAAATTGAAATCCGATAATAATACACTATTACCGATCCAATGGAACTGGGTTTCATTGAATTCCAAGGGAGACTGTACCTCGAAAGGCTCTTTTTAAACATCGATTTAAACGATAAAATTTCAAAAATAAAGCAATCACCTTTTATATCCAATTTTAACACATTAACTATCTTCAGCATTATAAGTATAAATTTTATAAGCCTTTGAAATATTTTTAACAAGCCTGGAACATCCAGATTCAATATTTCAACCCATTACCAATTTCCAATTTTTAAATTAGACAATTAAATCACTCAGTAAGTAGTGGCATTTGAAATTCAAATTAGAATTTAACTTTTAAACATTTAAAATAAATTAAATATCCAATTTCAAATGTCTAAAATTTCTGGGTCGTCACACAACTACAACCTGTAGAGCTAGGGAAGACGAACCAATCAACGGTGATGGATTGTCGAATGATCCACGGCGGCAGTCCCTAGAAGAATGGCAGTGTTCTTATGGGGCCAGATTCGATGATTGCAGCATCAAGATGGATCGTGGTTGGTAGCATAGGGGCACTACTGGTCGCGGCGATCTTTTGTAGTGGAGCGACGGTGGCCAGAGGCACGAGGCCGTGTGGAGACAAAGTTCACGATCTTGATTTGAATGAGGAGAATTAGCGGGCTAAACATGATTAAGGGGGAAGGTAATTAACCTATTAATTATAGTTAATTTAAAATTCTAATTATTCTCAAACGTTCATTAATTCATATCTTGTCCACACGAGGTTGGATTTAGACGCAGTCAGTTGCGTTAGATTCTTAGTAATGATATGACATTCTCGAGTTGGATTCGTCAAATTTGAAGCTTGTAGAATTTCAGGTTAAAACCTAACGTTGCTCTATTTTAGTCGAAACCAGTCAATGAGTTAACTCACCTCTCTAGCCCACTTATATTTTATATAAGTGTGGATATTTTTATTGATGCTTGTTGTTGCTTGTTTGGAAGATTTACTATTTTATCAATTGGTTTGGATTTAATCCCGCCCTTGGAGCGGATGACAATTTATATGTATCCGCCTAGTAGCGGATGACTATACTATACGATTATATGCTCTATGGGATATAGGGGGACAGGTTGGAGAGATCCAACAAGATTTCTCACTATTGTTGATTTTACTCTTGATATATATTGTGATATATGATTTGCTGGATGCCATATTTAATGACATGGACATGATTTTTCCTATTTAGTGTTGTGGTAGCACTAGCCTTATTTTTAGTATTTTTGAATACTATAAAGTTATATTTTTAGTCTAAAAAGGATTTCAAAGCGATTTGGAAATTATGTATGTCTTAATGATCATTCAGAATTATTAAAAGAGGAGATATATTTTAAATTAAATAAAGGCAATATTTTTCGAATTTTAAACTAATATTTTTATGAAATGTTTTAGAGTGAAGTTTTTTTTAGAGATTTAAAGAGATGGTTGTTTTTTAAATAAAAATAGAAAGATTTTGGAATTAATATTTACAAGGTGTTTCATGTAAAATGAGTATATTAGGTAAAAGATTTATAAAAAGTGATTTATAAATTGATGTGTGATTTATATAAGTACTAGTTTATAAATAAAGCAATAGATTTATATAAGGATTTTTATAAATATTAATAATGGATTTGTAATGGATATTTGGTAAAAAGTTTTGTAAATAGGATTTTATAAATAAACGAGATTTATAATGGAATGGATTTATAAATAGAATTTTATAAATAAAGAGATTTTATAAAGAGAATTTTTATAAAATAGAATGGAAATTTATAAATAGAGTTCTATAATGGAAATGATTTACGTTGAGATTTGGATATGGATTTTTGTAGAGGAAATACTTTCACGTTTTTAAAAGATAAAATAATCTTTTAGAAGAATGTTTTGAAAGTGATATTTTTCGATGGAGTTAAATGATTTTAAAAGGTGATTTAAAATGTACTAAGGGATGAAGACATAGATTTCAACATTTATCGTTTTGATAGATGTTTTCAAGAAAGCGAGGAAGACATAGAATATAACCCTATTGTTGTAGTAAGTGATTTCCAAAAGAAAGTGTTTTATGCAGTATATAGGACTTATATTGATATAAATAGTCAAATCCCTATACTATTATTTTTAGTTGTCAGAACGATGTTTTATGCAACTTTCGTTTTTGACCCAATAAAGTGTGTTTTGAAAAATATGAAGCTTTCCTAAAAGATTTGTAACTTATTATGAATTTAAGTATATAGAGATATTTTCTAAGTGTTGAAAACGAAATGATTTGTGAATATACTTATATCGTTGAGATAAGTATATGGAAAAGTTTTTCAAATATCGAAATATTAAAATGGTTTTGAGAACATATCGTAACTCCCTGCCTCTATACCCATATTATCCAAGAGTAATACCGTGTAACACCGTCGAGCAATATGGAGAATGAGGCGATGTGGGTGTTTCTAGGATAGAACAAAGAAAAAATAGCATCACATATAAATAAATCACATCGTATATAACAGACGTAATAATGTATATTGCACATTTTAATATTTCATACAATATCCGATTTTATTTTATACATTTCAAACCATTTAATGTAGATATTTATATAAATTTCTAATAAAAATGAATACATAAAACCGTTGAATATGTCCATCCATCACCTCGTACCCAAAGTATATCAGCTAAACCTGCAATAAATCCTTGGTCTGGACCGAGGATTGTCGATAAAAACAAACACCGAGTCAGGCTATTTCTAGCTGTGAGTTCATAGATCAATGTAAAATTTTATAATCAATGGTAACTAAATATAAATGTTCAAACTTCATTTGTTTAATAAAATTTCAAAACTCATCATTTACTAAACAATTTTAATTCACAAAATCTTCAATATTATATAGATACATACATACATACATACATACATACATACATACATATATATATATATATATTCTCAAGATCATCCATGTTTTAAATTTTCACACAAGAATATTAAAGTAAATCAAAGCCGATTTTAGAGATTAAATAGAATTTATCATGGGTAGAGAGTAGGATCATTCAACATGGAAACTAATTAATGTCATTGAACTTTTGTAAATAATTTTCAGCAATAAAACATAATTTCCGCCTCTGTATATCAACAGTTTAGAGCAACAAATCATAATATTGTTAAATGAATTTTTTTCAGTAACCAAAAATTGAGTTCGAAACAACATAACCAAATTTTCAAATTTTAGTTTTTTCTACAATTTGATATGAATTAAAAACCAACAGGTGTTTTCTGCCCAAATTGTATAGGAAAATCTTGCGGAAACAACAATATTTAACACATCAAAATTAAATGAAAATTCGTAAATTTTGGAATATAGGTGCTAGAATACGTCAGGAACAACTTGTCAAAATTTAGGAATTTTTACAGTTCGTATGAGTTAAATACGAATTTTATAGTGAAGAGGGTTTAAATTCACAAAATTCATCAAAACAAAACCATATCAACAAATATCATCACCAATTATTTTTTCAGCCATATAAATAAAAGACATTCATAATGAAAAAAAAAAGAGTCTACGGAACTCACCTGAAAAATTTGAAGCCAAAATAATTTGATTTGACACCCAAAATCTTTCTTTGAACAAGCATCTTTTCCGTTGTTTATAAACTAGAAAATATATCTCAATCTATCAATTCTTTCACCATCAAAACTTGATCAAAATTTGGCATTGACAACTTATAATGATATAAATAACTGTTGAGAAGCTCTATTTAAAGTTTTGTAATTTTTTATATTTATTTGATTTTTAATGAATTTCGGAATAGAGGCCATTTTAGGGTTTCATGCTAAAAACGAGAATTGAGAAGATGAAAGGTTTATAGATGATAAGTGATGAAGGAAACTACTAGAATAATCTTGATAATTAAATAGTATGAAAAATGGACTTCGGCCAAGTGTATTTGTTACCAATTTCATTTCAATTTAGTTCTTGTTTGCTTCTTAATGACTTTATTAATCATGTTTTCTTCACTTTAACCACTTTCTAAAATTATTATACTTCATTGATTTGTTTTACCACCCGCTTACTTCTTTCTAAATTCATAAAACATGTTTTTATAAGTTATTTCACCATATTTCTTATTACTTAAGTCAATTATCAATTGTTTACACATCAAAAAAAATTGAATTCAACTTCTCGAAATCTCGGGTTGTTACAGACTCCACCACTTAAAAAAATTGCATCCCCGTGTTTTCTTCTTTAGAAAAATCTGTAATATTTATGTAAACACGTATACTTTTAAAAAATATGTATATACACACCTTCAAAGCGCTGTCTTTAAAACACTAAGGTTTTAACGACCCAGAATTTCTGTTAATTAAAATTTGTATATTTAATTGAATTTAAATATTAATAAGTGGAATTTATAGGTTGAATAAATTTTATTTCGAATAATTGGATTTAATTGGATAATTAAATCGATAATTTAATATGTGAAAATACAAAAATAATTGAAATTGGATTAAATATGATTAAAATTGTTTTGTAAAATTTTATTTAATCATATTGTAGTTATAATGATGTTATAGAACTTTTAAAATTGAATTTAAAGTTAATTTGTGAAAATTGAATATTTTAATATTTAATTGACGAGTTAAAATAGCCATTTTACAAACATTCTCGGATTTCGACGAAACCAGTTTCATTGGATCCGTAATGTGATATTATTGTAATGTTTCAAATTTCGTGTCAATCGGATCTACCGTTTGTCCGGGGCAAACCAAAACGCATAGAAAATTCGTTTAATCGGTTTAATTTAAAATTGATCGTTTATTGCTGTAACTCACACATATGATCGAATTAGCCTCTGAAACCTATTCCATTGTGTCTGGAACGCGGGGTAAACCCTAGAAACGCCAGCCGGCACGCTTCATTTGGAGTTCGGTAAAATTCGGGTGAATAGTGTTTGGCGGATTTTCTATAAAAGGACATGTTATCTTCAATTTGCAAAGAAAGCCCAAAACCCTAATTGAAAGCTTCAGCCGCCGTTGTTTATAATCAATGGCCGAAATGCTCCAAACTTCATCCTCTCCGATCTTCTCATCCATCGACTTTCATCCAAATCTCCCAACTAGAAAAACGTAGAGAGCATCGATATCTCTCTATCCAACGGGTACGATCGAATTTGGAGCAGCAAATCGGTGGCAAATCGTGTTCAAACGACCGGAAGTCACACGCAATTTATGAGGCCATGGCATAACCGAGTGGGGCCGGTCTCTGGCCGAGCGTGTGTCATGGGTAGGCGAGTGGAGTAGAGGTGTTTGATCGATCTCCGGTTGCTTGGTGGTGGCGCGATATCAAACCCTAGTGAGCACGGCTATGGGTTTCTTTGAAAACCTAGAAATAACGTGGAGGAAGAAGAATAGCGTACGGCTGTGATTTGCCCTATTTTGAAATGTGCGGCCAGATTGAACGTAGGTGATAAAATAAAAAGCAATTTGTAAATTAAGTTGTATATTAATTCATTCAACCTTTAAATTGATGTATCTTTGTCATACGAGGTCGAAAAATTACGAAACGAATTGCGTTGGTTTTGTTTGTCGAACACTACGCAATGGAACTTGTTTGGAGTCTTTTGGAGCTAGTGAAAATTTCGGGTAATATTAAACGTCCGTTTAATTTTATTCGAAATAAAACGCTACAAATTGCTATCGGAAATTCAAGGTGAGAACTTCTCACTCAATCGAATCGGTTTCGATTCAAATTTTAAATAGTTAGATTTAAAATTGTTGATTGTTTGATTGGATGATAATTTGTTATCTATTGTGTTAAATATACATTATACGCCGTTAGTAAGCGGAGGTTATTTATTAAAAACATATACCGCGAATATTTCACTGCGAAGTGAAATTGGTATTATTTATGTACTTGGAGTTGATTTTCCCGCATTATATAGCGGATGGACCCTATTGCGCCGCATAATAGCGGATAGTATTTTATAAATCCCATATACCGCGATATTTCGTCTTGAAGCGAAATTGGTATTGTGCTAACATCTTTGGATGCAGGAAACAGGTTGGAGGGATCCAACTGGATTCCTCAAACATTTGAATTGGTTTCAATGTTGTCTGTTGATATATTTATTGATCTATTTATAATCTGCATGATTATCTTTATGATTGAGATCATTAAAGGCAAAAATTTAGCCGAATATGTTTTTGGGTATCGTTAGATGCCGAAAATAAATAAAATTTGATTTTTGAAAATTTAAATTGAGAATTCATAATAAAATCTAATTTTGGAATTGATTCATTTTAAATAAATAAACGTTGTAATTTTAATGTTATAAAAGTTGTGATTTTTGTGAAATATAACTGAAATGTGATTTTTGAAACAAATAGTTGATAAATTTGTAAAATGGTTTAAAGTGGGTCTTTTGAATTATTATAAACAATTTATATAAAAATTTATAAAATTGATATTTATAAATTAAAATAATTGGAATTATAAACGAGTCTTTATAAGTTAAAATGAAGTATAAATGGATTCCATAAGTTAATGAAATTTATAGATTTATAAATTATGAAGTTACAATGTATGTAGATTTTATAAAATAAAAGATTTATAAGTAATTAACTTATAAATTGGATTTTTTCATTTAAATGAGATATAAATAGAATTTGTCCATTAAGGGATTTTATAAGTGGAAGTTTTTATAAAATAAATATAAGTGGAATTTATAAACGTTGTTTTATAAATCCGAAAATGACTTATTTTGATAAGTTAATTATTATAGCTTATTAAAGGAAATATATCCACGATTTTGAACAGTGAATAATCCTTTAAATAAAATATGTAGAAATTGAATTTGGATAAAGAAATATATCCATGATTTTGGACAGTGAATAATATATTAAAGAAATGTTTTGGGAAAGTGATTTTAAATAGAATTAAAACGATTTAAAGATGTTTTAAAACGTATAAAGTATCGAAATCATAGGTTTCAACATTCATTGTTGAAATAGATGTTTCGAGAAATAGAAGGAAATGACTATAACACTGTTGTTATAGTAAATGATTTCCAAAAGGAAATATTTTATATTGTATTGGGATTTATATATCTATTTTAAGTTCGAATCCCTATACTAGTGATTTTGGGTTGTCATAACGATGTTTTACGTAACATTCGTTTTGACCCAAATAAAGCGTTTAAGAAGATGTTTTCCTGAAAGAATAAAATATATACTTAATTTGAATTTAAGTATATTGAATATTTTCAAAATTTTGAGAATAAATAGATTGGTGAATTACTTATTATTAAATAAGTGTGGAAATGTTTTTCCAATATGAAGTGAATGTTTGAGATTTTATCTTTTAAAGATAAATTGAAAATGAGTATTAGAAATCGATTTGGAAATCGTATATTCATAGATATTTTGGAAAAGTAAATTCACTATGGAATTTATAAAAGAAAGGGAAATTGGTTAAAAATAAACGTTGATTTATTTTGAAGTGTGGAGATTAATTTACGGATTTGGAATGTAAATTTAATAAATCGGTAAGGATTTATTTAATTGGTTTAAATGAACCATTTTGAAATGAAAGTTGTAAGGGTGTAAATTCATTTGAAATTGGTTTTCAAATGGTTGAAGTGTGGGATATATATCATATAAAGATATTTTTGAAAATAAATAATTTGGGAAATTATTTGAAATCGGGTGATGTTGTGAATATTGATTGGTAGTTAAATTACCGACTATCAATATTGACCTTTAAATAGGTATTTGTTGTGAATTGGTTGAAATTGAAATGCTACACTTATTTTTAAATTATTGCGCTCGTTATTCGGATTACCCATTCCGAATAGTGATACGACGTAATGGATAGCATTGAAGACCGGTGGTGAAGACTGGGTATTTGTGAGAACGATAGGATGACCTATCGATTGTCTCTGCACCGTTAGCTACGGTATGGAGATTTCCTTTGTGATGGGAAATTCGATCGGGATTGTGAATACTCGGATTGCAAGGGCTTCTTTGGAAATGCCTTCGGTTCTGTTCGAACCCGGAACAGGCTTGTATGGTTACGTGTCTGACATTACATTTTGAGATATAAAGCAGATTTCTTTCAAATATATTTCTATTGGTGGCGGAGAATTTATTCTCTTAGCTTAACACCCTTCTCTGAGACGTACGCGCTCAGAGGTTATGTAGTTGAAGGTTATCAGCGATATATTCCCAATTTGGTAATGTGACAAGCTGAATGTTGCTGTGTGATGATTATTTATTGATCATTTGTTGATCAAAGCGTGGCTTTGTGCCTGACTTTGTGGACGAGACTTCGTCAGACCTCACTCCCCGAAATGGTCAAAACAGGAATATGCGGCAAGGTTATGAGGGTCGCGCCCTTTAGGGTATGTCATTTCCTTCTGGAAAGGGTGGTATCATGGTATGGAGCCCAGATGCTTACTCATGTTGACACACTATATTTATTACTGTGTGATGTTGGTTATCGAGCCCTCGGATAAAGGTCCAAAGGGACCGGGGGATGGCATATTCGTGTAGTAGTTACCTAGTGACAAAGGTAATCCGGCCTTGTGTTGGCAGAGAGCTGGTTAAGTTCTCGGGACGTCCCGTCGGAGGCGATCCCATGTAGCAGTAGGAAGATCCTTAGCCTGACCATTTGTTGAAAATCCAAATAAAACAATACGAGCCTTGTACGGTTTTAGTTGTAGAACCTTCCATTCACTTATGGTGGCCCCCCACTGTTTGGATGGTAGCTATAGTAGGCATAGTTCGGAATGTCTATGTTGGCTAAGATTTATATCTTTATTTTCAAAATGTTTTCTACACTATGCACTAATAATAATATCAAAAATGATTTGTTTTGCGTAGTAAGCATCTTTGACTATCATAAGGAGAAATCTCCTCCAATTCTACGCTTTCGTTGTGTGTGTGCGGGGAGGCCTTATGGTAGTTTCATTTTCCAAAAGCATTGCAGATATTTTCCACTTCTATTGTTGTTGTTGATTTAAAAGATAATAACTGTTTTAAGTTCTCACACCAGTCCCATGACTGACCTGGAGTTTATTGTTCCCTTCCTAAACTCTGGGTGCCCACCAATTTCCACACGGGCAGTCAAGAGTCAGGTTTATCAGGATATTCTAGAATTCAGGAGCTGTTGGAGGCAAGCTGGATGGCATGACGTATTCACTAGTATATAATACTTCTTTTCCGATGTTTATTGTTGTTTTGTTGTTGTACACTCTGATAATAAAATGTAATATGATGTTATGTAATAACTGATATAGTTCTTTGTTTTAAAGATTATTCATTTATCTATTATATGTTGTTCCTCTGCGACTGTGAGATTCTGATATTGTTTCTGTTCTGTTTCCTTATTTCTTCTATCCTTTTCTTCTACCTCTTCTTCTTTAACCCTAACAATTCAGTTTTCCGGCATTCGATTATGCGACATTTGATATAGTGGACGTAAGAATGCCGACCTTCGGATCCCGATAAAATCGTAACGTTACAGCTGGTATCAGAGCATATGGTTAAGCGACAGCCATGGCTCTGTTGGGTATTACTCATTAAAGATGGAGTAAGTAGTACTCTAGAATGAGTTTGAGTGTAATAATAGATATGAGCGCGTATTTGTTAGTGAATATAAAATGTTTTATATTCTGATGATTGGTTTGTTGAGTGGTATATGGATTCTGGTCGGTATAGTCTGTACAGCTCTGTGATAGGGATCTCTAAACACTTGTATAGAACAAATTCGACACGATATTGTTTTAAATTGGGTAAATGAAATAATTTTACCTTGATTATATTTTATATATAAAGGAATGATTTTTCAGAATTATTAAAGTGTATATGAATTGATTGTTTGGTTGTTGAAAATGTAAAAATGTATAGGTCAATAAAAGTTGTTTGAATATGTTAAATAAAAACAACAGTTGTAAAAGAATGAATTGTATGAGCAAATGAATTATAAGTATGGAATTATAATTAAAATGATTTACAATTGTAAAATAGTCTTATATATAAATAGTGAAATTGTATGAGGAAAAAAAAATATAAATGTGATTTATAAATAAGATAAAGGGAAGATTTTTGAAAGAATATTTAGCACTGATTTCACTATTGTTGCTGGGAAATAATAAGGGTGATGACTTATAGTATAAGATAATAAATTGAACTTATAGTATAAGATAATAAATTTAGCTTTGGATATTCTTATACTATAAGTTGAAAATGATGAATATAAGTGAAATGAATTGAACTTATAGTATAAGATAATAAATTTAGCTTTGGATAAGTAAATGGATTTGAAAGTTTAAATACATAAGTTGTATAACTTAGAAAATGAGAAAATGTAAGTGAAACCAATAGTTAAAATGATTAAACAATTTTGTTAAGTAAAATGAAATATGAATTTGATAGTGATATGAAAATTTGACTTTGGTAAAAGTTAATTAAAATTGAACTCTGAATTGAACTTATAAGTGGAAATTTAAGTGAAGTTAAACAAATGATGTTTAAAGGAAATATAACTTAAGTAAAATTGAATAAAGTTGATTTTGGTATCATAATAAAGTTAATTGGATGAATGTAAACTTGAGTTATATAACTGAAATTCAACCTTATATTGTTAAAGGAATTGGAAATTAAATTAATAAATGGATTGAATGTTAATCAATCGAATGTAAATAAATTGATATGGAATAATGAATGAAGTGTTAATTCATTGAAGGCCAATGTAATTAGAAGTTGAATAATTGAATGAAAATCAATTAAATGTTAATCCATTAAAGCTAATTAAAAGTGTTGAACCGAATTGAATGTTAAAAGTAAATTGAATGAATTTGGTTATGCTGAATGCACATTGGTTGTTATTTGATTGTTAGTTGATTGCATATAAATTCATTAAGTGTTAATGAAATTAAATTAGAGAAATTAAAAGCTATGTAATTGAATTCAAATTGGAAGAAAATAAATAAATGAATGTTAGTAAAACTTAATGTGAACAAATCAAACATGCATAAATGGGAAACCAATTTGAATTGTGCAAAATGATTTTTGAATGTTGAAATTGGATATTATGGCTAGCAGGATATACAGGTGTATTAAAGGAAATAAAATTGGAATTTTGATTTCGAAGATAAAAATTTAATTGCTCGACAAACGGTACGTGTTTCAATTTCAGTATGGAATTTGATGATCTTCTTGTCTAGCCGCTTGGCTTTTTCTTTTCTTTTTGATTCTGAGGGGCCGTGGTGCCATTTTGTAGTCGTACCGATCGAGCCGCGCAAGGGAGATTATGGCGAATTTTTTTGAAAATTTAAGGCGTTAGAATATTTTTGAGAAAATTGGAAAATTTTTGAAAACTAAGTTTGGATTTGGAAACTTAGTAAAGATTTTGTAGGAAGTTTAACTATGAATTTTGGGAAAGTTAAACACTTAAGAGATTTGTAAATCAAATTGAATGGTTTGTCTTGAAAAGTTAATGAATTTCGAAACTTTTCTTACTTGGTAATTTCGAGCACGAAATTCTTTTAAGGAAGAAAGTTTGCAACGACCCAGAATTTCTGTTAATTAAAATTTGTATATTTAATTGAATTTAAATATTAATAAGTGGAATTTATAAGTCGAATAAATTTTATTTCGAATAATTGGATTTAATTGGATAATTAAATCGATAATTTAATATGTGAAAATACAGAAATAATTGAAAATTGAATTAAATATGATTAAAATTGTTTTGTAAAATTTTATTTAATCATATTGAAGTTATAATGATGTTATAGAACTTTTAAAATTGAATTTAAAGTTAATTTGTGAAAATTGATTATTTTAATATTTAATTGACGAGTTAAAATAGCCATTTTTCAAATAGTCTCAGATTTCGACGAAACAAGTTTCATCGGATCCGTAATGTGATATTATTGTAAGGTTTCAAATTTCGTGTCAATCGGATTTACCGTTTGTCCGGGGCAAGCCAAAACGCATAGAAAATTCGTTTAATCGGTTTAATTTAAAATTGATTGTTTATTTCTGTAACTCACACATATGATCGAATTAGCCTCCGAAACCTATTCCATTGTGTCCGAAACGCAGGGTAAACCCTAGAAACGCCAACCGGCACGCTTCGTTTGGAGTTCGGTAAAATTCGGGTGAATAGTGTTTGGCGAATTTTCTATAAAAGGACATGTTATCTTCAATTTGCAAAGAAAGCCCAAAACCCTAATTGAAAGCTTCAGCTGCCGTTGTTTATAATCAATGGCCGAAATGCTCCAAACTTCATCCTCTCTGATCTTCTCATCCATCGACTTTCATCCAAATCTCCCAACTAGAAAAACGTAGAGAGCATCGATATCTCTCTATCCAACGGGTACGATCGAATTTGGAGCAGCAAATCAGTGGCAAATCGAGTTCAAACGACCGGAAGTCGTGCACAATTTACGAGGCCATGGCGTAGCCGAGTGGGGCCGGTCTCTGGCCGAGCGCGTGTCATGGGTAGGCGAGTGGAGTAGAGGTGTTTGATCGATCTCCGGTTGCTTGGTGGTGGCGTGATATCAAACCCTAGTGAGCACGGCTATGGCTTTCTTTGAAAACCTGGAAATAACGTGGAGGAAGAAGAATAGCGTACGGCTGTGATTTGCCCTATTTTGAAATGTGCGGCCAGATTGAACGTACATGATAAAATAAAAAGAAATTTGTAAATTAAGTTGTATGTTAATTCGTTCAACCTTTAAATTGATGTATCTTTGTCATACGAGGTCGAAAAATTACGAAACGAATTGCATTGGCTTCGTTTTGTCGAGCACTACGCAATGAAGCTGGTTTGGAGTCGTTTGGAGCTAGTGAAAATTTCGGGTAAAATTAAACGTTCGTTTAATTTTATTCGAAATAAAACGCTACAAATTGCTATCGGAAATTCAAGGTGAGAACTTCTCACTCAATCGAATCGGTTTTGATTCAAATTTTAAATAGTTCGATTCAAAATTGTTGATTGTTTGATTGGATGATAATTTGTTATCTATTGTGTTAAATAGATATTATACGCCGTTAGTAAGCGGAGATTATTTATTAAAAACATATACCGCGAATATTTCACTGCGAAGTGAAATTGGTATTATTTATGTACTTGGAGTTGATTTTCCCACATTATATAGCGGATGAGACCATATTGCGCCGCATAATAGCGGATAGTATTTCATAAATCCCATATACCACGATATTTCATCTTGAAGCGAAATTGGTATTGTGCTAACATCTTTGGATGCAGGAAACAGGTTGGAGGGATCCAACTGGATTCCTCAAACATTTGAATTGGTTTCAATGTTGTGTGTTGATCTATTTATTGATCTATTTATAATCTGCGTGATTATCTTTGTGATTGAGATCGTTAAAGGCTAAAATTTAGCCGAATATGTTTTTGGGTATCGTTAGATGCCGAAAATAAATAAAATTTGTTTTTTGAAATTTTAAGTTGAGAATTCATAATAAAATCTAATTTTGGAATTGGTTCATTTTAAATAAATAAACGTTGTAATTTTAATGTTATAAAAATTATGATTTTTGTGAAATATAACCGAAATGTGATTTTTGAAATAAATAGTTGATAAATTTGTAAAATGGTTTAAAGTGGGATTTTTGAATTATTATAAACAATTAATATAAAAGATTTATAAAATTGATATTTATAAATTAAAATTATTGGAATTATAAAACGAGTTTTTATAAGGTTAAAATGAAGTATAAATGGATTCCATAAGTTAATGAAATTAATAGATTTATAAATTGTGAAGTTATAATGTGTGTAGATTTTATAAAATAAAAGATTTATAAGTAATTAACTTATAAATTGGATTTTGTCATTTAAATGAGATATAAATAGAATTTGTCCATTAAGGGATTTTATAAGTGGAAGTTTTTATAAAATAAATATAAGTGGTATTTATAAACGTTGTTTTATAAATCCGAAAACGACTTATTTTGATAAGTTAATTATTATAGCTTATTAAAGGAAATATATCCACGATTTTGAACAGTGAATAATCCTTTAAATAAAATATGTAGAAATTGAATTTGGATAAGGAAATATATCCACGATTTTGGACAGTGAATAATATATTAAAAAAATGTTTTGGGAAAGTGATTTTAAATAGAATTAAAACGATTTAAAGATGTTTTAAAATGTATAAAGTATCGAAACCATAGATTATGTTTCGAGAAATAGAAGGAAATGTTGGACTATAACACTATTGTTATAGTAAATGATTTTCGAAAGGAAATGTTTTATATTGTATTGGCATTTATATATCTATTTTAAGTTCGAATCCCTATACTAGTGATTTTGGGTTGTCGTAACGATGTTTTACGTAACATTCATTTTGATCCAAAAAAATGTGTTTAAGAAGATGTTTTCCTAGAGGAATAAAATATATAATTAATTTGAATTTAAGTATATTGAATATTTTCAAAATGTTGAGAATAAATAGATTGGTGAATTGCTTATTATTAAATTAGTATGGAAATGTTTTCCCAATATGAAGTGAATGTTTGAGATTTTATCTTTTAAAGATAAATTGAAAATGAATATTAGAAATCAATTTGGAAATCGTATATTCATAGATATGGAAAAGTAAATTCACTATGGAATTTATAAAAGAAAGGGAAATTAGTTAAAAATAAACGTTGATTTATTTTTAATTCTGGAGATTAATTTACGGATTTGGAATGTAAATTTAATAAATCAGTGAGGATTTATTTAATTGGTTTAAATGAACCATTTTGAAATGAAAGTTGTAAGGGTGTAAATTCATTTGAAATTGGTTTTCAAATGGTTGAAGTGTGGGATATATATCTTATAAAGATATTTTTGAAAATAAATAATTTGGGAAATTATTTGAAATCGAGTGATGTTGTGAATATTGATTGATAGTAAATAACCGACTATCAATATTGACCTTTAAATAGGTATTTGTTGTGAATTGGTTGAAATTGAAACACTATACTTATTTTTAAATTATTGCGCTCGTTATTCGGATTACCCATTGCGAATAGTGATACGACGTAATGGATAGCATTGAAGACCGGTGGTGAAGACCGAGTATTTGTGAGAACGATAGGATGACCTATCGATTGTCTCTGCACCGTTAGCTATGGTATGGAGATTTCCTTTGTGATGGGAAATTCGATCGGGATTGTGAATACCCGGATTGCAAGGGCTTCTTTGGAAGTGCCTTCGGTTCTGTTCGAACCCGGAACAGACTTGTATGGTTACGTGTCTGACATTACATTTTGAGATATAAAGCAGATTTCTTTCAAATATATTTCTGTTGGTGGCGGAGAATTTATTCTCTTAGCTTAACACCCTTCTCTGAGACGTACGCGCTCAGAGGTTATGTAGTTAAAGGTTATCAGCGATATATTCCCAATTTGGTAATGTGGCATACTGACTGTTGCTGTGTGATGATTATTTATTGATCATTTGTTGATCAAAGCGTGGCTTTGTACCTGGCTTTGTGGACGAGACTTCGTCAGACCTCACTCCCCGGAAATGGTCAAAACCGGAATATGCGGCAAGGTTATGAGGGTCGCGCCCTTTAGGGTATGTCATTTCCTTCTGGAAAGGGTGGTATCATGGTATGGAGCCCAGATGCTTACTCATGTTGACACACTATATTTAGTACTATGTGATGTTGGTTATTGAGCGCTCGGATAAAGGTCCAAAGGGACGGGGGGATGGCATATTCGTGT
This sequence comes from Allium cepa, assembly GCA_030765085.1. Taxonomy (NCBI): domain Eukaryota; kingdom Viridiplantae; phylum Streptophyta; class Magnoliopsida; order Asparagales; family Amaryllidaceae; genus Allium; species Allium cepa. The sequence continues at coordinate 165,235,772 of CM060939.1, forward strand.
AGTAGTTACCTAGTGACAAAGGTAACCCGGCCTTGTGTTGGCAGAGAGCTGGTTAAGTTCTCGGAACGTCCCGCCAAAGGCGATCCCATGTGGCAGTAGGAAGTTCCTTAGCATGACCATTTGTTGGAAATCCAAATAAAACAATACGAGCCTTGTACGGTTTTAGTTGTAGAACCTGCCATTCACTTATGGTGGCGCCCCATTGTTTGGATGGTAGCTATAGTAGGCATAGTTCAGAATGTCTATGTTGGCTAAGATTTATATCTTTATTTTCGTAATGTTTTCTACACTATGCACTAATAATAATATCAAAAATGATTTGTTTTGCGTAGTAAGCATCTTTGACTATCATAAGGAGAAATCTCCTCCAATTCTGCGTTTGCATTGTGTGTGTGCGGGGAGGCCTTATGGTGGTTTCATTTTCCAAAAGCATTGCGGATATTTTCCACTTCTATTGTTGTTGTTGATTTAAAAGATAATTACTGTTTTAAGTTCTCACACCAGTCCCATGACTGACCTGGAGTTTATTGTTCCCTTTCTAAACTCTGGGTGCCTACCAATTTCCACACGGGCAGTCAAGGGTCAGGTTTATCAGGATATTCTGGAATTCAGGAGTTGCTGGAGGCAACCTGGATGGCATGACGTATTCACTGATATATAATACTTCTTTTCCGCTGTTTATTGTTGTTTTGTTGTTGTACACTCTGATAATAAAATGTAATATGATGTAATGTAATAACTGATATAGTTCTTTGTTTTAAAGATTATTCATTTATCTATTATATGTAGTTCCGCTGCGTCTGTGAGATTCTGATATTGTTTCTGTTCTGTTTCCTTATTTCTTCTATCCTTTTCTTCCACCTCTTCTTCTTTAACCCAAACAATTCGGTTTTTCGACATTCGATTATGCGGCATTTGATACAGTGGACGTAAGAATGCCGACCTTCGGATCCCGATAAAATCGTAACGTTACAAAGGTATTTTTCAAACATCACTTTCCAAAATGAATATAATTGCAGTGGATTACCTTTTCTAAATCACTTTACAAAAGATTTTCAAAATCAAGGTTTACAATTGTGGAGTACTTTTCAAACACATCATGATATATATATATATATATATATATATATATATATATATATATATATATATATATATATACAAGAATACATATTAGATAGTGGATGTTCCTAAAAAATTTATATTCACAATATTGGCAAAGCTTTTGCAAAATCACAGTCTACATAAAATCTCACTTCCAGATCTTACATATCACATTTCAACGAATTTGCAAACTTATTTTCGCTAAATATTTCTGAAATCCACTTCACCAAAATCATTTCCCAAAATATTTCCCAATTACATCCAAATTTGTCATTTCAAATCATTTTAACTTTTTTTCCAAAATTATCAAATCATCTTCCAAAACCTAGGAAAACAACTAGTAATGGATAACTACAAACTACCGCTACTCGCCAGTCAATTTTGGTGTATGGCCTTATGACTACCATCCTCGATAGTCATAACCAAAGGCACTCCAACACCGTAAAAACCATCTCAACAATGGCGAGCGCAATCACATCGTAGTTTCCAATGATATCAATTATTACATTCCTTTCTAAAAAATTCTCACAAATCATTTTTCACAAAAATGGGGAAATAATACTTCTTGCAAACATACTTTCTAATGGAAATACTTTACTAAATATCCATATCAATTTTTCATCTAAATCATAGTATTCAAAAATACTAGAAAATGACTTTACTTCCAAAATATTTCCAAAACAATTTATTAAACAACTAATAAATTTCCAAATCCTTTTTGAAAATATTTTGTAGCACTTCTAAATATACCACCATTATTTCATAATTTTCAAAAACTTTGAAACCAAATTTTCAAAATTTTCTCCAACTTTTATAAATCACATAAAATTCGTTTATCCAGAATTTATCCGTCATTTTATTTTCTAAAACATTCCATCGCTTTTAAAATTATTTCCACTTTCCAAAATTTTGGCAAGACATTTGGTAACATATTTCCAAAGCCATCTAAAATCACTTTTTATCAAATTTTCTTAAATCACTTGTAAAGTATCAATTTTCAAAAACTTCCCAAATTTCCAACTCATAAAACTTACTATAATAAGAAACAACTTCATTTAACAAATAATACAAATTACTTGAAATTTCACGTATTTTTAAAGATTCAAAAACTTTTATATGAGAAATTACAGATTAGAGTGGTTTTAAAAACTAGGAACTTTCTTAAGTCTTCCTCCTCTAAGGTCAAATTTGTGCTTTTGAATTTTTACATTATTCTGAACCTTGCCCTGATACCAAAAATGTAACACCTCGCCTTTATATACATATTACCCAAGAGTATTACTGTGTAATACTATCGAGTAATACGGAGAATAAGGCGATGTGGGTGTTTCCAGGATAGAACAATAAAAAATAACAACATCACATATATATAGATCAGATTGTATTATAAAGGATGTAAATAATGTATATTACACATTTTAATATTTCATATAATACCCGATTTTATTTTATACATTTCAAACCATTTAATTTAAATATACAACTATACCAATTTCTAATACAAATGAATACATAAAACCATTGACTCTGTCCATCCATCACATCGTACTCAAAAGTATATCAGCTAAACCTATAATAAATCCTCGGTCTAACCCGAGGATTGTTGATAAAAACAAACCCTGAGTCAGGCTATTTCTGTCTATGAGTTCATAGATCACTGTAAAATTTTATAATCAATGGTAATTAAATATAAATATCCAAACTTCATTTATTTAATAAAATTTCAAAACTCATCATTTACTAAACAATTTTAATTCACAAAATCTTCAAAATTATTCTATTTATATATTTTACCGCTCTTAAAAATTATTATACTTCATTGATATATTTTACCACCTGCTTACTTCTTTCAAACAACATAAAACATGTTTTTATGAGTTATTTCACCATATTTCTTATTCTTTAGTCAATTATCAATTGATTACACATTTAAAAATTTAAATTCAACTTCTCGAAATCTCGGTTTGTTACACATATCTTTTTAAAGATATTTTGAGGTAAATATTTGGAAAGTGATTTAATTAATAAAAGATTAACTAAACAGGCCTAGTGACTTCTTATGTGCTAGATTGTATTTTTGGCCATTTTTGGTTCCTTGACTTGATGTGGGAACTGATTAGTCGTGCACTCAATACGAGGCTAATTGAGTAGGCTTTATTATCGTTTGGTGTTAAGAGTGATGATTCGACTAGTGTGGGGATTATGGTACTCCAATCTACTAAGCTCACTTCTTGGCCGACGGATAGCAAGTTAAGAGTTGGAAACGTGATAATTCTACGAGACTTGGTTTCCATATGAGGTTGAGGGACTCTTATCGAATATTGGTCTGGAGAGACTGAGATCAGATTTATTCGAAAACCACTTCGGACAAATGTATGCATTTGAAGGTGCAAATTTGTTGTTGTTGACCGTTTCTGAAAATGGAGATCTTCATGATGTAGGGATGCTTGCCACTAGCCCTAAAATTCCATATTATTAAATATATAGTGGCAATAGTGCTTCACTTTGAAAATCTTCGATGTAAGGATTGCTCCCTACTAATCCTAGGGATGATACCCGACAGGATATAGTATTAGAGTACCTTCGGTTTGTCCTATTCCTAGACAACTTCTATGGAAGTGTGTTTGACATTTCATTCCTAAGTTACACTTACATTGATTTTTAGAAACGTACATCTGTTGGTAGTGTAGGAGGTAACCCCTCTTATACTTAACACCCTTCTTCATGACGTATGAGCTCAAAGGATGTACTTTTGTGGAAATTAATCGTGTGTTATTAGAAATGGAAACGTGGCATTCAAAGTAGGACATGCTTTGTGAAAGGTAAACGTTACCTTAAGCCTCACACCCAAAAATGGCTTAAACAGGGTATGCCGTAAGACTATGTGTTTCTCAATCGTTAGGTTATGGTCATCACCTTTCTAGATTATCTTCTATATTTTTGGTTTTGTTGTGTATACTGTGGCCAAGGATAGGTCGCAAACGACTAGGTTGATGCATATTCTATTCTATTTCCAACACCAGATGGGACTTCGGGTAGGCCTCTTGGCATACGCTGAGGATCATAGTGTTGATCCTCGGCACATTCCTTTAGAAATGTATTGTATGGAAGGTAGTCCCTTACCAGTCATTGTATGGAATCCATTCTCCAGGTCTTTGGGTAGGCCTCTTGCTTGATGCAGAGGATTATAGTGTTGATCCTTGGTACATTCCTCTAGAAAGGTACCATATGGAAGGTAGTCCCTTACCTGTCATTGTATGGTATCCATTCTCCAATACGAGCCTTTACGGTTTTAGTTGTAATGCTATTATGCTGGAATTTAATAATGTAACAACTTCAGCTATGATTAATATGTATTTGTATCCTAGCACTATTATAATATCAAAAGAAGTGATATGAAATGTTTTGGTTATCTTAAGGTAAAAACCTGTCTGTGTTTATATGCAGCGTCGTCTTACAAGACACCTTTGTTTTGAAAGGTTTTTATAATGTAAAAAGTCCAATTGAGATGTGTTTTCTCACGTTGGTTTATCAAACTGATACGGGCATTCTTCCCTTTTAATGCTCGGGTCATACCGAGTATAGTTACAGATTCAGTTTGGATGCTTTGGAGCTTTCGAGATGAGCTGGAGGTCTTTAAGTCGTATTCACGTATATGTTTATTTTCAGTTGCATTGGTTTTTTAGATTATCATCATTTGTGAGGACAGATTGTTATAACTGTTCATGATGATGATTAATTATTTGTTACTCTGATTTGATGTATGTATGTTACAGTTTCCCTTTTGTAAAGGTAATTGATATTATATTATATGTTGTTCTGATGTGTTATGAGATTCTATGTTGTTTGGTTTTCTTTTTCTCTTCTCTGTTCTCTTCATTCTTCTTTCTTCTTTTTTCCCCTAACTATTTTCCTTTTCATTCTATTTGATTTGAACATGTATGGTTTATTTTCAGCTTGAAATGTGTGGAATTTCGGGTCGTTACAGTTGGTATCAATGGTTAGGTTAGCAATACCCTAGCTTTGGTGGGGGTATTCATTATAGATAGGGTCAGTAACACTCTAGAATGAGTTTAAGTGTGTGTGTGCACGTATGAGCCTGTATTTGATAGTGATATTAGTATATATTATATTGTGTTGGTTGATCTATTGAGTGACTTATGGATTCTGGTCAATATGTGGAATTAACATTATTGATAGGGATCTCTAAACACTTGAATATAACAATTCGACATAGTATTGGTTTGAAATTGGATAAATGAAATAATTTTACCTTGATTATATTTTATATATATAAAGGAATAATTTTTCAGAAATTATTATAGTATATATGGTATGTTTGTTGGATTTCAAGTATAATGTTAATAAAAGTTGTTTATTATAATCTAAACAAAGATAAACACTTGCAAATGAGTTATATAAGAAAGTGAATTACAGAGTATTGATTAATTAAAATTATCAACATTTATGAAATGATATTATATAAGAAGTGAAATTATATAAGTATTATTAATAAATATGGTTTGTAAATAAAAAGGAAATGAAATTGTATAAATATATTTATAAATATGGGTTATAAATAAAAATGGATTTAAAACAAGAAGTTGAGAATTTAAATCTAAGTGATTTTGAAAATTGTGTTTCAAAGGTTTTGGAAGAAATAATAATAATATTTTGAAAATATTTTTATTAGAAATATTAAAAATTGGAACTTAAAAGAGATAAGAAAGCACTGAACTCACTTCAATCGCTGGAAAATAATTCGGATTATGACTGCAGCATCATCGGTGTTCATGTTTGAGTTTCTAAGTTACAAATTGCTACCATGGTGATTTTCCATAAAAGTTTTTTTTGGTAAAATAAAGTATTGTTTTCGAAAACAAAGATTGTTTAGATTTCAAATGTATGATTTGATATACAAAGGAGTTATGTATATATTATGATTTTAAAACATTTTAAAATTTTTTATTTAAATGTTTCATGACAATATGAGAAATTTTGTAACTTATAAGTTGAAAAATAGTAAGTTAAAAAAAAAATTCAATTTGTTAAATATTTTGGTTATGTAAGGCAAATTGGAAATTTCACACACTCATACGATGTAGAAGAGTGTGAAATGAATATAAACTTAAGTTGTAAAGTGATTATATAACCACAAGTTGTAATTATACAATTTGGATTAACTTAAGTAAAGATTTAATTAGATAAGTTTATATAACTTATCAATTTTAGAAAATGGAAAGTAAAACCGAATTTAAAAATGGTTAAACATTTTGGTTAACAAAAGAAAATTTGAAATTGAGCTAACTTAAATAAAGTTAAATGAAATTGATTGTGATTTAAAATGAATATGAACTTAAGCTTGGAAGTGATAATAAAAATAAGTTGTGTTGTATAAATGTTTATAATAAACTTAAGTAATGATCTTATGGAATGGTTCCTAAGTGGTATTAGTATGAAAATAAATATACTAAGAATGAAATGAATGAGAATAAAATGAAAGTGAACAGAAAGAATTTGGTGTAGCTAAGACAACCAATTGAAATAAATACGTAAGTTGTATGTAGATCATTTTACTCTTATAATTGTTTGATCCAGACTCGAGTGTATGATTTTGAGGCGATTTACACCGGTCCGAGTTAGGATTTTTCACTCGATTCTTGATGGCGAATACTAATATATGCCTATGCTAGAAGAATGACTGTTTCTAATCAAGGAACCGGATCGAAGTCTGCACTAGAGAGTCGAGTGAGCGATATTATTCAGAAGTGAGATTGTGTGATTGAGAGAGCGATCAGGTTTGATATTGCGTATTGATGGTCTATGGACATCTTACGGGCTTTGGTATGATTATATGCTATGTCTAGCTATCTTTGTTTCCTAGTAATTGTAAATGATATTAAGTAAGGATACGTGATTGTTTCTTTGATTGCATATATGGTGGTTATATTAGTCTATGTTATATAGTGATTTTACTTTCCATATACTTGTTCTTATTTGTAGCTGTGTTTAGCAGGTACCGACGGTATACGCTTTGCATATGGAGCTCGCTTTCACATTATATTAATTGTATATGCTGGCTAATATTAAGAAAAGGTACATGTCTCTGATATGTAACCCTTGAGATGAGATGTATATTGTATACGTATTGTAAATTTTCCGAATGAGCCATGCAAAGGAGACACTGGCGAATTTTTTTATAAATTTAAGGTGTTAGAATTTTTTTGAGAATTTTGAGAAATTTCGGTAATTAAAATTTGATTTTTGTGTTATAACTGGAATGATATTAGTTGTACCATGGAATGAATTTAAAGATTTTAATTTGTTTATAATCTATTTCAGTTAATTGATTTTGGAAAGTTAATGAGTTTTGTGGCATTTTTCCTACCTTGGCAATTTCGAGAACCAAATTCTTTTAAGGAGGGAAGCCTGTAACGACCCAGGATCTTGGTCATTTGAGTTTGAAATGTTTAATTAATTATAAAAATTGAAAAATTACTTTTATAAGTCAAACAGCTTATATTTCAAATATAGGGATTCAATGCGAATATAAATGATCTCAAAAGTTAATTTAAATTATGTTTAAATAGGAATGAATATGGTAAACTTTTAAATCTGAATTAAAAGTGATTAGAATGGTTTTAACAATAATTCATCTTAATTAACATGTGAAAAAAGGCTTTCGAGGCACTGTATCGGATTTTAATGAAAGTGGTGTTATTAGATCTGTAATGGTAAATTGTTGTATGTTAACGAATTTCGTGGCGATCAGACGTATCGCTTAGTCGTGCGAGCTTGAAATGTGTAGAAAAGGAATTTAAATTAATATAATTTGATTTTGAAAGTTAACTTCTGTATTTGATGGAACTAGGTTCCAATACTAGTTCCATTGTGTTCAGAATATGGGTATTCAGTATAGAACACTAGGCGGCACGACTCGTTTGGAGTTTGAAATTTTTAGGGATGAATAGTGTTTGGTTATTTTTCTATAAAAGGACCTTAACATCCTTCATTTTGCAAAACTCTAAATTGCATAATGCAGCCGCCATTTCCCAATCTCCACAATCGAACGACCCACATTTATTATGCCGATCGGGGAAAATCCAGGTGAAGTTGTCAACTACAAGTTGTGAACCAGGGAATACGAACCCATCGACGGTGATGGATTGTCGAACGATCCATGGTGGCGGCGGCAATCTCTAGATGAACGACGGTGTGTTATGGGAATAGATTCGATAATTGCGACATTGAGGTGGATCGTGGTTGGCGGCATAGGGGTGTTGCTGGTTGCGGCGATCTTTGACAGTGGCGTGGTGGCTATAGGAGGTATGAGGCAGTGGTGGGGAGGAGATGAAGTTTGCGATCTGGGTTTGAATAGGAGAATTTGCAGGCTAAACATGATTAAGTGGGAAAGTAAGTAACCTAATTGATTATAGTTAATTTAAAATTCTAATTATTCGCAAACGTTCATTAATTTGTATCTTATCCATACGAGGTCGGATTTGGACGGGGTATGTTGCGTTGGACCCATAGCGATGATATCGATGTCAAGTTGGATTTGTCAAATTTAAAGCTTGTAGAATTTCAAGCTCAAATTAAATGCTGCTCTATTTTAGTCGAAACCAGAACACTTCAGCGATAACTGAAATTTCGATGAGTTAACTCACCTCTTTGGCCCACTTATATTTATATAAGTCTGGATATTTTTATTGATGCTTGTTGTACCTTGTTTGGATGATTTACTATTTTATTAGTTGGCTTGGATTAATTTTTGCCCTTGGAGCGGATGACCTTTTATATGTATCCCCCTGGTAGCGGATGATCCATACTATGTGATAATATACTATATGTGATGTAAGGTGATAGGTTGGAGGGATCCAACAAGATTCCTCACCATTATCGATTTTACTTCTCATATATATTCTGATACATCATTTGTTTGATGCCATATTTGAGACATGGACATGATTTTGCCTATTCAGTGCTATAGTAGCAATGGGCCATATTTTTAGTATTTTTGAATACTATAAAGTTATGATTATGGTCTAAAAAGCATTTCAAAGCGGTTTGGAAATTATGTATGTCTTAACGATCATTCCACAGTATTAAAAGAGGAGATTTATCTTAAATTAAATAAAGGCATGATTTTTGGAAATTTTAACTAATGGTTTTATGAAATGTTTTAAAGTGAAGTTTGTATTTTATTTTATAGATTTAAAGAGATGGTTGTTTTTAATCAAAAATAGAAAGGTTTTGAAATTAATATTATACGATGTTTAATGTAGAATGAGCATATTAAGTAAAAGATTTATAAAAAGTGATTTTATATATAGATTTGTGATTTATTAACGTAATAGTTTATAAATAAAGTAATAGATTAATAAACAGAGTTTTATAAATGTTAAAAATGGATTTGTAATAAGTATTTGGTAAATAGATTTATATATAGGATATTATAAATAAACGAGATTTATAATGGAATGGATTTACAAATAGAATTTTATGACAAAGAGATTTTATAAAGAGAAGTTTTATAAAATAGAATAGAGATTTATAAACATAGTTTTATAAATATGGAAATGATTTATGTTGAGATTTGGATATGGATTTTTTATAGGAAATGCATTCGCGTTTTAAAAGTTAAAATAATCTTTTAAAGGAATGTATTGAAAGTGATATTTTTTGACGGAGTTAAATGGTTATAAAAGGTGTCTTAAAATGTACTAATGGACAAAGACATAAATTTAAACATTTATTGCTGTGATAGATGTTTTCGAGAAAGCGAGAAAGGCATATACTATAACATTGTTGTTACAGTAAGTGATTTTCGAAAGGAAGTGTTTTATACAACATACGAGATTTATATAAATATGAATAGTGAATCCCTATACTTGTTTTGGGCTGTCATAACGATGATTTACACAATATTTGTTTTGACCCAACAAAGCGTGTTTTGGAAAATATGAAGCTTTCCTCAAAATACATGTAAATATGCTTATTATAGATTTAAATATATAGAGATATCTAAGGATTGGAAATGAACTAGTTTGTGAATATACTTATACCGTTGAGATAAGTATATGGAAATGTTTTCCAAATATCAAAAGATTAAAAATGATTTTGAGAACATATCCTTTTAAAGATATTTTGAGATAAATATTTGGAAAGTGATTTAATTGATAAAAGATTAATTAAACATGCCTAATGACTACTTATGTGCTAGATTGTATTTTTGGCCATTTTTTGGTTCATTGACTTAATTGGAAACTGATTAGTCATGCACTTAGTACGAGGCCAATTTAGTAGGCTTGATTATCGTTTAGTGTTAAGAATGATGATTCGAGGGGGCGGAGTGTCTATGATACTCTAGTCTACTAAGCTCACTTCTTGGTCGAATGATAGTAAGTTGAGAGTTGGAAATGTGATAAGTCTACGAGACTTGGTTTCCATATGAGGTTGTGGGCCTCTTATCGATTGTTGGTTCGGAGAGACCGGGGTCATATTTATCCGAAAACCACTTCAGGCCAATGTATGCATTCGAAAGTGCAGATTTGTTGTTGATGATGATTTTTAAAGAAGGAGATCTTCATGATGCAGGGCTTCTTGCCGCTAGCCCCACGATTCCATATTATGTATGTGTGTGTGTGTCTATATATATATATATATATATATATATATATATGGTGGCAATAGTGCTTCATTTTGAACATCATCGATACAACGACTGCTCACTACTAATCCTAGGGATAATTCCTGACAGGATGTAGTAGAAGGGTACTTTCAGTTTGCTCTATTCTTGGACAACTTGTATGGAAGAGTTCTAACATTTCATTGCTAAGATACACATACATTGTTTTTACAAACGTACATCTATTGTTGGTGTAGAAGGTAACGCTCTTATACTTAACACCTTTCTTCGAGACGTACGAGCTCAAAGGTTGTACTGTTATGGAAATTAATCATATGTTATATTAGAAATGGAATTGTGGCATTCAATGTAGAATATGCTCTTTTAAAGGTAAATGTTACCTTAAGCCTCACATCCAGAAATGGGTAAAACAGGGTATGTCGTAAGACTATGTGGTCCACAACCATTTGGGTATGGTAATTACCTTTCTAGATTACCTTCTATATTTTGGGTTTTTCTATGTATGTCATGGCCATGGATAGGTCAGGAATGATTGGAGTGATGTCATATTCGGTACTATTTCTGACACCAGTTGGGTCATCAGGTAGGCCGATCTTTCCAGAAGCAGAGGATCATTGTGTTGATCCTCGGTACATTCCTCTAGAAATGTACTGTACGGAAGGTAATCACTTACCTGTCATCATATGAAATCCATTCTCCAATATGAGTCTTTATGGTTTTAGTTGTAAATCTATTATGTTTAAATTTGATAATGTAACAATTTTGGCTATGATTAATATTTATTTGTATCCTAGACATGATTATAATGTCAAAAGAAGTGATATGAAATGTTTTGGTTATCGTAAGGTGAAAACTCATCCGAGTTTATGTGCGGCATGGTCTTACAAGATACATTTGTTTTGAAAGGTTTTTGTAACATTAAAAAATCCAATTGAGATGTGTTTTCTCAGGTTGGTTTACCAGACCGATCCGGGTGTTCTTCCCTTTTCATGCTCGGGTTTGACCGAGTATATTTACATATTCAATTTGTAAGGTTTGGAGCTTCCCACGACGAGCGGAGGTCTTCAAGTTATGAGGGCAGGTTGTTATAACTATCCAGTCCGATGATTAGTTGTTTGTGTATTCTGATTTGATATATGTATATTATAGTTTCTCTTTTGTAAAGATTATTGATATTATATTATATGTTGTTCCACTACGTTGTGAGATTCTACGTTGTTTGGTTTTCATTATCTCTTCTCTCTTATCTTCTTTCTTCTTTCCTCTGACAATTCGCTTATTGGTTCAATTCGAGTTGGAAATGTATGGTTTATTGCCAGCTTGTAATGTGCGGAATTATGACGACCCACAAATCTGTACCCTTTGAATCAACAATAAACCACACATGTCTAACCCAAAAAGCACAGACTGACCGAAAGTCAAGAAAAAGAAAAGAAGAGAGAAGAAGAGAAGCGAAGAAAGAGAGAAGATAGGACCAAACAGAATATTATAGAATCTCACATTGCAGCGGATAACATATAATATCATATCAATGATATTTACAAAATAGAAACTATATATACATACATCAATCAGAGTACAATAATCAACCACTAGTTATCAGCCTGGACAGTTATAATAACTTGTCCTCACAATTGCCGATAATATGAACAACAACAATGCACAAAGCGGATAATTAAAACAGATACGTGTATACGAAAATAAAAATCTCTAGTTCTCCTGCTGAAGCTCCAAAAGCACCAAAACTGAACCTGTAAATATACTCGGTCTAACCTAAGCATTAAAAGGGAAGAACACCCAGATCGGTCTGGTAAACCAGCGCGAGAAACACACTCAACTGAATTTATTAAATTACCAAACTTTTCCTTTATATAAACAAAAGTATCTCGTAAGACATGCCCACACATAAATACATACATGTTTTTACCTTACGATAACTAAAACATTTCATATCAGATCATCTTATATTATACTAATGTTTAGTATACAAATAATATTAATCATACCCGAAATTGTTACATTGATTAAAATCCTACATATAGCACAAAATGGGTAATACAGTCAAAATGGCAGGCACGTAGCGGAGTTTGGATTTCCATACAAATGACCAGGTGAAGGGACTACTTTCCGGCAGTACATCACTAGAGGAATGTACCGAGGACCAGCACAAAAGATCCTCTACCAACACAAGACCGGCCTATCTCTGTAACTAAATAGTACCGAATATATCATCCTCCGGTTGTTACCGAACTTTTTCGAGGGCCCTCATAGAATACAAACCACAATAATCATATACACAATGTCTTAGCGCGTAAAGATATATCTAGAAGAGGATGACCATATCCTACTTGGGAGCAACTCACTTAGCCCTGCTGCATCTAACCCTGTTTTGGTCATTTCCGGTTAATGAGGCCTGAGGTAACGATTACCTTTCACATATCACAAATCACATCACTTTGAACGCCACACGGCCATTTCCGTTGACTACTAATTGTCTTCCACAAAAATACAACCCTTAAGCTAATACGTCTCAAGGAGGGTGTTAAGCTAAGAGAAGTGGCCTTCTCCGCCATCACTGATGTAAGTTTGTAAAATCCAACGTACGTAATCTTTGTAAATACAATGTTAGACAAACATCCATACAAGTTGTCCTTGAACAAGACAAACCGAAGGTACTTTTCTACCACATCCTGTCGGGAAATCCTTAGGATTAGTAGCGAATAGTCCTTGCATTGGATATTTCATAACAAAGAGACTACTGCTACTGGATGTATATTGGGGTTTTAACCTCAAACGATCAACAAGCTGTCCTCCAATATGAAAATCCTAAATATCAATATCATCACAACCAACCTGCATAATCGAATGCATATACATTGGTCCGAAGTGGTTTTTGGACAAACCGATCTCGGTCTCTTCGCACCAACAAAGCAAAAGCGTTTCACAACGTCACATAGAAAGTAGGTCTCGTAGACTTATCACGTTTCCAACTTTCAACTTGCTATCCTTCAGCCAAGAAGGAACCTCGATAGATTGGAGTAACACTCCGCACTACACGAATCAACATCCTCAACACAAATGAAAATTAAGCCTACACAGAAGGCTACGTACTAAGTGTAGGACAAAATAGTACCCACATTAAGTCGAGGAACTAAAATGACCAAATTTGGTAGTCGATTATTTAACTATCAAAGCAAACAAACAAATATTTAGCACCACAAGAAATCACTAGGTCCTTTTAATTAATCTTTTATTAATTAAATCACTTGCCAAATATTTGCTTCAAATTATCTTTAAAAAGATATATTCTCAAAACATTTCAATATTCTATATTGGAAAACATTTCCATATACTTACTTGATAATAATTAATTCACAAATCAATTTATTTTCAACACTTAGAAAATATTACATATACTTAAATCATGATTAGGCATATATTTAATTCTTTTAAGGAAAACATTCTCTTAAACATACTTATTTGGGCCAAAACGAATGTTGCGTAAAACATCGTTACGACCATGCAAAATCATCAGTATAGGGATTCGTAAATAAGATATATATATATATATATATATATATATATATCCCATATACTATACAAAACATCTCTTTTCGAAAATCATTTACTATTACAATAGTGTTATGGTCCAAGCTTTCCTACTTCTCTAAATGTCTATTTCAACAATGGATGTCGAATTCTATGTATTCTATACTTAACACATTTTAAATATCTTCAAACCATTTAACTTCATTTAAAATATCATTTTCAAAAACCTATCTGTAATGACCCGCCATTCATTCCGCAGAAAGACATATCATTCTTAAGAAAGAAAGGGATAGAAAAGAGAAAAGATAGAAAAGAAAGAACTAAATAATATCAGAATCTCATAGCGAAACGAATAAATTATATTAATCACATAGTTATTATATAATATACAACATCTATCAGAGTCACACAACTTTATGTTACAACACATTAGACAGTTATGAAACCTATCTATCATACATCTCAAATACAACACAGAGATACCAACACAGCAGAAACACTATATATCTACAAACGCTGAAGCCTCCTACTCCATTTCTCCTCCAGAGTTCGCCAAAGCTAACCTGAATCCCTTGGATACTCGTAAAAATTTGAGTACCCAGGAATTTAATAAAACAGAAAATAAGCTTCGGGTCAGATATGGGTCTGGTGTGAGTAAACAGGTTAAAGTTGCTTAACTTTGAAAACTATTGAAAACAAAAGGTATCTCGTAAGACTTCCCACACATAAACACGGAAAAGTTTTTACCTTACGATAACCAAAACATTTGATAGGAAATCTAGTTATATTATATAGGGTCTAGGGTTTTAAGTAAAATACAGAAATAACTGGAATGCTTACATCTCACGTTCCAACATAGTTGGGCACAATAAAAACGTACGACACTTATTGGAGATTGGATTCCATACAATGGCAATGCTACTGGGGTACCGCCTATCATAGTACGTGGCCTATATCACCGTACCGAAGATCCACACTAAGTCCCCTGCAACACAAGGCTGGAACCATCCCTTACTAGATAGTCTTGAACAAGACAACCCCGCCGTTGTTTGGAACCAACTGCCCACATGACCAAATGAAAAGGGACCTCTAGATAAGGGAAATCTAATCCTACTTAGGTGCTACCCACTTAGCCTTGCTGCAACTCCCCTGTTTTATCCATTCCCGATTGATGATGCTTGAGGCTACGATTACCTTTTCAGAGCACATAACTTAGATTGCTCATCATCCTCCAATGACGATGTTCTGAAAGCATTCAATCCATACAAGTTCATTCCGGGTACGAACGAAACCGAAGGCACTATTTCGTTATGCTCATTTTGGAATCACCCTCAGAGTTAACGACAATAACCCTTGCACTCTGAATCTTCATCTCAACTTCACTTGAGATTCACGACCTATCGTCTAATTTGGATCGATGTGGTTTTTGGATATCAAAATTTGAAAATCCGATCCTAGTCTCACCGAAATCCAAAACGCCGTCTTTTAAGGTCAAGTTGTTTTAAATTAAAACAATTTAATTCATTATCTATATTCACACAGATAGATAATTCACATTATCACAAATAGATAATCCACATTATCACAATTCAAACCAAAGCATCTCATATCACCAAGCATCACATATCACATATCAGAGATATCAAAAATCCAAGGCATTCAACACCATTCAATCATTCATAAGAAAGATTAATTAGTCACACCATCTCTAATTAATTTAAAATAAATTAAATTAATTAGTTCCATTACTATAAATCCTGCTTACTTAACCATTAAGTAATTACAAACCAAATAATTAATTATCCTTTAATTATCCATCTTAATTAACCATCCTTGATTAATTATTCTTTGATTAAATTGAGTATTCAACCTTTAATTAATTACAAAAATTAATTATCCTTAATCAATTACAGTAATTAACCCTTAATTACTCTTATTAATTAATTAACTACAATTAATTGTATTAACCCTTAATTAATTATGTTAAACAATTATTCTATAATCACTTATATTGATTAATTGTCCTTTAATTGATCACACTAATCAACCTTTAATTACTTTTATCAATTACATTAATTAATGACCCTCTAATTAACTTTTTTTAATTAATTATTCTTCTAATTAATCACATTTAATAATTAATCTTTAATTAATCACATTCATTAATCAATCTTGATTAATCATATTCAGTAATTAACTATCCTTAATTAATTACATTAATTAATTATTTCTTATTTAATTGTCTTTAATTAATTCTTTAATTAATTACACTGAGTAATTAATCCTTAATTACTTCCACTAAGTAATTATTCTCTTTAATTACATCCAGCAATTACCCATTAATTACTTACTCTAAGTAATTACACTTTATAAATTACATTAAGTAGTTATATTTAACCAATTCCACAAATGATTATCCTTAATTAATTAATCTAATTAATTATCTTAAATTAATAACATTAATTAATCATTTCATAATCCCTAGTTAATGATCTTTAATATAATTATACTCATTAACCATTCTTTAATTATTTCCCTTAGTAATTATTTTTTAATTAACCATTATTAATTACAAATTAATTAATTCTTAATTACCAGTTAATTAATCTCTAATTACCAATTAATTAATCTCTAATTATAAATTAATTAGTCTTAATCACCTAATCAATTAGTCCTTAATTATCAATTAAATAATTCTTTAATCAATTATAACCCTTAATTATTCCAGCAATTAAAATAATTATTACATTTAAAAATACTTTGGAATTTTATTTCCAAATTGACTTAACATATAATTACTTTAAAATCAAACAAATTTAAACATTACTTTATTATTTAAATCTTGGAAAACTTGTTTAAACATTTATTTGGAAACTAATTCATTTTAAAATATACTTTAAAACTTTAAACTTGTTTAATTTTTTTTATAAAACTTTATTTAATTTCAAAACCAAGATACAAAATTTATTTTGAACCTATACTTAAAAACTTGATTTTAAACTCCTTCAAGCTTTAAACTAAAATCTGGAAACCATAATTCTTCACAAAAACATGTTCTTAGTTTTGAAATCTGTATTCTGTTTTTATTTAAATTCAAAAAAAACTGTACAAGTCTTTATTATAAAAACTTAAAATCTGAGAGCAAGGTGAATCAACCCGAGCCTACTACGCCTCTCCCCCGAGCAAAACACGAGCACTCGCGTAACCCTCCTGCCTCGAGACCAACACGAAAACGACTCGAGAAAAACTCGAGTTTCCCGATACCTTCAACCCACCCGAGTCTAATGTGCACGTGTGCACAGTGCACCACCCTATGACCATCTCTAGCCATCCCCTCGACCATCGACAAACCAATGCCGACCTCGCCTACTCAATCGTCCACCCAGAACGACGATTGTACCCACTAATCAAAAATCGAACCACGGTCCAAATCCTGGAAACAACAATCAACTGAAAACCTTCCCTCACCGTCGATCCCGACCATGAGATCCCTCGCTGGCCCTACCAGAGAATCGCCTCGACATCCAACACCGATCCCCCCACCGCGAACTACTCTGGTCCACCCTAATTATCACCATTGCCTCGACAACTCCAACAACCAGAGCCCACCTCTAAACCCTACCTTGTCTCCGATAGGCCGCCTCGATCACCAGAAAAATCTATAGCCATTTTTCCTGGGTCCATCCACCTGCAAGCTTCCTTCGACAACAATCTCGTCGCCGTCCACCACGCTAATCGCCGTGAATTTGCGAAAAACCTAAATTCAATTGTCTCTTATTATCTCAGTGATTACTTCACTAAAAATTATGATTTCAGTGCCTAAATTCATCATTTACAGTTTTGAATCATATAATAGAATCAATTCAAGAATTCCGATCTATTGGTTTTTAGCTTATAATTGAACAGACCCGACACTATCTTATTTTGAAACAAAAACTGCATATAATTATTTGAAACTATTTCTAAAATTAGACTTACATTCTTATAATTATTTTTCATCAAGAGATCTAGGCCTAAAATTGAATATTTGGTGAGAAAGTGAATTTAATTTGAATGGAAATGAGACTGAATCATAGAACAGAGATGTATATACATTCATACATACAGACTCTTGCTCAACATAGCATATATACATACATACATTCATATTTCACACATACAACATAAAGCATTACTTCAACATTTCATCACATGCATCCAGTTATCCTACCAGATTTAAGTTTATAATGTTTACTCACCTGTAATCAGAGAGTAAAGAAATCATAGGAACATGCCTTTGTCTTAAATCTAGAAACTATAATTTGAATTGAAATTGATTTTTCTTGATTTTGAGTTAAATCCTTGCATTGCTGAAGTTTGTAAAACCGATGTAATTGTTTGCTATTAGTTTCTCCGTAGGTTGATCTTTGAAACAATTGTTTCCAATTTCTGGTTTGAGAAATTTGAGTTACAGGCTTTTGTGTTTTTCAAGTATGAATATTAGCAAGCTTTGGGATTTTGAGTTCTTTGGTTTGAAGATTGAGTTACAGGTTTTTTGTTTTAGAGTTTCCTTTGTTTTTGACCTGAGAATAGGAAAAGAATGAGAAGAGAGGAATCTCTCTCAACAACAACAACGGAGGAGGAGGAAAAGAGAGAGATATCTCTCTCAACAACAACAACAGGAGGAGGAAAAGAGAGAGATTGTCATTACATAAGTTTATCTCATTACACTTGTTATTAAGGTGATTTAATTTGTTAACACTTGTCATTATGTATTTTTAATTATTTTTAAAATGGTTTATAAGCTTTTGTATTAAATTTCCTAATTAAATAAATACTTTTCTAAATTTATATAAACAAATTACTTTAAAGAAAATATTGTAAAACAAATTATATACTAATAAAAATCTGATACATATATTTAAATCAAAAATATTTATCTTTTAAATTTCAAATTTAAATCTAGGAAAATGGACCGGAGGAAGTTTTTATTTGATTTTTTTTCGTCTAAAGGACGCGGGCTTTATTTTTTCGTTCTAAGGACAAACTTCTGTAAAATTTAAATTTTCGTCTTTATTTCTTCTCTACCTTCATTCTGATATTACTAATCTTAGTCCATTGGTCTTCTCGATTCAAGGACGCATTTTGTATTCGATCTTCTCGATTATCATTGTTCTTTGTCGCATTTTTTTTATCGTCGATCTTCATCATGCTCTGGATCTTTATCAAACAATTTCCTTACATTCAGGTATATTGCTTTTATTTGTTTCGATATTCTTTTTATCTTTCTCTGATAAAATATCGTTCGATTGTTAAGTATATTTTTGTTTTTCTAGGTTGCATAGTTTGTCTTCTTTCAGATTTCAGTTCCTATTTTGGATTTGTTTCAATGGAAATGTGAGATTTTATTGTGTATCATTCTATTTCTTCAGTATAGTTTAAGGTTTTACATTTTTACTGTTCATCTATCTTTTTTGTGAATTTCATATGTAGTTTTTTTTTGTTATGCTATATTTATATAGCATTCTTTGCAGTTGTATTCATATTTTATTTTAATTTGATTGTGCTGTGTTCATTTATCATCTGCTTTTTAATTAATTTATATTCCTTTCATTTAGCTCTTAATTTGATTTCGAATTTTTATGCTATGTTAATTTAACATTTTCTGTTGTTGCTGTGTCATAACATTAAGTAAGCTTGTTAATTGGTTTTTTAATTTCTTTTGCAGTACTGATATCTACAATGATGAAGCAAATGGTTTGCTACTCATTTTTGAACATAATGAGAATTGTTATTCTACTTGACTCATGACGGCTCTTCTTTGTTTGGTGTTAAGACTGAAATCTATGAAGTTTGGCCACATCTTAGTCCATTTTCTATTGAGATATCTTATGTTCCTGAGAATAAGAATATAATCATTGATACTGATTAGGATTTGATTATCATTGTGTGTTTTCTAATTTTCAAGAAGAGTCAATATTTTAAGTTTACTGTTAAGGAAAATGTTTGTGTTAAGGAAGCTGATATTGCTGGCTGTGGTTTAGGCAATGCAAGTCTTCAAAGCGCTTCAATTGTTAGTAATTCTGGTTCAAATAGTGATTCACATGCTGATTCTTCTTATTATTTGAAAGATATGTTGAAGAAAGGTTCTCAAAAAACTATTTTGGATTTTCTTGGTTTTTGTTTTAATGGAGCTGAGGATTTTCGAGAGTTTTTAATGGCATATGAAATAAAAAATGGTTATGATTTGATTTTTGTAAGAAATTCTCCAGATAGAATTTCGGTTAATTGCCCTTGGTTGAAGGATGGTTGCAAGTTTTATCTTGATGCTTCTTCGAATCCTGGTCTACTCTCTCGGTTTTTTATTAGAACTTACAATTTTGATCATTTGTGTGGAGCCGGTCTTAGAGATGTTAATAAAGTTAATATTTCAAGTAAATTTGTTAAATCTTTGATTGTTGTTCAAATTCTAGATGCTCCTTTGAAGAAGCCAAAAGATATTATGAAGGAATTTAGAAGAGAGTACAATTTTAATCTTTCATATTATTATGCTTATAGTGGAAAACAGTTGGCTTTGAAAGAAATATATTGGGATGATGCTATGTCATATAATGATTTACATTGGTATTTAGAGACATTGCAAAAGTATAATCCTGGTAGTTATGTGGCCATGGAAGTTAATGGTTCAACTGATCAGTTTGAGAGAGTTTGTATTGGTTTTGGTGCTTGTCTACTTGGATTTAATCACTGTCGGCCATTAATATTTTTAGACGCGGCTGCTTTGAAGGGAAGACCGGGTGTTTTTTTAGCTGCTACTTTGAAAAATGGTAATCAAGGTTTGAGTTTCATTTTAGTTTTTTTTTATTTACTTATTTTTTTCTAGTAATGATATATTAAACTATCATTGTTCAAAGTTGTACATAATTATAATGCAGCCATGTTTACACAAGAATTGTTGGCTTTATTTTATTCAATGATTGACCTGGTTACACTAGAAATATTTATGGTAGAAATGTTTACAAAAACAAGAACTAAAATTTTATGTAGCAGTAACTAAAAGACTTTAAAATAACATATGCTATATTCATATATCATTTTGAATTTACTTTAATCGTGTATAATAGAAATTATTAACATTTAATAATGGTTTTGATGTTTAATATAATTCATGTTTCTTATCACTGAGCTGCCATTAATTATTTATTTTGTAGGTTACTTTC
Source organism: Allium cepa (assembly GCA_030765085.1). Lineage (NCBI taxonomy): Eukaryota > Viridiplantae > Streptophyta > Magnoliopsida > Asparagales > Amaryllidaceae > Allium > Allium cepa. The sequence goes on from CM060939.1 coordinate 165,257,273, forward strand.
CTCTTGCTATGGGTAATGTTTCACATGAAAATGTATCTAATTGGTCTTGGTTTTTATCCCGTCTGAAAGGAATGCTTAATGAAGATCAATCTTTAGTTTTTATGTCTGATCGTTAATGGGGTCCTTTTTAGGTGTTCCCAAAATATTTTCTTCTTCGTATCATAGCTATTGTTTACTTCATATGGAACAGAATATTGGTACCGTTTTCAAGGCGGCTAAAGGTGATTCATCTATTGTGGAGTTGTTCAAACTTTATGCTAGAGCTTTTGATGTGTATGATTTTGAGCGATATCTTTCTAAATTTAAAGATATTGGGCGTACATCTATAGAAATTTTTTTAAGAGATAAACCTGTTGACCATTGGGCAGATTTGTTTTTTCAAGGAAAGCGTTATAGTGAATATTCTTCTAATGTTGCAGAAAGTTTCAACTCATGGATTTGGAAGATAGAGTTATGCCTCTAACTTCTTGTTTGGATGGTATTCGAGTGAAAGTTAAGGAGCAAATGGCGAGACGAAGAGAGGAATGTTGTCTGTGGACAACATATCTTTGTCCTGTTATGGAGGAACATTTGTCAAAGTTAGTAGATGATGGCTTTGGTTGGGATGTTTTTAAGTCTTCGGAATTTGTGTTTGAAGTTAATTCTCCTAAGTCACAGGTTGTTGATCTTAAAAATCGTTTATGAAGTTGTAATCAATGGAGAGTTACTAGTTTTCCATGTGCTCATGCAATTAAGTCCATGAAAAAGTCTAGATTATCAGTTTATGATTTTGTGGAGGACTATTTAATGCTTTCAGATCTTCGTATGCTAATGCTATCAATCCAATTCCAGATTTTGATAAGCCGATTGCTGCTGAAAATGATTTTTTGATTAGACCTCCTAAAGAAATTCGTGGTGCTGGAAGACCATCTACAAAGAGGCATGGTGGATTTGGACATCCTCAAAGTAAAAGAAACAGATGCAGTCAGTGTAATGAAGTTGGCCATAACAAAAGGAATTGTCTTCGTTCTTCAAAAATTTAAGAAAAATTATGTGTTTTGTTACTGTAATTGGGAAGTTTTTTTAGTGTTCAACTGCTAAAGCTTATAAAAAAATGAAGTAAGACTTTGTGAAATCATTAGGAAATAAAATGTGAAATGCTTTGGTTATTTTGTTTTAATTTGTAATATCTGCTATTCCTCTGCATTTCGGTGTTGATATTTCTATTCAATGCTATATGTACTTTTCATTTCAATTGAATGCCATTGTAACTAGCATTTCATTATAATCAGTATGCATCTCTCTGCCATTGAAACCCATCATCTGTTATTGTATAGAAGTGAGTAAGATTTTGAGCAAGAATGAAGGATTTGATGATGATGATATACTATTTATACGATTACTTGATTAGATTACTTAAGTGGTTTTGTAATGATTTTCCAGTTTAATGATGTATTGTTTATATGATATAGGGGAACATCTGCTCCCATATTTCTTCTATACTACAATGGAATATCTTCTCTTATTGTTAGAAACAACAGTTAGAAAAAAGAATTAACAGTAATTCATAAATGGGATATCTTCATTATGCAGACTGCATCTCTCTGTTTCAGAAAAAACCAAAAACAACATACACTGCTACACAACAAATAGTGTCTTCAACAACTACTTTACTTACTGTGCAAACTAATCTCCTTACTTCAGTCACAAATGTGCATACCGGTCATCCCTATACCAATCACTTCTTCCACCCTACATAATTCATCACCATCCCAACATCATACTACCCTTTAATACTTAAACTACCGCTATTGCTTGCTACTTCATTTTAAACTACATCTTACTTTGCCGCTGCTATACATCCCACACTCAAACTTCCACTGCTAAATTGCTGGCATCTCCACCATTTTATTCATACGGCAACACTTTCATTATCACCATACAACAACCCACTGCCTTTGCCTTCCTAACTTAAAATAAAATCACCATCTCCATGTTTCTACCCCAACACTTACCATCTTCATAACTGCCCATATCTACTTATCATTTCAGTTAAATGCTAGTTATAACTAGCATTACAGTGTAAACAATGGTCATCACACTTGAAATGGAGTTCAAACATTGGAAATCATATAAAAATTCTATATGGATAAATTCACACATTATTGACCACAGTTCAATCACTAAGAAATGTATTTTCGCATAATGCTAGTTCTATCTAGCATTTCAGTATAAAACATTATTTGGTACATCAAAAATACAGTAAATGCATTAAAAAAACACATAAAAATGACACTTGAATATATCCATAGTTTATACGTTGTAGTTCATGCATTGAAAACAGACAACTATAATCAAATCAAATTCAAATCAAGAAGTTCAAATTCATCTGAGCAGTTTATACACTGAGAACAAAATACAATCATTGGAAAACATATAAGACTTCATCTCAGACTCCATCTCAGATTCCATCTTAGACTCCATATCAGACTCCATCTCAGTTTAATTAGCACAATTGGCTCAATTCAAATATATCCAAAGTTCTAAGAAGTTAAATTGCAACAGCTATTTTTATGTAGAATCTTTGCAGAGTTTCTCCACTGACCAACCGTATTATGGATCATTGAGTATGCTATAGACCACTACAGCTCTTAAGTTTCTCAGCATTTCCTTTTGATATTTTTTCTGGTATCTCATCCTTGTCCATTTTTTTCATTTTAACCATGACAAAGAACACACAATCAAGTCTGTTTCAAATATAGAAATATTAGTTAATATTACAGTAAAACCTAATGCTAAAATAATATTGCAATTTTTACTCTAGAATTCTAAAATATAGCTTTATATTTTGATCACAATATTAATTAATGCATTCATAGATACATCATTGCTGCGTATGGAATGTGCAGCTTATACATAAACTTTTTGTTCAATAAATGCAGAATAAAGAACTGTTAATTAGCAATGCTAGTTTTAATTATCACTTTGCACATTTAATGCATTCTTGTAACAACCGTGATTCTATTACCGTCGAAATAAAAATTTAAAAGAGTAATTTTAAATTAAAATTTGAAATTTTTTTTTTGGCAAAACAAATCAATTTTAAAGTCAGTTAAGTTGTAATCTTTTCTTGCCTTCTTCAAGTGTAATAACTATAGTCCAAGTCTAAAGCAAAGTGAAACATTTTTTGCTTTGCTGTCACTTTTATTTTGAAAGTAAAGTTTGAACTCTCTATTTCACCATCATCACTTTATATGCAAGTGTGCACCTTCTTTTTCTTATGCACGTCTTCATTTAATGCAAGTGTACAAAGTTGCCAGCACAATTCATTTCTTTGACTTGTGCACTTTTGGAAATATAGTTGGGTAGCTTTCATCATTTCAATTGGTTTAAAAAATATTCCAGCAGCCTTCATTTCATTTGTCGCTCATTTTTGGTGAAGCTCTGCAAGCCAATTAATGGTGGTCCAGTTTTTGCTCTCTTTTGGATTTTTAATGCTAACTAATTTTAAAGCAAAACTTTGTTGAGTTCAAAACTCATGTTTCTAATTCATTCAATTCTTCATATATTTGTGCTTGCAAAAAGTAGTGTGTTCTGTTCAATTTTGCAGTGCTAAGTGTGTTTGTTTAAAGTAGTGCGTGCATGAAAAGTTGTTGCCCAATTCATTTTTTTGCTGTTTGCAGTTTGCCATGCATTCATCTTTAACATATTACATTTCATGCTCATGTACAGATTTTGCAAAGTAATGCCCATGCATTTCATTTATAACTTGTTCCATTTCACGCTTGTGTGCAAGTTTTAGCATATTCATGTGTATAAGTTGCATTCTTCATTCCGTGCATACTTTGTTTTAATTGTGCATATAATGCACGAATGGAATGCCTTCATTTGCATGCATTAAATTTCAAAGTACATTTCCGTGTGTCAGAAATGCATTGCCAGGTCATTTTTATTTATTTGGGTGAGTGCAAATTTGTGGCACAAAAGTCACGTGAAGACTACACATTAGTATCTTGCGCATATACGTATAGCTTTGCCCAAGTTGTAGCATTTGAATTATGGTCCTGGTCACCATATTTTACAATTTTATTCATGCATGCACATTATAGTAATATCCAGGTTGTTAATTCTTATTTTCGTTAGTTGCAAACAAACAAGTTTTGCACGAAAATTCCGGGTCCAAGCAAGCAAAGGTATGAAAATATACGTCCGTACAAGTGTAGGACATGCACGAAAGCTTAAGTATAGTCCAGATCATCAATTAATTTGTGTGTATATGAAGAATTGTTTAAGCTACACATTTGTTTTGTGCACTTGAATATATATCCAGGCTTTGTCATTTTTCATATGTATAGATTGCATTTGTCTTGCTGTTATTCTGTTACCCTGGCCTAGTTAACATCATTTTATTGTACGTGTTACCCAAACTAAGTTTTTATTTCAAGTGTAAGTCATATTACTTAGTCCATGCATGGGTAAGTTGTAATATAAGGAAATATTGCCCAGACAATATTTGTATTATTTCTGTGCATGCATGTTGGGGTAGCAACAGTTATAATGTTATGGCCTAGGCTATCCAATGTTTTAAATATTTTATGTAGTAGTGCACGTGTATATTGAAGCTGTGCAATATTTTGATGAAAATATAGTGTTGCAGTCCACTATTTAATTTACGTTGAACCGGCGTTTGGTTTTGTAACGTATTTTGCGCCGTTATTTTTATAACGGAATTTTTACTCCGGTGCTATATTTTTGAAGTGTGTTGTTTTGATGAGATTTTGACGAATAAAAATTACTACGTCTTGACTTCAGTAACCATCAATTTAAAGTGAATTTTTAAGCGGTTTCCCGCAACGCTGGTTTGATATCCGTTTTTACGGTGTTTTGTGAAGCGTAATTTCTTTGTCGAAATTGCTACAGATGTTGCTTTTTTAATCACGTGTGTTTAAAATCGTCTTCAAAATAAGATTGTTTTTCAAAATTTTACAGTTTACGCTTTCAAAAGAATGAGGAATCGATTTAAACGCTTCAGCAAAATTAAGGATTATGAACCCTTACTTTTGCTGATCCGATTAATTCCAGACTTGTCCATTTGAGAATGTAAATTTTATTTATACAAAATACACAATTTTCACTTTCAAGGAAACGATGAAGAGATTTAAACGATTTAGCAAAAGTGTGGAATATGGAATCACGCTTTTACTAATTCGATTAATTCCGGACTCGTTAGTTGAAATATTTGCTGTGGATTTGTTGTTTGATGATTTTGATGATTTTGTTGGGCTTTCGAGCCACTATGCTGGACCTTCGGGTCATATGATGGACCTTCGGGTCAATTGCTAGTACTAGGCCTTCGAGTCATATGTTGGACCTTCGGGTCATTTGTCGAGCGCCAAAATTATGATGACAGTACTTGGTAGGCTTCAGCCATAAGATAATGCACGTGCGGCGTAGCTTAGACTCGCCATATGCTGGGATCGATCCACTTTTATGTAGGTTTTTCTAGTTTTCTATTTTTGATTTCTAGATTTTGTGAATTGTTGTTTTGAATTCAATTATGAATTTGAAAGTTGATTTTGATGGAGTTTAATGAGATTTCTTCATTTAAAACTATGTTGATTATTTATGTTGTATAGTCTCTTTCGAACTATGATTATTTTTCTTTGATGTTGTTTATGATGCATTCACTTCTAAGTTTAAATTAGACTGATCTGTTTATTATTTTCTTTTAAATAATACTCGGGTCAGACCGAGTTATTTCAGGATAATCATTATCTTTGATTCAGTTGCCGCTTCAGCATTTGGGATTTCACATCATCTTTTGTCTAGTCTTCGAGGTGTTACTTTTGGTGTATTGACTCTCATATCATGTATGTTGATGTCTTTGTATATGTATATTTGGTTCATGTGAACTATCGATTGCTGTAGCATGTACCCAGACTTATCTTCTGCTATATCTGATATTTCTGTTCTGATGTGATTATACTTATTTGTGTTATTGTTATTATGAGTTGTTCTGAATTTTTCATTAGCCAGCGTAGTTTCGTTTTAGATTTGGATTGAATATATATATCTTTGGGAGTAATTTACAAAACACCTATTGATGTAATCAATACTCGTCTAAGGCATAACTTGCGGATGGTCGCTTCTAACAAGCCATATTGTTCGCGATAGCAGACATTATTCCTTATAATAACCTTTTCTATTGTCAGCATAGAGGTGGGGCATCACAGCTTGGTACCAGAGCTGAAATTCAGAACAAATTATAATTAACCCGTAACAGAAGCAGAACGGAACATGTGTTACAATTATTTGAAGGTTTTATTCGTGCCTTTCTAATCTATTCCTTCGTTGTTCTTAAACTTTTATCCTCTCTAACAAGTTGGAATATATCTAGGAATAAATCTCATATTTCTGTAGTATTCCATTTGTTAAATTCCTTTTCAATCTTAGATTTGTAGAAGGTCATTGGGTTTTTGATTTTTCTACTACTCCTAAGGGTTTCAAATCTGGGAAGCTTAATGTTGCTTAAGCTTCTAGTGATTTTTCTCAGCCTAAAGGTTTTATTCCTTCTGTTTTGGAAGGTTTTATTTTATTTCATGGCTGTTCTATTAGAGTTCTTTTCGATACGGGTGCGTCACATTCGTTCGTGTCAAAGGAGCTTGTTGATGTTATTCCTTTGGATGTTGTTAGTCTTTGCAATCCTTTGAGGATTGTGAATCCTATTGATGGATCCGCTACTCTTGGTTTGTTATGTGTTGATGTTGATATTATTCTATGTGGTTTTTCCTTTCATGTGAATCTTCATGTTATGGATCATCTTGATTTTGATATGATATTGGGTATGGATTGGCTCGTTCGTTATGAAGTTCAAATCCTATATCCCAAAAGAACTTTGTATCTCAAGCATCTCGATGCTATCGAGCAGTTATCTATTGTATTTCGAAGCATGGATCGTACTTCGAATTCTCTCATTTCTTCCTTCGAATCGGAGGATGTCACAGCTAATATTCCGGTTGTTTGTGATTTTTCTGATGTTTTTGAGCCTATTTCATGTTTGCCGTCGAAGAGGGCAATTGAGTTCCGTATTGATCTTATCTCTGGTGCTCATCCTGTCATTCATCCTCCCACAAGGATGTCTACTATGGAAAATAAGAAACTCAAGCAACAATTATCTGAGTTGGAAGCCAAGCGATTTATTCGTTCTAGCTCATCTCTTTGGGGCGCCGCCATTGTCTTTGTTAAGAAACCAGATGGTACTCTTAGGCTTTGCATTGACCATCGCAAGCTTAACGAGCTCGCTATCAAAAATAGGTATCCATTACCTCAGATCAACGACATGTTCGATCAATTAAGTGGCGCTAAGCTTTTCTCCCAACTCGATCTTGCTACTGGTTTTCATCAGTTACGAGTTATGGAAGATATCATTCCTTTTATCGCATTCCGTACTCGTTATGGTTCTTACGAATGGCTTGTTACGCCGTTCGGTTTGACGAACGCACTAGCGTATTTTGTTGATCTTATGAATCGGATATTCCGAGAATATCTCGATAAATTCGTTTTGGTTTTCATTGATGATATCCTTATTTATTTCAAATCTGAAGCCGATCATATTCATCATTTGGAGATTGTTTTGAGCACTCTTCGTCAGCATCAGCTTTATGCCAAATTCTCTAAGTGTCACTTCTGGGAGAATAAGGTAAAGTTTCTCGGTCACATTGTTTCTTTCGATTGTATTTCTATCGATCCTTCCAAGATCGAATCTATTCAAAATTGGAAGAGGCCCGAGACCGTTACTGCGATCCATAGTTTCCTTGGATTTGCGGGTTATTATCGCCGGTTCATTAAGGACTTTTCTCGTATTGCTTTACCGCTTACCACTCTCACGAGAAAAGCTGTTCCTTTTATTTGGTCTATTAAGTGTGAGACTTCTTTCTTGAAGTTAAAAGACCTCCTTACTCATGCTCCTATCTTAGTGGTTCCGGAAGGGAATCATGATCTTGTTGTGTATACCGATGCAAGTGGTTATGGACTTGGTGATGTTCTCATGCAAAAAGATAGAGTAGTTTCCTATTCTTGTAGACAAACTAAAGCCTAACGAGATTCATTATCCTATCCATGATTTGGAATTAGCCGCTATAGTCTTTGCTCTAAAGATTTAGCGACATTATTAATTGGGCGAGCGTTTTGTTCTCTTCACTGGTCACAAATCTCCGAAATATCTCTTCACTCAGAAGGAACTTAATATGAGGCAACAGCGTTGGCTCGAATTTCTTACTTCATATGATTTCGATATTCTATATACCCCTGGTAAGGGTAATCTAGTTGCTGATGCGCTTAGCTGCCAACTGCAAGTTGTTGTTTCCATGCTGCAGCAGAGTGGAATATGTTGGAAGCTTTATCTCATTGTGATATCAGAGACCGTCCTTCAGTTTCTGATTCTCCTGTGCTTTTATTTAGCATGGAAGCTTGTTCTAGTTTATTGGATCGTATTGCCGATGCCCTGAAACAAGATCTAGATCTTTCTTATCTTATTCTGAGTTGTAAATTGGAATCCCAGAGTGATGATCTAAACGATTTCGATGTTGATATTCATGGTTGTATTCGAAAGAAGGGAAGGTTGATCGTGCATAATGTTCCTAATATTAGAAATGACATTCTTAAGGACTGTCATTGTTCTAAGTATACGATCCATCCAGGCAGTAGTAAGATATATGCTGACATGAAACGCTTATACTTTTGGAAAGGTATGAAGCGTGATGTTGCAAGTTATGTGAGTCGTTGCATGACTTTTCAACTTGTTAAAGCAGAACACCACCATCCTAGTGGTCTTTTGCAGCCTCTTGATATTCTATTATGGAAATGGGATCAGATTTCTATGGACTTCGTTGATGGTCTACCTCGTTCGAGGCCGGGCCATACTAGTGTTTAGGTGATTGTTGATAGATTGACCAAATCAGCCTATTTTATTCCCATCAAGTCCAATCGAACTGCTCCATTATTGGCTAAGCTTTTTATTAAAGAAGTCGTTCGACTTCATGGTGTGCCTAGTTCTATAGTTAGTGACAGGGATCCGCATTTTACTAGTGGTTTCTAGCAGAGCCTTCAGAAAACTTTGGGCACTAAGCTCAATCTCTGTACAGCTTATCATCCATAGTTTGATGGTCAGCTTGAAAGGGTGAATCAAGTTTTAGAAGATCTCCTTCGCGCTTATATTCTTGATTTTGTTGGTAGTTGGGAAGACCACTTATCTCTTGTTGAATTTTCTTATAACAACAGTTTCCAATCCAGTATTGGTATGGCTCCTTTCGAATCCCTTTACGGAAGGCCTTGTCGATCACCATCTTGTTAGTTAGAATCCAGGGAAAAGTTAGTTATCGGCCCCAATTATATTCGTGAATCTTCTGAGAGAATTGATATTATTAGACAGAGAATGAAAGAGGCTCAGAATAGGCAGAAATCTTATGCCGATCATCGTAGGAAGCCTTTGGAATTTTCTGTTGGCAATCGCGTATTCATTCGTGTTTCTCCGATGAAGGGTGTGGTGCGTTTTAGTAGCTCTGAGAAATTGGCTCCTTGATATATTGGACCATTTCACATTACGGAACGCATTGGCCCTGTTGCTTACGTTTATCGCTACCTATCCAGTTTTCGAAAATTCAAGATGTACTTCACGTATCCTAGCTACGTCAATGCCTTCGAGATTCGGATTCTATTATTGATCCCCATATGTTGCAAGATCTTAAGATCTCACCCGATTTGTCTATTGTGCAAAATCCTATTCGTGTGCTAGCTTCGGAGGTTAAACGCCTTTGGAATAATGAAGTCCTGCTTATGAAAATTCAATGGTCCGCAAACCCCCAAGATTGCACATGGGAAACCAAAGAATTCATTGAGCGATCTTATCCCAGTTTTCTCTCCCCTTCGGGTGGGGGTGAGCATTCTTATTCATCTTTTCTATTTTAATCTTTGTTGTTATAATAATTTGTGTTATAAACAACTTCTAGTATGAAAATTGCAGGGATGCAATTTTTATAAGGGGGAGTTTGTAACAACCATGATTTTATTACCGTCGAAATAAAAATTTAAAATAGTAATTTTAAATTAAAATTTGAAAAAAAATTTGGCAAAACAAATCAATTTCAAAGTCAGTTAAGTTGTAATATTTTCTTGCCTACTTCACGTGTAACAACTCTAGTCCAAGTCTAAAGCAAAGTGAAACATTTTTTGCTTTGCTGTCACTTTTATTTAGAAAGCAAAGTTTGAACTCTCTTTTTCACCATCATCACTTTATATGCAAGTGTGTACCTTCTTTCTCTTATGCACGTCTTCATTTAATGCAAGTGTACAAAGTTGCCAGCACAATTCATTTCTTTGACTTGTGCACTTTTGGAAATATAGTAGGGTAGCTGTCACCATTTCAGTTGGTTTCAAAATATTCCAGTAGCCTTCATTTCATTTTTCGCTCATTTTTGGTGAAGCTCTGCAAGCAAATTAATGGTGGTCCAGTTTTTGCTCTCTTTTGGATTTTTAATGCTAACTGATTTTTGAAGCAAACTTTGGTGAGTTCAAAATTGACGTTTCTAATTCATTCAATTGTTCTTATATTCGTGCTTGCAAAAAGTAGTGTGTTCTGTTCAAGTTTGCAGTGACAAGTGTGTTTGTTTAAAGTAGTGCGTGCGTGAAAAGTTGTTGCCCAATTCATATTTTGCTATTCGCAGTTTGTCGTGCATTCATCTTTAACATATTACATTTCATGCTCATGTACAGATTTTGCAAAGTAATGCCCGTGCATTTCATTTATAACTTGTTCCATTTCACACTGGTGTGCAAGTTTTAGAATTTATTCATGTGTATAAGTTGCATTCTTCATTCCGTGCGTACTTTGTTTTAATTGTGCATATAATGCACGAATGCAATGCCTTCATTTGCATGCATTAAATTTCAAAGTACATTTCTGTGTGTCCAGAAATGCATTGCCAGTTCATTTTTATTTATTTGGGTGAGTGCAAATATGTGGCACAAAAGTCACGTGCAGACTACACATTAATATCTTGCGCATATACATATAGCTTTGCCCAAGTTGTAGCATTTGAATTATGGTCCTGGTCACCATATTTTACAATTTTATTCATGCATGCACATTATAGAATCCAGGTTGTTAATTCTTATTTTCGTTAGTTGTAAACAAACAAGTTTTGCATGAAAATTCCAGGTCCAAGCAAGCATAGGTATGAAAATATAGTGCGTACAAGTGTAGGACATGCACAAAAGCTTAAGTATAGTCCAGATCATCAATTAATTCGTCCGTGTATGAAGCATTGTTCAAACTACACATTTGTTTTGTGCACTTGAATATATACCCAGGCTTTGTCATTTTTCCTATGTATAGATTGCATTTGTCCTGCATGTTATTCTGTTACCCGGTCCTAGTCAACATCATTTTATTATACGTGTTGCCCAAACTAAGTTTTTACTTCAAATGTAAGTCATATTACTTAGTCCATGCACGGGTAAGTTGTAATATAATGAAATATTTCCTAGACAATATTTGTATTATTTTCGTGCATGCATGTTGGGGTCGCAACAGTTATAATGTTATTGCCCAGGCTATCCAATGTTTTAAATATTTTATATAGTAGTGCACGTGTATATTGAAGCTGTGCAATATTTTGATGAAAATATAGTGGTGCAGTCCACTATTTAATTTACGTTGAACCGGTGTATGGTTTTGTAACGTGTTTTGCGCCGTTATTTTTATAACGGAATTTTTACTCTGGTGCTGTATTTTTGATGTGTGTTGTTTTGATGAGATTTTGAAGAATAGAAATTACTGTCGTTTAGGCTTCAGTAACTGTCAATTTAAAGTGAATTTTTAAGCGGTTATCCCGCAACGCTGATTTGATATCTGTTTTTACGGTGTTTTGTGAAGCGTAATTTCTTTGTCGAAATTGCTACAGATGTTGCTGTTTTAATCACGTGTTTTTAAACTCGTTTTAAAAATAAAATCATTTTCCAAATTTTTTATAGTTTACGCTTTCAAAAGAATGAGGAATCGATTTAAATGCGTCAGCAAAATTAAGAACTATGAACCCTTACTTTTACTGATCCGATTAATTCCGGACTTGTCCATTTGAGAATGTAAATTTTATTTATACAAAATACATAATTTTGCATTTTCAAGGAAACAATGAAGAGATTTAAACGATTTAGCAAAAGTGCAGAATATGGAACCACGCTTTCACTAATCGGTTAATTCCGGACTCGTTAATTGAAATATTTGCTGTGGATTTTTTGTTTGATGATTTTGGTTGGCTTTCGAGCCATTGTGCTGGACCTTCGGGTCATATGTTGGACCTTCGATTCAATTACCAGTACTAAGCCTTCGGGTCATATGTTGGACCTTTGGATCATTTGTTGGGCGCCAAAATTATGATGACAGTACTTGGTAGGCTTCGGCCATATGATGATGCATGTGCGGCGTAGCTTAGACTCGCCATATGCTGAGATCGATCCACTTTTATGTTGATTTTTCTAGTTATCTATTTTTGATTTCTAGATTATGTGAATTGCTGTTTTGAATTCAATTATGAATTTGAAAGTTGATTTTGATGGAGTTTAATGAGATTTCTTCATTAAAAACTATGTTAATTATTTATGTTGTATAGTCTCATTCGAGACTATGATTATTTTGCTTTGATGTTTTTTATGATGCATTCACTTCTAAGTTTAAATTAGACTAAACCGTTTATTATTTTCTTTTAAATAATACTCGGGTCAGACCGAGTTATTTTAGGATAATCATTATCTTTGATTCAGTTTCCGCTTCAGCTTTTGGTATTTCACATCATCTTTTGTCTAGTTTTCGAGGTGTTACTTTTGTGTATTGACTCTCATCTCATGCATGTTGATGTCTTTATATATGTATATTAGGTTCATGTGAACTATTGATTGTTGTAGCTTGTATCCAGACTTATCTTCCGCTGTATCTGATATTTCTGTTCTTATGTGATTATACTTATCCGTGTTATTGTTATTATGAGTTGTTCTGAATTTTTCATTAGCCATCGTAGTTTCGTTTTAGATTTGGATTGAATATATATCTTTGGGAGTAATTTACACAACTCCTATCGATGTAATCAATACTCGTCTAAGGCATAACTTACTGATGGTCACTTCTAACAAGCCTTATTATTCGTGATAGCAGACGTTATTCCTTATAATAACCTTTGTTATTATGAGCATAGAGGTGGGGCGTCACCATTCTTCTACAATTTAAAAATAGAAATGGTAGTTTAAACAAGAGAAGAAATGAAATTAGTTACTTATGCATCTGAATCCTTTGGTGGGATTTTTGGCTAAAGCACTTTAGGTTTGTGAAATTCTTTGTTCAGTATTTCTAATTCTGCCCATTTCGTCTTGAACATCAATTCAATTTTGTCTTTCTACAATAAGTAAAATTAGTGTTGTATATTAATGTTAGATTAATTTTAAAATTATTCTTTTCTTACAAGAATGATGGCTTGGTTATAGCTGGGGTTTGAAGTCCTTGTTGATCTCCTTTTTGGTTTTGTTGAATCATAATGACTCCACTGCTTTGTTTCATAATTTAGCATCAACAAGCTCCAATGGTTTGCGTAATGTAGAGGGAAGACAATTTTCTCTGTAATTCATCTTTGACAATGACATCTATTGTTGGTATAACTATGTCTTTGATCACAGTTTTCTGGTCATGTACTAAAGCATTCTGCACATTCATATGTATTAGAACACTTTATATTATTTTTTAACATTTATATTGAAAAGCTTATACTTACCGTCATCATTGTTGTGACGACCCACAAATCCATACCCTTTGAATCGACAATAATCCACACATGTCTGACCCAAAAAGCACAAACTGGCGGAAAATCAAGAGAAAGAAAAGAAGAGAGAAGAAGAGAAGAGAAGTAATAGAGAAGATAGAACCAAACAGAACAATACAGAATCTCACATCGCAGCGGAAAATATATAATATCATATCAATGATCTTTACAAAACAGAAACTATATATATACACATCAATCAGAGTTCGACAATCAATCAATAGTTATCAGCTTGAACAGTTATAATAACCCATCCTTACAAATGCCGATAATATAAAACAACTAAGCACAGTAGATAATGAATAATCAAAACAGATACGTGTATACGTAAATGAAGATCTCCAACTCGCCTGCTGAAGCTCCAAAAGCACCAAAGCATAACCTGTAAATATACTCGGTCTGACCCGAGCATTGAAACAGAAGAACGCCCAAATCAGTCTGGTAAACAAGCATGAGAAATACACTCAACTGAATTTATTAAATTACCAAACTTTTCCTTAGTATTCAAAACAAAAGTATCTCGTAAGACTAGTCCACACATAAACACGGACATGTTTTTACCTTACGATAACTAAAACATATCATATCAAATTCTCTTATATTATAGCAGTGTCTACTATATGCAAATAATATTAATCATAGCCGAAATTGTTACATTGATTAAATTCCAGCATATAGCCCAATTGGGTAATACAATCAAAATGACAAGCACGTAGTGGAGTTTGGATTTCCATACAAATGACCAGGTGAAGGGACTACCTTCCGAAGGGGTACACGTCTAGATGGATGTCCCGAGGCACAGAACATCTGCCCTCTACCAACACAAGACCGGCCCACCTCTATAACTAGATGGTACCAAATATGTCTCTGGTCGTTACCGACCTTTAACCGAGGGCCCTTTAGCATACAAACCACAATAATCAGATACACGACGTCATAGCGTGTAAAGATATATCTAGAAGAGGATGATCATATCCTAATGGGAGCGATCCACTCATCCTTGCCGCATCTAACCCTGTTTTGGTCATTTCCGGTTGATGAGGCCTGACTAGGTAACGATTATTTTTCACAATCACATCACTTTGAATGTCACATGACCATTTCCGTTGACTACTAATTGCCTTCCACAAAAATGCAACCCTTAAGCTCATACGTCTCAAGGAGGGTGTTAAGCTAAGAGAAGTTGCCTTCTCCGCCACCATTGATGTACGTTTGAAAAAACCAATGTACGTAATCTATAGAAATGCAATGTTAGACAAACATCCATACAAGTTGTCCAGGAATAGGGCAAACCGAAGGTACTTTCCTATCACATCCTGCCGGGAAATCCCTAGGATTAGTAGCGAATAGTCCTCGCATTAGATATTTCATAATGAAGAGACCATTGCTACTGGATGTATATTGGGATTTTAACCCCAATCGATCAACAAGCAGTCCCCCACTATGAAACTCTAGAATAACAATATCATCACAAAGCAACCTGCACAATCATCGCATATACGTTGGTCCGAAGTGGTTTTCGGATAAACCGATCCCAATCTCTTCGCATCAACAACGCAAAAGCGTTTCTCAACCTCACACAACAAATTAGTCTCATAGACTTATCACGTCTCCAACTTTCAACTTGCTATACTTCGAACCAAGAAGGAAGCTCGATAGATTGGAGTAATACTCCGCACTATACGAATCAACATCCTCAACACAAACGATAAATCAAGCCTACACAGAAGGCTATGTACTAAGTGTACGACTAAATAGTTCCCACATCAAGTTGAGGAACTAAAATTTGGCAAGTTTGATAGTCGGTTATTTAACTATCAAAGCAAACAAACAAATATTCAGCACCAAAACGATCACTAAGCCCTTTTAATTAACCTTTTATTAATTAAACCATTTGCTAAATATTAACTTCAAATTATCTTTAAAAAGATATATTCTCAAAACATTTCAACATTAGAAAACATTTCCAAATACTTATTTAACAATAAGTAATTCACAAATCAATTTATTTTCAACACTTAGAAAATATTCAATATACTTAAATCACGATTAAGTATATATTTTATTCTTTAAGGAAAAGATTCTTTTAAACATCTTTATTTTAGGTCAAAATGAATGTTGCGTTAAACAATGTTACAAAAACCCAAAATCAATAGTATAGGGATTCGAAAATTAGATAGATATATAAATCCCAATACTATATAAAAACATCTCCTTTCGAAAATCATTTACTATAACAACAGTGTTATAGTCCATCATTTCCTTATACTTTTCGAAAACGTCTATTTCAATAATGAATGTTGAAATCTATGTATTCGATATTTAACACACTTTAAAACAACTTTAAACCATTTAACTCCATTTAAATATCACTTCCCAAAACATTTATTTGATATATTATTCACTGTCTAAAATCGTGAATATAATTTGTTTACCAAATTAAAGCTTCTACACATTTAATTCAAAATTATCCACTGTCCAAAATCGTGGATATAAATCTCTTTTTAAATTCAACACTTCTACATATTTAATTAAAGGATTATCCATTGTCCAAAATCGTGGATATATCTCCTTTAATAACTTCTATACTTACTTATCAAATTTATTTGATTTCAGATTTATAAAACAATGTTTATAAATTCCATTTTCATTTTATAATAACTACTATATATAAAATCCCTTTATTAACCAATTCCATTTATAACTCAATTTTATACCTAAAAACCCAAATTATAAGTTAATTACTTATAATTCATTTATTTACAAAAATCGTTCTTTTTATAACATCATCAATTATAAATCTATAAATCTTATTTACTTATAAAACACATTTATAACATCATTTTAACAATTATAAAAACTCCTTTATAATTCAATTATTCTGATTTATAAAAATTTAATTTTATAAATCTTCTTTATAAACCATTTATATTAGCCAAAATTCTCAATTTAAACCATTTCACAAAATAATCAATTACTTATTTCAAAAATCACATTTCGGTTATATTTCACAAAAATCATAATTTTTATAACAATAAAAATTATAACATTTATTTATTTAAAATAAATCAATTCTTAACGATTCAAAAAATCAATAAAACATTTATTTCCAAAATCACTTTAAAATCCTTTTAAATTTTGAAATCATCACTTTAACATTTTAAAATTATCAAAATAGGCCCAATGCTGCAACAGCGCCAAATACATCAACCATGGCATCCAAAACATCATATATCATATGATAACAGAATATATAACAATATATGTAAACAAATCAATAATGGTGACGAATCCAGTTGGATCCCTCCAACCTGTCACCTGCAACAAATATACATATTAGAAATATGTGTACAATGTCCGCTTCAAGGCAGACACACGTACAAAGGGTCACCGCTCATACACGGGAACGTATAGGGTCACCTGCTCCACTAGGCAGGTATATATCCAAATATCAACCAATATATCATATATCATCCAAACAATCATCAATCATTATATAAAAATTATTTATCACTTATATAAAAATATTAGTGAGTCAGAAAGAGTGAGTTGTACTCACATTGCGTCCAATAGCAGTTGCAGCATTTTATTCCGAATAAAATTAAACGACCTTTTAATTTTATCCAAAATACACCCTAGCTCCAATCACCCCCAAACCAGCTCCATCGTGTAGTGCTCGCGAATGCGAACCCAACGCAATCTGTTTCGTCGAAAACGGACCTCGTATCAAAAAGTTACACATTTTCAAAGTTTGTATGAATTTATATATAAATATTTTCAACTTTTATTAATATTTTCTTTTAACCTTAAATCACGGCCGCGCAATTTTTCTTTGAAATTGAATCCTAACTGTTCAGCCTTTCTTCTCCCCTACCCAGTTTCTCACGCACATAACTAAACACATGACCGCCATTCTTCGTGAATTATCAAACCCTCCACAATCATCTAGCTGTTGATCAAACACCCTCATTCGAAAGCCCACCTCCGCCTCCACCAACGTTGCGAACCCGGTCCCTCTCGGCTCCAGATCTACCTCGTAATTCGTGCACGAACGCACGGTGCTTGAAAGAAAATTGTCATCGATCCATGCCACGAAACTCGATCACAACTGTTGAAACGCTAGATCTCGATATGATCTACAATGTTGTAGTTGACAATTTTTGTTGATTGTTGATCGATGAGGAGATCAGAGGGAGGAAAGAATCGAATATTTCTGGCCATTAATTGTTTAGTGGCAGCTAGCCCTAACCCTAGGGTTTTAGTGAAAATAATGAAAATTTATAGCCTTTTATAGAAAATTACAAAACACTATTCATCCGATTTTTTTCCCGAACTCTAAACGAAGCGTGCCGCCTGGCGTTTATAATGTTTTAAGCCTATTCCAAATGCAATGGAATATATATCGGGAGCCAATTTGATCTATTTGAAAGATAGGTTTTCACATCGACTATCTAAATTTAAAAATTCACATAAACAGATGTCTACGCGTTTTAGCTTGCCCCGGACAAACCGTAAATCCGATTGACATGAAATTTGAAATTTTACAACAATATAACATTACAGATTCAATGAAACTGGTTTCATCGAAATCCAAGACTGTTTGAAAAATGGCTATTTTTACACGTCAATTAAATATTAAAATATTCAATTTCTACAAATTAACTTTAATTCGATTTTAAAAGTTCTCTAACATCATTCTAAATCAAGTATGATTTAATTTAACTTTATAAATCATTTTTATTCACTTTAAATCCAAATTCCAATTATTTCTGCAATTTCAAATATAAATTAACAATTTAATTATCCAATTAAATCACTATATTCGAATATAAGTTATTCAGCTTATAAAATTAACTTTTAAATATTTAAAATCAATTAAATATACGAATTTTAAATGAATGAAATTCTGGGTCGTTACATTCTTCTCTACTTAAAAGAATTTCGTCCCCGAAATTACTAAGTAAGAAAAGTCACATAGTCCATTAACTTTTCAAAACAATTCGTTAAAACTAGATTTACCAAATCTCTAAGTGTTTAACTTTCTCAAAATCCATTAGCTAAACTTCTTATAAAACTTTTCTAAGTTTTCAAATCCATTTATAGTTATCTTTCCAAACCCAACTATATCATTTAACCTTCATAACTCAAAAATCAAAATTTAGTTTTCACAAAAAAAAATTCTCCAGTTTTCCCAAAAAAAATTCTGACGCCTTAAATTTTCAGAAAATTTCCCCAGTGTCTCCTTCACGCGGTTCGATCCGAAAAAAATAACAATATATATATATCACAAATATACATCTCATCATCGAGGATGAGGCATACTGAAGGGAAAAAGTGTAAAAGTATGATATGTAATCCGAGATATGTACCTTATATATTATTAGCGAGCATATACGACTAATATAGCGTGAAAGCGAGCTCCAAATGCGAAGCAAGCGTCATCCGCACCTACTAAACACTCAACAACAATGAGAAACATGTATATATGGAAGTAATATCAATACACAACATATATCAATAACTGTATATGCCAATATAGCAATGCAACAAAAGCAACAAATCCGACCATCAAACAACTATCATCCAACTAACATCCAACAAACTATATCTATCCAATATATTCATAACCGAATCAATATAAATTTACTTCTCATTAATATTCATTGAATTGATTTTTCAATTAATCACATTTGATTCATTAACATTGGATTTACTAACATTCATTCATTCATATTCAATTAGTTTGCATTCACTAATTCATATTCCAATTTGTTCACTTCCAATTCAATTAATTCAATTCTATTCAAAATTACTTCACTTCAAATTTGATTTTAGTTATTTTAGCTTTCAATTTCATATGAATTTCTATACAACCAACTATCAACCAACTAACAACCAATGCATAACCAACATAACCAAATTAATTAAATTTGCTTTGTTTACCTTCAACTTGTTTTAACACTTTTAATTTCAAATAGTTGATATTCAATTGACTTTCATTTAATTATTCAAGTTACAACTTCTTATCTTAAGTTTTATTCAATTCTTAACAACAAAATTTTCTAATCCATGTTTATTCCCTAATTCACTTTCGAATTAAAGTTGAATTCCATAATATAACTCAAATTCACATTCATCACTTCATTTTATTAATTCACATTATTAATTTACTTTGATACCAAAATCAACTTCATTTAACCTTACTTAAGTTATCTTTAATTTCAATTTCATTTACCTTCACTTCACTATACAACTTAATTTCATCTCTAATTCATTTCAAATTCTATTTTATTTAACTTTTACTTAAGTCAAATTCATATCACTATTCAAAATCAAATTTTGTTTTGCGTAACCAAAAGTGTTTAACCATTTTAACAATTGGTTTTACTAACATTTTCTCACTTTATAAGTTATACAACTTATTTACCTAAACTTCCAAATGCATATTATATAATCGCTTACCACTTAAACTTATATTCATACTTCATTAACTTATCTAATCCAGTTAAAATTCAATTCAATTTATTTAACTTTCCTTTAATTAAATTTCAAATCATATATCTAATATGCTAACTCAAATTTCTTTCAACTTTAACAAAGCTAAAATTTTATTATCATATATTATAAGTCCAAAACTTATTTTACTTATATTTATCAATTACAACATGGATTTTAAATCAAATTTGTTTATCACAACAAAAATTCATTTTCAATTTACTATTGGTAGCAAATCCATCACATAGAAACCCGAAATGACACTGATGATGCTGCAGTCATCACCCTTATTATTTCCCAGTAATAGTAGTGAATTCAGTGCTTTATGTTCTTTTAAAAATTTCTTTTTATTTATAAATCATATTTATAAATCTATAGTTATATAATTTCACTTATTTTCTATTTATAATAATATTACCTCCTTACTTTTGAAAAATAACTTTCAAAATAAACGGGATTCAAATTTCACAAATTCTTAGTTAAATTCTTTTTGTTTATAATTCATATTTATAAATATATTCATATAGTTTCACTTCTTATATATAAGATTATTTCACAATTGTAAATCATATTAATTATAACTCAATACTTATAATTCATTTGCTTATACAATTTATTCTTTTACAACTGTTGTTTTTATTTAGATTATTCAAACATCTTTATTAACTTATATATATTTACATTTTCAAACAACCAAACAATTAATTTATATACACTTTAATAATTTTGAAAAATTATTCCTTTTATATATAAAATATAATCGAGGTAAAATTATTTCATTTACCCAATTTAAAATGATACTATGTCGACTTGCCTCGTTTAAGCATTTGGAAATCCCTATCGACAACATGGCGTCCCACATACCAACCAGAATTCACAAACAGCTCAACGGATAAGAAAACACAATATAAAACATTTATATTCACTAACAAATATGTGCTCATATATATAATACAGTCAAACTCAATCTAGGGTGCTACTGTCTCTATCTATACTGAGTACAAATCAAAGCTTAGGAATGCACAAAATCTAAGCTCTGATACCAAACATGACGGGTCGCAACCAGTGGGTAATACCCACCGTAGCTCACACTGATACCCGCGCTTTGCTTTTATGGCCAGCCTCTCGACTACAACCAACCCTTTTACTCTAGGGACATGTAGGGGTAAGTGTCATCCGTTCGCTACCTAACAAGAAGCGAGAAACCCCTATCAGGCTGAACATAATCAATCAAAACCGATGTACGTAATCTATAGAAATGCAATGTCAGACAAACATCCATACAAGTTGTTCAGGAACAGGACAAACCGAAGGTACTTTCCTACCACATCCTGTCGGGAAATCCCTAGGATTAATAGCGAATAGTCCTCGCATTGGATATTCCATAATGAAGAGACCACTGCTACTGGATGTATATTGGGATTTTAACCCCAAACGATCAACAAGCAGTCCCCCACTATGAAACTCCAGAATAACAATATCATGACAAAGCAACCTGCACAATCGTCGCATATACGTTGGTCCGAGTGGTTTTTGGATAAACCGATCCCGGTCTCTTCGCACTAACAACGCAAAAGCGTTTCTAAACCTCACAAAGCAACGTAGTCTCATAGACTTATCACGTTTCCAACTTTCAACTTGCTATCCTTCGGGCCAAGAAGGAAGCTCGATAGATTGGAGTAACACTCCGCACTATACGAATCAACATCCTCAACACAAACAATTAATCAAGCCTACACAGAAGGCTATGTACTAAGTGTACGACTAAATAGTTCCTACATCAAGTCGAGGAACTAAAATTTGGCAAAGTTTGATAGTCGGTTATTTAACTATCAAAGCAAACAAACAAATATTCAGCACCAAAACAATCACTATGCCCTTTGAATTAACCTTTTATTAATTAAACCATTTGCTAAATATTAACTTCAAATTATCTTTAAAAAGATATATTCTCAAAACATTTCAACATTGGAAAACATTTCCAAATACTTATTTAATAATAAGTAATTCACAAATCAATTTATTTTCAACACGTGGAAAATATTCAATATACTTAAATCACGATTAAGTATATATTTTATTCTTTAAGGAAAAGATTCTTTTAAACATCTTTATTTTGAGTCAAAACGAATGTTGCGTAAAACATCGTGACGACAACCTAAAATCAATAGTATAGGGATTCGAAAATTAGATAAACATATAAATCCCAATACTATACAAAAACATCTCCTTTCGAAAATCATTTACTATAACAACAGTGTTATAGTCCATCATTTCCTTATACTTTTCGAAAACGTCTATTTCAACAATGAATGTTAAAATATATGTATTCGATACTTAACACACTTTAAAACAACTTTAGACCATTTAACTCCATTTAAATATCACTTCCCAAAACATTTGTTTGATACATTATTCACTGTCCAAAATCGTGAATAAAATTCATTTACCAAATTAAAGCTTCTACACATTTAATTTAGAATTATCCATTGTCCAAAATCATGGATATAAATATCTTTTAAATTCAACACTTCTACATATTTAATTAAAGGATTATCCACTGTCCAAAATCGTGGATATATCTCCTTTAATAATTTCTATACTTACTTATCAAATTTATTTGATTTCAGATTTATAAAACAATGTTTATAAATTCCATTTTCATTTTATAATAACTACTATTTATAAAATCCCTTTATTAACCAATTCCATTTATAACTCAATTTTATACCCAAAAACCCAAAATATAAGTTAGTTACTTATAATTCATTTATTTAAAAAATTATTCATTTTATAACATCAACGATTATAAATTTGTAAATCTTATTTACTTATAAAACTCCTTTATAACAACATTTTAACAATTATAAAAACTCCTTTATAATTCAATTATTCTGATTTATAAAAATTCAACTTTATAAATCTTCTTTATAAACCATTTATATTAGCCAAAAATTTCAATTTAAACCATTTCCCAAAATAATCAACTAATTATTTCAAAAATCACATTTCGGTTATATTTCACAAAAATCATAATTTTTATAACATTAAAAATTATAACATTTATTGATTTAAAATAAATCAATTCTTAATGATTCAAAAATTCAATAAAACATTTATTCCCAAAATCACTTTAAAATCCTTTTAAATTTGGAAATCATCACTATAACATTTTTAAATTATCAAAATAGGCCCAATGCTGCAACAACACCAAATACATCAACCACGGCATCCAAAACATCGTATATCATATGATAACGGAATATATAACAATATCTATAAACAAACCAATACTGGTGAGGAATCGGGTTGGATCCCTCTAACCTATCACCTGCAACAAATATACATATTAGAAATATGTGTAAAATGTTCGCTTCAAGGCAAACACGCGTACAAAGGGTCATCCGCTCATACACGGGAACGTATATGGTCATCTGCTCCACTAGGCATGTATATATCCAAATATCAACCAATATATCATATATCATCCAAACAATCATCAATCATCATATAATAAATATTTGTCACTTATATTAAAATATCAGTGAGTCAGAAAGAGTGAGTTGTACTCACATTGCATCCAATAGCAGTTGCAGCATTTTATTCCGAATAAAATTAAATGACCATTTAATTTTATCCAAAATTCACCCTAGCTCCAATCACCCCCAAACCAGCTCCATTGCTTTAGTGATCGTGAATACGAACCCAACGCAATCTGTTTCGTCGAAAATGGACCTCGTATCAAAAAGTTACACATTTTCAAAGTTTGTAGGAATATATATATATATGAATATTTTCAAAATTTATTATTATTTTCTTTTAACCTTAAATCACGGCCGCGCAATTTTTCTTTGAAATCGAATCCAGGCTGTTCGGCCTTCCTTCTACCCCACCCAATTTCTCACGCACGTAACTAAACCCACTGCCGCCGTTCTTCGCAAATTATCAAGCCCTCCACAATCATCTAGCCGTTGATCGAACACCCTCATTTGAAAGCCCACCTCCACCTCCACCAACATCGCGAATCCGGTCCCTTATGGCTCTAGATCCACCTCGTAATTCGTGCACAAACGCACGGTGCTTGAACGCAAATTGTCATTGATCCATGCCACGAAACTCGATCACAGCCGTTGAAACGCTAGATCTCGATATGATCTACAATGTTGTAGTTGACAGTTTTTGTCGATTGTTGATGAATGAGGAGATCGGAGGGAGGGATGAATCGAAAGTTTCTGGCCATTAATTGTTTAGTGGCGGCAAACCCTAACCCTAGGGTTTTAGTGAAAATAATGAAAATTTATGGCCTTTTATAGAAAATTACAAAACACTATTCATCCGAATTTTTTCCGAACTCCAAACGAAGCGTGTCACCTGGCGTTTTTAATGTTTACCCCTATTTCAATAGCAATGGAATATATATCGTGAGCCAATTCGATCGTATTTGAAAGATAGGTTTTCACATCGACTATTTAAATGTAAACATTCACATAAACAGTTTTCTACGCGTTTTAGCTTGCCCTGGACAAATCGTAAATCCGATTGACGCGAAATTTGAAATCTTACAATAATATAACATTAGGATCCATTGAAATCGGTTTCGTCGAAATCTAAGATTGTTCGACAAATGGCGATTTTTACACGTCAATTAAATATTAAAATATTCAATTTCTACAAATTAACTTTTAATGCGATTTTAAAAGTTCTCTAACATCATTATAATCAAATATGATTTAATTTAAATTTATAAATCATTTTTATGATCCTTTCGTGTGTTAAGCCTAACTCGTGAATGAACTTTGTTTTGGTCAAAGGAAACGGTATAGCCGAGATACCAGCTCTCTTCACCTTTCATGTGTTAATCATAGCAAAGATCAGTTCTCACTTCGAGTTTTTAAGAAAGACATTTTCATTTTGATATCTTTCTTGTTATCTGTCCTTAAATCCAAATTCCAATTATTTTTGCAATTTCAAATATTAAATTAACAATTTAATTATCCTATTAAATCACTATATTCAAATATAAGTTATTCAGCTTATAAAATTAACTTTTAAATATTTGAAATCAATTAAATATACGAATTTTAAATGACTGAAATTCTAGGTCGTTACAATTGTGGTGAAGTAATAACTATGTTCATACATCACTTGATTGTAATAAAACCAATTAATAAGATGTTAAACCAAACAACAAAGGTTGTAAGTTTCATGGGATAATTTTTCTTTTCTTTTTGGACCAGGAATATTAATGCTAGTATTCACTTTCATTTACATGTTAACTGCATTGTATGCACTGAAAAATGAAAATGATTGTTTAATCAGTCATCTTGGACATTCTATATATTTATATGTGGTTTACAAATATCAATGTTATTTTTAACTCCCATTCTTTCATTCAATACATTTATATGCAATTTGAACTTTGAATGCTAGTTTTAACTATCATTCTCTCATCCTATACACTTATATGCACTTAAAAAACTACGAATGCTACTTTTATCAATCATTCTCCCATCCTATACGGTTATCTGCATTTTAAAAATACTAATGCTACTTTTAGCCGCCACTCTCTCATTCAATTCACTCATATGCATTTTGAAAAGTTGAATGCTAGGTTCACTTATCTTTCTTTCATTTTATATATTTATATACAGTTTTTTACTATCATAATTTTAATTTGATGCATACCTGTCCATCTGTAACCCTCTCAAACAGAACAGCTTCCAACATAGATTTCACTATTGTGATTCCTCCTTTGTTTCCTTCATCTTTTTCACATGCCATAGTGCTGTAATTGAAAATCTATAATTGACAAGTTGATTTTTCTCCAATTTTATTTAATTACAAATATAATGAAAGAAAAAATATCAGAATTCTTACTTCTCATTTTCGTTAAATTTGAAGAAAGTAAGAATTTTGTTTTGCTGTTCTTCATTGAATAATTGTAGAATACTGCTTTTTGTGATATCTTTACTCTTTTAGGTTTTACTTGATTGCGAGTACCCATCAACATCAATATTTCTTCATTTTCAATTATTATGACTTGTTCATCCGTTTCAGTTTCAGATTCGTGTTCATAATCTGATTCTTCATTTTGTTCTTCTTGTTTCTGTTCATTTGTATTTTCTTTCTGACCTTCCTTGGTTTCAAGTTGCTGCTTTTGATTTTCATTGTCCATATTTTTCTATGAACAATTTCATATTGGCAATCAGAATCAATTTTATTCCTTCATTGGCGCTTTTTAACCCTCAAAACTAAAGAGCTTGGTTTCTTCTGTGTTTTTTCATGCACTACTGGTGATTTTTCTGTTGCCTCTGAAGGTTTGTTTTGATCCTATTGTTCTTTCTCTTGCTGCATCTTTTTAATTTCCTAAGTCATATTGAGATCAAATGATGGTGGTTCTATTTCTACTTTTTCTTTTGATCCTAAAATCTTGATTTCTTTTTTCAACTGTATGACAGTGCCTTCTGCTTGTATTCTTTTCTGTTTTTCCTTTTCTAATTCTTTTTCACTTTTCTTCAATTTATTTTCCAAATCTTCAATGTACTGCTGCATTGACTCAACTTGCTTTTTTGATGTCTCTTCCAAATTTTCTATTTTGTGCATCCCAATATTCTCATTGGTGTCCAATTGGACAAATTTTTGTTGGCTTGTTTGTTGAAGAAGTGCTTTTTCATCTTCCGTCAGATTTCTTATTTCAACAAAAATCTATGTAATAACATAAATAGTAATGAATGAGGTAACATACAATGGATGAACTAATTTTATATATAATTGTCATTTTTCATGTGATGCTATATCTGACTATCATTCTTTAGCAGCACCTATAGAAAATTGTATTTGTGCAGAACTGATATATGTAACTATCATTTAAAATATGATTGTATAATAACAAAATAACAACTGTTTATATACACTATGTTATGATATATTTATATATCAATATATATTTCTTATACTAGTGTGATAAATAATACCTTTCTATTGTCCATGTTCATCAATGCTTCTCTTGAGATCACCTTTTTCAAGCTTGCAATATTCCACCTTCCAAATCTAGGTAAGGTTGAACAGTATGTTGCTAATGGAGATATCAAATTCACATGCTCACATAAGAAAATCTACAAATTAAATATTACTTGTCAAAACATTTAATGTGTATAATTTAATTTATAGATATAGATGCATGAACATAAAGTTAGAATGTTGTACCTACAATTGGGAGCATGGAACAACCTGGCATGTTTCTTGGCTTTGTTTTGAAAGCCGTCAAAGCTCTAATCAATGAATGATGAATTGAAACTGGCCAAGATACTAAGTTCATTTTGTTTTGATCAAGGATATAGGGAATATATCCCCATGGTAAGTATCTTTGGTTATCAGGAAAGAAGAAGGTTATCATTACAAGAATAATAAGCAGTTTTGGAAAACCATTTTCATGTTGAAATTGTTATGTTTCCAGCACATTATTTATCTGAAATTGTAAGATCCTTTGTGATGTGCTCTATTGTTCCAAAATTTCTCATTACAAAATCTTTACAATTGTCTGGAAGGATTTGTAAACTCATTTTAGGTAATGGAAAATATTTTTTTCCAGACAAAGGTAAGCTAAAGAGAATTGAAACATCTTCAGGTTTGATTTTAAAAAAATTATTCCCCACTTTCAATGCTTCGTCATTGATAGAAAATGTTTCTATGATATCATCTAAGGTTGTTGATGATTTTGTAAAAGCAGCAATGGATAAAATTTCTTTGAAAACCACTAGCACGAATTTTTCGAAGGGTGTTTGTTTTAAATAATTTAATTGATCTACAAGATAACCTCCTTTTTCCTTAATTTTCCTGAAATTTTTTCTCATTGGTAGTAAGCTACATCTATACTGAATTTTTTTCCGAGATACTTTCTTTGGTTTTTTTTTCCTTCAGTTGTTTTTGCTTTCTTCAGTGTTTTACCTTTTGATCCCTGTATAAAAAACTGTGAATGAATAATTCGGTATTTAACAAACTATAACGTTATTTTCATGTCTCACTTTTTAAATGATTTCTTATTTTTATCTATCAATTTTTTCAACTATGAAAGCATAATTTACTAGTGCTGTATGCATCTATCATTCTTTTTTCAAATGCTATATTTGTCTATCATTTCTTTTTTTCAATGTATGCTTCTAAAGTCGAAAGATTGAATGCTATGTTTGTCTATCATTTTTTTGATGCGATATTTGTCTATCATTCTTTAACTATTCATCATATTGTTGTCTATCAACCATCAAAAACTGAATGCTATGTTCATCTATCATCTCATATTTCAATATGATGCATACAAATCAAATGATATATTGAACTTTCATTCAATAACTATCAATACAGTAAATCAAATGATATATTGAACTATCATTCAATAAATATCAATAGAGTAAATCAAATGATATATTGAACTATCATTCAATAATTATCATTTATCATACCATCCTAGCAAATACAGTAAATAAAATGATATATTCAACTATCATTCTATCATGATATGTTTATCTAACATTTTTTTCAATGCTATATTTTTCTATCATTTTATAAATATTCATCTTATTGTTGTCTATCATCTGTCAAAGACTGAATGCTATGTTCATCCATCATCTCATATTTCAATATTATACATGCAAATCAAATGATATATTGAACTATCATTGAATAAGTATCCATCTAATTATTTTTTACCATCTATCAAATATTGAAATGCTATTTTCATCTATCATTGCATCATTACACCTACAGTAAATAAAGTGATATATTCAACTATCATTCTATCATGTTATGTTTGTCTAACATTTTTTTCAATGCTATATTTTTCTATCATTCTATAAATATTCATCTTATTGTTGTCTATCATGTGTCAAAGATTGAATTCTATGTTCATCCATCATCTCATATTTCAATATTATACATGCAACAAATCAAATGATGTATTGATCTATCATCCAATAACAAATCGAATGATAATTAAACTATCATTGTAAAATTATCTTTTATTTTAAAAAATAATCAGCTGTTATACCTTTATTTTTCTTTTTCTACTGATGTTTTCTTCACTAAGATGTTGTTTCTTCGTGTCGCCTTCATTCATAGTTTTACATGCCCTAGATTTTTTCGTCCTCTTTGTATCTTCGTCAATCTCATTCGAATCGACAGCCGTGGATGAAGTAGTTTTTCGTCTTCTCTTTACTACTGTACGCGTAGCATTCCAAACCCTACTTTTTGAAATCATAGGTTCATCGTTTATTTGTTCAAGATTTATTGAAATATTTTGATTCACGTTCATCGACTTAGATTATGAATTTGATTACGCTTGTAAATTAGTTTGAGGAAGAAAATTGATTTCGATTTGGGTTGCCACTGTTTGATGAAGAAGAAATTTTGTTTACAGAAGAAACAAAACTAAAAAAGCAGGAACGATCGATAAATTTTGGCGCTTGTCCTTGAGACGGAAGTTTAATTTTAACGTCCGTTAAATTAAATTTTATTAAATTTTTTCCTTTAAACTAATTTCCTCATTTAAATCCAAATTCAAATTCAATTTAAAATTCAATTTAAAATCAACTCAAATACACACACACACACACACACACACACACACACACACACTTAAACAAACACAAATTCAATTTCAAAATAATTATTAAAATTTATTTATCTATATATAAAAACAGCACATTATTATTATCGTTTGAAAATAACAATCTTGCCAATTTTAAATAATTTATAAAAGGAAGTTATCACATTATTTATAAATTACTTATATTACTAAATGAATTAATGTATCATATGTTTTATATGTTTGTGTATTGTATTTTAAACTTTTATATATATATTTACAAATCATATCTACCAAGCAATATATAAAAAGAAAATAAAACAAACCTTTTTGTTAATCTTATTTAAATTTAAACTTAAGCTAAAATATATTTTAAACAATTAAACATTTACCTTAAATAATTTGAAACTATATGGTTATTAATTTAATTAACCCTTGAAAAATTTTATATTAAATTTAATCATAACTTCCAAATTACCAAAATATATAAGAATTTGAAAAACATGTTTTTATTTGTTAAATTCAAACCAAAGCTTTTCTATTTACAATATATACAAATATACATACATTATAAATAGAAAATGTTTTATTACCTTTAAAAGATAAAATGCGCCAATTGAATATTTATAAAAGAAGATTATTAAACCAATTTAAATGCTTATTAATAAAGATTATTAAATAAATATTGTCCAAAATTCCGGGTCATCACATTCCTCCCCCCTTAAAAGAATTTCGTCCTTGAAATTTAAAAGCAAAGATAATTTAATAATCTATCTATAGTTTTTATATTCAAATCAGCAAAATACATATCAGCCAGTTACTAACAACCATAAAAGCCAATTTACTCTAACAAAAAAAATCTAACCAACTATCCTGACACAAATCAGGATAGGTCTTCTTAACACTATCTAGAGTTTCCCAGGTATAAACAATGGGATACTCGCTCTACTGAATCCAAACAATCTACACTATTAGCTCCAGAGCTCCTTCTCATCTCAATCTACAATCTGAACAGGATATCAGACCAATGTCAAGTCCGGCTCAACTTCCACATCCTCCAAACTACTGGTTCTACAACCAGTGACAGATCTTACATGTATTCCCTCAGGGATACATGAAACACAATGTGAATCCCAGTCATCCAAACTGGCAATTCAATCCTGTAGGCCAAAACACTTATCCTTACAAGAACCTAGAAAGGTCCAATATACCTTGGAGCTAGCTTCCCAGTCTTACCAAATCTGATTGCTCCTTTGACCGGAGTAAACCTCAACCAAAAACAAAATCTGCAACTTCAAATTCAAATTCCTTCGTCTCTTATCCATAAAACTCTTCTGACGATCCTGGGCTGTCTTCATCCTTCCCGATCAACTCAACCTTCGTTGACGCTTCTTGAAACAAACTAGACCAAAAACAACCCAACAAAATGATCCTCTCAAGATCTACCGAAATCAAGAACACAAACTCTACTTCACAATCATCATTAGACTTCAAACTTACTTCTCCTATCCGAAAAAGACAAAACAAGTGCACTCGCCAATCTCGCCTTCAGATCCTGAAAAACTTCCTACAAAAGCCTGTGGTCGCTTCCACTCTTGAACAGATGCTACCTCGCTTCCACTGTGCAACTCTGATCTAGAGTAGATGAGAATGCTGATGATGCACACGAGCACAGACTTGTCTAATACATCCCAAAAGACACGGTTCAACAGATCCATAAAAAGAAAACTAAGAAGTTTCATGAAATCTTGAGCTGCTTCACCAAATCCGCTTTCTAGGAACCATCCTTCTACTTAGTTGAACCCCCGATATCACTCCTGAAATCCTAGTCGATATGAAAACTCAATCTCCAGATGGTATGGCAAACCTTGACTTCTATGAAGACATCAGAAAAATCTTTGACAACTTCGATAACTCCTACATTCTTCTTAAGACACCTCGATCCCATGCAAAAGATTACCCAAGAGAACACTCAATTATCGCAAGTCACTTTTGCGATCAACTCAACCTAATTTCCAAAGATTTTGTTCTCTCTTTACCAATCAGAACAGCTTATGCTAGACTAACCAATCCATCGAAGAAATGGATCCACTCTGCTGCTTCTGAACTTCATCTCTAGGAAACTGCTTAGCGAGATGACCTTCCTACTGGCACACAGAACACTCCAAGCCGCAATGCTTCCACAGATGCCAAAGACTTCCTATCCAAAGCTCGTCAAACCTCAAATCCATATCATCCAATCCCACATAGACCCTAGAGATGGGCAGACATCTCCTTAAGAAACTCGGGCCTCAAACCAAATACAACACCCTACTGAACTTGTCTCATCACTAATGCAGATCTACTTTCTTAAACTTGCTCCAAGAGAAAACATCTTTGGAAACATCCATAGTCTCTGCGTCTTACCACGCAGCTGCTTCTTCCTAAAGTTTCCAAGATACCATCACTTGCTTTTGTTTAACCGACAGATCCAAATTCTTACTCATCCAAACTTGCACTTCAATGATGGACTCTGAACCTTTAAAAAGTTTCCTTCAGAGATTGGTGAAATCCTAACACAATGATGCAAAACTCTCCCTTGAAGCGGTATTGGGTCTACAGCCTCAGCAGATACACTTCCCCCCTCAACACTCGGACTTCTTTCATTGGTAGTCGTGCTACACACACCTCTACCCTTCCTAACTCTAGAACTCATATTGGAAACCCAAACATGTAACCCAACAAATAGGTAGAAATATATATATATATATATATTAAAATTATAAGTACGCTCTCTCAAGAAAGAAATCACTCCAAAGCCTAGGTATTCACTCAACCTAGCACTCTAATACCACTGTAATGACCCTCCATTCATTCCATGGAAAGACGTATCATTCTTAAGAAAGAAAGGGATAGAAAAGATAGAAGGTAGAAAAGAAAGAACTAAACAACATAAGAATCTCACAACGGAATGAATAAATTATATTAATCATTACATAATATACAACATCTATCAGAGTTACGCAACTTTATCTTACAACACATTAGGCAGTTATAAAACCTGTCTATCATATATCTCAAATACAGCACAGGGATACCAACACAGCGGAAACACTATATATCTACAAACGTCGAAGCCTCCTGCTCCATTTCTCCTCCAGAGTTTGTCAAAGCTAACCTGAATCCCTTGGCTACTCATAAAAATTTGAGTACCCAAGAGTTTAATAAAGCAAAAAATAAACTCCGGGTCAGACATGGGTCTGGTGTGAGTAAACGAGTTAAAGTTGCATAACTTTGAAAAGTTTTGAAAACAAAAGGTATCTCGTAAGACTTCCCACACCTAAACACGGAAAAGTTTTTACCTTACGATAACCAAAACATTTGATAGGAAATCCAGTTATATTATAATAGGGTATAGGGTTTTCAAGTAAAATACAAATATAGCTGGAATGCTACATCTCACGTTCCAACATAGTTGGGCACAATCAAAACGTATGGCACTTATTGGATATTGGATTCCATACAATGGCAGGGCTACTGGAGTACCGTCCGTCACAGTACGTGGCCTAGATCACCGTACGAAGGATCCACCCTAAATCTCCTACAACAAAAAGCCGGAACCATCCCTTACTGGATAGTCTTGAACAAGACAACCCCACAGTTATTTGGAACAAATTGCCCACACAGCCGAATAAAAAAGGACCTCTAGATATGGGAAATCTCGTCCTACTCAGGTGCTACCCACTTAGCCTTGCTGCAACTCCTCTATTTTAGCCATTCCCGGTTGATGAGGCTTGAGGCTACGATTACCTTTTCAGAGCACATAACTTAGAATGCTCATCGTCCTCCAATGATGATGTTTTGAAAGCATTCAATCTATACAAGTTCAGTCCGAGTTCAACGAAACCGAAGGCATTATCTTGCTACACTCATTTTGGAATCACCTTTGAGTTAACGACAATAGCCCTTGCACTCCGAATCTTCATCTCAAACTTCACTTAATTTCATGACCTATCGTTTAATTTGGATCGATGTGGTTTTCGGATATCCAAATTTGGAAATCTGATCCCGGTCTTACCGATATCCAAAACGCCGTCTTTTAAGGTCAAGTTGTTTTAAATTAAAACAATTTAACTCATTATCTATATTCGCACAGAAAGATAATTCATATTATCACAAATAGATAATCCACGGTATCAAAAGCAACTATATCACTAAGCAATACATATCACATATCAGAGATATCAAAAATCCAAGGCATTCAACACCATTCAAACATCCATAAGTAGGATTAATTAGTCACATCATCTCTAATTAATTTAAAATAAATTAAATTAATTACGTCCATCACTATAAATCCTGCTTACTTAACTATTAATTAATTACAAACCAATTATGCAATTATCCATCTTAATTAATCATGCTTGATTAATTATTCTTTAATTACATTAAGTAATTAGCCTTTAATTAATTACAGAAATTAATTATCCTTAACCAATTACAGTAATTAACCCTCAATTACTCTCATTAATTAATTAACTTAATTAATTATATTAACCCTTAATTGATTACCTTAATCAAATATACTATAATCACTTATATTGATTAATTATCCTTTAATTAATCACATTAATCAACCTTTAATTACTTTTATTAATTGCATTAATTAATGAGCCTCTAATTACCTTTCTTAGTCAATTATTCGTCTAGTCACATTTAATAATTAATTTTTAATTAATCACATTCATTAATCAATCTTGGTTAATCACATTCAGTAATTAACTATCCTTAATTACTTACATTAATTAATTACTTCTTATTTAATTATCTTTAATTAATCCTTTAATTAATTACACTAAGTAATTAATCCTTATTTACTTCCACTAAGTAATTATTCTCTTTAATTACATCTAGTAATTACTTACTAATTACTTACTCTAAGTAATTACACTTTATCAATTACATTAAGTAATTATACTTAACCAATTCCAAAAATAATTATCCTTAATTAATTAATCTAATTAATTATCTTAAATTAATCACATTAATTAATCATTTCATAATCTCAAGTTAATGATCTTTAATATAATTATACACATTAACCATTCTTTACTTATTTCCCTAAGTAATTATGTTTTGATTAACCATTATTAATTACAAATTAATTAATTCCTAATTACTAGTTAATTAATATCTAATTACCAATTAATTAATCTCTAATTATAAATTAATTAATTTCAATCACCTAATTAATTAGTCCTTAATTATCAATTAAATAAATCTTTAATTAATTATAACCCTTAATTACTCCAGTAATTACAATATTTATTACATTTTAAAATACTTAGGAATTTTATTTCAAAATTGACCTAACATATAATTACTTTAAAATCAAACAATTTTAAACATTACTTTATTATTTAAATCTTGGAAAACTTGTTTAAACATTTATTTGGAAACAAATTCATTTTAAAATATACTTTAAACCTTTAAACTTGTTTAGAACATTTTGTTTTTTATATAACTTTATTTATTTTCAAAACCAAGATACAAAATTTATTTTGAAGCCATACTTAAAAACTTGATTTCAAACTCCTTCAAGCTTTAAACTAAAATCTGGAAACCCTAATACTTCGTAAAAACATGTTCTTACTTAGTTTTAAAATCTGTATTCTGTTTTTATTTAAATTTAAAAAAAACTATACAAGTCTTTATTATAAAAACTTAAAATCTGAGAACAAGTTTGAATCAACCCGAGCCTACCATGCCTCTCCCCAGAGCAAAATACGAGCACTCGCGTAGCTCTCCTGCCTCGAGACCAACATGAAAATGACTTGAGAAAAACTCGAGTTTCCCGATACCTTCAACCCACCTGAGTTTAATGTGCACGTGTGCACAGTGCACCACCCTCCGACCATCTCTAGCCATCCCCCCAACCATCGACAAACCAATGCCCACCTCACCTACTCAATCGTCCACCCAGAACGATGATAGCACCTACAAATCAAAAATCGAACCATGGTCCAAATCCTGGAAACAACCATCAACGGAAAACCTTCCCTCACCGTCGATCCCGACCATGAGATCCCTCGCCGACCTCACCAGAGAATCGCCTCAACCTCCAGCACTGATCCGCACCATCGTGAACCACTCCGGTCCACCCTAATTATCGCCATTGCCTCGATAACTCCAACAACCAGAACCCACCTCTAAACCCTACCTTGTCTCTGATTGGCCGCCTCGATCACCAGAAAAATCTACAGCCATTTTTCCTGGGTCCATCAACCTACAAGCTTCCTTCGACAACAAACTTGTCGCCGTCCACCACGCCGATCGCCGTGAATTTGCGAAAAACCCAAACCGTCCACCGCGCCGATCGCCTTGAATTTGCGAAAAACCTAAATTCAATCGACTCTGATTATCTCAGTGACTACTTAACTAAAAATTATGATTTTAGTGCCTAAATTCACCATTTACAATTTAGAATCATATAATAGAATCAATTCAAGAATTCTGGTCAATTGATTTTTAGCTTATAATTGAACACACCTGACACTTTCTTATTTTTGAAATAAAAACTCCATATAATTATTTAAAACTATTTTTAAAATTAGACTTACATTCTTACAATTATTTTTCATCATGAGATCTACGCCTAAAATTGAATGTTTAGTGAGAAAGTGAATGTAATTTGAATGTAAATGAGGCTGAATCATAGAACAGAGATGTATATACATTCATACATATAAACACTTCCTCAACATAGCATATATACACACATACATCCATATTTCTCACATCCAACATAAAGCATTACTTTAACATTTCATCACATGCATTATCCTACCAGATTTAAGTTTAAAATGTTTACTCACCTGTAATCAGAGAGTAAAGGAATCAGAGGAACATGCCTTTGTCTTAAATCTGGAAACTAGAATTTGAATTGAAATTGATTTTGCTTGATCTTGAGTTAAATCCTTGCATTGCTGAAGTTTGTAAAACTGATATAATTGTTTGCTATTAGTTTCTCATCACGATGATCTTTGAAACAATTATTTCCAATTTCTGGTTTGAGAAATTTGAGTTACATGCCTTTGTGTTTTTCAAGTATGAATATTAGCAGGCTTTGGGATTCTGATTTCTCAGGTTCGAAGACTGAGTTACAGTTTTTTTTTTGTTTTAGAGTTTCCTTTGTTTTTGAGCTGAGAATAGGAAAAGAATAAGAAGAGGGGAGATACATGTTTTATAGAGTAAATTTTGATTTATTAAAAATTAGAGAAAATTAAAATTAAAATATGACACTTGTTAAATTTTCTAACATTTGTCATTAAGTTTATCTTATTACACTTGTTATTAAGATGGTTTAATTTATTAACACTTTCCATTATGTATTTTTAATTATTTTTAAAATGGTTTATAAGCTTTTATATTAAATTTCCTAATTAAATAAATACTTTTCTAAATTTATATAAATAAATTACTTTAAAGAAAATATTATAAAACAAATTATATACTAATAAAAATCTTATACATATATTTAAATCCAAAATATTTTATTTTTTAAATTTCAAATTTAAATCCAAATCCAAATCCAAATCAAATTCAATTTAAAATCAACTCAAATACACACACACACACACACACACTTAAACAAACACAAATTTAATTTGAAAATAATTACTAAAATTTATTTATCTATATATAAAAATAACACATTATTATTATCGTTTGAAAATAACAATCTTGCCAATTTTAAATAATTTATAAAAGGGAATTATCACATTATTTATAAATTACTTATATTGCTAAATGAATTAATGTATCATATGTTTTATATGTTTGTGAATTGTATTTTAAACTTTTATATATATTTGCAAATCATATCTATCAAGCAATATTTTAAAAGAAAATAAAACAAACCTTTTTGTTAATCTTATTTAAATTTAAACCTAAGCCAAAATATATTTTAAACAATTAAACATTTACCTTAAGTAATTTGAAACTATATGGTTATTTAAATAGCCCTTGAAATTTTTTATATAAATTTAATCATAACTTCTAAATTACCAAAATTTATTAGAATTTGAAAAACATGTTTTTATTTGTTAAATTAAAACCAAAGCTTTTCTATTTACAATATATACAAATATATATACATTATAAATAGAAAACATTTTATTAGCTTTAAAAGATAAAATTCACCAATTAAATATTTATAAAAGAATATAATTAAACCAATTTAAATTCTTATTAAAAAAGATTATTAAATAAATATTTCCCAAAATTCCCGGTCATCGCGCTATCTTTAAATTTAAAAGATCACTTTTCCAAAACATATCCATTTTATTTAATATATTATTCACTGTCCAAAATCGTGAACATAATTCTCTAACCAACATTTAATTTAAAGGATAATTCACTGTCCAAAATCATGAATATATCTCCTTTGCCAAATTCATTACTTCTACCAATTTATTATAGGATTATCCATGGACCAAAATATTGGATCAAATTCCTCAAATAAAAATCCATATCTAGTTTATCAATTTAAATTGATTTCACATTTATAAAACAATGTTTATAAATTCCATATACAAAATTTCTTTACTAAAAAACTCCATCTATATCTCATTTATATGCCAAAATCCAAATTATGAGTTAATTACTTATAATTCATTTATTTACAAAATCATTCTTTTTATAACATCATCAATTCATAAATCTGCAAATCTTATCTACTTATAAGATCCAATTATAACTTCATTTCAACATTTACCAAACTCCTTTATAATCTCATTATTTCGATTTATAAAAATTCAATTTTATAAATCTTATATATAAACCATTTATAATAAGTTCAAAAATCTCAATTTAAACTATTTTACCAAAATAATCAACTTCACATTTCAAAAATTACATTCTAATTATATTCACAAAAACCATAATTTTTATAACATAAAAATTATAATATTTACTTATTAAAAATAGATTCATTCCTTTGACAATTCAAAAATTAATAGAACTTCTATTTTCAAAATCACTTGAAAATCCTTTTTAAATCGAAATCATCACTTTAGCATTTTTAAAATTCCAAAAATAGGCCCAATGCTGCAACAACACTAAATTTATCAATCACGACATCCAAATCATCATATATCACATGAGAAAAGCATATATCACAATATCTATAAATAAATCAGCAGTGGTGAGGAATCCAGTAGGATCCCTCTAACTTGTCACCCGCAACAAATATACATATTAGAATATGTGCATAATGTCCACTTCGAGGCAGACGCGCGTATAAAGGGTCATCTGCATATACACGGGAACGTATAGGGTCTCATCTGCTCCAATGGGCAGGAATATATCCAAATACCAATCAATATAAATATAATATATCATATATCATCTCAACAATCATCAATCAGCATAAAATAAATTTATTGTCCCTTATATAAAGATATTAGGGAGATAGAAAGAGTGAGTTGTACTCACCTTGATTCAAATAGCAGTTGTAGTGTTTTATTCCAAATAAAATTAAACGAGTGTTAATTTTGCCCAAAATTTTCACTAACTCCAATCAACTCCAAACCAGCTCTAAAATGTAGTGTTCGTTAATACGGACCCAATGCAACTTATTTCATCAAAAACGGAACTCGTATGAAGAAGTTAAGGTATTTTAAAGTTCATATGAATTAATTATATAATAGTTTACAAATTATGTAACGACTCGGATTTTTCGACACTGGATTTGGAATATTCAAATGGTTTTAAATATTGGATTTGAACTATAAATTGGTTTTTGATATGAAAAGTTGGTTTTCATTTATAAAATAAATGCAGAATTTGAATATAGCAGGTTATTGGACAATTCAACTTTTGAATTTAATAATTGAAAATTGGGTAAAATAGTGAATCGTGAGTTTTAAGCTCAATAAAAATATTTTAAAGGCTTATAAGATTTATATTAATAGTACGGAAGGCAGTGCAACTTTTAAAATCGAATTTGGAAGTGATTTGTTCACTTTTAAAAATATATCGTTCAAATTAATATTTAAAAATAGCCTTCCGAGGCACGACCTCGGAATTCGACGAAACGAGTTTCATTGGATCCGTAATATTGTATTATTATCGGATTTCAAATTTCGTAATGTTTGGAGTTATGGTTTAGTCGTACGAGAGGTAAACGTGCAGAAATCTATATCGAAAATTTGATATAATAACTAGGTTCAAAAAGCTATCTTCTCCATGCGATCGAATTAGGACACGAAAACATTTTCAAAGCGTTCGAAATAGGGGTATAACATTATAAACGCCTAGCGGTACGCATCAATTGGAGGTCGAGATTTTAAGATACGTAAAACGAGATGATTTAAATTTAAATTTAAATATAATATATCTTTGGACCAGTCAAATTTCCTTGAGCCGAAATTCCCTCCCACCAGACTGTTTTCTTTCACCATCAATGCTTTTTGCCTTCTCTACAGTCAGCAATCCTGCACTCTAATATTTTCTGTAACGTACGCGGATTTTCGTTGCCGAAAAACCGAGATGTTATGGGTTTTAAAAAGAAAAGAAAAGAAGGAAGAGAGAAAAAGAAGAAAGAAAAAGAAAAATAGAG
This sequence comes from Allium cepa, assembly GCA_030765085.1. Taxonomy (NCBI): domain Eukaryota; kingdom Viridiplantae; phylum Streptophyta; class Magnoliopsida; order Asparagales; family Amaryllidaceae; genus Allium; species Allium cepa. Next base: position 165,297,792 of record CM060939.1, read on the forward strand.
GGAAAAGAAGATAGACAATTTTTAGAAAACAGAGAATTAGAAAAACAGAAGATAGAACGGGGACAGAAAGGAACAGAACGGAACAACAACAGAATCTCACAATTCGCAGCGGAACAACATATAATAATAAATGAATAATCTTTAAACAAAGAACTATATCAGTTATTACATTACATACATTTCATTACATCATATCATCAGAGTATACAACATCAACAACATCAAACAGTGCAGCGGAAAAAGAAATACTATATAAGTAATATGCCATGCCATCCATCTTGCCTCCAGCAACTCCAGAATATCCAGAATATCCTGATAAACCTTAACTGCCCGTGTGGAAATTTGTGGGCACCCAGAGTTTAGGAAGGAAAACAATAAACTCCAAGTCAGTCATGTGACTGGTGTGAGAACTCAAAACAGTTTATTTATCTTTAAAATCAATAGAGAGATATTTTTATTTCAATTCGCAATGCTTTTAAAAATGAGACTACCATAAGGCCTCCCGCACGCACACACAATGCAAACGCAGAATCGGAGGAGATTTCTCCTTATGATAGTCAAAGATGCTTGATACGCATTTAAAATAACATTTGATATTATTATTAGTGCATAGTATATAACAAATTCATTTCGAAAGTAGAATATAAATCTTAGCCAACATACGACCATTATCGTATGCCTACTATAGCTAACTATGTTCAATAGCAGGTTACCGCCACATTCCATAGCAGGTTATACAACTAAAACCGTACAAGTCACGTATTGTTTCTTTGGATTTCCAACGAATGATCAGGCCAAGGAACTTCCCATTGCCACATGAGAATGCCTCTGGATGGACATCCCCGAGAACCAAACCGGATCTCTACCAACACAAGGCCGGGTTACTCCTAACTGAGTAACAACTGACCGAATATGCCATCCCCCGGTCCTTTGGGACCTTTTCACCGAGCGCTCGTAATCAATTCACACAATCATAAAGTGTTTTCAACACGAGTAAGTATCTGGGCTCCATACCATGATACCACCCTTTTCCAGAAGGAAATGGACACATCCTAAAGGGTGCTACCCCTCATAACCTTGCTGCTTCTTTCCTGTTTTGACCATTCACGGGGTGTGAGGCTCGACGAAGTCACGTCCACAAAAACATACTTTATACAAAAGCCATGCTTTGGGTCAACAAATGATCAACACAATGATCACAAGGATAGACGATCAAATAAACGATCCTATCACAAATAATCAACACAATGATCATTTCAGCATCACTCAGCATGTCACATTACCAAACTGGGAATATATCGCTGATAACTTCAACTATATAACCTTTGAGCTCGTACGTCTCAAAGAAGGGTGTTAAGCAAAGAATAAATTCTCCGCCACCAACAGAAATATATTTGAAAGAAATCGGCTTTATATCTCAACTTGTAATGTCAGGCATACAATCCATACAAGTCTGTTCCGGGCTCGAACAGAACCGAAGGCACTTACAAAGAAGTCCTTGCAATCCGGATATCCACAATCCTGATCGGATTTCCCATCACTTAGTGAGTCTCTATACCGTTGCAACTCAGTGCAGAGACAATCGACAGGTCATCCTATCGCTTTCGCAAATATCCGGTCTTCAACACCGATCTTCAAATGCGATTCACAACGACGTATCACATATTCGGAGTGGGTTATACGACCCCATGGTCCTTTCCCGGTTAACCCGAATAGTGAGCGCTTATTCAAAAATAAGTGTGCATTCAAATTCAATCAATTCGCATCAAATACCCATTCAAAGGGAAATACTGATAGTCGGTTATTGAACTATCAATTGATATGCATACATCACCAGATTCCAAATAATTTTCCAAATTATTTATTTTCCAAAATATCTTTACAAGATATATATAATTTCAACACTTCAAAAATAAATCAATATTTATTTTTAACCAATTTCACTTTTCACATATAAATTCCATAATGAATTTATATTTCAAAATATCCATGCATATGCGATTTCAATAATTCATTTCAATTTATCCTCCAAAAAGATAAATTCTAATTATTCACTTCATATTGGAAAACATTTCCATACTTATTAAATAAGTAATTCACAAATTTCTTTTATTTTCAACACTTGGAAAATATTCAATATACCTAAATCGAAATTAAGTACATATTTCATTCTTTAAGGAAAATCATTCACTTTAACATATTTATTTGGGCCAAAACGAATGTTACGTAAAACATCGTTACGACAACCCAAAATCACTAGTATAGGGATTCGAAATTAAAATAGATATATAAATCCCAATATTATACAAAACATTTCCTTTCGGAAATCATTTACTATAACAACAGTGTTATAGTCTACCATTTCCTTTTATTTCTCGAAAACGTCTATTTCAACAATAAATGTTGAAATCTATGGTTTCGAATCTCAACACATTTAAAACATCGTTAGATCGTTTTAATTCTGTTTAAAATATCACATTCTAAAACATTTTCTTTAACGTGTTATTCACTATTCAAAAATCGTGAACATACTTCGTTAACAAATTTCATTCTTTTATTCAATTTATTTTAAAGGATTATTCACTATTCAAAAATGTGAATATAACTCCATTAATAGGTTATAACAATTAACTTATCAAAATAAGTCGTTTGCGAATTTATAAAACAACGTTTATAAATTCCTCTTCTATTTATTTATAAAAACTTCCTTTAATAAATTCCTTTATTAACCTATTCCAGTTTATAACTAAATTATAAACTAAACGTTCATATTATAAGTTAAATACTTACAAAACGATTATTTTATAAGATCGTTCTTTTAAAGACTTTCCAATTTATAAATCTTATAACTTATAAGATTTAATGATTTATCCAATCTATTCTTCAAATAATTTCACCAAATTTATAAATCTTACTATTTATAAATTTCATTTATAACTTCACGGTTTATAATTCTATAAATTTCATTCTTTAATGAAATTCATTTTCACTTAATTCAAACACTTATAAAAACTCGTTTTATAATGTCTATATTTCAATTTATAAATATCCATTTATAAATCTCTTAATATAAATCAGTTTATATTATTATTCTGAAACGTCTTTAATTCCCTTTATAATTTCACCATTTTGATTTATAAAATAATCAAATTTTATAAATCCTATATTTAAACTTTTGATAATAAATTCAAAAATCCAGTTTAAACTATTTTATAAAGTCATTAATTCCTATTTCTCAAAAATCAGCTTTTAACCGTATTTCTCAAAAACTATAATTTTTTATAACTTTAAAAATTATAACGTTCATTTATTTATAATGGATCACTTCCAAAAATAAAGTATATTTTCAAAAAAAATCACTTTAAAAACATTTCAAAATCCCAAATCTGGGTCCAATGATGCTACACACCAAATAGTCAATCACGACTAATAACGATATCATATATCGATATGATAATCCATCAAATATCAAAATATCTGAAATAAAATAAATACTGTTGAGGAATCCAGTTGGATCCCTCCAACCTGTTTCCTGCATCCAAAAACATTAGCACAATACCAATTTCGCTCCAGTACGAAATTATCGCGGTACATGTTTTTATTAAATATTATCCGCTTACTAACGGTGTAATAGGGTCTCATCCGCTAAACAAAAAATGCGGGAAATCAACAACTGCAATATATACATATGCCAATATATATGTATTGATATTATATATAATACCAATTTCACTGTTTATGAAATATTCGCGGTATATGTTTTTAATAAATAACATCCGCTTACTAACGGCGCATAATGTCTATTTTAACAATCAATAATTTACAGTCATCATTCAAACATGCATTCAAATATTTTAAATCTAACTATTTAAAATAAAATCGAAATCTATTCGATTGAGTGAGAAGTTCTCACCTTGGTTTTAAATTCCGTTTTAGCTTTTATTTCGAATAAAATTAAACGCGCGTTTAATTTTACCCGAAATTCTCACTAACTCCAAACGACTCCAAACCAACTCCATCGCGTAGTGCTCGTCCATACGATTCCAACGCAACTGAGTTTGCATTTTTTCGACCTCGTATGAAAAAGTTATGAATTTTACAAGTTTGTACACGTTTTATATAAACTAATATACAACATAACTTTATAATTTTTATACCCAAACTAGCATAGGCCGTAGGATTTCACTGCAAAGCCATCACAGCCCTTGAACGCAACCCCCCCCTTCTTCATCTTCTACAGATCGAACACGCACGCAAATGAACCCACTCCATCTCAAACTAGGGTTAATCTTTGCCATCACCACATCGAGCTTTAGGTCGATCAACTTGCTCCATTGCGAAGGCCTCCTCCTCCACTACACTCGGCCTCAATAGCATAGGGCTCGGCCCCCTAGATAGCACGGAAATGCGTGCGCAGGCCATGACGAACGGCCACGTTTTGCTCACTCCCTGTTGCTCCAAACTCCATCAAATCCGTATGGATTTCAAGATCTTGCGAAGCTCTACAAGTTTGTAGTTGATCACTTTGGCCAATTCTTGATGGATTGGAAGAGATTAAGGGGAAAAGGAGATTGATTTTCAGCCTTTCAATAGTTAGGGCCGGCTGTAAAAGATGGCTAGGGTTTTGTTTTTAATTTTTTTTTTATTTAGAATGGTGGCTATTTATAGAAAAAGCTAGCGTAAACACTATTCATCCCGGGAATTCCGAACTCCGATTTAGGCGCCGTAACCAGCGTACCTAGGGTTTATCCCGCGTTCCGGACACAATGGAACAGGTTTCGGAAGCTAATTCGGAAGTATGTGCGAGTTATGGCTGAAAACGCTCAATTTAAATTAAACCGATTTAAATCGATTTCTAGGCGTTTTAATTTGTACCGGACAAACGGTAAATCCAATTGACTTGAAATTTGAAACCTTACAATAATATCACATTACGGATCCGATGAAACTGGTTTCGTCGAAATCCGAGACTTTTTGAAAAATGGCTATTTTGACTCGCCAAATTTAAATTAAAAACAATTAGATGCGTTTCGAGCTGCCACGATCAAACGATAGCTCCGATTGACACGAAAATTGAAATCCGGTAATAACTAACTATTACGGATCCAATGGAACTGGTTTCGTTCAATTCTGAGACTGTTCAAAAATTGGCTATTTTACAGTCGATTATTAAATATTAAAATATTCAATTTTCACAGATTAACTTTTAATTCGATTTTAAAAGTTCTAAAATATCTCTATAACTCCAGTATGATTAAATAAAATTTTCCAAATTATTTTCAATCATTTTTAACTCAATTTTTAATTATTTCCGTAATTTAACATATCAAATTATTGATTTAATTATCTAATTAAATCCAAAAATTCAAATAAAAATTTATTCGACTAATAAATTCACCTATTAATATTTAAAATTAATTAAATATTCAAATTTAAATTAATAAAAATTCTGGGTCGTTACAATCTTTCCCCCTTAAAAGAATTTCGTCCTCGAAATTATAAGTAAGAAAAGTTATAGAATCTATTAATTTTCCCAAACTTTATAATTAAACTTCTTACCATACTTTACTAAGTTTTCAAATCATACTTAGTTATCTTTTCAAAAACAACTACTATTGTTTAACTTTCAATTCCAAAATCAAAGTTAAAGTTTTCAAAATTTTCCAATTTTTCTCAAATTTTTTCTAACGCCTTAAATTTTCGGAAAAATTCGCCATAGTCTCCTTTGCGCGGCTCGATCCGAAAAAAAATGACAGTATATATATATCACAAATATACATCTCATCAAGTAATGAGGCATCCCGAAGGGAAAAAAGTGTAAAAGTACGATATTTAATCCGAGATATGTACCTTATATTTTATTAGCAAGCATATACGGCTAATATAGCGCTAAAGCGAACTCCAAATGCGAAGCAAACGCGATCCGCACCTACTAAATACTTAACAAACAATATGAGAACATGCATATATGTAAATAGTATCAATATACAACATATAGCAACATAATAACTATATACGTCAACATAGCTATGTAGTAAAACAACAAATGCAATATATATTCAACCATCAACCAACTAACATCATATAACATTAGAATTTAATGAATTAACACTTACATTCATTATTCCTTTGCTTATATTCATTCATTTTTTTATTCAACTTCTAATATATATAAGTTTATTTCACAATTGTAAATCACTTTAATTATACTTCAATTCTTATAATTCTTTTACTTATACAATTATTCTTTAATTTAGATTATTCAAACAACCTAACAATCAACTTACATACAATTTAATAATTTTGAAAAATTATTTCTTTATATATAAAATATAATCAAGGCAAAATTATTTCATTTACCCAATTAAAACAATACCGTGCCGAATTGTTCTATTCAAGTGTTTAGAAACCCCTTCGGCATAGTTTGACTGACCGTGCTGACGAAGGTTCATATGCCACTCAATAAACCAATCATCACAATATAAAACAATTTCATATTCACTAACAAATACGCTCTCATAGCTATTATTACACTCAAACTCATTCTAGAGTACTACTGACTCTATCTCTAATGAGTAATACCCAACAGAACCATGGTTGTCGCTTAACCATCAGCTCCGATACCAAATGTAACGTACGGAGACAGCGGTCACAACCGGTAGGCTTTTCAACCATCCCAGCCCCACCGTGGCAACAACTGGTATCCCAAACTTGCTTGTACGGCCAGCCTCTCGACTGTCACAGCTTACGCCTAACCAACCCCCTAAAAGAGGATGTGTGGGAGTAAGAGTCTCCCGTTCGCCACCTAACCGCGAAGCGAGAATCCCCCATCACATAGCCCAATAGCTCAGCAAGACTGGTGTGAGAACTCAAAACAGTTTATTTATCTTTAAAATCAATAGAGAGATATTTTTATTTCAATTAGCAATGCTTTTAAAAATGAGACTACCATAAGGCCTCCCGCACACACACACAATGCAAACGCAGAATCGGAGGAGATTTCTCCTTATGATAGTCAAAGATGCTTGATACGCATTTAAAATAACAATTGATATTATTATTAGTGCATAGTATATAACAAATTCATTTCGAAAGTAGAATATAAATTTTAGCCAACATACGACCATTATCGTATGCCTACTATAGCTAACTATGTTCAATAGCAGGTTACCGCCACATTCCATAGCAGGTTATACAACTAAAACCGTACAAGTCACGTATTGTTTCTTTGGATTTCCAACGAATGATCAGGCCAAGGAACTTCCCATTGCCACATGAGAATGCCTCTGGATGGACATCCCCGAGAACCAAACCGGATCTCTACCAACACAAGGCCGGGTTACTCCTAACTGAGTAACAACTGACCGAATATGCCATCCCCCGGTCCTTTGGGACCTTTTCACCGAGCGCTCGTAATCAATTCACACAATCATAAAGTGTTTTCAACATGAGTAAGTATCTGGGCTCCATACCATGATACCACCCTTTTCCAGAAGGAAATGGACACATCCTAAAGGGTGCTACCCCTCATAACCTTGCTGCTTCTTTCCTGTTTTGACCATTCACGGGGTGTGAGGCTCGACGAAGTCACGTCCACAAAAACATACTTTATACAAAAGCCATGCTTTGGGTCAACAAATGATCAACACAATGATCACAAGGATAGACGATCAAATAAACGATCCTATCACAAATAATCAACACAATGATCATTTCAGCATCACTCAGCATGTCACATTACCAAACTGGGAATATATCGCTGATAACTTCAACTATATAACCTTTGAGCTCGTACGTCTCAAAGAAGGGTGTTAAGCAAAGAATAAATTCTCCGCCACCAACAGAAATAATTTGAAAGAAATCGGCTTTATATCTCAACTTGTAATGTCAGGCATACAATCCATACAAGTCTGTTCCGGGCTCGAACAGAACCGAAGGCACTTACAAAGAAGTCCTTGCAATCCGGATATCCACAATCCTGATCGGATTTCCCATCACTTAGGGAGTCTCTATACCGTTGCAACTCAGTGCAGAGACAATCGACAGGTCATCCTATCGCTTTCGCAAATATCCGGTCTTCAACACCGATCTTCAAATGCGATTCACAACGACGTATCACATATTCGGAGTGGGTTATACGACCCCATGGTCCTTTCCCGGTTAACCCGAATAGTGAGCGCTTATTCAAAAATAAGTGTGCATTCAAATTCAATCAATTCACATCAAATACCCATTCAAAGGGAAATACTGATAGTCGGTTATTGAACTATCAATTGATATGCATACATCACCAGATTCCAAATAATTTTCCAAATTATTTATTTTCCAAAATATCTTTACAAGATATATATAATTTCAACACTTCAAAAATAAATCAATATTTATTTTTAACCAATTTCACTTTTCACATATAAATTCCATAATGAATTTATATTTCAAAATATCCATGCATATGCGATTTCAATAATTCATTTCAATTTATCCTCCAAAAAGACAAATTCTAATTATTCACTTCATATTGGAAAACATTTCCATACTTATTAAATAAGTAATTCACAAATTTCTTTTATTTTCAACACTTGGAAAATATTCAATATACTTAAATCGAAATTAAGTACATATTTCATTCTTTAAGGAAAATCATTCACTTTAACATATTTATTTGGGCCAAAACGAATGTTACGTAAAACATCGTTACGACAACCCAAAATCACTAGTATAGGGATTCGAAATTAAAATAGATATATAAATCCCAATATTATACAAAACATTTCCTTTCGGAAATCATTTACTATAACAACAGTGTTATAGTCTACCATTTCCTTTTATTTCTCGAAAACGTCTATTTCAACAATAAATGTTGAAATCTATGGTTTCGAATCTCAACACATTTAAAACATCGTTAGATCGTTTTAATTCTGTTTAAAATATCACATTCTAAAACATTTTCTTTAACGTGTTATTCACTATTCAAAAATCGTGAACATACTTCGTTAACAAATTTCATTCTTTTATTCAATTTATTTTAAAGGATTATTCACTATTCAAAAATGTGAATATAACTCCATTAATAGGTTATAACAATTAACTTATCAAAATAAGTCGTTTGCGAATTTATAAAACAACGTTTATAAATTCCTCTTCTATTTATTTATAAAAACTTCCTTTAATAAATTCCTTTATTAACCTATTCCAGTTTATAACTAAATTATAAACTAAACGTTCATATTATAAGTTAAATACTTATAAAACGATTATTTTATAAGATCGTTCTTTTAAAGACTTTCCAATTTATAAATCTTATAACTTATAAGATTTAATGATTTATCCAATCTATTCTTCAAATAATTTCACCAAATTTATAAATCTTACTATTTATAAATTTCATTTATAACTTCACGGTTTATAATTCTATAAATTTCATTCTTTAATGAAATTCATTTTCACTTAATTCAAACACTTATAAAAACTCGTTTTATAATGTCTATATTTCAATTTATAAATATCCATTTATAAATCTCTTAATATAAATCAGTTTATATTATTATTCTGAAACGTCTTTAATTCCCTTTATAATTTCACCATTTTGATTTATAAAATAATCAAATTTTATAAATCCTATATTTAAACTTTTGATAATAAATTCAAAAATCCAGTTTAAACTATTTTATAAAGTCATTAATTCCTATTTCTCAAAAATCAGCTTTTAACCGTATTTCTCAAAAACTATAATTTTTTATAACTTTAAAAATTATAACGTTCATTTATTTATAATGGATCACTTCCAAAAATAAAGTATATTTTCAAAAAAAATCACTTTAAAAACATTTCAAAATCCCAAATCTGGGTCCAATGATGCTACACACCAAATAGTCAATCACGACTAATAACGATATCATATATCGATATGATAATCCATCAAATATCAAAATATCTGAAATAAAATAAATACTGTTGAGGAATCCAGTTGGATCCCTCCAACCTGTTTCCTGCATCCAAAAACATTAGCACAATACCAATTTCGCTCCAGTATGAAATTATCGCGGTACATGTTTTTATTAAATATTATCCGCTTACTAACGGCGTAATAGGGTCTCATCCGCTAAACAAAAAATGCGGGAAATCAACAACTGCAATATACACATATGCCAATATATATATATTGATATTATATATAATACCAATTTCACTGTTTATGAAATATTCGCAGTATATGTTTTTAATAAATAACATCCGCTTACTAACGGCGCATAATGTCTATTTTAACAATCAATAATTTACAGTCATCATTCAAACATGCATTCAAATATTTTAAATCTAACTATTTAAAATAAAATCGAAATCTATTCGATTGAGTGAGAAGTTCTCACCTTGGTTTTAAATTCCGTTTTAGCTTTTATTTCGAATAAAATTAAACGCGCGTTTAATTTTACCCGAAATTCTCACTAACTCCAAACGACTCCAAACCAACTCCATCGCGTAGTGCTCGTCCATACGATTCCAACGCAACTGAGTTTTCATTTTTTCGACCTCGTATGAAAAAGTTATGAATTTTACAAGTTTGTACACGTTTTATATAAACTAATATACAACATAACTTTATAATTTTTATACCCAAACTAGCATAGGCCGTAGGATTTCACTGCAAAGCCATCACAGCCCTTGAACGCAACCCCCCCCCCCCCCCCCCCTTCTTCATCTTCTACAGATCGAACACGCACGCAAATGAACCCACTCCATCTCAAACTAGGGTTAATCTTTGCCATCACCACATCGAGCTTTAGGTCGATCAACTTGCTCCATTGCGAAGGCCTCCTCCTCCACTACACTCGGCCTCAATAGCATAGGGCTCGGCCCCCTAGATAGCACGGAAATGCGTGCGCAGGCCATGACGAACGGCCACGTTTTGCTCACTCCCTGTTGCTCCAAACTCCATCAAATCCGTATGGATTTCAAGATCTTGCGAAGCTCTACAAGTTTGTAGTTGATCACTTTGGCCAATTCTTGATGGATTGGAAGAGATTAAGGGGAAAAGGAGATTGATTTTCAGCCTTTCAATAGTTAGGGCCGGCTGTAAAAGATGGCTAGGGTTTTGTTTTTAATTTTTTTTTTATTTAGAATGGTGGCTATTTATAGAAAAAGCTAGCGTAAACACTATTCATCCCGGGAATTCCGAACTCCGATTTAGGCGCCGTAACCAGCGTACCTAGGGTTTATCCCGCGTTCCGGACACAATGGAACAGGTTTCGGAAGCTAATTCGGAAGTATGTGCGAGTTATGGCTGAAAACGCTCAATTTAAATTAAACCGATTTAAATCGATTTCTAGGCGTTTTAATTTGTACCGGACAAACGGTAAATCCAATTGACTTGAAATTTGAAACCTTACAATAATATCACATTACGGATCCGATGAAACTGGTTTCTTCGAAATCCGAGACTTTTTGAAAAATGGCTATTTTGACTCGCCAAATTTAAATTAAAAACAATTAGATGCGTTTCGAGCTGCCACGATCAAACGATAGCTTCGATTGACACGAAAATTGAAATCCGGTAATAACTAACTATTACGGATCCAATGGAACTGGTTTCGTTCAATTCTGAGACTGTTCAAAAATTGGCTATTTTACAGTCGATTATTAAATATTAAAATATTCAATTTTCACAGATTAACTTTTAATTCGATTTTAAAAGTTCTAAAATATCTCTATAACTCCAGTATGATTAAATAAAATTTTCCAAATTATTTTCAATCATTTTTAACTCAATTTTTAATTATTTCCGTAATTTAACATATCAAATTATTGATTTAATTATCTAATTAAATCCAAAAATTCAAATAAAAATTTATTCGACTAATAAATTCACCTATTAATATTTAAAATTAATTAAATATTCAAATTTAAATTAATAAAAATTCTGGGTCGTTACATTTTCGATGCAGAAATCAAATCACCGTCGCTCATCTTCCCCAACACGCCATTTCCTCAGCTATAACTCGCCTACCCTTCCCCTTTCTTTTTCAAACCAAACCAGGCAACAGAAGAGAAAAAATGGTGGCTGCAGAATTTAAAACTGTGTTCATTTCGTTCTTTCCCCCCATTCCCAAATTAATTCTCGAAAATCCCTTCTGTAACTCTTCAATATCGAATCCATGTCCAAAAAAAGAATTAGGCAATTGAAACACGAATTGTGCTCGACTTCCATAACTCAGGGAGGAGGAGCGTCACCTTGCGATCGATGTGTGCATGAGTGAGGCTAGGGATCCAAAGAGGCGTGATGTAGTAAATGTGCCGCGCACGCTGGTTCGATAATCAGGGTACGACGATCGTTAAATAATGGGTGGTGGCTCGTGATTGCTGGGGTTCATCGTTGCGGCATCGGTGTACGTGCGATCGAGGGAGGACAGGAAGCGGCAAGCGAAGACGAGGAAGGAGGGTGAGCGCAGCGGAGGCGGCACGTTTAAGGTTTCGAGGGGAGCTCTGATTCAAGGCTAGTCGACATTCGATGATGGAGGGTTGTGGCTTTGGCTTGTGTTATCGAGCAAAGAGGTTTCAGTGAGGTAAAAATTTATATTTGATTTAAGGGTGTATATATATGTGTGTGTGTATACATATGTAGATGAAAAAATGACAATAAGGCATATAGTTAATTCCATTTTTATAAAATATATATATAACCTTATTGTTTTTACAAGATTGAACAAAGAAAAGAAAAGGAATTTTAAAACCAGATTTTTATTTTTACAAAAATACATATATTAAAGAAGAAGATTTTACGGTAAAGGAAATTTATTTTGTTAATTACTGTAATGAAAAAAAAAGTTACTATTTGATATTTACCGAAAGGAAAATCTGTATATATGCAGAATATATATATATATATATATATATATATATATATATGCATACTTTAAGAAGTATTGGTTGATTTTTAAAATATAAATATAAGATTATGGGGAAAACAAAAAATATATGTACGTATAAGATTTTGAAAATAGAAATTTTAAATGTTTTAGAGTTTGTATAAAGATTTGATTTTTAAAATCTATATGGATTAATTTTATGAATATATATATATATATATATATATGTGTGTGTGTGTCGTTTCTAAAAGAGAAATAAATTATATTTAACTGTATCCATTCTAAACTTATTAGTTTAAAATTTTAAAATAATCTATTAAGGTGATTAATTTGTCTAGTTAACTTATTTAATTTCTTATAGTTATTAACAGATTTTTTTAAAAGGAAAATTATTAGTTAAATCAAAATATTAGTTAATTAAATGGTAATTAATAGCCCAATTATTTAGAATGTTAATAAAACCCTATAATGTTTGTAAAAGCTTAAAAACCATGAACCCAGTCAAGATTGAAGTGGATTGCAAAATAAAAAGCAAAGATGAGATTTTCTCACTCATTTGGATTGCCTAGTTTAAAATTAAATGTTAAGTTTAAATCATTGAATGTTGATTGATTTATATGTTGGATGATATTATATATAGTGTATATATATATATATATATATATTAGAGTGATTGATATTCGCACATTATATAGCGGATGATACCTTATGCGCCTAATATAATAGAGGATGACTCTGTATACCGCGATATCCCCCTCGAAGTGGGATTTGGTATTTTATTTGTTGACTAACATCTGTGGATGTAGGGAAAACAGGTTGGAGGGATCCAACTGGATTCCTCAAAAACATTTATTATTTTCACATATGTATATATATATTGATATATGGCAGGATGGACAAATTGATATCGATTGTGTGAATTGTATTGTAAAATGCTAAATAGCCTGGAGTTAAATTTGGTATTTTTAAATACCATAAGTAATAAATTGAAGCAAATAAAAGAAGATTTTGAATGAAACGTTTAAACTGAAAATTTGGGTTATTTTGTAAAGAGAATTAAGTAGAATAATAATGAATTAACAAACTGGGTTATACTTAACTAATTAGAAAATTGATCTAAGTAGAGATTTGGAATTTAATTATATATTAAGTACTTGAAGAGATATTGGAACTAATAAATTAATTTTAAATAAAATGGAATCTTATTAAGAGAAGATTATAAAATGAAATTATACAAAGAATTGTTTTTATAAATAAGTGAAAAGCTCAAGGAAGTCTATAAATTTATAAACGGTGTTTATAAATAAGATAAATTGATATTAGTGGATATGTGGAAAATATAAGTTAATTTTGTGTACTTATATCGAGCAATGGAATTGTTTGGAAGGAAATAGTGGGATATATTTCAAATAAGAGAACTAGCAATTAATTTGGGTATTGTGGATTGTGATACGAATCAAGAGGGGTTTATAAATTGGATATCAGATTTTCGAAAGATAGATTTTTGTCGAGTAAAGTAAAATTGTTTTTAAAGTAAATTTCTAAATCTACCATACTATATAACTTTTATAAACTATTATTTGGTTCTCGAATATTCTAAAGTTAATTATTATATGCTTTTTATCTATTAAAACAAATTCTAATTTTATAAACCAACCGTGTAAATTTATTAGTAACTGAATATTGTTGCCATAAACTATAATATTGAAATAAAACCATTATTCTTATTTTATAAATATATATGTTTTTAAAAGTTTTAATTCAATTAAAAATCCTCTTGAAATGAGAAGTGAGTTATTTAAATTGGATAAGATTTTAGGAGAAGGTCTTATAGTGGGGTTATGGAAACTTAAATTATTACCGAAAATGTAAGATAGGAGTTTTGGAAGGTGAGATAAAACTTCACAAAGGAAGGGGAAGGAAAAAATTGGAATTTTTAATAAGCAAAGAGGGCTTTGGAAATATAAAAAGGGAATTAATTATGGGATTCTGAAAATTATAGGATTGGTGTAAAACGAATTGGAATTTGCAAATTAAGTTGTAAATGATTTTGAGGAATGAAATAGAAAATAAGCGAATATTTTCAACTATTAAGTGGTTAATGAAGGGGGAAAATATTCTAAGTACCGGGAAAAAAATGGAATTTGTTTCGTAAGAACAAAAAAAATTTGAACTATTTTCAAAGAGTTAACAAGTGATAATAAAATCTTATGAAGATATTTTGAGGTAAATAATTTGGAGAATTATTTAAAATCTAATGGCTGATTGTGAATATTATTTGATAGTTAAATAACCGACTATCAATATTGGCCAATGCGCTGATCGTTTCGAAGAGACCGGGATCGGATTTAATTATCCGGAAACCACTTCGATCCGATTTGAACGTTTGCGAATGAAGACCGTGAAAATGATGAAGACGATGTTTCGGTTTTTCTAGTCTTAGGGCAACTTGTATGGACGAATGCTATCTGAACATCGTCAGGAGGACGATGAGCATTCTAAGTGAAAAACGTTCTAAAAACGGTAACGCATAGCCACAAGCCTCATCAACCGGGAATGGCTAAATCAGGGAGGTGCAGCATGACTAAGTGGCTAGCATCCAATTAGGGTAAAGTTTCTCCTGTCTAGATGTCCCTTTTATCAAGCTTAGTGGGCGGTTGCTGATCCCAACCGCGGGGTGATCTTATTTGGACTATCCAGTAAGGGTAGCTCTTGTCTTGTGTAGCAGGGGATCGGGAGTGGACCTTCGTACTCTAAAGTAGACCAGGTACTGTGACGGGCGCTACTCCAATAGCCCTTCCATTTATGGAACCAATCTCTAATAAGCGCCTGTACGGTTTTGATTGTGCCCAACTATGATGGAACGTGAGATGCAAGCATTTCAGCTAGATTCTATTGTAATGAAAATTTTTGTTAACGAAAATTTGATTTTCAAATTGAAATGAAAATGTAGGATTTGAACTAGAAAAGGAAAACCAATTCTTTTGGTTGAAGCTAAAGGGTTAGAGAAAGTGAATAATGAATTTTCACTAAGTGGATTTGATAAGTAAATGGGTTTGGAACATTCTTCTACCTTAATAATTTCGGGAACGAAATTCTTTAAGGGGGGAGGAATGTAACGACCCGAATTTATCAACACTGGATTTGGAATATTCAAATAGTTTTAAATATTGGATTTGAACTATAAATTGATTTTTAATATGAAAAGTTGGTTTTCATTTATAAAATAAATGCAAAATTTGAATATAGCAGGTTATTGGACAGTTCAACTTTTGAATTTAATAATTGGAAATTGGGTATAATAGTGAATCGTGAGTTTTAAGCCCGATAAAAATATTTTAAAGGCTTATAAAATTTATATTAATAGTACGGAAGATAGTGAAACTTTTAAAATCTAATTTGGAAATGATTTGTTCAGTTATAAAAATAAATCGTTTAAATTGATATTTAAAAATAGCCTTCCGAGGCACAGTCTCGGAATTTGACGAAACTAGTCTCATTGGATCCGTAATACTGTATTATTATTAGATTTCAAATCTCATAACATTTAGAGTTATCATTTAGTCGTATAGAGGTAAACGGGCTGAAATCTATATCGAAAATTTAATATAATAACTGGGTTCAAAAAGCTATCTTCTCCATACGATCGAATTAGGACTTGAAACCTTTTTCAATGCATTTGGAATAAGGGTATAACATTATAAATGCCTAGTGGCACGCATCAATTGGAGGTCAAGATTTTAAGATACGTAAAACGAGTCGATTTAAATTTAAATATAATATGTCTTTGGACCAGTCAAATTTCCTTCAGCCGAAATTCCCTCCCACCAGCCTGTTTTCTTTCTCCATCAAAACTTTTTGCCTTCTCTGCAGCCAGCAACCTTGCACGCTAATATTTTCAACGCAGAAATCAAATCGCTCTCGCTCATCTTCCTCAACACACCATTTCCTCATCTATAACTCGCGTACCTTTCCTCTTTCTTTTTCAAACCAAACCATAGCGTCAGAAGAGAAAAAAATGTGGCTGTAGAATTTAAAATTGTGCTCGTTTCCTTCTTTTCCCCATTCCCAAATTAATTCACGAAAATCCAATCTCTAACTCTTCAATATCGAATCCATGCCCAAAAAAAAAAGAATTAGGCAATTGAAGGGCGAATTGTGCTAGACTTCCATAACTCAGGGAGGTGGAGTGTCACCTTGCGATCGATGGGAGCATGAGCGAGGCTAAGGATCCAGAGAGGCATGATGTAGTAGATGTGCCGCGCGTGCGCTGGTTCGATAATCAGGGTTCGACGATCGTTAAATAGAGGGCGGTGGCTCGCGATTGCCGGGGTTCATCGTTTCGGCATCGGTGTACGCACGATCGAGGAAGGATAGGGAGCGGCGAGCGAAGACGAGGAGGGAGGGTGAGCGTAGCAGAGGCAGCGTTTAGGGTTTCGAGGGGAGCTTTGATTCGAGGCTAGTTGGCATTCGATGATGGAGGGTTGTGGCTTTGGCTTGTGTGTTCGAGAAGAGAGGTTTCAGTGAGGTGTAATTTTATATTTAATTTAAGGATATATATATATATATATATATTTGTGTGTGTGTGTGTGTGTATGAAAAAAAATGACAGTAAGGAATACAGCTAATTCCATTTTTATAAAATATATATACAGCAGCTTACCGTTTTTACAAAAATGCACAAAGAAAAAAAAGGAATTTTAAAACCAGATTTTTATTTTTACAAAAATATATATTAAAGAAGAATAACTTTTACAGTGAAGGAAATTTATTTTGTTATTTACTGTAATGAAAGCAAATTACTGTTTAATATTTACAGAAAGGAAAATCTGTATATATGCAGAAAATATATATATATACATACTTTAAGAAGCACTGGTTGATTTTTAAAATATATATATAAGATTATGAGGAAAATAGAAAACATATGTACATATAATATTTTGAAAATAGAAATTTTAAATGTTTTAGAGTTCGTATAAAGATTTGATTTTTAAAATCTATATGATTTATTTTTATGAATATATATATATGTCGTTTCTAAAAGAGAAATAAATTACATGTACCAATATCTATTCTAAACTTATTAGCTTAAATTTTTAAGTAATCTATTAAGGTGATTAATTGTCTAATTAACTTATTTAATTTCTTATAGTTATAAAAAGATTTTTTTTTAAAAAGGAAAATTATTAGGTAAATCAAAATGTTAGTTAACTAAATGGTAATTAATGGTCCGATTATTTGGAATGTTAATAAAACCCTATAATGTCTGTAGAAGGTCAAAACCGTGAACCCAGTCAAGATTGAAGTGGATTGCAAAATAAAAGGCAAAGGTGAGATTTTCTCACTCATTTGGGTTGCCTAGATTGAAATTTAATGTTAAATTTAAATCATTGGATGTTGATTGATTTATTTGTTGGATGATATTATATATAGTGTATGTATATATTATAGTGATTGATATTCCTGCATTATATAGCAGATGAGACCCTATGTGCGTCGCATAATAGCGGATGACCATATATACCGCGATATCGCCCTCGATGTGGGATTTAGTATTTTATTTGTTGACTAACATCTGTGGATGCAGGGAAAACAGGTTGGAGGTATCCAACTGGATTCCTCAAAAGCATTTATTATTTTCATATATATATATATATATATATATATTGATATATGATAGGATGGATGAATTGATATCGATTATGTGAATTGAATTGTAAAATGCTAAATAGCCTGCATATTGTATTTGGTATTTTTAAATACCATAAGTAATAAATTGAAGCAAATAAAAGAAGATTTCGAACGAAAACGTTTAAACTGAAAATTTGGGTAATTTTGTAAAGAGAATTAAGTAGAATAAAAATGAATTAGCAAACTGGGTTATACTTAACTAATTGGAAAATTGATCTAAGTAGAGATTTGGAATTTAATTATATATTAAGTACTTGAAGAGATATTAGAACCAATAAATATATTTTAAATAAAATGGAATCTTATTAAGAGAAGATTATAAAATGAAACTATAAAAAGAATTGTTTTTATAAGTAAGTGAAAAGCTCAGGGAAGTCTATAAATTTATAAACGTGGTTTATAAATAAGATAAATTGATATTAGTGGATATGTGGAAAATAAAGTTAATTTTGTGTAGTTATATCGAGCTATGGGAATTGTTTGGAAGGAAATAATGGGATATATTTCAAATAAGAGAACCGGTGATTAATTTGGGTATAGTGGATTGTGATACGAATCAAGAGGGGTTTATAAATTGGATATCGGATTTTCCAAAGATAGATTTTTGTCAAGTAAAGTAAAATTGATTTTAAAGTAAATTTCTAAATCTACTATAGTATATAACTTTTATAAACTATTATATGGTTCTAGAATATTCTATAGTTAATTATTATATACTTAATATCTATTAAAACAAATTCTAATTTTTATAAACCAACCGTGTAAATTTATTAGTAACTGAATATTGTTGCCTTAAACTATAATTTTAAAATAAAACCATTATTCTTATTTTATAAATATATATGTTTTTAAAAGTTTTAATTCGATTAAAAATCCTCTTGAAATGAGAAGCAAGTTATTTAAATTGGATAAGATTTTAGGAGAAGGTCTTATAGTGGGGTTATGGAAACTTAAATTATTGCCGAAAGTGTAAGATAGGAGTTTTGGAAGGTGAAATAAAACTTCACAAAGGGAAGGGGAAGGAGAAAATTGGAACTTTTAATAAGCAAAGAGAGCTTTGGAAATATAAAAAGAGAATTAATTATGGGATTCTGAAAATTATAAGATTAGTGTGAAACGAATTAGAATTTGCAAATTAAGTTGTAAATGATTTTGAGGAAAGAAATAGAAAATAAAAGTGAATATTTTCAACTGTAAAGTGATTAATGAAGGGGGAAAATATTCTAAGTACCGTTAAAAAATTGGAATTTGTTTCGTAAGAATAAAATAAATTTGTACTATTTTCAAAGAGTTAAAAAGTGATAATAATATCTGATGAAGATAATTTGAGGTAAATAATTCGGAGAATTATTTAAAATCTGATGGCTGATTATGAATATTATTTGATAGTTAAATAACCGACTACCAATATTGGCCAATGCGTTGACCGTTTCAAAGATACCGGGATCAGATTTATTTATCCGAAAACCACTTCGATCCGATTTGAACGTTTGCGAATGAAAACCATGAAAATGATTAAGACGGTGTTTCGGTTTGTCTAGTCCTAGGGCAACTTGTATGGACGAATGCTATCAGAACATCGTTAGGAGGATGATGAGCATTCTAAGTGAAATACGTTCTAAAAAAGGTAACGCATAGCCTTAAGCCTCATCAACCAGGAATGGCTAAAACAGGGGAGGTGCAGCAAGGCTAAGTGGCTAACATCCAATTAGGGTAAAGTTTCTCCTGTCTAGATGTCCTTTTTATTCGGCTTAGTGGCGGTTGCTGATCCCAACCGCAGGGTGATCTTATTCGGACTATCCAGTAAGGGGTAGCTCCAATCTTGTGTAGCAGGGGATCGGGAGCGGACCTCGGTAATCTGATGTAGACCAGGTACTGTGACGGGCGGTACTCCAGTAGGCCTACCTTTTATTGAATCCAATCTCCAATAAGCTCCTGTACGGTTTTGATTGTGCCCAACTATGCTGGAACGTGAGATGCTAGCATTTCAGCTAGATTCTATTTTACTGTCTATAGATACTATCATAATATCAGACAAATTTGATAAAAATGTTTGGTTATCGTAAGTTAAAGACTCGACATATTTATTCGTGGCGTGGTCTTACGAGATACCTTTGTTTCACAGGCTTTTCGAAACTTTAATAATCCAATTGAATATGGGTTTCTCACGCTAGTTTTCCAGACTGACTCGGTTGTTGTTGTTTTATTATGATGCTCATGTCAAACCGATTATTATAGATACAGGATAAGATGCTATGATGCTCAAAAGGCAAGCTAGATGACAGATACGTATCTCTCGTATTTAAATATTATTATTTCCGCTGTGTAAGGACAGATAATAAGCTGTCCAAAGTGATGGATGTTTGTTGTACTCTAATAATGGTATGTATATATGACGACACAGATTTCTTTGTATTTAAAGCTGTTGTTATATATTATATTTTATTCCGCTGCGATTGTGAGACTCTGATGTTGTTTTCTATTTTCTTCTCCTACCTCTTTCTTCCTTTACCCCTGGTTATTAGCTCTTTCGTACACTTTAGGTTGAACGAGGAAGAATTGTTATCAGCTCAAGAGGTACGGAACTGCAGGTCGCTACATTTGGTATCAATGCTGGAGGTTAAGTGAGAACCTTGGCACTGGTGGGGATTACTCATTAGAGATAGAGTTAGTAGTACTCTAGAATGAGTTTGAGCGTATTAATAGATATGAGCGTGTATTTGTCAGTGAATAAAAAAATTGTTTTTATATTGTGGTGATTGATTTATTGAGTGGCATATAAATCTAAGTCGAAACAGTCTAGACAACTGCATCGAAGGGGTTTCTAAACACTTGAATATAACAATTCGACATAGTATTGTTTACGAAAGTGGGTGAATGAAATAATTTTACCAAAAAATATATTTTGATACAAAAAGAAATAATTTTTTGAAATTATTGTATATAATGGAAGTGTTTGGATGGTAATATTATAGTCCAATAGGATTATAAAATTTAAAATAGTTTGTCTAACTAAGATGAGAAAATTTGTGTAAGTATAAATTATGCAAAAGGAAAATAAAATGAAATTTAACTTGGATTTTGTGAAGAAAATTAAATTGTTGAAATTTAATTAGTAGTGATTTAAAAGAAATAAATTGGTAAATTGTTGGATGTGATTGAATTGGAAAAATAGAAATTAAATTTGGATTAAGGAATAAAATTTAACTAGATTGAAATTAACTTAAGCTAAGTAAGTGGAAGTAAGTTTGATTAAATGAGCTTAAGCTAAGTTTAATATTGAGTTGGATTTGGATTAAATTGAAAATAAAATCCCGTTGAGTAGAATTGAATTGAAATAACATTGAAATTAGTTGTAAATGATATTAAATGGAATTATATTCTTACTCAAATAAACAAAAGTAAGATGTATAAGAATTGGGTTGGAATAAATAAATTCCGGTAGCTTATAAAAGAACTGAAAATCCATGGATTGAAAATATGCTTGGGCAAAAAATAAGCATAAATCTTGAGTTAAAAATAAAAGATGAATATATTCGAGTATAAATGGATGGGAATGTGAAAAATTATAAGTCGTGTGACTCATAGAAGTTAAGAATTGAAATAGAAAGCCCAAATAAAATTTGTTTGATGATATGGAAATGAAATATCCAAAACTTGAACTATAAAATAGAATTTAACTCAAGTAAAATAGTGAAGAGATTTTTGAAGATAAAAATCAAATATTGGATTATAAGTTGGAAGTAAACTAAGTCGGAATAAATTAGTAAATTGAATATGTTAATAGGATTTAAATTGGTTAATAAAAGCTAAATGGTGAGTTAATAAGGGAGTTTGGGAATGAAAACCGAGTTATAAATGAAATTCGACTTGAATTGATAATGAATTAAAAATAAGTGGAGATGTTGTAAAACTAAAATGGAATTGGATTAAAACAGTAATGGTTTGAATTGCAAGTAAAATCCAAGTGAGTAGAAATAAATTGAAATGGCCTTGTTTGTAATAAAATAAATTCAGAAATGAATTGGGAATGCAAAATTATAATTTATAATGGATTGAATTAATATACTAATTGAATTAAAATAGTTTTAAATGAACCCTTTTTGGATATGAAATGAAATTGCAAGCGTATGGATTGTGAATGAATACAAAATAGAATTTGAATGTAATGGAAAATGAATATGAATATGTTAAAATGGAAGGGAATTAAGTGTAAGTTGAGTTGAAATAAATTTGAAATAGCTATGATCTTAAATGGTTGTTTTAAATAAGTGAATATTGTCGAATTTGCATGAGAATAAGTTGTCGTTGACGCAAACAAAAGTAAATAAAAATTCTATGAGTCAATATAAGTTAATAAAATTTATTTTTGAACCAGTTGAAATGAATATGAGTTCGTTTGGCTTAAAAATAAGTTGAATGTAAGCAATAGAGTTGTAAACCCTTTAAAATGGAATAAATAGCGTATGGATTGTTTGAAAACAAGTCCATAAGTGTTAAAATCATATAAGTTGCTTATAAACATTGTTTAGTGTGCATTCTTTTAGAATTCATATGGCTAACTATTGCAAATAATTGAATTGTTGTTAAACTTCATATATTTGGTGCTTACATGTTTATACTGAGTAAGTACAGGTACTTGGAAGCTGTTTGGCTGGATTTTGGTCGCGCTAATTGGTAAATAAATAAGCCGCTTACTTAAAAAGCTAAATAAAGGTACGCTACGCAATAAAAGATAGAAAATATGAAATATTGTTTCTTTTGTTTTTTTGACCTTGTGGGTCGATTTATATATATTTATATCTCTTGTTAAATTGCAAAAGCTCCTCCGTATAAAGGAGACTCTGCCAAAATTTTTCGAAAATTTTGGGGAGTTCGAAAATTTTGGAAAACTTTTGTTAACGAAAAGTTGATTTTCAAATTGTAATGAAAATGTAGGATTTGAACTAGAAAAGGAAAACCAATTGTTTTGGTTGAAGCCAAAGGATTAGAGAAAGTGAATAATGAATTTTCACCGAATGGGTTTGATAAATAAATGGGTTTGGAACGTTCTTCTTCCTTAATAATTTCGAGGACGAAATTCTTTAAGGGGGAGGAATGTAACGACCCGGATTTTTCGACACTGGATTTGGAATATTCAAATAGTTTTAAATATTGGATTTGAACTATAAATTGATTTTTAATATGAAAAGTTGGTTTTCATTTGTAAAATAAATGCAGAATTTGAATATAGCAGGTTATTGGACAGTTCAACTTTTGAATTTAATAATTGGAAATTGTGTACAATAGTGAATAGTGAGTTTTAAGCTCGATAAAAATATTTTAAAGGCTTATAAAATTTATATTAATAGTACGGAAGATAGTGCAAGTTTTAAAATCGAATTTGGGAATGATTTGTTCAGTTATAAAAATATATCGTTTAAATTGATATTTAAAAATAGCCTTCCGAGGCATGATCTCGGAATTCGACGAAACTAGTTTCATTGGATCCGTAGTATTATATTATTATCGGATTTCAAATCTTGTAACGTTTGGAGTTATCATTTAGTCATACGAGAGGTAAATTTAATATAATAACTGGGTTCAGAAAGCTACCTTCTCCATACGATCAAATTATGACTTGAAAGCTTTTTCAACGCATTTGGAATAGGGGTATAACATTATAAATGTCTAGTGGCAAGCATCAATTGGAGGTCGAGATTTTAAGATACATAAAACGAGATGATTTAAATTTGAATTTAAATATAATATGTCTTTGGACCAGTCAAATTTCCTTCAGCCGAAATTCCCTTCCACCAGCCTATTTTCTTTCTCCATCAACACTTTTTGCCTTCTCTGTAGCCAGCAACCCTGCACGCTAATATTTTCAACGCCGAAATCAAATCACTATCGTTCATCTTCCCTAACACACCATTTCCTCAGTTATAACTCACGTACCCTTCCTCTTTCTTTTCAAACCAAACCAGAGCGGCAGAAGAGAAAAAAATGGTGGCTGTAGAATTTAAAATTGTATTTGTTTCCTTCTGTTCCCCATTCCAAAATTAATTCACGAAAATCCATTCTCTAACTCTTCAATATCGAATCCATGTCCAAAAAAAGAATTAGGCAATTGAAAGGCGAATTGTGCTAGACTTCCATAACTCAGGGAGGAGGAGCGTCACCTTGCGATCGATGTGAGCACGATTGAGGCTAGGGATCCAAAGAGGCGCGATGTAGTAGATGTGCCACGCGAGCGCTGGTTCGATAATTAGGGTTCGACGATCGTTAAATAAGGGATGGTGGCTCGCGATTGCTGCGGTTCATCGTTGCGGCACCGGTGTACGCGCGATCGAGGAAGGATAGGGAGCGGCGAGAGAAGACGAGGAGGGAGGGAGAGCGTAACGGAGGCAGCGAGTTTAGGGTTTCGAGGGGAGCTCTGATTCGAGGCTAGTCGGCATTCGATGATGGAGGGTTGTGGCTTTGGCTTGTGTGTTCAAGCAGAGAGGTTTCAGTTAGGTATAATTCTATATTTAATTTAAGGATATATATATATATATATATATATATATATTTGTGTGTGTGTGTACGAAAAAAATAACAGTAAGGCATATAGCTAATTCCATTTTTATAAAATATATATATAGCAACTTACTGTTTTTACCAAAATGCACAAAGAAAAGAAAAGGATTTTTAAAAGCAGAATTTTATTTTTACAAAAATATATATTAAAGAAGAATAACTTTTACAGTAAAGGAAATTTATTTTGTTATTTATTGTAATGAAAAAAAATTACTGTTTGATATTTACAGGAAGGAAAATCTGTATATATGCAGAAAAAATATATATGTACATACTTTAAGAAGTACTGGTTGAATTTTAAAATTTATATATAAGATTATGGGGAAAATAGAAAATATATGTACGTATAAGATTTTGAAAATAGAAATTTCAAATGTTTTAGAGTTTGTATAAAGATTTGATTTTTAAAATCTATATGATTTATTTGTATGAATATATATATATATATATATATATATATATATATGTCGTTTGTAAAAGAGAAATAAATTAAATACACCTATATCCATTCTAAACTTATTAGTTTAAACTTTTAAGTAATTTATTAAGGTAATTAATTACTCTAATTAACTTATTTAATTTCTTATAGGTATTAAAAGATTTTTTTAAAAAAGGAAAATTATTAGTTAAATCAAAATGTTAGTTAATTAAATGGTAATTAATGGTCCGGTTATTTAGAATGTTAATAAAACCCTATAATGTCTATACAAGGTCAAAAACCGTGAACCCAGTCAAGATTGAAGTGGATTGCAAAATAAAAAACAAAGATGAGATCTTCTCACTCATTTGGATTGCCTAGTTTAAAATTATACATTAAATTTAAATCATTGGATGTTGATTGATTTATCTGTTGGATGATATTATATATAGTATATATATATATTAGAGTGATTGATATTCCCACATAATATAGCGGATGAGACCCTATGCGCCTAATATAATAGCGGATGACCCTGTATAGCGCGATATCCCTCTCGAAGTGGGATTTGGTATTTTATTTGTTGACTAACATCTGTGGATGCAGGGAAAACAGGTTGGAGGGATCCAACTGGATTCCTCAAAAACATTTATTATTTTCATATATATATATATATATATATATATATATATATGTATATATTGATATATGATAGGATGGATAAATTGATATCGATTGTGTGAATTGAGTTGTAAAATGCAAAACAACCTGTGTGTTAAATTTTGTATTTTTAAATACCATAAGTAATAAATTGAAGCAAATAAAAGAAGATTTTGAATGAAATGTTTAAACTGAAAATTTGGGTTATTTTGTAAAGAGAATTAAGTAGAATAAAAATGAATCAACAAACTAGGTTATACTTAACTAATTGGAAAATGATTTAAATAGAGATTTGGAATTTTATTATATATTAAGTACTTGAAGATATATTAGAACCAATAAATAGATCTTAAATAAAATGGAATCTTATTAGAGAAGATTATAAAATGAAACTATAGAAAGAATTGTTTTTATAAATAAGTGAAATGCTCAGGGAAGTCCATAAATTTATAAACGGGTTTATAAATAAGATAAATTGATATCAGTGGATATGTGGAAAATATAAGTTAATTGTGTGAACTTATATCGAGCAATGGGAATTATTTGGAAGGAAATAATGTGATATATTTCAAATAAGAGAACTGGTGATTAATTTGGGTATAGTCGATTGTGTTACGAATCAAGAGGGGTTTATAAATTGGATATCGGATTTTCTAAAGATAGATTTTTGTCAAGTAAAGTAAAATTGTTTTTAAAGTAAATTTCTAAATCTACTATTCTATTTAACTTTTATAAACTATTATTTGGATCTAGAATATTCTGAAGTTAGTTATTATACACTTAATATTTATTAAAACAAATTCTAATTTTATAAACCAACCGTGTAAATTTATTAGTAACTGAATATTGTTGCCTTAAATTATAATTTTAAAATAAAACCGTTATTCTTATTTTTTAAATATATATGTTTTTAAAAGTTTTAATTCAATTAAAAATCTTCTTGAGATAAGAAGCGAGTTATTTAAATTGGATAAGATTTTAGGAGAAGGTCTTATAGTGGGGCTACTGAAACTTAAATAAATTGCCGAAAGTGTAAGATAGGAGTTTCGGAAGGTGAGATAAAACTTCACAAAGGGAAGTGGAAGGGAAAAATTGGAATTTTTAATAAGCAAAGCGGGTTTTGGAAATATAAAAAGAGGATTAATAATGGGATTCTAAAAGTTATAAGATTAGTGTAAAACGAGTTGGTATTTATAAATTAAGTTGTAAATGATTTTGAGGAAAGAAATAGAAAATAAAAGTGAATATTTTCCAAGTGTTAAGTGATTAATGAAGGGGGAAAATATTCTAAGTACTGGGCAAAAATTGGAATTTGTTCCATAAGAATAAAATAAATTTGAACTATTTTCAAAGAGTTAAAAATTGAAAGTAATATCTTGTGAAGATATTTTTAGATAAATAATTTGGAGAAATATTTAAAATCTAATGGCTGATTGTGAATATTATTTGATAGTTAAATAACCGACTATCAATATTGGCCAATGCGCTGATCGTTTTGAAGAGACCGGGATAGGATTTAATTATTCGAAAACCACTTCGATCTGGTTTGATCGTTTGCGAATGAAGAACGTGAAAATGATAAAGACGGTGTTTCGATTTGTCCAGTCCCAGGACAACTTGTATGGATGAATGCTATCAGGACATCATCAGGAGGACGATGAGCATTCTAAGTGAAATATGTTCTAAAAAAGTTAACACATAGCCTCATCGACCGGGAATGGCTACAACAGGGGAGGTGTAGCAAGGCTAAATGGCTAGCAATCAATTAGGGTAAGGTTTTGCCTGTATAGATGACCCTTTTGTTTGGCTTAGTGGGCGGTTGCTGATCCCAACCGCGGGGTGATCTTATCCGGACTATCCAGTGAGGAGTAGCTCCAGTCTTGTGTAGCAGGGGATCGGGAGTCGTCTACGGTACTCTGATCTAGACCAGATACTATGACGAGCGGTACTCCAGTAGCCCTACCATTGTATGGAACCCAATCTCCAATAAGCACCTGTACGATTTTGATTGTGCCCAACTATGCTAGAACGTGAGATGCAAGCATTTCGGTTAGTTCTATTTTTGTTTCTATAGACACTGTCATAATATTAGACGAATTTGATAAGAATGTTTTGGTTATTGTAAGGTAAAAACTCGGCATATTTATTTATGACGTGGTCTTACGAGATACCTTTGTTTTAAAGGCTTTTCAAAACTTAAAAAATCCAATTGAGTGTGGTTTTCTCATGCCGATTTTCCAGACTAACTTGGGTGTTGTTTTATTATGATGCTCGGGTCAGACCGAGTATTACAGATACTGGATAGGATGCTATGAAGCTCAAGAGTCGAGCGGGATGACTTGGACATATCTTTCGTACTTGGATATTATTATTCCACTGTGTAAGGATGGATAATAAGCTATCCAAAGTGATGGGTGTTTGTTGTAATATGATAATGGTATGTATATATGACGGTACAGACTTTTTTGTATTTAAATCCGTTGTTATATACTATATTTTATTCCGCTGCGATTGTGAGACTCTGATGTTGCTTTCTATTTTCTTCTCCTACCTCTATCTTCCTTTACCCCTACTCTTTCGTACACTTTGGGTTAAATGAGGAAGAATTATTATCAACTCAAGGGGTACGGAACTGCGGGTCGCTACAAATTATTTTTATTTACCCAACACATCTGGGCCGCATGTTTCAAACAAAGTAGATCAAGACCGCGTTTTTATTTCTTTCTCATCATTGTTTCGTTCACGAGCATACCCAATTAGATGACGTTTGAATTTTTGAAGCTGCACCACCTACGAACATCGAGATGACGATTAGATACCTTCACTTCGAAGCTCGTGCTTCGCCACACCAACACCTTAAAGCACGTCGAACTCAGTTGCACCCTTGCGTGGGAAATCGGGCATGAACCATAGCCAAAAGCGGCCATTTTTCCTTCAATCCGCTCAATTTAACTCGATCGTGACTGTTGAAGTTGTAGATCTCAATGTGCTCTTCATTTTTGTAGTTGAAGACTTTTCGTAATAGTCGATGGACTTGGAGAAAAAGAGGGAAGAAGTTAGGAGCTTTTCATCCATTGAATATGAAAGTTGTGGCTATGGTTTTCCGACCTAGGTTTGATGCAAATGGAAGAAAATGACATCCTTTTGTACAAAAGTTCACGACACTCTTCATTTGAAATTTTTTCGAACTCGAAATGAAGCGTGCCGCCTGACGTTTATAATATTTTACCCCTATTCGAAACATAATGGAATATATATCGAGAGCCAATTTAATCATATTTGAAGGATAGTGTGACAACCCTGTATTTATGATTATTTTTAATTGTCTATTTTAATTATTTTAATTGAATTCCAGATTTAAAAACTTTATATTATTTATTAAATTGAATAAATTTTGTTATTTTAATTATAAATTTTGATTTGTATGTGAATTAGAATTTCAAATATGAATAAATATAATATTTTCCAAAAATGTGAATTTTGGTCAATATGGTCAAACTTTGACTTTCAAATTTAAAATTTAAATATATGAATTTTTGAATTTTATCTTTTATTATGAAAATAATTTAAATTTTAAATATACTACTTTTCGTTTTGTTGAAATCCGATTTATATTGTGAAAGTTATGCTTTTTACAATATTGTATGTAAATTATTTTATTTAACAGAATTGTTTATTTTAAAAGTATAGTTATAATTTTCCAACGTTAATTGTATATTGTTTATATTTTTAAATTCTAGATTCCATTTAATAAACTATTCCTTACTTATTTTCTATCTTTTCTTAAGTTATTTATTTATTTTCTTTTTCACTTTATTTAGTTTTCTTTTTCACTTTATATAGTTTTCTTTTTCTACTTTATTTACTTACTTTTATTTAGTTTATTTTGATTAAAAGAAAATAGAAATTCTAAGAGACAAAAGCCCTTTCATTTTCTATGTTTTTCTCATTTACCTTTGACTTTTCATTTCAATTGCCTTTTCATTTGGTTTTGGCTGTACACATCTCTTTGCATTGTCGTGTATTTCATTTCTCATTCATGTGAGAAACTTTTCTCTTCTCAAAAACCCACGGCCAAAGATTGATAATGGCTTCACTTTATTACTTTTTCTCCTTCTTCTTTTCATTAATTTGCTTCCTCCTTTTCAAAGCTGTGCTCAGCCCCACTTCTCCACCTTCACCACCAACCACACCACCACCATCTACAGCAGCACCACCTCCTCCTCCTCTAACCAAGACCAGGCCATGACCATTTGTTGAAGCATCATCACAAAATTTGCAAAAACACTCCACAAAACCATGCTAGCCGACCACAATTTACACCCTACCCCTTCATAGTTCACTTCGGCGACCCCCTTAGCCGCCACCACCAACAGCTACACTACCTGTTGCCACATCTTCACTATGTCCAGACCTGACCTAAGCATGGCCGAGCCCTATGATGACCAAGCCGAGCCAAATGGCGCACCAAACTTAACCTATTTTGCCTTGACCATTTGTATGCTTCATGTTATAACCACTACCCCTTCATCTCCTTTCTAGCCTTGCCATATTGACCCATGCCCAACCTATATGATTCCATACCCGAGCAAAAGCACATCATAGCCGAGCATATGAACCCTATGGACGAGCATTGGAGTGATTAAAGCAAGGTCGAATCATTTCATCCTTTGTTCCTTTTTATTTTCATTTGTTTCTATGTTATTTGGTGTTGAATAAAAATATATTCATGTGTATATTGTTTGTTTATTTATTGTTTACAAGATCATTAACTTGGCTCTCTCTTCCCGCTTGAATCATTAGTCGTGCCATATCGTGCTTTCTGGATTTATTCGGTGTGTTTTGATTTGCTATCTCCAGCATAAAAAGGTGAGTATTCATGCTTGACATTTATACTTATATAACTGTGAATTAATAGCAAGTGAATCTGTAGAATTTTTATATCATGTTATACCTACTAGTGATATGAATTACATGATGTAAACCCTGTTTATAAACATGTCATATCATCTATTACTACCATATGTTGTTATACTGTTTATTTATTTCTATTTATCACGCTGCAAGTTCCTTACAGAATAGAATCACTATGGGTTGAAATGATGCATACCCGAACGGACTTTAGAATAGGGAAAAATTGTTATGGGCTGAAATTATAGGCCTAAGTGATTTTTATTTGTTTTATTTAACTTGGGATTGCAGGTTTTAAATGATAGAACTCGGATTTTTCTTTGTAAATGTAACGATCCCAAATTTTGAGTCAAATTTAAATTGGTAATTAATTTAAATTTTAGGATCAAATTGTAAATTAATTTGATTCTTCTAAATTAAATGTGATTATTTGTTAATATATAATTAAGATTTTTAAATCATTCTTCTCTTTTAAAAAGTTATGCAAATAGAAAAGATAAGAAATGTATGAATGTAAAATATATATATGTATACCTATTTTGAAATTAATGCATATAGATAAATATTTATTTAAATGTATAATAGTTTCAATTTAAATAAGATTTGACAAAAATGTGTAAAGCTAAATTGAAAATATATAAAGGTGTAAATAAGAAAAGATACAATCATGATTCATAATATTTATAAGAACGTGTTGCATAATTTATTCTAACACAAGGTTTAAAACAAAATTTACAAAATATCTTACAATATGGATTTAAACATAAAATGTAGAGTTTAAGACATTTCTAAGCATTTTAATAAAGAGAAATACAAGTGTAAGCAAAGTTTTAATTTGTAAGTACAAGTGGCAAAATCATTTTTCTTTTAAAAATTGAATTACACAAAACATGTAAAAGAGAAAAGTATCCAAGCTATCTTCAATTCTCAATCTTATTTCAAAATGAAAACAAAACCTTAAAAAAAAAAATCAAAGCTGAAAATCAAAATCTGAAGCAAAGCAAAGGATTCAACTCAAACAAATCAAAGCTCCAGATCAAAGTTTTCAAAAGATTTAAAAACCTGGAAAAGAAGATCATCTCAAAACATAAAAATCAAAAGCCTGCAAAGCAAATCAAATGCAAGTTCAAATAGATCTAAGCTCAATTCATTTCAACTTTAACTGAATTATCAAAGTTCAAGTTCAACTCTCTGTTCTTTGCTTCCACTTCCAGGCCCAAAATCTATTCCTCCGTCTCTTTGTTTTTCTTTTTAAGGTGAGCAAACTTTTTTTATTTAAAACTTTAAATCTTGATATGTGGTTTGGAAGTTTAAGTTGTGATGGAAATGCTTGATGTGCCTGCATGATTATGTTATGTATGCAAATATATGATGATATATGTGTGTTGAGAATACATATATAAGTCCCTGTTATAGTTACAGGTTTTCAAATTCAAGTTTAAAAATTCAAACTCTCTCTGTCCAATCAATATTAGGCTAAGGAATTTGAAGAAAAAAAATGATGTTAGCAAAAGTAACTTCATTGTTAAAAATAAAACAAGTAAAAGTATCCAGTTATTTTTACTGGGAACAGTAAAATACATAGAATCTTTTAAAACATGTAAAATCAAATGTCGAGTTTTACTGATTCAAGTATATATCTGGAATCATCTCTGAAAGATAAGATTTTTAAAACATAAATCAAAATTTTTTGTATTGAAATGAATGTGCATTTTGGGAATATCTGTAAAATGATTTTTGAACGTTTACTGGTGGCCGGAGTTACACGATTGGTCGGAATTTCATCTGGAACTGGAATGATAATTGAGGTATTTGGCCAAAATAGTGGAAGTGGCGATAGATCGCTGTGGTGGTGGGGAAAGGTCGAACTAGGATTTAAACCTAGTTTTTGTCACATTTGGGTTTTGGTGAACTGCATTGCCTCTGGTTGATCGAGTAGCATCGGTTTTTGGCGAGGGTTGCGGGGGTGGGGGGGGGGGGGGGGGGGGTTATGATGAATGCATGGTCGAGGTAGCAGATGCTCTGGTGGTCGGAAATCACTTGGGCGAGGAGTTTTCTGGCATAGGTTTGGTTCCAGGCTGCTCGTGTTGGTTTGATTTTGCTCAAGGGCTTGTGATTGTATTGTGGTGGTAGATATCGCTTGCAACGACGATTGGTGACATGCAGAAAGGTTCGTCAGAGGTCGGAGGCGACTCAGGTGATGGTGCAGGTACATGTGCACGCAATTGTGTCTAGGTGATGGTGTGTGGTAGATGATGGAGTTGCCTCGAAGTTGATTTCGGGGAGCTAGGGTGATGGCTCGAGAATAAGTTCGGGAAATTTTGTGAACAAACCGGGTTTAACACTTAAAAAATTTAGGTTTGTAAAAGTAAAGCATACGGGTTGGTATGAGAAAAACTTGAAGTAAATGGGCAATGGTCTCGGGTAATACTCGAAGTTGACTCGGGTTTCATAATTCCCAACTTTAAAAACTTTGATAGTTTAAGTTAACTTGATTTTTAAAACTATTCTTTTTAGATTAATCATTGTGGTTAAGTGGAAATATGTAATTAAAGGTTTTAGAATGAAAATATTTTAAATTAATTAAGTTTAAGATATTTTAAACTTATATTTCTAAAGGAATTAGTTTTAAAGCAAAAACAATTCAAGTTTTAAAAGTAAATTGTTAATAAGTTTTCTAAAACATGTTTCAAACATGAATTTTAAATTCAAATATGATTTGAAAATAATTTGATGTGGTTTTGAAATAGATTTTCAAATTAGATTTCTAATAGTTTTTCAAATGTAATTAATTAATATTAATTAACCAGGATTAGTGACTAATCTAATTTAAGTTAATCAGATGATTAATTAACTTACTTATGGATGTTTGGATTCTATTGGATGATTTAATTGTTTGGTATCCCTGATATATGATGCTTTACGATATGAATTATCCTAATTTGTGCTGTGATCTGTGATGTAATTTAATTATCTATGATGTAATTTATTATCTGCGATGAACTTATATTATACATCTATGATCTGTAAATGAAGATAAGCGTTATAGATTATACCGCTTATCGATATTGCTGTGTTTGACTCTGTAATGATTGATGTTGTGGCACTATTGTGTAAAACCCCTGGACCACACTATACACACACAAATGTGGACTTCACAAGAAAATCGGTTAAGTCACAGATATTTAAATTTAATTCAAATTGGTTTTTAAAGTCGAATTTTGAATCCAAATGTTTTTGGAAAGGGAATTGGGTTGAATTTGAAAAGGCGTTTGAAAAGGAGTTTTGAAGATGAAAATTATTTTTTAATAACTTGATAAATTTTTGAAACTTAAATAGTTTGATTTGAATTTAAATTCAAGATTTGAAATTGAATTCTATAATTGGAAATTATGGTTTAAAGGGTTGTACAATTTATAAATGTTTTTTAAAACAATTTTAAAAGCATTGTTTCAGGAATTGAATTTAACCCAAGTTTTAGACTTTAACGGGGTTTAACTCGTGCAAATAAAATCGTATTTTTCCGAAAACGAAAACTATTTGTTTTCAAAATATAATAGCCTTTATATAAAGAAAGGATTTCCAATTTGTGTTGAAAAGATTTCAAATTTGAAATGGAATAGTTTTGAAAGCTATCTTAAAATTTTGGTAAATCTTGTTGTTGAACTGAAATGGATCTTTTACTTAAAAAGATTTGAATTGTAAATAGTTTGGGAAACTGAGAATGAATCTTTTTGAAAGATTGTTGAAATTTGTTTTCGAATTGAAAAAGAATCTTAAAAATGTATCCTTTCTGTAAAGGATTTGAAATGGAAATTGTTTTGAAATCTGTGAATGAATCTTTGTGAAAGATGGGCGAACGTTGTGAAACGAATCTTTTTGTTTAAAAGATTGAAAATCATAATTTGTTTAAACTGTAACGACCCGCCTTTCATTCCATAGAAAGACGTATCATTAAGAAGAAAGAAAGGGATAGAAAAGAGAAGAGAAAGAAAAGAAAGTAACAGACAACATCAGAATCTCACAGCGGAATCGAATAAATTATAATATATCACATAAAACATTACATAGTATCATATACATCAGAGTTATACAACTAATACAACACAAACTAGACAGTTATAAACATCTGTCTAGCAATTACAATTCAAGTACAACAGAGAAAACAGATAGAACTCAAAACATAGCGGAATCACTATATATATCTACACGTCGTAGCCTCCTGCTCCATATCTCCTCCTGAACTCGTCAAAGCAATCCTGAATCACTTGACTACTCATACGTAATATGAGTACCCAAGAGTTTAATAAAACAGAAAATAAACACTCGGGTCAGACATGGGTCTGGTGTGAGTAAACGGGGATAAAAGTTGCTTAACTTTAGAAAATCTTTTTAAAACAAAGGGTATCACGTAAGACTTCCCACACATAAACATGGAAATTTTTTTACCTTACGCTAACCAAAACATTTGATAGGAAATCCAATGATATTATAATAGTGTCTAGGGTTTTCAAAATAAAATATAGAAATAGCTGGAATGCTTACATCTCACGTTCCAACATAGTTGGGCACAATCAAAACCGTACTGCCACTTATTGGATTATGGATTCCATCAATGGCATGGCTACTGGGGTACCGCCCGTCACAGTACGTGGCCTAGATCACCGTACCGAGGAGTACGCTCGCTCCCCTGCATCACAAAGCCGGAACCATTCCTTACTGAACAGTTCCGAACAAGACCACCCTGCAGATTGGCCATCGCCAACTGCCACACAACCGAAATATAAAGGGACCTCTAGACATGGGTAAATCTTTCTCTCTAGTGGGGGCTATCCACGAAGCCTTGCTGCACCTCCCCTGTTTTAGCCATTCCCAGTTGACGAGGCTTGAGGCTACGGTTACCTTTATAGGACACATCTATCTTGGAATGCTCATCGACCACCTGACGATGTTCTGAAAGCATTCAATCCATACAAGTTGGTTTTGGGTTAGAACGAAACCGAAAGCATTATCTCGTTACACTCATTTTGGAATCACCCTCAGAGTTAACGATGATAACCCTTGCACTCTGAATCACTATCTCGAACCTGAAAGTACTATTCCGTCAAACTCATCACGGAATCACCCTCAGAGTTATACTGACGAATAGTCCTTACACCTCGAGTCTTCGCTCTTCACTTGAGATTCACGACCTAACGTTTAATTTGGATCGATGTGGTTTTCGGAATTCCAAATTTGAAAATTCGATCCTGGTCTAATCGAAATCCAAACGCCATCTTAATGTCCAAGTGAATTTAGTTTGAATAATTTATTCAATTCATCATTATCAAATACACACAGATAGATTAATTTCATATCACAAATAGAGAATAACATTCTCATCATAAACAGATAATCTGTATCATCACCACACACAGATAACTATCACAACCAGATAATTCATTTAAACTAAGCATCCATATCATATAAATACTACTCATCTCATTACTGAGATCACAACCATCCAATCAATATCATCCATAAGCAATGATTTATTAACCATCAATTACAATTAATTTAAAATGAATTAAATTAACTATTTCTATCTCTAATTAATTTTAAATAAATTAAATAAATTAACACATCCATAAATCCTGCTTAATATCTATTAATTAATTAACCCAGTTAATTAATTATTCACTAAGTATACAACTTGATTAAACACATTTGATTAATCATTCCCTAATTACAATAAGTAATTAGTCCTTAATTAATTTCACAAATTAATTAACCTTAATCATAAGTGGTCAACATTTAATTACTTCATTAATTAATTAACTATAATTAATTACATTTATCCTTAATCAATTACATTTAATTAACCTGTGACGCCCCACCCCGAGACCCACATTAACAAAGAGAATTATCGGGTAATTCTGTCTGCTAATGTGGAGAATAGGGCCGGTTAGGAGCGACCATCTATAATCTGTTTTAAACATCTACTGCATACGTCGATAAATGCTCTAATTTTTTTTTACTTTAAGTGAATCGACATATCCAATAAATGCTTAATACAAAACTATAGGTGGCTAATGGATCTATCAGAACAAAATACAATAATAGAATGCATACCACATCACAGAATAGTAATCATCATATATATAAATACATATACACAGATACATCCCAGTATGATACAAATTGATACACAAAAGTGGTACAGAGACCACACTATATAGATCTAGTCAAATACATATCAGAGTCAAGCGGAAAGAAATATAAACTACACAACAGTGCTAGGCTTATATCCAAGCAGATGCATCAAAGCTAAGTCCCATAACTGATAGCTGACCTGAAACAACTCGGTCTGACCCGAGTACAAAATACACGGGTCAGTCTAGCTAAAACAATCAGTTAATGAGGATAGACGATAATATAAAGCATATGGCACATGGTGATAATTCTTTTCAAATGGAAAATGGAAACAAAAAGAATACAACGTATGACTTAAGTGAACTAATGTCACTTAAGTATACAAAGACCCCAAAAGAGGTAAATTCAATAATAATACTCCAATAATATAAACATTCGCCTCATATCATCAGCGGCATTCCAAAATGTCTACATGGTTTCCATGAACCATATCTCCTCGAAGGGAGAAACATCAATACAAATTCTCGCCAAAATGGCAAAACCCAGAATATCTATAAAATCATGAAATCATCCAAACTCACAACTCAAGGAACTTGATAAGTGTTCAAAACATCATAAATGAAATCACCATATATATAACATCTCATATAGCACTAGGATATCGATGTGATAAAATATCTTAAAATGGTGAAATCACAATAAAATAACAGAAACTCAAAAACCCGGATTGGCCAAATCCCCGATTGCAATGCCGAAGCAATGCTGCACGTGCTAAACTCAAACGGCCGAAGCCTCAGACAAGGTCGCTAACACCTCCCAAAGCAGTTCGTCCTCATGACAAGGGCGCTGACACCTCTCCAAGCCATTTTGTCTGCCATAACAAAGTCGCTATCACCTCCCAAAGCAGTTCGTCATCATGACTAGGTCGCTAACACCTCTCAAAGCAGTTCTGTTAGGTAAACATCGTGAATATGTCACAAACTCACGGATAGGAACCCAAAAAGTGTTAACGTGTGTCCCATACCACACGTTCGCACTTAGCGGTTTACTTGCCGCTAGTCGATGCCACACTAGAAACATGACAAAAATCAAAAAATCATATCTCGCCTCGTCTCATTGACGAGTGATAAAGAGATACCATACTCGTCTTGTCTAATCAACAAGTATTAAATGGCATCGTAACTTGTCTCATCTCATCGACAAGTGAAAACATCATGATGGTTCCTCATAAACCATAAATCTCAAAGTAGAAATATCAAACCATAAAACTCGCCAAATATTGGCCTTCCCAGGTAATTCCCAAAGATAGGAATTATAATCTCAAAAGCACGCCATAAATTGGCTAAATAACTCAGAATCAATAACCCAGATAGTTTCGATCGTACAAGTCCGAAATTAACCGAAAACGCACATGTCCCATACCAGTGTTTTACTAAATCGTTTAATTGTATTTCTCATACATTGGTATAGTGCAAAAGTGTGCGTTTTATATTTAAAATAGTTTACTAGAGAAAACAAGCTTTTATAACTTTTTTTCCGAAAAGATTAATAAAACCAATATTTAAAATTCCTTTACTATAGGAAATAAATAGATTTTATATTAGAAAAATAATCTTTAAAATATTATGTAATAATAATTTAAAATGTCCATTTATTTCAAAAATCACTTCAAAATGGTTTAGCGAAAATCGTGCTCGAAAACAATGAAAAATAAGAAAGATTGCTCAAGACCGATAACTTGAATTCAATACGAATTCAATTCAAATTTGAGCCAAAGTCAATTCAAATTCTATTTAAATTTGGGTTTCAAATTCTTCAAATATAGCTAGCCTATTAATAGGCATCATGGCTCTCAAAAAAAAAATCTCAAACACAACATAAAAATTAAACAAGAATGAAAGCAAAAATAAGCCAATACAATTCTCAATTCAATGATTGTTATTGCTATCGTTTTGCTCTCGAGACAGCAACAAACAAATATAGTTTTGACCAAGCTAACTTCGAAATTTCAAAAAACACAAAACATGAAAGTTGTAGCAAAAAGTCTATGATTTCCAGAAAATCTAAAATTATTGAATTTTGATAAGAAACGTGAATCTTACGACCAAAACAATTTTCAGATATGAAGTTCATTACAACTGTCGTTTTAGTTTCGGGACAGCGATACTATAATGAATTTTCGACCATGTAAACTTCAAAATTTGACAAAACTTAAAACATGAAAATCATAGCATATAATCTTAGATTTCTGGAACATCAAGAATCGTCTAATTCGGACATTAAAAAAAAAGTTATGCTTAAATTACGAACAACGCTTAGCCCAGAAATTCACAATTTTACAGTGACAGAGCAGCGAGTTTGTATTGGGTTTTTTGACCCTCAATGCTCAAAATTTTCGAAAGTGATCAAGAGAAAAATTGTCACATTCTTTTCAAGCTTTCCAGAACTTTTAAGCAAATCGAATTCCGATGTAAAACGAAAGAGATATACACAATTTACTGACAGCGATTCTCAATTGAACATACAACAACAACAAAAAATCGAGATTTCTTATCTTAAAATCACAATCAAAGCTAGAATATGTGAGTTTTGATTCTCACCTTGCAATTCATGAAGATTAACAACAATAAATTTGGCCAAAACTGAAGGAAGATGAAGGCTTTTGATAATAGAAAGCTTCAGCTACCTGTAGAAACTTAGAAACAGAACATCCAAAGAAGAAGAACAAGAAATTAACAAACAACCCAAAAACCAAATTGAAATTTGATGAATTCCCTGATTTGAAGTAAATTACCTGATTGAAATTAGCTTTTAATTGATTAAAACATCAAATCCATGAAGAAATTAGGGGATTGAAGGCCATAGATTGAAAAGGGGGTTCTTTCTTTTGTTTACTGGCTAGAGGAAGGAGATGAGAATAGTTTTGTACGTACGGGAAATGTTTTCTCATTTCCTTCTCTTCTGGTTCTAGCCTAATGGGATTTTGGACCCAAATAGAGAATAAGTTAATTAGCCTAAGGTTTTAATTCACACCTAAATCAATATGCATATTTTCACACTATGTTATAATAAAACAATGCATTTTCTTTCAAGTTTCTACACAAACAAAATATGTAAACTTATATACATAAAAAAATAAATTTACATCATGTAAAAAGTTTATTTTTAATTTTAAAAAAAATTATTATTAAAACCCTTATTTTACATAAATACACAATTTTACACTCATAAATGCATAACTTCATATTTTTAACTCCGAAAATTCTACTAAAATATTTTTCTTGTATAGAAAAATATGACAAAGCATTATAAACTTAATTCCATAACCAAAATTCATTTTAAAAAAAATCAAATTCCATCATTTTGTTTGAATAAACAATCTTTAAAAATAAATACTTCTTTTGAAAATTATTAACAGAAGTAATTAGCAATAATTAATAAAATTATTGCATGTCCTCCAAATAAAAACCATTTTCCATTCATTATTAACTCAAACAAAATAAAATAAAGTTCCAAACTTTATTTTCTCATTTTATTTCCATAAATTCATTGTTTATTCCAAATGAACAATTTAAAATTTAAAATTTTATTTTAATTCACAATATTAAATCGTAACTACCGTTATAATTTAATATTTGCAGGTAATCTCCAAAATCAGGATTGTTACAGACTCCCCTCCTTAGCAAAATTGCATCCTCGCAATTTTTAGAGAAGTGTTTATATTCGACTCGTCTATGTCATCAATCAAAAGAAGGGTAGACCAGCACAAGATTAAAATTTCTCACTGTCAACTCAAGATGATAGAAGACCAAGATAAAGTTGCTCCATAAATTCTATGATTTCCCAAGTATAATTACTGGGATTAGCGGACCATTGAATTTCTTCGAGCAATACCTTATGATTTCGAAGGTGTCACACCTTCAAACAAGAGCACAAATAGAATGCTACAGAAAAGATCAATCGAGTGAGACTGATTTCTCAGAAGCTTCTCGAATAGAGTCCGGATTTTAGCATCACTTTATCCCGGACTCAAATCAACAAGATCATTATTGACACGACTTTCTGTGTATCACTACGGATAGAGCCACATTGATTTTAGATTGACGATAATAGAGATAAGAAAAATTTGACGAGAGGTGGTTCTTCAAATGCCACCAAACTCGGACGACCGCATAACTGCAAGTCGTTAGACCATTGCACTAAGGCAATATAAGCACAAGGAACCAATATATATATATATATAAATATATATTAATTTACAGTCAAAAATTCTTAGAGTTTCAAAACTCATTATCTTTATAATCACAATTTTCAATACTTGAAAATTTACAAAACTCTTATTTAAATTTAAATTTAAACTCATTACTCTCTATTTAGAGTAAAAAGAAAAATTTAAGTTGTTTATTCTCTATCCATAAATATATTTTAATTTGTAACACATATTTTTCCACACTAATAATCAACTTAAAAAATAATTTCAAACATGACTTGAAAAGTACTTATAATCATACCCTTCATCGATGGCTATTACACATAGCTATCTCCCTAGCCCATTTATTACTATTGTGGACTTTGAGTCTTACACAACTCATTTAGGAGATAAAAAAAAAACTACTCAAAAACACATAGAAATTTTTTTTCCCAAATTTATTTCTCAAAATTTTCTAAGTGTTAAATTTTTTTGGAAAATTCGACGGAGTCTCCTTTTTTCAAAGGGGCATTTACAACATTACAAAAATGATTTATATAATATACATCGACCGTTAGGACGGAAACAAAATATATATCAACATTTAACACTTAAAAATTTAATCCGAAAACATACCTTTCTTTTTAGCATTTTAAAGCGAGTTTGCATAATCTTATATATAATATTTTTGGCTCAAAATATAACACAACCATCCTTTTTCACCTGTACTTTACTCAAATAGATGATATTAGTTTATGTTCATAAATAAGAAGTGCTACACTTAACTATTAAGGAGAAATAAATCAATTTCTTTTCAGACCTGCTGTAAAGAAGACTTGTTTTGACCCAGCAAACAACAAAATCTGAAGAAGTTTATAAAACTAAAGTTGTTCCACTCAGTCTAAGATTTCCAGAAATATAAAGATCATCAAAATCAGATTTACGGTTTGCAAGTTATGTTAAATTTACTTCCAACTTAATCTTAGACAATTTTGTAATAGGGCAGAATTGTCTATCAACATTCAAACTCATTTTAGACTTAGTAAATAGAAAAATATTTAAAAATGTAAGAAGAAATTTTATAGCTTACTGAATGACATTTCATTATAAAAAAGATTGAGCTCATTTGGATTAATAAATCTCTAGTTATCGCTGGTTTAGTACAGCACTTTTCTAAATGAAATTTCAGCTTTCAAACAAATTTGAAGATTGAAATTTTTCCCCAAACCATTTTAATTTTAAACTATATTTTCAAACAAGATTTTTGCTAAATAATTTAATAAATGATCTTATTTTTCCTAGAAAGTTAAGACATACAAAATTATGATCAACTCTGTTAATCATCTTTTAAAAGAAACAATTCACTAGTTGGAAACACTTTTATCATTTTACACAAACAAGGTTTTTTTTCCTTTCAAACAACTAACTTTGAAGAGTCATTTTGAAAGAGATAACTAATCCCTTTCATTATCAATAGATAATCATCCATTCAAAATAAATTTTGAATTTACTAGTTAAATTTTAAATTTACTAGTTAAATTTTAAATTGTTCTCACAATTTAAAATGATTGCATCTCATGACTTATGCATTTAATAAAACTTGCATCTGTTAATATAACATTTTAAAATAAATAAACCATTCAAATTCATATTTCCTTTTGTCACAGAATTGAATTTCCATATTTTAAACAACATAAAATTAATTAGAGTTGATAATTAACTCAAACTTGTTTTCAAAAGAATTTTACAATTTTATTTCAACAATCCTTAAGATAAAAAAAATTCAATTTTGCTACTCTTTATTTTCAAATACCCAAATTCTCAAAACAAACTACATCTTCAATATGTATAACTCATTTTAAAATATTCAATAAAAAAATTTACTTTTCAAACAAAGTATTATCTCATCTCAAGTACATCATTTCAATAACAGAACATAACTATATACCACTTTGTAAAATTTCAATTATCATAATTGCAATGCCTCGCCATAGTTTTGTAATAATTAACCATATCGATTGGCTGCAGAGTTGGACAAATGATCAAAACTGCCTCGCCACTCATCCAACCTGCTATGGATCCATGGCTGCATATGTCATCCAAATAAAATTAGTTCTCAAACCATTTTAATTTATTCTCCACTTAATTTATATTAAACTCAAATTTTCATGTCTGATTGTCTCATCACGACGTTTAGGAAATTCCTATCGATAACGTTGGCCAAACGTGTCGATCAGAATTCTTAAAGTACTAGATGGACAACCCAACACAAAAATTCACTTTCTTTAAAAAGAAATACCTCATATATAATACTCAAAATATTCTTTGCTTTTCTCAAAAATCCAATTTCACTTAAGAATACATCTTCAATTTGAAAGATTTGACAATTCAATTACAACTTATACTTAAAATCAAAAACATAAGAAGAACCCATCAAGATAATCCTAGAACACTCAATTCACAAGACTGATGGAAAAGACTGGAGCGTTTGTTATTCCGAACGGTATAACGAACCACTCACATGACTCACACCGAGTGTGGAACGCGGTAAGAGTAACACTATTCTACGCGACTCGTAGCTCATGAAAAATTGGTGTAAGGTCAAGCCGAGGAATGACCTTAGCACCACTAAATAGATTAAAAGAAATCTATGAGATATAAGAGTAATGGCAAGATATCTTCTTGAATGAAAAGAAGAGCACAAACAACACATCATTACTTTAGGTGATGTAATTTTCGAAAGTATATCAACAATTGAGTATCCAAAGAGGATATC
Source organism: Allium cepa (assembly GCA_030765085.1). Lineage (NCBI taxonomy): Eukaryota > Viridiplantae > Streptophyta > Magnoliopsida > Asparagales > Amaryllidaceae > Allium > Allium cepa. The sequence goes on from CM060939.1 coordinate 165,341,993, forward strand.
TCAAAAGGAGGCAAGAACGACAATATTAAATAAATTCAATGAATCACCTCATTTCCCTAGTGGACATCCTCGTGGGAGGATGACTGAAAGGCTAAGAACTGGGAATGAAGTCAATACAATATTCAGTTACCCGATTGGGTGCCATACTCAAAACAGAGTCACAAAAAACAACATTGTCAGAACGACTGGAATTCGAGATGTATCATCAACATATGGCAACTCAAGAGTGAACACAGAGACTTCAGAATCATTACTAACATTCTGAATAACAAGAGACAACAAATCGACTAATTTAGGATACCAAAGTACAGTATCATTTAAATCTCAGAATGGGGCTTGATAATATGCAAGTCACTCCATCTTAAATCATTCCAAACTCAAGATAGAAAATAGCATGCCAATACGCACGAAAAAAAATAAGCTACAAGGAACAATCACAAAATTCCCAAACATCTCACCCAAATATCGCGGATCCCCTCAATATGATTTGCAATCCTCAAAGAAGAACAAGACAAGAAGCAGCGAAAAGCATCAACAAACTCCTCCGATACGGATGAACATCAAGCACCCATAGCGAAGAGGACTCAAATAGAATAATCCCAATGGGTTACTCTTAAGATAAGGTATCATCAATTCAATTTGGGAATGCTACGGAATAAAATATATTCCTAGGCATATCCCAATTATCCACTTCAAAAGATACACTTGTACTATACTTGGATGTATTGTCATATATGCTTTTGTTCTGTGTTTGTCATATTTTGTTCTGAACCCGTCTCTGATACCAAGCTGTGACGCCCCACCCTGAGACCCACATTAACAAAGAGAATTATCGGGTAATTCTGTCTGCTAATGTGGAGAATAGGGCCGGTTAGGAGCGACCATCTATAATCTTGTTTTAAACATCTACTACATACGTCGATAAATGCTCTAATTTTTTTTTACTTTAAGTGAATCGACATATCCAATAAATGCTTAATACAAAACTACAGGTGGCTAATGGATCTATCAGAACAAAATACAATAATAGAATGCATACCACATCACAGAATAGTAGTCATCATATATATAAATACATATACACAGATACATCCCAGTATGATACAAATTGATACACAAAAGTGGTACAGAGACCACACTATATACATCTAATCAAATACATACCAGAGTCAAGCAGAAAGAAATATAAACTACACAACAGTGCTAGGCTTATATCCAAGCAGATGCATCAAAGCTAGGTCCCATAACTGATAGCTAACCTGAAACAACTCGGTCTGACCCGAGTACAAAATACGCGGGTCAGTCTAGCTAAAACAATCAGTTAATGAGGATAGACGATAATATAAAGCATAAGGCACATGGTGATAATTCTTTTCAAATGGGAAAAAGGAAACAAAAAGAATACAACGTATGACTTAAGTGAACTAATGTCACTTAAGTATACAAAGACCTCAAAAGAGGTAAATTCAATAATAGTACTCAAATAATATAAACATTCGCCTCATATCGTCAGCGACATTCCAAAATGTCTACATGATTTCCATGAACCATATCTCCTCGAAGGGAGAAACATCAATACAAACTCTCGCCAAAATGGCAAAACCCAGAATATCCTATAAAATCATGAAATCATCCAAACTCACAACTCAAGGACCTCGATAAGAGTTCAAAACATCATAAATGAAATCACCATATATATAACATCTCATATAGCGCTAGCATATCGATGTAATAAAATATCTTAAAATGGTGAAATCACAATAAAATAACAGAAACTCAAAAACCCGGTTGGCCAAATCCCCGATTGCAATGCCGAAGCAATGTTGCACGTGCTAAACTCAAACGGCCGAAGCCTCAGAGAAGGTCGCTAACACCTCCCAAAGCAGTTCGTCCTCATGACAAGGTCGTTGACACCACTCCAAGCCGTTTTGTCTACCCTAACAAAGTCGCTATCACCTCCCAAAGCAGTTCGTTCTCATGACTAGGTCGCTAACACCTCTCAAAGTAGTTCTGTTAGGTAAACATCGTGAATGTGTCACAAACTCACGGATAGGAACCCAAAAAGTGTTAACGTGTGTCCCATACCACACGTTCGCACTTAACGGTTTATTAGCCGTTAGTCGATGCCACACTAGAAACATCACAAAACGCAGAAAATCATATCTCGCCTCGTCTCGTTGACGAGTGATAAAGAGACACCATACTCGTCTCGTCTCGTCTCATCAACAAGTATTAAATGGCATCGTAACTTGTCTCATCTCATCGACAAGTGAAAACATCATGATGGTTCCTCATAAACCACAAATCTCAAAGTAGAAATATCAAACCATAAAACTCGCCAAATATTGGCCTTCCCAGGTAATTCCCAAAGATAGGAATTATAATCTCAAAAGCACGCCATAAATTGGCTAAATAACTCAGAATCAATAACCCAGATAGTTTCGATCGTACAAGTCCGAAATTAACCGAAATAGTAAACGCACATGTCCCATACCACGTGTTTTACTAAATCGTTTAATTCTCTTTCTCATACATTCGAATAGTGCAAAAGTGTGCGTTTTATATTTAAAATAGTTTACTAGAGAAAACAAGCTTTTAAAACTTTTTTTCCGAAAGGATTAATAAAACCACTATTTAAAATTCCTTTACTATAGGAAATAAATAGATTTTATATTAGAAAAATAATCTTTAAAATACTATGTAATAATAATTTAAAATGTTCATTTATTTCAAAAATCACTTCAAAATGGTTTAGTGAAAATCGTGCTCGAAAACAATGAAAAATAAGAAAGATTGCTCAAGACCGATAACTTGAATTCAATACGAATTCAATTAAAATTTAAGCCAAAGTCAATTCAAATTCTATTTAAATTTGGGTTTCAAATTATCCAAATGTAGCTAGCTTATTAATAGGCATCATGGCTCTAAAAAAAAAATTCAAACACATCAAAATTGAACAAGAATGAGAGCAAAAATAAGCCAATGCAATTCTCAGTTCAATGATTCTTATTGCTATCGTTTTGCTCTCGAGACAGCAACAAACAAATACAGTTTTGACCTAGCTAACTTCGAAAAAAAACAAAACATGAAACTTGTAGCACAAAGTCTACGCTTTCCGGAACATCTAAAATTATTGAATTTAGATAAGAAACGTGAAAGTTACGACCAAAACAATTTTCAGATATAAAGTTCACTACAGCTGTCGTTTTAGTTTCGGGACAGCGATACTATAATGAATTTTCGACCATGTAAACTTCAAAATTTGACAAAACTTAAAACATGAAAATTGTAGCCTATAATCTTAGCTTTCTGGAACATCCAGAATCGTCTAATTCGGATATTAAACAAGCTTTCCAGAACTTTTAAGAAAATCGAATTCCGATGTAAAACGAAAGAGATATATAGAATTTACTGATAACGATTCTCAATTGAACATGCAACAACAACAAAAAATTGAGATTTCTTATCTTAAAATCTCAATCAAAGCTAGAATATGTGAGTTTTGATGCTCACCTTGCAATTCATGAAGATTGGCATCAATAAATTTGGCCAAAACTGAAGGAAGATGAAGGCTTTTGATAATAGAAAGCTTCAGCTATCTGTAGAAACTTAGAAATAGAACATGCAAAGAAGAAGAACAAGAAATTAACAGACAACCCAAAAACAAAATTGAAATTTGATGAATTCTCTGATTTGAAGTAGATTACCTGATTGAAATTAGCTTTTAATTGATTAAAACATCAATCCATGAAGAAATTAGGGGATTGAAGCCATAGATCGAAAAGGGGGTTTCTTTCTTTTGTTCATTGGCTAGAGGAAGGAGATAAGAATAGTTCTGTACGTACGAGAAATGTTTTCTCATTTCTTTCTCTTCTGGTTCTAGCCTAATGGCCTTTTGGACCCAAATAGAGAATAAGTTAATTATCCTAAGGTTTTAATTCACACCTAAGTCAATATGCACATTTTCACACTATGTTATAATAAAACAATGCATTTTCTTTCAAGTTTCTACACAAACAAAATATGTAAACTTATATACATAAAAATAACAAATTTACATCATGTAAAAAGTTTAATTTTAATTTTAAAAACATTTTTATTATTAAAACCCTTATTTTACATAAATACACAATTTTACACTAATAAATGCATAACTTCATATTTTTAACTCCGAAAATTCTACTAAAATATTTTTCTTGTATAGAAAAATATGACAAAGCATTATAAACTTAATTCCATAACCAAAACTCATTTTTTTTAAAAATCAAATTCCATCATTTTGTTTGAATAAACAATCTTTAAAAATTAAATACTTCTTTTAAAAATTATTAAAAGAAGTAATTAGCAATAATTAATAAAATTATTGCATTTCCTCCAAATAAAAACCATTTTCCATTCATTATTAACTCAAACAAAATAAAATAAATTTCCAAACTTTATTTTCTCATTTTATTTCCAAAAATTCATTGTTTATTCCAAATGAACAATTTAAAATTTAAAATTTTATTTTAATTCACAATATTAAATCGTAACTACCGTTATAATTCAATATTTGTAGGTAATCTCCAAAATCAGGGTTGTTACATAATCACTTAATTATTAATTATTACTTAATTAAACAATCCTTAATTACATCATTAATTATATTAATTAATGATCTCTAATTTTTTATTATTAATTACTTAATTTAGAATTAATTACATTTAGTAATTAATCTACAACTATTAGTCACCATGATTAATATTAATCCAGTAATTAATTACCCTTAATTACTCATTAACAAATTAATTATTCCATAATTAATTATCTTCATTAATTAATTCCTTGATTTATTACAAAAGTAATTATCCAAATTACTCATCTTCATTAATTTCATTCCAGTAATTTTCCTTTATTACTTCCCTAAGTAATCCTGCTCCATTAATTACATTAAGTAATTACTCTCATTAAATCATCAAATGATTATCTTAAATTAATTAAATTAAATTAATTAACTTAACAAATCACATTATCATAATTAATTACAATAATTAATTAATCTCTTAATTACTTTTATCAAGTAATTATGCTTAATAAATTACAATTGATTATCTTCAATTAATTAATCTAGTAAGTTATCATAATTAATCACATTAATTAATTACTTAATTATCCTTAGATAATTATTTTTATTAATTAACAACATTTTCTTTAATTACTTACTTAAGAAAAATTATCTTAGATTAATTATTCATTAATCATCTCTAATTAAAAATTAATCTAAACCATTATTTAAAACCAAATAAATATGTAAATTCTTAATTGTCTTAATTATTTATAAAACAATCCATTTACTTATTAATGACTTTTTTTACATTCAAATGTATTTAAATAATGCATTTCTAAAATTAAATTCAAATTTCATTTTAAAATTTAAAGATTTCAAAATGTTTAACCATTTAAACATTATCCAAATTTTAAATAAATTTATAAACCTTGAAATAAAAATAGATGTTAAGAAAAAAACATTCGTTACTAAAATATATAAGAAAAGTTTTAAACAAAATTACTTAATTAAAGAAATCAAGCTTTGAAAAATAATTTGATTTTTTTTAACTTTCAAATTTAAGTTAAACATTTCATAACTTTAGTTCAAATATTAAAGAAAAGTAATTTTTATCAAGTTTAAAACTCATTTGTAACATTTTAAAATCCTACTTTAAAACATTTTAAACTTGTTCAACTTTAAAACTTACTAACTGATTTAAATTCAAGAATTTGAATCTATAGTAAACTTGAACTCATTTTTAAACTTGATTTTAAATTCTAATTTAAATCTTGCTTTAAATTTAAAATTTTCATTTTAAAAACTTTGGATTCAGAAATTCATTTGAATTCAAATTCAACTTAAACTTTTAATTTGAATCCCTACTTAAAATCCTCTCTTAAATTTAAATTGCATTTAAATTTTAAAACCACGATTTGCTGTCAGGTTTCAATAACCTGAAACAATACCAACCCGAGACCTTCCCACATCTGTTTTGAGTCATTTACTTCAATGCTCCGAGACAAAAACTCAAATACCCAAGTAATACTCGGGACAAAATACTGCACCACCCCAAATAAGTTCACCAGTATTCAATATGCATGGTGCATATGCACCGGTGCTCAGATCATCTCCAGCCACCGTAGCCCACTTCTCCAAGACGCCGACCAACCCCTCACTGGATTACGACCATCCACTAACCCACTGTAGCTCGAAAATTGAAATCGAGATGACAGTCGCAACCTGGAAACACTGCATCGAAAATTTCCCAAAACCTGTCAACAACCAGAAAATCCACCTTCGATCATCTGAGACACCGTGACTCCGACCAACCATCCATCTATACCCTCTCTGTCGAATTCTAAAACCTCGAAGCACTACAGAAAACAAGAAGTAACAAAACTTCGACCATCATCAAAACTAGGGCAAAAACTTGGAAACCACTATTGCCATCTCCTCCCATCTCTGATCATCTATTACCCAATTTTCCCCCACCCTCACATCAATCCTCCACCTCCAGGAAGCATCTCAACTTCCAAAATCCACTAGCTAAACAGATAACCCCAAAATTCCCAATTTGGCTCAAAACAGAAATACTAACTTCACAGTAATTTTAAAAATGTGATATTTGTTTTAAAATTCATGTTTTCAAACATGTATTCAAGTTACAAAACTGTTTTATTGTTTTAAGATGTTCGGTATATGTTTCTATTTTCATTGAAGACTGATTTTATGGTTTTTAGAGGCAACAAATTTTGATTAAAACTAAATTATAATTTGTAAATCTAAATTTATACCAAACAAACATATTTTGTTTACACAAAAATTTCTAACTGAAATCAATTCAAGTGATAAAGAATTTCTATTAAAGAAAATCTTAGTTTACAAACTAAATAGATATGCAGATACAGGCAACAACAACATATAAACATATTCATATATGTTCACACAGAACAGTCATCAATATGCAATCATCACACATACTTATTTCTACCTATTCTCATACACAAATATCTTAAGTTTTTGCATGGTGAGGTTACTCATTTTCCTTTTAAATAGAAAACAGAACAATTTTTATCTGTAGTGGATTTGATTTCTGTGAATTAGAACTTGAGTTCTGTAAATTATGTTTAGCTTTGATTTTTAAAGAAAAACTATTTTTAAAAATAGAAGCTAACTCCCCTTTTAATTGAAGATGCAGAGAACAATCTCAGAGATGCATTTTCACAATTTCCTGAAACCTATTTTGCATGTTGCATTTGAAAGTTGAATCTGCTGTAGTTGATTTTACTTGTTGTAGTAGGTTTTTGAAACTGCGTTTGCTTCCAATTTGACTACAGAATTATTGCATGTAGATCCATCTTCATATGCTCAGATTTGAAATTGAACTTGCAAATTGATGTTGAAGTTGCAGATTTGGGTTTTGCGTATTTTGATTTTGCAGATTTTTAAACACGCATTGTGTTTGGGTTTTCAGAATTCTTGATTGAATTTGGTTTGTAGGATTTGTTTTGAAATTTCTATTAAATCTGATTTTCAGATTCATTTTGAAGATAATGGTTTTTAACAAAATGCATTGTTTAGTTTCTTATTAATATATTTTCAATAAAAAGTTTTTAAGAAAATAAAATCATTGCCACTTGTTGCATTAGTATGTCAAACGTTTACAAGTGTATTCTCTTGTGTTAAAAGCTTAACACATGTGCATTTTAATATAAAAAGAAATTTCTTAACTTATGAATGTGTTTTAAATCTATCTAGAACAATATCTAATTTAATTTAACATGTTTTAAATGTTTTATTTACATTTAGCCGTTAAAATGGTTACATGTTTACATATAAACTTCTTTTATAAAATTACTCATTTTAATATTTGTTTGAATATTTTTTTTAAAAATAATATTTTTAAATCTAATCTTCAAAAGAGAAAATTTTAAAAAGAATAAGAATGTTGAATTCAATTTTATTCAAAAGTTTCAAATCAAAATACTATACTCTAATATAAATGAACTAAATCTTATTTCAAAAGAAAAACAATTTTTAAAATAAAACAAAATAAACTTTTTATTATAAATACAATTCAAACTACTTTTTTATAAACAAAATAAATATAAACTTTAATTACTTTTGAAAATATAAGATAGATTTATAAATTAACTTTTGAAAAGTTTCAACACTAATTTAAATCAAATTAACCAACTCATAAATTATACATCTATATATATTATAAATTTGAAAATATCTTTATTAAATTTAAATTTAAATAAAAATCAAATCCCTATTTACAATGTATACACATATATACATTATAAATAAAACATCTTTAAATAAGCTTAGAAGGATAATTTTACCATTTAAATATTTTTAACTTTTGAAAACAATAAGATTCTCAAATTAAATTATCATTATTATAAATTTTGAAAAAAATAACATTAGTCAACTAAATAATTATTAGTTTTCACAAGATAATTCTTGTTTGAATTAGATTATTAAATCAATATTTCATTTTAAAATAATTATTAATGAGATTATTAAATAAATATTGCCTAAATTCTCGGGACATCACATAAACCATTTGAAAGAGATGTTTTGGACTTTAAATTGTGACTTGACAGAAATCCCATATCCATATGTTTTTAAATATTGCGCTCATTATTCGGTTTAGCCAGGAGAGGACCTTGTGTCATATAATCCATTCCGAATAATGATACGATGTATATGGATAGCATTTGAAGACCGGTGGCGAAGACCGGATATTTTCGAAAACGAAAGGATTTCTTGTCGAGCGTCTCTGCATCGGCTGATCCCCGGTATAGAGATTTGATCACACTTTGTGATGCGGAGTCCGTACGTGATTTGTAACGCCCCGGAAATTTTCGACTTCCGAAAATTCAACATCGATACTCACTTTATCGACTGCCGAGAAATCGAAGGCCAAAAACCCGAAATGTTATGGGTTTTAAAAAGAATTTAAGAAAAGAGAAGAGAAAAAGATAGAAAAATAGATAGGGAAAAGAAGATAGAAAATAGAGAGAGGAAAGAAAATAGAAAGTAGAAAATAGAGAACAGAACAGAATAGAAAATAGAAAATTTTAAAATAGAAAGGAAAGAGAATAGAAAATTTGAAAATAGAAGAAAAGGGAGAATAGAACGGAACAGAAAACAGAACAACATCAGAATCTCACAATTCGCAGCGGAACAACATATAATAGATAAATGAATAATCTTTAAACAAAGAACTATATCAGTTATTACTTTACATTACATTTCATTACATCATATCATCAGAGTGTACAACAACAACAAACAAATAGTGCAGCGGAAAAAGAAATACTATATGAACTAGTAATACGCCATGCCATCCAGCTTGCCTCCAGCAATTCCAGAATATCCAGAATATCCTGATAAACCTAACTCTTAACTGCCCGTGTGGAAATTGGTGGGCACCCAGAGTTTAGGAAGGAAAACAATAAACTCCAAGTCAGTCATGTGACTGGTGTGAGAACTCAAAACAGTTTATTTATCTTTAAAATCAAAATAGAGGAATATTTTTTTTTAATTCGCAATGCTTTTAAAAATGAGACTACCATAAGACCTCCTGCCACACACACAATGCAAACGCAGAATCGGAGGAGATTTCTCCTTATGATAGTCAAAGATGCTTGATACGCATTTAAAAATAACATTTGATATTATTATTAGTGCATAGTGTAGAGAAAAATCATTTCGAAAGTAGAATATAAATCTTAGCCAGCATAGACATTCCGAACTATGCCTACTATAGCTAACTATGTTCAATAGCAGGTTAACGCCACATTCCATAGAAGGTTATACAACTAATACCGTACAAGTCTCGTATTGTTTCTTTGGATTTCCAACGAATGATCAGGCCAAGGAACTTCCCATTGCCACATGAGAATGCCTCTGGATGGACATCCCCGAGAACCAAACCGGATCTCTACCAACACAAGGCCGGGTTACCCCTAACTGAGTAACAACTGACCGAATATGCCATCCCCCGGTCCTTTGGGACCTTTTAACCGAGCGCTCGCAATCAATTCACACAATCATAAAGTGTTTTCAACATGAGTAAGTATCTGGGCTCCATACCATGATACCACCCTTTTCCAGAAGGAAATGCACACATCCTAAAGGGTGCTACCCCTCATAACCTTGCCGCATCTTTCCTGTTTTGACCATTCACGGGGTGTGAGGCTCGACGAAGTCACGTCCACAAAAACATACTTTATACAAAAGCCATGCTTTGGGTCAACAAATGATCAACACAATGATCACAAGGATAGACGATCAAAATAAACGATCCTATCACAAATAATCAACACAATGATCATTTAAGCATCACTCAGCATATCACATTACCAAATTGGGAATATATCGCTGATAACCTTCAACTACATAACCTCTGAGCTCGTACGTCTCAGAGAAGGGTGTTAAGCTAAAAGAATAAATTCTCCGCCACCAACAGAAATATATTTGAAAGAAATCGGCTTTATATCTCAACTTGTAATGTCAGACATACAATCCATACAAGTCTGTTCCGGGCTCGAACAGAACCGAAGGCACTTCTTACGAAGCCCTTGCAATCCGGATATTCACAAGCCTGATCGGATTCACCATCACATATGAAGAACTCTATACCGGAGCAACTCGGTGCAGAGTCAATCGACAGGTCATCCTATCGCTTTTGCAAATACTCGGTCTTCAACACCGGTCTTCAATGCAATTCACAACGACGTATCACATATTCGGAATGGGTTATACGACCCCATGGTCCTTTCCCGGTTAACCCGAAAAGTGAGCGCTTATTCAAAAATAAGTGTGGCATTTAAATTCAAACAAATCACATCAATTACCCATTCAAAGGGAAATATTGATAGTCGGTTATTGAACTATCACTGGATATGCACACATCACCAGTTTCCAAATAATTTTCCAAATTATTTATTTTCCAAAATATCTTCACTAGATATATAATTTTCAACACATCAAAAATAAATCAATATTTACTTTTTAAACCAATTCTACTTTCTTTTATAAATTCAATAGTGAATTTACATTCCAAAGTATTAATGAATATACGACTTCAATTCGATTTATAATATTCATTTTCAATTTATCTTCAAAAAGATAAATTCTCTAATATTCACTTTATATTGGAAAAACATTTCCATACTTATTTATTCATAAGTAATTCACAAATTTTATTTATTTTCAACACTTGGAGAATATTCAATATACTTAAATCAAAAATAAGTATATATTTCATTCTTTAAGGAAATCATTCTCATAAACATATTTATTTGGGCCAAAACGAATGTTGCGTAAAACATCGTTACGACAACCCAAAATCACTAGTATAGGGATTCGAAATTAAAATAGATATATAAATCCCAATACTATACAAAACATTTCCTTTCGGAGATCATTTACTATAACAACAGTGTTATAGTCCACCATTTCCTTCTATTTCTCGAAAACGTCCATTTCAACAATAAATGTTGAAATCTATGGCTTCGAATCTCAACACATTTTAAAACATCGTTAGATCGTTTTAATTCTATTTAAAAATATCACATTCTAAACATTTTCTTTAAACATACTATTCACTATTCAAAAACGTGAATATACTTGTTAACAAATTTCATCACTTCTATTCATTTTATTTCAAAGGATTATTCACAGTCAAAAATGTGAATATAACTCCATTAATAGGTTTCAGCAATTTACTTATCAAAATAAGTCGTTTGCGAATTTATAAAACAACGTTTATAAACTCCATTTCTATTTATTTTATAACAACTTCCTTTATAAATCTCCTTTATTAACCTATTCGATTTATATTTCAATTATAAACTAAAGGTTCATACTATAAGTTAAATACTTATAAAACAATTACTTTACAAAAATCGTTCCTTTGAACTTCATAATTATAAATCTTATAACTTATAAGATTCAATTATTTATCCAAAACCATTCTTTTAATGACTTTATAAATTTTATAAACCTACTGTTTATAAAATTCCATTTCTAATCTCACCGTTTATAATTCTATAAATTTTATTCAGTTATGAAATTCATTTTCACTTCATTCAAACACTTATAAAAACTCGTTTTATAATGTCAATATTTCAATTCATAAATATCCATTTATAAATCTCTTAATATAATTCAATTTATATTATTCTTTTAAAACGTCTTTAATATCCTTTATAATTTCATCCTTTTGATTTATAAAATAATTAAATTTTATAAATCCTATATTTAAACTGTTCACAATAACTCGATAAAATATGAAGTTGAATAATTTGATTTGAACTTAAATTCAAGCTTTGAAATTGAATTCTATGATTTAAAACTAGGGATAAAAAATTTTATACCAGTTATATATGGGTTAAACTATTTTGAAAGTATTGATTTGGGGATGTGAATAGAATTCAAGGGCTTTAACTCGTGTAAATATAATTGGATTTTTCTGAAACGAAAACTATTTGTTTCCAAATAATAAAAGCTTTCACATAAGAGATGAACGTCCAATTTGTGTTAAAAAGAATTTCAAGTTTGAAAATGAAGATAATTTCCAAGTTATGAAAACGATTTGAAAGCTATAAGTTGAATCTTGATTTAAAGATTCAACAAGTTAATCGAATTTTGAAAGCTATGAGTTAAATATTTGATTTAAAGATTTAATGAGTTAATCCAATTGGAATGGAAATTGTTTTAAAGTCTATAAATTGATCTTTGTGAAATAAATCTTTTTTGTAATATAAAGATTTGAAATGGTAATTGGTTTAAACCATTTGAAGAAAAGTTTTGGGTTTTAAGTTGTGACTTAATTGAAATCCCAATATCCATATGTTTTTGAAATACTGCGCTCACTGTTCGGTTTAGCCGGGAGAGACCTTTGTGTCATATATCCCATTCCGAATATGTGATATGTCGTTATGGATAGCATTTGAAGACCGGTGTTGAAGACCGGATATTTTTGAAAACGAAAGGACAACTCGTCGAATGTTTTTGCATCGACTGGTCCCCGGTATAGAGACTCCATATGTGATGGGAAGTCCGAACGTGATTAGTGAATATCTGGATTGCAAGGACTTCTTTGTAAGTGCCTTCGGTTCTGTTCGAGCCTGGAATAGACTTGTATGGATTGTGTGTCTGACATTACAAATTGAGATATAAAGCTGGTTTCTTTCAAATATATTTCTGTTGGTGGCGGAGAATTTATTCTTTTAGCTTAACACCCTTCTCTGAGACATACGAGCTTAGAGGTTATGTACTTGATGGTTATCAGCAATATATTCCCAATTTGGTAATGTGACATGCTGAGTGTTGCTGTGAAATGATCATTGTGTTGATCATTTGTGATAGGATCATTTGTTTGATCGTTTATCTTTGTGATCATTTCTATGATCATTTGTTGACCCAAAGCACGGCTTTTGTATAAAGTGTGTCTTTGTGGACGTGACTTCGTCGAGCCTCACACCTCGGAATGGTCAAAACAGGAAAGATGCGGCAAGGTTATTAGGGGTAGCGCCCTTTAGGGTATGTGCATTTCCTTCTGGAAAAGGGTGGTATCATGGTATGGAGCCCAGATGCTTACTCATGTTGAAACACTTTATTTATGATTGTGTGATGATGGTGACGAGCGCTCGGTTAAAGGTCCCAAAGGATCGGGGGATGGCATACTCGTGTCAGTAGTTATCCAGTTAGGGGTAACCCGGCCTTGTGTTGGCAGAGATCCGGTTTGGTTCCCGGGGACGTCCTTCCAGAGGCGTTCTCATGTGGCAATGGGAAGTTCCTTGGCCTGACCATTCGTTGGAAATCCAAAGAAACAATACGATCTTGTACGGTTTTAGTTGTATAACCTGCCATGGAATGTGGCGGTAACCTTCTATTGAACATGGTAGCTATAGTAGGCATAAGTGCGGAATGCCTATGCTGGCTAAGATTTATATCTTTAATTTTGAAATGATTTTTACTACACTATGCACTAGTAATAATATCAAATGTTTCTTTTTAATGCGTATCAAGCATCTTTGACTATCATAAGGAGAAATCTCCTCCGATTCTGTGTTTGCATTGTGTGTGTGTGTGCGGGAGGCCTTATGGTAATCTCATTTTTTAAAAGCATTGCAAATTGACTTTAAAATCTTTTGTTGATTGTTTTAAAAGACAACTGCTTTCTTTTTGTTGCTCACACCAGTCCCACGACTGATCCGGAGTTTATTGTTTCTTTCCTAAACTCTGGGTGCTCATTATTTTCTACACGAGCAGTCTAGAGTTTGGGTTTTTCAGATAGTCAGGTATAGTAAATTATCTGGAGTTAGTTCAGTCTTTGGACCGCACCAGTCTTGCGTGTCTTGGAGCATCGTTATTGGGAGTTTGAGCTATTGCTGGATTGGTTCTTGGAGATGGAGTTGCAGTTCTTGGAGTTCTCTTTTGAAGACCATCATAGAGTTATATTGTTCCGCTGCTAGATGTCATCTATTTTCTTTTCCGCTGCTATTTATTATATCATATCTCTGATGTATATTGATATCTATTAGATCATCTGTTGTATCAGATATTGTATCAAAGCTGTATATCAATGTATTATTCTTTTATTCCGCTGTGTTATTTACTTAAAGGTTTTATAAGCTCCGGCGAATCGGATTTGAACGGTCGAATCTATGGCATTCGAATACGATATAAAGTATGGATGTCGATTTTCGAGTGGGAAAAATTCGCGTCGTCACATTTGGTATCAGAGCTAAGGTTCAAACTTTAGCTCAGGAGTATAACACATTAAGTAACTCATTAGAGATAGGGTGAAGTATACCCTAGAATGAGTAATCCCTAAGATATCTGTTTGAATGCCTCAGTAAATTCTCTTGCTATCCACTGATAGTGAGTATGAGTGCAAGAAGAGAACGCGATAAGGGACAGAGAAATACGACTATAATGGGTCAATGCTCTATAACAACAGTAGAAACAATTTTTCTCTATCAAATTTTCTTTGATTCGTTTCTAAATTCTTTTGATTTCTTTGTGACAGCTCCAGAAAGAAGTTTCGGTGCAGGGATGCCCTACGAATCGTTGTAGAAATTCTTTCTTCGTATTTCATCAGTTTCATTTCAGTTTTTGATTTTAAACTTTAATGAATATGAATTTGAAATTTGAATGAATTGGGAATTTTGAATAAATTAGAAATTTTGAATTGAGTTAAAATTGATTAATAGAAGATGAAGCTAAATCGAATTGTATCGATAAAACGATTTCGTTTAAAACCAAATTTTGAAATTCTGTTGTAATTTCTTGGGTTGGTTGAAGTCCGAAGAGGGACAAATTGGTATATATTTTGAGATATTCCGACTTGAGTTTGGAATTCATATCTTAAATTTGAGGAATTATAGGAGATCGAATCTGTCTATCTCTGTGTTGTTTTCGTGCCTGCGAATTTCGAGGACGAAATTATTTTAAGGGGGGAAGTTTGTAACGACCCTAGATTTTAATTTAATTTAAATTGATAATTAAATGAATTTTTGAATAAAATTGTAAGATAAATTGATTTAAATGGAAGCGAGTTTCCCCGATTCGAATAGAAATTATATTAAGTCGTATGGATTTGACAATTTGTATATATGTGAGTATATATTTAAATTGGATTTGAAATAAAATCTTAAATAAATGGTTTTAAAAATAAATATAGAGATATATATGTATATACATTAGATATGAATTGTAAATGAATGGTTTAATAATAATTGATAACAATAAGTATATAAAAGCAAATACAAAGCAAGCTAAGCAAATGAAAATATAAAGTATATATTTTTACATAAGTAATAAAGCAAAGTACAAGATAAACAAATAAAAAATGTAGGCAAACATAAACAAAACAAAGTAAAAAAAATAATATAAACATGCAAGCCACTAATATCTCCAGCCGAAATCAAATTAGCATAGTCAAAGCAAACAAAACATATAGTCATGTACCTTTGTCAAATGAAGAAATAAAATATAGCAAATAAAAGTATCTATGTACAAAGCAACAAGTACATAACATCATCACAGCCGAGTATAGCATGTTGCCTGCAAAGCTTAGTATGCAAGGCAAGAAATAACAAATGTATATAAGCATGTACACATGCATTTAATGCAAGACAACAATATGTATACTTAAATATAGATTGTACATAGAGCATAAAGCAAGAGTCAAGCAAATATATATGATGTTGCCTGTAGGATAGTATGCAAGCAAGACAAAAAAATATGTACATAACAATTTTGAACTCAAGCATGAAACATAAAGTACCTATGTACATGCTTATGCAAAGCAAAATGAACTGTGCATACAAAATTCTTCAGCATGGACAAGATCATCTCAGCCATGACTTGTGGTACAAAATAAACATCACCTTGTATAAACAAATAACACCCTGAACAAAGAAAATAAAATAATATCTTGTACAACCATATCATCCTGCAAACTTCTCTTTTTTATATGTGTATCAATCTTAATCTCAGTTCGACCATGAAACTGAGTAGCACTTGAAGGAAAAGAAAAAAAAAATTATATCATTTCAAACTCAAACAAAACTTCAGTTTAAACTACAATTAAGATTCAACTTAAAGATCAGGCAAAACATGCTATCTGGAATCAAGCTAGGCAGGGATTCAATTCAAGGATCAAATTCAAACAGCAACTATGCAACTCAAAACATCAAGCAAAGTTTAAAAACAAATCAAATGCAAAGATTCAACTCAATGTGAATATCAAGTATCAGACCAAAGATAAAGGTTTTAAAAAAAATCAAATATGCAGTTTAAAACAAAAAAAAGGGCAGCCCTCTGTTCTTTCCTACCAAAGTGAGTAAACATACTTTCTTGAAACCTTAAATCTTGATAACTAGTTTATGAAAAATCTTGTGCTTGCTAAATATTATAAAACAAGTTGTTATGTGATGTTGCTGTTTACTGGAAACACTACTATGTGATGGTCTTCAATACCTCAAGTTCCTGAGCAAAGAAAACAGAGATAATTTAAATATTTCTTTATGTTAATATTTTAAACTTAGGAATGTAAACTAAAATAAATTTGTTTAAACTTGAATCATGGTCTGGAAAGTTGCTTGAAGGATGACAGTGAAATTTAAACACTGTATGTTCAAGTTTACAGAGAAGAAATTAATATGTGTAAAACTCAAATATTTCAAATATTTAATTCGAATTCATATCTTAAATAAATACACCAAGTTAGGATTTTTAAAGTAAAAATGATGATTTTTAGATTTATATTTAGGGTGCAATTCGAATAAGAATAAAAGATACATTTTTGTCAATATCTGTAGATTCAATTAAATTTTATTGTTGAAATTCATTTTGAAGCAAGATTTAAGATGTATTAACCCAGTAAAAATGTTGAAAAATTTATCTATTGCAAGAAATTTTGGGGATGGATTGATTTAGGGTTTATGGTTTTGAAGAGGTTGCACTTTTCGATTCGTTCTCGGTCTACGGGTGATCGAGTTCAACGAGATTTGGGGGAGGGGAGCATGGATGGTCAGGGAACACGTGGCCGGAGTCGCGTGACGTCAGGTGATAGGAGCATCGAGAAATTGGTGATGACAGGTTGGGGAGTTGGGGGTGGCGAGTTTTCCAGGTTTCGAGCGAAACACTTATTTTCGATTTAGGGTGAATATTGTCGAATTGTGACTTGATTTGAAGTATTGGGTGGATTCGTGACTTGCCGCCGATGATGAAGTTCGCCAGATTGGCGTCGCCGCCGTGTGCACGTGCACTCACGAAGTCGTGTATCAGCTGCAGTGCGAATGTGTTAAGAGAAGAAGATTTTGTGGAGTTGGGGAAGGAAGAGAGTTCGAACACGTGAAAAAAAAAATTTATGTGGCTCGAAGCAATCTGGTTCACTCGAGACAATGGGGGGTTTCAAGTTTTAGTACACCAGATTGTTTCAGGTTTACTTTAGTTCAAATCTTTAATAAAAAAAAACAGAAGGTAAAACAATATTTTAAAATCTAGTTCAAAATTTGAACCAAGAATTAAACAGTGCTTGAATTCAATGTTTTCAATTAAAATCTAGATGGAACTTTGAATCTCAAAGTTTTAAAAAGAAATTTAGATTTTAAATTTGATTTAAACTTGAAATTGCAAGTAAAAATGTAATGTGATTTAAAAACATAAAATTTAAGAAAATGAATTTAAGTCCTTTTATAAGTTTCTTATGTAAATAATAAATATTCTTTACATTTATTTTAAGGTTTATAAATTGATATTTAGATTGGTTAATATTTAAATATATGTTCGTCTTGACTCTCAATTTCAAAATAGAATTTAAACCTAAATTAAAAGTGTAGTGTTTAAATTACACTTAAATGATTAATGAAATCATTAATAAAGGAATTAATTATCTTAGAGATAATTAAAGTAATAGAATGATTTAATTAATAGGGTAATTAAAGAATGATTGATTTAATTTATAAATAAATAAATTAGATTAATTTATAATTAGAAATTATTAATAATGACTTAATCTAAGATAATTTCTTAAGAAAGTGATTAAAGAAATGATTAGTAGTTAATGAAAATAATTAACTAGAGATTATCTAATAATTAAATGGATGTGATAAATCTTGATAATTAATTAGATAAATTGATTTAGATAATCAATTATACATTTTTAAATGTAAATGGAAATGAAAGCAATTAAGGATTAATCATTTATTGTAATTAATTTTGGGATATTTTGATTTGATTAAAGTTAATTCATTTAGTTTAATTAATTAAAGAAAATCATTAGATAAATTGGTGACAAATGATTTGTAATTAATTAATATTAATTAACCAAAATTAGAAATTAAATTCGTATGTAAATAATCTGATTTAAATAAATCAGATAAATAAATTGACCTTATCTATGGATTTTTAGATTCTATTGGATGATTGAATTGTTTGATATCCCTGATTGTGATGCTTTGTTTTGATTTGAGCTATGTTTACTGTAATTTATTACCTGTGATATTTATATCTGTGATTTGTGAATCAAAGGCAAGCGTTACAGTTTGTACCGCTTATCAAATATAAGCGTTATAGTTATATCACTTATCGTATATATTGCTGTGTTTGAATCGGTACTGATTGATGATGTGGCACTTTTATTGTGTTAAACCCCTGGACCCCACCATACACACACAAATATGGATTTCACGAGGAAATCGATTAAGTCACAGATTTTTGAAATAGTTTTAAATTTGAATATTTGAATTCAAATGTTTTGGAAATGGATTGGGTTTAAAGTGAAAAGCTTTTGAAATGGAATTTCATAGATGAAATTTATTTTGAATAACTCGATAAAATATGAAGTTGAATAATTTGATTTGAACTTAAATTCAAGCTTTTAAATTGAATTTTATGATTTAAAACTAGGGATAAAAAATGTTATACCAGTTATATATGGGTTAAACTATTTTGAAAGTATTGATTTGGGGATGTGAATAGAATTCAAGGGCTTTAACTCGTGTAAATATAGTTGGATTTTTCTGAAACGAAAACTATTTGTTTTCAAATAATAAAAGCTTTCACATAAGAGATGAACGTCCAATTTGTGTTAAAAAGAATTTCAAGTTTGAAAATGAAGATAATTTCCAAGTTATGAAAACGATTTGAAAGCTATAAGTTGAATCTTGATTTAAAGATTCAACAAGTTAATCGAATTTTGAAAGCTATGAGTTAAATATTTGATTTAAAGATTTAATGAGTTAATCCAATTGGAATGGAAATTGTTTTAAAGTCTATAAATTGATCTTTGTGAAATAAATCTTTTTTGTAATATAAAGATTTGAAATGGTAATTGGTTTAAACCATTTGAAGAAAAGTTTTGGGTTTTAAGTTGTGACTTAATTGAAATCCTAATATCCATATGTTTTTGAAATACTGCGCTCACTGTTCGGTTTAGCCGAGAGAGGACCTTTGTGTCAAATATCCCATTCCGAATATGTGATATGTCGTTATGGATAGCATTTGAAGACCGGTGTTGAAGACCGGATATTTTTGAAAACGAAAGGACAACTCGTCGAATGTCTTTGCATCGACTGGTCCCCGGTATAGAGACTCCATATGTGATGGGAAGTCCGAACGTGATTAGTGAATATCCGGATTGCAAGGACTTCTTTGTAAGTGCCTTCGGTTCTGTTCGAGCCCGGAACAGACTTGTGTGGATTGTGTGTCTGACATTACAAATTGAGATATAAAGCTGATTTCTTTCAAATATATTTCTGTTGGTGGCGGAGAATTTATTCTTTTAGCTTAACACCCTTCTTTGAGACATGCGAGCTCAGAGGTTATGTAGTTGATGGTTATCAGCAATATATTCCCAATTTGGTAATGTGACATGCTGAGTGTTGCTGTGAAATGATCATTGTGTTGATCATTTGTGATAGAATCATTTGTTTGATCATTTATCTTTGTGATCATTTCTATGATCATTTGTTGACCCAAAGCACGGCTTTTGTATAAAGTGTGTCTTTGTGGACGTGACTTCGTCGAGCCTCACACCCCGGAATGGTCAAAACAGGAAAGATGCGGCAAGGTTATTAGGGGTAGCGCCCTTTAGGGTATGTGCATTTCCTTCTGGAAAAGGGTGGTATCATGGTATGGAGCCCAAATGCTTACTCATATTGAAACACTTTATTTATGATTATGTGATGATGGTGACGTGCGCTCGGTTAAAGGTCCCAAAGGACCGGGGGATGGCATACTCGTGTCAGTAGTTTTCCAGTTAGGGGTAACCCGGCCTTGTGTTAGCAGAGATCCGGTTTGGTTCTCGGGGACGTCCTTCCAGAGGCGTTCTCATGTGGCAATGGGAAGTTCCTTGGCCTGACCATTCGTTGGAAATCCGAAGAAACAATACGATCTTGTACGGTTTTAGTTGTATAACCTGCCATGGAATATGGCGGTAACCTGCTATTGAACATGGTAGCTATAGTAGGCATAAGTGCGGAATGTCTATGCTGGCTAAGATTTATATCTTTAATTTTGAAATGATTTTTACTACACTATGCACTAGTAATAATATCAAATGTTTCTTTTTAATGCGTATCAAGCATCTTTGACTATCATAAGGAGAAATCTCCTTCGATTCTGCGTTTGCATTGTGTGTGTGTGCGGGAGGCCTTATGGTAGTCTCATTTTTTAAAAGCATTGCGAATTGACTTTAAAATCTTTTGTTGATTGTTTTAAAAGACAACTGTTTTCTTTTTGTTGCTCACACCAGTTCCACGACTGATCCGGAGTTTATTGTTTCTTTCCTAAACTCTGGGTGCTCATTATTTTCTACACGGGCAGTCTAGAGTTTGGGTTTTTCAGATAGTCAGGTATAGTAAATTATCTGGAGTTTATTTCAGTCTTTGGACCGCACCAGTCTTGCGTGTCTTGGTGCATCGTTATTGGGAGTTCGAGCTATTGCTGGATTGGTTCTTAGAGATGGAGTTGCAGTTCTCGGAGTTCTCTTTTGAAGACCATCTTAGAGTTATATTGTTCCGCTGCTAGATGTCATCTATTTTCTTTTTCGCTGCTATTTATTGTATCATATCTCTGATGTATATTGATATCTATTAGATCATCTGTTGTATCAGATATTGTATCAAAGCTGTATATCAATGTATTATTCTTTTATTCCGCTGTGTTATTTACTTAAAGTTGTTATAAGCTCCGGCGAATCGGATTTGAACGGTCGAATCTATGGCATTCGATTACGATATAAAGTATGGATGTCGATTTTCGAGCGGGCAAAATTCGCGTCGTCACAAAAGTTTTCAAAAGATTTAAAAACCTGGAAAAGAAGATCATCTCAAAGTATAAAAACCAAAAGCCTGCAAAGAAAATCAAATGCAAGTTCAAAAGATCTAAGCTCAATTCATTTCAACTTCAAGTGAATTATCAAAGTTCAAGTTCAACTCTCTGTTCTTTTCTTCCAGTTCCAGGCCCAAAATTTATTCCTCCGTCTCTTTGTTTTTCTTTTTAAGGTGAGCAAACTTTCTTTATTTAAAACTTTAAATCTTGATGTGTGGATTGGAAGTTTAAGTTGTAATTGAAATGCTTGATGTGCCTGCATGATTATGTCATGTACGTATATATATGATGATATATGTGTGTTCAGATATACATATATAGGTCCCTGTTATAGTTACAGGTTTTCAAATTTAAGATAAAAAATTCAAACTCTCTCTGTCCAATCAATAGTAGGCTAAGGAATTTGAAGAAAAAAATGATGTTAGCAAAAGTAACTTCATTGTTAAAAATAAAACAAGTAAAAATATCTAGTTATTTTTACTGGGAACAATAAAATACATGGAATCTTTTAAAATATGTAAAATCAAATGTCGAGTTTTATTGATTCAAGTATATATCTGGAATCGTCTCCGAAAGATCAGATTTTTAAAACAAAAATAAAAAAATTTCGTATTGAAATGAATGTATATTTTGGGAATATTTGAAAAATGATTTTTGAACATTTACCGGTGGCTAGAGTTACACGGTCGTCGGAATTTCATCTGGAACTGGAATGATAATCGGGGTGTTTGGCAAAAGTAGTGGAAGGGGCGATAGATCGCCTTGGCAGCGGGGATAGGTCGAACTAGCATTTAAACCTAGTTTTTGTCACGTTTGGGTTTTGGTGAACTGCATTGCCTTTGGTTGATCGAGTAGTGTTGGTTTTTGGCGAGGGTTGCGTGGGTGCATGATGAATGCATGGTCGGGGTTGCAAATGCTCTAGTGGTTGGAAATCGCTTGGGCGATCAGTTTTCTGGCATAGGTTTGGTTCCAAGCTGCTCGTGTTGGTTCGATTTTGCTCAAGGGCTTGTGATTGTATTATGGTGGTAGATATCGCTTGCAACAACGATTGGAGACGTGCAGAAAGGTTCGTCAGAGGTCGGAGGTGACTCAGGTGATGGTGCACGTACATGTGCACGCAACTGTGTCTGGGTGATGGTGTGTGGTAGATGATGGAGTGGCCTTGAAGTTGATTTCGGGGAGCTAGGGTGACGGCTCGAGAATAAGTTCGAGAAATTTTATGAACAAACCGGGTTTAACACTTAAACAAAATTTAGGTTTGAAAAAGTAAAGCATACGGGTTGGTTTGAGAAAAATTCGAAGTAAATGGGCAACGGTCTCGGGTAATACTCGAAGTTGACTCGGGTTTCATAATTCCCAGTTTTAAAAACTTTGACAGTTTAAGTTAACTTGATTTTTGTAACTATTCTTTTAAAATTAATGATTGCGGTTAAGTGGAAATATGTAATTAAAGGTTTTAGAATGAAAATATTTTAAATTAATTAAGTTCAAGATATTTTAAACTTATATTTCTAAAGGAATTCATTTTAAAGTAAAAACAATTCAAGTTTTAAAAGTAAATTGTTAATAAATTTTCTAAAACAAGTTTCAAACTTGAATTTTAAATTCAAATATGATTTGAAAATAATTTGATGTGGTTTTGAAATATATTTTAAAATTAGATTTCTGATAGTTTTTCAAATGTAACTAATTAATGTTAATTAACCAGGATTAGTGACCTATCTGATTTAAGTTAATCGGATGATTAATTGACCTTACTTATGGATGTTTGGATTCTATTGGATGATTTAATTATTTGATTTTCCTGATATATGATTCTTTGCGATATGAATTATCCTAATTTGTGCTGTGATCTGTGATGTAATTTAATTATCTATGATGTAATTTATTATCTGCGATGAACTTATATTATTCATCTATGATCTGTAAATGAAGATAAGCGTTATAGATTATACCGCTTATCGATATTGCTGTGTTTGACTCCGTAATGATTGATGTTGTGGTATTATTGTGTAAAATCCCTGGACCACACTATGCACATACAAATATGGATTTCACGAGGAAATCGGTTAAGTCACGGATATTTAAATTTAATTCAAATTGGTTTAAAAGCCTAGTTTTGAATCCAAATGTTTTTGGAAAGGGAATTGGGTTGAAATTGAAAAGGCGTTTGAAAAGGAGTTTTGAAGATGAAAATTATTTTTGAATAACTTGATAAAGTTTTGAAACTTAAATAGTTTGATTTGAATTTAGATTCAAGATTTGAAATTGAATTCCATAATTGGAAATTATGGTTTAAAGGGTTATACAATTTATAAATGTATTTCAAAACCATTTTAAAAGCATTGTTTCGGTAATTTGAATTTAACCCAAGTTTTAGACTTAAAAGGGTTTAACTCATGCAAATAAAATCGTATTTTTTCGAAAATGAAAACTGTTTGTTTTCAAATAATAATAGCCTTTATGTAAAGAAAGAATTTCCAATTTGTGTTGAAAAGATTTCAAATTTGAAATGGAATAGTTTTGAAAGATATCTTAAAATTTTGATAAATCTTGTTGTTGAGCTGAAATAGATCTTTTACTTAAAAAGATTTGAATCGTAAATAGTTTGGGAAATTATGAATGAATCTTTGTGAAAGATTGTTGAACTTTGTTTTCGAATTGAAAAGGGATCTTAAAAATGTATCCTTTCTATAAAGGATTTGAAATGGAAATTGTTTTGAAATCTATGAATGAATCTTTGTGAAAGATGCGTGAACTTTGTGAAATGAATCTTTTTTTTTAAAAGATTGAAAATGGTAATTTGTTTAAACCATTTGAAGGAAAGGTTTTGGACTTTAAATTGTGACTTGACTGAAATCCCATATCCATATGTTTTTAAATATTTTGCTCATTATTCAGTTTAGCCGGGAGAGAACCTTGTGTCATATAACCCATTCCGAATAATGATACGACGTATTTGGATAGCATTTGAAGACTGGTGGTGAAGACCGGATATTTTCGAAAACGAAAGGATTTCTTGTCGAATGTCTCTACATCGGATGATCACCGATATTGAGATTTGATCACCCTTTGTGATGGGGAGTCCGGACGTGATTAGGAATTATCCAGATGTGCAAGGGCTTCTTTTTGAAGTGACTTCGGTTCTGTTCGAACCTGGAACAGACTTGTATGGATGTGTGTCTCACATTACACTTTGAGATGTAAAGCTGGTTTCTATCAAATACATTTCTATTTGGTGGCGGAGATTTATTCTCTTAGCTTAACACCCTTCTCTGAGACGTATGAGCTTAGAAGTTATGTAGTTGATGGTTACTAGTAATACATTCCCAATTTGGTAGTGTGGAATGCTGAGTGCTGCTTTGTGTTGTTGATCATTTGTTGAACGAAGCATGGCTTTTGTGAAAAGCGTAGCTTTGTGGACGAGACCTCATCGGACCTCACAACCCAGAAATGTTCGAAACAAGATGTTATGGCAAGGTTTTTAGGGATCGCGCCCCTATGGTATGTCCATTTCCTTTTAGATAAGAGGTGGTATCAGTATGGAGCCTAGATATTTAACCTATGTGCTTACTGCAAATTTATTACTTTGTGGTTGTTGGTGTAGAGCGCCCGAATAAAGGTCGGTAACGACCAAGGATGGCATACTTGTTTGGTAGTTACCTATGTTATAGCTTGGTTAAAGCGTGAGGTAACGTCGGTCTTGTGTTAGTAGAGCTCCGGTTAGGTTCTCGGGGACGTCCTTCCAAAGGCGTGCCTATTTCTGTAAGGAAGTTCCTTAGCCTGACCATTTGTTGGAAATCCAAAAAAACAATACGCACCCTTTACGATTTCAATTGTATAACCTGCCATTCTTAAATGGTTGCTATAATAGGCATACGACGAAACGTGGTATGTTGGCTAAGATTAAAATTATATTTTCGAAAGGTTTTATGCACTATGCACTAATAATAATATCAAATGGTTTTCGCGTATCAAGCATGTTTTACTTTCATAAGGAGAAATCTCCTCCAAGTATGCGCTTGCATTGTGTGTATGGCGAGAGGCCTTATGGCAGTTTCATTTTCCAAAAAGCATTGCGGTTTTCAATGTTTTAAAATCTTTTGTTGTTGTTTTAACGATAAACTATTTTTGTTTGCTCATACCTGTCCCATGACTGACCCAGAGTTTATTGTTCCCTTCCTAAACTCTGGGTGCCCATAATTTTCCACACAGGAAAGCTAGAGTTGGGTTTTTTAGATAGTAGATATCGATTCAGTAGCTTTCAGCTTTCTCTTTGGAATTCTTTAGAGACTTTGGATATTGAAGTCTTTGGTTAGGATGACTTACCTTGCTTAGCTCGGTACAACTTGATGGTGGTTCGAGCTATCTATGGAGATTGCTGAAATTGGTGTTTCTTTTGGAGTTTCAAGTTCTAGTTGTTTCCGCTGCTAGTTCATTGGTGTTTCCACTGTAGGATTTCATTGTATCTCTGATATTGATCATTGTTGTATATTTGGATATTGTATCATCGGAGTTGTATATGATATTCATTCTTTTCTTCTGCTGTGTTGTTATACTTAATGAGTTATAAGCTCCGGCGAACCAGATTCGATGTTTGGATATGCGGCATTTGAATACGGGTGACGTATTTGATACCGATTTTCGCAGGTCGAGTCAGGGTCGTCACATAATTACGGATTGAAATGATATATTATCCATATCACTTGACCTAGCTTAGAAAATATTATACAGACCCGTGGTTATTATTATATATATTTTTCTAGAATTTTTAAAGTATTTTAAAATTGTATTTTATGATATTTTGATTTAAATTGAATTTAAAAATGATTTTTATTAAGTGTTAGTGATTTTTTCTACAAGTTAAAAATGTGAAATAAATAAATGGTTAAGTTGAAATATAAAATATAAGTTAATTCTTAAATTTGACATTTTATTTAAAAATGGAGTTTAAGTCAAGTAAATAAAATATGATAATTTGATTTGAATTTGAATTTAAAATGAATTAATAAAGTGTTATTGGTTTTTCTAGTTAAAATGGTTAAGTAAATAAATGCTTAAAAGTGTAATTTGAAATATAACTTGACTTGGAAATATGAAATTTGGTTTAAAAATAAAAGTTAAGTTAAGAAAATAAAATGATAATTAAGTTATAGTTTGAAATGGTAATTAAAAACTTTAGTGTTAAGTTAATTTTTAAAATTCAAAGAATAGAAATTTGTATGCTTGAATTTGATAAGTGAATTATTTAAAAATTTGATTTTGTGTATAGAATTTACTTTATGAACATCATAAGTTAAAGGTTATTTAAATGAATATTTTTGAGCGTAAAAATATGATTTTTTATAAGTTAAAATGGTTTAAACTTGAAGTTTAATTGTTTCTGAAATTTATTTGAAAATCTGGAAATTCAATTAATAGCACTTCAGAAACGTTATCATTTATGAAGTTAACTTAAAATCTGTTGTAAAGGATATTACAGATTTGTAAGTGCTGTGGTTGATGCAAATGAACTAAAGGCTAAATTTAACTAAGTAATATTACAACACTTGGTAAGTGCTGTGGTAACAGAATTATAATAAAATCTAAAACTAATAAAAAGGCTATTGTAGCACTTATTAAGTGCTGCAGTTGGATGAAATGAGATCTTTGAATATAACTGAACTATTACAGCAGTTTTTTAAAATGTTGTCTTTACTGAATTGATTTATTTTCAAATATAACTTACCGCAGCATTTTCTAAGTGCCATGGAAAGATGAAATTTAACCGTTTTGTAGTTTTTAACTAAATAAATGAACTCAGAAAAGACTAAATTTTTGGGAATTGAATATTTGATTTGTAAGTATAATGACTTCACTTTTAAATGGTTTAAATAAAGTATTTTGGTTTGAAATTTAAACCATTTTTGAAATGTGATTTGGAATGGTATTTAAAATAAAATGAATGATATTTTGAAAGGATATGATATTTGAATTTTGAAATGGTTTGTTGGGAAACTGCATTGAAACTAATGGTTTGAATTGAAATAAATCGAAAATTTGAAAATTTGGGCTTAATTGAATAAATTTGAAAATGTGAAGAATTAAATAAAGGTACAACGATATCAAATGTATGATTTCGAAATGTTATGATTTTCAAAGTGTAATGATTTCAAGTATTTGGTTTTGAAAAGTTTTAACTTTGAAAGTATTATGATTTTTGAAAGGTGAATATATGTTTGAAATGGAAATGATAAACTATTTGATTTGAATATAGTTTTGAAATAAAAATGGTTTTGGTTTTGAAATACAATTACTATTTTGTTGAAATGTACAACCACCGGTTATAATAATGATTGGTTGTTAAAGAGACCGGGATCGGAATTTGTCATACTCTCTGCCATCTTCGAAAACCGCTTTAACAACTGTGTATGTGATGGAGATTCTAGAATGAAGTAGGATGGTGGCGACGATCCTATTGAGGTATGAACGTGGACCCGACTCCTTTGAGTTGGCTTAAGGTGGTTAACACAGGAGCGATCTCGGGCCAAAAGGGGTAGCTACTCAGGTCGGACACACTTCTTCGATACTATATTCTTACTTGTGGTTGATTTGATGGCCATCCTCCGATTTTGATTGGAAGTGTGTTCCGAGGCGGGCGTAGTGGCTGCTACGTAACCTCCAGCCCGTGTGCGTAATTGGTATACCTACCCAGGCATTGCCTCGTGTGTCGTGTCACCTACCATAGCGAGCCTTACTACGAGTTTCTATTTGTGTCGTACCTATGGAGTATCTTCTCATAGTCTCCCGATCATGAGATATGCAGGTACTTTATAGACTATTGGCACTATTATGTGTTAGGGGCTGTATTGGTAACCCCTTAACGCTATTTTAAAGTAAGTTTATTTTACTGTAGACATTATTACAATAGAGAAATATTACTACATAGTAAAAGGTTTAACGGATCCTTAGAGGATGGACGGTCCTAAGCATCTTTTAAGTTAATTGCATTTATTACAGTTCACTTGAGTTGGTTTACATCGTATAAGTATGTACGTCCTGACTCGAGTGTTTTGTGTTTTGCTTTATGCTCGGGTCAGCCTAAGTATTCACAGCTTTGGATTTCTCTTTCTGAAGTTAGGAATTGTTGAAGATTTTGCTTATCTAGTTATCTATTTCAGCTTCAGTTGTTCTATTTCAGCTCATTTATTAGTGGACTTCTATGTATTTAGGATTTCTATTGTATTTGTTTTCAGACAGATATTATGTATTTTGTTTTGAGACTTTTTTATAGTATCTTCATGAACTACTATGGTATTTTAATTTCCGCTGCGAGTTATTCTGATATTTCTGTGTCTGTGATTCTGTATGATGATTTTATTTGCTCCAAATTTATTACAATCTGTTAGTTTGAATTATTCATGTCCGGCATGTGTGGATCACTGTCGATTTGAATGGTCCAAAATAGGGGTTCTTACAATTGGTATCAGAGCTTTGGTTTTAGGTAAACCTTAGCCTATGGAGAAAAACTCATTAGAGATAGGGTAGGAATACCCTAGAATGAGTGAAATCAACCTTAGAATCATTTTCTTTGTGAAAGAACGTATTTTCAAGTATAAAATGATTTTTCAAAGATTATTTTGATATAAAATTTTCTTTTTTTAAGGAAATATTTTCTAAACTCCCTTTCTTTTGTATCTACCTTGTTAGTATTTTATTTTATTAGGATATTCATCCAAGTGAATTTATCTATCTTCAGTCTTGTCATTTCCGTATGGCTTACCCTTCTGTTGGGTAGGGCAATCTTTTTGATCCTTCTGGTATATTTGCTATCACCACTGCATCTTCTCCAGCTCATACTCCATGTAATGACCATGGTACTCTTCAGGGCACCTTTTCTTTATTTCAGTATCTTGTTCGTGTTTTATTTGATACTGGAGCTTCCCATAGTTTTATTTCTGTTGATTTGTGTGATAAGTTCGAGCATCTCCTTTCTCTTGAGTATGCCTCTGTACCATTATGTGTTT
This sequence comes from Allium cepa, assembly GCA_030765085.1. Classification (NCBI taxonomy): domain Eukaryota; kingdom Viridiplantae; phylum Streptophyta; class Magnoliopsida; order Asparagales; family Amaryllidaceae; genus Allium; species Allium cepa. The sequence goes on from CM060939.1 coordinate 165,371,894, forward strand.
CAAATCCAATTGAGGCCCGCAAACCTTAATCAAATTTGTAAACAATGAAACTTCTTTATTCTGATCATCGTGATTTCTCTGTTCTGGGTTTCGATGCTTTTGATTTATTACTTGGAACAGATTGGTTTGGTGGGTATGATGCCCATATCTCTTGTAATCGGGTCTGTATATCTTGTTGATGATCAAGGTAATCCTTTGATTATTCAATGCCGCATGCCTTTGGATTTTGCTGGCAGTTTTATTTGTTCTCTGGATTCTTCTCCTAGTGATCTTTACTCGACCCATATGGCCAGATTTTATCCTGATGTATTTGGTGAAGCCACTGCTTTACCTCCTAAGCGGGAAATTGATTTCCGTATTGATCTTATTCCTGGAGCTTGACCTGTAGTTTTTCTTCCTAGAAGAATGGCATCCTGTAAGAAGGTTGAGTTGGGAAAGAAAATTGAGGACTTGTTCTCCAAAGGTTAGAACAGACCTAGTCATTTAGAATGGGGAGCAGCGGTGGTTTTCGTCACCGGTCCGATGGTTCTTTGTGGATGTGTGTTGATTATAAGGAGCCGAACAAGCTTACTATGAAAAACAGATATATATGTTTGATCAGCTTTATGGTGTCTCTGATTTCCCTCAGTTTGATCTTACCATAGGTTTCCACCAGCCCAGTGTTGCTGAGGAAAGTATTCCCAAAACTACTTTCCGTAATGAGAATGGGTTCTATAAATGGTTAGTCATGCCTTTTGGTTTGGCTAATGCTCCTGCTTTCTTTGTTGATTTGATGAATCGTGTTTCTCATGCCATGCTTAATAAAATTTGTTCTTGTCTTTGTTGATGACATCCTTGTCCTTTTTAAGACCAAGGAAGAACATGAGTCGCATTTGAAATCTGTTCTGAAGATTCTTAGAAATCATTAATTGAAGGCTAAGTTTTCTAAATTCCATTGTAGAAGGATAAAGTCCGATTCCTTGGACATATTGTTTCTAGTAATGGAGTTTAGGTTGATCCTGTCAGGATTAGTGCGATCAATGTAGTCTTTCTTTCTTTCTTTTTTTCCTTTGTCATTTAACTTTTCTATCTTTTCTGTTGTTCTCCTAAGACTCCTTCTGAGATTTCGTAGTTTTCTGGGCCTTGCCGATTATTCTTGGAGATCCATTGAGAATTTTGCTCGGATTGCTACACCTCTCACTGCTTTGACTTGTAAGAATGCTTAGTTTATCTGGGTTATTGTGGATAGACTGACCAAGTCCGCTCATTTCATTCCAGTCAAGTCTACCCGTTCTACTTCTAGCTTGTCTGAGATCTACATGAGAGAGATTGTTCGTCTCCATGGTGTTCCTCTTAGTATTGTTTGCGATCGTGATCCTATCTTTGCCTGTCATCTTTGGAAAGCTTTTCAGGAATCTGTAGGTACTTATCTAAATCTGAGCACTACTTAACATCCATAGACCGACGGTCAAACGGGAAGAGTGAATCAGATTTCTCGAAGATCTTCTTCATGCTTGTGTGCTTACCTATAACAATAGTTATCAGGTATAATTTCAATCTTCTTGTCATCTTGTCTTAATCCTATTTCATTCTATCTTTTTCTGTGTTTTCCTGTACCTCATTCCTTTTCGGGGACGAAAAGTTTTGAGTGGGGGAGAGTGTAACAACCCTATATTTTTTGATTAATTTTAATTATATATTTTAATTACTTTAATTGAATTCATGATTTAAAAACTTTATTTTATTTATTGAATTGAATAACTTTTTTATTTTAAATACATATTTTGATTTGTATGTGAATTAGAATTTCAAGTATGAATAAATAGAATATTTTCCAAAAATGTGAATTTTGGTCAATATGGTCAAACTTTGACTTTTAAATTTAAAATTTAAATACTTGAAATTTGAAATTTTATCTTTTATTATTAAAATAAATTAAATTTTAAGTATACTGCTTTTCGTTTCATTGAAATCCGATTTATATTGTGAAAGTTATGTTTTTTACAATATTGTCTATAAATTGTTTTAATTAACAAAATTGTTTATTTTAATTTATATAAATAATATTTTTGTTGTCATATCATGTTCTAATTGTGTATATATGTGTAACATGATATGTTATGTATATATTTTATTTTTAAAACATTTTAAATGTATAGTTATAATTTTCCAATGTTAATTGTATACTGTTTATATTTTAAATTCTAGATTCCATTTAATAAACCATTTCTTATTTATTTTCTATTTTTTCTTAAATTATTTATTTATTTATTTTTCACTTTATTTTGTTTACTTTTTCTATTTTATTTACTTACATTTATTTAGTTTATTTTGACTAAAAGAAAATAGAAATTCCAAGAGACAAAATCCCTTTCATTTTCTATGTTTTTTTTATTTACCTTTGACTTTTCATTTCAATTACCTTTTCATTTGTCTTTGGCCATACACATCTCTTTGCATTACTATGTATTTCATTTCTCATTCTTGTGAGAAACTTTTCTCTTCTCAAAAACTCACGGCCAAGGATTGATGATGGCTTCACTTTCTAACTTGTTCTCCTTCTTCTTTTCATTGATTTACTTTCTCCTTTTCAAAGCTTTGCTCGGCCCCACTTCTCCACCTTCACCACCGACCACACCACCACCATCTACAGCAGCACCACCTCCTCCTTCTCTGATCAAGACGAGGCCGTGACCATTTGTTGAAGCATCATCACAAAATTTGCAAAAACACTCCACAAAACCATGCTAGCCGACCATAAATTACACCCTACCCCTTCATAGTTCACTTCGGCCACCCCCCTTAGCCGCCACCACCAGCAGCTACACCACCTCTGGCCGCATATTCACTCTATCCAGAACTGACCTAAGCATGGCTGAGCCCTATGATGACCAAGTTGAGCCAAATGGTGCACGAAACTTCACCTATTTTGCCTTGACCATTTGTATGCTTCATGTTATAAGCACTACCCCTTCATCTCCTTACAAGCCTTGCCATATTGACCCATACCCGAGCCAAAGCACATCATAGCCAAGCATATGAACCCTATGGCCGAGCATTGGAGTGATTAAAGCAAGGTCAAATCATTTCATCCTTTGTTGCCTTTTATTTTCATTTGTTTCTATGTTATTTGGTGTTGAATAAAAATATATTCATGTGTATATTGTTTGTTTATTTGTTGTTTACAAGATCATTATCTTGACTCCCTCTTCCCGCTTAAATCATTAGTTGTGCCATATCATGCTTTCTGGATTTATTCGGTGTGTTTTGATTTGCTATCTCCAGCGTAAAAAGGTGAGTATTCACTCTTGACATTTATACTTATATAACTGTGAATTGATAGCAAGTGAATCTGTAGAATTTTTATATCATGTTATACCTGCCTGTGATATGAATTATATGATGTTAACCATGTTTCTAAACATGTCATATCATCTGTTACTACCATATATTGTTATACTGTTTATTTTTTTTCTGTTTATCACACTGCAAGTTCCCTGTAGAATAGAATCTCTATGGGTTGAAATGATACATACCCGAACGGACTTTAGAATAGAGAAAAATCGTTAAGGGCTGAAATGATAGGCCTAAGCGATTTTTATTTATTTTATTTAACTTGGGATTGCGGGTTTGAAATGATAGATCCCGGATTTTTCTTTGTAAATTACGGATTGAAATGATATATTATCCGTATCACTTGACCTAGGTTAGAAAATATTATACAAACCCATGGTTATTATTATATATATATATTTTGGAATTTTTCAAGCATTTTAAAATTGTATATTATGATATATTGATTTAAATTGAATTTAAAAATGAATTTTAAAGTGTTAGTGATTTTCTCTACAAGTTAAAAAATGTGAAATAAATAAATGGTTAAGATGAAATTTGAAATATAAGTTAATTTTTAAATTTTAGATTTTGTTTAAAAATGGAGTTTAAGTTAAGTAAATAAAATATGATAATTTGATTTGAATTTAAATTTAAAATGAATTAATAAAGTGTTATTGGTTTTTCTATAAATTAAAATGGTTAAGTAAATAAATGCTTAAAAGTGTAATTTGAAATATAACTTGACTTGGAAATATGAAATTTGGTTTAAAAATAAAAGTTAAGTTAAGGAAACAAAATGAAAATTAAGTTATAGTTTAAAATGGTAATTAAAAACTTAAGTGTTAAGTTAATTTTTAAAACGCAAAGAATAGAAATTTGTATGCTTGAATTTAATAAGTGAATTATTTCAAAATTTGATTTTGTGTATCGAATTTACTATATAAACATCATAAGTTAAAGGGTATTTAAATGAATATTTTTGAGCATAAAAATATGATTTGTATAAGTTAAAATGGTTTAAACTTAAAGTTTAATTGTTTCTGAAATTTCATTGAAAATCTAGAAATTTAATTAATAGCACTTCAGAAATACTATCATTTCTGAAGTTAACTTAAAATCTATTGTAAATGATATTATAGCACTTTGTAAGTGCTGTGGTTGATGCAAATGAACTAAAGGCTAAATTTAACTAAGTAATATTACAGCACTTGGTAAGTGTTGTGGTTACAGAACTATAACTAAAAACCTAAAACTAATAAAAAGGCTATTGTAACACTTGTTAAGTGCTGCAGTTGACTGAAATGAGATCTTTGAATATAAATGAACTATTACAGCAGTTTTTTTAAATGTTGTCTTTGATGAATTGAATTGTTTTCAAATATAACTTACCTCTAAGTGCCGTGGAAAGCTGAAATTTAACTGTTTTGTAGTTTTTAACTAAATAAATGAACTCACAGAAGACTAAATTTTTGGGAAATTAATATTTGATTTGTAAGTATAGTGATTCCACTTTTAAATGGTTTAAATGAAGTATTTTGATTTGAAATTTGAACCATTTTAGAAATGTGATTTGGAATGGTATTCAAAATAAAATGAATGATAGTTTGAAAGGATATGATATTTTAATTTTCAAACGGTTTGTTGGGAAACTGAATTGAAACTGATGGTTTGAATTGAATTAAATCAAAAATTTGAAAATTTGGGTTTAATTAAATAAATTTGAAAATGTAAAGAATTAAAGAAAGGTACTATGATATCAAATGTATGATTCCGAAATGTTATGATTTTCAAAGTGTAGTGATTTCAAGTATTTGGTTTCGAAAAGTTATAACTTTGAAAGTATTATGATTTTTGAATATATGTTTGAAATGGAAATGACAAACTATTTGATTTGAACATAGTTTTGAAATAAAAATGTTTTGCTTTTGAAATATAAATACTATTTTTTTGAAATGTATAACCAAAGATTATAGTAACAATTGGTTGTTAAAGAGACCGGGATCGGAAGTTGTCATACTCTCTGCTAACTCCGAAAACCACTTTAACAACTGTGTACGCGGTGGAGATTCTAGAATGAAGTAGGATGGTGGAGACGATCCTATTGAGGTATGAACGTGGACCCAACTCCCATGAGTTGGCTTAAAGTTGCTAAAACAGGAGCGATCTCGGGCAAAAAGGGGTAGCTCCTCTGGTCGGACACACTTCTTCGATACTATATTCTTACTTGTGGTTGATTTGATGGCCATCCTCCGATTTTGATTGAGAGCGTGTTCCGAGGTGGGCGTAGCCTTTGCTACATTACCGCCAGCCCGTGTGCGTAATTGGTATATCTACCCTGGCATTGCCTCATGTGTCGTGTCACCTACCATAGCGAGCCTTACTACGAGTTTCTATTTGTGTCGTACCTATGGAGTATCTTCTCGTAGTCTCCCAATCAGGAGATATGCAGGTACCATATAGACTATTGGCACTATTATGTGTTAAGGGCTATATGGGTAACCTCTTAACTCTATTTTAAAGTAAGTTTATTTTACTATAGACATTATTATAATAGCAAAATAGTACTACATGATAAATAGTTTAACGGATCCTTAGAGGATGGGTGGTCCCAAGCATCCTTTAAGTTACTTGCATTTATTACAGTTCACTTGAGTTGGTTTACATTGTATAAGTATGTATGTCCCGATTTGAGTGTTTTGTGTTTTGGTTTACGCTTGGGTCAGGCTGAGTATTCACAGCTTTAGATTTCTCTTTCTGAAGTTAGGAATTGATGGAGATTCTGCTTATCTAGTTATCTATTTCAGCTTCAGTTGTTCTATTTCAGCTCTTGTATTTGTGAACTTCTATGTATTTGGGATTTCTATTATATTTGTTTTCAGACTGATATTATGTATTTTGTTTTGAGACTATATTATAGTAGCTTCATGAACTACTACGGTATTTTAATTTCCGCTGCGAGTTATTCTAATATATCTGTGTCTGTGATTCTGTGTGATGATTTTATTTGCTCCAAATTTATTACAATCAGTTATTTTGAATTATTCAAGTCTGACATGTGTGGATTATTGCCGATTTGAATGGTCCAAAATAGGAGTTGTTACAGATAGGTTTTCGAATCGACTTATTTAAATTAAAAAATCACTTAAACAGATTTCTAAACGCTTTAGCTTGCCACGACCAAACCGTAATTCTGATTGACATGAAATTTGAAATCCTACAATAATATAACATTACGGATCCAATGAAAATGGTTTCGTCGAAATCCGAGACTGTATGAAAAATGACTATTTTTACTCATTAATTAAATATTAAAATATTCAATTTCTAAAAATTAACTTTTAGTTCAATTTTAAAAGTTCTCTAATATCATTATAATTCAAATAGAATTTAATTCAACTTTATAAATCATTTTTATTCACATTAAATTCAAAACCAAATTATTTACACAATTTCAAATATTAAACTAACATTTTAATTATCCAATTAAATCTCTATATTTCAAATATAAGTTTTCTAGCTTATAAAATTAACTTGTGAATATTTAAAATCAATCAAATATCCCAATTTCAGATGACTGAAATTCTGGGTCGTTACATTCTACCCTACTTAAAAGAATTTCGTCCCCGAAATTACGAAGTAAGAAAAAGCTACAAAAATCCATTAACTTTTCAAAAACAACTCATTCAAATTAGAAATCAACATTACTTAAACATTTTATCTATTTTCCAAATTCCATTAGTTAAACTTCTTACAAAAACTTCTCTAAGTTTTCAAATCCATTCGTATTTATCTTTTCAAAACCAACTAATATTAACTCAAAATCAAAACTTTAATTATCAAATTTTTTTCCAATATCTCAAAAAAAATTCTAACTCCTTAAATTTTTAAAAAATTTCGCCATAGCCTCCTTTGCGCGGTTCGATCGTAGTAGGATCACAACATATAAATATATATATATATATATATATATATATCGCAAATACACATCTCATCTTCGAGGATGAGGCATCCCGTAAGGAAAAAAATATAAATGTATGATATGTAATCCGAGCTATGTACCTTATATATTATTAGCGAGCATATACAGCTAATATAGCACGAAATCGAGCTCCAAATGCGAAGCATATGCCATCCGCACCTACTAAATACTCAGCAAAAATGAGAAACATGTATATAGAAAGTAATATCAATATACAACCTATACAAATACAACAACTATATATGCCAATATAGAAAATGCTATCAAAAACAACAAATCCATCCATCAAATCACTATCATCCAACAAACCATTCTCTATCTAATCAATCCATAACCAAATCAATATACATTTATTTCTTATTAATATTCATTGAATTGATTTTCAGTTTATTCACATTTGAATTCATTAACATTGGATTTTACTAAAATTCATTTGTTCATATTCAATTAGTTTACATTCACTAATTTATATTCAAGTTTGCTCACTTCCAATTCAAATCGAATTCAATTCTATTTAAATTTACTTCACTTCCAATTTGAATTCAATTATTTTAGCTTTCAATTTCATTAATCCAATTTCATATGAATTTCTATTCAATCAACTAACATTCATCTAATAACCAATGCATATCCAACATAACCAAATTAATTTACTTCGCTTACATTCACTTTGGTTTAACACTTTTAATTCCAATTAGTTGATATGTAATTGACTTTCATTCAATCATTTATATTACTCAAGTTCATATTCATTTCATAAATTCACTTTATTAATTCATTTTGATATCATATTTAACTTCATTTAACATTACTTAAGTTACGTTTCATTTCATCCTCACTTACATTTACATTCACTATACAACTTAAGTTCACTTCTAATTTAATATAAATTCTATTTTATTCAACTTTTACTTAAGTCAAATTTCATATCACTATTCAAATTCAGATTTTGTTTTGCTTAACAAAATTGTTTAACCACTTTAACAATTGGTTTTACTTACATTTCTCATTTTCTAAGTTATACAACTTAATTATTCAAACATCCAAATTCATATTATATAATCATTTACCAGTTTAATTTCCATTTCAATAACTTATATAATATAGTTTAAATCTAATACAATTTATTTAACTTTACTTTAGTTAAATGTCAAATCATATATTTTATTACGCTAATTCAAATGTATTTCAACTTTACGAAATTAAAAATCTTTATTTCATATTATAAGTCCAAAAATCGTTTCACTTATATTTATCAATTTCAAATGGGATTTTAAATTCAAATTGTTTATCAAAACAAAACTTAAATTTTCAATTTATTATTGATAGCAAATCCATCACACAGAAACTCGAAAATAATACTGATGATGCTCCAGTCATCACCCTTAATATTTCAAAACAAAAGTAGTGAATTCAGTGCTTTATATTCTTTTAAAAATTCTTTTATATTTATAAATCACTTTTACAAATCTTTTACTTATATAATTTCACTATAGTACTTTACTTGCATAAGATTCATTCCAAATTTATTTAACTTACTTAGATTTATAATAATATAACCTCTTTAATTTTGAAAAAAATAACTTTCAAAATCAATAGGATTCAAAATTTCAAATTCTCAGTTTAAATTCCATTTTTATTCATAATACATATTTAAAAATATATTCGTATTGTTTCATTTCTTATATATAAGATATTTCACAATTGTAAATCATATTAATTATAATTCCATACTTCATAATTCATTTGCTTATAAAATTTATTCTTTTACAATTATTGTTATAATCAGATTATTTAACCAGTTTTTATTAACTTATATATATTTGCATTTTCGAACAACCAAACAATTAATTTATATACACTGCAATATTTTCGATAAATATTGTTTCCTTTATATTATAATTGGGGTAACATTATTTCATTTACCCAGTTTAAAATAATACTATGTCGACTAGCTTCGTTTAAGTGTTTATAAATTCCTATCGATAACATGGCATCCCACATACCGACCAGAATTCACAAACAGCTCAACAGATAAGTAAATACAATATAAAATATTTTATATTCACTAATAAATACGCACTCATATATATAATGCACTCAAACTCAACTAGGGTGCTACTGTGCCTATCTATACTGAGTACACATCAAAGCTTAGGAATATACAAAATCTAAGCTCTGATACCACGTGTGACGACCCGCAAATCCATACCCATTGAATCGACAATAAACCACACATGTCCGACTCAAAAAGCACAGTCTGATGGAAAGTCAAGGGAGAGAAAAGAATAGAGAAGAAGAGAAGGGAAGAAAGAGAGAAGATAGAACCAAACAGAACAATACAGAATCTCACATCGCAACGGAAAACATATAATATCATATCAATGATCTTTACAAAAGAAAAACTGTATATACATACATCAATCAGAGTACAACAATCAACCTTTAGTTATCAGCCTGGATAGTTATAATAACCTGTCCTCACAGTTGCCGATAATATAAATAAAAACAATGCGTAAAGCGGATAATCAAAACAGATACGTGTATACGAAAATGTAGATCTCCGGCTCTCCTGTTGAAGCTCTAAAAGCGCCAAAACTAAACCTATAAATATACTCGGTCTGACCTGAGTATTGAAAGGGAAGAATGTCCGGATCAGTCTGGTAAACCAGCTGAGAAACATACCCAACTGAATTTATTAAATTACCAAATTTTCCTTTATCAAAACAAAAGTATCTCTTAAGACACGCCCACATATAAACACGGACATGTTTTTACCTTACGATAACTAAAACATTTTATATAAAATCATCTTATATTATACTAATGTCTAGTATACAAATAATATTAATCACAGCCGAAATTGTTACATTGATTAAATTCCAGGATATAGCCCAAAATGGGTAATACAATCAAAATGGCAGGCACGTAGCGGAGTTTGGATTTCCATACAAATGACCAAGTGAATGGACTACCTTCCGGCAGTACATCTCTAGAGGAATGTACCGAGGACCATCACAAATGATCCTCTACCAACACAATACCGGCCTATTTCTATAACTAGATAGTACCTGATATATCATCATATGGTCGTTACCGACCTTTTTCGAGGGCCATCATAGCGTATAAACCAGAATAATCAGATACATGATGCCATAGCGTGTAAAGATATATCTAAAAGATGATGATCGTTTCGTACTTGGGAACGACCCAATTAGACCTGTTGCATCTAACCATGTTTTGGTCATTTCCCGTTGATGAGGCCTGAGGTAACGATTACCTTTCACATATCACAAATCATATAACTTTGAATGTCACATGGCCATTTCCGTTGACTACTAATTGCTTTCCCTAAAAATACAACCCTTAAGCACATACGTCTCAAGGAGGGTGTTAAGCTAAGAGAAGTTGCCTTCTTCGCCACCACCGATGTATGTTTGTAAAAACCAAGGTATGTAATCTTTAGAAATGCAATATCAGACAAACATCCATACAAGCTGTCTAGGAACAGGACAAATCGAAGGTACTTTCCTACCACATCCTGTCGGGAAATCTCTAGGATTAGTAGCGAATAATCCTTGCATTGGATATTTCATAACGAAGAGACTACTGCTACTGGATGTATATTGGGATTTTAACCCTAAATGATCAACAAACAGTCCTCCACTATGAAAATCCTGAATATCAATATCGTCACAACCAACCTGCACATCGAACATATATACATTGGTCCAAAGTGGTTTTCGGATAAACCGATCCTAGTCTCTTCGCACCAACAACGCAAAAGCATTTCTCAACCTCACACAGAAACTAAGTCTCATAAACTTATCACGTTTCCAAATTTCAACTTGCTATCCTTTGGCCAAGAAGGAAGTTCGATAGATTGGAGTAACACTCCACACTGCTCAACATCCTCAACACAAACGAAAATCAAGCCTACACATAAGGCTACGTACTAAGTGTATGACTAAATAGTTCCCATATTAAGTCAAGGAACTAAAAATGGCCAAATTTGATAGTCGGTTATTTAACCATCAAAGCAAACAAACAAATATTTAGCACCATAAACAATCACTTGGCTCTTTTAATTAATCTTTTATTAATTAAATCACTTGTCAAATATTACTTCAAATTATCTTTAAAAAGATATATTCTCAAAACATTTCAATATTCTATATTGGAAAACATTTCCATATACTTATGTAATAATAAGTAATTCACAAATCAATTTATTTTCAACATTTAGAAATTTACATATACTTAAATCATGATTAAGCATATATTTTATTCTTTTAAGGAAAACATTCTCTTAAACATACTTATTTGGGTCAAACGAATGTTGCGTAAAACATCGTTACGACAACCCAAAATCATTAGTATAGGGATTCAAAAATAAGATCGATATATAAATTCCATATACTATACAAAACATCTCTTTCTGAAAATCATTTACTATAACAATAGTGTTATAGTCCAAGCTTTCCTACTTCTCAAAACGTCTATTTCACCAATGGATGTCGAAATCTATGTATTCAGTACTTAACACATTTTAAATATCTTCAAACCATTTAACTTCATTTAGAATATCACTTTCCAAAACCTGTCTTTAAATTTAAAAGATCAGTTTTCCAAAACATATCCATTTTATTTAATATATTATTCACTTGTCAAAATCGTGAATATAATTCTCAAACTAACATTTAATTTGAAGGATAATTCACTGTCCAAAATCGTGAATATATCTCCTTTACCAAATTCATTGCTTCTACATATTTATTAGAGGTTTATCCACTGTCCAAAATCATGGATAAAATTCCTTAAATAAAAATCCATATCTAGTTTATCAATTTAAATTGATTTCACATTTATAAAATAATGTTTATAAATTCCATATACAAAATTTCTTTACTAACAAACTCCATCTATATCTCATTTATATGCCAAAATCCAAATTATTAGTTAATTACTTATAATTCGTTTATTTACAAAATCATTCTTTTTATAACATCATCAATTCATAAATCTGTAAATCTTATTTACTTATAAGATCTAATTATAACTTCATTTCAACATTTACCAAACTCCTTTATAATCCCGTTATTTAGGTTTATTAAAATTCAATTTTATAAATCTTATATATAAACCATTTATAATAAGTTCAAAAAAATCTCAATTTAAACTATTTTACCAAAATAATCAACTTCATATTTCAAAAATCACATTCTAATTATATTTCACAAAAATCATAATTTTTATAACATAAAAATTATAATATTTATTTATTGAAAATAAATTCATTTCTTTAACAATTCAAAAATTAATAGAACGTCTATTTTCAAAATCACTAGCAAATCCTTTTTAAATCGAACTCATCACTTTAACACTTTTAAAATTCCAAAAATAGGCCCAATGCTACAACATCACTAAATATCTCAATCACGACATCCAAATCAACATATATCATATGATAACAGCAAATATCACAATATCTGTAAATAAATCAACAGTGGTGAGGAATCCAGTTGGATCCCTCCAACCTGTAACCTGCACCAAATTTACATATAAGAATATGTGTACAATGTGTGCTTGGAGGCAGACGCACGTACAAAGAGTCATCCGCTCATACGCGGGAACATATAGGGTCTCACTTGCTCCAATAGGCTCGAATATATCCATATATTAATCTATATATATATAACACATCATATATCATCCAAACAATCATCAACCGGCATAAAATAAATTTATTCTCACTTATATAAAAATATCGGTGAGACGGAAAGAGTGAGTTGTACTCACCTTGATTCACATAGTAGTTGCAGTGTTTTATTCCAAATAAAATTAAATGAGCATTTAATTTTACCTTAAATTTTCACTAGCTCTAATCAACTCCAAACTAGTATAAAATGTAGTGCTCATCAATACAGACCCAATGCAATTTGTTTCGTCAAAAACGGACCTCGTATGAAGAAGTTATGGCATTTTAATGTTTATACGAATTAATTATATAATAATTTACAAATTATTTTTATTTTAATTTACCCAACACATCTGGGCCGCACATTTCAAACAAAGCAGATCATGACCATGTTTTTGTTTCTTCCTCATCATCGTTTCGTTCACGAGAAAACCCAATTAGCCGACATTTGAATTTTTGAGGCTGCACCACCTACGAACGTCGAGACGACGATCAGAAACCTTCACTTCGAAGCTCGTGCTCTGTAACAACCCTGATTTTGAAGATTTACATGTTAATATCAAATTATAATGGTAGTTATAATTTAATATTGTAAATTAGGATAAAATTGGATATTTTGAATTATTTATTTAGAATAAACAATGAATTTTGGAAACTAAAATGAGAAAATAAAGTTTGGAACTTTATTTTATTAGTTTAGGTTAATAATAAATGGAAAATAGTTTTTATTTAGATAAAATGCAATAATTGTATTAATTATTGCCAATTACTTCTTCTAATAATTTTAAAGGAGTATTTGATTTTTAAAGGTTGTTTAATCAAATAAAAAAGTGGAAATTGATTTTAAAATGAATTTTAATTATAAATTTGGGTTTAGAATGGTTAGTTATATTTTTCTATGCAAGAAAAATATTTTTGTAGAATTTTAGAATTTAAAAATAATGTTTTGTCCATTTATTTGTGAAAATTGTGTATTTTTGTAAAATAAAGGATTTAATAAAAAAATTGAAAAAATTAATCATTTTATACAGTGTAAAATATTTTATTTCATTAGTATGTAAGTTTACATAGTGTGAAAATTTGAAGAAAATAACATTTGTTTGATAATATAGTGTAAAAATGTACATATTTGGTTTTAAGTGTTAAATAAATTCACTTAGCCTAACTAATTCTCTCTTAATTATTGGGTCCAAGGCCCATTAGTGCTTTAATCAGATAGAGGAAGTGAGAAAAATATGTAGTGTATGTTCAAAACATATCTTCTTCCTCTTCAAGCTGTAAGAAACCAAACTTCACCACTTTGCAAAATCAAAGCTTCCAAACTCAAAAATGAATTAATGCAAACTGTAAATTCTTCAATCTAAGGGGTAAATCTAAAGGTAATCCATTCCAAAACTGAATATTTCATCAAAATCAAAATTCTTTTGTTGGGTTTTTATGTAACAATCTCTTCTTTGTTTTGCATGTTCTTCATTTCTTTCTACAAATCCTAGGAATCTTTATCTTGCCAAAAGCTTCAACTTTGAGGCAAAATCCGAGCTTTTGCAACAAATCAGCAACGTGAGATCCTAAAACTCGCAAATGCTAGCCGAGCAAAGCTTAAATCGCTCAAAAATGTGAAATTTGCTTGCTGTATAAAATATTCTATGGTTGATTTTGTTTGTTTATAATCTAGTTTCAGTTGCTACTTTAAACCCTTATATCTTGTGATTCCGGCAACAAAATATTGTCCGAGTTCATGCATTCGATAGCTTGCATGTTGAAGTTCGTTTCCACAAATTTTGGTTGAATAATATGATAATTTGAGTGTCTAAATCGTCACTCCAAAATCAATGCACAGCCTGTAAATATCCTGTGCACATTTTGTTTTCTGAGTTGTTGCAAACATGGCCTGAGTCCATGTTTGAGACATCATATCTCTTTCGTTTCTTTCTCAAATTGCACAATTTTTTTTTTTTGAAAGATGAAGTTCTCTACTTTATGAGTACCAAATTTAAGGTCATTTTGACATAGATAGCTTATATAAAACTATTGTCAAACTTGGACCTGGACCATATTTTTGCCTAGAGTTCAACAGTGAAACACTGTCTGGGTTCAACTTTGAGAGATCATAGCTTTTTCAGATTTTATCCGAATTGCATCATTCTTTTTCTTTTTGAGAGTTGAAGTTTCGTACTATATGTATACCAATTTTGAGCTCAAAATGATACCATTTGATACCCTGTTTTATGCCTGGAAGTTGAGTCTAGGAGGGTTTTAGGCCTGCACATTTATTTGGTTTTGAACTGTTGCAAACATGGCCTGAGTTCATGTTTTAGACAGCATAACTCATTCGTTTCTAATCGGATTTGAGTGATTATTTTTGCATATTGAAGTAGGAGTGTTGATTTACATTCCTGTAAAATTTTGTGAAAATCTATGTTGGTTTTCTATTTCAAAACTACTATCGAACTTGCACTGGTAGCTTGTTGTAATTCAGTGTTTAAAACCTTGTTTTGGTCCGAATTTGAAACGACACAGATTCTTTGTTTCAAATCAGATTTGAATGATTCTTTTGCAGATTGAAGTAGGAATGTTGATCTACATTCCTGCCAAATTTCAAGTCATTTTGACACAGCTAACTTGTTCAAACCTGCTGTCGAATATCGAGTCGCGGCTTGTTTTAAACGGATAATACTTGTGAAATTCCGTTATTTCGATATTTTCTTGATATTTCTTTCTGGATTTCATACACAATTTTTCTAATGTGTTTTAAAAATGTTTTTCAAATAAATGGGCTTTTGAAATTATTATTATATATTATTTTGGTATAAAATTTCATACCCTATAATAAGAGAATTTCAAAGGCAATTTTTAAAGCGATTTCGAAACGTTCCTAAAACTCGTTTTCTTCAACTTAATTTCTATATAAAACACACAATTTTGCACTTTGAGCGAAGAGGGAGGAGAATTAAATGATTAGATAAAACTCGTGCCATGAACACGTGCGTTTATCTTTTCAGTTAATTCCTAATCTATTTGTTTGATCGTTTTGACCTTCGGGTCTGGTTTACCGATGAGATGAGTTAAACTTTGTACTGCTTTGAGTGTGGAATTGACTAACGGTTGGTAAACCGTTTAGTGCGAACGCATGATATGGGACACATGTAACAACCCTCATATTTTACGATTGAGTATTTAAATATTTTATTTAAATATTTCATCGTTAGTCGGATTTTAGTCCGAAAAGCTACCTTTTGCAAACAGTCAAATTTGGACTCGAGACCACCCCCATTGAGTTCAAAATGACGTTTGCGACCTTTTTGAGTATAAACTTTGATATGTTTGGAGTTAGTGGAATTTTGCTACATTTTCACTTAGGGCTTTGCTTTTGTTTCAGCCCATTAAACCCAAGCTTCACCCCTCTTCTCCTCATTACTTCATTTCTATTTCCTAATACTCAATCTTTAGCAATAATGGAGAGAGGAATGGGTAATTAAAACTTCAAGCCTAGTTTCCATTTGCAAATCAAGTTCTAGCTCCAAATTTATAGAAGAAGCATTGGTAAGCCTCCTCCTCTTCTTTTCCAACTCATTCTCTTACCAATTTTAGAAATTCCTAAACCTAATTTAGGGAATGTTTCTCTTTTAAGCTTAGATTCAGGCTCTTTGGGTTGGAATTGAAGAGTGATTGTCCTTGCCATTGCTCTATAGCTTCTCCTTCATAGTTTTGGGTTTAAATGTGAGATTTTTATCGCACATCTTAGTCTATAATTATCTTCGATTGTTAGGTATGAATTCCTAACACTTATTCTTGTGCAATTGATTTTGGTTTGGATTAATTTGGTGTATATTCCAATTTTTGGTGTTTTGAAATCAAAATCTATGAAAATCCTATTATGGATATTTGGACATTGATAATTGAGGCGTATCGAAGAGCCGTTAAGGCTGGGTTATCACGTGGCGTAAATCCATAGTCGTCATTTGCTCGTCCGATCGCTTCCGATATTCATTTGGCCATTTTTGGTCGAGGTTCAGGAAATGCTCTGAATTCTAGTTTCAGACGTCTGAATCTGGAATTTTAGACGTCTGAATTGGCTTGATTTCAAACAGAAAGGAAATATGCTAAAAACCCCTATTTCAGACGTCTGAAACATTTGGTTCAGACGTCTGAATTACGTTCTGGAAAACTTCTAATTTCCAAATTCAGATGTCTGAACCATCTATTTCAGACGTCTGAATCTGCTGTGTTTCGCCTGCTTGCCTATTTTGTTTAAGAATTCCAATTTTATCGATTCATGTTGATCCCGATTTGTTGCAATCATTTATTATCGACTTTGATGACATTTTCTTTGGGATTTGTTGAAATATCCATTTTGATGGATTTGATATCTATTCTTTGGAATTAATTCATGTCTTCGTATGTGAATTTTAGTGATTGATTGTTTCTACAATCATTTTTGTGATTTGTCACTTTAAAAAATATAAAGGTTTTCTATACTAGTAGTAAATATCAAAACTCTTCCATTAAAACGATTTCAACACTATTTTATTACAAAGCTCGTTTCTTAAACCGTTTTTCAATCTATTAGTATATACAAACCTTTACCTCACTCGTATGAGAAATCTAATTAAACGGCTTAGTAAACAAGTGGTATGAAACACTTGCATTTACTTCGTCGGTTAATTCTTGGACTTGTTCGATTGAATTTCTTGTGACAATTTTCGAGTGGAGACTTACAGTTTGTTCGTAAATATTTAAGTTAAGCTAGTGGTTATGGGACATGAGGCTAAGCTCATATATTTACCAGCTTAGTGTAATTGACACTTCTTGATGATCGATGATGATCATTTTGTGATTTAGACTAGCGATATGCTATGTTTCTTTGTTGTCCACATAGGGGACGGTACCTTGTTTTATTGAGTTTCCTCTCATTTCTTTTATAGGCTAACGGCCTATGTATTATTTGGAGTTTCGACTCAATTTTTATGGGCTAGCGACCCATGTTCTTTAATGGAGTTCGGTCCATCGGACGTACCTTTGTACTACGTTGTTGCACCAACTTATCAGGATCATCGGGCGTACCGTTGTATTACGTCATTTTTCCGAATTATTCGAGTTTCAGGTTCCTCGAGCGTACCGATATTGTACTACATCGTTGCACAGGCTCTATGGTTAGCGACCATGGGATAGCGTCCCGTTTGTGATACACGTGTTGGTGAGTTTTCATGCTCCCGTTTTGTGATAGGCCTCCCCCTTTTTGTGATTTCTAGATTTCTATTGATGATTTCTAGAATTTGTGACCCACCAGCTTTTATGATTGGCATCGATATGATGTCGATATTTGTGACTTGGTGAATAAAACTAAAGAGTATGACATTCTTTTGATCTTTGAGAAGATTCTTGTGATATTGATTAATCTCTGTTGATTTTCAATTACATACTTATCATAGTATGGCTTTATGATTATCATACGTTTTTGTCATATCTCTTATTCTATATCATTTTATCTGATATTTATAGTTAGACTAATATGTTTTTATTTTTTTATTAAATAATACTCGGGTCAGACCGAGATGTAACAGGTGCTTCTGCTTGACTTCTCATCTGGGATTATTATCCTGACTTTTGGCTAACTACTTAGATTAGTAGTTTTTGGTTGTAGACATTTGAGATATAGACACATTGATGTAAACTTATTCTTTTGTGTAGCACTTGTAATTATTCTTTTGTGATATTGTGGGTCTTGTTTGACCACTACTCTGATATACACTTTCATGTGCAATATTCATATCTGTTTCCGTCTTTGAGATATGAACTTTTGTGACTGATTTATGTTATGCATATTTCTATATTTGTTTCCAAAGATATTATAGCCACTGTGTAGTAGCTTTGAGTTTGCATCGGTGTCGAATTCTGTATTTTTATCTGGCATATCATTACTCACACAAAGCAATTACACGGATGGTCGCTCCTCAACAGCCTTATTCTCCGCACTAGTTGACGGCATTGCACCATAGTGTCCTTGGCTAGCATGGGTATAGGGGTGGGGCGTCACAGCTTGGTATCAGAGCCAAACTTCGGAACAATGTAGAATAATTTAACAAAAATCATCGTCCTAAGTCCATCTTAGGAGTCGTGCCTTAGGATTTAATTCATGTCTTCGTATCATTCTATCCTATTTTCTTTTATGATTCCTTGTTTTAACAATCATTAATGTTTGGTATTCAATTTGTGAATAACTTTTTTCTTCTTCCTTCTTCTTTCTTAAGGAAGAGAAATGGTTAGACCAGGCCGTCCCAGCGCTGGTGAATCTAGTGCTACTCCCCAGGATGGAGTTTTTATGTCTGCCGAGCGGCTTCTTGACCTAGTAAAGAATGCTCAAGCAGCCGGTTCTAATCCGGAACCTACTCACCCTAAGTCCGGTTTTGCACGTTTGTGCAGTGACTATACCAACTTGGGTGGGGAGCCATTTAAGGGTTCCGAAAGCGTCATTCAACTCCAAGCTTGGCTCAAAACATGCGATCGCATCTTTACTCGCATGAATCTAATTGATCTTCACCGTGTCCAGGTGGCTTCAAGTATGCTCCAAGAAAGAGCATTAGATTGGTATAAGCTTCTTATTTCTGAAATTATTGAAGCAGATCTTACTTGGGAGAAATTCCGAGAACGATTCGAATTAAAATTTGTGCCAGAAGCTGAGATGGTGACATTGGCTTATCGTTTCATTGACCTTGTTCAAGGTGAATCCTCCGTGGTAGACTATGTTGCATCATTCAAGTCACTTTCTAAATGCGGGGTCGAATATATAAACAACCCATTGAAGAAGAACCAAAGATTTGTCTATGGCTTGAACAAAAATCTCAAGAAGCCATTACTTCTAAAGTTAGAAGTTTCTTTTGTTCAACTCGTTAATATTGCTTTTCGAATTAAAGAGGCAGATAAAGAAAGTGATGTTGAAGTTGTGGGTGCCAAACCAAAATTCAACAACAATAAGAAAAGGCCTATTAAATTCAAAGGTCCTTATCCCGATAAGAAAGGGAAGCAAGCAACTCCGGTGGCAAAGACTTATGCCCCTAGTAGTGGGCAATGCTACAATTGTGGTTCTAAAGACCATTATGCTAATAGATGTCTGAAACCTCTCTTTTGTCGTTATTGCTAAAGTTCGGGTCATCTTTTATCTTCATGTCCCAAACTTCAAGGCAAGAAGGAGGGAAAGTTAAATGTTGCACAAGCCTCTAGCAACACTTCTCGTGGTCAAGGTATTTCTCATTCTATCCTTGATGGCATCATTTTATTTCATGATCAACTTATTCGAGTTCTTTTTGATACGGGTGCGTCCCATTCTTTTATATCAAAGGAACTTGTTGATACTTTTTCTTTAAGTGTTGTTGCTTTAATGACTTCTTTGAGAATTGCGAATCCGGTGGGTGGATCCGCAATAATTAGTTTACTTTGTAAAGATGTCGAGATTATTTTGTGTGATTTTTCTTTCCGAGCCGATTTGCGTGTCATGCGTTATTTAGGCTTTAAGATGATTTTGGGAATGGATTGGCTTAACTGCTATGAAGCTCAAATCCTATGTCCTGAGCGGACTATTCATCTTCGACATCCTCAATCTGTTAAACAGATTTCTATTGATCTTAAAGATACGGATTCCAACTTGGTTGCATCTTTATGTTCTTTAAATCCTCATGATGACGATAATGATGATGAGGAAGATGTCATTTCTCTTATTCACGTTGTTCGTGAATTTTTCGACATATTTGAGCCCATTTTAGGATTACCACCTAAGCGAGCAATTGAATTCAGAATTAATCTAATTCCTGGAGCTTTACCTATTATTCGTCCTCCTTATCGTATGTCCAATAAAGAAAGTGAGGAGATGCGCAAACAATTATCCAAATTGAAGACAAAGCAATTTATTCGTTCTAGTTCCTCTCCTTGGGGAGCTTCTGCTATTTTTGTGAAGAAATCCGATGGTGCACTTAGGCTTTGTGTTGACTATCGCAAGCTTAATGATCTACCTATCAAGAATAAATATCCTTTACCTCGGATTGATGATCTATTCGATCAACTTAGTGGTGCTAGAGTCTTTTCACAATTAGATTTAGCAATCAGTTTTCATCAGCTTCGTATTACAGAGGATAGCATTCCTTTGACATCGTTCCATACGCGTTATGGATCTTACGAATGGCTTGTTATTTCATTTGGTTTAACGAATGCTTCGGCTTATTTCGTTGACCTTATGAATAGAGTTTTCAAAGACTTCCTCGATCGATTTGTTCTCATCTTTATTGATGATATTCTTGTGTATTCTAAAACCGAGGAGGAGCATGAAAAGCATCTTCAGATTGTGTTGGAAACTCTTAGGAGCAATCAATTGAAAGAAAATTTTTCTAAATGCCACTTTTGGCAATCTCGTGTGAAGTTTCTCGGTCATATCATTTCTGAATCCGTAATTTCCGTGGATCCTTCAAAGATTGAAGCGATTCAAAATTGGAAGAGACCGGAGAGTGTGACGGAAACCCGCAGTTTTCTTGGATTGGCATGTTATTAACGCCGTTTCATAAAAGACTTTTCTAAAATTTCCGTGCCTCTTACTAGTTTGACAAAGAAGGGAGTTAAATACATTTGGTCGTATAAATGTGAAGCTTCTTTTCAGAAATTAAAAGAACTCCTTTCCGATGCTCCTATTCTTGTTATTCCCGAAGGGAATCAGGATTTTACAGTTTATACTGATGCTAGTCGCGTTGGTTTGGGTGTCGTTCTTATGCAAAGAGAACGTGTTATTGCTTATGCTTCTAGGCAATTGAAGCCAGCCGAGACTAGATATGCCACTCATGATTTAGAGCTCGCGGCTACTGTTTTCGCCCTTAAAATTTGGCGTCATTATCTTTTGGGAGAGAAATTTGTTCTCTATACCGATCATAAATCTTTGAAGTATTTATTTTCCCGAAAGGAACTTAATTTACGTTAAAAACGTTGGCTCGAGTTCCTTGGATCTTAGTATCTTGACATTCTTTATACTCCCGGAAGGGGAAATCATGTTGTCGATGCACTTAGTCGTAAGCAACAAGCGGTTGTTTCTATGATGATATCCGAATGGAAAGATCTTGGAATTTTATCCACTTGTGAGATTCGAGATCGTGATTCCAATTTATGTTCATCTTTGGCTTTATGTAGCTTTGAGGCTCATCCTTCTCTCTTAGACCGCATTATTGAAGCTCAAAAGCTAGATCCCGAATTGGCTCTTCTTAGCCAAAGTTGTATGGATAAAATTGGTATTGAAAGTTTGAAAGACTTTGATATTGATTCTCGTGGCGGTATCCGAAAATTTGGTAGACTTGTCATGCCAAATATTAGTGATCTTCGTAAAGACATTTTAGAAGATTCTCATCATTCAAAATTTACCATTTATCCCGGTAATAGTAAAATGTATGTAGATATTAAGCCACTTTATTATTGGGATGGAATGAAATCTGATATTGCAAACTTTGTTAAGCGTTGCATGACTTACCAACTTGTCAAGGCCGAGCATCAAAGGCCCGGTGGGTTATTGCAACCTTTAGAAATTCCAATTTGGAAGGGGGATCAAATTTCCATGGACTTTATTGACGACCTTCCCGGTTCTCGTTCGGGTTATGATAGCTTATGGGTGATTGTTGATAGACTTGCTAAATCCATCCATTTTAATCCCGTTCGGTCTAACCGAACCGTTTCTCTTTTGGCCAAGCTCTTTATCAAAGAAATTGTAAAATTGCATGGAGTTTCTACTTCTATTGTTAGTGATCGTGATCCATTGTCTACTAGTGGATTTTGGAAGATTCTTCAAAAAGTTTTGGGGCTGAAGCTTAATTTTAGCACCGTTTATCATCCTCAGTTCGATGGACAAACCGAGCGTGTGAATCAAACTCTTGAAGATCTTCTTCGTGCATGTGTTCTTGATTATGGTGGAAGTTGGGAAGATCATATTTCTCTTGTTGAGTTTTCCTATAATAATAACTTCCAATCTAGTATTGGTATGGTACCTTTCGAGGCACTCAATGGAAGGCCATGCCGTTCTCCTTCTTGTTGGCTTGAGGCCGGTGAGAAGCTGGTTTTAGGTCTATACTTTATTCGTGATTCCACAGAAAATATTGATCTCATTCGTCATAGGATGAAAGAAGCCCAAAGTAGAAAAAAATCCTATGATGATAACCGAAAAAGAAAATTAGAATTTTCTATGGGAGATCTTGTGTTTATTCGTGTTTCACCTATAAAGGGCGTTGTACGTTTCAGTCGATCGGGAAAGTTAGCACCTCGATATATTGGTCCATTTCCTATCACCGAACGTACTGGTTCCGTGGCTTATCGCCTCTTATTACCGGCTCAATTTTCTACTATTCATGACGTGTTTCCGGTTTCTCAATTACGGAAATGCCTTCAAGATTCCGATTCTATTCTTGAGCCTAGTGTTGTGGAAGAAATTGAAGTTTCTCCTAATTTGACCTATGAGCAACATCCTATTCGTATCATTGCTTCGGAGATTAAACGCCTTCGAAATAAAGATGTTCCACTCGTGAAAGTTCAATGGTCCTCAAATCCTAAGGATTGTTCTTGGGAATCCAGAGAATTCATTGAGCGAGCACATTCAGACTTACTTTCTCGTGCTCTTTGAGGTGAACTTTTTATTTTAAAAATTTCTTATTTTGTGTTGATATGCTTTTATGGTTGTTACTTTTTGTTCATTTATTCCTCATGATTGCGAGGATGCAATTTCTTTAAGGAGGGAGTGTGTAACAACCTTCATATTTTACGATTGAGTATTTAAATATTTCATCGTTAGTCGGATTTTAGTCTGAAAAGCTACCTTTTGCAAATAGTCAAATTTGGACTCGAGACCAACCCCATTGAGTTCAACATGACGTTTCGACCTTTTTGAGTATAAACTTTGATATGTTTGGAGTTAGTGGAACTTTGCTACTTTTTCACTTAGGGCTTTGGTTTTGTTTCGGCCCATTAGACTCAAGCTTCACCCCTCTTCTCCTCATTACTTCATTTCTATTTCCTAATACTCAAGCTTTAGCAACAATGGAGAGAGAAATGGGAAATTAAAACTCCAAGCCCTAGTTTCCATTTGCAAATCAAGTTCTAGCTCCAAATTTAAAGAAGAATCTTTGGTAAGCCTCCTCTTCTTCTTCTCCAACTCATTCTCTTACCAATTTCAGAAATTCCTAAACCTAATTTAGGGAATGTTTCTCTTTTAAGCGTAGATTCAAGCTCTTTGGGTTGGAATTGAAGAGTGATTGTCATTGCCATTGCTTTATAGCTTCTCCTTCATAATTTTGGGTTTAAAGGTGAGATTTTTATCTCACATCTTAGTCTATAATTATCTTCGATTGTTAGGTATGAATTCCTAACACTTATTCTTGTGCAATTGATTTTGGTTTGGATTGATTTGGTGTATATTTCAATTTTTGGTATTTTGTAATCAAAATCTATGAAAATCCTACTACGATATTTGGACATTGATAATTGAGGCGTATCGAAGAGCCATTAAGGCTGGGTTGTCGCGTGGCGTAAATCCTTAGTCGTCATTTTCTCGTCTGATCGCTTCCGATATTCATTTGGCCATTTTTGGTCGAGGTTCAGGAAACGCTCTGAATTCCAGTTTCAGACGTCTGAATCTGGAATTTCAGACGTCTGAATTGGCTTGATTTCAAACAGAAAGGAAATATGCTAAAAACACCTATTTCAGACGTCTGAAACATTTGGTTCAGACGTCTAAATTACGTTCTGGAATACTTCTAATTTCCAAATTCAGACGTCTGAACCATCTATTTCAGACGTCTGAATCTGCTGTGTTTTGCCTGCTTGCCTATTTTGTTTAAGAATTCCAATTTTATCGATTCGTGTTGATTCCGATTTATTGCAATCATTTATTATCGACTTTGATGACATTTTCTTTGGGATTTGTGGAAATATCGATTTTGATGGATTTGATATCGATTTCTTTGGAATTAATTCACGTCTTTGTATGTGAATTTTAGTGACTGATTATTTCTACAATCATTTTTGTGATTTGTCACTTTAAAATATATAAAGGTTTCTATACTAGTAGTAAATATCAAAACTCTTCCACTAAAACGATTTCAACACTATTTTATTACAAAGCTCGTTTCTTAAACCGTTTTCCAATCTATTAGTATATACAAACCTTTACCTCTCTCGTATGAGAAATCTAATTAAACGGCTTAGTAAAACAAGTGGTATGAAACGCTTGCATTTACTTCGTCGGTTAATTCTTGAACTTGTTCGATTGAATTTCTTGTGGCAATTTTTGAGTGGAGACTTACAGTATGTTTGTAAATATTTAAGTTAAGCTAATGGTTGTGGGACATGAGGCTAAGCTCATATATTTACTAGCTTAGTGTAATTGACACTTCTTGATGATCGATGATGATCATTTTGTGATTTAGAATAGCGATATGCTATGTTTCTTTGTCCACGTAGGGGACGGTACCTCGTTTTATTGAGTTTCGTCTCATTTCTTTTATAGGCTAACGACCTATGTATTATTTGGAGTTTCGATTCAATTTTTGTGGGCTAGCGACCCATGTTCTTTTATGCAGTTCGGTCCATCGGACGTACCATTGTACTCCGTTGTTGCACCAACTTATCAAGATCATCGGGCGTACTGTTGTACTACGCCTTTGTTCCAAATTATTCGAGTTTCAGGTTCCTCGGGCTTACCGATATTGTAATCGTTGCACCGGCTCTATGGTTAGCGACCATAGGACAGCGTCCCATTTGCGATACACGTGTTGGTGAGTTTTCATGCTCCCGTTTTGTGATAGGCCTTCCCCTTTTTGTGATTTTTGGATTTCTATTGATGATTTCTAGAATTTGTGACCCACCAGCTTTTATGATTAGCATCGATATGATGTCGATATTTGTAACTTGGTGAATAAAACTAAAGAGTATGACATTCTTCTGATCTTTGAGAAGATTCTTTAATCTTTGGTTGATTTTCAATTACATACTTATCATAGTATGGCTTTATGGTTATCAAACGTTTTTGTCATATCTCTTATTCTATATCATTTTATCTGATATTTATAGTTAGACCGATCCGTTTATTATTTTCTTATTAAATAATACTCGGCTCAGACCGAGATGTTACAGGTGCTTCTGCTTGACTTCTCATCTGGGATTATTATCCTGACTTTTGGCTAACTACTAAGATTAGTAGTTTTTGGTTGTATACATTTGAGATATAAACTCATTGATGTATACTTATTCTTTGTGTAGAATTTGTAATTAATCTTTTGTGATATTATGTGTCTTGTTTGATGTGCAATATTCATATCTGTTTCCGCCTTTGAGATATGAACTTCTGTGACTGATTTATGTTATGCTTATTTCTATATTTGTTTCCAAAGATATTATAGCCACTGTGTGGTAGCTTTTAGTTTACATCGGTATGTCGGATTCTATATTTTTATCTGGCATATCGGTACTCGCACAAAGCAATTACACGGATGGTCGCTCCTCAACAGCCTTATTCTCTGTGCTAGTTGACGGCATTGCACCGTAGTGTCCTTGGCTAGCGTGGGTATAGAAGTGGGGCACCACAACACACGTTAACACTTTTCGTGTTCCTTTCCGAGAGTTTGTGACACATATTGCCAGTTAGTGGTGTCCGGTACTGGGCCTTCGGACCTTCGCCACTACGGTTTGTTGCCTCTGGGTTTGTGCCTCCGGGTTTGTGCCTTTGGGTTTGTTGCCTTCGAGTTTGTTGCCCTATAGTATCGCTTTTGGAGTTGGTCCATCGTCATCGCTCGAGAGATACTTGGGTTTGTCGCCTTCGGGTTTGTTGCCCTATAGTATCGCTTTTTGAGTTGGTCCTTCGTCACCTCTCGAGAGATACTTGGGTTTGTCGCCTTCGTGCTTGTGGATCCTTGTTTATACCGTACTGAGCACGTGCATCTTTTGTTTCATTGATATTTATATTTCCCTAGAGTATTGCCTTTCGGAGTAGGTCTTTTGAACCACTCGGTACATAACGATTACCTCATGGAAACTTGTATTACCTTCATTGGTATTTGTTATTTGCCTTTCTGGCTTGATTTGGGATATTCATATCCTTTGTTTATTGATTTGCCGATGATATGAGGCTTTTATGATTCATCTTTTGTTAGATGATCGAGTTATCTATTTTAGAGATATTTTTCATACTTTATGACCTTGCATGTTCATTATCATTTAGCTTATCCAACTGATTTGTTTAGCTAGACTGACACGTGTATTTTATACTCGGGTCAGACCGAGGTGTTTCAGGTTAGGTACATTTGGACTTCGCATATTCTGCTTCCGCATGGACTATTCTGCTAGCTCCTTTTGTTATAGCTTTTTGTGTAGTCCTTTTTGGTCGTAACTCTGATATGCATATTATTTTGACTCCCTTGTATATTGTGGTTGCTACACCACTTGACATGTATCATTTTGTATACTCTATGACGTATCTGTATATGTGTATATGTACGTGATGATCTACTGTCAGTGATGTGTTTTACACTTGAGTTGTTATATTTTGTTCTGTTAGATCTTATAGCCATTATAGTTTTGTATTAAATATCTATTGGATATGTCGATCCACCTAAAAGAAAAATATATGCTACATTTATCGACGTATTCAGTAGATAGTTAAGACAAGGCTATAGATGGTTGCTCCTATCCAGCTCTATTCTCCGTATTAGCAGACAGTATTACCTTGTAATACTCTTTGCTAATGTGGGTCTTGGAGTGGGGCGTTACAGGTTGGTATCAGAGCTGAGTTCAGGACAAAATATGATAAACACAGAACAGAAACACATATTACAGTACATCAAAGTGTAATACAAGTGTTACAAATTCCTCAATCGTGCCTTTAGTCTTTTCATTTCCTTTGAATGGATAATAAGTTTGAAAACATTAAAAGGGTTTTAAATATCACTATTTTTAAAATAGTAGAAATTAGACCTCAGATAGCTTAGATTTAAATTATGTGTTTTGATCTATAGTGATTAGAGTTGCGCAGTGGAAATAGTGTGACTGCTTTTGCTGGGCAAATTTAATGCTTTATTTTTAATAAATGCTTGTTTGGCTAGCAATTGCACGAATGTGTGTTATCATAGTAATGGTTGAAATAATATTGAGTAGGTGATATAATTGAAGGTTAGAAACCTACCTAATGAAAATGATAAGCACTTGCGATGTCTTCAAGTTGTAGCTACCGCAAGAATTATTAGAAAGATTAAATTTTGAAAATTAAATTTAATCCATGAGTGGTATTTGACCAAAGGTTAAAATGAAATAAAAATTTAATGTTTAAGAATTACATGGATGCATTTTAAAGAAGTAAAATTAATAAAAGAATTTTTTTTCTGGAAAGAAAGCATCCATGTGAATGGAAAATCTTTCTAACAAAAGATATACTTATGTATAAAACTGATTTTTTTTATGAATTGATTGTATGGCTGTATAATTAGAAAACGTTTTTATGTTTTGAAAATAAACATTGTCATAACCAAGTTTAAGGTTCCTTAAGAAATCAAAACGGGTTTTATAATTTTTTGTGTCAATTGGCTAATAAGTATTTTAAGTATTCTGGTCGATGCGTCTGATCAGCGTTATCGATAGAGATTCCTAAACGCTTACGAGGCGATGTGATACATGCTTTTGAAATGGCAATAAATAATATTTACTAGCATGGATATTGAATGCAAAAATATGTAGATATTGCAAAGATTTTGAAAATTCTAAATTGCCATTTGAGATAAGTATTTTATATACATACTTAAGGACTTATGGAAATAGTGTGACACAGAGGGCAATGGAGAGGCAATGTTGATCTTGGTCAACTTTGCAGTCCTTGAAATGTCATTCACTACAAATGTATTAGTTAGATGTTATATAAACTGGTAATTGGAAAATTTGAATATGATTTCATTTAAATAAATTGTATTCATTATTGGTTATAGTACATGTTTGTGAAATTTTACATACATGGAAAATTTAGAATGCTTAAGTAAGCTTTTGGGTTGGAAAATATTACCTTATGGTAATTCATTTATATGGCAAATAATTTTAATTAAGGAAATACCTTAATTGGATGAAACTATCATGTGATAGTGATTAATAAAACAAAGTATTCAAATTAAGAAAATGAATTGTTTAGAAAATTGAAATATTGATTAGAATGAGGTTTAGTAAAAAGTAAAAGGATAGTTATGAAGATTAGTTTAAACATTTAATCATTTGATTAATAAGAAGTGAAAAAAAGAAAAGAAGCATGCCTTCGGGAAAATTTAAGAAAATGCTAATTTGGTGCTTTTGAATTAGAATGAATTTTAATAAGGAGCAAAACCATTAGAGTAAGTTTGGTTATTAATTTAAATAGTGTTAAAAACATGTTAATTATGTATTTGTGAAGTTCAATTGAAAACATGTTTTAATTAAGTATCAACCTTGGCTAGTTCTAAGTGATAATAAAATAAATGTTTAGCTTTGTGGATCAAGTGAAAATTGAATATTAAAGATTCATTTATGTGAAAAGCTAGAATAATAATAAATAGAGCAATAAGATAAGATTTTTTAATTGTGAACGCAATTAAAAAAAATCAATATGTAATTTCAAAGTATAGTTTGGATAAATAATTGTTTCTTACTAATATAAGAAAGTAATTATCTTAACTAAAATATGAGTCTTCTTTTAAAAGACTTGTTTGTTAATTGGGAAAAGTTTTCCTTGTAAACCATTTTGAAAGTTTATTGTATGTATTATAGTGTAATTCTAGATGTCTTGGCTTTCTGGAGAAAAGGATCATGTAATAAATGTTTTAGAGAAAAGATTTTTGATCTTAAATTATGTAGTTTGGATTTAATAATGGTTTGAAAATTTTGACTGTGATGATACCCGAACTCGATGTCCGACAAACAACATCAAATTCGTATTGCCGGAGCTTGCAACACCATTGGATGATAAATAACACAGCGGAAATAAAAGATGATATCACTGATACAACATGAATACAATATCCAATACATCAATTTGATACAATGATAATCATCAATATCAGAGAATATACAATACAGAATACAGCAGAGCACGATACAATTTGAGATAAGTCTTCACAGACTCTAATACTGCAACTCCAATCCAAAACTCCAAAGCTAGAACTCCAAAACTTCAAGCTCCATCCACCATCACCATTGCACAGAGATAAGCAAGTGCAGTCGTGGACTACAAAGATTCCAAAATGTATCAAACAGGAAGCTAAAGCTACCGAATGATATCTACTACCTGACTATCTGAAATCAAACTCTAGACTGCCCGTGTGGAAAATTGTGGGCACCCAGAGTTTAGGAACGGAACAATAAACTCCGAGTCAGTCATGCGACTGGTGTGAGCAAACAAAAATGGTTTGTCTTTAAAAACAATCAAAAGAATCTAAATTTGAAATCCACAATGCTTTTTGAAAATGAAACTACCATAAGCCTCCCGCCACACACACCATACAAATGCAGAATTGGAGGAGATTTCTCCTTATGATAGTCAAAAATGCTTACTACGCAAAAATTCTTTTGATATTATTATTAGTGCATAGTGGAAAACATTTCAAAAGTATAATATCAATCTTAGCCAGCATAGACATTTCGAACTATGCCTACAATAGCTACCACCCAAACAGTAGGGCGCGACCATAAGTGGATGGCAGGTTATACAACTCAAACCTTACAGGGCTCGTGTTGGATGATTGGATTTTCCAACAAATGGTCAGGCTAAGGAACTTTCTATTGCCACATGGGAACGCCTCTGGCAGGACGCCCCGAGAACCTACCCGGCTCTCTGCCAACACAAGGCCGGTTTCTTCCCTGCCCGAGAGTAATACCTCAGATATGCCACCCCCAGTCCTTTGGGACCTTTATACGAGGTACCTCTACACCAATAACATCACACAGTAATAAATATACTACAATGCCCACATGAATAAGTATCTGGGCTCCATACCATGATACTACCCTTTTCCAAAAGGAATGGACACACCCTAGGGGAGCTACCCTTGAAACCTTGCCGCATCTTATCTGTTTCGACCATTACCGGTTTGCGAGGCTCGATGAGGTCTCGTCCACAAAGCTACGCTTTTCACAAAAGCCATGCTTTGATCACAAATGATCATCAGCACACAGCGGCACTTAGCATGCCACACTACCAAATTTGGAGTGTATCGCTGATAACCTTAAACTACATAACCTCTGAGCTCGTACGTCTCAGAGAAGGGTGTAAAGCTAAGAGAATAAATTCTCCGCCACCAATAGATGGGTATTTGAAAGAAATCTGCTTTATATCTCAAAGTGTAATGTCAGACATACAACCATACAAGTCTATTCTAGGTTCGAACAGAACCGAAGGCACTTTCAAAGAAGCCCTTGCAATCCGGGTATTCACAATCTCGATCGGACTTCCCATCACTTAGGAAATCTCTATACCGTAGCTACTCAGTGCAGAGACAATCGATAGGTCATGCTATCGTTCTCGTAAATACCCGGTCTTCACCACCGGTCTTCAAATGCTATCCATAACGACGTATCATTATTCAAAATGGGTTATATGACACAAGGTCCTCTCCCGGCTAAACCGAATAACGAGCGCAATATTTAAAAACATATGGATATGGGATTTTAATTAAGTCACAACTTTAAAAATTCAACTTTCTTTCAAATGGTTTAAACCAATAACCATTTCAAACCTTTTAAACAAAAATATTAGTTTCATAAAGTTCACCCGGTTTCACAAAGATCCATTCACGGATTTCAAAACAATTTCTGTTTCTATTGGACTAATTTATTTAACTCTTTAAATCAAGATTTAACTTATAGCTTTCAAAACTCATTTCCAAAGATTCATCCATAATTTGGAAAACTGTTTCAATTCAAACTTGAAATTCCTTTAATACAAATTGGAAATTCATTTCTCATATGAAAGCTTTTATTGTTTGAAAACAGCAGTTTTATTTCGGAAAAATCCGATTTTATTTATACAAGTTAAAATCTTTGGGTTAATTCAAATTCCCAAAACAAAACTTTAAAAATGGGTTAAAACCCATATAAACTTGTATACCATTTTTAAATACCGAATATAGAATTCAATTCCAAATATTGAATTCCTATTTAAATCAAATTATTCAATTTCAAAACTTTACCAAGTAATTGAGAATAACTTTTATTTTTGGAATTTCTTTTCAAAAGCTCTTTATATTTAATTCAATTCCATTTCCTAAACTATTTGAATTTAAAATCCAAATTCAAAACTATTCAAAAATCCGTGACTTAACCGATTTCCACGTGCAATCCATATTTGTGTGTGTATGGTGTAGTCCAGGGGTTTAACACAATAGTGCACAACGTCAATCATCACAGATTCAATCATATCGAGATCGATAAGCGATATAACCCATAACGCTTATCTATATACACAAATTCATGGATAAAACGAAGTATTCAATCACAAAGATTCACCATTATGATTCGATGTGGGTTTCGGACAACCAACTGGAATCCGACTCCCTGTCGCATCGAGATTCGAATGTCGTTTTACGGGCAAAAAGGGTTTCCACATACATATAGAAACAAATCACAAATCACAAATCACAGTTCGGCATAAGGCAATTCACATCACACAGTATCACAAACAGAAACATCAATCCAGCACACAACATTTGATGTTAGTCAATCATCTTCAATTTAAAGTGAAGGTGATTTAAAAGAATTAATCACACAGCTATTTTTATTGATTTATTTAAATCAATGATTAACTATTCTTAATGATTAATTAATTAAAAATTTTAATTAATTATTTCTTAATCAATTACCTTAATTGACTACTAATTAATTAACTCTAATTATAAAATTAACAATTCTTAATTAAAAATTAAATTAAACACTTAATTGTTAATTAACCAAATCTTTAATTTCAAATTGACTAATCTCTAGTCACTTAGTTAATTACAATTTTTTTAAAATTAATTATCCATTCTTAGTTACCCTTTTCTTTTTAAACAATTAATAATAATTATTTGTCTTAATTAACATTTTAAAGATCTTCTTTAAACTTTGAAAAATAAATTATTACTAATTACAAAACTTTAATGTTAATTAATATAATACTTAACTTGAATTATCTACTTAATTAAAACATTAATTAAGATTTTAAAAACACTCTGAAATATTTAAAACTTGTAATAAGGTCTTAACTCAAAATAGTCAAACATTAAGTTCTTTGTTAACACTAATTTTTTTTTAACATTTTTAACTTGAAATTAGTAAACTTAACACCTTTCTGAATCAACCCGAGCTGTCCCAGGTTTTACTCGAGTATCACTTTGACTTTTCCTCCATCTTCCCCGAGTCATCTCTCGTGCCTCACCATACTTCCTTCTTCTTCTACTTTTTTTCCTACACTTAAGTTTAAGTTTTAAACTTTAGTACAGGAAAACATATCTACACACTTGAACCCAACTCGAAGCAAATCTACCCTTTACCCGCGTAACTACTCGAGGCAAACGATCCTTATACTCAAGTAATAACTCGAGATGGCTCACCAACACGGCACTGACACAAATCCATGTCATACACATGCACGGAGACGCGCCGTCCTTCTGGCGAACTCCAACATCTACGGCAAGTCAAAAAACTCCCACAAACTCGAAAACCCAACTCAATTCATCACCAAACCTTCGAAATCGAAAAAAAGACATTATGCTCGAAAAACTATAACACAACTCACTAACAAAGACATCTCTCCACCGCCGCTCAGACTATCGGAGCTACCCCAACTCCGTCCATGCCTCCGTCCATATCTCAAGTACATCCCTTCCAAAACTTGCCACGCTCGGTGCATTGACGAGCGTACACGAGCCCAAAACCCAAACACCACTTTTCATGGTGCTTAAAACCTAAAATGCTCTCGTCCTATTGATTCTTGAAATAGATAATTTTTGTAACATTTTTCCTGAGATGATCGATGGCCATCCTTGCTTCATGCAAAGTTTTACCATCCAAAATTTCTTCGGCCACTAGAATTTGATCGAAATGTATTCTCTAATCAACTACAAACTGCTCACAAGATACTTAACTAAAAAAATCCCATTTTCGTTTTAAAAATCGTACTTTTGTTTGTAGATTCAAGCCATGTAGTTGAATTAGCAATTTAAAATACTTGAATTAAACTTAAAATTATGGGTTACCCTGTAAATCAACTTTCCAGTTGATATATTTCGTTAACAGGTTGAAACAAATTTTGAGAACTTGATTTATGTTCAAACAAACTTACTTCATTTAAAACGTAAGCCTATAAATGATTGAACGAAGATATTTTGAATTTTTTTCTTCATCTACTTGACTCTGTAACTAAAAAAAACTGTATGTTCAAACTTTACAGGATACCCATATATGAACACAGAACTATATAAACAAATACATAAGCAAACCTATTATTATCAAGGAATCATACACACAGATTTAATTTAAACTTAAGTCTTTTTAAAATTATGTTCACTCACCTGGAAACAAGATTGAACAGAGAGAAATTGTTGTTTTGAAGGCTGTAGATTTGATCTTTCTTTGAATCCTGTTTTGTTCCCTTTGAATTGAATTATTTTAAGTTCGTAGATGATGATGTTTATATTATTTTTTCTGGTTTGCTTAATTTTCTTGCTAAACGAACTAGAATAGGATGAATACATACATATATATAGAAAAACAGTTTGTACAGGGAAAGTTGGTGTTATCTAGTTAGGCTTATTTTGTTTGAACATATTTTTTTGTTTTTCTTCGACTAAAGATATTTTTTAAAAACTAAAATGTCGGCTAAGATGATTTTCTTTTGTGCTGAGAAGATGGGGGCATTAAATGCATGTGTCCTATTTTGTCTACAAACTTATGCTATTTTTTATTATGTATTTACAGTTTGCTTGTAGATATAATTTTTTTTTTGTTTCTTCTTTTATTAATTTTATTACATAGATATTTTTTTTTGTTTCATTATCTTCTTTTGCAAGCCTATATATTTTCTTGTTTCATTATCTTCTTGCTTCCCTTTTGTTTTATTATTTCATTTATTCTTTATGTGTGCATAACAACTTTGTTTTATTCTTTCTTGCTTGCCTAATTCACATACAATTCTATTTATACTTTGATTTTCAAACATTTAATTTATAACATATATTTTATTTTATACTTTACACTTATATTTAATATTGATAGGATAAATTTTATTTTAAACATTTTATAACCTTTTAAAGAAAATGAATTAAAACACAATTTATACATTTGATAAATAATCATACATATTATTTTTTTCCAAAGTATAATTTTTAAATCCAATTTATTTAAATACATTTTTAATTTCCAAATCAAAATTTTTCATTTACAATCCAATTTAATTGAAGTATTCATTTTGAGTTTCAAATCCAAATTTTAAAGTAAATAAGTATATACATCTTATTAAATTGGAAAAATTCAAACAAATCCACAATTTAACCCAAAAATTAAATTTAATTACAAATTTAAATTCGTTTTTAAACCGGAATCGTTACATTGACAATAAAATGTCTTGTGTCGGAAAATTTTAATTGAAAAGTGTTGTTTTAAAACAGCGATAACTTGTGATTTACAAATCCAAATGAGTCCATTCTTTTTGCAAAAGAGAGTGCTTTTAGTAAGCTAGAAATAAACTTTGTATCATTTTTAAAATTTTGCAGTTTGGTTATCCAAAAATGAGTTTGAAAACTGATGGACATCTCTGTACTCTTTTATAATTTCTGAGTTTAAAGCTGAAAGTAAATTGGGCATAACTTTCAAAACCTAAATCTGATTTTGATGATCTTTATATCGCTGGAAAGCTTGGACTGATTAGAATAAAATTTATTTTAATGAATATTTTTAGATTATAAGTTTTACTGTGTCAAAAGCCTGAGTCTTTGTTGAACGCCTGAATTTGAAAATTTTGAAGTTTTGAGTTGTTGTCTTATTTAAACTATGACTTTAATGCTTCACATGTTTATAAGTGCATGCTAATATATTTCCATAAGTTAAGTGCAGGTGCAAGAGGATATTAGAATAATTAATTAGTAAAATGGTAGTATAAAAGTAAGCACGCTCGCATTTTAAACTGTAAAATGAAAGGTATGAATTGCTAGGTGTTTATGTGTTAAAAATATATATTGTGTTCCAACCTTTTGGTCGATGTATATCTACAATTCATATTTATGAAATTTTAAAAGGCTCTCCATGCAAAGGAGACTCTGTCGAATTTTTTTTCGAAAAATTAAACACATAGAAAAGTTTTGAGAAAATTTAATTAGTGAATATTTAGAGTCATCAATGAAGGTCTAATAAGTGTCCTTTTAGTGCTTATTGTACTATATTTATTTTTGGAATTAAAGTATGGAATAACTCTAATTTAATTTACTTTAATTTAAAGTAAAGATGATTGAATTGAAAATTTAATTAAGAGACTTTGAAAATTTTCAAGTATTGAAGTTTGAGTTTTGTGAATAAAAGAAAATGGATTTGAGTTAAAACTCTTATAAAAAAAGATTTTTTGAGAAAATTTCTTGTAATCCATTCCTGTGTGTCTTGTCTTAGTGCGATTCTTGTGATAACTTGCATTCATGTAGTCATGCGTTATGGTGGTAGCTTGAAATACCACCTATCTTTTGTTGAATCCTCTTTTGATGATTCTGCTTATTTGTGTTACTCCTTTAAAGGAGTTAAGTGCGTTTCAATATATTCGGTAAGTTGGCTCCTAGTTATATAGGACCATCTACTATTACTAAATGCCTTGGTTTGATTGCTTTGATGCACCATTTTCTGTTCAGTTTTGGGTATTCTTGATATGTTCCAGGTAACCCAATTTCGTTCTATCTTCGAGATTTAATCTCGATTGTTAATTCTCCTGTGTTGCATAATCACGAGTCTCGCCGACTTGTGTATTATGCCGAATTCTATTTGTGTAGTTGTTTCGAAGATTGAACGCCTTTGAAATAAGAATGTTCCGCTTATTAAATTTTATGGTCCGCTAACCCCAAGTATTGTACTTGGAAAAGCATAGAATTAATCGAGCAATCTTATCTTGTTTTCTATCATCTTGTGTTGAGGATGAGAAGTTTTAAACTTGAGATTATCTATCTTCCTTTGATTGATGAAATAATTATGTTGAATATAAAATCTTCTCTAGAAATTGCATGGATGCAATTTTGTAAAGGGGGGAGTCTGTAACAACCCTGATTTTGGAGATTTACCTGTTAATATTAAATTATAATGGTAGTATAATTTAATATTGTAACTTAAGATAAAATTGGAGATTTTAAATTGTTTATTTGGAATAAATAATGAATTTTGGAAACTAAAATGAGAAAATAAAGTTTAGAACTTTATTTTATTTGTTTGGCTTAATAATAAATGGAAAATAGTTTTTATTTAGAGAAAATGCAATAATTGTATTAATTATTGCCAATTACTTCTTCTAATAATTTTTAAAGATGTATTTGATTTTTAAAGGTTGTTTAATCAAAATAAAAAAAGTGGAAATTGATTTAAAAATGAATTTTAATTATAAATTTGGGTTTAGAATGGTTAGTTATATTTTTCTAAGAAAGAAAAATATTTTTGTAGAATTTTAGAAGTTAAAAATAATGTTTTGCTCATTTATTTGTGAAAATTGTGTATTTTTGTAAAATAAAGGATTTAATAAAAAATTGAAAAAAAAATCTTTTTATACAGTCTAAAATATTTTATTTCATAAGTATGTAAGTTTACATATTTTAATTGTATGAAAATTTGAAGAAAATAACATTTGTTTGATAATATAGTGTAAAAATGTACATGGTGTTAAGTGTTAAATAAATTCACTTTGCCTAATTAATTCTCTCTTAATTATTGGGTCCAAGGCCCATTAGTGCTTTTAATCAGATAGAGGAAGTGAGAAAAATATGTATTGTACGTTCAAAACCTACCTTCTTCCTCTTCAAGCTGTAAGAAACCAAACTCCACCACTTTGCAAAATCAAAGCTTCCAAACTAAAAAATTAATTCATGCAAACTGTAAATTCTTCAATCTAAGGCGTAAATCTAAAGGTAATCCATTCCAAAACTGAATATTTCATCAAAATCAAAAAAAATTATTGGGTTTTATGTAACAATTTCTTTTTTGTTTTGCATGTTTTTCATTTCTTTCTACAAGTCCTTGGAAGCTCTAATCTTGCCAAAAGCTTCAACTTTGAGGCAAAATCCGAGCTTTTGCAACAAATCAGTAAGGTGAGATCCAAAAACTCACAAATGCTAGCCGAGAAAGGCTTAAATCACTCAAAAATGTGAAATTTGCTTGCTCTATAAAATATTATTGTTGATTTCGTTTGTTTATAATCTGGTTTCGGTTGCTACTTTGCACCCTTATATCTTGTGATTCCGGCAATAAAATACTGTTCGGGTTCTTGCATTCGATAGCTTGCATGTTGAAGTTCATTTTTGAAAATTTTGGTTGAATAATATGGTCATTTGGGTGTTCAAATCGTCACTTCAAAATCAATGCATAGCCTGCAAATATCCCGTGCACGTTTTGCTTTCTAAGTTGTTGCAAAAATGGCCTGAGTCCATATTTGAGACATCATATCTCTGTCGTTTCTTTCCCAAATTGCACGATTCTTTTTTTTTGGAAGACGAAGTTCTCTACTTTATGCATACCAAATTTCAGGTCATTTTGACATAGAAAGCTTATATAAATCTGCTGTCAAACTTGGACTTGGACCATGTTTTTGCCTAGAGTTCAACATTGAAACACTATCTGGGTACAAATTTGAGAGATCATAGCTTTCTAATATTTTACCAAAGTTGCATCATTCTTTTTCTGTTTGAGAGATGAAGTTTTCTACTACATGCATACCAATTTTGAGCTCAATATGATACCATTTGATCCCCTGTTTTATGCCTGGAATTTGAGTCTAGGAGGGTTTTAGGCCTGCACATTTATTTGGTTTTGAACTGTTGCAAACATGACATGAGTCCATGTTTGAGACATCATAACTCATTCGTTTCAAATTAGACTTGAGTGATTCTTTCTGTAAATTGAAGTAGGTGTATTATTTTACATTCTCGTAAAATTTCATGAAAATCTGGGTTGGTTGCTACTTTAAAACTACTGTCGAACTTGTACTCGTAGCTTGCTGTAATTCAGTGTTTAAAACCTTATTTTGGTCCGACTTTGAAACGACGCAGATTCTTCGTTACAAATCGGATTTGAATGATTATTTTTTCAGATTGAAGTAGGAATATTGAACTACATTATTACCCAATTTCAAGTCATTTTGACACAGCTAACTTGTTCAAACCTGCTGTCGAATATCGAGTCGCAGCTTGTTTTAAACGGATAATACTTGGTGAAATTTCCGTTATTTCGATGTTTTCTTGATATTTCTTTCTGGATTTCATATACAGTTTTTATAATGTGTTTTAAAAATGTTTTTCAAATAAATGGGCTTTTGAAATTATTATTATATATTATTTTGGTATAAAATTTTTATACTCTATAATAAGAGAATTTCAAAGGCAATTTCTAAAGCGATTGCGAAGCGTTCCTAAAACTCGTTTTCTTCAACTTAATTTCTATATAAAACACACAATTTTGCACTTCGAGTGAAGAGGGATGAGAATTAAATGATTAGACAAAACTCGTGCTATGAACACATGCGTTTATCTTTTCAATTAACTCCTAATCTATTCGTTTGATCGTTTTGACCTTCGGGTCTGGTTTACTGATGAGATGACGTAAACTTTGTACTGCTTTGAGTGTGGAATTAACTAATGGTTAGTAAACCGTTTAGTGCGAACGCGTGATATGGGACACACGTTAACACTTTTCGGGTTCCTTTCCGAGAGTTTGTGACACATATTGCCAGTTAGTGGTGTCCAGTACTGGGCCTTCGGACCTTCGCCACTGCAGTTTGTTGCCTCTGGGTTTGTGCCTTCGGGTTTGTGCCTTCGGGTTTGTTTCCTACGGGTTTGTTGCCTTATAGTATCGCTTTTGGAGTTGGTCCTTCGTCATCGCTCGAGAGATACTTGGGTTTGTCGTCTTCGGGTTTGTTGCCCTATAATATCGCTTTTAGAGTTGGGCCTTCGTCACCGCTCGAGAGATACTTGGGTTTGTCTCCTTTGGGCTTGTGGATCCTTATTTATATAGTACTAAGCACATGCATCTTTTGTTTCATTGATGTTTATATTTCCCTAGAGTATCGCCTTTCGGAGTAGGTCTTTTGAACCACTCGATACATAGCGATTACCTCGTGGAAACTTGTATTACCTTCATTGGTATATGTTATTTTCCTTTTTGGCTTGATTTGGTATATTCATATCCTTTGTTTATTGAGTTGTCGATGATATGAGGGTTTTATGATTCATCTTTTGTTAGATGATCGAGTTATCTCTTTTAGAGATATTTGTGGTACTTTATGACCTTGCATGTTCATTATCATTTAGCTTATCCAACTGATTTGTTTAGCTAGACTGACCCGTGTATTTTATACTCGGGTCAGACCGAGGTATTTCAGGTTAGGTACATTTGGACTTCGCATATTCTGCTTCTCCATGGACTATTATGCTAGCTCCTTTTGTTATAGCTTTTTGTATAGTCCTTTTTGGTCGTAACTCTGATATGTATATTCTTTTGACTCGCCTATATATTGTGGTTGCTACCCCACTTGACATGTATCATTTTGTATACTCTGTGATGTATCTGCATATGTGTATACGTATGTGATGATCTACTGTTCAGTGATGTGTTTTACACTTGAGTTTTTATATTTTGTTCTGTTAGATCTTATAGCCATTATAGTTTTGTATTAAATATTTATTGGATATGTCGATCCACCTAAAAAAAATATGCTACATTTATCAACGTATTCAGTAGATAGTTAAGACAAGGCTATAGATGGTCGCTCCTATCCAGCTTTATTCTTCGTATTAGCAGACGGTATTACCTTGTAATACTCTTTGCTAATGTGTGTCTTGGAGTGGGGTGTTACATGCCCCGTCGCACCAACACCCTAAAGCACGTTGAACTCGGTTGCACCCTTGCGTGGGAAACCACGCACGAACCGCAGCTAAAAGCGGCCATTTTACAGCCAATCCAATCAATTAAACTCGATCGTGACCGTTGAAGTCATTGATCTCGGTGTGCTCTTCATTTTTGTTGTTGACTTTTAGTAAGTCAATGGATTAGAGAAACAGAGGGAAGAAGTTAGGAGCTTTTTGACCATTGAGTATGAAAGTGGAGGCTAGGGTTTTCTGACCTAGATTTGATGCAAATGGAAGAAAATGACATCCTTCCATATAAAATTTCGCGGCACTATTCATCTGAATTTTTTTCAAACTCGAAACGAAGCGTGCCACCTGGCATTTATAATGTTTTACCCCAATTCTGAAAAGAATGGAATATACATCAAGAGGCAATTCGATCGTATTTGGAAGATAGGTTTTTGAATCGACTTATTTAAATTAAAAATTTACTTTAACAGATTTCTACGTGTTTTAGCTTACCACAACTAAACCGTAAACCCGATTGACACAAAATTTGAAATTCTACAATAATATAACATTACGGATCCAATGAAACTGGTTTCATAGAAACCTGAGACTGCATGAAAAATGACTATTTTTACTCGTTAATTAAATATTAAAATATTCAATTTCTAGAAATTAAATTTTAATTCAATTTTAAAAGTTCTCTAACATCATTATAATTCAAATAGAATTTAATTCAACTTTATAAATCATTTTTATTCACATTAAATTCAAAATCCAAATTATTTACACAATTTCAAATATTAAATTAACAATTTAATTATCCAATTAAATAACTATATTCCAAATATAAGTTATCCAACTTATAAAATTAACTTGTGAATATTTAAAATCAATTAAATATCTCAATTTCAAGTGACAGAAATTCTGAGTCGTTACAGGGATTGCGGGTCGTTACAATGTGTATGATCAACGTTATCGATTGAGATTTTTAAACACTAAAACGAGACTTATGGACACAGGATTTTGAAGTGAGATGAATTATTTTAAAGAGAAGGATATATTTTGAGTTATATAAGAATAAATATTTGAAAAAATATTTCAGAGGAGTTTTATTTTTTATTTTGACGATTTTAAAGTGATAAGTAGAATATTTTAAAGCAAGCTAAATGTTTAATGCATGAAGAATTATAATTTTGAAAGAAATATTTAATTTGAGAAAAAGTGTAATTAATAATATTTTTGAAAGATAAATTGAATTATGATATAAGTGAATAGATTGCACACAGGTTATAAATTTTAAATGTATTATAACTTCAATGGCTAAATCCTAATGTATCTTAGTATTAGGCCACTAACAGTATATTAACTAGTAATGCATAAGTAATAAGTCGGTATATATATAACTTGTTAAACAAAGAATACCTAAGTTGAGGTAAAATATCAACGTTGAGATTATCATATATAAAGTTTTAAGTTGAACTATTGAACTATATATGTACATATGATTGAAATGAAAATTGTTGAACTATTTGTAATGGATAATGTATATAGAGTTGTACATCATAGCTAAATAAGAGTGGGTTATTCTGTATTGCCAAATTTAGCAGTAGCAATGAACTAGTGAATTTAGTTTGTAGCTAGGATATATGTAAATGGATATATGTACGAGACTATCATATATAAATATACTAACATACCGACTTAGTTCACTATTTGTTCATTAAAATATACATTTAAGTTTTCATGCTTGCTGGTTAATATAAAATGAATTATTATTGGATTTGGCTTCAAGCTTTGCTAGGTCAATAATTCCTATGTAATATGCAAAGTGAAATTTTATGATTTTCCTCCTTAACTCTTTTATTTTGATAGTTGGTATGTTTATCCCAAACTTTAAATTTGGTTTCATGTAATTTGATATGCAAAAAATAGTGAAAAGTGAAGCTAAACTATGAAACTTTTTTTTTTCTCAAAACCAATTTTTAAAGTTGAGTCCAATTGAATTTGTAATGGAGTGAGAGAGATAAAAGAGGTGTTGAAGTGGGAAGAAGTTTTGTCAGAGGGGAGGGGGCATGTCGGGCTATGCTAGCAGCGTTCCCCGGTTTTTGTAGTAGGGTAGTAGCCCATATTGTCTGTTGCCTAGCAATAGCCATATGCTGCTGCATATAGTAGCAGCATATGCTACTGCATTTTTTAGGGGCCAGGCCATAGGCCAGGCCACCATTCTGACCACCTGGCTGGACCTGGATTCGGATAGACAGTGTTGGCTTACCGAGCCTATAGCCCATCATAGCCCATATCCAATTATTAAAAAGAGGGAAGAAAGAAATGCACTCGAACAAGAGCAGCGACATAAAAGACGATGTCCTTCATGGGGGAGGTGGCTGCGAGTTGGGAATGCAACGGGCAGCGATGAAGCTGGGCTAGCAAACGACGCTAGTGTGGACACAGGTGATAGGGGCAGAGCGTTCCGACTAGTGGAGATGATTGTGGGGGATTGGCAATTGTTGGTGGCCGGATTTCAAGTAGGGTGATGCACGAAGGACGAAGGTCGGACTGAGGTGTAGATGCGTTGATAGTGGCTATCGTTTGTTGTTGACAATTGAAGGTGTTCGATTAGGTGGTGTGCATATGGACCAAGTGACGATGCGGAGTGATTGTAGAGAGGTGATTCAGTCGGCTGAATTGATGTGGTGATAATGGAAGAGAGGCAGCGTTTGTGAAGAGGGCGGCGATTATTGGAGTTGCCGACGACACTTAGGGGCTGAAGCCGTTGATTTGGGGTTTTGTGTGCATTCCTAGGGGTGTGTATGTAGGTGATGTTAGAAGCATTGATCGAAAGATGTTGTAGTGGTGCATTACATTCAATCTTGCGTGTCGTTCAGTGAGTTTTCCTCACTTGCAACTATATCTGTTACCTTCGCATCGTGTGTGTATCGATTTATCCCGATTATATAGCATTGCTTTGTTGAATTGGTTGGTAATATTGGTGGAATTGTTTGGATTAAAAGATTTTTGTGATATTTGATGTTGTTGGTGCTCGATAATGGAGTTTATGCTGTTGGATGTCCAAAATGCAAAGAAGATGTTGTCCATTTGCATTTCGATATATGTAATTTTATTTATACTGTATAGATGGCTGAACTTCGATGGAATTCGACTCGGCCATACGATAAAAATTTATAATAATGTTTTGTTTTTTCTTTTGGAGAATTTTATTCCATGGACTTTATTTTAGATGATTTATTGATTCTTGTTTCATCATATTTTTGAAAGTTTTAGGAATTTTTTATGGGAATTGTTTATAAACAACAGTTGATTTAAAAATCAAATAGAGAATTGTCCATGTATTGGAATGTATGAAATTTTATAAGTATAAATGAGAGGGTTTAATAATATTTTGTAAAAGGGAAATTCTTTTGTAATGTGTATATTTAATAAAATGAATTGATGACATATTTTTAAAAGAGGATTTTGAGTTTATAATTTTATTTGAATATAAACCAAATTGTGGAATATTTTAATGGTAATTTAAGGGATTTTGATTATAAAAATATGTCTTAAGAGTTTTGTAAGTTATTTTCTTTTCTTTGATAAATCTATTTGTTCAAAATTAGTTTATTTGATGATTTTGTATGGTTGATTGGCTTTAATGATATTCAAAAAAAGAAGTTCGTTTTATAAAATGATTTTGTATGTTATAAATATTTATATTTGAATATTTGATTTAATTCTTAGAGAACATTATATTTTCAATTTTTGAATTAAAATCAGGATTTCTGCTTAGT
The DNA here is from genome assembly GCA_030765085.1 of Allium cepa. Lineage (NCBI taxonomy): Eukaryota > Viridiplantae > Streptophyta > Magnoliopsida > Asparagales > Amaryllidaceae > Allium > Allium cepa. The sequence goes on from CM060939.1 coordinate 165,416,753, forward strand.
TTCTATATCTTTGGATTTCTCATTATTATACAGATTTCAATATTGTGAATGATTCACCGTTGATATTAGTTTGTGTTATATTTTATAATGATATGTTGATGACATCTTTATAATTGATTTATGGGATTTCATTTCCTTATGATGAGAAATTTGAATAAACAGTTTAGTGCTACCATCTGGTATGAGACTTTCGGGAACACTTTTTCAGTTATTCATTGAGCTTGTCATATAGAAATATCTAGTATGGATCGAGTGTAGTTTATGAACGTTGAATAATTAACCGAATAACACACGTTGGTATAGGACACAGTTATGTTATTTGTTTGATTATTCTAAATGCCACTCAATCGAGAATTACACTCATGTGTACATGTAATAATTGGTGAAGAGTATCGTATAGTTAGATGTTGGTTTATAAGAGCCGCATGTTGGCCTACTATTAGAGATATGCATAACTGTAGGTTATGAGTACTATATGACCATCTACATTTAGTCCAACTTCCTTTACTTTTAGGAGTGTACCAGATTTGCTTGTATTCACCATGGCGGCCTGATCGTGGGGGTCGCGCCCTAAATCCACGACACCATAGATATATGTCTCTTTGATGCACATCACAGTATTGGTAGTAGTAGATGGGTTGTTCTCCATTGCCCCTTGTGTCGTATAGGTCAGTTGTCTATTACCATAGGGGCAAAACAGGGTCGTGGCCAGGGCTATGTGTAGGCGATTCGTTGGTGGATGGGGTCACGGTATCCATTGAGGTGACCGAAGAATGTAGGAATATGTAATGACCTGTTTTTTTGGATGCTTTAAGCAAACACACACGTCAACTCAAACAATACAAAGAGGTAGACTATTATTGGGGTAAATAAAAAAAAAAGGAAATAAAAACAAATACAGAATCTCGTAGCAGAATGACAAAATATAATAATCAAATAACAGTTCATGAAGTTGTTTTACAAATAAATTTGATTTTACTTATACAATACAGAATTAGAGTTAAAGACAACAAGAATAAATAAATAAATGCTACGGAACAACATATGAGGTGGAATAAATATAATAATAATATAACTCTTCATCTTCGTCCTCCAAAAATAAGGTCTTTAATCCCTGAAATGCTCAGGCTGACTCGAGTGAATTGAAAAGAAAAAATATTCAAGTCAGAACTAAAGATCTTATCTGAGTTAAATCAATGGGAAAAATGTGCGTGTGACAACGTCAAAGATGTTTACGGGGTTTAACATCTCCTATCCAGTATTTAACGTGAGTGTAGTAACTTAAGAGATGTTCGGGATTCACATCTCCTAAGGATCTGCTAAACTATCTATTATGTAGTACAATACGCTATTATAACAGTGTCTACAATAAAGTAAAATATTAAAATAGCATTAAGGCGTTACCCATATCCCACTTATCACACTTTATATAATGTCATAGTCTATACAGATATTATAAACTCCACTCGCAAGTAGCCTATCAAGGAGCACTCCATATGTATGACACAAAACAAACTCGTAGAAGGCACAATAGGAGATGCGACAAGGTACTCGAGGTAATGCCAGGGTAGATATACCGTTTGCGTATCTGCACTAGTGGTAACGCATGGAAGCTACTACCGCCCACCTCGTGACACACTCCCAAATCAAAGGGTGCACCCAATCAAATCACAAAAGCAATAGAATGATATCGAAGAAATGTATCTGATAGGAGGAATGACCTCACTTGGCCCGGCATGGCTCCTGTTTTAGCCGGATCAAGCTGACTCACGAGAGTCATTGCTACGTAAATACCTTAAGGAATCGTCACCAAACCATCCTACTTCATCCTGAAATCTCCATCACGTACACAGTTGCTAAAGTGGTTTTCGGCATTGGCAGAGAGTATAACAATATCCCATCCCAGTCTTTTTAACAACCAAATATTTATTACACACCGGATGGTTCTTTTACATTTCAAAAGTCAATTCACAATTTGTATCAAAATATCATATTCTCAAAACATTTCACTTTTCGAAACCTTATTCACTCTTTAAATCATATTCACCCTTTAAATCATATCGTTTCCGAAATCAAAATTTCTTTCAGAAATCATATTTCCAATTAGGTTAAACACTTACATCAAAATAATCATATTCAATTAATTATAATATTTGAATCCAACTTAGGCTATAACATCATTTAACCGTTTTTGCCTTTAAACCAATGATTTTGAATCTAAACACTTCCCTCTACTTAGTCTGAAAACTTAGAGAATAGTTTAAATAGTTATAAATAGTTAAAATAGTTATAATTTGTTAAAATAATCTAAGATGGTTTAGTTATATATTAAAGATACTGTTAAAATTGTTTAAGATAGTTAAATAGATTTAAAATAGATTAAATATAAATAAAATAGATTAATTAGCTTTAAAATAGGTTAATTAGATTTAAAATAAGTTAAAATGGTTTAATTCATTTAAAAGTTTGAAAGTCTTAACAATTAAAGTCTTAAAATAATATATTTTTAAAACAATTTATATTAAAAATACGAATTTGGAATTTATATCAATTTAAACTAGTTATTTCATTCCAACACATTTGGGCCACTTCAATTCCCAAAACCCAATTCCAAATCTCTCAATTCAACTTCTTATTAAAATAAAATATTTAATTCTATATCGCTTCAAATCCATGTTTGAAATATCAATTTATAATTACTTCAATTTCAATATATTTTAAAGTTATATTTCAAACAATTTTAAAAACCCAATTCTGACAACTTCACGTATACTTCAAATTCAACTTTAAAATTCCAAATTTAATTTCTTCAAACAATTCCTTTAAACCAATTCCAATTTTTACATAAAACTCGAATTTCGATAATAATTCAATTTATATAGATCAAATTTTATTTCAAAAATTGTTATTTAACTAAATTCAAGAATTTAGGGATTCAAAATCATTTAATTTAACCAATTCGGTGTCTGTATATAATTCTCTACCCTAGGGTCGAGTGATGCAGATATTTATCATGTCAATCGAAAATTTAAAATTTTATGGTTATATATCATTTCAAACCGCAATCCCGAATTAAATAAAAATCCATAAAATCACTTGAGTTTATCATTTTAACCCATAATGATTTTTCACTAATCTATAGATCATTCGTGTGTATATCATTTCAACCCATTGTGAAGTTGCAGTTTATAACGATATAAAATATAACATCCACTCATCCAATATCAACAATCAAACATCCATTACAATCATCATTCAAATCAATCAATAAACACAAAAGAGAATTGATAATCATTAACAGGTATTTATCTGGCAATTTAAATTCGATAATAAATTAAATGTCAATTTAATTCGAAATAAATTCAAATTAACTGGAATAACAATTTAATAATACAAAAGAGCCATAAATAAATTTCTAATTACATCATAAATTAATTTAACCAACATAAGAAATTTTAGAAGTTGTAAGTGGGTTAAAGCACTCGCCTTTGAATTTAAATCAAATTTAAATCCAATTTAGGGCCCAAGTTCAGACAGTCTCAGAATTCGTCCAAACCAATGCCAAAATGTCCAGAATTTCGATACAATCCTAGCGGAACTAACCACGCATGAATCAGATCTCGTATGTGAAAGTTATTTGTGTTAGAACAATTGAATTAGGAATTTAAATAAATAAAAAAACTACAAATAAAAGCTGCCACATCAGCGCAACCCCCCTCTTCTAGAACGCGTTGAGCTACACCAGGCCGAACGAAACCTACCGCCTTAACCAAGAACCGTGCGCCCGACCTACTGCCACACCACCAGTCATCGCTGCCCCGTGCTCCGCCCACTAAGACGACCTCCCCCCGATGAACGATCACCGTCCTCGTTGCGGAATAACTGTATAGCCGCCGCCTTTAAGTGAAACCCTACTTGAATTATTCATAATAATCCAACTGTCAACTCATCAAACAACCTACACCGATGAACTCCCCTCGGCCTCCTCTACAAAACTGCACCTTCGAATCGGCGATCCGCCACAGTTGATCAAACCCCAATGGACGGCTGAGACTAAATCGTCTAATTCCGGCCACACAGCAACCCAGATCAAAAAATAAACAAATTTTTGGAATTGCGCTCGTCGGGAGCTTTAAATCGATATATATTTCGGTATAGGTTAAGGGTTTAATTTTTTGAGATTGAAATTTGATTTGAAATTGTATTGGGAATTAGAGGTTGTCTGACATTGGAATGAGGAGTTGAGAAGGAAATGTACGTAAATATAGATGGAAATAAGAAATAACTTAGGGTTTATAACGAGCTATTTATAAGAATAGCTGAAATAGAAAAGAATTGACCAGATCGATTTGGATTGGAACGATAACCGACCCAAAAAGCCCATTCACTCTCAGGAACGAAAATGGGTAATCCCATATATCAAAATAGATGTTTTTGATGATTTTAAATTTAATGGAACAAGTTTGAAGTCCTAATTCCATCACATGAAGAAATTATGTTAAATTCAGCTTATTTCAAATTGATTTCAATTGATTTTAAATAATTTGATTTCTAGGCATTTCAAGCCCTTACAATCAAACGACGCGTCCGATTGCTACGAAACTTAAAATCCTACAATAATCCACCATTATGGATCTGATGAAACTAGTTTCGTCGAAATCCGAGACAGTTGCCAAAATGGCTATTTTCACGTTAATTAAACAAATTAATATTAAATTAATTAATCACCTTTTAATTCAATATCTATAATTAGCAGATTTTTATCATTTTTGATTACGTAGACCTTTATAATAATTCAAAACAAGTTTACACACAAATTCAGCGTTTAAAATTTTACTAATTACAATGTTCAATTTCAGCAATAATTATATCCAATTAATTATAATTTAATTCCAATAAATTTTTTAAATTTGATTTAAGACTTTACATTCAATCAATTATGTGATAACCCGGGATTTTTGGCAATATTGATTTGATAATCTTCTTTTATAATTATTTAAATGTGCAAAATTATTCTTTTCAAACAAATAAAATATGTGTTTTCATATTACTATTGTTTGTATGTAGATTGTAAATAGAATTTTGATTTGAAATTCAAAAGTAATATCTTAAAAATAAATTGGATTTAAAAACTCTACATTTTCAAATACTAGTATATATATTTAGTTAGCAATTTAAAATATTAATAATCTTATTTTAAAAGTACATATAAATATAAACAAAAGCAAATGTTTTAATAAAAATATTAAATATAATATAAAAACATATAAAAATATAAATGCATGCAAAAATACATTTGTAAGTTAAGTAACATGCAAATTACAAGTGTCATATTTAATTCATTTTCTTTATAAAATAAATAAAAGGCTGTACGCTTATATATACTTCCTTTCCTTCTTCATCTTTCATTTTCCAAAGCCAAAACAAAAAGGGCATAACCAAACTAAAATATGAGGAAAACTAAATCAGCCTCAAACTTTCAATCTGAAGTAAGAAAAAGTCAAATTCAAGATTCAATTGCAGTTCAAATTCTAGCTTGCTGTTTTAAAAATCAAAACCAAGTTTCCAGATTTTCAAAAAGGCTTCTCTGTTCAAACATTGTAAAGGTGAGTAAACATCACTTTTAAGAATTTAATCTGTTTTATTTCTTGATGCATGTGATAAATTCTTGTAGTAATGTTGAGAAATTTTTGTATAAATGAATGAATGGGTTGTCTGATATGTATATATGTATGTGATACTGTGTGCATGCCTAAGCGAATATGCATGTCTCTGTATTTAATTCCAACAGGCTAAACAAGTTCAAAAATTCAAATTCTCTTTCCCTAGTCTCTTTTAGGTTAGGATCTTTTAAAGAAAAATGTTTGTATTAACTAAATTTAGTTTTTAAAAGTATTTCAAAGTATAATTAGAAGGTAGGTTTTACTGGAAGGAAGAAGAACAGTAAATATTTAATCAAGTTAGAAAAATTAGTTGTTTAAATCTTGGTTTTCGTTTATATCACCAGATTCGTTCTTAAAAATTATGATTTTTTAAAAGTAAAATCAAGATTTTTTAATTTTTTTTGGATAGAAATCTTTGGTTGAACGGGAATTGGGATTTTGGCTATTATTGGCAATCGAAGGATGATGGAGTCTCAGAACCGTGGCTGGAGCATGCTCGTGGGTCGGAGGTCTTGGCAGAAATGGTCTTTGGGTTTTTAGTTCGCCGTGGAGGTCGAACGACGTCGTAGTAGGGTTTTAAGACCTGTTTTGGTCGACGTTGATTTGAGGGCAAAGCGGCGACGAGGAAACATCGGACTTGACCAGTGGTAGGGGAATGGAAGCGTGGGACTCTGGCGGACGTCTCGGCTTGACGGTGTGGGTTCAGATTGTAACAACCCTAATTTTAGCGATTACCTGAGAATATTAAATTATAACGGCGGTTATAATTTAATAGTGTAAATTAATAACTAAAGAGGAATTTAAATTGTTTATTGGGAATAAACAATATATTTGAGGATAAAAATGAGAAAATATTCTGAAAACTTTATTAAGATGATTTGAGAAAATAAAAAGAGGAAAATGTGTTTTATTTAGAGTTAATGCAATAATTTTGTTAATTATTGCTATTTACTTCTTTTAATGATTTTTAAAAGAAGTGATTGATTTTAAGATGAGATATATTCATAATAATGATGGAATTGAGTTTAAAAATATAATTTAAGTGTAAAACTATATTTGAAAAGGGTTATAAAATTTTATTACACAAAAATATTATTTTTGTGTAATTTATAATGTTAATTACAATGGAATTTGTAATTAAAGATGTAAATTTGTTATTTATAAAAAGGAAAAGAAATATGATGATAAAAAGTTTTAAAAATATAAATAATCTTTTATTTTGAGTATATAACATTTTATTATCATGAATATGAAGTTTTATAAATTTTTGATATGAAATAAAGTTGAATAGATGATTGAATTTGAAGGTGTGCATTGTTAACATGTAACAAAGTGATTAATTTATAACCTAAGCTAATTTTCTTGAAAAATTGGACTCTAGCCCATTAACATACTTCACTTGGCCTGTTAGCGAAGAAATGATAAACATATTTCTCTTCCTAAAACATCAGTACGTTCATTCTCCTTCTCAGTAAAACATTCATCTTCTTAAACCCTAGCTCCTAATTTCAAAATTCAAAGCTCAAATCAAAGGGATTTTGTCAAATAATGTAGAGTAAGTGTTTTAAACTCTATCTCTATCCTTTAGAACTCTAAAAGAATGATTTTGATCCCCTTTTTGATCAAATTGCTTGCTGTACAAATTTTTTTCTTGAGTTTTTTTGGTGATTTTGGAGAAGCTAAGAGGTTAGCAAGGCTTAAAAGAGGATTTAGCAAGCTATAGGAATGTAAAAGGTGAGTTAATCACTCACACTACTACCTTTAATCTATGAGAATAATTTTCAGTTGATAATTGAATTAAATTGGATGGTTTGATGATTGAATTGCTTTCAAATTAGTTGTGAATTGGTCGCTTGAATTTGAATGATTGCATGGTTGTAGTTTGCTGAAAATTGTTTGTAAAAATATCGCTGCAGTAAAACAGCGATATCTTAGTGCCAATTAATCCAAATTAGGTCAATCTTTTTGCAGTTAAAAGATCATTCTATTAGCTACAAGTTTTCTTTTAATCACCTTAAGAAATTCTATGGTTTAGAGGGTCGAAATTGGGTTTGAAACCGATGTACACAGCTCTGCTCTGTGCAATATTTTTGTTGAAACGTGATATTGAAATCACCATAACTTTGAAATGGTAGATCGAAATTGAGTTAGGTTTTTTTTTCAGTCGGAAGATGCTTTTAGAAGGAACAACTTTTTGTTCATTACTTTTTGTAATTAAGCTGTTTACTAAGAGTAACTTGAGTTTGAAGAAGATGTAACCTTTCTGTCCTGTGTTTTAATCTTAGCTTTGAAACACAGAAATTATTTTAGGCATATCTTTCTAGTTTCTTATCGGATTTGGATGATGTTTAAAGTTCTGGAAAGCTTATTTTATATGTGACAACTTTACTATTGAACACATTTGCATATTTTGAGCATAAATTGATCAAAATGCTGTTGCAAACTTTCAGCTCTGTCACTTTAGTAATTATGTTATCCAAACTGAACACAGTTACTAAATTGATCATATCTTCCTTGTTTCTTGTCCTATTTGGATGATTTTTGAAGTTCCGGAAGGCATATTTTATATGTGACAACTCTACTGTTGAACACACTTGCATATTTTTAGAATAAATTGATCAAAATGCTGTTGCAAACTCTCAGCTCTGTCACTTTAGTAATTATGTTATCCAAACTGAACACAGTTAGTAAATTAATCATATCTTCCTTGTTTCTTGTCCGATTTGGATGATTTTTGAAGTTCCGGAAAGCTTAGTTTATATGTGACAATTTACTGCTGTACACATTTGCATATTTTGAGAATAAATTAATCAAAATGTTGTTGCAAACTCTCAGCTCTGTCACTTTAGTAATTATGTTATCCAAACTGAACACAGTTAGTAAATTGATCATATCTTGCTTGTTTCTTATCGGATTTGGATGATTTTTTTTAAGTTCCAGAAAGCTTATTTTATGTGTGACAACTTTCCTGTTGAACACATTTGCAAATTTTGAGTATAGGTTGATCGAAGCTATTTGAGATTATTGATTTTGAGGTGTTTTGCCATTTTATGGCGTATTTTGAGTTTTATAATTTCTATTTATTGGAATTATTTAAGATGGCCAATATTTGGCAAGCATTATGGTTTGAGATCTCCTATGTAGGAGTATGATCGATGAGAACCATCACGATGTTTTATTTACTTGTCAATGACATAAGGCAAGTCTTGAGTTTATGATTTCATATTTTGAGATTTATGGTTTATGAGAAACCATCATGATGTTTTTCACTTGTCGATGAGATGAGACAAGATATGATGCCATTTAATACTTATCGATGAGATGAGATAAGTATGTACCTCTTTATCACTCGCCAATGAGACTAGGCGAGATATAATTTTCTGAGTTCTATGATGTTTTTATTGTGGCATCGACTAACGGCTAGTAAACCGCTAAGTGCGAATGTGTGGTATGTGACACACGTTAACACTTTTCGAGTTCCTATCCGTGAGTTTGTGACACATTCACGATGTTTACCTAGCAGAACTGCTATGAGAGGTGTCAGCGACCTTGTCATGAGGATGAACTGCTTTGGAAAGGTGTCAGCGACCTTGTCATGAGGAAGAACTGCTTTGGAAATGTGTCAGCGACCTTGTCATGAGGACGAACTGCTTTGGAAAGGTGTCAGCGACCTTGTCATGAGGACGAACTGCTTTGGAAAGGTGACAGCGACCTTGTCATGTGGAGAACTGCTTTGGAAAGGTGTCAGGGACCTTGTCATGAGGACGAACTGCTTTGGAAGGTGTTAGCGACCTTGTCTAAGGCTTCAGCCGTCTGAGTTTAGCACGTGCAGCATTGCTTCGGCATTGTATTTAGGGATTTGGCCAATCTGGGTTTTATGAGTTTTGAATTCGCCATTTTTGGTGCATTAGTGTTAAGATTTTCTGAGTTTTGAACATTCATCGAATTCTTTATTGAATTTGAGATTTTATGAGTTTGAAATCGTATCGAGTTCCATGATTTTTTATGATTGAGATGTATGTGTGAGATTTAGCCGCCTTGGCCTACTTACGAGTTTGAGATCTCACATTCTTATGGAGTTGTCTTGTGTTGCTTTCATGACTTCTATTTGTGATTGAGATGAGTTTTCTCCTTTTCGGTGTAATGGTTCATCGAACCATTTGAGTTTTGCTTGATTTTTATATGAGTTGATTTGAGTTCATTATGGGTTATCGCTAATGATATGAGGCACTTGTGTTTTATTTGAGTATTGAGTTTGAGTTACCTCTTTCGAGGTATTTAGTCACTTAGGTAGCGTTTGTTACTTAAGTATTGAGCTATGAGTTATCTAATCCTTCTCCTCATTCGAGAAGAAGTATCACTATATCCATTCTGCTTCAAATTATCAATATTGACTGATTTGTGTAGCTAGACCGACCCGTGTATTTATACTCGGATCAGACCGAGTTATTTCAGGTATCATCAATTGGACTTAGTTGAAGTTAGTGTTGGATATCATCTCTTCTTTGGCTTGAGTAGTTTATTTCTTCCGCATACTCTGATGTTTTTACATTTGATTTGATGTATATGGTGTGGTCGAGTACCACCTTTATTGTATTCATATTATATTGTACTAAACATGTATCAGTGTATATGTGTATATATATGATGTCGATTACTGTTCTGTGATGTGCTTTACATTTAGTTATTGTATTTTGTTCTGATAGGTCCATCAACCACCTATAGTTTTGTATTAAACATTTACTATGTATGTCGATCTATTGAGATAGAAAAGAAGAAAAAATTATATTGCATTTATCGACGTATTCAGTAGATGTTTAAGACAAAGTTATAGATGGTCGCCCTTAACCAGCTCTATTCTCCGCTTTAGTAGACGGAATTACTCGTTAATTCTCTTTACTAAGGTGGGTCTCGGGGTGGGGCGTTACTGCTTGGTATCAGAGCTGTGGTCAGAACAAAGTAGAATAAACATAGAACAGTATGTATATCACGATACGTCGAAGTACAGTACGAGTGAATCATTGTCCTTTATTCGAGCTTGTTTTCGAATCGTGCTTTAATTCTTTTTCGTGTATTAGGATATGTTGAGATGGAATATGTCTAGGAATATGTATATTGTATTCCGTAGTATTCCGTAATAGAGTTTGGGTGTCATATTATCTTATAAATAATCTTATTTAGGATTATTGTATTCTTATTTTTGTCGATACAAGTGAGTTCATATCGATGGAGCTAATTGATTTCTTTGAAGCATTCTTATTGTATTCCTTTGAAAGTTGTGAACCCTATTAAGGGGTCCACAACGATTGGCTTGTTGTGAGCATTCCGAGTTTTCTATTTGTTACTGCATTAGTGAGTATTTGTTTATTACTCACTATATTGAGATGTATTTGATTTGAGATGGATTGACTTATTTGATGTTATGTCTAATCCTTTTTGTTGTTATAGGATCCTACAATTATTTAGGCATCCTAATTTGATTGTTTTATTATTTCTATCACTTTGGAATGTTAATAATGATTCCGAAGTTTCTGTATTCACTCTTGAGTATCGAGATGTTGATGATATATCTCGAATTCCAATCAAGGTGACTTTGTTGATTTTTGTGAGTCCGTTTGGATTTGACATCCAATCAGGCAATCGAATGTTGAGGTAACCTTATTCCTGGCTCTTAGCTCTTCGATTATCCTTCCACGAGGATATCCACTAAGGAATGAGGTGACTTTCTAGATTATTAGAGTTCGATTGAGTTTATCATTCAGTTTCTTTAAATATCCTTTTCGAATACTCAATCGGTGTTATCCTTTGTAGCATTACTTTGTTTGAAGTAATGATTTGTGGTTTGTATGCTTCTTTTCCTTCGGGGAGAATATTTGGCTTATCTTTGGTCTTGATGATTTCCGAGAGTGGCTCATCCTCATGTAGGAGTTGACGAACACTCCATCTCCTTCTGTTGATTTTGTGAATCGCGTACTCTAGGAATATCTCAATGCATTCTTTTAATGTTCTTTGGTTTGAGTTTTTGAAGCTATATATATGAGTTTTAAAAAGAGAAATTGGAGTTTTGAGGTATTTTAAAAATCAAAGAAAGTTTTGAGAATATATTTATATGAGCAGTATACTTTCATAGAAATAATTTGAGAGTGTTGGGTTATCCATCGAGTAGTTAAGAGTTCTGGTCGATACGCCTGATCAACGTTATCGATAGGAATCTCCTAAATGCTATGATGAGGCAATCAAACACGATGATTTGTGTTTTAAGGATCGAGATTTTGAAAATAATATTTTGATATTAAATATTAAATTTATTTTTGAATGGTAATTGCAGCCATTGATTTTAGAGATGAGTAATTGTGACAGCCCGCAAATCCGTACCCCTTGAATCAACACTATTCTATCTCTATTAACTCAAGTGGCACAGAGTTACGAACCATTAGGGTTAAAGAAGAAGAGATAGAAGAAGAAGAAACTAAACAATATCAGAATCTCACAGTCGCAGCGGAATAAAATATAATAGTAACTATAGATCTTTACACAAAAATAAAATCTATAACTGTTTATATACACCATATCATCAGAGTGTCACATACATCAACAATCATGAATCAGACATACCATACAATCATAGCAATGGATATATATACTTATATATATATATATATATATATATATATATAAATGGATAATACGTCACGGACTCCAGCTCCTCTCCTGTTCCATAGCAACCTATCTTGAACAAATAATACTCGGTCTGACCCGAGCATTATAATGAAATAACACCCGAGTCAGTCTGGAATACCAGCTGATAATAATGCATCCAAATTGATTATTAAATTTTCAAAAATCCTTTGAAAAACAAAAGCATCTCGTAAGACCACGCCACAAATAAACATGTCGGGTTTTTACCTTACGATAGCTAAACAATTTTTATAGAAATCCTCTGATATTATAATAGGGTCTATTTACAAATACTTATAAAATAGCCGAAATTGTTACATCTATTAAATTCCAGCTACTAGCCACCGAAGTGGGTAATACAAACAAAACTCGTACAAGGCTCGTAGGGAAAATGGATTTCCAACAATGACTAGGCACTGGGGTACCACCTGTCACAGTACGGTGACTAGATCACCGTACCGAGGACTACTCCCTTCATCCCCTGCAACACAAGGCCGGAACCATTCCTTACTGAACAGTCCCGAACAAGATAAACCCCGTGGTTGGCGCGACCAACCACCCACTAAGCCGAAAGATATAAGGGACATCTAGGCAGGGGAAATATCTTGTCCTGCTTGGGCATGACCCACCTAACCTTGCTGCATATCCCTTGATTTTCAGTCATTCCCGGTTGATGAGGCTTGAGGCTAAGCGTTACCTTTAGAACGTTTCACTTAGAATGCACGTCGCCCACCTGACGATGTTTCGCAAGCATTCGTCCATACAAGTCCGTCCCGGGTTCGAACGAAACCGAAGGCACTACTCCTACTACATCCATTTTGGAAATATCCTCAGGATTAGTAGCGACTAGCCCTTGCACTTCACTGCTCCATCTTCGACTCCGAACACGTTTTTCGCACGAAACGTACAAACCGGATCGAAGTGGTTTTCGAGAAATAAATCTGGATCCCGGTCTCTTCGAAACGATCACGCATTGTCCAATATTGATAGTCGGTGATTTAACTATCAATTTATATTCATAAACATCCATAAGCATCCATCACACAATAAATAATTCCCACATTATTTATTTGCCTCTAATATCTTTAAAAGATATATTTTCAAATTTCCAAAACCCATTTGAAAACAATTCCCAAAATTCTTCCTTTACATGGTAAATCCTTTACCATTAATTCCCATTGGAAATAACCAAGTTTTAAAACAATTTAAATTTTAAACAGTTAAAAATACTTAATTCTGAAATATACTTTAAAATATGTAAGTTTACTTCTAATTACTTACTCAAAGTACAATTTCGAAATATTTAAAGAAAAACTACTTTATAAGATATAACTTGATTTAAATAAGGTTTTAGTTAAACTAAATTTTAAAAGTTGAGTTGTAAAAGGATTTATACTTATTTCAATATACTTAAGTCAAAACTAGCTTTTAAACAATCTATTTGTAAAAGAAATATTACTTTACCATTTCTAATTTATAAATAGTTACTTTTGAAAATAATAATTTCCAACACTCTTTTAAACCAGTTTAAAATTTCAAAATTTTCTCTTTATAAAATCAGTTCAAATTCGAACTTGGTTTTTCCCAGGAAATCTCATTTCCACATAAACATCACAGAAATCCTTCCCACGATTTCTGTCTATTTATTTCAATTTAGTTTTATGGTTTTATAACATAAATTTACTTCCACATTTGTCAATTGATAACATTTCTCTTTGTTTAACATTCCAGATTTTTTTACAAATTTCCAATTTCCATTCTAAATAGATTTCAGATCTTAATTCCTTTAAATTCATTATTTAACAATATCTTTTATTTCTTTAAAATTCAATTTATCCATTTATAATTAAATTATGAGTTTACAATTTAACCAGCAATATTCCAATACAAAATTTTATTTCAGTTTTTCCCATCCAACAGATTCTAAATTTTATATTCCTTTAAATTCCTTATTTATCCTTAATTCCTTTTGAAAACCCAATTTAATTCCTTTATAATTAAAACTCCAAATTTCTTTATAAGTAACATTCTGAGTTTTATAGTTTATACCACAATATCACAATGCAATTCAAATCCAACTTATCAATCACAATATATAAACAGGCATTATAATCAATTATAAAAATAAACACTATATTGTGAGGAATCCAGTTGGATCCCTCCAACCTGTTTTTCCTGCATCCACAAATATTAGCACATCACATATATAAATATCAATCCAGACTGATAATAACAATAATATGCAACCAATCACACAGATATTTAAATATTTATTATTTAAATCAGCCAATATCCAGATGTGAGTGAGAATAACTCACCTTGAGTTTCGGCGAGCGTTCGAAATTTAAATTAAACCGAGCGATGTCCGATTTAACCTAAATTTCTACTTGCCCGGAATGGATCCGGATCTGCACCATCGCGTAGTTCGCGCCTCTGCGATTCCGGCGCCGCAAATTTCACCTAATTCTGATACAATATGAAATAGTTATGAAATTTATAAGTTTTCAATTTGAATTTCAAACAATTTCTTTTTTTTTTAAAAAAAAAACCTTTTACCAAAAACGCACGCGGCCTGCTCCTGAAAGCTTCTTCCCCACGCGAACACTACTACAGGCAACGAAACCCATCTCGACGTACGTTAGGGTTCGCGGTCGCTCCTCCTATACACGACCGGAGTTCGATCAAATACCACCATCGCGAAACCTCTCGGCCATACTACCAGCGCCTAGATCGAGGTGGAGCTCGGTCCACTCTGGACTTCGTGAAACGTGCGCCCTAAGTGGCCTCCCATCATCTCCAATCGACGACGATACTCCGAATCACCCATTGGATCTGAAGCCTGCTTCGATCTCTACGATTCTCTAGTGGGAAGTTTCAGCTAAAATCGAGAGAATTGAGAGAGATTTGAGGGAGAAAGGGATTTGTTTTCCGCCATTGGAGAATATAGATGGCGGCCGGTAGAAAACAGCCTAGGGTTTGGGTTATGAATATAAATATATATAATATTATTTAATATTAATTTAATCTCGTTCTTCAACTTTTAACAACCTACTCAAACGAACTCCAATTCTCACATACCAATAGGCGTTCCTAAGGTTTTTCCGCGTTCCGGACACAATGGAACAGGTTTTGTAAGTTAATTCGGTCGTATGAGCGAGTTACGGAATTAAACGATCAATTTCAAATTAAACCGATTAAAACGATTTCGATGCGTTTCGAGCTGCCACGGTCAAACGACAACTCCGATTGCTACGAAAATTAAAATCCGGTAATAACTAACTATTACGGATCCAATGAAACTAGTTTCGTCGAATTCCGAGACTGTGCCCCGGAAGGCTATTTTAACTCATCTATTAAATCGAGCGATTTCCGAAATTTACGGAAACGCTTAAAATTTCCACTTTTAAAATTTTATTAACTTAATAATAATTCATATAAAATTTATAAGCACATTAAAAATCATTTTGGCTCATTCCGGACCCAAAATCTGATTATTTGCATTTTAATAATATTAAATTCATTTTTAAATTAATATAAAATCCCAAATATAAATTTATCAACTTTAAAATTCTTCTAAAATTCCCTCCACGCTATTAACACTCAAATAACTCAAGATAAATTTTTAAAATCATTTTATCACTATTTACATCCAGATTTACTTTTTATTTAAATTCCGAATATTTAAATTATTGTTTTCCTATTATTCAAATTCAACCGGAATTACTATAATTAAAAATTATAGCTTATTTCATTGTTTGAACCCGAATCCATTCATTTCAATTAAGAATCCATATTAAACATTTACAACGAATTAAATGTTCAAATTAAATAGCTTAAAAATACGGGATGTTACATTCCTCTCCCCTTATAAAAATTTCGTCCCCGAAATTTGTTAAGGTAGAAAGAATGTTCCTACACTCATTAACTTAACCCAAACTTCTCTAGTTACAACTTATATACCCTTTTCAAAACCTTTAGCTCAATTCCAAACCCAATTGCTTTATTAACTCTAAAGCTTTAAATTTTAACTCATAACTTTCCAAGTTATTTAACTTTTCCCAAAAACCCAAAAAAAATCTAACTCCCAAAATTTTCGAAAAATTTTGGCAGAGCCTCCCCTGCACGGAGGAGCTTTCGCGATATCGCGATACAAAGAAATATTTATACATCGACCCACACGGTCGGAAACCAAAATATTCCACAATATATATATATATATATATATCATTTCCCAATTATATTTGCGTAGGCATACCTTTTTAGCAAAATTTTAATAGCAATCAGCTAATATATCGCATATACGTGCTTCAAACCTCTCGAACGCCTCCCGCACCTGTGCTATACTCAACAATCATATTAGTTTTCAAAGATATGAGTATTTAAACAACATTTTCAATGTAAATGCAAGCCAACATATCCATTTCCATTCCAAACAACACTTTGCATAATTTCATAAGTAAATCCATATTTTATATCATGCACAAAGTTCATTTTCTAATGCCAAATTCCATTTTATTTCACATAAAGGATTTACATACAAGTTCGGCCATTCTAATTCATAATTACTACTACAAATTCATATTCACTTCAATATAATGAATATATGCATTTAATTCATTTACCTTACCTTTATACTCAAATCTCTTTATTAAGATTTAGCCCATTCTGTTTTCATCTAAACTAACTTCGTTTTATTACACTTGAAATGGTTTACATTCAAGTTCGTTATATACCATTTATATTAATCTCAACCAATTAATTTCCCAATTTGATTCACAACCGATTTCCCGTTTTCAATTTGAAGCATTTATATTCATATGCAAAATTACTTAATAACATTTCAATGCATTCCAATTTATTCAAAACCAATTCAGTTGATGTTTAAACAACTCAATTCTGAATATATTCAAATATTCATGTCATTCAAGCAAAACAATTGCCACTTAAACTTAACCATTTAAAATTAATTTCAACTTAAATTTATATTATTTTACTCTATTCTGAATCATCCATTTCAATTTTTAAATCAATTTCTTATTCACACTTCAAGATCATCATTTAAGTTCAAATTAATAACATCCCATTCTATTTTATTTACAGTACAAACAGTTTTGTTTTATCACAATTATTGAATTATATCTCAAATCTTATATTTCCAATTCATTATCCAATAGATCTATATGAATAACATTCCATTCTGGAACTCATACATTTTTAATTTATCATAGAAATTAATACTATTTCACTTGCAATTCAAATTTTTATTTTCTAACAAATTTCATTCAAGAGTACTTAATATAACTTATTCACAATCATTTTGTTTTACCTTCAAGATACTTAAGTTCTTTCACAATACCTTTATTATCTTCTTATATCAGTTTTTATTTCCATTTGATTCTCATTCAATCAATTCCAATCTATTTATAAATTTGAATGCTCTTTGTTTACTAATTCAATCTATTTACAAATTTATTTTATTAACAAAGAGTCCATTTAAATTATTTCTTTCCGTTGAATTTATTTACAATTCAACTATCCCAGCATAAGCTAAGTTCATTTCCATCCACACAATAAATATTTGTTACCACAAATTTAAATCCTATGCCACAATTGGATTTTTATTTACTTTCCAAATTTTGATCAATTATCAAAATTCTATTCATTACAATAAACAAATTCCATTTAATTGTAATTCAATTAGCCTCTAACCTAATCCATATTAGGTTTTTAATACACTTTCCCAATTCACTCTGAATTCATTTTTACTATCACCATTTTCCAATTATTTCATTTAGCAAATTTAGATTTCTACCTTTCCTTTTTACTCCTTTAAATAGAATCTAAATTTCTTTCAATATTATTTATTACTCAACTGAAATTCAATTTCAATTTCATTACCACAACAAATTTTATTCTCCCCATACATAAGTTCAAGACTTATCTGCTAACTTAAAAACATCCACATTTATGTTCCCACTTTGCTTCATTAGACTTTGCATTTCATTTATGGTCAATTTTTGAATTTCCACACCATTCAACTCTTTTCATTAATGAATTGCAATTTCACTCCTATTCAAAAGTTTAGATTGCTTACTTAAGTCCATTTTCATCTTATAATTACAAATCCAAATTATAACACTTAATAACTCAAGAATATGTATTTCTTTATAAATTATAAGCAATTCACATTTCATCATTATCCAATTTAAATTAATTCTAATTCATTTAAATTTCAATTTAATTCAAATTTATTTAGATTTAATTAAATTTCACTTTCTCGATTTCAATTTTAATTCTCTAAATACAAGTTCAAAACTTGATTACTAAGTGAAGTTCATTCACTTCTTTATATCCCACTTTACCTTATCTCAATTTACATTTCATTTGAGATCAGATTTTGAATCCACCCTTCCATTCCATTATTTCCCATTGTGATTATAGTTTCCATTTCTATTTTAGAAGTTCGCCAGCTTATTTATTTTAAAGCTTATATAGCTCATTTTAATCCATCTACAACTTATAATCACAATTTCAGATTCACATATATATATCACTGAATTCTTAAGGTTACCAATCTTCTTTCACCTTAATTCTTTGCAAATTTTAAATTCACAGTTTCAAAATATAAGCATAACACCTGATAGCTCAGGAGTTCAATTCATTTCACAATGACCCTCAATTCCAAGGTCATCTTACATTTTAATTTAATTCAGATTAACTTTATTTAAGTCCAATTTATTTTACTTATCCAAGTAAAATTCAAATTTTCTATTTACTTCAATATATTTATTCACTTCCAATTACTTAAGTTAAATTTTAATTTCAAGATTAAAATTTTCATTTCTTCCTTCTTATTATTATCAATTTCACTTAATAAGTTCAATAGTTATTTCATTTAAATTTTACACATCATTTAAATATAATTTTCCAGAATTCAATTTACCTGGTTTTATTTCAAAACCATTTGAAATATATCAAATATATATATACCCATTTGGTATATCAAATCAAATCTCCTTGTTTTCCAAACCAATTTGGTTGTACCAAAATAATTTGTTTATACCAAAAACAAATTCCCCTTTTTGAAATGTCCAATCAACTGTTATACCCAACTAGTCCAAATAATACCATAACCAAATACTAGGGAAGCAATCCATCACTTTAGAAACTCGAAAATGAATTCTAATGATGTGGCCAGCATCATCAGGATTATTTTCTAGCGACTGCAGTGAGTTCAATGCTTCTTACTTTCCCAAATTCATTTCAAAACAGTTTCCCATTCAAACATATTACTCAAAATAATATTTCATCATTACCTTCAATACATTGGAAAACATTTCAAACCTTCCCAGGATTTTAAATTTCCCAAACCCTTTTATTTCCATTACCTTTAAAATCCTTTCCAAAACTTCCGGGATTTAAATTCTGGTTCAATTTAAATTTAGTTATTCTCTTCTGTATAATTTATACCTATAGAATTTTATTAGATTACAACCATTTTGAATTTTACTATCCTAAATTCCTTATTTGCTTATATATATCATTTCAAATTTTAGATCATATTTCAAATTCTTATTTGATCATTGCATAAACAATCAAACATCCAATATATATAAAATAACTTAGGAACCATTTCTTTTATATCAAAATATAATTTTGGGTAAAATTATTTCATTTACCCACTTTAAAAACAATACTATGTCAGTTTATCTTGTTCAAGAGTTTAGAAACCCCTATCGATACGGTTGTACTTCCCGTACCGACCAGAATTCATAAACACTCAACCGATAAGTCAACACAGTATAAAAACAATTTTATATTCACTAACAAGTACGCTCTCATATCTATTATTACTCTCAACTCATTATAGAGTACTATCGACTCTATTTAATGAGTAATTACCCCACCAAAGCCTAGGTTGTCGCCAACCTACGCTCTGATACCAAGTGTGACAGCCCGCAAATCCGTACCCCTTCAATCAACACTATTCTATCTCTATTAACTCAAGTGGCATAGAATTACGAACCATTAGGGTTAAAGAAGAAGAGATAGAAGAAGAAGAAACTAAACAATATCAGAATCTCACAGTCGCAGCGGAATAAAATATAATAGTAACTATAGATCTTTACACAAAAATAAAATCTATAACTGTTTATATACACCATATCATCAGAGTGTCACATACATCAACAATAATGAATCAGACATACCATACAATCATAGCAATGGATATATATACTTATATATATATAAATGGATAATACGTCACGGACTCCAGCTCCTCTCCTGCTCCATAGCAACCTATCCTGAACAAATAATACTCGGTCTGACCCGAGCATTATAATGAAATAACACCCGAGTCAGTCTGGAATACCAGCTGATAATAATGCATCCAAATTGATTATTAAAGTTTCAAAAATCCTTTGAAAAACAAAAGCATCTCGTAAGACCACGCCACAAATAAACATGTCGGGTTTTTACGTTACGATAGCTAAACAGTTTTTATAGAAATCCTCTGATATTATAATAGGGTCTATTTACAAATACTCATAAAATAGCCGAAATTGTTACATCTATTAAATTCCAGCTACTAGCCACCGAAGTGGGTAATACAAACAAAACTCGTACAAGGCTCGTAGGGAAAATGGATTTCCAACAATGACTAGGCACTGGGGTACCACCTGTCACGGTACGGTGACTAGATCACCGTACCGAGGACTACTCCCTTCATCCCCTGCAACACAAGGCCGGAACCATTCCTTACTGAACAGTCCCGAACAAGATAAACCCCGTGGTTGGCGCGACCAACCACCCACTAAGCCGAAAGATATAAGGGACATCTAGGCAGGGAAAATATCTTGTCCTGCTTGGGCATGACCCACCTAACCTTGCTGCATATCCCTTGATTTTCAGTCATTCCCGGTTGATGAGGCTTGAGGCTAAGCGTTACCTTTAGAACGTTTCACTTAGAATGCACGTCGCCCACCTGACGATGTTTCGCAAGCATTCGTCCATACAAGTCCGTCCCGGGTTCGAACGGAACCGAAGGCACTACTCCTACTACATCCATTTTGGAAATATCCTCAGGATTAGTAGCGACTAGCCCTTGCACTTCACTGCTCCATCTTCGACTCCGAACACGTTTTTCGCACGAAACGTACAAACCGGATCGAAGTGGTTTTCGAGAAGTAAATCTCGATCCCGGTCTCTTCGAAACGATCACGCATTGTCCAATATTGATAGTCGGTGATTTAACTATCAATTTATATTCATAAACATCCATAAGCATCCATCACACAATAAATAATTCCCACGTTATTTATTTGCCTCTAATATCTTTAAAAGATATATTTTCAAATTTCCAAAACCCATTTGAAAACAATTCCCAAAATTCTTCATTTACATGGTAAATCCTTTACCATTAATTCCCATTGGAAATAACCAAGTTTTAAAACAATTTAAATTTTAAACAGATAAAAATACTTAATTCTGAAATATACTTTAAAATATGTAAGTTTACTTCTAATTACTTACTCAAAGTACAATTTCGAAATATTTAAAGAAAAACTACTTTATAAGATATAACTTGATTTAAATAAGGTTTTAGTTAAACTAAATTTTAAAAGTTGAGTTGTAAAAGGATTTATACTTATTTCAATATACTTAAGTCAAAACTAGCTTTTAAACAATCTATTTGTAAAAGAAATATTACTTTACCATTTCTAATTTATAAATAGTTACTTTTGAAAATAATAATTTCCAACACTCTTTTAAACCAGTTTAAAATTTCAAAATTTTCTCTTTATAAAATCAGTTCAAATTCGAACTTGGTTTTTCCCAGGAAATCTCATTTCCACATAAACATCACAGAAATCCTTCCCACGATTTCTGTCTATTTATTTCAATTTAGTTTTATGGTTTTATAACATAAATTTACTTCCACATTTGTCAATTGATAACATTTCTCTTTGTTTAACATTCCAGATTTTTTTACAAATTTCCAATTTCCATTCTAAATAGATTTCAGATCTTAATTCCTTTAAATTCATTATTTAACAATATCTTTTATTTCTTTAAAATTCAATTTATCCATTTATAATTAAATTATGAGTTTATAATTTAACCAGCAATATTCCAATACAAAATTTTATTTCAGTTTTTCCCATCCAACAGATTCTAAAT
This sequence comes from Allium cepa, assembly GCA_030765085.1. NCBI lineage: Eukaryota > Viridiplantae > Streptophyta > Magnoliopsida > Asparagales > Amaryllidaceae > Allium > Allium cepa. The sequence goes on from CM060939.1 coordinate 165,439,276, forward strand.
TTTATATTCCTTTAAATTCCTTATTTATCCTTAATTCCTTTTGAAAACCCAATTTAATTCCTTTATAATTAAAACTCTAAATTTCTTTGTAAGTAACATTCTGAGTTTTATAGTTTATACCACAATATCACAATGCAATTCAAATCCAACTTATCAATCACAATATATAAACAGGCATTATAATCAATTATAAAAATAAACACTATATTGTGAGGAATCCAGTTGGATCCCTCCAACCTGTTTTTCCTGCATCCACAAATATTAGCACATCACATATATAAATATCAATCCAGACTGATAATAACAATAATATGCAACCAATCACACAGATATTTAAATATTTATTATTTAAATCAGCCAATATCCAGATGTGAGTGAGAATAACTCACCTTGAGTTTCGGCGAGCGTTCGAAATTTAAATTAAACCGAGCGATGTCCGATTTAACCTAAATTTCTACTTGCCCGGAATGGATCCGGATCTGCACCATCGCGTAGTTCGCGCCTCTGCGATTCCGGCGCCGCAAATTTCACCTAATTCTGATACAATATGAAATAGTTATGAAATTTATAAGTTTTCAATTTGAACTTCAAACAATTTCTTTTTTTTTTTTTTAAACCTTTTACCAAAAACGCACGCGGCCCGCTCCTGAAAGCTTCTTCCCCACACGAACACTACTACAGGCAACGAAACCCATCTCGACGTACGTTAGGGTTCGCGGCCACTCCTCCTATACACGACCGGAGTTCGATCAAATACCACCATCGCGAAGCCCCTCGGCCATACTACCAGCGCCTAGATCGAGGTGGAGCTCGGTCCACTCTGGACTTCGCGAATAAAGCCCGAACGTGCGCCCTAAGTGGCCTCCCATCATCTCCAATCGACGACGATACTCTGAATCACCCGTTGGATCTGAAACCTGCTTCGATCTCTACGATTCTCTAGTGGGAAGTTTCAGCTAAAATCGAGAGGATTGAGAGAGATTTGAGGGAGAAAGGGATTCGTTTTCGGCCATTGGAGAATATAGATGGCGGCCGGTAGAAAACAGCCTAGGGTTTGGGTTATGAATATAAATATATATAATATTATTTAATATTAATTTAATCTCGTTCTTCAACTTTTAACAACCTACTCAAACGAACTCCAATTCTCATGTACCAATAGGCGTTCCTAAGGTTTTTCCGCATTTCGGACACAATGGAATAGGTTTCGTAAGTTAATTCGGTCGTATGAGCGAGTTACGGAATTAAACGATCAATTTCAAATTAAACCGATTAAAACGATTTCGATGCGTTTCGAGCTGCCACGGTCAAACGACAACTCCGATTGCTACGAAAATTAAAATCCGGTAATAACTAACTATTACGGATCCAATGAAACTAGTTTCGTCGAATTCCGAGACTGTGCCCCGGAAGGCTATTTTAACTCATCTATTAAATCGAGCGATTTCCGAAATTTACGGAAACGCTTAAAATTTCCACTTTTAAAATTTTATTAACTTAATAATAATTCATATAAAATTTATAAGCACATTAAAAATCATTTTGGCTCATTCCGGACCCAAAATCTGATTATATTGCATTTTAATAATATTAAATTCATTTTTAAATTAATATAAAATCCCAAATATAAATTTATCAACATTAAAATTCTTCTAAAATTCCCTCCACGCTATTAACACTCAAATAACTCAAGATAAATTTTTAAAATCATTTTATCACTATTTACATCCAGATTTACCTTTTATTTAAATTCCGAATATTTAAATTATTGTTTTCCCATTATTCAAATTCAACCGGAATTACTATAATTAAAAATTATAGCTTATTTCATTGTTTGAACCCGAATCCATTCATTTCAATTAAGAATCCATATTAAACATTTACAACGAATTAAATGTTCAAATTAAATAGCTTAAAAATACGGGATGTTACAGTAATAGAGTGGCGAGGCAGTTTTGATCGTTCGGTCAACTCTGCAGCCAACAGATATATTTATTTATTTATTATAGACTCAATGGCGAGGCAATGCCATTTATTTATTTTTAAATTATAAAGATGAGAATATAAATGAGATTATTGTAGAGCTGTGCTTTATTGGAAGTATATATTTTGAGATTTTAGAATCTATATTATATACATTGAATGTTTTAAGGGAAGAGTATAATAAGAGAATTTGAAGATTGTTTTAAAAATAATTTAGGTGATTTAATAGAAGAGTAAAGAAAATTTAAACCCATAATTTATTTTTAGGAATATTATAATGGATTTACAAAATTCTTTGGAAATTAATTTTGAAGTAAGAGATGAAATTTGAATTTTAACTTTGAGTTTTAAATTACTTACTAAGTAATATAGTAAAGAGTTTGAGAAATTTTCAAATGTTGAAAATTAAAATTTTTAAAATTTAAAAGATGTTGAGATTTAAAATAATAAATATCTTGGATTAAAAGATAATTTGAGCTTATATCCTTGTTCTTGAGTATATTCTATCTTTGAGCTATTATTATCGACGTGCATTTTTCGTGGTCATTCGAGTTTGGTGGCCTTTTGAGAAGCCATCTTGTGATTTATCTATCTTGTCTATTGTGTCTACCCTATTGTGAGGATGTTCTTTCCACATATTTATGCAGAAAATCTTATTGATGTTCTTCTCTATTGCTTAGAGTTCGGGTTTAAGTGAGTTTGATCCCGACTCTATTTGCAGATTTTTATGAAATCAATCATTTTCGATTGATTAATTATTGAGCATCTTATTGAGTTTTGATCGAAGACGGGATATCTTCGAAATTCTTTCGAGTTACATGGAAAATTCGATGGTTTAATAATCACCATTTTAGCATTTGATGAGCCATTGGATTAACCAAGTGAGTTTTTGATTATTTCTTTCGACCTCGAATTCAAACATGTCTTTATCCTTCGATGATTGTATCTTTTATGTTGTTTACAGCTCTTTCTCAAGAAAATTGCGGGGACGCAATTTTTGTAAGAGGGGGAGTCTGTAACAACCCTAATTTTAGCGATTACCTGAGAATATTAAATTATAACGGCGGTTATAATTTAATAGTGTAAATTAATAACTAAAGAGGAATTTAAATTGTTTATTGGGAATAAACAATATATTTGAGGATAAAAATGAGAAAATATTCTGAAAACTTTATTAATATGATTAGAGAAAATAAAAAGAGGAAAATGTGTTTTATTTAGAGTTAATGAAATAATTTTGTTAATTATTGCTATTTACTTCTTTTAATGATTTTTAAAAGAAGTGATTAATTTTAAGATGAGATATATTCATAATAATGATGGAATTGAGTTTAAAAATATAATTTAAGTGTAAAACTATATTTGAAAAGGGTTATAAAATTTTATTACATAAAAATATTATTTTTGTGTAATTTATAATGTTAATTACAATGGAATTTGTAATTAAAGATGTAAATTTGTTATTTATAAAAAGGAAAAGAAATATGATGATAAAAAGTTTTAAAAATATAAATAATCTTTTATTTTGAGTATATAACATTTTATCATCATGAATATGAAGTTTTATAAATTTTTGATATGAAATAAAGTTGAATAGATGATTGAATTTAAAGGTGTGCATTGTTAACATGTAACTAAGTGATTAATTTATAACCTAAGCTAATTTTCTTGAAAAATTGGACTCTAGCCCATTAACATACTTCACTTGGCCTGTTAGAAAAGAAATGAGAAACATATTTCTCTTCCTAAAACATCAGTATGTTCATTCTCCTTCTCAGTAAAACATTCATCTTCCTAAACCCTAGTTCCTAATTTCAAAATTCAAAGCTCAAATCAAAGGGATTTTGTCCAATAATGTAGAGTAAGTGTTTTAAACTCTATCTCTATCCTTTAGAACTCTAAAAGAATGATTTTGATCCCCTTTTTGATCAAATTGCTTGCTGTCTAAATTTTGTTCTTGAATTTTTTTGGTGATTTTGGAGAAGCTAAGAGGTTAGCAAGGCTTAAAAGAGGATTTAGCAAGCTATAGGAATATAAAAGGTGAGTTAATCACTCACACTACTACCTTTAATCTATGAGAATAATTTTCAGTTTATAATTGAATTGAATTGGATGGTTTGATGATTGAATTGCTTTCAAATTAGTTGTGAATTGGTTGCTTGAATTTGAATGATTGCATGGTTGTAGTTTGCTGAAAATTGTTTGTAAAAATATCGCTGCAGTAAAACAGCGATATCTTAGTGCTTATTTATCCAAATTAGGTCAATCTTTTTGCAGTTGAAAGAACATTCTATTAGCTACAAGTTTTCTTTTAATCACTTTAAGAAATTCCATGGTTTAGAGGGTCGAAATTGGGTTTGAAACTGATGTACATAGCTCTGCTCTGTGCAATATTTTTGTTGAAACCTGATATTGAAATCACCATAACTTTGAAATGGTAGATCGAAATTGAGTTAGGTTTTTTTCCAGTCGGAAGATACTTTTATAAGGAACAACTTTTATGTTCATTACTTTTTGTAATTAAGCTGTTTACTAAGAGTAACTTGAGTTTGAAGAAGATGTAACCTTTCTGTCCTGTGTTTTAATCTTAGCTTTGAAACAAAGAAATTATTTTAGGCATATCTTTCTAGTTTGTTATCAGATTTGGATGATGTTTAAAGTTATGGAAAGATTATTTTATATGTGACAACTTTACTGTTGAACACATTTGCATATTTTGAGCATAAATTGATCAAAATGCTGTTGCAAATTTTCAGCTCTGTCACTTTAGTAATTATGTTCTCCAAACTGAACACAGTTAGTAAATTGATCATATCTTCCTTGTTTCTTGTCCGATTCGGATGATTTTTGAAGTTCCGGAAAGCATATTTTATATGTGACAACTATACTGTTGAACACACTTGCATATTTTTGGAATAATTTGATCAAAATGTTGTTGCAAACTCTCAGCCTTGTCACTTTAGTAATTATGTTATCCAAACTGAACACAGTTAGTAAATTGATCATATCTTCCTTGTTTCTTGTCCGAATTGGATGATTTTTGAAGTTCCAGAAAGCTTAGTTTATATGTGACAACTTTACTGTTGTACACATTTGCATATTTTGAGAATAAATTGATCAAAATGCTGTTGCAAACTATCAGCTCTGTCACTTTAGTAATTATGTTATCCAAACTGAACACAGTTAGTAAATTGATCATATCTTTCTTGTTTCTTATCGGATTTGGATGATTTTTTTTAAGTTTCAGAAAGCTTATTTTATATGTGACAACTTTCCTGTTGAACACATTTGCAAATTTTGAGTATAGGTTGATCGAAGCTATTTGAGATTGTTGATTTTGAGATGTTTTGCCATTTTATGGCGTATTTTGAGTTTTATAATTTCTATTTATTGGAATTATTTAAGATGGCCAATATTTGGAAAGCATTATGGTTTGAGATCTCCTATGTAGGAGTATGATCGATGAGAACCATCACGATGTTTTATTTACTTGCCAATGACATAAGGCAAGTCTTGAGTTTATGATTTCATATTTTGAGATTTATGGTTTATGAGAAACCATCATGATTTTTTTTACTTGTCGATGAGATGAGACAAGATATGATGCCATTTAATACTTATCGATGAGATGAGATAAGTATGGTACCTCTTTATCACTCGCCAATGAGACTAGGCGAGATATAATTTTCTGAGTTTTATGATGTTTTTAGTGTGGCATCGACTAACGCCTAGTAAACCGCTAAGTGCGAATGTGTGGTATGGGACACACGTTAACACTTTTCGGGTTCCTATCCGTGAGTCTGTGACACATTCACGATGTTTACCTAACAGAACTGCTTTGAGAGGTGTCAGCGACCTTGTCATGAGGACGAACTGCTTTGGAAAGGTGTCAGCGACCTTGTCATGAGGACGAACTGCTTTGGAAAGGTGTCAGCGACCTTGTCATGAGGACGAACTGCTTTGGAAAGGTGTCAGCGACCTTGTCATGAGGATGAACTGCTTTGGAAGGTGTTAGCGACCTTGTCTAAGGCTTCAGCCATCTGAGTTTAGCACGTGCAGCATTGCTTCGGCATTGTATTTAGGGATATGGCCAATCTGGGTTTTATGAGTTTTGAATTCGCCGTTTTTGGTGCATTAGTGTTAAGATTTTCTGAGTTTTGAACATGCATCGAATTCTTTATTGAATTTGAGATTTTATGAGTTTGAATTTGTATCGAGTTCCATGAGTTTTTATGATTAAGATGAATGTGTGAGATTTAGCTGCCTTGGCCTACTTATGAGTTTGAGATCTCACATTCTTATGGAGTTGTCTTGTGTTGCTTTCATGACTTCTATTTGTGATTGAGATGAGTTTTCTCCTTTTCGGAGTAATGGTTCATCGAGCCATTTGAGTTTTGCTTGAGTTTTATATGAGTTGATTTGAGTTCATTATGGGTTATCGCTAATGATATGAGGCACTTGAGTTTTATTTGAGTATTGAGTTTGAGTTACCTCTTTCGAGGTATTTAGTCACTTAGGTAGCGTTTGTTAATTAAGTATTGAGCTATGAGTTATCTAATCCTTCTGCTCATTCGAGAAGAAGTACCACTATATCCATTCTGCTTCAAATTATCAATATTGACTGATTTGTGTAGCTAGACCGACCCGTGTATTTATACTCGGGTCAGACCGAGTTATTTCTGGTATCATCTATTGGACTTAGCTTGAAGTTTGTGTTGGATATCATCTCTTCTTTGGCTTGAGTAGTTTATTTCTTCCGCATACTGTGATGTTTTTACATTTGATTTGATGTATATGGTGTGGTCGAGTACCACCTTTATTGTATTCATATTGTATTGTACTAAACATGTATCAGTGTATATGTGTATATATATGATGTCGATTACTGTTCTGTGATGTGCTTTACATTTAGTTATTGTATTTTGTTCTGATAGATCCATCAACCACCTATAGTTTTGGATTAAACATTTACTATGTATGTCGATCTATTGAGATAGAAAAGAAGAAGAAATTATATTGCATTTATCGACGTATTCAGTAGATGTTTAAGACAAAGTTATAGATGGTCGCCCTTCACCAGCCTTATTCTCCGCTTTAGTAGACGGAATTACTCGTTAATTCTCTTTACTAAGGTGGGTCTCGGGGTGGGGCGTTACAGCTTGGTATCAGAGCTGTGGTCAGAACAAAGTAGAATAAACATAGAACAGTATGTATATCACGATACGTCGAAGTAAAGTACGAGTGAATCATTGTCCTTTATTCGAGCTTGTTTTCGAATCGTGCTTTAATTCTTTTTCGTGTATTAGGATATGTTGAGATGGAATATGTCTAGGAATATGTATATTGTATTCCGTAGTATTCCGTAATAGAGTTTGGGTGTCATATTATCTTATAAATAATCTTATTTAGGATTATTGTATTCTTATTTTTGTCGATACGAGCGAGTTCATATCGATGGGTTTAAGTGAGTTTGACCCCGACTCTAAGCAATAAAGAAGATCATCAATAAGATTTTCCGCATAAATATAAGGAAAGAACATCCTCACAACATTTAGACACAATAGACAAGATAGATAAATCACAAGATAGCTTCTCACAAGGCCACCAAACTCGAACGACCGCGAGAAATGCACATCGTTGATAATAGCTCAAAGATGGAATATGCTCAAGAGCAAGGATATAAGATCGAATTATCTTTTAATCCAAGATATTTAGAATTTTAAATCTCAACATCTTCTAAATTTTTAAATCTCAATTTTTGAACATTTGAAAATTTCTCAAACTCTATACTATATTACTTAGTAAGTAAGTTAATACACAAAGTTAAAATTCAATTTCTTCTCTTACTTCAAAATTAATTTCCAACGAATTTTGTAAATCCATAATAATATCCTTTAAAATAAATTAAGGGTTTAAATTCTTTTATTATACTCTTTCCTTAAAACATCCAGCATATAATATATATTTTAAAATCTCAAAATATACTTCCAATAAAGTACAGCTCAAAAAAAATCTTATTTATATTCTCATCTTTATAATTTAAAAATAAATAAATGGCATTGCCTTGCTATTGAGTTTTTAATAAATAAATATATATTTGTTGGCTGCAGAGTTGACCGAATGATCAAAACGGCTTCGCCACTCTATTACTCATCTCTAAAATCAATGGCTGCAATTACCATTCAAAAATAAATTTAATATTTAATCTCAAATTATTATTTTCAAAATCTCAATCTTTAAAACACAAATCATCTTGTCTGATTGCCTCATCATAGCATTTAGGAGATTCCTATCGATAACGTTGATCAGACATATCGACCAGAACTCTTAACTACTCGATGGATAACCCAACACTCTCAAATTATTTCTATGAAAGAATACTATTCATATAAATATATTCTCAAAACATTCTTTGATTTTTTTTAAATAACTCAAAGCTCAAATTTCTATTTAAAACTCATATTTATATAGCTTCAAAACTCAAACCAAAGAACATTAAGAGAATGCATCGAGATATTCCTAGAATACTCGATTCTCAAAATCAAAAGAAGGAGATAGAGTGTTCATCAATCTTATGATGTCACGAGCCACTCCCAAAAATCATCAAGATACAGGATAAGCAAGATATTCTTCTTGAAGGAGAAGAAACACGCAAACAACAAATCATTACTTCAAACAAAGTAATGCTACAAAGAATAACACTAATTGAGTATCTGAAAAGGATAACTCAAAGAAACGAATGATAAACTCAATCAAACTCGAATAATCCAAAAACTTACTCATTCCTTAGTGGACGTCCTAGTGGAAGGATAGCCGAAGGCTAACAGCCAGGAATAAGGTTAATTTAAAACTCAATTGCCTGATTGGATATCAAACCCAAACTGACTCATCAGAACTCAACAACGTCACCTTGACTGGAATTCGATGTCATCAACATCTCGATACCCAAGAGTGAATTCAGAATCTTCGAAATCATCATTAACATTCCAAAGTGATAGAAATAATAAACCAATCAAAATAAGACACCTAAATATACAATAGGATCCTATAAAACAAAGGATTGCATTTAATATCAAATAAGTCATTCCATCTCAAATCAAATGCATCGTAAGATTGTGAGTAACAAACAAATACTCACAAAAGTAACATCAAATAGAAATCTCGGAACGCTCACAACGAGCCGATCATTGTGGATCCCCTCAATACGATTCAAAACTCTCAAAGGAACACAACAAGAATACTCTAAGGAATCAATAAGCTTTATCGATACGAACTCACTCGCATCGACAAAAATAAGAATAGAATAATCCCAAATAAGATTATTCATAAGATAAGGTAACATCAAAATCAATTATGGAATACTACGGAATACAATATATATTCCTAGACATATTCCATCTCAACATATCACAATTCTCGAAAAAGAATCAAAGCACGATTCGAAAACAAGCTCGAATAAAGGATAATGATTCACTCATATTGTACTTCGGCATATCGTGATATACATACTGTTCTATGTTATTCTACTTTGTTCTGACCACAGCTCTGATACCATGCTGTAACGGCCCACCCTGAGACCCACTTTAGTAAAGAGAATTAACGAGTAATTCCATCTACTAAAGCGGAGAATAGGGCTGGTTAAGGGAGACCATCTATAACTTTGTCTTAAACGTCTACTGAATACGTCGATAAATGCAATATGATTTTTCTTTTCTATCTCAATGGATCGACATACACAGTAAATGCTTAGTCCAAAACTATAGGTGGCTAACGGATCTATCAGAACAAAATACAATAACTAAATGTAAAGCACATCATAGAAAAGTAATCAACATCATATATATACATAAGCACTGATACATAGTACAATACAACATGAATATAATAAAGGTGGTACTCGACCACACCATATACATTGAATCAAATATAAATACATCAGAGTATGCGGAGGAACAGAAATTACTCAAGAGAAAGAAGAGCTGATATCCAGCATCAACTTCAAGCTAATTCCAATAGATGATACCTGAAACAACTCGGTCTGACCCGAGTATAAATACACGGGTCAGTCTAGCTACTCAAATCAGTCAATATCGGTAATATGAAGCAGAATAGACATAAAGATACTTCTTCTCGAAAGAGAAGAATGAACGATAAACTCATAATCTCAACACTTGAGTAACAAGCGCTACTTAAGTGAACAAATACCTCGAAGAAGGTAACTCAAACTCAATACTTAAATTAAACACAAGCGCCTTATATCATTGGCGACATCCCAAAATGTCTACATGGTTTCCATGAACCATATCTCCTCAAAAGGAGAAACATCAAAAACAATCTCCGCCAAAATGGTAGACATAAAACATTCTCAAATATGATGATCCAAAACTCAATTATAGATGAATCTCCAAATTCAATTATACCTCATCTCATCGGTATAAATGTTTATAAATTTCAACTCGTCAAAATAGAAAAACCCAGAATATCCTACAAAATCCTGAAATTATCCAAACTCATAACTCAAGGAACTCGGTAAGAATTCAAAACATCAAAATTGAAATCACCATATATATAACATCTCATATAACACTAAGCTATCGATGTAATAAAATATCTTAAAAAGGTGAAATCACAATAAAAAAGAAAACTCAGAAAATCTGGATTGGCCAAATCCCCGATTGTACTGCCGAAGCAATGTTGCACGTACTAAACTCAGATGGCCGAAGCCTCAGACAAGGTCGCTAACACCTCCCAAAGTAGTTCGTCCTCATGATAAGGTCGCTGACACCTCTCCAAGCCATTTCGTCAGCCCTAACAAGGTCGCTAACACCTCTCAAAGCAGTTCGTCCTTATGACAAGGTTGCTGACACCTCTTCAAGCCATTTTGTCAGCCCTAACAAGGTCGCTAACACCTCTCAAAGCAGTTCGTCCTCATGACAAGGTCGCTAACACCTCTCAAAGCAGTTCTGTTAGATAAACATCGTGAATGTGTCATAGACTCATGGATAGAAACCCAAAAAGTGTTAACGTGTGTCCCATACCACACATTCGCACTTAGAGGTTTACTAGCCGTTAGTCGATGCCACACTAGAAACATCATAAAACTCATAAAATTATATCTCACCTAGTCTCATTGACGAGTGATAAAGAGACACAATACTTGTCTCATCTCATCGATAAGTATTAAGTGGCATCGTAACTTGTCTCATCTCATAGACAAGTGAAAACATCATGATGATTCCTCATAAACCATAAATCTCAAAATATGAAATCATAAACCCAAGACTTGCCTTATATCATTGGCAAGTAAATAAAACATCGTGATGGTTCTCATCGACCATACTCCTACAGAGGAGATCTCAAACCATAATACTTGCCAAATATTGGCCATCTTAAATAATTCCAATAAGCAGAAGTGATAAAACTCAAAATATGGCATAAAATGACAAAACATTTCAGAATCAATATTCTCAAATAGCTTCGATCGTACAAGTCCGAAATTAACCGAAATAGTAAACGCACATGTCCCATACCACGTGTTTTACTAAATCATTTAATTCTCTTTCTCATACGTTCGAATAGTATAAAAGTGTTTATTTTATATATAAAATAATTTATTAGAGATAATAAGCTTTTAAAACATTTTTCGAAATTAATTTTGAAGACGATATTTGAAAATTCACTTATTATAGAGAATAAATAAATTTTACAGCTTAAAATAATTTTAAAATATTACACAATAATTATTTTAAATGCCAGCTTATTTTAAAAGTTATTTCAAAATTGTTTGGAAAATCTGTGCTCGAAATCAAAGAATTCACTCAAAACCGTCATTCAAATTCAATTCAAATTCAAATCAAATTTGAATTTCAAACTCATTAAAACTTTGCTGGCCTATTGATAGGCATCATATCCCTCAGAACGTTTCAGAAATATCACCAAAACATGAAGTATAAATTAAAAATCGAACGGAAAAAGAACATTAAAACACTTGGCCTAAATAATACCCAGGTCTGAAATCTTCTCCGGGCTCAAATTTCGGATATAAAACAGAGGGCCGAACGACTTTTGATTGAACTAAAAATTAGTGCACACGAATTAGAAAACTTCATCTTTCAAAGAAAAAAAGAATCAACGAATTCCGACTGGAAATACAAAAGTTACACTGTCTCAAACATGGACTCGGACCATGTTTGCAGCAGCTCAAAAAAAAAAAGCACGGGCCTGAAAACCCTCTGGGGTTCAAATTTTAGGTATGAAACAGAGGACCAAATTTGACCGGATTAATCTAAAAATTGTTAAGCATATAATAGAAAACTTCATCTTTCAAACAAAAAAATAATCGTGCAATTTGGATGAAGTGTGAGAAAGTTATGATGTTTTAATGTTGGACCTAGGCAGTGTTTTAACTGTAAAATATGGGTAAAAACATGCTTCGAGTCAAAGTTCGGCAGCATGTTTCTATAAGCTATATAGGTCGAAATGATATGACATTTAACATGCATAAAGACCAACAACAACATTTTAAACTGCACTAATAATCATTCAATTTAGACAAAGCGTGAAAAGCGTATGATGTCTCAAAGTTGGACCCAGGCAGACGAAAATTTTTCGTTTGGAGAATTATGATTAGAAATAACCGTCATGATGTTGTTTTACTTACCGATGAGACGAGGTAAGTCTATTTATGAAGTATTCATGAAGTTAAGGTGTTTATGATGATTTATGAAGTTAAGATGGTTATGATGATTTTTACTTGTCGATGAAATGAGACAAGTCACGATGGAACCATTACTCGTCGATGAAAAGAGATGAGTATGGTATTATATTAACTCGCCGATCAGATGAGGCAGAGTGAGTTTTACGATGGTTCTGATGTTTTATGATGTTTTCTAATGTGAAATTAACTAGCGATTAGTAAAACATTGATTATATTCACGCCTGGTCGGAGTTAGGCGGTACGAGGAGGTTCTTAGGTGATCAGGTTGTTCCAGTGGAATTCGATATGCTCGAATTCGATTTTGTGTTTGATTCGAAGAGCTGGTGGTTGGAATCAAGGGCGTGGGCAGTGGTCGACTTGCTGGCGAGGGGATCGATGATCAGAACATTGGCTTTCGTTTGTGCATTTGCACGAGTGGCCAATGTATCAGTGTTTAGGTGAGTTGTTGTTGGATTTGAGTGAGAGAGAGAGAGAGAGAGCTCGGGTGGGAACTCGGGGAGGCTTCGGGTTGAGACCGGGAGTGTACACGAATGTTTTATCAGTAGTAACAGTTTTAAATTTAAAACAAACAAGTTTTTTTAAAAAAAAGAAGGAACTGGCTCGGTTTGAGCATGGGTATGCACTGGGTTTGGCTCGAGTCAGTAATAGGGTATTAGAAAGTTTTTAAAAAGTAAAAGTAAAACAAGTTTTAAACAATTTTCTTAACCAATTTTCTTTTAAATGGTTAATGTTTTGATTAAATATTTAGGTTTCTTAAAAGTTGTATAATAATTTGTTTTAACTTAAATTAATTAAGTTTAAAGTATTTATTATGTATCCATTATTTTAAATTAATTCTTAAGTTTATTAAATAAATTAAATGGTGTAATTAATTTTTTGTTTTAAAGGAAGTAAATTATTTTAATTATTAATTAATTTATAGGTCTTAGTTAATTTATATGTTAATAATAAATTAATTCCAAAAGTTATTGAATAAAACTTAAATGACCATTGAGTAAATGATTTAGACAAATGGTTTTATATTTTTGTTAATTAAGATCTTAAGTAATTAAAGGATAATTAGTTATTTCCAATAATTAATTAAAATAATAATAAATGGCTTGTAATTAATTAATTAATAATTAATAAGAGTTAAGTAATTAATTTATTTGGAGTAAATTAAATTAATTATAAATTATATGATTAATTAACCTTGCTTATGGGTGATTAATTATATTGAATGTTTGGATTGATTAATATCTCTAGTCTGTTAATTTGCAATGTTCTGTGATGTGCAATGCCTGAGTTGAACTGTGATAAATGTGTGTTATTTGTCTGTGATGAAGTTGCTGTGTGAATGTGATATTCTGATTTGAATTAAATTGTTTACTTAAACAACTTGGTTTAAAAGATAGCATTGAATTCGAAGAGATCGGGTCGGATATCAGCGATATCCGAAACCACTACGATTAGTAATCTATAATTCTTTATAGATTTGATTTGTAAAATCAAATAGGATGGAATGGGATATATTAAGTAACCGGACCATTTAAACTGAGTAACGATACCTAGATATAATTTTGTGAAGTAAGTATTTAACTATAGCAAGATAAGAACTCGGAGTAATGTACGAGTTACCCTTATTTTCGAGGAAGTTTAATTACTTAGTATTTCAAGTAATATGGGTTTACTCACGTTGGTTTCCAGCCTGACTCGGGTATTACTTTATTGTAATGCTCGGGTCAGACGATGTTCTGGAGTTTAGGAGACGAGCTGGATGGCAGGGACGTATGTAGCACATTCCACTGTGTATTTGAGATTGTATTGATAGTAGTCAGGGATAAGTTATTACAACTGTCTAGTTTATTTGTGAATGATTGTACTCTGATATATTTTATGAAAATTGACATTTACAGCTTTCTTTGTGTAAATGCTGTTATTTGATATTATATTTTGATCCGCTGCGATTATGAGATTCTATGCTGTTGTTTTCTGTTTCTTCTTCTACCTCTTTTTCTACTTTACCCTAACAATCTGGAATTTTCGGCGTTTGATTTATCGGCACTTCTACAGTGAACGTATTAGTGTCGAATTTTCGGGTTTAAAATTTTGGGTCGTTACATTTGGTATCAGAGCTGAAGGTTAAGCGAGAACCTTGGCTCTAGTGGGTTTACTCATTAAGGATAGGGTCAGCAGTCCCCTAAAATGAGTTGAGTGTATTATATATGAGGGCGTATTTGTTATTTTCTTATATAAAGATTTTAAAAAGGTTTTAAAATTAGTTTTTATATAAACTTATATTTTGATATATAAAGCAATTATTTTTCTAATTATTATATATATTAAGATAATTGGTTTATGGTTATTGAAATTAAATATATCAATAAGAATTAAGTGGTAATATATATATCCAAATAGGAATTGGATAATATGAAATATACAAATAAGATAAGCTAGAAATGGATTCAAACCAGAAAATAAAATCTTGAAATTTGTAGAAGTGTTTTCAAAATGCTGAATTAAGTTACCTTGATTTGATTTTCCAGCAAATGATTATGGAATATATGGTGTATATGATTTCTAGATATGATAACTATTATAAATTGGGTATTGTGTCTTAATAAGGGATGTTTATTTTTAAAAAGTAAAGAAAATGATAAAGCAAATGAAATGTTTTAAGGAAGTAACAATTTAGACTTATAAGTTGAAAAGAATTTAAATTATGAAGTTTAAAATCAAAGTCCAGAAAATTTAAATTGTTTTAAAGTGTTAAAAGATATAATAAATAATATTTTTAAAATATAGGAATCTTATCTTAAAACAAGAGTTGTTTTAAAAATTTTAAAGGAATTTTTTTGAATTAAAAACCAAGGATGGTTTAAATTTGCAAGTATGACATAGTGTGCAAATGAAATAAACATGTACATATAAGTAGATATATATAATATCAAGTTGATTGGATGTAAACATTAAGTGTTGAGTTTTGAATTTTCCCCTGAAATGTGATGTAAAAACCCAAAGAGAAATAAGTTTTTGAACTTATAAGTGGGAAAGGAATATTGATAAGAAGTTTAAAATTTGAAATGGAGAATTCAAATTGAAAAAGGTTGACTAGATTAAATGGATTGAATTTAACTTAGAGGAAGTTAAATAAGTTTAGAACGAACAACCTGAATTGGAAATTTCAAAATGAAATTGAGATTTAACGTAGGGAAGTTAAATGGGTTGAATTGAAAAGGGAGTTATGTGTGATCTTAAAATGGGTTTGAGTTCTAGAAATTGGTAATGGATGCTATTGATGGATGTTTTAGATAATTTGGATGTTTATTTACTTTGAATTAACCGGATATCATCCTGTTGTTATTAATAATCTATAAAACTATGAATTGGATTATTATATGATGAATAAAAGGTGGATTGAGATAATATATATCCATTACTGAAATTAATGGAAATAAAACTTTAATTTGAAATTATTTATATGATTTTGATTTTTCGAAATAAAATTGAAATAATGGGAATGTAATCACTTTGAACTTAAGATTTAAATGTTTAAAAAATGAACTTGCAAGATAAAATTGTTTAAAAATTGGTTTCAAAGTTTAAAGATAAAGATGGGTAATAATTTGGATTTCGAAGATTAAATTGTTTAAAAAAAATTGAACTCTTATTTGAACCATGAAATAAGTTAAGTAAAAGTAATTTAAATGAATGTTAAAAATATGGACTCAAAATTTAATTGTTTAAAGACTTAGGTTGTTAACTTAAAAGTAAAGGTTAATTTGATTTAAGGGATTAAATCAACATTTGAAAATTTACTCGAATTTGTATTAATTGTGTTGATTTAAAAATTGAAAATAGAATTGGAATTAATTCAAAGGTAGAATTGGAATTAGAATTAGTTCAAATTGAATTTGATTTGAACTAAATGGGAACTTTGATTGAAGTTGATTAAGTTTAAATTCAAATGGCAATTGATTTGAATTTGGAATGGGAATCGAGGTTAATTCAACTTGAATTGGAATTAAATCAATTTAAATGGAAGTGGGAATTGGAAATTGATTGGAAATGGAGATTGGGAAAATTGAACCAGTTTGACTCTGAAACTATTTTCAAATAAACTATTTTAATATAAACTGTTTTAAATCTATTTTTCCTAACTATTTACTATACAACCTTTCATTTTGAAACCCAAACTATCTTATACTTATTTTACAACTATCTTAAAAACTAATTACTATCTTATAACTATTTTACAACTACTTATCTATTTTAAACTTGTCAAGATAATTTGAATTAAATTGTTTACTTAAACAACTTGGTTTAAAAGATAGCATTGAATTCGAAGAGATCGGGTCGGATATCAGCGATATCCGAAACCACTACGATTAGTAATCTATAATTCTTTATAGATTTGATTTGTAAAATCAAATATGCTGGAATGGGATATATTAAGTAACCGGACCATTTAAACTGAGTAACGATACCTAGATATAATTTTGTGAAGTAAGTATTTAACTATAGAAAGATAAGAACTCGGAGTAATGTACGAGTTACCCTTATTTTCGAAGAAGTTTTATTACTTAGTATTTAAAGTAGTATGGGTTTACTCACGTTGGTTTCCAGCCTGACTCGGGTGTTACTTTATTGTAATGCTCGGGTCAGAGAATGTTTTGGAGTTCAGGAGACGAGCTGGATGGCAGGGACGTATGTAGCACATTCCACTGTGTATTTGAGATTGTATTGATAGTAGTCGGGGATAAGTTGTTACAACTGTCTAGTTTATTTGTGAATGATTGTACTCTGATATATTTTATGAAAATTGACATTTACAGCTTTCTTTGTGTAAATGGTGTTATTTGATATTATATTTTGATCCGCTGTGATTATGAGATTCTATGCTATTGTTTTCTGTTTCTTCTTCTACCTCTTTTTCTTCTTTACCCTAACAATCTGGAATTTTCGGCGTTTGATTGATCGGCACTTCTACAGTGAACGTATTAGTGTCGAATTTTTGGGTTTAAAATTTTGGGTCGTTACATTTGGTATCAGAGCTGAAGGTTAAGCGAGAACCTTGGCTCTGGTGGGTTTACTCATTAAGGATAGGGTCAGTAGTCCCTTAAAATGAGTTGAGTGTATTATATATGAGGGCGTATTTGTTATTTTCTTATATAAAGATTTTAAAAAGGTTTTAAAATTAGTTTTTATATAAACTTATATTTTGATATATAAAGCAATTATTTTTCTAATTATTATATATATTAAGATAATTGGTATATGGTTATTGAAATTAAATATATCAATAAGAATTAAGTGGTAATATATATATCCAAATAGGAATTGGATAATATGAAATATACAAATAAGCTAAGCTAGAAATGGATTCAAACCAGAAAATAAAATCTTGAAATTTGTAGAAGTGTTTTCAAAATGCTGAATTAAGTTACCTTGATTTGATTTTCCAGCAAATGATTATGGAATATATGGTGTATATGATTTCTAGATATGATAACTATTATAAATTGGGTATTGTGTCTTAATAAGGGATGTTTATTTTTCAAAAGTAAAAAAAATGATAATGCAATTGAAATGTTTTAAGGAGGTAACAATTTAGACTTATAAGTTGAAAAGAATTTAAATTATGAAGTTTAAAATCTAAGTCCAGAAAATTTAAATTGTTTTAAAGTGTTAAAGATATAATAAATAATATTTTTAAAATATAGGAATCTTATCTTAAAACAAGAGTTGTTTTAAAAATTTTAAAGGAATTTGTTTGAATTAAAAACCAAGGATGGTTTAAATTTGCAAGTATGACTTAGTGTGCAAATGAAATAAACATGTACATATAAGTAGATATACATAATATCAAGTTGATTGGAAGTAAACATTAAGTGTTGAGTTTTGAATTTTCCCCTGAAATGTGATGTAAAAACCCGAAGAGAAATAAGTTTTTGAACTTATAAGTAGGAAAGGAATATTGATAAGAAGTTTAAAATTTGAAATGGAGAATTCAAATTGAAAACGGTTGACTAGATTAAATGAATTGAATTTAACTTAGAGGAAGTTAATTAAGTTTAGAATGAACAACCTGAATTGGAAATTTCAAAATGAAATTGAGATTTAACGTAGGGAAGTCAAATGGGTTGAATTGAAAAGGGAGTTATGTGTGATCTCAAAACGGGTTTGAGTTCTAGAAATTGGTAATGGATGCTATTGATGGATGTTTTAGATAATTTGGATGTTTATTTACTTTGAATTAACCTGATATCATCCTGCTGTTATTAATAATCTATAAAACTGTGAATTGGATTATTATATGATGAATAAGAGGTGGATTGAGATAATATATATCCATTACTGAAATTAATGGAAATAAAACTTTAATTTGAAATTATTTATATGATTTTGATTTTTTGAAATAAAATTGAAATTATGGGAATGTAATCACTTTGAACTTAAGATTTAAATTTTTAAAAAAATGAGCTTGCAAGCTAAAATTGTTTAAGAATTGGTTCCAAAGTTTAAAGATAAAGTGGGTAATAATTTGGATTTCGAAGGTTAAATTGTTTAAAAAAATTGAACTCTTATTTGAACCATGAAATAAGTTAAGTAAAAGTAATTTAAATGAATGTTAAAAATATGGACTCAAAATTTAGTTGTTTAAAGACTTAGATTGTTAACTTAAAAGTAAAGGTTAATTTGATTTAAGGGATTAAATCAACATTTAAAAATTTACTCGAATTTGTATTAATTGTGTTGATTTAAAAATTGAAAATAGAATTGGAATTAATTCAAAGGTGGAATTGGAATTAAAATTAGTTCAAATTGAATTTGATTTGAACTAAATGGGAACTGTGATTGAAGTTGATTAAGTTTAAATTCAAATGGGAACTGATTTGAATTTGGAATGGGAATCGTGGTTAATTCAACTTGAATTGGAATTGAATCAATTTAAATGGAAGTGGGAATTGGAAATTGATTGGAAATGGAGATTGGGAAAATTCAACCAGTTTGACTCTGAAACTATTTTCAAATAAACTATTTTAATATAAACTGTTTTAAATCTATTTTTCCTAACTATTTACTATACAACCTTTCTTTTTGAAACCCAAACTATCTTATACTTATTTTACAACTATCTTAAAAACTAATTACTATCTTATAACTATTTTACAACTACTTATCTATTTTAAACTTGTCAAGATATTTTCTAAATTCAAACTAATCAGAGTAGAAATTGTTTATAATTAAATACTAATTGAGATAAGAAATAAAGGATAACCCTATGGAAATTGAAGCAATTGTGAATAAGTGAATAAGAATCAAAATAAATGTGAATAAAAGGAAAACTAATTTAGTTAATAATCAATGAAGATAAACACGTAGGATGTAGGTACATTATTCTATTCGCATAATGATTTGATCCAGATTCGAGCACAGAATTTCGAGATAGTATATCGATCCGAGTTGGGATTTTTTACCGATTTTTGACGGCGAACCCTGGATATGGATTTTTGATTGATTCTGGAAATTCTCTATCATAGTTATGGCTATGCAAGGAGAATGACGGTTTCTAATCAAGAAACCAAATCTGAGTCCGCACTAGGAAGTCGGGTGGACAATACTAGTTTGGAAGTGAAATTGTGTGATGAGTGAGCGATCGGATTTGATATTGCGTACGGATGATATATGTACATCGTACTGTTTGCATGAAATAGATATTTAAATTCTGGAAAGAAATGAAAAATAATTTTTGAATAGAAAAGTACATTTTGAGAAATATATAAGAATGGAAATTGGTTACCACTATAACTGAAACTCATTTTATAAAAAAGTAAGTAATGTGGCAAGTAACTTTATAAAATAAATCAAATTTGAATGTTGATTTGGCATAAACAAAGTTATATATATATATATATGTGTGTATATATGATAAACTTCCTATGTTTAATCTATAACCAGAAGAAAAGATCTTTGAAAAATATTTTGTTCTAGTTAAAAGAATAAACTTATATATATCTATATATAAATGATTTTATGAAATGGGGAAAAAGGTTTTTGGAAACCATTGATTTTGAAAGGCTTTTGATTTAGGGAAAAAGCAATTTTTGGGAATTTGGGAAGCCAAGTTTGGAACTATCGATTTTTTTATATCGATATTGTGTAAATGGGATTTATATGAGAGACATAAAGAATATGATTTGAAAAATGCTATATGTTTATAGTATAAAATGTCTTGAGAATGCTACGGGAGAAAAGGCGCTCCCATTTAGAGTTGAAACTTAGAAGGAGATCCACGGGGTGGTTCTGCCTTGAGCCCTAAAGGGGTTCTAAATTTGATCCTAAGAGGATGTCTAGACAAACTAAAGTTCCTGAGGATTGTGGTTGGGGTAGCGAAAGTCGAGGGCGCTGATGCCTATAGTGACATTTGGATTATGTTGTGACGACAGTGTAACTCGATGTAACTGCGATCTACTGCGCACCATAGCGGACGTCGAGGTGCAGCGATTGCCTAAGACCTACGTTTGATTTCATTGGGTGAACGACGTAATATCGGTAGACTGCGATCTTTGAAGACATAGCAAAAGTCGTGTGGCAGTGAGTGCCTACAAGCTACATTGAGACTCAATTGATGTAGTCTATGATCTATGTGGTCTATGTGGTAAGTTTCATTTGGCAGCGAAATTCGAGGGCACTGATTCCTACAGTTACATGGTTTTTACCGTGATGGCAATGTAATCCTGGGTGTAGCTGCGATCTGTGGCCATTCCATGGTGTAATCGAGGGGCGTGGAGGCCTATAGTTTTCTATGGTTTCGCTGGAATGGCGACGTAATCGTCGGGTTAACTGCGACCATGGAGGGGATGATGATTTCCAAAGCATTCTCACAAAAATGTTTTCTACCTTTTCACAAAATGTTTTCTAAGTATTTTCACTAGGTGTTGAAAATGGATCTGCTAAGTACTTATAGATTTTTAGTTCTATGCCTGATCAATGTATGACCGAATTTCTATGAGTACAAGAATGGACTTGTTGAAACATCGAGTTATAAAAAGTATTTTTATAAAGCTAGTTTGGTAATATTATGTAGATTTTTAAAGTGTTTTAAAAATTTAGAAAGGGTTCAGAGTTAAAAATGTATGGATAGTTAGGATTGTTTGTTTGAATGAATTGTTTGCTTTGGTTGTTAGTATATGGTTAATGTGTATGCCTTGTTGTTTAACATAAAAGCTTTCGGATTATCTTTTGCTTTTAAAATTTCGGGGATGAAATTCTTTTAGGGGGGAGCAATGTGATAACCTGGGATTTTTGGCAATATTGATTTGATAATCTTCTTTTGTAATTATTTAAACGTGCAAAATTATTCTTTTTAAACAAATAAAATATGTGTTTTCAAATTACTATTGTTTATATGTAGATTGTAAATAGAATTTTGATTTGAAATTTAAAAGTAATATCTTAAAAATAAATTGGATTTAAAAACTCTACATTTTCAAATACTAGTATATATATTTAGTTATTGATTTAAAATATTAATAATCTTAGTTTAAAATTACATATAAATAAAAGGAAATTTATTAATAAAAATATTAAACATATATAAAAACATATAAAAATATAAATGCATGCAAAAAGACATTTGTAAGATAAGTAACATGCAAATTACAAGTGTCATATATAATTTATTCTCTTTATAAAATAAATAAAAGGCTGTACATTTATCTATACTTCCTTTCCTTCTTCATCTTTCATTTTTCAAAACCAAAACAGAAAGGGCAAAACCAAACCAAAATCTGAGGAAAACTAAATCAGCCTCAAGCTTTCAATCTGAAGAAAGCAAAAATCAAATTCAAGATTTAATTGCAGTTCAAATTCAAGCTTGCTGTTTCAAAAATCAAAACCAAGTTTCTAGACTTTCAAAAAGGCTTCTTTGTTCAAACATTGTAAAGGTGAGTAAACATCACTTTTAAGAATTTAATTTGTCTTATTTCTTGATGCATGTGATAAATTCTTGTAGTAATGTTAAGAAATGTTTGCATAAATGAATGAATGGGTTGTTTGGTATGTATATATGTATGTAATACTGTGTGCATGCCTAAGTGAATATGCATGTCTCTATTTTTAATTCCAACAGGCTAAACAAGTTCAGAATTTCAAATTCTCTTTCCCTAGTCTCTTTTAGGTTAGGATCTTTTAAAGAAAAATGCTTGTTTTAACTAAATTTAGTTTTTAAAAATATTTCAAAGTATAATTAGAAGGTAGGTTTTACTGGAAGGAAGAAGAACAGCAAATATTTGATCAAGTTAGATAAATTAGTTGTTTAAATCTTCTTTTTGGTTTATATCACCAGATTCGTATTCAAGAACTATGATTTTTTAAAAGTAAAATCAATATTTTTAAAGTTGATTGTGGATAGAAATCTCGGGTTGAACGGGGATTGACATTTTGGCTATTACTGGTGATCGGAGGATGATGGTGTCTCGGGGTCGTGGCTGGAGCATGCTCGTAGGTCAAAGGTCTTGGCAAAAATGGTCTCTGGGTTTTTTGCCGTGGAGGTCGAACGACGTCGTAGTACCTGTTTTGGTCAACTTTGATTTAGAGGGCAGAGCGGCGACGAGGAAGCATCGGACTTGACCCGTAGTAGGGGAATGGAAGCGTGGGATTCTGGCGAACATCTGGGCTCGACGGCGTGGGTTCAGATGGCCGAAGCTAGGCAGTACGAGGAGGTTCTTGGGTGATCAGGTTGTTCCAGTGGAATTCGATGTGCTCAAATTCGATTTTGTGTTCGATTTGAAGAGTTGGTGGTCGGAATCAAGGGTGTAGGCCGTGGTCGACTTTCTGGCGAGGGCATCAATGATCAGAACGTTGGCATTCGTCTATGCATGTGCATGAGTGGCCAGTGTATCAGTGTTTAGGTGAGTTGCTGTAGGATTTGAGTGAGAGAGAGAGCTCGGGTGGGAACTCGGGGAGCCTCTGGGTTGAGACCGAGAGTGTACATGAATGTTTTATCAGTAGTAACAGTTTTAAATTAAAAAGAAACAAGTTTTTAAAAAATAAGAAGAAGGAAGTGGCTCGAGTTTGAGTGTGGGTATGCACTAGATTTGGCTCGGGTCGGTACTAGGGTATTAATAAAGTTTTTAAAAAGTAAAAGTAACAAGTTTCAAACAATTTTCTTAACCAATTTTCTTTTAAATGATTAATGTTTTGATTAAATATTTGGTTAGTTAAAAGTTGTATAATAATTTATTTTAACTTAAATTAATTAAGTTTAAAGTATTTATTATGTGCCCATTATTTTAAATTAATTCTTAAGTTTATTAAATGAAATTAAATGGTGTAATTAAGTAGTTGTTTAAAAGGAAGTAAAATGTTTTAATTATTAATTAATTTAAAGGTCTTAGTTAATTTATATGATAATAATAAATTAATTCCAAAGTTTATTAAATAAAACTTAAATGATCATTAAGTAAATGATTTAGATAAATGGGTTTATACTTTAGTTAATTAAGATCTTAAGGAATTAAAGGATAATTAGTTAATCCAATAATTAATTAAAATAATAATAAATGGCTTGTAATTAATTAATAACAATTAACAAGGATTAAGTAATTAATTTGTTTGGTGTTAATTAAATTAAGTATAAATTATGTGATTAATTAACCTTGCTTATGGATGATATTATATTGAATGTTTGGATTGATTGATATCTCTAGTCTGTTAATTTGTAATGTTCTGTGATGTGCAGTGCCTGAGTTGAACTGTGAGAAATGTGAATTATTCATCTGTGATGAAGTTGCCGTGTGAATGTGATATTCTGATTTGAATTAAAAAATTTACTTAAAAAACTTAGTGTAAAAGATGGCATTGAATTCGAAGAGATCGGGTCAGATATCAGCAATATCCGGAACCACTTCGATTAGTAATCTACAATTTTTATAGATTTGATTTATAAAGTCAAATTGGCTGGAGTGGAATAAATTAAGTAACCAAAACATTTAAACTGAGTAACGATACTTAGATATAATTTTGTGAAATAAGTATTTGACTATAGCAAGATAAGAACTTGTAGTAATGTAGAGTTACCCTGGTTTTCGAAGAAGTTTTCTAACTTAGTATTTCAAGTTATATGGTTTTCTCATGCTAGTTGCCAGCCTGACTCGAGTGTTACTTTATTATAATGCTCGGGTCAGACCGAGTATTACAGATTTTCAGGTTAGGACATTCTGGAGTTCAGGAGACGAGCTGGATGGCAGGGACGTATGGAGTTCATTCCGCTGTGTATTCGAGATTATATTGATAGTATTCAGGGACAAGTTGTTGCAGCTGTCCAGTTTGTTTATGAATGATTGTACTCTGATATATTGTATGAAAATTTACATTTACAGCTTTCTTTGTGTAAATGTTGTTATTTGATATTATAGTTTGACCTGTTGCGATTGTGAGATCCTATGCTATTGTTTTCTAGTTTCTTCTTCTATCTCTTTTACTTCTTTACCCTAACAATCTGGAATTTCTGGCATTCAATTGCTCGACACTTCTATAGTGAACGTATTAGTGTCGAATTTTCGGGGTTTAAAACTTCGGGTCGTTACAAATTATTACTCAAAAAACATAGTTTATATTTGTTTGTCTTTCATTGCATTTATATTCTCCAGTTTCCATCCTTATTTGCATCAACTACTATATTTCCATTTTATTGGATTTTGTCAATTTTACACATTTATTATAATTTAATAGCCCAATTACTTATTTATCTTTGATTCCAATTCTATTAAATCAAAATTTTCTTACGAATAAAGTTTACATTTATATATTTTATTACATTCACAGATTGCAGTTATTGACTTGAACTACATCAAATTAACATTTGATTCTATTCAATTTTGATTGATTTCTAATTTAACTTTAAACAGACTAACTAAACAGGTAACATATAATTATTGTCACCATTAACCTTAGTTGCATTTATAAGTTTATTACTTACAGCCAAATGTTAGAATTACCTACCTAACACTGATTTAAATCATTTCCCTTTTATTATATTATTTCATTAATTAATTCAATATTACATTTGTTTATATTCCATTTATAACCAAATTATAACATTTACATTATTTCAATTGATTGGGATTTTGTTCAAGTTGTTAATAAATAACTTTAATTAACATTGTTACCTTTTCATTTTAGTTATTATTTTATTAATAAATCCCAAAAAAAATTCTTCCAATATTTAATCACAGAATCTCATTAAATTAACCATTTTTATTTATCGAAAATTTACGGGTCGTTACACTCTCCCTCACTCAAAACTTTTCATCCTCGAAAAGGAAAAAGAAGGGAAAAGTGGAATTAAGAAGCCAACATATCTTATTCAAAAAAAACTAGTTAACATGATTAAATAATCTAAATAAAATATATAAATTTATAAATAATTAAACTCCTTTTATATCAAGTTAACAAAAGTATTGAAAACATTTCATAAAATTTTCTAAGTCCAAAATTCATGAAAATATTTCGGTAGAGTCTTCTTTGTACGGAGAGGCTCGGGAGAAAATATAATATCAAGTAATCCATATATATCAAAATTTTCAAACTAATGTATCCCAATAACGGGAAAAACAATATAATATCGCAAGAAAGCCATAACCAGAGAACGTATCTATTTGTCGGGCAATTAACGCTTGTTTTATGAAACCAAAAGCAGTAGTTATTGCTTCCATACCCGTATTTCACTTATATAATCCAAAGATATTAATAATTATATAAAAGAGAAATACTTAAGTTGTTTCAACTAATAACACAACAGATCAATGCAACATAACAACAATCACTTGCAACAACAAGCACAACATCATTTCAACAAAGAAAACAATCATCCATCCATTTCAGCCAAAACAAATGGTTTTGTTTGGGTTTAAACACTTTAAATTGAATAAAATGACAAATAAATTACTAAGTATACCATACACTCAATAGCCATAGATAAAACTCAATAGATTATTCATACATCTTGAACAATTAGAAGTATCCTTTCCCAATAACCCATAAGCCAAAAACAAACAACAATTTCTAAACATTATTTTAAGTTTATTCTTATTAATTTCCTTTCACAACATTTATTATTTAAATTTTTATCATTCATACAATGATCATTTCTTTAATTTACATTTATTTCTTACAAAATTGTATTCCCATTTATTCATTTAGCACTTAATTTCATTTATTCACGTATGTCATTTACATTTTCTTACATATGTTACTCATACACAATTATTTTAGACCTATGTAAATTAATTTTTAAACTACTATATAGATTTCTTTGTAAATAATTTCACATTCATTCATTCGGTACTTATTCCATTTAGTTTCATTTATTACTTACAAAATTCTTTCTTTTTTATTTATTCATTTTCCGTTTATTCATGTAATGTAAATTTCTTTTTATTTCCTTACATTCATTTCTTATAATAAGTTACTTCCATTCAATTGTTTATAAGAACCAATGAATTCATTATTCAAGTCTTACATATATTTTATTGCAGTTTAGTCCACCTTTATTAATTTATATACTTGATTCCCCTAAGATATTAATATTCATTAGTGCAATAAGTCCATACTTAAGTTTCTTACCTTTTAATTTAGATCCATTTCAATATATAGTGTCATTGACTATTAAATCCATTTCCTAGATCATTTCAACTTTTCTAAAGTTATAGCTATTAAATTTTAATATAGTATTCATTTTTATTATTCACTTTAATTATCAATGGCTTCAAACATTAACTTAAGTTTATAACCATTTACTTATAATATTCACCTTTCTACTTACTTTTATGTAGTAACATTTCTATTATAGCTTATGTTTGTAGCAACTATAATATCAAAGTTCTTATTTACAAAGGAATTATATTGAACACTTTCATTACTTTAAGTCTTACTTGTATAATATTCCATTACATTTCTTATTAAACATTTCAACTTTTAATCCTTAATAAGATATATATGTGTTTTAAGAATGCAATTTGAAAGTTACACAGGTTTTTCTTAATTATTTCAATTAGCAAAATGTTCAGTAATTCTATCTTCTAGATTTTCATACTTTGGCTTACAGGTTACAAATTCAAATTTCTTGTATATTTCATTCTTAACTTAGCATTTCATTTCTTATTTTCATTTAGAATTTTCAATCATTTAATAGTTAAATTTCATTTCAATAATTAAAACCTCTAATTTATAGAATATTAAAGAATTAAATGCCAGCTTCCATTTCAAATCATTTAAAATAATATATAGATGTATATACTTATAAATTATATATCCAATTATATCTAAAGCAAATTTAAATATATTTGTTTATCAAAATAAATCTGTAGTATAACTACTACAGTGGTCTTCCCACTTTGAGACTCGAAAATGAATGCCAACGATGCGTGTACTCATCACTGAAATTATTTTCCAATGACGGAGTGGGGAGTACACAACTTATTTCTTTCCAAAATTTCTTTAAAATAGTTCTTTCAAAACATATTGAAATATTTATATCATAAAATACTTCTAAACAATATTATTATTATTATATTCTAAAATCATTCGAAAGAAAATTTCAAAATCCCGGAATTTAAGTTCGAAATTTTCCAATTTATATTTATTTATTTACAAATTTTTATTTTCAACCTATATTTATAAATTTCACTACCTAACTAACAAATATATTACAACCAAATATATCATTTATAAAATTATTATTCTATATACAAAAATATATAATAGGCAAAATTATTTCATTTACCTATATTCCAAAACAAACATTATGTTGGTCTGCCCTATTAAGTGTTTAGAAATCCCTATCGATGTCATAGCGTCCTATACACAAACCAAAATTTATAAATACAAAATGGAACAAATCAACACAATATAAAAACCCTTTTATAACACCAAAAAATACGCTCTCTTATATATACACACTCAGCGACTCATTTTAGAGTATTACTACCCTAATGAATATGAGTCAGACACCACAAAGCTAAGGTTATCGCTAAACCAAAGCTATGATACCAATCGTAATGACCTGTCTTTTTGGACGCTTTAAGTAGACGCACGCGTCAACTCAAACCATATAAAGAGGCAGATTGTTATTGGGATAAATAAGAAAAAGAGAAGAAAATAAAAACAAATACAGAATCTCGCAGCAGAATGACAAAATATAACAATCAAATAACAGTTCATGAAGTTTTTTTACAAATAAATTTGATTATACTTATACAATACAGAATTAGAGTTAAAGACAACAAGAATAAATAAATAAATGCAGTGGGACAACATATGCAGTGGAATAAATATAATAATAATCCAACTCTTCATCTTCATCCTTTAGAAATAAGGTCTTCAATCCTTGAAATGCTTATGCTGACCCGATCGAATTGAAAAGACAAAATAATCGAGTCAGAACTAAAGATCTTATGTGAGTTAAATCAAAGGGAAAAATGTGCGTGCGACGGCGTTAGAGATGTTCACGAGGTTTGACATCACCTATCCAGTGTCTAACATGAGTGAAGTAACTTAAGAGATGTTCAGGATTCACATCTTCTAAGGATCCGTTGAACTATCTACTATGTAGTACAATTTGCTATTATAATAGTGTCTACAATAAAGTAAAGTATTAAAATAGCGTTAATGTGTTACCCACATCCCCCTTAACACATTTTATATCTGTAAACTCCACTTGCAAGTGGGCTATCGAAGAGCACTCCATAGGTACGACACAAAACAAACTCGTAAAAGGTGCGATAGGGCATGCGACAAGGCACTCGAGGCAATGCCAGGGTAGATATACCATTTGTGTATCTGAGCTGGTGGTAATGCATAGCAGCTAGTACCGCCCACCTCATGACACACTCCTAAATCAAAGGGTGACCCAATCAAATCAGAAAAGCAATAGAATGGTATCGAAGAAATGTGTCTGATAGGAGGAATGACCTCACTTGGCCCGGCACGGCTCCTGTTTTAGCCGCATCAAGCTGACTCACGGGAGTCAGGGCTACGTAAATACCTTATGGAATCGTCACCAAACCATCCTACTTCATTCTAAAATCTCCATCACGTACACAGTTGTTAAAGTGGTTTTCGGTATTGGCAGAGAGCATAACAATATCCCGTCTCGGTCTCTTTAACAACCAAATGTTTATTACACACCGGATGATTCTTTTACATTTCAAAAGTCAATTCACAATTTGTATCAAAATATCATATTCTCAAAACCATATCACGTTTCGAAATCATATTTACTCTTTATATCATATTCACCCTTTAAATCATATCATTTCCGAAATCAAAATTTCTTTCAAAAATCATATTTCCAATTAGCTTAACCTTACTTCAAAATAATCATATTCAATTAATTATAACATTTAATTCCTACTCAGGCTATTTCATTTAAACATGTTTGCCTTTAAACCAATGATTTTGAATATAAATACTTTCCTCTACTTAGTCTGAAAACTCAGAAAATAGTTTAAATAGTTATAAATAGTTAAAATAGTTATAATTTGTTAAATACTCTAAGATAGTTTAGTTATATATTAAAGATATTGTTAAATTGGTTTAAGATAGTTAAATAGATTTAAAATAGATTAAATATAATTAAAATAGATTAAATAGCTTTAAAATAGGTTAATTAGATTTAAAATAAGTTAAAATGGTTTAATTAGTTTGAAAGTTTGAAAGTCTTAATAATTAAAGTCTTAAAATAATATATTTTTGAAACAGTTTATATTAAAAATATGAATTTGGAATTTATATCTATTTAAACTATTTATTTCATTCCAACACATTTGGACTACTTCAATTCCAAAAACCCAATTTCAAATCTCTCAATTCAACTTCTCAATAAGATAAAATATTTAATTCTATATCGCTTCCAAATCCATGTTTAAAATATCAATTTAAAATTACTCCAATATTATTATATTTCAAAGTTATATTTCAAACAATTTTAATAACCCAATTCTGACAATTTCACGTATACTTTAAATTCAACTTTAAATTCCAAATTCGATTTCTTTAAACAATTTCTTTAAACCAATTCCAATTTTTACATAAAACTCGAATTTTAATAATAATTCAATTTATATAAATCAAATTTTACTTCAAAAATTATTATTTAACTAAATTCTTATTATTTAACTAAATTCAATTATTATTTTATAAACTAGCAGATTTTTAACATTTTTGATTACTTCGACCGCTATAATAATTCGAAACAAGTTTACATACTAATTCAGTGTTCAAAATTTTACTAATTACAGTGTTCAATTTTAACTATAATTATATCTAATTAATAATAATTTAATTTCAATAATTATTTAAATTTGATCTAAGACTTTACATTCAATCAACTATTATTAGAAAACATAGTTAATATTTGTTTGTCTTTCATTACATTAATATTCTTCAATTTCCATCTTTATTTGCATTAACTACTATATTTCCATTTTATTGGATTTTGTCAATTTTATACATTTATTATAATTTAAAATCCTAATTACTTCTTTATCTTGATTCCAATTTTATTAAATCAAAATTTTCTTACGGATAAAATTTATATTTATATATTTTATTACATTCATAGATTGCAGTTATTGACTTGAACTACATCAAAGTAACATTTAATTCCATCAAATTTTTCCAGTTTAACTTTAACAAACTAACTAAATAGGTAACATATAATTATTATCATCATTAACCTTAGTTGCATTTATAAGTTTATTACTTACAACCAAATGTTATAATTACCTAACTAACACTGATTTAAAACAATTCCCTTTTATTAAATTATTTCATTAATTAATTCAATATTACATTTGTTTTCCTCTATTCCATTTTAACCAAATTATAACATTTACATTATTTCAATTGATTGGAATTTTGTTCAAGTTGTTAATAATTAACTTTAATTAACATTGTTACCTTTCATTTTGGTTTTCATTAATAAATCCCAAATTTTTTCTCTTCCAATATTTAATCGCAAAAACCCATTAAATAACCATTTTTATTTATCGAAAATTTACGGGTCGTTACAGAATATATGGTTTTTTTGCGGTTGGCGAGTGCCTTGGGTTCCTAGAGCGGGCTTGCAGTAGGCGGTTGTTAGTCTCCCTATTTGGTTTAGGGTATGTGAATGTAGTAGAATGACATATACCTTGACGACTATAGGAATATACGGTTACTCTATGGTAGGCGAGTAGACCTGTGTTCCTGAAGCAGACTTGCTTAGGCGGTTGTCGGTCTCTTGTTAGATTCATGGTATATTTGGGTGTGGTGGATTGGCATATATGTCTCTTTCCTATAATGAGTTGACTAGACCAAAGACTGGATGAATATAAAATGTAGTCAGTCCCCGTTATATCCATAATCATATCGATTGTTTTTGGATTTCATAGTGATTTCAAGATGTGGATGATTCACCCATACGATGTTGTTTTATGTGAATTTTGATTTGATGTGTTTTATATGGATGATGACATCTTTATGCTATATTTTGAGGGTATTTCCATTATCTTACAGGATTATTAGTATGTCATTACAATTATACTATGTATATTCTATATCTATGTATGTATTAACTCATATTCTTTGATATAGTATGATCCGTGTGTTACTTATATAATGCTCGGATCAGTCTGAGACATTTCAGGTACAAGGACTATGAGACTAGCATGTAATTTTCTCGGCTTAGAGGAGATTAGATACTCAGCATTATAATATATTATATTGTATTGTATTGACATTGTGTATATATTTGACATCGTGATATATATCATACCTTGTATATTTTATAATAATCATTGCGACTCACTTTGTATCTTTGATATTTATTATACATTGTGTATTGTTTTATCGAAGAGGCACACGTATTTATTTGCTTTGTGCTGATACCGTGTACATATAGGTGAGTTATTTATTCGATGCTTTAGTACGTACAAGTGTTAGCCCAAGGGAACATTCATGTGTGTACCCTATATCGCCTTATTCTCCGTATTATTCGATAGAATTACTTTGTAATACTCTTGGAAAGTATGGGTATAGAGGTGTGGGTGTTACATTTGGATGGAAAAATGTGTTGCTCTCCTGCATGTTGGATGGAAGCTAGGAATTTCCGTAGGTGCTAGAATTTCCTTTGCAGTTGATAATGCAACGTAGAAGACATGACCTAACACCCATTAAAATTAATAAGAAGTAAATAAAATAAGATAAATTAATCACATGAGACAAGGTTAAAAATTGAAAATTGAAAATTTGACCATGAAAGTTACGTTGTTGTATTTGTGGCGAAATTGCAATTAGTTTCCACATATTATATGTTGAAAACGGAGCTCAAACGAAAAATTTA
Organism: Allium cepa; assembly: GCA_030765085.1. Lineage (NCBI taxonomy): Eukaryota > Viridiplantae > Streptophyta > Magnoliopsida > Asparagales > Amaryllidaceae > Allium > Allium cepa. Next base: position 165,472,344 of record CM060939.1, read on the forward strand.
TGGACATTTGAAGCTATCAAATCTAAAATAGTTTAAATGGTATTCAAGTTCAAATAATTAAATAATTCTTAAATTTGAAATTAGAAGTTAACAACAATTAGATTTGGAGATTAAGTAAACGTTAAAATTAATGAAAATTTCAAGTTATATTTAAGGAATAAAATAAATAAAAACAACGTCATGAAATTGTTTTTCCAAACAACGTAACAGTCAACCAATAGGGTAGCGGCGGTCGACCGATGGAAGCTAGTGGTGGCTAGGGTTTTAACATTTTGAACGTTCGGAATTTTATTATTTTAAATTAAATTAAATCTTACAGTTCCGGTGCTTTCTAACCACTATAAGAGCCTAGCCCTCTCACTTTCATTCGCAAATTATTTTGGAAACCAAGCAAAGCTCTCTCGGTCTCTCTTCAGATTCAGAAAAAGTTCTTTAGGGTTTCAAGTAATCAATCCTAGATGTTTGTTACTTTGTTTCTAATTCTAGTCCCCTTCAATCTCTCAATTTCTTAATCTACTATATACATACATATAACTTGTTGTATATATCAAAAATAAGAGATTTGAAAGAGATTATTGAAGGTGTGTCAAATCCAAAAATGAGCAAAGCTAATGACCTATAGTGAGTGGGATTCTTAGTCTTTCTATCTTAGTAATTGAGTAGTATAGTTTCGATTTGAATTTTGTATTGAGGAGTTTTGGTTACGAAAAAATCATATTAAAAGTCCATAAAGTTCCCCCAAAGCAAAATATCAATTCTAGGTTAGAATATCAATTGTTTATATTAAAATAATGGGTATTGTTTAGATTTTATCCACTTCCTAGTTTTTTTCTTTGGATTTGATTAAGGATTTTAACTAGGAAATAGTATGTAAGGTATGGATGTTTAATGATTTTGACTAGGAAATAGTATGTAAGGTATGGATGTTTATTTGTAGTTCTCACCACCAATTTCCACAATTTGAAAAGAAATTCCCTCTGTCTGATTTCATGTCAAAAAGAAGTTGAATAGAGCATAAGAGTAATTGAAATTGTAAGTTTATCAATTTATTCCATTGTTTTAATATAATAGGTTGAGTTTGAACTTTATTTATATACAAGTCTGTTGAATGGGTTTTTGGATATTAGATTTATGGTATATTGATAATATGGAAATGGGACTTGTATAATTTTGAAAGAATTTACATTTGAACGTTAGTTTAGGGTGTAAAATCTGCACGCTTAGAAATTATTAAATGTGCGCGCGCATGAGTATATTAGCGTAATGGCTTATAATTATAGTGTATTAATTGTGTAGTAAATATGGATCTAATTATTATTAAATCCTATTTAGAAAAGTAATTAGTGGTAAAGGCGAAATAAGAAAGATTCCTTATAAGGCCTTAATAATAAATGCAAGATGTGTGATAATATATGTAGAGAATGTTTAGATTATAACTAAGTTACGAGATTCTAAGGTCAGTCAAAAGCACATGGAATTCTGCCCAGCTAATCCGCCTACTAGCAGTGTGACTTTGGGACTGATGTAAGACATCACCTATAATAAATAACTATAACTGACACGAGGTTAGTACCAAAGCATGTAGAGTAAAAACTACCCAGCTAATCTGGCTACTAGTATCTACGAATAGTTGGACTAATGTGAGATGTAACCGTGGGGTACTGTAATAATCCGTATTTTTAACGCTTTTAAAATACTAAATTAAATAAAATTTTAATTAGAAATCCGATAGAAATAAAATTTTACGATTTAATAGAATCTCTTTGTATATATGTTACAAATCCAAAACCAAATTTGTAGACGACCAATTTTGATAAGACCAATAATGTAATACATATTAAAAAACGTAATGTAATAATAATATGAAATAGTCGTAACCAATAACAGAAACCAAATTAATAATTTTAACGTAAGAAACTTGCGTTTTGCGTTAAATGAAAATTTTCGTTAAATAAAATAAACAATAAAATTTCGCAACGAAAATTTGATATTTGGAATGCGTCCAGTTAAACATAGCAACCGGTAAATTTTCGTCCGAAAATATGAAAGTTTATTTCGCGCGTAAAATTATTTCAATCTAATCAGTTAAAAAGCGATGAAAATAAAACGTTCTCAAAACTCAAATATTTTTACATAGAAAAATTCTAAATCATATTTTGAGCAAGTTGTCAGTTTGTCATTTTTCCAAATTCGGACATTTTTGGCCCCGTCGATCTTATTTTTCTGCGATTTTTATGCATTTTCCGCTAGAATAAAATTTCGAATTTTATAAATTCAATCGTACCACCGATATCCGTATACCGTTTTGATCGTCTCGTCATGCTGATCTTTACGGTGTATTTGGTGTCAATTTCGAAGTTCCGGTGCGCGGTGATGTCTATGAAACGGTTCCTTATTCTAACTTGTGCATTTTGTTGTGTCCATTCGCTTTCTACTTCTATTTCCAGCTATTAACCTTTATTAATCTAGCTAGTGGCGTTGCTTTTCACAGCCCATTGTGTTTAGTTCAAGGGATATGAATACTTAAAGCCGAACACGCAATGTACACATACGTCAATGTACGCATTCATCAATGCGTTTGTAGTTCCCAGTCCGTGTCATTAGTTTTCCAGCACCTATTCATTATTTATCTTGTACATCTCATGTCTCTTCCTTCTTCTCTTGGAAACTTTCATATAAAAAAAAAACAAAGCTCATACACATTTCACTAAAATTTCTACAACCTCTGTGACTTTGCATTCCATTTTTCCCATGGCTTCTCCAACTCCTCTGCTCTGCTCTCCATACACCCACTTAACCATGCAAGCAAGCTTTTTTTTTTCTAGCCACAGAAAAAAAACAAGAAGGAAGCTCATTCATTTTCTTAGCATGCACGTTTATGTGCATGAAAACCCACACTAGCCTCTTTCCTCTCCTCTCCATCATGACGCGAAGCGAGCGCCACCTCCGCCCTCCCAATCGCAATCTCCTCCCTGTCGCCTACACAATCGCACCTACACCGAGACACCGCCTCCGAACTACCGCCACACCCACCTCGCCTCCACTCATTCCATTTCCGGCTTCATACTTCCATGATCGCACTGTAACCATTGTCAACCCTCTACCTGTTGTCGCAGCCTCCCCAGAACTCCCCGCCACCGATCGGTAGACTATCCTAACAGCCGCCTCGTGGACCGACCCGACCGCGCGCGTGAGCCCACCTCCCACTCGATCGAGGCAAGCTTCGCCATGCCCTCACAAAATGGCAGCCGCACAACAACCACAGCCTCGGCCTCCGCCCTGGCCACCGCCGCCTCATCCTTCTCTATTTTGCCGAACACTACAACCCCGCTCCACCACAACATCTCAATCCGCCTGCCGCGACAAGCACCTAGGAGCCTTCTCTTCCTTCCTCCTCCATGCTCGGTTTGTCTATGTTTTTATTTTATAAACCATTTTACAAAATATAGGTTCTGTAAAAAAAACTTATAACTATAGTTTATATGTCACAGTTTTTGTTCGATATATTTTCAATCTTGCAAAATGGGTTTATAAATATATAATAAGTTAGAACTACGTGTATAATTATGTATAATTTCGACTGTTTACAATTAAAACAAGTTATATATATTTTGTTTATTATATTCGATTATGAATATACAAATATCTGTTGTTTTAATTATGATTTGTATATACTATATGTACAGTACAAGTGTGTATGCTTATATATCTCATATATATATTAAGTTTTATATACACGTATCTGTAAAAGTTTTGTTATGTATAAAGTTATGCTTCACGTCTTTTGTAGATTATTTATCTAAAACTTGCTGTCATAGGTATGTATATTTTTTTTTTAAAAAGAGTGTTTTGTTTACAGTACATATTTTTGTTTTGAACATCTTTGGTTAATAGTCTAATGTATATATGCTTTATTTCAAAGTTATATTTTATATATATTATCAGTTACGGTGTAAAGATTGTATTTTAGAAATGGGTTGGTTTAAGTGATATAGATATTAAGTATTTATATCGCGGTATGTATTATTATAAAAGAGGTTTATATATACGCGCGCTTTATTAAAACAATGATTTTAAATTATATATGATATTTCATTTTAATATTTGTTTCAAATGTAATATTGATTTTTTTGAAATGAATAAATAATATAATAATAATGTACATATTTTCAGTTTATATCAAAATGATTCTAACTGATTATTTATCGATTCCAGCCTTGCTTTGATCTTTGAATTCATGTCCATCTTGTTTCGCTTTGAAATTCATGTTTGGATTCATAATTCGCTTCCATTCTCGGTTACCTCTCTCTAGCCTCGAAAGGTGAGCAATCACTCACGATTAATATTCTTTTATTTATTAAATTTGATTTCAATTGGAACGAAAATTGAAATACACTGCTGTTGTTTATTGCACTGTTATTTAGGTATCAGTTCACCTTTGACATCTGACACCGTTATCTGTTATGTATGCAATAATAAATCCAGTTTGGTTGATAATTGATTGATTGATTGTTGTTTATATTGGATGCTAAATTGTAATGAATAAGTGATAAATATTATGAAATTGAATTTGACGCTGGATAGTTAAAATTTTGAATTGATATATGTGTTGAATTTGCTTAGTTAAATTTGTGTAATACGACCTTTAAATGTTAAATTAATTGACACATAGGATTTGATTAATTATACCTTGAACCATTGAATGTATGTTGTTTAAATTGGTGAAACTGAAATTGAAATTGAACGACAAGTGAAAAACCGTAATGTAATAATCTTTAATCTACATGAAATAATAGTGTAGATTCTAGGAATAATTATATGAATTTGCATAAATAACAAATGTAAATTAATACGATTATTTCGGGATTATTTGAATATTGTTGAATTATTATGAATGGATGCTATTGCTTGTTTATTTACTTTGACACCATACCAGTTATCACACTGCAAGTTCCCTTTATTATGCTTGATCTTGAATTGAAATTGGAATCGGATTGAAATGATATATACTCAAATGAATTTGACCTAGGATAGAGAATTTAATAAATCCGATTGGTCAATAATTTGATTTTAAAATAAAATAAAATAATGATTTTATTCGAATAAAGGATAAGGTTTGAAATAAGGTTAGAATTTGAATTTTGAAAGGAAATGTAAAGATTGAAATATGAAGCAAATATTAACCTAGTAATTGATTAAGGAACGTTGTTTGAAATTTAATTATTTAATAAATTTGAAATTATTAATAAATAATTTGGAATTAGTAATAATTAAGTTTTGAAATTATTAAGTTTGAAATCATTTAATAATTAAATTTGAAATTATAATTAAATTTGAAATTATAATTAAGTTTTGAAATTATAATTAAGTTTGGAATTATAATTAAGTTTGAAATTATTAAGTTGAATTTATAATTAGTTGAAATGTTTTGATAACTAAGTTTGAATTCATAATTAAGTGGAAATGATTTAATAATTAAGTTTGAATTTATAATCAAGTTGTAATTATTAAGTTTTGAAATTATTTAATAATTATGTTTGAAATTATTTAATAATTGAATAAGATTTAATTATTTGATAATTGAATAAAAATTGAATTCTTTGATAAGAGAAATTGAACTTTTGAATAAGTGGTTTTGAACTTCGTTAATAAATGAAATTGAGTTGCTTTATTTATAAATTAAGCTTTGGAAAATTTAAGTAAGTTAATAAGTGAAATTGAACTTCTTGAATACGTGAAATTTAGTCTCTTTATTTAGTGAGTTTCGAAATTTGTAATTAAGTAACTAAATAAGTGAATCTGAATTTCTTTAACAAGAAATAAAACGTGATTTATTGGAACAAATATAAGACTTGGAATTTGAAGAATTTGATTTGACGAATTTAATTTAATTAAATTTGTAAGTTTTGATATAATGAAGTTGAATTTAAGTAATTGATTTAATGAATTGGAAATTAAATAGAAATTGTTTGAATGATAAATTAACTCATCGAATAATGAATGAAATCGATCAATGAATTTAAACTGATTTGAATGTTAAATTTAGTTAATTTAAACGATTATGAAATGAAACATATATACGAACTTGAATCAATATTTGAATTGTTTAAATAAAAGTTGAAATCGAATTATAAGATTTTGAAATGGTAATTTGAAAATTTTGAAACGTAAACTTTGGAAATTGATTTAGAAAGACAAACGAAATGTTGATTTACGAATTGAAATTGAAATTGATTTTGATTTGGTTTGAAATTTACTAAACGACCAATCGGTGTAATAATTACGTAAGTTATTAAAGAAACTGGAATCGGTTATGGATATACTCTCTATCTAAACCGAAAACCACTTTAATAACTATACGCGGAGTGATGATCCAGAATGAAGTGGTTGGAACGATGTACGTGCTGACTGAAGAAAGTGAACGATAATGGATAGCCTTGATACTTGTGTCAAATTGGAAATGACTAAAATCAGGAGCCGTGCCGGGCCAAATGGGGTTAGCCACCTCGAGCGAACACACTTCTTCGTAACTACTACTCATTACTTGTGATTGATTGGTGCACCCTCGTACTTTTCAGGAGTGTTGTTTCGTGGTGTTGCGATCGCTGCGGCGATGCGTTCTCACCAGTCTGGATCAGGCGAACGGTAGTTTCACTACCTTGGGTATTGCCTCATGTGCCTTGTCATACTGGTATTCCTATATACGCGACCACTATGAATTTGCTTTGTGTTATACCTATGGAGTACTCCCTGATATCCCACCAGTTTACGGTGGAGTTTACAGTGTTGTATAGACTATGATGCTTATAAAATGTGTTAAGGGGAATAATGGTAACGCCTTAACACTATTTTGATACTTTATATTACTGATAGACATTATCTATTTAGCGTACACTACTACATAGTAGATAGTTTAACGGATCCTTAGAGGATGGTGATTCCAACATCCTTTGAGTTACTTGTATTTCGATTGCTATTTCACTTGAGTTGGATTTATCGATATGAGAATATTAATCCTGACTCGAGTGTTTTGTGTTTTGCTTTACGCTCGGGTCAGACTGAGTGTACCAGTATTCGAGGCTCACCTTTGGAGTTGGAGGTTTGCTTGAAGATCCAGCCATCTATTCTGCTTCCAGTATTCGATGATTCCAGTGATGTATTCTGATTTGTATCTGATGTATCGTATTACTCTTCTGTTGTAAACTCTGATGTATCTTATATATTTATATAGTAGCTTCATGAACTACTATCTCTTTTACTTCCGCTGCATATTATTACTCTGTGTCTATGATTCTGTGATTATTTATTTACTGTATATCTGAGTTTTGCCAAATTTTAAATTAACAATTCGGTATTTTGAATTATTCAAGTCCGACATGTGCGGATGCGAATAGTCCAAAATAGCGGGTCGTTACAGGTACGGACCATAATACCAAGGTCTCGCTTCAGGGATTGAAGGTATTAAATGGTCGTGTGAGGGACTGCCTCTTCCTTAATGTAGGAAGTATTAAACGGTCAGGGTTATAGGTTAGGCGCGCTAGAGGAATTCTCGAGAAAGGCCCGCTTTGATATGAAGTATTAAGTGGCTGAAGAAATTCCCTGCGATGTTAGGTAGATAGTTACAAAAGAGGAGTCCACCTTGGGATATGTAGGATGTGGTGCATTAAATGAGATATTAAATGGTCAGAGTCTGCTTATTTCTTACTAAAAGATATTAAGTGACTTGGGTACTATCTCTTACATTGACGAAACATTATTGACGGTAGGTACGGGTTGTTGGGTTGAAAGTAAGATGGCCATGGGATTATATGGCGAATTTTTTTAAAGGACAAGTTAAGCTAAAAAATTAGGTAAAAAGACATGCGCTTTATTTATTTTTCCAAGAACAGCCTAGATCCCATTCATCACTTTACTTTTTTCTTCCATGGAACTCAGTTGTCATCTTCATTTTCATGCTTCTTCTCAACCTTCGATATCAAAAATTAATCTCAACGTAATCATGGTAGTTGAAACCATAAGAAAATCATCTCCAAAACAACCAAAAACATCAACGATCGATATACTACAACTGAAATTCATCAACAATCGCCAAACTGTAAAATCCTAGCTCGGTTTGAAGTTGAGCAGCTGCATGAAATTCATCAACACGAAATTGAAAAGCAACATAGACAATGACGACTACTGAAATTTGACTTGTTTTATGTCTACATTTGAAGGAAGAGAAACATTAAGAAGTGAATTTTTTTGTAAAAATTGATGTGAAGTTTAGTTCAAGTAATATACAGTTGAGGGTTGAGTTAGGACTATTTGAGTTAGAACTATTTGAATTTAGCTTCTGTTGTAAAAATTGATGTCCAGTTCAATTCAAGTAATATACATTTAAGAGTTCAGTTTAAGTAATATGAACACCTGATGAAATTTTCTCTCATGAGACATTGACTATTGCTTGTATTATTTGTATTTTCTTTGTCTTGCTATATAAAATGCTTGTATTATTTTAAATGTTATATACCACAAAACTGATACCTACATATATGAAAAATTGGTACCCACTAGCTGTGTTATGTAATATGATGCACTATAAATTTAATTATTTAGTTCACTGTCATGGATGACAAAATTAATGCAAAATCAATGAAAACTCATATCTAGTAGCTACTTGATTTGAATTCATGCTTGGTTATTTTATAAATTATTTTAAATATTATTTACAATAAAAATACTATCTACAAATACAGAAAAATGATTCCTAGTAGCTGTGATATATAATATGATGCATTATAAATTCAGTTATTTGATTCATTGTCATGCATTATAAAAGTGATAACAAAATAATGAAAACTCATATCTAGTAGCTGGTTGATTTGAATTCATGCTTGGTTATTTTATAAATTATTTTAAATGTTATTCACCACAAAATTGATACTTACAAATACAGAAAAATGGTACCCAGTAGCTGTGTTATATAATATGATGCATTATAAATTTAATTATTTAATTCACTGTCATGCATGCCAAAAGTGATATAAAAACTCATATCTAGTAGCTATTTGATTCGAATTCATGCTTGCTTATTTTTTAAATTATTTTTAATGTTATTTCCAACAAAATTGATACCTACATATATGAAAAAATGATACCCAACAGCAGTTTGATATAATATGATGCTCTATAAATTTAATTATTTAGTTCACTGTCATGTATGAAAAAACTAATACTAAAACAATGCAAACTCATATCTAGTAGCTGTTTGATTCGAATACATCCTTCGTTATTTTATAAATTACTGTAATTGTTATTTCCAACGAAAATGATACCTACATATATGCAAAAATGATACCGAGTAGCAGTTTAATATATTGTGATGCTCTAAATTTGATTATTCAGTTCACTATCATGTATGATAAAACTGATAGCAAAACCATGCAAACTCACATATATTAGCTTTTTGGTTCGAATTCATGCTCGGTTATTATATAAATTAATCTAAATGTTATTTCTAAAAAAAATTGATACCTACATATATGCAAAAATAATACCCAATAGCTGTTTGATATAATTTGACAACAGCACTAAGACCAAACAAAACTTCTACACTTCTACATCATATATTGAGTTGTCAACATTTCACCATATCATATATTGACATCTAAGCTCATAATTGTGCATTAGACAACTCAATAAACAAATCATAGCGTCACTTCAAAAATAGAAAGGAAATAAAAATTACCATATAAAAATGATATTAATATCATAAAAAAAATGATAACATAATTGTTTATACCTAAAACTAATATTAAAAGCATGCAAAAACCAATACCTTAATTTTTAGTACCTAAAAGTAATATTAATAGCATACAAAAAATGATACCAAATTATCACATGCCAAAAACTGACACTAATAGTACCAAAAACTGATACCAAACATAAAATAATTTTCAATAAACTAACCAACATATGAACCCGATAACTCACCACTTCCCATGCCACCTATGTATACTCAACACAGAACAATTAACTAAAAGTGATATTACATAACCAAGTTCAATTACAAAGAGCAAACCAATGTACAGATTAATATATGCTAAACCAATATAGTTATATAGCCAAGTTCAATTATGTAAAATTGCTAAAAAGACATACAACCAAGTATAATTCCCAAAAAATTCATAAAAACATGAAAATCAGATCATGTTTACTTAAAAGCTTGACAATTACTCTTATTGTGATCATATCTATTTTGCTTATTTTGAAAATATGCAAAACCTCCTTTCCATTTAATAGTAGGCCTACCAGCACCACGTTTCTCCTTATGTGTCTTAAAAACATCTTCAACACATGCATTAACAATAGGCATATCGAAATTAGGAATATGATTTATAGCATTAGCATATTAAAAACTATGGAATACATCTTAAACAAATCAACGATAGGCATATTCACATTCTTTGCCTTCACTATTGAAACTTGATTCATTCCATATGAAGATAGCAGTAAATATGAAAGGTTGAAGGAAAAACTTCTCGAACACCCAAAACCAAACATTGATGGCGATCCGATATAAAAACCAAATCATGATTTTCTTAAAGCATTTGTTTTATGTTATTCAAAACTATTTCTGGTTATCCAAAAACTGTTAATTTAAAAGTGATACTTAGAAACTGCTACCTATAATTAAAAGCTTGTACCTAAAAAAAGAGAGCTAAATTCTGATACTATGAGGTAAAACATTTTAAAAATATGATACCTAAAAATTAAGCATTAACAGTAATATAATATACACTAATGAAAAAACTATAACATTACAAAATCAATTTTTTTCAAACCTTAATATCAAATTCTTATACTTTCTGATACCACACAACGCATATGTTACTCCAAAATTGATACTGAACTAAAAATCTTAATCAAATTCTAATACTTTTTGATACCACACAACGCATATGTTACTTCAAAACTGATACTAAACTAAAAATCTTAATATCAAATCTTATTTCAGTGTCTGCGCTATTGTACAATAGGATAGTAATAGGAATGATACTAAGAAAAATTGATACTAACTAAAAATGGTACTAACACAAACTCAAAATAACAGGTGCTGAAACTAAAAAAATGATACTAACACGACAGAAACTGATACTGGTTATTTTCAACAATAATAACACAAAATCACCGAATAACTATGAACACATAAAATAAAAACATACCTTGATTTCCATTTCAATCAAATCAATATGAATGCAAGAAAAAACATCAATAAAAAAATGTTGCTTACTATCATTTATTTATAGTATGATATATTTTTTATACAAAAAGATCAGAAACAAAAATGTAACAATTTTTTTCAAAATTGATACCTACAGACTGTAAAATCGATACCTAAAATATGATATTGAAATTGATAAGAAAAATGATATTCAAACAAAGTTAATTTAATGTTTGATACTAACAGACTTCAGTAAATGTTTGATAGTAATAAAACACTAATTCAACTCATTTATCATCATATTCAATCTGTAACAACTTTATTTCTTATAGACTCAAATATCAGAAACAAAAAAGTAATAATTTTTTTTAAAATGATATCTATATATCATAAAGTTAATACTGAAATTTGTAACAAAATGATACTCAAAGAAAGTTAAGTAAATGTTTGATACTAACAAAACACTAATTCAACCCATTAATCGTTTAATGGAAGTAATCATATTTACTTTGCAACAACTTCATTGTCATATCTACTAAAAAAAATAAAAACGAAAAACAGTAAAACACTTTAAAACTTTATTACCATGAAAAGTGAAAAATGATACTAAAAAACTTAAAAATGATACCTAAAAACCGATCTTTATTGAAATAAACACAACAATACATTTTCATCCAAACTAATATGAATCCAAGATACATTAGTGAACAAAAAACAAACAACATTCAATTTAAAACAAGTAAGAAGATATTGCTGCAATAAATAAAACAAAAACAAAAAATCAGAACACACCAGTTGCTACTGCCCAAATTTGCCATAGAATATGAAAGAAGAAAACACAACAACAAAACTGAAATTAATTTTTAAAAGAATAAAAGAGAACGTTAGAAATAACCAAATTAAAATACTAATAGAAGAGAAAGGAGAAAAAACATAGAATCATACCTTAATTCAAAAATTTCCACTGCTGTGTTCAAAGAGATGAAAATCGAAATCAGGTCATGAATGGATCACGCATGATAATAAAGAAGAATGAAGAAGAAATTTAAGTTTGAACATGCAATAGAGAAAGCGAAGATGAATTGAAGAAGAATGGGATTGAAGAAGAAGAAGAAGAGAAAACACGTGCGACGGTTGGGGCTTTTAAAAATATATTAAGCTTTTATCATTTTGCCTTAGAAACAAAATATTGATGGGCTGTCCTAGGTACTAAAAAGCCTTTAAATATGTCCTTTACGATATATTTTTTGGGCTTATATTTGGAATGCTTTTTTGAATTATATTCGAGAAGCCTTTGGGCTTATATTTGGAAAGACTTAGGATGTCGATAAAATGCGAAAGGCATATTCCTATATAAATTATACTACCCAGTTACTACTATAGTAAGACTAAGATTTTTATTCACCAGACATATGTTGTTCTAACTCCCTCCTCGTTATGACACAGATTAGGAAAGATAATGATGTTGAAGGTGAAGGCGTGGAGTAAGCTTGTGGTAATCTATTTATTTACCTATTCATGTTATTTTCAGATGTACCTATCGAAAACTGCTGTATTTTAAATATGATGTACCATGGATATGTAACGGTTTCTATTGGTTTTTGTATTACGTTTTTAATGACATTTTAAATTATAATAAAATGAGCGATGTTGTTATTATTATATTTTATCATTTCATTGTGAGATCTGAATGTGTAGACAAATAGTTCTATATTATTCTTTTTACCGATCAACAGCCATCTTTGGAATGAGTCTAAGTTTCAATGGCTATTTTTTGGATCGGAATCTAGGTCCAATTCAGGACAGGTTGTTACATTTAGTATCAGAACTTAGGTTACCCGATAACATGAATAAATATAACTATGAGAGGCGTACTCGTTATTTTTGAAAAGTATTTTTCAAAAATTCTACTGTATATGCACACACATTTTATTTTAAAACATACGCAAAACCACTAGGCAAATTATTACTTCAACATATAATACAATATTAGGTAATATAGATGGAAAAGATTGTAATTCCAAGATTAACAAGGTTACAAATGTGTAGTAAACAGGGAGTTACAAGAATTTTATAAGTATATAAATGGACCAATTAAAAAGAGATTATTAAGTAATTATGGAAACATAAGGAAGGCCTAATCGGTAAAATTTGAATGAACAAATAAATGTCTTAAAAGATTTTCCATTAGAATAAAAATCATTTGTTACGAACAACTGACATTTATAGAAATAGCAAATAAACATGTTAGGTAGTAATAAAATATTATAAGTCAGTATATGATAAATTATGTAGCCTTAATTATACAGATAAAGATTAGTAGGCCTAGCCAAATATATTAAAATAGATGGGACATAAGAATCTATTGCAAACAACTGGAAGTAAGGAATGAAGAAAGATTGAAGGAGTGGAGCAAGTTCCCACAAGAAGGTGTACATTAATCTAATTGGACTTTTGTGGAGTAGATGGGGTCACTACCTAGGTAATGCAGCGTAAAGATTTTAAGATATGAAAAAAATAAGAATAGTATGTACAACCTGATTTGGATATTTGAAATCAGTCCTAAATATTCAAAGATAGAATGCTGGTAAATTCGCAAAGATATTCCAAATTTATAATTTGGTTGTAAGTTAGGTTGCCCCAGTTGAATTGGAATGTGAATCTCTATGTTTTGATTTTTTTTGGAGCAGGTTTCGTGTAACTTCCATAAATTTTCCAATTCCAAAATATGTCTAAATGTGTATCGTTTGATTTAACAAGGGATATACCAAAAAGGGAAAGGGATGTGTTAGATATGGATATTCTTTTCCATAGTTTACACTATTTATTTCAATAATAGAAAAAAAATTCCTTGTAATTTCAAATTAAGTGAAAACCTAACTTCGGTTAATTTACGAAAAATTACAACAGCAATCCTTTTTAGAAGGATAACTTTGATAAATTAAAATATGGAAGGAAATGTTCTAGTTTAAAATTGATGATTAGAAATAAAAAATTCATATACACACGTATAACCGTGCTTAACATATAAAAATAGAAATATATATAAATGATGTAATTTACAATGATATTCACATTAGTTATTATAGGACTACGATTTATGGACATTAATTTCAAATTTAATAGGTGATAAATTTGTAGTTAATAGAGAATTAGAAGGAATTAAATAGGGACTGATGAAGGAATTTAATATGGCATTGATGTGGAATTGAATCGGCATACTAAATGGAGTTTGAAATTGGTAAAGAGATTAAAGGGATTTAAATAAGGATTGATTAGAGATGGTCCAACTTCAACATTAATGATCAATTATTACCGATATATTAACTGAAGTAATGGATGGAGCATATTTATTAGAAACCCATAAGGAGGATTGAGGAAGAAGGAGAATTATGGAAGATGGAGAATTAAGTGGAATGACATACTATGAATGTTCATCTTAATTTAGTAAGGAGTATTAGGCCTAAACGTCATTAACAATAGTTAATGATAAATGGCAACTTCGAACAAAATATTTTTTTGGAGTTTTTGATTGTTATCACTAATTGTCTCCCTTAGGTTATTGGAAAAACATATGATATGGTATAAGATATATTTCTATTTTATCATTAGGTTGAATTTGCAGATAAAATTAGACCATCAGGTAAATATCTATATATATTAAACAACAACGTAAATAAGGAAACTTCATAAGCATAATTAACTAGCGATAAACTATAGGTAAGATTGGAATTTAATTAGAGAATTAGGTTAGTAACTAGGAAAAAAGAATTCTTCAATCCTAAAACTTGTAGGATTTTCGAAAAATAAATTTTAGCTTACTGAGAAACACCATTCAAGAACAACCATTCACCTCGGTAGAGATAAGATAAATAGGGATATGAAGAGAATTTTCCATTGGATAAGGATGAAGAATAAGGTGGTGGAATTTGCCATGATGTTTGACCTGTAAAAAATAAAAATGTAGAATAGATTAGGCAACGAATGAAGACCGCACAAGATCACCGGAAATCCTATGGGGATGAACAAAGAAAAGAGTTAGAACTAGAAGAAAGGGATATGATGTTTACCAAAGTTTCCCCTTTTAGATAGGTCATGAGATTTGGAAAGCTGGGAAGGTTGGCCCCAAAATTTGTCGGGTCTTTCCCAATTTTAGAAAGAATAGGAAGATTTGCTATCATGTTAAGCAACCTGATAATTGGTAGGAGTCCATCACTTTTTTTATACATTTTTCACTTGAGGAAATGCCTTCTTCACATAGTTTCTGTTATAAGGCCTGATCAATTAGGGTACATTGAGATAGACCAATAGCGTCCCGTATCGTTGCACACATTGCGAAGCACAGAACTAGGAAGATCCACGATAAAGAATCTAGGCTGGTTCGAGTATAACGGGGGGAAAACTCGACAGAAAACACGAGGACTTCTCATCCCAAGCTTTTCATGCCAAACTCTTCTCCTCGAAATTAGGTTTTGGTTACATCATGATTGTTGGATTGGATGGTTGGAGATTGTTGCTACACTTTCACTATCACTTTGTACTCATATAGAAATTTTATGCATGTTTATGATATTTGTATACATAATTATACGTAACGATCATACACTCATAGGATTGAGCTCACCTATAGTATATCTACACACATAATCATATTTCACTTTCTCTTGAGTAGATGGTTATGTAGATAACTCTGCTGTATAACATGGATGCTTATTATGCATTATGTTGTTCGCCTCTGGAAAGATTTCAGGGACAAAATCCTTTTTAGGGGGAGAATGTAACACCCTATGAAAATTAATAAGAAGTAAATAAAATAAGATAAGCTAAAAATGAAAATTTTGCAAAACTTAGAATTTGACCACGAAAGTTATGCCGTTGTGTTCATGGCGAAATTCTAGTCAATTTCCGTAATATGTTGAAAATGGAGCTCAAATGGAAAAGTTATGTGCATTTGAAATTTTTCAGATCTAAAATAATTTAAATGGAATTTAAATTCAAATAATTAAATAGTTCTTAAATTTGAAATTTGATTAATAGCAACTTAGAGTTTGAGTAAATAAATGTTAAAATTAACAATAATGTTAAATTATAATTGAGGGATAAAATAAATAAAAACAACGGCACAAAATTATTTTCCCAGAACAAAGTAACGGTCGACTGCTCCCCTTGGATCGGTCGACCGATGAGGTAGAGCATTGACTGTGGAAGCTAGTGGCAGCTAGGGTTTTAACTAGGGCTGGACATTTTTACCATATTACCACTTACCAACCGCTGCCAATTAGAATGGTGTCGAAAAAATGGCAACCAATTTGATTGGCATAGTTTGCCAAACTGCACGAAAATATGTGATACGGTAATGATAATTAACTACTAAATATGGTAATTACCATACCTACCACATACCTTAACCTATATATATATATAACATCATATTACCGTGCAATGATTTAAAATCTTGCAAAATACTGTTATGATTTTAGATTGAATGCAATTCTTATCATGTGCACTTCTAAAATTATATGATTTAATATAATATTTTAGCTTATTGTATAACATTTACTTGTATGTTTGACTACATAAAATAAAATTGATAAATAATCATATAATAAAATAAAAACTCTTAATATTTACTCTTTTAACATGATGTAATATAGACAAATAGATATGATACTTGTAAACGGTAATAGTTTATTACCAACCATTACGAACCATAAGCTGAATTATCGATTTTCTAATTACTTTGGTTAGTAATGGTATGATCATTTTATTACCATAGAAATTTTTTTTGAGAAAAATGTGTAATCCTCTGTAAATAGAGGAGAGAACACATGCAAATATATATATATATGTGTGTGTGTGTGTGTGTGTAACACAATAATAAGGTGCTGCCAACATGCCTGGCAGGTAACAAAACTAAATACAAGTAACAAAGAAAAAACAGGCACCCCTAAGATGAGTTCCCGCAAAGCCACCACCCATCACACCCCGATATCGAGTTCCAACAAAACAAACACCAAAAACAAACACCAAAAACAACAGGGAAACACCATAGAAGGAAAAACCACAACAGCAAGACGAAAGGCCATGCACAAGATATGCCGTGCACAACCAAGGAGGGCTAACACCATAGGTCAATATGATGTGGGGAGAAACAATGTCCAGAATCACGTAACCCAAACTTGATCTCTCTCATCAACTTAAGCCATAAACTCGCAGCCGGCATAGTCAAGTATGGAAGCATCGCATATTCCTCTCCGACCAAACATTGCGTATATAAACTTTCAGCACGAAGAACACTATATCCCATCTACTGGATCGCCACCTTGTTGCTTTACGTAGAACAGTCCAGTCAGCAGTGGAAACACCATGAATATCGACGACCCCAACTTTATTCATTAATGAAATCCACATGTTAACAAGAAAGCTGCACTCAAAAAGAATATGATCAACTGTTTCAGGGGATGCATTGCAAAAGACACATAGGTCAACCACGTTCATACCAACTGCCATAAGCTTATCCCTTGTCATCAATGCTTTGTTAATAGCTCTCCAGAACAACACATTATCAGAGCAAGTCGTATACGCAGTCCAAACCACTTTGACCCAAATGCAATCAGGCAACTTCTCAATGTTAGCAAGGTGATTGAAGACCGAACTGATGCTATGAGATTTTCCACACCAGAAAAGAGCATGATCATTATCTATAAATACATTGCAGTTAGCCATGTTTCTCCACAGGTTGCTTACAGTTTGATTACTTGTATGCGGTGCACTCAATTTCCCATCTGTTATATAATTAATAGCCTTAGCATTTGATCCAATACCGGATTGCTCCTGCTCTTGAGCAGTCAACAGTTTGGATAAGATGCACCCATATTTAACCCATGGATCCTTCCAAAAGCTCACAGTACTGTTAGGGGTTAAACTGTATTTTAGCATTGGAAGTAAAAGCGGCCTTATGCACATTATTTTCCGCCATATCCAGCTACTACCCTGAGCAACCACCATTGTCTAGAAGTCTTTTTCCTTTATATGATATCTCCATGTCCACTTCACCCACTGACTGTCCTTCTTCACTAAGATGGCATTGACATGAGTGCTAACAGCAGCAATATTCCAAAGTTTGATATTTTTGATACCAAGGCCACCTTTCCTTAATGGTCTTTCCAAGGTTGAATATGGAGCAGGTATAATTTTCCTATTGTGAATGGAACCAGTCCAAAGGAATCTCATCATGGCAGCTCTGATCATGTGGAGGAGCTTGGTAGGTAGAATGAAACATCTGGCCCAATATACAGTCATCAAAAAACAAACAGCTTTAATCAACACAAGTCTTCCAGCCATGGATAGTAGTTTAGTTATCCAAGTAGACAACCGACTAGTGATTCTCTCAAAAAGTGGAAGGCAACCAGATTTGGTAACTCTCGAAGTACACAAAGGTAGACCCAGATATGTCATGTTATTACTCATTGGTTGTAAACCAGAAAGAACCTCAATTCTGATCCTCTCAATGTTGTTTAAACCAGCTATAAGAATATGGGATTTGGAAGTGTTCAGTTTGAGGCCAGTGGCTCTGTTGAACTTGTTCAAAGTAACAAGAATTTGCTGAATGGACTGATCAGATGGCTTAGTGAAGATCATTATGTCATCTGCAAAAAATAGGGATGAAATGCAAAGGGGCTGACATTTTGGATGATACAAAACACTTTTGTCTTCATACTTGAAGGTAAGCATGCAGGTGAGAGCCTCCATGACAATGATAAACAAATATGATGATATTGGGTCACCCTGCCTCACACCTTGCTTCCCTCTGAAGTACCCATTAGATAACCCATTGTAACACAGAGAGTAAGTAGGAC
The DNA here is from genome assembly GCA_030765085.1 of Allium cepa. Classification (NCBI taxonomy): domain Eukaryota; kingdom Viridiplantae; phylum Streptophyta; class Magnoliopsida; order Asparagales; family Amaryllidaceae; genus Allium; species Allium cepa. The sequence goes on from CM060939.1 coordinate 165,491,409, forward strand.
TGGATATGCACACATACACCCAGGCCACAAACACCTTTGGAAATCGCATAGCTGACAGAATTCGAACAATTGAAGACCATTGCAAACTATCATAGGCTTTACTTAAATCAAGCTTCATCATAGCACGTGGAGAAATCTGACTTCTTTCATAGCCATTAATTAACTCATGAGCTAACATAACATTATCTAGTATGTTTCTATCAGGAATGAAGGCAGATTGATTTGGGGAAATAATTATTGGCAGAACTTGAACAAGCCTAGTTGCAAGGATTTTTGAAATGCATTTATAAACAATGTTGCAGCACGAAATCGGTCTGAAAGAAGCTGCATTAATAGTGGGTTTAACCTTAGGAATTAGAACAAGGTTCGTTTCATTTACTTCCCTCAACATTTTAAATTTCTCAAAGAAGTTATGAACAGCTGCCAAAAAGTCAGTTTTCACTATTTCCCAGCTATTCTTATAGAACACAATATTGAAACCATCTGGCCCACCGCAGGAGCTCGATTTCAAGGAAAATAAAGCTTTTTTAATTTCGTTATCAGTTACTTTGGCATCAAGAATGACCTTCATATCATCTTTTAACTTGGGGAGGGGGATATTATTGAGTTCATTAAGTTCAAGTGTAAAGCCAGATCTGTTACCAAGTTGATCAGTGAAGGATTGAAGGAGATAACTGTCAATCTCCCCAGCTGTTGTTAGAAGTTTCCCTGCCTCATCCCAGAGCGTGGTTATACGGCTTCTTTCTCGCTTGTCTTTGATTGATGCATGGAAAAACTTTGTGTTTCTATCCCCTTCAGCAACCCACTTCTGATGAAACTGCTGCTTCCTCATATTATCCTCAGTATTAAGAGCTTCATTGAGTTGGAGAAAAAGATTGGATTCGTTATGTGCAAGGATACGGTTGGAGGGATCTTCATTAAGCATATCTTGAGCATGTTTCAGCTGAGCTTTGATATTATTGATTTGTTGAGTTCCATCCCCATATTTTTTATGAGCCCAGCGCTGGAGAGCTATCCTTGTAGCTTTCAACTTCCTGCATAGAACAAACATTGGATTGCCATAAACATTAATAGACCAAGTTGATGTTATTATATTAGTATACTCAGGGTCAGAAACCCATGCATTATAAAATTTAAAAGCTCTTTTTCCTCCATTAGCCATACTAGATAGGGTAAGGATTATGGGGGAATGGTCAGATAAGATAGGGTGAGGCATGAAAAAAGAGAGGGAAGGCCAAATAGAGAATGCAGCTGCATTGCAAAAGGTGTGGTCAATATTGGAGAATGTTCGTGCACCAGAACGGCTTCTGTTATTCCAAGAAAATGGAACACCATTTCTAACAATAGGTTGTAGGTCAGCATCAGAAAGTGATATGTTTAATGGGGAAATGTCCCTAGGCAACAGTGGCAGACCACCAAACTTATCTGAAAGGTTCAAACAGCAGTTGAAGTCCCCCAGAACAAGCCAAGGATGGGTGTTTTGACGTAATGAAGGGAGAGTGTTGAGAAGAGGTTGCCTGGAGGCAACAGCATTGTGAGCATATATAAAGGTTATATAAAAGGTTAACTGGGTAGGCAGAAAGATAGCATGGAAGTGCATCATTTTCTTGGTGGAAAGAATGAGATTGAGGGAGAAAACAGAAGGATCATGAACAACAAGGATACGACCGTAAGAGGCTTCATTCAAGTTGTGGTTGTATTCCCATATTGGATTAATGTAGTTAGCTGCTCTGATGGATAATGGAAGAGACAGCTTGGTTTCCAAAATGGCAAACAGTTTGATGTTATGGTCATGGATGATTGATTTTATGTGGTCAAGCTTCTCAGAGTTATGGGCACCCCTTATATTCCAAGCAGCGATTTTGTTCAACATGAAAAACTAGAGTGAGAGATGGGACACACCTGCCCTACTCCTTGTTGAAGGAGGATCTATTCTTGCTGATTTGTACTTAGCAGGGAGAGAGGGGGACTTTATGGATTTGGGGATTTCAGAGGGTGGATCACCAGGGGGAGAGAACCATCCTGGTAGTGTTCCCTTGAAAGTGTAAGGGGAGGCGGTCGAAACGGGCAGAGATGGCATTAATTTTGGTGCTGAGAGTGGGAAGAGAGATAGGATGCAAGTTTCAATGGTTTGCATGAATTCATGCTCATGACACTGCTGTGTTATTGCAGTTGCAGTCACCTTTGCATGTGTTACGTTACTGTTTTTGCATGGTTGTACAGAAGCACGCCCAGTTTCATATGCATTTTCCTCAGTACCCATAGGACTTTTTTTCTTGTTTCCATGACTTAGTGATGTGTCAGTTTTCTGGTTTAACTGGGCTGACTTTGCTTTTTTAGGCAAAAAATCAGGGGGATCAATATCACCTTCCTCAATAATACCGTTCATATTTCCCATTGTGTTTTCACCGGCTTCAGGACAGAGCAAAGAATTAAAAGGGTTATGGGACAAAATTGCTTCGGGTAAATCATCAATCTGCACGGTACCCGCACGTAGTAATTCTGGATCCTCATTTGCCACAACCTCAGTATTATCCAGTGAATCATCTGGCTTGTCCTCCTCAGCAATATCACCATTCACTGGAAGAGCAGTAGTTATTACCGTTCTATTTTCTTTATCAACTACACACCTTTTGTCATAGTCACTGGACCTAACCTTCCTATATGGTACCCTTCTCCATCCACTCCTCCTTCCAATTTTATCCTTGTCATCTACAACTTAATCCACACTGGAACAGATTTGATTGTACTTACACTATTTCCAATGGTGGGATCCCATTCCTTCACTATAAACAACTTGTTCCTCATAATTATCGAATCTGACTGGATGATCTTCCTTCTATCCTCATCAGAGGACAGATTGAAGAGGAACAAGTTCCCATCAGACTTGACTTGAATTGAGCCTTTGAGTTTCCACACCCTCTTTAGATGATTCAAGACTACTAGGTAGGGCAGTGGTTTATCAAGGAAGAAACCAACAAGGTACTGCCCCCATACCTCATTACCAGCTTGTATAACCTCAGCTGGAGGAACAATGGCTTCCCCATCGTAAACTAAAGGAAAATTCACAGGGGAGAATTTACCTCCATTGCGCGGCCTAGTCTTGAAAAGTGAACACCAGGGTAAGGCTTGAGTAGTTGTTGAAGGCATGGTAGGGGAAGCAGAAAAGGATGAAAGAGTTGAAACTGGGACAAGGGAGGGGGTTGGAAGGATAGGAGGAGCTTCGACAGGACAAGTTTGACTGATGACTGGGCGAGGAGGAAAGGTGGAGGGTCCGGAGGTCGAAGGTTGAAAGAAGTGACAGATGAGATGCACGGACGGTACGAAGGAATGGAGGTGGAAGAGAGTAGCGGGAAAGTAGGAGAAAAAGGACGGGGGGGAGAGGCCATGAGAGGAAAGAGAGTAACTGGTTACTATTTTTCAACTACTTTATAATTTTCGAAGATTTAACTTAGTGATAATTTAAATTTAAAATGATTTTAAATTTAATGAATTAATCAAATCAGGACATTTTAAACGGAATATGGATTAAGTAAAATTGTAACTTGGAAATAACTTATTTGAAATGTATAGATTAGTGAACCAAATAAATGGAAATGGATTTCTGTAAATATAATCTAATTGAATTGGTAAATAAATCAAATGAAGTTTTGATATAAGGAATTTAGTAAATGAAATCGATTTAATCGAATTTATGATAACAGTGGATGTAAACATGAAGTGACATGAATAGAATTTGATTTAATGATTCAAACTGAGTTAACCATTAAATTGAATTCATTGATTATGTACTAAATTTAATAAGCGACATTGAGACCTTATTAAATTGAACTTGAATACTTAATTTTATTATTGACCCAAATGTTTGAACTAAAGATTTCATTCGGAAATATGTTTTGAATATCAAAAATAAATTGAATCGTGAAATGTCAAATTTTGGGAAGTCAAATTTGCACCTTGACTTTTGGACTTTGATTTGTTTAAACTTTAATTTAACCAACCATCAGGTAACAAATACATAGTTAGTAAAGAGACCGGGATCGGATATGGACATACTCTCTGTCGATACCGAAAACCACTTTAATAACTATTATACGCGGAGTGCTGATCCAGAATTTAGTGGATGATTTGGTGAGCGTGTTGACTGAAGAAAGAGAACGATATTGGATGACCCCTGACATGACTAAAACAGGAGCCACGCCGGGTCATTGAGGTTCGCCACCTCCAGCGGACACACTTCTTAGATACCATATCTATTACTTTTGTGATTCAATTTGGGTCACCCCTTGATTTGGGAGTGTTGTTTCACGGTGTTGAGGTAGCTGCTGGCTATGCTCAACATCAGTCCGGATCACGCAACTACTAGTATCCTAGTTGATATCGCCTCATGTACCTTGTCATACTGATTACCCTATTCGCGACCACTACGTTTTGTTTTGTGTTATACCTACGGGGTACCCTCTGATAACCACTAGTTTACGGTGGGGTTCACGGTGCTGTATAGACTATGACATTATAAAATGTGTTAAAGGGAATTATGGTAACGCCTTAACGCTATTTTAATATCGTATTTTACTGATTAGACATTATCTACATATCGTATTCTATTGTATATATAGATAGTTTATCGGATCCTTAGAGATGTTGTTTTATTCATCTTTGAGTTATGGACTTTATTCCCTGCACTTGATTATTCTGTATAAGATTTTGAGTCCTGACTGGAGTATTTCCCTTTTGTATATGCTTGGGTCAGTCTGAAGCTATCCAGTTGTTGATCAAGGTTGGTTGAAGACGCTGAAGGCTTAGCACTTATCTTTATCAGTCTATTTCTATTCCTGTATTGATGTCCTAGTCTGTTGGACATTTATGTATTTCCTTTTAGTCACTTTATGTTAAGACATTGTTGTACTTCATGTAGTAGCTTCATGAACTGCTATTATGACGATGTATTTTCCGCTGCATTATTCTGTGACTATTCTGTGTCTGTGTTGTTGTATTGATTCTCATTTACATTTATGTATTTATAATCCCATAATGATTCGTGTTTTGTATTATTTAAGTTGATATGTGTGGATTATTGTCAATTTAAATGATCTAAATATACGGGTTGTTACAGTTGGTATCAGAGCTTTGATTTCCCTAAAAACCTTTGTTTGGGGCTATGTAAAATCATTAGAGATAGGGTAGCAATACCCTAGAATGAGGAGAATCGATTCAATATCCAAATCCTTTTAATTCAAACTTCTTTTGATTCGTAAAAATTAGATTTTCTTTAAGCTTTATGATTTCTCTATCTATGGTTCTAAATCTCTTTCGATATTTCAGGATGAGTACCGGAAGAAACAATAGGGGAGGAAGAGGCCACGGTCCTGCCCGGGTTGCACTTGCCGCCCCAGCTCCAGTCAAATTCACCACTCTTAGTAAAGAGTATACCCAGCTTAGGGGTATTAAGTTTTCCGGATCCGAGAGCATTATCGAAGCCCAACAATGGCTCAAAGGCTTAGAGAAGATATTTTCTGGATTAGAAATCACTGATGCTCAAAAGCGTCAGCTTGCTGCTTGGCAACTTCAGGATGCCGCACAAGATTGGTGGGAATCTGTTACTTCTCGTATCGAGGAGAACACCATCACTTAGGCCCAGTTTAGGTATAAATTTGTTTGGATTTTGTAGTCTAAATTCTTCTTTCAATCTTTGAAATGTTATTCATCTAGTCTATCTTTTGATTAGGGATACTTTCTCGGCACAATGGATGCCAGCTGCTGGGAGAACCCAACTTTATAGAGCTTTTATGGATCTTAAGCAAGGCAGTATAACTTTTTCTGAGTATGAGAGGAAATTCAACGAACTCTCCAAGTTCGGACCTGGCTTGATTGATACACCACTTCTAAAGAACGAGAAGTTCATTTTGGGAGCTAGACCAGAGTATTATGACTTGCTTACTGGCCACACTCACTGCACCTTCACAAAGCTTGTTGATTACGCTCTATTATATGAGGCAAAGCCAAGGGGACCCAATGCTAAGGCCACTACTACTCAGTCCTCTTCTAGCCAGCTCGGAAAGAGGAAGATGAGCTTTGATCAACAAAAGAAAGCTTGGCAAAAGACTACAGGATTGGGATATGCCCAGAAAAGCCCAATCGACCTTGCTAATATCACTTTCTTCAAATGCGATAAGAAAGGCCATTATGCTAATAGCTGTCCATCTACTGGAGCTGCTATTCCGCCACCTTCTCAGATGAGGAGTGATTTATGTCATGCCTGCCTACAGCCTGGTCACTTCAAGAAAGACTGCCCATTGAGGAAGAGAGGCACACCATCTGGAATATTTGCTATCACCACTCCTGCACCACCTCCACCACCTGCTCAGGATGACCAAGGTACCTTACGAAGTACTTTTTCATTGCATGATTCACCTGTTAGGGTATTATTTTATATTGGTGCTTCTCATAGCTTCATATCTATTGATCTTTGTAATAAGCTCAAGTTAGAACCTACTCTTGCTACTACTTCCTTATGTGTCTCCAACCCTATTGGAGGACTTGCCAACCTCAGTAGAATTTGTAAAGAGGTTTTGCTTTTGTACGGAAGATATCGATTCACTTGGGATTTTTATGTGCTTGGCTTCGTAGCATTTGACATTTTGTTGGGTGTTGATTGGTTAAGAAAATTCGAGGCTGTTATTTCTTGCAAAGCTCATTCTGTTTCTCTAATCAATGACAAGGGCCTACCACTTATCATCGAATGCAAATCACCTCAGAAATATGCTGGAAGCTTCATATTCTCTCTCGATGCTCACCCGGATGATCTTAGTACCACTCCTATTGTTCAGAAGTTTCTTGATGTATTTGGAGAGGTCAACTCTCTACCGCCTAAATGGGAGACCGATTTCCGCATTGACCTTATTCCTGGAGCTACTCCGTAGTTCTCCCTCACAGAAGGATGGCTCCTAAAGAGAAAGCTGAACTTAAAACTCAAATTGATGATCTATTTGCTAGGAGTTTGATCAGGAGAAGTTGTTCTGAATGGGGAGCCGCAGTCGTATTTGTCACCAAATCAGATGGATCTCTTCGCATGTGTGTTGATTACAGGGAATTAAACAAACGTGCTCTCAAAAATCGCTATCCGATGCCTCGCATAAATGATTTATTCGATCAGCTCCATAGAGCTAAAGTCTTCTCACAACTTGATCTAGCCACTGGGTTCCACCAACTCAGAGTAGCAGAAGATAGTATCCATAAGACAGCTTTTCGTACCGAGAACGGATTCAATGAATGGTTGGTTATGCCGTTCGGGTTGACCAACGCCCCTGCTTATTTCGTCGACTTGATGAATCGAGTCTTCCGTGATGTCCTTAACAAGTTTGTTCTTGTCTTCATTGATGATATTCTCGTCTTCTCCAAAGATGAGAAAGAGCATGAGACACATCTTTCTTATGTTCTGGAAACACTCTAAAATCATCAGCTTAAAGCCAAGTTCCCGAAATGCCACTTCTGCCGAGACGAAGTACGATTCCTTGGCCATATTGTTTCTGAAAATGGGATTTCGGTCGATCCAGCTAAGATCGCCGTAATCAATGTAAGTTCCATCCTATTCGTTATTTCTATTCGATCCATCTTATTCCTTTCTAATTTTAAAATTTATCTTCAGGATCGGGAGACTCCCAAAACTCCTACAGAGATTCGTAGCTTCTTGGGCTTGGCCGGTTATTATCGCAGATTTATTGATCACTTTGCCCGGATCTCTGCCCCCCCCCCCCCCCCCTTACTGCTTTAACTCGAAAGGATGTCAAGTTTATTTGGAGTGAGAAGTGTGAATCAGCTTTTAATGAGTTGAAGCATAAGTTAACTTTAGCCCCAGTTCTTGCGGTAATTGACGGGAGTGAAGAATTAACTGTCTATACCGATGCTTGTCGAGAAGGTTTAGGCGCTGTCTTGATGCAAAATGGTAAGGTTGTTGCCTATGCTGGTCGTCAGTTGAAGATCCATGAAGTAAACTATGCAACCCATGATTTAGAGCTTCTTGCAGTTGTATTCGCTTTGAAACTATGGAGGCATCATCTTTTAGGAACAAAATTTGAATTATTCACTGATCATAAGTCCTTGAGGTATATCTTCTCTCAGAAGGATTTGAACCAGAGACAAGTCCGATGGCTCGAATTCTTAGCTGCATATGATCTCGACATAAATTATACTCCAGGGAAGGAAAATGTTATAGCTGATGCTTTGAGCCATAGCAAAGCATTGTCGTGTCGTAATCTTGTAGAAGGCATGCTATTTCAGCTTGTTATCTCCCCAACTCTTATGGATCGCATCAAAGCTAAGCAATATAAGGACACCTTGCTCTATCGCATGAAGGAGTTAGTTCTTGGTAGAGTTGGAAATGCTGACAGTAAAGTGGGAGCACAGATAGATAGTAATGGAGTTCTGAGGATTGACAACCGTATTTGTGTTCCTAATGTTGATGGATTGAGACAAGAAGTGTTTAGAGAGAACCATCAGTCATCACTTTCATTTCATCCTGGTGTCACCAAGATGTATCGAAATATGAAGCGTTTATATTGATGGATTAGGATGAAGAGAGATATCTCTATATATGTCAGTAGATGCACCACTTGCCAACAAGTCAAGGCCGATCACCGGAGGACGGCAGGACTACTTCAACCCCTAGAGATTCCGTGTTGGAAATGGGATCAGATTTCTATGGACTTCGTTGATGGATTGCCGAGGACCAGAAAAGGTAACGAGAGTATATGGGTGATTGTTGATAGGTTGACCAAATCTGCTCACTTTATTCCTCTTAAGACCACTCGTACTGCTTCGAGTTTGGCCAAGATTTATATGAAAGAAATTGTTAGACTGCATGGAGTTCCATCTAGCATTGTATGCAATAGCGATCCTTTATTCACTAGTAAATTCTGGAAGGCATTTCAGGACGTCTTGGGCACTAAACTAAATCTGAGTACAGCTTATCATCCTCAGACAGATGGCCAAACTGAGAGGGTAAATAAGATTTTGGAAGACCTGCTTCGAGCTTGCATTATTGATTTCGGTGGATCTTGGGAAGACCATCTCCATTTGGTTGAATTCACTTATAATAACAGTTATCAGGTAATCAAAAATTTTCAATTTGAATAAGTACAATTGAATTGAAATTTAACTATCTTTATAATCAGGCAAGTATCGATATGGCACCGTTCGAAGCTTTATATGGATGGCCATGCAAATCGCCAGCTTGTTGGATTGAGCCTGGTGATCGATTAATTCTTGGCCCAGACATGGTTATGGAAGCATCCGAGAAGGTTAATGAGATCAGAAGGAAGATGAAAACCGCACAGGATAGGCAGAAGAGCTATGTAGATAGGCGTAGAAGGGATTTAAAATTCCAGGTTGGGGATGAGGTATTTCTTAAGGTATCACCTTTGAAGAATGTTATTCGATTTGGTCGTAAAGGAAAGCTCGCTCCTAGATTTGTTGGACCATTCACTATCACTGAGAGGATTGGTACACTAGCCTACAGAGTTGCACTGTCGGAGAAATTTGAGGGTGTGCACAACGTATTCCATGTTTCACATCTTCGGAAGGTTGTACATGATCCATCCATGACCATTCCTATTGCTCAGTTAGATGAGGTAGATATTGAGCCGGATTTGACTATAGAGAGGAGACCACTTCGTATTGTTGATAGGGATACGAAGCAGCGTAGAAGAAAATCTGTTAGCCAAGTCAAAGTCCAATGGAGTCCTGATGATCGTGATTGTACTTGGGAAACCAAGGAGAGTATCCGGGATTCTAATCTAGAATTGTTTGTTGAAGGTAAATTCCATTCTATATTATACTTTATTCGATAATCTATTCTATATCCATCGTATCTCCCTTATCTGTTCTTCCACTCTTTACTTTGTTCCTTTTCGAGGACGAAAAGTTTTGAGTGGGGAATGTAACGACCCTGAAATTCAGACCCAGTTTAAAATTTTAAAAATCGTATATTAGTGTAGAAATTCGAATTTTTCAAAAAAATTCCGTTGCTATTCAAACTTCACGTTTGGAATGCGTCTAGATAGACATAGGCATATGCCAAATTTCGTTGAAAAATATTGAAGTAAATTTCGCTCGTCGCATTTACATATTAGTTTAAATATTATGTGTAAATTTTCTATCGTCCGAACTCAAATATTTTTCACGATATTGCATAAGAAAAATATTCTGAACATGATGGCGCATTTCATTTCGTCGAATTTCGCTTTTAATTGCTAGTTAAAATGTTCGCTCGAGCAAATGGTTCAATAAGATTAACCACTTCGCAAACAGTGTCAAACCATAAATATCTTCATACCGTTGTGTCCGCCTCGTCGCGTTGATCAAAACAGTATATTTATTTGTGTCAATTGGAGTTCGGCGTTGCAAATTATAATTGGTTAACGGAGTACAAACTGGTCCGTTATGCAGCACAAACCGGTACCCAACTTTCTTCACTGTACAGGCTTCTAGGAGTCCTATGTCTATTCAGCCGTCTTGGAAACCCAATAGCCATCACGTTTATCAAGAACATCATTGCATTGACCTTTGCACTCTGAACCCCTATGTATATATGAGCTACCCGCTCTGCCTGCATTAACTGCTCTGCCTTCATTTATTGCTCACTGCTTCTCTGGTACGTCTCTGCACTTCCTCTCTTCTCCCTCCTTCAGCATTCTTATTATTATTATTTTTTCTCTCCTCTCCAGATTGTGAAACTCACGAAAACCCTCTCCAACCCAAACTCCTCCATGCACCACTCCGCTCCACCCTTCGCCTGCTCCGCCCACTGCCCAGCCCACGCCACCATCCGCCATGCCTGCTCCTCCGCCCCACATGCCACGCCAGCCTCCGCCTTCGCCTCCACCATCCCCACTTCCCCACCGCACTGCACCAGCCCGCTCAGCCTCCCCACTGCGCCATCCGAGTCCACTGCCCTCCCCGATCCGCCGCCTCTCCACCTTCCCAACGTTTGCCTCACTCCACGCCCAGCCCTGTCCACTTCCACCATCAGCCCGCCTCCGCCCTGCCCGCTTCCCCGCGTCCCATTGCTCCAGTCGCCACGTCGCCCACAGCCCACCTCCACGTCCCAGACCCATTGCCTACCCTACCACCGTGTGCTCCCACCCTCCGCCATCAGCCCGCACTCCGCCCGGCCACGTGTCCACGTCCACCAGCCTTCGCCTTCACCACCTGCCACTCCTACCCAGGCCAGCCGAACCCAGACCACCCATACCCGCTGACCACCCGAACCAGCCAGCATCCCCACTCCGCCCGTGTCCCCGCTGCCACCATCCGCCACCCACCCACGCCAGTTCTCCCTTGCCACTGCCTGACCACGGCCGAAGCCCCTGAAGTTTCAGTTGTGTAGTTCATGCAGAAATATTTTCTTAAAAACTGTTGCTTTACTTTATATATATTAATAAAAATATATATGTGACTGTTATATTAGGTAGCAGTATGTAACTTTGAATTCTGGTTGCTCATATACAGTGTTTTACTGTGTTGTTTCAGCTACTACATCGGAGACGTAGGCTTCCATTCAACTTATCAGATCTATCTAGTTTCTTTGTTTTGGTAGGGTTTATATATATATTCAATCGATATATATATTGCAATAAACAAATTATTTATTAATTATTCGTTGATTGCAGTTGTGTTCATTTTGCGTCGTGCTTGTTAGGGTCTATTTTATCTATTCGTCTTCGTGATTGCCATCTTCTCTAACCACGCAAGGTGAATATTTCATTCACGACTCAATCTATTATGCTATGATAATCAAGTGATAATTGTTGTTAATATTAATTGGGATATTAAATGGTTGGTTGTTAAAATTATTGAAATAAAACTGTTAATTGTTATACAAGTTAAAATTGAGCATTGATAGAATTTAAAATTTCTAAATTAATGCCATGTATTTTTTAAAAATATTTAACGTGATAAATTGTGATTTGATGTTGGTTTATGGCAAATAGCTGTGACACTAAATTTGCTATGCGATGTTGAATTTGGCTGTTAATATAAGTAAAATTTAATATGAAATTGAAATTGATATAGGATAGTCAACAATTTAAAATGGATTATATATGTTGAACTTGACCCTTTTAAATGTTAAATAAATCATCGCGTAGAAATAGCGTTAACTACACTTTGGACCATTGAATGTATGATTGATATAGTAAATTGAAAATAGACACTAAGTGAAACCATAATGTAATAATCTTTAATCTGCATGAAATGATAGTGTGGATTCTAGGAATAATTATATTAATTTACATAAATAACAAATGTAAGTTAATACGATTATTTCAGGATTATTTAATAATTATTGAATTGTTACGTATGGTTGCTATTTGCTTGTTTATTTATTTTGACACCATCCCAGTTATCACACTGCAAGTTCCCTTTGCTATGTTTTGCTTTATATTGAGTGATATTGGGTTGAAATGATAAAAACCCAATTGAACAACTTGGCCTAGGATAGATAATTAAAAATAAGAAATCTGATTGGTCAACAAAAAATCATTTTTGAAATTGAAATATATTTGAAATTAAGGAATGAACTTAACAATTTATTTGGAAATTAAGTAACGAACTTAAGGGATTTAAATTGAAATAAATTAATGGATTTAATTGAAAGGGATTAATAAACCTATTCAATGAAATAAAATGAATTGGAAAATTTAATTGAAATGAGATTTAGAAACAAGTAAGTTTTAGAATTTAATAATTTAAAGATTTATTAGATTTGTTAGATTTAGATTTAAACTCGGCTTTAAATTAAATAGTTTTGAAACTTGTTATAAATTTAATTTGAGATTTAGAAAATTTTGACTTAAGTGGAATACAAAACTAACTAAATTTTTTTTGATTTAACTTAGTGATAATTTAAATTTAAAATGATTTTAAATTTAATGAATTAATCAAATCAGGACATTTTAAACGGAATATGGATTAAGTAAAATTGTAACTCGGAAATAACTTATTTGAAATGTATAGATCAGTGAACCAAATAAATGGAAATGGATTTCTGTAAATATAATCTAATTGAATTGGTAAATAAATCAAATGAAGTTTTGATATAAGGAATTTAGTAAACGAAATCGATTTAATCGAATTTATGATAACAGTGGATGTAAACATGAAGTGACATGAATAGAATTTGATTTAACGATTCAAACTGAGTTAACCATTAAATTGAATTCATTGATTATGAACTAAATTTAATAAGCGACAATGAAACCTTATTAAATTGAACTTGAATACTTTATTTTATTATTGACCCAAAAGTTTGAACTAAAGCTTTCATTTGGAAATATGTTTTAAATATCCGAAATAAATTGAATCGTGAAATGTCAAATTTTGGGAAGTCAAATTTGCACCTTGACTTTTGGACTTTGATTTGTTTAAACTTTAATTTAACCAACCATCGGGTAACAAATACGTAGTTATTAAAGAGACCGGGATCGGATATGGACATACTCTCTGTCGATACCAAAAACCACTTTAATAACTATTATACGCAGAGTGTTGATCCAGAATGAAGTGGATGATTTGGTGAACGTGTTGACTGAAGAAAGAGAACGATATTGGATGACCCCTGACATGACTAAAACAGGAGCCGCGTCGGGCCATTGAGGTTCACCACCTCTAGCGGACACACTTCTTCGATACCATATCTATTACTTTTGTGATTCGATTTGGGTGCACCCCTTGATTTGGGAGTGTTGTTTCGCGGTGTTGAGGTAGCTGCTGGCTATGCTCAACATCAGTCTGGATCACGCAACTACTAATATCCTAGTTGGTATCGCCTCATGTACCTTGTCATACTGATTATCCTATTCGCGACCACTACGTTTGTTTTGTGTTATACCTATGGGGTACCCTCTGATAACCACTAGTTTACGGTGGGGTTTACAGTGCTGTATAGACTATGACATTATAAAATGTGTTAAAGGGAATTATGGTAACGCCTTAATGCTATTTTAATATCGTATTTTACTGATTAGACATTATCTACATATCGTATTCTATTGTATATATAGATAGTTTATCGGATCCTTAGAGATGTTGTTTTATTCATCTTTGAGTTATGGACTTTATTCCCTGCACTTGATTATTCTGTATAAGATTTTGAGTCCTGACTCGAGTATTTCCCTTTTGTATATGCTCGGGTCAGTCTGAAGCTACCCAGTTGCTGATCAAGGTTGGTTGAAGACGCTGAAGGCTTAGCCCTTATCTTTATCAGTTTATTTCTATTCCTGTATTGATGTCCTAGTCTGTTGGACATTTATGTTTTTCCTTTTAGTCACTTTATGTTTGGACATTGTTGTACTTCATGTAGTAGCTTCATGAACTGCTATTATGACGATGTATTTTCCGCTGCATTATTCTGTGACTGTTCTGTGTCTGTGTTGTTGTTTTGATTCTCATTTACATTTATGTATTTATAATCCCATAATGATTCGTGTATTGTATTATTTAAGTTGATATGTGTGGATTATTGTCAATTTAAATGGTCCAAATATACGGGTTGTTACACTATTGCTCTAAAGTTATGCTTTGAACAAGGCCACTTTAGCCCTTGCATAAATTAAAAATTAGTTTGCATAATGGCTATTATTCCCATTAACATATAAACAGAGGACTGTGATATATATGACTCGCCTATTTTACCCTTAGACATATGACTTGAGCTTTTCGAATGAATTTATGACTATATTAAAGCCCATGGCTATTATTGGGACCATTCGAATAATATTACTTTGTACAACATTTCGGGTGTTAAGCCAATTTTCTGGCTTAACAGGTACCATCTCTTGCATTGATAGGACACTATCGACGATGGATATAGATTGTCAGGTTGAAAGCAAGAAGGCAATGGGCTTATATTTGGAAAGCCTTTTTGACTTATATTTGAGAAGCCTTTGGGCTTATATTTGGAAAGACTTTGGAAGTAGATAAAATGTGAAAGACTATTCCTATTTAAATTATACTCACCAAGTACTACTATAGTAAGGCTCGAAAGTTTTATTCACCATGCATATGTTGTTCTGACTGCCTCCTCATTACACCACAAGTTAGGAAAGATGATGATGTTGAAGGAGAAGGCATAGAGTAAGCTCTACTAATCTATATATTTATCTATTCATGTTATTTTCAGATGTACCCATTGGAAATTATTATATTTTAAACATGATGTATCACGGATATGTAACGGTTATTAATGGTTTTTATGTTATGGTTTTTATGACATTTTGTAATAAAATGGGCATTGTTATTATTATTATATTATATCCCTCCATTGTGAGATCTGAATGTGTACATAGATAGCTCCGTATTATTCTTTTTACCAACTGACAACCAGCTTTGGAGCGGGTCTAAGCTTCGATGGGCATTTTCTAGGTCGAAATTTAGGTCTGTTTCAGGGCGGTCGTTACATAGGATTAGAGGACTTACAGAGTCATGCATTGCATTTATATTGCTTAAAATTTGTCCCCACCGGAGATACGCCTTTCGGCAACAGTGAATGGGGCAATTGGGTCAGCGGCGACTGTTGACTATATTTGGGATTTGAAATTGCTGCATAAGTAAAATTATTTGGTCAAAAATTGCGAGAGCTTTATGAAGCTTTATAACAAGAAAGAGATGTGCGTGCATTTGTGTTCGAGTTTGTTATCCATGTACATCACTTTTTTATTCATCTATTTTATCTTGTTCATTATCCTTATCTATAGGAAGCTTTAAGAAGCCTGTAAAGTTCCAGCTATGGAATTTTGATGGTCAACACTCAACCTTTAAGAGCTACCATGCAGTGCCTGGGTGTTGAACCAGGTAAGTCTTCATATGTGCCAACTAAGATAAAATTTTCTATGATCCATATCGAATATAAAACATTTTAAGCAACTAATGCAGTCTTTGTTACTAAACATTAAGAGGTGTATAATAATACTGCTAACAAACTCATTTATTATGAACTTAAGGACTATATATAAAAACTTAACTAATAAAGCATAGCTGTTAAGAATAATACATTCTAACTATAGAAGCACCAAAAACCATGTAGTACTGCATAATCTTTACCAAGAACTGCAAAAAGAAACAACTGCAAACAATAAAATATGAACTACAAACACAAAACCTACATATTAGGCAATACTAACATAACTAGAGCCCACACCACTAACCTTGAATTATCTGCAGCATGAACAACAGCTACTACCGAGTTAAGTTGTACATTCTCCTTCCGTTGAAAAAGGAATCGTTTCTAGCCATACTCTAAGCTAAAACTGCCATAGTAAACATTTCAATGTTCACTAAGTTTCTTATGAACCAAATCATATATGTAAACCCCTTTATCATTTCTTCGTATCTTTTACTTCATATCAAGACCTTACCATCTATAATCCCAGTCACAACCAAAAATAGATTGTTCATCATTACCAATGAAACCGCCTCCTTCCTTGCCAATCATGATACAAAACCACATGAAACACACAATTCCAAACACAGTCATTTTTGCTTTCCTTCAATCTCTATCCCTCCAAATATTTCCTCTCAAGGTAGAATGTGTTACATAATGCTTATCCTTCTCCTCACCCAAAGTAAAGTTGCAAATTTGACAATGACAGTGGTCAAATTCATTCCTAAGAATATGAGCAATCATTCCAAACCTCTCTTTCTTCATATCATGTTCCAGGATACCAAATGCAAGTGGCTTACATTTGTATGATGATTGAGGTTTCATCATCCAGTGAATAGCTTCATCTATGTAGACTTGGTTATTAATGTTAACTATAAAAGGAACTTAACCTATGGTTTTCCATTTGCGTTTGAATGAAGTATTGTTTTCATTATAATGGTAGGAGCCATAACTACCAAAAAGAGAATAGATCCTAATGAATTTATATAGCCTGTGGATGGATCATATCCTCAAATAATCTTGTCATACTAAGTAATGCTTAATATCTTTATTTTTGGGTACTTTGGTGTTTCCAATGTGGTGAGATCAATTAAGTCGAAACTAGCGGCAGTTCTATTTTCACACACAGAAGCTAAGCGATTATAGAAATTAAATGAAAAATGAAGTAAACACAAAGAAGAATTTATAGTGGTTTGGAAATACTCTGGCCTACATCTACTTAAACTTTTTAATGATTTTTGAGAGATTTTACAGACTGTGTTCTTATAACTTGGTACTTACAAGTTGGTGGGGATCCAACAAAGTAACAACGTAAAATAAAATAATTCAGAATGTAGAAGATCTCGATTTCATGCTCATCTCCTCCTATTTACAAACATGCATATGCGAAATAAGCTCCAATATTTGCTACCCACATTCTCTACATTCAGGGGGAGGTTTAGGAGGGAGGTCTTAGCCATGTTCACACTTTAGTAGTCAACTCGATATCGATTTGTGGTTCACCACTTGGTGCCAAGTTTTGAATTGTTCAATTTTCTAGGCATTTGGCTTAGTTCCTTCATCATCTTTATTGGAATGGCCTTAGCCTCTTCTCTCATCTTTGTGCTTTACTTGGATTTCAATCTTGTCTTCGATCTCTTAAATGTGAATGTTTTAGGTCGATTTCATGGATCAGTACCATGTTAAGGGACACTACTCGATACCAAATTTGCACTTGGTCTATTTTTTGTTGACTTTTCTCTCTGCCACTTGGTTTATTTGGAAGCTATCAAGGTATCTTCAAGTGGAAAGAAAGGTTTGTATTGTCTCTTCTAACTCTAATCAAATTATGGTGTCCAAAGTTCCAGGTTCGAGCCCTACCTTGCGCACATTTCTTTATGTGATTCAGGATATCTGGTCCATCTTTTGGCTATTCAATGGTTCTAACTTGTCCAAATATGACTTGGTTCAAATGTAGGATAACACTTGCTCCCCAATTTTACCCTATTATCAAGAAGGTATGCATTGGACCGAGGCATAGTATCGACTTCAAACTCTAATTTGAACAAATATCTTCAACTTTTGAACTGTTTTCACAGTGCGTCTTCTCTAGGTCATCACATAAATTTGGATAGTTATGGAGTTGTAACCTTCAAATGGTATAAAAGTTGAAGTTTGCAGTTAAAGTTCTTTTCTTGGATTCTAGAAGTTTTAGAAGTTCATTAATTTAGTTGGCTAGGTAGGATAGCTTCATGGCGAATGCTCTTACATTCATAGCTAATAATCACCAATTTCACCTTTTCTCTCTTTTACTTTATTTTATTATCCACAAGTCAATATCGACTTGTAGGGTATTGTTCGGTGCCTACCTTAAGGCTGAGTTATGGGTACAAACTAATACTTATGGGAATTCACTTCTCTTACTTTCTTACTTTCACTTTTATCTGCCTTTAGTAACTTTTAAGTTCAAACATTTGCCATAACGATTTAGGATTTTTGGACCAAACTTCATCCCCGCCACCGACTACTTCACCTTAGACCATCTAGAGCTGCCACTGGCTCTAGTTTTTTGGGTCAACCATGTTCAAACATTCTTGTCCCAATCTGAATCAAGTCTCAATTAGGGGTTCAACTCGTTCCTCTTATATCGTTGCCATCACTTATAGCAGTTCCTAATTTGGGTAGGTGGCAGCGCTGTTTTGTAGAGTTATCGGCGTTGGTTTTTTATCATCGACCACATTTGACTTTGGAAAAGGTGTCTCTTCTTCTTTCCTCCTTAAGCAGTGATGCAGCGGATTATGACGATGACGACGAAATGAAGAATTCGTGTCAAACTAATCGATGAAACGATTAGATGAAACAATATAAATCGATGGATTGTAGATACCCAACGCCCAAATCCGTTGATCTCAAGAGATACCGGATTCTAGCTATCTCCAACACGTTGATCGCGCACGATACCGTGTTAAAAGATCTACGATTCTTCGACGTTGATCTTGCGCACAAGATTCCGTGAATCGGCTACAAAATCGTTGATTCGAGCGCACTCGAATAACCGAAAATGGAGAAAGGAGCTCACACTCAACTTCCAATTTCAAGAGGCACAAAGCACTCAAACAAAAGTTTTATTCAAAAATCGACCACCTTTTACAACGACAACACACCCCTATTTATAAGGAAAGTTACAACACACACGACTTAACAAGTTCCCACATCATATGACTCAACAATATACGAGTTACAATAGACAACTTAACATACAGTTTTTCTTAAGCAAGCAACACACGCGACTTAAAACAAAACAAACAATGCAACCTACACGTAAAGACCTAACCAAGCATGGCAGCGAGTTACAGTTGTTCGCGACCCACGGCTTCGTCTTGTTCGCGATTTAAGGTATTCTGCTTGCGACTTAAGCTTCACGACCTATCTTTGTTCGCGACCTTCTGGAGGCGACTCAACTGGAGCGACATAAGGATGGAATTCGCGACACAAGGAAGCGGCTTTGGAAATCTGGATCGACCTTCATCCTCGTGACTTAAAGAGGAGGAGCGATCTAGGGCTGGAGCGAATTGCACGCGACTTAAAGAGGAGGAGCGACCTAGGGCTGAGCGAATTGCGACCTAGCGACTTCGTCGCGACTCAAGGCGAAGCGAGATAGGAAGTGATCTGAATTTGCTCGTGACTTAGGAAGCTTGCAACCTAGGAAATTCGTTCTCGAATCCAGGTATGCCGCTGCATCATCCTCCCCTAGTTAGAAAGGATTCGACCTCGAATTCACGCTCTTCTCTTCTTCGACAAGTTTCTCCCCACAATACGGAATTAAGTGTTTGACATTGAAAACATCAGAAGTATGAACATTTTCCGACAACCTTAATTGATACGCATTATCATTGATCTTCTTCAAGATTTCTACTGGACCAATCTTTCGAGCTTTCAACTTGTTGTAAGTTCCAACTGGAAATCGATCTTTCGTCAATACCGCGTAAACAAAATCACCTTCTTTGAAGCCTGCACTCCTTCGCTTCTTATCTGCCAGTTGTTTATACTTCTCATTTGATGCAAGTAATCGTTCATGAACAGTTCTGTGACACTCCTGCAATTCATTCACAAAATCACAAGCTCGCTTAACAACTCCCTTCTGATATGGCACGGTCGTCAAATCTAACGGTCCCTTCGGAATTGCTGAATATACAACTTGAAACGGACTGAATCCAGTACTTCGATTAACAACATGATTATGTGCAAATTCCGCCTGACATAATTTCATACCTCAGCTCTTCAAATTATCTTTCACAAGACATCTCAACAAGTTTCCCAATGATCTATTCACCACCTCTGTTTGCCCATCTGTTTGCGGATGATAAGCGCTACTAAAATTCAGTTTCGTTCCAGCATCTTCCACAAACTCATCCAAAAATGGCTTAGAAATCGTGTATCCCTGTCAGAAACAATGGTCTCAGGTAACCCATGTAATCGATAAATCTCTTTAAAGAATAACTGAGCAACACGGACTGCATCGGCGGTCTTCTTGTAAGCTATGAAATGTGCCATTTTTGAAAATCTATCTACCACCACATATATGGAATCATTTCCACGTTGAGTTTTTGGCAAACCTAAAACGAAATCCATGCTGATATCAACCCATGGTCTGGTAGGCACAGGCAATGGATATACAATCCTGCATTCGTAGCTGTCCCTTCGGAAACTTGACATGCGACATCTCTCCACAAATCTTTCAAATTTTTTTCTCATCGAAGGCCAAAAATAAGATTGAAAAATCAAATGTAACGTACGGCCTCTACCCATATGTCCTTCTTCATGTAATTCCTTCACAATCTTCATTCGCAAGCTACACTCTGGTATGCACAATCGATTCCCCTTGAATAGAAACCCATCTATCATCACATATTCATCTGTCTTCCCTTTATTGACTTCATCTACCATCTTCGCAAAGTAAGGATCCTCAGCAAACAATTCTGGAAGTACTTCAACCTTGTCACTTCAACCTTCATTGTAGTCAACAAATGATTCTTTCTACTCAATGCATCTGCAACACGGTTTGTAACTCCCGATTTGTGTTTCACAACAAATGTAAACTGTTGTAAGTATGCAATCCACGAAGCATGTCTGGCTGCAATTTTGTCTTGTCCCTGCAAATGTTTCAATGC
The DNA here is from genome assembly GCA_030765085.1 of Allium cepa. NCBI lineage: Eukaryota > Viridiplantae > Streptophyta > Magnoliopsida > Asparagales > Amaryllidaceae > Allium > Allium cepa. The sequence continues at coordinate 165,512,496 of CM060939.1, forward strand.
TTCATGATCAGTATACAGAACAAATTCTTTGTGGAACAAATAGTGTCTCCAATGCTTCACGGCTTGCACAACAGCATAAAATTCTACATCATAAGTATTATATCTCATCTTGGCTCTTGAAAGCTTCTCACTAAAATAAGCAATAGGGCGGCCCCTCTGACTTAACACCCCTCCAATTCCAACCTTAGATGCATCAGTACGTAGTTCAAACAATAACTGAAAATCTAGTAATACTATAATGGGCGCTGACGTCAAAAGTTCCCTGATCTGCTCAAAAGCAAATCCTGCTTCCTCTGACCATGAAAATTGCTTCCCCTTCATACAATCAGTAACCGGTGCCGTCACGCTACTGAAGTGTGGAATGAATCTTCGATAGAATGATGCCAAACCATGAAAACTTCTAACTTCTGTTATCGTCCTGGGTTGTGGCCAATTTCTGATTGCTTCAACTTTATTCTGATCCACCTGTATACCTCCTTATGATATAACATATCCCAAAAATAAAACACTATGCGTCATGAATACGCATTTCTTCGTTGCAGCATAAAATTGTTCTGGTCGCAGTATCCTCAATACTTCTTTCAGATGATGCAAGTGTTCTTTTGGGCTTCCACTGTATATCAGTATATCATCAAAACACACCACCACGAATTTCCCAATAAATGGTCTAAAGATCTGATTCATCACCCGCATAAACGTACTAGGTGCATTTGAAAGACCAAATGGCATAACCAGCCATTCATACAACCCCTCCCGTGTCTTGAACGCTGTTTTCCATTCATCCCCTGGTTGAATTCGAATTTGATGGTACCCACTCTTCAGATCAATCTTTGAAAATATTGCAGCTCCATTCAACTGGTCTAACAAATCATCCAACCTAGGCATCAGAAATCTATACCTCACAGTAATCTTGTTCAGTGTCCGACTATCGGTACACATCCTCCACATTCCATCTTTCTTTGGCACTAACAAGGCGGATACTGCACAAGGACTTAAACTTTCCTATACACACCCTTGTTCAAGCAACTCTTCCACCTGCCTTCTCAACTCCACGTGTTCCTTTGGACTCATCCTGTAATGTGGTCTATGTGGTAACACAGCTCCCGGAACAAGATCAATTTGATGTTGTATGTCCCTCAACGGTGGTAATTCTTTGGGCAACTCTTCTGGAAATACATCTTCAAACTCTTTCAACACTGGCTTCACTTCTTCAGGAATTTCAACCGCTTCACTACTTTCACGTCCAATTAACAGAAATACTTCAGGCTCATCTTCCACTTCCTTGACAAATTCCTTTAAAGATAACAGAGTCTTTAGTTCTTCAATCTCCTCCAACTTGCTTTCACTTTGTTGCCGCTTTTTAGGAACTAAAGTGATTTTTGTGCCTTCGAACATGAAACTGTAGCAGTTAGTCCTCCCATCGTGTTGCACGGCTCTATCGTATTGCCATGGTCTCCCCAACAACAAATGACATACATCCATATCTACCACATCACACGAAATCTCATTCTTATACTTCGTTCCTATGGAAAAAGTTACATAATCTCTTCGACTAACCTTCACTTCCCCACCTTTCCTCAATCAAGCTAACTTATAGGGCTTTGGGTGCTTCTCAGTTTTTAATGCCAACTTCTTTACAGCCTCTATAGAGATGATGTTATCACAACTTCCTGCATCAATAACAAACTTGCAAACCTTTCCCAAAATAGTGCACGTTGACTGGAAAATATTACTCCTCAACCAACTTGAATCATCCTCTTGCTTTGGTGTCAAACACGACCTCCTCATCATCAAATTACAACCCTCATCTCCTAACAATTCTTCTTCCTCCTCAACCTGTGGTGAATTGAAACATTCTACTTCAGCATTCTCATCCTCAACCTCAGCAACCATCACTCGTTTCTTAGGCTTCGGACATTCATTGCTCTTGTGACCAAACTCCTGACAATTATAGCACTTGAAATTGTTGTTGACCTTGGTCTTAGCAACTTCATTAACAACCGGTTTATTAACAGCTTTGGAAACATTCGCATTGCTACTAGCCCCTTTCACTTGATTGTTGGAATCTGTAAACACACCACCACCTCTTCTGCCTTGCTTCTCCCAAGCTAGAGCCATTTGATGTGCTTCAATGACAGATCTTGGATCAAACATATTCACCATATCTTGAATCTGCATTCTCAACCCTCCAACAAATCTAGCGGTCAATTGTTCCTCTGTCTCCAAGATATCATTCCTCGCAATCAATTGATAAAATTCATCCAAATAATCATTCACCGACTTTGTTCCCTGTCTCAAGTTCTGCAATCACTGATACATAAGGGATTGATAGTTATAAGGCAAGAAAGTAGCCTTCATTAACTTCTTCATCTTCTCCCATGAGACAATCTTCGATTTGCCCATTCTTTCCCATGTAAGTTTTGTTTGCTGCCACCATGCCATAGCTCTTCCTCTCAACCGAGTAGCAACCAACTTAACTCTGCGAGACTCGGGAACTTCTTTGAAGTCAAAGATCTCTTCAACGTTAGATGACCAATCAAGGAATTCTTCAGCTTGCATACCACCCTTGAATTCTGGAATTTCAGTTTTCATCCCCGACTCCCATCGACGATCATCTTCTACATCTCGATTTTGACGTCGTCCTTGGTCTCGATCTCGATAATGAATACTTCCTCTGTCACTCTCTTCATCATAATCAAATGTACTTCGATATCGATTTCGACCATCAACATCTCTATGATCACGCATGTCTCTTCGACTATGTCTTTCAGCATCACGATATGGCTCATGTTCATACTCCCGTGGAGTTCTTCTCTCTTCATCTCTATACTCATGATGTTCTCGCCTTGTTGAAACTGATGACTCTATTCTATCTCGAACAGATTGTGGTGACACCCTCCTCGCTTCCATAACCGATGGCGAACTCTGTTTCTGCCATGGTTCGAGATTGGCGACCTTCTCCTTTGACTTTGATTCATATCTATCATTAATTTCTCCAACTTCCCAATACCCTCATCGAATTTTTCGTGGATACGTTTTTCCATTTTCTCAGCTTCTTCTCTTCTATACACATCTCCAATATTATGAAATCGGTTAGCACGTCTCGGAGGCATGATCTCTCTAACAAGCTCGGTTCCTTCTCTACTTAGCTCAAACAAAAAGTGATGCATAACTCCAATACTTCTTCTCTGCTCCTAACAGGCTCGGCTTAGCTATGATACCAAACTGATGTAGCGGATTATGACGATGACGATGAAATGAAGAATTCGTGTCAAACTAATCGATGAAACGATTAGATGAAATAATATAAATCGATGGATTGTAGATACCCAATGCCCAATTCTGTTGATCTCAAGAGATACCAGATTCTAGCTATTTCCAACACGTTGATCGCGCACGATACCGTGTTAAAAGATCTACGATTCTTCGACGTTGATCTTGCACACAAGATTCCATGAATCGGCTTCAAAACCGTTGATTCGAGCGCACTCGAATAACCAAAAATGGAGAAAGGAGCTCACACTCAACTTCCAATTTCAAGAGGCACAAAGCACTCAAATAAAAATTTTATTCAAAAATCGACCACCTTTTACAACGACAACACACCCCTATTTATAGGGAAAGTTACAACACACACGATTTAACAAGTTCCCACATCATATGACTCAACAATACACGAGTTACAATAGACAACTTAACATACAGTTCGACCTAAGCAAGCAACACACGCGACTTAAAACAAAACAAACAATGCGACCTACATGTAACGACCTAACCAAGCACGGCAGCGAGTTACAGTTGTTCGCGACCCACGGCTTCGTCTTGTTCGCGATTTAAGGTATTCTGCTTGCGACTTAAGATTCACGACCTATCTTCGTTCGCGACCTTCTGGAGGCGACTCAACTGGAGCGACATAAGGGTGGAATTCACGACACAAGGAAGCGGCTTTGGAAATCTGGATCGACCTTCATCCTCGCGACTTAAAGAGGAGGAGCGACCTAGGGCTGGAGTGAATTGCACGCGACTTAAAGAGGAGGAGCGACCTAGGGCTGGAGCGAATTGCGACCTAGCGACTTCGTCGCGACTCAAGGCGAAGCAAGATAGGAAGTGACCTTAATTTGCTCGTGATTTAGGAAGCTTGCGGCCTAGGAAATTCGTTCTCGAATCAAGGTATGCCACTGCATCAAGCAGGCTATGGCACAAAAACATAAACTCGAACTTAGCTTCAATGGCTCGATGTCAGCCTAAATTTTTCTTGTGTTTTGCGTACGCATGACTCAAGTTCACATCTTTCCTTTGCCTACTTCGGGGTAGCTTGTTGTTTTATACGGTTTCAGCTTGGGTTTCTATGTAGGCTTGACTTTCAAAAGTTGAAATTTTTTTAAGTGCATAGGACGGAAGATAAGACCCTCAAAACATTTTTAGTCAAGTGTGGGTGGATGGTCAAGCTATGGTGGGACGGTTTTAGAAAATAGTCGCAACGAACATGCTTCAACATTCCGATGGAATTTTTAATCACTGCTTTAATCTTGACACTTAACTCCTGTGTCCTTGCATGGTGAAATCTCATTTCGCTTCGAACAACAGTTTTATTACTGTAAATTGTAAGATAATGGGTAAAATTCGACAAATGGTTCCGTTGTGCGACAGTGCTCATTTTCCAGCACGAGTAAGCTAGCTACATAAAGTATTCGCATTCACCATGTTGTGGACACTATACGGACACACAACATAGACTAAACTATATATCATTTCCCTTGTCAATGTATAAGATCTGATTAATCAATACACGTTGACATCTGTAAGGTCTTATGCATCAACTACACAAGGTTTTATTTCAGCATGGGAATTATAATTGAATTATGCTTGACCTTGCTCATCCGTGAATTTTTCTATAGTTAGAAATAGCAGATGCTCTTCGCATATCCCAACGATGGGTAAATTTCCATCGACTTCAAAGTTAGTTCAGACTACAATAGATCGTATTCAGACTCCACTTTGGCATCTTCTATGCTATCCACTTCGCCATCCTTCTGGCCTCAACCACCTCATCATCTAGCAAGTCAGTTTTTAGAGATCATTTCCTTTGTAACGGTCAATGAAGAGGTCATGTGGATTGCCTCTGACATCGATCTTAGGGATGCTATAATTCTTAATGACCCTTTGGATTCTCTTGCATCTAAGATGGATAAAACATGTGTTTGAAGATTCTATGAAAGGCACAAAATCCCTTTTGAAGATGTTCTTGTTCCAGGCTATCATCGGGCCCATAATCCGCCTGATGGTTGTACTGATTGTAATCAATGTAGGAGCCTACCTAGATGCATCCCTCCATTTAATCACTTTTTTGGTTTGTGCTCCAATTTATGAAACTTGTCTTTAGCCATTTTCACCCAAATAGCCATGCTTCATTACATAGCATGTATATGGTTTTTCCTCATCATTTGATCAGGGCGCCAACAATGGAGGAGATTTGTTATCTATATGCTTTCAAAAAGCGAAAAGAGAACCTCTCTCTCACCTAGCTAGAGCCATCTAAGGGTTGCCGTATCATCATTAGTCTTCTTAATAAGCATAGCTCTTTCAAAGATGAATACTTATTTTGTGTGTTGTCCTCCTGACTTTGCTCAGGAATGGTTGTCTGGATGTAAGTTTTATTATAATATACCACTAAATAGCATTAACACATATGGGTTGCTAAGTTTCTATTTCATGAACTCTTAGATATCCTAAGAAGACTTGGTAGTTCTGCCCTAGAAAATAGTCTCCGACATTTGCATGTTATCCCCAAAGAGGAGTGGGTGATAAGATATTTATTAACAAATTAAAGGATGTGATATTTCAATCTCTTAGACCATAACCACAGTTTAGGGCTCACGTCGAATGTTTATGAAGATGTCTGGCCTGCTCATGTGGCCGAGGAAAATCTAGATGTTTCCCCTGGTTAAGGTCTTTAAATCAATCCTCAATTGAATATGAGAGAGAGAGAAATGAGGACATTACCATAGGAGTAGGCAGTGGTGGTGATGGTAATAATCATGATGATAATAATGAAGATGGGGTGATGATGAGGATATGGACCTTGGCCATGAATTTGCTAATGATATGGGTGGCGACGATCAGGTGCCATTCATTCCTCGATGGCCAAAGTTAAAGATTATCTCATCCTGTTCAGTTTCGTAGCCACCTCTGGCTTTGGTAGAAGAAGAGACACGGATTCCTCGGTCTAGAGATATATTTGGCTCGCTCGAGAGAGTACAAGATAGAATATCTTCCTATGGTCTCATTTTCCAGTTGACGTGCTTGCTACCGGTGTAAGAGAGAACCCCTATTAGCAAACTTCAAAATTATGCATGGGGGCATTAGGAAACATTAACAGTTCACACAACTTTGAATAACTACACGTACGCACTGCACATATTAAATTTTAATTTCCAGATCTTAACTTGACTTCGATTTATTTTCAAGTTCCATGGACCTCCAACATCTTTTCAATGAGCTTTAAAGTTATGGTGGTGAATATTAGAGGCTTGGCGCATCATATCTTCATTACGAGTCATTTTTTGAGTCTGATTCAAGCAAGAGCCATAGAAGAGAAAAAAAGGCAAGAGAGAGAGAGAGACTACGAGCATCGCGACGATCATCATGGAGGATCTGGTAGGACCTTTTCTTCTTAGCACAGGGCTCGCTCTTCCTTCCATAAAGGCTGGATAGATATACAATGAGACTCGATTTCGTCCCTTCAATTCCACTCCCTAATACACCTGCTTTACTGTCTTCTGATACACAACCGATAATGTCTACTCATAAGCCCAAACAATCTATTCAGCCAACTGGTTTTGCATCTTTTGACCCTTCTAGATGAAAGCATGGCAAAGACAAAATTCATGTCTCTGTTTCAACAGTGATGACCAAACCCATTTTGAATCCCCATCTTGCTGCCATGCAAAAGGCCTTTCCGAAGATTTGTTTCGATGAACTTAAATTTGCTCTCAACTTGAAAGATATTCCTCTTCACGTAGGGCTAGTGGTCATGGCTTATGTGATTGGTGTCTATGATCAATACTATATGTGGAGAAGGTTTGTAGAGGCTCTTTTTGAAGTCAACGAGGATAAAATGTTGGCTCGCTAAGGGAAGGAGCTGATAGATTAAGATAACAAGCACATTATTGCCACTTCGGATGAAGAAGTTAAAGGTACTTAAGACACCTTTGACGATTGTGGAGAAGAAGTAGGAAGAAAAGATGAAGTCGTTCGAAGAATAATCCAAAAGGCAGCAGAATTAGGTTGAACCTGCACATCATAAGAGCCACACTCTAACATTAAAAAACCTAATGCTTCAAAAGACCATCAACGAGCAGGCCTCATAAATACAGAAATTGAAAGACGCATTAGAAGCTAAAAGAAAGAAAAATTTGAAGCCCTCACTCAGGCCCCATGGGCATTAGAATGAACTATTGGATGTTCGACAATCACAAGTGGACATCGGGCTCTAAGTGAAGACAACTGAGGATCGACTTAAGTCTGAGATAGAGCCTACTCTAGTCTGATTCTGATTGAGCGCTGTCAAGTTTGGGAACTTAAGGTAGCTCAACAAAGGGTATCCCAAGGCCTTAGCTATGGCCTAGGAGAAAATACTTAGGCAAGAATGGAAGCATTCTAATGGTGCTGAGGTCGATGAGGAGGTATTAAAGTACAATCTCCTAGAGGAAGAAGATTTTGAGGTGCTCGAGGTTCGTAAGGCTTTGCTAGAGTCCATGGTTGAGCTGGCGCTTCAGCTTAGGTCCAGCCCGAACCTAGCTCTAAGGTTTGGGTAAAAGTTCCACTTCCATTTCTTAGGGAACTACAGTAGAGACAACAATGCTAATGGCGAGTACGTCTTGTGTCGTCACTTCTTCCACATCAGGGCCTCTCACAATTGAACTTGTTATTCCTTCCTATTATACTACTATGACTTCCACGCTATGGTGACTTCGAGTATTTCAACTACTTTGACGTCTTCATTTGACATACACTATAACCCCGAGGAGCCTGGCTATACAGAGTCAGAATCATTTCCAAAGCTGCCAGTTTTATCTCCTATTATGGACGGAAATTCTACAGGGACTCCTTTACATACAAATACCACTTCTCCTAGAGGTATATCATTAACTTCGCCTGTGTTCGAGATGGCTCACTTGACACCGGTTGACATCTATAATTTTTAATTTTAAAATTTTCAAGTTTCATGTCCATCTTCTCTTGCCCCCTTGCCAGAAAGGGATCTATCTTTAAGCACTAAAGCTATAATGACTGAATCCGTCGCCATATCCACCCTTACTTATATTCTAGCCTCCTTAGTACGTCCTATTCCCGGTCTTGATGCTGAAATGATACATGCTTTAAATGAAGAGGCCAATAAATGATCCTAACATAATATAGGGGGATGAAGATATAGTTCTCACAAGGGTCACCTAGCATACGTCTTGACCTTCAATGCAGGAGAAGGAATGTTTGTGAACGAGGAAGGTTAGAGAAATCAAGAAGAAAAAGATAGATGGTATTCCTCCTCTTCTTTCAGTTTAATTGCCTATACCACCTATCGTCATCCCAGTTTCTGCTCGTACGACGAGTAATGTACAAACTCAATCCCGAGTTTACCGGGAGTGATTATGATTGGAATACTGACCCCAAGGGCTATCTATCCTGGGGGAAAAAGTGAAAGCTAGTGAGATCTACACTAATACGGATATAAGTACTTATATATAATTATTGATAGATATTTAAGTAAATAGTCACAGGAATAAAAAAGATAAAATCACACCGGAATTTTATACTGGTTTGGACCTCTCGTCCTATGTCCAGTCCCTAAGCTCCACCTACAAATTTTAGTATCAACAACCTTACTGTAATGACCCGCAAATCCGTACCCCTTGAGTCAACACTATTGTACATAAATCAACTCAAGTTGCGCAGAAATACGAACCATTTAGGTTAAAGAAGAAGAGGTAGAAAATAGAAATCAACATCAGAATCTAACCATCGCAGCGGAATAAAATATAATAGATAATAAATAAACTTTACTCAAAAGCAAATACATATGTTTACATATTACATCATCAGAGCACGTCACTCACAGCTCAACAATATCATACACTGGATACACAACTACTCAACACAGCGGAATATATACATAAAAAAATACGGGAGTACGTATTGTCATCCTGCTCGTCTCCTGAGCTCCACAGCATTTTCTGTATCCTATAATACTCGGTCTGCCCAGAACATTACAGTTAAATAAAACCCGAGTCAGTCTGGAATACCAGCGTGAGAAAATCACACCCAATTTGATTATTAAAGATTCAAAAATTCTTTGAAAACAAAAGCGTTTCGTAAGACCACGCCACAAATAAGCATGTCGGGTCTTTACCTTACGGCAGCTAAAACATTTTTGTAGAAATCCTCTGATATTATAATAGGGTCTATATACAAATACTTATAAAATAGCCGAAATTGTTGCATTATTAAATTCCAGCTACTAGCCACAGAGTGGGCAATACAAACAAAAATCGTACAAGGCTCGTAGGGAGAATGGATTTCCAACTAATGACTAGGCACTGGGGTACCACCTGTCACAGTACGGGGCCTAGATCACCGTACGGAGGAGTATGCCCGCTCCCCTGCAACACAAGACCGGGACTACCTCTTACTGGATAATCTCGAGTGAGATCACCCCATGGTTGGGATCAGCAACCGCCCACTAAGCCGAAATAAAAGGGACATCTAGACAGGGATGACCTCACCTTTCTTGGGTGCTACCCACCTAGCCTTGCTGCATAACCCTTGATTTTCAGTCATTCCCATTTGATGAGGCTTGAGGCTAAGCGTTACCTTTATAGAACATATCTCTTAGAATGCTCATCGTCCACCTGACGATGTTTCGCTAGCATTCATCCATACAAGTCCGTCCCGGGCTCGAACGGAACCGAAGGCACTATTCCTACTACATCCATTTTGGAAATATCCTCAGGATTAGCAGCGACTAGCTCTTACACTTCACTGTTCCATCTTCGAATCCAAACTCGTTTCCACGAAACGCACAAACCGGATCGAAGTGGTTTTCGAGAAATAAATCTCGATCCCGGTCTCTTCGAAACGATCAACGCATTTGTCCAATATTGATAGTCCGTGATTTAACTATCAATTTATATTCCAAACAACCATTCAACAATAAATAATTTTCCCAATTATTTATTATCCTCGAAAATATGTTCACAAGATATATTTCCACTTTTCAAACCCTTTTGAAAATAGTTTTCAAGCCAGTTTTCCTCTCACAAAATACTTTTCGCAATTATTTATGTCCACTGAAACACCAAGCATAAAATACTTTAGATTTTAAATAATTTTAAATCACTTTATTATAAAATATACCTTGTAATATTAAAATTAAAACTACTTTAATACTTTGTTAAAAATGTATACTTAAGAATACTTTAAATAAAACCACTTTATAAAATATAAACTAATATCTTCCTCTTTCTAAAATATAATGCAAATCACTTTTATATAATTATTACAATAATAATAAATTTTCCAAACATGCTTTTTAAAATAACATTAAAACTTTAACTTGTATTTAAAATTGCTTTGAAAAACATACTTGGCTATCCAGGGAAATACTCTTCTCTTTCACATCCTTTAAAAGTAAATCTCCATTTATTTTTAAACAAATTTACCATTTCTTTAATAAATTCACGCCTTGAACTTTTATTTCCAAATCCACTTCACCTTTATAAACCCAGTTTATAAATTTCAAAATCTCACTTCTCTTTTAAAATTTCAATTTCAAACACTTAAACCAATTCTCAAATTGATTTCAAAATTTCTCCATTTTGAAATAAATTACTTTACTTACTTATTTATTTCAGAATTTGTTAATTCAGTGTTTATTTCTTAATTACAATTAAGAATCCTTTTTAACTGAAATACCGATTTCATATTTTCCCAAATTCCTTTTTATCCTTTATAATAAAATTCAATCCATGAAATGTTAAAGTAAATTCTTTATTTCTTTAAATTATATCGCTTTAATTCATAATTCATTATTTCCCTGTTTATTAAACATCTCTTTTTTTTACATACTCGAAATTTCTTTATTAGGAATTTAGAAATCACTTTTACCCCTTTTCAATTTATCCTTAAATTTATTCAAAATTCTGTAATTATTTACTTAAAGATTTCTCTTTTATTTTCTTTCCCAAAATCCAATTTATTTATTTATTTTGATAACACATCATATCCAAATAGATCCAACCAAACTATAACATCCAATTATCAATATAATTCATCACAGGATATCAAAAATCATATCACAGAATATTTAAACAAATGTAAATATTTTGAGGAATCCAGTTGGATCCCTCCAACCTGTTTCCCTGCACCCATAGATGTTAGCACAATACCAATTCCACTTCGAGGTGGATTATCGTGGTATATGGGATTAAATAATATTATCCGCTATTATGCGGCGCATAGGGTCTCATCCGCTATATATTGTGGGAAATCAATCATTCACAGATGTAATATATACTACAATATAGCATATCAAATCAATTCAACCATTCAACCAATTATTTAAATTCAACCATTCAAATTTAAATAATACCAGATGAGTGAGATTAACTCACCTTAGCTTTATTTGCAATCCATTCCAATATCGCCTTGGTTTCTCGATTATTGACCTTGAATAAACATTATGATTTTATTACTATTTGACTAATTGAACAATCAATTACCGTCATTTAATTAAAAAAATGATTTAAATTTAAACTAGAAATTTTTTTCCCTTTGAGACTCATATACACTTAATAAATTATAAATTTCAAAACCCCAACTTTTGCAAATGCTTTAAGTAATTTAAAATCCCTATATAAATGAATTTAAAACTGCATATATTTTTCTGTATATGATTATACAGATACACTCATATCTTTTTTTTTTCTTTTGCTGTAAAACTCCTCTTTAATATATATGAATCCGAAAAAAAATCTGATTCAAAAACTACTCTTTTCTTCCTCTGTATGAATAAAAATCTGTATATATACATCTCTAACTTGAGATATTATTTTACAGTAACCTAAAACTGAGACTGAAAATATATAATGTGTATTAAATAAAATAAATAAATAAAAGTAAATCGAATATACCAAGGTATCGAACCAATCCTCCCCATCGCGACGCCCATCATCTCCATAACAACGACGACCCCTGACCAATCTGGATCGCGACCGCCTCCCACAGGACCCTGCTCGCATGTTAGCCTTGCAACAACCATCTCGCGAGCTTCCACTAGAAATTGATTCGCCATGAGCCCAAAAGAACGACGAGCTCGATTTGACTTCAAACTACCGAGTTCAAAACTAGATGCCGCACTCTTCGATTGCCTTCCAGATCGACACTCAGGTTACAGGTAGATCTCTTTTTTTTTTGATTTCCTATGTTCGATTTTCGAATCGGCTTCTAGAATAAGGTCGAGCAAAAAGACAGGGACGCGATTGAGTTTTGGACTAGAAATAAAGAAGGAAGAACGAGAAATTTTTTCTCTGGTTCGATATTATTTTTGAGTTAAGGAAAGAAAAGAGAAGGTTGTGATAAACGAGAAAAGGGCAAGATGTGGTGTTGAACAGATGATTGCGTATTGGAGAAGGTTAATGTGATTCTGGAAAGAACGAAAAGGCTCTGATGTGAAAGAAATACGGCTTGACTGGCCCATTAATATGTGTATATTCTTATTTAAATTAAATTTGTCCCGAAAATCGCAACTCAAAATATCGATTTCCTATCGAGGCGTGTCGCTAGGCGTTTATATCTGGTACGATCGCAAGTTAATTCTGAAAGCTATGAAATTTGAAATCCGGTAATAATACAATATTACGGACCCAAAGGAACTGGTTTCGTTGAATTCCGAGACTGTGCCTCGGAAGGCTATTTTAAATTCAATTTAAACGATATAAAATTTCAAAACTTAACAAAACGCTTTGAAATTCCAGTTTTAAAAAATTCTATCATCTTTAGTATTATTAATATAAATTTTACAAGCCTTTAAATTATTTTTAAAAGGGTTAAAATCTCAGATTTCATATTTTACCCGATTTTAAATTGTTAATTCAATAATTTAATTATCAAATATTAGTGATATTTGAATTCAAGTTAAAAATTTACTTCTAATTATTTCAAATCAATTAAATATTCCAATTTAATTTGCTTAAAAAATTCCGGGTCGTCACATTTACTTTACCCAAAGGAACTGGTTTACAAACACTACCTAAGCAATTGATCAGGACTTCCATTAATTTCAAAGAATAAAGCTTTAATCATGACTTTGATATGTTCTAAGAACAGAAATAAGCCACACTTCAGTACACTCTTCCTATAATATCCCTTGATGATTGTGAATTATATATGCAGCATTATAGGAAACAAATATGAAGAATTTGATTGCTTTAGAAATTAGAGAGCAATAGATAGAATATATATTTTAGAATAAGAATTAGATGACCGCAATCAACATAATTGGTCTATATTTATAAAGTTGAATAGGTCTGTCAAAAGGTGATGATCTTTCCAGAAGTCATGACTTTGCACGGGTAGACGCACCTTTGCAGAAATAGATGTCTATTTAAACTAAAGTCGTTTTCCATTTCTTAGACAGCTGAGATAAAAATCAAACATCTGATTAGTTATATAAAAGTTGTTTTGAATTGAATATCACATCTGAATTTCCTAGGTTAGACGTCTGAATGTATTCCAAAAAGGAATATTTCAATTTGAACCCAATTCAGCCTTTTGGGGTAAACGTTAAGACATTTGAGTTATGTGGTTTAAAAAAATAGAAGTAGAAAGTTCCATTTGTAACTGAGATGCTTAACTAGACGTTTGATACCCTCATCGGACGTATAGTTAAACATATTAGACGTCTGACATAGTCCTAAAAATAAAAATACAAAGCACTTCAGATGTTTGAGTAATTGATTCAAATGGCTGAATCTACATAGGTTTTAGTACAAGGGATTCTGGGCTAAAAGTGGTTTTCTCAAAAATCTAAAATTTTGATATCAGACATTTAATTTAGTGAAAATTTTAATCTCTTTTTATCCTCAGGCATTTGAAGTGATTTGTTGGACGTTTGAGTTTAGATAATTTTGAAAAACAGAAAATTTTCTTTTGAGAAGAAGATTAAATTTAGAAAATATTTTTTTATCACGCTTGTGTATGTGTAATCATCGAAGGCTATTGTACATATGTTCTAGACTTATAACAACAACATTACTTTGATGATTTGATCTTCAATCCTTGATTTTCGCAGCACGTTGTCTTCTTATTGGAAATATCCTATAGAAAGTAAATAACGTTGTATGATATATGTATATAGTTGTATCATCAAATTGTATGATATATGTATATAGTTGTATCATCAAAACCCAATAAAGGCAGGATCCAACCTTCTCCCTCATTTTGATAATAACAGCTATATATATATATATAAAACATAATATATACTTCACCTATCAATGTGCCTTATGTCATTCTTCCCCTTTGTCATTATCAAAAAAATGTAAAAGAATACTAACAACATTAATGCTGACATATGTTTTGAAATTGCACCATAACAACAAACAAACGACATATATTATCACAAAATAATGACTAAGTATACAAGTACACAAACATACTACACAAGTTAGGAAACTTCATCAACCCATATACTAAAATGTCTTAAGATTACATAAGTTTTGAAACCAAACAAAATATCAAAAGTACTATTAATTCGAAGACTAACAAACAATAACATCAATGAGTACATGGAACTAATGTAGCCATCCAACATGAATAATCAAGCAAGATAGCACCATGCAATACCATCAAGCAAACTACAAAGAAGAAAATGTTTTGAATAAAAACAATATAGTAAATATAAGATGGATAATAGTTTTAACAATACCATAACCGAAGTGGTGATAATTCCTTATCACCCTCTTTACTCTCAGTTTCATACTTACTCCTACTTTCCTCACAAACTTTATTGGTCAGTTTGGCAGGTGATGGTCCGGTTCCTTGATATGGTAGTGGAGGAGGTGGTGCAGTAGTGGGAGATGGTGACCTAGATTTTCCAGACAATGTCTTCCATCCCAAGAAGTTTTTAATCCTCGATAACCCTTTCTCATTTGATTTCATTTTGGAATTTCTTTTCGAAAGACACTGTTTAAGGATCTATTGGTTTTTTGATAGAATGATTTGGGTTACTTATGGCATGTTAAAGTTAGAAATTCTGGAAGGTATAATTTTAATTGACCCATCTCTATTATCACTACCTTTCTCACTATCTTCTTCCTCAATATCATGAATTTCTACATCTATTCCTGTATTGGTCTCACTTGTAGTAGTAGTATGTGGGTGTAGACATTGTAAATATTCTTCGTATGAAATATATTAAGGAACTCATAAAGGCAAATGCATAAGAGAAAGGTACTTTTTGCACGCATTAGTCACATAGTTGGGATTGACAATCATTAAAGGAACAATTTTGGCTAAAAAAGACGAGTGATGTACAACCCATAGAAAATGATTTTTCTAGCATAATTAGAAAAGACAACATCTCTTCTTGAATAAATTTCACCCAATTTACTTCAATATCACCAATTATAGCATATAATACTTTATAATCCTTATTATTAATTTACTTATGACTATGATTATGAGAGATTATAGTGTTTATAAGCATACATTCCTATAGCCTTAGCCTAAGACATAAATATTTCGAATTTTGTTTTGTAACTTGATTTTCCAATAAGTGACGGCCTATAACTTTCCTTTTATGGTTTTCCATACCAATGGCTTGAATTTCAATTCCCTTGTAACTAGTGTTCAAGATTTGTCCAAAGTGATTATAATATAATTTAATTACTTTTCCTTAAATGCTGGTCCAAAGATAACCCTCAACCCTATCAAGAGCTACACCTTTTATACCCATGTTAGCATAAAACAAATGAAGGGCTAGAGTATTAATTTGAACTTTATTTGGGGGCAAACTGAATAAGTGGGGTGATTTATGCTCTATTCGTCAAAGCACGCAAGTTATAAGTTAGAAAATCGTCAATATTGTAGAATAATCCATTAAATAACTCCATTTTGGTAAGTAATTTATACCTTTTAATGTTTTCTTCATTGTGATGGAGCCAAGCGTTAAGTCATTTGAGAGAGATGACTAATGGTTTCTTAAATAAAGATTTTCTTCGTTTTCTTTTCTTAGGATTTTTGGATTTGGAAATGGGTTCAGGTGCCAATGAAATAGAGAAAACTAGGGTTTTTGAAAATTGGGTAGAAGTAAAAATGAGTTAGAAGAGTAAATGGGATGTTATAAATTGTAGAGATGAAGTTAGTGGGTTGGTTACATAAGAAATGAGGGAAAAATTTTAAATTTTATTATTAAAAAATTCCGAAAATTCTCGTCAGATGTCCGAGAAGGTCAAAACTGATGTTTGAAGCATTATTCAGACGACTGAATAGATTGGTAAGACGTTTGACTATTTATAAAAGGTACAAAATATAAAATTATATTTACTTCTAAAATAATTATATATATAAATATATAATGATGACAATATTTATTGATCAAGCAACCTTCTACAGTCATGATAGCCAGAGGGGGTCGTAGGATCGTATTCGGATAGTGGCAATCTTTGTGGATTATATATTTCTAAAGGTCTGGAGTTAACCGAGTGGTTGCTGCTTATGTTATTCCTTGTTTGAGTGTTTTTATAAAAGGCTGAACTATCCGTTCAACGGTAGTTAATTTTTCAACTTTCCGTTGTTGTTCTAAACGATTTCTTCTTTTTTCAGAGATAATAGCATCATTCTGTCTTTCTAGTTTTCATTGAGTATCCTAGATCTTTTCAGAATTTTTGTCATGTCTTCTTATCAAGTAACCATAAAAGGGATTGCATCCTTGACTCTTTTTCCTTCTGTTGTATATTCATTTGATTCTTTGGAAGATGAAGATGGCGAGGAGGTAATGCGAATGGAAGAAAATGAACTTTGATTGAAAGCCATTTTACAAAAATAATCTATTATTGCTTTTAAAGGTGCTTATTCTTTCCATATTTCTTGAAATTTTTGGCAAGAAAGATAAAATCATCCTCAATATCATAATTATCTTCAACTTGAAAGGCTATAGTTTCCTTCCCTGAGATTATGTCTATTTTCCCTGTAGATTTACATCATAGGATATTTAATTTCCTCTAACCTCTTCCATTCTAAGTATTGAAAGGTCATTGGCTTCCTCGATAACCAATACTTTCTTTCCTATTCTTTCATTAAAGAGTCGAGTATTTTTGATACAACATAAAAATATGATATTTTTTCACCTAAAGCTATTAGAGCATGAGTAATGTCTTGAAACATTAAATACATACGAGCAATTATTTCATTTGGTTTCATTCTACAATTCAAGAACAGTTTCTTAAGCATGGAAATTTTGCTCTGATTGACCTTGTTGGTTCCTTCATGAGTAATTTGTAAGATAAGCCATATCTCATATGCAGTTTTGCATGCATAACCTCTATTAAACTCATTTATATGTAATGAGAAAAATAAAATATTCATAGCTTTAGGATTGTTAGTAGCATCAATTTTTTGTGGAATAGTCCAAACACTATATTCAGTAGTAGGTGTAGTATATTCCACTTATGTGATATTCTATATTCCATAACCACTAGCTTGCATATATTATCCCATTTTAGTAGACCAATATGTATAGTTTGAACCAGTAAACAATGGTGGTCGTGTGGTGGAATGTCATTTAGCAAATGTTGCAATAGTGTTATCTGTATTAAAAAATCACAAAAATTTTCATGGTTTAGTGCTTGCTCTGATACTAAATGAAGGTAAGTGAGATCTATACTATTATGAATCTAAGTACTTACATATAGGTGTTAGTAGATAGTTAAGTAAATAATCACAGGAACAAAAAGGATAAAATCACACCGGTATTTTATACTAGTTCGGACCTCCTATCCTATGTCTATTCCCTAAGCTCCACTTAAGAATTTCACTATCAACAACTCACACTTTACCCAGAGGGATAGGTTTAAAAAAATCGCCCGAGCAACCGATTAGGACTTTCACCAATTTCAAAGAAAAAAGCTTTAGTCACGACTTTAATGTATTCTCAATAACATAAATAAGCTACACTTCAGTACAACCTTCCCATAACATCCCTTGATGACAGTGAATTGTATGTGCAGCGTTATTGGAAGAAACTATGAAGAATTTAATTGCTTTAGAAATCAAAAGGCAATAGATAGAATATGGATTTAGAACAAGAATTAGATGATTGCAATCAACGATATTTGTTTATTATTTAAAGTGATGAAAAGGTATGTCGGAAGAAAATGATATTCCAAGCAATCATGACTTTATACAGACATCTGCTCCTTTTCAAAAATAGGTGTCTATTCCAAATACAGTCATCTTCTTTTTCTCAAACATCTGATCTAAAGGATCAGACGTTTGATTAGTTATATAAAAATTGTTTTGAATTGAATCAAACATTTGAATTTTCTAGGTTAGACGTCGGAGAGTATTCCAGAAAGAATTACATTCAATATGAACTTGATTCATACGTATGACCTAGACCTTAAGGCGTATGAGTTATGTTATTTAAAAAACAAAAGAATAAAGGGTTAGACATATAAGGTGCTTAAACAAACATGTGATACCCTCATAAGACATTTGGTTGAACATATCAGACGTTTGACATAGCCAAAAAAATAAAAAAATAAAGCACTTCAGACGTTTGTATAATTGGTTCAGATGGCTGAATCTACATAGGGTTTCATCCAAAGATATTCTAGGCTTATTTTCTTAGACGTCTGAATTTATATCATACATCTTATTCAGTGAAATTTTTAATCTCGTTTATACTTAGCCATCAGAAGTGTTTTTTCAGACATCTGAGGTCTGACAATTTTGAAAAACAGAAAATTTGCCTTTAAGAAGATGATTAATTTAATAATTTTTTTATCGCTCTTGAGTGTGTGTAATCATCAAAGGATATTATACATATGTTCTAGACTTATCACAAAAACATTACTTTGATAATTTGATCTTCAATCGTTGATTTAGATGTAGGTTGTCTTCTTTTCGAAAATGTCCTGTAGAAAATAAATAATGTTGTATTATACACACACACACACATATATATATATAGCCGTGTCATCAAAATTCTATGAAGACATGATTCTACAAAATGATGGAAGGTATTGCAAAAAGCGCATTACAATTTCCTCATAGGAGAAGAAGGATAATAAGTGGAAGAAGAAGAACATCTAATGTTGTCTTTTCACCTAATGGTTTAGTCGCTTTAGTTTTTTTTGTACATAGGTCAATGTTATGCGGTTACGACCCCTGCTTGTTTCGCAAAGTTTGCCAGTTGGGAATAAAATAGTTTTTCTTTTAAATTTCTATTTCACTTGCCTATGTGCATAGTTTATTTACGTATGTCGCAGTTGCGTTTAAAATCGAAACAATGTTATTATCTACAGTAACTATGCACGTGTGAATAAATAATTATTATTGCTTGGCTATGTTCCATGGATTCATTTTGTTCATTGCCACCAAAGAATCTCTCCATTGGAAAACATAATCATGATTGTTTGACTATCTTCATAACCTACTTAGCTTTTTAGTAGTTAGGTTATATTTGACCAAAGATAAGGATGGATTTCCATATCACTTCTTGTCTTCGGGAAGTGACATTTTGGACACTTATCTTTGGACATCCATGCTCGATCTTGCCTATCTCTAGCATTGACAATAAGCATTCATCAAAAGTAAGGTTTTAGATGTCTGAAATCGACCTCACCTAACTCTAGGTGTCGATAGTTCTTGGAGGTTCATTCTCTTGTTAGATCCTATCTCTGGCACTTAATAAATAAGATGCTTATTTTTGGGCATCATAATTAGACATCGCCATTCTCCAAGCAACGGCCTTAGACCTAGCCTATCTCTGGGAAATGGTCAAAGAATAGAACTATAACGCGTATCATCACAATCGGCCATAGTGTGATTATACTCTTGCACTCTGATCATGTATTGAAGGAGTTTGTTGGTACTTATCTCTGGGCACCTGAAATTATCATACTCCCAAGATCGGATCATGGACCAAAGGAGTCCGTGATATTGTAACCGCCCGAATTCTAGTGGGTCCAGATTTTTTGCAAAAATGCTAAAACCCAAGCCCACTAAAGCCGGAGTTGGCTATCTGGTATCCTGCAAATAGGCAAAGACAAATATATCAGAGCTCAACTAAATATCTCACAGCGGAATTGACTAAAATATAATAGTAAGTAAATACTCACTAATATAATAACACTTTCTAAACAAGTGTCTTAAAAATGGAAAGTCTCTGCCATATACCTAACCTGTAGGATGTTATAAGGAGTGAGTCAGAACTAAAGTTCTGGTGAATGGATAAATTATGCACTTCTAATCTTAATTCTACATATAGCATTTTATTTCTATTTACTGTTATATTAGGCTCATTAGGTTTATAATACTCTTGCCTCTGTGCGTGAATCGTACCCATCTACTCTTTAGTAGATTAAAACCTAATAAGTGATATATATATATATATAGCTATATGCCCAATGACCATATTTGTCCTAGGTACTACCCATAGTACCTTCCGTATCCTCCTTGCAAAAGACTCCATCATCTTGGTTCCATGGCATTCTGTGACATCTATAAAGGACCGTCCCGTGAGGCCTACAATATAGATGTTCCGTCGTTTAGTATGAAAACGTAAAAATGTGTCCGTACTAGTCTATACTAATGCTCGGAAATCCATAATGTACCACCTAGTGCGTACCTTGAGGACTATACATAATCGTTCTGTCTACTCCCTGAATCCCGCCAACAAGGTCTACCTTGTATGGAACTCAGCCGAGGATTTTCTATATCTATAAAGGACAGCTTCGTTAGGCCTACAATATAGAAATTCTACTTGGTCTGTCTCTTTTCTCATTGTCGCTATGGCCCTCCGCAGCCACCCCTCAACTAATCTAAAGACCTCCAAAGAGTTAAGTGGTCGTGCCCTACTATAAAGAATCTAACATCCAATTGGCGGTTGCCCCTCGTCTAATGTCTCGATAGTGAAAGTATCATTGGACTTTGGTTTAACTCTAGTCTTTCCTGAACTCGCTCTTGGTTTTGATGCTGGCTGATATCTGCATGCGACTATCCTTTTGGGTCTTGCCCACTAAACTTATCTGCAAGTACTGGGACATACGAATAATCTACTCCAAATACCAACCCCTTTTGACTGCCTACAGTGGTCCTGCCATGCAAAAAGCAGTCAAGGCATACTCTTTTGATGGAACACCTATAAACCTCCCTCTGGAGGATCGCATCATTACGCCTACACTAGAGCGCCATCCTAGAGTATCCTAACGTCTGGTTGAAGTCTCGTACTTCCTTCTAGTCCAAAATAACTAAGTTGGACGTGCTTCTTCTGTGCTGAAATCTATGATGAACTGCTTCGTTAGGCTCTTCATCCTTTGGGCTCCTCCAAATGCATCTCACTCTTTTATTAGTCCATAAGTTTAATCTTCTATTTTGCGTTTAGTTTACTTTTATTATTTTGTTGGCTACTTATTTATCATAATTAGCATAATCTTGTCCCAGCCTCACCAAACTGTTGTGCAAGCATCGCTTCATGACTGAAAGCGAATGTTGTTGGTATGATCCACTTCTATTATCTTGCTTATTAACTCAATTTAAGTCTTAAGTTTATTAAAATAAGCCTCTTCTATTATTTCTGCGCTATTTTCTTATGAACATAATTTAAGTCTTAAATAAGCCTGTCCGTTCTTTCTACTTAATTATAATCTATGTTATAATTTTACTTGTAATTGACACTTTTATTTTCTTTTATAATCTACATATAATTACAAGTGTCTTTTTTCAATTATAGTCTGTCTTGTTTTATTATGATATTGAATTCTCATTAATTCTCTTATATTATATAATTTACTTATCATAATAACTATCTTATTTTATTGTCTGCGCAGTAAACGCAGATCTAGGTTCATTACCATTTATAACTTCTACTTTTTTTCAATAATTAACTCAATTCCTTCAATTCTTTACTTTATTTTCATCTATTCTAGAAAGTAGTTCTATTCTATTTGGTTGGTTACGAAAATTATACTAAAAATCTATTTTCATATTTTAATACTAAATAAAACAATAAGTCGTAACTGCGAGATATTTCTTTTATTATTTCTTTACTTTTAGGATAGTGTAAAATACAGTGATTTCTCTAAATTTCATTTTTCTTTCTTTTATTCTTGTAGTTACGTTTATCGTTATCTTTTTAAATATTAGACTATAGTAATGTATCTTATTTTCTAAACCAACCAATTAATCTATCACTTACTTCCAAATCAATTTATTAGATTTTTTTTCTTTAATTTATTACTACCGTTTTAGCATAATTTATTGCAGAATTCTTATTTTCTTGCTTTATTCCAGCTTTTCTTATTTTAATCAATTTTCTAAAATCTAGTATTTTCCCATTTTAATCCATAATTGCGAATTCTTAGTTTTTAACTAAATTGTTCTCGTAAAAAGGAAATAAAAATAAGCTAGCATTCAGGCTAAATTTTAACTTTAAAATAAATGTAAATTACTGTAAATTTCTTATAGTTTCAACATAACTAATCGACAAAATTAATTACTAAAATACTGAATAAAATTAGTTAAAGAGAATCTAAAAATAATATGTCATAAACTAAAAGATATATAATTAAATCCACTCATATGTCGTCTTTAGCGTCAATCTCCATCGCTTTTAATTCACTACGCTTTTCTCCGTTTTTTCCCATTTTTCTTTCGCTGTAAATTCTTCGATTTTTTTACGCGATTCTATGATTTGCTTGTATGTATTTCCTTGCTTAATTTTTTTAGTTTGGGGAAAGATTTGATTGACAGAGGAGAAAGGAAGAGGGAGAAGAGAAGAGGAGTTTGTTGTGAACGATAGCAGCTGATTTAGAGAAACTAGTGTGGGCTAGGTTAAGTTATGTTCAAGGTGTGGTGAACAACTATGAACCATCCGATCAACCCTAAAAACAATCCTCACCGTCATTTATTGGATTGTTTATGTTAGCTTATAACGTATAATTCTCCAACTTTATTCCTTTGTTATACGACCTTATTAATTCACGTTTTCTTCTGAATAAGATTCTCCCATTAATTATCCAATTAATTAGATCATACGTGTGTGTGTATGTATGTATATTCTATATTAGTTGATTGTTATACGTTATAATTTCTTACCTATTTGAACACGTCAATTAATACCTCTATTAATTAAATGCATATAAAAGTTATACTTTTTAATTTATTCTTATTAATTACCTTCATCATAAACTTAATTACTCTGTTTGATATTTGTATGCATTCCAATTCTTTTTTCTTTTTAACTTGGAAACAAATAATCCTATAACTGGCGTTTACTTCTAGCTAATTAATCTGCATTATCAGCTATTGTAACAATGACATATTCTTTGATTAATTGACACCCTTTTTAAAACACTCAACTAATTGCCAATTAATTAATTGACATGTTTTCCAATCTCAATTGATATCCAAATTAATTCCTATGCGCAACTAAATCACACATTTACTAGTTGTACATATTTAAACTGCCAATTCATTACCCAATTAATTGACATATAAGTTTCCCTCTTTTATTAACTGACGCTTGCTTAATGTCTTTAATTAATTTCTTAATTAATTGTTTGCGTCAATTATATTAATATATGTATGTTATTATTTAATTTATTCCCCACATACATTTTTTTCCTCTTACATCTAATTCTCTTAATAATTTACATTCATTACAAATATAATAAATTTGTTACTACTTATATAAATATCCTATGAATTAATTGCAAATGTTTGTAATTTATAAAATTTCCATGTGACCAATTAATCTAAATTGATTTCCTCCAATAGTTGATTTGATTACATTGCCTACTGATCTTAATTAATTAACTTTAATTACTGATATCCACTAATTCCTTTATGATGGCAATGTTAATTAATTACCTTTTTGACATGCATCCATTTTAAAATTCAAATGCGCATCATTTCTGGAATTTTATACGCACATATATTTATTTATAACAAATATATTTACTTACGTTTACATGTATATTTATTTCTCAATACAAAACTCGAATGTCAATAACTTTTTCATATAAACTCCATTCGAGACATATTATATATGTAAATTGACAAAAATTCGCCACAAACACAATGGTATAATTTTCGAGGCCATATTTTGAAAATTACAAAAAAAATATATTTTCACTATTCATCATTATTTGATTATTTAATTGTATACATTCTCCCACGCTTTAGGAAATTCGCCCCCGAAATTCGACAAGGGTAAAAATTCGTAATTCCTTGCATCGATCACATCCATTTTGTGTACGTCCAATTTTTTGACCATTCGTGCTCTTGTGCAAAAGTGTTATTCAATACAAAATATATGCATGTACATGAATTTCTAAGCGATACCTCCTATATGAATGCTTTGCATCTTTCAAAATTTATCTTTAAAACATAATGCACACATCCTAAATATACTTGCAATTTCTATATGAATGCCATCTTTTAAAAACTTAAAACACTTTTCATCAATATTTCCCGCACTCCTATTGAATAGGAGCATAGTTCAACAAATTTTACGTCCAAACCTACCACACAACTTTTAATTTTCGAATTTTAGAAAATTCTAATTTTTCAAATTCGATTTCTTATGTTATAAAGAAGGTGGAAAAAGGAAAACCTCACATTTCCCATTTTACTTTTATGCACCTTTTCTCTATACTTGGGAATTATGCCACTATTCAACAAAAATCCCTTTTTTTCCCCAATCACAGTTTACATAAGAAAATTTTCTTTTCAATTTTCTTTTCATTTAAAGTTTTCATTTATTTTAGATGTCATCTTTGGTTGCTTTCTTTAAATTTGTTGTTTTCCTTTTAGTTACACTCTCTTAGTTTATTTTCTTATTTTATTGGTCACTTATTTGCAGCTCCTGCATACCCAAGCAATATTCCTTGGCTCTATAGTGCTCTACACACTCTACGAGAATTCCCTATTACTCTCTAAAAATAATTCTTGCTATCTTCTTCATAGGCTCAAACATTTCTCATCTTACCTAGGTACTTATCCTCATCTACTCTATATTTTAAAACTTGGTTTGGCTTTATTATATTTTTTTTCTTTTAATAATTCAAAGTTTCAAAAGTTTGCTTACCTAGTTATTTACTTTGAACTGTCAATTCCCAAGATTCTAACCTTCAAAAAGTGTTAATTGAAATTTTCCAAAAATGCCTAATGCCATAATTATTTCTACTTCCTAAAATCTTTATATTTTTTTTTATAGTTTTTGACTTTAGGCCATCTCCTTAAATCTAGCGTGGAATATGCAATAATTCTAAGTTTAAAATTTAGCCTTCTCTTCCTTTTTAAAGCAATTTTTTCAATAAATTCTTGGGATCCTTAATTCAAGTTTTTTTTCCATTGAAACTTGTTTTTCACGAAACCATTTCTAGAAAAAATGTCACTTCATTATTTCAAAACAACTTTTTCATAATTTCAAATCATAAAAACTAGAGTAGATAAGAACAAATTATTCCTCTATTATCTTCATAACAGCTCATACTCTTCGTTCAAGGTGGGTTTTCTAAAGACACATAATTAATTGCACATAGCGAGGGAAAACGTTTATTTTCCCTTGTTTAGCCTCTGTAATTATATTTTCTATAGTATAACTATCATTACCCAACAATATGGTCTCTTATTACTGCACTTTCTACCTAGAGATTTCACACTTTAATGCATTGGAACTATTTCTCCTAAGAGAAGCTGTCAACACTAAAATTTTCTATGAATACTATAAAAGAGGATGTGCGTTTTGTTTGAAATAACAAGGAGTTTTTGTTTTTTTATGTGTTGAAGTGGACAGCACAAAATACAGTGTTTTTCATATTTTGTACATCTCTTTCGCTATGTTTACTTTCATTATTATTTCAACAAATCGCCTTCATTTATTATATGGCTAATTCGTAGAAACCAATACCATTAAACCATGTCAATTTTATATTTTATCTATAATGATTCTTATCTATATTTAATTTATTTGAGTTCTTACTACACTAGTGCAGTTACCTATTATTATATGTCAATTACTAAACTTCCTCTAAATACCTACTCTATTTCAAAAAGATTATTTTGTCCAACCACCAAAATATTTATATCAAAAATAATTTCAAGCTATATTGCTCCTTTTTTAAAAGAATAGAGTTTTACAAAATTTTCCTTACTGAAATTTTTTAGTTTTCTACAAAAATTTAATCTTTACTAGGTTTTCATATTTAATTCTTTCCTACTTTGCAACCCCAAAACTAGCGAGATATATAAGTTCTATACTTTTTCTTAAAGAATATATATATATTATTATTTTAAACAAAAAATTTCATTCGAAAACTTTTTTTCCTCAAACTATTTTTTTCAAATAGAAATATGTACTTTTCAAATTTGTTACTTACATGTTTTTTTTTTCAATTTTTCAAATCTCAAAAATGTCTCTTTTTCTTTAAAAATTGTTTTTACGCATTTTTCCATGTTTGAACCAGTACAAATATAAAGCTGTAAACTTTTAAGTTTAAACTTGAAAACCTTCTGAAAATTTTCAAATTCTTAAAAGTTTAATTATTGGGCTAGACTCAAAGTGGGTTCTTAACTTCCTTATACTTTCTCAAATATTCCCATGAAGTCATTCTTCTCAATCTAATTATATATGTTACTAATCCTTTTCCTCTCCTATGCTTTTGTTTATTCTAAGGCACTTGCCCTACCCACCAATATATAACAACTATGAATTATAGATATAAACATATGGACTTCCAATTTTATACTGAATTTATTGTATATCTCATACTTTGCCACTCTAGGGCCTGCGATTCTTGGATTCCCACAATCCTAATATTGATATACAAAACTATTACTCAAAATCTTCCCATATGTCATTTCTCTTAAAAGTGGATTTTTCTATGGATCTAGGTATATGTAATATATTTATATTTTAGAAAAAATACAAATATGTTCACTCTCTATTCATTCAGGAACCCTAAACCTAGGCTCTGATACCAAATGTAACCGCCCGAATTCCACTGGGCCCAGATATTTCGTAAAAATGCTAAAACTCATGCCCACTGAAGCCCGAGTTGTGTATGTAATATCCTACAAATAGGCAAAGACAAATATATTCGAGCTCAATTAAATATCCTACACGGAATTGACTAAAATATAGTAGTAAGTAAATACTGACCAATATAATAACACTTTCTAAACAAGTGTCTTAAAGTTGGGAAGTCTCTGCCATCTACCTAACCTGTAGGATGTTACGAGGAGAGGGTCAGAACTAAAGTTCTGGTGAATGGATAAATCATACACTTCTAAGCTTAATTCTACATATACCATTTTATTTCCATTTACTGTTATAATAGGTTCATTAGGTTTATAATACTATCACCACTGTGCATGAATCGTACCCATCTACTCCTTAGTAGATTAAAACCTAATAACTGATATATCTGAAGTTATATGCCCAATGACCATATTGGTCCTAGGTATTATCCATAGTACCTTCCGTATCCTCCTCGCAAAGGACTCCATCGTCTTGGTTCCATGGCGTTATATGACTACATCAATAAAGGACCTCCCTATGAGGCCTACAATATAGATGTTCCGTCGTTTGCTATGAAAATGTAAAACTGTGTCTGCACTAGTCTATACTAATGCTCGGACAACCATAATGTACCTCCTAGTACATACCTTAAGGACTATACGTAATCGTTCTATCTACTCCTTGAATCCTGCCACAAGGTCTACGATGTACGGAACTCAGCCGAGGATTTTCTATATCTGTAAAGGATAGCTTCGTTATGCCTACAATATTGATATTCTATTTGATATGTCTCTTTTCTCATTGTGGCTATAGCCCCACGCAGCCACCCCTCAAGTAATAGAAAGACCTCCAAAGAGTTAAGTGGTCGTGACTTATTGCTAACAATCTAACATCCAATTGGCGGTGCCCCTCATCCAATGTCTCGCTAATGAAAGAATCATCGGACTGTTGGTTTATCTCTAGTCTTTCTCGAACTACCTCTTTGGTTTTGATGCTGGCCGATTCCATATGCGACTATCCTTTTGGGTCCTACCTACTAAACTTACTTGCAAGTACTGGGGCATACGAATATTCTACTCCAAACACCAACCCTTTCTGACTGCCTACACTGGTCCTGCCATGCAAAAAAGCAATCAAGGCATACTCTTTTGATGGAACACCTACAGACCTGCCTCTGGAGGACTACAATACTAAGCCTACACCAGAGGGCCATCCTAGAGTATCCTCACGTCCCATTGAAGTCTCATACTTCCTTCTAGCCTAAAATAACTAAGATGGAGTGCTTCTTCCGTGCTGAAATCTATGATGAACTGCTTCGTTGGGACCTTCATCCATTGGGCTACTCCAAAAGAATCTCACTCTTTTATTAGACCCTAAGTCTAATCTTTTATTTTGCGTTTAATTTACTTTTCTTATTCTGTTGGCTACTTATTTACCCTAATTAGCATAATCTTGTCCCAGTCTCACCTAGCTTTTGTGAGAGTATCAGTTCCTGACTGAAAGAGATTGCTGTTGGTATGTGCCACTTCTATTATCTTGCTATTAACTCAATTTAAGTCTTAAGTTTATTAAAATAGGTCTCTTCTAGTATTTGTGCTCTATTTTCTTACTAACTTAATTTAAGTTTTAAATAAGCCTTTCCGTTCTTTCTACTTAGTTAACCTATGTTATAATTTTACTTGTAATTGTCGCTTTTATTTTCTTTTATAATCTATATATAATTACAAGTGTCTCTTTTCTATTCTTGTCTGTCTTCTTTTATTATGATATTGAATTCTCCTCAATTCTCTTATATTATATAATTTACTTATCATAATAACTATCAATTTTTATTTTTTGTGCAGTAAATGCAGATTTAGGTTCATTATCATTTATAACTTCTAATTTTATTCAATAATTAACTTAATTCCTTTAATTCCTTACTTTATTTTCTTCTATTCTAGGATATAGTTCTATATTTGGTTGGTTATGAAAACTGTACTAAAAATCTATTTCCATATTTTAATACTAAATTAAACAATAAGTCATAGCCGCGAGATATTTCTTTTATTATTTCTTCACTTTTTGGATAGTGTAAAATACAGTGATTTCACTATTTTACACTAGTCTCCTTTTTCTTTCTTTTATTCTTGCAGTTATGTTTATCGTTATCTTTTTAAATATTAAACTATAAATGTATCCTATTTTCTAAACCAACCAATTAATCTATCACTTACTCCCAAATCAATTTATTAGATTTTTCTCTTATTTATTACTCTCGTTTTGGCATAATTTATTGCAAAATTCTTTTTTTTTTCTTGCTTTATTCCAGCTTTTCTTATTTTACATCTAATTTTCTAATATCTAGTATTTTTCCATTTTAATCCATAATTGCGAATTCTTTTTTAACTATATCATTCGCGTAAAAAGGGAATAAAAAGTAGCTAGCATTTAGGCAAAATTTAACTTTAAAATAGATGTAAATAACTGTAAACTTCTTACAGTTTTAGCATAACTAGTTGACATAATTAATCACTAAAATACTGAATAAAATTATTTAACGGGAATTTGACAATAATATATCATAAACGCAAAAGATATATAATTAAATCCACTCACATGTCGTCCTTAGCTTCAATCTCTATCCGTTTTAATTTTCTACGCTTTTCTTCGTTTTTTCCCCTTTTTCTTTCCCTGTAAATTCTCCGCTTTGTTTACGCAATTCTTCGATTTTCTTCTATGTATTTCTTTGCTTAATTTTTTTTAGTTTGGGGATAGATTTGATTGACAGAGGAGAAAGAAAGAGGGAGAAGAGAAGAGGAGTTTGCTGTGAACGATAGCAGCTGATTCAGAGAAAATATTGTGTTAAGTTACGTTCAATTTATAGGTGTAGTGAACAACTATGAACAATCCGATTAACTCTAAAAACAATCCTCACCATCATTTATTGATTTGTTTACTTTAGCTCAGAAAGCTCCAATGTTATTCATTTATTCTTTTGTTATACGATCTTATTAATTCATGTTTACTTCTAAATAAGATTCTCCCATTAATTATCCAATCAATTAGATCATACATACATACATATATATATATATATATATATGTGTGTGTGTGTGAGTGTGTGTGTATGTGTATGCTTGTATCCTATATTAATTGATTCTTGTATGTTATAATTTCTTATCTATTTGAACACGTCAATTAATACCTCTATTAATTGAATGCATATAAAAGTTATACTTTTAAATTTATTTTTATTACTTTACCTTCATCATAAATCTAATTACTCCGTTTGATGTTTGTACGCATTCTAGTTCTTTTTTTAACTTGGAAACAAAAAATCCTATAACTGGTGTTTTCTTTTAGCTACTTAATTTACATTATTAGCTACTATAATAATGGCGTATTCTTTGATTAATTGACACCTTTTATAGAACGCTCAACTAATTACTAATTAATTAATTAACACGTTTTCCTATCTTAATTGATATCGAAATTAATTCCTACGCGCAACTAAATCACACATTTATTAGTTGTACGTATTTAAACTGCCAATTCAATACCCAATTAATTGACATATAAATTTCTCTCTTTTATTAATTGATGCTTACTTAGTATCTTTAATTAATTTCTTAGTTAATTGATTGCATCAATTATAAACTAATATATGTATGTTATTATTTGATTTATTCCCCACATACATTTTTTTCCTCTTACATCTAATTCTATTAATAATTTACATTCATTACAAACGTAATAAATTTGTTACTACTTTTATAAATATCCTATTAATATTGCAAATGTTTATGATTTATAAAATTTCCATGTGACCAATTAATCTAAATTGATTTCCTCAAATAGCTGATTTGATTACATTGCCTATTGATGTTAGTTAGTTAACTTTAATTACCAATATCCATTAATTTCCTTTATGATGGCAATGTTAATTAATTACCTTTTTGGCTCGCATCTATTTTAAAATTCAAATTACATTATTTCTGGAATTTCATATGCACATATATTTATTTATAACAAATATTTTACGTGCATTTACATGTATAATTATTTCTCAATACAAAACTTCAAATGCCAATTTTGAATTTAAATTGAATTTAAATTCAATTCAAATCCAAAAATTGGACAGTCTTCAAATTCTTCCAAACCAGCGTCAAAGTGTCTGGAATTCCAATACGAACCTAGCGAAGAAAACCGCGCGTAAATCGGATATCATAAGTGAAATATATTCGAATAAAAAGATTTGAAATCAAAAATAAAATTAAAAATAGAATAAACAAACTCACACTAGAAACTGCCACATCACATCCTTCTCCATCGTCGCCGAAACCCAACTGTTTGTGCCGAAACCCTACGCGTGAAGCACAGCTACAGGCCACCACGAGATGTGACGTCATACGCCACCTACGGCCACAGAAACGGCCACGCGCGTGACTCTAGGAACAAGCCGTCCCATCTGGTCAGTCCTTGGCGAAGCACGACGCCCAATACGCAGCCGCCGCCAAAAAAAATGCAACCCTAATCGAATTTTTGGCTTCGATCTGACCGTCAATCCATCAAATAAACTACTTTGATGCGAACCGCACAGCGATCTCTACAAAACCCCTCAATCGATTTGATGATCCGTCACAGTTGATTACGATGCAACGGACGGCCGAGAAGAAACCATCGATTTATGAACAACCGGTGATTCGAACTGAAAAACGAATTATAGATCTGTGATGCGTCCAATGAGAGCTTCGAATCCATATAAAATTTGCTATATTTTGTGGAGTTTGAAATTTGGCTTTGATTTTGAATTGCAATTATAATTAGGATTTGTCCACCATTGGAATGAGGAGGTGAAAAGAAATTGTACGTACAGACAAATGAGAAATAGAAAGGCTAGGGTTTATAACAGGGTATTTATAGGTAGGGTTGAAATAGAATAGATGGACCAGATTGATTAGATACACGCACTGAACGATAAGTGGCCCGAAAAGCCCGTTTCGACTCCGGAACGAAATTGGGTCAACCCATATACCAAAATAGATGTTTTTAAATATTTAAACGCAATGGAACAGGTTTCAAGTCCAAATTCCATTGTATGAAGAAGTTATGCTAAAATTAATTTATTTCAAATTGAGTTCAACTGATTTCAATAAATTGATTTCGAGGCATTTTATGTTCGTACGATCAAACGAAAAGTATGATCGTTACGAAACTTGAAATCCTATAATAATTCATGTTACGGATCCGATGAAACTGATTTGGTCGAAATCCGAGTCAATGGCCAAAATAGCTAGTTTTACATTAGTTAATTAAACTAATAACTTAACAAATTAAATCAAAATTTTAATTTCAACTCTATAATTAACAAATTTCATCATTTTAAATTTCTAAATCATTTACACTAATTTACCCGAATTTAAAGGTCAATTTAGAGTTGATTAATTTATCAATTTCAGTATTAACCACAATTTGATTAAATTCAGAAATTATAAATTTAATTTCCAAAAATTCTATTAAATTAATTTTTCATTCTACAAATCAATTCATTATTGTCAACGGATGAAATAAATATTGGATTCAAAATCTACTGCATTAACATTCTCAAATTCCATCTTAATTTCAAATAACGTAATATTTAGATATTTTAATTCTCTTAATTGCAATTAATCCAATATTATATTTAAATTCCAATAAATTAATAAATCTTTATTCTCATTCTTATAATTTAAAAAATTGTCTAATTATGAATAACTTTAACATAAATTCTAAATATTACCTTAATTGACATTAACGTAATATTAAATTATAATTATTGTAACTAATTTCCAATCTAAATTAACAGGCTACAAAAACAGGTAACATACACTAATCGTTACGTTAACCTTTAGTCACATAAATAAGCTTTTATTACTTACAAAATCAATGTTGCCATTTATTTTCATACTACTAATTTCATTCACTTATGTTCAATTAATAGCCAAACATAATATTTAAATTCTTTTATATAATTGGAATTTCATTCAAGTTCATTAATTATTAACTTTAATTAGCATTGTTTACCTTACATTCTCATTATCATTTCATAATATGATTCTCAATCATTTCTTTAACTTATACTACTATTGATTCTATCAAATCACACTTATTACGTATTATTTCAGCAATTAATTATAACTTTGAATCTTTTTATTAATTCACAAATTTCAATCAAATAAAACTTTACAATTTTAATAAATTCATAAATTGTCAATTGTCATTCCAATAAAACCATTTATTTGATTTTTATCTTATTATGAATCAATTATAAACTTACCATTTTAAAGGTGATGTCAACATGGGTACTTATCTATTACACTAATATTCCCAATTTCATCTCAATTCCAATTCACTGTAGTATCAAATTTCAATTTCTTACAATAAATCCATTTATTATAAATTGAATACCAATTAATTAGTTTCAAATAAATGGACTGATTCAATTCAACTCTTTTACTTAGTCTATTATTAATCAATAAAATATTTCATTGGTTAATTCAATACTTACTTTTTATTTACTTATTTTAAATTTTATAACTAAGTGCAACAATTTACATTATTTCATTTAATTGAAACTTCAATTTAAATTGTTAATTTTAATTACAATTGCTACACTTAATTTCTAACATTCGCTCCAATATAAATTATAAGATTTTTATTTCTTTCTAAATTTAATTACAAAAATCTTATTAATTTAACCAATTTTAATTATTGAAATTTACGGGTCGTTACACTTGTTATTTTCTTTGATAGTTAAAAAACCGACTATCAAATTTGGCCATTTTAGTTCCTTAACTTGATGTGGAAACTATTTAGTTATACACTTAGTACATAGCTATCTGTGTAGGATTGATTATCGTTTATGTTGAGGATGTTGATTCGTGTAGTGCGGAGTATTACTCCAATCAATCAAGCTTCCTTCTTGGTCGAAGGATAACAAGTTGAAAGTTGGGTACGTGATAAGTCTATGAGACTTAGTTTCTATGTGAGGTTGAGAAACGCTTTTGCGTTGTTGGTACGAAGTGACCGAGATCAGTTTATCCGAAAACCACTTCGGACCAACGTAGATGCATTCGATTGTGTAGGTTGTGATGATATTGATATTTAAGGTTTTCATAGTGAAGGACTGCTTCTTGATCGTTTGGGGTTAAAATCCCAATATACGTCCAGTAGCAATAGTCTCTTCATTATGAAATATCCAATGCAAGAGATATCACTACTAATCCTAGGGACTTTCCAACAGGATGTGGTAGTAAAGTACATTCGGTTTGTCCTGTTCACTGACAACTTGTATGGATGTTTGTCTAACATTGCATTTCTAAGATTACATATATTAGTTTTTACAAACCTACATCAGTGGTGGTGGAGAAGGCAACTTCTCTTAGCTTAACACTCTTCTTGAGACGTACGAGCTCAAGGGTTGTATTTTTATGGAAGGCAATTAATAGTCAACTGAAATGGGAATGTGACATTCAAAGTGATGTGATATGTGATAAGTGAAAGGTAATCGTTACCTCATCCCTCATCTACCAGAAATGACCGAAACAGGGTTAGATGCGACAAGGCTAAGTAAGTCATCCCAATCAAGATATGATCATTCTCTTCGAGATGTATTTCTTCCCGCTATGACATTCGGGATCTAAATTAATGTGGTTTGTATGCTGTGAGGGTCCTCGAAAAAGGTCGGTAACGATCGAGGGATGACATATTCGGTACTACCTAATTGAAGAGGTAGGCTGGTCTTGTGTTGGTAGAGGGCATATGTTCTGTGCCTCGGGACATCCATCTAGAGGTGTACCCATCGGAAGGTAGTCCCTTCACTTGGTCATTTGTATGGAAATCCAAACTCCACTACGTACCTGTCATTTTGTTTGTATAGCCTAGTATGCTTGAATTTAATAATGGTAATAATTTCGGCTATTCTAATATTATTTGTGCAATAGACACTATTATAATATAAGATGGTTTGATATGAAATGTTTTGGTTATCGTAAGGTAAAAACATGTCTGTGTTTATGTGTGGACGTATCCTTCGAGATAGCTTTGTATTGGAAAGGAAAGTTTTGGTAATTTAATAAATTCAGTTGAGTGTGTTTCTCACGCTGGTTCACCAGATTGACCCGGGAGTTCTTCCCTTTCAACGCTCGGGTCAGACCGAGTATATTTATAGGTTCAGATTTGATGCTTTTGGAGCTTCAGCAGAAGAGCTTGAGATATTCATTTTCGTATACACGTATCTGTTTATTATCCACTTTACGCATTGTTGTTATATATTATCAACAATTGTAAGGTCAGGTTATTATAACTGTCTAGCTTGTTGACTGATGATTGATTGTTGAACTCTGATTGATGTATATGTATATACAATTTTTTTTTGTAAAGATCATTGATATGATATTATATGTTCTCCGCTACGATATAAGATTCTGTATTGTTCTGTTTTGTTTCCTCTTCTCTCTTTCTTCTCTTCTCTTCTTTTCTTTTCTTTTCTTTCTCATGACTTTCCGTCAGTCTGTGCTTTTTGGGTCGGATATTTGTGGTTTATTGTCGATTCAAAAGGTATGGATTTGCGGATCGTCACACATTTCAACTTAGAATTGAGAAGTTGACAAACTAGCCTTTCGACCACGATCGTCTGCACCATCTTTACGATTTTGTCTTAACTCGATAGGCTTTGTCCATAGGTGTCTGATCAACCTGGAAATAGAATCAATGACTCTGCGATGTTCCCTAAAAGGACTGGCATATACAACACTATTTATCTAACAATGGTTGCATCGTACGACAACCAACCTTGCCTTCCACTGCTACGTTGACAAAAGCGCCATTGCACAACTACTCTCCGTTCACATGCTGCCTCTCCCTGACCAAAGCGTGCTCGAGTACGGATCTCCAATTGCCAATCATCGTAACCACCCCATCCAAATGACATTTTAGTTGGCACACATATCAACTAAGTGACATAATAAACAATTAAAAATGATTACAGGACTTTGGCAACGTGATCTCGATCGTCCAAACCGACTTTTAGGAGCAGTATATACAACATGTCATGGATTTGTAGAAGGATCGTTCTATTGTAAACTCTTAAGCACTATTCCCCTATTATTGTCTCTTTTAAACTAAACTATTATAAGGGACGCAAAGTAATAAGAAAAAACTACCATTGTAGACATAGATCAACTTTGATCGAAGTACTCTAAATCTCGTCTTTTAACTTACTGCACCATTATCTCCTTATTTTTTTTATTTTTAAACCAAGATATTAGTAAGTAACCTTTGTAATATCGATTTATTTTAATCAACAGGATTAAAATAAGGTTTTTGACTATAATTCCAATCATAGGCCTGGTAATAAATCGTCGGGACTGGATGGCTTTCTTATATTGTTTTACGAAAAAAATTGGCATGTTCTAAAATATAACTTAATTAAAAAATTTAACAAGTTTTATAATAGTAAACTTCGGTTAGGAAGATTTAACTTTGCTAACGTAATCATGCTCCACAAGAAAGCAGGTGCGATAGAACTTAAGGATTTTAGGCCTATTTCGTTATAATCTGTTCACTTAAAAGAATTCAAAGGTCTCAACTAATAGACTTAGCGCTAGAATGAATAGTTTAATTGATACAACACAATCCACTTTCATTAAGGGTAAAAGTATCACGGATAAGGTAGCAGTAATCTAAGAGCTCATAAATTATTGTTGTAAAAACAACATCATTTATACCTATTTAGAACTTGATTCTACTAAAGCTTTTGACACTACTGACTGGTTGTTTCTTAAAGATTTATTAACGACTAGAGGTTTTAGTTCTTGATGTAGGTTGGTTCATGTCCTTTCTAAAAATTGAGAACTCCGGTGTAATGGTCAACGGTATTCTAGGAAATAAAATACAATATAAATGCGGGCATAGAAAGGGGAATCCTTTGTCTCCCATACTATTTAACTTAGCAGCAGATGTATTCGCTAGGATCATAAAATTTTCTATACGAATGGGACTCCTAATGGTGTTTGTAACAAGATCACTAGTGGCGGTCTTTCAATTCTACAATTTGCTAACGTCACAATGTTTTTTTTACCTCTCGTTTGCCTCGCCGCATTATGGTCGTCGACGGAAGTTCTATCGGTTTAGAAAACCGTCGAACGAATTTGAATTAAAAATAACCGCAAGCGCACGGTGTACGAATGTAGCACGCGGCGAATACGGGTCGATCCGCAGGGAATTGATGATTTTAAAATTCTATTCAATCAAATTAACCAAAGTTGAAAGTGTGATTAGATAAAAATGTAAGAAACTAACAAAAACTAGCAAAAGAAAATGATAAAAATATGAGAGTCAAAAGAACAATTTAGAGATAAATCCACTCTCTAGATCATATAAATCAACAAAATGAAGTTATGATCTCTCTTTTCTTTTCATTAGTGTAATTAGTTGATGTGTTTATCATAAGTATGATATATTTGTGCTATTAATTAGCCCAATATAAACCATCAAACTATAACACAACCACCAATACACTTTTAAATCTCATAAAATATGACAACAAAGTTGAAAACAAAATCTATTTTAAGCATGGCCTATTAACTATTAATTAGAAATATAATCCATCAAATTTTAATTTCAACAATCACTTCTTTTCCATAATCATATGTAGATGAAGAGGCAATGTGTGTTTTGTTTGTTTAAGTATAGCCTATTTGTTATGAACAACATAGACTATCAAATTCAAAGCTAAACAACATCATTAAACCACTTCAATCATTCTCATTAAGCACAAAAAGAGAGCATAAACATCAAATTAAGTTGAAGCTACATGATTAGAGAGCTTCATTACCCCTAAATTGAAGGGGTTTAGCCTCTCATATTTGTCATCATATGAACAAATGTAGCAAACAACATTGAATAAAAAGAAGAGGAAAAAGAGAGCAAAATGAAAGGAAAAATTATTCTACTTGCATAAAAGAGAAGAGATCTACACTACAACATGAAAGTAAATAAGCATGAAAAGAAAAAGAACATATATTGAAGTTGCATAAAAAAAAGAATTACATAAGAGAAGATATGGCTAAGTAGCCATGGAAAGAAAGAGAGATTTGATTTATTTTCTAAACTAAAACTAACTAACTAAGAGATGGCTACATGAAACATAAGGGGTATTTATACAAGTTAAAAACCCTAATGCATAATTTTGAGGAGTACCCAAAATGCCCTTGGAGGAAATGTGGTGGCCAAGTTATCATTAGCTTTAATAATCCCCCACTTAAATGTACATGAAGCTTTAAATGTCTTTTAGCATGTGCATTAGCCTTTAATTTGGTCATTAGGTAGTGGGTAGGTGGGGTCCTCCATGTTCTTCACTTTGAATTATTTCCATCTTCATTCTTTTGTATCTTCTTTGTACATGCATATTCCTTCATGAAACCACTTGTAATTGAGTTTAAATTCCTACAAAATAATATAAAAATTTCCTATTAAATTTTCTCAATTTGATATATGCACAAAAATGACCATTTTGCCCCTATATGAAGATGAATACGTGACAATTTGAAAACAATTTGAATTTGGTTTAAACAAGTAAAAATACCCAATATGATCATTTATTCAATTTAAATAGATTAAATATGGTGGTAAAAATATGCATATTTACGTGCACATCACATTACAACTTTTAAATTTGTTTTATGCGGTCTTAAAATGCTTTTAGGACTTCAGATTAGTTTTAACAAGAGTTCTTTTTTTAGTCTTGAACGATGTCAATAATATTGAAAATTTTATCGCTGATACTCTTAATTGTAAAATCATGAAATTTCCTATGCAGTATTTAGGATTTCAAATTAGACCCACTAAACTAAAGAAAAGAAGGTTGAAAAATAGTAATTGATATAATTAATAGAAAACTATCTAATTTGAAGAGTCATTCTTATTAAATCTGCTTGTTGACTCTACCGATTTACTAGATGTCTTTTCACCTCTTTCCAAAATAGGTCATTGACAAAATAGACAAAATAAGAAGAAATTTCCCTTAGATTTAGGATAGTAGTTGTAATAACATCAACTGTCTGGTCAAATGAGAAATGATTTGCAAATCCAAGGAGGATGGGGGTTAGAAGCTACAGATCTGCACAATCTTAATGTGACCATACTAAGTAAATGACTTTGGAAAGTTAATAATAACAACACAAATTCTAAAATTGATTTTATGATAGAACCTATAACCTACACCAGATCACTTTTAATTCCAATAACATGTCTCACTTTTGGAAATCCATATAAGAAAACTTTAATATTTTAACCTTAGGATTAATAATGTAGTTCACTCAAGCAACAACACAGCACTTTGGCATAGCTCGATTTCCACAATACCTCTTAGAGTCGAATATTATGAACTTTTTAATATTTATAATTTCAAAATTGCGTTAATTTCGAAGGTTTATTGACCTCATAACGAATTTCCTTGGACCTTTTCTTTCTACCGTGCTCTTGAAGGCATCACGTTAACTCAATTTGTTCTACTATGTACCAAGTTAGAAAATTTTAAATTAGAAAAACGAGAGCAATACTTTGTATTGGGGTGAAAGTAAAATATTCTCTTCATACTAAAATTTTGTATTGGGATGAAAGTAAAATATTCTCTTCAAACTCGATGTACAAGTTTTTAACTTTCTTAGGGAGTAAACCAAATATTCTCAAATCTATGTGAAAAGCTAATGCTCCTCCCAAGACAAAGCTGCATATGTGGTTAATAATATACAACAAATAAATACAATTGAATTTTTAAAGAAAAATAACTTACTCATAGATAAAAAAGATGCTTTTTGCAATTTAAACTTAGAAAATGTAACACGCATTTATTACTATTATCCTATAACTAAGCCTAT
Organism: Allium cepa; assembly: GCA_030765085.1. Lineage (NCBI taxonomy): Eukaryota > Viridiplantae > Streptophyta > Magnoliopsida > Asparagales > Amaryllidaceae > Allium > Allium cepa. The sequence continues at coordinate 165,552,702 of CM060939.1, forward strand.
TCTTTTAAACACCCTTAATATTTTTCACTTTCACTTTAACATGACCAACAAATATTTTAAATACAACTACTACTGGAACAATCTTAGGTGTCATTGGACTAAAGATTATAAAGTTTTGCTTGATTCTATCTGTACTATTACGTGTTGGTATATATAGTTGAAAGAAATCAAAGAATGTTTAATAATGTCAACACTCCTAATAACCTGATTTACACTACTGCACTATTCACTTATAGATGGGTTGCTAATCCTAGATATAAGTTGACTAAAAATATTTATTTAACATATTTTCTCAATAAGGAAAAATGTAACATTGATATCTTAAATGAAAAAATTATTTATAACAGGGAATATAACCTTAAGAAATTACATGTTGGATACTTCTAATGAAGATAACTCTTTGAACATTTTACTCTTGACTGATACCAGACTTAGTTTTAGTTCATATTACCATTTTATTTTTCACGCACATCTATGTATATAAACGGTAAGCCATATTCATATAATTGTGTAGTACAAACATTTTTATTGAGTTGTTTACAGTCTTAGTGGATGCTGAGGACTAGATTGCTTATGATGATAGATTATAGATGCTAGATTGGTAGACCGGTTGCCTTTCTGGTTTCACCTTGGTTTTTGATTTTTTGGACTTGGGTTGAGATATAATATACTTTATGAATGCTTCGTTGCTAGGAATGGTTACCTTTGCTTGTTTCGTCAACGGTTTTGATTTTTTAGACTTAAATTCAGGGTAATATAGTTTATTTGATTGACTATTCTAGTAGCTCCCTAGTGTTTCTGGTAGACCATTTTCATCTAGATTGAAGTATAGTTAATTTAGGCCCTCAGTACACTGTTAGAATTTTGGGTTCCTTTTCTTTTGCTTCATTGTACGTGGGTGTTTGTTACCTTTCAGACTTGTTGGCAACTCTTTTTTGCAATGTAGAATAAGATTACATGAGTTCTCTTCTCTTAGGATGATCGCTCGTTGTCCTAAAAAAAGGTTATAAGAAGGTTGGGTTGAATAAAATAGCACCCTCGACTCATACATAATATGAATTATAAATTGTAATCTATATGGTTCGAACTAGGCTAAATAAGATTTACTTGGGTTAGATTTTATTGGTTTGTGTGGTCAAATTCTCTTCTGTTAGATAACTATTGATACTAATGTCTAATCCATGCACGAGGAAAAAAATCTACAAAAATTGGTTAATGGATACTCGTGAAGAAGGAATAAGATTTTAATCTTGGAATCCAGAAGAATGTTGGTGATTTAAAGAAATGGCTAGAGGTACATTTTTGAAATTCATTTTTCGAAAGAAAATTTTGGTTAATGTTATCCACAAACGTAATTGTTGCAAACGGGCTTATCAAAATTCAAAACGTTAAATTTTACCAACAGACTGACCGCATAAAAGCCAGGCCCAAGGCCTGAACCGACACAGGCAAACAAATAAAAGAAGATTGAGGGATCAAAGAGTTGTAAGATCTGGGTCCTATCTCTAGGTTTCTCTGCGTTTCAGTTATCAAATTTTCTCTTGCTTACCAAAATCGGAAACTGCTCGAGTTGTTTGTTGAAGATAATCCTACGGTCAGTTTCTATGACCCTCGATCTTCCTCTGTAATTTAAGGTTCTTTCTCTGCATATATGTTAAACCCTAACTGTAATAGCTATGCAAGCACACTCGTTTTCTTTTGATATGGTTTTGTGTTTCAATGAGATGTTGTTGATTTCAATCCTGAGGTAAAGCTGTAGATCCGAGGGCAAACCAAATTTAGCTCTAGCAAGTTTCCATGAGCACCGCAAATGTTAACAATTGAAAAAGAAAAAAAAGCCGTTCCTTGTTTTCCTTAAGCAGTTATTACACTGTTTCCCCAATTCGGCGTTATATTCGTAATTTGTAGCACAAAGATCAAAAAGGTGCTTTTATGTATAATCATTTAGAATATAAGGTTGCTTATGAAATCGAGTTTGATTGTTCACCAAAAGTGAAGTTTATATAGGAAATTGTTAAAGGAAGAATCAATTTGGATAAGGGAATAAAAAAATGTATTTTTTTCCTAATGACTTGTTTTTTTTGTTTGTTTGGGTCTGTCAAAGTGAGAATAAAATCATAAAATTATATCATATGGAAAAAGTAAGGGCCCGTTTGGTCTCATTTTGAAGTTTGGTTTCATTTTGAATTTTGTGTTTTGCATTTTCAACATTCATAACGGAAAAAAAAATTAAATTTTAGTCAATTACGACGGCGGAGGTGATGGAGGGACTACGTAGGGGATGTATTGTTTTTCATTCTTTTGTTATGTCTTAAAACATGAAAAACAAAATAAATTTATTTTCCATTTTATACATTAGCTTCATTTTCCAAATTTTTGTTTTCCAAAATTATATGCGTTGTGTGCGTGATTTTTGGACGAAAACACAATAAAAATGGCAAGCCAAATGGGGCCTAAGGATTTCGCAAAAATAGTATTAACATTTTGTTGATTTTAATTTAGGTCTCTGATATTCTGATTTCTTATAAAATCATCATAATTTTATAAATAAAAGGTTGTATTTATTTTGAAGAAATCTGATAGCCAATGAAGAACTGATGACAGTGGTAAGGTATTTTAGATTAAACAAAAGGTTTTGAGTTGGAGTCTTTGAAATATTGAAATAATGAAATGAATAATTTCAACCTCTGCAGGGAAGTTACTTTAGAGTCGTATTTTTGAAACTTGAACGAAAAGGGAAGTTGAGATGGTTATAATGACTACTAACATGTCGGAACTAAACACTAAATTGCTTAAGGATATTGTAACTTAACTATAAGTTGATTTGCATTTTTCAAAGATTTTACGATGTGCCTTTTTAATTTATTAAACACTGCAAAATAAGAAAAAGAAAAGAAAAAAAGAGAGAGAGGGTGTATTTCTATTTTTTGTCCAATGGCTAATCAATTTGATACAATCAACTGTGCTTAACACATTGCAAAGCTTTGAAAAGCTATGTAGTTCATAACATGCATTTTAGGCAAATGAAAGAACACTAGTGTTATATTTAGATTTTACGTACATCCTAGTGCTTTATGGTTTTGATTTTATTGTTCTATACAATTTCATTTAAATGCTTATTGTGAACTCTGAAATTTCAGTTTAAATGTTTTCTTAGCATGGTTATGCTAGCTTGATAGTTACTTCTCACAAATTTGATTCTCATATTTACGCGACTAAATCAATGCATTCCACTGAACTTCTATGCTTGAAGTTTTCATTAGTTATTGTTGTCAACTTATATTTCTATTGTGTAGGTAGGCCATGGAACTATCCCAGTTATACGATCACAACCTGAATAACAAAAGGACTAAACAAGAGGTATGTTGGTTGATACTTACTAATAGATAAACCTTAAATCTAGATATCTTGTTTTCTTTTTGTTAAGGTATACATCATTCGTAAACTCCGGAAGAATTAGGCATTGTAATCACAGCACAATATACTCCTCTTTGGGATTTGAAACTTACGTCTAATCGACATGTTAGCTGTTTAACTTGATGATTAATGCTTTGGGGGAAAATACGTAAATATATATGTTACAATTTTGGCTAATGTGCAGGTGTATATTCCCAATGACATAGTGACAAACATATTAAATCGACTTCCAACTACCTCCATTTCAAGATTTCAAACTGTTTCCAAACATTGGTGCTACGTTATTTGTTCAAATATCTTGAAATCACGTTCCACAAGTTCATTAAAGAGTGTTCAATTTACCAACGTAGCTTTGGGGGAAGTTACATTTTTCAATTTCGATGATGAGGGGAAAACTATAAAAAGCGCTCTTGACATTAATCTTGGAGGCACATTGAACTATAGATTTTCCAACATGGTTAATGGATTAGCTTGTGCTTATGGAGACATAACTGCCACTAGCTTCTACTTAATCAGTCTCACCACATTTGAAACATCAAAGTACCTGAAAAGAAAGATAATGGGCACTGCTTACTATGACAAGGTTATTTTAGGATTTGATCCAGCCACAGGCTTATACAAATTCGTTAGAATCTATTCTCTTTTTGGGAGTTATGGCTCCTATCATTGTGAGATTCTTGAAAACAGTGTTTCGTTCAAACGCAAATGGAAAAACATAGGAGAAGTTCCTCTTATGGTTAATATCGATAACCCAGTCTACTTAGATGGAGCTATTCACTGGATGATGAAACCTCGATCATCAGATAAACGTAATCCGCTTGCTTTTGATGTTTTGAAACTTGATATGAAGAAAGAGAGGTTTGAAATGATAGCTCCTATTCTTGAGAATGAATTTGACGACTGCCACTGTCAAATTTGCGACTTCACTTTGAGCGAGGAAAAGGGTAAGCTTTATGTGCTGCATTACTGCCCTGAGAGGAAATTTTTGGAGGGATGGAGATTGAAGGAAAGCAAAAGAGATCGTGTTTGGAATAGCGTGTTTCATGTAGATTTTGCACCAATGATTGACAAGGAAGGAGGCGGTTCAATTGGTAATGATGAACATCCATTATTGGTTGCTATTGATATTGTAGATGGAAAGGTCTTGATTCGAAGTAAAAGATACGAAGAAGGGGTTTATGTTTGGTATGATAAAGGGGTTTACATATATGATTTGGTTCATAAGAAACTTAGTGAACATTGGAATGTTTATTGTGGCAGTTTTAGCTTGGAGTATGGCTGGAGGCGAATCCTCTTTCACCGTAAGGAGTAATGCTTTGTCTAATGTACATATTAACTCAGTAGTAGTTGTTGTTCACGCTGCAGATAAGTCGAGACTAGTGATGTGGGTTCTAGTAATGTTAGTATTGCCTGATATGCAGATTCCTGTATTTGCAGTTCATACTTTGCTGTTTGCTGTTGTTTCTTTTTGCAGTTCTTGGTGAAGATTGTGCGGTTCTATATGTTTGTTGGTGGTGTTTCAGTTAGGATGTTTTGGTCTTAATGGTCGTGCTTTGTTAGTTAAGGGTTTGTATATAGTTCCTTATGTTCGTAGTACATGAGTTTGTGAGCAGTAACGTTTATATCTGCCACCTTTTTCCCAGTAATAAGACTGCATTTGTTGTTTAAAATGTCTTATGTAATGTATACTCGGTAGTAATGTTTATTTCTACCGTTTTACATTTCCAGTTATAAAATCTCTAAGTACATAATAGAAACAGTGTCGTCCTGGAGATGGTTTTTTCTGTTAGTGCAGTCGATGTGGATCGTAGAAAACTTGACCTTGGTTGGCACAGCTGAAGACTTATGTACCTGGTTCAGCACCCGGGCTCAGTGAGGTGGCTCTCCGAGGTCAAGTGCTGACCATCAGAAGTCCATAGCTGGAACTTTACAGGCTTCTTAAAGCTCCCTATAGATATGGATAATGAATAAGATAGAATAACTGAATAAAAAAGGTTATCTATGTTGTATTATTATCAGTGAGAGATTATTTCAGCGGCGCAAAAGGCCCTTTGGATTTATGTGAATTTTAAACTCAAGGGTGGTGATTTTTATTTTCTTGTTCTTCCATGGCGCATCTCCCTTACTCCTTTTTTTCTAGCCTTGCGATTTAGTGTACATCCAAGTCCGTAAATGTACGTATTGGATAATGGATTCGATATAATGAGTCAGACTCGTCAAACGGATAGGGTCATAGATGGATTGGATAGAAATTGATCCAATCCATTCAAAATGTAAACAAACCTAACCCGTTTGTTTAATTGACGAGTTGAATCTTACCCGACCCATTTAATAAAAGGGTCAATCTGGCCTAACCATTTAACAAAAATTACAGTATAAGCAGCAAAAACTGCACTAATAAATAAACAACTGCTCCATTATATTATCAAAACTACATGCCAAAACAAAAATTGCATCAGAAAGTGAGAAACTACACCATTATATGATCACTTCTACGTAAAAAATACCTACAGCACCAAAAAATAGAAAAACTGAGCCAGATATTGCAAAGACTAGATAATATTTGAAGGCCTGCAATTACAAACTACAACATGAAACACTAAAAGATTCAGCATGGTACACTTTTAGGTAAGTAACTCCACTATTGAATACAAAAAGTGCATCAAAATAATCGAAATAAACTGAATCAAATGCTACAAAAACAGCAGCATGTCAAATAATAAAACTACGAAATGTTTTAAAGTTATGTACTATATGAGCATAATTTTATAGTTCCCAAGTCCTTAAGCACAGTCCAGTAATCCTGAAGCAAATGACACAAATAATCAATTCATGAATGTTGTAAGAATTAAGATGACGAATACACAATAATTACTTAATGTATGCAAGAGAAGAACAAAATGCTTCATTACAGCATGAAACACATATCTATATAAAGCTATCAGGCGATTCACTGTGTTGAACTTCTCAAACTTGCACTAATAATGATATTACAAATAGAAACGTTGTATCATAAAACTAACAGCAAAACTAAGATTACATAATATCATCAGAAAAATCATGCTATATTATGGTACTTGTGTTGAATACAAAATACCAGCTAAAAGCACAGCATGGCAATGCAGAACTCCGCTTGAACTTATTTGTTAGCATGTAGAATCAAGTGTTAATGTTTATTCATTGATTCGAGCTTAGTTCTTTCATAGTTTTAAAATCGTATTATTTTTGTGGACCTTCTACTTGGTATGTATGCCAACTTTCTCAATATACAAACGATAAAAAGAAATTATAACATTAGCAACATATGAGCAGGATCTTCAACACTTACTTTTCCTATGCTCCTCCACATTAACATGCAACTTTACTACCATTAATGGAAACCAATTCATTTTTTGTCCATCATTTGGTGATTAGAAGGAATAACATCAATGTTTAAGGTACAAAGAAACCCACTAATCTAGAAAAAAAGTGCCATATTTCGCATAAGATATGTATTTAATTAGAACCAAAAGTTTGTATGTCTTACGGTTTATGCATTAAAGTTCTTATATTTGTCTTATATTGTGACCCTTTCTATACTACAGAACATATTTTGTGTCATATAGAAAATAGATACAGGGACACTTGGAAAGGTAATCAAGAAGAGAGAGAAAATTTGAACTGCGCACATGCAGAAATACCAACTATCAAGTAAATAGACATTTTCATGTTAGAACAGTGTTAACAAGAGCCAAAAAAATTGATTCCATTGTAAAAAAAAAAGAAAAAGCACTGTTCATTCATTTACAACCTAGGTAAAGCAAAATAGCACAACTATTAGTCTTCAAATAAAACACAATGGATCATGTTTTTGGATCATGTGTTTTCTATACAAGTGATGTCTCAAAAGTACAACATAATCATTTTCTCAAATGACATTCATATGTGCAATTATAGTGGTCCACTTATTTTCGTTCATCAAAACATTTCATACTGCAAACAGGATCTAGTCTCAAATTCCCACTAAAATGCACGCTTTCCAAGTCTGCACTAGTTCCGGATACTGCAGTCTAATAATTCACTTACAAAAGTTAAGAATCTAGGGAAATTTCAACCAAAAGCATAGTATATAGACATGCATAGTAGATAGGTCATGTGGTATTTTGTTTGATAGTTTGATTTCAGCTAAAAATACTAGAGAAAAAGATAATAAAAAAAACTTGAACAGATGATCATGAAGTACAAGTATTTAAATGCAAATGTACCCACTAAATATGTACAAAGACTCCCAACAAACGTTCTGCAAGTACTTTTGAACTTGAACTCGATAATATTTATTTTATTTATTACATCAATAGTCACCAATACACTACCTAACAACATCACTGCACTAATTATACACCAAATGTAGGTTACAATATTCAGCAAATACAGCCCTTACTCTAACTCACTGATGACTGTTCACAAATAATCTAATGTTCTTTTCAAAAGCAGTGTACCAGAAAATATAAGCCTAATCAATATTGAATTCATACATAGAAGAAAAAGAAAAAAAACCATCTAAATTTTTTACAACCTAGGAAGTGGGTACCGATTCTTCTTTGTGAGCTTATTCAACTCCCTAAGTGCAATGGGTAATGATACTAGCATAGCATTATCAGTCAAATAAATCCTAAAGTCAATCTCTCTATTAAAGGGTAGTCCCATAACCTCCTCAAAGACGTCTGGAAAATCTCCGAAGACAGGAACCGAATCTAACTATGATAATGATGAATCGTGGGAATAAAGGAAGCTCAAAATATCTGACCCTTATGGGTCGCAAGAAACCTCAAGAGTACTACTGCTGCATGTCTCTACTCTAACGACTCTTATCTCGTAGTGTAATATAGCTCCATATGTGGATAGCTAATCCGTTCCTAAAATCATCCCATTCCCCGAAAATCCCAATACATAGGCATCACAGTCAAATTTCATGCCTAGGATAAAAAATTTTAAACCCCTACAAACCATAGGCTAGTGTGTCGATCCTCATATGGGGTTTTAAACAAGAGATGTCTAAGTGCAAACAATCTACTAGAGAACTAAAGATGAGAGAGTGAAATGCTCTAGAATTGAAAACGAGCCCAAATGGGAAAAATTAAAGATGAAAATCAAATTTTCCTTCCTCGATTTGGTCTAGTGCTGGAGGGTGCTGGCTCCAAAGCCTGAATCTGTGCTGTTGGTAACCCACTCCCTGCCCTGTCTTCTGGGGACAATACTTACTAATGTGGCCGGGTTGCCTATAATTATAACACTTTACCTTCATCTTCCTTCTCTTGCAGTCCTTGGCTAAATGACCAACCATCCTATAACTTTTGCACTTTTTCTAAGGGCCTTCTTCTTTCATCTTCAAATCTTCTGACTTAACGGCTTATTTAGGCTTCCCATCCCTAGCTACATCAGACATAAATGCCATCTCTACCAGTCTCTTATACGTAGCTCCCATTGGTATGTGAATCAACAATGACGCTAGAAGGGGCAGATTTAAACCGTTCGCAGACTTCACAGCCTTCTTATATGTTGTATTTACCAACTCCATTCCAAACAGCGACAACTCATTAAATTGATTGATGTACTCCTTCACAAACAAACTCCCTCGCTTCAAATTAATGAATCGCTCCAACTGAAAACTCTCTTTTGCTTGAGATAAAAACTTCCTAACGGATCGCTCTTGAAATCCATTCCTTGTAACCTCTCTTCCTTCCAGCTCAATAATTTCCAACCAACACAAAGCCTCCTCTTTCAACTGCCAAGATGTTAGTTGAACCAGACGTCTTTGAGGAGGTTAGGGTACTACCCCCTAATAGAGAGATTGACTTTAGGATTTATTTGACTGATAATGCTATGCTAGTATCATTACCCATTGCACTTAGGGAATTGAATAAGCTCACAAAGAAGAATCGGTACCCACTTCCTAGGACTAATGATCTTTTTCACATAGAAGAACATTAACAGGACAATGTTTGCACACGAGGTTAACCTCAAGTCCACATTTTTGTTTTTTTACAACCTGCAGACTAGATAGAAGTGGGAAGTTGGATGATGGTTGACAATTAAATTACTGACATAGAATCATTCTAAAGCTTTACACGTTGCATGCAGAAATATACAGTGCTTTCAGCTCTATATACGCATTGTTAGGACTTTCCAAAACCACTTAAATTAGAAAACCAGCATATAAAATGATAAATGACAAATTTTCCATAAGATGTTAACCTTTATTTGCTAGTAAACTTAAAAACAATATACAAGATTAATCCTTCACCCAAATTCTCATGTTTACCTTGACCTAAATCTTTACGATCAAATAATTTTTTATCCCTAAGATGATTCTCCCTAGTGTGGCAATCCAATTAGGCTTAGGGCCCCTACTGGGTTATACACTGAGTACAGTCCAGTTGACGTATGACTTCATATTTCACAATGCTTTCAAAGTCGAATGTACAGTCTAGTCGAACGGCTCTATAGATTGTAAAACTTAAATTTGCACAAATAGTGTAAATCTAATCAATCAACCCAATACTTGTACTCTTTAATCATTTTTAGTGGACAAATAACACTAATTATGAACAAAAAATAAACTAAACATCTTAAACAAGCTAGCTAATCACTAAACTAATGCATATGTTCGGAAATGCGGTACCAATCGACAATAAGTTAATATTCTGAAGAAAAAGAACAGTAATGGTAAGAATTTACATAAGCATTAAGCGCGAATGAAGGCAGAGAAACTATTGTGCTTGAAATTACTAAAAAAACAAATCTCTGCTGAACTCGGGTTTCAAAGAGACGCCATCCTTGTCTCTAACAAGATCTCCCTTTCCATTAGGGCGCCATTGCCATCTCAAAGTTAGATGGTTTTCAAACACTGTAAATCAAAGATTAGGAGGAATCGCCGCCTCCATTTCTTTTACGGATTTGAGCCGACAGAGAAAATTGTAAGGATAGATGGGTAAGCGGGTTGGATTTGGCTGGCGATATTTTATCCTTGCTAGTAAACGGGTTGAGTAAAAAGTTAAAGAAAAATAAACGGTTCAGAACTGACCCTTGTAATATTAAGGGTATTGGGTTGGGTAAAAGAGTTAGGATTAGCTTTGACAGACCTAATAATGACAAGGGTACCGGGGCACTGACTGTCACAATACATCTAGAAAAATGTACCAAGAGTCTAACATGGACCTTCCGTGAATCAAAACCGACTCACCCCTCCATGGATAGTACCGAATGTTTCATCATTCCGGTTGCAGCTTACAACCGTACCGGCGCCTCTAGCATACATAAATTCATAAATATCGATCTAGATCAAGAGATGACCATACCTGAATGTAGCAAACCACATGGGCTTGAAAATATATATCTTATTTTAGTTATTACCAGATATGAGGCTTGAGGCTACGTTTTACCTTTTTAACAAATCCTACTTGGAATGCTAACACTGTCCTCTAAACAACAATGCAATGCCAACATTCATCCATACAAGTTATTCGTGATATGAACAAACCGAATGTACTATTTCTACTACATCCTTTTTGGAATCACCTCCGGGATTAGTAGCAAGTAGCCATTGCACTTTAAAGAACTGCATCTTCGATTTCATCATCTTCAAGATGTCTTCAATTCGAACGCTCATGTTGGTTCAAAGTGGTTTTCAGATAATTCATGCTTATCCGATCCTGGTTTCTCCGAACCAACAAACGATAATTTTCGGTTGATGCAATCCCGGTTCTTTCGAAAGTAAGGGACTATATAAGAGTCCCAATGAGATCTCAAATATACCCCTTAAAGCGAGAGACGTTTCATCGAAATGAGTTCTTTCATGGAAATCTCAAACCATATGAAATATCTAAGCTTTCATATACTTCCTAAGTCGGAATAGGTCAAGTTGTCAATAGTGGATAAACCACTATCCAATGTAAGTAATTAGTTTGCACATGGAAAATCGGACATCATGTACTTATCATCACTTTTCGATTTCAACCTCGTGTTATCTCTTGATTAACAATGAAGTCGGACAAGTTGGCGTACTACCCTTGCCTCGACGTACATTCTTTAATTCTCACATATAGAAATGGTCTTTCATACCTCGAAATTTAGTGTCGAGTATAAGATGAATTACCTTCCATGTAGTTAATTATTCATGACCCATTTATCAAAAATTAACCCTCTTGTACCTCTCATATTTTCGACATTTTGATTTTTCTATCCGTCATCCAGAATCAAAGTCAGGTAAGTCAGAGCACTGTTTGCTTTGGCTTTGGCCTTGCCTTAGTTAAAATACTACGCTTCTAGACCTCCTAAATAAAGGAAAATTTACTAATTGACTTTCAATGCTAAATATAAGATAGACTTACTTTTCACAAACGTATCAACAATTTAGCGCTACTCTATCATATTTGTTTTGTGTTACCAAATGGCACCAACAAAGAAATCACTTGCATAAAACAAAGTCTTTTACTAGTCTTTGGTTATTGGAAACATTTTCCAAAATCACTTATTTAAAACAAAGCTTGATGTGAAACGTCAACATATTTTCCTTTATAAAAGTAAACACTTTTTAATTGATAAATTCCAAACCACTCTATAATATATTCCCTTTACACAAGTAAACAACTTATTTAATAATAACAAAGTATTATAAATCAACTTCCTTTTCAATTCTCTGAACCATTTACTGTAACAAAAATATTATAGTCCATAGTCTCTTTCCTTTTCTCGATAACATTTATTACAACAATAGTGTTGTAATCCATGCTCTTTCTCCTTTTAAAATTACTTTTAAAACTCTTTAAAATAAGTTTAAAACTTGTATTTAAAACATCCCTTTAATGATGGTGGCTTTTAACAAAACTTGACTTTGAAACAAAGGAGTAAAATTTAAACCTTTTAAATAAATAAATAAATTCTCAAAAATATATTTAAAACTTCAAACTTCCTTTTAAATGCTTATAAACACATTTTAAAAGACTTTTCAAAATATCTAAAATAGACAACTCTTTTTACTTTACAATATCATCGACTTTCAAACTGCATCCATAGCGACTATTGCTGTATAGATCGTAATTTTTAAAACTTGTTTTGTAAATCAAATAACCTTTGAATTCCATTTTCTTTTTATATTTAAACTACTTTAATAACTCTTCAAAGAGTTTGAAAAAAAAAATTCAAGTTTGGAAATCATTTTAAAACACTTCAGAAAACAAGAGGTAAATCGCTTAAAAGCGAGCATGAGATTTCAACGTCGCAATAAAACCAACAATAAGTTAATTATAACTAAGCAACATTCACTTTCTACATATACATGAACTTACATAACCAATAATATATGTAAATAAAAATCAACAAGGCAGGCAATCCTTTAGGATCTCACTACAAATTTTCCATTCTTCGAAGTGCTTTCATAGCGACCTATTTGCTACGAAGACACTTCGACTTCTATCACTTTGTTTTTGTCTTGTACAACACAATAATTATGTAACGATTTCGGAATTTTAATAAGTTTAAAATTGCTAATTAATTTAATTTTAAATAAAAATGGTGAAATTAATTGGTAAATAATATAAGATTCTAGTTAAATTGTGAATTAATTGAGAATTAATCCGGATATTTGAATTTAAAAGTATGAAATGAAATTTTTTGAAAGTTATATTTTGAAAATTGATATAAAATAATTTTCAAAAGATGTTTAAAAGTCAAATATCTATAAATAATGAATGAATGCAAAATGTAAAATAAATAAAAAATAAAAATATATGTATATAGAGGAACAGGACAATAAGAATTTAAGTTAAACAAAATAAATATTTAAATTAGAAATAGAAATAGATATATATAAGATAAATTATAAAATGTAAAGTAACACACAACTAAATTTAAGCAACATATTAAAATAGAAATTTGTTTATATTATAAAGTAATAAGACTAAAGAACAAAAATTATATGTGTATTCAAGTATAGTTAGGAAAATAATAATAATAATAATAATAAAACATGAATACTAAAACAAACAAAAATTTATATATATATGCATAAACAAATAAAGTGTGAATATGAAACAAGAAACAAAAATACATTCAAGTATGAAGCTTGCAAAAGAAGAAACAAAAGAAAACAAACAAAATATCTACGTAGGGAAAAACAAGCAGTACATGATATCAGCCACCATATTGACAAAAATCTGCTTAGCCACAAAAAATAAAATCATCAGCCGAAATCTTATTTAATCAAACAAAGAAAAAAAATATCTCTGGTCTGAGGTTGTACAAACAAATAGCAACCCTGTACAAAAGAAAATAATTACCCTTAGACTCATTTCCTATATATCAAACCTTTAATTCAGTTCGTCCATCAAAACTGAAGTAAATATCATCTAAAACTAAGAAAAAAATTCAATTTTTAAACAACAGTCTAACTCAATTACAACCAGAGACCAAATTGAAGGCTTCAGCTAGCAATTTCAAAGTCTGGTTCAAAAAGAAGCAGCTCTGTTCATCTCTTAATTACTGTGAGTAACATTCACTTTTAAAAACTTAAGTATCTGAATTATTTACAAGTTTATCTCTGTAAATGTGTATGTTGTAATTTGTCTGTGTATATATGTGAAGTTGTAAATCTGTGCATGCTTGTATCATTTGAATGTCCCTGTTCTTGTCTTTCCCTGTCCTAGATTTGCAAACTAAAATCATATTTTTTGATTTAATAACTATTAGAACTTAAAATATAAACAAAAGATGTTTGTCTGATTATGAACTAAGTTTTTAAAATTTATTTAAGTTGAAAACAACATGGTATTATCTCTGGAAATTAAGAAATCTGAACCCAACTTCAAATTACTCAAATTTCAAAATTCTTAATTCCTAAATTCAGGTATGTAGATTGAATTCATACACTGTAACATGATTTTTAAAGCAAAGATCATGATTTTTAGAGCTAAGATAAAGGAGCAGTTCATAAATGAACTAGAAATGGGTTTGGGGAAAATTCAGGTGATCGGAGGATTGTTGGAGCTCAGGGTTTCGCGTGAAGGTAGAGGGGAGTACAATGAGTCAAGGAAAAATGCAGTGGTGGTGGTCCGACGAACGTGGTGACGGCGGTGAGCAGTTTTTTCTCGTAAACCTAGTTTTGGCGAGATTCGGTAATTTGATTTGTTCATCGTCGTCAGTTAATCGAGCGTTGCGTGTCTTTGGAAGGTGGAAGAGGAGGTGTCGACGAAGTGACGGCCGGAATTTGAGGCTTTCTGGTGGACGAGGTTGCGGGGGCGACGAGTTTTCAGGTTTGATGACGAGGCCAATTCAAGTTCCAGGTTTCGAGTTATTACTCGAATTCGAATTTTCAAGGAGGATGGGTATTCTGATGGTCGGAGGATGGGTTATAGGTGATTGTCGACGCGCTCGATGAAGTGGTGGCGACTGGAGTTGATCGCTGGCGACGTGCATGTGTATGGTGCACTGCAAATTCTGGTGAGGTTGGAGTTTTGGTTGTTTCGAGTTGATGGAGTGTTGACTCAAAGCAGCTTAATGTTTGGCTCGGGGAAGAAGGGTGTTGAGCTCGAAGTAAATTAGTGAAGCTCAAGTTGTTTGTCTTGCTATAGGTTTTTAACAAAACCTGGCAGTAAATCTAAAATTAAAGCAAATTTAAATAAAATTTAAATTGTGAGATGGTTTTAAAAGCAAGTTCAAATCTACATGAAGCTAGATTCAAAATGGACATGAAGTCTTAAAGTTTTAAAAATATTTAAAAGTGGGTTTTCCGGTTTTAAAACAAACCTGACAGTTTCTTTCTAGATTTTAAAATTTTATTTAAAATCTGAAACAGAATTTAAGCTGGGTTTAAATTCAAAAGTTAAGTTTAGTTTTCAAATAAACTTTTGAATCTTAAGCTTTTAAAATGAATTGGGATTTTAAATCAAGAATAAAAAGTAAGTTCAAATTAAAATTTTAGATCAAAGTTTTAAAGCTAAGTTTAATCAAATGTTTAAATATGGATTCAAGTTTCCTGAATTCAAATTTGTGATTTAAATCAGTTTTTAAATCTGAATGTTTTAAACAAGCTTAAATCAAATAGCTTTTTTTAAGTAATTTGTTTTCAAATAAATATTTGAATTGGATTTGATTAAATTCTTTTATAAAAAGGATTTTGAATGGAAAATAAATAATTTGTTTTAACCTGAATTTGCAAGTTAAAAAGTAATGTATTTTAAAGCTTAAATTTTAAATAAAAATTTAAGTAATTTAGTTAAAACTTTTCTTATATAGGTTTATAAGTTGATATTTAAAATTTGGTTAATATTTAAAAACATATTCATTTTGAATCTTAAATTCAAAATGAAATTTGAATCTAAATTTGGAAGTGTAATCTTTTAAATACACTTTAATGTTAATGAAGTCATTAATAAAGAAATGGATTACCTTAGAGATAATTAACGTATTAAAAATGACTAAATGAATAAGATAATTAAGGAATGACTTATTTATTTAATTTATAAAGTAATGATTTAGATTAATTTATAATTAGAGATTAATTAGGAAAGTAATTAAAGAATTGTTACTAGTTAATGACGGTTATTAACTAAGATTATTTAAATAATTAATCAATATGATTAATTTTAACAATTAATTAGATTAATTAATTAATGATAATCATTTATGAAATTGTATAAGTGTAATTACTTCAAGGTAAGTAATTAAAGGTTTAATTTCTTAAAATAATTAATTAAGGAGTTAATTAATTATGTAATTGGTTTAGAGGTTAATTTAATTAATATGATTAATTAAGAATACTTTATTAATTAAGAATAATTAATCGAAGTGTTTGATAAATTAATTTATATCAAATAATAAATCAGGATTGGATAATTAATCATAAGTAATTAATTTAATTGGAAATAAATTGAATTAATTAGGATTAAACAATTAATTAATCCTGTTTATAAATGATTATTGGGTGCTTGACCTTACTTATGAATGATTGTATTGTATGAGATGCCTTGAATTGATTGTCCTATCTGATCCGTGATATTTTGTTCTGTGAATTGAGCTGTGTGTAATTTATTTCATTTGTTTGTGATACATGTGTTATTAATCTGTGATCTGTGAATGAAAGATAAGCGTTATAGTTTATACCGCTTATCAGCTATATTTCTGTGTTTTGACCTGTGATGATGATGTTATTTCACTATTGTGTTAAACCCCCGGACCACACCAAACACACACAAATATGGATTTCACGAGGAAATCGATTGAGTCATAGATTTTTGAAATGATTTTTAAATAGACAATTTGAATTCAGAATGGTTTGGAAATGGAATCGAGTTAAATGTGAAAAGCTTTTGAAATGAATTTTCAAAGATAAAATTTATTTTTGTATAACTTGATAAAGTTTTGAAATTTAAATTATTTGATTCAAATTTGAATTCAAAATTGGAAACTGAATTCTATGATTTGAAACTAGGGATTAAAGATGTGTACAAGTTATACATGGGTTAAACCATTTTAAATGTATTACTTTAGGAATTTGAATTTAAATTCAAAGGCTTTAATTCGTGCAAATATAATCGGATTCTTCCGAAAACAAAAACTGTTTGTTTTCAAATAGTAAAACTTTCACATAAGGAATAAACTTTCAATTTGTATTAAAAGGATTTTAAGTCAGAAATGAAAATGATTTTCGAGTTATGGAAACGGTTTGAATGCTACAAGTTAAATCTTTAATTTAAAGATTTAATGAGTTAATCCAATTGAAATGGAAATTGTTTTGAAATCCTTAAATGAATCTTTGTGAAACTGGGTGAACTTTGTGAAATAAATCTTTTGTTTAAAAGATTTGAAATGGTAAGTGGTTTACTTGAAGAAAAGTTTTGGGTTTCTTTGAAGTCGTGACTTAACTGAAATCCCATATCCATTTTTTTTTTAATATTGCGCTCATTATTCGGTTTAGCCAGAAGAGGACCTTGTGTCTTATAACCTATTTCGAATAGTGATACGACGTTATGGATTGCATTTGAAAACCGGTGTTGAAGACCGGGTGTTTTGCGAGAACGATAGGATAACCTATCGATTGTCTCTGCACCGAGTAGCTACGGTATAGAGATTCCCTAAGTGATGGGAAGTCCGATCAGGATTGTGGATACCCGGATTTGCAAGGGCTTCTTCGGAAGCGCCCACGGTTCTGTTCGAACCCGGAACAGGCTTGTATGGTTGTATGTCAGACACTACACTTTGAGATATAAAGAGGATTTCTTTCAAATACATATCTGTTGGTGGCGGAGAATTTATTCTCTTAGCTTAACACCCTTCTCTGAGACGTACGAGCTCAGATGTTATCTAGTTGAAGGTTATTAGCGATATACTCCCAATTTGGTAGTGTGGCATGCTAAGTGCTGCTGTGTGTTAATGATCATTTGTTGATCATTGTGATCAAAACATGGCTTTTGTATAAAGCGTAGCTTTGTGGACGAGACTGCATCAGGACCTCACACCCCGGAAATGGTCGAAACAGGAAAGATGCGGCAAGGTTATGAGGGTCGCCCCCTTTAGGGTGTGTCATTCCCTTCTGGTAAAGGGTGATATTATGGTATGGAGCCTAGATATTTACCTATGTGGCAGGCTTCAATCTCATTTCTGCGTGGTTGTTGCTTTGTGGTTTAGAGGCGCCTCAGATAATGGTCCCAAAGGACCGGGGGGTGGCATGCTCGTGTAGTAGCTACCTAGTTACAGAGGTAACCTGACCTTATGTTGGTAGAGAGCTGGTTAAGTTCTCAGGACGTCCCACCAGAGGCGTACCCATGGACAGTGGGAAGTTCCTTAGTCATACCATTTGTTGGAAATCCAAACGAAAAAATGCACGCCTTGTACCGTTTTAGTTGTATTACCTGCCATGGAATGTGGTGGTAACCTGCTATTGAACATGGTAGCTATAGTAGGCATAAGTGCGAAATGCCTATGCTGGCTAAGATTAATATTATACTTTCGAAATGTTTTCCACACTGTGCACTTATAATAATAATATCAAAGGAATTTTCTCGTATCAAGCATATTTGACTATCAAAAGGAGAAATCTCCTCCAATTCTGCGTTTGCATTGTGTGTGTGGCGGGAGGCCTTATGGTAGTCTCATTTTCTTAAAAGCATTGCGGTTTTATTTTAAATTTTCTTGTTGTTTTCTTTTAAAAGATAATTATTTTTGTTGCTCACACCATTCCCATGACTGACTCGGAGTTTATTGTTTCTTTCCTAAACTCTGGGTGTCCACTATTTTCCACACGTGCAGTCTAGAATTGGGTTTTTTAGATAGTCAGGTTTAGTAGATTATCTGGAGTTAGTTCAGTCTTTGGATCAAGACTACACTTGCTTATTTTGTGCATCGTTATTGGGAGTTCGAGCTATTTTTGGATTGGAGCATTGGATTTGGAGATGCATTCTATTGAAGATATTCTTTCCGCTATGTCTTGTATCTCTGATAGTATTGATATCTATTGTATCGTTCTGTTGTATCATATTATATCAGATATTGTATCTATCATTGTATCAATGTTATATATATTGATATTCTTTTTCTTCCGCTGTGTTGTACTTAATGGTGTTATAAGCTCCGGCGAACCAGGTTCGAAGTTTGGATCTGCGGCATTTGAATATGAGTGTCGTATTCGGTGCCGATTTTCGAAGGTCGTGTTAGGGCCGCTACATGTGTATCAGAGCTGAGGTTTAAAACTTTAGCTCAGGAATATAACACATTAACTCATTAGAGATAGGGTGAAGTATACCCTAGAATTAGTATATTCCTAAGATATCCGTTCGAATGCCTCAGTAAATTCTCTTACTATTCACTGATAGTAAGTATGAGTGCAAGAAGAGGACGAGATAGGGGATAGGAGAATACCACTATAAATGGTCAATACCCTGCAACAGTGGAAACAACTTTCTCTATCAATTTCCTTTGATTCGATTTCAAATTCTTTGATATGCTTCCTAGCAGCTCCAGAAAGAAGTTTCGGTGTGATGGCGGCCCTACGAATCGTTGTAGAAAATCCTTACTTCGTATCTTCATCGGTTTCTTATCAGCTTTTCGATCTAAACTTTAGTGAATTAGAAATTAGAAATTGAAAATTCAAAATAAATTGGTTAACAAATATGAAGCTAAATTTGTATTGAATTGATAAAAATGATGTCGATTAAAACCAAATTTGAAATTCTATTGTATTTTCTTGTCTAGATCGAAGTCCGAAGAGTGACAAGTTGGTATATACTTTGGAGTATTCCGACTTGAGTTGGAATCCATATCTTGTGTTTGAGAAATTGTAGAGATTGAATCTATCTATCTATTGTTTGGTTCTCGATATGTTCTACGAACGATTAGTTATCCTTTAGACCAATCAATGCCCTTACATATTCGTAGATCTGATGAACCGAGTATCTTGTGGAAAAAAATTGTATGAGTTTGTTCTCATATCTATCATTGATATTCTGATTTGGTAAGCCAAATACAGAATAGATATCCAGTTTGACTTCAAAAACTATTTCTCTATCTTTGTTTATCTATCTTTGTTGTTTTCGTGCTTGCAAATTTCGAGGACGAAATTTCTTTAAGGGGGGAATCTGTAATAATTCGGAATTTTACTAAGTTTACAATTACTACTTAATTTAATTTTAAATAAAAATGGTGAAATTAATTGGTAAATAATATAAGATTCTAGTTAAATTATGAATTAATTGAGAATTAATCCGAATATTTGAATTTAAAAGTATGAAATGAATTTTTTTGAAAGTTATATTTTGAAAATTGATATAAAATAATTTTCGAAAGATGTTTAAAAGTCAAATATCTATAAATAATGAATGAATGCAAAATGTAAAATAAATAAAAAATAAAAATATATATATATAGAGGAACAGGACAATAAGAATTTAAGTTAAACAAAATAAATATTTAAATTAGAAATAGAAATAGATATATATAAGATAAATCATAAAACGTAAAGTAACACACAACTAAATTTAAACAACATATTAAAGTAGGAATTTGTTTATATTATAAAGTAATAAGACAAAAGAAAAAAAAATGTATATTCAAGTATAGTCAGGAAAAAAAATAATAATAATAAAACATGAATACTAAAACAAAACAAACAAAAATTTATAAATATATATGCATAAACAAATGAAGTGTGAATATGAAACAAGAAAACAAAAATACGTTCAAGTATGAAGCTTGCAAAAGAAGAAACAAATGAAAACAAAGAAAATATCTATGTAGGAAAAACAAGCAGTACATGATATCAGCCACCATATTGACAAAAATCTGCTTAGCCACAAAAAATAAAATCATCAGCCGAAATCTTGTTTAATCAAACAAAGAAAAAAATTATCTCTGGTCTGAGGTTGTACAAACAAATAGCAACCCTGTACAAAAGAAAATAATTACCCTTAGACTCATTTCCCATATATCAAACCTTCAATTCAGTTCGTCCATCAAAACTGAAGTAAATATCATCTAAAAATAAGACAAAAGTTCAATTTTTAAACAACAATCTAACTCAGCTACAACCAGAGACCAAATTGAAGGCTTCAGCTAGCAATTTCAAAGTCTTGTTCAAAAAGAAGCAGCTTTGTTCATCTCTTAATTACTGTGAGTAACATTCACTTTTAAAAACTTAAGTATCTGAATTATTTACAAGTTTATATCTGGAAATGTGTATGTTGTAATTTATCTGTGTATATATGTGAAGTTGTAAATCTGTGCATGCTTGTATCATTTGAATGTCCCTGTTCTTGTCTTTCCCTGTCCCAGATTTGCAAACTAAAATCATATTTTTTGATTTAATAACTATTAGAACTTAAAATATAAACAAAGGATGTTTGTCTGATTATGAACTAAGTTTTTAAAATTTATTTAAGTTGAAAACAACATGGTATTATCTCTGGAAATTAAGAAATCTGAACCCAACTTCAAATTACTCAAATTTCAAAATTCTTAATTCCTAAATTCAGGTATGTAGATTGAATTCATACATTGTAACATGAGTTTTAAAGCAAAGATCATGATTTTTAGAGCTAAGATAAAGGAGCAGTTCATAAATGAACTGGAAATGGGTTTGGGGCAAATTCAGGTGATCGGAGGATTGTTGGAGCTTAGGGTTTCGCGTGAAGGTAGAGGGGAGTACAGCGAGTCGAGGAAAAATGCAGTGGTGGTGGTCAGACGAACGTGGTAACGGCGGTGAGCAGTTTTGCTCGTAAACCTAGTTTTGGCGAGGTTCACTAATTTGATTTGTTCATCGTCGTCAGTTAATCGAGCGTTGCGTGTCTTTGGGAGGTGGAAGAGGAGGTGTCGACGAAGTGACGGCCGGAGTTTGAGGTTTTCTGGTGGACGAGGTTGCGGGGGCGACGAGTTTTCAGGTTTGGTGATGAGGCCAATTCAAGTTCCAGGTTTCGATTTATTACTCGAATTCGAATTTGCGAGGAGGATGGGTATTCTGATGGTCGGAGGATGGGTTATAGGTGATCGTCGATGCGCTCGATGAAGTGGTGGCGACTGGAGTTGATCGCTGGCGACGTGCATGTCCACGGTGCATTGCAAATTCTGGTGAGGTTGGAGTTTTGGTTGTTTCGAGTTGATGGAGTGTTGACTCAAAGCAGCTTAATGTTTGGCTAGGGGAAGAAGGGTGTTGAGCTCGAAGTAAATTAGTGAAGCTCGAGTTGTTTGTCTTGCTACATGTTTTTAACAAAACCTGATAGTAAATCTAAAATTAAAGCAAATTTAAATTGTGAGATAGTTTTAAAAGCAAGTTCAAATCTAGATGAAGCTAGATTCAAAATGTATTTGAAGTCTTAAAGTTTTAAAAATATTTAAAAATGGGTTTTCAGGTTTTAAAACAAACCTGACAGTTTCTTTCTAGATTTTAAAATTTTATTTAAAATCTGAAACAGAATTTAAACTAGGTTTAAATTCAAAATTTAAGTATAGTTTTCAAATAAACTTTTGAATCTTAAGCTTTTAAAATGAATTGGGATTTTAAATCCAGAATTTAAATCAAGAATTTAAAAGTAAGTTGAAATTAAAGTCTTAGATCAAAGTTTTAAAGCTAAGTTTAATCAAATTTTTAAATATAATTCAAGTTTCCTGAATTCAAATTTGTGATTTAAATCAGTTTTTAAATCTGAATGTTTTAAACAAGCTTAAATCAAATAGTTTTTTTAAGTAATTTGTTTTTAAATAAATATTTGAATTGGATTTGATTAAATTCTTTTATAAAAAGGATTTTGAATGGAAAGTTAAATAATTTGTTTTAACTTGAATTTGCAAGTTAAAAAGTAATGTATTTTAAAGCTTAAATTTTAAATAAAAATTTAAGTAATTTAGTTAAAACTTTTCTTATATAGGTTTATAAGTTGATATTTAAAATTTGGTTAATATCTAAAAATATATTCATTTTGAATCTTAAATTCAAAATGAAATTTGAATCCAAATTTGGAAGTGTAATGTTTTAAATACACTTTAATGTTAATGAAGTCATTAATAAAGAAATGGATTACCTTAGAGATAATTAAGGTATTAAAAATGATTAAATGAATAAGATAATTAAGGAATGACTTATTTATTTAATTTATAAATTAATGATTTAGATTAATTTATAATTAGAGATTAATTAGGAAAGTAATTAAAGAATTGATATTAGTTAATGATGGTTATTAACTAAGATTATTTAAATAATTAATCAATGTGATTAATTTTAACAATTAATTAGATTAATTAATTAATGATAATCATTTATGAAATTGTGTAAGTGTAATTACTTCATGGTAAGTAATTAAAGGTTTAATTTCTTAAAATAATTAATTAAGGAGTTAATTAATTATGTAATTGGTTTAGTGGTTAATTTAATTAATATGATTAATTAAGAATAATTTATTAATTAAGAATAATTAATCGAAGTGTTTGATAAATTAATTTATATTAAATAATAAATCAGGAATTGGATGATTAATTCATAAGTAATTAATTTAATTGGAAATAAATTGAATTAATTAGGATTAAACAATTAATTAATCCTGCTTATAAATGATTATTGTATGCTTGACCTTACTTATGAATGATTGTATTGTATGAGATGCCTTGAATTGATTGTCCTATCTGATCCGTGATATTTTGTTCTGTGGATTGAGTTATGTGTAATTTATTTCAATTGTTTGTGATACATGTGTTATTAATCTGTGATTTGTGAATGATGAAAGATAAGTGTTATAGTTTATACCGCTTATCAGCTATATTTCTGTGTTTTGATCTATGATGATGATGTTATTGCACTATTGTGTTAAACCCCTGGACCACACCAAACACACACAAATATGGGTTTCACGAGGAAATCGATCGAGTCACAGATTTTTGAAATGATTTTTAAATAGAAAATTTGAATTCAAAATGGTTTGGAAATGGAATTGGGTTAAATGTGAAAAGCTTTCGAAATGAAATTTCAAAGATAAAATTTATTTTTGAATAACTTGATGAAGTTTTGAAATTTGAATAATTTGATCCAAATTTGAATTCAAAATTGGAAACTGAATTCAATGATTTTAAACTAGGGATTAAAGATGTGATACAAGTTATACATGGGTTAAACCTTTTTAAATGTATTAATTTGGGAATTTGAATTTAAATTCAAAGGCTTTAATTCATGCAAATATAATCGGATTCTTCCGAAAGCGAAAACTGTTTGTTTTCAAATGGTAAAACTTTCACATAAGGAATAAACTTTCAATTTGTATTAAAAGGATTTTAAGTCAGAAATGAAAATGATTTCCAAGTTATGGAAACGGTTTGAAAGCTATAAGTTAAATCTTTAATTTAAAGATTTAATGAGTTAATCCAATTGAAACAGAAATTGTTTTGAAATCCGTAAATGGATCTTTGTGAAACTGGGTGAACTTTGTGAAATAAATCTTTTGTTTAAAAGATTTGAAATGGTAATTTGTTTAACCATTTGAAGAAAAGTTTTGGGTTTCTTTGAAATCGTGACTTAACTGAAATCCCATATCCATATTTTTTTTAATATTGCGCTCATTATTCGGTTTAGCCGGGAGAGCACCTTGTGTCCTATAACCCATTCCGAATAGTGATACGACGTTGTGGATTGCATTTGAAGACCGGTGTTGAAGACCGGGTGTTTTGCGAGAACGATAGGATAACCTATCGATTGTCTCTGCATCGAGTAGCTACGGTATAGAGATTCCCTAAGTGATGGGAAGTCCGATCAGGATTGTGGATACCTGGATTTGCAAGGGCTTCTTTTGAAGGGCCTTCGGTTCTGTTCGAACCCGGAACAGACTTGTATGGTTGTATGTCTGACACTACACTTTGAGATATAAAGCAGATTTCTTTCAAATACATATCTGTTGGTGGCGGAGAATTTATTCTCTTAGCTTAACACCCTTCTCTGAGACGTACGAGCTCAGAGGTTATGTAGTCGAAGGTTATCAGCGATATACTCCCAATTTGGTAGTGTGGCATGCTAAGTGCTGCTGTGTGTTAATGATCATTTGTTGATCATTGTGATCAAAGCATGACTTTTGTATAAAGCGTAGCTTTGTGAACGAGACTGCATCAGGACCTCATACCCCGGAAATGGTCGAAACAGGAAAGATGCGGCAAGGTTGTGAGGGTCGCGCCCTTTAGGGTGTGTCATTCCTTTCTCGTAAAGGGTGATATTATGGCATGGAGCCCAGATATTTACTTATGTGGTGGGCTTCAATCTCATTTCTTTGTGGTTGTTGCTTTGTGGTTTAGAGGCGCCTAGGATAAAGGTCCCAAAGGACCGGTGGGTGGCATGCTCATGTAGCAGTTACCTAGTTACAAAAGTAACCCGACCTTGTGTTGGCAGAGAGCTGGTTAAGTTCTCGGGACGTCCCGCCAGAAGCGTACCCATGTACAGTGGTAAGTTCCTTAGCCCGACCATTTTTTGGAATTCCAAACGAAACAATACGCGCCTTGTACAGATTTAGTTGTATTACCTGTCATGGAATGTGGTGGTAACCTACTATTGAATATGGTAGCTATAGTTGGTATAAGTACGAAATGCCTATGCTGGCTAAGATTAATATTATACTTTCGAAATGTTTTCCACACTGTGCACTTATAATAATAATATCAAAGGAATTTTCTCGTATCAGGCATATTTGACTATCATAAGGAGAAATCTCCTCCAATTCTGTGTTTGCATTGTGTGTGTGGCGGGAGGCCTTATGGTAGTCTCATTTTCTTAAAAGCATTGCGGTTTTATTTTAAATTCTCTTGTTGTTTGCTTTTAAAAGATAACTGTTTTTGTTGCTCACATCAGTCCCATGACTGACTCGGAGTTTATTGTTCCTTTCCTAAACTCTGGGTGCCCACTATTTTCCACACGGGCAGTTTAGAGTTGGTTTTTCAGATAGTCAGGTTTAGTAGATTATCTGGAGTTAGTTCAGTCTTTGGATCAGGACTGCACTTGCTTATTTTGTGCATCGTTATTGGAAGTTCGAGCTAGTTCTGGATTGGAGCATTGGATTTGGAGATGCATTCTATTGAAGATATTCTTTCCGCTGTGTCTTGTATCTCTGATAGTATTGATATCTATTGTATCGTTCTGTTGTGTCATATTATATCAGATATTGTATCTATCATTGTATCAATGTTATATATATTGATATTCTTTTTCTTCCGCTGTGTTGTACTTAATGGTGTTATAAGCTCCGGCGAACCAGATTCGACGTTTGGATCTGCGGCATTTGAATATGAGTGTCGTATTCGGTGCCGATTTTCGAAGGTCGAGTCAGGGCTGCTACAAATTATTTATGTCATCCACTTCCAAGCGGGAATTAAATTCAAACAATAACATAAATACATCACAAATGCATACATACAACCATATAAGCAAGCACTAAATTATTACAATATTTTGTCAATTTTAAACTAATTTAAAGTAAGACATCTCACTTTAAATTCGACCAAAAAGGCCACTACTTCCTCCTACAATCACTCCAAGGCCAAAGCTTCCACCTTTGCCCTTCAAGACCACAAAACATTGCCATTCCCTCCCACAATTGATCACGGCTAAGGCCTCCACCTCCTTGTACTTGGCCATGGGCCTTGGGGCTTTTATGCTCAACTCCTACAAGTTTCAACTTGTTAGATAGCTTTTCCATGTTATATTATAGAATATACTTGAGTTTGGAGGAGAAAGAAGTTGTTTGGGAGTAGAAAAGAGAAGAAGGAAGAGAGAAGAGAAGAGAGGGAAGAAGAGAGCAAAAGTTTGGAAATGAAATAAAAATAAAAAAGTGAAGTATAAGGGTTGTTTTATAAAATTTTCAAAATGGGAAAAGACCAACTTAACCCTCCTGTTTGCACAAAAAATGGACAAACACCTCAAAGTCATATGATTTAGTTGATTTTATGTTGTTCTTATTAATTTGGGTGAGTTATGCAGATAAGTAAAAAACAGGGGCTAAAATGTAAAAAGACACGCAGATTTATAGTGGTTCGGCCAGAACGTGCCTACGTCCACTTTATATGTTATTCTCTCTTTTCTTTCAGATTACAAGTACAAAGCTTTGTATACAAGTATATGAAAGTTGTTTGAAAGTTCCTTCCGTGCTTGAGCTCTCAAACTTGTCCGCCATTGTTGTACCCCTGCCCCTCTATTTATAGAGTGAGGCTGGGGGTAGGGGTCTTGGATGTATATAGCTGCTGGTGGGCCTGGGCTGAAGCAATTCTGGCCTGGCGGCGTCCTGGTTCTGTCGTAGCTGGGTGGAGTTCGATTCGGTGGTGCCGTCTTGCGTTTGGTTCGGTGGTGAGTAGGGTTGGACCGGTGATGGGTGGTTGGAGATTTGGTTCGGCGAAGGCTGGTTCGGTGGAGGTTGGTTTGGACCGGGAGTTTGTTGGTCCGGCGATGGGTAGGGGGTTTGGATCGGCAGTGCAGGGAGGAACACGGAGAGGGTTTGGTTCGGCCCTGGCTTCCTTCATTTGTTGATTCGGTGGTAGGTGAAAACCCGCCCAACATTTGCCCCCCAAAGTAGGGCATATGCTAGTATATGTCGTGCTTTGTTTTAGCTAGGTGGTCTTCATTCGGTCCCTGAGTGCCGAACCAATTGGTCCGGTGTCCTACATTTGTCTATAAATAGGGGCTCTACACCTTCGTTATTTCTTACCGAACAAAGAGAGAGCCGAACCATATTTCTGCCGAATCAACTATACTGCTGAAACCATTTGATAAACGGACCAGGTAATTGCCGGATGATTCTCATGCTTTAAAACCGCCGAACGGTATTAGGAGTGTGAGTGCCGAATGAAACTTGTGCTTCGAACCGCCGAATGATATTGGGAGTGTGAGTGCCGAATGACACTTGTGCTTCGTACCACCGAATGATATTGGGAATTGGAGTGTCGAATGAATCTTAATCTCAAACTTCTGTGTTTTGAATTGCGAACGAGATCCCGGGCTGCGTGTACTTGTTTGTTTATATTTCTATATTTCTTGTTTTAATAACGTGCTTTTGCTTTTGTGTTTGTAGATAAATGCCTCACAAAGTGGAAACCCGATCAGATAAACGGAAGTCTAAGGGCGAAGGAGAGTCCTCCTCCGTGCCCCCAGCCCAGCCAAGACCGGCGCAACATGGACCTGCCCCGAGGTCATTAGTGGATGGGTATGGTCCCCAGGAACTTCTGAATTCTCCGCCCGATTGTTTTCCTAGCTCCCTCAGGGAGGAGCAGCTCGACGCCATATCTCGTTCTTTTGGGATTGATAGAGCGCTCATGGTGCTGCCAGGGGCTGGAGTTATGCCATACGATAGAGCGTCCATGAGTCTCTCTTCTCCTTCTTCTCCATTCTCTCTCTCTAGTTCCTGAACATTCCTTACGAGAGTCTGCATGCTCTTCATTTGATGATGAGGCTACCGAGGAATTCCCAACTCTCTGCATTTCTTCTTCAAAAGAGTTAGACCTATGTTTAATTCTTTCGCTGCTTGCGATATTGGCAAGTAAAAGTACTTCGATACTAGTTCAAATGTTAAGGCCGTTTTTTCCTTGTTCATTGTTAATTTCTTCTTATTTCTTTTTTTTTCTTTGCCTTTTGATTCTTCCTTTTGATCATCATTAGATATCCTGTAGCTCAACTTGGACTTCTCTATCTCATAACTCAAGTCGTTGAAGATCATATTGAACTCTTCAGAAAGGGTCAGAGAAGCTAAACGAGGATCTGAAGGATGGTTTAGAGGAATGGCATTGATTATTTCATCCAAATCTGGTACTTCATTGTTCAAACCACTGGATGATCCTTTACTGAAATCTAGTTGAGCATCATCAAATCCACTGGGTAGACCATCAATATCGTTCCAAAGATTATGATCATCTAAGTAGTGCAATTGGTTATTCATGACCGCAGAAGGACTGATCATGTAATTTCGTATACGATGTTGAAATGTGTAGTCAATGCAAAGAAGATTGAAGCTGGTAATGAATGTGCATTTCATCTTGAGTGTTCGGGGTTCAAGCCTTGCTTCCTCTTCTTTTCTTTTTAGGTTTTCATAACTTGATCGTTTACTGTTTGTTTAATGAAGTCCTCTTCTGAATTGGACATGTGGGACTTCCGATCAACATGCTGGGAGCTCCGACCCTGCGGCTAAGTAGGCTTGGAGAGTTGGTAGGATGAGGGCGAAGCGTGGACGCAGCTGGTTCCTTGTCCGGATTCGGCCACCTTTTGATTTCTTTTTATTGCTGTTTATGTTAGTCCAAAACATTGATGTGACTGTAATAATATTGTTTGTGATGAATGACTTTATGTAATTTCATAACATAAGCTGATTCCTTTATGTTGGAATGTTATCACTATTTTGTTGTGTTGTGTAAGTGATGTAACTATGCATGTTACTAGTGGCTTGACTGTGCCTGATGCCAAGTTTTTTGCTTAAAGTATAATTTTATGTTTTGCAATGTTACGAATAAATTATAGCTACATGCTTATGTACAAGAGAAGAGAGTACCGCCCTTCATGTTTTAGTTGCAGGGGGTAGCTTTGAACGTCTTGTGTAACTGACCACGGGTGCGGCTGAGTGTCTTGTCACCCAGTTTGTGGGCTCGGATTCTCATGAACGAATGCCTCCTATTTGGCGTCCTGTACTTTGGGAACCGTTATATAGGATAGGAGAAAAGTATTTAAATGAAATGAAAATATAGGAAAAGTAAAACTTCCAGTCACGGAAGGCCGTCGGTGTGCTTAAGTTCGTGGCAAACGGGTTTTGTAGTCACTTTCCCTAGCTGTGGGTCTTGGAGACATTTGTCACCCATCTTACGCCTCTACGAGGAGTTTTCTTTTTTACCACAGCCGCACTTAAGACACATCGGAGCCGGTCGTGCATAGTAACTACCTGGGCCATTATGGCCCATAATCGCGGGTATTATTGGATTTACTGTGGCCGGCTAGCGTGGGGCCTGATCGTCAACTGTGAACTGCCCCTGGCTGGCCATACCTTATGTTGGGGCTTATGGTCGGTTCACAGTTGCCGGCGAGCCGAATCGCTGTAATGAGCTGCCATGGCATAATCGGCCTTCTCGGTGGCTTATACTCGGCTTATTACAGTCGGCTTTAAGGGCCGAGGCAAACAATGAGTTAACTCGCGGTAGAGGGATACCAGAGCAAAGTGTCTCATTGGCGAGGGCATAGGATCGTAGCGTATCTGTTAGATTTTGTCCAGGTGGAGTTGTGTTGTGAAGCTCTGAATTGAAATGTCATCTGCAAAGGATTTTGTTCAACAGCAAATGATAAAGCTTAACAAGTAGCCAAGATACAAAGGAACAAGTTAACAAGAGCCAAGTTTTTTTTAAAGTGGTTCGGCACGAAAATGCCTACGTCCACTGATTCTCTTTGTTAATTCACTTCATATGGGCAGTACAAGTTAAGAAAAGTATCGACGGAGGTGTCGGATGTTCCATGCCCTCTGGAACACCTCTCCGTCCACTGTTGACAAAATATAAGCTCCGTTGTGGAGATCTTTATGAATTACATATGGTCCGTCCCAGATGGGGTCCAGTGCCCCGGGGCACGGAAAGATTCGCTTGAGGACAAGATCTCCTTCTTGTAAGCTGCGATGCTTGACTTTGGAGTTGTATAGTGCTACCACTTTTTGTTTGTGAGCTGCTACTTTGAGTGCTGCATCATTTCTTCTCTCCTCAATTAGATCCAAAGACATGTGGAGGAGTTCTTCGTTTTCTTCGGGGTTGTAGTGGATCCTACGATGGGAAGGTACAATAGTTTCAACTGGGAGCATGGCCTCTGATCCGTATGCCAAAGAGAACGGAGTATGCCCTGTTGATGTTCTGAAAGAAGTGCGGTAGACCCGTAGTGCTGTAGGAAGTTCGTCCACCCAAGCGCCTTTTGACTTTTCAAGCTTCTTCTTGATTAGAGTCTTGAGAATCTTGTTGACAGCTTCGACTTGTCCATTTGCCTGGGGATAAGCTACGGATGAGAAGCCCTTATGAATTCCGTGCTCTTGGCACCAGTCGGCAAATTCCTCGCTGTCAAATTGAAGCCCGTTGTCTGATATGATTCTGAGTGGAACCCCGTACCTGCACAGAACGTTTTTGATCAAGAAGTTGATAACTTTAGTTGAAGATATTTTATTCAGAGGCTCCGCTTCCACCCATTTGGTGAAATAGTCAACTGCCACTATAGCATGTCTAGCCCCGCCTCGGCCCATCGGCAGTTCGCCAATTAAGTCAATTCCCCATATTGCGAAGGGCCAAGGGCTGGTCATCTGAGTAATTTCATTGGTTGGTAGTCGAGGAATCTTAGCAAATTTCTGACATATGTGGCATCTTCTGACGAAGTCTAAGGCATCTTTGTTTAAAGTGGGCCAGAAATACCCATATCGGAGTATCTTTTTTACTAGGGTCTGCCCTCCGGTGTGGTCTCCACAACTTCCCTGATGGATATTGGATAGAATTTCCTTGGCTTCTCTTCCAGCAACGCACCTCAATAAGGGGTTAGAGAAGCCGCTCCGATAGAGGATGCCCTCTTGCATTGTGTAACGGGGTGCTTTTCTTAGAATTTTCTTAATTTCATTTCGCCCGTCGGGTAGAGTGCCGTTTTGTAAGTATTCTCGGATAGGGGTCATCCATGTTTCTTCTTCGGTTGCAACTATCAGATTTACTTGCTCGAAACTTGGTGCCAGCTGTTTTGAGATGGTTAATGCTCCAAAAATAGTGATGTTCTTCATGCTAGCTTGTTTTGCTAGTTCGTCGGCCTCTTGATTCTCTTCTCGGGGAATGTGTTTGATTAAATAGTAATCTAATTGATTAAGCAGTAGCCTGGTCTTCTTTAGATACGTTGTGAGTCGTTCTCCTCGAGTCTGGAATTCTCCCAGTATTTGATTTACAATAAGTTGAGAATCACTATGGAGACATAAAGAACTGACTCCAATTTCCAGTGCAAGTTCTAATCCGGCTATCACTGCTTCGTATTCTGCGTCATTGTTGGTGGCAGCGAATTCCAATCTTAGGGCGTAGTGCAGCTTCTTTCCCCTGGGGGTGATTATCACAACACCTGCCCCCGAGCCTTGTTCGTTCGACGCTCCATCTACGAAGAGATTCCACTTGATATCTTCTGCTATTTCAGATTGGTCCTTACCTTCGCTAGTAGTGAATTCGGCAATGAAATCAGCTATGGCTTGCCCCTTGATAGCGGTGCGAGGATGGTAAGTGATATCATATTGACTTAGTTCGATGCACCACTTAAGTAATCGCCCAGAAGTGTCGGGGCGATGGAGCACTTGCCTTAGCGGTTGATCGGTTAAAACTCTGATGGAATGAGACTGGAAATAGTGTCGCAGTTTCCGCGACGTGATAAGCAAACAGTATGCTAGCTTTTCAAGTTTAGGGTATCTGACTTCTGCCCCTGTGAATCTCTTGCTTACAAAGTATATGGGTCGCTGAGCGCGGTTGTCTTCTCTCACCAAAGCGGCGCTCAAAGCGTGGGATGATACAGCAAGGTATAGGTATAGTTTCTCGCCTTCATTTGGAGTTGAAAGTACCGGTGGTCTCTGGAGGTGTCCGATTAAGTTAAGGAAGGCTGTTGAGCATTCGTCAGTCCATTCGAACTTTCCTTTGTCTTTCTTTAGAGCTTCGAAGAAAGGGATGCATTTGTCGGTTGCTTTAGAGATGAACCTACTCAGGGCGGCCACTTTCCCATTTAGGCTTTGCATCTCTCTTCGAGTAGATGGTGTCTTGATATCTTGTAAAGCTCGGACTTGTTCGGGGTTTGCTTCAATCCCCCGGGCATGAATGATGAATCCCAAGAACTTTCCCGATGATACTCCGAAGGAGCACTTTAGAGGGTTCAGCTTCATCCCATATTGGCAAAGTACTTGAAACATCTCGTCCAGGTGGTTTATATGGTCGTTGGCTTTCCTCGATTTTACCAGCATGTCATCCACATAAACTTCCATAGTTCTTCCTATCAGTTCTGCAAACATCTTGTTGACGAGGCGCTGATAAGTAGCTCCGGCGTTTTTAAGTCCAAATGGCATTACCTTGTAGCAGTACAATCCTCGGTCAGTGATGAAGCTAGTGTGGTCTTGATCGGGGGCGTGCATAGGGATCTGGTTATATCCTGAGTATGCGTCCATAAAGGATAAAAGTTCGTGTCCGGCAGTGCTGTCCACGAGTTGGTCGATTCGGGGGAGTGGGAAGCAGTCTTTCGGGCAAGCGTCATTTAAGTTGGAGAAATCGATGCATGTTCGCCACTTCCCATTAGCTTTCTTTACCAGTACCGGTTGGCGATCCATTCCGGATAGATGGCTTCACGTATGAAGTCATTGGCAAGTAAGTTCTTTACTTCTTCCTCGAGGGCTGCTGATCGTTCTGCCCCCATACTTCTCTTCTTTTGCTTTACCGGTACCTTGGTAGGATCGATGTTTAGTGCGTGGCATGCTATGTCCGGGGAGATTCTAGTCATATCAGCGTGCGTCCATGCAAATACATCCATGTTGTGGCGAAGAAAATCAATGAGTTGATTCTTTAATTCTCTTTTTAACTGAGATCCGACTCTCAGCAGTTTACTTGGGTCGCGTTTGTCTACAGATACGAATTCCATAGCCTCTGCAGGCTCGACGATGGCCTCCTCCTCTTTGTCCCTGGGGTCTAATTCATTGAAAGGATCACTGGTATACCGAAGAGGAGGGGCTTTCTTTAGTTGCTATGCTTCCAAGCTTTTCATGCAGAGAATAGTCTCTTCATTTTTCCCTTTATCTCTCCTGCGATTATTGCGAAGTTCGGTTACATAGCAGTCTCGAGCGGCGTCTTGATCCCCTTCTACTTCTCCCACTCCATTATTCGTTGGGAACTTCATCTTCAGGCACCATGGGGCAAGGACAATTTGGAAGTCGGACAAGGCTGGTCTTCCTAAAAAGGCATTGTAGGCCGAGTGGTTGTCTATTAGCACGAATGTTTGTTTCCGAACGGCGGAGCGGGGATGACTTCCCAATTCAACAAAGAGATCCAATTGTCCGAGGGGCATCTTTGCTTCTCCAGTGAAACCGTGTAGCGGTTTGTTGCAGTGAGACACGTCCTTCATTGACAGCTTCATTTTGTCGAAAGCATGCTTGAACAGAATATTCACTGAGCTTCCAGTGTCTACTAGGATTCGAAAAACTTCAGCTGGGCTGAACTAGGCAGAGATGACCATAGGATCCATATGAGGGTATTGCCTTCCTTCTAGGTCGCGCCCACTGAATGTGATGTCATTATTTTCCTTCCGCTTAGGGTGGTGTTCTTCCATAATAGAATTGACGCAGTCTCCCTTGCTTCTAAGCGAGTTTCCATATCTTTCCATTTCTGTCCAGCTTTTGTCGGCGATGTGTGGCCCCCCAGATATTGTATGAACCGCTATCTTCTCTTGACTGGAACCGCTGGTGTTGCGGTTTCCTCTGCCTGTTTCTGGATGGAGCTGCCCTGGGTTTTCCTTGGCGGGAGCTGGAGTCCTGTCCTGGCCCTTTACATAGCGTTCTAGCCTCTTTCTCCTGATGTGTTCTTCAATTAGGTCTCGGAGATGGCGGCATTCATTGGTATCGTGCCCATGAGACTCGTGGAAACGACAGAATTTTTCAGACTGGATTGCGCGATCTGACTCTTTCTTGTACGGGGGGCGCTTGTATGTAAGTTCGTCCTGGGTGGCCAGGAAGATGTTCTCGACTGTTTCATTCAAGGGAGTGTAAGCGTCAAATCTCGGTCCTGGTCGGTACAAGCGCTTTTCTCCCTTCTTGCCCCCTGCATTGTCTCTGGAGTCGTTTCTTCAAATGTCCTTCGCTGCGGCGGGGGCGTTTTCATGAGCCGTATTAGACTGTGGTCCTGTCTGCCTTTCAGTGGCAGCCTCTTCGAGTCTCATGTACTTCCCAGCTTCATGGAAGAAATCGGGCAAGGTAGCTGGTTTTTCTTTAGTTAGTCTTCTAGCAAACTTGGTATCCGGATGCACACCACTACAGAGGGCCATCAGGACAAGTTTCTCATCGGCATCTTGAACTGCTGCCGCTGCGGCATTGAACCGGGTTAGGTATTGCTGCAGTGTCTCTCCGGGTTTCTGTTTGACAGTAGATAGGGAGTAAGCATCCTTGGGTTGTTCCACATGAATGCGGAACTGGCTGATAAACTTCTCCTTCAACATTTCCCATGAACTGATGGATCCTAGGGGTAGATGGCAGAACCAGAAGGTAGCTAGATCTGCTAAAAATAGTGGAAAGCATTTGCATAATACTCCTTCCATTGCCCCGCTCATGAGCATATGTTGTGTGTATCTTTGCAGGTGTACAACGGGGTCAGAGGTTCCCTTGTATGGTTCCATTGTCGGCATTTTCCACTCTCGGGGGGTGATGACAATTTCAATATCGCGGGTGAAAGGGCTGGTTACCCTAGCACCTATCCCACGATCTCTTTGGTCCCGTTGGACGCATTCTCTGAGCAATCGTGCCATCCTCTCATCAGAATATGGGGCAGATAAGAAAGAGCTTGGTTCTTCCCTGCAGGATCGATTCTGTCTGGATGGCCTGTAGGGGTGGTATAGTCTATCACTCCTAGCGTTTCCCAGCGACTGTCTTTGGCTGTCCGGATGCATGCTAGGTTCAGCTATAGTTGGCCCTTGCCTTGATCTTCCCCTGTGGGGTTCTGTTTCAAGCATTTCCTCGGGGTCAACTTCGGGCTGGGTTCTAGCTCGGCTCCGTTCATTGGTGTTTCTCTAGCTAGGCAGCATGACCGGCTCAGCTACATCCGATCCTTGCCTGGTACCTCCCCTGCGGGGTTCGGTTCCAAGCGTTTCCTCGGGTCGGAGTTCGGGCTGAGTTCGTGCTCGGCTCCTACCATTGTTGTTTCTGTCGATAGTTTCTTCGAAGAAGGAAGACCTTTGTCGCCCCCCAGATCCTCCGGATTGGGATTCACCCCATGATTCAGTGTCGCGGTTGGATTCTTCAGCATCCCTTAAGCGTGACCTGAGTTGGTCCACCAAAGCTTCTTGTTGGGATGTGAAGCGGTTAGTTACTTCAGCCACAACTC
Source organism: Allium cepa (assembly GCA_030765085.1). Lineage (NCBI taxonomy): Eukaryota > Viridiplantae > Streptophyta > Magnoliopsida > Asparagales > Amaryllidaceae > Allium > Allium cepa. The sequence continues at coordinate 165,588,687 of CM060939.1, forward strand.
TGTCTAGATCTGCCCTAGTAATTGCTGTCGGTTGTTCCGTGGCAGGGGCTGTCGGGTTTGTCTGATCCTCGTTCGGTACTGCTGTTGGAATGGGATGATTCTCTAGATCCGTGATTACTGGATCCGGAGTGCTGCTAGTTACGATGTTCTTTCCCTTTCTCTGCCTGGAAGTCATGTTGTCCAGGCACCAAGCGATGTTGTTAGGAAGAAGGCTGAGTGGGGGAAGCTTGAAGCTTCGGGTTCGAAGTTCTCAGTCAAAGCACCAAAAATGTTTGCACAAAAAATGGACAAACACCTCAAAGTCGTATGATTTAGTTGATTTTATGTTGTTCTTAGTAATTTGGGTGAGTTATGCAAATAAGTAAAAAACAGGGGCTAAATTGTAAAAAGACACGCAGATTTATAGTGGTTCGGCCAGAACGTGCATACGTCCACTTTATATGTTATTCTCTCTTTTCTTTCAGATTACAAGTACAAAGCTTTGTATACGAGTATATGAAAGTTGTTTGAAAGTTCCTTCCGTGCTTGAGCTCTCAAACTTGTCCGCCATTGTTGTACCCCTGCCCCTCTATTTATAGAGTGAGGCTGGGGGTAGGAATCTTGGATGTATATAGCTGCTGGTGGGCCTGGGCTGAAGTAATTCTGGCCTGGCGGTGTCCTGGTTCGGTCGTAGCGTGGTGGAGTTCGATTCGGTGGTGCCGTCTTGCGTTTGGTTCGGTGGTGAGTAGGGTTGGACCGGTGATGGGTGGTTGGAGATTTGGTTCGGCGAAGGCTGGTTCGGTGGAGGTTGGTTTGGACCGGGAGTTTGTTGGTCCGGCGATGGGTAGGGGATTTGGATCGGCAGTGCAGGGAGGAACACGGAGAGGGTTTGGTTCGGCCCTGGCTTCCTTCATTTCTTGATTCGGTGGTAGGTGAAAACCCGCCCAACACCTCCTTAAAACAAGCTACACCTTTCCTTTACGAAAGCAACTACCCTTTATCAGCTTATGCAACACACATACTTTAGGCCACTTGGCATTACTACCTTACATTAGGTACTTCTTTAGTACTTTTCTCTGCTAAAGAGAAAAGAAAAATCTTGCTCTTCTTAATACTTAAGTAGCTTTATTAAATTTGTTTTTAGCTAAACCATTTAATTAATAAAAGTTTTTTTTTCCTTATTTTAAATCTATGTGCACACATGTACATTAGTGTGTACAACAAATTCCAACAATGAAAAGTCGAGAATCCAAAAAACGATTTTCGGTTACATTTTCAATTTTTCATCGAACTACTTATTTTTTATAAACAAACTTTCTAAACAAGTTTGCTATTGAAAGAGGTGGTGCGGATCGTGCTATATGGAATTATAATATACTAGTGCGGAAATAAAATAAAGTTACTGTAGCAGAGTAAATAAGAAAATAAAACAAGCACACCAAGAATTTTTATACTGGTTCGAACTTCCCGTTCTACGTCCAGTCCCAGACTTCTTCTGGAATTTCACTAACAACAATCCTCACTTAACCCGGAGGAACAGGTTTACAACAACCCTTGAACAGCCGAACAAGAGACCTAAGCAGCAGAACAGGATTTCGCCTCAACAGCCGAAGAGGACTTCACTTGCCTGAATGACAGAACAGGACTTCAACTTATACAGAGAGTATTTGACACAGTGTGTTCTTGATAACACAGATTTGTCTCTTGATAGTACAAACTTCCTATAATCTTTCTCCTTTATGATATATGTATGAATGCGTGAAGATTAAGAAAGTAGAAATTGAATTTGGATGATATTGAAAGCACAAGTGAGTTAGAATCAAGAATCTCAATAATAGAATAATAATTAATAGAAAATTGGTGTATTTAAAACTTGATTATAATGTGTTTATATAGGTAATAAATGGTTGTAATTGTTCATGAAGAGTTATCATCAAAAGCTGTTGAATTAAAGGTCGTAACTCTTCATGAATGGAAATGCCTTTTCAAAAAAATAGCCGTTGTAAATATTCAGACGTCTGAAAATAAATTTCAGATTTCTGAAATTTGAAACGTGCAAACCAGAAAAGAAATAGGCTATTTTTGCCCAGATTCAGACGTCTGAAATGGTCAATTCAGACGTCTGAATTTGACCTATAACTAAAAATTACCATAGCTTAAATGGTTAGAGTACCTACCTTCTAAACTAGCGACTCGGGTTCGAGTCTCACTCCATGCAATTTCTGAAAACTTGATTTTTCATTTAAAATATGAATGTATATGTGTGTATAACATTTGGAGAAGATTTTAACATTTGTAAACTCTAGACACGACACTCTATGACTAATAATACTTTGTTTGTCACCTTTGTCTTGTCTCTATCGTATATATCTCTTCTTGTATCCCCATATACATTCTTTTATTCTTTTGTACTGTGTATCTTCATTTTGAATGTATTTGATCATCTCTTTTTGATGCTCTTGTACCTGCAAATTAGCTTAGATATTCTTTGACATAACTGTATAGTTGTTGTCATTAAAATCCAACAATTGAGGTTCTAACAGCTATCATTATTTATTAATTAAAAGAGAGTTACTTAACCATTAAAAACTATTAATTAGATATTTAAAATTTATCAAATATTCACAAATTAAAGCGATACAATTTCGAGTCGTTACATTCTTCCCCTCTTAAAAGAATTTTGACCTTGAAATTTCTTCGTAAACAAATAATCAAAAACAAGCCATATCAATTCTTAACATTCCCAAAAATGTTAAATGACTAACAAACAAACTTATAGTTTGTTCAGGTTTACAACTTTCTCATCACATAAGTGGTAAATAATCTACTGAGCTACCTCATGCTCAACAGCCATAGGTTATTGCTCAATTGATTATTAACATTCCTTATGACAAATCAAAGAGGCATTTACCCAACTCCTCATAAACCACAAAACATTAAATGCAAATATACTTAAGCCCGTAAGATGTACATAAATCATCCGTTTGCAATAGCTGATTCTATCATTCACTCGAATACATAAGCTTTCCTTCCGAACTAGTATCGCTCACCCAACTTTCCTAGCGCAGACTCCGATCAGGCTTCTTGGTTAGAAATCTCCATTCTCTTTGTGTAACCATAGACTATGATAGAAAACCTCGGTACCATATAAAAAAAACTCATCTAAGTGTTCGCCGTCAAGAGTCGAGTGATAAATCTTAATTTGGACCAGTTTAAATCACCTCAAAGTCATGTATTTGAATCTTGGATCAAAAACTGTACGAAGAAATGATCTATGTACAACTACGTACTTATTATTATTGGTCCTTAGTTATACCAGTTTTTTTACTTCAAAAATTATTTATGAAAACGTTTCATAAAACATAACTTAAATTTAAACTTGTATAATACCCTACTACATCTTGAGAGTATATACGGCTATGTTGTTTAAATCTTTTATCCTTTCTCTTAAATTCAAACGTAGGCCCAAAATAAATCTGGGTCTAAAACTGAGTCGACCTCTTCAACCTTTTTACCCATCCGGTCTGGCATGTAGCTAAGAAGAGCATGATGCCGGTGTCCAAATTCAGTCCTAGAATCTACTTTTCCTTTAACATTTCTAAGATAAGGATGTTTATTAGCTGGTCCAATACCATCAAATAGTTTATATGACTTAGATGTTAAAACAAAAGACATTGTTTTAATTAAAAAGGCTTACCATAACCTTCTCATTAAATTTAACCCATTTAAAAACTTCATCTACCAACACATTATTTTATCAAAATAATTTTTTGTTTTGAATCCATTTTCTTTAAAGAATCTTAAGAACCAATACCCTATTTTTATTTCAAACCCTTTTTGAAATGATACAGTATATTTTATTCCATAGGAAACATATATATAGACCAACTAACATCAAAATAATACCAAGGAACTGAGTCCTACCAAATAATATCATACACTCCTTACCAAGAAGAGCAATACTTAAGAGAAGTGCTTACCGTTCGAACACATCTCTTTTCCATTTTTAATCATTTTCGAGCCACTCGAACTAGCTAACATAATAGTGCTTCCTCCTTTTCGAATTCCATTTTAAAACAATACTATATAAATTTCTTATAAATAAAAAATAGCTTTAGTACTTTATTTACCAAAATTTGCTTTCAGTTTGTTCGGATTCAAACTCGTTTCGATCGCACAATGACAAAAGGAATAATTTACTATGTACAGTATAATGTTCACCTGAGAAAACATTCAATTGTCACTTAGAAGATTATTCAGATTACCACAAAACTAATCGAAATGTTTTCCCTGAACTATCCAAAGTAAATATACCTTACTTGAAATTCTCTTTGAAATATTTATACTTATAAATATTTTCAAGTAATAATATTATTACTTTTTCCAAAAATCATTTGAAATCTTTTTCAAAGTACCAGGATTTAAATTCTCAAATACCCACTTTATTCATAAAACACATTTTAAAAACCAAATTAATATAAAATTATCTTTATACAATAACTTCCTTGATTATAGTAACCCTTTTAACAAAGTAAACTTGTTAGACCTTCAATACTAACGAACGCCTTATAGTCAAATCATGAAACTAAATTCACAAGGTATTCGTATTTAATTCAATCAAACAAAAAATACTCATAAACTAACAATGCATAAATATTCAATCAACAAATGATGATAAACGAATACCATTGTTTTGCTAACAAATAATAACAAAGATAACTGTATCAGTTTTAGAAAATTATTCTTTTATATCTAAAATATGAAATCTAGGTAAAATTATTTCATTAACCAATTTTAACAAAATATAAAACAGTTATATAGCACTAACAAATACGCGCCTCATATATAATTACTCAAACTCATTCTAGGGTGTCCTGTAACGAGCCGCTTTTTCGACCATCGAAAGTCGGCACCAAACACATCCACAGTATTCAAATGTCGTGCAATCAATCGTCGGAAAAGCAGATTATCAAGGTAAAATAAAAGAACAAACAGAGGAAACAGAATCTCATAGTGGAAATGGCAACATATAATATAATAAAGATAGTATAAACTATCAATCCAAGATACATGGTACATTAGAGTTAAAAACTAACCCTATCAGTTGGATAGCTATAAATTTCCCGACCTTACAATTGCTGATAGGTATATATAGTAATACAGCAGAAAATAAATATATTACGGTAGGTGAACATCCAGCTCTACTTCATGAGCTCCATGTCCCACTAACGAGAACCCAAATAAATACTTGATCTGATCCGAGTATTACAATAAAATAACACATGGATCGGTTTGGAAAACCAGCATGAGATAACTCAATTAATAAGGTGAATAATAAATGATCTTGTCAGTCCACGCCGCTAAACGCGGAACGAGTTTTTACCTCATAAGAACAACTTCCATAAATGAAGAAATGGGAAACAAATCAGAACAACAATCTAAACAAGAAAGGATGAATAAAGACAAGGTAAAAAACCAAACTTAAAAAATGGACAAAAATAATTAAACATCGAGAAGGACTTCAAACACTTCTTGATCTAATTAAGGAAATAATTCAAGGATTAGAATCAGATAAAGGAAAGGAAATTTTTTTTCAACAATGACTAGGAGGGTGCACCCTATTACTGAAAGTATACCTCTAGATAATATATTTGAGGTGGCCATTTTCTCTATTACTCCTCTTGGAAACTCCAAGTAGAACCCCGCTAATCTTACCAGGAATCCGAGTATTTCACATCTATGAAAGCATATGACCGAATGCAATCTAGAGCAGATGTTCTAATGGGAATAATCCCACACAACTTGGCCCCCACTCGTTTTTTGATTTTAGTCATTTCCGATAAAGGATATCAAAACTTAGATGAGCAACAAATCATCTGAAATTGACAAAGCACAAAAGGAGGAAAGATTATTTCCAAGGTTCGAATCAAAATAAGGAGAATGAGTTTATCCAACACTACAAGAAGGGTGCACCCTCTATACTGAAAGTATATTTCTAAATTAAATATACTTGAAATCCCATGCCACACATGCAACACTCCTGGGAACCTCCAAGCTGGATCCCGTTAAATCCACAGGCATCTGAATGTACTCACATAAACGCATGCATGATATAACATCTTTCTAGATAAATGTGAATATATCCTAATGGGTTGGCTTCCACTCGCGTTTTGGTTTTAGTTATCCACGGTGTTGGATTCCAACACTCAAAATAAGCGACAAATCGTCTTAGATTGATAAAGCACAAGGAGTGATATCAAAATCGATAGTTGAGAAATCAACCATCAAAAGTAAACGAATGATTATATATGAGAATTAGATCGCATACACTTGTTACCAATAAATGAATCAAGATTCAAACATTTGATTCTTACTTATACTTGATTTTCACATCATAAATATTTGTAAAACACTTTAAAAACATTCTTTTAAAGGGACAAATTATATTTCTAAGTGTGATAAAAAATGGGCTAAAAGCAATTGTCATTAAAACATCATTTACTCTAAAATCCAAAAAAACATTACACTTGGTATTATTTTAAACATTCATTTTTAAAGGATTTTCTCATTTATAAGCTATATTTATTATCCCAAAAGAAAATAAGTCAAATTCATAATCTTTTATAACTTTAAAACAATATTAGTTATCCTGAAGGGAAATAAGTCAAATTTATACTCTTTTATAAATTTAAAACATTATTAATTATCCCAAAGGAAAATAAATCAAAGTTATAATTTTTTATAAATTTAAAATAATAATAATTATCCTAAAAGATAATTAATCAAATTTATAAGCTCTTTTACAAATTTTAATCAATACTTATCCTGTATTTTCAAAATTCACAAAACATTTGAAATACAACACCAGAACTGTCATTTTGTAACGGTTATAACCGTTGGTAGCGGGTACGTTATATTTTTTTTTTTACATATTTTGTAACGGTTATAACCGTTGGAAATTTTGGTCATTCTTAACGGTTATAACCGTTGGGAATCTTGGTAACTCGCAACGATTATAACCGTTGGGAATTACTTCACATTCCTAACGGTTATAACCGTTGGGAATTCCTTGCATAAGTAAATAGCAAAATTACCAACACTTATAAGTGTTACAAATTTGGTATAGCTAAACCATATCTATTCAGTATCTAATAGTATTTCATTCAACTATATCTATATGAATTTATAACAATAGTAAACACAAGACTAAATTTCAAAACTAACATATAATCAAATCATTAAAAAGCATCAAACGTATGAAATAGAACATATTAAATTCTACAAATTTCATTGTGACAACTTCAAATTTCACTATTACAACATATCTAGAAGTTTACAAACAACGAATACGACACTCCGACAAACTACAAAATCACCATCAACCAACTCGGACAATGTATAATGACCATTTTGAGGTGCATCAAAAAGTGACGCGTCTGGATTAAGAACATCCTCCACCCAAACAACCTTTTCTCCATCTCCAACATTTCTACGATGACAAATATTTTGTACTCCAAGATGTCCATTAGCCACCACGTCCAGTTTTTGTGACAATAATTGCACTGCTTGTATTTCAACCGTAGAGGATCTTGAATATTTCTTGACAATAATTGCACCACTTCTAGTTTTCGTGACAACAAAATATTTCTTCATCCTTGGGTACTCCTCTAAGATATAGAACATTGTTGCATCTGCAAAATAGAACACAGAATGAAATTCCAATATACACATTACAACATCCAAGTATTACACATTCGAGAATTATGGTTGAAAACATCTTCAACCAAGTACTGGTTATAGTCGCCTTTCCTTTTGTAAAGTTGGTAGACAAACTTAAACTCATTTGTGCACACATGTATAAAATATATATTGTTTGCGCCAAAAATGGTCACAAACCCCAAGTATTGTGAAAGCACCAGTGTTGGAATACAAATCAGCAATATTCAAACACAAATCACAGATATAAGCAAGTAAAGCAGAAATTATAAACAGGGACACACGATTTATAGTGGTTCGGCTATCTCCGGCCTACGTCCACTTCAAAGGTTTTCCCTTTTATTGATGTTCTTCGCTGATTACACTTGATTACAGCGGATTACAATGGATTATAGCTCTGAAATTCGAGTACAACGGTGATTGTAGAGTGAAAAATAGAGTTTGGTAGAGTCTTGATGCTTCAGAGTCTTGATCTTGCCAAAGAGAATTCCGGTCTCTTTTCTGAATGACCTGGGGCTCTATTTATAGGCGTAGGAGGCTGATATTTCTCCTAAAAGTTAGGTGGACCGCTTCTGGCACGTGAGGGAGCCCACATGGCCGAAACTTGGAGATCCGGGCCCACATTGGGATCGATTCGACCCTTGGTTCGAATCGATCAAGAAATCGTCCAATCGTGATGAAACTTGGCGTGGACAATCTTCGACATGTAGACGAACTCCTGTAAAAATTTCATGGGATTTGGATCAGTGGATTGAGAGTTATCATCGATTCGAAATGATGTTTCTTGGTACGCTGTTTGGCTCGAATCGATCAATTCGAATCGAGTACTTCGAATTGATCTAAGGGCGTGTAAGTGGGTTGACGTGGCGCGCCTTCTTCGAGTCGATCCATGTTTTTCGCCGAGTTGATTGGGTCGACTCTGAGTTCTTTGCCGTGCTCACTGGATGGCTTCGTATGTTGGATTCGAAGGTCTGCTTCGAATCGATGGAATGGTACTCGTTCGAATCGATCCAAATGCGTCACTTCGGATCGATTCGAAGTCGCCTTCAACATGTTGGATTCGAAGAGAGGTCATCGTGATGGATTCGAGGGAGATGGAGTCGAAGTCAATGGTGTCGAAGAAGGTATTGGATGATGGATTCGAGCGTCGTCTCTTCTTATGGATTCGAACATGGTGGGTTCGAACTGAGCAACGTCCATCCCTCTTAACTCGAATCCATCATAACTTGAGCATACGACCTCGGATTGACTTGAAATTTGAGGTGCGGACTTCTATGATCTCCCTTGTCATGTCCTATCAATTGTAGCTCAATCTGGACTCGGGCAAAATTCATCGATATCCATGATTATCCTGCAATGCATGGTTTGATATTCAAGAATAACAATCATTGATTTTTAGTAAATTTTGGGTATCTCGACTTTGCCAAAAGTTGGGATAACATTTTCCCCCCCAAAACATGCCTTTTGGTAAAAGGTATGTTTTGAATGGTTTTAAGTTGAGTGTAGTAAATTCATGTTTCATTAACAGCTGCAGTATTATCAATCAAGTTTATGGCTGTTCGAAGCCGAATCAACATTCATGAAGTTCCGTAGTCTCTCTGAACTATTAATGGCTACTCTGAACCCTTACTAAGTCCATTCTAGACTTAGTGATTGAATAGAAAGATCCCATTGCACTCCGGCGTTACCTTCTATCCCTTGCACTCTGGTCCTGGTTAGGACGCATAGCGATGTCATGGTCGTTCTGGACCGATCATAGCCTCTCCGGGCTCTTGTTGGATCCCATCCTGTCACTCTCCGGTGAAGGGGAAACAACGCTTAAGCGAGTCGATTCTGTCGCTCTCCGACGAAGCGACTCACTTCTTGCACTCCGATTCAGCGTATCTGAACATTAAGCGATGTCTTGGTCGTTCGAGACCGATCATAGCCTCTCCGGGCTCTTGCTGGATCCCATCCTGTCACTCTCCGGTGAAGGGGAAACAGCGCTTAAGCGAGTCGATTCTGTCGCTCTTCGGCGAAGCGACTCACTTCTTACACTCCGGTTCAGCGTATCTGAACATTAAGCGATGTCTTGGTCGTTCGAGACCGATCATAGCCTCTCCGGGCTCTTGCTGGATCCCATCCTGTCACTCTCCGGTGAAGAGGAAACAGCGCTTAAGCGAGTCGATTCTGTCGCTCTCCGGCGAAGCGACTCACTTCTTGCACTCCGGTTCAGCGTATCTGAACATTAAGCGATGTCTTGGTCGTTCGAGACCGATCATAGCCTCTCCAGGCTCTTGCTGGATCCCATCCTGTCACTCTTCGGTGAAGGGGAAACAGCGCTTAAGAGAGTCGATCCTGTTGCTCTCCGGCGAAGCGACTCACTTGTTGCACTCCGGACCCCGCCTCTCCGGGTAGGGTCACAAAGCGATCATTTTTATATTGATATTTAATGTTCATCTTCTGACTCTTTGGTCAAAAGGTTTATTGCAAGAGATTCTAATTTATTTATTAAAATTCGAGTTCTAGATGTTCAATCTCAAACATCAGAAAAAGCTAAATACTGCCTCTCCGGGCATATCGGTTTATCTCCATCTCAGAGCATGCCTAGGGATCTCTCCGGTTCCCGTACATGTGTAAGTGGAGTAACCGTTTATTTTGAAAACAAATCTAAATAAAATTATTCGACCAAAGTCCAAATCCCGGATTTGGCCCTTGCCATCTTCAATCAGTGGATGACGAGTCGTGATCCCGATCCAGGATCGTTCCTGTTATTTGGAGGCGGCAGTTGTTCAGGCCTTACTGCCGTTGTCCGTTCTCTGACAAATTGCGGCAAGCTACCTCCCCTGACATGTTCTTCCACCCCATCCTTTAGGTGGCGGCATTCATCTGTGGTGTGCCCATCCAGCTCATGGAACATGCAATATTTTCCAGTCCTGCGCTCCCGCTCAGTGGGATCCCTTGTAGGTGGCTTTCGATAGGGGAGTTGCCCCCGAGTTTCAGTGTAGATTCTTTCTAGGCCTGCAGTCAAATCTGTATACTGCCTAAATCTCGGTTCTCGGGATTTTTTCTATTTATCAGGACCATAATGTCTGTCATCCTGTTTCCTTTTTCCCTTGTCCACTCCGGACTGTTCTCTGGAGGTTCCTTCGCTTTGCGCGGTATTTATTTCACGACTCTCGACTCGTGATTCTTCTAATCGGATGAACTTTTCAGCTTTATGAAAGAATTCTCCAAGATCTTGTGGTGGATCCTTAGTTAGAGAATCTTTAAACTTGGTGCCTTCCGCGACTCCTGCCACCGCCGCCATTAAAATCATTGATGGATCCGAGCGATCCACAGAAGTCACTGTCACATTGAATCTCAATAAAAATCTTTTATAGACTCTCCGGTCCTTTGCTTGATTGAAGCTAAAGTCATCACACTCTTGGGTCGCGTTACGTGGACCCTGAATTGTCTCATGAAGCAATCAACAAGCTCGCTCCATGTTCTGATTGATCCAGTCTCTAGTTGTCTGAACCAAAGTGCAGCCAAATCTGTCAAATATAGAGGGAAGCATCGTGCCATCACTTCCTCGGATGCCCCCAGCACTTCCATGTGCCTGATATATCTGGTAATATGCATGGTCGGGTCTGACCTCCCGTCGTAAGGATCTAGTGTTGGTAATTTGAATTTTGGAGGGTTCCTTGCGTTTCGGATATTCGGAGTGAACGGACTCCTACTCACTTCTTCCAGACCTCCGCTAGGCAATCCTCCTCTCATGATTCTTCGCATCAGGCCAATCATTCTCTCGTTTCCGTCTAGGGGTTGGCCCCTTGTCAAGTTCCTATCCTGCCCCCTGAGCCTTGAAGGGAATTCTGGTACGTACTCTTCTGGTGGCTCGTTAGCGTAAGCATTGTTTCCGGCTTGTTGAGCTCCGTCTGTTGGTCTTCCAACATCGGACCCTGAGGGCCTGCCCCCAAGTCCTTGTTGATCACCTTCAACTCCTGCATTCTGGTCTTGAATCTGACCTTCATTAGCTTCTGCAATCCTGATTCCTTGTCCCGCACTTGCAGCTGTTGTAGTTGGTCCAAGGTTTTGCACGTTCGCCGTCCTCATTTGTTCGAGGAAATTCTGCAGCATCTCCTATTGAGCCTTCATCATGCTTTCGCGTAATGAATTAGCCATAGCCTCCATTTCATCTCTAGTGATGTAGACGGAAGCTTGTCCTTCTCCTGCTCCTGAGGATGCTTCTTGGCTTCCTCCCTGTTGGCTCCGATCAACTCTTTGTCTTATTTGTCGAGTCATTGTTTCTGAATTAGATTTCTTCGAACTTTTGAATCTGAATTCTGAATCTGTTGCAGTGGGTGCTAGTTCCTTCTCAGTGAAAGCACCAAAGTGTTTGCGCCAAAAATGGTCACAAACCCCAAGTATTGTGAAAGCACCAGTGTTGGAATACAAATCAGCAATATTCAAACACAAATCACAGATATAAGCAAGTAAAGTAGAAATTATAAACAGGGACACACGATTTATAGTGGTTCGGCTATCTCCGGCCTACGTCCACTTCAAAGGTTTTCCCTTTTATTGATGTTCTTCGCTGATTACACTTGATTACAGCGGATTACAATGGATTATAGCTCTGAAATTCGAGTACAATGGTGATTGTAGAGTGCAAAATAGAGTTTGGTAGAGTCTTGATGCTTCAGAGTCTTGATCTTGCCAAAGAGAATTCCGGTCCCTTTTTTGAATGACCTGGGGCTCTATTTATAGGCGTAGGAGGCTGATATTTCTCCTAAAAGTTAGGTGGACCGCTTCTGGCACGTGAGGGGGCCCACATGGCCGAAACCTGGAGATCCGGGCCCACATTGGGATCGATTCGACCCTTGGTTCGAATCGATCAAGAAATCGTCCAATCGTGATGAAACTTGGCGTGGACATTTTTCGACATGTAGACGAACTCCTATAAAAATTTCATGGAATTTGGATCAGTGGATTGAGAGTTATCATCGATTTGAAATGATGTTTCTCGGTACGTTGTTTGGCTCGAATCGATCAATTCGAATCGAGTACTTCGAATCGATCTAAGGGCGTGTAAGTGGGTTGACGTGGCGCGCCTTCTTCGAGTCGATCCATGTTTTTCGCCGAATTGATTGGGTCGACTCCGAGTTCTTTGCTGTGCTCACTGGATGGCTTCGTGTGTTGGATTCGAAGGTCTGCTTCGAATCGATGGAATGGTACTCGTTCGAATCGATCCAAATGCGTCACTTCGGATCGATTCGAAGTCGCCTTCAACATGTTGGATTCGAAGAGAGGTCATCGTGATGGATTCGAGGGAGATGGAGTCAAAGTCAATGGTGTCGAAGCAGGTATTGGCTGATGGATTCGAGCGTCGTCTCTTCTTATGGATTCGAACATGGTGGGTTCGAACTGAGCAATGTCCATCCCTCTTAACTCGAATCCATCATAACTTGAGCATACGACCTCGGATTGACTTAAAATTTGAGGTGCGGACTTCTATGATCTCCTTTGTCATGTCCTATCAATTGTAGCTCAATCTGGACTCGGGCAAAATTCATCGATATCCATGGTTATCCTGCAATGCATGATTTGATATTTAAGAATAGCAATCATTGATTTTTAGTAAATTTTGGGTATCTCGACTTTGCCAAAAGTTGGGATAATATATATCGTTACCAGCGTTTATGGACATGCAAAAAATTTTTTTAAAAAAAAGAAGAAGAATCCAAACCAGGACAAAATGCAGAAAGAAAAGCATCAAAAGTCAGTGCTGGGTTGGGTCTTAAATCGTGATATAGTAGCAGCATTTTTCTATATAATGCGATGTAGAATTTCTCCCAGATTTTCTATGAACTGCCCATCAATGTATTCCTCGGTGTTGGCATGCTAGAAAGATGAAATTCAAGTTTAGATGAAGGAATGCAAACCCAAGCTACATAGACATGATTTATATTTGTACACTTAATGGTTTTTAATATTTACCTGCAAATTCATATAGGAACCCACAGAGACAAGAAAACCTATGAAAATATGCAGCAACCAATACAAACAATTAAGCCAGTTTTATCAATATACAAGGGAAAAGTACTATTTGTACTAACATGTTATGGTATATAGTATTGACATATTCAAATGTGTACCTTTGTATTCCATTCCTCATTTAAGCTTTGCAATCACAGGCTTTCCAATTAAGTTACTCAAGAAAGGTTACGGGTTAACAGGTATAGCCTGAACAATATTGAGAAAGTAGGGAGTGAGAAACCAAGAATAATATTCAAATGTGTACCTTTGTGTTCAAAATTTCATTAACAGCATCAAGTATTTGCATTTTGTTTACAAATTTAATAATATTGTGCCAAACGTTAGGATCTACATTTCTGTTAAATTGTGGAGTACATTGTAATTTATTAAAACTCGATAAAAGTTTATGCAAGTAATGCAATTTGTAATCTACATTTAAACTTTTAGCACTTAGTTTACTGTTATATTTCCATAAGGGTTTCCTGCAATATGAAATCTATTATCAAAACTGCAAACTAATGTAAACACATTCCAAGCAAACTGCTTGAATATTTCATCAACTGAACATCCATGTTTTTATTACTTATAACAAAGATATTAGTTGTTAACTAAGTAAAAAGGAAAAACAGACATGATTTGATTTTCCACTCAATAAATCAAGCCACCTATAAGAACAAATTAAACGGGTAAAAGATTAACTAATTTAAGTTTAATATTGGAAAATCCTTACATATTAGAAATCTATTAGATGTTAGAAAATTTTAGATGGATGACTTTGTGTTGTAAAATTAAGAAAAAAATGATGCAACTAAAATACTAATTTGTCCCAGTGCACTTAGATTGAAAACAAGATATTTCAGGGAATGATGAGTATTTACCTTAAACATGAACCACGTCTCAGATAATTTCATTAATCAATTTATTAATAGCATAGTTGAATTATAATATAATAAAATTTGATTACCAAATGCATATAGTTCAAATCATAAAGCAAAGGAAAATGGTATTCCATGGAAAAACATCAATAAAAGAGTCATGAACTACATAATCGAGCAAAACAATCTGGTATTCCATGGATGATAATTTTCGGTGATTCTGAACTCTAAAATGGCACATTCAAGTTAAAAAATATTGAAGTAAACAAAGAAGAGGAGTTTAAGAAGGATGAAATCGTCGAGGAATTACTCAAAAGATTGAACAAGCAGTAAAGAAAAAGGTCAAACAAACTTCGATTTTCTCACTAGTTGTCCAATTATACAGTATAACTATTATAGTTAAGGTAGTATTTTGAACCTTGAAGAGTTCATTTACTGTATTATTATTGATTGTTCCAGTTTTGGGTGACTTGATTTTTGTGGTGTTTTATTTTTCATTTCTTGCCAGTGTAACAAGAATACTTTTTTTTCCTTTTCCAGTTGATTTTGGTATATTGGATCATGTTAGACAGCAAAGTCAGTTTGAAGTGTAATCCAACTATTGTATCTATGGGCGTTGATAAGCCCGAAACTTAGACTAATGTTAATTCAAAATGGAATATGAACTGTCTCAGCTCTTATTTCTACAAGCTATATGTGGAGATATTTTTATGCTTGTAATGACTATTTTCATTTGAGCTCCATGCATTGCTCGCATCTCCTTTAAACAACTTAAGTTGTGTTCAATGTTCATGCAATTTAACATTAAGCGAGAACCAATGTGTATGTAGGGTGTGTTGACCCTTGTGCAACATGCTTTGTAATTTAATACTTGTACAATATAAAATGTACAGAATGATAAAAGGCAATAAAGTATAACAACTAAAAGTGTCGTTTTAGATTAGTGAATGAATGCAAGTGCAATCTATACAAATATACGTATGTAGACAGCAGAATCACGTGAGGCAGACATATTTAAGAAAAGGAAATAAATAAATAAGTAAAAAAGCGAGAGAAGATGGAAGGAGAAGAATGCAAGGCCCAGTTTAATAAATGGAATAATAAAATTGTTGCTACAAGTAGTAACAAGAACAGCAGGTAAGCAGCAACATTTTGAACTGTTTCATACCAAAACACAATTTTCAGTTAAACGACCACCATTTTGTGTAATTGTTTTTACTATGTATGTTAACTACAAGTGATTTCCATTCAACCAAACATCAAAATCTTAAATATTGATGTTCCCCCTCATTTTACGTTAAAGATTGTTGATGCAATTTTTCAATTCAAATGCTTACGTACATTTATGGATCAAAGACTTTTCTATGTAAAATTTATTTTTTTATTTCATTTCTTCGGCTTCTGTAATTTAAATCTACAACTTAGTCTACAATTTTCTCCTTTCATTCTATGCGTTTTGAATTTATATATGATGCTTCTTAATGCAAAACACAAAACAATGTTGATATAAATAGTGTCTTCTTAAACATATTTTTTTACTAATGGTCCGATATGATTATGCATTAGACGTCGTATTGTTTTTCATTACACAAAATTTATATTTATAGTAGTGCGATTTCAAATGGCAGCAGCATATTTTTTTAAATAATTTACATTGGAGTGATTTTGAATCGTTATAAGAAAAAGAATTATAATATCGCACCGACGCAATTTGAAGTCGCAACAGTACCAAATGCTGACTTGACCCGAGCAAAGCAAAATGTGACTCAAGTTTGTAATTCGTCATAAATTTGGCATACGGCTGTTATTACTTTTGTATAGTGGTCAAACTAAATTAAAAAAATCCTCAGTAACAGTATCGAAGGGTATTTTAAAGTTGTGTTGCGATTCGCAAATATAATTTCTAAAAATACCTGAACGAAGCACTTCAACATTCAAAGAAGCATGCATTAAGGGAACCGAAGGAGAAGCTTGCTGATCATAGGATGATGAATAGCTTGGTGAGACTAAAGAAGGTTTGTCCGCCAAACTTGATGCGTTATTTTTCTATTTGAAGTCTAACAGAGCTTTGTCGTCATATTCTATGGCATGCATCCAGTTGCCATATGCCTTTTTAACAAGTGTGTCCACAAAAACTTGAAACAATTATTTTTGTCTCAAATTTAATATCTATCTTAGGGTTAGCAAGCTAATGTTATAAATTAAAAAAAATAGGACAGAAGGATATTTTGTCAACAAATAACAATATTAAATGGTTAAATAACACATAGATATTATTTTGTAAAGACACGATTCCTTTTATGAGAATATATAACACTTTATAAGCCACTTTTGTATTTAGACATTCAAAATGATTTAACGAAACTGTTATGGATTCCGATTTACATAAAATGTTTCAAAATATCTTATACTGTTGCATGAGTATAGGTGATCTAACCTATTTACTGCTTAGTATCATATAATAACATTTACCGAAATAATTAGTACATTATTAGTTACATACATAGCAAATAAATAATTAGGAAAACCGCATTAAGACTCATAACACAATTCAGTAAAAAAAATGAATAAAGTGTTACCGTTTCAATATTCTAGGAAAAGAGTATGACTTCTCATGATTAAACAAACTGGAATTGTTCCTCTATTTGATTGACATATCCAAGAAAAATCGTGTTATCTACTTAATGATGATGGTCATGGATTTTGCATGTCAAGTTTATTTAGATTATGAGGTGATGTAATATGAGTAATAGAGATTGCAATAGGAGTTTCATTATTATTTAATTGCAATACACTTATAAGACCATTTCTAATAAAGTAGAGATTGATGACTATGCCTTCACTGCCACACACTTCCACTTTAGGAAATTCTAGACATACTGAAAGGTAAAGATATTAGATAGCTAATTCCATCCATGGCCAACCTACCTACTTATTACAACATTTGAAGATATTTTGCTCATATACAATCATCTTTTTTTTTCTTCTAAATAAAATAAACCCTTTACAGGAAACAATCTCAAGGAATATATTGGTTTCATTCACAAAATATGCTTTATATGAGCTTAAAAAAGAGCTTAATCCTATCATAAAGTAATTTTGTAATGAGTATGACCTACCAAAATAAAAGGTACCATAAAGAAGTACTTCTCAAATTGCTCTAAATACAGCAATGAAAATACATCGTCGCAAAGTAATTTCTAATACTTATGTTTTAGCCAAAACTTAAGACAACACAAACTAGACTTACATTCTCCTCTATGATCTTTGACAATAAATGCTTCAGTTTTGCTTCGCTGACACGAATTCCCTTACAAAACCCTGATGAAACTTTTAGCCCAAGCCTAAACTTTCTACTTCGAATCCAACTAGAATTGATAGTAAAAGCTTGTTTGCAAATTACAATGCCAATTACATAAAAATTAGAACAAAAATTAGAATTTAGAAGATGCAGAATCCAAAATCAATTAGACTAGAGAAATACCTTTTCGGAAGCAAGCAATAGTTGTCAGCAAACAATCGATCACTGTGATGTACCATGCGGCTTGGCTATGCCCTAGCTTTGTTGAAAAGTTGCCATTCGCAAATCGAGTAGTCTCATCCCCGTCCCTTCGGCCTTCGATTTTCAGGCCACCGTTGCTAAGTACGAGAGTCACATGTTTTATAATGGTGCGGCTGTGCCCCAGCTTCATTTTTTTCTTTTTGTGATCTATGGTTGCCTGTTTAATTTGGTGCCCTAAATTTTAACGAGGCCCAAAGCAATGGCTTTGGCCGCTTTGGTAAAGATCGGATCTACTAGAAGGAGGCAATAACCTGGTAACGGCGGTGCTGGAACAAGGCGGAGGCGATAATCCTAGAACAAATATCGAGGCAGAGGAAGGTAATCCTAGAACAGTAACGAGGCAGAGGGGGAAGCTATGGGCGGAGGTGGCGATAACGGAGGGGGGTGAAAACCCTAGATTTGAATTTTTGATTTACAGAATGATATTGGAAGTGTGAGAAATGATTTTAGAAGCATGGGAAATGGGATGATCACCATTGATAAACAAAATGACACTCCTATCCATATTTCTGTTAATTATTTACCAAAGCACCAGGTTTAGTAACAGTTATAACCGTGATAAATGGTCGTAACGGAAATAATCGTTAGAAATTTATAAGGTTATTACCATTACAAATTGAAAGCAGAAAAATGTTACAAAATGAGCTATTTGATGTTGTGATAGTTTAAATAATTTTCAAATTACCAAAATAACATTTGTTTAGTAAATATACAAGCACAAGTTTAACAAACACAAGGGTTCAAGGAGATGATATTTCATAAGTGAAGGTATAGAGAAAATTGCTATAATGACACTTACGCAATTCAAACAATATGTCACAAATATTTCAACCAAAGAACAACATAAGTAATAAAATAATATAAATATGATGTAGATAACAGTAAATATACAATGGCGAGAACCCCTTAGGGTCTCCCTACAAAAGTCTCTTTTAAATTTCAAATATATGTTTGCACTTCGAAGTGTCCTATAACGACCTATTCGCAACGAAAACACTCCGACTTCTTCCTTTTTGTCCCCTGCAACAAAATGGTTATTTAAGTCATCCACTAGCTAGCAAGAATTCAAATAATTAAATAGCAATAATCCATTTTTATTTTGCAAGAACAAAATGATGATTTATTCTATTTGATAGATGTCTAAATAATCTATTCCATTTTATTATAGTAGAACGAGATTTTATTATGCTAATAAGTGTTCCCAACGAGGTATAACTAATTAACTACACTAAGCATAATTAAATTTAATCACTAATTTGTACTTCATTCAAATTTTCAACTACGATCTAGACATTCAACAGTAATTTATAACAACGTAGAAATCATATAGTTTATTTAAAGATAAGTAAACTTACCAAAATTCCAGTTGGCGCTTTGACATCCTGATTTGGTCTGAAATGGAACAGCATCCGATTTTATACCAAAATTCAACTAGCTCCAATGTTGTCCAAACTAATTCCATTGCAAAGTTAACATTCATATGAGTCCAACGTCGTCCAAATTCGAACTCGTATGAGCAAGATATTGGTTGTATAAGAAACTGAATTTAAATAATTAAGGTGATTTATTAATCACACACTTAACATTAATTACCCAAGTTAAAACAGCTTTCCCTCCAAATATATCTTCCGGATCAAACAAAATACGACCTGATACAAATATGCATGACCATGACCGACTCTCTCTCCTCCTTCAAACGAGCTACAATCAATGAAACCAAAAACTTTAACGACCCGTAAATTTTAACGATGTTAATAACGTGATTAACTGAAAATTTTGTTTGAAATTAAACAATTAAATTTAGCAATGAAAACTTGATATTTGGTATGCGTCTGTTCAAACATAGCAAATAGAAAATTTTCATTGGCAAATATGAAAATCAGTTTTGTTGTGTAATTTCATTCCAATTTAAATCGATTAAAACTGATGTGAACAAAATGTTTTTCGAAAACTGTACACTTTTACCCAATAAAAATGTAAACCTTTTCTGAGTAAAACGTCATAATTCGCTTCGTCAAATTTGAATTTTTCTAGCCCCGTTTATCTTATTTCCGGAATTTAGCAGCATTTCTGGTACCGAATATCGATCGCTCGCCGATATCTGTGTACCGTTTTGTTCGTTTTGTCGTGCTGATCTACATAGTATATTCATTTATATGATTCGGCGTCCGTTTCGCGGTGGAGTCGACGAAGCAATTTGCAGTATCGGTAACGTTTTGAGCCTTTTGAATTGCTTGTGTCCATCCGTTACTCACCGTGTTAATCAATAGCCATCTAAAAATCAGATGCTTGACTATTACTGTTCCCTACTTCATATTATAAACTAGTGCGTACTTTTAACCCTTATGCTCTTCTCTCCGGAAAAGGAATAAATATAATAATTGTATATGAAAAGCATTGTCTTGTATTCATTCCTATGGGCTGCTCTTTCCTCTTCTATTTTGCCGTTTCCTTCACAGCCTTCCTAATGCGATGCCTCCACACGCAAACCCACCTTCTTCCCCTCGCGTCCAAACTTCTCCACCAAACTCAGACCGCCACCTTCATCCGCCTCCCACTCCATCACACGTGCTCTACCCCTCATCAGCTAGCACAATCTCGCCCGCCTCCACTTCGACAACAGCTGACCCGCACCTCAGCCACCTCCTTCCCATTCACGCGACTTCCACCCAGATCGCCTCCTACTTCCATTCTGTACCACCACAGCAACCCACGTGAGAAGCCTACAACGCAGCCACCTTGCTTCGACCACTAAAACATCTCCACTGCAGCAGCTCTTGCCTCGACAACCAAGCCTTGGTAACACTCATGGCCACACGCAACCACTCTAACCAAACACCCAGCCGTGCCTCACATTCTAGAGCCTACCACCACTCTAAACTCCTCCGCTTGCTCCACCATTTTCCTTTGCCCTCAGTTCTCACTTATATAATATATTTGTAAGTAGCTTGCGTGAGTTGCCCTCAGTTCTCACTTATATATATATATATATTATCTGAAAGCCTTTGATTTTTTATCTATGTTTAAAGAACATGTTCAATTTTAATAGGTTCATAGTGTGTGTGTATTATAAATTTTCATTTACTGTTTAAGTATTGTACGTTGAAAAGGTATATACATGTTGCCATTATAAAAGAAGATATTATATTAATACATAGTATATGCGTTATACCTGTGTATTAATACATAGTATATGCGATACAGCATATAGGTTACTAGATCTATCAAAATTTATATATGTTTATGTAAATTATATACCTGTGTATTAATACATAGTATATGAGTTACAGCATATAGGTTATTAGATCTATCAAAATTTATATATGTTTATGTAAATTATATACCTGTGTGTTTATATATATAAATTTATATAACCTATATAACCCATTGTTTATATATATATATATATATATATATATATATATATATATATATAATTGTATATATAATGGTCTGTTTGTTACATATATGTTGACTTTATCAACTCCTTTTGCTTTATTTAGTCCGAGTGTATATCTATAGTTAGCAGTTTCTTTGGCTTTACGGAAAGTTATTATATAATAGACTACATAGTTTTGGCCAGTTGATTTTATTTAAAGTAAGAAATATATATATATATATATATATATATATATATATATATATATATATATATATATAATACGTTTAAATATTTATGTGAAGAATTTTGAAAAATGGGTGATATTATCATATTTATATATATTTTGTTCCATTGAATCTAAGTTCAATTTGCTTTGTTTCGCCGCTGTTCATATTTGTAATAGCAGTACTAACCATCATCACTGTCCCGCTTATTCGATCTGTATGCTTGTTCGTATCCATTCGCTTTCATTCTCGTTCATTTCTCTAGCCACGAAAGGTGAGCAATTACTCACTATTATTAGCAAATTTTATTTCACTTGAAATGACAATTGAAATATACTGTTCAATTTAAATTGCTGGTTGTTGAATTGTTAAATATGATATGCCATTATCTGCAATTGTTCACCTGTGATATATGACACAATATCATGTTGTGTATATTTTATTTAATTTATCACTAATCATATATGATTGTTGTTGATTTTTATTATATTTGTTCTCACTCTACAAGTTCCCTGTTAGTTAGAAATCCCTATGGGTTGAAATGATACATACCCGAACGATACTGTAGATTAGGGGAAAATTGTTATGGGTTGAAATGATAAACCCAAGCGATTTTCATTGATTTTAAATTTTTGGGATTGCGGGTTAAAATGATATATATCCGTAAATATATAAATTGTGGATTGAAATGATAAATATCCGTATCACTTGACCCTTGGATAGAAAGTTATGTACGGATACTGTTGGTCTATATTTGAAATGATTCCAAAGTTTTGGAAGGAAGAATTTTATTAAATATTGATTTTTAAGTATAATATAAATATATTTTATTTTATTTTAAGAATTAGATTTTTAAAATTTTATGTTTTGGAAATTTTAAATTTATAGATTAATTGTGAAAATATAATTTTTAAGATTTTACTTATAAGTTTACTATTTTAAAATATATAAAAAATAGATTTTATATAAAATAAATTTAATAATAAGATTTAATTTAATAAAATTTAATTTAATTAGTATACAATACGTTTTGGTATTTATTTAAATTTATATTTTAAAAATAGATTTTTTTTGTAATGACCATGATAAATTCAGGTTAGGAAGATAAATTGAAATTGATTTGAAATTGCACTTGTTTAAGAATTATACTTAAATAAAATTGACTTGAAACTTATTGAATTTAAGATTTTTAAAGATATGATTTATAACTTGATTTTTGATAAAGGTGATTGAACGAATATTTTCAAATTTAAATAAATTGAAATGGGAAATTTGGCTTTATTTAAATTCGTAAATGGAGATTTTATTTAAATGATCACTAGATTGATTAAGTGAATGTTTCAAAACTAAATAATAATAAAGTTGAATTTGAAGTGTACATGAAATTTACCAAATTGAGTTATTGTAAATGCTTGAATAAACTATTTTTATTTATAACTATTTTAATATATACACTGATTTCAAAAATGTTATGATTTCAAAAGTGTTATGATTTTAGAAATGTTATGGTTTCAAAAGTGTTATGATTTCAAAAGCGTTATGATTTCAAAAGTGTTATGATTTTAAAAGTGTTATGATTTTGAAAAAGTTACGACTCTGGTAATGAATATTATTTAAAGGGTAAAGTGATATCGAATTGATATGGTTTTGAAATGAAATATGATATTTTGATACGTAGTATGAACTATTTGAAATGAAATGACCATGGTGTGAAATAAGTGTTTGGTTGTTAAAGAGACCGGGATCAGATATAGTCATACTCTCTGCCAATACTGAAAATCACTTTAACAACTGTGTACGTGGTGGAGATTCCAAAATGAAGTAGGATGGTTTGGCGACGATTCTATATGGTATTTACGTAGCCCTGACTCCCGTGAGTCAGCCTATTGTGGCTAAAACAGGAGCTATACTGGGCTAAGGGGGTCATTCCCACTATCGTGCACATTTCATCGATATCATTTTATTGCTTTTTTGATTTGATTGGATGCACCTTTGATTTGGGAGTGTGTCTGAGGTGGGCAATAGTAGCTGCTATATGTTACCACCAGTCTGGGAGTGCAAATAGTATATCTACCCTGTCATTGCCTTGAGTGCCTTGTCGCATGTCATATCGTGCCTTCTACGAGTTTGTTTTGTACCGTACCTACGTGGTGTCCCTTGGGTAAACCTCCAGTTTACGGAGGATCGTATAGCATTGTATAGACTACGGAAATATATAAAATGTGTTAAGGGGGATATGGGTAATGCCTTAATGTCATTTTAATAATTTACTTTACTTTAGAAATATTATAATAGCGTATATTATTACATAGTAGTTAGTTCCATGGATCCTTAGAGGATGAAAATCCCAACTATTCTTGAAGTTACTTGTATTTCAGTTGACATTTCACTTGAGTTGAACTTATTAATATAAGAATGTTAATCCTGACTCGAGTGTTTTGTGTTTTGCTTTACGCTCGGGTCAGATTGAGAGTCATAGCATTTGAGACTCGCCTTTGGAGATTAGAGCTTTGTTTGAAGATATTTCTATCCAGCTTTCAGTTATCTCAGTTTATTTTAGTCATTGATGTTCAGACTCGTCCATTGCTTATGTAGTAGAGATTCATTTGTATTTGAGATTATGTTGTATTTTTTTTTCAAACTCTGATGTTTTATAGTAGCTTCATGAATTACTATTTATATATTCCTCTGCTTATTGTTGTAATACTCTATGTCTGCGATTCTGCGATTGATTTGTTTACTGTATATGCTCAGTTTTGCCAAATATAAATTAACAATCTGACATTTTGAGCAATTCAAGTCTGACATGTGTGGATGCTAATAAATCGAAATAGCAGGTCGTTACAAAAACCGCCGAATCATACGCATCACACGATGCTGCTCTCCACGACCACCACCACTATACCATGCTCGACCACCTCATCTTCGATGTGACCTGGAATCCTAAATCAATAGCAACAATTGTCGCATTTCACCAGAGGGCATCGTATCCTACAAAAACATCACCATATGAGCTCCTTCACACGAAAAGACCATAACAACCACCGTAAACACCTAACGCCACCCGAAACAAAGCTAAATCTAAACCTTAGACGCCCAAAACCGACACTCACAATCAAATCAAAGCCACACTCAATATCACCTATACAGAATTGAAGATCTCTCAATAACAAACCTAAAGAAACTTGTTTTACATTATTTTTTTAGTATGTGAATTAATTTTGATTTTTAAAGGTCAATTGCCATATATGTTTACTGTTGAATGAATTAGAAAAAGAAGAGGAAGAGGGGGAAAGAGGAATGTTAGATTTTGGTAAGTGTTTGACTTTGATTTTTAGTTTCATATATAAAAAAATCATTCTACTTTATTTCAGTATCAAGTAAACCACAATCCTCAAGTTTTACAATATTTCTAAGCCACATATCATCTCAAAATCCTATTAAATCATTTTGAAAATTAAAATTTTGATTTAAAAAGAGTTCGAAAAGAAATATTTGTGGTACTCCGCTACATAATATTCCGTTTGCATACTGTCTGCGAATGATAGAAGTAAAAACGCTTCATGCACCAAAAAGCGACACGATCCCAAAACAACACCAAAGTACACAGACTATTTAATTGTGTGAAATTTCAAAAGTATCATCGTTTGCCGTAAAATTGTCAAACGATAATTTAAATATTTTCCAAATTAAAATTATGGAAAAATTATATAAATTAAATTGAAAGTATTACACCAAAAATCAAGTCATTTTATTAACATTTGATTTTATTATAATTTATTCAAACTATTTATTGTTGTAAATAAATTTACAAAATGAATTCACTATTATCATTTATTAATTAAAAGAAGTCAAATAAGGTTAGTTAATCCATTTAATTAGTATTCAATTCACAATTTAAATATTTAAATATATATTTGAATTCAAGTTATTAAACTTTAAAAATCAATTATTCAATATTTAAAATTGATTAAATATTAAAATAAAATAACAAAACTCTAGGTTGTTACATGCCACTTACCCTATCTTTAATGAGTTTACCCCATCAGGGCCAAAGTTCTCGCATAACCTTCAGCTCTGATACCAAATGTTCCAACCCACCTTTTAGGCTCTCAAAAATTGACACTAATACATCCACAGTATTCATGCGCCGAACATCCAAGTGCTAGAAAGACAGGTTATTGGGGTGAAAGAAAAGAAAAGACATAACAGAATCTCACATCATAACGAGTAATATATAATATCTAAATTATCTTTACAAAGAAAACTTTAATATTCATATAACAAAATTAAGTAACTAACCTATCATCAGCATGGACAGTATAACAACCTATCCTTACAATTGTTGATAAAAATGAACTAGTAATGCAGCGGAAAAATAAAAGTACTGGAATACATCTTGGAGGTATCCAACTTGTCTCCGAAAGCTCCAAATCATCTAAAGCTAACTCTGGAAAAATACTCAGGTCTGACACGAGTATTATAAGAAAATAACACCCGGGTCACATGGTAAACTAGCCTGAGAAACCCAAATCATATAGATTGTTATATTTATAAAACCATTTCAAAAATAAAGGTATCTTGTAAGATCACGCTGCACATAAACACGGATGTGTTTTAAAATTACGATAACCAAACCATTTCAAATAGAAAATTAAGTGATACTATAATAATGTCTAGGGTTTAAAATAAATATTGAATCATAGCCCAGATGGTTACATTAATGACATTCCAGCATATTTAGCATACAACCAAGTCCGTAAAGGCACGTATTGAAAAATGGATTCTGTATAATGACAAGGTTACTAGGGTACCTCCTGCTATAGTACACCTCTAGAAAAATATATTGAGGGCCTCATATGGATGTCCTACTAATCAGGACCAGCCTACCCCTTCTTGGACAGCATTGAAATATCATCAACCCGGTTGCAGCTTACAACCATAACGGGGCCTCTAGCATACATAAATCCATAAATATCAATCTAGATTGGGTGGAGACCATACCCTAATGGTAGCGAAGCACATAGCCCTGAAGCATATCCCCAGTTTTAGTCATTACCAGATGTGAGGCTTGAGGCTACGTTTTACCTTTTTAGCAGATCTGACGCAGCGGATTAATCAAAATAAACTTCAATCGGTGAAAGTAGCAATCGGTGGATTGATGAATACCAAAATGCCCGAATTCGTTGATCCGAAGATACCGAATTCTAGCTATCTCAAACACGTTGATAGCGCACTATACCGTGTTTAAAGATCTACGATTCTTCGCACGTTGATCTAGCGCACTAGATTCCGTGAATCGGCTTCTACGATCGTTGAATCGAGCGCACTCGATTAACCGAAAGAGGAGATAGGAGATTACACTCAACTACCAATTTTAGAAGAAAGCACACAGCAATCAACAAGAAATTTTATTCAAAAATCAATAATCCAAAAATGTACAACACACGCCCTATTTATAGCTTGTTACAACCGGCCCCCTTAAGTCGTATACGACTTACGACTCATCCTGGGTCGGCAACGACCTATGACTCACGACTCAAAAGCACACAGCTTAAAACCCAGCGACTTAACAAACTTCACGACTCATCAGCCACCATGACTCACGACTTATCATAACAAATGACTCAAAACATGTACAGACTCAATTATAGGTCGTGAATGACCTAACATCATTCAACAGTGACTTAAAGAACATACCAACAGTACACGACTCATCGGTACAAACGACACAACACTTAGGTCGTATACGACCTAATGACTTACGACATAAGACACAAACGACTTACGACTCAACCTTCCACGACTCATAGAAAATCTACACATCCAGGCTTACGACTTAAGACTCCCAACGACTCAAGCTCTTAGGTCGTAACTCGTAACTCGTTAACATCTTTCTCTGTTCTCCGGTTAGGTCGTGGACGACCTAGGCCTTCAACAACTTCTGCTCTGTTAAGTCGTGAACGACTTAAACCCGTGTCGTTAACTCGTATGTGACTCATCAAACATGAACGACTTATGCTTCCATTAACTCGCAGCTTCTTTTCTCGTGGATCTTTAGGTCGTAGACGACCTAACATCTTCTCCCTAGGTCGTGACCGACCTAAAGTACCTCCATTAGGTCGCAGCTCAGTTTCACGTGTCCCCTTAGGTCGTTGCCTGTTTGAGTTATCTCGGAAACGACTTATACCTTCCTCCTTAAGTCGTATACGACTTATTTCCTAAGCTGTATCATCCTCACCTGGTTGAGAAAAATTCGTCCTCGAATTTGGAAATTCTTCCACACCAGATTGTTCACCTCCGTAATATGGTACAAGATGCTTAACATTGAACACGTCAGAAGTGTAAACATCCTCCGGTAGCTTCAACTTATAAGCATTTTCATTAATCCGTTTCACCACTTCTACGGGACCAATTTTTCTGGATTTCAGCTTGTTATAAGCGCCTACTGGAAAACGATCCTTCGTTAACACGGCGTATACCAAATCTCCTTCATTAAACTCAACATTTCTTCGTTTCAAATCTGCAGATCGTTTATACTTCTCGTTTGCCCTCTCCAATCGTTCCTGAACGATTTTATGACATTCAGTTAATTCATCAATAAAATCAACAGCCCGTTTAACCGTCCCCTTCGGTTGTGGCACTACCCCAAATCCAACGGTCCCCTTGGCAATCTTGAATATACAATCTGAAATGGACTGAATCCCGTACTACGATTTACTGCATGATTATGAGCAAACTCTGCTTGGCATAACTTCATGTCCCAACTCTTCAGATTATCTTTCACTAAACACCGTAACAAATTTCCCAATGATCTGTTAACCACTTCTGTCTGTCCATCCGTTTGCGGATGATAAGCGTTGCTAAAGTTCAACTTTGTTCCCACCATCTTCCACAAACTTAGCCAAAAATGACTCAAAAATCTGGTATCCCTGTCTGAAACAATAGACTCCGGCAACCCATGTAAACGATAGATTTCTTTAAAGAATAACTGTGCAACACGAACAACATCTGCCGTCTTCTTGCAAGCAATAAAATGTGCCATTTTAGAAAATCTGTCAACCACAACAAAGATGGAATCATTTCCCCTCTGTGTCCTCGGCAAACCTAACACAAAGTCCATACTCACATCAACCCATGGTTTAGATGGTACAGGTAACGGCATATACAATCCAGCATTAGTCGCAGTTCCTTTCGAAACCTGGCATATATGACATCGCTCCACAAACCTCTCCACTTCTTTCCTCATCGACGGCCAAAAGTAAGATTGTGAAATTAACTGCAAAGTACGATCACGGCCCACATGCCCTTCCTCGTGTAACTCCTTGATAATCTTCAATCTCAAACTGCTCTCTGGAATACATAATCGATTTCCTTTAAACAAGAATCCATCAAGCAACATAAATTCATTAGTATCTCCATCCTTAACTTTCTCAACGAACTTTGCAAAGTAAGGATCTTCGTCAATCAACTCTGGCAATAATTCAAACCCTATCACCTCAACTTTCATCGTAGCCAACAAATGACTCCTCCTGCTTAAAGCATCAGCCACACGATTCGTTGCCCCAGTTTTATGTTTCACGACAAAAGTAAACTGTTGTAAATAAGCAATCCATGATGCATGTCTTGCTGAAATCTTGTCCTGTCCCTGCATATGCTTCAACGCCTCATGATCAGTGTAAAGCACAAACTCTTTCTGAAATAGATAGTGTCTCCAGTGTTTAATAGCTTGCACAACAGCATAAAACTCAACATCGTATGTATTGTATCTCATCTTTGCCCCTGATAGCTTCTCACTAAAATAAGCAACTGGCTTCCCATTCTGACTCAGAACTCCTCCAATACCAACCTTCGAAGCATCAGTATGTAATTCAAACAACAACTGAAAATTCGGTAAAACAAGAATCGGTGCTGTCGTCAATAGTTCTTTGATCTTCTCAAAAGCAACCCCTGCTTCCTCGGTCCATTCAAACTTCTTGACCTTCATACAATCAGTTACAGGCGCCATCACGCTACTAAAGTGTGGAATAAATCTCCGATAGAACGACGCTAGTCCATGAAAACTTCTCACTTCCGTAATTGTCTTCGGCTGTGGCCAATTCCTGACTGCTTCAACTTTATTCTGGTCAACTTGAATTCCTTCCTTCGAAACAACATACCCCAGAAATAAAACACTTCTTGCCATAAACACACATTTCTTCGTAGCAGCATAAAATTGTTCCTCACGAAGAACAATCAACACTTTCCTCAAATGTTGAACATGCTCATCCATACTTGCGCTATAAATCAGAATATCATCAAAATAAACCACCACGAACTTCCAATATACGGCCTGAATATTTGGTTCATCACCCTCATGAATGTACTCGGTGCATTCGATAGACCAAATGGCATAACCAACCAATCATATAATCCTTCCCTCGTCTTGAAAGCTGTCTTCCACTCGTCTCCTGGTCTAATTCGAATTTGATGATAACCACTCTTCAAATCAATCTTCGAAAAGATAGTTGCCCCACTCAACTGATCTAGTAAGTCATCCAACCTTGGCATGGGAAATCTATATCTCACCGTAATTTTATTCAATGCTCGACTGTCAGTGCACATCCTCCACGTCCCATCCTTCTTTGGTACCAACAAAGCTGGCACAGCACATGGACTTAAACTTTCCTGTACACGTCCCTGCTCAAGCAATTCTTCCACCTGCCTCCTCAACTCCTCATGCTCCTTCGGACTCATTCGATAATGCGGTCTATGTGGTAATACTGCTCTCGGAACAAGATCGATTTGATGTTGAATGTCTCTCAGCAGCGGTAACTCCTTAGGCAACTCCTCTGGAAATATATCTTCAAATTCTTTCAAAACTGGTTTTGCTTCTTCTGAAATTTCAACCCCTTCACTGCATTCTCGCCCAATCAACAAATACACTTCAGGCTCATCTTCAACTTCTTTAACAAACTCCTTCAAAGTTAGAAAAGTTTCAGCTCTTCAATCTCCTCCAGCTTGCTTTCCTTCTGTTGTTGCTTCTTAGGAACTAAAGTGATTTTAGTACCTTCGAACATGAAACTATAGCTATTAGCACGACCATCATGTTGCACTGCTCTATCAAACTGCCATGGTCTGCCCAACAACAGATGACACACATCCATGTCTACAACATCACACCAAATTTCGTCTTTGTACTTCTTCCCAATAGAAAAATTAACACAAGCCCTTCGACACACCTTCACTTCACCACCCTTCCTTAACCATGCTAGCTTGTACGGTTTAGGATGCTTCTCAGTTTTCAAATTCAACTTCCTTACTGCTTTTGTAGAGATAATATTATCACAGCTTCCAGCATCAATAACGAACTTGCAAACCTTTCCCAGAATAGTGCATGTCGACTGAAAAATATTGCTCCTCAACCAACTAGAATCTTCCTCTTGCTTTGGTGTAAGACATGACCTCCTCATCATAAGATTACAACCTTCATCTCCAGATAATTCTTCTTCCTCCTCAACATAAGGTGCATTTAAACATTCTGCCTCTTCCTCCTCATCCTCAGCTTCAACTATCATAGTTCTCTTCTTCGGCTTCGGACACTCGTTGCTTTTATGACCCATCTCCTGGCAATTGTAACATTTGAACCCACTGCTAACCTTCGCCTTCTCACCTTCCTTCACTACTGGCTTATTGACAGGTTTAGGAACATTAGAACTCCCACTAACACCCTTCGCTTGATTATTGGAATTAGTAAACACACCACCTCCACGCCTTCCTTGCTTCTCCCAAACCAACGCTTTCTGATGTGCTTCTGCAACAGATCTCGGATCGAACATATTAACCATATCCTGGATCTGCACTCGCAACCCTCCAACAAATCTAGCAGTTAGCCGTTCTTCCGTCTCCATAATATCATTTCTGGCAATGAGTTGGTAAAATTCATCAGCATAGTCACTAACAGACTTCGTCCCTTGCCTCAGATTCTGCAACCTCTGGTACATAAGTGATTGATAGTTGTATGGTAAGAATGTAGCTCGCATCAACTTCTTCATCTTCTCCCATGATTCAATCTTTGACTTTCCCATTCTCTCTCGTAAGTTTAGTTTGCTGCCACCATGCCAAAGCTCTCCCCCTCAACCTAGTAGCAACCAACTTCACTCTTCTATGTTCAGGTACCTCCTTGAAATCAAAGATTTCCTCAACATTAGACAGCCAATCAAGAAATTCTTCAGCTACCATCCCACCTTTAAATTCAGGAATTTCCATCTTCATACCCGACTCCCATCGACGATCATCTTCAACATCCCGATAAGAATTTCGAACTTGGTCTCGATCTCGATAATGAATGCTAGTTCTATCACCCTCTTCATCAAAATCAAAAGTACGCCTACATCGATCTCGACCATTATCATCCCTTCGTTCATGCATGTTTCTTCGACTATGTCTCTCTTCATCTCTATATGGCTCATTCTCAAATTCTCGTGGAATTCTTCTCTCTTCATGTCTATATTCATGATGATCTCTCCGTGATGAAATTGATGTTTCTCTTCTATCTCTAAAAGAATGTGGTGATACCCTCCTCGCTTCCGTAACCGATGGCGAAACTCGGTTTCCTCCATGGTTCGAGTTTGGTGATCTCCTCCCTTGAGTTTGATTCAAGTCATTCATCAACTTCTCTAACTTTCCAATGCCTTCATCAAATTTCTCATTAATACGTTGTTCTATAAGCTCGGCTTCTTCTCTTCGATACAAGGCTTCAACGTTTTGATGACGATTAGCTCTCCTTGGTGGCATGATTGCAAATTCTTCACAAACACTTCAAACTTCACAAGTTTCACAAATTTCAACTCACGGCTCAAACACTTGTCTCGGCTTGAACTCACGGCTTAACTCCTTAACTCGACAACAAGTTGACTCGGTTCAAGATGTAACCTAACTCGGCTCGGCCTTGAACAAATGATGCACGGCTCACTCACTTCTCCAAAATTTCAAACACTTCTCCAACTCTAGATCCAAAATGAAATGGATCAAAATCTTCAAACTCGTTGCAACTTCAAGATGAACACGACGAACAACTTCAAACTTCAAATACTTGGCTCCAAGAATCAACTTAGCTATGATTGGCTAAGTATGGCTCTGATACCAAAACTGACGCAGCGGATTAATCAAAATAAACTTCAATCGGTGAAAGTAGCAATCGGTGGATTGATGAATACCAAAATGCCCGAATTCGTTGATCCGAAGATACCGAATTCTAGCTATCTCAAACACGTTGATAGCGCACTATACCGTGTTCAAAGATCTACGATTCTTCGCACGTTGATCTAGCGCACTAGATTCCGTGAATCGGCTTCTACGATCGTTGAATCGAGCGCACTCGATTAACCGAAAGAGGAGATAGGAGATTACACTCAACTACCAATTTTAGAAGAAAGCACACAGCAATCAACAAGAAATTTTATTCAAAAATCAATAATCCAAAAATGTACAACACACGCCCTATTTATAGCTTGTTACAACCGGCCCCCTTAAGTCGTATACGACTTACGACTCATCCTGGGTCGGCAACCACCTATGACTCACGACTCAAAAGCACACAGCTTAAAACCCAGCGACTTAACAAACTTCACGACTCATCAGCCACCATGACTCACGACTTATCATAACAAATGACTCAAAACATGTACAGACTCAATTATAGGTCGTGAATGACCTAACATCATTCAACAGTGACTTAAAGAACATACCAACAGTACACGACTCATCGGTACAAATGACACAACACTTAGGTCGTATACGACCTAATGACTTACGACATAAGACACAAACGACTTACGACTCAACCTTCCACGACTCATAGAAAATCTACACATCCAGGCTTACGACTTAAGACTCCCAACGACTCAAGCTCTTAGGTCGTAACTCGTAACTCGTTAACATCTTTCTCTGTTCTCCGGTTAGGTCGTGGACGACCTAGGCCTTCAACAACTTCTGCTCTGTTAAGTCGTGAACGACTTAAACCCGTGTCGTTAACTCGTATGTGACTCATCAAACATGAACGACTTATGCTTCCATTAACTCGCAGCTTCTTTTCTCGTGGATCTTTAGGTCGTAGACGACCTAACATCTTCTCCCTAGGTCGTGACCGACCTAAAGTACCTCCATTAGGTCGCAGCTCAGTTTCACGTGTCCCCTTAGGTCGTTGCCTGTTTGAGTTAGCTCGGAAACGACCTATACCTTCCTCCTTAAGTCGTATACGACTTATTTCCTGAGCTGCATCAAGATCTTACTTGGAATTCTAACAGTGCCCTCCAAGCAACAATGTAATGGTAGCATTCATCCATACAAGTTGTTAAGTATATGAATAAACCGAAGGCACTACTTCTACTACATCTGTTTTGAAATCACCTTCGGGATTAGTAGCATGTATCCCTTACACTTTAAAGAACTCTATCTTCGATTCCATCATCTTCAAGGTGTCTTCAATTCGAACGCTTATGTTTTTTCAAACTGGTTTTCAGATAATTCATATTTATCTAATCTCAGTTTCTTGGAAGATGACAGTTTTCGGTTGACACAATCCTCGCTCTCTTAGAAGTAAGCGGACTATATAAGAATCCTAATGGGATCTCAAATATTCCCCTTAAAGCGAGAGACATTTCATCGAAATGAGTTCTCCCAAGGAAATCTCAAACCATATAAAATCGTTAAGCTTTCATATACTTCGTAAGTCAGAATAGGTCAAATTATTGATAATGGATAAACCACTTTTCGGTGTAAGTAATTAATTTGCATATGGAAAATCAGACATGATATACTTATCATCATTTTTCGATTTATATCCCATGCCCTAGATTAACAATGAAGTCGGACAAGTTAGCGCACTACCTTTGTCTCGACATACATTCTTTAACTCTCATAGATAGTAACAGGCATTAACACCTCAAATTTAGTGTCGAGTATAAGATGAAGTACCTTCTATATAGTTAATTAATCATACCCCATTTATTGAAATTAACCCTCTTATACCTATCACAATTTCGACATTTCGATTTCTCCATCCCTCGCCCAGAATCGATGTTAGGTAAGTTAGAGCACTGTTTGCTCGAGCCTTGCCTTAGTTAAAATACGATGATTTTAGATCTCATAGTTAGAGGAAAATTTACTCAATGGATTTTAGTGCTAAACATGAAATGACTTAGTTTGCATAAACGTGTCAACATTTTAGCACTACTCTATCATATATTTTTTGTGTTACTTAATGGTATCTACAAAGAAGTTCCTTTCATAAAATAAAATCTTTTTGAAACAAAATTGAAAACCTACTCCATAAACTTATTACTAGTCTTTGATTTCAAACTATTTATTGGAAACATTTTCCAAAATCATTTATTTAAAACATAGCTTGATTTGAAACGACAACATCTTTTCCTTTGTAAAGTAAAAATTTTAAATTAATAAATTCCAAACCACTCTAAAACATCTTCCCTTTACACAAGTAGACAACTAATTTAATAATAACAAAGTGTTATAAATTAACTTCCTTTCCGATTCCCGAAACCATTTACTATAACAAAAATGTTATAGTCCATAATCTCTTTCCTTTTCTCTGAAACATTTATTACAACAATAGTGTTGTAATCCATGCTTTCTTTTTCATTTTAAAATTACTTTTAAAGCTCTTTAAAATAAGTTTGAAACTTGTATTTAAGACATCCCTTTAAAGATGGTTGCTTCTAACAAAACTTGACTTTGTAACAAAGGAGTAAAATTTAATCCTTCTAAATAACTAAATTAATTCTTAAAATTATATTTACACTTAAAACTTACTTTTAAATACTTAAAAACACATTTTAAAAGACTTTTCAAAATATCTAAATAGACAAATCTTTTTTACTTTACAGAATCATCGATTTTCAAACTGCATCTTCAGCGACTATCGCTATATGGACCTTAACTTTTAAAACTTGTTATGCAAATAAAATAACTTTTAAACTCCATTTTCTTTCTATATTTTAAACTACTTTAATAAGTTTGCAAAAATATTCGAAAACAAAAGTCAAGCTCGGAAATCATTTAGAAATACTTTAGAAAACAAGCAATAAATCGCTTGAAAGCGAGTACGGGACTTCAGCGTCGCAATAAAACCAACCACAAGTAAGTTAACTATAACAAAACAACATTTAATTTCCACATACATATGCATTTATACAACCAATAATATTCGTAAATAAAAATCTACAAGGCGAGGAATCCTTTAGGATCCTCTATAAATTTTCCATTCTTCGAAGTGCTTTCATAGCAATCTATTCACTATCAGGCAGTTCGACTTTCATTAACTTTGTTTTTGTCCTCTGTAATAAAATGGTAATTTATCTCATCCGCTTCCAAGCAGGAATCAAAATCAAATGACATAAACACATCACAAATGCATACATACAACCATGTAAAAAAGCACTAAATTATTACAATATTTTGTCAACTTAATTTATATCTCACTTTAAATTCGACCAAAAAGGCCACTACTTCCTCCTACAATCACTCCCAGGCCAAATCTTCCACCTTTGCCTTCAAGATCACAAAACCTTCCCTCTCCCTTCCATAATTGATCACACCTAAGGCCTCAATCCCTACCTCCTTGTGGACGACCATGGGCCTTGGGTTTTGTGTGCTCCACTCCTACAAGTTTCAACTTGCTAGATGACTTTGCCATGTTATATTAAAGAATATTCTTGAGTTTGGAGGAGAAAGAAGTTCTTTTGCAGTAGAAAAGAGAAGGAAGGGAGAAGGGAAAAGAGGGAAGAAGAAAGCGAAAGTTTGGAAATGAAATAAAAATGAAAAAGTGAATTAAAGGAGTTGTTTTATAAAATTTCCAAAATGGAAAAAGACCAAACGTACCCCTCCTTGAAAAAAGCTACATCTTTCCTTTACAAAAGCAACCGCCCTTTATTAGCTTATGAAACACACTTTCTTTAGGCCACTTGGCATTACTACCATACTTTTAAAGAGAAAAGTTTCCTTTTCTTAATACTTAATATATTATATTTATTTTTAAATATACCATTTAATTAATAAAAGTTATTTTCTTATTTTAAATATAGTGCACATATATGCATTAGTGCGCACGACAAATTCCAACAACTTTTCGTAGATGAGAAGTCGTTGGTCCAAAAAATAATTCGGTCACATTTTCGATTTTCCCCCGAACTGCATATTTTTGTAAACAAGAGTTTACTAGAATTATTTATTAATTAAAAGAGGGTTATTTGACCATTAAAACTATTGGTTAAACATTTAAAATTTATCAAATATTCACAGATCAAAGCGATAAAATTCTGGATCGTTATAACAAAAGTGTAAAGTTAAATTCAAACGCAAGGATTTATGAATAACATAACATAAATAATATCCATAAACAATATTAACAAAATTAATTTATTATTCATTTATCCCAGTAGCTTTTTCCGTACGTTGCACTGCAAAATTCTGTTTTTAGTTTCAAGTGTTTATATTTTAACATTTCTAAATTTATTCTCACCCACTTAATTCTTCCCTGATATTTTATATTCAAATCCATATATTTAAACTACTTACTAATTACAAATTTGATCTATTTAAATCATCTTTATAAAATATTTAATACGTTCTTCTAATGAATCCCCAAAAATATGTGCCAAATTCAACACACAAACACACACGGAAAGGATCAGCTACACCTCAACTTGGCCTCTAATCCCCTCGATTTCCACAACAAGTTCTGATTTAAATAATAATACTTTCTCTCTCTTCCCACTACACTAAAGGAAGCATTATTATTTAAATCAGAACTTGTGGTGGAAATTGAGGGGAGGATGGGATGAGTTGTTGCCAAATGGAGGTGTAGCCGATCTTTGCCCATATATGTATTGTATGTGTGTGTGTGTGTGTATATACAGGTAAATAGGCATAAGGAAGAAGTTGCAAAAAAAATTAGTCTCAAGGACGACAAGTTTGTTTTTTAGTCTGAAGGACACTTTCTAGTGTAAATTAAAAATGATAGTTACAACTATCATTCTGTGATTTACACTAAAAAGTGTCCTTCAGCCTAAAAAATAAACTTCTTGTCCTTTAGACTAAATTTTTCTCTAACTTTTTCCTTGAGTCTAAAAACCCCATATATATATGTATGTATGTATTCATTATAACAAGAATGGTAGAATTATTTATTTTAAGTACAAAGATACATAGATCACAAAATAAATTACGTATCTAAACAATAAATAGAAAAGTTAATTTTCAAATCAATCATAATTCATTTATCTTAGAAATTTATCATATATTGCATTAAAAATTCTAATTTTAGCTTAAAATAACTAAGCATTGGTATTTCTACAGTTTTTCATAGAACCCTTCTCAATTCTTTCTACTATTTACCTTTAAGTCCATATATTTAGACTAATTACGTAATTTTGAATCTAACATACTTAAAAAAATTAGTTCAATACTATTTGTTAATTCATTTAATAAATTATCAAAATACATCGGTTTCAACATGTATACTATATTCAAATTAACAAAAACGATAAAGTAATTTCTTACTCAAATATGAAGGTATATAAGCTACACAACATAAATTATAGATAAATAATAATATCAATTTTATATTGTAATTTTACTTATTTCACTAAATTTATCATACATTGTATAAAAAAGTTCTAGCTTGTTTATTGTATTTAAGAATTTTCTATCTTCTCTGTATTCTCTCTCTTGACAGTTTTATTTAAATCCCTTTAATTTATTAATTTACATATTTTTACTAATTCTCTCCTATCATTTTACATTCTAGTATGGATATTTACAAATAATACTTTGCATTATAAAATTATACTTTTAATTTAGAATACGTGGATTTAAAATTACCGCTATTATTTATAAAGTCCCTTTCTGTTTTCACTTAATGTTTTACATTTCAATCCATATATTTAACTTAATTATGAGATCTTAAATCTGAACAAAATTTTATATATAAACATATTAAAAAAAATAAATATATTATTCAATTATCTCAATAAATTTATCATAAATTGCATTGAAAATTCTGTTTTTAGTTTCAAATAACTACATTTCAACATCCTATAATAATTTACTAAACCTCTTTTAATTCTTTCTTAATAATTTATATTAAATCCATATATTAAACTACTAATGAAATATCAACTTTAAATATCCCTAATGAATATTTAATATATTCTTCTAATACACACACACACACACACACACACACACACACACATATATAGAAAAATCCATTAAGACACAAAATGGTGACACAATGAATCTCAACCATTGGATTGCCCCTTGATTTTAACCCCATGTGTAAGCACAATGAGATCCAATAGTCCTGATCTATTATATCACCAATTGTCTTTTATTTTGTGTCCAAATAGCCAACCTATATATATATTCATATTAAGAAAATGGTAAAAATATTTTTTTCCAATCAGCAATAAAGATATATAAATCACATATAAATTATTTACATAAACAATAATAACAAAGATAATGCAATCGGTTATAGTTTGTTTATAACAAGAATTTGTCATAATTATTTACAAAATTCTGCTTTTAACTTCAGTAACCCCACATCAAGTTTATGCATATTTTAAAAAAATTCTTCTTAATTATTCCAACTATTTACCTTTAAGTCCATATATTTATACTAATTTCACAATTTTAAATTTAACTTATAAAGAAAAATCTTTAAATAGTATTTTTTTAATCCATCTAATAAATCACTAACATAGGTCATTTCAACATGTACCATATTCATATGAACACAAATGATAAAATTATTTTATTTCTCAAATATGTATATCTATATATAAAATGCATAATATAAATTGCACATAAATAATAATAACAATTTTAATTTATAGCTCATTTATTTCATTTAATTTATCGTACATTGCATTACAAAGTTTGTACCGACCCAGAATCTTCGACGTCGAAAATTCGACATTAATACGTTCACTGTAGAAGTGCCGAGCAATCGAATGCCGAAAATCCCAGATTGTTAGGGTAAAGAAGAAAAGAGGTAGAAGAAGAAACAGAAAACAAAACAGTAGAATCTCACATTCGCAGTGGAAGAAAATATAATATCAATAATAGCATTTATACAAAGAAAAGCTGTATCTGTCAATTTATATACAATACATCAGAGTTACAACCATTTACAAATAAACTGGACATTTATAACAACTTATCCTAGACTACTATCAATACAATCATAATACACAGCGGAATATACTCTATACGTTCCAGCCCTTCCTGCTCGCCTCCTGAGCTCCAGAACGTCCTAACTTGAAAACCTGTAATACTCGGTCTGACATGAGCATTATAATAAGGTAACACCCGGGTTAGGCTGGAAACCAGCATGAGTAAACCCATATAACTTGAAATTCTAAGTTATAAAACTTATTTGAATACCAGGGTAACTCGTACCTTTCTACGAGTTCTTAACTTGTTAAATTCCATCACTTATTATAAAACAATATCCAAGAACTATTACTTAGTTAAAAGGTTAAGTTACTTAATTTATTCCATTCCAGCCTATTTGGTTCTAAACTCAAATCTATAAAGAATTATAGAAGATTATTAATCGAAGTGCTTTCGGATATTTGCCGATACCCGACCCCGGTCTCTTAGAATCCAAGGTCATCTTAACCCAAGTAGTTTAAGTAAAACAATTTAATTCAATTCAGAAATTTTGTATGCACACAACATTCATCACAGATAAATAACTCACATTTATCACAGCTATATCCAAAGTATTGCACATCACCAAACATCACAGATTAACATACTATAAATATTAATCAATCCAAACATTCTCTACAATCAATTATCCATAAGCAGACTTATTAATCCATAACTATAATTAAATTTATTAACTCAAAACAAATTAATTACTTATGATTTAATCATCTAACCCTACTTAATTAATCATTAATTAATTACAAACCATTTTAATTAATTATTGATTTAATTAATAACTTTGAATTAATCTTTAATTACTGATTAATTATCCTTTAATTATTAATTAGTTAATCCGTAATCACTAATTAATTAATCCTTAATTACTAATTAATAAATCCTTGATTGCTAGTTAATTAATTATACTTTAATTACATCCATTAATTAATTAATTAATTTTTAATTACCCAAGATCTTAATTAATTTTAAGATAAACCATTTATCTTAATTAATTATTCAATCATTATTAAAATCTTATTTAATAAATCACAGGCTTAATAATCATTAATATATAATTTAAAAACGTTTTTTCCTTTTAATTATCTACTTAATTACACATTTAATTTAAGTTTAAAATAAACCTAAGAATTAACTTGATAAATCTAAGTTAAATAAATCATACCATTTTTCTTAAACCAAATATTTAAAAACTTATTATATAAAGAAATTGATTTAAGAAATAGATTAAATAGTTTATTTTAAATTTTAAAAGCTTACTTTATTTAAAACTTTAAAGCTGTTATAAACATACCCGAGTCCAACCCGGTACATACTCGAGTCCAGACCCGAGAAAATTTACTTCTTCTTTTTTGAAAACTTGGTAAGGTTTAAACTTTAAAATGGTTTCTCTGGAAACACTGGCGACCACACTCGAAAACGAACCCGAGCTAGGACAACACTTTCCCGAGCTCTCCCCTTGCCAACCTTCTTCCCCAAACACTGACACGCAGACCCTTCGTGCACATGCACCGATGATCGAAGCGATTCCGACCACCGACGCTACCTCCAGCACATCGACGACCATCTCCACTAGCACCCAAAAACCACCTCGACCTGACGCTGCCAATGACCAACACCTCTGAGACTCCGTCCACAGGTTCGTCGAAAACCTATGCTTCATTTCCCCAACACTCTATCAAGTCCGATGCTCCGGTGACGCTGCAACAACAATATTTTCCAACCTCAATCAAAACTGAGCTAAAACCCTACTTCGTCGAGGCACCACCGCCACGATGATCTAAAAATCCAACTTCCATTTTCCCTAGTTCTTCAACCTCCCCGCTACCTTTAGCCGTGATCCCAACTACCCCAAGCCTTCTGATCACCAGAAAAGCCCCAAAACCAAAATTCGACCAACCCACAAGTTCTCACTCGAATCAACATTAAAAATCTGGATTTTACCTTTAAAATTCATAATTTTCGAAGGTGGTTATGATTACATAGATGAATTCAAGAATCGTGATGTTTGAAATTATAACGTTTTAAAGTTTTCCCCCGTCTTTCTTGATTTTCAGAAATATTCAAGCTGATCTTACTTAGAAATACTTTTAAAACTTAGTTTATGTTTAAAAAATCATAACTTATTTAAATACCAAAGCCTATAAGAGATTGAATGAGGAGATTTGAATTTTGATCTAGATTTTTAGCCTGTAGATATAAAAACAGGGATATGTATACAGACATGCACACTTAACAACTTCATATTTATAAACATGCAAACATAATTTCATTCATGCAAACAACTAACACATCATCATTTCAAATATCATTCACATGCATCAAGATTAAACAGTTTTAAGCTTTATTTACTCATTTGAAATTTATAAACA
Source organism: Allium cepa (assembly GCA_030765085.1). Classification (NCBI taxonomy): domain Eukaryota; kingdom Viridiplantae; phylum Streptophyta; class Magnoliopsida; order Asparagales; family Amaryllidaceae; genus Allium; species Allium cepa. The sequence goes on from CM060939.1 coordinate 165,631,028, forward strand.
GAGGAACATGACTTTATTTTTGAACCGGAACTTGAATGTTAATCTGAAGCTTTATTTGATCAGATCTACTAATTTGATTGTTGATCTTTGCTATCCAAGAGTTGATTTTGAAACTGATTGTCTTATTGACTAAATCTCTATTTGAATGCTCAGGTTAAAAGCTTGATAAAAACTTATTTTTTTAGTTTTGATTTTCTTTTCAGGTTTGCTTCTTCGATCTGAATATATGAAAAAAATGAGAAAGGAGAGTAGATGTGTATTTATAATCTCTTTTTAATTTTATGTATCATTTAAAAATTAAAAGAAATCAATGACACTTGTAAATGCATGTTAATATCAAGCTAACATTTGTTATTATGTATGTTATAATACTTACACATATCTTTTACATGTATTAATACTTTTTACACTTGTCTATTTTTATGTATTTATGATTAAATATGTTTTTATAGAATTTTATATCATATTTTCCATTTAATTTTACGCACACACACATATATGTATATGTTTTAAATATTATTTTATATTATATTTTTAGTTTGGTTTTATATTTATATATATATACAAAACTATATTTATTCATATTTTAAAAGAAAGTATATTAAATTTTTTTATTAATCTTATTTTACATAAATAAACAAACATATATATATATATATAGGTTTTTAAAATATTAACTTTAAATAGCTTTTGAAAATTATTGTATTGAATTCAAAATATAACTATCAAATCACAATGTATATATGCAGATAAATTGTAGATAGAAATTTTTGGAATTGGAATTCAAAAATAAATATTTAAAAATAAATTGGATTTAAATACTCTATATTTTAAAATTATAACTCATCATTTATTATAGTTTAAATCAATTTATATATATCCAGATATTTCTAATTATCAGAATTTTATTTGTTCAACTAAATAAAAATCAGTACCTTAATAGTAAAAATCAGTTAATTATCCAATTATCAGATGCCCAAAAATACGGGTTATCACATTCCTCCCCCCTTCAAATCTTTTCGTCCTTGAAAAGGAACGAAGCCAGAATTCATTAAAATGCTTATTATTAGTTAAATTACTCTTTGAATAATTTTAACTATAAACTCTATTTATTAAAATTCTTTAAAACACTTTTAAAAAAATCGATACAATATTATCAAAATAGCTTTAAAAAATACTTTTTATAACTCGATGTCTCAACAAGTCATCTTTGTTCTCACAGAAATTCGGTCATACGTAGATCAGGCGTAGGACTGAAAATCTTTAAGTACTTATTAAACCCGTTTTCAACACCTAGTGGAAATACTTGGAAAATATTTTGGTGAAAATATAGAAAACATTTTTAAAAAATATAGAAATCATTTTTAGTGAGAATGCTATGAAAATCGTCACCCCCTCCATAGTCACAGTTAACCCGATGGTTACGTTGCCATCCCGGCAAAATCCAAAGAAGACTGTAGGCACTCCGCACACCTCGATTACACCATGGAACCCGCAACAAATCGCAGCTGCACCCAGGTTTTACGTTGCCATTGCGGAAAAAATCCATGTAACTGTAGGCATCAACGCCCTTAAATTTTGCTGCCAAATGAAATTTCACCACTCCTACATAGATCGCAAACTACATCAGTTGAGTCCCAATGTAGCCTGTAGGCACTCATTACCACACGAATTTCACTATATCTTCATAGAGCGCAGTCTATAGATTTTACGTCGCCCTCACGGCGAAATCAAACCTAGACCATTGGCGCTCACTTCCACAAGACTTCTACGATTGTGACGCCCCTCCTCTATGCTCACAATAACAAAGGTTATTATAAGGAATAATGTCTGCTATTGCGAAGAACAAGGGTTGTTAAAAGCGATCATCTGTAAGTTACGCCTTAGACGAATATTGATTACATCGATAGGATTTGTATAAATTACTCCCAAAGATATAAATTCAATCCAAATCTAAAACGAAACTACAGCGGCTTGAGAAAAATTCAGAACAACTCCTAATAGCAACAACACTGATAGTATAATCAACAAAAATATCAGATATATAGCGGAAGACAAGTCTGGGATACATGCCACAACAATCGATAATTTACATGAACCAAATGTACATAAACATATACATCAACATACATAAGACGAGAATCAAATAAACCAAAAGAACTCCTCGAAGGCTAGACAAAAGAGGATGGAAAATCCCAAAAGCTGAAGCTGCTACAGAATCAAAGATAGCGACTACTTGAAATAGCTTGATCTGACCCGAGTATTATTTAAAAGAAAATAATAAACGGATCAGTCTAATTTATTCTTAGAAGTGAGTGCATCGTAAACAACATCAATCATAATAATAATCTCTAATGAGACTATTCAACATAAGAATTCAACATAATTAAATGAAGAAATCCCATCAAACTCCATCAAAATCAACTTCCAAATTCACAATTCAATTCAAAATAGCAATTCACAAAATCTAGAAATCAAAAATAGATAACTAGAAAAATCAACATAAAAGTGGATCGATCCCATCATATGGTGAGTCTAAGCTACGCCGCACGTGCATCAACATATGACCGAAGCATACCAAGTACTGTCATCATAATTTTGGCGCCCAAAAAATGACCCGAAGGTCCAACATATGACCCGAAGGTCTAGTACTTGTATTTGACCCGAAGGTCCATCATATGACCCGAAGGTCCAACATAGTGGCTCGAAAGCCCACAAAATCATCGAACAACAAATATTTCAATTAACGAGTCGGGAATTAACCGAAATAGTAAAAGTGTAGTTCCATACTCCGCACTTTTTCTAAATCGTTTAAATCTCTTCGTCGTTTCCTTGAAAGTGCAAAATTGTGTATTTATATAAATAACATTTTACGTTCTCAAACGAACAAGTCCGGAATTAACCGAATCAGTAAAAGTAAAGGTTCATAGTCCTCAATTTTGCTAAAACGTTTAAATCGATTCCTCATTCTTTTGAAAGCGTAAACTGTAAAAATTTTGAAAACAAATCTTATTTTAAAACGATTTTTGAAAACACGTGATTAAAACAGCAACATCTATAGCAATTTCGACAAAGAAATTGCGCTTCACAAAACGCCGTAAAGACGGATATCAAGTCAGCGTTGGGGAATAACCGCTTGCAATTCCACTTTAAAATTGACGGCTACTGAAGTCAAAACAATAGTAAATTTGTTCGTCAAAAATGTCATCTAAACAACGCACATCAAAAATATAATACCGGCGTAAAAATTCCATTATAAAAATAACGGCGACAAATTACGTTTTAAAACCAAACATCGGCTCAACGTAAATCAACCGAACTCACGAATATAATGAAAGTGGGAAATTATTGGTGTAGCATGTAATTAAATTTGTAAACACCGGTTCATGAAAATGTAATACTTTGCGTACACGAAAAAAATTGTATGCAATTTCAATTCTCACAAAACCAAACAATAGAAACAACTTCAATTCTCACAAAAGCAATACTCTATGTGCTACACGTGTACCAAACCATGCATGCGTTCACTAGAATGTAATTCAACAGTGAGTTTGTTACTTTGCACATAAAAAAATAATAGGGAGGGTTCCAAAGTGAACTACACGTATATATATTCCAACTTTCAACTTAACAAATCAATATGGCCCGTATTATGTATCACAAAATGCATTTCTTTTTGCGTGCGTGGACACACTGGAGCAAGACAGTGAATAAATTTAACCTGTACTTTGCACACAACAACACTTTTGCAAAACACAATTTTTTTTATGAAATGAAACCGTAAACACCTTTTCACGCAACAAAATTTTTGCAAAACAAAAGGCAAGATATTTATGAAATGCAACCATAAACACCATTTGCACGTAAAAATTTGGGCAACAAAACGTTCCGTGTACATAGGCACGACATGCATGCACGTACACAAGTGATGAAGAGAAGTGCCGTCATAAAATGACCTGGACATTTCTTTTTAGGTATGCACTTTTACGTGCAAGTTACTAAATGAAACTTGTATCCATTTAGGCACATATAATTTGCAGTGCATATGACAAATAGGTGGATCTAGAAAATGGTTTAACACTCACGTAAATAAAGCTTTGGACCGTGTTCATTTGCTTCTTTCTCAAGGCAAACAATTTGACCACGGGGATCCATAAAAACAGAGTATTCAAAGGAATAACTGTATGTGACAGAACTTAAATGTGAAGTAATAGTCGTTAGATATACAATGCATATTCAAGTGCATCAGTGAACAATGCAGCTAAAAAAAGGACAGAAACCCTGTTGATACTTATTGATGTAACTCTGAGTTGAAGTTAGTATACTCAATTCAATTGGACTGAGCTAGTAAGCAGTGTCAAAAGGAATAAATTAGCAAATATGAGATTTTTCACTCACATTTATTTGCTTCAAGAGTGATGAACTACCCAGATTTGAAGGAATGAGAGCCAATATCAATTTACCATTAATACACCCTTCACTGCATCTGAAGCTTTTTAACAAAAGAAAGAATGTTACAGCAGTTTTTCTCTCTCACAAATATGAATAAGTCAAAATAAAATATGCAATCTGACACTCGAGGTACAAATGCATTTACTACGAAAACGTGCTAGTCTACTTGCATTTAATGAAACGTGCTTGAGTGAAGAAAGGAAAAAATAAATAAAGAAATGGACGTGCAGAAGAATGATGGTAGCACTGTGAACAAAAGTGATAACAATGCCAACGTTTTCACACTTGGTTCACTCTCTGTTAACATATTTCCACATCTCACGTTTTTGATTTTAACATGAGCCCTTGTATTATGAATTATGGTCACCTTTTTAATGACTTGGGCATAGTGACAGCACGCATGAAAGAAAATACCAAAGCTCGTTTCCAAATAAGTGACTTGGCCACACTGATTTTTCCACTGAGTTTGCATCAATATTTTTCTTTCAAAATTTTATTTTAAAAAAATATTTTATTTAAAAATTTACTCCGACAGTAATTCAAAAATCACGGTCGTTACCGATTTTTAAAATATTTATTACGACGGTAAAAATTACGGTCGTTACAGACTCCCCCTTATAAAAATTGCGTCCCCGTAATTTTCATACTAGAAGTAGTGAATAACACAAATAATTCATCTCAACAAAGATTCAAAATAGAAAAGATGGATAAGAATGCTCACCCCCACCCGAAGAGGAGAGAAAGTCCGGATAAGAACGCTTAATGAATTCTCTGGTTTCCCAAGTGCAATCTTTGGGGTTTGCCGACCATTGAATTTTCACAAGCGGAACTTCTTTATTCCGAAGGCGTTTAACCTCCGAAACTAGCACACGAATAGGATTTTGCATAATAGACAAATCGGGTGAGATCTCAAGATCTTGCAACATAGGAGGATCAATAATGGAATCCAAATCTTGAAGACATCGACGAAGTTGAGATATATGAATTACATCGTGAATTCCCGAAAACTGAAAAGGTAGCGATACACGATAAGCAACTGGGCCAATGCATTTCGTAATAGGAAACGGTCCAATATAACGAGGAGCCAGTTTCCCGGAGCTACTAAAATGCACCACACCCTTCATCGGGGAAACACGAATGAATACAAGATCGCCAACAGAAAATTCCAAAAGCTTCCTAGGATGATCGGCATAAGGTTTCTTCCTATTCCGAGCCTCCTTCATTCTCTGTCTGATAATATCGATCCTCTCCGAAGAATCACGAATATAATCGGGCCCGAGAACTAACTTTTCCCCCGACTCCAACCATCAAGATGGTGATTGACACGACCTTCCGTAAAGAGCTTCGAATGGAGCCATACCGATACTGGATTGAAAACTGTTGTTATAAGAAAATTCAACAAGAGGTAAGTGGTCTTTCCAACTACCACCAAAATCAAGAATGCAAGCTCGAAGGAGATCCTCCAAAACTTGATTCCCCCTTTCAGTCTGACCATCAGACTGGGATGATAAGCTGTACTGAGATTGAGCTTAGTGCCCAAAGGTTTCTGAAGGCTCTGCCAGAAACCACTAGTAAAAAGCGGATCTCTGTCACTAACAATAGAACTAGACACACCATGATGTCGAACGACTTCCTTAATAAACAGCTTAACCAAAAAAGGAGCAGTCCGATTGGACTTGATAGAAATAAAATGGGCTGATTTAGTCAATCGGTCAACAAACACCCAAATACTATTATGGCCCGACCTCGAACGAGGTAGACCATCAATGAAGTCCACGGAAATCTAATCCCATTTCCATAATGGAATCTCAAGAGGCTGCAAAAGACCACTTGGATGTTGGTGTTCTGTTTTAACAAGTTGACAAGTCGTGCAACGACTTACATAACTTGCAATATTACGCTTCATACCCTCCCAATAGTATAAGCGTTTCATATCAGCATACATCTTACTACTACCCGGATGAATAGTATACTTAGAACGATGACAGTCCTCAAGAATGTCATTTCTAAGATTAGAAATATCAGGCACGATCAATCTACCCTTCTTCCGAATACAACCATGAATATCAATATCAAAATCCTTCAGATCATCACTTCGGGATTCCAATTCACAACTCTGAATAAGAAAAGCAATATGTGGATCTTGTTTCTGAGCATCGACAACACAATCCAACAAACTAGGACGAGCTTCCATGCTAAATAAAAGCACGGGAGAATCAGAAACTGAAGGACGGTCTCTAATATCACACAGAGATAAAGCTTCCAAGATATTCCACTCTGCTAGCATCATGGAAACAACAACTTGCTGCTTGCGACTAAGCGCATCAGCAACTCGATTACCCTTACCAGGGGTATACTGAATATCGAAATCATATGAAGCAAGAAATTCGAGCCAACGCTGTTGCCTCATATTAAGCTCTTTCTGAGTAAATAAATACTTCAGAGATTTGTGATCAGTGAAGAGAATAAAACGCTCGCCCAATAAATAATGTCGCCAAATCTTTAGATCAAAGACTATGGCGGCTAACTCCAAATCATGGGCAACATAACGAATCTTGTTAGGCTTTAGTTGTCTAGAAGAATAGGCATCTACTCTATCCTTTTGCATGAGAACAACACCGAGCCCAAAACCACTGGCATCAGTATAAACAACAAGATCATGATTCCCTTCGGAAACCACTAAGATAGGAGCATGAGTAAGGAGATCTTTTAACTTCAAGAAAGAATTCTCACACTTATCTGACCAAATAAAAGGAACATCTTTTCTCGTAAGACTGGTAAGAGGTAAAGCAATACAGTCCTTAATAAACCAGCGATAATAACCCGCTAATCCAAGGAAACTACGGATCTCAGTAACGGTCTCGGGCCTCTTCCAATTCTGAATAGATTCGATCTTGGAAGGATCGACAAAAATACCATCGGAAGAAACGATATGACCAAGAAACTTCACCCTATTCTCCCAGAAGTGACACTTGGAGAATTTGGCATAAAGCTAATGCTGACGAAGAGAGCTCAAAACAATCTCCAAATGCTGAATATGATCGGCTTCAGATTTGGAATAAATAAGAATATCATAAATGAAAACCAAGACGAACTTATCGAGATATTCCCGGAATATCCGATTCATAAGATCTACAAAATACGCCGGAGCGTTCGTCAAACCGAACGGCATAACAAGCCATTCGTAAGAACCGTAACGAGTACAGAATGCGGTGAGAGGAATTCTATCTCCCGCCACTCGTAACTGATGAAGACCGGTAGCAAGATCGAGTTGGAAGAAGACCTTAGCGCCACTTAATTGATCGAACATGTCGTTGATCCTAGGTAATGGATACCTATTTGTGATAGTGAGCTCGTTAAGCTTGCGATAATCAATGCAAAGCTTAAGAGTACCATCTGGCTTCTTAACGAAGACAATAACGGCGCCCCAAGAAGATGACTAGAACGAATAAAATGCTTGGTTTCCAACTCGGATAATTGTTGCTTGAATTCCTCATTTTCCTTAGCAGACATCCTCGTGGGAGGACGACTGACAGGATGTGCACCAGAAATAAGATCAATACGGAACTCTATTGCCCTCTTCGGCGGCAATCTCGAAATAGGCTTGAAAACATCAGAAAAATCACAAACGACTAGAATATTATCTATGACATCCTCCGATTCGAAGGAAGAAATGAAAGCATTTGAAGTACGGTCCATGCTTCGAAATACAATAGATAACTGCTCACCAGCATCGGGATGCCTGAGATACAAAGTTCTTTCGAGACATAGGATTTTAACTTCATAACGGACGAGCCAATCCATACCCAATATCATATCAAAACCAAGATGATCCATAACATGCAGATTCGCATGAAAGGAAAAACCACAAAGAATAATCTCAACATACACACACAACAAACCAAGAGTAACAGATCCACCAATAGGATTTACGATCCTCAAAGGGTCGCAAAGAGTAACAACATCCAAATGAATAATATCAACAAGCTCCTTTGACACGAATGAATGCGATGCACCCGTATCGAAAAGAACTCTAATAGAACGACCATGAAATAAAATAAAACCTTCCAAAATAGAAGGAGTAATACCTTTGGGCTGAGAAGAATCACCAGAAGCTTTAGCAACATTAAGCTTCCCAGATTTGAAACCCTTAGGAGCAATAGGACAATCAGAAACCCAATGACCTTCTTTTTTGCAATAACGACAAATGCGAGGCTTAGTACAATTGCAAAGAAGATGATCCAAAGAATCACAATTATAGCACGCCCTCTGAACAGAAGGTGCACTACTAGGCTGAGAACTAGAGGTAGCTTGCTTCTTCTTCTTCTGATTAGAAGAATTTGGCTTATGAAATGGAAACCTCTTCTTTATGGGGTTCTTAGAAACCTCAACATCATCACCACTATCATGTTCCTTTTCAATAGCTTCAAGACAAAGAGCCGAATCAACAAGCTCCTCAAAAGAGAGCTTAAGCTGAAGCAAAAGAACTTTCTTCAGATACTTCTTCAAACCATCAACAAAACGAAGATTCTTTTTACGCGGAGTATTAATGAACTCAATTCCGTATTTGGACAAGGCCTCGAAAGATGCAACATAATCAGAAAAAGATGATTTTCCTTACTTCAACTCAAGGAAACTACGAGCAAGATTAGGCTTTTCCAATTCAGGAACGAACTTAAGTTCGAATCGTTCCTTAAACTGAATCCAAGAGAGAGAGGACTCATCAACTTCCGAAATAAAGAGCTCATACCAATCAAGCGCACGCTCTTGCAACATACTAGATGCCACGAGAATGCGATGATGATCCGAAAGATCCATCCGAGAAAATATGCGCTCACAAATGTGCAACCAAGTCTGAACCTCCATAACACTTTCCGATCCCTTGAAAGGCTGACCTCCAAGGTGGGAATAGTCACTACACATGCGAACGAAGGAAGACTTCTGAGCAGGAGCTGCGGGAGTAGCAACAGGTGGCTGAATACCCCGAAATAGCTCCATAAACTGATCAGCTGACTTGTAGATACCGTCCGGATGAGAACCACTAGACGGGCCTGCAGAAGAACGCTTCCCTCTACCTCTTCCAGCCATAGACTGAGAGACAAGAGAAGGTAAAGATTAGTTAAAACAATACACAATTGATAAGAGGTTTAACAAATGGAATACTACGGAATATATAATTTTTATTCCTAGACGTATTCCACATGTTAAAGTGGAAAGAATAGATTAGAAAGGCACGAATAAAACCCCGAATAGTTGTAACGCATGTTCCATTCTATTCTGTTTTGTGTTTATTATAATTTGTTCTGAATTTCAGCTCTGATACCAAGCTGTGACGCCCCACCTTTATGCTCACAATAACAAAGGTTATTATAAGGAATAACGTCTGCTATTGCGAAGAAAAAGGCTTGTTAGAAGCGACCATCTGTATGTTATGCCTTAGACGAGTATTGATTACATCGATAGGAGTTGTATAAATTACTCCCAAAGATATAAATTCAATCCAAATCTAAAACAACTACAATGGCTTAATAAAAATTCAAAACAACTCATAACAACAACAACACTGATAGTATAATCACATCAGTACAGAAATATCAGATATATAGCGGAAGACAAGTCTGGAATACATGCTACAACAATCGATAGTTTACATGAACCAAATGTACATAAACATATACATCAACATACATAAGACGAGAATCAAATAAACCAAAAGAACTCCTCGAAGGCTGGACAAAAGAGGATGGAAAATCAAAAAAGCTGAAGCTGCTACAGAATCAAAGATAGCGACTATCCTGAAATAACTCAGTCTGACTCGAGTATTATTTAAAAGAAAATAATAAATGGATCAGTCTAATTTATTCTTAGAAGTGAGTGCATCGTAAACAACATCAATCACAATAGTAATAATTTCTAATGAGACTATTCAACATAAGAAATCAACATAATTAAACGAAGAAATCCCACAAACTCCATCAAAATCAACTTCCAAATTCACAATTGAATTCAAAACAGCAATTTACAAAATCTAGAAATAAAAAATATATAACTAGAAAAATCAACATAGAAGTGGATCGATCCCATAATATGGCGAGTCTAAGCTACGCCACACGTGCATCAACATATAGCCGAAGCCTACCAAGTACTGTCATCATAATTTTGGCACCCAACGAATGACCCGAAGGTCCAACATATGACCCGAAGGTCTAGTACTGGTATTTGATCCGAAGGTCCATCATATGACCCGAAGGTCCAACATAGTGGTCCGAAATCCCACAAAATCATCGAACAACAACAAATATTTCAATTAACGAGTCCGGAATTAACCGAAATAGTAAAAGTGTGGTTCCATACTCCGCACTTTTTCTAAATCGTTTAAATCTCTTCGTCGTTTCCTTGAAAGTGCAAAAATGTGTATTTTATATAAATAACATTTTACGTTCTCAAACGGACAAGTCTGAAATTAACCGAATCAGTAAAAGTAAGGGTTCATAGTCTTCAATTTTGCTGAAACGTTTAAATTGATTCCTCATTCTTTTGAAAACGCAAACTGTAAAATTTTTGGAAACAATTTTTATTTTAAAACGATTTTTGAAAACACGTGATTAAAACAGCAACATCTATAGCAATTTCGACAAAGAAATTGCGCTTCACAAAACGCCGTAAAAACGGATATCAAATCAGCGTTGCAGAATAACCGCTTGTAATTCCACTTTAAAATTGACGGTTACTGAAGTCAAAACAACAGTTAATTTGTTCGTCAAAAATGTCATCAAAACAACACGCATCAAAAATATAATACCGGTGTAAAAATTTCGTTATAAAAATAACAACAAATTACGTTTAAAACCAAACATCGGTTCAACGTAAATCAACCGAACTCACGAATATAATGAAAGTGGGAAATTATTGGTGTAGCACATAAATAAATTTGTAAACACCGGTTCACGAAAATGTAATACTCTGCGTACACGAAAAAATCGTATGCAAATTCAATTCTCACAAAACAAAACAATAGAAACAACTTCAATTCTCACGAAAGCAATACTCTATGTGCTACATGTGTACCAAACCATGCATGCATTCACTAGAATGTAATTCAACAGTGAATTTGTTACTTTGCACATAACAAAATAATAGGGAGGGTTCCAAAGTGAACTACACGTATATATATTCCAACTTTCAACTTAACAAATCAATATGGCCCGTATTATGTGTCACAAAATGCATTTCTTTTTGCGTGCGTGGACACACTGAAGCAAGATAGTGAATAAATTTAACCTGTACTTTGCACACAACAACACTTTTGCAAAACACAAAAATAATATTTATGAAATGCAACCGTAAACATCTTTTCAAGCAACAACATTTTTGCAAAACAAAAGGCAAGATATTTATGAAATGCAATCGTAAACACCATTTGCATGTAAAAATTTAGGCAACAAAATGTTCCGTGTACATAGGCACGGCATGCATGCACGTGCACAAGTGATGAAGAGAATTGCCTTAATAAAATGACCTGGACATTTTTTTTAGGTATGCACTTTTACGTGAAAGTTACTAAATGAAAATTGTATCCTATTTAGGCATATATAATTTGCAGTGCATATGACAAATAGGTGGATCTAGAAAATGCTTTAACACTCACGTAAATAAAGCTTTGGACCGTGTTCATTTGTTTCTTTCTCAAGGAAAACAATTTGACCACGGGGATCCATAAAAATAGAGTATTCAAAGGAATACCTGTATGCGATAGAACTTCAATGTGAAGTAATAGTCACGGTCAGATATACAATGCATATTCAAGTGCATCAGTGAACAATGCAGCTAAAAAAAATGACAGAAACCCTGTTGATACTTATTAATGTAACTCTGAGTTGAAGTTAGTATACTCAATTCAATTGGACTGAGCTAGTAACCAGTGTCAAAAGGAATAAATTAGCAAATGTGAGATTTTTCACTCACATTTTTTTGCTTCAAGAGTGATGAACTACCCAGATTTAAAGGAATGAGGCCAATATCAGTTTACCATTAGTCCACCCCTCACTGCATCTGAAGCTTTTTAACAAAAGAAAGAATGTTGCAGCACTTTTTTCTCTCACAAATATGAATAAGTCAAAATAAAATATTCAATCTAACACTCGGGGTACAAATGCATTTACTACGAAAACGTGCTAGTCTACTTGCATTTAATGAAAGGTGCTTGAGTGAAGAAGGGAAAAATAAATAAAGAAAAGGACGTGCAGAAGAATGATGGTAGCACTGTGAACAAAAATGATAACAATGCCAATGTTTTCATACTTGGTTCACTCTCTGTTAACATATTTCCACATCTCACGTTTTTGATTTTAACATGAGCACTTGTTTTATGAATTATGGTCACCTTTTTAATAACCTGGGCATAGTGACAACATGCATGAAAGAAAATACCAAAGCTCGTTTCCAAATAAGTGACTTGGCCACACTGACTTTGCATCAATATTTTTCTTTCAATTTTTTTTTAAAATATTTTTTTAAAAAAATTTACTCCGACAGTAATTCAAAAATCACGGTCGTTACTGATTTTTAAATTATTTATTACGACGGTAAAAATTACGGTCGTTATAGCGATGGTCCACAGTAGATCGCAGTGACATCGAGTTACGCTGTCGTCATAGCATAACCCAAAGGTCTCTATAGGCATCAGCGCCCTCGACTTTCGCTACCCACAACACAATCCTCAGGAACTTCAGTTAGTCCGAAATTCCTCCCAGGATCAAATTTAGAACCCCCCTTAGGGCTCAAGGCAGAACCACCACGTGGATCTCCTATGAAGTTCATTTCATGGGAGCGCCTTTTTCCCCAGAGCCAATCTCAAAATATTTTATACTATACACATATAGTATCTTTCAAATCGTATTCTTTATGATTCACATAAAAATATCTTTTACACAAAATTGATGTCTCAAATTGATAGTTCCAAACATGGCTTTCCAATTTCCCAAAATTGATTTTCCCATAAATCAAAAGCCTTTCCAAAATCCACAGGTTCCAAAACTTTTTCCAAAATCATTCTATAAAATCATTTATATATATAGATATATATAATCTTGAGAAATCTTGGATCACTTCATACTTATATAAATTCCCTTTTAAATTCAAAATCTTTTGAAAAAATCTTTTCTTCTGGTTTAGATTCAACAAGGGGGAGTTTATCATTTAAACAAATATATATATATATATATATATATATATATATAACACTTCTATTATACCAAATCAAATATTCAAGTTTGATTACTCTTATAAGGTTGTTTACCATATCACTTACTTTTCATAAAGTGAATTTCAATTATAAAGATGTCCAACTTCCACTTTTATTCATATATATTTCTCAAAATATACTTTTTTTTTTTACAAAAATCATTTTTCATTTCTTTCAAAATTCCAATATCTATTACATTTAAGCACGTACGATGTACATATACCATCCGTACGCAATATCAAATCTGATCGCTTACTCGATCACACAATTTCACTTCCGAACTAGTATCGTCCACCCGACTTCCTAGTGTGGACTCAGATCTGGTTCCTTGATCAGAAACCATCATTCTTCTTACATAGGCATAATTATGATAGAGAATTTCAGAAACCAATCAAAAATCCATATCCAGGGTTTGCCGTCGAAAATCGAGTGAAAGATCCCAACTCGGATCGATATACTATCTTGAAATTCTGTGCTCGAATCTGGATCAAATCATTATGCGAATAGAATAATATACGTACATCCTACGTATTTACCTTCATTTATTATCAGCTAAATCAGTTTTCTTTTACTTCACATTTATTTAGATTTCAATTCACTTATTCACAATTGCTTAAATTCCCATTTGGGTTATCACTTCAATTCTTAACATTTGCACTCTAACTAACTTAAATTTAGAAAATAGCTTGAAAAGTTTAAAATAGATAAGTAATTGTAAAATAATTATTAGTTGTAAAAACAGATGTAAAATAGTAGTTAGTTTCAAAATAGTTGTAAAATAAGTAAAAGATAGTTTGGGTTTTTCAAAAGAAAGGTTGTATAGTAATAACTAGAAAAGATAGATGTAAAACAATATATATTAAAACAATTTACTTGAAAATAGTTTCAGAGTCAAACTGGTTCAATTTTCCAATCCCCATTTCAAATCAAATTCCCATCTCATTAAATTGATTCAATTCCAATTCAATTTGAATTAACTTCAATTCCTTTCCATTCCAAATTCAAATCAATTCCAATTTGAATTTAAACTTATTCAACTTCAATCACAATTCCAATTAATTCAAATCAAATTCAATTTGAACTAATTTCAATCTCAATTTTAAACCATCTTGAATTATATAAATTCGACTTGAATTTTCAAATGTTGATTTAATCCCCTTAAATCAAATTAACCTTTACTTTTAATTTAACACCCTAAGTCTTTAAATAATTTAATTTTAAGTTCAAATTTCAAATATTCATTTTAAATTGCCTTTACTTAACTTATTTCAAGGTCAAATAAGAGTTCAAACCTTTTTTTAAACAATTAAATCTTTGAATTCCAATTTATTACCCAGTTTTAACTTCAAACTTTGAAACCAATTCTTACAAATTTCAGTTTGCAAGTTCACTTTTAACATTTAAATCTTAAGTTCAAAGTGATTTTATTTCCATATATTCAATCTTTATCTCTTAAATTCAAAATTATTTAAATAGCTTCAAATTAAAGTTTTATTTCCATTAAATTTTAGAAACGGATGTATATTATCTCAATCCACTTCTTAATTCATTTAAACAATCCATAATCACAGTTTCATAGATTATAAATAACAACAGGATGATATCAGGATAAGTCAAAATAAATAAACATCCAAATTATCTAAAGCATCCAACAATAGCATCCATTAATAGTATCCATTACCAATTTCCAAAACTCAAACCTGTTTTGAGATCACACATTACTCCATCCAAACCAACCATTTAACTTCCATAAGTTAAATCCCAATTTCACCTTGAAATTTCCAATTCAGGTTGTTTGTTAAACTTATTTAACTTCCCCTAAGTTAAATTCAATTTCACTTAATCCAGTCAACCTTACTCAATTTGAATTCTCCATTCAAATTTTAAACTTCTTATCAATATCCTTTCCCACTTATAAACTCAAAAACTTATCACATTTTAGGGAAAATTCAAAACTCAACACCTAGTGTTTACTTCCAATCATCTTGATATTATGTATATCTACTTATATATACATATTTATTTCATTTGCTCACCAAGTCATACTTTAAATTTTAAACAGTTCTTGGTTTTCAGTTCAAAACATATTTCTTTTAAATTTAAAAAAATATCTTGTTTTAAAATAAAATTCCTACATTTAAAAATATTATTCATTATATCTTTTAACACTTTTAAAAAAATTTAAATTTTCTGGACTTAGATTTTAAAACTTCACAGTTTAAATCTATTCCAATTTACAAGTCGTACTTATCTAAATTGTTACTTCCTTAAAACATTCCATTTTGCTTAATCGTTAACAAACATTCCATTACATTTTATGATAATAACCAAGGTTATCATAACTGGAAACCAATTCATCATATATTATCTTATAATTTGTTGGAAACATTTTGAAACATTTCCACAAATTCAAGATTTTAATTTCTGGTTTGAATCCATTACTGGCTTAGCCTATTTCAAAGTTTATATTATCAAATTTTTATTTGGTTGTATTTCTATTTCCACTTAATTATTATTATATTTAATTTCAATAATCAACAACAAATTAACCTACTATATATAATTAGAAAAAACTATTGCTTTATATATCAAAATATGGGCTTATATCAAAACTACTTTTAAAACCGTTTTTAAAATCTTTATATAAGAAAATAACAAATATGCCCTAATATATAATACACTCAACTCATTTGATGGTACTACTCACCCTATCCTTAATGAGTAAACCCACCAGAGCCAAGGTTCTCACTTAACCTTTAGCTCTGATACCAACTGTAACGACCCATAATTTTCGACCTCGAAAATTTGACATTAATACATTTACTGTAGAAGTGCCGAGCAATCGAATATCGAAAATCCCAGATTGTTAGGGTAAAGAAGAAAAGTGGTAGAAGAAGAAACAGAAAACAAAACAACAGAATCTCACATTCGTAGCGGATCAAAATATAATATCAATAATAGCATTTATACAAAGGAAAGCAGTATCTGTAAATTTATATACAATACATCAGAGTTACAACCATTCACAGATAAACTAGACATTTATGACAACTTATCCCAGACTACTATCAATACAATCACAAATACACAGCGGAATATACTCCATACGTTCCTGCCCTTCCTGCTCGCCTCCTGAAATCCAGAACGTCCTAAACTGAAAATCTGTAATACTCGGTCTGACCCGAGCATTACAATAAGGTAACACCCGGGTCAGGCTGGAAACCAGCATGAGTAAAACCATATAACTTGAAATTCTAAGTTATAAAACTTATTTGAATACCAGGGTAACTCGTACCTTTCTACGAGTTCTTAGCTTGTTAAAGTCCATTACTTATTACAGAACAATATCCAAGAACTATTACTCAGTTAAAAGGTCAAGTTACTTAATTTATTCCATTCCAGCCTATTTGGTTCTAAACTCAAATCTATAAAGAATTATAGAAGATTATTAATCGAAGTGGTTTTGGATATTTGCTGATACTCGACCCCGGTCTCTTCGAATCCAATGTGATCTTAACCCAAGTTGTTTAAGTAAAACAAATTAATTCAATTCAGAAATTTTGTATGTGCACAGCATTCATCACAGATAAATAACTCACATTTATCACAGCTATATCCAAAGTATTGCACATCACGGAACATCACAGATTTACATATTATAAATATTAATCAATCTAAACATTCTCTACAATCAATCATCCACAAGCAAGACTTATTAATCCATAACTATAATTAATTTTATTAACTCAAAATAAATTAATTACTTATGAATTAATCACCTAACCCTGCTTAATTAATCATTAATTAATTACAAACCATTTTAATTAATTATTGGTTTAATTAATTACTTTTAATTAATCTTTAATAACTGATTAATTATCCTTTAATTATTAATTAATTCATTCATAATCAGTAATTAATTAATCCTTAATTACTAAAATAAATCCTTATTTACTAATTAATTATACTTTAATTACACCCATTAATTAATTAATTAATTAATTTTTAATTACCCAAGATCTTAATTAATTTTAAGTTAAACCATTTATCTTAATTAATTATTTAATCATTATTAAAGTCTTATTTAGTAAATCATAGGCTTAATAATCATTAACATATAATTTAAAAACATTTTTTCCTTTTAATTATCTACTTTGTTACACATTTAATTTAAGTTTAAAATAAATTTAAGAATTAACTTAATAAATCTAGGTTAGATAAATCATACAACTTTCTTAAACCAAAAATTTAAAAACTTATTATATGAAGAAATTGATTTAAGAAATAGGTTAAAACTTGGTTTATTTTAAATTTTAAAAACTTACTTTGTTTAAAACTTTATAGCTGTTATAAACGTACCTGAGTCCAACCCCGTACATACTCGTGTCTAGACCCGAGAAAATTTACTACTTTTCTTTTTGAAAACTTGGCAAGGTTTGAACTTTAAAACTATTGCTCTGGAAACATTCGCGACCACACTCGAAAACGAACCCGAGCCGGGACAACACTTCCCCGAGCTCTCCCCTGAGCCAACCTTCTTCCCCAAACATTGACACACAGACCCCTCGTGCACATGCACCGATGATCGAAGCGATCCCGACCACCGACGCTACCTCCAGAACATCGACGACCATCTCCATCTTCGATGCCGACCACCAAAACTTCGACACAAACACCAAATCGAAAACGAGCCATCTCGAACACACTGGAACCGATCCCATCACCCAAAAACCACCTCGAGCTGACGCTGTCGACCACCCGCACCTACAAGACTCCGTCCATGGGTTCGCCAAAAACCAACGCTTTATTTCCCCCACACCCTATCAAGTCCGATGCTCTGGTGACGCTGCAGCAACCAAATTTCCCAACCTCGATCAAAACCGAGCTAAAACCCTATCTCATCGAGGCACCGCTGCCACGATGATCTAAAAATCCAACTTCCATTTTCCCCAGTTCGTTAACCTCCCCGCTACCTCCAGCCGTGATCCTGACCACCCCGAGCCTTCTGATCACCAGAAAAGCCCCAAAACCCAAAATCCGACCAACCCACAAGTTCTCACTCGAATTAACATTAAAAATATGGATTTTACTTTTAAAATTCATAATTTTCGAAGGTGATTTAGATTACATAGATGAATTCAAGAATCGTGATGTTTGAATTTAGCATGTTGTAAAGTTTTCCACTGTCTTTCTTGATTTTCCAGAAATATTCAAGCTAATCTTACTTAGAAATATTTTTAAAACTTAGTTTATGTTTAAACAATCATAAATTATTTAGATACCAAAGCCTATAAGAGATTAAATGAGGAGATTTGAATTTTGATCTAGATTTTTAGCCTGTAAATATAAAAACTGGGATATGTATATGTATACAGACATGCACACTTAACAACTTCATATTTATAAACATGAGAACATAGTTTCATTCATGCAAACAACTAACACATCATCATTTCAAATATCATTCACATGCATCAAGATTAAACAGTTTTAAGCTTTATTTACTCACCTGAAATTTATAAACAGAGGAACATGACTTTATTTTTGAACTGGAACTTGAATGTTGATCTGAAGCTTTATTTGATCAGATCTGCTAATTTGATTGTTGATCTTTGCTACCCATTAGTTGATTTTGAAACTGATTGTCTTATTAACTGAATCTATATTTGCATGCTCAGGTTAAAAGCTTGAGAAAAACTTATTTTTTTTAGTTTTGATTTTCTTTTCAGGTTTGCTTCTTTGATTCGAATATGTGAAAAATGAATGAGAAAGGAGAGTAGATGTGTATTTATAATCCCTTTTTAATTTTATATATCATTTAAAAATTAAAAGAAATCAATGGCACTTGTAAATGCATGTTAAAATCAAGCTAACATTTGTTATTATGTATGTTATAATACTTACACATGTCTTTTACATGTATTAATCCTTTTTACACTTGTCTATTTTTATGTATTTATGATTAAATATGTTTTTATAGAATTTTATATTATATTTTTCATTTAGTTTTACATATATATATATATGTTTTAAATATTATTTTGTATTATATTTTTAGTTTGGTTTTATATTTATATATATACAACTTTATTTATTCATATTTTAAAAGAAAGCATATTAAACTTTTTTTTAATCTTATTTTACATAAATAAATAAACACACACACATATATATATTATATAGGTTTTTAAAATATTAACTTTAAATAGCTTTTGAAAATTATTGTATTGAATTCAAAATATGACTACCAAATCACAATGTATATATATAGATAAATTGTAGATAGAAATTTTGGATTTGAAATTCAAAAATAAATATTTAGAAATAAATTGGATTTAAATACTCTATATTTTAAAATTATAATTCATCATTTATTAGAGTTTAGATCAATTTATATATATCCAGATATTTCTAACTATCAGAATTTTATTTGTTCAACTAAATAAAAATTAGTATCTCAATAGTAAAAATCAGTTAATTATCCAATTATCAGATCCCCAAAAATCTAGGTTATCACAAAGTTATCGTTTTAACCTTACTTTATGTAAATATCATATTTTGCAATATTATTATGTGCAATGTATGTGTCACATACTAGTGAAATAATAATAGTAAAGTAGAAGAATTTCCAACTTTCACATTGATTTTAGGATTTTTTTCTCAACGCTCTTTAATATCTCTAGGTATTTATTAATATTTTATTTTAAAGACCCAATAGAATTTATGATTTTTGTAATTATTTACGATATTTAATTGATTATCTAATATTGTTTTACATTCAGAAACCTATAATTTTTTATTTTTACTATTATTTTCGAAGTTCTCCTCAATTTTAACATATAATTTACATTAAAGTCCATATATTTATTTTGGCAAGGCAAGCCGGTTTTTATAGTGGACCGTCCACTTTTTATTACAACAAGGTAATAAATACATATAAGAACAAGGAGATAGGTCGATTGCCTAAACTACTATTTAAGTCCATATATTTAAATTAACTATATAATTTAAGTATAATCTATTTAAATAAATCTAGGTAACTATTATCTACTAAATTTTCTAATAAATCATAAAGATAACAATGTCAACATGTATACCATACTCATTGTAACAAAATGGATAAGCTAGATTTCCATTCAAATAAAAGAATATATAGATCGTATAACAAACAATGCTAGCAACTTCAATGTATAATTATTTACTTTTAAAAATTATCTATTAAATAATATAAAGATTTAGAAATTATAAATCATTTCAATAACTCCAAAAACTTAACCTTACTCATTGATTCTCTTTGACTTTTTTTAAGTTCATGTAAATTATCATTGTATAGTTATCCAAAATCTTGTCTAATTCTATTAATAATTTTATACTCATACATTTTATAATTTCTATAGTCATTTACAAAGTTTCAATTTTCTCTTACTATATTAAATTCAAATCCATGTATATAAATTAATCAAACACTATAAATTCGAACAATTTATTTAAATAAATTCATGTAAAATAATTTAATTATTTCTCCAAATAACTTATTAAAAATGACAATTACAATTTATATAGATAGCACAATCGCATTAACAAAATGGTAAAATAGATTTTTCATTCAAATATATAAATCACTTAATAGAATTTATATGCATAAAAAATAATAAAAGGTTTAAATTTTTGTAGATATAGCATGCGTTGCATGGTAAAATTTTATTTTAACAAAATATAAAGCACGAATACTATGTTCTTACAGTAGTATCATATGCGTTGCATGAGACATAGTTAGTATTCTCCTTAATTATCTTCACTTACCATTTAAAATTCTTATCGAAATTGATTTTATAATTTAACACTTGATCCAAAACCCATCATCATACAAATGCACGGATGCACATGTGTCTACACGTGCATAAATACACGCATGATCATGAATTTTCGTAATATTATTTTGTAACAGAAATTTTTAATTTAATATTTAACTCTGAAATTTAGTACATAAATAAAGACTTATAGTTATCTTACATATATTGTAACGACCTGGAATATTATCACTTTGATTTGTGAATATTTTATTAATTTAAAATATTCAATTAATGGATTTTAATGATCAATTAAACCTCTCTTGATTAATAAATAAAAATGGTGAACTCATTATGAAAATTTGTTTACAAAGATAAATTGTTCGATGAAAACCTAAAAATGTGATCGAAATTCGTTTTTTGGATTTTCGACTTTCAAAGAATGGAAGTTGTTGCATACGTATGCAAACATTTTAACATACACTTACAAATATAATTACAAGTCTAATAGTGCCTAATGGATTAATTAAACTAAAGAGTCTTTAATTGCTGTTAAAATGTAATTAAAAAGTAATAAAGTAAAGAAGACTTCTCTTTTGATGTGATGGGTAGTACATATCATGATGGTGGAAGTACATGGCCATGTGAAGGGGAGTGTGATGCATGAGTTGGCACACAGGAAGGTGTATGGAAGACGACATCTTTGGAGTGTAGCTAAGTGATTTGGTTAAGAGCATTGAAAGTAATTTGCCATTTTCCAAAGTTTATATAAGTGGGGGTTTGGTTCTCATTTCTACCTTTGTTCATTTCTATTCTTTGCTCTCATTTTTCTTACTCTTCCATCAAAATACTTAAGTCAAAAAATATAGCAAAACTTCTCTCTTTTCTCCTCTAACTTCTTGCATAAGCTTGTATACATTTAGTTCACACCACCACCATTTCAAAGATGCGAACTTGAGTGCCAATATCCTCTTAAGGCCAATGGTTGTGAGCAATATTAGGAGATAGGAGGCATATCCGAGTGCAAATTGAGATGAAGTGATTTTGTGTGGTGTTTTCTTGGTGGTAGCAAGGAATAGGATTAAGTTGCAAAAAGTTATGTCGAGATTAGAGTGATATATCTCACTTTGAATTAGATTTAAAATGATGTGGCATATTTTAATAATTTTGTAGTTGCTCGCTTATTTTTTTTACATTATATGCAATATTTACATTTGTTGGTTTGGATTTGATTCCCGCTTAAAAGATGATAGCATATACAACCATTTTTGCAGGGGACAAAAGCAAGGAAATGGAAGTCGAAGTGTTTCATAGTGAATATTTCGCAACAAATGCACTTCGAAAGATTTGATCATATAGAGGGATCTAAAGAATTCCACGCTATTGTTGATTTTAATTTCGTTTATATATTTGTTGTATAAATTGTTGGACAGCAAAAGCTTGGTAGCTCTGTTATGTTTATGCAAAACATTGATATGTTTTAAAAGTTGAAACTTTTTATTGAAAAGTGGCATGTGTTAACTGCTAATGTAGCTCCAAAGCCTCTTTGCAACATTTTGAAATGATTTATATCTTTTATTTTCGCTATTTGGATTTTCAAAGATGTTTTAAATTCGGCATTGGATTTCTATAATCCTCTTTTATCCGACTTTGTCATTTGATTTCTAAAAGTGTTTTGAAATGTTTTCTGAACTTGACTTTTTTTTTTTAAACTATTTGCAAAGGTACTAAAGTTGTTTATAATATAGAAATAAATGCAGTTTAAAAGTTATTTGATTTACAAAACAAAGTTTTAAAAGTTATGTCTATATAATGATAGTCGCTATGGATGCACATTGGAAATCTATGATTTTAGTAAATTATGAATGGTTATCTATTTTAGATATTTTGAAAAGTCTTTTCAAATGTGTTTATAAAACATGTAGTATTTTAAAAGGAGACTGAAGCTTTGAATATAATTTTGAGAATTTATTTAGTTATTTAAATAAGAGGTTTGAATTTTATAAAAGAAACGCCTTTGTTTTTCAAAAGTCAAGTTTCGTTTAAAAGCGACTATCTTTAAAGGGATGTTTTAAATACAAGTTTCAAACTATGTTTTAAAGAGATTTTAAAAGTACTTTTAAAAGAGGAAGAAATCATGGATTACAACACCATTGTTGTAATAAATATTTTTGAGAAAAGGAAGGAGATCATGGACTACAGCATTCTTGTTGTAGTAAATGGTTTCGAGAAAAGCGGAAAGAAGTTTGGTTTATAACACTTTGTTTTAAAAGAATAGTATATGGAATTTATTAATTCTTATACTTGTCATTAAGCTTCGAGGTAAGTAAACTTCTACCTATCCTGAAAGATAAGAATGTTGCCGAATCAAGGTTAGAGTGGTAATTATACACCAACTCGAACGGCTTCATTGTTAATCAAAGGATAGTTTAAGTTTGAAATCAAAGATTGATGTTAAGTATATGAAGTATTATTTACGTATACGAATTCTGTTACTTATGGAAATTAAGTTGTCATATACTTGGCACTAGAAGCCGATGAGTAAATTGATTCTCTATCTGTAAGCTCTATAATTGGATTGTTTAACTAGGGCAAGGCAAGGAGCAATCAGGTTCCTGACTTACCTGGCTGATTTTCTAGATGATGGATAGATTAAGTCGAAAATAAAAAATGTGACAAGTATAGGAGATGCCATTTCTATAAATGATCTTTATAATTTATGATAGTGTGCAAAGTATTCTTTTCATACTTAACACTAAATTTCGAGGCAGGGAAACTTGTAACATCCTCCATTTTGAGGCCCAAAACTAACTGCTACGGATGCTGCAGTCATCCATAGTTATTGATTCCCACGAT
The DNA here is from genome assembly GCA_030765085.1 of Allium cepa. Lineage (NCBI taxonomy): Eukaryota > Viridiplantae > Streptophyta > Magnoliopsida > Asparagales > Amaryllidaceae > Allium > Allium cepa. The sequence goes on from CM060939.1 coordinate 165,655,370, forward strand.
AAAATGCGGCAATGTTAATCATATCAATAATCAGAAGCATATGAATACGAAAAATTTTCAAACACAATTCAGAAATAAATTTTATATTCCATTTTAAAATATGATTTTATATTCATTACATAATCCCATTCACGATCCAACGTTCATAGAAATTATAATTATTATAAAATACCCCAAGAGTGACATACGAAGATGCCCACTTGGTTGATCAGAGTGCAACACTTAGCAATTATATAATTTGCCATTACATTCATACAAACAAAACCAAACAACATAGTGGATTACGTAGGCACTCCTTGCTAGCTTGCCTTCTGCATGTCTCTAAAAGCTTATTTGTCTAATTAGAAACCTGAAAACCCTTATTCCAACCAATTCAAATGAGTACCCGAGAGTTTAAGGGGAAAAGCAAAAACTTCGGTCAGACAACAGTCGGGTGTGAATAATAATCTACCATCTCAAACCAAATAGATATCTAGTCAAACCATGTTGCCGAGTGGAACGGGTTTTCCTCTTACTAGTACCTTAATCAAAACATATTAATCATACATTATACTCCTGCATCCGCAATGGTTAGAACATTAAAGATTATCTACAATTATGCAACATATGTTGGATTACCCATCCCGATTTATTAGACCAACTAATGAGATTTTTATTGACTATTGGTCTTATACTTATGTGGGCTACCCATCTCATATATATTAATTGTTTGAATTACACATGCTCTACCATGCTGATTACCCATCACACATGGTTTCATTAACAAAATTATGTGGACTATCCATCTCACATATAATTATTGCTTAGATTACCCATCCATTACCTTATGGACTACGCATCACACATGGTTTAGCAATTTAAATTATGTGGACTATCCATCACACGTATTCCATTCATTTAAAATGATGTGGACCGTCCATCACACATCTCAAAGTTTTTATAGGATAACCATGAACCCTTTATTAACCTCGTAAAGACTATCCATCTTTGGCATGATATGGACTATCCATCACACATCCTATTGTTTTCCTATGATAACTATGAACCCATCATTTAACAATTTAAATAATGTTGTTTAACCTATATTTATTGGTGTCCCCAATTAGGTTCTCCCCCCTTAAAGTTTTAATATCTCAAAGTAACATACATTGGTATCCTCAAATGATCTATGTCAAATTTATTAAAACATACATAGGTGTCTCTAATGATTAGTGTAGAGTTTATTCTACCTTGGTACCCCCAATAAATATTGTCAATTTCGTATACTTTTAACACATAGCAATATAAACATTGGTATCCTAAGTAGGTTTTAAAGTTGAAGTCATAAAAACATAACGCTTGCTGCCTTTAAATAGATTAGTATAGATCAATGTCGACATCAATAATAATGTCGATAAAGAGGCTTAAGGCTCTCCGCCTTTAATAAGATAACATACCACATAAGGCTTCAAGACATTGTCGACCTCTATTTAAGGTTGAAGACTAAACTTGACTCATTTTTGTATAAAACTCTATGCTGAAAGTAAGGTTGTCGAATTTCATAAGATATAGGTTATTGGTTATCCACCTTTCAAAACAAAACTTTAGGATTTTATAAAACTAATGGCTCACTTCCAAAACAAAGGTTTATAGACCCTCCTGAAAATAGGCTATATCACCTCTTTAAAATTATTTTAATTTATATAGAGATAAGCCTCACTAATACTGATGACTACTGGCGTTATTATAAATTTTTATACCTAGCTTACTTCGGCCATTATGCCGCCAGAAGTATAACAGTAAAGTTAAAAATAGGTGGCATCATTGCCCCTTGTATATTCCATATCGAAAATGATAAATATAGTGGGCTGCAACGTCATTTAAAACTATGGTGACAACACGCGATAGTGATATAAACTAGGGGAAATAAGCACACCGACAATAATGAAGTGCTGAAGATGCTTGGCGACGTTGTTGATGTGCGGTGTCATTGCTGCATGCATGGCCCCAACACATCCCACACATAGAATATAAGCATCCCATTTGTTGTTCTATGTTGTTGCCACCTCTCGTCATTGGCGCCGAATCTCATGGTGTTGCCGCCATTCAATGGCGTTAATGTAAATCTTGTGAAATCTGTTTTATTACTACTAAAAGTAATTGCTTTTCACCAAATACAATTGTTTTTCAAAATATGACTGGTTTACAACAAATTTTGCCTTCTTTTAGGATTTTCCACTGCATATCAGTTTTGAAGTTCCAAAACGTTTATCAAACTCATTAATTAATATTCTTAATTAATTATTCATTTTAATGCTTATTTGGTATAATAAGTACATAATAATTTGAAATCACTTGGGAAAATCCCAAAAAATCTAGTGATATTATTTTCTTTACTATATAAATTTTTTGAGACCAAAAGCCATATTTAATTATTTTAAATAATTAAAACCCGAACTAACCCAATTTTCTCCTTAGGAAATTTTCATAAAATATTTATTTTAACTTGGAAAATTAAGAAATTAAAAACTCATCTCCAATTTAATGTTTTACACCACATATTAAAAAATCAAAGCATTTAGAGATTAAAAACTTAGATTTTACCCTTAAAACCCTTAAAAATAATTTCAGTAATAATTTCATAAATCATTATTCTATCCAAAAAATGATTAAATAGCCATAACTTGGAAAAAATTATTCATAGCCGAATTCAAAAACAAAAATAGAGATGGTTCATGGATTACACCTTAAATTTGAATGGAGTTTGAGATTTAATAGTGCTTTAGTTTTTCCTAAGCTCATTCTCTTTGAATCCCCATGATTTCATGCTTCCTAGCATGATTAATGACCGGCCTCTTTTCTTCCTCATAATTGTTTATGTTTTGTGAAAAATGAGAATTATATGAGGGGGAGAGGGTTTAAGGGATAAAAGATAGGTCTATATCTAAATTGTCCCTCTTATATATTCTTTTATATATTTAAGTTTAAACAATATTTCTAGTTCATTATTAATCGCTCGACCTTATAAAGTTTCAATCCCATTCTCCTTAATTATTTAAATTATTCTATTTAAAATAATCGAATTAAACGTTCTGAATAATGTTAAACTAAAATTAGGGGTGTTACACGCACCTTCTTCAAGAATTTTGTCCTCGAAATTCAGTAAGGACTACATCACAAATGCAAATATTGTAGGATCTAGATTAACCCTAGAGGGGGGGGGGGGGTGAATAGGGTTATAGCAAATTTTCTCGAATTAATCACAGAAATAAACTGCAGAAATAAATATGCTGAAAAGTAAATCACACACAAAATTTACCCAACTTCGGCAACCCCTTCCTACTGCTGCATTCCCAGATTTCTATTAGAATTAAACAGTATCTCGCTTACAAACACTCTATTAGACTCGCAAACCTTTCCTCCCGCTCACAAACACTCTACTAGACTCACACACCCTGCTCCGCCTATAGAGTTTCGTTTACTCGCAAACTCTGCTCCCGCCTATAGAGTTTTGCAAACTCGCACACCCTGCTCACTGAACTAATTCTAACTAGACAATCTGACACTAACTACAACCTAGGTGGTGATTTACAAATTCTTTGACTTGAAAAGAAAAAACAACTTCAAAAATAAAACCAGGAGCAAAAATATAAACTATAAACTTTAATCCCTAATTTTTGCTCAAAATAAAAAAAAAAAAGTTAAAACAAAAAACCCCTTTTTATAAACTAGAGCCCTTTTTTTTATAAACCAGGCCGGCCCATTCTTCTTTAACCCAATCCTTTGTCTTTTGTTTGTGAAGAGAAATGGCGGCCCTTTGTTGTATTTCGTTCGATCTGGAATTAGGGCTTCGGCTTCTTGCAATCCAAATTGGGGCTTGTTCGATTTGAGTTAGTGGTGCTCTTGTTCACTTCTTCTCTGATGTACTTCGTTCGTTCTATGATGATCGATTCTAGTTTGCGTTTTGTTTCGCAGCTGCTCCTTTGATCGAGTTTGATAGATTGGTATGTATACTCTTTCGTTGCTTGTTTAATAGCTTGCTTGACTCGATGCCGATGATGATAATTGGGTTTTGTATTTATATGAATTCTGGACACTTGATTTTTGCTCGTATCAATTCGATACTTTCCTAAATTATGCTTTCCTGATTTTGTTACACCTTGATACACACGACTTTAACTTTCACGCGTTCGATTCTTCTTGTGTCAAACGGCAGAAACTTTCCCTTTTTAATTTTCTTTGACTTTTCCAAAGATACGAATTTGATTTTTGACTTCGGCTTGATTTCTGCACTGTTGAATCTCGTTCATCCACTGTTGCTTTCGACTTTACACGGCATTGATTCTCTTGCCCCTTTTTTTGGTCTCCACTTGAACATTGCATTGTTTTTCACTGTTTATATCACTGGACTTGATATCATGATGTACATTAGAGTTCATGCTTGTGACATTGGTCACTGTTGCATAAATGAACTGTTGCTCAAATTTGAACTTGTAGTTGTATCATTTCGAATTGCATACTTCTTCCATTTGTCAATTCTGCATTTGTTTCACTGGTATCTTTCATTTTGTCTGCACTTGCATACTCACTTTGGTTTCATGATACATGCGCATTGCTGTTGGGATGGCATTGAGTTGTGCGTTTTTCATGTATCTGCTGGCTTGTTCTTGCATTAACATGTTGTGGCCTGTACTTGTATACTGCTGTTTGCATTTGGTCTTGATCATACTTGATGTCATGATTTTCCTGGTTTCACTTGTGTACACTCTCGAGTTGCACACTGCTGCTTGTACTTGTGTTCTTTGTTCATTGGACTGGCTGTTGACTTTGTTGTTGGGTTGCTGTACATATGAACTTGCATTCATTCGAGTTGTATTCACACCACTTTATGAAGCTCGAGTTGCTTGCATTTATTTGCTGTCATGTTAGTTCGAATTGCACTTGCTCTTTTGTACTGCTTCACCATGTCACTTCAGGTCTTGCAGTTGGTTTATTGATGCATTCATGTCTGCTTTGTATCATTCATGCAGTCTTGTCTTGGTTGAGTTTGCTGTGCACTTTCTTGAGTTTCACTGCCATACTTGGTCGTGCTATAGTCTTCAAGCATGTTGCTGTGTTGATCACTTGATTGTGTAACTGTTAGGATTGGCTTGTGGTCTTTGCTATGTTCACATGTTTTTGGTACATTCATTGGTCTGTTGCATGCAGTCCATTATGTTTGATCTGACTTGAACCTTTGTTGGCACTGGATTGATTTCATGTTCATGTGTGCCTTCCCATTCATGTTGATTTTTAAATTTTACTTGAGTTGAATCCAGTTTAAAAAAAACTCGGGTTTGACCTTGTGCTCGTGTCGTGATTTTCAATATATTGCACGTGAGTTGAACCCGGTTTTTCATTTGGGTTTGACCTGTGCTCACCTGTCCCTGTAGCATTATCAAGTGTATATCGATGTGCACGGCCTTGTGGCATGTACAGTGATACACTGTGCATGTCACACTGTTCGTGTATGATGAATTCAAGTGTGAATGATGACGAACAACCCAAATAACTGAGGCGAATCATATTTTCAAAAATCATATTTCATTTTATATTTCAAAAATATTTCTTTTTCAATTTTACTGCGTTAGTGAATATTTTTGCAGATTTCTCAGATGCTGGATTCAAACTGCAATGCAGTCGACGACAAAATACGAGTGTGAGTGAATATGTAGTGAGGTTATCTATACATATGAAATAGTGATGTATTCAAAATGTATGTGTATAGTGAGAGCTTGAAATTGTACTATTCAAGATTGTAATAAATATTTGTTTGAATAAAATTTCTGTTTGAATTCAAATTATGTATTATTTATTTTATTCAACAAATATTTGTTTAATCTATGAAAAATAAAATAGTACATTAACAAATACATTTAAATGAATATATATATGTTTATTATCATCAAACACAAACCATATACTTGCATATTCCACAATCTCCCCCTTTTGATGATAACAAACATATATTTAGGATTTTGACCGTGTTAAATGTATTTGATCAATGATATACTCTAATTGCTCCCCCTATTTATATGCTTCTCTCTACATGATGCTTCCCCTACATATATGCATACAAATAGAAATATATTCAAATGAGCCTAGACGCAAATGGAAAATTATTTGACCTTCGCTTGATTCTATTTGACAAAATCTTAACTTTTCTCTCCCCTTTTTGTTATCAGCAAAAGAATAATAGTGTGAGAGAAAAATAGAGATAAAGTGATCTATATTAATCCAACATTAAACTCAAATTGAATATAAATATTAAACTTCAATAAAAATCAAACAAAAATCGTAACTACCCTTGTTAGGCGCATATTCCATTTTTAGAAAGAACGGTAATGATATTCTCATATAAAATCATACAATTGTATCAACTTGTAGTACATTTATATCAGGAATTTGAATATCTACTAATCATGCATAACCGTTAGGACTTTTAAATGAGATTAGTAGTATTCCAATTTAATTTTAAAAAATGAAATCAAGTATCTTCTAACCACGCATGACCGTGAGGACTTTTAAATGGGATTAGAATCAACTTGTCTATTAAATCAATTAATTTTGATATGCGTTCCATACATGCATAACCGTAAGGACTTTTAAATGAGTATGGAAGCACATAATCAAAAATCCAAGTAATTCACCCATGCATAACCGTGAGGACTTTTAAATGAGAGTGAATACTTTGGATATTTATTTATTTTTACAAAAAAAATGTGACATGAAAAACAAATGATTCCTGATTATAGTACCACATATCGACATACTATATTTAAGATTTGATAAACCATGGTCGATAGAAATATGATAGATAAAGAAATGGTCATGGAATCTTTACCCAACAAAAAGTTTTATAACTCTTGTTTGAATTCCTAAAGAAATTTTCCAAATATACTCTCTTGAGTAATGTATGTTAAATATCAACACTTATCATCTTTTCAGTCACTATTTATCTTTTTGATAATTAGTAGGGAGTCGGATTAGCCAAAATTTGTCATTTAAAATCAAATAAAAATGACTAATCTGAAAATATGGTCAAACAATTATTTTCTCGAGGGGGTTATATGAGAGAATTTTCTGCTATTTGAAAATTATTTGAAATGAAAGATATGCAGATATTTTCTTTGAAAAATGATGCAGTAACTAAATGTTTCACCATAAATCACATTCAACTCGTAGGTTTTCTATCAACTAGATTACCAGTATGAACTGCATCTGAATTTTTCTTTTCAATCCAAAATATCACTAACTAAATTTGATAGACCAGACCATGAAGAGTGCAAAAAAATTTCAAACTCAATTTTAACAACAATTTAAATGACATTCTTTGAATTTGAATTGAAGCTGTGTAAATAATCAGAAAACCGTGAATAGAGTTAGCCGTATTATAACCAAAAATATTATCATCCAACAAAACACTATCCAAACTAATATATATATGAAGGATTTCAAAGAATAGTGTTTTTGGCATCAATATAATTAACCAACTATGTCGAACAAGTCAGAATCAAAAAATCATCTCTTTTCAACATCACAATATTTGGCTGATTTCATTCAGAATATGGTGTAGATTATCACATTTAATATACCTTCACCTGTTTTACCTTTACGATAATTTTTCATGGTTGCTCATTGTGATTCTGTCACCTTTGTACTAGGCTAAGGAACTTTGCTTTGTCGCCCGTTGTGTTTCTGGAACAGCCAAAAATCCAGAAAACACTGTTGTTGTTCCTTAGCCTGCCACCACACCTACACGGGAAAAGATTTATGTGACCTATTTGTTTTTATAGGTCTATGGTTGTTAGTAGCAGAAGATTTAGAAAAATAATTTTGTGGAGACCCAAAACTGTTTATATATGTTCCTTTTGGCACCCAAATTTGTTTAACTTTGAGAGATTTTATATTTGTGCCTTTTGGAACCCAAATTGGTATGGTTTTCACATGTTTGGTTCTATACCAACAATTATTGTGATCGTGTCCATATTTTCTACAAATTGTGCACATGGAATTTTCTTGATTAATATCGCTTTCAACATTTTCAGATTGATTATATCCAAGTCCTTGTCTAGCTGTATCAAAAGTTTGCTTCCCTAACAGCAGATTCAACGATTTCTCACTTTTTGAAAATTTATCTAAAGTTATTGACAATTGTTGGACTTGCATTTTGAGAGATTCATTTTCGTTCAATAATTGTGTGCACTTTTTGATAGAATTTTCCCTCCTAGTATTTTCGTTCTCTTTCAAAATCAGAATTTCATTTTCAAGTGATTTTATATTAATCTCTGATTTTTTAATTTCTTCTTCGAATGTTGGACACTTATCACACTTAGGGATCCTACTTTGATAGGTTTTAACTAATTGGTCAAGTTGTTCATTTAATTCTATCAAAGTGACTTTTTGTGATTCAAGTTTGGCATACTTCTACCTAAGTCGTTCAAAACAGCCATTCACTTCGTGGAAATAAATAAGTAACTCAGAGTGAGTGAGTTTTGATACCTCGCTTGGCTTCATATTGTGCTCTCTGTTTTTTAATTTTTCATTTAGAGCTGGATTTTCGTATTTGCGGTTCCTCCTTTTGAATTTCTTCATTGGTAATGCCAGCTCGACTGCTCCATCATCATCATCCTCATCACAACTGCTATTTACCAATCCTGTTAAGCACATTTCTTTAACTGAGTCGGTTGTGGAGGACATCTCATTACTGTTGACTTTTGCACCATATATTGCATCGAGAGTATTCCAGATTTTCCGTGCATTTTCACAATGAGAGACGAAATAAAAATTATCACGATTAATATGAGAATATAATATATGCATAGCAAGAGCATTAATCGAGAGAATTTCCTTATTTGTTATATCACACCCAATTTCAATAATATCCCAACATTTAGTATTAACAGATTTTAAATAAAATTCCATTTTCAATTTCCAGTTTAAAAAATCTGTTCCATCAAAAATAGAAGGAATAATATTGGAATGACCCTCAACAAAAGTATTATTTGGTGGATTCATGACTCTAGAGTTAAAGAAAAAATACCAGGCTCTGATACCACTTATAGGATCTAGATTAACCCTAGAGGGGGGGGGGGTGAATAGGGTTATAGCAAATTTTCTCGAATTAAACACAGAAATGAACTGCAGAAATAAATATGCTGAAAAGTAAATCACACACAAAATTTACTCAGCTTCGGCAACCCCTGCCTGCTGCTGCATTCCCAGATTTCTATTAGAATTAAACAGTATCCCGCTTACAAACATTCTACTAGACTCGCAAGCCTTTGCTCCCGCTCATAAACACTCTACTAGACTCGCACACCCTGCTCCGCCTATAGAGTTTCGTTTACTCGCAAACTCTGCTCCGTCCTATAGAGTTTTGCAAACTCGCACACCCTACTCACTGAACTAATTCTAACTAGACAATCTGACACTACCTACAACCTAGGTGGTGATTTACAAATTTTTTGACTTGAAAAGAAAAAACAACTTCAAAAATAAAACCAGGAGCAAAAATATAAACTATAAACTTTAATCCCTAATTTTTGCTCAAAATAAAAAAAAACAAATTTAAAACAAAAAAACCCCTTTTTATAAACTAGAGCCCTTTTTTTTATAAACCAGGCCGGCCCATTCTTCTTTAACCCAATCCTTTGTCTTTTGTTTGTGAAGAGAAATGGCGACCCTCTGTTGTATTTCGTTCGATCTGGAATTAGGGCTTCGGCTTCTTGCGATCCAAATTGGGGCTTGTTCGATTTGAATTAGTGGTGCTCTTGTTCGCTTCTTCTCTGATGTACTTCGTTCGTTCTATGATGATCGATTCTAGTTTGCGTTTTGTTTCGCAGCTGCTCCTTTGATCGAGTTTGATAGATTGGTATGTATACTCTTTCGTTGCTTGTTTAATAGCTTGCTTGACTCGATGCCGATGATGATAATTGGGTTTTGTATTTATATGAATTCTGGACACTTGATTTTTGCTCGTATCAATTCGATACTTTCCTAAATTATGCTTTCCTGATTTTGTTACACCTTGATACACACGGCTTTAACTTTCACGCGTTCGATTCTTCTTGTGTCAAACGGCAGAAACTTTCCCTTTTTAATTTTCTTTGACTTTTTCAAAGATACGAATTTGATTTTTGACTTCGGCTTGATTTCTGCACTGTTGAATCTCGTTCATCCACTGTTACTTTCGACTTTACACGACATTGATTCTCTTGCCCCTTTATTTGGTCTCCACTTGAACATTGCATTGTTTTTCACTGTTTATATCACTGGACTTGATATCATGATGTACATTAGAGTTCATGCTTGTGACATTGGTCACTGTTGCATAAATGAACTGTTGCTCAAATTTGAACTTGTAGTTGTATCATTTCGAATTGCATACTTCTTCCATTTTTCAATTCTGCATTTGTTTCACTGGTATCTTTCATTTTGTCTGCACTTGCATACTCACTTTGGTTTCATGATACATGCGCATTGCTGTTGGGATTGCATTGAGTTGTGCATTTTTCATGTATCTGCTGGCTTGTTCTTGCATTAACATGTTGTGGCCTGTACTTGTATACCGCTGTTTGCATTTGGTCTTGATCATACTTGATGTCATGATTTTCCTGGTTTCACTTGTGTACACTCTCGAGTTGCACACTGCTGCTTGTACTTGTGTTCTTTGTTCATTGGACTGGCTGTTGACTTTGTTGTTGGGTTGCTGTACATATGAACTTGCATTCATTCGAGTTGTATTCACACCACTTTATGAAGCTCGAGTTGCTTGCATTTATTTGCTGTCATGTTAGTTCGAATTGCACTTGCTCTTTTGTACTGCTTCACCATGTCACTTCAGGTCTTGCAGTTGGTTTATTGATGCATTCATGTCTGCTTTGTATCATTCATGCAGTCTTGTCTTGGTTGAGTTTGTTGTGCACTTGCTTGAGTTTCATTGCCATACTTGGTCGTGCTGTAGTCTTCAAGCATGTTGCTGTATTGATCACTTGATTGTGTAATTGTTAGGATTGGCTTGTGGTCGTTGCTATGTTCACATGTTTCTGGTACATTCATTGGTCTGTTGCATGCAGTCCATTATGTTTGATCTAACTTGAACCTTTGTTGGCACTGGATTGATTTCATGTTCATGTGTGTCTTCCCATTCATGTTGATTTTTGAATTTTACTTGAGTTGAATCCAGTTTAAAAAAAACTTGGGTTTGACCTTGTGCTCGTGTCGAGATTTTCAATATATTGCACGTGAGTTGAACCCGGTTTTCATTTGGGTTGGACCTGTGCTCACCTGTCCCTGTAGCATTATCAAGTGTATATCGATGTGCACGGCCTTGTGGCATGTGCAGTGATACACTGTGCATGTCACACTGTTCGTGTATGATGAATTCAAGTGTGAATGATGACGAACAACCCAAATAACTGAGACGAATCATATTTTCAAAAATCATATTTCATTTTATATTGCAAAATTATTTCTTTTTCAATTTTACTGCGTTAGTGAATATTTTTGCAGATTTCTCAGATGCTGGACTCAAACTGGAATGCAGTTGAAGACAAAATACGAGTGTGAGTGAATATGTAGTGAGGTTATTTGTACATATGAAATAGTGATGTATTTAAAATGTATATGTATAGTGAGATCTTGAAATTGTACTATTCAAGATTGTAATAAATATTTGTTTGAATAAAATTTCTGTTTGAATTCAAATTCTGTGTTATTTATTTTATTCAACAAATATTTATTTAATCTATGAAAAATAAAATAGTACATTAACAAATACATTTAAATGAATATATATATATATATGTTTATTATCATCAAACACAAATCATATACTTGCATATTCCACAAATATATCCTACCAGCTATAAAGTCTATTTACAACAAATATAAAGCATACCATCATAACTGCTCAGGATAAGTATTCCTAATCCTGTCCTCAATCTTTCAAGTATAGTCTTTCTTGCTGTCGCTCCACTGAACATTCACTAGCTTGAATGTCTTGTTCCTTAATATCTTCTCATCCCTCGCTACAACTTGAACTAATTGTCTCACAAAAATCAAATCCGGTTCTACTACTAAATCTTCCAATGTAGTCGGAGCAATTGTTGTCTCTGGATCATGCACATGCTTCCTAAGATGAGAAACATAAAACACATTATAGACACCTACTAAAATACTCGGTAACTCTAGTTAGTATGCGAGCTTCCCGATCCTCTCTATGATAGGAAATGGTCCAACATATTTCAGTGCTAGTTTCCCTAACTTTCCAACTCATGCCACACCCTTCATTGGTGATACCTTAATGAAAACGCGATCTCCAATTGAGAAATGTGAATCTTTACACCTTATATCTACGTAACTTTTCTACCTAGATTGACTTCTCTCATCCTATCCTAGATTAACTCAATCTTCTATGTGGCTTCTCTAACCACACTTGACCAAGGACCAATCTGTCATTAGTCTCTAACCAACATGCTGGTGATTTGCACGGCCTTCTATACAAAGCTTCAAAAGGCACCATTCCTATACTAGTCTGATAACTATTATTATAGGAAAAATCAACCAAGTGCAAATGGTCTTCCCATGACCCATCAAAGTCTAGTACACAAGCCCTTAGTAAATCTTCAAGTACCTTATTGACTCTCTCCGTTTGCCGATCCTTCTGCGAGTGATACGTAGTACACATCTTAAGCATGGTACCTGTAACGACCTACCTTTTTGGACGGTTTAAATCGACAATAAACCACACATGTCAACTAAAACCATTCAAAAGGGAGAATTGTTATTGGGGTTAATAAGAAAAAAGAGAAAAGAAAGAAAAACAAAATACAAAATCTCACAGCGGAATGAAAAAATAAAATAATCAACTAAATAGTTCATGAAGCTGGTTTACAAATAACATTTGATTACACTTTTACAATATATCAGAGTTATACATTTAGCAGGAATAAATATATAATGCAGCAGAACAACATGATGCGGCAGGATCAATATAATAAATAGTAAAAATACACTAAATCTTCATCTTCCAGAAACAAGGTCTTTAACACTGAAATGTTCAGGCTGACCCGAGCGTAATGAAAAGACAAAACACTCGAGTCAGAGCTAAAAGATCTTATGTAAGTTAAATCAACATAAATAAATATGAGTGTAACGGCTTCAGAGATGTTTACTGGATTTTACATCTCCTATCTAGTGTCTAATGTACGTGCAATAACTTAAGAGATGTTTGGGATTCCATCTCCTAAGGATCCGTTAAACTATCTACATACATAGTACAATACGCTATTATAGTATGTCTACAGTAAAGTAAAGTATTTAATAGCATTAAGGCATTACCCATATCCCCCTTAACACATTTTTATAAATGCCATAGTCTATACAGTACTGTAAACTCCACCATACCGGTGGGCTATCTGTAACAGCCCGCAAATCCGTACCCCTTGAGTCAACACTATTCTATCTAAATCAACTCAAGTTGTGCAGAAATACGAACCATTTGGGTTAAAGAAGAAGAGGTAGAAGAAGAGAATAGGAAACAACAATAGAATCTAACCATCGCAGCGGAATAAAATATAATAAGTAAATATCTTTACTCAAAATCAAATATATCTGTTTACATATATTACATCATCAGAGTACATCAATCTCAGCTCACATCAATAACATACAATGGATACATAACAACTCAACACAGCGGAAAAATATATATAAGTATGAGAGTACGTATCGTCATCCAGCTCGTCTCCTGAGCACCACAGCATTTCCTGTATTCTATAATACTCGGTCTGACCCAAGCATTACAGTTAAATAATACCTGAGTCAGTCTGGAATACCAGCGTGAGAAAATCACACCCAATTGATTATTAAAGTTTCAAAAATCCTTTGAAAACAAAAGCATCTCGTAAGACCACGCCACAAATAAACATGTCGGGTTTTTACCTTACGATAGCTAAAACAATTTTTATAGAAATCCTTTGATATTATAATAGGGTCTATATACAAATACTTATAAAATAGCCGAAATTGTTACATGATTAAATTCCAGCTACTAGCCACAGAGTGGGTAATACAAACAAAACTCGTACAAGGCTCGTAGGGAGAATGGATTTCCAACCAATGACTAGGCACTGGGGTACCACCTGTCACAGTACGGGGCCTAGATCACCGTACCGAGGATTACTCCCTTCATCCCCTGCAACACAAGGCCGGAACCATTCCTTACTGAACAGTCCCGAACAAGATAAACCCCGTGGTTGGCGCGACCAACCACCCACTAAGCCGAAATATATAAAAAGGGACATCTAGACAGGAGAAATATCTTGTCCTGCTTGGGCATGACCCACCTAACCTTGCTGCATATCCCCTGATTTTCAGTCATTCCCGGTTGATGAGGCTTGAGGCTAAGCGTTACCTTTTTAGAACGTTTCACTTAGAATGCCCATCGTCCACCTGACAATGTTTCGCAAGCATTCGTCCATACAAGTCCGTCCCGGGTTCGAACGGAACCGAAGGCACTATTCCTACTACATCCATTTTGGAAATATCCTCAGGATTAGTAGCGACTAGCCCTTACACTTCACTGCTCCATCTTCGAATCCAAAATCATTTTCACGAAACGTACAAACCGGATCGAAGTGGTTTTCGAGAAATAAATCTCGATCCCGGTCTCTTCGAAACGATCAATGCATTGGTCCAATATTGATAGTCGGTTATTTAACTATCAATTTCTATTCACAAACATCCATCAAACAATAAATAATTTTCCAAATTACTTATTAATCCCAAAAATATCTTCACAAGATATTATTTCTATTTTCAATCCTTTGAAAACAGTTTCAAACCATCATTCTTCTCAGAATCAACTTTCCCAACATTTTATATTTCCTCTGAAATCACCAAGCATAAAAATAGATTTTTAAAATAATTTTAAACACTTTACTTTGAAAATATATACTTTTAAACATTTAAGTTAAATTACTTCAATAATTTGTAAAAATATCTACTATATGAGTATTTGAAAATAAAGTTACTTAATAGAATATAAACTAGATTTTCACTTTTGAAAACAAAACACTAGGTCACTATTTAAGTAATTACTACTATAATAGATTTAGGAAAATACTTACTATTGAATTTAAATATTAGAAATAATAAATTTTCTAAAACTTGCTTTTTACAACAACTTTAAAACCTTTAAATTTATTTAAGAATTTACTTTAAACATGTACTTGGTTATCCAGAGTAAAATCCTAGCTTCAATCACTTAAATCAATTTCCCAAATTAATTTCCAATTTATTCCCTTTAAATTTAGAATCTATTAATTTCAGATCTCATTTCTTGATTCCAATTTTTAGATTTCTCAATTACTTCTTCATAAATTTAAACTTTAAATTTTAAAATAATTCTTTATTTCTTTAATTGATATAACTTAAGTTTACAATGCATCAGTTTCATTTTATTCAAAATTCCATTTCTCTTCATACTCTAAGTTATTTAGTATTATTTTCATATTACTTCTATTTCTTTGCAATTCATTCTTAATTTATTCAAACTTTCTATAATTATTTCGCTTACAAATTTACTTCTTTTAAATTTCTTTTCAACAATCCAATTCATATAATTTGGTAATTCATTATACCCAAATATCCAATCAAACCATAACATTCAATATCCCAATATAACTCATCATAAGATATCAAATAATCACAACAGAGAATATTGAATAATTTAAATAAATGTGAGGGGTCCAGTTGGATCCCTCCAACCTGTTTCCCTGCATCCACAAATGTTAGCACAATATAATATGCCAATTCCAAAATATCATAATAAATCACATCACTCAATTCATCCATTCAAACAATTATTTAAATTTAATCATTTAAATTTAAATTTAACTGAGTGAGATTAACTCACTTTTAATTTGTTTGTAATCTAATCCAATCCGGCTTGCTTCTATCAGATTTTAACCTTAGTGCCGAACCCCAATCAAGTCGAGCCCTCGTCACGACCTGCTTGTATCGTCAACGTCGGCCACCAGTCACGCGTCCCCTAGCTTCTGCGCCTGCACCTCAACATCACAGCGAAATCACACCTACATCCAAGCCCTAGCCTCCCCTATTGTCGCGCCAGAGCTCGCGAATTCCTCCTCACGAAACTCGAGAAGTTCCAGATCGCTATCCCCTTTCCCCCAAACCGCGACTCGAAACCCTAACTCGAAGACGCGAGTCCCCCTCTCTCCGTTCTTTTGATAGCGCACTCGCGTATTACACGATTCAAGGCAGAATCGAACACTAATATAAGACGGGTTTGAAATTGTAGAGGAGGGAATCGAATGAGTGAGGCCAGCGACCATATTTTTTTATTTTTTTTTGAATCGAATGGATTTCGATTTTGGAAACCGAAGGAAAGCATCGGCCCCATTTTCCCTTTGTGGTTATTATATTTTTTTTCTTCTGAATAAATGAAGGCTCGAGTAAAAGGAAACGAGGGGAACGAAAGAACATGATTTGAACGTGAAGAGATGGGTGGCGTACACGAGAAGCTTGATTTATTAAATTAAATATCATTGGATTATTATCAATTAAATGTCCAGCACGTTTACAAATCGTTCACTCACACACTAACTCCAATCAATACGAAATTTGGAATCCGATAATAATAAAATATTACGAATCCAATGTGACTGGTTTCGTCGAATTCCGGGACTGCGTCTTTGAAGGCTATTTTTAAATAGTATAAATTACTGAACAAACCACGGTAAATTTCAATTTCACAACTTCTATTATCTTTAGTATTATCAATATAAAATTTCAAGCCTTCAAATATATTTTTAACAGACTTGAAATTCAAGATTCCACAATTTACTCAACTTCTAATTATTAAATTCTATTATTTAATTATCAAATAAATAGCAATATTTGAAATTCAAGTTAAAATTGCTCTATTGAATACTTAAAATCAATTAAATATTCCGACTTTAAATGCTTGAAAATTTCAGGTCGTCACATTCCTCCCCCCTTAAAAGAATCTCGTCCCCGAAATTACAAGTTAGGAAGAATGGTTCAATACCCGTTTACTTATCCTTAAAATTAAGCAATTCAACATCTAACCAACTAATCTTTTATAAAAGATCCATTATCATTCTTATTAACTTTCCAAACCTTTCTCTAGTTTGCAAACAATCCTATTTGCCCAACCCTTCAAGTTTTAATCATAAAACCAATTTTGGATTTTCAAAATTTTTCTAACTTCCTAAATTCCCAAAAATTTTTGCCAGCGTCTCCTTTGCGCGGCTGACTCGGTACAACTACAAAATGGCTCTACGACCTCCCAAATCCAAAAAGAAAACAAAACGCTAAGTGCCTCAATCCAAATTCCAATCAAATTTCATACCAAATTTAAGTACATACCTTTTTGTCGAGCATTTCAAATTTATCTTTCTGAAATAAAAATCAAATCCCTTTTTCCCTTTATAATACCTGCATATCCTGCTAAGCACTAATATCCAATCACAACTCAAACAGTTTATCCACTTTCTCACAAAATGCCAATACCTATTCATTCCAATATTGACTTAAATTACATTGGTAGTATCAATTTCCATTTAAGACTTCACCATTCCCTCTAAAGTTTAGTTTAAGCATTTTATATGCTCCCTATTTTTATTTCATCTTCCACTTTAGTTTATATCTATTTCTATTCAACTTGATTCTTTCATTTTCATACGAATTCAACTTATTTTCAACTCTAAACTTTAAATTTTATTTTTCATTTATAACTAATTCATGTCATTATTTTAATTAGTTTCATTTACTAACTTATTTCAATTTCCAGTTTGAAATTGTTTAGTCGTTAATGATTTTTTCAAAAATTTCAAAAAATTTCTAACTCCCAAAATTTCTGAAAATTTTTGGCAGAGTCTCCTTTGTACGGAGGAGTTTTTACAATTTGACAAAAGAGATAAATATATATACATCGACCCACACGGTCGGAAAAACCAAAAACAGTTCATATTTCTTATTTTAATTGCGTAGGCGTACCTTATTCAGCATTTTAAGCAAACAGCTTATTATTTTTAGCAAATAGCACAACCAAATCCAGCCACACGGCTCCCAGGTACCTGTACTTACTCAATTTAAACATGTAAGTACGATATAAATGAAGTTTAACTACATTTCACTTATTTAAAATAGTTAAAACATATGAATTCTAAAAGAAATTCACAACAAACATTTTTCCATAAGCAATTTATATAGTTTCCATGCCAATTCAACCGTTTCAATTTATTTATAACCATTTTCATTCAATTCGAATGGTTTCCAATCCATTCGTATACATCTTTATAAAATTTGAATGGTTTAAAACACAATAGATTACCTTCAATTTATTATCAAGCAAACTGAACTCATATTTAATTAAATTGCTTCCAAAATCAATTTATTTTACTACTATCAACTCATAGAATTTTTAATTACTTCTATTTACACCAAATGACAATTTATTCTTTGCAATTTGACGAGATTTATGTGAATAAATAAGCACTTGAGTTTAATAATCAATTTAAATTGACTCCAACTCAACTTACGCTTAATTCTATTCCATTTTTAAATTTATCCACAATCCATATATTCTCAGTTTCATTGCATTTCAATTTTATTAACCAAACTAGTTCATTCAAAACCATTAACAACTTAGATCCATCTTCATTACCAATTAAATTTCCTTTTTATTTTAATTCATTCACATCCATTCATTTACATTTAAAACCGTTCCGTAATTGTTTATTCCAAACTATTTTATTTAGCTCAAAACAACCAAGCCATATCATTCAATAACCACTTCTTAACTTATTGAAACCATACTTCATTTGATTCTTATTTATCTCATCCATTCATTCATTCAATAAAATTAGTTTACCCACATTCACTTAAACCATTCTAATAAACTTGAAACATTCTATTTTACTTGTTGCATCAAGTTATTTCAATCCCTTAATAATTTAAATGGTTTACAATTATTTATTTAAGCATTTTCGCTCCATTAAATATTATCGGCATCACACCGAATTTTATTTCAATTAAAATTTATTCTTACTTGATTTAAATCCAATTCACTACTATTAAACTAAATTTTAAGTTGAATGCAATTCAACTCATTTCCATTTTTTTTATTTTAGCTTAAGTTTATTCACTCCAATTTTATACTTAACCCATTTTATTCTAGTAAATCTCCTTTTTTTTTTCTTTCTATTCTTAAGCTCATTTCCTTTTTGTAATTAAATTTCTCTTTTCAATTCAATTTGATTCTATCTCAATCCAATCTCATTTCAAACTTATTTGATTAGTTATTATAAAATTTAACTTTTTAGATTTAACCCATTCAATTTATTTCCTGGCTATTTCCAAGATATCTTCACTTATGGATTTTATTTGTACATTCAAACATTGCTACTTTAATCCATTTACATTTTTATCCGATACACTTCAATTATATTTAATTTGTTAACACTTCAAGCTAAATTTTCAATTTAATAACTCTAGTTCTGATTCTATTATTCACTTTCAATTTACCATCCAATTTATTAACTCATAATTCAGCTTCATTTTATTTCCTTAAGTTCAATATACTTTATAATTCAAGTTTGGATTTTCTTTTCATTTTCCAATTCATCAAAATATTAAATTTGGGCTTTGTATTCCATTTTAAATTTTATAAGTCACAACTTATTAATTTTTTTTATATATACAATTCCATTCATCATAAGCTTGAATATATTCATCTTTTATTTTTAACTCAAGCCTTCTATTTATTCATAGCCCAAGCATATTTTATTCCCAAGGATTTTTAATTCTTTTATAAGTTATTCTGATTTATCTATTTCAACCCAATTCGTATCCAACTTATTTTCCACTTATTCAAGTAAGGATTTAATTCCATTCAATATCACCCATAACTCAACTGAATTTTATTCCAATTTAATTCTATTTTAACTCAAATTTATTTAACTCAATTCAATTTCAACTTAATTCGAATACAACTGGATATTATTTCTCAGCCTATCCAACTAATTTTAATCCAGTTAAATTTTTATTTCCTCAATCCAAGCTTATTTCATTTTTTTAACTTTTCTCTTTAAATTTAAATTTCCACATTCCAAGCTTATATTTCCTTCCTGATTTAAAAATCATCTCAATTTATAAGCTGACAACTATCTCATCAGGATTTTTAAACTCCCGGCTTTGGTTTCAAATCATTTTGAAATCTCCAACATCTCAAATCATATTTCTCAAAAATTTAAACCAATCCTGGTTTTATTCCCAACAAATTTCCCTTAAGACTTTCAAAAACAACTAGCTTTCTGAACAAATCAATTTGGTAGCAATCCGTCACTTAGAAATTCGAAAATGAATTCTGATGATGTGGCCGTCATCATCAGAATTATTTTCCAATAATCCAAGCGATTTTAATGCTATAACACTTTCAAAATCCATTTAAAACAGATTTCCATTTAGAAATATCTCCAAAACAACAATACTATTATTTATCTCCAAAACACCATGTGACGCCCCACCTCTATACCCACGCTAGCCAAGAACACTACGGTGTAGTGCTGTCAACTAGCACGGAGAATATGGCTGTTGAGGAGCGGCCATCAATAGTTGGCCTTACACTAGTATTGGTTATCTCGATGGGAGTGATATATAAATATATATATTCTTTCATTTTTCATCTCTGATTTATTTTCTCCCATCGACATACCCCAATTCCAGTATAAAACGAACTACGATGGTTCGTAATAGTTTAGAACAGTAAATATAAAATAACAACACAGATTATATAAATGCGGAACACAGATGAAACAGAAAGTCTCATATATATATATATAATAACTGATGTCAGTTACAATACATTCACACGGTACATATGACACGGTACATATGATACAACTACAACAGTCGACTCAGGAAGTTACATATACAAGTACATTAACGTATATAATATACATGAATACATATCTTCCTATACAATCATACAGACTACTACAAATAACGACGACTACTCCAAAAGATATGAAAGAACTTCATAGCTCTAGCAGCAACCCAAAGCAGAATATCTACAACCTGAAATACTCGGTCTGACCCGAGTATTAAATTCAAAGAAAATAATACTCGGGTCAGTCTAATTCAAACTCAGTTATTAGTGCACAGAAGCAATAATAATTAAATAATGAATAGACGACAGTAATTAAACCAAATCAGAATGCAATTCAGAATATTGAATTGAAATAACAGAACAGTTCAAACCATTGAAATATCAATTAAAATATTAAGATGAGTAGGGCTGCAGTACACGCACGCGTGTACTGCCTCGCCACTACAGCACATGAACTACACAAGAGATTAATAAATCAAAACAAAATAGAATATCACAAAACCATACCGTGTGGCTGTAGTTCACGCTTGCGTGCACTGCCTTGCCACTATAGTGATGTCGTACCCAAAAACTCAATACCGTGTGGCTGCAGTTCACGCTTGCGTGCACTGCCTTGCCACTATGGTACAAGACGACATCATAACTCCAACTATTGACGGCAATCAATACTGCAGAGGTCAAGTCACGACTAACATGATTCAACACAACCACAAAACCAAGCCAAAACTACAGCGACAACAAAATGCAGCAAACGACAGTAAAGTCTCACTAATGAAATGAAGTGAAGATTCCAAAAATCAATGCTACAGCCTCAACAATATAATGTGACAGGTCTGGGGAACATGACATGAGTGCACAACCTCAATGATACCCAACATAAATGAACTGTGTGTTCTATATTCAATTGCATGCACATTCAACTAGTGATTATAAAAATGAATGGGCCCGTAGTGTTTTATGCCATAACAGGTACATATGTCTGCATGTCGTGCATATGTATGCAATCCAATTCAGGTTAGAGAGGGATACAGGCAGTTTACACGGCATAGGACAGGGAACCAACATGTACAACATCAAGTGACACAACTACACATGACTGCATAGTATAAAGGTGATCAGTGAATCAATGAGTAAGACTGCACAGTGAAACGACACGCAATTGAAACAGGCAGTGGCAACACAATGATGAAGTATATAAGTGCAGATGCACAGTGCAGCAGATATGAATGTTCATATTCATGTGCAACATCAAGGGAAGCACCATTAAAACAGGCTACTACAGTGGATTACCACCTAATCGAACTATCGAAGACCAATGGACAGTGGCAGTGAAACAACAAAGAAATGCTCCAGTCAATGAATCGACACGAGTTCAAGAATCGTAAAACAGCTGTCTCAAATCAAGACAATGCCACCCAGATTATTTTCGCAAAAAAAATCAAGTATGCAAACCAAGTCCGAAAAATAACTGCAGTGCAATTTAACAACACATGCATACACACATACAAAGGTATGTATGAACACATATGAAGACAAGTAAAAAAAAAAAGTAGGAAGTGAATTGCAAAATCAATACAGAGGGGATTCCAACCCATAGTTCAGAGCAATGCCCAAGACACAATCGAAACGAGTTCGAAAACTCATGGGCTGCTGTTTCAAATCAAGACAGTAATCCAAAGTGCACAATCAAAGGATGCAAGCATTCACATGAACACATGAAGTAATGCAACGAAGCCACAATATCATATAATCAAATACCAGACACCACAATGCATCAACCACTGACTCCAGCAATAAGTAAACAGCAAGAGGGATGCCAGTATGATATGCAACAGGCCTCAAGGAGGACGCAAAACAGGGAGTGAGCAATGCATATGAACAAGTGAAACAGGGTAACACCAAAGAATACCAGAACAAACAAAAATGTTTGTACTAAATAGTGTGGATTCCAAGCAAGAGAGTCTTGAAATCAAAGAATCAGCAATTTTCAAAATTCCAGTTCCATAAAAGTCAAACATTATCAAAACCGGAGTCGTAGAATAACATATACAAATTAGGGCAGGGAACCAGATTCAAAGTAATACCGAAATCAAGGAGGAACCAACAATGATACACAATAATCGAACGGCCGAGCACAGAAGAACTTCACAAAACAACATCGAATCAACGTGAAATTGCCGAAACACTATATTAAGCATGAATTAGATGTGAGTGGTAGCACTCACCTTGTCGACGAATTGAAGCATCACAGATACGAGCAAAGCCAAGGACGAACGAAACCCCAATTTGGGAAGAAGGGGTAGGAGCGATCGAACGTAGCCGCCATTAATTTCCTCTCGATCGATTAGGGCACGCGAATGAAAATGAAAGGGGGATCGGGTCAAAGAACGTAAAGAGGGGGATTGGGTTTTTAAAATTTTTTCACGGCCCAAAAAAGGTAAGGCCAAATAAGTAAATAAAAAAAAATAAAAATAAAAAGAAAACTTTTATTTAAAGTCCTAAATTTCTTTTATCAATTTATAAATCAATTTTAATTCAAAATTTAAAAAATTCAAATAGAAGTTTGTGTCAATATTAATCGTTTAAATTGTTGATTATAATTGACGCAAAATACCGGGTTGTTACACACCACGATAAACATTTCCAAATCTTCGGGATTTGAATTTTTTTAAGCCTGGTTAAATAAATTGTAACTGTAATTCATTTGTACAGTTTATGCTTATACAAATTTCCATTTGATCGTATTTCAATTTATAAATTACATTTATAATTCATATTTATAAATTTCATTTCATAATTGGATTTATCTTCTCAATCTTTGATTATATTTACAATTTCTAGTTCAATTTTCACTTAACAATGATAATATTTTAATATTATCATTTCTAACATCCAAGCAACCATATAATAGCTATATAGTTTACTACAAACTTTCTTTATATCAATAATATATTTTTGGGTAAAATTATTTCATTTACCCATATTTAAAACAATATCGTGTCGATTGTTCTATTCAAATGTTTAGAAACCCTTTTGATACAGTTGTCCAGACTGTGCCGACGAAGGTTCATATGCTACTCAATGAACCAATAACCACAATATTAAAACAATTTATATTCACTAACATATACGCGCTCATATTTATTTATACGCTCAAACTCATTATAGAGTACTACGGACTCTATTTTAAATGCGTAATTTCCCACCAGAGCCAAGGTTATCACTAACCTATGCTCTGATACCAACTGTAACAGCCCGCAAATCCGTACCCCTTGAGTCAACACTATTCTATCTAAATCAACTCAATTTGTACAGAAATACGAACCATTTGGGTTAAAGAAGAAGAGATAGAAGAAGAGAATAGGAAACAACAATAGAATCTAACCATCGCAGCGGAATAAAATATAATAAGTAATATCTTTACTCAAAATCAAATATATCTGTTTACATATATTACATCATCAGAGTACATCAATCTCAGCTCACATCAATAACATACAATGGATACATAACAACTCAACACTGGAAAATATATATAAGTACGAGAGTACGTATCGTCATCCAGCTCGTCTCTTGAGCACCACAACATTTCCTGTATTCTATAATACTCGGTCTGACCCGAGCATTACAGTTAAATAATACCCGAGTCAGTCTGGAATACCAGCGTGAGAAAATCACACCCAATTGATTATTAAAGTTTCAAAAAAATCCTTTGAAAACAAAAGCATCTCGTAAGACCACGCCACAAACAAAAATGTCGGGTTTTTACCTTACGATAGCTAAAACAATTTTTATAGAAATCCTCTGATATTATAATAGGGTCTATATACAAATACTTATAAAATAGCCGAAATTGTTACATGATTAAATTCCAGCTACTAGCCACAGAGTGGGTAATACAAACAAAACTCATACAAGGCTCGTAGGGAGAATGGATTTCCAACCAATGACTAGGCACTAGGGTACCACCTGTCACAGTACGGGGCCTAGATCACCGTACCGAGGATTAATCCCTTCATCCCCTGCAACACAAGGCCGGAACCATTCCTTACTGAACAGTCCCGAACAAGATAAACCCCGTGGTTGGCGCGACCAACCACCCACTTAGCCGAAATATATAAAAAGGGACATCTAGACAGGGGAAATATCTTGTCCTGCTTGGGCATGAACCACCTAACCTTGCTGCATATCCCCTGATTTTCAGTCATTCCCGGTTGATGAGGCTTGAGGCTAAGCGTTACCTTTTTAGAACGTTTCACTTAGAATGCCCATCGTCCACCTGACAATGTTTCGCAAGCATTCGTCCATACAAGTCCGTACCGGGTTCGAACGGAACCGACGACACTATTCCTACTACATCCATTTTGGTAATATCCTCAAGATTAGTAGCGACTAGCCCTTGCACTTCACTGCTCCATCTTCGAATCCAAAATCGTTTTCACGAAACGTACAAACCAGATCGAAGTGGTTTTCGAGAAATAAATCTCGATCCCGGTCTCTTCGAAACGATCAACGCATTGGTCCAATATTGATAGTCGGTTATTTAACTATCAATTTCTATTCACAAACATCCATCAAACAATAAATAATTTTCCAAATTACTTATTAATCCCAAAAATTTCTACACAAGATATTATTTCTATTTTCAATCCTTTGAAAACAGTTTCAAACCATCATTCTTCTCAGAATCAACTTTCCCAACATTTTATATTTCCTCTGAAATCACCAATCACAAAAATAGATTTTTAAAATAATTTTAAACAGTTTACTTTGAAAATATATACTTTTAAACATTTAAGTTAAATTACTTCAATAATTTGTAAAAATACCTACTATATGAGTATTTGAAAATAAAGTTACTTAATAGAATATAAAACTAGATTTTCACTTTTGAAAACAAAACACTAGGTCACTATTTAAGTAATTACTACTATAATAGATTTAGGAAAATACTTACTATTGAATTTAAATATTAGAAATAATAAATTTTCTAAAACTTTCTTTTTACAACAACTTTAAAACCTTTAAATTTATTTAAGAATTTACTTTAAACATGTACTTGGTTATCCAGAGTAAAATCCTAGCTTCAATCACTTAAATCAATTTCCCAAATTGATTTCCAATTTATTCCCTTTGAATTTAGAATCTATTAATTTCAGATCCCATTTCTTGATTCCAATTTTTAGATTTCTCAATTACTTCTTCATAAATTTAAACTTTAAATTTTAAAATAATTCTTTATTTCTTTAATTGATATAACTTAAGTTTACAATACATCAATTTCATTTTATTCAAAATTCCATTTCTCTTCATACTCTAAGTTATTTAGTATTATTTTCATATTACTTCTATTTCTTTACAATTCATTCTTAATTTATTCAAACTTTCTATAATTATTTCACTTACAAATTTACTTCTTTTTGGTAATTCATTATACCCAAATATCCAATCAAACCATAACATTCAATATCCCAATATAACTCATCATAAGATATCAAATAATCACAACAGAGAATATTGAATAATTTAAATAAATGTGAGGGGTCCAGTTGGATCCCTCCAACCTGTTTCCCTGCATCCACAAATGTTAGCACAATATAATATGCCAATTCCAAAATATCATAGTAAATCACATCACTCAATTCATCCATTCAAACAATTATTTAAATTTAATCATTTAAATTTAAATTTAACTGAGTTAGATTAACTCACCTTTAATTTGTTTGTAATCCAATCCAATCCGGCTTGCTTCTATCAGATTTTAACCTTACTGCCGAACCCCAATCAAGTCGAGCCCTCGTCACGACCTGCCTGTATCGTCAACGTCGGCCACCAGTCACGCGTCCTCTAGCTTCTGCGCCTGCACCTCAACATCACGGCGAAATCACACCTACATCCAAGCCCTAGCCTCCCCTATTGTCGCGCCAGAGCTCGCGAATTCCTCCTCACGAAACTCGAGAAGTTCCAGATCGCTATCCCATTTCCCCCAAACCGCGACTCGAAACCCTAACTCGAAGACGTGAGTCCCCCTCTCTCCGTTCTTTTGATAGCGCACTCGCGTATTACACGATTCAAGGCAGAATCGAACACTAATATAAGACGGGTTTGAAATTTTAGAGGAGGGAATCGAATGAGTGAGGCCAGCGGCCATATTTTTTTTTTTGAATCGAATGGATTTCGATTTTGGAAACCAAAGGAAAGCATCGGCCCCATTTTCCCTTTGTGGTTATTATATTATTTTTTTCTGAGTAAATGAAGGCTCGAGTAAAAGGAAACGAGGGGAACGAAAGAACATGATTTGAACGTGAAGAGATGGGTGGCGTACACGAGAAGCTTGATTTATTAAATTAAATATCATTGGATTATTATCAATTAAATGTCCAGCGCGTTTACAAATCGTACACTCACATACTAACTCCAATCAATACGAAATTTGGAATCCGATAATAATAAAATATTACGAATCCAATGTGACTGGTTTCGTCGAATTCCGAGATTGCGTCTTAGAAGGCTATTTTTAAATAGTATAAATTACTGAACAAACCACGGTAAATTTCTATTTCACAACTTCTATTATCTTTAGTATTATCAATATAAAATTTCAAGCCTTCAATATATTTTTAACAGACTTGAAATTCAAGATTCCACAATTTACTCAACTTCTAATTATTAAATTCTATTATTTAATTATCAAATAAATAGCAATATTTGAAATTCAAGTTAAAATTGCTCTATTGAATACTTAAAATCAATTAAATATTCTGACTTTAAATGCTTGAAAATTTCAGGTCGTCACACTATCAGGAAGCACTCCATAGGTACGACACAAACCAAAATCATAATGTGCTTGATAAGGCATATAACAAGGTACGTGAGGAAACGCCCAAGGTAGGATACTACCATTTTGGACTGATTGTAACGCATAGAAGCCACTACCGTCCACCTCGAGACACACTCCCATAATAAAATCGAGGGGTGGCCACCAAATCAATCAAGAAGTAATAAATTGGTATCGAAGAAATGTGCTTGATAAGGGGAGCGACCCCACTTGGCCCGGCATGGCTCCTATTTTATTCATGTCAAGATGACCCGAGAGGGTCAGGCTGCGTTCATACCTCATACAGTAGCGTTCGCCAAGCCATCCTACTTCATTCTGGATTCTCCACCACGTGCATAGTTGTTAAGTGGTTTTCGGTATTGGTAGAGAGTATGACAATATTCGATCCTGATTTCTTTCACAACCAAACGCTTATTTCACACCGGCTGGTTCTTTTACATTTCCAATATGATTCATAATTGATATCAAATATCATAGTCCATTCAAAATCATATTACTTCCGAAATCATATTCACTTTCTAAATCACTATTCACTTTAAATCATATTCATTTCAAAATCATAACCACAAAATAGGTTAAACCCTCATATCAAAATATTTGCATTTAAATCAATTAAATCTAAATCATAACAGTTTAACTTTGAACAGTTTGAATATTGAAAGTCGTTTATATATTGGAATAGTTATACATTAAAATAGTTTATATTTTTAAAAAATAGGTTATAGATTAAAATAGTTTATATATAATAGAAATATTTTATATATTTAAATATATTATATATTAAAAGTTGTGTATAAGCATAAAATAATATGTATATTAAAATAGTTTATATTTTAAAAATAGGTTATAGATTAAAATAGTTTATGTATTAGAAATGGTATATATAAAATAGATTATATATTAAAAATAGTTAATGCATTAAAAATTATTAATATTTTGAAATGGTTTATATGTGAAAATAGTTTATATGTTAAAAGAGTTTGCATATTAAAGAATTTATACCGAAAATAGTTTCAAATTAGAATTGTTTCTTCCAAATTCATAAATAAATTCAAATCAACTTTAATTCCAAAAATTCAGTTTAAATCAATCTCAATTCAACGATTTCAATTCAAAAGGCTAAAGGTTTCAATTCAATTTCTCAATAAAAACCATTTCAATTATATCAATTTCAAGCCGAATTTCAATTTACTTATTTAAACCACTTGAATCAAATTTAACTCCATTGTTACAATTTAAGATCCAAATCATTGAAATAATTCAGATTTTCGAACTAAAGTCATAAACGATTTTAACTTTACATTTCCCAATTTAATTCTTAAACAATTTCTTTTTAACCATTTCAATTTCAACCTTCAAAGCTTGAATTAGAAAAATAATTAAATTTATATAATCTATAAATTTATTCCCTTTAAAACAATAACATTAAATCTAAAATCCCAATTCAAGATTTTAAACCATTGAATTTAGCTAATCCGGTGTTCGTATATAATTTTCTATCCTATTGTCAAGTGATACAGGTATATATCATCTCAACTCGCAATAATTTAAATTTACGGGTATATGTCGTTTCAACCCACAATCCCGAGTAAAATTCAAAATCCATAAAATCTCTTGAGTTTATAATTTCAACCCATAATGATTTTTTCCTAACCTATAAGACCATTTGGGTATGTATCATTTCAACCCATAGTGATTTTCCTAACAATTACTTAGGGAACTTGCGGTGTAATATTAACATATAAAATAAATATAATATCCAATCATCCAAATATTAACAATTAAACATCCATCATAATCATCATTCAAATCAACCAATAAATCAAAATAAATAAACTGGTTATCCTCATCAAGTAATTAACTGGCAATTAAATTCAATATTTAAATTAAATGGCTATTCAATTCAAATAAACTCAAATTAAATTTAAATTACAATTTAAAAATACCAAACTACAATCAATAAATTTTCAAATCACATCATAAATTTAATTTAACCGACATAAGATGGTTTAGTATTCGTGAGTGGGTTAAATCACTCACCTTTGATTTCACATCGATTTAAATCCAATTAAAGCCCAAAATTTGAATAGTCTCAAAATGTAGCCAAACAAGTTCTATACTATCTGGAATTTCGCTACGATCGCAACGCAAGAAACCACATCCAAATCCGAGCTCCTATGAAAGAGTTATCGACGTTAGAATGTTTTAAAATTTAAATTAAATTTAGAATAAAATATAGGGCATTAAAGTAATTTCGTACCTCTCTCTAAACCATAGAATCAAACGCATGCTACAGCATCTCCACCATCCCACTAGCTGTCGCCGTTCATCATGACTTCACTGCCACTAGGCCAGCCTTCCACCTGATCGAGCCTTGCCATCGTAGAGGCCACCTCCGGCTGCACCCTTCAAGCCCGGCACGAACCCCTCCAGCCTCCCCATAATTCAGCGCCGCCACCTCCTTTAACACGCTGTTTGAGGCAATTTTGATTATCCTTGACCCAAAGCAAACCTATGGATCTACTCTACAGGTCGCCCTCTACAAGCCTATACCTCCCGATCGTCGTAAAATCGACGATCCGCCGTTGAAATCCCAAGCCCTTATATGGACGGCCGAGCTTCTTCATCGTTTTCTAGCCAAAATATTCATCAAACCGAAAAAGAATTACGGCAGAAGATTATGCTCATCGAGTGCTTTCCAATGATATATAATTTGCTATGTTTGAGGATTTTGATTTTTCGATTTGATTCAGATTTGAAATTCAATTTGGGAATTAGGGTTTCTGCCATTGGGAAGGAAAGAAGGAGTAGATGGAAAAGTACGTACAGAAATAAGAAAAAGGCAGCTAGGGTTTCAGAAAAGAAATTTATTTATATGGACAAGGCTAGTTAAGAATGAATAGTCATATCGAATTGGGTCGAAATGATAATGATGACCTGAAAAACCCGTTTCATTTCTGAAACAAAAGTAGGTCATACAATATATCGAAATAGATGTTTTCAATATTTTGAAACTCAATGGAACTAGTTTCAAACCCGAATTCCATTGTATATAGAAGTTAGCTTTTAAAATCAGATTATTTTAACTGAATTCATTAAATCGATTTCTACGCGTTTCGAGCCCGCACGGTAAAACAAAAAGTCCGATCGCTACGAAACTTGAAATCCTACAATAATTCGCTGTTACAGATCCGATGAAATTGGTTTCGTCAAAATCTGAGACAGTGGCCAAAATGGCAAATTTTCACGATAATCAAAAAAAATTATTATTAAGTTAATTGAATCATTTTTCTAATTCAAAATTAAAAGTTAACAAATTTATCATTCTTGATTACATAGAAATTATAATCCTATTAAAATAAAATTTCCATGTTAAATACAAGATTTAAATATTACACATATTATAAGGTTAAATTACAATAAGAATAAAACCTATTTTAATATAATTTAAATTCCAGTAAATTTTTTATTTGGATTTCACTCTTATTATTTAATCAACTATTACCTTATGAATATAATTAACATTAGTTTACATTTTATTACATTCATATTTACAGTTATCATCTTTTACCATATTAATTATAATATTTTAATTTCATTAATTCCATTAATTGCCAATTTATAACCAAATTAACTTTACAATTATTTCAATCGATTGAGGTTGCATTAAAATAGTTGTCAATAACATTTAAAAAACATTATTAAATGATATCATAATTATTTTCCTCATTAGTAAGTCAATTGTTTTTTAATTTCACAATATATTAAATTTTAAAATCTTATTAAATTTAATAGTTTTAATTATCAAAATTTTCGAGTCGTTACACTCTCCCCCACTCAAAACTTTTCGTCCTCGAAAAGGGAAACAAGGAATTAAGAAACCAATATATTTTATTTAAAATATTCAATTTCTAAACATTTTAGACATACATAATTAACTATATTGAATAAAATATCAATTAAACAATTAGATCTTCATATTCAAGTTTAATACAAGTTTGAAAATATTTTCACTTTCACAAATTTTTTCTAAGTCCTAAATTTGTGAAAAATTTCAATAGTTTCCTTTGTGCGGTTAGGCCCGGAAAAATAATTATCAATAATTACAATATATATATACACACCATATTTCAAAAAAAGAATATCCTAAACCCTGGGAAAAACAATAAAATATCGTTGCAAAACCGTAATCCAAAAACGTACCTATTCGTCGGGCAAACAACTTTATTGATGAAACCAAAGTAGTAGCTATTTACTTCTATAAAACTGTATTTCACTTATAAAATCTAAAATAGTGGGAACTATGTACAGGACAATCATTTAGTTGTTTCAATTAGTAACAAAAGCAAATCAGCACAAAATATATGCAAACAAAACAGCAAGACCATCGTATCCAACAAATAAATCAACCATACATCCATAGCAACCAAACTAATGATTTGTTCGGGTTAGAAATTTTTAATCATACATGGTGATAAATAAACTATCAAGTGTACCCTACGATCAACAGCCTTAGATAATTACACATAGATTATTCAGACAACCCTAAACAATTTGAAGTATCCTTTCCCAAACTTCCCATAAGCCAAACAATACAAAATTTAAATATCATTTAAGTTTATTCGATTGGTTTCTTTTCACATCATTATTTACTTTTTTACTTATTTTCATTCGTTCATACATTGTCTTTTTTCCCATTCATTTACTTACATAAATTATTTCACATTCATTTACTTATAAAGCTTGATTTCCATTTAATATTAATATTTCATTAGCGAATAAATTCATATTTAAGTTTTTCTATTTTTTAAGTCACATGTATTCATTCAGGTATAGTATCGTCAAATATTAAATCTATTTATGAATCACTTCAACATTTTCTTAAGTTTATAATAATTTACTCAATAGTATTCACTTTTTCTTTTATTCAGTTAAATTACTAAGCATTTCAAAATATTAACTTAAGTTTATAACATTCATTGTACATCTTAGTTTTTCATTTATAACATATGTTCATTTCAAAGCATTTTTGTTATTATAATTTTACTTGTATAATATTCCATTACATATCCATATTAACATCTCAACTTTAAACATTTCTGGTAAGTTATATATATGTTTTATAGATTGTAATTGAGCGTTGTAGAAATTATCTTATCCAGTTTAATTAACAAAATGCTCAATAGTTTACATCTTCTAAATTTTCATTATCTTTTACTATAAAAACTTCACATTATTTCTAAACTAAAAATCATTAATTTAACAGGGACTTAAGAACTAAATTACCAGGTTCATTTCAAATTGTTTTAAAATAATATATATACTCATACCTTTTACATATACAAATCATATTTAGAAATTTGAAATTAAGATTTATTTATCAAACAAATTTATAGTAAAGCTACTACAGTAGTCTTACCACTTTGAAACTCGAAAAATGAATGTCGATGATGCGGTTGTCATCATCGAAATTATTTTCCAACGGAAGAGCGGAGTATAGAACTTATTTCCTTTTAAAATTCTTTTAAAACATTTCTTTCAAATAAATATTTCCATCAAAATACTTCCAAATAATACAAATATTTCTTTTCAAAAACTTTTGAAACTAATTTCAAAACCTTGGAACTTAAGTTCTCAAATTTCCAATTTATATTCACATTATTTGTAAATTCTATTTTGCAACCAATATTTATAAAATTTCACTTCCTAATAAACAAACCTATCACATACAACTATATCCATTTATAAAATTGTTCTTGTACATACAAAATATAATACTAGGTAAAATTATTTCATTTACCTACATTACAAAAACAATATTGTGTCGGTCTGCCCTATTAAGTGTTTAGAAATCCCTATCGATGCCATAACATCCTACATACTGACTAGAATTTATAAGTACTAAACATAACAAATAACACAATACTAACATTTTTATAACACTAACAAATATGCTCTCTCATATATATACACTCAAACAAACTCATTCTAGGGTATTTCTACCTTATCACTAATAAGTCAGACCCTATAAAGCTAAGGTTATCGCTAAACTAAAGCTTTGATACCAAATGTTACGATCCATCTTTTTCGATGGTTTAAATCGATAATAAACCACACATATAAACTCAAACCAATAAGGGAGGATTGTTATTAGGGGCAAATAAGAAAATAAGAGAAAAGAAAGGAAAACAAAACATAGAATCTCGCAGCGAAATGACAAAATATAATAATGAAATAAATAGTTCATGAAGCTATTTTACAAATAACATTTGATTACACTTTTACAATGTATCAGAGTTGTACATTCAATAGGAATAAATAAATAATGCAGTGGGATAAATATAATAAATAGTAGTAGTATACTAAATCTTCGTCTTCATCCTTCATAAATAAGGTCTTCAACGCTGAAATGCTCTGGCTATCCCAAGCGTAATGAAAAGACAAAACAATCAAGTCAGAACTAAAAGGTCTTTTATAAGTTAAGTCAACATAAATAAATATGAATGTAACATCTTCAAAGATATTTACGGGATTTTGCATCTTTAATCCAGTGTCTAACGTGTGTGCAATAACTTAAGAGATGTTTAGGATTCCATCTCCAAAGGATCCATTAGACTATCTACATACATAGTACAATGCACTACTATAATATGTCTACAGTAAAGTAAAGTATTAAAATAGCATTAAGGCGTTACCTATATCCCCCTTAACACATTTGTATAAATGCCGTAGTCTATACAGTACTATAAAACCGATGGGCCATCAAGGAGCACTCCATAGGTATGACAAAAACCAAAATCGTAGTGGGCTCGATAAGGCATATGACAAGGCACACGAGGAAATGCCCAGGGTAGGATACTACCGTTTTGCGGATCCGGACTAGTGGTAACGCATAGCAGCTACTACCGTCCACCTAGAGACACACTCTCATAATCAAATCAAGGGGTAGCCACCAAATCAATCACAAAGTAATAAATATGGTATCGAAGAAATGTGTCCGATTGGGGAAGCGACCCCACTTGGCCCGTTGTGGCTCTTGTTTTAGTCATATCAAGTTGTCCCGAGGGGGTCAAGGCAGCGTTCACACCTCATAAGTAGCGTCCGTCAAACCATCCTACTTCATTCTGGATTGTCCACCACGTGCATAGTGTTAAAGTGTTTTTCGTATTGGCAGAATGTATGACAATATCCGACCCCGATCTTCTTAACAACTAAACGCTTATTTCACACCAGTTGGTTTTTTTACATTTTCAAAATGATTCATAATTGATATCAAAATATCATATTCGATTCAAAATCATATTACTTCTGAAATAATATTCATTTTCGAAATCATTATTCACTTCAAATCAATTCATTTCAAAATCATAATCACAAAATAGGTTAAATCCTCATATCAAAATATTTGCATTTAAATAAATTAAATCTAAATCATGTTCCAACTTTAAACATTTTGAATATTGAAAGTAGTTTATATATTGGAATAGTTATACATTAAAATAGTTTATATTTTTAAAAAAATAGGTTATAGATTTAAATGGTTTATATATATTAGAAATAGTTTATATATTAAAATATATTACATATTAAAAGTTGTTTTAAATTTAAAATAATATATGTTAAATAGTTTATATTTTAAAAACAGATTATAGATTAAAATAGTTTATATATTAGAAATAGTATATATAATAAAATAGGTTATGTATTAAAAATAGTTAATGCATTAAAAATTATTTGTCCACTGAAATGGTTTATATGAGAAAATAGTTTATATGTTAAAAGAATTTGTATATTAAAGAGTTTATATCGAAAATAGTTTCAATTAGAATTGTTTCTTCTAAATTCGCAAATCAATTCAAATCAACTTTAGTTCCAAAAATCCAGTTTATATTAATCTCTGTTGAACGATTTCGATCCAAAAGCCTAAAGATTTCAGTTCAATTTTTCAATAAAAATCATTTCAATTATATTAATTTCAAGCCCAATTTCAATTTACCTATTTAAACCACTTAAATCAAATTTAACTCCATTGTTACATTTTAAGATCCAAATCTTCAAAATAATTCAAATTTTCGAATTAAAATCATATACCGATTTTAACTTTACATTTTCCAATTTAATTCTTAAACTATTTCTTTTCAACCATTTCAATTTCAACCTTTAAAGATTGAATTATAAAAATAATTAAATTCATATAAATTTATAAATTTATTCCCTTTAAAACAATAACATTAAATCAAAAATCCAAATTCCAGATTTTAAACCATTTAATTTAACCAATTCGGTGTGTGTGTATA
This sequence comes from Allium cepa, assembly GCA_030765085.1. Lineage (NCBI taxonomy): Eukaryota > Viridiplantae > Streptophyta > Magnoliopsida > Asparagales > Amaryllidaceae > Allium > Allium cepa. The sequence goes on from CM060939.1 coordinate 165,691,464, forward strand.
ATTTTCTATTCTATGGTCAAGTGATATGGATATATATCATTTCAACCCGTAATATTTTAAATTAACGGGTATATATCATTTCAACCCTCATTCCCGAGTAAAATTCAGAATCCATAAAATCGCTCGAGTTTATCATTTCAACCCACAATGATTTTTTCCTAATCTATAAGACCATTCGGGTATGTATCATTTCAACCCATAGTGATTTTCCTAACAATAACTAAAGGAATTTGCAATGTGATAACAACATATAAAATAAATATAAAATCCAATCATCTAAATATTGACAATTAAACATCCATCATAATCATCACTCAAATCAACCATTAAATCACAACAAATAAACTAGTTATCATCATCAGGTAATTAACTAGAAATTAAATTCAATATTTAATTTAAATGGCAATTAAATTCAAATAAAATCGAACTAAATTTAAATGACAATTTAAAATACAAAACTACAATCCGTAAATTTCCAAATCACGTCATAAATTTAATTTAACCAACAAAGATGGTTAGGTATTCGTAAGTGGGTTAAATCACTCACATTTGACTTTAAATCGATTTAAAATCTGGTTAAAGCCTAAATTTGAACAATCTTAGAATGCAGCCAAACTAGTTCCATACTGTCCAAAATTTCGATACCATCGCAACGTAAGAAACCATGTCCAAATCCGAGCTCATGTGAAAAAGTTATCGATGTTAGAATGTTTAAAAATTTAAATGAAATTTAAAATAAAATACAGGGCATTAAAGTAACTTCGTAACTCTCTCTAAACCTTAGAATCGAATGCATGCTACAACATCTCGATCAACCCACTAGCCGCTGCCGTTCGTCATGACTTCGCTGCCATTAGGCCAGCCTTCCACCCGATCGAGCCTTTCCATCGCAGAGGCCACCTCAGGCCGCACCCTCCAAGCCCAGCGCGAACTCCTCCAGCCTACCTACGTGTCAACACCGCCACCACCATTAATACGCCATTCGAGGCAATTCCGATGATCCTTGACCTAAAGAAAATCCATGGATCTACTCTGCAGGTCGCCCTCTATAAGCCTATACCTCCCGATCATTGTAAAATTGACGACCCGACGTTGAATTCGCAATCCCTAATATGGACGGCCGAGCTTCTTCATCATTTTCTGGCCAAACGATGCATCAAATCGAAAAACGAATTGCAACAGAAGATTGCACTAGTCGAGAGCTTTTCAACGATATATAATTTGCTATGGTTTGAGGAGTTTGAATTTTCGATTTGATTTTGATTTGAAAATGAATTTGGGAATTAGTTTTTCTGCCATTGGGAAGGAAGGAAGGAGCAGATGGAAATGTACATACAGAAATAAGAAAAAGGCTGCTAGGGTTTAAGAAAAGAAATGTAACGATCCAGAATTTTTGGAACAATTTAATTTGTAAATATTTAATTTATTTTAAATATTTAAATGATGATTTGACTTGAATTTCAAATTATCAGAATAAATTGGCGATTAAATATTAGAATTTAATCTGTTTAAAGTTGAATAAAATTTAAATTTAACTTTGGAGTTTGAAATTGAATATTGAATTGGTATTTAAAATTTGAACGAATGACTAGGAATAATAATTTGGATTTGAGAATTATTATTTATGTAAATTTATAAATCGATGTTTAGTTATAAATAACATTTTTCTTTAACTAAAATAAAATAGAATAAAATTTTTGCCAATAACGAAATAAATAAGTACACTTAGTTAAAAATTTTAACAACAAAAAAATTAAACAAAACGATTGGATTTAAAATGAAAGAAAATAAGAAAAAATATATATATATAAAAAAGAGTACATTACCTTACCCCTGTCAACCAAATACACGCCTTTCATCACGCCCCAAAAACACGATCTCCTCTGCAAAATCACGTCTCCCCTCTTTTATATTCATTTGAAAACCCTACCTCCTTCCTCCATCAGTTCATACGAAAAAAAATATAAACGAAAAAAATATAATGGCGGCTTCGTTGTTTCTCGTTCGATCTCAGCTAGGGCTTGCGATCTGATGTGGGGCTCCAATCTCCGCTTCAATCTTCGTTCAACTTGGCTCATTACTCTTCGGCCATTTCGATTCGGTGAAAGGTGAGTTCTTTGCTCACGATTGGTTTTAATTCAAGTTTTTATATTTGTTTGAATTGAATGCTTGGTTGCATGCTATGTTTTGGGTGATATTTGCTATCAATTGCTCTGATAATTCAATTTAAACTGATGAGAACAGATACTATAATTTTGTTTTAAACTGATGAGAAACAGATGCTATTTATTTGGTTTTGAACTGATAAGGACAGATGCAATCGGACCTTGCTTTTTAAACTGATTTGAACAAGATAAGTCACTGCATGTTGGTTGTTGGTTGTTATTCTTTATCATTTGCTCTGATATTTTGAATTTAAACTAATAAGAACAGATGCAAGATAATATTGAAGTAATTTGTTTGTATGTATATGAGTTTCTGGAAATTACTATGTACTTATATAAGTATGTATACACTGTTAGTATCAGTAATTGTTGATGTTCTTAACTTAAGCTTTTAAATCTAAAATTTTGGTTGCATGATTTTATGTTGAGATGAATAAGCATTGCATGTTATTATAAGTAAATATATGATGTAAGTATTATATGTGTGCATGGCTGTGAAATTGCTTCTGTATGTTTGTTTTCCATCTGAAATACCTCTGTTTCCTGTCTTCATCCCTCAGTGAGTAAACAATCTGACTTTGGTTCTGAAATATTGTTTGATGTTGAATGTATTTAATAAGTGCAGTGGCAATTGGTTGCATGTAAGAAATTTTGGCACACATGTTTTAAATATGCAAATATAAATGGAACATATCTGAACATGCTTTGCTACTTCTTTTTAAATTTAGTTTTAAATTTTAATCTGGAAACTGTGAACTAAAATTTCATGTAGCTTTTGTTTACAAGATTTAAAAGCATATCACATCCATCCCAATCTTGCTCTTCTTTATTCCTTCTGAGACAAATTGAAAACAAGTTGAAAAATTTGTTCCTTTGAACTTGCACTAGGTCTCTGCATCAATTTAAAACAAGTCTGAAATTTTACTGTGAGTATAAGAATGGATGTGATGGATGCATGCTTGTGTATATGTATATATATGCCACCTCTGTTATGATATACAGTTTCAAGAAAAATTATAATACTGTGAGTAAAGTCTAACTTGTTTTCACTAGAATCTGGTTGCATGACTTGAAGCTCGATGATAAATATGTTTGCATGTTGTTGAACTAAGTATACTTGTTTAAAATCTGCTGCTTGCATGTGAATGAAATATCAAAATGTCTCTCTGTTTTGAAAATGTGCAGAGTACAGGTAGAGAAAGAAAATTCATTTTCTTTTGGTTTGATCCTTGTTTGGCTATGTTTCTTAAACAGAATATGTTTGTTAAGTTTAGACCAAAATTTGAAAATAATCAAAGCAATTAAGTTAGTAATTGTTAGTAATTAAGCAAACAGAAAATTCTTTTACCTCCTTGTTCCTGAAATATGTTAGTAATTAAGTTGAAAATTTGTTGTTTAAATTTGTATTTCATCTCAGAAATTAATCAAAGCAATTTACAAGTTTATTACTGGTAGATGTATGAATATATGCTTGCTGTTGAAAAAAATGCTCTTGCATGTTCACTTGAGTTTTGAAATTGTTGTCTCATTTTGAAAACAGTGCAGTCCCTTTGTTTTTGAGATATATGCATGTTGACTAGTTCACTTGCTCATTTGTGTTGGCTCTGTTAGCTTTGGGTTCACTGATCAGTACATGTACATGTTGAGTCTCATGACTTTGTCTCTATTTTGACCCTTGATCATTTCATGTTGACATTTACTCCACTTTGCATTTGTGCATTGCTGTCATTTAAGTTGGTCACTGTTGCATTACTTGTGGCAGTTGCTATGTTCACACGTTTTCCCATTCACTGTCACACTGTACTTGCTTCACTTGAGTTTTTGTAACTTGTACATGCTGTGTTCATTCGAGTTGCTTCACCATTGAGTGTTTCATTTCATGAACATTTAGGTCTAGTCTCTTTATCCACACTTTGTTGATCAATATACACTGCTCAGTGTACATCTCCACTACTTCATTTTGTTGCACTGTATATTGGTCTGCATCCCTTTGTTTGATCATCATGTAGCTTACTGTGTTCATTTGAATACTTTGTATTTCCAAAATTTTGATATGTTGTCCACCTGAGTTTGATGCGTTTGCATATACTCTGTCTTTGAGCTGCTGTGTTGATTGCATTGTTGTACCTGGGTTATCTCACTGATCATTTGTATACACATAGTTGTATGCTTCTCGGTTGCACTGTAGTTTGGTCTGCATCCCTTTGTTTGGTCATCAGTTGTAGCTTGTTATATTGAACTTGTAGTTGTTGCCGTAAGCTCTGTTGCACTTCGATGTTGTTTATGTTGAATCATTCACTGTCCCTGTTTCATTTGTTCAGTTGCACTTATAAATCCATGAATTGTTGTCCATTCATTTTGGGACCCTGTTTGTTCATCTGTGCTTGGCCTTAGTGCTTAGTTATATTCAGGCTGATTTTTGATACACTGTATTTTGGGCTGTTACCATTTATTTCAGTTCATTGCAAATTTAATTACTTGAATAAAGATTAATCCTGACTCGAGTGTTTTTTTGCGTTTTGCAATTAATGCTCGGGTCAGACCGAGTATTTCTGCAGCTTGGAGTTTTTCTCGCAGCGAAGTTAGAGAGAGAGGGGGATTACCGCATCACTAAAGTTTTGCTAGAAATTTTTTTCTTGTACTTAAGAATAAAAGATTATTCCGCTGTATAAAAATTTAACGCATTGTACAAACTCTGATATATGTATGTAAGAAAAATTCATTTATGAATAATATTATGATTATTCTATGATTCTGTGGCTGATTCTGTTTAAACTCTATAAACTGACTAACAATCCGTCATTTTGAACGTTTCGAGTTGGTTTAATTACCGACTAGGGGCGGTCAGAACGCCGGGTCGTTACAAAAGTGGTATCAGAGCTTTGGTTTACATAAAGTTCAGTTTATGATGTTTAATATGAATAGTTACTAGAACCACTTTAAAGAAAATGTTTTTCAAATCCAAAGAAGTATAAAATTGTTTTCTTTGAAAAAAGAAGAGGTATTTTGAAAATTCAAATTTTTTCGAAAATTCCCCTCTCTAAATTTAGGATTGCGATAGTTTCTCATTCGAAAGCCATTATCGAATTATTGAGATTTATGAAAAATAAAATATAAGTGAAGTGAATTAATGAAGTGGTTTAAATCGAATATTTTGAATATCTCCAAAATAATAATTGTGAAATAAAATGATATTTCAATTTAGTTATAGCCAAGAGGATAATTAAACTATGACTTGAGAATTTGACTCTGAATTCTTTTGAAAATTAATTTCAAACGTTTTGAAGAACGATTTATTGAATAAATGGATTATAAGTATTTAACTTATAAATGGACTTTTGATGTATAATTGAGTTATATAGATTGAATTGAATTAATAAAGAGATTTATAAATCGAAGTTTATAAATAGAAATGGAATTTGTAAAGATTGTTTATAAATTCGAAACCAATTGAATTTGATAAATGAAAAATAGAAGTTATTAAAGGAGATATATTCGTGATTTTGGACTGCGAATTATCCTTTATATTAGATATTGTGATAGTAAATGTTGGTTGGGAATTTTATCCATGATTTTGGACAGTGGATAATCTTTTAAATAAAAAGTGTAGAAACACTGAATTGATTTAAATAAGTATATTCACGATTTTGGACAGTGAATATATTATTGAATAAAACGGATATGTTTTAGAGAAGTGATATTATGAAATGAGGTTAATGTGGAAATATAAATTTAATGGAACCAAGTTAATGAATGGCTTACTAAAGAACTAGTTGATTATTTTTGAAATAGAAAGCAAATGCAAAGTTCAAATGAGATTTAGATTTCAAACTTGAAGTTGTCAACATGATAATGCATTATAGGTTTAATAAATTCAGTGATGAATTTGAATTTAAACGTGTGGAAAATTAAATTAAGTGAAAAATTTAATATTGAAAAGTTTGAAATTGGTTTAAAACTAATATTATGAAAAGTAGGAGGAATTCAAACTATGAATTAAGTTGAAGTTGAAAAAGTTAATAGTTTTAAAAATGTTTTAAAATGCATTAACTATCGAATACATAGATTTCAACATTCAATTGTTGAAATAGACGTTTTCGAAAAAAATTAAGGAAATGGTGGACTATAACACTATTGTTATAGTAAATGTTTTCCGGAAGGAAATGTTGTTTATAGTATTGGGATTTATATATCTATCTTAAATTCGAATCCCTATACTAGTTATTTTGAGTTGTCGTAACGATGTTTTACGTAACATTCGTTTTAACTCAAATAAATGTGTTTAAAAGAATGATTTCCTTAAAGAATGGAATATATACTTAATTTTGATTCAAGTATATTGAATATTTTCCAAGTGTTGAAAATAAATGAACTTGTGAATTACTTATTACTGAATAAGTATGGAAATGTTTTCCAATATGAAATGAAAGGTTTGAAATTTTATCTTTTAAAGATAAATTAAAAAAAGAATATTTGAAATTGGTTTCAAATAGTTAAGTTGGAAAATTATATATATCTTGTAAGGATATTTTTTTTGAGAAAGTGAACAATTAGTTCAACTTGAATATTTTCCAAGAAGATTGAATCTTGAGTTAAATTGAGTTTAACTTTGACACCAAAAACAATATAAGTTAAGCTTTGAATTTTGGATAGTCGATTTGGATTGTATGTCTAGCATTGTGAATTGATGACATAGCAATTGATCTCTATTAAATATATATCTGTGGTGGCGGAGAATTTATTCTTTTAGCTTAACATCCTTCTCTGAGACGTACGAGCTTAGAGGTTATATATCGGTAGACATCAATTATGTGTTAAGAATTGACGATGTAACGTGAAATCCAAATCGAATGTGAAGTCGATAATGAATTAGATTATGAATGTGAATTAGGTTTGAGATAACCTTAAATTTTCAAATCGATTTAGAGGAAAATTTTAAGTGAAATGGAAAATTTTGGAATCCTCTATTTGTTATGAATGTGAATTGAGTTTTCGTAACTTATATATGTGAATATAATAAATCGAAAACCATCAGTTTGGAAAGTCATTATTATGAAAAGTCCTGTGTAGGTTTACATAGGTATGATATGTACGAAATGTGAAATGAAGTACTATATGTATATGACATATGTTTTCTAAAAACTGAGGATATGGAAATGTACCTTCCATTTATTATTTGTGAAGGTGATTGGAACTCGGTGGAGTGTCCATTGGAAATCGTAGCTACGTAGAATTTCCATTAGTGGAATGTCCATTGGGACTGACTGGGATCCCCCACAATGGATCATCGTGTTTGGGATTATGTAAATTGATGCTGGCGTAATTCGTGGGGCATGATGCCTACAGTTACAAGCGATTCCACTGGGATAGTGGCGCAACCGCCGTGTAAACTGCGATCTAGAGGCCGAAGCGTAATTCGAGGGGCGAGATGCCTACGGTCACGAGCGATTCTACTGGGATAGTAGCGTAACCGCCGTGTGGACCGCGAACTAAGGCGACAACCATGGCGAAATTCAAGAGAGTTGTGAAATCTACAGTTACAAGCGATTCTACTGGGATAGTAGCGTAACCGCCGGGTAAACTGTGATCCATGGGGGAACGTGCTTTCCATATCCATTTTTAAAAAGAATTTTTAAAAAGTATTTTCACTGGGAGTTGAAGCAAGTATATTTAGTACTTGGAGATTTTTAGTCTTGCACCTGGCCAGCGTATGCCTAAAGTCTGTAAGAACGACGGTGGACTTGTTAAACTTCGAGTTATCAAGTATTTTCAAACTTTGAATAGAAAATCAATAATCTGAAATTAGAATTATATAATTCTAACCTAATGAATTAAGGAAGAAGATTTTTAAAAATATCTTGAAAGCACACAGCTTTGGAAAAGATATGATATGTAAATATCTAGCATGAAAGATTTCAAGTTTAAAAATCTGAGTTTTGTAAGTCAAAAAATTTGGTAAAAGACGTTTGTGTCTTGATTATTGAAATTGATGAACAAAACTAGTGAAATAAAATAAATGGAATGAATCCTATAATTATTTGCAAGTTTGAAGCTTGGTAAAAATTGTGTAGGATATAAATATCGATGAGATTTTAGCAATCGTTTTTCCTAACTTATAATTTCGGGACGAAATTCTTTTAAGGAGGGAAGATTGTAACGATCCGGAATTTTTGGAACAATTTAATTTGTAAATATTTAATTTATTTTAAATATTTAAATGATGATTTGACTTGAATTTCAAATTATCAGAATAAATTGGCGATTAAATATTAGAATTTAATCTGTTTAAAGTTGAATAAAATTTAAATTTAACTTTGGAGTTTGAAATTGAATATTGAATTGGTATTTAAAATTTGAATGAATGACTAGGAATAATAATTTGGATTTGAGAATTATTATTTATGTAAATTTATAAATCGATGTTTAGTTATAAATAACATTTTTCTTTAACTAAAATAAAATAGAATAAAATTTTTGTCAATAACGAAATAAATAAGTACACTTAGTTAAAATTTTTAACAACAAAAAAATTAAACAAAACGATTGGATTTAAAATGAAAGAAAATAAGAAAAAAAAAATATATAAAAAAAAAAGAGTACATTACCTTACCCCTGTCATCCAAATACACGCCTTTCATCATGCCCCAAAAACACGATCTCCTCTGCAAAATCACGTCTCCCCTCTTTTATATTCATTCGAAAACCCTACCTCCTTCCTCCATCAGTTCATACGGAAAAAAAAAATATAAACGAAAAAAATATAATGGTGGCTTCGTTGTTTCTCGTTCGATCTCAGCTAGGGCTTGCGATCTGATGTGGGGCTCCAATCTCCGCTTCAATCTTCGTTCAACTTGGCTCATTACTCTTCGGCCATTTCGATTCGGTGAAAGGTGAGTTCTTTGCTCACGATTGGTTTTAATTCAAGTTTTTATATTTGTTTGAATTGAATGCTTGGTTGCATGCTATGTTTTGGGTGATATTTGCTATCAATTGCTCTGATAATTCGATTTAAACTGATGAGAACAGATACTATAATTTTGTTTTAAACTGATGAGAAACAGATGCTATTTATTTGGTTTTGAACTGATAAGGACAGATGCAATCGGACCTTGCTTTTTAAACTGATTTGAACAAGATAAGTCACTGCATGTTGGTTGTTGGTTGTTATTCTTTATCATTTGCTCTGATATTTTGAATTTAAACTAATAAGAACAGATGCAAGATAATATTGAAGTAATTTGTTTGTATGTATATGAGTTTCTGGAAATTACTATGTACTTATATAAGTATGTATACACTGTTAGTATCAGTAATTGTTGATGTTCTTAACTTAAGCTTTTAAATCTAAAATTTTGGTTGCATGATTTTATGTTGAGATGAATAAGCATTGCATGTTATTATAAGTAAATATATGATGTAAGTATTATATGTGTGCATGGCTGTGAAATTGCTTCTGTATGTTTGTTTTCCATCTGAAATACCTCTGTTTCCTGTCTTCATCCCTCAGTGAGTAAACAATCTGACTTTGGTTCTGAAATATTGTTTGATGTTGAATGTATTTAATAAGTGCAGTGGCAATTGGTTGCATGTAAGAAATTTTGGCACACATGTTTTAAATATGCAAATATAAATGGAACATATCTGAACATGCTTTGCTACTTCTTTTTAAATTTAGTTTTAAATTTTAATCTGGAAACTGTGAACTAAAATTTCATGTAGCTTTTGTTTACAAGATTTAAAAGCATATCACATCCATCCCAATCTTGCTCTTCTTTATTCCTTCTGAGACAAATTGAAAACAAGTTGAAAAATTTGTTCCTTTGAACTTGCACTAGGTCTCTGCATCAATTTAAAACAAGTCTGAAATTTTACTGTGAGTATAAGAATGGATGTGATGGATGCATGCTTGTGTATATGTATATATATGCCACCTCTGTTATGATATACAGTTTCAAGAAAAATTATAATACTGTGAGTAAAGTCTAACTTGTTTTCACTAGAATCTGGTTGCATGACTTGAAGCTCGATGATAAATATGTTTGCATGTTGTTGAACTAAGTATACTTGTTTAAAATCTGCTGCTTGCATGTGAATGAAATATCAAAATGTCTCTCTGTTTTGAAAATGTGCAGAGTACAGGTAGAGAAAGAAAATTCATTTTCTTTTGGTTTGATCCTTGTTTGGCTATGTTTCTTAAACAGAATATGTTTGTTAAGTTTAGACCAAAATTTGAAAATAATCAAAGCAATTAAGTTAGTAATTGTTAGTAATTAAGCAAACAGAAAATTCTTTTACCTCCTTGTTCCTGAAATATGTTAGTAATTAAGTTGAAAATTTGTTGTTTAAATTTGTATTTCATCTCAGAAATTAATCAAAGCAATTTACAAGTTTATTACTGGTAGATGTATGAATATATGCTTGCTGTTGAAAAAAATGCTCTTGCATGTTCACTTGAGTTTTGAAATTGTTGTCTCATTTTGAAAACAGTGCAGTCCCTTTGTTTTTGAGATATATGCATGTTGACTAGTTCACTTGCTCATTTGTGTTGGCTCTGTTAGCTTTGGGTTCACTGATCAGTACATGTACATGTTGAGTCTCATGACTTTGTCTCTATTTTGACCCTTGATCATTTCATGTTGACATTTACTCCACTTTGCATTTGTGCATTGCTGTCATTTAAGTTGGTCACTGTTGCATTACTTGTGGCAGTTGCTATGTTCACACGTTTTCCCATTCACTGTCACACTGTACTTGCTTCACTTGAGTTTTTGTAACTTGTACATGCTGTGTTCATTCGAGTTGCTTCACCATTGAGTGTTTCATTTCATGAACATTTGGGTCTAGTCTCTTTATCCACACTTTGTTGATCAATATACACTGCTCAGTGTACATCTCCACTACTTCATTTTGTTGCACTGTATATTGGTCTGCATCCCTTTGTTTGATCATCATGTAGCTTACTGTGTTCATTTGAATACTTTGTATTTCCAAAATTTTGATATGTTGTCCACCTGAGTTTGATGCGTTTGCATATACTCTGTCTTTGAGCTGCTGTGTTGATTGCATTGTTGTACCTGGGTTATCTCACTGATCATTTGTATACACATAGTTGTATGCTTCTCGGTTGCACTGTAGTTTGGTTTGCATCCCTTTGTTTGGTCATCAGTTGTAGCTTGTTATATTGAACTTGTAGTTGTTGCCGTAAGCTCTGTTGCACTTCGATGTTGTTTGTTGAATCATTCACTGTCCCTGTTTCATTTGTTCAGTTGCACTTATAAATCCATGAATTATTGTCCATTCATTTTGGGACCCTGTTTGTTCATCTGTGCTTGGCCTTAATGCTTAGTTATATTCAGGCTGATTTTTGATACACTGTATTTTGGGCTGTTACCATTTATTTCAGTTCATTGCAAATTTAATTACTTGAATAAAGATTAATCCTGACTCGAGTGTTTTTTTGCGTTCTGCAATTAATGCTCGGGTCAGACCGAGTATTTCTGCAGCTTGGAGTTTTTCTCGCAGCGAAGTTAGAGAGAGAGGGGGATTACCGCATCACTAAAGTTTTTCTAGAAATTTTTTTCTTGTACTTAAGAATAAAAGATTATTCCGCTGTATAAAAATTTAACGCATTGTACAAACTCTGATATATGTATGTAAGAAAAATTCATTTATGAATAATATTATGATTATTCTGTGATTCTGTGGCTGATTCTGTTTAAACTCTATAAACTGACTAACAATCCGTCATTTTGAACGTTTCGAGTTGGTTTAATTACCGACTGGGGACGGTCAGAACGCCGGGTCGTTACAAGAAATCTATTTATATGGACAAGGCTAGATAAGAATGAATGGTCAAATCGAATTGGGTCAAATGATAACAATGACCCGAAAAGCCCGTTCCATTTCCCAAATGAAAGTAGGTCATCCAATATGTCGAATTAGATGTTTTCGATATTTCTAAACTCAACGGAGCTAGTTTCAAACCCAAATTCCATTGTATAAAGAAGTTAGCTTTTAAAATCAGATTATTTTAATCGAATTCATTAAATCAATTTCTACGCATTTCGAGCACACAATCAAACGACAAGTATGATCGCTAGGAAACTTGAAATCCTACAATAGTTCACTGTTACGGATCCGATGAAACTTGTTTCGTCGAAATCCGAGCGGTGGCCAAAATGGCTAATTTTCACATTAATCAAAGAACTTATCATTAAATTAATTTAAACATTTTTTTAATTCAAAATTAAAAGTTAACAAATTTATCATTCTTGATTACACAGAAATTATAATCCTATTAAAATAAAATTTCCACGTCAAATCCAAGATTTAAATATTACACAAATTTTAACGTTAAATTACAATAGGAATAAAACCTACTTTAATATAATTTAAATTCCAATAAATTCTTTAATTTTGATTTCACTCTTATTATTTAATCAACTATTACCTTATGAATAATAATTAACATTAGTTTACATTTTATTACATTCATATTTACAGTTATCATCTTTTACCATATTAATTATAATATTTTAGTTTCATTAATTCCATTAATTACCAATTAATTCCTTGTTTACAATTATAGCCACATTTACTTTACAATTATTTCAATCAATTGTGGTTGCATTAAAATAGTTCTCAATAACATTCAAACAACATTATTAAATCATACAATAATTATTTTCCTCATTAATAAATCAATTTTTTAATTTCACACAATATTAAATTCTAAAATCTAATTCAATTTAATAGTTTTAATTATCAACATTTACGGGTCATTACAGTACCTAACACCTCTTGTAGACTCTTTCAAAATTCACTAGTGAACAAAACATCTTTGTCACTAACTATACTAGAATTCCCGTGTAGTCTAATAATATTCTTCATAAACAATTTAGCCAATAGAGGTGCCATTTTGGTAGACTTAACGGGAATGTAATGTGTACTCTTAGTTAGTCTATCCACTGTGACCCATATACTTTAATTTTCCCTATTTGACCTTAGCAACCCCTTGTAAAATCTGTAGGTATCGAATCACATTTCCAAACTGGTATATCAAAAGGCTAAAGCAATACGCTCGGCTTCTGATGTTCAGCTTCGTTTGCTGACAATTTGCACATAGCTTTACCCCTAAGCTTACATCCCTCTTCATACGTCCCCAAAAGAAACTTCTCTTTATATCCTAATATATCTTAGTTCCCCCAGGATGTATAATAAACTTCGACCTATGACGCTCCCTAAGAACTTCCTTTCTTAGGTTACCAACATCTGGAACACATAACCGTCTCTTCTTCCTTAAACATCCCTTCTGTTTAATAATAAAATCCTTTAGATTATCAATCTTGGTTCCACCTTCCAATCTTTGAATCTTTTTGGTTAACAATGGATCATTTTTCTGCTCAGAAGTAATCCTCTTGATAAGTGCTGGTCGAACTTCCAAGCAAGACAACATGACGGTACTTTGACTAGAACTAGCAATCCCCCTTTACTGCACGCTACAAGTAGTCAACGCCTCTAAATCCTTCCATTCGCTAAACAAAGCTAACACAACATTTTGATGCTGCTAAGTGTATCCGCAACTTTATTTCCTTTCCTCGGTGTATACTCAATACTAAAATAATAAGCGGCAAAAAGTCCAGCCATCTTTGTTGTCTCATATTCAACTCCTTCTGAGAGAACAAATATCTCAAGGACTTGTAATCAGTATACAACTCGAATCGTTCTCCTAAGAGGTAGTTTCTGTATACTTTCAATGCGAAAATCACCGCTGCCAACTCCAAATCATGAGTCAGATTTCTCACTTCATGTGATCTGAGCTATCGAGAAGCGCATGCAATCATTTTACTCCTTTACAACAACACAGCTCCTAATCCGGTTCCACATGCGTCCGTATACACCACCAAATCTTGATTTCCGTCTGGAACAACTAACCAGGGCGCATTGGATAATAATTGCTTTAACTCGAGGAATGCTTCCTCACATTTATTGGACCAAAATAAACTTTATGTCTTTCCCAATTAGTTTAGTCAGGAGTGCTGCTATCCATGAGAAATTCTTGATGAATCTCCAATAATAGCCAGCCAATCCATGGAAACTCTTTATCTTAGTCACCGTCTCCAGTGTCTTCCAGTTATTTACAGAGTCACTCTTAACTAGACCCACGGACAACCCTTTCCCTAAAACTACATAACCAAGAAACATCACATCTCTTTTTTCGAAATGACACTTTGAAAACTTTGCTTTTAGTTGATGCTACCTCAACATCTCAAGAACCACTCTAAGATGAATCTCATGATATCTTTCATCTTTATAATATATCAAAATGTCATCGATGAATACCAAAACTATCCAAGTTCTCTCGGAAAATCCAGTTCTTTAAGCCCACAAAGAAAGTAGGAGAATTAGTTAATATGATTGGCATCACTACCCACATATGTACCATATATTTTTTGAAACTCAGTTAAAGGAATACTTTCCTCCACCACTGACAATTGATGGAACCTTGTCTCCAAGTCCAACTAGGAAATGCTTTAGCTCCACTCAACCAATCAAATAAATCATCAATTATCTATACAGGATATTTATTCTTTATCGTCTTCTCATTCAACTTATGATTATCAATACATAATCTAAATGTCCTGTCCATTTTTTTGACGAACACTACAACCACTCCCCAAGTCAAACTGCTTGGTCCATTAAAACTCTTTCTTTCTAAGTCTACTAGCTGCACTTTTAATTTCTTCATCTCGGTAGGTGTCATCCTGCTAAGTGGTCTACATGCGGGTTCGGCTCTATGTACAAGATTTATTCGAAACTTAATAGCTTGTTTCGGTGGTAGTTCTATAACCAGCTCAAAAACATCTGCAAATCCCCTTGCAACCAAAACCCGATTCACTTCGTCTTCTACTTCCATTGCTCCCAACAAAGTACAAATATCCACATTTGAGTTATCTACCGAGTATATAATTCGATCAGTACTATCAGGGTATCTAACTGATATTTTCCTATCCTTGAAAAATATTCTAGCATATGTTTGCTCAACCAATCCATACCCAAAATAATCCTGAACCCGTAAAATCGAACATATACAAACTGCAGGCAAAAGTATAACCTAGCAACTCAAACTCTAGATGGTCACATTTCATCCCTAGAGTTGCGTATCCTCCTATTGGATTAGCTTCCCTTAAGGAAGTAACAGGTATGACAGTACTAAACATAAATTATCTACCAAACACTGAGATATGAATGTGATGCACAAGTATCAAACAGTACCCTAACTAGTATGCTATGAATCAAAAGCGTATCTTCCATCATAGACTTTCCATTCTCAGCTGTTGTCGGTCTTGATGTAGATGGCTCCAAAGCAAACACCTTTCCTTTATTAGCCTTGGTCGTATACGGACATTTGTTCTTATAATTCCCCACTTGGTCGCAATTAAAGCACTTCACCTTCTGCTTGTCCACAATCATCTTTCCATCACCTGGTCGGTACTCATTTGCGCAGTGCCCCTTCTTATCACACTTATAATAAACGATATATGCCTTTCCTTTCTTAGCAGCTCGACCCTTCTGAGCTCCCTTTCCCTTAAAGAACTTCCTCTTCTTATTCTGAGAACTCTGGATTCTAAATAGCTTCTCCTTTCCGATAGTAGAAAGCATCTCCTCGTTCTTGATTTCCATCTCTACTACCTTTAATGGATCCCGGAGATGTGGCATGGTCGCCCTAGCAATCTTTGGTATTAAGCCCCGGATAAACTTCTCATTCCTCTTGATAACAATGACAATGGCGGCATACCCATATCTGCAGCTCATCAAACTTAACAAAGTATTCCAACATTGACATTTCCCCTTACTCCAATTCTATAAACTTCCTAAGAAGGCTAACTTGGCTACTTCAAACATAAATCTTTCCTCGAATCTCCTTTGAAATTCCGCCCAAGTCAATTCCTTCCCTGGTACTCCTACGGTCACTCCGTTTCACCAGAAGAAGCTCCTTGCAACTGTCTTTAAGCCAACCTCCTTTCCTGCTCATTACTCAAGCCTAGATCAGCCAAAATCCTTTCACAATGTAACCACCAGTTCTCTACTTCTATTGCATCCTCAGTCCTCAAAAAAGGCTCTCTAACCAGACTGATATAATCTTGACTCAGCTTAGCATAGTATTACCAACTGGTGTTACGGGATTGACCTCTCCTTCAATGGCAGCATTTCATTTAGCTACTTCTACAGCTACTCCAAATTGTATTAGATTGACGAAGAACTGATACGTAGCCCCATATCTACTGGTGGGGTCCTAACACCTACATTGGCATTTGCATTTTGATTAGCATTTTCCTATCGACCCGGATTCCTTCTAGTGTTGGGCCGAACATTTCCATTGTTGTGGTGCTTCCACCACCTTGATACTTAATATAGCGTTAACCTATACCCCAATTTTATTTTCTGGTTGATTAGGATTATGTTTTCAAATTTTTTTTAATATTTTAAGTTTTAGATAAACCTTTGCTCTGGTACAATCTTGTAACATCCCCCATTCCGAGGCCCAAAACTAACTGCTAAGGATGCTGCGCGCACCATAGTTATTAATTCCTAGGGACCAGCTATGTTAATCATATCATAATCAAAAGCATATGAATATAAATAATTTCAAACACAGTTTAGAAATAACTTTTACATTCCATTTCAATATAAGATTTCATATTCATTACATAATTATGTTCACGATCTCATGTTTAGAGAAATTATAACTATTACAAAATACTCCAAAAGCGACATATGAGATACCCCTTGGTTGATCAGAGTCTAACACTTGCCAATTATATAACTTGTTATTACATCCATATAGACAAAACAAAACAACAAATAAGATAGTTACTCCTAAATAGCTAGATTGGCTCATGCATGCCTCTGGAAGCTTATCATCTAACTAGAAATCCAAAAAACCTTAGTTTAAGGGGAAAAACAAAATTTTTTTGGGTCAAACAACAGTCTGCTCTGAATAATAACCTACCATCTCGAATCAAATAGATATCTAGTGAGACCACGCCGTTAAGTAGAACATGTTTTCCCCTCACTAGTACCTTCACCAAAACATATTAACCATATACTATGCTCCTACATCCATAATGGTTAGAACGTTAAAGATTATCTGTAATTATGCAACATTAATGGATTACCCATCCTAATGTGTTAGACAACCCATCTAAATTTTTGTTGACTATCCATTTTGTACTTGTGTGGACTACCCTTCTCACATATATTAATTTTTTGGATTACCCATCCCCTGTTATGTTGATTAACCATTATACATGGTTTCATTAACAAAATTATGTAGACTATCCATCTCATATGTAATCATTATTTGGATTACCCATCCCTTACCATGTGGACTACCCATCACACATGGTTTAGCTATTTAAATTATGGGCAATCCTTCACACATATTCTATTCATTTTAAAATACCGTGGACTATGCATCACACACTCCATAGTTTTACTTGATAATTATGAAACATTCATTGACCTCGTAGAGACTATCCATCTCTGACATGATGTGGACTATCCATTACATATCCAATAGTTTTTCTAGGATAACTATGAACCCATTATTTAATGATTTAATTCATGTTACCCACATGTTTGATCTATGTCTATTGATGTCCAATTAGGTTATCTCCGCTTAATGTTTTGAAATCTCAAAGTGACATACAGTGGTATCCCCAAATGATATATGTCAAATTTATTAAAACATACATTGGTATCCTCAATTATTAGTGTTGAGTTTATTCTACCTAGTTACCCCTAATAAATAATGTCAACTTTGTATACTTTTAAAACATAGCAATGTAAATATTGATATACCCAATTAGGTTTTGAAGTCGAATTCATAAAAACATAAGGCTCGTTGCCTTTAAATAGGTTAGCATAGATCAATGTCGACTTCAATAACAATGTTGACAAAGTGGATTAAAGCTCTCCGCCTTTAATAAGATAGCATACTATACAAAACGTTAAGACATTTTCAACCTCTATCCAAGGTCAAAGAAAAAACTTAACTCTATGTAGAAATTAAAGCTGTCAACTTTCATAGAATATAGGTTATCCACCTTTCAAAACAAAACTATAGGATTTTATAAAACAAATGGCTAACTGCCAAAACAAAGGGTTATCGACCCTCTTGAAAATAGGCTATATCCCCTTTTTAAAATAGTTTTAATTTACATAGAGATAAGCCCCACTGGCATTGATGACCACCGGCATCATTATAACATTTCATACCTAGCTTACTTCGGCTATTATGCCATTAAAAGTATAAGAGCGAAGTTAAAGACAGGTGGCATCACCACCCCTTGTATATTCGTTTTTGAAAATGATCAATGTAGTGGGATGCAGTGTCGTTTAAAATTGTGGCGACAACACACGTCAATGAGATGTGCCAATGATATATTCTCGGGGATATAAGCATGTCAACAATAATGAAGAGCGATAAGATGTTTGGCGATGTTGTTGATGTGCGGTGTCGCTGCCGCACGCATGGCCCTAACACATCCCACACATAGAATATAAGCATCCCATGTGCTGTTCCATGTTGTTGCCATCTCTAATCATTGACACCGAACCTCACGGTGTTGCCACCTCTCAATGATGTTAATGTAAATTTGTGAAAACTGTATTATTACTACTAGAAGTAATTGATTTTCACCAAATACAATTGTTTGTCAAAATATGATTGATTTACAACTGAACTTTGCATTTTTTTCCAAATTTTCTACTACGTATTAGTTTTAACATTCCAAAACATTTATCAAACTCAGTAATTAATATGCTTAATTAATTATCCATTTTAATGCTTATCTAGCGTAATAAATTCATAATAATTTGAAATTACTTGGAAAAAATCTCCAAAAATCATAGAAATTCAGAAATATTGTTTTCTTCACTATATAAAGATTTCAAGACCAAAAGCCATATTTATTTTAGATAATTAAAACACGAATTAACCCAGGTTCATACTTAGGAAATTCATAAAATATTTGTTTTAACTTGAAAAATTATGAAATTAAAAACACATCTCCAATTTAACATTTCATACCACATATCAGAAAAATAAAAGTATTTGGAGATTAAAAACTTAAGTTTTACCCTTAAAACCATTTCAAATAATTTCATTAATAATTTCATAAATCATTATTCTATCCAAACAATGATTAAATAACCATAACTTGGCAAAAATCATCAAAACCATTCAGATATTATCCATAGCCAAATTCAAAAAAAAAAATAGAGATGGTTCGTGTATTATTCACCTTAGATTTGAATTGAGTTTGAGATTTGATATTTCTTTAGTTTTCCCTAAGCTCCTTTTCTTTGAATCCCCTTAATTTCATGCTTTCTAGCTTGATCAATGGCCAGCCTCTTTCCTTCCTTTTAGAGTTTTATGTTTTGTGAAAAATGACAATGATATTAGGGGGAAAGGGTTTAAGGGATAAAAGATAGGTCGATACCTAAATTGTCCCTATCATATATTCTTTTCTTTATTTGAGGTTAACCAAATTTTCTTAGTTCATTAATAATGGCTCGACCTTATAAGGTTTCAATCTCATTCTCCTTAACTATTTACATTATTCTATTTAATCAATCTGATTAAAAATCCTGAATAATGTTAAACTAAATTAGGGGTGTTACAAAACTCATCTCTATATGTGAGAATTTAAGATGTACATCGAGGCAAGGATAGTATGCTAACTTGTCTGCTACATTGTTAACCAAGGTATGATATAAGTTTAATATCAAAAGGTAGTGGTAAGTATATTTGGTCTATTTTCCACGTGATCCATTTACTTATACCAAAAGTATTTTGGGTTTATTATTATCAATGTTTTTAAATGACATTTGTTTAGCCCAATTAAGTATCATTTAGGAAAGGAAACTTTTCTTAATATTCCGTGAATATACTTTTATAGATAAGATGAGTATATGAATATTGTTCAAGTATTGAAAGGAATAGAAAGGGTTTGTGAATATATGTTTTGTAAAAAGTATTTTAATTTAAGTATTTATATAGTGATTTTTTGATTAATGAAAAGGATTACAGCTTAGTGGTTGCTTATGTGCTTAATCATGCTTGGTTTTTATATGAAATTAAATTTGTGATTGAATTGTTTGCTTATTTGATAGTTAAATAACCGATTATCAGAACTTGGTCAGTTTTGAAACTTTTTAATGTTAGTTTGGAGAAATCGGGTGTGAATGCACGAATGATCCAAAATCCAATCACAAACATAATACAGTAAAGAAATAAATATGAAGAAATCAAATTAAAACAGTAAGAAAGCAAATGAATAAGAAGATTTATAGTGGTTCGGCTGACTCCGACCTACGTCCACTCCGAAAATTTGCCTTTTATTGATTTATACTGATGTTTACAGTTACAATCCATTGGAAATCAAGAGTAAAATGGTGGAGTATAGCCTATTAGAAGGTAAAGAGAGCCAGAAAGAAGATCCTTTCCAATGAACCATGTCTATTGTATTTATAGGGGAAGCCATAGAAATATCTTGCTAAAAATATCGATCTTAAACCTCCAGGCCTAGGTGACCTAACCCACCAAGTCCTAGACTGATCGCACCTCTTCGGAGGGATTGGCCCTGATCCGTTGTATGTGCTACATGGCGAGCGATGATCGCTCTTGGTGATCCCCCTTGAGGTGCACTTCATGTTTTCTCAGTTGTTTCCTGAGTTACCACGTTATTTGTTGGGTTATTAAGCGATCATCATTGAGTTGTGCCACCAATCCCAGCGATCCATAGTCATATTAATCCGATCCAATCCGTACTCCATCCCATTGATCTGATCTGATCTCTTGTCTAGGGGAAGTTTCAATTCCATACTTAGCCAATTCCAAAGTGCCATTCGTCCGAAACCAACCGACTATCATTTATAGTCCTGAACATATCCGATCTCGGCACTTGATGATCACCTCTTTGGACTTTGACCCTTGATGATTAAAAAGCCCATTTAGCCATATCTATGGTATTACGGCCTAGCCAAAAGGAGGGATAACGTTTTTCCCTCAAAATATGCCTTGCGATAGGAAGGCATGTTTTGAATTGCCATAAATGTGAATCCGTAATCCATCGATAACCGAGTTTTCCAATCTAAAATCCAATCCTTTGTCAAGCCAAAATCCTCAATCTCTCTCGATCGTTGGTGAAATTCGCAACTGCTCCAAGTCGATAGTTAATTTTGGATCCATTCCAAATCCTCATTCAAATCCATATCCATTCAAAGCTAGTAACCAAATCCTCAGTCTCTCCAGGTCATTTTTCAAATCCAAAGCGTTGATCTTACTGGATCATCATCCAAATTCTTGACCTCTTTGGGTCGTTGACCAAATCCATGATCGCTTCGGTTTAATATCCAAATGGATAACCATTTGAAGTCTTGAACAGAAGTAAGTTAGTTTGCGATCTCTCCGGATGGTTATCCAAGTTCATGGCCCCTCCGAACCAATCAATTTTATCTCTGGACACTTGCCAAGTTCAATCCAAATGTAACGATGAGTAAGCAGATCCTATCGCTCTCCAACGAAGCAATTTACCCCTACACTTTGGCCCTTTCAAGGCGTACAACGATGTCATGATCCTCTTGGACCGATCATAGCCTCTCCGAGCTCTTGTTGAACCCTATCCTATCACTCCCTGATGAAGAGGGAACAACGACGAGTAAGCCGATCATGTAGCTCTTCGGCGAAGCGACGTTATTTCCTGCACTCCAATTCAATGTCCACGAATATTATGTGATGTCATGGCCTTCCTAGACCAATCATGGTCTATTCAATCCCTTGCTAGACCCTATCCAATCACTTTCCATAGAAAAGGTAACATCGATAAGTAAGTCGATCATGTCGCTCTTCGACGAAGCGACTCACTTCTTACACTCTAGTTCCTACCTCTCCGGTTAGTGACATAAAGTGATCCATTGCATTCTGACTTTCTTTCTCTAGCCTTGACTCTTCGATTGAGGGCTTAATCCATGATGTACGAATCCATCATGTCGCTCTCTGGCGAAGGGACTCACATCTTACGGTTATCGCCCCGTCTCTTCAGTCAGGACAACTGCGGCCTGTTATTATTATGAGGGTTTAAGTTAAGTTATTAAATTTAGGTTCATACAGCCAAGAATCCAAAAAACCAAAGAAAACTAAATATTACCTTTCCGGGCATGATCGTTCATTGCCGTTTGGGAGCATGCCTATGGACCATCCTCGATCCAGTTAATGTGTAAGTGACTTAGCTATTTTATATGGAGTTTTATTATTTATTTATTCCATGCATTCCCAATCAGGAAATAATGATCTGTAACCTTGATCCTAGGTCATTTCCATTTCATATGGACAGTGGCCGATCTTGTTCTACCACCGCTGCCCAAGTCCTCACGTACTGCGGTAGACTATCATTCCTAACGTGTTCCTCAGCTAAATCCTTCAAATGCCTGCATTCTTCCACTGTATGCCCATCCACTTTGTGGAACATGTAATACTTTCCAAACCTCCGCTCCCACTCCATGGGATCCCTCCTTGTTGGTTTTTGACAGGGGAATTGCCCCCTAGTGTCTAAGTAAATCCGTTCCAAGCTTTCTGTCAAATCCATATAAGAGGAGAACATCGACTCTCGTTCCTTCTATTGCCTTCTTGATCCATCATATCTATCATCCAGTTTTCGTTTACCTTTATCCTTCTTAAGTCCTCTAGATGGTCCTTCACCTCGGACAGCGTTTACATTTTGCTTATCGACTTATGCGTCCTCCTGTCTTAAGAACCTCTCTGCTTCATGGGAGAATTCTTTGAGATCTATTTATGGAGCCCATACCAGTGAAATCTTGAAATTCGTTTCATTAGCAATTCTGATACCACTGCCATCAAAACCATTGATGGATCCGACCGATCCACTGAAGCCACGATCACATTGAATCATATGGATCCCATACCAGTGAAATCTTGAAATTCGTTTCATCGACAATTCTGATACCGCTGCCATCAAAACCATTGATGGATATGACCGATCCACTAAAGCCACGATCACATTGAATCATGTTAAAAAGTTCCTCAGGGCCTCTCTGGTCCGCTGTTTCAGTGCGGACAATGTCATTACATTTTTGGGTTGTAAAATGTGAACTCGAAACTGTTTTATGAACTTATCCACTAGGTCTCTCTATGTCATGATTAATCCATTTTTGAGTTGCATAAACCCAAGCGCAGCTAATTCCATCAAGTTAAATGAAAAACATCTTGCCATAACCTCTTTCGGTGCCTTAGCACTTCTATACGATAGATATACCTCATCATATGCATTGTTGGATCCGACTTTCCATGATATACATCCAGTGTTGATAGTTTAAACTCTGGTGGGTTCCTAGAATTTTTGATATTCGAAGTAAATGGACTTTGATTAACATCTTTCAAATTCTTATTGGGCAATCAAACTCTCATTATCTGACGTATCAACTCATCCATCCTTTCATTCTCATCTATAGTCGGTTTCCATTCCATATTCCCCCTCCCCCCGCCGCGGGTGTATTTCAAAAAATACCCATCATGTCGTGCATCCACAATTTGATCCGTGCCAACTTGCACATCGGCATCCATTGGCCCACTATGAACCGATCTAGCAAGACTTGGGGGGCATGCCCCCAAGCTCTAAGTGATCGGCGCCGATCCCTAAAGGGGGATCGGTGCCGATCGGTACAGGTTGATCAAGGGTTGCCCCCGTCGCTCCACTCCATTCTCTCGTATGTTTGCTTCATTTCCCTGCTCTAGTTTTTGATATTTCTATAGCTCCTACTGCAGCAACTCCTTGATTCATATTTCCAGCAATTCCTATTACTCCAATCCCCTAGCTTCGTGCTCTAATTTGTCCAATTTGCCTGAGGAAATTCTGAATCATCTCCTCTTGCCTTTTCATCATCCTTTTCTGCATAACATCCATCATCATCTCCATCTCATCCCCGTTGGTATAGATGAAGGTTTGATTAGCTCCATAGGATACCTCCTGACTTCCTTCATGGTGACTCCTATCTGCTACCAGTTTCCTTACTGACTGCCTCACCACTGATCCAAATCCAAGCTCCAAATCAGCGATTGATAGTGTTCTCAATGAAAGCACCAAAAATGTTAATGGCAAAACTGGCCACCAATACCCAAACAATATGTGAAGGCACCAATGATTAAATATCCAATCACAAACAGAATATAGTAGAGAAAGAAATATGAAGAAATCAAATTAAAACAGTAAGAAAGCAAATGAACTAGAGGATTTATAGTGGTTAAGCTGACTCAGGCCTACGTCCAGTCCAAATTTTTTCCTTATATTGATTTATATTGCTATTTACATTTACATTCCATGAACAAGAGTATATATGGCAGAGTATAACCTTGGTAGAAGGTGAAGAGAGCCAGAAAGAAGATCCTTTGCAAAGAACCATGCCTGTTGTATTTATAGGGGAAGCCACTGAAATATCTCGCTCAAAATCCGGATCTAGAACCTCAAGGCCTAGATGACCCGGCCCATCAAGTGCTACACCGATTGCACCCCTTTGGAGGGATCGGCTCTTATCAATTGTCTGTGCCATGTGGCGATCTCTCCTGCTGGTCCTCCTTGAGGTCCACTTCATGTTTCTCGAGTTGTTTCCAGAGTTAGTGCGTTGTTCGTTGAGTTATTGAGCGATCATAATTGGGTCATGCTGCCTGTCTAATTGATCCATAGTCATATAAATCTGATTCCAAAAAGGATGTAGTATAAATAGTGTCTTCGGTTTGTTCATATCCTAAACAACTTATATGGATGAATGCTAGCATTTTATTGTTGCCTAAAGGGCAATGTTAGCATTCCAAGTGGGATTTGCTAAAGAGGTAAAATGTAGCCTCAATCCTACACCCAGTAATGGCTAAAACAGGGGATGTACTTCAGAGCTATGTAGTTCGCTACCATTAGAGTATGGTCATCACCCGATCTAGATTGATATTTATGTATTTTCTATGCTAGGGGCTCGGTATGGTTGTGTATATAATATTTTTTATTATATTACCTATTTACACTTCAGTATTTATAAATATATACAATTAATTGTATATATTTCTAAATACTGAAGTGTAAATAGGTAATATAATAAAAAATATTATATACATGTTCTCTAGCTACAACTGGGGTGATGGCATATTCGGTTCTATCCAGTAAGGGGTAGGCTGATCCTAATTTGCAAGGTGTCAACTAAGGCTCTCGGTATATTTGTCTAGAGATGTACTATGGCAGCGGTACCCCATTGTCATTAATGGAATTTAGTTTCTAATACATGCCTTACGGACTTAGTTGTATACCAAATATGCTAAATGTTATATGCAAGCATGCCATCTATGTTATATATTTATTTTAAACCCTATACATTATTATAATATCACAAGATTTTTTAATAAAAATGTTCAGTTATCATAAGGTAAAAACACATCCGTGTGTATTTGCAGTGTGATCTTACATGATACCCTTGTTTTTGAAGGGTTTTGTAATATTAAATAATCCAAATGATTTGAGTTTCTCATGTTGGTTTACCAGACAAGTTCAAGTGTTATATTGTTATAATGTTTAGATCATACCTGATTATATTTCCAGATTTTGCTTTGGATGCTTTGGACCTTCAAGAGACAAGCTAGATGCCTCCAAGACACAATCAATTATTTTATTTCTACTACATTTCTTTTTTTGTATTTATGTAATGATAGATTGTTATAACTGTCCAGGCTAATGATAGGTTGGTTTACTCTAATTGTTTGATGTATATTAAAGTTTTCCTTTGTAAAGGTCATTTGGATATTGTAAATTACACATCACGATGTGAGAATTTGTTCTCACTTTTCTTTTATTTCACCTCAATACTCTGTCTTTCCAACAATTGGATGCTCGGCATGTGAATACCATGGATGTACTAGTGTCAACTTTTAAAGGTCGAAAAGGTAGGTTGTTATATTTGATATCAAAGCTAAAGGTTAAGTAAGAGCCTTAGGTTTGGTGGGGTAATGTAAGAACCCACCTCGGAACAGGCCTAAATTTCAATCCAGAAAAGGCTCATTGAAACTTAGATCCATTCTAAGACAAAATGTTGGTAAAAAGAAATAACATTGCAGAGCCATAACTAAACTTTCAGAACTCACAGCGAGTGGAACAAAACATAATAGTAAAGTGTACCCATTTATTTCAAAACCATAATAGTGTCATAACACAAAACTCCATAAAAACAGTAACATAATTTTTGTTACAATAATTGTCTAAATCAATGGATACACATAAAAGCAAATAATAATAATAAATACTGCCATACACCAAGCTTTTCCATTTCTAAGCATCATCACTACCATCACTCCGTCCTTAACCAATGTTGTAACAAGGAGGGAGTCTGAACAACAAGTGTTTGGTGAATAGAAACTCGATTCTTACCTTTTCAGTACTTGGGCGGCATAGTTCAAAATAAGAATATGTCTATGAATATAAAACCATTAAAATCATTTAATACTTCTTTATAACGAAAGGAGGTGGGTCCAACCATCTAATACCTTCCCTTCCAGAAGCAGGTTTTTAAAATCCCATTTCCTAATCATACGTCATAAATAGCAAATAATGTGAAAGATGATACCCAAGCCATTTAATACCTTTTATTGGAAAATAGACAGACTTTGGTCATTTAAACCTTTATTGAGACATACCCTATCATTTAAGACCTATTTCCAAGGTGTGCTCCTCAATGGTACCATCTAGCTGACATCATATGGAATCTCATAGGCCACTTAATACTATCAAGTGGAAAATAGGTAGACTTTGGTCATTTAAGACCTTAATTAAGACAGACCCTATCATTTAAGGCGTATATTCAAAAGCGGACTGCTGTCGAGTTACCACCTAACGTGTCCTCATGGCCATTTAAGACTTCATCCAGGGAAAAGGGACAGGTCCAATCACTTAACACCTCAAAACCCAAAGCAAGCCCTTCGTCTTATGGCCCGTACTCATAATGAAGTCTCACATTAGTCCGCTATTCGTAGGAAATGGTAGCTAGATTAGCTGGGAAGATTTTCTCTATAGAATTTGGGACCAATGTCACGTCATTACAAATATCCATCATAAGGATATCGCACATCAATAAATGTGTATAGAACTATTGGTAGCCTTAAAGTGACGGGCAAACTTCTATCATGTAACTTTGTTGATCTCACATCCCTATGACTTAGCCACAAATCAATTACTCTCCATATATATATAAATACACACACACACACACTCATCTTACCATTTCATAAAATAAGGCCTTATAAGGAGCCTTTCCTTATTATGCCTTAAAATAATAATTAGGCTATATAAGAATTTCCTTTTACTTTTGCCTCACAATCAATTATTCCTAATGGGTGAAATAAACGTAAATAAATGTCTAATTAACTATGTCATATAAGCAATAATTATACATTAATTACGTAGATAGAGATAAAAAAAATTTGTGCCTAATAAGTTCTAAATGCACGGTTTGTATGCTCTAAACTAGCGTTAAATGTCAATTTCCTAACCAATTATTATTCTTCAAATTCGCAAGATTTCATAGGATTCTAATGTCTAAAACATGCAATAAATATTCATAACCAAAACTCAATAGACTTATAAATAAAATAGAAATTCAATTTATTACACTAATTCAATGGAAATAAGAATTGCAATATAAACCCCATATTCTATTCAACTCCTCTTTTACAAAGAATAAATAAGAATAAGTGGTGCAAACTACGAATAGAATTCGTGATCCTTTATATTATTAAAGGATCATAATTTGATCCAAAGAAGATGGAGAAGTGTAATAGACCATGAAATCATTAAAATTGCGTAAATGAAGCAAATTCCATCAAACTAATGTAAATAATTGGGAATCATAGCATAAAATTGACATATCGAAATAAAAAGGAATTTTGGGGGATTTTATCTATCATATTTTCGGAATCCAAAAATCCCTTCGGCATATTCAAATCCAAGAAGGAATACAATAAACAATTGCGATAAAATAATACTAAGGTTCACACTCATAGATTAGCTTTAGCTTCACTCAAATGGATTTGTAGCTTTTCGATTTCTTCCAGAATCTCTCTTTTGATACGCACACAAAAGGAAAGAGGTATATATATTCATTAGATTCAGAATAATTGAAGAGGAATAAGATAAGAATAGACTGGAGGAAGAATAAATAAATAGGAAATAAGTTGAATTCTTACCTGAATTCTCTATGAAGTTTCTGAATCTTATTAGAGAGAGATAGTAATGGTAGAATTTCGTTGTATTCCTCAAAATAAAACAAATAAAAGTGGAGAGGATAAGGTTCTACATATAGGGGTTGAAACACACTAGGACTATAAGATGAAAGTAGGTAGGGAACGGGTAAATCTGGAGCTTACAACTGAATGTAACATAGCTTCAAACCCTATCCGTCACTGGCAACTTTTGTTGCCAAGCGATCAACCGTCTATTGGCGACCTGTTGACCGCTACGGTCGACCGGTTGACTTGTATAGGTCGACCGCTCCTCTATTTTGAGGTGCACAACTATTTTATTCCTAGTTAACTTTTTAAACACTAATTAAACGTTTACTTAGCCTCCAAGCTAATTTTTAAAATTTAAATCCTAAATTTTATTTCTCGTTTGAATTTGAATTCAAACTAAATTAATTTAAATTGAAAAACTTCAACCGCTAGTAACTTCTTTGCTTGAACTTCGTTTTCAGTATGTTATGTATGGAAATAGATTAAAATTTCATCACAAGCGTAGTGGAATAACTTTTGTGGTCAAATTTCAAAATTTCAAAAATTTTCATATTCAACCCTAATCATATTTAATTCAATTTACTTCATTTATTTATGGTTCATCTTACGAGGTGTTACATTCTTCCTCCCTTAGAAATGATTTCGTTCTGAAATCTTCCAAGGGGTGAACCGTGTAGTGCAAAATCCATGTTATAAAACCAAGTTCTCTACACAAAAATCTACTCAACCAATAGTGAAATACGATTACGTTCCACAGACATGCTAAAATGAGCTCAATCCTAGAGTGAGTGTGTAATCGTGTCATGAAAGTATGTATGCAAATACCCTAAACATGCATAAAAATTTATACATAAATGTGAATTGATTGTGAAAAGTGTAACAACCATCTTTTACCATTTAATCTAACAACCATGATGCAAGAAAAATCCTAATTTTGGAGAGAAAAATTACCAGTGAAAAGCTCTAGGCAAGTGATCTTCATCTTATCCTCGGTTTCCATGTGCTTTTCGCCAGATTGTATTCCCATTGTGCTTGGACAAACCTAATTATTTTATTATGGAGTCTCCTAGTACCATGCACTACTATGTGTGAGGTGGCATGAGACACTGTCGGCTCCATTTCAAAATCCCCCAACCGATTAGGCTCTATTCTGTTTGTAGTGTCATGAAGGTATTTCCTAAGGGGAGAAACGTGGAAAACATTGTGGACTCCTGCCAACTTGTCAGGAAGCTCCACATGATATGCCAATTTTCCTATTCTTTCCAGAATTTAGCATGGCCTAAAAAAATTAGGCGCTAATTTTCCAGACTTGCCAAACTTAACAACTTTTCTAAGAGGGGAGATTTTAACATATACCATATAATCAACCTGAAATTCAAGCTCTTTTTTTCTTTTATCTGCATAAGATTTCTGACGGTCTTGTGCTATCTTCATCCTTTGCATGATCAACTCAACTTTTTATATGGTATCACAGATCAAATCAGGTCCAAGCGATACTTTCTCGATGGTTTTCCACCAACAACTAGGAGATTTGCATGGTTGCCCATATAGTGCTTCAAAAGGGGCCATACCAATCATCGTTTATAGCTATTATTATACGCAAACTCAACCAAAGGTAGATGCTACTCCTAATGTCCTTCGAAATCCAAGACACAAGCTTTCAACATGTCCTCTAAAATCCTATTCACCCTCTCTGTTTTTCCATCAATTTGTGGGTAATATGCCATGCAAAGGTTCAAAGAAGTTGCCAAAGCTGTTTGTAGGTTGCTCCAAAACTTGCTAGTGAACAAGAAGTAATATCACCGACAATGCTTATAGGAATTACATGTAGGCAAACTTCCTCCTTAATATAAATCTAGGTGAGAGAGGCGCTAGTTCTATTTCTCCTAATCGAAAAAAGATGATCACCGTTGGTGAGTCTGTCCATAACAATCCAAATAGCCTCATTGCCCTTCTAACTTTTAGGCAATCCTTTCACAAAATCCATCGAAATATGTTCCCACTTCCAAATGAATTTCCAAAATAATAACAATCCGCCAGGCTTCCCTTGCTCAAATTTTATATTTTGACATGTCAAACACCAAGCAACAAACTCAGCTACGCTCTTCTTTATTCTATTTCAAAAGACAATTCTCTTCATGTCCTTGTACATCTTATCTCCTCAGGGACGAATGACCGTTCTTGTATGGTGACGCTCCATAAGTAGATCTCTTATCAAGTCATCAATTATTGGGATGCAAAGACGTTAATTTCTTCTTAAACATCCCTTCTCATCAACTGAATACCTCCAAGCATGAGGGAAATACTCTCCTTTTCTCAACTTTTCTAAAATCTCTATTAACTTCTCTTCTTTCACTTACTCATGCTTTATACGATCCATCAAGGCCGATCTAATCTCCATAACTGAAGGAAAATCTTGGATGGGTTTTGTTGATGGTTGGAGGTTAAAATTCGAGAGAAACTCCAACTGTCTTCATTCATATACAACACCAAGGGTAGCGTGTCTTCAACTAAGGTTGTCGGTGACTACATGTCCTTTCCAAGGGTATATTGAATACTAAGGTCAAAGGATGCTACATACTCCATCCACCTCCGCTACCTAAGATTCAAATATTTTTGGGAAAATAGGTATTTAAGCAATTTATGATCAGTGAATACCTCAAACGTTTTCACCAAGAGATAATGCCTCCACATCTTTAAGGCAAAAACAATGTCTGCCAATTCTAGCATATTAATTGCATATTAGCATAGGCAACTACCTTCCCTTCTTGCATAAGAATTGCTCCTAATCCTATGCCACATGCATCTATGAAAACCGTGAATGGCTTGGTTCCATCTGGAATAGTGAGCACAGGTGAACTAGTCAATGACTCCTTAAGCTTCTCAAATGCCTTGGTGCATTTATCATCCCAAACAAAGACTAGATTCTTCTTAGTCAATCAGATTAAAGGGCCTGCTATTTGCGCAAAGCTCTTGATGAACTTCCTATTGTAGCCTGCCAACCTTACAAAACTTCTAACCTCTGAAGCATTACTAAGAGTCTTCCATCCTTGGACAGCTTCCACTTAGCAGGGTCCACAACCAATCCTTGTTCCAAAACAACATGCCCAAGGAACCTAACTTCATTTTTCTAAAGTGTCATTTAAAAAGCTTGGCTTTAAGTTGGTTTCTTCTCAAGGTCTCCAATACCTCCCTAAGGTGGTCCTCATGCTCCTTGCCTTTGGAGAAAACCAAGATATCATCAAAAAACACCACGACAAATTTATTAAGTTACCCTTTAAATATTCTACTCATCAAATCCATAAAGTATACTGGGGCATTCGTTAGTCCAAAAGGCATTACTTCCCACTTATAGAACCCATCTGGAGTACGGAAGCGGTCTTTGGCTTGCTTTCCTCTGTAATTCTTAACTGATGGAACACTGTTGCTAAGTCTATTTGGAAAAAGAATTTAGCCCCTACAAGTTGGTCAAATAAGTCATCTATTCTAGGTAGAGGGTCCCTATTCTTCCTTAATAACTTGTTCAACTCCCTATAATTGATGCAAGGTCTCAAAGAACTGTCTGCTTTAGTAGAAAAAACAACAGGGGCTCCTATAACACCCCTAATTTTTTATAACATTATTCAAGAGATTTAATTAGATAAATTAAGTTAAATAATGTAAATATTAAGTGATAAAGGGATTAAGATATGAATATAATTAAGGTCGTGGCCAAGTTAATTAATTAAATGGGCTTAAAGTTAATTAATCTATATAAAGGTATAGTGGGAAATTGCTGCACATAACCCCTTACCATTATATATTCTCATTCCTTGTTTTCATTTTCTCATTCACGTCATTTGACAAAAAAAATAAAAACGTAAGAAGAGGAGCCGACCATAATCAAAGAGAAGAGAAATCAAAGCAAAGCTAGGGATTCAAGCTTAGGGGAATAAATCTCAATCCAATCTTCTTATCTTAATCAAGGTGAATAATAATTCATTCCATCTCTATTTTGTTTTGTAATCATATGTTTTCAGATTTAAGGGTAAATTCGTTTTTATAATGATTTGGATGATGATATGATTGAATTACAATTTATTTGATTTAAACAAGAATGTTTAAATAAGATTATAGGTAGTTTTAGGGCAAAACCAATTTATATTGATGTTTAAATGCCATGGAAAAAATTTATGTTGTATAAAATATGATTTTGGAGTTGGGTTTTAATTTTGATAGTTTTCCAAGTTATGGAAAGATTACTATGAATTTTCAAAGGAGAATATGATTAATTGGGTTTATAAATTTATTTCAGAAATTATATCGAGAATTTGGGTCTGAAATTTTGATATGTTAGATAACGCAATTAAAGTGAACTTTTGTAATTTCTCCCAAGTAATTTGCTATGCAAATTAAATTAATTTAGAAGGACTTATTTGCAATATTAGTTTTTCTTAATGGAATGGCTTATTTGTTAACTTAACCATGGTTTAGATCTTGTGTTTACACATGGCAGGTTATTTAGAAAGTGTTTTCTTTAATCAGTATTAAATCAGGTTTACCAGGAAAATTGGTTCCTTTCTTCTTTAGAAATACCTTTCGAGTCGGAGCTTCCGCCTTCAATCAAGTCGAAACCCCACTAAGCCGAAACCAATACACAAGTTATCACTTAAACGGTACGTGGTGGATTGCATAAAGGTGAAAGGGTTAGGTGTCGAAAGCATTGCTTTCGATGGGGTCGATACCTTTGTTTGCTTTAGAAAGAGCGTCTGCCTTTGTTTTATTAAAGCCTTCGAAGGAGTCGAAGCATATGTTTTCGAAAGAGGTTTTTTAAATGCTTTCGAAAGGGTTTCTATCAACTTATGCTTTAAAGAGTAAGCTTTTGAACGGGTTTCTTTACTTATAAAATAATGCTTTCGAAAGAAGCGGTTCTAACCTAGTCGAAGCCCTACTGCCATTCTTTAGCCTTTCAAGCGTATTGAATTCATCAATGCTTTTGAAAAGGTAGTGCTTGTTTTAAAGATGTTTTAAGCCACTTCGTAGATGCTTTCAAAAGGGTCCAAGGGTTTCAGAGGCAATGGTTTCGAAAGGGGGTTTCGATGTTGTCCTTTAGTGTTTTGTTTGATTGACTTGAAGCTTTTGAAAGAGATGATGCCGACACCATCAAGTTTTCTCCAATATTTTTATTTGACAAGGATGGTTTCGAAAAAAAATACTTTTTTCTATATTCACTTTGACCCAAATAATATTTGAAGTATAAACCCAAGGGTTTCAAAAGGGCGACTTTCAATGATTTCGGAAGGGATACTTCCAAAGTTTTCAAAAGGGGTACTTTTAATGGTTTCGAATCTATGCTTCTAAGTTTTATTAAGTAATACTTTATTACATTACTTAATGTTTTAAAGTGTTTCGTAAGGTAGTGATGTGCACGTAAATGTGCATATTTTTACCACCATATTTATTCTATTTAAATTAAATAAATGATCATATTGGGTATTTTAACTTGTTTTAACCAAAATTCATATTAATTCCAAATTTTCACATATTCATCTTCATATAGGGGCAAAACGGTCATTTAAGTGCATATATTTCTTTGAGAAAAATTAATTGAAAATTTGTATATATTTTTGTAGGAAATTGATCTCAAATAGAAGTGTTTTCATGAAGATATGCATGCACAAAATTAATACAAAGGAATGAAGATGGAAATAATTCAAAGTGAAAAACATGGAGGACCCCACCTACCCACCTACCTTAATGTACAAATTAAAGGCTAATGCACATGCTTTTGGACTTAATGGTTTCATGTACACTTAATGAGGGATTAAGACATGTTAATGGTTACTTGGCCTCCACACTTCCTAAGGGGCATTTTGGGTATTCCCCAAAAATATGAATTAGGGTTTCATACATGTATAAGTACCCATATGTTTCATGTAACATGATCTCTTCTCTTAGTCTCTCTTAGGCCTCCTTCTCTTTAGTTTAGTTTAGATCAAATAAAAGAAAGCTCTCTTTCTCTTTTAACGGCTACTTAGCCAATTTTTATTTCTTGTAATCTTTTTTATTTTATGCAATTTAATACATGCTCTTTCCTTTTCATGTTCATTTACTTTCATGTTGTAGTGTAGGTTTCTCTTATTTCATGCAAGTAGATTAGTTTCGTTTCTTTGCTTTGCTCTCTTTTTCTTTCTTTTTTGCTTTCATATTGCTTTCTACATTTGTTGATTTGATAACAAATATGAGAGCTTAATCCCTACAATTTAGGGGTAATGAAGCTCTCTAGTATGTAGATGCAACATTTTGATGTTTATACTCTCTTTTTGTGCTTTAATGGAAACATTTGAAGTGGTTTAATGATGTTGTTTAGCTTTGAATTTGATAGTCTATGTTGTTCATAACAAATAGGCTATGCTTAAACAAACATAACACAAATTGCCTCTTCATCTAAATATGACTATGGCAAAGAAGTGAATGTTGAAATTGAAATTTGATAGCCTATATTTCTAAACAATAGTTAATAGGCTATGCTTAAAATAGATTTTTATTTCAACTTGTTGTCATATTTCATGAGAGTTAAATGTGTATTAGTGGTTGTGTTATAGTTTGATGGTTTATATTGAGCTAATTAATAGCACAAATATACCATACTTATAATAAGCACATCAACTAATTCACTAATGACAAGAAAAGAGAGATCATAACTTCATTTTGTTGATTTATGTGATCTAGAGAGTGGAAATTGCCTCTAAATTGTCTTAACACTCTCATATTTTTATCTATTTTCTTTTCTCATTTTTCTACATTTTTTTTAGTTAATCACTCTTTCAACTTCAGTTAATTTGATTGAATAGAATTTTAAAATCATCAGTGCCCTATGGATCGACCCGTATTCGCCACGTACTATGATAGTACGCCGTGCGCTTGCGGTTATTTTTAATTTAAATTCGTTTGACGGTTTTCTAAACCGATAGAATTTCCGTTCGACGACCAGGTAGGGGCCTAAGGTTTTGAAAAAATGTTTTAAAGTGTTTCGTAAGGTAGGGGCCTAAGGTTTTGAAAAGAGATTTATATGCTTTCGAACGAGGTTATCCAGTGAAGTCGAAAGCAAGGTTTTGAAGGTTTCGACAGCCTTAGTTTTCAAAGCAAATAACCCAATCTCATTTATAAGTAATTCCATGGCATAATTAAAAAAGTATTTTGAAAAGAAGTTTTTGAAGAAGTTTTC
The DNA here is from genome assembly GCA_030765085.1 of Allium cepa. Taxonomy (NCBI): domain Eukaryota; kingdom Viridiplantae; phylum Streptophyta; class Magnoliopsida; order Asparagales; family Amaryllidaceae; genus Allium; species Allium cepa. The sequence goes on from CM060939.1 coordinate 165,727,180, forward strand.
TTTGATTAAAAGGTTAAAGGGATTAACCAAGTTATTGTGTATGCTTCTTCATATATGTATATATTCACATTGTAATTGACCCATAACTTTATTTCGGGGAAGGGAAGAATAACCAGCCAGGTTGACCCAGTAGTGAGTATAAGTTAACTCTTGAATGTGTAAAATTGTATCCAGGAGGTCAGGATGACCAGAATATAAGATGCTAAAACTGTTAAAGGAAGATATTGGCAGAGGCCAATAGGTTCCCATTAACCCCATGAAAACTGTGTATAGGAAAAGATATTGGCAGCAGCCAATAGGTTCACAGTTAGCCCATGAAAACTGTGTATAAATGAAGATGTCAGAAAGGCAGGTTGATAGTTAGCCCATGAAAACTATGATTTGATATTGGCAGGAGTCAATAGGTTTATAATGAACCCATGAAAACTATATCTGAATTAAGATATTGACAGATGTCAATAGGTTCCTAGTCAACCCATGTAAATTAGGATAAATAGAGAAGATATGGAGTTACCAATAGGTTCCCAATTAACCCATGAAAACTAGGATAAAAGTAAAGGAATTGGAGTTACCAATAGGTTCATAGTGATCCTATTAAAACTATGTAATTGGACAGGGAGTCCTTAAACATCTTACCGGTTATTAGTCAGCCCATGAAAACTATTAGGTTAATAATAATCCTTGAAATTATGATTGAGATAGATAATGAAAATGAATGAGGATGGGTAATCTAGAATTGATTCATGTATGTTACATATCATCATCTCATATTATTTTGAATTGTTTTAACCATTGTGAATGTAGGAGCACGGTATCTGGTTTTATAAAGATTTTAAGATACCAGTGGGGGGAACCCGTTCCGCTAAGCGACACGGCCTCACTAGATATCTAAATGGTTTGAGGTGGTAGATTGTTTGTCATACCAAGCATTATGTCTGACTCGAAGTTTATGTTTTCTCCTTAAACTCTCGGGTACTCAATTGATTTTGAGTAGTTTGAGAGTTGAGGTTTTCAGGTACTTTACTGGACGAATAAAGCTTTCGGAGATGTGCAGGAGGCATGATTGCTATCTAGAGTTCTCTTTTATTTTGATTTCGATGTGTTGTTTGTAATGGAAAAGTTGCTAAATTGCCTGTATATACTCTAATCATCTAAGGGGCATCTTTATATGTTACTCTTGGCATATGTTATAATAAATATATTTTCTCTAAACATGGTTAACGATTATGGGATTATGTAATGAATTGGAAATGTTTTGAAATGGAATATGATCTTGTTTGATGTTTCAATTTTTTTTCCATATTCATGTATTTCTCTGTATTAATGTATCTAACTCCGCCGTATTTGGTCGCCAAGGATTAATAACTACAGATGACTGTAGCATCCGTAACCGCTAGTTTTGGGCGTCCAGGTAGGGGATGTTGCAGCTCCCCACTCATAGTACTTCTACAGATGAATCCTTTCTTCAATAGTTTTAAGATTTTCTTATCCAATTCCCTTCTTTTTTTAGGGCCGTATGTCTCAAAGGCAAGGCGATGGGTCTTGCATCCTTCTCTAAATCGATTTGGAACTCAATCTCTCTATGGGTGGGAGACCCAAGACCTCCTCAAAGACATCAAAAAATTCATAAACTATGGGTACAAATGATGGCTCTTCAACAACAGATAGATTTAGGAGTATAAATAGCTTAACTCAACTAAGGCTGTAGGTGTACAAAAAACTTCTAGGTCATGACTTCCACGACTCCTTAATCATTATACCCTCTTATCACAGTCAAGAATGGCTTTATAATATGACGACCAATCCATACCCAAGATAAGTCCATATCTCTTGAAATTTAGAATGTATGCAGCACATATGAAATCAACGTCACATATGTCTAACACTAGGTCTTTGCAAATAAGAGAAAGATCGGTCGAACCTCCAATGGGATTGGAAATCTCTATTGGCTTTTTGGCCATCTGGGTTTGTAGGTTTAAGGAATTTACTACATCCTAAGCTATAAAGGAATGTGATGCCCTCAGAATCAAATAGGGTACATATAGTAACCCCAAAAATAAGAGTTATACCTTCTAGAGCTACTTTTCCTTGGTCTCTTAATGGCTTACTGACAATAGGGACGGCTCCAATAGTTTAGGAATGTCCACTTGATCTTTCCATAGCCATTTTGGGACATTGATTCTTATGATGCCCTTCCTCGTGGCATTAAAGCACATTCCTTTAAAGGCTTCCTTTATCGTACTCACCCTACAATCTTTAGCTTCATGGCCTTTCCTTTGGTATTTCTTACACACATTCAAAGCCTTTTTAAACTTCCTTTTCGATTTATTGTTGGCTTAAAAGCTCCCCTTCTAAGGCCCTCCTTGCTTTTGGGTCAGTGCAGACTTATCCTTCTCTCTTCCCTTATCTTCCTCATTAGCCACATGCGGTATTTGTCATTTCTACAAACATGTCATACGTAGGCCCCATAGGCACTTGGGTCAACAACATTTGTTTTAGCGAGGAATTTAAGCCCATTACGAACTTCATGGCCTTTTTCATAGGTGTGTCATCTGGCTCATCCCGAATTTAGCTAATTTAGTAAACTTTGGTATGTGCTCTTTAAGGGTCAAATTTCCTTATCTCAGTTGAATGAATTTTCCAATTGCTAACTAACCTCTGCACTAGACATGAATCTCATCTTATATCGGCCCTTGAATTCATCCTAAGAGAATATCCTTCCCGTGTGCTCACCAATCACAAAGTTCCACTAATTCAAGGCTTCTTCCTGGAGGTGCCAAGCTACTATTCTACTTCTTAGTTGATCGAACCAACCAAGCTTTCTAAATATCTTCTTGTGGTTACTAATCCAAGCTTTAACTTTTGAACATCCTTCAATTCCATAGCATGTCTTCCCTCCCATATTGAGAAAGTCCTTACACAACTTAGGAAAGTCGACAGGACGGGGTGTTGCATCGACGAACGGGACAGCGGGTGCTACTAGTGTAGTTGAAGGAATAGGAATCTACTCGACGGTCCTAAGATATTGTTTAAACCATTCGGGCATTCCATGAATGAGTAGACTTCTGTGGGTAGGTTTCCTTTTTCGGAAGAAGATCGATAATTAGCTATACCAACTACCTTTACGTTAAACCTTTATTGATGATTTCCTAAGATAGTGTTTTCAAGCTAAAAGAAAAAGTGTATGTGAGCGTGTTTAAGAAGAGTGGGTATAAACACACACACAGATATATATATATATATATATAGTAATAATTATTTGAAAATTCTGTTTGAAAACTCATTTTCAAAATAATAAATACGTCACTCATACAAATAATTTCCCCCATTGATTGGGTAGCCTAGGCTCTGACACCAAATGTAACAACTTATCCCGAAACAGGCCTAAATTTCAACCTAGAAAATGCCCATCAAAACATAGATCCATTATAAGGCAAGCTGTTAGTAGTAAAGAAAAGTAACATTATAGAGCCATAACTAAACTTTCAAAACTCACAGCGGATGGAACAAAATATAATAGTAAAGTTTACTTATTTATGTCAAAACCATAAAAGTGTTATAACACAAAATTCCATAGAAACATAACATAATTTCCATTACAACAATTATATAAATCCATCGGCATAAAAGAAAACAATAATAATAATAAATACTGCCACAAGCCAAGCTTCTCCTTCTCTAAGTATCGTCACTGTAATCACTCCTTCCTTACCTATGTTGTAATAAGGTGGGAGTCAGAACAATAAGCATCTAGTGAATAAAAACCTTAAGTCTTACCTTTTCAGTACTTGGGCAGTGTATATCAAAATAAGAATATGTTTATGAACATAAAACCATTAAAATCATTTAATACTTCTCTATAAGTAAAGAAGGCGGGTCCAACCGCTTAATACCTTCCATTCTACAAGCAGGTTTCTAAAATCCCATATCCCAATCATGTATCATAAATAGCAAATAATGTGAGAGACGGTACCCAAGCCACTAAATACTTTTTATTGGAAAATAGGCAGACTCTGGTCATTTAAGACATTAATTAAGGCAGACCCTATCATTTAAGATATATTTCCAAGGCGTGCTCCTCAATGGTACTATCTAGCTGACATCATATGGAATCTCATAGGCTAATACTTCCAAGTGGAAAATAGGCAAACTCTGGTCATCTAAGACCTTAATTAAGGTAGTTTCCATCATCTACGACCTATTTAAAGAAGCAGACCTCTGTAGAGATACTACCTAACATGTCTCCTTGACCATTTAATACTTCATTTGGGGAACAGAGGCGGGTCAAACCACTTAATAACTCAAAACCCCAAAGCAAGCCCTTCGTCTTATGACCCATACTCGTAATGATGTCTCACATTTGTCAGTTATTCATAGGACCTGGTAGCTAGATTAGCTGGAAATATTTCTCCTAGAATTTGGGACCGTAAAAAATATAGAAATGCAATTTATTACACCAATTCAATTGAACATCTTAAACAATAAGAATTGCAATCTAAACCTCATATTCTGTTCAACTCCTCTTTTACAAAGAAATAGATAAGAATAAGTAGTATAACTACGAATAGAATTCGTAATTTGAACCCCTTATTTTATTGAAGGATCACAATTTGACCCAAAGAAGAAGGAGAAGTGGAATAGACTATGAAATTATTAAAAATTGCATAAATAAAACAAGTTCCATTAAATTAATGTAATATTGGGAATCTCATCATAGAATTAGCATATTGAAATAAAAAGGATTTTTGGGGATTTTATCTTTCATATTTTCGGAATCCCGAACTCCCAAGGCATATTCAAATCCAAAAGGAAATATAGTAAATTATTGCTGAAAAGAAATACTGAGGTTTTCACTCACAGATAGCTCTGGCTTTCCTTAAATGGATTTGTAGCCTTCTAATTTCTTCCAGAATCTCTCTCTTTTGATATATAAACACACACACACACACAATAGGATAGAGGTATATATATTCAGTAGATTCTGAATAATTGGAGAAGTACATGACACAAATAGATTGGAGGAAGAAGAAACAAATAGGAAATAAGTTGAATTCCTATTTGAATTTTCTACAGAGTTTCGGAATCTTATTAAAGAGAGATAGTAATGGAAGAATTTCGTCATATTCCCCAAAATAATATGAATAAAAGTGGAGAGGATAGGTTCTATTTATAGAAGTTGAAATGCACCAGAACCGTAGAATGAAAGTAGGTAGGAAAAGGGTAAATTTGAAGCATACAACTGAATATAACATAGCTTCAAACCTTAGTCGTCACTAGCAACTTTTGTTTCCAAGTAGTAGACCACTACGGTTGACCAATTTACCTATATATGTTACCTGTTCCTTTATTCTAGGGAACGTTTATTTCCTTCCCTTGCATAAATATTTTATTCCCTAATTAGCTTTTTAAACGTTAATTAAATATTTACTTAGCCGCCAAGATGTTTTTAAAATTTAAACCCTAAATGTGATTTATCATTTGAATTTGAATTCAAACGAAATTAATTTAAATCTGAAAAATTCAAATGTTCATAACTTCATTGCTTAAAGTTCGTTTTCAGCATGTTGTATATGAAAACGGATCAGAATTTCACTACGAACGCAATGGAATAACTTACATGGCCATTTTCAAATTTTAATTTTTTTTCATATTCAACACTTATCATATTTAATTCAATTTGCTTCATTTACTTATGGTTCATTTTACAAGGTGTTACAGGTAAACTCATTTGAGACAGGAAGATGACACCCCAGAATGAGTTTGAGTGTGTGTGTGTGTATGGAAGCATATATTTGTTAGTGCTATAAAAATGTTTTATAACGTTTTGATAAATGAAATGTTTAATACAGGTTTATATCGCTCTTGGTTAGAGAAGAAATAATTTAACACACGTTTTAAATGGGTTAAATTTAATTAAAAGGTTTTAATGAACTTTGTTTTATTAAACCATGTCTTTTTCTTTAACATCTAAGTTGTGAAAACTATTTGATATTATTGGACCAACTAATATATGTCTTTAGCGTGGAGACATCTAAGGAGAAGTTGACTCTAGGACTGAGTTGGATACCAGCATCCTATTCTTCTTAGCTACTTACCAGGGGTGGTTTGAGTGTTCACTTTGATAATGAGATGTTATTTTTTATGTTCTCGCATAGTGATGAAAGGCAACGTATTCTGGAGGCCAACCCAATTCTTATTGATGGGAAACCTTTCATTATCACTACTTGGAGTCCTATTGTGGATCGTGCGAAAGAATAAGTTTTATCTATTCCTGTCTGGGCCCACTTTTCTCGTATTCCATCTGTTCTCTGGCCTCTTATCGGGATAGACTGGCTAGCTGGTCTAGTAGGTAAGGTGATATGTTATGATGCAAATGGTGTGGCCAAAAAGAAGCTAGTTTATGCCAAAGCTCTAATTGAGATTACTCCCGACAAACCTTTGCCTATGTTGTTAATGGTCAGGTTAGATGAGAGCCGTGTAGCTGAGGTCAGAGTTCGCTATAGTTGGAAACATGAGATTTGCTCGTCTTGTCAGTCCTTTGGCCATTGTGCTGAAGCTTGTTCTGGACCGATCGTTCCCCTTGTTGACCGGATTCCTCTTCCTCGTCCGCCTGTCTAGAAGTGGGTTCCAAAGGTTGCTCCTTTAGTTCCCTTAGTTGATGCTCCGGTAGCTCCCATTGTTATAGCCCCCATTATGGATCCTCCTGCAGTTGCTCCGGTTTGCGTAGCTCCTTCTATTTTAGTGTCTGTTATTGCCCCATCTGTTGGTTCTCCTCCTTCGGCCCTGGAGGTGAATCTTTATGCTTCCCCATCTGATATCATTTCCTGGAATTCTGTTGAACGTGCTTGGGTTCATGCTCCTTCTGATATGAGATATTCGCCAGAGAGGGACACATTTTATGCATTTATCAGTGATATTGGAGGCGAGAGTCGTTTTCTTATCTACCATATTGAGGGAGATGGTTTGTGCCTCACTAGGGTTGGTGAGATTAGTGAGCAGAACAAAAGTAGGTTTTATGATGTCACATGGGACAGGAAATTTCTTTACTCACCTGACTCAGATGGATATGATCCTCGTCTGGCTGCTCTCTTCACAGGGTATTCTCATGTTATTGGACCTACTTCGGTTGTTGGTCGTGATTGTTCTTCCTCTTCTAAGGAAGATTAGTCATGCTATTATTGTAGTTAAGGCTCTTTTGTCTAGCTCTTGTGCTTTCAAATTTGCCCATTTAGTTGCTCTGTGCATGTGCAGAGCACCTGTTTTCTCATTTTATATACAGTGGCACGGCCCACTATAAAGCCGGCTAGCTTTGCTAAAAAAATTTACTACACAAAATCTTGATCGTTTTCTTTTGTTCTAAAACCATGATTATAAGAGTTTGAAAAATCGTTATTACAAAGAATTTCGACATCGAAGCCATTGTATAAATGGATTTAACTTTCTGTGGTACGAAATCATGAACTGTAGTTACGTGACGCACATATTTTTCACTCAACTTTCATAACTTTTCCTAACTTCACCAAATTGGGTTTTAGTGTTTGTAAAACATTTATAAACCATTTTAAATCATTTCAAAGGGGTTTAATGATTCTATATTACTTTTGTAACTTGATTCAGAAAGTGATTTCCTTATATAATATCGACGTGCATTTTGCGTGGCTTGTTTACACAATTAAACATTATATTAAAACAACCAATACTTAATGATCAAAGCATAGCAAACATACATAGAAATCATAATACATTATCATATATATATATATATATATATAGTTCCTCACCTTCATTAGTTTCTAACTTAACGAAAATTTGCTGTAACTTCGCTACACGGAATCAAGGCCTACGGAATCGATTCCCAGTCACATTTTCACTTATCAATTAAATTACATATAAATGTAAACTAATTTTGAAAACTAATTTCTTATCATTTATAACTAATTAAAATGATCGCATTTGATTTATAAAACCATAAAAATTAATAATAAGTAATTGTTTACAAAAATAGCAGTTATATCGATAAAGCAATACAAATTTTTTTATATTTTCAAATCAAGTATATATCTTTATAAACTATTGTAAATGATTAACTATCACTATATGACTAATTGAAATGAATTATTACCATTTTAAAACAATTATTTGAATATATATAATAATTCTTAAATCATTAAATCTTAATTAAATTCGTTAAATCAATTGTTAAATATAATGCCATTGTTTATAATGACATAAATACATTTTATTACCAAAAATAAAATAATTTTTTTATTTCATATTCTTGTTTATATTTATGTATCCAGCTCCGTATGCCACTTTTGATAATTATAGAGATGTTTATTGATAAAATGGTTTTAGGTCATTTTATCGATATTTTTCCAAAGTATATATTTTTTGTACATACCTATTCAAAATAAGATTACCATCCTTATTTATTGTTCAAGGCAACATAATCTATATTAAAAAGCTTATATTTGAATATTTTAAAAATATATATATTTTGTTAAAGTGATAAATTTGTGGGTCGTTACAAGCCTTTACGGACTTAGTTGTGCCCAACTACTTAAATGTGAGATGCAAGCATATTGGAACCTAGACATTATGGTAATATCAAAGGATTTGTATAGAAATGTGTGGTTATCGTAAATTAAAAACTCATCCATGTTTATATGCGGTGTGGTCTTACGAGATACCTTTGGTTTGAAGCTTTTTATAAAGTTAAAATTTACGCTTTACTCACAACAGACCAACGTCTGACCCAAAGTTTTTATTTATCCCTTAACCTCTTGGGTACTTAAATTTCTATAAGTGGCCAAGTAGTTAGATTTCTTTCGAGGATTTTGGAAAATGACATGGAGTAGGAGCTTTCATCATCATCTAGTAGTTGACTTTATTTTCGTTGTTTGCAGTATATTATGTATTAGCAGTTAAGGCAGGCAGATATAGTTATCCTTGTTGGGAATAGTACTTGTAACTTTGATGTAACATTTTGGAGTAACCATATGTACTATTCTGTGATGATGTATATGTAACGCTGCCATTGCGAGAAAAATCTGTGTTTTTTCCCTTGCCTTTATTTACTTTACCCTACGACTTGTCTTTCAGACTCTTAGATAATCGGCACATGAATACCGAGGATGTATTAAATGTCGTCTTTAGATGTAAGAAAGGCATCGTCATAAGACGTGTTTAAAATGATATTTAAATTTAGTATTTTTCTGAAATCTTTTAACGGATGTTTAATAACACGTTTAAGAGTATTTTAAAAGTGTTTTCAAGTGTATATATATTTTAAAATTATTTACGGATTTTTAAAGTAAAGGGTTATAAATGTAAAACACGCCTTTTGTTGTTTTTTTTATTAAATTTGGAATTATTTATTCCAAACTATTATTTTATATGGATAACTAAAACATATTTATAAGTATTTTGAAAGTATTTTTTTGTATATAAGTTTGGAAAGTAAGTTAATTATTAATAAAAGATAAGTGGGTTTTGATTATAACAATTAGTTATAATAAAAGGTTTTAAGTAGTTGCTAAATAATATATTACTTTGTTAAACTTAGATCTTTAAAAAAGAATTTAAAGATAATGTTAAGTATAAAATAGCTTCGGGTTTATAGTAAACAATGTTTAGCAATATCTATTTCTAACCCTCTAAACTATACCTATGAATGTAATTAAATCTTTAAAAAGAATGTTTTAAAGATAGTGCTAGTATGAAATGTTTTGGGTTTATAGAAAACATGTTTTAGTAACATTTGTTTTTAACCTTTATATATATATATATATATATATATTCTTAAATATGTATTTTGACGAAATGTTAAGTATGGAGTCTTTTTGGAAAAATGCTGGAAAAGTAAAAGGTTTAATATATAAACGAGATAAGGATTTATAGCAATAATATTTTAGTAACGTTTGTTTTTTAATGTAACGACCTAGAATTTCTGTCAATTAAAATTTGTATATTTAATTGATTTTAAATATTAATAAGTAAAATTAAACCGTCGAATAAATTTTATTTCGAATAATTTGATTTAATTGGATAATTAAATCGATAATTTAATATTTCAAATTACAGAAATAATTGAAAATGAGGTTTAATATGGTTAAAAATGATTTGTAAAATTTTATTTAGTCATATTGAAGTTAGAATGATGTTATAGAACTTTTAAAATTGCATCTAAAGTTAAATTGTGAAAATTGAATATTTTAATATTTAATTGACGAGTTAAGTTAGCCATTTTTCAAACAGTCTCGGATTTCGACGAAACTAGTTTCATCGGATCCGTAATGTCATATTATTGTAAGGTTTCAAATTTCGTGTCAATCGGATTTACCATTTGTCCGGGGTAAGCCAAAACGCATAGAAGATTCGTTTAATCGATTTAATTTGAAATCGATCGTTTATTGCCATAACTCGCACAGATGATCAATTTGGCTCCCGAAACACGTTTCATTGTGTCTGGAGCGCAGGGTAAATCTTAGAAACGCCAACCGACATGCTTCGTTTGGAGTTCGGAAATTTTTTGATGAATAGTGTTTTTGGAAATTTTCTATATAAGCACCTTTAATATTCACATTTGCAACAAGAATAAAACCCTAACCTAATTTACAGTAGCCGCCGCCTCCCACTATACCAATGGCCGAAAATTCATAACTTTCATCTCCAATTATCTTCAAATCCGAGAATATCCTAGAAACTTTCAACTACAATATTGTAGAACACATCACGAACTACAAAATCAACGGCTATGATCGTTTATCTCGAAGTGGATCGATGGAAATTTGAGCTCAAAGCCATCATGTTCGACACGTTTTTCGAGACAAATTACACGACCGAGCGGCACGTGGCTTCGGCCGATGGTAGTGCTCGTGTGGGCGCTTCAAACCATGGTGGCCGATCATCATCTCGTCGAGCGTTGGTCAAGCGGCTATTAGGGTTTGGGCGTGTTTTTTTGGGTTCGGCTTCGTTCATCTGGGAAGAAGATGAGCATTTGCGTTCGGCTGCCTTGATGGAAGCAAGCAGAAATCAACGGCTTGGATTGGATAAGGGTATAAAATATAAAATGAAAGTGTAAATTTAACTTTATTAAATTGTATAAACTTTGAAATGACATAACTTTGTCATACGAGGTCGAAAAATTACGAAACAACTTGCGTTGGCTTCGTTTTGTCGAGCACTACGCTATGGAACTGGACTGGAGTCGTTTGGAGCTAGTGTGAATTTCGGGTGAAATTAAACATACGTTTAATTTTATTCGAAATAAAACGCGAAAACTGAATTGGAAGCGAGGTGGGAACTTCTCACTCAATCGAATAGTTTCGTTTTAAATTTTAAATAGTTAGATTTAAAATTGTTGATTGTATGAATGGATGATGAATTTTTATCTGTTATTGATTGAAATAGACATTATACGCCGTTATTAAGCGGAGGTTATTTATTAAAAACATATACCGCGATAATTCCATCTTGATTGGAATTGGTATTATATATGTACTTGGAGTTGATTTTCCCGCATTATATAGCGGATGAGACCCTATTGCGTCACATAATAGCGGATAATATTTTATAAATCCTATATACCGCGATATTCCGTACTAGAACGGAATTGGTATTGTGCTAATGTCTGTGGATGCAGGGAAACAGGTTGGAGGGATCCAACTGGATTCCTCACCAGTAATTATTTGATTACAGATATTGTGATATTTGTTGATTATCATATACTGATATATGATGTCTTTGTTGTCGTGATTGACTATTTGGTGTTGTTGCATCATCGGATCCATTTCTGAAGTTTTAAAATAATGATTTTTATTTTTAAAAGAATTTTTAAAGTGATTTTTGAAAGTATACGTTTGATTAAATTTTGAATTGTTAAAATAAATAAGCATTATAATTTTATTGTTATAAAAGTTATATTTTTGGAAAATAGTACTAAGTATTATTTTGGAGTTATATAAGTTTTAAATAACGTTTTGTAAATTATTAAAAGAATTGGTTTATTTAAATTGAGATTTTTGAATTATTGTAAACGGTTTATATAAAAGATTTCTAAGATTAATATTTATAAATTAAAAATATAGGAATTGTGAAACGAGTTTTATTAAGTGTTAAAATGAAGTATAAATGGATTTCACAAGTGAATAAAATTTATAGATTTATAAATTGTGAAGTTATGAAATGATTAAATTTTGTAAAATAAAAGATTTCTAAATAATTAACTTATAAATCGGATTTTGGGTATAAAGTTGAGTTATAAATTGAATTGATTTATAAGAAGGATTTTTTTAATTGAAGTTTTTATAAATAGAAATGGAATTTATAAACAATGTTTATAAATTCGAAATCAATTGAATTTGATAAATTTAATATAGAAGGTTATTAAAGGAGATATATTCGCGATTTCGGATAGCGAATTGTCCTTGAAATAAAATGTGTAGAAAATATTGAATTTGGTTAGTGAAGATTATTCGCGATTTTGGACAGTGAATATATTATTAAATAAAATGGATATGTTTTGAGAAAAGGAATATTATCAAATGAAGTTAATTGTTTTAACGATGTATTAAATTGTGTTAAACATCGAAACCATAGATTTCAACATTCATTGTTGAAATAGACGTTTTTGAGAAACAAGGAAAAGATGGATTATTACACCATTGTTATAGTAAATGATTTTCGAAAGGAAAAGTTTTTTTTTGTATAGTACTGGGATTTATATATCTATCTAAATTTCGAATCCCTATACCAGTGATTTTGGGTTGTCGTAACAATGTTATACGCAAAATTCGTTTTGGCCCAAACAAATGTGTTTAAGAGAATGATTTCTTAAAGAATGAAATATATACTAAATTTCGATTTAAGTATATTGAATATTTTCCAAGTGTTGAAAATAAATGGAATTGTAATTACTTATTATTAAAGAAGTATGGAAATGTTTTCCAATATGAAGTGAATATTTTGAGATTTTATCTCTTAAAGATAAATTGAAAATGAATATTAGAAATCGATTTGGAAATCGTATATTCATAGATATTTTGGGAATTGTAAATTCACTATGGAATTTATAAAAGAAAGGGAAATTTGTTTAAAAATAAACGTTGATTTATTTTTGAAGCGTGGGAATAAGTTTACGGATTTGGAACGTAAATATAAAGTAAATCGGTAAGGATTTATTTAATTGGTTTTAATGAACCATTTTGAAATGAAAATGAATAAAGATTTGTGAATATATCCCGTATAGGGAAATGATTCGAAATTTGTTTTCAAAAGTGGTAAAGGTGAAAAGTGATTTGAAAATTGTTTTCAAATGGTTGAAGTGTGGAAATCATATATCTTGTAAAGATATTTTGGAAAGTAAATAATTTGGAAAATTATTTGGAATCTGGTGATGTTGAGCATACCTATTGATAGTTAAATAACCGACTATCAATATTACATTTGAATGGGTATTTGTTGTGTTTTGCTTGAATTTGAACGCCACACTTATTTTCATAATAAGCGCTCACTATTCGGGTTAGCCAGGAAAGGACCTTGAGGTCGTGTAACCCATTCTGAATATGTGATACGTCGTTATGGATTGCATTTGTTGACCGGTGTTGAAGACCGGATATTTATGAAAACGGAAGGATTACCGTCGAATGTTTCTGCATCGGCTGATCTCCGATATAAAAATTTATTATCCTTTGTGATGGGAAGTCCGGTCGTGATTAGTGAATATACGGATTGCAAGGACTTCTTTGTAAGTGCCTTCGGTTCCGTTCGATCCCGGAACGGACTTGTATGGATGTGTGTCTGACGTTACAATTTGAGATGTAAAGCTGGTTTCTATCAAATATATTTCCGTTGGTGGCGGAGAATTTATTCTCTTAGCTTAACACCCTTAGAGGTTATGTAGTAAATGGTTACTAGTGATACATGCCCAAATTGGTAATGTGGCATACGAAGTGTTGTTGAGCATTTGATGATCAAAGCACAGCTTTTGTATAAAGCATGGCTTTGTGGACGAGACTTCGTCGGACCTCACACCCCGGAAATGGTCAAAACAGGAAGGATGCGGCAATGTTATTAGGGGGTAGCGCCCCTTTAGTGTATGTAATTCCTTCTGGATAGAGGTGGTATCATGGTATGGAGCCCAGATACTTAACCTATGTTGTTGCTGCAAATTTATTACTTTGTGGTTGTTGGAATCGATGATCCTCGGATATAGATCGGTTACGATCGGGGAATGACATATTTGTATCAGTAGTTACCTAGTTTGAAAGGTAACCCGGCCTTGTGTTGGCAGAGATCCGGTTAGGTTCTCGGGTCGTCTTTCCAGAGACGTACTCATGTGGCAATGGGAAGTTCCTTGGCCTGACCATTTGTTGGAAATTCAAAGAAACAATACGAACCTTGTACGGTTTTAGTTGTATAACCTGCCATGGAATGTGGCGGTAACCTGCTATTGAACATGGTAGCTATAGTAGGCATACGATAATGGTCGTATATTGGCTAAGATTTATATCTTTACTTTCGAAATGTTTTCCTACACTATGCACTAGTAATAATATCAAATGTTTATTTTTTAATGCGTATCAAGCATCTTTGACTATCATAAGGAGAAATCTCCTCCGATTATGCGTTTGCATTGTGTGTGTGTGTGTGCGAGAGGCCTTATGGTAGTCTCATTTTCCAAAAAGCATTGCGAATCTATTTTAAAATTATCCTATTCTTTGTTTTAAAGATAAACTGTTTTATGTTCTCACAGCAGTCCCATGACTGACTCGGAGTTTATTGTTTTCCTTCCTAAACTCTGGGTGCCCACCAATTTCCACACGGACAGTCAAGAGTCAGGTTATCAGGATATTCTGGAATTCAGGAGTTGTAGGAGGCAAGCTGGATGGCATGGCGTATTCACTAATACATAGTATTTCTTTTCCACTGTTTTGTTGTTGTACACTCTGATGATGTAATGTAATGTGATGTAATGTAATGTGATGTAATGATATAGTTCTTTGTTTAAAGACTATTCATTTATCTATTATATGTTGTTCCGCTGCGGTTGTGAGATTCTAATATTGTTTTCTGTTTCTTCTTCTTTCTTCTCTCTTCTTCTACCTTTCTCTTCTTCTTTAACCATAACCGTACGGTTTTCCGGCATTCGATTGCTCGGCAGTTGATACAGTGGACGTATTGATGTCAGTTTTCGAGCGTCGAAAAGTCGCAAACGTTACATTTGGTATCAGCGCTTATGGTTAAGCGAGAACCATGGCTCTGTTGGGAATTACTCATTAGAGATGGAGTCAGTAGTACTCTAGAATGAGTGTGAGTGTAATAATATATACGAGTGCGTATTTGTTAGTGAATATGAAATTGTTTTATATTGTGATGATTGGTTTGTTGAGTGGCATATGGATTCTGGTCAATACGAGTAATTAACGTTGTTGATAGGGATCTCTAAACACTTGTACATAACAATTTGACACGATATCGTTTTAAAATAGCGTATATGAAATAATTTTACCTTGATTATATTTTATATATCAAGGAATAATTTTTTCAGAATTATTAAAGTGTATATGAATTGATTGTTTGGTTGTTGAGTAAGTCAAATAAAAACAATAGTTGTAAAAGAATAATTGTATAAGCAATGAATTATGAGTATGAAATTATAATTAATGTGATTTACACTTGTGAAATAATCTTATATATAAGAAGTGAAATTATATAAGTAAAATATTTACAAATGTGATTTATAATCTAAAAATAAAATTCCATAGAAGTGTTTTGAAAGGATTTATATTTTGGAAAAATTGTTTTGGAGAAATTAAAGCTCTAAACTCTTTTCGGTCGCTGGAAAATAATTCCGATGATGATCGCGACATCATTGGTGTTCATTTTCGGGTTTCCAAAAGAGGAATTGCTGCCAGATAGTTTTAAATGGAAGTTGTTTGGAAAATTTGAGTTTGGGTTTTGAAATTCAAAGGATAACTGAATTGGTTTCAAAAATGGTTTTGAAAGATTGAAAAGACTCTGGAATGTTATACAAAAGGATTGGAATACAATTATTAAGTTGGAAAATAAATTGTGAATGAATAAATAAAATTTGCAAGTGCAAGAAATGAAATTGAAATCCATTTCAAATTTGTAAGTAAATAGAACTGGAATTGGAATCTGAATTGGATTTATATATGGAATATAACTTAAGTGAAGTTAAATAAAGTTAATTTTGGTATCGAAGTAAATTGATAAAGTGAATTAAATGGATATGAACTTGAGTTATATATATGAAATTCAACCTTATATTGTTAAAGGAATTAGCAATTGAATTAATAAATGGATGAAATATTGATCAATCGAATGTAAAAGAATTGATATGGAATAATGAATGTCAGTATAAATTCATTAGAAGCTAATGAAGTTGAGAAATTAAATAATTGAATGGAAGTCAATTTAATATCAACCAATTGGAGTTAAAAAGTGTTAAACCAACTAGAATGTAAATTTAGAAATTTGGTAATGTTGGATATACATTGTTTGTTATATAATTGTTAGTTGATTGTATATAATTCATTAAGTGTTAATGAAATTGAATTAAGGAAAATTGAAAGCTGTCAATCAAATTGGAAGTTAAGTGAACTTGATTTGAATGCGGAATTGAACCAACTTGAATGTAAATTAGTGAATGCAAACTAATTGAAATTGAATATGAATGAATGTTAGTAAATCTAATGTCAACAAATCAAATGTGATTAAAATGGAAAACCAATTCATTGAATATTAATGAGAAATGAAAGAATAATTGATTTGGATAGACATTGATTGTTGGATGTTTATTGGTTGGATAGTTGTTTGATGGTTGCATTTGTTGATTGAATGCATAGCTATGTTGGCACATGTTGTTATTATGTTACTATATGATGTATATTGATTTTATTTTCATATATTCATGTTTCTCATGGTTTGTTGAGTGTTTAGTATGTGCGGATTGCGCTCGCTACGCATTTGGAGCTCGCTTTCGCGCTATATTAGTCGTATATGCTCGCTAACAATAAATAAGGCACATATCTTGGATTAAATATCGTACTTTTACACTTTTTTCCCCGCGGGATGCCTCATCACTTGATGAGATGTATATTTTTGATATATATACTATCATTTTTTTTGGATCGAGCCGCGCAAAGGAGACTCTGACGAATTTTTCCGAAAATTTAAGGCGTTAGAATATTTTTAAGAAAATTGGGAAATTTTTGAAAACTAAGTTTGGATTTGGAAAATAGTAAAGATTTTGTAAGAGGTTTAACTATGAATTTTGGGAAAGTTAAACACTTAAGAGATTTAAAAAAAATCTAAATTGAATGGTTTGTTTTGAAAAGTTGATGTATTCTGTAACTTTTTCTTACTTTGTAATTTCGAGGACGAAATTCTTTTAAGGGAGGAAGTTTGTAACGACCCAGAATTTCTGTCAATTAAAATTTGTATATTTAATTGATTTTAAATATCAATAAGTAAAATTGAACAGTCGAATAAATTTTATTTCGAATAATTGGATTTAATTGGATAATTAAATCGATAATTTAATATTTCAAATTACAGAAATAATTTAAAATGAGGTTTAATATGATTAAAAATGATTTATAAAATTTTATTTAATCATATTGAAGTTAGAATGATGTTATAGAACTTTTAAAATTGAATTTAAAGTTAAATTGTGAAAATTGAATATTTTAATATTTAATTGCGAGTTAAGATAGCCATTTTTCAAACAGTCTTGGATTTCGACGAAACCTGTTTCATCGGATCCGTAATGTCATAATATTGTAAGGTTTCAAATTTCGTGTCAATCGGATTTACCATTTGTCCGGGGCAAGCCAAAACGCATAGAAAATTCGTTTAATCGATTTAATTTGAAATCGATCGTTTATTGCCATAACTCGCATAGATGATCAAATTGGCTCCCGAAACACGTTTCATTGTGTCTAGAACATGGGGTAAACCTTAGAAATGCTAGCCGGCACGCTTCGTTTGGAGTTTGGAAAATTTTGGATGAATAGTGTTTTTGGAATTTTTCTATATAAGCACCTTTAATATTCAAATTTGCAACAAATAAAACCCTAACCTAATTTACAGTAGCCGCCGCCTCCCACTATACCAATGGCCGGAAATTCATAACTTTCATCTCCAATTATCTTCAAGTCCGTGAATCAATCCGAGAAACTTTCAACTACAATATTGTAGAACACATCACGAACTACAAAATCAACGGCTATGATCGTTTAACTCGAAGTGGATCAATGGGTATTTGAGCTCAAAGTCATCTTGTTCGGCACGTTTTTCGAGACAAATTACATGACCGAGCGGCACGTGGCTTCGGCCGATGGTAGTGCTGGTGTGGGCGCTTCAAACCATGGTGGCCAATCATCATCTCGTCGAGCGTTGGTCGAGCGGCTATTAGGGTTTGGGCGTGTTTTTTTGGGTTCGGCTTCGTTCATCTGGGAAGAAGATGAGCATTTGCGTTCGGCTGCCTTGATGGAAGCAAGCAGAAATCAACGGCTTGGATTGGATAAGGGTATAAAATATAAAATGAAAGTGTAAATTTAACTTTATTAAATTGTATAAACTTTGAAATGACATAACTTTGTCATACGAGGTCGAAAAATTACGAAACAACTCGCGTTGGCTTCGTTTTGTCGAGCACTACGCTATGGAACTGGACTGGAGTCGTTTGGAGCTAGTGTGAATTTCGGGTAAAATTAAACATACGTTTAATTTTATTCGAAATAAAACGCGAAAACTGAATTGGAAGCGAGGTGGGAACTTCTCACTCAATCGAATAGTTTCGTTTTAAATTTTAAATGGTTAATTTAAAATTGTTGATTGTATGTCTGGATGATGAATTTTTATCTGTTATTGATTGAAATAGACATTATACGCCGTTATTAAGCGGAGGTTATTTATTAAAAACATATACCGCGATAATTCCATCTTGATTGGAATTGGTATTATATATGTACTTGGAGTTGATTTTCCCGCATTATATAGCGGATGAGACCCTATTGCGCCGCATAATAGCGGATAATATTTTATAAATCCTATATACCGCGATATTCCGTACTGGAACGGAATTGGTATTGTGCTAATGCGTGTGGATGCAGGGAAACAGGTTGGAGGGATCCAACTGGATTCCTCACCAGTAATTATTTGATTATAGATATTGTGATATTTGTTGATTATCATATACTGATATATGATGTCTTTGTTGTCGTGATTGACTATTTGGTGCTGTGGCATCATCGGATCCATTTTTTGAAGTTTTAAAATAATGATTTTTATTTTTAAAAGAATTTTTAAAGTGATTTTTGAAAATATACGTTTTATTAAATTTTGAATTGTTAAAATAAATAAACATTATAATTTTATTGTTATAAAAGTTATATTTTTGGAAAATAGTACTTAAGTATGATTTTGGTGTTATATAAGTTTTAAATAACGTTTTGTAAATTATTAAAAGAATTGGTTTATTTAAATTGAGATTTTTGAATTATTATAAACGGTTTATATAAAAGATTTCTAAAATTAATATTTATAAATTAAAAATATAGGAATTGTGAAACGAGTTTTATTAAGTGTTAAAATGAAGTATAAATGGATTTCACAAGTGAATAAAATTTATAAATTTATAAATTGTGAAGTTATGAAATGAACAGATTTTGTAAAATAAATGATTTATAAATAATTAACTTTTAAATCGGATTTTGGGTATAAAGTTGAGTTATAAATTGAATAGATTTATAAAAGGGATTTTTTTAATTGAAGTTTTTATAAATAGAAATGGAATTTATAAACATTGTTTATAAATCCAAAATCGATTGAATTTGATAAATTTAATATAGATGGTTATTAAAGGAGATATATTCGCGATTTCGGATAGCGAATTATCCTTGAAATAAAATGTGTAGAAAATATTGAATTTGGTTAGTGAAGTATATTCACGATTTTGGATAGTGAAGATATATTAAATAAAATGGATATGTTTTGGGAAAAGGAATATTATCAAATGAAGTTAATTGTTTTAACGATGTATTAAATTGTGTTAAACATCGAAACCATAGATTTCAACATTCATTGTTGAAATAGACGTTTTCGAGAAACAAGGAAAAGATGGACGATAACACTGTTGTTATAGTAAATGATTTTCGAAAGGAAAAGTTTTTTGTATAGTATTGAGATTTATATATCTATCTAAATTTCGAATCCCTATACTAGTAATTTTGGGTTGTCGTAACAATGTTTTACGCAACATTCGGTTTGGCCCAAACAAATGTGTTTAAGAGAATGATTTCTTAAAGAATGAAATATATGCTTAATTTCAATTTAAGTATATTGAATATTTTCCAAGTGTTGAAAATAAATGGATTTGTAAATTACTTATTATTAAATAAGTATGGAAATGTTTTCCAATATGAAGTGAATATTTTGAGATTTTATCTTTTAAAGATAAATTGAAAATGAATATTAGAAATCGATTTGGAAATCGTATATTCATAGATATTTTGGGAATTGTAAATTCACCATGGAATTTATAAAAGAAAGGGAAATTTGTTTAAAAATAAACATTGATTTATTTTTGAAGCGTGGGAATAAATTTACGGATTTGGAACGTAAATATAAAGTAAATCGGTAAGGATTTATTTAATTGGTTTAAATGAACCATTTTGAAATGAAAATGAATAAAGATTTGTGAATATATCCCGTATAGGGAAATGATTTGAAATTTGTTTTCAAAAGTGGTAAAGGTGAAAAGTGATTTGAAAATTGTTTTCTAATGGTTGAAGTGTGGAAATCATATATCTTGTAAAGATATTTTGGAAAGTAAATAATTTTGAAAATTATTTGGAATCTGGTGATGTTGTGCATACCTATTGATAGCTAAATAACCGACTATCAATATTTACCTTTGAATGGGTATTTGTTGTGATTTGCTTGAATTTGAATGCCACACTTATTTTCAAAATAAGCGCTCACTATTCGGGTTAGCCGGAAAAGGACCTTGGGGTCGTGTAACCCATTCCGAATATGTGATACGTCGTTATGGATTGCATTTGATGACCGGTGTTGAAGAACGGATATTTATGAAAACAGAAGGATTACCGTCGAATGTTTCTGCATCGGCTGATCTCCGATATAGAAATTTATTACCCTTTGTGATGGGAAGTCCAGTCGTGATTAGTGAATATCCGGATTGCAAGGACTTCTTTGTAAGTGCCTTCGGTTCCGTTCGATCCCGGAACGGACTTGTATGGATGTGTGTCTGACGTTACAATTTGAGATGTAAAGCTGGTTTCCATCAAACATATTTCCGTTGGTGGTGGAGAATTTATTTTCTTAGCTTAACACCCTTAGAGGTTATGTATTTAATGGTTACTAGTGATACATGCCCAAATTGGTAATGTGGCATACGAAGTGCTGTTGAGCATTTGATGATCAAAGCATAGCTTTTGTATAAAGCGTGGCTTTGTGGACGAGACTTCGTCGGACCTCACACCCCAGAAATGGTCAAAACAGGAAGGATGCGGCAAGGTTATTAGGGGGTAGCGCCCCTTTAGTGTATGTCATTCCTTCTGGATAGAGGTGGTATCATGGTATGGAGCCCAGATACTTAACCTATGTTGTTGCTGCAAATTTATTACTTTGTGGTTGTTCGAATCGAGGATCCTCGGATATAGATCGGTTACGATCGGGGAATGACATATTCGTGTCAGTAGTTACCTAGTTTGAAAGGTAACCAGGCCTTGTATTGGCAAAGATCCGGTTAGGTTCTCGGATCTTCTTTCCAGAGACGTACTCATGTGGCAATGGGAAGTTCCTTGGCCTGACCATTTGTTGGAAATCCAAAGAAACAATACGAACCTTGTACGGTTTTAGTTGTATAACCTGCCATGGAATGTGGTGGTAACCTGCTATTGAACATGGTAGCTATAGTAGGCATACGATAATGGTCGTATGTTGGCTAAGATTTATATCTTTACTTTCGAAATGTTTTCCTACACTATGCACTAGTAATAATATCAAATGTTCCTTTTTTAATGCGTATCAAGCATCTTTGACTATCATAAGGAGAAATCTCCTCTGATTCTATGTTTGCATTGTGTGTGTGCGCCGGAGGCCTTATGGTAGTCTCATTTTCCAAAACGCATTGCGAATCTATTTTAAAATTATCCTGTTCTTTGTTTTAAAGATAAACTGTTTTAAGTTCTCACACCAGTCCAATGACTGACTCGGAGTTTATTGTTTTCATTCCTAAACTCTGGGTGCCCATCAATTTCCACACAGGCAGTCAAGAGTCAGGTTATCAGGATATTCTGGAATTCAGGAGTTGCAGCAGGCAAGCTGGATGGCATGGCGTATTCACTAATATATAGTATTTCTTTTCCGCTATTTTATTGTTGTACACTCTGATGATGTAATGTAATGTAATGTAATAACTGATATAGTTCTTTGTTTAAAGATTATTCATTTATCTATTATATGTTGTTCCATTGCGATTGTGTGATTCTGATGTTGTTTTCTGTTTCTTCTTCTTTCTTCTCTCTTCTTCTACCTTTCTCTTCTTCTTTAACCATAACGGTACGGTTTTTCGGCATTCGATTGCTCGACAGTTGATACAGTGGACATATTGATGTCAGTTTTCGAGCGTTGAAAAGTCGAAAACGTTACATTTAACCTCTTTGATTATAAGTTACAGTGGAAAATCTTGATAAGTGATTTTTAAAATATTTGTATACCTTAAGATAAGAATATGAATACATTTTAGAGTACTGAAAAGAGTAGAAATGAATAGTGGAATAGTAGTATGCTTGTGTATTTCTTTTGTAAATGTATTTTAGATATATATATATATATATAAACAAGTTTTTTCAAAGAAGTTTTTATTAATAAAACAATTAATTAAATAAAAAGGGGATTAGAAGTCTTATGTGAATTAATCATGCTTTGTGTGTTTACTTGTTGATGGAAAGTAATTAATCATATACATAGCGCTAAAAACTGATGAAGTATATTTATTTTATCTATAAGAGTTAAGAATGACGTTCGAGTGGGACTTAGAAGAAAATAATGTTGTAACTTATTAGCTTCACTCTTGACCAAGGGATAGTGTAAGTTGAGAAGGTCAAAAACATAATAAGTACACAAGACTTGGTTCTCATACATGATTATTATATTTAATACTTTGTAGTCAATTAGTCGACTATTGAACTTGACCAAAATTTACTTAAGAAATATATAAATGTTTTGCGGTTTCATACAGTTTGAGATCCATCCAAGAGGACTCACTATTATGAAACGTCTATCGCTTTAAGAAGGTATATATATGAGATTCCCCAAACATGACTCCTTTATATTGTTCACTTAATTCTAAGAGAACTAGAATTGAATTGACTGAAAATTCACCAATTTAGTTCTGTAGTGTTCAGGATCAGATAAGTGTACTTATGAATTACTTGTTGAAAACCAATTTAAAACCGATATAAGAGTTCAGTGTTTTGGAAGCTGTTATGGAGTGAAATGTTATAGAGTTGAACTGCCTGTCCTAAGATTAAGTCCAAGGGAGAGGCTAGTGTTAACATTTCAAACGATGCTAGCGAGGGTACTATTTATCTTGAGGTTGATTCTAAAAGAGGTGACAGAGTTAGCGTCGTTGGACTACTTATGCTAGATTCCATAGAGAGGTTTGAGATATGTTTAAGTACTAAAGGCCCATGTGAGAGATGTTGAAGGTGACTTCACCATCGATAATGATAGAAAACAGAGCAGGATATATAAATAATGGGTTTAGCTAACCCGAAAGAGTATATTGACTCTAAATATCTAGAGATGCTTTCACTTGGTTGGCGTAGGAGTTGATGGTATTCGGTATCATGTGTTCGGGCATGGACCGGCTATATTTACCTTTGCGCCTATTTTATCTAGAGATATGCATAGTTTTATAAGGTACTTTTTGACCCTTGTCAGGAGGGCGACCTCAATGTACTAAGGAGTCCTCTATAGAAATCCATATGAGAACGTACCTTAGCGGTTTTACTTGTACTTCTCATATTGTTGTGTTATGTGATATAAGCAGCAAGACTATTTTTTGGTTTTTATTCTACACCTTAGACACTATATATCATATCGTCTTGTTTGCTCGTTAGATGGCTTGGTACTTTTAAGGGGATAACCATTTCAGTAATTTGGGTGGTCTCAAAAGATACTGTTATATGCTGATCGCATATTCATTGATTTTCTCACACCAGACTTTTGTTTGCCTCGTGGTTTTATCTTTTCCTTAATTCCAGAGTGCTCTTTCAAGTAGTTTGAGAAAGGCAGGTTTTCACTGATATTCTTTGGAGCTTCACAAGATGAGCTGGATGCTTCCATTTGCATACTATAGTATTTTATTTCTGATTTACTACTATTATGTATATATCAGCATTTGTGAGGATAGGCTGTTATAACTATCCAGGTTGATGATAGTTGTAATGACCTAGTATTTTAACCCGTTCAAATCGACAACCATCCACTCATGTCAGACTTGAATTGCTCAAAACAATAGATTGTTAATTTATATTTGGCAAAACTTAGCATATACAGTAAATAAATCGATTACCGAATCACAAACACAGAGTAATAAAAAAAAAGCAGCGGAATAGATAAATAGTAGTTCATGAAGCTACTACAAGATCAGTCTGAAACAAGTACAACCGAATCTCAAATACAAATGAATATTCAATACATAAGCAACTAACAAGTCTGAACATAAATGACTAAATAAACTGAAAGCTGGATAGATAGGTCTTCGGACAAAGCTGCAATTTCCAAAGGTGAGTCTCAAATGTTGTGACACTCAGTCTAACTCGAGCATAAAGCAAAACACAAAACACAAAACGCTCGAGTTAGGATTAACATTCTTATAATAGTAAACTCAACTCAAGTGAAGTGTCAATTGAAATACAAATAACTTAAAGGATGTTTAGGATTTCCATCCTCTAAGGATCCATGGAACTATCTACTATGTGGTTAAGCTATTATAATATGTCTATCAGTAAAGTAAATTATTAAAATAGCATTATGGAGTTACCCATATCCCTCTTAACACATTTTATATGCTCCCGTAGTCTATACAGTACCGTATGCTCCACTAAACCAGTGGTTTACTCAAAGGACACTCCATAGGTACGGTACAAAACAAACTCGTAGAAGGCGCGATAAGGCATGTCAACACGGCACGCGGGGAAATGCCAGGGTAGATATACCATTTGTAGATCTGGACTGGTAGTAACGCACAACAACTACTACCGCCCACCTCAAGACACACTCCCAAAATCAAAGGTGCACCCAATCAAATCACAAAGTAATAGAATGGTATCGAGGAAATGTGTTCGATAGGAGGAATGACCTGACTTGGCTCAGCATGGCTCCTGTTTTAGTCACATCTAAGCTAACTCATGGGAGTCAGGGCTACATAAATACCTCATACAGAATCATACACCAAACCATCCTACTTCGTTCTGTAGTCTCCATCACGTACACATTTGTTAAAGTGGTTTTTGGTATTGGTAGAGAGTATGACAATATCCAATCCCGATGTGATATCCTAGAATTTTGGACAATATAAATTCAATAATCTATGTTTAAATTTAAATTGATTTGATAATTTTTGTTAATAAATTTGATTTGATTTAATAATCTTCTTTATTTAAATATTTAATTAGTGAATTTATGTAATAAATTTGTTTTATATTTATAATATGTATATATATTTAAAATAGATAAGTTTGGTTTTTAAATTATATTGATAAAGCAAATTTTCTAATAATAATATTTTGAATTGGGAAATTATGATTTATTTCTGAATTAAGCTTTTCAAAACTATTTAATAAAATAACTATATGATTTTAAATATATAAGATGAATGTTTTATTTGTTTAAAATATATTTTGACTTAAGTTTGAATATTAAAATAAGGTTATAAAAATGTTTGTTTATTTTCTTTCTAAAATATTGATTAATAATTATGATTTGTAAATTTGATATGAAATTTAAAATACAGTTAATAAATGAAACATTTATTCATTTAAATAACAAATAAGTTATAACCTCTTTTATAAATTTATTTAAAATGATTAAAAATATTATTTTCAAATAATTGATTTGTATATTGTTTTTATTTATAATAATACTTTGTTTTATTCTTTAAAAATTATTTATCTATAGAACTAAGTATTAGAAACTAATTAATTAAGTTTAAACTTTTATTAACACTTAATCAAAAATACTAATCACTTAAAGGACAAATGTAAGCATCTTAGAACATAATTAACATGTGTAATTCAAATACACAAGATATTAACAAGTGTTAGTAACTTAAGACATGTGTCAAATTTCAAATTTTATTTTCTTTGATTTTAATTAAATCATAAATAAAGTTATATGAACTTACATTTTTCCCATTCCCTTCTTTTCTCATTTTCATTTCATAACCAAGAAATTTTCAGCTGAGAAAAAAAAACATTCCACTTTAAACCATTTACAAAATCAAATCCTTGAAACATTATTCTGCATGCAAATCTTTTCCTGTCCAAATGCATTCTTCAAAGCCCTTCCATTTTTAAAACCATCCTCAAGATCAAACCCCTGTATTTCATTTCCAAGCCTGCATTCAATTTTTTTTTAAATCTGGAAAGCAAGAAGGTCTGCATTTTTTGTTTCTACAATCTGGAAAGTGGCAACTTCATGCAAGTTAAGGACATCGACAAGTTTTGAAATGATTTAAAGGCCGTTCAAAAATCAAGGAGCAAATTTAAAACATCAGCATCATTCAAGAGTTTAAAGGATTCAAGGGTTATTCAAAAATCTATGCTTTGTTCTGCATGTTTAAAATCAGGTGAGTAACTCAACTCTAAAAAAAAAATTAAGTAGGTAAAAGTTGTTTTCATGCTTTTAAATTAGAAATGAATATGAATATGAATTTGCTTTGAACATTTATACATGTGAATATATTTATGTGTACATGTTGTTAACTATTGCATTTCTGTTCTTCAAATTCCAAACTTCTGTTTGATTCTAAAATCTTTTTTCTTTTGATTTGTCTACTGTTATGATTAATTTTTGAATGAAACTTTTTTATTATAAGATAAAGTAAGTTTTAAAATTTTTATATAAGTTAAATAAAATATTATATTACCTGGAAGTAAATATAGCAGAGCAACAGTTTGTATAAAGTGAAAATTCAAACATATGGATTTATGTTTCAGGTTTGTATATCAAAACATCATGCAAATTCATGAATATTAAATCTAAAATTACAATTTATAATGTTTGAACCAAAGAGCAGTTCTATCTTCACTGTATTCTACATTTTGGGTTTGCACAGTTGATTTGTGTGTTAGATTGAGTTCAAATTGCTCCTGGAGATGGTGGAGATTATAGGGATGTTGAGAAAATTATGGGATTGGTTTGCATTTCGTTTTTGAGGTTGTAATTTTGGTTTGAATTCTAGAACCCTAGTTTTTACTGGGTTTGAGAAAATTGAACATTTCGGCTAATGTAATGGATCAAGCTGCTTGGGGTCTTGGGTTCTGGAAGATGGTGGGTTGTCGGCCGATGGGAGATGAGGGGTAGCTGGCCGATGGGAGATGGTCGTTGATGTTGGTCAGCGGTGGCCGAAGAGGGTGTACAGGTGCACAGAGAAAGGGTGGATATGCTGTGAATGTTGGGTTACAGTTTTTGGTGGCATCGAGTTGGTCTAGAGGAATTTGAGATTTAGCTCGAAGCTGTTGTGGTTGTGACTCGAAGTAATGTAGGGGAGGCTCGAGTATAACTTTGTTTCAGGTTTTACAAAACAAACAGAAAGCTGTTTTCAGTTTTTAAAATTAAAAGTAAAGTTTAAAAATGCAAACTAAAATTAGAACTAAGTTTAAAACCTGAATTTAAATATGAATTCAAATAGTTTGAATCTTGGTTTTTTTAATAATTTGAATTTTGAAAATTTAAGTTTGGTTTTAAACATAACAGAAAACCTGTTTCTGTTTTTAAAATTAAGAGAAAGTATAAAATGCAAATTGAAATTTAAACTGAGTTTTTGAAATCTGAAATTGAATATGAATTCAAATTAGTTTGAATCTGAAATATGAAATAATTTAAGTTTTAAAATTTAAATTTGGTTTTAGAACTTATAAGTGAAAAAGCATATGTGGTTTTGAATTTGAATTGGAAGTTTAAAATTTTAAATTAGAAATTTAAAATGAGTTTAAATCTAGGTTTTTAAATCTGGAATTAAATTTAAACTTCAGTTTTTAAAATAAAATAAGTTTAAATTTAAATTGTTTAATTAAATTGAAAAGGTTAAATTATTTAAATTTTTTTAGAAGGAAGACGTAAAATGTAAATAAAGCCTTAAAGATTTAAGTTAGATCTGGAATAAAGGTTGAAGCTGTATTTCAGTTTTGAAATTTAAAAGTAATTTTTAAATTGAATTTGTTTTTAAAATAACCTGGAAGGTTTAGGTGTGTTTTTAAATTGATTTGAATTTAAATTGAATTGGGATTTAAATTCTTTAAACTTATTTACAAAGTGGATGATTCTTTTAACATATGAGATAAAAAGGGTTTTGAATTATTTTTAAAAACTTGTTTAAGCTAAAATTGTATCTTAAGTTTAAAATGAAATTTAAATAGAATTTAAAGTAAATTTGAAAACAAATTTTTTTAAGTACTTTAATTAAGTAAGAAATGTTATCTTAAAGATAAATAAAATTTAATGATTGGATTCATTAAATTATTAAGATAATTAAGATGGGTAATTAATTATTTAATTAATTAATGATAGGATGATTAATTAAGTAATTAAGAATTTCTAAATTAGTTAATTAAGGTTTAATATTAATTAATTAAGGTTAATTAATCTGTATTAGAGATTATTAATTAAATTTCATTAATGATTAAGATTAATTAATCAAGTGATTAAGGATTAATTAATTTGCAGTTAATACTTAATTAATTTAATAATTAGTAATTAATTTATTGGTAATTAAATATTAATTAATTTTTAATAAATAATGATTAATATAAGATTAATTTATTAATTAAGTAATTAAGAATAGTTAATGAAGGTCATTAACTTAAGATTATTTAACCATTAATTAATGTGATTAATTTTGATAATTAATTAGATTAATTAATTAATAGCAATCACTTTTGAAATTGTTTAAGTTTAATTACTTAATGGAAGTAATTAATGAATTAATTACTTAATGTAATTAATTGTATTAATGTGATTAGTTTAGATTAATTAATTAAGTTTAATTAATTTAAACACTTGATGATTGATAAATAATTACTTTATGTAATGGAATTCTAATTACTTAGGGAAGTAATTAATTGATAATTGCTGGATGGAATTAAAAATGTTTAAAAGTGGAAGTAATTTGGATTTAAATTACTTTGAAATTAATCAAGGGATTAATTAAGATAATTAATTAAGGAGTAATTAATTTGTGGAATGAGTAATTAAGGGTAGTTAATTACTGGATTGTTATCAATCAAGGGGTGATTAATATATGTGTGGTTTAATTGATGATTAATTACTTAATGTAATTAATTTAAATAGAGAGATTAATTAAATTTTAATTAGAAATCATTAATTAATAAAATTAATGATGAATTGATTAATTAAGAAATAATTAATAAATGAATAATTAATTAATAAAAGGATTAATGTAATTAACTTCAGTTAATTAATTGATTAAGTAGTTAAAAGTTAATTATTGCAAAGTGTTAAGTATAATTAACTGGTGTAATTAATATAAAGACTAATTACTTATTGTAATTAGTCTATTGTTAATCAGTAATGATTAATTGAAATGACAAATGAGATGGTGATTATTTAATTGATTTGTAATCAATCAATGGTTAAGTTAAGCAGGGTTATGATGATGAAGTAATTAATTTAATTCATTTTAAATTAATTAGAGATTAAGTAATTAGTTTAATTCATTTTAAATTAATTATAAATCGTGCGATCATTAAATCGTTGCTTATGTATGAATGAATGATATTGGTTGCCTTGTATGGTTTGTAATCTCAACTATGAGAAGAGTAATGTTATATGATATGGATGCATTGGTTGCATTGTGATGAAGATATGGATTATCTGTTTATAATGATATGGATTATCTGTTGTGATAATGTTGATTATCCATTGTGAATCTGTGAATTATCTATCTGTGTATGTATAGATAATGAATTGAAATTGTTTTAAACTTTAAAACAACTTGGCCTTAAAAGACACGTTTTGGATTTGATGAGACCAGGATCGGGTTTCCATATTTGGATATCCGAAAACCACATCGATCCAAATTAACGTTAGGTCATGAATCTAAAGTGAAGATGAAGATTCATAGCGCAAGGGTTATCGTCGTTAACTTTGAGGGTGATTCCAAAATGAGTGTAACGAGATAATGCCTTCGGTTTCATTCGAACCCGGAACGAACTTGTACGGATTGAATGCTTTCGGAACATCGTCAGGTGGACGATAAGCATTCTAAGTGATATGTCCTATAAAGGTAATCGTAGCATCAAGCCTCATCAACTGGGAATGGCTAAAACATGGGTGGTGTAGCATGGCAAAGTGGGTCATGCCCAAGTAGGGCGAGATTTACCCCTGTCTAGATGTCCCTTTATTTCGGCTTTATGGTGCGGCTACTGATCACAACTGCAGGGTGGTCTTGTTCAGAGCTGTTCATTAAGGAATGGTTCCGACTTTGTGTTGCAGGGGATTGGGAATGATCCTCGATACGGTGATCTAGGCCACATACTGTGACGGGCGGTACCCCGGTAGCCCTGCCATTGTATGGAATCCAAAATCCAATAAGTGCCCTCGGTTTTGATTGTATTACCCACTTTTGTGGCTAGTAGCTAGAATTTAATAGATGTAACAATTTCGGCTATTTCATATTTACTTGAAAACCCTAGACCTATTATAATATCACTGGATTTCCTATCAAAGGTTTTGGTTAGTGTAAGGTAAAAACTTTTCCATGTTTATGTGTGGGAAGTCTTACGTGATACCTTTTCTTTTCAAAGGTTTTTCAAAGTTAAGCAACTTTAACCTGTTACTCACACCAAACCCATGTCTGGCCCGGAGTTTATTTCTGTTTTTCTTAAACTCTTGGGTACTCAAATTTTTACGAGTAGCTAAGGGATTCAGGTTGGCTTTGACAAATTGTGGAGGAGCAATGGAGCAGGAGGCTTCTGCGTGTAGATATATAGTTTTCCACTGTGTTGGTATCTCTGAGTGTTTTCTTTGTGTTGTATTGAGTTGTAATAACTGGACAGGTGTTTATAACTGTCTAGTATGTGATGTATTGTCTGTGTAACTGTAATAATTGTTGTATACTATGTAATACTTATGTTATTAATATAATTTATTCGTTCCGCTGTTGAGATTCTGATGTTGTTTCTTCTCTGTCTTCTTTCTTTTCTCTTTTCTATCCCTTTCTTTCTTAAAGATGATGCGACTTTCTAGGAGATGAAAGCCGGGTCGTCACAGTTGGTATCAGAGCATTAGGTTGAGCGAATACCTAGTCTCTGGAGTGGTGTCTGTCTTGAGAGAGCGTATTTGTATTTTTAATATATATATATATATATATATATATATATATATATATATATATTTCTACCTATTTGTTGGGTTACCTATGCAGGTTTTCCAATATAAGTTATAAAGGTAGATGAGGTAGTGGTGTGTGTAACACAACTACCATTGGTTGGAAGTGGACCCGTCGAGACTATAGATCTAATACCATCTCGAGTGAGTTTTGCTTGGTGTAAGGATTTCATCGATCTCTGAAGGAAACCTGTTAAGGTTCGGAGTTCATCTTTGAAGTGCAGAGTTGGATGAGTTGAGTTTGGATCTGTCGGTTGGACAGAAGCAAGCAAGTGATGGTATCTTGATACCTTAGGAAGCAGTAGCTGCGTGATGAGACGCAGTGACTATGGATATTTCCGAAGATGTTCTTTGGAACAAGAGCTAGGAAGTGTGTCTGTTTGGGTGATGTGGCTGGGTTCAGCAGGGTGTTTTCTGTTTTCTTTGAGGTCCGAGTTTCTCGAAGAACTTGGGATTGAGAATTCTTTGGCATGGGTGTTAGCAGTGCAGCTCGGAGTGTTCTATGTTGGCAGGAAGTCTTCTAGCTGAGTAGTTTTCCTGAAAAGGAGTTCAGAAGCAGCAGAATGGATCCTTTTCTTCGGTGAATTGGCTAGACCAGCATAAGCTGTTCTAATTGGTAGAGAGAGCAATTTCTTTGGAATTAGGCTGAGTTGATCGCAAAAGTGACTTGCGATAGTTTGAGTATTCTCTTGGGTTGTTGAAGATTTTCTGGATGTCTTCTAGGAAGTCAGAGTTTGTCCGCATCTAGAGATCGAGTTTTCGTATCGATCTGGATTCTAGGATTGGTCCCGGTGGTTCAGCTTAACAGAAGGATGATTCCTAGAGATAGAGTTGGTGAAGCAGCTCAGGTTTCGAAGGAACTTCTGAGTTTTCTTTATGGATCTATTGAACCATATTTCTGGGATGTGTTGTCCAGTTTGTGCTCGTGTTCTTCATCGGCATTTTCTTCTACTTCGGATCAGAGTTGTGCAGCGGAAGCAGTTTGAGATGCATCTGT
Organism: Allium cepa; assembly: GCA_030765085.1. Classification (NCBI taxonomy): domain Eukaryota; kingdom Viridiplantae; phylum Streptophyta; class Magnoliopsida; order Asparagales; family Amaryllidaceae; genus Allium; species Allium cepa. The sequence goes on from CM060939.1 coordinate 165,759,869, forward strand.
TTGTCTTTTCCGGATAAGGAGAAGTTGGTTCTGTTCTCTATTGTTTGAGGAGTAGAGTTTGGGTTCTTGGTTTTGGATTGATCTTGAGGAGATCATGGTGTTGGGTTGTTTTGACACAGTCTGTTTCTAGTGGAATCAGCAAGAGTTGAGCTGATCAGGAAGGATGTTGGTGGTCCAGGATCGTCCGACGATTTTTTATGAATAAGGGGCGGAGGAATTCAGATTTTGGAGTGGGAGATCTGCTTATAGATAAGTTTTTCTCCGATCCAAGGAGCTATAAAGTTTTGGTAAGACTTGGAAGCTAGCTCCGAGGTGTTTTGGATTTCTTCTGTGTTTTGGTAAGATAAGTGTTTGGTTTTCTAGAGTTGAATTGCAAGTTTGGATAACTGGGATTCAGGGTGTTTCACGTGTCTCTGAGGGAGTGCGTGTTTGATATTTCTGGTTGTAGAACCAGCAGTTCAGGAGGATTTGGTTGTTGAGTCAGACTTGTCTGTAGTCTGATATCCTGTTTGGAGTTGTAGATATAGATGAATAGGAGCTCTATAGCTTGATAGTATTGATTGTTTGGATTCTATAGAGCGAGTATCCCGATATTTATACCAGGGAAACTCATGGAAATTCTATCTAGAATTTTTCTGGATAATTAGATTTGTTTTGATTGTGTGAATTGGTTGCTTTGGTTGTTGGCATATGATTAATATATGCTGTGTTTTAAAATTAAATCTTTAATGAGATTATTAAATTACCTTTGTTTTAAATTTCGGGGACGAAATTCTTTTAAGGGGGAAGGATTGTGATATCCCGGAATTTTGGACAATATAAATTTAATAATCTGTGTTTAAATTTAAATTGATTTGATAATTTTTGTTAATAAATTTGATTTGATTTAGTAATCTTATTTATTTAAAATAAATAATTAGTGAATTTATCTAATAAATTTGTTTTCTATTTATAATATGCATATATATTTACATATATTTTAAATAGAAAAGTTGGTTTTTAAATTTAATTGATAAAGCAAATTATCTAATTATAATATTTTGAATTGGTAAATTATGATTTATTTTTTAGTTAAGCTTTTCAAAACTATTTAATAAAATAACTATATGATTTTAAATATATAAGATGAATGTTTTATTTGTTTAAAATATATTTTGACTTAAGTTTGAATATTAAATAAGGTTATAAAAATGTTTGTTTATTTTGTTTTTAAAATATTGATTAATAATTTTGATTTGTAAACTTGATATGAAATTTAAAATACAATTAATAAATGAAAGATTTATTCATTTAAATAACAAATAAGTTATAACCTCTTTATAAATTTATTTAAAATGATTAAAAATATTATTTTTAAATAATTAATTTGTATATTGTTTTTATTTATAATAATACTTTGTTTTATTTTTTAAAAATTATTTATCTATATAACTAAGTATTAGAAACTAATTAATTAAGTTTAAACTTTTATTAACACTTAATCAAAAATACTAATCACTTAAAGGAATGTAAGCATCTTAGAATATAACTAACATGTGTAATTCAAATACACAAGATATTAACAAGTGTTAGTAACTTAAGACATGTGTCAAATTTCAATTTTTATTTTCTTTGATTTTGTAACAACCCTGTATTTTGTAATTATTTTATTGTATATTTTAATTATTTTTAATGTAAGATTTTGATTTAAAAACTTATTTTACTTATTTGAAATGATTAAATTTATTATTTAAATATAATCTTGATCTTTATATGAGTTATAATTCCAAACTTGTGTAAGTTGAATATTTGCCTGAAATGCTGATTTTGGTCAAAATAGTCAAACTGTGACTTTTAACTTAAAATTTTAAAAGTTTGAAATTTAATTTTTTTTTCTTTTATTATGAAAGTACATAAAATTCTAAGAACACTACTTTTCGTTTCGTTGAAATTGGATGTAAATTGTGAAAGTTATACCCTTTACAATATTGTGCATATATAGGGTTATTTACAATGACTATTTTAAATTGTATAAATTACTTCTTCTTTTTTATATTTTATTTTAATATGTGATAATATGTTATACTATGTATATTTTGACTTTTAAGTATTTTTAAAATGATAATATAATTTTTCTAAAGTTTATTTGAATTTATTTCAATTTATAAAGCCTAGTTGGTATTTACTGCATTTTTCTTTATTTAACTTTCTATTTAATAAAAATTAAATTATTATTTTACCTTGAAAATGTTTTAAAACCATTTTTAATTCAATTTTTTTGTTAATTTTTTTTTTTGTGAAGTAATAAATTTTCCAAAGTCATTGGAGATTTTCTTGTAATTTTTATGTCAGGGTTGCTATTTTTAAACAATTTCTTATTTCCTTTTTCTATTTTACTTAAAATAAATTATTTATTTTATTTTATTCTTACTTAGTTTCGGTTTTAAATAACATTTCTGAGTTTATTTTGTTTTTATAAAATTAAAAAGAAAAGGAAATGCAGAAGGTTTAGAAAGTTAAAAGATCTTAAAAGCCTGAAACGTAAAGGCGTTTTATCCGTTTCTTTTTGCAATTAATACATCAATTTATTGATTTATTTTATACATTCACTTTTATTGCTGTGTTTTACTTTATTTTATTCATTTTACATGTATTTAAATTTAAGAAATTTTTTCCAAAGTGTATTGAAGTTATTTCTAATTCCTAAGTCTAGTTTTCATTTTTCTGTGCCATTTTTCTTATTTTAATCATATCTAATTAATAATTAATTATTAATATTTTGTTTATCTGTTATATTTTCGAATTCTAACTGAAATTTACAAGTGTTTTCAGTTATTTAAGATGTATATGAATATATATAGGAAGTTTTAAAGGTTTGAAAGCAAAAAAACGTAAAACCGTTTTAACGTTTCTTCTTCCGTTTCTTTTCCAATTAATAGATTTAATTTCCTTTGACCGTTCCTTTCTTTATTGTAGCTGTGCATTTCTTACCTCATTTTCACGTGAAAACATTCCTCTCCACTTCATTTTTCACGGCTAGAAAGGTTTGGTAATGGCTCATCTTTTCCTCTTCTTTTTGCTCTTTTTTTCCATTGTTTTCTTATATTTTGCCCTGTTTTCTCATGTGTATTGCTTGGCCTTTACCACCAACCATCACCACCATTCTCTCCACCATCCTCTACCACTCTTCCTTGGCATCATCTCCAGCCATCATTTCAGATCCATCCATGGCCACACCTCCCTTGGTGACAAAACTCCACAAAATTGCAAATAATGTCCAAAACAATGCACTAGCCACCCTATCACTTCATATCTTCATCCACCACCTTGGCCACCACCATAGGCCGCCACCACCACCTTTTCCAGACCTCCCCACACCCCTCCATCTACTTTCCAAACCTGTACAAGTATGGCCAAGCCCCTCTTGACCCAAGGCCGAGCCTTGTTGTGCTCAAAAACTTCATATATGTTGCCTTGACCAATTGTATGCTTCATGTTATAACTCTACCACTCCATACTCCTTCTAGCCGTGAGTTATGGTGCCAAACCTGAGCTATATCATCATCATGGCTGAACCCAAGAACCTCCTAGGCCAAGCATTTGAATGGTTAAAACAAGGTCAAGTAATCTATTCCTTTGTTGCTTCGTATTTTCATTGTTTCAACATTGTTTTGCGTTGAATATTTATGTGTGTATTATCTTATTTTGGTTATTGTTTACAAGACAAATATCAAGGCTCTCCATTCATTCAAATCAAAAGTCGTGCTGTATCGTGCTTGTCGTGCTTTTGGAATCGCACTTGTGTTAGTTGTTTTGGTCTTCAGCTTGAAAAAGTGAGTCTTTCTCACTCTGACATTTATACTTATGAAAAGTGAATTGATGACAAGTGTTTAGTAATAAAAAATGTTGATGAAAGTTAATGATGATCATATGATATGCTATGCCATGTTATTACCATATTATTACCATGTTAAAACTATTAATTTTCACCTGATATCTGATATATGACTGTATATTGTGATATTGACCTTGTTTATATTATTTCTGCATATGATCACACTACAAGTTCCCTGTTAGAAAAAAATATTATGGGATGAAATGATAGGCCTGAATGGTTTTAAATTTTTCATTTTGACTTGGGATTGCGGGTTTGAAATGATAAAACCCGGATTTTCTTTGTAAAATACGGGTTGAAATGATATATTACCCGTATCACTTTACCTAGCGTAGAAAATTTTATACAGGCCCGTAGTTAAAATATGTTTTCTAAAATGTTTAAAATATTTTAGAAATTTAATTATTATAATATTTTGATTTAAAATTTATTAAAAATAAATTTTGTAAAATATTATTGATTTTCTGAATAATTGTAAGTGAAATGAATTAATGAAAAAGTTAGAAATTTTGAACGTAAGTTATTTTGGAAATTTTGATTTAATTTTGATTGGAAATTTAATTGAGTATGAAATTATGATAAATTTATGATAATTTGAATTTAAATGAATTTAAAATGATTTTTATCATATTTATGATTTTTTAGTAAAGTTGAAATGTGAAATGAATTAATATTTTAAGTTGAAACTTTGAAATATAACTAGAATTGAAAATTTATGAAATTGACGTAAAGTGAACTTTTAGTTAAGCAAATAAAAATAAATTAAGTTATATTTGAGAATTTGAACTTAAGTGTAAAGTTGAAATTTAATGTAATGGATTTAAAATTTGAACATTGCAATTTAATAAGTGAATTATTATTAAATCTTGATTTTTGAATGGAAATTTAACTTTATAAAATCATGAACTTGAGGAAAATTAAATGATGTTTATAAATGTGAAAATGTATGATTTTATAAGTTAAAAATGTTTTTAATAAAAATATAATTGGTTGAGAAATTTTATTGAATATGTGAGGTTAATTGACTGCATTTTTGAAATGATATTAATTACAATGTAAATGATATTACAGCAATTGTAAATACTGTAGTTGATGATAATGAAAAAAAAAGCTATTGAAAAAAACTATTATAGAAATTGTTGTAAGTACTATGATTTTTGAATTTAACTAAGTTTATTTGAAATTTAAGAAAACTCTATTACAACATTTTTAAATGTTGTCTTTTGTTAAATTGAACCGTTTTGAATGTAACTTTTCGTAGAGTTTTCTAAATGATGCGAAAAGTGAATTTTCACTGTTTTGATAAACTTAAGTGAATAAATAAACTTTGGAAGTTGAAATTTTTGGAAATTTAATAATTTAATTATTAAACATAATAACTTTATTGAAATGATAAAAAAGAATTTTTGGAATATAAACTGTTTTGAAATATGAATTGAAATGGTATTTTAGATTGAATAAAATGAATAATGATTTGAAATGAATGAAGTTTGAAAAGATACGATATTTTGATATATTAAAATGATTTGAAACGAAATTTTGAAAGATATGATATTTGATATTAAATGATTTGAAAACAGAGTTTGAAAGATAGGACATTTTGATATTAACATGATTTAAAAAGAAGTTCTGAAAGATATGATATTTTGGAACTGAAACTTTGAAAGGTTATGATATTTTGATATATTAAAATGATTTGAAAGGTAGTGTTGAAAGGGTATGAAAATTTAATATATTGAAATGGTTAGAAATGACTTGATATTTATTTTGATAAATATTTGAATTGAAAGATATTTTACGATGATATATTGAAATGGTTTTGGAAATGATTTAATCTTTATTTTGATAAAGATTTGGATTGAAAAGGATATTTTATTTTGAAGTATAAAATATTGTTTTAAAAGTTATAACTACGGGTTATAATAACGATTGGTTGTTAAAGAGACCGGGATCGGATATTGTCTTATAGCCGGCCAATACCGAAAACCACTTTAACAAGTGTGTACGCGGTGGAGATTCCAGAATGAAGTAGGATGGTGGCGACGTTCTCGAGGTATATTACGTGGACCCAACTCCCGTGAGTTGGCATATATGACTAAAACAGGAGCTATACCGGGCTACACAAAGGGTCGCACCGTTTCATCGAGTATGCTCCATCGGAAACCATTCTATTACTGTTGTGATTCGATTCGGTGGCGCCACTTTGATTCGGGGGTATTGTTCGAGGTGGGCGGAAGCTGCTGGCTTGCCGTCACCACCGGTCCGGGAGTGCAAACAGTGTATCCACCCTGGTATTGCCTCGCGTGCCGTGTCATATCCTTATGTCGAGCCCACTACGATTTTGGTTTTAAAGATCCGACCGCGTTAAGGTTCACCATCCCCTTAACCCTATTTTCTATATGATTATACTTTACTGATTAGACACTACCGTATATAGCGTATATTACTACATAGTAAATAGTTTAACGGATCCTTAGAGGATGGGCGGTCCCAAGCATCCTTTAAGTTACTGATGCATTTTGTTACCGTTCACTTGAGTTGATTTACAGTTTATAAGTATTTATGTCTTGACTCGAGGGTTTTGTATTTTGCTTTACGCTCGGGTCAGATTGATTGAGTTAGCATTCAAGATTCACCTTCGGCGTTGGAGCTTTCCTTGAAGATCCAGCCATCTATTTTGTTTCAGTATCCAGTGGTTCAGTGATGTATCTGATTTGTACCTGATGTATCTTGTTGCTCTTCTGTTGTATCTCATATTTATATAGTAGCTTCATGAACTACTATCTCTTTTTCTTCCGCTGCATTTTTATATACTCTGTGTCTGTGATATGTGATTTTTATTTACTGTATATTCTGAGGTTTGCCAAAATTTTATTTACAACACGGTATTTTGAGCAATTCAATTCCGGCATGAGTGTCTGCCTATGCACTTATAATGGATGCGAATGGTTGGAAATACCGGGTCGTTACAGATTTTAATTAAATAAAGTTATATAAACTTACATTTTTCCCATTCCCTTCTTTTCTCATTTTCATTTCATAACCAAGAAATTTTCAGCTGAGAAAAAAAACATTCCACTTTAAATCATTTACAAAATCAAATCCCTGAAACATTTTTCTGCATGCAAATCTTTTCCTATCCAAATGCATTCTTCAAAACCCTTCCATTTTTTAAAACCATCCTTAAGATCAAAACCCTGTATTTCATTTCCAAGCCTGCATTCAATTTTTTTAAAATCTGGAAAGCAAGAAGGTCTGCATTTTTTGTTTTCTGCAATCTCGAAAGTGGCAACTTCATGCAAGTTAAGGACATCAACAATTTTTCAAATGATTTAAAGGATATTCAAAAATCAAGGAGCAAATTTAAAACATCAACATCATTCAAGAGTTTAAAGGATTCAAGGGTTATTCAAAAATCTGTGCTTTGCTCTGCATGTTTAAAATCAGGTGAGTAAGTCAACTTAAAAAAAAAATTAGTAGGTAAAAGTTGTTTTCATGCTTTTAAATTAGAAATGAATATAACTATGAATTTGCTGTGAACATTTATACATGTGAATATATTTATGTGTACATGTTGTTAACTGTTGCATTTCTGTTCTTCAAATTCCAAACTTCTTTTTGATTCTAAAATCCTTTTTCTTTTGATTTGTTTGCTGTTATGATTAATTTTTGAATGAAACTTGTTTATTATAAGATAAAGTAAGTTTTAAATTTTTTATATAAGTTAAATAAAATTTTATGTTACCTGGAAGTAAATATAACAGAGCAACAGATTGTATAAAATGAAAATTCAAACTATATGAATTTATGTTTCAGGTTTGTATAACAAAACATCATGAAAATTCATGAATATTAAATCTAAAATTACAATTTATAACGTTTGAACCAAAGAGCAGTTCTATCTTCACTGTATTCTACATTTTGGGTTAGCACAGTTGATTTTTGTGTTAGATTGAGTTGAAATTGCTCCTGGAGATGGTGGAGATTACAGGGATGTTGGGAAAATTATGGGATTGGTTTGCATTTCGTTTTTGAGGTTGTAATTTTGGTTTGAATTCTAGAACCCTAGTTTTTACTGGGTTTGAGAAAATTGAACATTTCAGCTAATGTAATGGATCGAGCTGCTTGAGGTCTTGGGTTCTGGAAAATGGTGGGTTGTCGGAGACGTCGCCGGAGTTTCAAAGGCGATGGTGGTCGGAAGCGCGTGAACGAGGGTTGTTGACAGGTATTAGTTGAGTAGGAGCTTCGTGTTTCAGGTTTTGATGTTGAACTCGAATGCAAATTCGAGTTGATTTGGGGAAATCTGATGATTGAGGGGAGATGAGGGGTTGGTGGCCGATGGGAGATGGTCGTTGATGTTGGTCAGCGGTGGCCGGAGAGGGTGTACAGGTGCACAGAGCAAGGGTGGATATGCTGTGAATGTTGGGTAACATTTTTTGGTGGCATCGAGTTGGTCTAGGGGAATTTGAGATTTAGCTCGAAGCTATTGTGGTTGTGACTCGAAGTAATGTAGGGGAGGCTCGAGTATAACTTTGTTTCAGGTTTTACAAAACAAACAGAAACCCGTTTTCAGTTTTTAAAATTAAAAGTCAAGTTTTAAAATGCAAAATAAAATTAGAACTATGTTTAAAACCTGAATTTAAATATGAATTCAAATAGTTTGAATCTTGGTTTTTGTAATAATTTGAATTTTGAAAATTTAAGTTTGGTTTTAAACATAACTGAAAATCTGTTTTTGTTTTTAAAATTAAAAGAAAGTATAAAATGCAAATTGAAATTTAAACTGAGTTTTTGAAATCTGAAATTGAATATGAATTCAAATTAGTTTGAATCTGAGATTTGAAATAATTTAAGTTTTAAAATTTAAATTTGGTTTTAAAACTTATAAGTGAAAAAGCATACGTGGTTTTGAATTTGAATTGGAAGTTTAAAATTTTAAATTAGAAATTTAAAATGAGTTTAAATCTGGAATTAAATTTAAACTTTAGTTTTTAAAATAAAATAAGTTTAAATTTAAATTGTTTAATTACATTGAAAAGGTTAAATGATTTGATTTTTTTTAGAAGGAAGATGTAAATTGTAAATAAAGCCTTAAAGATTTAAGTTAGATCTGGAATAATGGTTCAAGCTGTATTTCAGTTTTGAAATTTAAAAGTAATTTTTAAATTGAATTTGATTTTAAAATAACCTAGAATGTTTAGGTATGTTTTTAAATTGATTTGAATTTAAATTGAATTAGGATTTAAATTCTTTAAACTTATTTATAAAGTGGATGTTTCTTTTAACACATGAGATAAAAAGGGTTTTGAATTATTTTTAGAACCTTGTTTAAGCTAAAATTGTATCTTAAGTTTAAAATGAAATTTAAATAGAATTTAAAGTAAATTTGAAAACAAATTGTTTTAAGTACTTTGATTAAGTAAGAAATGTTATCTTAAAGATAAATAAAATTTAATGATTGGATTCATTAAATTATTAAGACAATTAAGATGGGTAATTAATTATTTAATTAATTAATGATAGGATGATTAATTAAGTAATTAAGAATTTTTAAATTAGTTAATTAAGGTTTAATATTAATTAATTAAGGTTAATTAATCTGTAATTAGAGATTATTAATTAAATTTTAATTAATGATTAAGATTAATTAATCACGTGATTAAGGATTAATTAATTTGTAGTTAATACTTAATTAATTAATAATTAGTAATTAATTTATTGGTAATTAAATATTAATTAATTTGTAATTAATAATGATTAATATAAGATTAATTTCTTAATTAAATAATTAAGAATAGTTAATGAAGGTCATTTACTTAAGATTATTTAACCATTAATTAATGTGTTTAATTTTGATAATTAATTAGATTAATTATTAATAATAATCACTTTTGAAATTGTTTAAGTTTAATTACTTAATGGAAGTAATTAATGAATTAATTACTTAATGTAATTAATTGTGTTAATGTGATTAGTTTAGATTAATTAAGTTTAATTAATTTAAACACTTGATGATTGATAAATAATTACTTTATGTAATTAATGGAATTCTAATTACTTAGGGAAGTAATTAATTGATAATTATTGGATGTAATTAAAAATGTTTGATAGTGGAAGTAATTCGGATTTAAATTACTTTGAAATTAGTCAAGGGATTAATTGAGATAATTAATTAAGGAGTAATTAATTTATGGAATGAGTAATTAAGGGTAGTTAATTACTGGATTGTTATCAATCAAGAGGTGAATAATATATGTGTGGTTTAATTCAAGATTAATTACTTAATGTAATTAATTTAAATAGAGAGATTAATTAAATTTTAATTAGAAATCATTAATTAATAAAATTAATGATGAATTGATTAATTAAGGAATAATTAATAAATGATGTAATTAATTAATAAAAGGATTAATGTAATTAACTTCAGTTGATTAATTGATTAAGTAGTTAAAAGTTAATTATTGCAAAGTGTTAAGTATAATTAACTGGTGTAATTAATTTAAAGACTAATTACTTATTGTAATTAGGGATTTGTTAATCAGTAATGATTAATTGAAATGACAAATGAGATGGTGATTATTTAATTGATTTGTAATCAATAAATGGTTAAGTTAAGCCGGGTTATAATGATGAAGTAATTAATTTAATTCATTTTAAATTAATTAGAGATTAAGTAATTAATTTAATTCATTTTAAATTAATTATAAATGGTGTGATCATTAAATCATTGCTTATGTATGAATGATTGATATTGGTTGCCTTGTATGGTTTGTAATCTCAACTATGAGATGAGTAATGTTATATGATATGGATGCATTGGTTGCACTGTGATGAAGATATGGATTATCTGTTTATAATGATATGGATTATCTGTTGTGATAATGTTGATTATCCATTGTGCGTCTGTGAATTATCTATCTGTGTGTATATAAATAATGAATTGAAATTGTTTTAAACTTTAAAACAACTTGGCCTGAAAAGACACGTTTTGGATTTCGATGAGACCGGGATCGGGTTTCCATATTTGGATATCCGAAAACCACATCGATCCAAATTAACGTTAGGTCATGAATCTAAAGTGAAGATGAAGATTCAGAGTGCAAGGGTTATCGTCATTTACTCTGAGGGTGATTCCAAAATGAGTGTAACGAGATAATGCCTTCGGTTTCGTTCGAACCCGGAACGAACTTGTATGGATTGAATGCTTTCAGAACATCGTCAGGTGGACGATGAGCATTCTAAGTGATATGTCCTATAAAGGTAATCGTAGCCTCAAGCCTCATCAACCAGGAATGGCTAAAACAGGGGAGGTGCAGCAAGGTTAAGTGGGTCAGGCCCAAGTAGGACGAGATTTACCCCTGTTTAGATGTCCCTTTATTTCGGCTTTGTGGTGCGGTTGCTGATCACAACTGCGGGGTGGTCTTGTTCGGAACTATTCAGTAAGGAATGGTTCCGGCTTTGTGTTGCAGGGGATTGGGAGTGATCCTCGGTACGGTGATCTAGGCCACGTACTGTGACGGGTGGTACCCCAGTAGCCCTGCCATTTTATGGAATCCAAAATCCAATAAGTGCCCTCGGTTTTGATTGTATTACCCACTTTTGTGGCTAGTGGCTGGAATTTAATAGATGTAACAGTTTCGGCTATTTCATATTTACTTGAAAACCCTAGACCTATTATAATATCACTGGATTTCCTATCAAATGTTTTGGTTAGCGTAAGGTAAAAACTTTTCCATGTTTATGTGTGGGAAGTCTTACGTGATACCTTTTCTTTTCAAACGTTTTTCATAGTTAAGCAACTTTAACCTGTTACTCACACTAGACCCATGTCTGACCTGGTGTTTATTTCTGTTTTTCTTAAAGTCTTGGGTACTCAAATTTTTGCGAGTAGCCAAGGGATTCAGGTTGGGTTTGACGAATTGTGGAGGAGCAATGGAGCAAGAGGCTTCTGCGTGTAGATATATAGTTTTCCGCTGTGTTGGTATCTCTGAGTGTTTTCTTTGTGTTGTATTGAGATGTAATAACTAGACAGGTTTTTATAACTGTCTAGTATGTGATGTATTGTATGTGTAACTCTAATGATTGTTGTATACTATGTAATACTTATGTTATTAATATAATTTATTCGTTCCGCTGTTGAGATTCTGATGTTGTTTCTTCTTACTCTTCTTTCTTTTCTCTTTTCTATCCCTTTCTTTCTTAAAGATGATGCAACTTTCTGGGAGATGAAAGCCGGGTCGTCACACCCGATCTCTTTAACAACCAATAGCCTTTTTCCTCACCATGGTCAATTATATTTCAAATAGTTTGACTACATATCAAATTATCATATCCATTTCAAACCTTATCACTTTCAAAGTTATATTCATTTTCGAAATCATATCACTTCCGAAATCATATTTAAAAATCACATAAAATAGTTTAAACCACATACAAAATATTCGCATTTGAATCCATTAAATTTTAAATCATAACATTCCAACTTAAACCATTTAAATATTGATAATAGTTTATACATATTGAGATAGTTACACATCAAAAATATTTTAGACATTCCAAATAAGGTATAACTTAAAAATAGTTTGTATATTAAAAAGAGTTTATACTAAAATAGTTTATATCAAAATAATTCAATTAAGAATTGTTTCCTCCAATCAATTCAAATCAACTTTGGTTCTAAAAATTCAATTTAAATCAATTACGGTTCAACGATTTCAGTTAAAAAGTTATTGTTATACCATTTCAAATTTAGTAGACTTCAAAGTTTAAATCTTCAAACATTTACGATAACTAAATTCGATAAATTTCATTTATATTTCAAGATTTAACTTTAATTTTATCTAAATTTGAAATATTCACTTAATCATTTTTAATGACATTTAAATAAAATCTCCAATTACAAATTTAAATCAAACTAAATATTCAATTTAAATTTATTTAAATCTGAAAATATTCATTTAATTGCCTTTAAATCAAAATCAAGTTATAAAATCATACCTCTAAAATCTCAAATTTAATAAATTTCAAATCAATTTTATTTAAATATAATTTTTGAACAAATATAATTTCAAATCAATTCAAATTTATCTTTCCAACCATACTTTATTAAATTTATTACAAAATCTACTTTTATAATATTAATGAAATTTTATATAAATACCTAAACATATTATATATACTAATTGAATTAAATTTTGTTAAATTAAATCTTGTTATTAAACTTTATTTGATATTAAATCTTATTTTATATATTTCAATAAACTTATAAATAAAATCTAAAAATTTATATTTCAAAGCTAACTTGTAATTTAGAATTTCCAAGACATATAATTTTAAAAATCTAAATTTTACACATATATAAAAATAAAATTTATATATTATAATTTAAAAATCAACGTTTGTTAAGACCTATATATTTCCTTTCAAAAATTTGGAAATCATTTTCAAAATATAGACCAACAGTGTCCGTATATAATTTTCTATCCTATAGTCAAGTGATACAGATATTTATCATTTCCATCCACAATTTAAATTTAATATTTACGGGTATATATCATTTCAACCTGTAATACAAAAATTACAAATAAATGGAAATCGCTTAGGTTTATTATTTCAACCCATAATGATTTTCCCCTAGTCTAAATATCGTTCGAGTACGTATCTTTTCAACCCATTGGGATTCCTAACTAACAGGGAACTTGCAGAATTGGTACAAATAGATAACAGCATAAATAACATAGTATATCATTAGAATATATGATCAAAAATGTCAAATTAATTATGTACACATACTAACATGTTATTGGTGTCAACATTGTCAATTACCATCGGTGAACTAATGCAAATAATAACAAATCATATTTAACAACTAAATAACTAACAATTTAATTTTAACAACATACTTCAATTGTCATTTCATGTGAATTGAATCTACTAAATATAAGAATGTTAACTATGAGTGATTGCTCACCTTTCGGGGCTCGAGAACAATGGAAATGAACATGACGCTCACTCGGATAAGGACACGGATAAGCACACGAAGGAAAGCAAAATTGCCGCGACAAATTCTAGGCAGTGGTGAGCTAGATAACTAGCATTCAATGAAAAACGAATCAAAGCTAGATATTGGTGGAACAAAATATATATATTATTTTTCTTTTCAAAATCAATATTCAATTTAAAACCCATATTTAATATAAAACTACATGTTATATTTTAAAAATCATTATTTAATAAAACCTGTATATTAAATCACAATGTCTATATATATATATAATGTAAAGATCAAAATATCTATATATATATAAATCATATTTTTAATTATCTATATATATACATTATATTTTAAACACATATTTATTAAAATCAATATATATATATATATATATATATATATATATATATCAAAATCCTTTTTTCTTCAATGCATTAAATAAAAATCAAAATATCAACATATATTTTAAAATCAAGGTCTATATATTATATATTTTTCTATATTCATTTCTAAAATCAAATTTTCCATATATATATTACATGTAGTAAAACACATACAATAAGTCTTATAATATATAAATTAGAAGGGGGTAGGAGTACTTACAGTTTAGAATGTAAGTAAACTAATATACATATACATATAATATATATACTACATTTTTAAATAGAAGAGGCTGTCCGAGTTGACAAAGCAGAGGAGGAAAGATGCAAAAGAGGTGTAGGCTTAAGTGGTGGTTGACAGGAGTGGCTTCGGCGATCTAGTCATCGGATCTGCCAAGGCATGAAGCAAGCTGTGCTATGGGCGATGACTTCACAGCGGAGGAGGTAGTGGGGTAGTGTGATGTGGACGGAGGGATGGATCGGTTATTGGTGTTATCGAAGGACGGTTGCAAGAGGGTGAGAAGATGGCAGTGGCGGTGGAATAGGTGGATGACTTTGATGAGCTGCTGGCGTCCGTCTTGGGTTCGATAATGGGGATAAGCTGCTGTGGATTATGATGAGGTGAGAATGTCAGGCGGGTGAAGGTTTGAGGGTGGCGATGGGTTCAGTGGGAAGGCAAGCATGTTTGGTGGATGTACTCGGGTCTAAAGGTGAGGAAGTGGAAGACAAGTGGCAGGACAGACTATGGTGGAGGTTTGTGTGGCGTTTGGATGGAGGGAAGTCCACAGATCTGGAGATGTGGTCATGGATGTGTTTGAGTACAGTGTTGTATTAAGGCGGGCTACATGGCTTGCTGACTGGCTTGTGGTCTCGGCTCCAAGTGGGCTGAGGTTGGTGAGCGAGGCCAGAGGCCATGGAGAAGTGGTACGAGCTTGGGCTCAGTTACAAGCAGTAGGTTCGTTTGGTGGAGGCAAAAAAGGGGAGCAAGGTGGTCGGGGTTTGATTCGGTGATGGACTGCTAAGGGGGGAAGTTGCAAGCAAAGCGGCATAGATAGGAATTGGTTGCTGTGGTTCAAAGGGAAGAACGATAGGCAAATGGAATTTGGAGAAGGGCATGAGCTACAGTGGAAGGCAACTAAGAGGGAGGAGAAGATGCATGCTTTCTAGAATGATGAATACAAGCTTTGCTTTATAAAAAATTATGTTATATATATAATTTTTTTTCGTTATCAAAATTTTCTCAAATGACAGTACAAAATAGGGAGGAGAAATGGAACAAGGAGAGGGAAAATCGTAAATATAAATCAAACCATGGGAAACATAAAAGTCAAATGTTGATTTCAAGGAATATTAATAGCTAGTTGGCCATTGGGTTTCATACGGTGGATAGATGAATGGGCATATTAAAACCAGAATGCATACTGATATGGCTAGTCATTTTGCAGATTTCGTCTCATATCGGACCTTGAAACAGAGAAATGAATATAATGCGGAGATCAGCACGAGAAGATGATTTGAATGGTATATAAATATCAATGATACGACCATCCTTTCAAACTCGATTTTCGCTGCCGAAAAAGTTGCTAAAATGCCGAAAATAAGATAAACGGAGCTACAACAGTCCAAATTTGGTGAAACGAAATATGATGTCTCACTCAGATAATAGTCTACATTTTTATTATATAAAATATTTAGATTTCAAAGATATTTTATTGCCATCAATTTTTAACTGATTTTAAATTTTAAATTAAAGATTACACAATAGAAATAACTTTCATATTCTCTGATGAAAATTTGACATTTGCTATATCAAAATAGACACATTCCAAATATCAAATTTTCATTGTTAAATAAAATTGTTATATTTTCAAGAAAAAGTTCAGTTAATTACGTTATAAAAATCGGTAAACTTTATGGTTCGTTACAATAGTACATAGAATTGTAACTCTGAAATGTTGTGTACCTTAAAGTTACACTTTGCATTGTCTTTTTGGTATTATATGTTATCATTCTGTTGTGAGATTCTGATGTTATGTACTTTCTTCCTTGTTCTTTTTTCCTTTTCATTTATTTATCCTAATAACCCGTCTTTCCAGCACTTAATTGATCGACACATGACCATGGATGTATTAGTATCTGTGACGACCCTGACCCGATCTTCGAAAATCGGCACCAAATACTTCATATGTACTCAAATGCCGTAGATTCAAACGCCGAATCTTGTTCGCCAGAGCTTATAACACATTAATTATAACAACACAGTGGAAGAAAATGAATAATATAATTGATATACAGCACATTTGATACAACTGACTATCAAAATATCAAAGATAGATACATGACAATAAGAGAGACAATAGCAGCGGAAAGACAATGTCTTCAATGCTAAACTCCAAAAACTCCATCTCCAATCCAAAGCTAGCTCGAACCCCCATTAAGTTGTACTAAGCAAGGTCAGTCATCCAAAGACTGAAGAAGATTCCCAAAGACTGAAAGCTACCGAACCAAAGACTTCGAAGGCTATCGAATCTACTACTACTACTCGACTATCTGAAAAACCTAACTCTAGCCTGCCCGTGTGGAAAATTATGGGCACCCAGAGTTTAGGAAGGAACAATAAACTCCGGGTCAGTCATGGGACTGGTATGAGCAAAACAAAACAATTTATCTTTATTAAAAGCAAAACAAAAGATTTACAATTGAAAACCGCAATGCTTTTTGGAAAATGAAACTGCCATAAGGCCTCCCGCCACACACACAATGTAAGCGCACTTTTGGAGGAGATTTCTCCTTATGATAGTAAAAAATGCTTGATATGCGAAAATCATTTAATATTATTATTAGTGCATAGTGCAGAAAACATTTACAAATATAATATTAATCTTAGCCAGCATACGTACCATTATAGTATGCCTACTATACCATATTAGATGGCAGGTTCTACAACTAAAACCGTACAAGGCGCGTATTGGATGATTGGATTTCCAACAAATGGTCAGGCAAAGGAACTTCCCACAAAAAATTGAACGCCTCTGAAGGGACGTCCCCGAGAACCTAATCGGATCTCTGCTACACAAGGCCGGGTTACCCTTGCCCGAAAGTAACTACTGACATGAGCATGCCATCCCCTGGTCGTTACCGACCTTTATCCGAGGTCCCTCAATCCAACAACCACACAGTAAAGTATCTGGGCAGCATACCATGATACCACTTTTAAAATCAACATAAGTAAATATCTGGGCTCCATACCATGATATCACTTTTTATCTAGAAGGAAATGGTCATACCCTCAGGGGAAGCTACCCCCAAATAACCTTGCTGCCACAATTCCTGTTTTGACCATTACCGGGTTGTGAGGCTCGACGAAGTCACGTCCACAAAGCTACGCTTTTCACAAAAGCCATGCTACGATCAACAAATGATCAACTGCACTTCGTATGCCACATTACCAAATTGGGAATGTATCACTAGTAGCCATCAACTACATAACCTTTGAGCTCGTATGTCTCAGAGAAGAGTGTTAAGCTAAGAGAAGAAATCTCCGCCACCAAAAAGAAATGTATTTGATAGAAACTGGTTTTACATCTCAAAGTGTAACGTTAGACACACATCCATACAAGTCTGTTTCGGGTTCGAATAGAACCGAAGGCACTTCCAAAGAAGCCCTTGCAAATCCGGGTATTCACAATCCCGATCGGACTCCCCATCACATATGGAGATCTCTATACCGGCGCGACTCAGTGCAGAGACAATCAATGGGTTATCCTTTTGTTCTCGAAAATACCCAGTCTTCACCACCGGTTATCCTTTCAAAATTTAATTCCAAAGATTAAATTAATAGTCAAATTATTTTTAGCTAAAATTCAAGAATGTTACAGATTCCCCCCTTAAGAAAATTTCGTCCCTGAAATTTGCTAGGGAGACAACAAAGAACAGATGAAAGATAGAAAAATGAATCACCAGATCAAACAGAATATTTATTCTGCATTTGGCTTACCAAATCAGAATATCAACAATATGAGAACAAACTCATTCAATATTACACGAGATACTAGGGTCATCATCTACGAAATATGCAGGGGAACTTGTTAGTATGAAGGACAACTAACCACTCGTAGAATATATCTAGAACCAATAGAACAAACAATGGATATCCAATCCAAGTTGGAATATCCCAAAGTAGATATTAACTTGTCCCTCTTCGGACTTTGATACTTACTAGAAATTGCAATAGAATTTCAAATTTGGTTCTAATCGAAATCATTTTATCGATACAATTTAATTTAACTTCATATTTAATTTACCAATTTATTTAAATTTTAAAATTTCAAATTCACTAAGGTTATAAATGAGAAGATGATAGGGAACCGATGAAGAGAACACGAAATAGAAACTTAACTATAATGATTTTGCAGGGTCATCATCACACCAAAGCTCCTTCTGTAGTTGCCATGAAGATATCAAAGAATTTTGAAATTGGATGATCAGCAAAGGAGATTGATAGAGAAAGTTATTTCCTTGTTGTTACAGGGTATTGGCCATTTGTACCAGTACTTCCCTGTCCCTTACCTCGTCCTATTCTTGCACTCATACTCACTATCAGTGAATAGTAAGAGAATTTACTGAGGCACCCGAACAGATATCTTAGGGATATGCTCATTCTAGGGTATACTTCACCCTATCTCTAATGAGTTACCTAATGTGTTATACCCCTGAGCTAAAGTTTCAACCTTTAGTGCTGATACCACTTCTAACAACCCTGACTCGACCTTCGAAAATGGACACCGAATACTTCACTTCTACTCGAATGCCGCAGATTCAAACGTCGAATCTGGTTCGCCGGAGCTTATAACACATTAAGTATAACAACAAAATGGAAGAAAATGAATAACATAATTGATATACAACAATATTTGATACAACACATTTGATACAACTGACTATCAAAATATAAAAGATAGATACAAGACAATAACAGAGACAACAGCAGCGGAAAGAGAATGTCTTCAATGCCAAACTCCAAAAACTCCATCTCCAATCCAAAGCTAGCTCGAACCCCCATCAAGTTGTACTAAGCAAGGTGAGTCATCCAAAGACTGAAGAAGATTCCCAAAGACTGAAAGCTACCAAACCAAAGACTTCGAAGGCTATCGAATCTACTCCTACTACTCGACTGTCTGAAAAACCCAACTCTATACTGCCTGTGTGGAAAATTATGGGCACCCAGAGTTTAGGATGGAAACAATAAACTCCGGGTCAGTCATGGGACTGGTATGAGCAAATAAAAATAATTTATCATTATCAAAAGCAAAACAAAAGATTTACAATTGAAAACCGCAACGCTTTTGGAAAATGAAACTACCATAAGGCCTCCCGCCACACACACAATGCAAGCGCACACTTGGAGGAGATTTCTCCTTATGACAGTCAAAAATGCTTGATACGTGAAAATCATTTGATATTATTATTAGTGCATAGTACAGAAAATATTTACAAGTATAATATTAATCTTAGCGAGCATACGTACCATTATAGTATGCCTACTATAGCTACCATATTAGATGGAAGGTTCTACAACTAAAACCGTACAAGGCGCATATTGGATGATTGGATTTCCAACAAATGGTCAGGCAAAGGAACTTCCCACACAAAATGGAATGCCTTTGGAGGGACATCCCCGAGAACCTAACCGGATCTCTGCTACACAAGGTCGGGTTACCCTTGCTTGGAAGTAACTACTGACACGAGCATGCCATCCCCCGGTTGTTACCGACCTTTATTCGCCGATGGCCCTCAATCCAACAACCACACAGTAAAGCATCTGTCCTCCATATCATGATACCACTTTTAAAATCAACACAAGTGAATATCTGGGCTCCATACCATGATATCACTTTTTATCCAGAAGGAAATGGTCATACCCTCAGGGGGAGCTACCCCCAAATAACCTTGCTGCCACGATTCCTATTTCGACCATTACCGGGTTGTGAGGCTCTGCGAAGCCACATCCACAAAGCTAAGATTTTCACAAAAGCCATGCTTTGATCAACAAATGATCAGCAACACTTCGTATGCCACATTACCAAATTGGGAATGTATCACTAGTAACCATCAACTACATAACTTATGAGCTCGTACGTCTCAGAGAAGGGTGTTAAGCTAAGAGAATAAACCTCCGCCACCAAATAGAAATGTATTTGACAGAAACTGGTATTACATCTCAAAGTGTAATGTCAGACACACATCAATACAAGTCTGTTCCAGGTTTGAATAGAATCGAAGGCACTTCCAAAGAAGCCCTTGCAAATCCGGGTATTCACAATCTCGATCGGACTCCCCATCATATATAGAGATCTCTATACCGGCGCAACTCAGTGCAGAGACAATCGACGGGTTATCCTTTCGTTCTTGAAAATACCCGGTCTTCACCACTGGTCTTTAAATGCTATCCATAGCGTCGTATCATTATTCGGAATGGGTTATATGACACAAGGTCCTATCTCGGCTAAACCGAATAATTATCGCAATATTTAAAAACATATGGATAATGGGATCTCGATTAAGTCACAACTTAAAGTCCAAAACCTTTCTTTCAAATGGTTTAAACAAATTACCATTTCCAATCTTTTAAACAATAAGATTCATTTCACAAAGTTCACCCATTTCTCACAAAGATTCGTTCACATCTTTTCAAAACAATTTCCTTTCCAAATTGGATTAACTCATCCAGTCTTTAAATCAAAGATTCAATTCTAAATCAAAGATTCAATTCATCGCTTTCAAAAAAATTTCCCTTCCAAATCTTTTATACAAAAGGTACATCATTTAAAATTCACTTCAATTTCAAACAAAGTTCAACCATTTTTCAAAAAGATTTATTCATAGATTTCAAAACAATTTAAATTCTATTTCGACTTGAAATATTTGAAAACAAATTGGATATCCTTTCTTTATATGAATGCTATTATTATTTGAAAACAAATAGTTTTCGTTTCGGAAAAAACCCGATTCATTTATACAAGTTAAAGTCCTTTTAAGTATAAAGCTTTGATTAAATTCAAATTCCCAAAATAATACTTTTAAAAAAATGGTTGAAAGCCATATAAACACATTTACAACTTGTATAATATTTTAAACCATAATTTCTAAACATAGAATTCATTTTCCAATTTTGAATTCAAATTTAAATCAAATTATATAAATTTCAATAACTTTTATTATTAAAATTCCTTTTTCAAAAGCTTTTCAACCCAATTCTATTTCCAAAACCATTTGGATTCAAAATCCAACTTAAAAACCATTTCAAAATTTTGTGACTTAACCAATTTCTTCGTGCAATCCATATTTGTGTGTGTATGGTGTAGTCCAGGGGTTTTACACAATAATAGTGCAACAGCATCAATCATTACAGATTCAATGATAATAATATAGATAACCGTTATAATCCTATAAATCTTATCTGTATACACAGAATCACAGATAGATAATATAAATGCATCATAGATAAATAGATTACATTCATCACATCTTGAATTAAAACAATTCATATCACAAAGCATCAACAGCAGAGATATCAAACAATTTACAGCATTCAATAGAATACAGTCATCAATAAGGAAGATAAATTGATCACCTAATTGATTGAAACCAGATTAATCACTAATCCAGGTTAATTAATCAATTACAAATTATTTTATTTGATGAACCTTAAATTAATTAATTTTTAAATTATTAATTAATCAACCTTAATTATAAATTAATTAAATCTCTAATCATTAAATAATTAACCCTTAATTGTTCAATAATTCTCTAATTAATTATCCTTAATTAATTACAATAATTAATTAACCCTTAATTAATTATCCTTTAATCATTTATTAATTAACCAATAATAATAAATTAATCAACCTTTAATTATTAATTAATTATTCTTTAATTAATTATCCTTAAT
The DNA here is from genome assembly GCA_030765085.1 of Allium cepa. Taxonomy (NCBI): domain Eukaryota; kingdom Viridiplantae; phylum Streptophyta; class Magnoliopsida; order Asparagales; family Amaryllidaceae; genus Allium; species Allium cepa. The sequence goes on from CM060939.1 coordinate 165,782,068, forward strand.
TAATTACATAAATTAATTCACCCTTAATTAATATTAATTTCAATAAGTGTTAATCCTTAATCACTTAATTAACTTTAACCATTTATTAATTACTTGTAATTATGTAATTATATTTAATTATTTACTTTCAGTAATTGTCCATTAATTGCTTCTTAATTACATCATTTTATTTCATTTGAAAGCATTTAGGAAATCAATTACTTAATTAACCTAATACATAATTATATAAACCAAAATCATTTCAAAAATATATAACTTTTAAAATTAAATCATTGAAAACCTTTCTTTCTTTCTTTTTTACAAAAACTTGTTTAACAAATTTACTTCTGGAAACATGGTTTATATTTTCTACTAAAATTTCAAAACCTGAAAACATATCTTTCTTTAAACTTTAAACCTGGTTAACAAAAAGAATGATCCAAGCCCATGCTTCAATCTAGCCGAGCCAACCCCACAAATTCCCGTGAACAAACCTGAGAAATTTCTTCTTCTCCAACCCATTCTGTTTAAAATTTAATTTGTTTTAAAATTTCAAAACTATTTAAATCACCCGCGAACACACTAGGATGCACACTCAGGCCAACACTTCATTTCCCCGAGACACCACTCGAGACATCACCTTCTTCTCAAACCAACAACATCCAACTAAACCCACTGATACACAAAGACACACGTGCACATGCATGTACGAACGCATGCGTTCCTATCCTCGCCACCATCGTCGGCGAGTCGCCGTTACCAAGCACGACCGCCTCCACTACCCAGAAACCCAGTACCACCTCGAAATCGAAATCTAGCTATTCGATCATTTCCTGGAACAGAATCCAGCTGATGGCTAAAGAGATCAAATAGCTCAACTCAGTTTTAAGATCAAGTTTATTCGGGGCCTGCATCTGAATTTAGAGAAAAATAAGAGATAAAAGATTAAATCAGAGAATTATATATACTCTCAGGATGTAATAGCGCATTATACAAGTTCAAAACTTTAGTTATGTTTTTACAAAAAAATTTCATAAATAATTTTTAAAAGTAAAAAGAATTAGAGTAGTATGATAATTAAGTTATCCTAAAGGGATAAATTCGTAAGATGGACTTGGATCATTTTATTTGCATGACAGTTCTTGATTTAGAGTTTGGGCATAGGATTTCTAGATGTTATACACCAGTCTGAATTATGCGTTTTCACTCAATTTTTTGACGACTAGTACTTAAAAGGGATTCTTGGAATGATCTAAGCATTTTCTATCATAGTTTAGGACTATGTAAGGAAAATATAAGTATCACATAAGGAGCCGGATCAGAATTCTACAATGAAGAAGTTAAGTGATCTATACTAATTTGGATGAGAGATTTATGTATCCCAGCAAGTAATTGGATCTAATATTACATACGGATGATTCATTCACATCATACGGGCTAATGAAAAAGGTTAAGATTTTATATTAGCTGGTATCCATCTTCGTTTGATTGAGATGAAATTTTGGTGTTGAAATTTTTTTAAAGGGGAAAAGACGCAAGGACTCTAAATTTTATCACTTTGATTTGTGAATTTATTAATTTTAAATATTCAATTAATGGCTTTTAATACCAAAATAAGCCTCTCTTAATTAAAAAATAATAATGGTGAATTCATTTTGAAAATTTGTTTATAAAAATAAATAGTTCGATGAAAAATTGAAAATGTGATCGAAATTCTTTTTTTCGAATTTTCAACTTTTTATCGAAAGGAAGTTGACGCAACATTGTTGCACACTATGCACACTTTTATAAAATTGGTTACATGTATAATAACAAGTCAAATAGTGCCTAATGTATTAATTAAACAAAAGAGTCCTTTGGTTCTTTTAAAATGCAATTAAAAAGCAATAAAGTAAAGAAGAGTTTTCTTTTGATGTGATGGGTAGTACATATCATCATGATGGAAGTACATGGCTATGTGGATGGGGTGTGGTGCATGACTTGGCATATGAAAAGGTATATGGGAGAAGGCATCTTTGGATGGTATTTAAGTAATCTAGCAAAGGGGATTGGAAGTAATTTATCATTTTCCATTAGTCTATATAAGTCGAGGTTTGGTTCTCATATCTACCTTTGTTCATTTTCATTCTTTGCCCTCATTTTTTTACTTTGCCATCAAAATTTGTAAGTCCAAAAATATAATAAAACTCCTCTCTTTTCTCCTCTAACTTCTTGCATAAGCTTGTACATATTTATTACACACCACCACTATCACAAAGATGCAAACATATGTGCCAATACTGCCCAAGACACATGGCCGTGAGCAATATTAGAGGATGGAGGCATAGCCGAGCACAAATGGAGGTGAAGTGATGTCGTGTAGGTGGTTTCTTAGTGGTAGCAAGTAATAGGATCAAGTTGCAAGAAGTTTGGTTGAGATTAAAGTGAGATATCTTACTTTGAATTAGTTCTAAAATGATGTGACATGTTGTAATAATTTCGTAGGTGCTCGCTTATGTTGTTTACATTGTATGTGAAAGTCTAGTGGATCGTATATAATATAGCTTGTGTATTAATATGTAAGTATATACTAATATATGAACGAAATAAATTAATATGACTGCGTAACAGTAAAGAATAAAAACAAGCATACCAGATTTTTTATACTGGTTCAGACCTCCTGTCCTACGTCCAGTCCCGAAGCTCCCCTTCGGTATTTCATTAACCAATAACCCTCGCTTCACCCAAAAGAATAGGCTTATACGAAAGCATTTCTTTGACAAAACCGTGTTCTAAATAACATAGATATTGACTGCTAGTATAATTTTTCCTATAATCTCCATGGTAACTGGAAATGTGCAATTCATGATTCTGGAAATGATTTGAATGATTCTTCAATGTAGAATGTAATAGAATAGTAAAGAGCACTTGTGAGAGTATAGGATCAGAAAGTAGTAAGATAGAGAATTTCAGAAGTTAAAAATGATTTCTGATCTTGATGTATATTTATATAAATCAAAGAGTTAGGATAAATAGTCCCAATCATTCATATATAGTCTTTTCCGTTCAAAAAGATAAAGTGCAAAGTTTGCAACTCTTTGAAATGTCTTTTCAAAAAATAGCTGTTACAGAGTGATCAATCAGCTAAGTGTAAGAGCCAATCTACTAAATAAGAACTTGAAAGTACGCGTGAAATTTTGAGAACAAACAAGCTATAATAAAATTGTATGGTTCAGTTGACAGAATATTTTTCTCCACTGACTACCCTTAGTCGATTGAGAAATGTGTTCAATCGATTGATGTGTAGAAAATTTTATATTTATGCATTTTTATTTTTCGAAGCCTTTTCAAACTCTTTGATAATTTAAACTTTCTATATGTAGGTGTGTATGTGCATACATATGAACTACCAAGGAGATTATTAGAAGTAATTCTAAGACAATATACATACTCGTAGTTTGATGATCTTTTGATTTGTTGAAGTGCTTGAATATAGGTGATCTATCTTGGTTTTGTCATCATTCCTACATAGTAGATATGTACTATATGATGATACCGGAGTTTTAACAATCTTCCCCATTTTGACGATGACAACTATATGTATGGATATAAATAAATAACGTGTTATCTACCCTTAACCGTATGCTCCCCCTAGATTTTCTCCCTCCTTGTCATAAACATAAAAAAAATGTAATACAATGCAGTTAAAATTAAACATAGTGATATATAAAAGAATATGATAGTTGCAAGAAAAGACAAAGATAATCACAGTAGAGCATAGCGATATATTCAGGATCACTGAAAACAAGACAAAGTGACATAACAGGTTTCACATAATAGGTTCAACATAGTAGCAAAACATAATAACATGGTAGTTAATTAAACAACTCTGACCACAAAAGAGGTTCAGTACTAATGGACACCAAATAAATGATGGAGTCAGGGGTATGCCCTAGGGGCAGTTATTTAATTTGTTACGTAAATCTAACTAACTGACAAATCTTGTTCGAAATAAAAGTATTTTCTTTTTGTTATATACTTGATATAATTTGGTTATATTAATGAATCAATTTAACTAAAAGTATATATATAATAGAAAATCCATAAAAGGTATGTTTTATGATAGTAATTACAAAGTGTTGTAACCATGAGTAATTTACCACAATGAAACAAATATACCATTTTAAATGTTCCTAGTCAGGATGCATTGAGAATGGATATCGATATATCCATTGTGGTTAGAATACGTAATGCTCTCCAAATGTTAGGTAGTGTATTACTCATGACTACTGATGAAACTAAGGGGTTACATACTGATAGTTATTGGATAACTATACAATGACTCACTAGATGATTTTCTATTGGTTAATATAACTAAGGTCAACCAGAGAATATCGATGTGACTAATTTATAATGTTGTCTCGACTTGAGAACACTGTTGATCTTCAATATGGAAGCTCTGCTTTGATTATAGTTAAATCGTGGCATGCGTCCATTGAACGACTATAATTGGGTCGAGTAGAAGCATTGGAAGTGAAACACTATTCAAGAGAGGATTCATGTCCTCAGTTATATAAGGTTAGTATCACGGTCAGCTGAAGTCAACTCAAAGTCAAAGTTTCTGTCCAGAGAATATTGGTTAAAAATATCATTATTATTGAACAAAGATTTTGTGTTTGGACTATAAAGTTGAATGTAGATGATACTGGAATTTTGACCACTACTAAATTCCATAAATCTAAAGTGATATAATTTTAACGAAGAGAATTGGGGTAAATAATTGTCACTATTAGGTACTGCTTATAATAAGTAAAATTGGATTTTACCAAAAGATAAGCAATAAATTTGGCTAAAATGTCACTCCACATGGTAAGTGACGTGTGATATTTGGATAGTTCGATATTAATCACTGATTGAATTTACACCTTTGAGTCGCACAACTTACTGATGAATTCTCTGAAAAACCACATTATTTAATTAATTTATAAACTATTATAAATTGAGTAAATTAATTGATATTTTAGAAATTATTAATTGTTATTTATTCGATGTTTGGAAGTTTTTGTAACTGTTTTAATGCATCTATAAATTTATATTTGCGTTCATTGATATATGATATCGATGTAACTTAAATATAATTGTGTAAAATGATTTATGAAAATTTTATGTCATTAATGACACAATTTATGGAAATTTTATGCAATTTATTCACATAATTAGTGGAAATTTTATGTCACTTCATGACATACGTGTAAAGAAAGCATTAGAGAGAGAGAGACAATCAAGGAAATTAATTAGGAAAGTGTAAATTAAAGAATGGAAAAAGTTTCATTCTTTCAAATAAAACATATTCTCTAATTCATTCTGTATATACAATTCATTCTTTCTCATTCATTCATTTTCTTTCTCTCCTCTTAATTTTTCATGGTAAAAAAAAAAATCAAATTTACAAAATCTTTCAACTCCAAATAAAATCATTAAATAGAATAAAATGAAAGTGGTTCATCTGACTCTTGCAAAGATAGGATGGGGATCTTGAAGATCAAAGGAGATATCATCATTCAAGGTGTAATTTCCAGGCAATATCCTAAGTGGAATTCATTTTCAAGGTGTGTTTCAAGGCTTTTGGGTAATAAGGTATGTTTTTCTCTTATATATAATGATATTTGATGTAATGTTTGATGAAAGAGAAATATGACTATCATAATCTGTATGTCCATACCATTGTCGTATTTAATTTGAAAATTGTTTGTGTAATTTGATTTGTTTGTTGAGTGAATTAATTAGGTTTTTATTTTAATAAATCAAAACTAAAATTTGCATTTGTTTAAATACAACGTTTTTTTCGAAACTATGTTCTAAGCATTCAATTTGAATTTTAAATTTTAGATCTAAAATTCTGTACGTTCAATTTGTCATTTGGGATCTTATCTTCTTAAACTAAAATTAAAATTTGTATATGTTTAATTACAATGTTTTATTGAAGATTCATGCTTTAAATCAAGGAAAAATGTGCAATTTTAGATTTGAAAGTTTATATGTATTATTTTTTGTTTGTATTATATTAGGAATTAAAAAAAGGGAAGAAGTTTTGATAATAAATATAAATTTTAAATTGATTATTATGAATCACTAATTTAATAAAAGAGATTTGGTTGAATCTTATACACACATAGTTATTGTTTTGACAATAAATCTACTTTTAAATTGATTACTATAAATCTCTAATTTGTATTAATTAGAACTCCTTGATTTAATCTTATATACACACAATTAATTTTTTACGTATGTTTGTATATATAAAATTTATTACATGTATTTCATATTGTAAAAGTATGATTAGATTTCTTTCCAAAGGAGGCAACAATTTAAATGAAGCAATAATATATACATACATTTATTTTTTACTCTTTACATCCTTATATTATGATGCATATTAGTTTTCACTTATATGCTGCATTAATTAAGTTTATGAAATAGAAAATTGAATCAACCATCCTTGTTACACTTTATTTATTTCCCATTTTTCCTTTATGTGATTAGTTATATATTTATTTTTGCCTACATGTCTACACCTTATCTTCAATTGATAGCACCTATCATATACTGCACCTACAGTATTTACACTATAATATACCAGTAATGTGCAAAAGCATTCAACAAATTAAAGAACTTGTACATGGAAAATAATTAATTTTAATTAGTCCCACATCACTTAAACATCTTAATTTTTAGTGTATATAAGCTAAGAGATCTTGTAGTAGGTTGTCCTAATGTGTAGAGCTTATAAAATTGTGTTAAGATAGGGAAGGTAGGATAAGTTAACTTGATTGCATGGTCATTAAAAAATGATTTCTATGTTTTTTGAATCTTAACTGATGTAAAGGGTATTTTCGGAATTTCAAAAAGACACGGTTGAAACTAATGGATTTAATTCTCATTATTAATAGTAGAGATTTGTTTATACTTACATTCATGCCAAATACATGTTGTGTTATCCCGGAAATTTTTGGCAATATCAATTTAATAATCTGTGTTAAAAATAAAATTAATTTGATAATATTTGTTAATAATATTTGAATTGAGTTAATAATCTTCTTTTAAATAAATATTTAACTGATAATTTATCTTTTGAAAACTAATTTAATTGTTTTCTATTTACAATATATATCTATATATTTGTTTATGTATTGTAAATAGTTCATCTTTGTTTTAAATTTAATAAATAAAGTTATGTTTTCTAATTCTAATATTTCTGATAACTTGGAAATTTGATTTAATTTAATATTAAGCTATTAAATAATCATATGGCTTTGAAATACTTAAGATTTAAGTTAATTTGTTTAAAATAATTTTAGCTTAAATTTAAATTTAGCAAAAGGTTTGTTTATTTTGTTTTAAATTTAGCTTGATAAAAATAAGTAGTTTATTAATAAAGAGATAAATTATTTTATAAATCATTTTAATTTAATAATGAGTTTTACTAATAATATAATGTCTTAACAAGTTTATAAATGGAAATTGTTCTATATATGTGTTTGAATGAAAGTATGATTTGGAAATTTAAATTGAAGTTTTTGTTCAAAATTAAAAATAAAGACCTTCAAAATGTTTTAATTTAAAATAAACTTTATAAATATGAAACATCAGTGTAAACCAAGTATAGGGTTATAAAATAAGTTTGAATACATAAACTTAAGAATCGTGATATTAACATAAGGTTAGGAAACAATAAGTAAATAATGTAATAAACCAAACAAATGACTAAAACAATTTTTATAATATGTATGTAAAATACAAAAGCATGCAATCATGTCTGTAAAATAGTTATGTTGGCAAATAAACAAAATAAAATAAAATGCAAGTAGCTTGTTGATTAAGATTCAGACAAGTATGAAAATAAAGTAAAAGCAAAAACCAGGCTTTGAATAGTTGTAGGTTGACTCTAAAGCAAAGAAGCAAAGCAAAGTTAAGAAACAAAATAAAAGAAAATTTCATATGCAGGTTGCTTGTAAGAAAATGCAAAGCTAAGTAAAAATATCTATGGATAAAAATGAGTAATAGGAGACATTAAGTACATTAACATTAAATGTTTCAAATTCTCAGCAAACAATTCAGTCAATTCGAACTGTTTTAAAGATCATTCAGCCTCCCTAATACAACATTTTGCCTGATAAAACAAAAACATAATTGTACCAGCATTTGCAAAACCCAGCTATCACCTTCCCCTGAAACCTTTTATATATATCATGTCTTCTTATATTTTCATTCGTTCAACTCAACATAGCAAGCTTTTCCTTTTTATAACTGAAGCATCAACAACAAACTTCTTTATACAACTTGGATAAAGTTTGCAACTCAACTACAAACAAGAAGATTAAGGAAAATCAAAGAAAACCATTTTCCAGTTTTGAAGTCCAAAGCTTTCCAAATAAAAGTGCTCTGTCCATCTCCATCACTGGTGAGTAACATCACCTTTAAAAGTTTAAATTTAAGATATGGTTGCTTGGTTGATGTCTGTAATATGTATGGTTGGGTATGTATTTGTTTATTTTATCTCTGTATGTATGTGCATAGCTGTTCCTGTAGCATTTTGATCTTTGCTTCAAATATCAGTTTGATTTAAAAATCATCATCTTTTTTACTTACTTGCTGTTTGGATTAGGACTTAATCAAAAGTATTTTGGATTAGCATAGATGGATGTTTAAAATTTATAGAAAAGTTAAGTATAAACTTGAGTAAGCCTGAAAAAAAATGAAACAACAGAGCAAATCATAAAACAAGTCAAAATTTAATTGTCACGATCCATCAATTCAAGTTATGAACTGATTTCTAAATCAAAATTAGGATTTTTAAAAATTATAATTACATTTTTTAGTTGAGCTTTGAACATGCTTTACTGGGTTGATCAATTCAAGCATTTTGGGTTGCCTCTGGAAGTATAGTTGTTTTGAGTGGCTGTAATTCTTCATGGAGGCAGAGAAGTGAATGGAGGGGACAGGAAAAATAAGTGATGGATGATCAGAGCAGGGTGGCGTTGGCGGTTGAGTTTTGGAATCTGTAAACCTAATTTTCGCCTGGGATGTAGTTAGGGTCTGTTCGATTTCCCTGGTGCATCGAGTTCAACGGGGTTCTGGGAAGTTGAAGCTTGAACATGGTCGAAGCTGTAGCCGGAGGTAGTGGTACTCCGGTGGTCGGAGTTTGAAGTGCGGTGGAGTTTCCAGGGTTCAAGAGGGGGACATGCTCGTGGTTCCAGGTTTGAGAGTGGAAGCTTGTTTTTGTATCGAGCAAGTGGTGTAGCTTTGGGCGGTCGTGGTCGTATCAGGTGATGCTCGGCGGCGTGTTGGAGTTCCAGTGGGTGGCCGGAGGTGACTGGGGCAACGGTGCACGTGCACCGTGCCCATTGCAGTTCTGTAAAGTTTTATGGGTGCCGAGTATTTTTGACTCGGGACATACTCGAGTCACTCAAGTACGTGACTCGAAGTAGGGGAAAGGAAGACTCGGTGCAGTATTGGTTCGTGTCGAGTAAATGGTTGTTCAGGCTTTTGCAGAAACCTGGAAACAAAATATGGTTTGTCAACAAATTCAAATGAAACCTATTTAAAAATAAATAATGGTTTTAAACTAAGTTTAAATTCAGTTTGCAGAATGGATTCAAACCTATATTTTGAAATCTAAAATAAAGTTTAAATATTTAAATGAGTTTTCAGGTTTACAAACCTGGTAATTTCTAGATTTTTAAAAATTTAAATCTGAAATAAAAGCTCTAACAATAGTTTAAATTTGAATTTTAAAAGTATTGATTCAAATGAATATTGGATCTTAAGGTTTTAAAATAGATTTGGATTTGAAAAATCAAGATTTTAATTCAAGTTGTTAAAGGGAAGTTTAAATCAAAGTTTTTAAATCAAAGATAAATTGATGGATTCGAGTTTACTTCGAATTTAAATCTGAAAGATTAAATAAGTTTTTAAGCATGATTGTTTTAAAAATAAGTTCAAATAAAATAGTTTTGGAAAGTAAATTTTGTTTCAAATAAATATTTATTTTGATTGTGAGAGAATTCTTTTATAAAAGGTTTTTGAATGGAAGTTAAATAAATTGTTTAACTTAAATTTGCAAGTTAAAATATTAATGTCTTTTGGAAGTTTAAATTTAAATAAAGATTTAAGTAGTTGAATTTAAAGGGCTTTTCTTATATAAGTTTGTATGTAAGTAATTAATGTTATTTACAAGATTATAAATTGAATTTAAATTTGATAATGTTTAAATAATAATCATTTTGAATCTTAAATTCAAAATGAAATTTGAATTTAAATTTAAAATGTAATGTTCTAATATACATTAATATTAATGAAGTCATTAATAAAGAGATAAATTATCTTAGGAAAAATTAAGATATTTAAATGGTTAAATGAATAAGTAAATTAAGGAATGACTTATGTATTTAATTTATAAATTAATAATTTAGATTAATTTATACTAGAGATTAATTAAGAAAGTAAATTAAGAAATGTTATTAGTTAATGTAGATAATTAACTAAAGGTTATTAATTAATCAATATATGTGATTACTTTTGATAATTAATTAGATTAATTAGATAATTTATTGTAAATTGTTAAGTGTAATTACTTGATAAAAGTAATTAAGAGATTAATTACTTTCTGTAATTAATTTTGATAATATGATCAATTTGAGTTAATTATTTTAGTTTAATTAATTTAAGGAATCATTTGGTGATTTGATATGCATAATTCCATAAGCGTAATCAATGGAGCATAAATTACTTGGAGAAGTAATTAGATGATAATTACTGGATGTAATTAATACAAAGGATTTGTAAATGGAGTAATTTGGATAATTACTTTTGTAATTAATCATGGAATTAATTAATAGAGATAATTAATTATGGAATAATTAATTTATTAATATGTAATTAAGGATAGTAATTACTGGTTGATATTAATCAAGGATGATTAATAATTGTGTTTAATTAAAGATTAATTGCTTAATGTAATTAATTTAAATAAAGTAATTTAATTTAAATCCAAATTAAAGATCATTAATTAATAATTAATGATGTAATTAAGAATTGGTTAATTAGGGAATAATCAATAATGAGGTGATTAATTTATGTAATTAATTAAGAATAAATGTAATTAAGTAAATGAAGTAATTAAATGTTAATTACTATAAATGATTAGGATAATTAATTTGGGAAATTAAACAAAGACTAATTACCCATTATAATTAGAAGATGATTAATCAAAGGTATCTAATCAAGATGAATATCTAGAGATTAATTAATTAACTAATTTGATTTATAGTTAATTAATGGTTGTATAAGCAGGATTTATAGATAAAGAATTAATTTAATTTACTTTAAATTAATTAGAGGTAGAAGTAGTTAATTTAATTCATTTTAAATTAATTACAAATGGTATGATTATAAATCATTGCTTATGGATGAATGATATTGATACTTCATTTGATGATTGTGAATTCAGATTTGACATGAATAATATCTATGTGATATGGATGCTTGGTTTAAGTATGATAATATTTATCATCTGTCTGGATGATGATATTGATTATCTGTATGTGATGATGATGTAATTATCTATTGTGATATTTTGAATTATCTATCTGTGTGTATATTGATTATATTGAATTAAACTGTTAAGACTAAATAGACAACTTGGCCTTAAAAGACACGTTTTGGATTTCGATGAGACCGGGATCGGTTTTCCACATTTGGAACATCCGAAAACCACATCGACTCCAAATTAACGATAGGTCATGAATCTGAAGTGAAGATGAAGATTCAGAATGCAAGGGTTATCGTCGTTAACTCTGAGGGTGATTCCAAAATGAGTGTAACGAGATAATGCCTTCGGTTTCGTTCGAACCCGGAACGAACTTGTATGGATTGAGTTCTTTCAACACATCGTCAGGTGGGCGATGAGCATTCTAAGAAATATATTCTCTACAGGTAATCGTAACCTCAAGCCTCATCAACCGGGAATGGCTAAAACAGGGGAGGTGCAGCAAGGTTAGGTGGGTCATGCCCAAGCAGGACAAGATCTTCCCCTGTCTAGATGTCCCTTTTTATTCGGCTGTGTGGGCAGTTGGTTGCAAACAACTACGGGGTTGTCTTGTTCGGGACTGTTCAGTAAGGAATGGTTCCGGCCTTGTGTTGCAGGGGGTCGGGAGTGATCCTCGGTACGTTGATCTAGGCCACGTACTGTGACGGGTGGTACCCTAGTAGCCCTGCCATTGTATGGAATCCACAATCCAATAAGTGCCAACGGTTTTGATTGTATTACCCACTTTTGCGGCTAGTAGCTGGAATTTAATAGATGTAACAATTTCGGCTATTTTCTATTTACTTGAAATCCCTAGACCTATTATAATATCACTGAGTTTCCTATCAAATGTTTTGGTTAGCATAAGGTAAAAACTTACCCATGTTTATTTGTGGGGAGTCTTACGTGATACCTTTTATTTCAAAGGATTTTCAAAATTAAGCAACTTAAACCTGTTACTCACACCAGACCCATGTCAGACCCGAAGTTTATTTTTGTTTTTCATAAACTCTCGGGTACTCAAATTTTTACGAGTAGCCAAGGGATTCAGGTTAGCTTTGACGAATTCTGGAGGAGCAATGGAGCAGGAGGCTTCAGCATTGTAGATATACATATAGTTCCGCTGTGTTGGTGTCTCTGTGTTGTTTTGTGTATTGAGTTGTATTAACTTGACATGCGTTTATAACTGTCTAGTATGTGATGTATTATCTGTATAACTCTGTTTGATGTTGTATATTATGTAAATACTTATGTGATTATTATAATTTATTCGTTCCGCTGTGAGATTATGATGTTGTTGTTCTTTCTTCTCTATCTTTTCTATTTTCTCATCCCTTTCTTTCTTCAAGACGAAATGGTTTTCTGGGCATAGGAATACAGGTCGTCACAGTTGGTATCAGAGCGCTAGGTTAAGTGAATACCTAGGCTCTTGAGTGATTTCTTTCTTGAGAGAGCGTATTTGTAATTTTGATATATAATATATATATTCATTTATTTCTACCTATTGTTGGATTACCTGTTCGGGTTTTCAAATAAGCTATAAAGGTAGATAGGGTAGTGGTGTGCGTAGCACGACTACAAATGGTTGGAGTTTGAATGATTGAGGTTGGAAGTGTATTTGTCGAGACTGTAGACCTAATACCGTCTCGAGTGAGATTTAGATGGTGTAAGGATTTCATCAATCTCTAAAGGAAATCTGTTAAGATTCAGAGTTCATTTTTGAAGTGTAAGTTTGGTTGAGCTAGAGTTTGGATCTGTCGGTTGAACAGAAGCAAGTCATGATATCTTGATACATCAAGGTGTAGTAGCTGTGTGATGAGACACGGTGACTATGGATGTCTCCGAAGATGTTACTTTAGGACAAGTTAAGGAAGGGTGACTACTTCGGTGTTGTAGCTGAGTTCAGTAGAATGTTTCTGTTGGTTTGAGGTCCGAGTTTCTCGAAGAGCTTTGGATTAGGAAGTCTTCTGGCTTAGCAGTTTTTGGGTAACTTCAGAAGCAACAGAGTAGATCCATTTCTTCGATGGATTGGCCACATAAGCGTAAGCTGTTCTGGTTTGTAAAGAGAGAGTAGTATTTTTGGAATTAGGCTGGATTGATCGCAAAAGTGACTTGCGATAATTTGAGTGTTCTCTTGTGTTTCAGAGATATTTTTCTAGATGTCTTCAAGAAGTCAGAGATTTGCTAGCATCTGAAGATTGAGTTTGGTATCAACTGGATTCCAGAAGTGATACCGATGGTTCGGCTTAGTAACAAGATGATTTTTGAGTTTGGTAAAGCAGCTCAGATTTTGGAGGAACTTCTGAATTTTATTTTTGGAATATGTTGTCCAATCCGTGCTTGAGTTCATCATCAGCATTTTCATCTGTTCAATCAAAGTTGCACAGTGGAAGCATGGTGGCAGCTATTTTAGTTTGGAAGCAATGGGATGTTGCAATGTTTGGATTAAAGAGTTCTACGGGAAAAATTTTTCAGGATCTGAGACTAGGTTTGAGTGCACCTGTTTAATCTTTTCCGGATAAGAGAAGTGAGTTCTGTTTTCTGATTTGGAATAGAGTTGTGTTCTGAGTTTGGTTGATATTGGGAAGATCATTTTGTTAGATTGTTTTTGGTTCAGTTTATTTCTAGGAGCATCAGCAAGGGTTGAGCTGATCAGGGAAGATGTAGGCAGCACAGGATAAGAGACGGAAGAATTTGGATTTCGAAATCGAAGATTTGATTTTTGGATAAGTGTTGGGTCTTCAGTATTGAATTGTCAGTTTGGATAACTGGAATTCGTTGTGTTTCACGTATCTCCGAGGGAGTATGTGTAAGATCTATCTCTGATTGTAGAATCAGCAGTTCAGGGAGTTTTGGTTGTTGACTCAGACTTGTGTGTAGTGTGATATCCCGTCTTGTTTTGTAGATCTTGATGAGTGGAAGCTCTGTAGCTTGGTAGTATTGTTTGTTTGGATTCTATAGAGCAAGTAACCCGGTATTTATACTTGGGAAACTCGAGAAAATTCTATCCGGAATTTTGTCTGGATAGTTAGATTTGTTTGTTTGGATGAATTGGTTGCTATGTTTGTAAGCATATGATTGATATGTGCTTGTGTTTTAAAATTAAATTTTTAATTGGATTATTAAATTACCTTTGTTTTAAATTTCGGGGACGCAATTCTTTTAAGGGGAGAGGAATGTGATATCCCGGAAATTTTTGGCAATATCAATTTAATAATCTGTGTTAAAAATTAAATTGATTTGATAATATTTGTTAATAATATTTGAATTAATTTAATAATCTTATTTTAAATAAATATTTAACTGATAATTTATCTTTTGAAAACTAATTTATTTGTTTTCTATTTACAATATATATCTATATATTTGTTTATGTATTGTAAATAGTTCATCTTTGTTTTAAATTTAATAAATAAAGTTATGTTTTCTAATTCTAATATTTCTGATAACTTGGAAATTTGATTTAATTTAATATTAAGCTATTAAATAATCATATGGCTTTAAAATACTTAAGATTTAAGTTAATTTGTTTAAAATAATTTTAGCTTAAATTTAAATTTAGCAAAAGGTTTGTTTATTTTGTTTTAAATTTAGCTTGATAAAAATAAGTAGTTTATTAATAAAGAGATAAATTCTTTTATAAATCATTTTAATTTAATAATGAGTTTTATTAATAATATAATGTCTTAACAAGTTTATAAATGGAAATTGTTATATATGTGTGTTTGAATGAAAGTATGATTTGGAAATTTAAATTGAAGTTTTTTTTCAAAATTAAAAATAAAGGCCTTCAAAATGTTTTAATTTAAAATAAACTTTATAAATATGAAACATAAGTGTAAACCAAGTATAGGGTTATAAAATAAGTTTGAATACATAAACTTAAGAAATCGTGATATTAACATAAGGTTAGGAAACAATAAGTAAATAAAGTAATAAACCAAACAAATGACTAAAACAATTTTTATAATATGTATGTAAAATACAAAAGCATGTAATCATGTCTGTAAAATAGTTATGTTGGCAAGTAAACAAAAGAAAATAAAATGCAAGTAGCTTGTTGATTAAGATTCAGACAAGTATGAAAATAAAGTAAAAGCAAAAACCAGGCTTTGAATAGTTGTAGGTTGACTCTAAAGCAAAGAAGCAAAGCAAAGTTAAGAAACAAAATAAAAGAAAATTTCATATGCAGGTTGCTTGTAAGAAAATGCAAAGCTAAGTAAAATTATCTATGGATAAAAATGAGTAATAGGAGACATTAAGTACATTAACATTAAATGTTTCAAATTCTCAGCAAACAATTCAGGCAATTCGAACTGTTTTAAAGATCATTTCAGCCTCCCTAATATAACATTTTGCCTGATAAAACAAAAACATAATTGTACCAGCATTTGCAAAACCCAGCTATCACCTTCCCCTGAAACCTTTTATATATATCATGTCTTCTTATATTTTCATTCGTTCAACTCAACATAGCAAGCTTTTCCTTTTTATAACTGAAGCATCAACAACAAACTTCTTTATACAACTTGGATAAAGTTTGCAATTCAACTACAAACAAGAAGATTAAGGAAAATCAAAGAAAACCATTTTCCAGTTTTGAAGTCCAAAGCTTTCCAAATAAAAGTGCTTTGTCCATCTCCATCACTGGTGAGTAACATCACCTTTAAAAGTTTAAATTTAAGATATGGTTGCTTGGTTGATGTCTGTAATATGTATGGTTGGGTATGTATTTGTTTATTTTATCTCTATATGTATGTGCATAGCTGTTCCTGTAGCATTTTGATCTTTGCTTCAAGTATCAGTTTGATTTAAAAATCATCATCTTTTTTACTTACTTGTTGTTTGGATTAGGACTTAATCAAAAGTTTTTGGATTAGCATAGATGGATGTTTAAAATTTATAGAAAAGTTAAGTATAAACTTGAGTAAGCCTGAAAAAAAATGAAACAACAGAGCAAATCATAAAACAAGTCAAAATTTAATTGTCACGATCCATCAATTCAAGTTATGAACTAATTTCTAAATCAAAATTAGGATTTTTAAAAATTATAATCACATTTTTTAGTTGAGCTTTGAACATGCTTTACTGGGTTGATCAATTCAAGCATTTTGGGTTGCCTCTGGAAGTATAGTTGTTTTGAGTGGCTGTAATTCTTCATGGAGGTAGAGAAGTGACTGGAGGGGACAGGAAAAATAAGTGATGGATGATCAGAGTAGTGTGGCGTTGGTGGTTGAGTTTTGGAATCTGTAAACCTAATTTTTGCCTGGGATGTAGTTTGGGTCTGTTCGATTTCCCTGGTGCATCTAGTTCAACGGGGTTCTGGGAAGTTGAAGCTTGAACATGGTCGAAGCTGTAGCCGGAGGTGGTGGTACTCCGGTGGTCGGAGTTTGAAGTGCGGTGGAGTTTCCAGGTTTCGAGAGGGGGACATGCTCGTGGTTCTAGGTTTGAGAGTGGAAGCTTTTTTTTGTCTCGAGCAAGTGGTGTAGCTTTGGGCGGTCGTGGTCGTATCTGGTGATGCTCGGCGGCGTGTTGGAGTTCCAGTGGGTGGCCGGAGGTGACTGGGGCCACGGTGCAAGTGCACCGTGCCCATTGCAGTTCTGTAAAGTTTTGTGGGTGCCGAGTATTTTTGACTCGGGACATACTCGAGTCACTCGAGTACGTGACTCGAAGTAGGAGAAAGGAAGACTCGGTGCAGTTTTGGTTCGCGTCGAGTAAATGGTTGTTCAGGCTTTTGCAGAAACCTGGAAACAAAATTTGGTTTTTCAACAAATTCAATTGAAACCTATTTAAAAATAAATAATGGATTTAAACTAAGTTTAAATTCAGTTTGCAGTATGGATTCAAACCTATATTTTGAAATCTAAAATAAAGTTTAAATATTTAAATGAGTTTTCAGGTTTACAAAACTGGTAATTTCCAGATTTTTAAAAATTTAAATCTGAAATAAAAGCTCTAACAATAGTTCAAATTTGAATTTTAGAAGTATTGATTCAAATGAATATTGAACCTTAAGGTTTTAAAATAGATTTGGATTTGAAAAATCAAGATTTTAATTCAAGTTGTTAAAGGGAAGTTTAAATCAAAGTTTTTAAATCAAAGATAAATTGATGGATTCGAGTTTACTTCGAATTTAAATCTGAAAGATTAAATCAGTTTTTAAGCATGATTGTTTTAAAAATAAGTTCAAATAAAATAGTTTTGGAAAGTAAATTTTGTTTCAAATAAATATTTATCTTGATTGTGAGAGAATTCTTTTATAAAAGGTTTTTGAATGGAAGTTAAATAAATTGTTTAACTTAAATTTGCAAGTTAAAATATTAATGTCTTTTGAAGTTTAAATTTAAATAAAGATTTAAGTAGTTGAATTGAAAGGGCTTTTCTTATATAAGTTCATATGTAAGTAATTAATGTTATTTACAAGATTATAAATTGAATTTAAATTTGATAATGTTTAAATAATATCATTTTGAATCTTAAATTCAAAATGAAATTTGAATTTAAATTTAAAATGTAATGTTCTAATATACAGTAATATTAATGAAGTCATTAATAAAGAGATAAATTATCTTAGGAAAAATTAAGATATTTAAATGGTTAAATGAATAAGTAAATTAAGGAATGACTTATGTATTTAATTTATAAATTTATAATTTTTATTAATTTATACTAGAGATTAATTAAGAAAGTAAATTAAGAAATGTTATTAGTTAATGTAGATAATTAACTAAAGGTTATTAATTAATCAATATATGTGATTACTTTTGATAATTAATTAGATTAATTAGATAATTTATTGTAAATTGTTAAGTGTAATTATTTGATAAAAGTAATTAAGAGATTAATTACTTTCTGTAATTAATTTTGAAAATATGATCAATTTGAGTTAATTAATTTAGTTTAATTAATTTAAGGAATCATTTGGTGATTTGATATGCATAATTCCTTAAGTGTAATCAATGGAGCATAAATTACTTGGAGAAGTAATTAGATGATAATTACTAGATGTAAGTAATACAAAGGATTTGTAAATGGAGTAATTTGGATAATTACTTTTGTAATTAATCATGGAATTAATTAATAGAGATAATTAATTATGGAATAATTAATTTATTAGTATGTAATTAAGGGTAGCTAATTACTGGTTGATATTAATCAAGGATGATTAATAATTGTGTTTAATTAAAGATTAATTGCTTAATGTAATTAATTTAAATAAAGTAATTTAATTTAAATCCAAATTAAAGATCATTAATTAATAATTAATGATGTAATTAAGAATTGGTTAATTAAGGAATAATCAATAATGGGGTGATTAATTTATGTAATTAATTAAGAATAAATGTAATTAAGTAAATGAAGTAATTAAATGTTAATTACTATAAATGATTAGGATAATTAATTTGGGAAATTAAAAAAAGACAATTACGCATTATAATTAGAAGATGATTAATCAAAGGTATCTAATCAAGATGAATATCTAGAGATTAATTAATTAACTAATTTGATTTATAGTTAATTAATGGTTGTATAAGTAGGATTTATAGATAAAGAATTAATTTAATTTACTTTAAATTAATTAGAGATAAAAGTAGTTAATTTAATTCATTTTAAATTAATTACAAATGGTATGATTATAAATCATTGCTTACGGATGAATGATAAATGAATGATATTGATACTTCATTTGATGATTGTGAATTCAGATCTGACATAAATAATATCTATGTGATATGGATGCTTGGTTTAAGTATGATAATATTTATTATCTGTCTGGATGATGATATTGATTATTTGTATGTGATGATGATGTAATTATCTATTGTGATATTTTGAATTATCTATCTGTGTGTATATTGATTATATTGAATTAAACTGTTAAGACTAAATAGACAACTTGGCCTTAAAAGACACGTTTTGGATTTCGATGAGACCGGGATCGGTTTTCCACATTTGGAACATCCGAAAACCACATCGACTCCAAATTAACGATAGGTCATGAATCTGAAGTGAAGATGAAGATTCAGAATGCAAGGGTTATCGTCGTTAACTCTGAGGGTGATTCCAAAATGAGTGTAACGAGATAATGCCTTCGGTTTCGTTCGAACCCGGAACGAACTTGTATGGATTGAATGCTTTCAACACATCGTCAGGTGGGCGATGAGCATTCTAAGAAATATGTTCTCTAAAGGTAATCGTAACCTCAAGCCTCATCAACCAGGAATGGCTAAAACAGGGGAGGTGCAGCAAGGTTAGGTGGGTCATGCCCAAGCAGGACAAGATCTTCCCCTGTCTAGATGTCCCTTTTTATTCGGCTGTGTGGGCAGTTGGTTGCAAACAACTGCGGTGTTGTCTTGTTCGGGACTGTTCAGTAAGGAATGGTTCCGACCTTGTGTTGCAGGGGGTCGGGAGTGATCCTCGGTACGTTGATCTAGGCCATGTACTGTGACGGGCGGTACTCCAATAGCCCTGCCATTGTATGGAATCCACAATCCAATAAGTGCTAACGGTTTTGATTGTATTACCCACTTTTGTGGCTAGTAGTTGGAATTTAATAGATGTAACAATTTCGGCTATTTTCTATTTACTTGAAAACCCTAGACCTATTATAATATCACTGAATTTCCTATCAAATGTTTTGGTTAGCGTAAGGTAAAAACTTACCCATGTTTATTTGTGGGGAGTCTTACGTGTTACCTTTTATTTCAAAGGATTTTCAAAATTAAGCAACTTAAACCTGTTACTCAGACCAGACCTATGTCTGACCCGGAGTTTATTTTTGTTTTTCATAAACTCTCGGGTACTCAAATTTTTACGAGTAGCCAAGGGATTCAGGTTAGCTTTGACGAATTCTGGAGGAGCAATGGAGCAGGAGGCTTCAGCGTTGTGGATATACATATAGTTCCGCTGTGTTGGTGTCTCTGTGTTGTTTTGTGTATTGAGTTGTATTAACTAGACAGGCGTTTATAACTGTCTAGTATGTGATGTATTATCTATATAACTCTGATTGATGTTGTATATTATGTAAATACTTATGTGATTATTATAATTTATTCGTTCCGCTGTGAGATTCTGATGTTGTTGTTCTTTCTTCTCTATCTTTTCTATTTTCTCATCCCTTTCTTTCTTCTAGACGAAACGGTTTTCTGGGCATAGGAATACGGGTCGTCACACATGTTGCTAATTACTGGCAATCATATAATCAATCAATTTAATTAAAGGGAGAGAAATGAAAGGTTTCTCTCCATATAAAAAATGCGCCCCTCATTAATTGAATAAGTTAAGAGGAGGACATGAAAAGATTCCTTCTCCAGATAAATTTATTTCCCGTCATTAATTGAATAAGTTAAGAGAAAGGAAATGAAAAGTTTCCTTCTCTATATAGATTTAATATGCAACCTTCACGTGCAAATATTTATATAAGAGCATATGTGATATACTCTAATTTATATTCACATTAAATTACAGTAAAACTTTATTTATGAAATTAAATAAAATATTGATTTTATTTAAAAGAAAAGTAGAAAAATTCTAAGTATATTTAGACTTCATAGGCCTATTAAAGATCTAAATGGTAAAAAAAAATTAAATTCACCCATTCCTCGAATGTAGGGTAGCCCAGTTCCAACAACGGTATCAAAGCCCAATAGCGTATGCAGTCTAAATTAGTCTTGCTAGGGCAAACTAAGTTTACGCACTTAGTAAGGTGCCTAGAAAGGTGATGTCTAAGACTGGATTTGGGTAATTAAGTACCCTATCCTATCTCGTTATCTAGGTGAAGTGAGCCCAAATGTTGCCCCTGATAGAAAAGGCTCAATTTGAATTGGGCCTTGGGTTGATTTGCAAAATAGTTTTGAAAATTAAAACTACATTTTAAATTTAAAAGTTAAATTTAAAATAAAAAAATGTTTATTCTAAATGGTTATAATAAACATAAATTTTCAAAATCTTTATAAAGGTAATGAAAATTTGAAAATGTTTGAACTGTTTAGACATTAATTTAAAATTTTAAAATTTATTAACAAGATTAATAAAATACATTTATTAAATGAGTTAATTAATTAATACTTATATGCATGTATTATATATGTTGACATATTTTATGTTATTTTAAAAGACAACATAAGCATATATGTAAGATTAATTTTGAAATTAATATAATTTAATTAAAAAATTAATTAAAGGTTAATTAATTAAATAAAAAACACGCATATATAAGATATATGTGTTATACTATAAAGGTTATAATATACACTATAAAATTTAAAGTAAATATGTCCTATATAAAAGTTGTATTAGAATACTAATTTATAATTAATTAAGTAAAATTAATTAAATAAGATTTAATTTGTAAAATATTATGCATAAGACTATTATATAAGTAATATGTAATATAAAACTTACATATTGGTAAAACTTATATGATATGAACGTATAAACTAAAGGTGGAACATTAAAGGAATCCAAATAGGCTTAAGGAATAAATACATACGTAAATGTACGTATACCTTGATTTCTGATGTGTCTAACACTTGAATCACGAAGTTATTTCGTAAGAAATACATTATTTCATAAGTCATACCACTCAATACAGTATATTAAAGATCATGAATCTTCAATATAATGTTGTCCTCTACCATATATATATATATATATATATATATATATATATATATATATTAATAAATTACTCGCATGCTCCTTAGTGGTTGAGTAAACACAAGCTAGGGATGTCATGTGTAGTATTATTAATATACTGAATAGACGTGGTAGGACAACTATATGTATTTATTAAGTAAACTCAAGGTACATATACTATATTATGCCGTCACGATATGGAAGGTACGAGTGAATAATCTCTTACGGTTTATTGAGCAAACTCAAGGTCGAAATGAGAATAAGACAAGGAAACATGGGTTAGGAGTTGTATGTGATACAACCGATAAGGAGTTATCCATCATTTGTGGGGCTACGATTTGATGAGCAAACTAAAGGTCAAAATACAAAGACAGACAAGTCCTAACACCCATTAGTGAAGTCGAAATACTTCTATGTTTCATCTTAGGGTTTGGAGAAAAATAAAAGACTAGTGGGAGCCTTATTAGAAAAATGAAATGGTAACATTTAACCTTTCTAATATTGTAAGAACATATGATAAATAATGTTATGATTATCTACAATGATAAATTTGTGCATTTATTTTGATTGATAAAATGTTTGTCAATTAATATATACAAATGGACTGAATTAAAAATTGACAAATAGAAATATAACATATACTTACCAATAAAATCTTACCTCATGTTAAATTTTAACACCCATGCAAGTGCCCGATTCTACAGCCACTAAATACATTCGTAGTTTGGTCACTTAAAATGTTTATTTGGTCAAGATCGTGTATTCATTCTATGAGTTTTGCGCTCTAAAATCAATACAAGACTACGGAATTTGATCCATATACATTCGCATATAAATATCATATGGTGAACGGTCAAAATTTGTAATGTACAATGTTTTGATGAAATTAGTTCATTAGAAAAATCAAATAAAACATAGTTTTTGAGATCGTGTATTCAATTTGATTGATTACAAAAGGATCATATCATGTTAAATGTAACACTAGACCAAAACTACAATATAAATCTAAGAGCCCGATAACTGAAATGTCACTCTGATCAGTTTATGCAAAGCGCAACATATATGATATCTTTAAAAGTTAAGGATAATCGAATGCACTTTTGTAAAGAGTTCATTATGATATTATAATAAGGGTTTTTCTTTTGAATGGTTTGGCCATTTAGAAAATTAACGAATGTATAAAAGTAGATGCGATTTAAGGTATAGTTGGGATGAAGAAAGTGAATGATCACTTTTTCTTCATAAAGAAACATTGGAGACAAGATTGTAATGATAATAAAAGATACTTAATATTGGAATAATGTTATTACCTAAAATTCATTTCAACTTAGCCAAAACCAGTTTGAGCAGAAGGCAAAGAAGAACAAGAGGAAAAGACTCAAGCTAGATCTTTCAAAAGAGTCGAAGGGATGCTACAGTCAAAGTCCAAAAGCTTCAAAACCTTTCAAAGGGGTCGAAAGGATGCTACAGTCAAGTCCAAAAGATTCTCTACCTTTCGAAGGGGTCAAAAGCACCCTTCCGCTTTCAGTGACCACCTTTTGAAGTAGATGATTCCATATGCATGAAGACATTTCGAAGACGATGGAGGACAGCACTTCATATATGCGCCAAACCTTTCGAAACCAAAGGTTTCGCCTTCACTCAAATCATTTAGAAGCATGTATTAGCCTAAGAAACCCTTTCGAAAGCAATACCAACCCTTTTGAACCGGTCGAATCCATTATTGTTCAGGGAGGTTCCGCATCAAGTCACAGATAAGAGCTCAGAAGCAACCAATAGCATCAAAACCATCGGCATTTCAATGCCTTCGAAACCACTGAACAAAGCCTAACGATAGAATCGAAAGCTCTTACGAGGCAATACAAAGAAGAAAATTGCAACCGTTCCTTTAGACAAAGGCGGAAGCATTCTAGAGTCATTTCGGTGGCCACCTTTCGACCTGGTCGAAAGCATTGGGGTCGAAAGGTGCTTACCTGCATCTATAAATAAGACCTAAGGGGTCAGGTTTAGGGGATCCGAACTAACTCATTCTAAACTTGTATTCTCTTAATTCAAAAAGCAGTAAAACCCTAATCTATAAATCAAATAAAGGAAATTGATTAATAAAACCTTCTTTGAGTAGAGAAAGGGAAAGTCTTCGGCATTTCTAATTACTTAATTGTTTCTCTAGCTTTTAACTTGTCTAACATTGTGTTATAGGTATCGACTATATTGAAGGGTCTCTTCCGGCCAGGTCGAAACCCATATATTCTCAAGTAATATAGGCTATTGGTTCCAAGCCACCTTTCCCAAGACTGTTACATTCGACGAGGTCGAAACCCCATACCAACTCACTTTGGCCTTTGACTCCCAATCCAAGCTAAGACACTTAATGATACTGCTTTCGACAGGTCGAAACGTTAATCCCAGGTTCCATAACCAAGTCTTTATCACCAATCAACCAAGCATTCAACAAGGTTAAAACGTACTAAATCAAACCTTAATCTTGGATCCACAGGGTTATCATCTTGTGTTTTGTAACCGCTTCGGAATGAAGGCTTTCAAAGGGACATCCATATCATCCCAACAAGCTCTGAAAGCTGTTAAGTAAAGAAACTAACCATTTCGATTGGATTGGAAGGTTGTTCTAAAAAAGTTCTGTTACATCCCACCCTGAGACCTACATTAACAAACAGTATTACTAGGTAATACTGTCTGCTAATGCAGAGAATATGGCTGGTGAGGAGCGACCATCTACAGCTTTGTCTTAAACATCTATTGAATACGTCGATAAATGCTCTAATTTTTTTTTCTAACTCAAGTAGATCAACATATCCAATAAACGCTTAATACAAAACTATAGGTGGCTATGGATCTATCAGTACAAAACACAACAACTAAATGCATATCACATTACATAACAACAAATAGCAGATATATACATATATATACAAATACATATCAGTGTAATACAAAATGATACACATAAGTGGTATGATGACCACACAATATACAACGAGTCAAAAATATACATACCGGAGTCTATACAAAAAGCAACATCAAAAAGGCGATAGCAAAATATCCAAGCGGAAATAGAAAGGCTAAGTCCAACGGGTACCAAACCTGAAACATCTCGGTCTGACCCGAGTATAAAATACATGGGTCAATTTAGCAAAACAAATCAATTTAATAAGATAAACGATAATATGATTATAAGGATAAAGGTGAAACACTTCTCAAGTGACAAGGAATGATACAATTATCATATGGTTACTTCAAGCGATATAGTGTCACTTAACATGAGTATATGGTCTCAAAAGAGATAAATCAACATCCAACAAAACACTAAATATAGCAAGCCTCGTATCATCGACATATCACAAATCATCAAATATGGTTTAAGGGAAGTCATAACTCTAAAGAGGAGAAATCCTAAACTTGCCATATCGGCAAACTCAAAAGCATTTCCAAAGAAATCACCATCTCAAAGCACGCCATAAAGGCTATATATATATATATATCCAAATAGGAGAACATAAATCCTAAATAAACACCAAAAGGCAAATCTCAAATAAACACCAGTGTAGGCATCTCAAATCACAAAGATAGAACTCAAAAAAATTCAAATTGCCACAAGGTAATCATCGTATATATGTGTGTATATATATATATATATATATATATATATATAATATCAAACAGCTCGAATGGCCAACCATGAAAAAGGCGATACACTTGGGAAATCAAAATAATCAATGAAATCGTCTAAAAAAATTTGCATGTGCATTTGGCCGAAGCCTGCCAAGCACCGATAACTCAAAATAGGTACCTCGCCCGAAGGCAAATACGACCTAATGGAAAATACGCCGTAATTGCAAAAGTCTCAAAAACAAATACGCCGCATGGCAATGACCCTAAGTTCCAGTACTGGCAATATGCCATAATGGAAAATGTGTCACAAACTCCTGGATAGGAACCGAAAAAGTGTTAAAGTGAGTCCCATACCACACGTTCACACTAAACGGTTTACTAACCGCTTGTACATTTCACACTCAAAGCAGTAAAAAGTTTACCTCATCTCATCGGTAAACTCGAACCGAAGGTCAAAATGATCAAAAGCACAAGTTAGGAATTAATTGACAATTAAATGCACGTGTCACATACCATGTGTTTTACAAACTATTTAATTCTCCTTCTCATTCGCTCGAATAGTGCAAAAATGTGTGTTTTATATATAAAAATAATTTACTTTGGAAAACAAGCTTTAAAAACCATTTTTCGAAATCAATTTTGAAAACCGTCTTTGAATTCCCTTATTATAGAGAATAAATAGATTTTATATTTGAAAATACTTTAAAAATATCATATAATAATTATTTAATATGCTCATTAATTTTAAAAATTATTTCGAAACAGTTTGGAGAAATCTGTGCTCGAAAACGAAGAAAAACGAAGAAAATCTCTCAAACCGATGTTCGAATTTAAATTCAAATATAATTCAAAAAAATTCAAAATTTGAATTTCAAATTCCCTAAAGTTTGGCTAGTCTATTGATAGATATCACGGCCTTCAAAAAAAAGGTTAAAACATCATAAAATATAATAAGAAAATGAAGTGAAATGGGCTGAAAAACTCAAAACAAAAGAGCAAAATAAAGCAAGCAAATGCCTTTACCCAGGTCGACCTAGGGGTCGAACTGGGGGTTGAATGTACCCCTACTATGGTCGATCGACCGGTCGACCATTGTGCTCTCTGGGTGGACCTGCAAGTCGACCTAGAGAAGAGAGGAGTCGATCTCTCGTACGCGATTTCTTCCAGGTCGATTTCAAGGTTTTTCTTTCAACTTTTAGAGTAGATTTCAACACTCAAACGACAGCATTTTTCAACCAAATTTTGCAAGGACATAGTTCAATATGTATTTTACCAAAATGAAAGAAATATAGCAGCAACTCGTTGCTGGAATCAAAAGTTACAGGCTTTCAAAGTAGCAACATGAAACTGATTTTGAATAGAGAAAAACAACAATAGAAATACACGAACTGAAGCTAAATTTTTATAGTTTCTTGCAATTTTGAGCTTGGCTCAGCTAGGATTTGTGAGTATTACTACCCAGCTTGCTATTTGGATGCAATTACCTAGATTAATGAAGAAAGATTAGAGCTTTGCTTGAGAAATAGCCTCTAGAAACCTGTACAGCAAAAGAAAATAACATGCAAAAGGAAGTTTTACTATAAATTAGAAACCATCATGCAAACAAGAAATCATTGATGAAATTATGGTTTTTGGAGTTAGATTACCTTTGTATTAACACTCTAGGCTAAAAAAGATAGCAGTTCGTTAAATTTAATTGAAGGAAAGCTTGGATTTTTAATTTGGTGGAGGTGGGTTTCTATTTTCTGTATTTTGGCTAAGGAAGAAGAAGATTATGAATAAAATGAACGTACAGACATCAGTTTTCTCATTTCTCAAACTTGGTTAAGTCCTAAGTGGGCTTAGACCCAAAAATTATAAGAAAGTAAAAATGGCATATGATATTAATTCGTACTTATATTAAAATGTTCATGTATTTACACTAATTACAAAACACTATTGCATTTTCCTCCCCATTTTTACGTAAGAAAAATATGTAAACTTGCACACTAATAAAACAAAACATTTTCTACCATATAAAAATATAATTTTATATTTTTAAAACATTTTTATTTTTAAAATCCTTTATTTAATAAAAATTCACTATTTACTCAAATAAAAGAATAAAACCATATTTTTAACTTTTAAAATTCCAAAAAATACTTTTCTCACTTAGAAAAATATTTTAAACCATTTTTGAACTTAATTTATAGCCAAAATTTATTTTTAGACCAATTTCCATCTTTTTATTTAAATAAATCACCTTTAAAAATACATACTTCTCTTAAAAATTATTAAAAGAAGTGAATGGGCAATAATTAATATAATTATTAGATTTTCTCTAAAATAAAGTCATTTTCCATTTATTATCAGCCCAAAAAAATAAAATAAAGTTATAAACTTTATTTTCACAATTTAATTCCAATTTCATTGTTTATTCCAAACAAACAATTTAAAATTTCCAATTTTAATTTAATTCATAATATTAAATTAAATTACCATTACAATTTAATATTGACAGATAATCTCCAAACCAGGATTGTTATAGACTCCCCATTAACAAAATTGTGTCCTCGCAATTTCTAGAGAAGAATTTGCGTTCAACATATAAATTTCATCAATCAAAAGAGAAAAGGAGATAAGCTTGAGATAAAAAGATTCTCACCTTCGTTATGCGAAGAAAGAAAACTGAGGAAGGATCGCTCGATAAACTCTCTGGTTCCCACGTGCAGTCATTGGGACTAACATACCATTGAACTTTATCGACCGGCACGTCCTTGTTTCAAAGGCGTCTCACCTCCGAAGCAAGTACGTGATTAGGCTGCTGCACAATAGATAGGTCTGGTGAGGACTTAAGCTCTTGCAAATCAGGAGAATCGG
Source organism: Allium cepa (assembly GCA_030765085.1). Taxonomy (NCBI): domain Eukaryota; kingdom Viridiplantae; phylum Streptophyta; class Magnoliopsida; order Asparagales; family Amaryllidaceae; genus Allium; species Allium cepa. Next base: position 165,810,740 of record CM060939.1, read on the forward strand.
TAGTGGAATCCGACTCTCTAAGACACTTTCGAAGCTGAGAGACGTGAAACACGACATGAATGCCAGATAGATGAGCTAGAAGTGAAACTTTATAAGCCATAGGGCCAATACGTTCAGCAATAGGAAATGGTCTTATAAACCGAGGAGCCAATTTCCCAGTCATACTGAAAGCATAACCCTCTTTAAAGGAGAAACACGAATAAAGATGAGATCACAAATAGAGAAATCGAGTGGGTTTCTATGGTTGCCCGCGTAGGATTTCTGACTGCTCTGTGCCTCTTTCATTCTCTACCGAATAAGAATAATCTTCTCAAAAGAATCTCGAATGGAATCGGGGACTAGAATAAGCTTCTCCTTGGTTTCTAACCAACATGAAGGTGATTGACATGGCCTTCCATAAAGGGCTTTGAAAGGAGCCATACCGATACTAGACCGAAAACTATTATTGTAGGAGAACTCCACAAGAGGTGGGTGTTCCTCCCAACTACCATCGAAATCAAGAATGCAAGCACGAAGAAGATCCTCAAGAATACGATTGACTTGTTCAGTCTGTCCATCAGACTGTAGATGATAGGCTGTGTTGAAATTAAGCTTTATTCCCAAAGCTTGCTGAAGACTCTGCCAAAATAGACTCATGAATAGCGGATCACGGTCACAAACAATCGAACTAGGTACACTGTGAAGTCTCATGATTTCCTTGATATATAGCTTGGCTAGATGAGAAGCACTCCTACTAGACTTAATAGGAATAAAGTGTGAAAACTTAGTGAGGTGATCAACAATAACCCAATTGCTGCAATGGCTCGATCATGAATGAGGTACGCCATCAATGAAATCCATGGAAATCTGATCCCATTTCCACAATGGGACCCCCAAAAGCCTGAAGAAGACTAGAAGGGCGCTGATGTTCAGCTTTGATAAGTTGAATTCATGCAATTGCTCACATAACTCGCTACATCACGCTTCAAGCCTTCCCAATAATAAAGGCGATGCATATTGGCATACATCTTTCTACTGCAGGAATGAATGATATACTTAGAACGATGACAGTAATCAAGAATGTCACACCTAAGTGTCGAATCAGATGGCACGACTAGACGGTTCTTCTTACGAAGAAACCCACAAGAATCAATGCTGAAATCCCTTAACTCCTCGTCACGAGACTCAGACTCACAAATCTGGATAAGGTGCACAAGATCGAGATTACGCCGTTGAGTATTGGTAATACGAACTAATAAGCCGGTTCAAGCTTCCAAACTGAACAATAGAATAGGAAAATCAGAAGATGGTGCTCGATCATGAATATCACAAAGAGATAAGGTCTCAAGAACATCCCATTTAACTAGCATCATAAAAACATCAGCCGAATGTTTGTGACTAAGCGCAGCAGCAGCACGATTACCCTTTCTAGAGGTATACTAGATATCAAAGTCATAGGAGGCAAGGAACTCGAGCCAACACTGTTGCCTCATATTGAGCTCCTTCTGAGTGAACAAATACTTCAAGGACTTGTGATCGTTATATAAAAGGAAGCACTCGCCTAATAGATAATGTCACCAAATCTTCAAGGCGAAGAGATGGAGGCTAACTCGAGGTCATGAGTGCCATAATGAACTTCATTGGGTCACAGTTGCCTAGAAGCATAAATAACTACCCGATCCTTCTGCATAAGCACAACACCGTGGCCACATCTATATCATCGGTGTAGACAACAAGATCATGATTCCCTTTGGGAACCACTGGAATATGAGCATTAGTGAGAATTCAACTACTGAAAAGAAGCTTCACACTTGTTGGACCAAATAAATCGAACGCCTTTCTGAGTAAGGCTGGTGAGAGAAAGCACAATGCGAGAGAAATCTGTAATGATCCGATGGTAATAACTCGACAATCCATGGAAACTACAAATCTCATGAACATCCTCAGGCATCTTCCAATTCTGTATGGCTTCAATGTTCGAAGGATTGGCGGAAATGCCTTTGGAAGGAACAATGTGGCCTAAGAACTTAACCTTATTCTCCCAAAAGTGGCACTTAGAGAATTTAGCTTTGAGCTGATGCTGACGAAGAGCACTCAAAACAATTCTCACATGGTGGGTATGACCGGCTTCAGACTTAGAGTAGACAAGGATGTCATCAATAAACACAAGGACTAACTTATCATGATATTCACAGAATACTCAATTCATAGGATTGACAAAGAATGTAGGAGCGTTCGTCAAACGGAACAACATAATGAGCCACTCATAAGATCCATGACGAGTGCGGAAAGCTGTGAGAGGAATGCTTTCCTCCGTAACTCGGAGCTAGTGAAAACCAATGGCAAGGTCAAGCAAAGAGAATACATCAGCACCACTCAACTGATCGAACATATCATCGATCCTAGGCAACGATAATTATTCTTGATGGTTAACTCGTTAAGCTTGCGTTAATCGATGCAGAGCGTAAGATTACCATCAGACTTCTTCACGAAGACGACCGCGGCACCCCACGATGAAGACTAGATTGAATTAACTGCTTAGCTTCAAGCTCCAACAACTGCTTCTTGAGTTCCTTATTTTCCTTTTTGGACATCCTCGTGGAGGATGACTAATAGGCCGTGCACCTAGAATAAGATCAATGGAGAACTCAATCGCCTGCTTGGGTGGCAAACCCAAAATAGGCTCAAATACATTAAAGAAATCACAAACAACATGCATATGAGATATATCATCATCTCATGAGTCTAGAGAAAACAAAGCTGCTTCAGAATTATCCACATTTCGAAGAACAAGTGATATTTGAGCACACGAACCTATATGTCGAAGATATAAAACTCTCTCAAAACAAATAATTCTGGCATCGTATCAAACTAACCATTCCATACCAAAAATCATACCAAATCCAAGATAAGTAATAACATGCAGATTTGCACAGAAAGAAAAGCCACACAGAATAATCTCAACATCTTCACAAAGCATGCTAAGAGATGTAGATCCTTCGATAGGATTCCTAATCCTCAATGAAGTAACAAGGCATGGAACATCCAAAGAAATAGCATCAACGAGCTCCTTCAATATGAATGAATGCGATGCACCGTATCGAAGAGAACTTGAATAGAACGATCATGGAATAAAATAGATCCTTCAAGAATAGAAGGAGATGTACCTCTGCGTTGAGAAGATCCTCTAGAAGCATCCACTGCATTCATCTTTCTAGATTTAGAATTATTCAGAGCAATGGGATAAGTTGAAACTCGATGACCTTCATTCTTGCAATAGTGGCAAATAAAAGGCTTAGGACGGTCTCCAATCATATGGTCAGATGAGCCACAGTTGAAACACCCCATCTGAGGAGGAGGTGCTCCATGAGGCTGAGAATTAGAACCAACAAACTTCTTCTTCTTTTGAGGAAAATACTTGGACTTATGAAATGGAAACTTCTTCTTATTGGGGTTCTTACGAATCTCAGTCTCATCACTGCTGTCCCTCTCTTTCTCGACGGCTTCAAGGTGAAGCGCCGAGTCAACTAACTCATTGAAAGATAACATAAGCTGGAGCATCAAAGACTTCTTTAGATATTTCTTCAAACCAGTTACAAAATTCAAATTCTTCTTATAAGAGGTGCTGATATGTTCGAGACCATATTTGGATAAGGCCTCGAAGGAAGATACATAATCAGAAACTAAGGACTTCCTTTGCTTCAACTCTAGGAAGCGACGTGATAATAAGGCTTTCTCTGATTCGGGGACGAACTTAAGCTCAAATTGTTCCTTAAACTACACCCAAGTTAGAGTGGACTCATCAAGCTCGACTATAAGAAGCTCGTACTAGTCGAGGGCACGCTCGATGCTACAAGAACTCTATGGTGGTTCAAAAGATCCATGTGAGAGAATATGCGCCCGCACATGCGAATCCAAGCCTGGACCTCTAGAACGGACTTGGAGCCTTTGAACGACTTTCCTCTGTAATGAGAGAAATTGGTGCACATGCACGTAAAGACAGGCTTGCAAGGAGGATATGCTTGAGTAGGAGTTGGAGGCTGAATGCACCTAAATAACTCCATGAACTGATCGGCAGACATGTATACGCCGTTCGGATGCGAGCCGCTGGATTGCCCAGCATCAAAGCATCGTCCTTTGCCTCTTCCAGTTATTAGCTTGAAAGTTAAGATAAGATAGAGGTTATTCATAGGGTAGATATCAATAATTCAATTATGGAATACTAGGAAATTTAAAAATGGCATTCCTGGAGGTATTCCCAACTTATCTGTCCTAAGGACACGAAAAAGGGATTCGTAACACTTGTATTATACTTGGAGGTACTGTAATATATGTTCCTATTCTATGTTTACCATATTTTGTTCTGAACTTTGCTCTGATGCCAAGTGTTACGCCCCACATCGAGACCCACATTAACAAAGAATATTACTAGGTAATACTGTCTGCTAATGCAGGGAATAGGGCTGGTTAGGAGCGACCATCTATAGATTTTTCTTAAACATCTATTGAATACGTCAATAAATGCCTTAATATTTTTTCTAACTCAAGTAGATCAACATATCTAATAAATTCTTAATACAAAACTATAGATGGCTGTAGATCTATTAGAACAAAACACAACAAATAAATGCGTATCACATCACAAAACAGCAAACAACAAATATATACATATATATACAGATACATATCAGTGTAATACAAAATGATACACATAAGTGGTATGACGACCACACAATATACAACGAGTCAAAAATATACATATCAGAGTCTACACAAAAAGCTACATCAAAAAGGCGATAAAAAAATATCCAAGCAGAAGTAGAAAGGATAAGTCCAACGGGTACCTAACTTGAAACATCTCGGTCTGACCCGAGTATAAAATAAAACCGTTAGTCTAGTTAAACAAATCAGTTTAATAGGATAAACGATAATATGAGTAAAAGGATAAGGGTGAAATACTTCTCAAGTGAGAAGGAATAATACAATGTTCATATGGTTACTTCAAGTGATATATTGTCACTTAGCATGAGTATATGGTCTCAAAAGAAATAAATCAACATCCAACAAAACGTTAAATATAGCAAGCCTCATATCATCGGCATATCACAAATCATTAAATATGGTTTAGGGGAAATCATAACTCTAAAGAGGAGAAACCCTAAACCTGCCATATTGGAAAACTCAAAAGAATTTCCAAAGAAATTACCATCTCAAAATATGCCATAAATGCAATATATATATATATATATATCCAAATAGGAGAATATAAATCCTAAATAAACACCAAAAGGAAAATCTTAAAAATATGCCTGCGTAGGCAACTCAAATCTCAAAGATAGAACTCAAAAGCGTTCAAATTCCCAAAAGGTAATCGCTACATATATATAATATCAAACGGCTCTAATGGACAAGCATTAAAAAGGCGATACATTTGGGAAATCACAATAATAAATGTAATCATCTCAAAAATTTTGCACGTGCATTTAGCCGAAGCCATCCAAGTACTGATCTCTTAAAATAGGTACCTCGCCCGAAGGCAAATACATCACAATGACACATACGGCGCAATGGCAAATACATCGCAATGGGAAACGTCGCAATGAAAAACGTCTCAAAGATAAATACGTCGCAATGGCAATGACCCGAAGGTCCAGTACTGGCAATACGCCACAATGGCAAATGTGCCACAAACTTCTGGATAAGAACCCGAAAAGTGTTAACGTGCGTCCCATCCCACACATTTGCACTAAATGCTTTACTAACTGCTAGTAAATTTCACACTTAAAGCAGTAAAAAGTTTACCTTATCTCATCGGTAAACTCGACCCAAAGGTCAAAACGATCAAACAAACAAGTCTGGAATTAACCGATGAGATAAACGCACGTGTCCCATACAACATGTTTTACTAAACCGTTTAATTCTCTTTCTCATTCGATCGAATAGTGCAAAAACGTGTATTTTATATATAAAAATAGTTTACTTTGGAAAACAAGCTTTAAAAACCATTTTTCGAAATCAATTCTGAACACTGTATTTGAAAATTCCCTTATTATAGAGAATAAAAGGATTTTATATTTTAAACTAATTTAAAAATATCATATAATATTTATTCAAAACTCCCATTAATTTTAAAAATTATTTCAAAACAGTTTGGAGAAATTCGTGCTCGAAAACAAAGAAAAACAAAGAAAATCTCTCAAACCGATATTCAAATTTAATTCAAAACAATTCAAAATTTGGATTTTAAATTCTCCAAAATTTGGCTAGTCTATTGATAGACATCATGGGCTTCAAAAAAAGGTAAAAAACATCACAAAATGTAATAAGAAAATGAAGTGAAACGGGCTGAAAAACTCAAAAAAAAGCAGGCAAATGCCTGTCGACCCGGGGGTCAACCATACCCCCACCATGGTCGACCGGCCGGTCGACCATCGTGGTATCTGGGTCGGGCTACACGTCGACCCAGAGAAGAGAAGGATCGACCTGTCGTACGCGATTTCTTCCTGATAAATTTCATGGTTTTCTTGCAACTTTCAGAGCAGATTTCAACACTCAAATGATAGTATTTTTCAACCAAATTTTGAGGGACATGGTTCAACATGCAATCTACTAAATGAAAGAAATCTGGTAGCTTTTCATTGTCAGAATCAAAAGTAGCAGGCTTTCAAAGTAGCAACATGAAACTGATTTTGAACAGAGAAAAACAACAATAGAAATATACGAAATGAAGCTAAATTTTTACAGTTTCTTGCAGGTTTGAGCTTGGCTTGGCTAGGATTTGTGAGTATTACAACTCACCTTGCTTTTTGGATGAAAATACTCGGATCAATAAAGAAAGATTAGAGCTTTGCTTGAGAAATAGCCTCTAGGAACCTGAACAACAAAAGAAAATAGCATGCAAAAGGAAGTTTTACTGTAAATTAGAAACAATCACTCAAACAAGAAATAATTGATGAAATTATGGTGTTTGGAGTTAGATTACCTTTGTATTAATACTTTAGGCTGAAAAGATAGCAATTTATTGAATTTAATAGAAGAAAAGCTTGGATTTTAATTTGGTGGAGGTGGCTTTTTATTTTCTGTATTTTGGCCGAGGAAGAAGAAGATAAGGGATAAAATAAATGTACAGACATCATTTTTCTCATTTCTCAAACTTGGTTAAGTCCTAAGTGGGATTTGACCCAAAAATTAAAATAAAGTGAAAATGGCCTGTGATATTAATTCACACTTATATTAATATGTTCATGTATTTACACTAATTACAAAATAATATTGCATTTTTCTTCCAACTTTTACATAAGAAAAATATGTAAACTTGCACATTAATAAAACAAAACATTTTCTACCATATAAAAAGATAAATTTATATTTTTAGAACATTTATTATTAAAATCCTTTATTTAACAAAAATTCACTATTTACTCAAATAAAAGAATAAAACCATTTTTTTAACTTCTTAAATTCCACAAAAATACTTTCCTCACTTTGAAAAATATTTTAAGCCATTTCTAAAATTAATTTATAGCCAAAACATATTTTTAGACCAATTTCTACCTTTCTGTTTAAATAAACCACCTTTAAAAATCACATACTACTCTTAAAAATTATTAAAAGAAGTAAATGGGAAATAACTAATATAATTATTGAATTTTCTCTAAAATAAAGTCATTTTCCATTTGTTATCAACCCAAACAAAATAAAATAAAGTTCTAAATTTTATTTTCATAATTTAATTCCATTTTCACTGTTTATTACAAACAAACAATTTAAAATTTCCAATTTTAATTTAATTCACAATATTAAATTATAATTACCATTATAATTTAATATTGATGGGTAATCTCCAAACCAAGGTTCTTACAAGTTCACACTCAAGCAACCTAATCGAAAGGAAATTTAAGAGTACATACACATTATACTTTTCTCCGTTTATCTAAGAAAAACCAAAAGGGATTACCCTTACCCTTAAACTCTACTTCGGGGTGTTGACAATTTTTCTTGTTAATATTTTGGCCCTAGAAGGAGGGCTTGAACCTCGACTTGATTGAACTCCCAACACCACTTGTCTCTAACCCAACTCAATTTCAAGCTTAACTACATTGGTCTAATATTATCATGGCTAGTAGAGTCAAAAAGTCCGAGCAAGGATCTTCTTAACTACGTTTGATTGGATTCCTCCATGAACCATTAAAGATTCCAAACTACATGAAGAGCAAATTCTAAGATTGAAAGCTCTACGGATTATAAAAGAGAAAAGAGAAAAATTATATGATCTAGAAAAGTGGAGAAAAATCCTTTTCATATTGGCCTCATCCCTATTTTTGCCTTAGGAAGAAAGAAAAGTGGGAGTGACAATGTATTCAGTCAAACGAGTAGAACTATTCAACATTATTCCAAAGGCATAATGGCTGACTACAATGCCTTTGCACATAAATGGCAACAAACTACAACAAGAACACTTCCAACACAAGAAATACAAAGGGTGGCCAAAGCAAAATGATCGAAGAATGTGAAACTACAAGGCTAAGGAACAAAACATACAAAAAGCCATCCTCAAGAATCAGGTTTCAAGTCTAGACATCCTAAAGAATGCAACTTAACAACATCAACAGAGAATGTCTACTTGCTAACCAAGGATGAGCTTAACTATTAGCCATCATAGAGAAAGAAGCTAAAACGTGAAAGGAATTTAGGGGGATCCTATTGTCACCATCACATGATGAACGGACATGAGACTAGTTATTGCAGAGACCTAAAGGGGATGATAATCAGTTTTTCCCGTCAAGGAAAGATTAATGAATTTGTTAAGAGAACATGTGAAAAATAAATAAAAAGTTACTTTTCTAAGAAAGATCTACATGGTTGGGAGTGAAATACTCCTTGTATTTGGATACTACCTAAGATGGCAGAAAGCCTCTGTCCACGCAGAGTTGGCTAAGGCAGAGCACCTCCTGGAGAGAGGGCGGAGTAAGCCTTTAATCGCACCACGCTATGGCTAGATTAAAGCACCAGACAAGCGGTTGGTCGTGCCTCTGGTCAAGTCATGGCACCTCCAGGAGGGAGGATGGAGTAAGCCTTTATCCATGCCATGTTAGGGCCAGGGTAAAGCTTTGAACAAGCTCCTGTCCACACCACGCTATGGCTAGGGCAGGATGCCTCCTGGAGGGAGGACGGAGTAAGCCTTTATCCATGCCACACTATGGCCAAATTAAAGCACCGAACAAGCCCATATCCGCGCCACGCTATGACTTGGGCAGGGTGCCTCTTGGAGGGAGGTTGGGTAAGTCCTTGATTCCAGCCTCTATGATGAGCTAACCAAGAGTACCAGACAACAATGGACTAAGACGTCTAAGCCCAAGAAGAGGCTCATCTAATAATGGACTAAGATTTCCATGCCCAAGAAGAGGCTCATCAAACAATAGACTAAGATATCCAAACTCGAGAAACGATGTATCTCTAGAAGATAAAGATATTTAGGCCTAAGAAGCGGCATATCAAACTATGGACTAAGACGTCCAAGCTTAAGAAGTAGCCAATCAAATTGCAACTACAAATAAAGTAAAAAGAGTTTATGCATGTCAAAGGCGGCAGAATCAAAGGAGAGAATAGACTCTACTTATTAATACCCAAATTTGGGTTTCGGAGCTTTCATTTTTGAACTTCATTTACTAATACCAGAATCTGGGTTTCGAGCCTTCATCAATCACTAACTGTCTTTATCATACCCGAATCTGGGTTGCGAGATTATTACTTATTAATGCCCTAATCTGGGCTTGAGATTTCTATTATGGACTTATAATTATCCACCACTAATGCTTGAATCTGGATCGAATACTTTTCTCAAGAAGAGTGACATTATGAATTCCTGTTAATACCCGAATCTGGGTTTTGGATTTTTAATTTTTCAAATTTCATTAATACCCAAGAATGGGTCATTGGATTTCTATTACAAACATTCGGATAATGATTTCTGGACTCTTCCATATTTTTCTCTTCATTAGCTGTCCCTAGAGAATGACTCTTTCACATTTATGCCACTGCTTCAGGGCAGGATTTCTATCAACAGACTTCAGACATTCCAAATAAATGATTAAAGTTAATTCTTAGTTATTTCTCATCGTGGTTAAAGATAGGATTAAGACATTTGATATAAACTACTTCTCATACGATTAACATGATGAATTGTTAATCCTCGCGAATGACATGCATGGACTTATATGTCAGTTTCAAGCTAACAATTGGAAATGTTGTTTGCTTTATACTTTTCAAGGAAATCAAAACAGCAAAGAAGAATGAAAGATTTAGAGAATATAGAAAATATGGTACGGACTATCAAACAAGCATTTTAGAAATAACACTACAAGAGAGAACCACAAATCAGATGATATTTACAAAATTTATGTGATTTACATAACTTATGGAATTATTTATAAATTTAAAAAAAAAGATTATACATTTCATGAATAAAAATCGATTATAAATCTTGAGTAGCTTGGCTTAGGTTCTCAGCAATTGATGGATCAACTATGTGACGGATTGCGATGCAAAGGAGTTATTTGAGTTTTTTCTTTCTTCCTTATTCTATCTGCATCGTCAATTGCATCAATATTAGTCTTTAAAGAATGATTGAAAGCTCTGTTGACCTCTAAGGGTCTTGTTTGCCCTTTCGAATTCAACAATGCGCTTCAAAAGGAGATAATTTTCGCACTCGAGTTTCTGGATTTTAGCAGTATATTCGTTTATGCGATATGAATATTTTGCTCTCTATTGCTCGCCAAAGTATTTCACGATTTCAAACTTAACTTTCCTACACCACTCACCCAGTAGCTTCTTATCTAAGCCTGGAGGAGGATTTGTTGTAGTGGGAAATTTTTAAGCAGTGAGTGAAGTTGATCTCGTAACTTTAGCAGTAGATGAAGTAGCAGGGGAGACTAGTAAATCGACACTCGGAATGTTATCCCCTATAATATATTCTAGCGACTCACACTGAGCTTAGTTGTCCTTCAATTTAATCTTTAAGTCACTTATTTGTCAGAGAAGTTCTGACATTTTGTGGTCAAAATCGATCGAAGGGTTCGAATTATCCCGTCGCTTCAGTGCGGAAATTATTTCATCTTTACTTTTGACATCAGCCTCTATATTCACAATTTGATCTTTAAGGTTGCTAATAATAGTTTTCTGAAGCAAGTATCTTTTGTGCCATCTTAAGGCTTCGACATTGCCGTGAAAGCGGGTGAGTAAGGTATCTTTAAGGAGTTTACTCCTTTCAACTTCTTTTAGCAGTTTATCTCTAAGATTGGTAAAGCCTGACGCTGAATCGAGCGGGAGAGGAGCTATAGATAACTGCAACTCCTATTTAAATAAAAAGAAACAGAATGAAGTCGAAACTAGAATGACAAATCTCTTTGTTATTACGATAAAAGATTACAACTTAAATGACAAGGAAACTGAAAACGTACAACTGAATATTTACTCTACATCTAAAGTTAAGAAACTGCATCTCTAACTCTATTTAATGAATTGACATAAAGAATAATTGTTGAGCAAAAGGAATGTTTAGTCCCTCGGGAGTAATAACCGGCGAAATTTGCTATAGTCCCACTCCCCAGTTGGAGGACTATTGTGACCAAAAAGTAGTTTCGTATGATACGTTCTGATCTCCTTAAGAAGCTTTTATTTCTCATCACAAAGGAAATCAAAGCGGAGATGAGGATATTTTAAGTATAGTTTTTGTAAATCTCTAAGAAAACAGTATCTTGCTAATTTTGAAGACTTTAAAATTGATGCCTTTCCAAGATAAAATCTTCTCGGTTTAACATATTGAACTAAATGGTCTCTAGAAACAAGTTGGCCTGATGAACTATCACTCTATGATAATATAATAAAATGAAGTTAAGCATAAAAGGCAAGACTAAAACAAATGTTTAAAAGTCAGTATATTAATGCATGTTTACAATTATTCATCTGGTTCATACAAGATAGACTTAATAAATAATTCAAAGACAAGTTTGTCCTTATAACACTTAAGTTTTCCAGAAGGAAGGTTTTAGGGAATAGATTCGACTCATGGTAAGTTCCAACAAGCTCAAGGATACAGGTCAGGTTCGAATTCGTCCAAGTATCTCTTATAAAAGTACCTAAGTAGACCCCACTAAATTCACCTAAATATGAAAAGTCAACAATTGGATATCTACAATAGGCCTCAAATAAGAACTTAACTATAATATCCTTCTCTTCAATCAACATCCAGAATAAGGTGATTACTTCTTGGTTTTCTTTTAAGAGAGCGTCATAGTGAAGGCACGCTCTCCTTAGCCGGAGGGCAGCTTCTTGATGCTTAAAATATGCCAGCACTGCTGCACTCCTATTAAGCCTATGATATTTATCAAAAAGTACATTGTGCTCCATTAATTGCTTGTTTAACTCCCTATATAAACTGTTTATCTCTGCTTATTTTCTATCAATTTTGGTTTTATTAGGGGATAGATTTCTTCCTTATCTAAAATAAATGATTTACGCTATTATTATCTTCGAAATGAAAGATGTTTAAAAATAGAATCCTATACCTAAGATATTTGGACTAATGCTTGGGAAGCTTGTTCTTTCTCCTTCGACGCTTCAACATCAATAAAAGCAGGCTCTTCTTCTTGAGGAGCAGAAGGCACAGCAGATTCAGGTGGGACTCCTTTGTGAGGAGACGGATCATTTTCAGAAGCTGTAGTGTTATCATCTCCATCTTTGTTGGAAGTCTCAGTGTGGCCCCCTCTGTCGCCACCTGAACCTTGGCCGTCGTTGATGTTGTCGTATCATCGTCATCATTATCGTTGTCGTGGTATTCATCATCATTATCCCCCTCTTCCTTGGCAGCAACATTTTTGTCACCTTCATCTTCTGAGTCAGATTCGACTTCAAAAGAAGGGACATCGAAAGAAAGAAACTTGGAGGCAACGATTTCCTCCTCTTCTGCAGGTCCAATTCCCTACTTTATTTGGTTAAACTTTCCCATTACTCTATCAACAAGGGCGGAGTCGAGCGAGGGGAAGCTTAGCTTGGGGAATTTGTCAATATTTTCAACATAAGCAAGCATCAGGGCTTCTTCTAAGGAATTCATCCTGATCTCCTCAAGTGTGGTATCAAGAAACCATGACACTCACTGTTTAGCATCTGAAATAGTATTGAATGCCAGTTTCAACGAACCCTTCCTTCCCATCGGCTTCTCTTTCAAAGAAGCATTCTCTACAGCCAATCGGGCCTTCACCTCATCGAATTCTTTAATTAGATTGTGAAGTTTTTATCAGTGAGGAGTTGGCAGGCCTTCCTTTCTTCCAAGATAATAGATTCCGACTGGGCAAGAGAAGTTCTCAATCCCTCCAGTTCAGAGGTTGCTTCATCTTTTTTCACGGATAAGGAAGAGACTTGGCTCTTTAAGGCATAAATTTACTCCTAAAACTTAGAGGATTCGACAGAGGATTTAGACGCCTGCTTGTGAAAAGTTAACCAACTCTCGGGAATCTAAAAGAAGAAATGCAGTGAAAGTCAGAAATTTAGAGAAGAACATTAATGATAAAGTCAAGTGAAGAGAAACTTACCAAGAATTGTTGTTCTATCACAGAATGGTAATGATCTGCCAAGTCAGGAATGGATGAAGGCGGGTGGATGGAGGAAAAGGATGCAGAGTTTAAGATAGACTGGGCTATCTTAAACTTAATAGAGGACGAAGAAAATGTAGTCCTTGGAGGAATACGCTTCTGAGCAAGGGTTATTTCCAAAGCGTTTCGCATTTGTTCAAGTGCATTGGGAGAACTTGAAATAGTGATGCGAGAGAGAGGATCGATTGCAGTACGAGTCTACTTGGATTTATCCTAAGGAGCTTCAACAGTTGGGCTCTCTAAAGCTTTGTCAATAGATAAGATTCCTCCTCTTCTACATCAACTACTTTAGCCATCTTAAGAGGTGGTTCTACCACAGTTAATTGCTCCAACTTTCTCTTGACAGCCATCTCAGTCTTGGCACGAGATTGAGCGATGAATGGCACATGAGAAATCGTAGGAGGAAGAGCAGTACCACTAGCAGACATTTTGACTTGAGGAGCAGATATAAAGAATTCAAGCAGATCGAAAGTCAATAAAATAATTTAAAAAACAACCTAGCAGTAGATATTAAGAACATTGTTATAACTTACCAGAGTGGTCAGAGAAAATGGGGGACATATGGTAGAAATTTGCAGGATCTCCCAGAGAAAGGAAGCATTTGCTTCGTGATGTGTATTGGATCAAAGGAGGCTACCCCAAACTCCTTTGACTGGAGGGGAGAAGAGAATGCTTCTTTAAGTTGGCGGGATTCAATAGCTACAATCAGTTTCCGATATCACTAGAAGCTGCGACTAGAGAGTCCATCGTTCTCTTATCGGCCTCGTTAAGTTCTTTGATAGGAGCACCTAACAGAAGGAAAATATTAGACAAGAAAAACCATAAAATAGAAGGAAAACAATGGAAGTCTGAACGTACGGGGAGTAAAGAAGGTCCCAATGAAATTTGGGAAGCACTTGACAAAGAAGAACCAGTTCTTCCAGTCTCTAAACTTGTTAACCCCCTTTGATATCAGCTTCTTTGAAGGGTTTTGCCTAAAGATTTGGCTATTGAGATTTCTAAGCTTGACCAGTCAGACTAAGTGGTTCAATACTTCAGCATTTAAAGAAGGAAGGCCTGTCTCTAATGCCATCAACTCCAAAGACAGAAGGTAAGCGTATACGTTTGGGGATATTTGGATTGGAGCGATTTCAAGATAAGAAAGGAACTTAGACAAGAACTCTGGAAAAGGGAGAAATCCTCCATGCCATATATGAATAGCAGTATAAGCAAAGAACCCTTCGGGAGGGTTGCTAATTGTGTCATATTCCCTAGGTGGGATAGCTTCCACATTGGTAATTCCTTAGTCAATAAGAATGGCATATACTTCATATTATGTAGATATGAGAGAATGCATTAAAGTGGCTTCAATTTTCTTCGGAGAGCTCATGGTTCTACCAGGTAAAAACGTTTCAATTAAAATTCCCAAATTTATTATGAATTTAACATTTTTTCAAGAATTAATAAAAACCTACTATAGCAATTTGAACGTAAAACCAAACATGAAACTTCAAATTCTTGGAAGAGTGTCAAAGTTAAAAATCAGAGATATAGAGCTTTCAACGGAGTCAAAAGGGAAGGAAAATATAACATTTAACAAACACCTCTCAACAGTATCGGAAGCCTAAATAAGAACATTATTTGAGCTTTTGATAAGGTCGAAAGAAAGAGTTGAAGTATATGTCCAAATTGGAACTTTTCAATAATGCCGGAAGCTCAATGGAAACCATGTTTTTAAAAGGAAATGGTTAAAACGAACTTAAAAATTCGAACAAAGTACATACTACTAATATTCAGTAGATAGGATAACAAGACCCTTCAACACCGTCAAAGCCCAAGGCTTAAGTTTTTCTAGTGGAAATATGAATGCCATCGAAACCTTATATACCCATTGAGTCGAAAGGTCTAAGTTAAAATCATTTGAACTTGGAATATTTCGACAATGTTGGAGAAAGGTGATAATGGAGGGTTTCGACTCGTTAGTTACAGAAAGTTTTGTTAAGGTCGAAAGGGTATCACGGTTTCGAAAACATACTAAAAGAAAAAGGTTTTAATCAGTACAAAAGGTTTTGATTCGAGAGGGGTGATCGGATGCTACTTAACTATACAACCTTACAACAAGGTCAGTCAAATTAGCACCATAACACCTTTTGACCCCATCGAAAGAGGCTAAGAAAGAAAAACGAAATTTGCCACCTTAAACCTTTTTGAATGGGTAAAAAGTAAATTAGTAGCGCCAATTTTTAATTCGTACAAATCAAAGCTTTCATGCGAAGAATATAGGAAGTTCATTCTTCCCCAAACCTGATTTTAACCCAAAAACTCTTAAAACCTATTAAACTAACAGATTTAAACATGGATTAACGATTTCAGTTTTAAAATCTTCAAATAGGAAATCAAATTTTATAAAAAAAGTAGCAACAATCATGAACAGTGCAATAGGGTTCAAAATGAAAAATAAAATTGTTCGATTCATGAAATTGAATCATAACATGCTTTCCGGTAATTGAGATCTAAAACCTAAGCAATTCCAAAAAAATCAAAACAAAAATTGAAATCCTAACTGTAAGATTTGAAATGAAATCAACTACAGAATAAAAAGATGAAAAGAAGCAAATCTAATCAGGCATACTTCCATAAAGTCAAAACTCAAACTATTTGTGACGACCCGCCTTTCTCTTCCCAGAAAGACGCATCATCGTTAAGAAAGAATGGGATAGAAAAGAGAAAGATAGAGAAGAAAGAAAGAATAACATTAGAATCTCAACAGCGAAACGAATAAATTATATTAATCACATAAGTATTATATAGTATATAACATCTATCAGAGTTATACAGATTATACAACACATACTAGACAGTTATAAACACCTATCTAGTTATTACAACTCAATATAACACAAACATTAGACTCAGAGAACAAACAGCAGAACACTATATATATATCTACAAACGCTGAAGCCTCATGCTCCGTTGCTCCTCCAGAATTCGTTAACGCTAACCTGAATCCCTTGGCTACTCGTAAATTTGTATGCCCAAGAGTTTAAGAAAACAGAAGATAAACTCCGGGCCAGACATGGGTCTGGTGTGAGTAATAGGTTAAAGTTGCTTAACTTTGAAAATCCTTTGAAAACAAAAGGTATCACGTAAGACTCCCCACACATAAACATGGGTAAGTTTTTACCTTATGCTAACAAAAAACGTTTGATAGGAAATCCAGTGATACTATAATAGGGTCTAGGGTTTTCAAATAAATAAGAAATAGCTGAAATAGTTACATGAATAAATTCTAGCATACTAGCCACAAAGTTGGTAATACAATCAAAACCTTAAGGGCATGTAGGAAGAACGAGTTTCCATCAATGGTAGGGCTACTGGGGTACCGTCCACCACAGTACGTGGCCTAGTTCACCATACCGAGGATCACCCTAAATACCCTGCAACGCAAGGCCGAAACAATCCCTTAGTGGACAGTCCTGAACAAGACAACCCTGGCATTTGTTGCAATCAACTGCCCCACGCAGCCGAATAAAAAGGGACCTCTAGGCAGGGGTAAATCTCGTCCTACATGGGTGCTACCCACTTAGCCTTGCTGCACCTCCCCTATTTTAGCCATTCCCGGTTTATGAGGCTTGAGGCTACGATTACCTTTATAGAACACATCTATCTTAGAATGCTCATCGTCCACCTGATGATGTTCTGAAAGCAATCAATCCATACAAGTTCATTCCAGGTTCGAACGAAATCAAAGGCATTATCTCGTTACACTCATTTTGGAATCACCCTCAGAGTTAACGATAACAACCCTTGCACTCTGAATCTTCATCATTATTAGAGATTCACGACCTATCATTAATTTGGATCGATGTGGTTTTCGGATATCTAAATCTGGGAACCCGATGCCGGTCTCATCGAAATCCAAAACGCCATGTTTTAGGTCCAAGTTATTTGTTTTAAGGTTTAAAAAATTTAGTTCTATTATCTATATTCACAGAGATAGATAATTCACAATATCACAATAGATAATCCACATTATCATCACAATTCAACCAAAACATCACACAGCGTCACATATCCCATATCAGAGTTCTCAAACCATTTAAGGTAGTTAATATCATCCATCCATACATAAGCTAGGATTAATTAATCACACTATCTGTAAATTTAAAATGAATTAAATTAATTACTTCCATCTCTAATTAATTTAAATAAATTAAATTAATTACTTTCATCACTATAAATCTTGCTTAACTTAACCATTAATTAATTACAAATCAATTAATTGATCATCCTTTCATTATCCATCTTACTTAATCACCCCAGATTAATTATCCTCTAATTATTTTAAGTAATTAGCCTTTAACTAATTACCCAAATTAATTACCCTCAACCATTTATCGTAATTAACCTTTAATTAATTCATTAATTAATTAATTATAATTAATTACATTAATCCTTAATTAATTACAGTTAATTAATTACTTTATAATCACTTATTATTGATTGATTAGTCTTAATTAATCAATCCTTAATAACATCATTAATTACATTAATTAATGATCCCTTAATTACTTCTTAATTAATTATTAATCATATTTAATAATTAATCTTTAATTAATCTTTATTCATTAATCATCCTTGATTAATCACTTTTGAGTAATTAATTATCCTTAATTAATTACATCATTTAATTATCTTCAAATGCTTTATTAATTAATTTTTAAATTAATTACACCAAGTAATTAATTATTAATTACTTTCACTAAGTAATTATCCTTCTTATTAATTACACAAAGTAATTAAACCCCAAATTACTAACATTCCTCAATTAGTTACATCCTATAATTACCATCACTAATTACTTCACTAAGTAATTATACATTAGGTAATTATACTTAACCCACCATCCAATGATTATTTAAATTAATTAAACTAATTAATTAACTTAAACTAATCACATTAATTTAATTAATTACCTTGAGTAATTAATTACTCTAATTACTTCCATTAAGTAATTATACTTAAACAATTTCCATAAATGATTATCTTTAATTAATTAATATAATTAATTATTAAAATTAATCACATTAATTAATTATCTAATAATTCCTAATTAATGATTTCTCATTAACTGTTAACAATTCTTTAAATTACTTTTCTTAAGTAATTAAACTTAGATTAATCATTATTAATTATAATTTAATTAATCTTTAATATCCAATTAATTAATCTCTAATTATTTAATTAATTAAATGCTTAACTATAACTTAATTAATCTTTAATTACTTGATTAATTAATTTAAAATCATAACTTATCTAATTAATGATCTTTATTTTCAAAATAATTAACCCTAATTTAACTAACAACCTTTGACTAATTAATTCTAACCATAAATTGATCAAATTAATTAATTACGCTTAAATTATCTTATTAATTTAATTAATTTCAAATCATTATATCTTAATTAACTTTAAGATAAAACATTTTTCTTATTTATGACTAAATTGTCATTAACAAAAACATTTGAAAACATTTTACTTTCAAATTTACTTTTAAATTTCATTTCAAATTTAAAATGAATACGAATTTAACCTTAACAAAATTAAAAACAATTTAAAAACCTTTTAAATCACATGTTAAAGAAACACTTATCTTATAAAAGAAATTTACAAGAGTTTTTAAAACCAAATTCATTTTAAATTCCTATCATTTAAAATATACTTTAACATTTAAAGTTGTTTTAACATTTTAAATTTTCTTAAAAACTTTATTTATCCCAAAACTAGGATACAAATTAAATTTGAATCCAAATTTAAAACTTGATTTAAAACATTGTTTAAATCTTTGCTTTCAAATTTTAAATTCAATTTAAAATTTGAAATAGATAGGTTTTAAAACCTGTAATCAAATAATGACCTGAGCCCAGACTTCAAATACTTCGAGTCAAACATCATATGACTTCGAGAAAAACGCCCAAATGACTCAAGAAAAACTCGAGTACCACTCCTCTCTGCTCAAACCCAACTTCACCCTGGACAGAAGTGCACCGTGCACATGCACGGCAGCTCCGATCTACTCCCGTCATCCACAATGACCTCTCCACATCGGCAACCATCCTCGCATCCTATTCCGATCATTAGATCACTAGTAGCAGCTTGAATTCAAAATCGAGCCTTAAAGACCAAATTTGGAACAACCATCAAAATCTGGAACCACCTGTGCTTCTGACTTTCCAGCAACACCTTTTCCAACTCCCAATCTTCCAATTCCCAAAATATGGTGGCACTCGATCCACTTGAGACGCCGTGGTGGCCATTTTTCCGATCAATACCCAAACTAGGGTTACAAACTGAAACAACTTCCTACCGCCACTACAGTGCAATGCACACTCATCAGATATTTTTCCCTAAGTCTCCGACTATCCTTACATCTCTAGTGAGAACCACAGCTATTCCAATCAACTAGATCGCTAGAAGCAACCCAAATCTTCCAATACTGATCAACTTGAACTGCTCACTCAACCTTAATATAAGAATTATGATTTTAGTTTTAAAAATCATGATTTTGAATAAGCTTTCATATTATATACTTAGATCAGTGAATTAATATGTTTAGAATTTAACATCAATCAAGCTTGCATTGTTCTACTGAGTTTTCTAGAGCAGATTTCAATTTTAATTTATTTAAATCAAATTTTAAACTTTACTTCTTGATCAAACAGACAAATTTAGTTTATATTCTAAATCCTAACAGAAACTAGATCAAGAGGAAATGAATTCTGTTTGAACTCTTAGCCTTGAAACTAAGCACAGTCAAGACACAGATACCACAGCCATATACATATCCACACATTCATATATGTACACAGAAATGCATTTATAAATATACACACAAACATGCATATTTCAAGAGATGATCAGGCGACCAAATTCATAGTTAAGATTTTTTAAAAAATGTTACTCCCCAGCACACAATGAAGAATAGAGCCCTTTTGATTTTGAAACGGCTTTCAACTTTAAAAATTGAATTGCTTGAATTAAATGCTCTTTGATTTAAAACTGCATGTTTCTGAAGTATGAGTTTGTTGCTGAACTTGATTACAGACAGAATTGTATTTGCTTGCTTTTTTTGAAAATCTCAGATTGAAGAATGAGTTCAGGCTTTTGGTTACGGGTTTGCTTTTAGAAACAGCGAAGATTGCTTGAACTTGCTTTGATAAATTCTCAGGTTTTAAGAATGCATGCAGGCTTTTTAATTCTAGATTGAAAAAGAATGCTTGCATGCTTTGAGTTGAAAATGAACTACAAGTTTATGATATTTTCTTGAGCTTGCACTCAAAACAGAGCTGAACAAATGCTGGCTTTTGATTTGAACTTGCTTAATGGATTTGAAATTTAAATATGAATTTCATGATGTTGAATTTGATTTCTGGCTTTGAGGAGTGAATTACAGATTTTGTGGAATTTTTTGTGCATTAGTTTCCTTTGATTAGAATGAAGATAGAAAAGAAAATAGAAGAGGAGGAAGCAATGTTTATATAATTTTATTTTGTGGTTTAATGGAATAAAAGAAAAATCAAAAATAATATGACACTTGTATTAAATTTCACCATTGGTCATCTTAAGTTGATTATTAATTTACACTTGTTATATGAAGTCTTAATATAATAACACTTGTCCATTAAGTATTTTCTTTTTATTTTAAATGTTAATAAAAGCTTTTAACTTAATTTATTAATTTATAAATTCTTATCTATATACATAACTTTAAAGAAATAAAACCAATTATATTTATAAATAAAAGCTTATGTAAATATCTATAAAATCCAAATATTTTAAAATGTCTATCCTTTGAATTTCAAAACTTTAAATTCGAATTCAAATCAAATTCTAAAATCCAATTTAAAAATCAAGTTATATATATACATGTATAACTACATATTTAATTTTGAAAATAACAAATTCTATATTCCTTAAAATCTATTTATATCTATATAAATATAGTATATTATAATTATTATTTAAAAATAACATATTTGTCAATTTTAAATAATTTATAAAAGAGATTATCTTATTACATATATAAATTACTTATCTTTCTAAATGAATTAGTATATCATAAGTTAATTGTATTTTAAACTTATATACATATGATTTCAAATCATATTTATCAAGCAATATTAAAAAGAAAATAAAGCAAACATTTTTAATAATCTTATTTAAATTTGAACTTAAGCTAAAATATATTTTAAACTATTAAATATTTACATTTACCTTAAATATCTAAAAACTATATAGTTATTTATTTAAATAATCTTTGGAAAGCTTTATATTAAATTAAATTAAAATTTCCCAATTAAATATTTATTTTCTTTAAAAAGAATAAATTTGCCAATTTAAATCACAATTATAAAAGACAATTAACAAATCAATCTAATTATCAATACAGATTATTAAATTGATATTGCCCGAAATTCCGGGTCATCACATTCCTCCCCACTTAAAAGAATTTCGTCCCCGAAATTTAAAAGCAAAGGTAATTTAATAACCCTTCAAAGATTTTAATTATAAACCACAAGCATATATTATCAACCATGTAACGACCCAGAATTTTTAGAAATTAAAATTTGAATATTTAATTAATTTTAAATATTAAAAAGTGAATTTATTAGTCAAATAAATTTTTATTTGAATTATTGGATTTAATTGAATAATTAAATCGATAATTTAATACGTTAAATTATGGAAATAATTGAAAATTGAGTTAAATATGATTGAAAATGATTTTTAAAATTTTATTTTATCATATGGAAGTTAGAATGATATTTTAGAACTTTTAAAATCGAATTAAAAGTTAATTTGTGAAAATTGAATATTTTAATATTTAAATCGACTAGTAAAAATAGTCAATTTTTGAACAGTCTCAGAATTGAACGAAACCAGTTCCATTGGATCCATAATAGTTAGTTATTACCGGATTTCAAATTTCGTATCAATCGGAGTTATCGTTTGATCGTGGCAGCTCGAAACGCATCGATTTATTTTTAATTTAAATTTGGCGAGTGAAAATAGCCATTTTTCAAAAAGTCTCGGATTTCGACGAAACCAGTTTCATCGGATCCATAATGTGATATTATTGCAAGGTTTCAAATTTCAAGTCAATTGGATTTACCGTTTGTCCGGTACAAATTAAAACGCCTAGAAATCGATTTAAATCGGTTTAATTCAAATTGAGCGTTTACAGCCATAACTCGCACATACTTCCGAATTAGCTTCCGAAACCTATTCCATTGTGTCCGGAACGCGGGATAAACCCTAGGTACGTCAGTTTCGGCGCGTAAATCGGAGTTCGGAATTTCCGGATGAATAGTGTTCGAATTTTCTCTATAAATATGCACCACCCTTCACAAATAAAAAAATAAAATAAAAACCTAATACTAAAACCCTAGCCGCCACCTAACAAATGGATGGCCAGAAATTATCTCCACTTCCTCCCTCAATCACTCACAATCCATCGACAATTAGGCGAAGTGTTCAACTGCAAGGTTGTAGAGGATGGAGAGGGCTTCAGATCCATACGGAGTAGATCGTGTTTGGTGTCGTGTGGAGGAAGCTACAGGGCCGCGTCCTAGGGAGCTGCGCACGCGTTTTCATAGGGAGAGAGGTGGCCGAGCTCTGTGCCTTGGAGGCCGTGCATAGGTGGTGGAAGGGGCTTCCTATTGCAAGTTGTTGATCGAGTTATCGTTGAGTATTGATGTTGCATAATTAAACCCTAATTATCTAAATATGGGTTCTCTTGCACGGTTTGGGTTCTGTAGTTGGAACGTGGGGGAGATGAAGGTAGGGGACGGTCCAGATGAGAGGTTGTGGGATCTAAGGGCTAGGATGGAAGAGAGGTTTAAATTTTTTAATTATGTTGTAAATTAGTAAGTTTAAATACGTGTAACTTCAAATATTCATAACTTTTTCATACGAGGTCGAAAAAATGCAAACTCAGTTGCGTTGGAATCGTATGGACGAGCACTACGCGATGGAGTTGGTTTGGAGTCGTTTGGAGTTAGTGAGAATTTTGGGTAAAATTAAACGTCCGTTTAATTTTATTCGAAATAAATCGCTAAAACGGAAATAAAATCAAGGTGAGAACTTCTCACTCAATCGAATTAGTTTCGATTTTATTTTAAATAGTTAGATTTAAAATATTTGAATGCATGTTTGAATGTTGATTGATATCTATTGATTGTTAAAATAGATACGCCGTTAGTAAGCGGATGTTATTTATTAAAAACATATACCGCGAATATTTCATAAACAGTGAAATTGGTATTATAAATAATATCAATATATATATATATTGGCATATGTATATATTGCAGTTGTTGATTTCCCGTATTTTTTAGCGGATGAGACCCTATTACGCCGTTATTAAGCGGATAATATTTAATAAGAACATGTACCGCGATAATTTCGTACTGGAGCGAAATTGGTATTGTGCTAATGTTTTTGGATGCAGGAAAACAGGTTGGAGGGATCCAACTGGATTCCTCAACAGTTTTTATTTGATTTCAGATATTTTGATATTTGATGGATTTTCATATTGATATATGATATCGTTGTAGTCGTGATTGACTATTTGGTGTGTAGCATCATTGGGCTAAATTTGGAATTTTAAAATGATTTCAAAGTAATTTTTGAAAGTATACGTTTATAAAATATTTTTGGAATTGATTCATTTTAAATAAATAAACGTTATAATTTTTAAAGTTATAAAAATTATGATTTTTGAGAAATATAGTTAAAAACTGATTTTTGAGAATATGATGCTATTGAGTTTATAAAATAGTTAAATCGAGATATTTTAGAATTATTGTGAAAAGTTTAAATGTAGGATTTATGAAATTTAATTATTTTATGAATCAAAATGGTGAAATAATAAAGGAGATTTAAGACGTTTTAAAAGAATAATATAAATTGAATTATATTTAGAGATTTATAAATGGATATTTATAAATTGAAATATAGACATTATAAAACGAGTTTCTATGAGTGTTTAAATGAAGTGAAAATGAATTTCATAAATAAATGAAATTTATAGAATTATAAACTGTGAAGTTATAAATGAAATTTTATAAACAGTAGGTTTATAAAATTTGTGAAGTTATTTGAAGAATGGTTTTGGATAAATCATTAAATCTTATAAGTTATAAGATTTATAATTTGGGAAGTTTAAAAGAACGTTTTTGTAAACAAATAATTTATAAGTATTTAACTTATAATATGAACGTTTAGTTTATAATTTAGTTATAAACTGGAATAGGTTAATAAGGGAATTTATAAAATGGAAGTTTTTATAGTAAATAGAAATGGAATTTATAAACGTGGTTTTATAAATTCGCAAACGACTTATTTTGATAAGAAAATTGCTGAAACCTATTAATGGAGTTATATTCACGTTTTTGAACTGTGAATAATCCTTTGAGAAAAAAGGCATAGAATTGATGAAATTTGTTAACGTAGAATATTCACGTTTTTGAATAGTGAATAATATGTTAAAGAAATGGTTTTGATTGTGATATTTCAAATAGAATTAAAACTATCTAACGATGTTTTAAAATGTGTTGAGATTCGAAACCATAGATTTCAACATTTATTGTTGAAATAGACGTTTTCGAGAAATAAAAGGAAATGGTGGACTATAACACTGTTGTTATAGTAAATGATTTCCGAAAGGAAATGTTTTGTATAGTATTGGGATTTATATATCTATTTTAATTTCGAATCCCTATACTAGTGATTTTGGGTTGTTGTAACGATGTTTTACGCAACATTCGTTTTAGCCCAAATAAATATGTCTAAGAGCATGATTTCCTTAAAGAATGAAATATATACTTAATCTCGATTTAAGTATATTGAATATTTTCTAAGTGTTGAAAATAAATAAAAATTGTGAATTACTTATAAATAAGTAAGTATGGAAATGTTTTCCAATATAAAGTGAATATTTTGAGAATTTATCTTTTTGAAGATAAATTGAAAAGGAATATTGAAATGAATAATTGAAATCGAATATTCATAGATATTTTGGATTGTAAATTCACTATTGAATTTATAAATGAAATTGGAAAATGGGTTTAAGAATAAATATTGATTTATTTTTAAAGTATAGAAATTATATATATATCTTGTAAAGATATTTTTGGGAATTAAATAATTTGGAAAATTATTTGGATTCTGGTGATGTTGGCATATCCATTGATAGTTCAATAACCGACTATCGATAATTACCTTTGAATGGTATTTGATGTGATTTGTTTGAATGTGAATGCTACACTTATTTTTGAATAAGCGCTCACTATTCGGGTTAACCGGGAAAGGACCATGGGGTCGTATAACCCATTCCGAATATGTGATACGTCGTTGTGAATTGCATTGAAGATCGGTGTTGAAGACCCGGTATTTGCGAGAGCGATAGGATGACCTGTCGATTTACTCTGCACCGAGTTGCTCCGGTATAGAGTTCTCCATATGTGATGGTGAATCCGATCAGGATTGTGAATATCCAGATTGCAAGGACTTCTTTGTAAGTGCCTTCGGTTTTGTTCGAGCCCGGAACAGACTTGTATGGATTGTATGTCTGACATTACAAGTTGAGATATAAAGCAGATTTCTTTCAAATATATTTCTGTGGTGGCGGAGAATTTATTCTTTTAGCTTAACACCCTTCTCTGAGACGTACGAGCTCAGAGGTTATATAATTGAAGTTATCAGCGATATATTCCCAATTTGGTAATGTGACATGCTGAGTGTTGCTGAAATGATCATTGTGTTGATTATTGTGATAGGATCGTTTATTTGATCGTCTATCTTAGTGATCATTGTGTTGATCATTTGTTGACCCAAAGCATGGCTTTTGTATAAAGTATGTTTTTGTGGACGTGACTTCGTCGAACCTCACACCCCGGAAATGGTCAAAACAGGAAAGATGCGGCAAGGTTATGAGGGGTAGCACCCTTTAGGGTATGTACATTTCCTTCTGGATAGAGGTTGTATCATGGTATGGAGCCCAGATATTTAACCTATGTGGTTACTACGAATTTATTACTTTGTGGTTGTTGGTCTTCGGGATCCCGTGAGAAAGGTCGTTTACGATCGGGGAATGGCGTGCTCGTGTCAGTAGTTACCCAGTTAGGGGTAACCCGGCCTTGTGTTGGCAGAGTTCCGGTTTGGTTCTCGGGGATGTCTTTCCAGAGGCATTCTCATGTGGCAATGGGAAGTTCCTTGGCCTGACCATTTGTTGGAAATCCAAAGAAACAATACGTGACTTGTACGGTTTTAGTTGTATAACCTGCTATGGAATGTGGCGGTAACCTGCTATTGAACATAGTTAGCTATAGTAGGCATACGATAATGGTCGTATGTTGGCTAAGATTTATATTCTACTTTCGAAATGAATTTTTCCTACACTATACACTAATAATAACATCAAATGTTATTTTAAATGCGTATCAAGCATCTTTGACTATCATAAGGAGAAATCTCCTCCGATTCTGCGTTTGCATTGTGTGTGTGCGGGAAGCCTTATGGTAGTCTCATTTTTAAAAGCATTGCGAATTGAAATAAAAATATCTCTCTATTTTGATTTTAAAGATAAATAAACTGTTTGAGTTCTCACACCAGTCACATGACTGACTTGGAGTTTATTGTTTTCCTTCCTAAACTCTGGGTGCCCACCAATTTCACACAGGCAGTTAAGAGTAAGGTTTATCAGGATATTCTGGATATTCTGGAGTTGCTGGAGGCAAGCTGGATGGCATGGCGTATTACTAGCTATATAGTATTTCTTTTTCCGCTGCACTGTTTGTTGTTGTTGTACACTCTGATGATATAATGTAATGAAATGTAATGTAATAACTGATATAGTTCTTTGTTTAAAGATTATTCATTTATTTATTATATGTTGTTCCGCTGCGAATTGTGAGATTCTGATGTTGTTCAGTTATTGTTCTGTTTTCTTTCTGTTCCGTTCTATTTTAAAATTCTGTTCTTTTCTCCTTTTTCTTCTATTTTAAAAATTTCTATTTTCTGTTTTTCTTTTCCCTCCATCTTCTACCTTATCTATTATGTTCTAATCTTCTACCTTTTTCTCTTCTTTTCTTACTTTTTCTTTTCTTAAATTCTTTTTAAAAACCCATAACTATTCGGTTTTTCGGCAACGAAAAATCGAAGCGTTACATTTGGTATCAGAGCTTATGGTTAAGCGACAACCATGGTTCTGTTGGGTATTACTCATTAGAGATAGAGTCAGCAGTACTCTAGAATGAGTTTGAGTGTAATAATAGCTATGAGAGCGTATTTGTTAGTGAATATGAAATTGTTTTATATTGTGATGATTGGTTTGTTGAGTGGTATATGAACCTTCCTCAGCGTGGTCTCGACAACTATGCCGAAGGGGTTTCTAAACACTTGAATAGAACAATTCGACATAATATTGTTTTAAATTGGGTAAATGAAATAATTTTACCTTGATTATATTTTATATATAAAGGAATAATTTTTCAGAATTATTAAAGTGAAAATAAGTTGATTGTTTAGTTGTTTGAATAATCTAAATAAAAGAATAATTGTATAAGCAAAAGAATTATAAGAATGGAATTATAATTAAAGTGATTTACAATTGTGAAATAAACTTATATATATAAGAAGTGAAACTATATGGATATATTTAGGAATTTAAGTTATGTAAAAACAAGTGATGTTTATAAATGGAATATAACTTAAGTGATATTGAATGAAGTTGATATTAGTATCAAAGTAAATTAATAAAATTAAGTGATGGATATGAACTTGAGCTATATAAATGAAATTCAACTTTTGTAATTGAATTGAATGAATGGATTGAATGTTAATCAATTGAATGAAAATAATTGATAAGAAATGATGAATATAAGTGTTAATTCATTAAAATCTAATGTTATTGGAAGTTGAA
This sequence comes from Allium cepa, assembly GCA_030765085.1. Classification (NCBI taxonomy): domain Eukaryota; kingdom Viridiplantae; phylum Streptophyta; class Magnoliopsida; order Asparagales; family Amaryllidaceae; genus Allium; species Allium cepa. The sequence continues at coordinate 165,839,330 of CM060939.1, forward strand.
AGATTGAATGAAAATCAATTTAATTAAACCAATTGAAAGTGATAGTGTTAAACCAAATTGAATGAATATAAGCAAAGGAATTTGGTTGTAATTAATATACATTGGTTGTTATATGATCGTTAGTTGATTGATTGTAAATAAAATTCATTAAGTGTTAATGAAATGGAAAGCTAAAGTAATTGAATTCAAATTAGAAGTAAATAAATTTGAATGGAACTGAATTTGATTTGGAAGTGGACCAACTTGAATATGAATTAGTGAATATAAACTAATTGAGAATGAATGTTAGTAAGAACATTCACTGTTAATGAATCAAATGTGATTTATATTGAAAACCAATTCATTAAATATTAATGAGGACATGAACGAATATTTATGATTATGAATGGTAGTTGGTTGATGTTTGCATTTGTTGCTTTTACTACATTTGCTATGTTAACATATATAGTTATTATGTTGCTATATGTTGTATATTGATACTATTGCATATATACATGATTCTCATGTTGTTTGTTGAGTGATTAGTAGGTGCAGATCGCGTTTGCTTCGCATTTGGAGCTCGCTTTTGCGCTATATTAGCCGTATATGCTTGCTAATAAAAATATAAGGTACATATCTCGGATTAAATATCGTACTTTTACACTTTTTTCCCTTCGGGATGCCTCATTACTTGATGAGATGTATATTTGTGATATATATACTGTCATTTTTTTTTCCGGATCGAGCCGCGCAAAGGAGACTATGGAGAATTTTTCCGAAAATTTAAGGCGTTAGAAAAAAATTGAGAAAATTGGGAAAATTTTGAAAACTTAAACTTTGATTTTGGAATTGAAAGTTAAACAATAGTAGTTGTTTTTGAAAAGATAACTAAGTATGATTTGAAAACTTAGTAAAATATTGTAAGAAGTTTAACTATGGATTTTGGGAAAATTAATAAATTCTATAACTTTTCTTACTTGTAATTTCGAGGACGAAATTCTTTTAAGTGGGGAAGATTGTAACGACCCAGAATTTTTAGAAATTAAAATTTGAATATTTAATTAATTTTAAATATTAAAAAGTGAATTTATTAGTCAAATAAATTTTTATTTGAATTATTGGATTTAATTGAATAATTAAATCGATAATTTAATACGTTAAATTATGGAAATAATTGAAAATTGAGTTAAATATGATTGAAAATGATTTGTAAAATTTTATTTTATCATATGGAAGTTAGAATGATATTTTAGAACTTTTAAAATCGAATTAAAAGTTAATTTGTGAAAATTGAATATTTTAATATTTAAATCGACTAGTAAAAATAGTCAATTTTTGAACAGTCTCAGAATTGAACGAAACCAGTTCCATTGGATCCGTAATAGTTAGTTATTACCGGATTTCAAATTTCGTGTCAATCGGAGTTATCGTTTGATCGTGGCAGCTCGAAACGCATCAATTTATTTTTAATTTAAATTTGGCGAGTGAAAATAGCCATTTTTCAAAAAGTCTCGGATTTCGACGAAACCAGTTTCATCGGATCCGTAATGTGATATTATTGCAAGGTTTCAAATTTCAAGTCAATTGGATTTACCGTTTGTCCGGTACAAATTAAAACGCCTAGAAATCGATTTAAATCGGTTTAATTCAAATTGAGCGTTTACAGCCATAACTCGCACATACTTCCGAATTAGCTTCCGAAACCTATTCCATTGTGTCCGGAACACGGGATAAACCCTAGGTATGTCAGTTTCGGCGCGTAAATCGGAGTTTGGAATTTCCGGATGAATAGTGTTCGAATTTTCTCTATAAATATGCACCACCCTTCACAAATAAAAAAATAAAATAAAAACCTAATACTAAAACCCTAGCCGCCACCTAACAAATGGATGGCCAGAAATTATCTCCACTTCCTCCCTCAATCACTCACAATCCATCGACAATTAGGCGAAGTGTTCAACTGCAAGGTTGTAGAGGATGGAGAGGGCTTCAGATCCATACGGAGTAGATCGTGTTTGGTGTCGTGTGGAGGAAGCTACAGGGCCGCTTCCTAGGGGGCTGCGCACGCGTTTTCATAGGGAGAGAGGTGGCCGAGCTCTGTGCCTTGGAGGCCGTGCATAGGTGGTGGAAGGGGCTTCCTATTGCAAGTTGTTGATCGAGTTATCGTTGAGTATTGATGTTGCATAATTAAACCCTAATTATCTAAATATGGGTTCTCTTGCACGGTTTGGGTTCTGTAGTTGGAACGTGGGGGAGATGAAGGTAGGGGACGGTCCAGATGAGAGGTTGTGGGATCTAAGGGCTAGGATGGAAGAGAGGTTTAAAAATTTTAATTATGTTGTAAATTAGTAAGTTTAAATACGTGTAACTTCAAATATTCATAACTTTTTCATACGAGGTCGAAAAAATGCAAACTCAGTTGCGTTGGAATCGTATGGACGAGCACTACGCGATGGAGTTGGTTTGGAGTCGTTTGGAGTTAGTGAGAATTTTGGATAAAATTAAACGTCCGTTTAATTTTATTCGAAATAAATCGCTAAAACGGAAATAAAATCAAGGTGAGAACTTCTCACTCAATCGAATGAGTTTCGATTTTATTTTAAATAGTTAGATTTAAAATATTTGAATGCATGTTTGAATGTTGATTGATATCTATTGATTGTTAAAATAGACATTATACGCCGTTAGTAAGCGGATGTTATTTATTAAAAATATATACCGCGAATATTTCATAAACAGTGAAATTGGTATTATAAATAATATCAATATATATATATTGGTATATGTATATATTGCAGTTGTTGATTTCCCGTATTTTTTAGCGGATGAGACCCTATTACGCCGTTTTTAAGCGGATAATATTTAATAAGAACATGTACCGCGATAATTTCATAGTGGAGCGAAATTGGTATTGTGCTAATGTTTTTGGATGCAGGAAAACAGGTTGGAGGGATCCAACTGGATTCCTCAACTGTTTTTATTTGATTTCAGATATTTTAATATTTGATGGATTTTCATATTGATATATGATATCGTTGTAGTCGTGATTGACTATTTGGTGTGTAGCATCATTGGGCTAAATTTGGAATTTTAAAATGATTTCAAAGTATTTTTTGAAAGTATACGTTTATAAAATATTTTTGGAATTGATTCATTTTAAATAAATAAACGTTATAATTTTTAAAGTTATAAAAATTATGATTTTTGAGAAATATAGTTAAAAACTGATTTTTGAGAATATGATGCTATTGAGTTTATAAAATAGTTAAATCGAGATATTTTAGAATTATTGTGAAAAGTTTAAATGTAGGATTTATGAAATTTAATTATTTTATGAATCAAAATGGTGAAATAATAAAGGAGATTTAAGACGTTTTAAAAGAATAATATAAATTGAATTATATTTAGAGATTTATAAATGGATATTTATAAATTGAAATATAGACATTATAAAACGAGTTTCTATGAGTGTTTAAATGAAGTGAAAATGAATTTCATAAATAAATGAAATTTATAGAATTATAAACTGTGAAGTTATAAATGAAATTTTATAAACAGTAGGTTTATAAAATTTGTGAAGTTATTTGAAGAATGGTTTTGGATAAATCATTAAATCTTATAAGTTATAAGATTTATAATTTGGGAAGTTTAAAAGAACGTTTTTGTAAACAAATAATTTATAAGTATTTAACTTATAATATGAACGTTTAGTTTATAATTTAGTTATAAACTGGAATAGGTTAATAAAGGAATTTATAAAAAGGAAGTTTTTATAAGTAAATAGAAATGGAATTTATAAACGTGGTTTTATAAATTCGCAAACGACTTATTTTGATAAGAAAATTGCTGAAACCTATTAATGGAGTTATATTCACGTTTTTGAACTGTGAATAATCCTTTGAAAAAAAGGCATAGAATTGATGAAATTTGTTAACGTAGAATATTCACGTTTTTGAATAGTGAATAATATGTTAAAGAAATGGTTTTGAATGTGATATTTCAAATAGAATTAAAACTATCTAACGATGTTTTAAAATGTGTTGAGATTCGAAACCATAGATTTCAACATTTATTGTTGAAATAGACGTTTTCGAGAAATAAAAGGAAATGGTGGACTATAACACTGTTGTTATAGTAAATGATTTCCGAAAGGAAATGTTTTGTATAGTATTGGGATTTATATATCTATTTTAATTTCGAATCCCTATACTAGTGATTTTGGGTTGTTGTAACGATGTTTTACGCAACATTCGTTTTAGCCCAAATAAATATGTCTAAGAGCATGATTTCCTTAAAGAATGAAATATATACTTAATCTCGATTTAAGTATATTGAATATTTTCTAAGTGTTGAAAATAAATAAAAATTGTGACTTACTTATAAATAAGTAAGTATGGAAATGTTTTCCAATATAAAGTGAATATTTTGAGAATTTATCTTTTTGAAGATAAATTGAAAAGGAATATTGAAATGAATAATTGAAATCGAATATTCATAGATATTTTGGATTGTAAATTCACTATTGAATTTATAAATGAAATTGGAAAATGGGTTTAAGAATAAATATTGATTTATTTTTAAAGTATAGAAATTATATATATATCTTGTAAAGATATTTTTGGGAATTAAATAATTTGGAAAATTATTTGGATTCTGGTGATGTTGGCATATCCATTGATAGTTCAATAACCGACTATCGATAATTACCTTTGAATGGTATTTGATGTGATTTGTTTGAATGTGAATGCTACACTTATTTTTGAATAAGCGCTCACTATTCGGGTTAACCGGGAAAGGACCATGGGGTCGTATAACCCATTCCGAATATGTGATACGTCGTTGTGAATTGCATTGAAGATCGGTGTTGAAGACCCGGTATTTGCGAGAGCGATAGGATGACCTGTCGATTTACTCTGCACCGAGTTGCTCCGGTATAGAGTTCTCCATATGTGATGGTGAATCCGATCAGGATTGTGAATATCCGGATTGCAAGGACTTCTTTGTAAGTGCCTTCGGTTTTGTTCGAGCCCGGAACAGACTTGTATGGATTGTATGTCTGACATTACAAGTTGAGATATAAAGCAGATTTCTTTCAAATATATTTCTGTGGTGGCGGAGAATTTATTCTTTTAGCTTAACACCCTTCTCTGAGACGTACGAGCTCAGAGGTTATATAATTGAAGTTATCAGCGATATATTCCCAATTTGGTAATGTGACATGCTGAGTGTTGCTGAAATGATCATTGTGTTGATTATTGTGATAGGATCGTTTATTTGATCGTCTATCTTAGTGATCATTGTGTTGATCATTTGTTGACCCAAAGCATGGCTTTTGTATAAAGTATGTTTTTGTGGACGTGACTTCGTCGAACCTCACACCCCGGAAATGGTCAAAACAGGAAAGATGCGGCAAGGTTATGAGGGGTAGCACCCTTTAGGGTATGTACATTTCCTTCTGGATAGAGGTTGTATCATGGTATGGAGCCCAGATATTTAACCTATGTGGTTACTACGAATTTATTACTTTGTGGTTGTTGGTCTTCGGGATCCCGTGAGAAAGGTCGTTTACGATCGGGGAATGGCGTGCTCGTGTCAGTAGTTACCCAGTTAGAGGTAACCCGGCCTTGTGTTGGCAGAGTTCCGGTTTGGTTCTCGGGGATGTCTTTCCAGAGGCATTCTCATGTGGCAATGGGAAGTTCCTTGGCCTGACCATTTGTTGGAAATCCAAAGAAACAATACGTGACTTGTACGGTTTTAGTTGTATAACCTGCTATGGAATGTGGCGGTAACCTGCTATTGAACATAGTTAGCTATAGTAGGCATACGATAATGGTCGTATGTTGGCTAAGATTTATATTCTACTTTCGAAATGAATTTTTCCTACACTATACACTAATAATAACATCAAATGTTATTTTAAATGCGTATCAAGCATCTTTGACTATCATAAGGAGAAATCTCCTCCGATTCTGCGTTTGCATTGTGTGTGTGTGCGGGAGGCCTTATGGTAGTCTCATTTTTAAAAGCATTGCGAATTGAAATAAAAATATCTCTCTATTTTGATTTTAAAGATAAATAAACTGTTTGAGTTCTCACACCAGTCACATGACTGACTTGGAGTTTATTGTTTTCCTTCCTAAACTCTGGGTGCCCACCAATTTCACACGGGCAGTTAAGAGTAAGGTTTATCAGGATATTCTGGATATTCTGGAGTTGCTGGAGGCAAGCTGGATGGCATGGCGTATTACTAGCTATATAGTATTTCTTTTTCCGCTGCACTGTTTGTTGTTGTTGTACATTCTGATGATATAATGTAATGAAATGTAATGTAATAACTGATATAGTTCTTTGTTTAAAGATTATTCATTTATTTATTATATGTTGTTCCGCTGTGAATTGTGAGATTCTGATGTTGTTCAGTTATTGTTCTGTTTTCTTTCTGTTCCGTTCTATTTTAAAATTCTGTTCTATTCTCCTTTTTCTTCTATTTTAAAAATTTCTATTTTCTGTTTTTCTTTTCCCTCCATCTTCTACCTTATCTATTATGTTCTAATCTTCTACCTTTTTCTCTTCTTTTCTTACGTTTTCTTTTCTTAAATTCTTTTTAAAAACCCATAACTATTCGGTTTTTCGGCAACGAAAAATCGAAGCGTTACAAACCATTTGCTAACAACCATAGCAACCAATTCACTCAGTCAAACAAATCTCACAATCCTGACACAAATCTGGATAGACTTCCTAGCACTATTTAGACTTTCCCAGGTGTAGACATTGGAATACTCGCTCTATAGAATCCAAACAATCTATACTACTAAGCTACAAAGCTCCTACTCATTTAGATCTACAAAACTGAACAGGATATCGGATTACAATCAAGTCCTGCTCAACAACCAAATTTCCCAAACTATTAGTTTCACAAACAGAGATAGATCAGACACGTACTCCTTTAGAGATACGTGAAATACAATGAATCCCAGTCTTCCAAACTGGCAATTCAATCCGAAGACCAAAGCACTTATCCTTCCAGAACACAGAAAGATCCAAAATACCTCGAAGCTGACTTCCCAGTCTCACCAAATCTTATAGCTCCTTTCGTCGGAGAAAACTTATCCAAAATAAAATCTCCGACTCCGAAATCCAAATTCCTCTGTCTCTTATCCACAAAACTCTTCTGACGATCCTGGGATGCCTTCATCCTTCCTGATCAGCTTAACCTTCACTGATGCTTCTCGAAACAAACTGGACCAAAACAGTCCAACAAAATGATCCTCTCAAGATCAATCCAAAATCAAGAACACCAACTCTACTATCATCAGTAGAAAACTAACTTACTTTTCCCATCTGGAAAAGACAAAACAGGAGCACTCGCCAAACCTGCCCCAGATCCTGAAAACTTCACTCTAGAATAGCTGCTATCTCGCTTCTGCTGTCCAACTCTGATCTGAAGTAGATGACAATGCTGAAGATAAATACGAGCACAAACTTGTCCAACACTTCCTAGAAGACACGGTTCATCGGATCCATAAAGAAACCTCAGAGGTTCCACCAAAACCTGAGCTGCTTCACCAAATCCTCTCTCGAGAAGCCATCCCTCTACTAAGCTGATCCACTGGTACTACTCGTGGAATCCTAGTTGATAAGGAAACTCAATCTCCAGATGCTATGGCAGATCACTGACCTCTTGAAGACATCTGGAAAAATCTCCAACAACCCAAGAGAACACTCAACCATCGCAAGTCACTTTTGCGATCAATTCGGCCTAATATCCAAAGAAAATTGTTCCCTCTTTACCAATCAGAACAGCTTATGCTTAACTAACCAAATCATCGAAGAAAAGGATCCACTGTGCTGCTTCTAAACTCCACCTCAAGAGAACCGCTGACAGATTACCTTCTTGCCGGCATATCAAACACACCAAGCTGCAACGCTGCCACAGATGCCAAATACTTCCTAAACCAGAGGCTGTTCGAGAAACTCGGGCATCAAACCAAACACAAATACCATGCTGAACTCAGCCTCATTACCGAAGCAGACACACTTACTTAAACTTACTCCAAAAGAAACATCTTCGAAAACATCCATAGTTACTGCATCTCATCACGCAGTTACTACTTCCTGAAGTTGCCAAGATACCATCACTCGCTTCTACCTATCCGACAGATCCAAACTCTACTCATCCAACTTCAAAGATGGACTTCGAACCTTTAAAAGGTTTCCTTCAGAGATCGATGAAATCCTTACACCACAGCAAAGCTCACTCAAGACGGTATTGGGTCTACAGTCTCGGCAGATACACTTCCAACCCCAACATTCAGACTCCTACCATTGGTAGTCGTGCTACACACCACTACCCTTCTTACCTCTAGAACTTATATTTGAAAACCCGAACACGTAATCCAACAAGTAGGTAGAAATAGATATATATATATATATATGTGTGTGTGTATATATATATGTATATATATATATATATATATATTACAAATACGCTCTCCCAAGAAAGAAAAACACTCCAAAGCCTAGGTATTCACTCAACCTAGCACTCTGATACCAACTGTGATGACCTAGGCTTTGCAACCATCGACAGCGACCACTTTCCACCGTGGCTCACAGTGGTACCTCGAATTTGCTTTTACGGCCACCCTCTCGACTCGCAACCAACCCAAGGCCTAATACTACCTCAAAGGGACATTTAGGGGTAAGAGTCTCCCGTCTGCTACCAAACGCGAAGCGAGAACCCCCTTATCATGCTATACTGAAGCAAATCCGATCCCAGTCTCATCGAAATACAAAACACCGTCTTTTAGGTCCAAGTTGTTTGTTTTAAGGTTAAAACAATTTAATTCTATTATCTACATTCACACAGATAGATAATTCACAATATCATAATAGATAATCCACATTATCATCACAATTCAACTAAAACATCACACAGCATCACATATCCCATATCAGAGATCGCAAACCATTCAAGGCAGTTAATATCATCCATCCATACATAAGCAAGGATTAATTAATCATACAATCTTTAATTAATTTAAAATGAAATGAATTAATTACTTCCATCTCTAGTTAATTTAAATAAATTAAATTAATTACTTTCATCACTATAAATCTTGCTTAACTTAACCATTCATTAGTTACAAATCAATTAATTAATCATCCTTTCATTGTCCATCTTAATTAATCACCCTTGATTAATTATCCTCTAATTATTTTAAGTAATTAGCATTTAATTAATTACAGAAATTAATTACCCTCAACCATTTACTGTAATTAACCTTTATTACTTCATTATATAATTAATTATAGTTAATTACATTAATCCTTAATCAATTACAATTAATTAATTACTTTAAAATCACTTATTATTGATTAATTAATCTTGATTAATCAATCTTTAATTACATTATTAATTACATTAATTAATGATCCCTTAATTACTTCTTAATTAATTATTAATCATATTTAATAATTAATCTTTATTCATTAATCATCTTGATTAATCACATTTGAGTAATTAATTATCCTTAATTAATTACATCATTTAATTATTTTCAAATACTTTATTAATTAATTTTTAAATTAATTACACTAAGTAATTAATTATTAATTACTTTTACTAAGTAATTATCCTTCTTATTAATTACACAAAGTAATTAAACCCCAAACTACTAACATTCCTCAATTAATTACATCCTGTAATTACCATAACTAATTACTTCACTAAGTAATTATACTTAACCCATCATCCAATGATTATTTAAATTAATTAAACTAATTAATTAACTTAAAGTAATCATATTAATTTAATTAATTAACTTGAGTAATTAATTCCTCTAATTACTTCCGTTAAGTAATTATACTTAAATAATTTCCATAAATGATTATATTTAATTAATTAATATAATTAATTATTAAAATTAATCACATTAATTAATTATATAATATCCTTTGTTAATGATTTCTCATTAACTATTAACAATTCTTTAAATTACTTTTCTGAAGTAATTAATCTTAAATTAATCATTATTAATTACAATTTAATTAATCTTTAATATCCAATTAATTAATCTCTAATTATTTAATTAATTAAATGCTTAACTGTAATTTAATTAATCTTTAATTACTTGATTAATTAATTTAAAATCTTAATTTACCCAAGTAATGATCTTTATTTCAAATTAATTAACCCTAATTTAACTAACAACCTTTGATTAATTAATTCTAACCATAAATTAATCAAATTAATTAATTACTCTTAAATTATCTTATTAATTTAATTAATTTCAAATCATTATATCTTAGTTAACTTTAAGATAAAACACTTTTCTTATTTGTGACTAAATTGTCATTAACAAAAACATTTGAAAACATTTTACTTTCAAATTTACTTTTAAATTTCATTTCAAATTTAAAATTTAAAATGAATTCAAATTCAACCTTAACAAAATTAAAACAATTTAAAAACCTTTTAAATCACATGTTAAAGAAACACTTATCTTATAAAAGAAATTTACAAGAGTTTTTAAAACCAAATTCATTTTAAATTCCTATCATTTAAAATATACTTTAACATTTAAAGTTATTTTAACATTTTAAATTTTCTTAAAAACTTTATTTATCTCAAAACTAGGATACAAGTTAAATTTGAATCCAGATTTAAAACTTGATTTAAAACTTTGTTTAAACCTTTGCTTTTAATTTTTAAATTCAATTTAAAATTTAAAGCAGATAGGTTTTAAAACCTGTAATCAAATCAATGACCCGAGCCCAGACTTCAAATACTTCGAGTCAAACATCATATTACTTCGAGGAAAACACCCAAATGACTCGAGAAAAACTCGAGTACCGCTCCTCTCTGCTCAAATCCAACTTCACCTTGGATAGAAGTGCACCGTGCACATGCACAGTAGCTCTGATCAACTCCAGTCATCCATGATGACCTCTCCACATTGGCAACCATCCTCGCATCCTATTCCGACCATCAGATCACTAGTAGCAGATCGAAATCAAAATCGAGCCTGAAATCCCAAAATAGGAAAAACCATCAAAACCTGGAACCACCTCGTGCTCGCTCCTCTGACCATCGGTGCATCTGGCCTTCCAGCAACACCTACGCCAACTCCCAATCTTCCAATTCCCAAAATATAGTGGCACTCGGTTCACCAGAGACGCCGTGGTGGCCATTTTTCCGATCAATACCCAAACTAGGGTTATAAACTGAAACAACCTCCTACCGCCGCTACAGTGCAATGCACACTCATCAGACATTTTTCCCTAAGTCTCCGACCATCCCTACATCTCCAGTGAGAACCACAGCTATTCCGATCAATTAGATCGCCAGAGGCAACCCAAATCTTCCAATACTGATCAACTTGAACTACTCACTCGACCTTAATCTAAAAATTATGATTTTAGTTTTAAAAATCATGATTTTGAATAAGCTTTCAGATTATATACTTAGATCAGTGAATTAATATGTTTGAAATTTAACATCAATCAAGCTTGCACTGTTTTACTGAGTTTTCCAATGCAGATTTCAATTTTAGTTTATTTAAATCAAATTTTAAACTTTACTTCTTAATCAAACAAATAAATTTAGTTTATATTCTAAATCCTAACAGAAACTAGATCAAGAGGAAATGAATTCTGTTTGAACTCTTAGCCTTGAAACTAAGCATAGTAAAGACACAGATACCACAGCCATATACATATCTACACATTCATATATGTACACAGAAATGCACTTATAAATATACACACAAACATGCATATTTCCAGAGATGATCTGGCATCCAAATTCATACTTAAGATTTTTTAAAAAATGTTACTCACCGGCACAAATTGAAGAATAGAGCCCTTTTGATTTTGAAACAGCTTTGAACTTTAAAAATTGAATTGCTGGAATTAAATATTCTTTGATTTAAAACTGCATGCTTGGTGAAGTATGAGTTTGTTGCTGAATTTGATTACAGATAGAATTGTATTTGCTTTCTATTTTTGAAAATCTCAGATTGAAGAATGAGTTCAGGCTTTTGGTTACAGGTTTGCTTTTAGAATCAGAGAAGATTGCTTGAACTTGCTTTGATAAATTCTCAGGTTTTAAGAATGCATGCAGGCTTTTTAATTCCAAATAGAAGAATAATGCTTGCATGCTTTGAGTTGAAAATGAACTACAGGTTTATGATATTTTCCTGAGTTGCACTCAAAATAGAGTTGAAGAAATGCAGGCTTTTGACTTGAACTTGCTTAACAGATTTTTGGATTTGAAACTTGAAAATGAATTTCAGGATGTTGAATTTGATTTCTGGCTTTGAGAAGTGTGAATTACAGATTTTGTTGAATTTTTTATGGATTAGTTCCTTTGATTAGAATGAAGATAGAAAAGAAAATAGAAGAGGAGAAACAATGTTTATATAAGTTTATTTTGTGGTTTAATGAAATAGAAGAAAAATCGAAAATAATATGATACTTGTATTAAATTTCACCATTTGTCATCTTAAGTTGATTATTAATTTACACTTATTATATGAAGTCTTAATATACACTTGTCCATTAAGTATTTTCTTTTTATCTTAAATGTTAATAAAAGCTTTTAACTTAATTTACTAATTTACAAATACTTAGTTATATATATATATATATATATATATAATTTTAAAGAAATAAAACCAACTATATTTATAAATTAAAGCGTATACAAATATCTATAAAATCCAAATATTTTAAAATGTCTATCTTTTGAATTTCAAAACTTTAAATTCAAATCAAATTCTAAAATCCAATTTAAAAATCATGTTATATTTATACATATATAACTACATATTTAATTTTGAAAACAACAAATTATATATTCCTTAAAATCTATTTATATCTATATAAATACAATATATTATAATTATTATTTAAAAGTAACGCATTTGTCAATTTTAAATAATTTATAAAAGAGATTATCTTATTACATATATAAATTACTTATCTTTCTAAATGAATTAATATATCATATGTTAATTGTATTTTAAACATATATATATATATATATATATGATTTCAAATCATATTTATTAAGCAATATTAAAAAGAAAATAAATATTAATCTTATTTAAATTTAAGCTTAAGCTAAAATCTATTTTAAACTATTAAACATTTACATTTACCTTAAATATTTAAAAACTATATAGTTATATATTTAAATAATCTTTGGAAAGCTTTATATTAAATTAAATTAAAATTTCCCCATTAAATATTTATTTGCTTTAAAAAGAATAAATTTGCCAATTTAAATTACAATTATAAAAGACAATTATCAAACCAATTCAGTTATTAATACAGTTTATTAAATTGATATTGTCCAAAATTCCGAGTCATCACACTATTTTTATTAACTCAAATGATTCCGAGATTCGTAAGAAAAAAGAATTTTTTGATTGAAATTCATCGTGAAATAAAAAGAGAGAGAGATTAGAAGAGCCAAAAATGGTTCTAACCTACGTTTCTTCTTTGAATGAGAAAGAAGATAATTTGAGGACTTTAGAATTCCTTTACTTTCACTCGAAATTTGATTGTAGATAAGTGAAGAAGAATAAAGAAAAAGCGTACTTTATAAGAAAAGTCAACAAGGACCACAAGCCGTTAGATCATATCTAAATAAACACTCCATATTCTTGTAGATAAGTAAAGAGAAGAAAGAAAGAGCGTACTTTATAAGAAAAGTCATCAAGGACTACAAGCCATTAGGTCATATCTAAGTAAACGGTCTAGATTCACACGGGAATGCCAAAAGGCGAGAAGTTTCAAGGTTTCGACACAATTGACTTGGAAAGTCAATTGCATCCTTTCGTGGAGGGATGGGCTAATGATACTACCTAAAAATCCTTTCGACTTAGTCGAAACCAGTTTGAGCAGACAGCAAAGAAGAGCAAGAGCACAAGGCTCCGACAAGATCTTTTGAAAGATTCAAAGGGATGCTACAGTCAAAGTCCAAAAGCTTCAAAACCTTTCAAAAGTGTCGAATGAATGCTATAGTCAATGTCAAGAAGATTCTCTAACTTTCGAAGGGGTCGAAAGCACCCTTCCGCTTTTAGTGACCAACTTTCGAGGCAGGCGATTCCATATGCATGAAGACCTTTCGAATGAGTCGATGCGACATATTTCGAAGACGATGAAGGACAGCTCTTCATATATGCACCAAACCTTTTGAAACAAATGGTTTCGCCTTCACTCAAATCATTCAAAAGCATGTATTGGCCTGAGAAACCCTTTCAAAAACTATATCAAGCCTTTCGAACTGGTCGAAGCCATTATTATCCAGGGGGGTTCCGAATCAAGTCAAAGGCAAGAGCTCAGAAGCAACTAATAGAATCAAAACCATTGGCATTTCAATACCTTCAAAACCACTGAACAAAGCCTATCAAGAGTTGAAAGCTCTTATAAGGCAACACAAAGAAGAAAAGCGCAATCGTTCCTTTTGACAAAGGCGGAAGCGTTCTAGAGTCATTTCGATGGTCACCATTCGACCAGGTCGAAAGCATGGTCGAAAGGTGCTGGCCCACATCTATAAATAAGACCTAAGGGGTCAATTTAGGGGATCCGAACTTAGTCGTTCTAAACTTGTATTATCTTAATTCCAAAAGCTGCAAAACCCTAATATGTAAATCAAATTTGGGAAATTGATTAATAAAATATTCATTTAGTAGAGAAAGAGGAAGTCTTCAGTATTTCTAATTACATAATTGTTTCTCAAGCTTTTATGTGGTCTAACCTTGTGTTATGGGTATCGATTGTACCGAAGGGTCTCTTCCGACTAGGTCAAAATCCATATATTCTCAAGTAATACAAGCTGTTGGTTCAAGACTAACTTTCCCAAGACTTCTACTTTTGATGAGGTGGAAACCACATACCAAATCACTTTGGCCTTTGACTCTCAATCCAAGTGAAGACACTTAAGGATACTGCTTTCGACAGGGTCGAAACCTTAATCCCATGTTCCTGAACCAAGTCTTAACCACCAATTAACTGAGCTTCGACAAGGTCGAAACCTACCAAATCAAGTCTTAATCTTGGATCCACGGGGTTATCTTCTTGTGCTTTGTAACCTCTTCGAAAGGAAGGCTTTCGAAGGGACATCCATTTCATCCCAACAAGCTCGGAAGGCTGTTAAGTAAAGAAACTAGCCGTTTCGATTGGATCGTAAGGTTGTTCTGAACAAGTTCACACTCAAGCAACCTATTTGAAAGGAAAATTAAAGAGGACATACACATTATAATTTTCTCCATTTATTTAAGAAAAACCAAACGGGATTACTCTTTCCCTTTAACTCTACTTCGGGGTGTTGACAAGTTTTCCTGTCAACAAAAAAGAAATATGATTCTATCCGAAATGTATTTTTGTATACAAAATTATTTTCTATGAGATTTATTCCTATGTGTCAAGATGTTTGGTCAAAGAACTCTATAATGTGTACTTGTCGTAGTATATGAAATAAATAGTCCATATTAAGTGAGTGATGGACCTCCAAATTAAGTATGCTATTATAGTAATGGCTACTAGGTGCATGTCACATAACACTTATTGATTGTATCAAATTATGAAAATTGTTGTTGTAAAACATAGCAAACATTATTTATGAAATAATGACTATTTTCTGATGCCAACTTAAATATAGACATAGTTACTTTTCATTATGAATGTTATGAATATTCGTTATTAAGTAAAACTAAAATGTGGTATTTGTTTTCACAACAAAAGTATGCATTGAGAATACAGAAGTAGCTAAAATTATTTTACAATTATTTTGGAATTATAGACTAAGTCTTAGTTTTGAGAAATATTTTGATTATATGATTATGAATCAAACGACGCTAGTTGATTATATCTCAAATAATTGAAGAGTTACGCACCCAAGGGGGGTATCATAACACTTGATGAACTCTAAGGATTGATACATATAGATGTATGCCATCGTAAGTCCATTAAAAAAAATGGTTCCATGTACTTTGTCATACGTACCAATGAGTTATCACCAACATGGACATGTGTATTTGATACACATGTAGTATGTCTATGGTAAACTCATAGAGTATAAAAAAGAAGTAAATAAAATAACATGCAATAGAAATGATTTGATTTGCTCAAATGAGTAAGATATTGGTAAAGGTTCCAAATGTACCTAAAAATGAATAACGGTTCATCTCAAAAGTCACTTCTCCATGTGATACATAATGATGTATTGATAAGGAGTAAGCGAACTTTGTTGGACAATATGCGATTAATTGTGAGTGAAGTTGAGTTAGTTCCTTGCTGTAAGGTTTTGTACTTAAGAGTAGTACACAAGGTTAACATTATTCCATCTATATAACAATTTGCAAAATCACACGAGATGAGGGTTATAACAAACCCGAATATATCCTAGGCCAAGGAGTTGGCAGGTTGTGCGAGTTGAAAGATTGCACGTAATAATTGTTCGTAAGGGATCTTGTATGAATCTCCCTAAAAGAGTCTTTGGAAGATTGTCATTGGATGACATATCTATGTTTGGAAACTAAAACCAAGTAATTTTTATAAATAACGAAATTCATAAAACATTTATGAATACCAATTCTATTGCACTAAGAAACAATTATTGTTTCAAGAAATACCAACTTCATTGTGAATAAATTTCTTTGAGTAATTACTAGTAGTAAAATAGAATTGGATATGATTCATAGATAGAACTAATATTATGAGATGAAATAAAATTAAGTAACCTAATCGAATACAATGCATTAGAGTGTCTATTAAGTATTCTTGGGCATTGAAAAGAAACTATGAGTTTCGATCAATGTCGGAAATATATAATCCTCCGTTGTTTAATTAAACCATTAAGAGTGTTGACTCTATTGTATGATGTGAAAAATCTAAAAGAATTCCAAGCACATATCAAAATATGATTTTGGTAGTCGTAACCGAAGGGATATGATCCATCGCCAACGATTGTGTCATTATGAGCAAGAATAATGCAGTTGGAATTAAATAAGCAATGCTAATAAGAATAATATCGCAAATTTCAATTGTTGAAATTAGCGTAACAAATTTGGTATTCAACGTGCTCAAGTTAATTCGGATTTACTCACAAAATTACCACTTACCATGAATTTATGGTTGGTACATATGTATTGAAACAGAAAATTCTAAATAATGATTTAGAGCAAAAAAATTACACAAAATAACCAAAAATGTCTCGAAGTCAGTGGGAGCGAAATTGAGTTTGTGAGTCTTTAGATATGATCCAAGAACTGATAGAAAGTTATCATTTTATAAGCATCAAAATTGAAAAATATTTTTATAGAAATATAAAATAGTCTGATTATTAATCAAAATGCAGAGGAAGCTTGTGTCCATAAATAGAACAATAAGAGGGACATTGATATTTCTAAATTATAACAACATGTTGTTGATTTTAAGGATGTACTTGTGTTAAAATCAACCTTAGTTGTTTTAATACTCAACTTTGTATTGTAAATGATGTCTTTTATAGTGAGTATAAAAGATATTGGGAATGTCCCAAATCAGTAGGCAAAGTCACCTTATTAAATTGTTTAATACGAAACATATGAGATTAGTTCCTTATGCATTGGCAATAGGAATTATCATACATGTTATGTTGTCTATAATAACGTGATTTGTTTATGTATTTGATACATGAAGCAAATATCAAATACAAATTGATATCACTAAATAGTTGTTTGAAGTGTTTTTGTGTATTTATGAAATACTAGAGAAATGTTTACATAAACTAAAACTCCTTATTAAGAAGTGTTCGGGCTCAAGCTTCATAAGTGATATTGAGTATAGTATGTCAATAATAAATTCAAGTTAAGAATCTTTAAGTTGGAAATGTTCCAAATGAAAGATCGTGGTTGATTAAATGAAAAAGTCTAAGGACATCACCGTGAATAGTGCTGCAATAAAAACAATGTATATAAAAATATAAGTGCACAAATTTATAACTGAGTCGATTCGAAATATTGAGAACCTCGTAACATTATAACAATGTCATGATATAGTTGGTAACAGAACTTATCACTCACTAGAAGTCAAGAGACATTCTTTGAATTATTCCACATGGTAAAGTACTTTATCACTATCGAAGAGAGTTGGTTGACAGAGTAGATAATTAAAACATAATAGTATTCCCGTTCACAAAGGGATTGACCCAATTGGTTTTGAGATAACCGATTGAAGAACTTGGAATATGATTTCACAATTAAGCTCAAGTGCAAGTGGGAGATTGATAGAGTTAAGGGTATGCCCTAGAGGCAATTATGTAATTTGTTACATATATCTAACTCGTTGACCAACCTTGTTTGAATAAAGGTATTTTCTTTCTATTATGTACTTGACATAATGTGGTTATATTAATAATCAATTTAACTAAAAGTATATTTAATAGAAAATCCATAAATAGTATGTTTTATGATAGTACTTACAAAGTGTTGTAACTATGATTATATCACAATGAAACAAATATACCATTTTAAATGTTCTACGGATCTATTACAGAACAAATATATTTATTTTTTAAGCGATTCACATCGTCAATTATACTATTCCAAAATTAATTTCGATCAAATGATCCGCAACAACCAATAGATTCGTGGTATCGAAAATGTGTTGTTCTGAGGTATATCATGATTTAGCCTCCGGTTTATATTTCATCGACCAATCCTTCAGAAAAAGTAAGGGTATATTTTACACATAGGATATATTTTACACTGAGTAAAAAATCTATTATTTTTCATTTTGTATTTTCTTTCCTATTTATTCTATTTCTACATTCATGTTTATGCTACTTTCAACTGTTCATCTAAGTGACATGCACGGTGCAAAGTTCATAGTGCAAAACATTTTTGGTTTATCTATTATATTACTTATGCTCAAATGAAATTCATCTAGTCAAGATGCATCGAGACTGGATATTGATGTATCCGTTGAGTCTGGAGTACGTAATGCTTTCAAAATGTTAAGCAGTGTATTACTTATGATTGCTAGGGCCACTAAAGAGTTACATACTGATAGTTATTGGACAATTATGGATTGAATCACTTCATTGTTTTTTGTTGGTTAGTACAACTAAGGTTAAGCATAGAATATCGATGTGACTAATTTACACAGTTTTCTTGACTTGAGAATACTATTGATCTTCAATGTGGATGCCCCGCTTTGATTATAGTTAAATAGTGGCACAATGTCCATCGAAAGATTATAATTGGATCGAGTGGAAGCATTGGAAGTAAAACACTATTCAAAAGAGGATTCATCTCCTCATTTATATAAGGCAAGTATCACAGTCAACTGAAGTCAACTCACAATCAAAGTTTCTGGCCAGAGTATTTCAGTTAATAATAATTGTTATTATTGAACCAAGGCCATTGTGTTTGGACTATAAAGTTGAATGTGGATGATATTGGAATTTTAACCATTACCAAATTCCATAAATCCAAAGTGATATAATTTGACGAAGATAATTGGTGTAAATAATTGTCACTATTACGTACCGCTTAGGTAAAATTGGATTTGACCAAATAACGTGCAAGCGATAAATTCGGCCAAACTGCCACACAACCTGCTAAGTGACATGTGAACATTAATATTCGAATAGTTCAATATTAATCGCCCATCGAATTTACACCTTTGAGTCGCACAACCGTAATGATAAATTCTCTAAAAAACCTCATGGTTTAATTGATTTATAAAATGTTTTAAATTGATTAAATTAATTGATATTTGATAAGTATTAATTATTATTTATTTGATGTTTGGAAGTTTTTTGTAATTATTTTAATGCATTTATAAAGTTATATGAAACGACCTTGACTTGACCTTCGAAAATCGCACCAAATACATCACCCATATTCGAATGCCACAGATTCAAACGTCGAATCTGGTCCTCCGAAGCTTATAACGCATTAAGTACAACAACACAGCGGAAAAAGAATTGAAATGGATATCATTGATACACAATAGTTGATACAATACGATTACAACAATATCAGAGACAATAAACAACAACGGAAAAGATAACAATGGAAGTGATAACTCCAATATGATCTTCAAAAGAGAGTGAATCCACAAACTACATCTCCAATCCAAAGCTCCAAAGCTCCTTCTCAAATATCTCACAATCCAAAAGCTCGAATCACCATCATAGTTGTATTAAGCAAGGTCAGTCCAAGTGCAAACAAATGCGATCACCAAATCCAAAGACTTCAAAGACCAAAGACTTTGAAGATTGCCAAAAGCGACCAAATCTGAGACTGAAAGCTACCGAATCTACATCTACTAGCTGATTATCTGAAAACCCGTTTCTAGGCTGTCCGTGTCGAAAATTGTGGGCACCCAGAGTTTAGAATGGGTACAATAAACTCCAGGTCAGTCATAGGACTGGCGTGAGCAAACAAAAATAGTTTATTTTTAATAAAGCAAAACAAAAGAATTTAAAATAAATCCGCAATGTTTTTGGAAAATGAAACTACCATAAGGCCTCTCGGCACACACACCATGCGATCGCACATTTGGGGGAGATTTCTCCTTATGATAGTCAAACATGCTTGATACGCGAAAATCCTTTTTGATATTATTATTAGCGATAGTGCAAAAAACATTTTGAAAGTATAATATTAATCTTAGCCAACATAGGTACCATTATACCGTGCCTACTATAGCTACCATTTAAGAATGGCAGGTTATACAACTACAATCGTAAAGGGATCGTATTGGATGATTGAATTTCCAACAATGGTCAGACTAAGGAACTTCCTGGGCCACATGGGTACGCCTCTGGAGGGATGCCTTGAGAACCTAACTGGATCTCTACCAACACAAGGCCGGGTTACATCTGTAACTAGGTAACTACTACACGAATATGTTATCCCTTGGTCGTCACCGACCTTTATCCGAGGGCCCTTAACACCAACAACCACAAAGTAATATATTTGCAGTAACCATATAAGTTAAGTGTCTGGGCTTCATACCATGATACCACTTTTATCCAGAAGGAAATGGACATACCCTAAGGGGCACTACCCCCAATAACCTTACTGCATCCTTCCTATTTCGACCATTTCTGGGTTATGAGGTTCTAATGAAGTCTCGTCCACAAAGCTACCCTTTTCACAAAAGCCATGCTTCGATCAACAAATGATCAACAGCACTTCGTATGCCACATTACCAAACTGGGAATACATCACTAGTAACCATCAACTACACAACCTCTAAGCTCGTATGTCTCAGAGAAGGGTGTTAAGCTAAGAGAATAAATTCTCTACCACCAAACAGAAATGTGTTTGATAGAGACTGCTTTACATCTCAAAGTGTAATGTCAGACATACATCCATACAAGTCAGTTCTGGGTTCGAACAGAACCGAAGGCACTTTAAAGAAGCCCTTGTAATCCGGGTATTCACAATCCCGATCAGACTCCCCATCACATATGGAGATCTCTATACCGACGACTCAGTGTAAAGACATTCAACGGGTAATCCTTTCGTTCTCGAAAACACGCGGTCTTCACAACCGGTCTTCAAATGCTATCCATTTCATCGTATCACCATTCGAAATGGGTTTTATGACATAAAGTCCTCTCCTGGTTAAACCGAATAATGAGCGTTTATTTTAAAAACATGTATATTTGGGATCTTAGTTAAGTCACAACTTTCAACACTTGTTTTCGAAAACCTTTTCTTTTTGAATGGTTTAAAGAAATTTCCACTTTCAAGTCTTTTATACAAAAGATACACCTTTAAGATCCTCTTCAATTTGAAACAAAGTTTTCGCCAATCTTTCATAAAGATTCATTCATAGCTTTCAAAACTATTTCAATTTCAAATCTTTTATACGAAAGATACACCTTTAAGATCCTCTTCAATTTGAAAACAAAGTTCACCAATCTTTAACAAAGATTCATTTATACCTTTCAAAAATATTTTCATTTCAAACTTGAAATCCTTTCAACACAAATTGAAAATTCTTTCTTTATTTGAAAGCTATTATCATTTGAAAACAAATTCTTTTTGTTTTCGGAAATCCGATCAAATATACAGAAGTTATAGCCTTTAAAATATAAACTTGGGTTAAATTTAAATTTCCAAATAATACTTATAAATGGTAAAAAACCCATATATATTTTGTATAACTTGTATACCCTTTCAAACCATAGTTTCCAAAATAATTTCAAAATTTAAACAAGATATATTTTATTCAACTAAATTTCAATTTCAAACTCCCTTTCCAAAAACCTTTCAAATTCAACTTAATTCCATTTTCAAATCATTTTGGATTCAAAATTCAACCTGTCAAAACCGTTTCATAATACTAAATTCAAATATCTATGACTTAACAATTTCCTCGTGCAATCCATATTTGTGTATGTGTGGTGTAGTCTAGGATTTTTACACACAACAATACAATATCATCAATCATCACAAATCCAAGCACAGCAATATCGATAAGCGGTATAATTCTATAACGCTTATCTTCATTCATAGATAAGTAATATAAATTCATCACAGACAAATAGATTACATTCATCACAGCACAAATCAAAATAATTCATATCACAAAGCAACATAATCAGGAATATCAAACAATTCAAAGCATTCCATATAATCCAAACATCCACAAGTAAGATCAATTAGTCACCTTATTAATTTAAACCAGATTAAATACTTATGAATAAATTACTAATCCAGGCTGGTTAACATTAATTAATTACAAACCATTTTAATTAATTATTCTTTAATCATTTATTAATTAACCTTTAATAATAAATAAATTAACCTTAATTATTAATTAATCAACCATAATTAATAAATCAATCATTCTTTAATCATTAAATAATTATCCATTAATTATTTAATTATCCTTTAATTAATTTTCCTTAATTACATAAATTAATTATCCCGTAATTAATTAATCATCCCTTAATTAATAACAATAAGTGATTATCCTTAATCAATTTCATTAATTAATTAACCTTTAATTAATTATCCTCAAATTAATTACCGTAATTAATTAATCACATTAACTAATCATCTTTTAATTAGTTATTGTTTAATCACTTATTTATCAAAATTTAATCATTAATCCCTTAATTACTTTCATTAAGTAATTATCTTTAAGTATTAATTAACTTAATTAATAAATCCATTCATTAATTACATTAATCACTCATTTAATTACAATAATTAATTAATCCTTAAATTAATCATACAAAGTAAACAGCTTTAATTCAATTAGACAAAGTAATTAGCTTTCAAATCAATTACCTTAAAAATCATTTAATCTTTAACTGTTTAATCTTTGAAAACAAAATTACTATTATTCCACAAATTAACTTAAGACTTTAAGGTCAAATAACAATTTAAAACATCATTTTCTTTTAAATTAATTTCTTAATTGAGTTTAAAACTTAATTTACTTTAATCCTTATTCTAAAGCCAAATTAAAACATTTGTTATTCCCCAAGAATAAATCAAGAAAGGTTTAAAACTTGATTTAATTAAATTTTTGAAAAACTGTTTTATTTTAAATTCTAAAACTGCTTTCAACATGACCAAAGACCACTTTGGGTCTTCACCCAAGGCTCTTGCCTATTTACCCAAGCTTTGCACTAAGCCATTCCCTCCTCCTTTTTATTTAACTTTATTTATTTAAAAAACTTTAAAAACCTATTAACACGCGAGTAGACCCGTATGCCCACCCGAGCCATTAACCAGATTACTCGAAACCTCCTTCGAGTCTCCTTCTCCTCCCACAACTTTATGAAACAACCAAATACATATGAGCTCATGCACGTGCATAGATGATTGAAGCTTCTTCGATCATCGCCACGAGCATCTACACATCACCAAACAACTCTCGGATCACCACGACCACCCAGTTCCTATGAACTGTCCTGAAATCAAAATCGAACTTCTTCGTCAAATCCTAGAACCTAATCAGACACCTGAAATCACCTCGTTCCGCCGACCAAGATCACTAGAGGCCATGCAAACCACACCAGAGCTTCACCGTAGTCCCCTGCTCTATATTCACCGGGTCCTATTGTCCCCGATGCACCGTCGACACCACATTTACCTCGAAATCAACCACTACACAAAACTAGGCTTAAATCCTAGTTCATCGCCGCTACGCCACCACGGTGGGTTATAAATCCACTTACTATTTTTCCATAGATCCCCTAACCTCCACATTCCTCCAGCATCAACCTTGACCCGTCTCCCTTCGTCGATCGTCGACAATTGATGAAAAGGCCAAAACCGATCATCTTGCAATTTCATGTGATTCCCAAACTTAAAAATTATGATTCTATTTTTAAAATCATGGTTTATGGAGACGATCATGATCATGCAATCAAATCCAAAATACAATCGATTAAATTTTTGGCAAGATTTGATTTTAACTGTGTTTTTACATTTCCCAATAGACCCATTCATTTTTAGTACTTAAAAGTATTTTTAAAATTTAAATCTTGATATTTAAATCCTATTTTGTTCAAGCATCAGATTCTAAAGAGATTGAGGAGTGAGATTTTTGAGTTTTAAAATTAACATATGCCTAGGAAAACTGTGAACAGAGGCATGTGTAGACATGCACACACACAAACTACATATATATACATATATACAACATATTCACATCCATGCAAACAATTCTATTTACCATTTCACTTCACAGAATCACAGATTCAAACTTTAATAGGTTAGTTTGCTCACTTGATTCCAGAGAACAGAGAAGCAAGCCTGGAACTGCTTTAAATTTTGAAAACTGGAATTTGTGCTTGATTGTTTGATATGAAATGCAACTTGAAACTGAAGCTTGATGTTGAGTTGAACCTTTGACTGCTTGAAGCTTTAACTCAGGTTGAAGCTGTTTTGATTTTTATTTCCTTTTGGATTTTCATTTTGAGGTTTTATTTCCAGGTTTTGGTTTTGATCTTGAAACTTTGATCTGGAGCTTTGATTTGTTTGAGTTAAATCTTTTTGATGTTTTCTTTGATTTTCTTTTTCTCACTTTTTCGATTTTTCTTTTGCTTAGGTTTTTGAATTTTGTTTTCAGGTTTGAGAAGTTTAAACCGAGATTAAGTAACCAGGCTTCTTCTTTTTAAGACATGTTTATATAATTTTCAAATTAAAAGAATTTTTTGAGATGCCACTTATATCATAAGTTTACATTTGTTTAAACCATATGTTAAAATTTAAACTCTTGTAAATCATGTTCTTAATATTATTATATAATTCTTTATATTATATTTACTATTAATAAATATATTTCCTTAGCAATATATATATACAATTTAAAAGAGAATGGTTTACAACTAATGTATATATTTATAACTTTCAATAAATTGATTTAAAAATCTAATTATACTTTAAATAATTAAACACATATATGTATATTGTAAAATATAGAATTTAACTTTTGAATAGCTTTTGAAAATTTGAATTTAAAATATTACTTCCAAATCAATGTACATATATATACATTATAATTTTTAGAAAACACACTTTCACTAATTTAAAATATAGAGTTTTAAATCCAATTTGTTTTTAAATATTTATTAAAGAATTTCAAATTTAAATTTCAAATTATAATTAATTATATAAACACAAAATAAACACATATCTTTATCAAATTTGGAAAAATTCAAATTAGCTCACCATTAAATTCACAATTTAATTCAAAATTTTATTTAAATTACCAAATTAAAGTTAACTCAAAACCGGGATCGTTACAGATTCCCCCCTTATGAAAATTTCATCCCCGAAATTTGCTAGATAGGGAGACAACAAAGAACAGATGGACACACAAAGATAGAGAATTAATTTACCAGATCAAACTGAAATAGTTATTCTTCATTTGGCTTACCAAATTAGAATATCAACATAGATATGACAACGAATCTATTCAACATTTCATGAAATACTCAGTTCACCAGATCTATGAAATATGCAGGGGCATTGGTTAGTCCAAAGGGATATCAAACCATTCGTAGAATGTATCTGGACCCAAAAGAATAGACAAATGAATACAATCCAATTCAGTTTCATATTTTGTTAACCAATTTATTTCAATTAAAATTTCAAATTCATTAAAGTTTGAAAAGATGATAAGGAACCGATGAAGAGAATATGAAATAGGAATCAGAACCTTTTCTACAACGATTCGCAGGGCTATCACCATACTGAAGCTTCTTCTTGGAGCCGCCACGAAGAAATCAGAGAATTGAAATTGGATGATGAATGAAAAGAGATTGATAGGAAAAGATTGTTTCCGTTGTTGTAGGATATCGACCATTTGTAGTGGTACTCCCCTGTCCCATATCTCGTCCTTTTCTTGCACTCATACTCACTATCAGTGGATAGTAAGAGAATTTACTGAGGCATACGACCGGATATCTTAGGGATACTTATTCTAGGGTATTCTTCACCCTATCTATAATGATTCACCTAATATGTTATACTTCTAAGCTAAAGTTTTTACTCAACCTTTAGCTCTAATACCAAATGAAACGACCCTGACTCGACCTTCAAAAATCGATACCAAATACATTACCCGTATTCGGATGCCGTAGATTCAAACGTCGAATCTGGTTCACCGGAGCTTATAACATATTAAGTACAACAACACAACAGAAAAAGAAATGAAATGAATATCATTGATACACAATAGTTGATACAATATGGTTACAATAATATCAAAGACAATAGACAATAGTGGAAAAGATAACAACGGAAGAGATAACTCCAATATGATCTTCAAAAGTGCGTGAATCCACAAACCACATCTCCAATCCAAAGCTCCAAAGCTCCTTCGCAATTAGCTCACAATCCAAAAGCTCGAATCACCATCAGCGTTGTATTAAGCAAGGTCAGTCCAAGTGAAAGCAAATGCGATCACCAAATCCAAAGGCTTCAAAGACCAAAGACTTTGAAGATTTCCGAAAGCTACCAAACCCGAGACTGAAAGCTACTGAAAATACATCTACTAGAAGATTATCTGAAAACCGGACTCTAGGCTGCCCATGTGGAAAATTGTGAGCACCCAAAGTTTAGAAAGGGAATAATAAACTCCGGGTCAGTCATGGGACTGGTGTGAGCAACTGAAAACAGTTTATTTTTAACAAAAGCAAAACAAATTTTTTTAAAAGAAATCCACAATGCCTTTTGGAAAATGCATAAGGCCTCCTGGCACACGCATAATGCAATCGCACACTTAGGGGAGATTTCTCCTTATGATAGTCAAACATGCTTGATACACGAAAATCCTTTTTAATATTATCATTAGTGCATAGTGAAGAAAACATTTCGAAAGTATAATATTAACCTTAGCCAGCATAGGTACCATTATACTATGCCTACTATAGCTACCATTTAAGAATGGTAGGTTATACAACTACAATCGTAAAGTACTCGTATTGGATGATTGGATTTCCAATAAAGGTCAGGCTAAGGAACTTCCTGGGCCACATGGGTACGCCTCTAGAGGGACGCCCCAAGAAACTAACCGGATGTCTGCCAACACAACGTCGGGTTACCTCTGTAACTAGGCAACTACTACACGATTATGCCATCCCCCGGTCGTCACCGACCTTTATCCGAGGGCCCTCAACAACAATAACCACAAAGTAATATATTTGCAGTAACCACATAAGTTAAGTATTTGGGCATCATACCATGATACCACTTTTATCCAGAAGGAAATGGACATACCCTAAGGGGCGCTACCACCAATAACCTTGCCGCATCCTTCCTGTTTCGACCATTTTCGGGTTGTGAGGTTATGATGAAGTCTCGTCTACAAAGCCACCCTTTTCACAAAAGCCATGCTTCGATCAACAAACAATCTGCAGCACTTCGTATGCCACATTACCAAATTGAGAATGTATCACTAGTAACCATTGTGACGACCCGAACTCGATGTCCGACAACGACATCAAATTCGCATCGCCGGAGCTTATAACAACATCAAATGAATATAAAATGGAGGAAACAAAATGAATATCATGCATACATCACATGTACAACATCAGAATATCCAATAATACATTAGAGTATTTAATACATATATCACAACTCCAAATACATCATACTAATACATCGATGATCATATATCCAAAAGTCTTCAATAAAAGAAGTGATGACGGACACCTAAAAGCTAAACACCTGAGATCTCCAAAATGCCCCTAAGATATCCAAAAAGCAAGAGCTCCAAAATACTGCTAATTCCAAAATACGAAAACCTGCTACTAGGCTGCCCGTGTGGAAATTAAGGGTACCCAGAGTTTAGAAAAGAAACAATAAACTCCAGGTCAGTCATGGGACTGGTATGAGTAAACAAAAATAGTTGCTTTTAAATAAAAACAGATTTATAAAAGAAAAGTCGATATTCTTTTGAAAAATAAGACTACCATAAGACTCCCGCCACACACACAATCCAAACGCATAATTGGAGGAGATTTCTTCTTATGATAGTCAAATATGCTTAATACGAGAAAAATTCTTTGATATTATTATTAGTGCATAGTGTATAAAGCATTTTGAAAATAGAATATTAATCTTAGCCAACATAGACATTTCGAACTATGCCTATTATAGCTACCATTTAAACAGTGGGGCGCCACCATAAGTAAATGGCAGGTTATACAACTAAAACCGTACAGAGTTTCGTATTGGGAATTGGATTTCTGACAAATGGTCAGGCTAAGGAACTTCCTACTGCCACATGGGTAACTAGGTAACTAATACTCGAGTATGCCACTCCCCGGTCCTTTGGGACCTTTATGCAAGGGCCCTATATCACAAACCAACAACCACACAGTAAATGAGATTGGAGCTACCACACAGGTAAATATCTGGGCTCCATACCATAACATCACCTTTTTCCAGAAGGATATGACATACCCTAAAGGGCGCAACCCTCATAACCTTGCCGCATCTTTCCTGTTTTGACCATTTCCGGGTTGTGAGGTCCGGTGAGGTCTCGTCCACAAAGCTATGCTTTACATGAAAGCCTTGCTTTGATCAAAAATGATCATCAACACACAGCAGCACATAGCATGCCACAATACCAAATTGGGAGTATATCGCTGATAACCTTCAATCACATAACCTCTGAGCTCGTACGTCTCAGAGAAGGGTGTTAAGCTAAGAGAATAAATTCTCCGCCACCACGGATACGTATTTGAAAGAAATCTGCTTTATATCTCAAAGTGTAGTGTCAGACACACAACTATACAAGTCTGTTCCGGGTTCGAACAGAACCGAAGGTACATCGTCCAATAAAGGAAGAAGCCCTTGCAAATCCGGGTATCCACAATCCCGATCGGACTTCCCATCACTTAGGGAATCTCTATATCTGAGCAACTTAGTGCAGAGACAATCGATAGGTTATCCTATCGTTCTCGAAGACACCCGGTCTTCACCACCGGTCTTCAAATGCTCTCCATTTCGACATATCACTATTCGGAATGGGTTATGTGACACAAAGGTCCTTTCCCGGTTAAACCGAGTAGTGAGCGCTCAATTTTTTTAAAACACGTGGACATATTAATCACAAAGATTCATATTCAGGGTTCGATATGGGTTTCAGATAACTAACTGAAACCTGAATCCTTGTCGCATCGAAGTTTAAATGCCGTTTTACGGTCAGAGGGGTTGATACAGAACAAATCACAAATCATAGTGCAGTATAGATCAATCTACATCACACAGTAATACGATCCCAACGCAAATAGAAATTCAGTGTAGTACAATTGTTTCAATCAATGTGAGTACAATTTAATAGATTAACCACATAGTTATTTTTATTGATTATTTGAGATCAATGGTTAATTTGGATAAATTAATTGAATCTTAATTAACTTGGTTAATTGTTCCTTAATTAATTATTTTAATTAACTGTCAACTTATAATTAATCGACTTAATTTATCTAAATAACAAATTCTTAATTACAAATTAATTTAAACACTTAATCGTCTATGAATCAATTTTAATTACAAATTGTAAATCATTCTTAATTTCTTTTCAAAATCATTAATTCATAAAAATTGTTTACCTCAATTATCATTTAAAACCTTCTTTATGGTTTAAAAACCAATTTATTGTTCCATTGAAAATTTTTATGTAAATTAACTCAAATTCTTATTTTAAATTTAATTATTTAATTAAAGGGTTAATTTAAATTTTAAAACAGTGTTAAATGATTCAAACTTATAGTAAGTTTTTCACTCAACATAATTTAACATTGGTTAACTTATAAATATAAAAATTAACTTAACTTTGTACTTCGAAATTTTGGTCGGGCCTACCCATTATAAAGCAACCCGAGTAAACCATTCTTTCCCATGAGCCAACTCGCATTCTTCTCGTCTTCTCTTCGAGATCCTTCTCTCCTCCCCTCGTACCTGTTCTTTTTTTTCTCTGTTTAAGTTTACATCAAGCTTAAATTAAGTAACAGGTAAACTCGAGTTCCATATGAAGTTACGCGTGTGATTTCTCGAGTTCCAACTCGAGTTTCCAAACTACAAACTCCTGATACCCAAAACACGCCGTGCACATGCACGACGTGGAGCCGCTACTCCGATGATCATCATGATCATCGGCAGGTCGAAAAATTCATGCAAACACGAAATCGAGTTTTGATTCGACAAAAGAAACTTGAAATCAAAAATCGCCCTTTCGTCGAACTGAAACTCGACATACCCAAACAAAATTTTCCTCATTCTCATCACATAGTTCATCAAAAAATCAACGATTCTGGCCATACTACGTCAGAACCCCTAACTACCCTCCCACATTTGTCGCGTGCAGCTCGATCACTCCTAGGTGGTGAAATCACCCTATTTCTTACTCACTGCAAACCTTAAGCTTAAACCCTACTTTGGGTTCGTACCACCAATTCAAGCATTTGAAAATTATTTTGGCAATTTTCCCATCATCACCGACGTTCAAACGAGCTCCATCCAAATTTTAACAATTATCATTGACTCGTTCACCAGAAATCCAGAAAAATGGAATTTTGGTTTAAATTCAAACTGCACTTAAGTTATTTAAGTAAAAATCATCGTATTGTCTTTAAAAATCATAACTTTGTGTGCTTATTTGAGTTATGTAATTAATTCAACAATCTAACATACTTTAATTTATCACAATAATTTGTTTTTACTGTTAAAATTTAGTTATAGGTTAATTTCATCATGATTAAGCATATAACATATTTCAATTCATAGATGATGTTTTAACTACCCTATTGATTACAAATTGAAATCCATCAAGGATTAAAGAAGTGGAAATTCAAAGTTTAACTTGATTAAACCTTGTATAAAAAAAACAGAATGGGAGATGACTGACAATTAACAACATAATTAACATACGGGAAACTTTTCATCTGCATAATACTTGTTATAAGTCATCTACACAGTTTAAATCATACCTGAATTTTTTTCTTTCAAAATATGTACACTCACCTGTATTTTTTCCTAAAACAAAGAACTGCAGATGATGTATTTTTTTCTAGTAGATTGTTTTTAAACTTGACATATAAAGTGATGTTTATAAATTTTTCGTTCTGACTTTGCTGTATTTTTTTGTTTTTGAACGAACTAAATGTATATGGAGGTGTGCATATATATATAAAGGGATTTTGTACAGGGTAAGGGAGGTATTAACTGGGACAAGGTTTTCTTTTAATCAAATTATCTTTGTTTTTCTTTGTTGACCAAGAAAAATTATTTCGGCTGAAAAGATCTTTGATTTAGGATTAAGAAGAAAGCATTAAATGCTTGTTTCCATCCTTGTTAACATATACATGCTGTTGATTTTTTATGAGTACTATAGTTGTTTTATTTTGTAGATTTTCTTTCTTTTGAAATCATACTTTTGTTTTATTCTTCTGTAAGTATATCTTTTTTTCTTTTTTTTTAGATTTCTATCTTCTTGCATAAGCCTCATTTGATTTTTATACGTACTATTGGATTCGGTTTACAGATTTGTTTCTTTTGCAATTAAATTTTGTTTTTGTTTTACATACAACTTTTTCCTTGTTTCCTGATTTACAATTTATATGCAAGTTTATATATTACATATGTCATGTTATAATCATAAGATTTTAACTATATAATTTTATCATAAGCATATTGTTGAAAAAAATTTCTATTTGAAGTTTAACTATCAATTTTTTTATTTGTCACATATATTTTATTTTATTGTTTAAAACCATTTCCTGTTTGTTGTATATTTTTATTTATGTATTATCATTATTATTGTCTATTTAACTTAACTATCGAACATTTATTCAATTCCATATATCTTTCCTTTATTTCATATTAATAATATTTAATTTGAAATTAAATTCAAAGGTTCAAATAATTATCGAGTCTAGAATTCAAAATTGTGGGATGTTACAAATATCTCCCCTTAAGAAAATTTTGTCCTCGAAATTTGGAAGAGAGAAAAGAAAATACAGAATATACGAGCTTAGAAAAATAAGGAAATGGCTTACCAGTTTAAGCTGAGATGTCTACTCTGCAGTTGGGATATGATTTCTTCATATTTTCTTCAGCTTCCCAAGTACAGTCCATTGGATCGTCACTCCATTGAACTTTAACGAGTTTCACCACTTTGTTCCTTAATCGCTTTTCATCACGATCTATAATCTTTATTGGTTCCCTTCTTACAACCAAGTTGGGAGTAATCTCAAGGTCCTGCTGAGCTGCCTCCTCAATAATACTGTTTGGGTCGTGCACATACTTCCGAAGATTAGAAACGTGGAACACATTATGCACACCAGACAACCAACTGGGTAGCTGCACTCGATATGCTAGAGGATCGATCCTCTCCAGAATGGGGAAATGACCAATATAACGCGGTGCTAGCTTCCCCGTTTTCCCAAACCTCAACACACCCTGCATCGGAGATACTTTCAAAAATACAGAATCACCAACTTGAAATTCCAAATCTCTTCTTCGACGGTCATAATAGCTCTTCTGACGACTTTGAGCTGCTTTCAATTTCTTTCGAATAAAGTCAACCTTCTCCGTGGCTTCTTTAATCATATCTGGTCCAAGGATGAGTCTATCACCTGATTCGATCCAGCATGCAGGCGATCGACACGGACGACCATATAGAGCTTCGAAAGGAGCCATTTCGATACTAGCCTGATAGTTGTTGTTATAAGAGAACTCGACCAGATGCAAATGGCCTTCCCAAGAACCACCAAAGTCAAGAATGCAAGCGCGCAATAGGTCTTCTAAAATTCGGTTAATTCTCTCAGCCTGCCAATCGGATTGTGGGTGATAAGCAGCGCTGAGATTCAATTTTGTTCCCAAAGCGGCTTGGAATGCCTCCCAAAATCAACTAGTGAAGATTGGGTCACGATCACTCACTATACTGCTGGGGATACCATGGAGTCCAACAATTTCCTTTATATATAGCCCTACTAAGCTTGCTACAGTTCGAGTGGATTTCATTGGAATATAGTGAGCGGTTTTGGTTAGACCGTCCACTATAACCCAAATTTCTTCATTTCCCTTCCTGGTTCGTGGCAATCCGTCGATGAAATCCATCGATACCTGATCCTATTTCCATTTCGGTACTTCCAAAGGCTGAAGTAAACCGGCCACTTTCTTTTGATCGCTTTTGACTTGTTGACAAGTAGCTCAGCGACTCACGTAAATAGAATGTCTCTTTTCGTTGTCTTCGACCAGAAAGTTCTTTTAATAACTCTATACATTTTATTAACTCCTGGATAGATACTGAGTTTGGATTTGTGACATTCATCTAAAACTTTACGTTTCAGCTCCGGAATGTCAGGGACACAAATTCTTTCTTTCATCCTTATAACTCCTCTATTATCCATCTCAAAACTAGTGTCTTCTCCTTGGCAAATCCTTTTATAAATTCCCTGAAGAAACTCATCTTCATATTGCTTGCTCGCGATCTTTTTAAGAAGAGTAGGAGTGATAACAAGATATGCGAGAACATCATGTCTTCTGCTCAAAGCATCGGCAACCACGTTGGCTTTTCCCAACGTATACAGAATATCTAGGTCATATGATGCCAGAAATTCCAACCAACGTTGTTGTCGCAGATTCAGATCCTTCTGGGTAAAGAGATATTTCAAGGATTTATGGTCGGTAATTCAAATTTTTCACCTAAAACAAAGAGAGTTTATTAAGTATATTTCTTTGGTTAATTTCGTAAATTGTTAAGAAAGCTGAAAAAAATTCTTACCCAGAAGATAGTGTCGCCAGATTTTTAAAGCGAAAACAACAGCCAAAAGCTTCAAATCATGTGTTGGGTAGTTTTTCTCGTGTGGACGTAATTGTCTACTCGCGTAAGCAACTACCTTTCCATTCTGCATTAATACTGCACCTACCCCATCACCACACGCGTCAGTATAAACAGACAATCCATGATTCCCGTTTATAATAGCGAGAACAGGAGCAGTAGTCAATCTCTTCTTCAACTCCTGAAAAGCTTCATCACATTTCGGAGTCCAATTGAATTTTACATCTTTCATTGTTAGCTTGGTCAATAGACTAGCTATCTTAGAAAAATCCTGAACAAACTTCTGATAATAGCCTGCTAAACCCAAAAAGCTTCGAACTTCTTTTGGGGTAGTGGGTCGCTTCCAATCAAGAATAGCGGAAATTTTGCTAGGATCAACCTATATTCCTTCCTCATTAACAATATGGCCAAGGAATTTGACTTCTTTGACCCAAAAGTGGCATTTGGAAAATTTTGCAAATAAGATGTTCCTTCTCAAAATTTCCAAAACAATTCTGAGATGTTCAGCATTTTCCTCCTCGGTTTTGGAGTAGATTAGGATATCATCAATAAATACAAGAACAAATTTATTCAGCACCTCCCGAAACGCACGGGTCATCAAATCTATGAAGTACGCTGGAGCAATGGTTAGCCCGAAAGGCATGACTAACCATTCGTAGAACATATTGGGACCCTGAAAGCAGTTAAATGTACACAATCTTCGGCGATTTGTAGTTGATGGAATCCTTCAGCTAGATCCATCTTTGAAAAGAAACGAGTGCCATGTAATTGATCAAATAAATCATCGATCCTAGGTAAAGGAAACTTATTCTTGAGAGTCATTTTATTGAGATCGCGGTAATCTACACACAATCTCAAAGATCCGTCCGATTTAGCGACGAACACAACGGTTGAACCCCATTCAGAAACACTGGGTCGAATTAATCCTTTTGCCAGTAGATCATCGGTTTGTTAAACTAATTCAATCTTTTCCCTAGGTGCCATCCTGCGACTTGCGTGAACAACAGGACGTGCATTGGGTACTAGGTCAATTCTGAATTCTATTTCCCGATGTGGGGGTAAAGATTTCACTTCTCTGAACACGTCCGGAAAATCTCTAACAATTGGTATAGACTCCAACTGGGTTCGGGATAACCCAAATTACACATCAATCCTTCTCTTTTAGGACTAGGGTCCTCACAAGAAATTTCGATGAAATCTCCAAATTCGGTTTAATCAAAATCAATCGATTAATACAATCCAATTTGGCTTCGTATTTTGCTAGCCAATCCATTCCGAGTTAGACTTCAACTCGTCAAAATCAAGAACGAAGAGACCAATAGGGAATTGATAATGAGAATATGAGATAGAAACGTCTCTACATCGAAGACAAAGATTCACGGGACCTCCATCTGGATTCCTTACGCATGTATACTCATCAACAAAATCAGGTTCAAGATTTAATTCATTAATGGCTTGCTGAGAGATAAAACTATGTGTAGCGTCCATTTCAAATAGAACTCTAACAATGCTATCATAAATGATAAGATTACCTTCCAGAACTCCTTTTCCTTTTTCTGCTTTGGAAGATGCAGGTTGATCTTTAACCGTGTACACCTTTGCTGTTTGAGCTTGCTTCATGGTCGGACAGTCTTTAACTTCATGCCCCACTTTTTGACAATAATAGCACTTCCTAGGCTTTGCTTGAGCGGATTGGTCTCTCTTTGGCTTCTTGCAGCTATTTGCGTAGTGGCCCTTTTCCAAGCAATTATAACAAGTGACATTCTCTACCGCGCTTCCCTGAATGCTCTTCTTTTTCTCCTTGCTTTGCCATGGTTTCTTGCCTCCAAATTTCCTTTTCTTCCAATTTTGATTGCCCGAATTTCCTTTCTCCACCGGGGCTTCTTGCATATCAAGTGTAGCATATCTGTACCCCATATCAACTAAATCTGAAAAAGATTCCTTAACGTGGCCCGTCATTCTTTCGTGGAATTTATTATTCATCCCGCGAATGAATCTTTCATTCATCTTTAAAGGCGTATTCACCAATTCGGGACCAAAACGAGACAATTCATTAAATCTGTTCAGATACTCCTCGAATGATAAACTTCCCTGCATTAAGTCCATAAATTCCTGATACATTCGAGAAATTCCAGATGATGGAAAATAACGCTTCTCAAATACTTCTTTGAATCTCTCCCAAGAAAACTCGTCTTCTGGCTTACCTATCGTGATTGTCTCCCACCAGGTTGAGGCTTCATCTTGAATTTGCCAAGAAGCTATGAGTCACTTCTGATCGTCTTCCAGTTTTAGCCCTCTGAAGATTTTCTCACGTGATCTTATCCAGGCTTGAGCCTCAATAATTGACTCCTTGCCGTTGAACGACTTACCACCAAGTCTTGAGAAATTTTTATGTAAGTCAGCCGGATTCGGCTGTTGCTGAACTGCTGCTACTGTTGTTGGGGGATCTTGATTAGGTACTATGGCACTTCCTTGACCCCTAACTCTTCCCCTACGTCCGCTCATTCTTACTATCTGTAATTAGTAAGTAAGAAAATTGATTTAGATATACGGACGAAATATCTTAAGGAATATCAGCAGCAAAAGAAAATAGACTAATAAAATTGGAGTTCCAGTCTTGGTTATACTCATTCTAGGGTATATTTCACCCAATCTCTAATGAGCCATCTGATATGTTATACTCCGTAGCTAAAATTCTTACTCAACCTGGAGCTCTGATACCACTTGTGACGACCTGAACTCGATGTCCGACAACGACATCAAATTCGCATCGCCGGAGCTTATAACAACATTGGATGAATATAAAATAGCAGAAACAAAATGAATATCATGCATACATCACAGGTACAACATCAGAATATCCAATAATACATCAGAGTATTTAATACATATATCACAACTCCAAATACATCATAATAATACATCGATAATTATATATCCAAAAGTCTTCAATGATAGAAGTGATAACGGTCTCCTAAAAGCTAAACACCTGAGATCTCCAAAAAGCCCCTAAGATATCCCTAAAGCAAGAGCTTCAAAATACTGCTAATTCCAAAATACGGAAACCTGCTACTCGGCTGCCCGTGTGGAAATTAAGGGCACCCAGAGTTTAGAAAAGAAACAATAAACTCCGAGTCAGTCATGGGACTGGTATGAGTAAACAAAAATAGTTGATTTAAATAAAAACAGATTTATAAAAGAAAAGTCGATATGCTTTTGAAAAATGAGACTACCATAAGACCTCTCGCCACATACACAAGGCAAACGCAGAATTGGAGGAGATTTCTTCTTATGATAGTCAAATATGCTTGATACGAGAAAAATTCTTTGATAGTAATATTAGTGCATAGTGTAGAAAGCATTTCGAAAATAGAATATTAATCTTAGCCAACATAGACATTCCGAACTATGCCTACTATAGCTACCATTTAAACAGTGGGGCGCCACCATAAGTAAATGGCAGGTTATACAACTAAAACCGTACAGCGTTTCGTATTGGGAATTGGATTTCCAACAAATGGCCAGGCTAAGGAACTTCCTACTGCCACATGGGTACGCCTCTGGAGGGACGTCCCGAGAACCAACCCGGCTCTCTGCCAACACAAGGCCGGGTTAGCTTTGTAACTAGGTAACTACTACTCGAGTATGCCACTCCCCGGTCCTTTGGGACCTTTATCCGAGGGCCCTCTATCACAAAGCAATAACCACACAGTAAATGAGATTGGAGCTACCACACAGGTAAATATCTGGTCTCCATAACATGACATCACCTTTTTCTAGAAGGAAATGACATACCCTAAAGGGCGCGACCCTCATAACCTTTCCGCATATTTCCTGTTTTGACCATTTTTGGGTTGTGAGGTCCGATGAGGTCTCGTCCACAAAGCTATGCTTTACACGAAAGCTTTGCTTTGATCACGAATGATCAACAAATGATCATCAACACACAGCAACACTCAGCATGCCACACTACCAAATTGGGAGTATATCGCTGATAACCTTCAATTACATAACCTCTAAGCTCGTACGTCTCAGAGAAGGGTGTTAAGCTAAGAGAATAAATTCTCCGCCACCGCAGATACGTATTTGAAAGAAATCTTCTTTATATCTCAAAATGTAGTGTCAGACACACAACTATACAAGTCTGTTCTGGGTTCGAACAGAACCGAAGGTACTTCGTCCAATAAAGGAAGAAGCCCTTGCAAATCCGGGTATCCACAATCCCGATCGGACTTCCCATGACTTAGGGAATCTCTATACCGGAGCAACTCAGTGCAGAGACAATCGATAGGTTATCCTATCGTTATCGAAGACACCCGGTCTCCACCATCGGTCTTCAAATGCTCTCCATTTCGACGTATCACTATTCGGATTGGGTTATGTGACACAAAGGTCCTTTCCCGGTTAAACCGAGTAGTGAGCGCTCATTTTTTTTTTAAAACACGTGTAGATATTAATCACAAAGATTCATATTCAGGGTTCGATGTGGATTTCGAATAACTAACTGAAATCCGACTCCCTGTCGCATCGAAGTTTAAATGCCGTTTTACGGGCAGAGGGGTTAATACAGAACAAATCACAAATCATAGTGCAGTATAGATCAATCTACATCACATAGTAATACGATCCCAACGCAAATAGAAATTCAGTGTAGTACACTTGTTTCAATCAATGTGAGTACAATTTAATAGATTAACCACATAATTATTTTTATTGATTATTTGAGATCAATCGTTAAATTGGATAAATTAATTGAATCTTAATTAACTTGGTTAATTGTTCCTTAGTTAAATATTTTAATTAACTGTCAACTTATAATTAATTGACGTAATTTATCTAAATAACAAATTGTTAATTACAATTTAATTTAATCACTTAATCGTCTATGAATCAATTTTAATTACAAATTGTAAATCATTCTTAATTTCTTTTCAAAATCATTAATTAATAAAAATTGTTTACCTCAATTATCATTTAAAACCTTCTTTATGGTTTAAAAACCAATTTATTGTTCCATTGAAAGTTTTTATGTAAATTAACTCAAATTCTTATTTTAAATTTAATTATTTAATTAAAGGGTTAATTTAAATTTTAAAACATTGTTAAATGACTCAAACTTATAGTAAGTTTTTCACTCAACATAATTTAACATTGTTAACTTATAAATATAAAAATTAACTTAACTTTGTACTTTGAAATTTTGGTCGGGCCTACCCATTACAAAGCAACCCAAGTAAACCATTCTTTCCCACGAGCCAACTTGCATTCTCCTCGTCTTCTCCTCGAGATCCTTCTCTCCTCCCCTCGTACCTGTTCTTTTTTTTTCTATTTAAGTTTACATCAAGCTTAAATTAAGTAAAGGTAAACTCGAGTTCCATATGAAGTTACGCGTGCGATTTCTTGAGTTCCAACTCGAGTTTCCAAACTGCAAAACTCCTGATACCCAAAACATGCCGTGCACATGCACAACGTGGCACCGCCACTTCGATGATCATCATGATCATCGGCAGGTCGAAAAATTCATGCAAACACGAAATCGAGTTTCGATTCGACCAAAGAAACTCGAAATCGAAAACTCGCCCTTTCGTCGAACTGAAGCTCGACATAGCCAAACTAAATTGCCTCGTTCTCATCACATAGTTCATCAAAAAATCAACGATTCCGACCATACTATTTCAGAACCCCATACTACCCTCCTCCATTGTCGGGTGCAGCTCGATCACTCCTAGGTGGTGAAATCACCCTGTTTCTTACTCACTGCAAACCTTAAGCTTAAACCCTACTATGGGTTCGTACCACCAATTCAAGCATTCGAAAAAAAATTCGGCAATTTTCCCATCATCACCGACGTTCAAACGAGCTCCCATCCAAATTTTAACAATTATCATTGGCTCGTTCACCAGAAATCTAGAAAATTGGACTTTTGGTTTAAATTCAAACTGCACTTAAGTTACTTAAGTAAAAATCATCGTATTGTTTTTAAATATCATAACTTTGTATGCTTATTTGAGTTATGTAATTAATTCAACAATCTAACATACTTGAATTTATCACAATAATTTGTTTTTACCGTTAAAATTTAGTTACAGGTTAATTTCTTCATGATTAAGCATAGAACAAATTTCAATTCATAGATGATGTTTTAACTACCCTATTGATTGCAAATTGAAATCCATCAAGGATTAAAGAAGTGAAAATTCAAAGTTTAACTTGATTAAACCTTGTATCAAAAAAAATCAGAATGGGAGATGACTGACAATTATACCCAGAACAACATAATTAACATACCGGAAACTTTTCGTTTGCATAATACTTGTTATAAGTCATCTACACAGTTTAAATCATACCTGAATTTTTTTTTCCAAATATGTTCACTCACCTGTATTTTTTCCCGAAACAAAGAACTGTAGATGATGTCTTTTTTTTCTAGTAGATTGTTTTTAAACTTGATATATAAAGTGATGTTTATAAATTTTTCTTTCTGACTTTGCTGTATTATTTTTGAACGAACTAAATGTATATGGAGGTGTACATATACATATATATATATATACATATATACATACATACATACATACATATATATATATATATATATATATATAAAGTGATTTTGTACAGGGTAGGGGAGGTATTAACTGGGACAAGGTTTTCTTTTAATCAAATTATCTTTGTTTTTCTTTGTTGACCAAGAAAAATTATTTCGGCTGAAAAGATCTTTGATTTAGG
The DNA here is from genome assembly GCA_030765085.1 of Allium cepa. Classification (NCBI taxonomy): domain Eukaryota; kingdom Viridiplantae; phylum Streptophyta; class Magnoliopsida; order Asparagales; family Amaryllidaceae; genus Allium; species Allium cepa. Next base: position 165,880,367 of record CM060939.1, read on the forward strand.
ATTAAGAAGAAAGCATTAAATGCTTGTTTCCATCCTTGTTAACATATACATGTTGTTGATTTTTTATAAGTACTATAGTTGTTTTATTTTGTAGATTTTCTTTCTTTTGAAATCAGACTTTTGTTTTATTCTTCTGTAAGTATATCTTTTTTTCTTTTTTTATAGATTTCTATTTTCTTGCATAAGCCTCATTTGATTTTTATACGTACTATTGGTTTCGGTTTACAGATTTTTTTTTCTTTTGCAATCAAATTTCATTTTTTTACATACAACTTTTTCCTTGTTTCCTGATTTACAATTTATATGCAAGTTTTTATATTACATATGTCATGTTATAATCATAAGATTTTAACTATATAATTTTATCATAAGCATACTCTTGAAATTATTTTTCTATTTGAAGTTTAATTATCAATTTTTTTATTCGTCACATATATTTTATTTTATTGTTTAAAAAAATTTCCTGTTTGTTATATATTTTTATTTATTTATTATCATTAATATTGTCTATTTAACATAACTATCGAACATTTATTTAATTCCATACATCTTTCCTTTATTTTATATTAATAATATTTAATTTGATATTAAATTCAAAGGTTCAGATAATTTATCGAGTCTAGAATTCAAAATTTTGGGATGTTACAACCATCAACTACATTACCTCTGAGCTCGTACGTCTTAGAGAAGGGTGTTAAGCTAAGAGAATAAATTCTCTGCCAATAAACAGAAATGTATTTGATAGAGACCAACTTTACATCTCAAAGTGTAATATCAAATATACATCCATACAAGTCTGTTCCGGTTTTTAATAGAACCGGAGGCACATCAAAGAAGCCCTTGCAATCCAGGTACTCACAATCCCGATCGGACTCCCTATCACATATGGAGATCTCCATACCAGCGCGACTCAGTGCAGAGACATTCGATGGGTAATCCTTTCGTTCTTGAAAATACCCGATCTTCACCACTGGTCTTCAAATGCTATCCATTTCGTCGTATGACTATTCGGAATGGATTTTATGACATAAATTCCTCTCCAGGATAAATCGAATAATGAGCGCTTATTTTAAAAACATATGAATATTTAGGATCTTAGTTAAGTCACAACTTTCAACGCTTGTTTCCCAAAACCTTTTCTTTTTGAATGGTTTAAACGAATTTCCACATTCAAGTCTTTTATACAAAAGATACACCTTTAAGATCCTCTTCAATTTAAAAACAAAGTTTTCACCAATCTTTCACAAAGATTCATTCATAGCTTTAAAAACTATTTAATTTCAAATCTTTTATACAAAAGATAAACCTTTAAGATCCTCTTCAATTTGAAAACAAAGTTCACCAATCTTTAACAAAGATTCATTCATAGCTTTCAAAACTATTTTCATTTCAAACTTGAAATCCTTTCAACATAAATTGGAAATCCTTTCTTTATTTGAAAGCTATTATCATTTGAAAACAAATTCTTTTTGTTTCGAAGAAATCCGATCAATATACACAAGTTATAGCCTTTAAAATATAAACTTGGGTTCAATTTAAATTCCCAAAATAATACTTTTAAAATGGTTAAAAATCCATATATATTTTTGTATAACTAATATACCCTTTCAAACCATAGTTTCCAAAATAATTTCAAAACTTAAACAAGATATATTTTATTCAACTAAATTTCAATTTCAAACTCGCTTTCCAAAATCCTTTCATATTCAACTCAATTCCATTTTCAAATCATTTTAGATTCTAAATTCAACCTTTTAAAACCATTTCATAATTCAAATATCTGTGACTTAACCAATTTCCTCGTGCAACCCATATTTATGTGTGTGGTGTAGTCCAGGAGTTTACACACAACCATACAATATCATCAATCATCACAAATCCAAGCACAGCAATATCGATAAGCGGTATAATCCTGTAACGCTTATCTTCATTCATGGGTTCACAGATAAATGATATAAATTCATCATAGATAAATAAATTACATTCATCATAGATAATATCAAAATAATTCATATCACAAAGCATCATACATCAGGGATACTAAACAATTCAAAGCATTCCATATAATCCAAACATCCATAAGTAAGATCAATTAGTCATCTGATTAATTTAAACCAGCTTAATTACTTATGAATAATTTACTAATCCTGGTTAATTAACATTAATTAATTAATAACCATTTTAATTAATTATTCGTTAATCATTTATTAATTAACCTTTAATAATAAATAAATTAACCTTTAATTATTAATTAATCAACCTTAATTAATAAATCAATCAATCTTTAATCATTTAATAATTATCCTTTAATTATTTAATTATCTTTTAATTAATTTTCCTTAATTACATAAATTAATTATCCCGTAATTAATTAATCATCCCTTAATTAATAACAATAAGTGATTATCCTTAATTAATTTCATTAATTAATTAACCATTAGTTAATTATCCTCAAATTAATTACCTTAATTAATTAATCACATTAATTAATCATCTTTTAATTAATTATCGTTTAATCACTTGATTTATCAACCTTTAATCGTTAATTAATTATGCTTAATTACTTTCATTAAGTAATTATCGTTAAGTATTAATTAACTTAATCAATAAATCCTTTAATTAATTACATTAATTACTCATTTATTTAATCATAATAATTAATTAATCCTTAGATTAATCGTACTAAGTAAATAGCTTTAATTCAATTACATAAAGTAATTAGCTTTCAAATCGATTTTCTTAAAAATCATTTAATCTTTAACCCTTTAATCTTTGGAAACAAAATTATTATTATTCTAAAAATTAACTTAAGACTTTTAAGGTCAAATAACAATTTAAAACATCATTTTCTTTTAAATTAATTTCTTAATTGAGCTTAAAACTTAACTAACTTTAAAATAATTTACTTTAATCCTAATTCTAAAACCAAATTAAAACATTTATTATTCCCAAGAATAAATCAGGAAAGGGTTAAAACTTGATTTAATTAAATTTTGAAAAACTATTTTATTTTAAATTCTAAAACTACTTTCAACAGGACCCGAGACCACCTCGGGTCTTCACCCAAGCCACTTGCCTATTTACAGAAGCTTTGCACCGAGCAATTCCCTCCTCCTTTTTATTTTACTTTGTTTATTAAAAAACTTTAAAAACCAGTTAACACGCGAGTAGGCCCGTATGCCAAACCTAGCCATTAACCAAATTACTCGAAACCTCCTTCGAGTCTCCTTCTCCCCCCCACAACTTTGTGAAACAACCAGATATATACAATGCTCGTGCACGTGCACAGATGATCGAAACTTCTCCAATCATTGCCACGAGCATCTACACATCACTAAACAACTCTCCGATCACCACGACCACCCAGTTCCTGTTATCTGTCCTGAAATCAAAATCGAACTTCTTCGTCAATCCTGAAACCTAACTAGACACATGAAATTACCTCATCCCACAGACCAAGATCGCCAGAGGCCACGTAAACCACACCAAAGCTTCACTGCAATCCCTTGCTCCATTTCCACCCGGTCATATTGCCCCCTATGCAACGACGACGCCGCATTTACCTCGAAATCAACCACTACCCAAGTCTAGGCTTAAACTCCAGTTCATCGCTACTACGCCACCATGATGGGTTATAAATCCACTTACTATTTTTCCATATATCCTCTAACCTCCACCTTCCTTCAGCATCAACCTCGACCCGTCTCCCTTCGTCGATCGACGGCAATTGATGAAAAGGCCAAAACCGATCAACTCGCAATTTCACGTGATTCCCAAACTTAAAAATTATGATTCTATTTTTAAAATCATGGTTTATGAAGACGATCATGATCATGCAATCAAAATCCATGATATAATCGACTAAATTTTTGACAAGATTTGATTTTTACTGTGTTTTCACATTTCCCAGTAAATCCATTCGTTTTTAATACATAAAAGTATTTTTAAAATTTAAATCTTTATATTTAAATCCAATTTGGTTCAAGCATTAGATTCTAAAGAGATTGAGGAGTGAGATTTTTGAGTTTTAAAATTAACATATGCCTGGGAAAACTGTGAACAGAGGCATGTGCAGACATGCACAAACACAAACTACACATATATATATACATATACATATATACAACATATTCACATCCATGCAAACAATTCTATTTACCACTTCACTTCACAGTATCAAAGATTCAAACTTTAATAGGTTAGTTTGCTCAACTGATTCCAGAGAACAGAGAAGCAAGCCTGGAACTGCTTTAAAATTTGAAAACTGGAATTTGTGCTTGATTGTTTGATATGAATTGCAACTTGAGATTGAAACTTGATGTTGAGTTGAATCTTTGATTGCTTGAAGCTTTAACTCAGGTTGAAGCTGTTTTGATTTTTATTTCCTTTTGGATTTTCATTTTCAGGTTTTGTTTCCAGGTTTTGGTTTTGATCTTGAAACTTTGATCTGGAGCTTTGATTTGTTTGAGTTGAATCAGTTTGATGTTTGCTTTGATTTTCTTTTTCTCATAGTTTTGATTTTTCTTTTGCTTAGGTTTTTGAACTTTGTTTTCTTGTTTGAGAAGTTTAAACTGAGATTAAGTAACCAGGCTTCTTCTTTTTAAAACATGTTTATATGATTTTCAAATTAAAAGAATTTTGTGAGATGCCACTTGTTATCATAAGTTTACACATGTTTAAACCATATGTTAAAATTCAAACACTTGTAAATCATGTTCTTAATATTGTTATATAGTTCTTTATATTATGTTTACTATTAATAAATACATTTCCTTTGCTTTATATATGTACAATTTAAAATAGAATGGTTTAAAACTAATGTATATATTTATAACTTTCAAGAAACTGATTTAAAAATGTAATTATACTTTAATTAATTAAACAAACATATGTATATTATAAAATATAGAATTTAACTTTTGAATAGCTTTTGAAAATTTGAATTTAAAATATAAATTCCAAATCAATGTATATATATATACATTATAATTTTTAGAAAATGAACTTTTACTAATTTAAAATACAGAGTTTTAAATCCAATTTGTTTTTAGTATATTTATTAAAGAATTTAAAATTTAAATTTCAAATTATAATTTATCTATATAAACACAAAATAAACACATAATTTTATTAACTTTGGAAAAATTCAAATTAACTCACCATTAAATTCACAATTTAATTTAAAAATTTATTTAAATTACCAAATCAAACTTAACTCAATACTGGGATCGTTGCGTTATATTTGCGTGCACTGATATATGATACCGATGTAATTTAATTATAATTACATGAAAGGATTTATAGAAATTTTATGTTAATTGATGACATGATTTATGGACATTTTATGTCATTTGATGACATAATTTGTGGAAATTTTATGTCATTTAACATATGTGTAAAGAAAGGATTGGAGAGAGAGAGAGAAATAATCAAGGGAATCAATTAGGGAAGTTTATTAAAGAATAAGAAAATTTTCTTTCTTTTAAATAAAACATATTCTCTAATTCATTCTATATGTACAATTTAATATTTCTCATTCATTCTTTTCTTTCTCTCCTCCTAACTTTCCATGGCAGAAAACAAAAACCAAATTTCCAAAATCTTTCAACACTAAATAAAAATATCAAATGAAGTAAAATAAAAGTGGTTTATCTGTCTTTTGCAACGATAGGATGGGGATCTTTAAAATTTGATGAGATATCATCATTCAAGGTATGACTTCTAGGCAACATCCTAAGGGGAATTCGTTTTCAAGGCGTGTTTCAAGGCTTTGGGTAATAAGGTATGTTTTTCTCTTATATATAATGATATTCAATGTATTTTTTGATAAAAGAGAAATCTGACTATCATAAGTTGTATATACATGTCATTACCTCATTTAATTTGAAAATTGTTTATGCAGCTTGATTTGTTTGTTGAATGAATTGATTGGGGTTTTTATTCTAATAAATGAAAACTAAAATTTGTATATGTTTAAGTATAAAGTTCTTTTTTGGAACTATGTTATAAATATTCAGTTTGAATTCTAAATTTTAGATCTAAAATTTTGTATGTTCAATTTGTCATTTGGGTTCTTATTTTGTTAAATTAAAATTTATATATGTTTAGTTATAATTTTTTTATTGAAGATTATCTTTTAAATCATACAAAACAAATTGTAATTTTAGATTTGAAAGTTTACATTTGTGTATTTAGTGTTTGTATTATATTAGAAATAAAAAAAGGGAAGATGTTTTGACAATAAGTCTAAATTTTAAATTGATTGCTATAAATCACTAATTTATTGTAATTATAGAATTTTGGTTGAATCTTATACATACACAATTAATTTTTTGACTATAAATCTACTTTTAAATTAATTACTATTAATCTCTAGTTAGTATTAATTAGAAAGACTTGATTTAATCTTATATACACACAATTAATTTTATATGTATGTTTGTATACAGAATTTATTACATGTATTTCATATTGCCAAAGTATGATTAGATTTCTTTCCAAAATGAGGAAATAATTTAAATGAGGCAATAATATATGCATACAATTATTTTTGACTGTTTATATCCTTATATTATTATGTCTATTAGTTGTCATTTATATGCTGCATTAGTAAAGTTTACAAAATGGTAAATTGAATCAATCATCCTTGTTACGCTTTATTTATTTCTTATTTTTTGTTTATGTGATGAGCTATCCATTTATTTTTGTTTATATGTGTACACCTTGCCATTGATTGATAGCACCTATCATATGTTGCAATTATAGAATTTACACTATAATATATATATATATATATATATATATATATAAGATTAGGATATATATAAGATTAGATTCCTTTCCAAAATGAGGAAATAATTTAAGTGAGGCAATAATATGTATATACAATTATTTTTGACTGTTTATATCCTTATATTATGATGCCTATTAATTTTCATTTATATGCTGCATTAGTTAAGTTTACAAAATGGTAAATTGAATCAATCATCCTTGTCACACTTTATTTATTTCTTATTTTTTCTTTATGTGATGAGCTATCCATTTATTTTTGTTTATATATGTACACCTTGCCATTGATTGATAGCACCTATCATATATTGCACTTATAGAATTTACACTATAATATATATATATATATATATATATATATATATATATATATTTGTTATACTTACCTTCGTGCCATATACATGTTGCTAATTAATGACATTTATAAAATCAATTAATTTAATTAAAGATAAATAAATGAAATATTTCTCTCTCCATATAATAATGTTCTCCCATTAATTGAATAAGTTAAGAGAAAGAAATGAAAAGTTCCATTCACCAAATAAATCTATGCCCCGTCATTAATTGACTAAGTTAAGAGAAAGAAAATGAAAAGTTTCCTTCTCTAAATAAATTTAATATTTAACCTTCACACATAAATATTTATATAATAGTATGTGTGTTATAATCTAATTTATATTCACATCAAATTACTATGAAACTTTATTTATGAAATTAAATAAAGTATTGATTTGATTTAAAAGAAACTTATAAATTTTTTAAATATATTTAAACTTCATAGGCATATTAAAGATCAAAAATGTTAAATTTTTTGAAATTAATCCATTCATCCGCTATGGACTGGCCTAGTTCCAACAATAAAAACATAAACACGACACAAACGTTTTACAAAACTAAAATATCAACAAGTAGATGGACTTACCAACCCAAGATAATCTAAGATTCCAGTTCTGATTCCTACGGTGAAGGTGGACGAGAGCAGGAAGCAATTTTGTTCCAACTTTTCTCTAGAAAGCCAAAAGTTGTTTTCTCAAATGTCCTCTGACGTTTAATCAATCTCTTTTGCCGATTAAAGACAATCTCTTGATTTTTAGGTATCGCATCAGAAGAAGAAACATTCTTGGAAGGCTTGAACAATGAAATTGCTTGATCTCTGTCTGAACTCCTATTGACCTCTTTTGGAGTATCTTGTTGAATATTCTCTTGTTTAGTTTGTTGAGATGATGATTTAGCAATGATTTCATAAACTAGACGAGATACATAATCACCATAAGAAGGAAAATTCTTCATCTTAGAAGGGAGCTTTAAAGGACATTGATTTTTGATCTATTATTCTTAGGATAAGAAGATCATGCAAGCGTTAACATTAATCCAATATTGGACAAAAATCTTTGTTAAGTAAGAATCAAAAAATATAGTGTGGCGGTTACGGGCACAAAAGCTTCTGATTTCATTGTGAATAATTCAAGCCCAATTTAACTTCTGATTAGAATAGAGAGCATATAAAATTTTGTAATTATTGTCATACATTTTCTCATAACTCCCGGTTCATGGTAAAATGCTTTAAAGGATCATTTTCTTAATAATCCATGCCTTAGGTCATAAATTGACAAAAATATTTTCCTTCTTATCGGTCCGAAAAAGATAGTAAACAAACTTGTTGTGATCATTATCATCTAATTCAAGACTAGTATTATCACAATAAAATATAACACCCAAATCATGAACATTCAAAATAATATCAACTCCTAAAACTCTACACCATATAATTCCATTATCAATATTATTTGATTGTTTGTGGAAATCTTCTTGAAGGTTGGCATAAAACATCCTAACAAGGAAAGGATAAATTTTTACCTTGTTTTCTTTGGTGTCTATCATTGAAAGAAATCCATGATCTCGAGCAAACTGTTCAACCCCAAATTTATGAAATCGGTCATATTATATAAAGTTTCCTAAAAGATCCTCTTACCATTGAATCGTTGAAGTAGGTAAATGATTTCTTGCTTCCACTAAGCCATTGGAGCAATTTTTCATCGAAAGCAAACTTCAGATTGGATGGTCCAAGCAGTTCCTTTCCTTTGAGAGGTCTTTTCTTAGATACCGTCTGTTTTTGGTGAGGTGCCACTGAATTTTGGGAGAAAAAATTTCTAGCATTTTTTATTGAAGAAGAGAGAAGTGATGAAATGATGGAAGGTTAAGTCATTTAGGCCTTTTTAAAAACTGGAGTTGCGTCCTTCAATCGACTGGCACTAAGATTCAGTCAACTGAAAGTGTTATTTTTCAAGGCAGAAACTATAGCTTAGTTCAGTGGACTGTTCGAAGAATTGTAGTTGGCTAAGCAATGAGTTTAGTCGACTAAAATCATGCCATGGTCCACTAAAATGGGCAGTTTTTGATCCAGAAATTGTTAGTGGTTTTAGATGAATGAGTTTAATGATCTTAATTGATTGAGCCGAAGGAATAGCTGTATACAGTGTATTTTTTTCTTTTTCATATAGTTTAAATTTTTTATTTTCAATCTTATATGTTTACTTAAATGATTTTAGAAATGTTTTAAATGACAATATAAATTTTATTTATTATTATCAATAAAATGAAAATTCAAATTTTTATTATTACATATATATATATATATATATATATATATATATATTTCTCTCCTGATGCATCTGAGTTCTTGCTGTGACGACCCGGGCTTCTATGCCCCGAAAACCATTTCGTCATGAAGAAAGAAAGGGGTGAGAAAATAGAAAAGATAGAGAAGAAAGAACAACAACATCAGAATCTCACAGCGGAACGAATAAATTATAATAATCACATAAGTATTTACATAATATACAACATCAATCAGAGTTATACAGATAATACATCACATACTAGACTGTTATAAACACCTGTCTAGTTAATACAACTCAATACACAAAACAACACAGAGATACCAACACAGCGGAACTACAAATATATATATATATATATATATATATATATATATATATATATATATATCTACAACGCTGAAGCCTCCAGCTCTATTGCACCTCCAGAACTCATCAAAGCTAACCTGAATCCCTTGGCTACCCGTAAAAATTTGGGTACCCGAGAGTATATGAAAAACAAAAATAAACTCCGGGTCAGACATGGGTCTGGTGTGAGTAACAGGTTAAAGTTGCTTAATTTTGAAAATCCTTTTGAAAACAAAGGGTATCACGTAAGACTCCCCACACATAAACATGGGTATGTTTTTACCTTACGCTAACCAAAACATTTGATAGGAAATTCAGTGATATTATAATAGGTCTAGGGTTTTCAAGTAAATAGAAAATAGCCACAATTGTTACATTCATTAAATTCCAACTACAAGCAACAAAAGTGGGTAATACAATCAAAACCGTTGGCACTTATTGGATTGTGGATTCCATACAATGGCAGGGCTACTGGGGTATCGCTCGTCACAGTACGTGGCCTAGATCAACGTACCGAGGATCACTCCCGACCCCCTGCAACACAAGGCCGGAACCATTCCTTACTGAACAGTCCCGAACAAGATAACCCCACAGTTGTTTGCAACCAACTGCCCACACAGCCGAATAAAAAGGGACATCTAGAAAGGGGAATACCTTGTCCTGCTTGGGCATGACCCACCTAACCTTGCTGCACCTCCCCTGTTTTAGCCATTCCCGTATGATGAGGCTTGAAGCTGCGATTACCTTTAGAGAACATAATTCTTAGAATGCTCATCGCCCACATGACGATGTGTTGAAAGCATTCAATCCATACAAGTTCGTTCCGGGTTCTAACGAAACCAAAGGCATTATCTCGTTACACTCATTTTGGAATCACCCTCAGAGTTAACGACGATAACCCTTGCATTCTGAATCTTCATCTTCACTTCAGATTCACGACCTATCGTTAATTTGGAATTGATGTGGTTTTCAGATGTTCTAAATAAGGAAAACCGATCCCGGTCTCATCGAAATCCAAAACGTGTCTTTTAAGGCCAAGTTGTCTATTTAGTCTTAACAGTTCAATTCAATATAATCAATATACACACAGATGGATAATTCATAATATCACAGTAGATAATCATATCATCATCACATACAGATAATCAATATTATCATCCAAACAGATAATAAATATTATTATACCTAAACCAAGCATCCATATCGCATAGATATTACTCATGTCATATCTGAATCCAAATTATCAAATGAAATATCAATATCATTCATCCATAAGCAATGATTTATAATCATACCATTTGTAATTAATTTAAAATGAATTAAATTAACTACTTCTATCTTTAATTAATTCAAAGTAAATTAAATTAATTACTTCATCTATAAATCCTACTTATACAACCATTAATTAATTATAAATCAAATTAATTAATTATTCTCTAATTTCAATAAGTAATTTGGTCTTTAATTAATTTCACAAATGAATTATTCTAAACCCTTCATAGTAATTAACATTTAATTACTTCATTTATTAATTAAATATATATAATTACATTTATTCTTAATTAATCACATACATTAATCACCACATTATTAATTATTTCTTAATTAACTAATTCTTAATTACATCATTAATTATATTAATGGTCTTTAATTTAGATTTAAATTAAATTACTTTATTAGATTACATTAAGTGATTACTATTTAGTTACACATAATTATTAATCATCCTTGATTAATATCAACTAGTAATTGCTACCCTTAATTACTCATATTAATAAATTAATTATCCCATAATTAATTATCTCCATTTATTAATCCTTTGATTAATTACAAAAGTAATTATCCAAATTACTTCATTAACACATCATCTTGAATTAATTTCCTTCAGTAATTATCGTCTAATTACTTCCTAAGTAATTATGCTCCATTGATTACACTAAGTAGTTATACTTATCACATCATCAAATGTTTATTTAAATTAATTAAACTCAATTAATTAACTTAAACAATTTATATTAAACTTAATTAATTACACTAAGTAATTAATTTCCTTAAATTACTTTCATTAAGTAATTACTTAATCAATTTACAATTGATTATGTTAAATTAATTAATCTAATTAATTTTTTAAAATTAACCACATTAATTAATCATTAAATAATCCTAGTTAATGACCTTCATTAACTATTAACAATTCTTTTAATTACTTTTCTAAAGTAATTAACTAAGATTTATTCATTATTAAATTTAATTTAATAATGTTTTAATAACTCATTAATTAATCCATAATTGTTAAATTTATTAAGTGTTAACGGTTACTTAATTGCTTAATTAATTATCCCTTAATTCTTAAACCTCAATTACTAAATTTAAACCTTCAATTACTTATTTAATTAATCCAAACAATAAGTAATTAAATAAATAGATTATCCATTTTAATTATCCTAAACTTTTACTGAATCCAAATCATTATATTTTTATTTATCCTTAAATTAGAACATTTCTTACTTAATCAAAGTATTTAAAACAATTTACTTCCAAATTTACTCTAAATTTCATTTTAAATTTAAGATTTAAAATGAATATAAATTTAACTTTAACAAGGTTTAAACACAGACCTAAAACCCTTTAGATTCTCATGTTAAAGAAATATTTACTTTAGAAAGAAGTTTTAAAAGAGTTTTAAATCAAATTTACTTTAAAATTTAAATCAATTTTTAAAGACACTTTAACAAACCAATTTTGTTTAAATCATTTTATATTTAAAAACTTTCATTTATTTCAGAATTGTAATACATATCAAATTTAGATTCCAGATTAAACTTAGGTTTTAAAAACTTTACTTATTTTAAAACTTCATTCAAAATAATTTAAACTATTTAAGCATTTTTAAAGTAGTTAAACAATTTGAAGTTTAAAACTTTATTCATTTAGAACTGAAATTCAGAAATAATTGGAACCAGATTCCAACTTGAATTTAAACTCATTTTAAACTTTGCTTTCCATTAAAATAGCTTTTAAATTTTAGTTTAAAAGTTTGAAACTGGGTAACAGGTTTTCCGCAAAACCTGTTGCAACAAAAACAACCCAGGCAATCACTCTTCCCTTCGAGTCAAAGCCTCGATTACTTCGAGCCTGGTACATGAATTACTCGAGAAAACTCGTGACACCAATTCCCCTTCCAAACTAACACAACAGCACACAAGAAATCCACCGTGCATATGCACGGTGGCGCCGCTCATCGTTGATCATCAACGATGGCCTCCACAAGTCGGAAACTACCCAAGCACCCTACCTCGATTATCAGATCGACATCTCCAACTCGAAATCGAATTCGAGCATTCAAACAAATAGGGACCAGAACCTGGAAACAGCACGACCCCCTCCACATCCAAACCTGTCGATGCCTCATGTTCGCGACTCCCACCACCGGACCGCCTACGCCTCCGGCCACAGCCTCAACTACCACCCCACTACCACCTCCCCGAGTCACATCGCACTCGATCATCTGCACGCACCGTGGTGGTCGATTCCTTCGACCCAGTAAAAACTAGGTCACCAGAAATAGAAAGTTTTCTGCCGCCGCCTCGATCAACCATTCGCCATCGCTCCATTTTTCTCGCAACCCCCAATCGCTCCTCTTCCACCTCAGAAAGCCACGACCTCCCTCAACATCAAGATCACCAGAAATTCCCAAGTTAGAATTTTTAATACATTTCAGAGCTGCTCTTAAGTCCTGGTACTAAAAATCCTATTTTAAGTTTTAAAATTCGTATTTTGTTACAGAATTCAAAGTATGTTCTTGAATTTATAATTTAAAATGTTTGGTTTTTGTCTTATTCAAGTTTTTCACTGTTATTTTAATTTTCCAGAACAATATTCAAATTTTATTCAACTTAAATAAAACTTAAACTCTAAATTATGTTGAAACAAACAATTTCTGTTTGTATTATAAATCCTAAAAGCTATTAGATCAAGTGTTAAAAATGATTTGAATCAACTTGAGCCTGAAAACAAAATGGATAAGTTTGTTTACAGAGACTTTAATATGTACTCAGACCACATCCATATGCACAGAAGAATACATACATACAAATCTTACTTATTCCAGTTTTTAACTTTGCAACTAGTTTAAATACTTAAGTTTAAGAAATTTAAGTTACTCATAGCAAACGAAAAACATAGCAAGTTCAATGAAGGAAGTTTTGAATTTACAGGTTTGAAATATACAGAACTTCATCACACAAGCACCCAGAAAAATGAATAAATAAATATTCACACCATATATTTAAGCATCCACATATCAACATGTAACAGATTTTAAAACTTAAGTAATTTAAAAAAAATGTTACTCACAGAGAATACAATATGCAGTAATTTTATTTTGCAATTGGCCAGAGAAAGGAATATATAAAGATTCACACAAATATTTTAAGCATTCAAATATTAGCATGCAACATATTAGAAACTTAAGAAATTTTAAAGGTGTTACTCACTTGAAAATAAACAGAGAACACTTTGAAACTGGAAACTGTATTTGCATGCTATTAGTTTGATTCCAGAAAACATGAAACTTAGTCTTGCCTTTTGTTGTTGATGCTTCAGTTGTAAACAGAATAGAAATGCTTGTATATTTTTTTAGGTTTACCATGATTTGAACGAGCTAAAGAAGATGGCATGTATATAAATAAGTTTATAGAGGAAGGTGATAACTGGGTTAAGCACATGCAGGTATAATTATGTTCTTGTTTGTATCAGGCAAGATATTTTATTTTGGAGGCTTGAAATACAACTCGAGTTGACTATGTTTTGCTGCTAAGGTGAAGGCATTTATTGTTTAAGTATTTTATGTTCCTACATACCATGTTTTATATTTAGATATTTTACATTTCTTTGTTTATACTTTACTTTGTTTCTTTGTTCTAGAGTCAACCTGCAACTATTCAAAGCCTGGTTTGCTTTATTTTCATACTTGTCTGAATCTTAATCAACAAGCTATCAGCATCTTTATATGTGTATGTTGACATTTCACTTTGCACCATATCTAATCTAATCTTTATATATAAGATTCTTGCCTGCATATCTATTTTTTTCTCACTTTATTTTGTTTTATTTGCCAACATAACTATTGTATAGACATGATTACATGTTTCTGTATTTTACATACACATTTCAAAATTTGTTTTAGTTATTTGTTATAAATTTTAACTTATGTATCAAGTTCTATGCTTAGTTATGTTTACACATATTATTTTATTTTTTTACTTATGTTAACATCATACATTTGATTTATTCTTAAGTTTAATATTTATAAAGTTTACTTTATTTTAAATTTACAAATCATAGCTTTCCAAAATACATATATATATATATATATAAATAAATTTAAAATAACAATTTCTATTTATATTAAAATACATTTGTAAAGATATTGCATTATTAATATTGTTTAAATATAACTCATTATTAAGTTAAAAATAAATTTTCAAAAGAAACTATCTCTTTATTATAAATCACTTATTTTACTGTACCTATTAATGTATCATTGGACCAAAATGTATTTAAAACGTATATATATTAAATCATATTTATCAAGCTATACCTTAAAAAGAAAATAGAACAAAACAAACCTTTTTATTTAAATTTAAACCTAGGCTAGAATTTATTTTTAAACAAATTAAATTTATCTTGAGTATTTTTAAAATAATATTGTTATTTATTCAATATTAAATTTCCAAATTATCAAAAATAAAAGAATTAGAAAACATAACTTTATTTATTAATTTTAAACAAAACTTGTCTATTTATAATATATACCAATATATACATATATACATTATAAATAGAAACAATTTAAATTATCTTTTAAAAGATAAATTATCATTTAAATATTTATTTAAAAGAAGATTATTAAATTATTTCAAATTATTATCAAATCAATTTAATTTTTACACAGATTATTAAATTTATATTGCCAAAAATTCCGGGATGTCACATTCCTCCCCTCTTAAAAGAATTTCGTCCCCGAAATTTAAAACAAAGGTAATTTAATAATCTAATTAAAGATTTAAATTTTAAACACAAGCATATATCAATCATAAGTTAACAATCATAGCAACCAATTCATCCAAACAAACAAATCTAACCATCCAGACAATATTCCGGATAGAATTTTTCTCGAGTTTTCCCAAGGATACTCGCTCCATAGAATTTAAACAATCAATACTACTAAGCTACAGAACTCCCACTCATCAAGATCTACAAAACAAGACAGGATATCAGACTACAGACAAGTCTGAATCAACAATCAAAACTGCCTGAACTACTGATTCTACAACCGGAGATAGATCTTACACGTACTTCCTCAGAGATACAACGAATTCCAGTTATCCAAACTGACAATTCAATCTTAAAGGCTAAACACTTATCCAGAATCAAATCTCCAACTTCAAAATCCAAATTCCTCCGTATCTTATCCACAAAACTCTCTGACGATCCTGGGCTGCCTACATCTTTACTGATTTGCTCAACTCTTGTTGATGTCCTTAGAAACAAACTGAACCAAAAACAATCTAACAAAATGATCTTCCCAATATGAACCAAACTCAGAACACAAACTCTATTCGAAAATCAGAAGGCTGATCTCACCTCTCTCATCCGGAAAAGATAAAACAGGTGCACTCCAAACTAGCCTCAGATTCTGAAAAATTTCCCGTAGAACTCTCCAATCCAAACATTGAAACATCCAATTGCTTCCAAACCGAAACAGCTACCACCATGCTTCTACTGCGCAACTCTGATTGAATAGACGTAAATGCTGAAGTCGAACACAGACCGAACAACACATTCCAAAAATAAAGTTGCACATATCCAAAAATAAAACTCCGAAGTTTCCCCCAAAACCTGAGCTGCTTCACCAAACTCAATCTTCAGATGCTAGCGAATCTCTGACTTCTTGAGGACATCCAGAAAATCTCTGAAACATAAGAGAACACTCAAATTATCGCAAATCACCTCTGCGATTAATCCAGCCTAATTCCAAAGATACTGCTTTCTCTTTACCAAACAGAACAGCTTACGCTTATGTGGCCAATCCATCGAAGAAATGGAACCACTCTGCTGCTTCTGAAGTTACCTCAAGAAAAACTGCTAAGCCAGAAGACTTCCTAATCCAAAGCTCTTCGAGAAACTCATACCTCAAAGCAAACAGAAACACCCAGCTGAACACAGCCACAACACCGAAGCAGTCACTCTTCCTTACTTGTTCCAAAGAAACATCTTCGAAGACATTCATAGTCACCGTGTCTCATCACACAGCTACTACACCTTGATGTATCAAGATATCTTGACTTACTTCTGTCCATCCGACAGATCCAAACTCTAGCTCAACCAAACTCTTACACTTCAAAGAAGAACACTGAATCTTAACAGGTTTCCTTCAGAGATCAATGAAATCCTTACACCACTCAAATCCCACTCGAGACGGTATTAGGTCTACAGTCTCGACAAATACACTTTCAACCTCAATCATTCAAACTCTAACCATTGGTAGTCGTGTTACGCACACCACTACCCTACCTACCTTTATAGCTCATTGGAAAACCCGAACTGGTAACCCAACAACAGGTAGAAATAAATAAATATATATTATATATCAAAATTACAAATACGCTTTCTCAGGAAAGAAATCACTCAAGAGCCTAGGTATTCACTCAACCTAGCGCTCTGATACCAACTGTGACGACCCGGGTTTCTATGCCCAGAAAACCGTTTCGTCATGAAGAAAGAAAGGGGTGAGAAAATAGAAAAGATAGAGAAGAAAGAACAACAACATCAGAATCTCACAGCGGAACGAATAAATTATAATAATCACATAAGTATTTACATAATATACAACATCAATCAGAGTTATTCAGATAATACATCACATACTAGACTGTTATAAACACCTATCTAGTTAATACAACTCAATACACAAAACAACACAGAGATACCACCACAGCGGAACTATAAATATATATCTACAACGCTGAAGCCTCCTGCTCCATTGCTCCTCCAGAACTCGTCAAAGCTAATCTGAATCCCTTGGCTACCCGTAAAAATTTGGGTACCCGAGAGTTTATGAAAAACAAAAATAAACTTCGGATCAGACATGGGTCTGGTGTGAGTAACAGGTTAAAGTTTCTTAATTTTGAAAATCCTTTTGAAAACAAAGGGTATCACGTAAGACTCCCCACACATAAACATGGTTAAGTTTTTACCTTACGCTAACAAAAACATTTGATAGGAAATTCAGTGATATTATAATAGGTCTAGGGTTTTCAAGTAAATAGAAAATAGCCGAAATTGTTACATTCATTAAATTCCAGCTACTAGCCACAAAAGTGGGTAATACAATCAAAACCGTTGGCACTTATTGGATTGTGGATTCCATACAATGGCAGGGCTACTGGGGTACCGCCCGTCACAGTACGTGGCCTAGATCAACGTACCGAGGATCACTCCCGACCCCCTGCAACACAAGGCCAGAACCATTCTTTACTGAACAGTCCCGAACAAGATAACCCCGCAGTTGTTTGCAACCAACTGCCCACACAGTCGAATAAAAAGGGACATCTAGACAGGGGAATATCCTTGTCCTGCTTGGGCATGACCCACCTAACCTTGCTGCACCTCCCCTGTTTTAGCCATTCCCGGTTGATGAGGCTTGAGGCTGCGATTACCTTTAGGGAATATAATTCTTAGAATGCTCATCGCCCACCTGACGATGTGTTGAAAGCATTCAATCCATATAAGTTCGTTCTGGGTTCGAACGAAACCGATGGCATTATCTCGTTACACTCATTTTGGAATCACCCTCAGAGTTAACGACGATAACCCTTGCATTCTGAATCTTCA
The DNA here is from genome assembly GCA_030765085.1 of Allium cepa. Lineage (NCBI taxonomy): Eukaryota > Viridiplantae > Streptophyta > Magnoliopsida > Asparagales > Amaryllidaceae > Allium > Allium cepa. Next base: position 165,899,020 of record CM060939.1, read on the forward strand.
TCTTCACTTCAGATTCACAACCTATCGTTAATTTGGAATCGATGTGGTTTTCGGATGTTCCAAATAAGGAAAACCGATCCCGGTCTCATCGAAATCCAAAACGTGTCTTTTAAGGCCAAGTTGTCTATTTAGTCTTAACAGTTCAATTCAATATAATCAATATACACACAGATGGATAATTCATAATATCACAGTAGATAATCATATCATCATCACATATAGATAATCAATATTATCATCCAAACAGATAATAAATATTATTACACCTAAACCAAGCATCCATATCGCATAGATATTACTCATGTCATATCTGAATCCAAAATTATCAAATGAAATATTAATATCATTCATCCATAAGCAATGATTTATAATCATACCATTTGTAATTAATTTAATATGAATTAAATTAACTACTTCTGTCTTTAATTAATTTAAAGTAAATTAAATTAATTACTTCATCTATAAATCCTGCTTATACAACCATTAATTAATTATAAATCAAATTAATTAATTATTATATAATTTCAATAAGTAATTTGGTCTTTAATTAATTTCACAAATGAATTATTCTAAACCCTTCATAGTAATTAACATTTAATTACTTCATTTATTAATTAAATATATATAATCACATTTATTCTTAATTAATCACATACATTAATCACCACATTATTAATTATTTCTTAATTAACTAATTCTTAATTACATCATTAATTATATTAATGATCTTTAATTTAGATTTAAATTAAATTACTTTATTAGATTACATTAAGTGATTACTATTTAGTTACACATAATTATTAATCATCCTTGATTAATATCAACTAGTAATTACTACCCTTAATTACTCATATTAATAAATTAATTATCCTATAATTAATTATCTCCATTTATTAATCCTTTGATTAATTACAAAAGTAATATTCAAATTACTTCATTAACACATCATCTTGAACTAATTTCATTCAGTAATTATCGTCTAATTACTTCCTAAGTAATTATGCTCCATTGATTACACTAAGTAGTTATACTTATCACATCATCAAATGTTTATTTAAATTAGTTAAACTCAATTAATTAACTTAAACAATTTATATTAAACTTAATTAATTACGCTGAGTAATTAATTTCCTTAAATTACTTTCATTAAGTAATTACTTAAACAATTTACAATTGATTATGTTAAGTTAATTAATCTAATTAATTTTTTAAAATTAACCACATTAATTAATCATTAAATAATCCTAGTTAACGACCTTCATTAACTATTAACAATTCTTTTAATTACTTTTCTAAAGTAATTAACTAAGATTTATTCATTATTAAATTTAATTTAATAATGTTTTAATAACTCATTAATTAATCCATAATTGTTAAATTTAATTAAGCGTTAACGGTTACTTAATTGCTTAATTAATTATCCCTTAATTCTTAAACCTCAATTACTAAATTTAAACCTTCAATTACTTATTTAATTAATCCAAACATTAAGTAATTAAATAAATTGATTATCCATTTTAATTATCTTAAAATTTTACCGAATCCAAATCATTATATTTTATTTATCCTTAAATTAGAACATTTCTTACTTAATCAAAGTATTTAAAACAATTTACTTCCAAATTTACTCTAAATTTCATTTTAAATTTAAGATTTAAAATGAATATAAATTTAACTTTAACAAGGTTTAAACAAAGACCTAAAACCCTTTAGATCTCATGTTAAAGAAATATTTACTTTGTAAAGAAGTTTTAAAAGAGCTTTAAATCAAATTTACTTTAAAATTTAAATCAATTTTTAAAGACACTTTAACAAACCAATTTTGTTTAAATCATTTTATATTTTAAAACTTTCATTTATTTCAGAATTGGAATACATATCAAATTTAGATTAAAGATTAAACTTAGGTTTTAAAAACTTTACTTATTTTAAAACTTCATTCAAAATAATTCAAACTATTTAAGCATTTTTAAAGTAGTTAAACAATTTGAAGTATAAAACTTTATTTATTTAGAACTGAAATTCAGAAATAATTGGAACCAGATTCCAACTTGAATTTAAACTCATTTTAAAACTTTGCTTTCCATTAAACTAGCTTTTAAATTTTAATTTAAAAGTTTGAAACCGGGGTAACAGGTTTTCTGCAAAACCTGTTGCAACAAAAACAACCCAGACAATCACTCTTCCCTTCGAGTCAAAGCCTCGATTACTTCGAGCCTGGTACATGAATTACTTGAGAAAACTCGTGACACCGACTCCCCTTCCAAACTAACACAACAGCACACAAGAAATCCACCGTGCATATGCACGGTGGCGCCGCTCATCGTTGATCATCAATGATGGCCTCCACAAGTCGGAAACTACCCAAGCACCCTACCTCGATTATCAGATCGACATCTCTAACTCGAAATCAAATTCGAGCATTCAAACAAATAGGGACCAGAACCTGGAAACAGCACGACCCCCTCCACATCCAAACCTTTCAACGCCTCATGTTCGCGAATCCCACCACCAGACCGCCAACGCCCCTGGCCACGGCCTCAACTACCACCTCCCCGAGTCACATCGCACTCGATCATCTACACGCACCGTGGTGGTCGATTCGTTCGACCCAGTAAAAACTAGGTCACCAGAAATTGAAAGTTTTCTGCCGCCGCCTCGATCAACCATTCGCCACCGCTCCATTTTTCTCGCAACCCCCGATCGCTCCTCTTCCACCTCAGAAAGCCACGACCTCCCTCAACATCGAGATCACCAGAAATTCCCAAGTTAGAATTTTTAATACATTTCAGAGCTGCTCTTAATTCCTGGTACTAAAAATCCTATTTTAAGTTTTAAAATTCGTATTTTGTTACAGAGATTCAAAGTATGTTCTTGAATTTATAATTTAAAATGTTTGGTTTTTCTCTTATTCAAGTTTGTCACTGTTATTTTAATTTTCCAGAACAATATTCAAATTTTATTCAACTTAAATAAAACTTAAACTCTAAATTATGTTGAAACAAACAATTTCTGTTTGTATTATAAATCCTAAAAGCTATTAGATCAAGTGATAAAAATGATTTGAATCAACTCGAGCCTGAAAACAAAATGGATAAGTTTGTATACAGAGACTTTAATATGTACTCAGACCACATCCATATGCACAGAAGAATACATACATACAAATCTTACTTATTCCAGATTTTAACTTTGCAACTAGTTTAAATACTTAAGTTTTAGAAATTTAAGTTACTCATAGCAAATGAAAAACAGAGCAAGTTCAATGAAGGAAGTTTTGAATTTACAGGTTTGAAATATACAGAACTTCATCACACAAGCACCCATAAAAATGAATAAATAAATATTCACACCATATATTTAAGCATCCAAATATCAACATGTAACAGATTTTAAAACTTAAGTAATTTAAAAAAATGTTACTCAAAGAGAATACAATATGCAGTAATTTTATTTTGCAATTGGCCAGAGAAAGGAATATATAAAGATTCGCACAAATATTTTAAGCATTCAAATATTAGCATGCAACATATTAAAAACTTAAGAAATTTTAAAGGTGTTACTCACCTGAAAATAAACAGAGAACACTTTGAAACTGGAAACTGTATTTGCATGCTATTAGTTTGATTCCAGAAAACATGAAAGTTAGTCTTGCCTTTTGTTGTTGATGCTTCAGTTGTAAACAGAATAGAAATACTTGTATATTTTTTTGGGTTTACCATGATTTGAACGAGCTAAAGAAGATGGCATGTATATAAAGAAGTTTATAAAGGAAGGTGATAACTGGGTTAAGCACATGCAGGTATAATTATGTTCTTGTTTGTATCAGGCAAGATATTTTATTTTGGAGGCTTGAAATACAACTCGAGTTGATCATGTTTTGCTGCTAAGGTGAAGGCATTTATTGTTTAAGTACTTTATGTTCCTACATACCATGTTTTATATTTAGATATTTTACATTTCTTTGTTTATACTTTACTTTGTTTCTTTGTTCTAGAGTCAACCTGCAACTATTCAAAGCCTGGTTTGCTTTATTTTCATACTTGTCTGAATCTTAATCAACAAGCTATCAGCATCTTTATATGTGCATGTTGACATTTCACTTTGCACCATATCTAATCTAATCTTTATATATAAGATTCTTGCCTGCATATCTATTTTTTTCTTACTTTATTTTGTTTTATTTGCCAACATAACTATTGTATAGACATGATTACATGTTTCTGTATTTTACATACACATTTCAAAATTTGTTTTAGTTATTTGTTATAAATTTTAACTTATGTACCAAATTCTATGCTTAGTTATGCTTACACATATTATTATATTTTTGTACTTATGTTAACATCATACATTTGATTTATTCTTAAGTTTAATATTTATAAAGTTTACTTTATTTTAAATTTACAAATCATAGCTTTCCAAAATACATATATATAAATAAATTTAAAATAACAATTTCTATTTATATTAAAATCCATTTGTAAAGATATTGCATTATTAATATTGTTTAAATATAACTCATTATTAAGTTAAAAATAAATTTTCAAAAGAAACTATATCTTTATTATAAATCACTTATTTTACTGTACATATTAATGTATCATTGGACAAAATTGTATTTAAAACGTATATATATTAAATCATATTTATCAAGCTATACCTTAAAAAGAAAATAGAACAAAACAAACCTTTTTATTTAAATTTAAACCTAGGCTAGAATTTATTTTTAAACAAATTAAATTTATCTTGAGTATTTTTAAAATCATACTATTATTTATTCAATATTAAATTTCCAAATTATAAAAAATAATAGAATTAGAAAATATAACTTTATTTATTAATTTAAAACAAAACTTATCTATTTATAATATATACCAATATATACATATATACATTATAAATAGAAACAATTTACATTAGCTTTTAAAAGATAAATTATCAGTTAAATATTTATTTAAAAGAAGATTATTAAATCAATTCAAATTATTATCAAATCAATTTAATTTTTACACAGATTATTAAATTTATATTGCCAAAAATTCCGGGATGTCACTCTTGCGCTCGGTTTGATCCCAGGAGTTTGTGCTATTTGTAGTTTTCTCAGTTGAGGGACTAGAGTGTGATACCAGTCTTGGTTTGATGGCCCTTCTTCCCATAAGGTTTTTGCAGTAACGTTGGAAGTTTATACACGAGTCTCAATTAAACGAGGAGATATTTTATGTAAACAATCTTTCATTGGAGAATGGCCACAAATTGCTAAAATACATCATTCAAGAAAGTTAAGATGAGATCCTGGTCTTTGTTGCTCGTAATACATTTCTCTTTAAACTCCCATCATTTATTGTTGATAATTATAACGTTCATCAACTTAGGTATGGATAGATGATGATTCAAGATTTATTACTCGTATGACTTTCTTTCCCTTTGGAGAATAGCCGGTGTGATAAGTAGGTGATGCTATAATATTTAATGAGGGTGATTTATTTAAAGAAGGAATTGATTTTGTGGTCATATGTATGTACTCTTTGATGAGGGTGAGCTAAAATCAATTGTTGAGTAAGCGGAGTCATGATCGAAAGGCAGTTTTAGATTCTCCATTTAAATAATCTTACTGTTTTATCTTTTTTTACCAAATATTCATAAAAAAAGAACAGTTAATATATTTTTAGTAAATAATTTTGCAAGGTTAGAATTAGTTTAACCATAAAACTGTTAATAGTTTAAGTTGTAGTAGTTTAACTATTTTACTAAAAATAAGTTTACTAAAAATTTTGTGGTAAAGAAGACAGAGTTTAATTTTTATGACATATATCAGCTAATTATTATGAAATTAATTCATTAAGTGAACATATATCAAGATGTCATCTTAGCTTTATAAAAGTCGATTCAAATAATAGTTTAGTGAAAATATCTGCATTTTGAATTTTAGTGTTAACAAATTCAAGAAAAATAATACTTTTCTCAATGTTATCTCTTAGAAAATGGTGACGGATATCTATATGTTTAGTTCGAGAATGGTTAATTAGATTTTCAAAAAAAATTACAGCACTCATATTATCGCAATATATAGGAGATTAAGTTATAATTTTTCCAAAAACTTGTTTGTTGCATGTAAATTACTTAAGCACACGCTAAAGCAACGAAGATATACTCGGCTTCACATGTCGAGGGGGAAACATAATTTTGCTTTTTACAGAACAAACTAGAGATTGACCAATAAAGTGACATGTGCTACTTGTACTTTTTCTATCCGTTTTTCAACCATCGAAATTTGCATCACTCTATGATATAAGTTTAAAGGAGCTGACTTTCAGGTAAAAAGAAGACCGTAACCTTTGGTGTTGGTTAAATTTCGTAGGCTTCTCTGAACCGCTCAGTAATGTGATTCCTTAGATTGTGCTTGAAATCGTACACATAAATGCACACTCATCATTGCATCAAGTCTACTAGTCGTTAAGTATAATAGAAATCCTACATACTTCGGTATAATTTTTTATCAAAATCTTTTCCATTTTTAATGTAAACTAGTGCTCATTGGAGTTGGTTTACTAGATGTATTATCCATTCCAAAACGTTCTATCAATTCACTACAATATTTTACTTTGTTTATAAAATTTCCATTTTCTAATTGTTTTACGTGTAATCCTATGAAAAAATTTAATTCCTCCATATAAGACATCTCGAACTCGTTATTCATTATGTTTGAAAAATTGGTACATAGTTTTTCATTAGTTGATCCAAATATAATATCATCAACATAGATTTGTACAATTAGTATATTGTTATTTTCTATTTTTTAAGTAAAGTTGTATCAATCTTATGAATTAGAAAACCGAAATTTATTAAATGTGCTTTTAGTCTCTCATACTAAGCAAGGGTGCTTGTTTTAACCTGCATAATGCCTTTTTAAGATTGAAAACATAATCTGGATATTTTTCATGAGCAAATAAAGGTGGTTGTTCGACGTAAACTTTCTCTTTTATAAAACCATTTAAAAATACACTTTTAACAACCAAATAATGATGACACACAAAGGTGATAATGTTATTATAGCTTCCAAATGTGCTACAAGGGCAAATGTTTTTTCATAATCAATTCCTTCTTCTTGACTATATCCCTAGGCAACTAACCTTGCTTTGTTATGAACTATATTTCCATTTTTTTTGTTTTGTAAATCGATTTTGTTCCTATTACGGATTGATCATTTGGCCTTAGTACGAGTTCCCACATATCATGTCAATCAAATTGATTTAGTTCCTCTTGCATTGCTAAAATCCAGAAGTACCTTTTGATGCCTCTTTATCGTTTTTAGGTTCAAAGTTAGATTGAAAGCTATATGACATGTGATCTAGTTAATTTCTAGTTGAAACTTTTGTGTTTATATTACTAATTATATTATTAATCGGATGATCTTTTAAGATTCAAGGTGTTGATCTTAAAAGATTATCGTTATTGTTTATGATATTATTATTTTCAGGTATAAGAGTAATGTTCTATTATTATCAAGAATTTCTTCCTCATCATCATTAGTTGTGTTATTCTTAAAATCTTCATCAAAAGAGACATGAAGATTTCTTCTATAGTGTTAGTTCGTTTATTCGAAATTCCATAAGCTTTACTATGATCTGAATAACCAACAAAAATTCCTTCATCAACTTTTGGATCGAATTTTCCAAGATTATCTTTAGTATTCGAAGTAGGGACACTTTAAAGATAATGGGATTGAAGATGGAGTTCTTTGAAGTGCAAGGGCTACTTGCTACTATTCCTGTGAGTGATTCCAAAAGAGATATAGTACAAGTAGTTCCTTTGGTTTCTTCATATCCTGAACTTGTATGGATGAATACTAGTATTTCATTGCTGCCTGGAGGACAGTGTTAGCATTCCAAGCGGAATTGCTTAAAAATAAAATGTGGCCTCAAACTCACACCCACAATGACTAAAACATGGTATATGCTTCAAGGCTATGTGGTTCACTACCATTAGGGTATGATCTTCACCTAATCTTGATCGATATTTATGCATTTGTGTATGTTAGGGGCCTGGTATGGTTGTAAGCTACAACCGAGGTGATGACATATTTGGTATTGTCCAAGAAGAGGTAGGCTGGTCCTAATTTGCATGGAGTCAGCTAAGGCTCTCGGTACATTTTTCTAAAAGTTATACCATGGTAGGCGGTACACTAGTAACCTTGTCATTGATGGAATCTATTTTCCAATATGTGCCTTACGAACTTAGTTATATACCAAATATGCTGGAATATGGGATGCAAGCATTCCAACTTTGTTATATTTTTATTTTAAACCCTATACATTATTATAATATCACTAGATTTTCTCATAAAAATATTTTGGTTATTATAAGGTAAAAACCCACTCGTGATTATTTGTGGCATAGTCTTACTAGATACCTTCATTTTTGAAGGGTTTTATGACATTAAATAATCCAAATAATTTGAGTTTCTCACGTTGGTTTACCCAATTGATCCGGGTGTTATTTTATTATATTGCTCGGGTCACACCGAGTTTATTTCTAGACATAACCTTGGATTCTTTAGTGCTTCAGGAGATAAGCTAGATGTCTCTAAGAAGTGTTTTTGTATTTTATTTCAGCTGCATATCTTATTTTGTATTTATCAGCATTTATGGCGATAGGGTGTTATATTTGTCCAGGCTGATGATAGGTTACTTTACTCTGATAGTTGGATGTATATCAAAGTTTTATTTTGTAAAGATCATTTGAATATAATATATTACTCGTCACGATGTGAGATTCTATTTTGACTTTTCTTTTCTTTCACCCCCACGATCTGTCTTTTTGGCACTCAGATGTTTAGCACATGAATATCGTGAAAGTATTAGTGTTGACTTTTGAGGATCGAAAAGGCTGGTCATTGCATTTATACTATATCACTCAAATGTTATGTTTAATATATAATTTCCAAAGTTTTTAAGATATCAATTAAATTTTTGTCAAAATTAGAAGCTAATATTTCAAACAAATTATTTGGAGATAATAATTATAAATCTCTACAAAATTTATTTGCATCAAACTAAAATGTATAAATTAATAAAATATTACGTATCATGTATAATTTTTTCAAATTATAGAATATTATTTTAAATTTAACTTGATACGGAATATATCGTTTAAATAGTTATATTTTGAAAATAAAATATATCATTATGTACAACTATTAATAGTATATAAATTAGTTATTTATGATGTTTAATGTATAACTTATTATGTTTCAAAAAAATATTTTAAATTATTTTATGACAAAAATAATAATATTTTAACATAAAATTCGAAAGTAGCAATGGTATCTTTTATGATTTCATACATATACATTTAACAATTATAAATTAGTGAAATATTATACATTGTATGTCTATAATTTCAAAATTATTTTATGATCCAACTATATCATTTTAGATATTTATAATTTGAGAAAAATATGATTACTTATTATTTATTCTATTGATATATATTAAACTAACCAATTTATATTTTTACCTAAGTATTGATGTGTTAAATAATAGTAAAGTAAAAGAAAATATATCTTTCTCCTTAATTCTCTCTTATTAAATTTTCTTCTTTGTTCTCTATGTTGTTTTGTCATTAGCCTATCACAATTTCAAAAAAAATTCAAACATATCATGTATATATTTATAACCTAAAATAATTATATATATAATTATTCTATAATTTATTCTTATGTAACTTAGTTTATTAATAGAAGAATTTATTAAATATATTCCATTGAATAATAGAAAGGTAGAAGAAATTATGACTCACTAATAACTTTGGGAACAGTAAAGTCTCTTATTATTTTGCTACCCTATACATAAAAATCACTATAGTTTATGATTTCTATGATTATTTATAAGTCACCCCTTAGTTTGACTTACCATTTAAGTTTTAGATGTAAGCTCTACCATTGTTCAGTTATCTTCAACTATTATACATTCAAGTTTGTATTATTATTTTCTTCCTGAAATGATATTTAGGAACAAAAAAAGTATGCATAATAATTAAAGCCCTATTTAGTTCTCCTTACTATTTTATACTAAAGTATAATTTGTAAATTTTTTAAAAGGTTCTCTTTAATTACATTTAACTAAGTTACATTAAAGTTTATGTTGTTATTTTTCTTTTGAAACTGAAATTTTATTACAAACTAACATATGCATTTCCATCAAAAAAACTAACATATGCACAATAATGGAAACACATGATTTTTACAAATATATGCTTAACATTAGCATATTATATTGCACATCAACTGTTTGACCATGAATATTTGATCATTTCTTTTACAGCATTATCGTGTGTAAAACACACGGGTTACACACTAGTATACAATAGAGGGAATGAGTGATTAAAGATTTATATATAAGATCTGGATCCTATCTCTACTTGGCAGTGTTTTCTTCCCCATTTCATTTTCATTCCACCTGTTATCAAATTTTCTTTTGTTTTTCAGAACACTCTATATAGTGATGATAATATCATGGTCACTTTCTATGACCCTCATCTTTCTCTGCAATTTATGTTAAAGCCTACTTGTAATAAGAATGCTAACATGCTCCTTTTCTTTTGATTTGGTTTGGTATTTCTTTGATATGTGGTTTATTTTCATTCTAAGTGGAAGTTCTTGATTTGTTGGGAAATCAAATTTAGCCTATTGCCTAAACAAGAGGTATGATGGTTGTTATTTGCTAGTTGATAACCTTAAATCTAGATATATTGTTTTGTGTAATATTTTTATAGATCGAACATCATTTATAAACTCCGAAAGAATTTTGCATCATAATCATAATACAATATACCCATCATTGGGATTTACTTGCATGTGTTATTGACATCTTCGTTGTTTAACCTGATGATTTATTTTTTGGGAAATGTAAATATGAATATATATGTTATCTTTCTTTTGAACCAAATTATATTTCGATGAGTCAAAACCATTGAATGATTGATAGGCGAACCAGAGGTCTTGAATGACACTATGGACACCAAAATTTGATCAAAGTCCGAAGAGACAATACAAAACCTTGCCTCCCACTTGGGGACACTTTGCTAGCTTCCAAATATACCCAGTGGTAGAGAGAAGGGTCAATAAAAAAATAGACCTAGTGTTAAGTGGGTACCGACTTGAGTCCCTCAACTTGGTATCAATCCATGAAGTCGATCTAAAACATTGACTCCAAAGAGATGAAAGACAAGATCGAACGCCAAGCAAAGCACTGATATGCACGTAATTGTGCATATATTTACATCCATATTTTATCTCTTTTTATTTAAGTAATCATCATATTTGGGCATTTTAACATGTTTAAAACCAAAATTCAATTATTTCCAACCATCATATTTTCATCTTCATTCAGGGGCTAAACGGTCATTTTGTGCATGTGTCAATATAAGAATTTTTACTTGGACATTTTTTGATAATTTTTATAGGAATTTGGATGCATATGGAAGAGGCTTATATGAAGATATATGCATGCACAAATGAATACAAAGGAAAGAAGAGGGAAATAATTCAAGCCATGAACATGGAGGACCCCACCCACTTACCTAAAAGTACAATTTGGACCTAATGGACAACTAAGTGGAGGTTAAAGCTTCATGCAAAACAAATGATGGATTAATTAGTGGTTAATGGTTACTTGTTGGCCACACTTCCTAAAGGGCATTTTAGCTAGCCCCCTAAAAATAGAATTAGGGTTTTATGCATGTATATATAACCCTCTTATGTATATGAAACTATCATCTACTCTTTCATTTTACGTAGGAAATTAAGAAATCAAAGTGTAAGCTCAATGTTCTATGAAATAAAAATGGCTTCCAAGCCTCTTTCTTCTCTCTTTTCTACATGCTTTTCTTTGTTTTATTGTTAATGTTTATTTCTATGCTCTCTTTTCCTTTATGTTCATAGCTTAGATTTACATTTATGCAAGTAGTAAGTAGCTAATCTCTTTTGCTTTCTTTGCTTATTTTCTATTCTCTTTTCTTTTTAATGTTGAAATTTGTTTGTGTTGCTTCAATGCCACAAATGAGTAGCTAAACTGCTTCAATTTAGGGGTGATGAAGCTCTCTAACTTTATGTAATTTCAACATTTTTATGATGTATGATCTCTTTGTTTATGCTTCATGAATGTGAATTTTGATGTAAGTTTATACAAGTGGGTTTGATAGCTTATATTGCTTATGCAAATGAGCTATTCTTACTCAACATAAACACAATTTACATCAACAGTTGCTAATTAATTTTTGATTATGAAATGAAAGTAAAAATGAAATTTGATGATCTATGTTACTAGTTACAATAGTAAATAGATCATACTTAAAATACTTTTTGCTTTGGCTTCTTTTTCATGAGAATTGTAAGTGGTATAATTGTTGTATTATAGTTTGATGGTTTGAGTTATGTTAACTAATAACATAAACAAACCATATTTATGATAAATGCAATGATTATTTCACTTAATATCAAAGTTAGAGATCATAAATTATGTGTTTGTTGATTTACAAAAATTTGAGAGTGGATTTGCCTATAAATTGTTCTTTAGTCTAATAATTTTTGAATCACATTTTCTAGTGTTAGCCTCATAATTTCTAGTTAACAAATCCTCTTTGACTTTGGTATAATTTGATTGAATAGAATTTTAAAATCATCAATTCCCTGCGGATCGACCCGTATTCGCCGCGTGCTACATTCGTACACCATGCGCTTGCGGTAATTTTTAAATTTAAATTCGTTCGACGGTTTTTTAAACCAATAGAATTTCGTCGACGATCAAGTTACTTGGCGCCGTTGCCGGGGAGTTGCCTTGATTTTAATTTTCTATTCTTCGAACTATTTGTTGTTTGATTTTTGTGCGTTTGTGTGATTTTTATTTTAGTTGTTAGTCTATTTCCATTTGCATATTAAAAGAAACTCACAATTTCAAAAGAAAAACAAAAACATTTTATTATCCTTTCAATTTGCATTTAATTTTTACAATCTACATTGCATTCACAATTTCAAAAAAAAAAGGACACAACACTATCACATTGCATTTTTCTTCACTATTTGCATTTTCTGTTTGCTGCCCCTCTCTGTTTGCATTGTGCATATTTTTCATTTTCTATTTACAACTGTGCATCTTCAAAACTGCTCTCTGACTCTTCTTACTCCACTGTTCTGTCCACTGTTCTGTGCATTTCCCTCCCTCTCTGTCTCTGTTACAAATCACAAATCCTGCTCATACAACCCCACATTCCTGCCATCAGTTTCCTTCAACTTCCTACATCACTCAAACCATCAAGTTTACGTCATCCATCAACTTTACTCATCCACCCATTGACTTGCCTTCTTCCTCCAGCCATTCACAGTTCACATCCCTCTGCCTCCAAACTGCCATCTTCCACTGCCCTAACAAAACAACTGCAATCACTTCCTATAAATCTCTATACCACTTGCCTCTGCCCTATCTCTGATCATCTATCACCACCCATACTTCCAACTGCCTTTGCCTTTCATCCTGTCATACTCCATACAAACGTATATTTCCATTGATCAAATACCATCAAACTCCTCCCACTTCTACAATCTGTCATCACAATCAGACCACATTCCATTACCCTTCACCTCCTTGCTTCATCATCATTGCATAATTGCAGTTTCATCACATATCTACAGTGAAACACAAACAGTAACTCAACCACGCCCTGACTGCATACAAAACCTAACCCCTGTCCACCACCGTTCCCCACTGCCATTCATCTCACTCTTCAATTCCCATTCATCAAAAATAGCCACCTGTGCAAATCATTCCCTTCAAACTACTGCACACGTACCCACCAAACCTAATTCACCAACCATCACGCCTTCCACTGACTTACAAACTAAACTTCAAAACATACACCATCCTGAATCACCATAACTGTGCAGCAGCAGTTGCCTTGATCCACAACCATCTGCTTGCCCACTCAACCACGACTCCACAACCACATACAACTTCCACTCAACCTTCACCTGAGACCACTCACAAACCATCTACACTCATCACCACAACTCCTCCATCAATCGTAGATACTTCCTTCAACTACTACTCAAACCCCACAGCTACTTCCACTTCACCACTCAAGGTTCATCACCATAACAGTCCATCACCCTTCAACACTGTTTCACTGCTCTTCATCACACCCGTACAACCGATACTACCTTTGAACCACCTGCAACACTTGCATATTCAACTGCATACTTACTGTCACTTGCTGTTGTTACTGCCTCCAAAACCTAGCTGCAGTTCTTCAACCTCTAATTGCCACAAACAAACCATCTCGACTTCAAAAATTCAAAAGAAAAAAAAAGAATAAACCACTGAGTCACGAGTTCCTTGAAGCCAAATCAAAGACTCAAAGCCGCATCTTCCTTAATCCCCAATCGCGAGCGACGATCAACCAGAACCACCATCGCCACCCAAACCTCACCGCAACCTATCCCCAAATTCCATTCCATTCGAAACCCAATTCGCGAAACAATCTCGTAAGCAAGCATCGCGATTTAGTTTTGAGAATTGAACACTCGAGAAATCGAACTTGATTTTGATTTTTGATTTTGATTTCGGTTTTGAGAAATTTTCTGTTAGAAGAATTCGTGAATTGCATTGTGAATTTGGTCAGGCTTGATTTTAAATTGTGAAGGGGTTTTAATTGGGCCGGGTTTGCTTTCTTTTTAGGTTGAGTAATATTGTTTAGGCTGAGTAATTCTTTGTTTAAAAAAAAAGAAGAAGGGGAATTTGTTTTGTTTTGCCCTGTTTTATTTTGTTTTCAAGTCGTTTCATTTTGCTTTTACTTTTAAGTTTCCTTTCAAAAAAAAAAGTTTCTTTTTGCTTTGTTTGAAAATCTTTTGTTTTGTTTCCTTTGATTTCAACAGTTGTTTTATTTTCCTTTGTTTTATTTCGCTCGATATTTAAAAAAAAAAATTGTAAATATATCTTGTTCTTCATTTCAGGTTGCCAAAGCAGAAATTCAAAAGGGAAAAGTGCTTGCCAACAAATAAACTGCGTTGCTTTGTTAAAAAAATTGCCGCTAAATATTTTTTTGCTAATAATCTGCACGCTCTGGTATTGTGCTTCCATCTCTAGTGCATTGTTGGTTGCTTGCATTTGCATTTACATATAAAAAAAATTCAAAATCAAAAAAAAAAAACTTCATTTTAGTTGCATTATTAATACACGTTTAGTTTCTTGTTTTGCATTCATCTCATCTTATTTTCTTTTCTAAGGGCAATACCCCAATTCACATAAGGTGAAGGATTTCATCACCCTTTCCTTAGCCCACAAAAGCATTTCATCGTAGAATTTGACTAATAATAAAGGTTAGACGTTGGACCTAAGGGTGTCACGAGCTCACTTAGGGCTTAATTGTATCTTCACAATTGTCTTATTTGAACGATTTTATTTCTTGGTGTCTAGGCTACGGCAGAGTAATAACCAGTCATAAAAATTACGGTGATACGTAAATATTATACTGGCTGTACCTCTGAAGGTACTTAAACCTTCGGCTGCATTGCTACGGTGATTCGTGGTGCACCGATAACTCCTGTCCGTTACCTGGCTGAGAAATATTTTTGTTGATTTAAGACAAAGTGTGATTATACAATTTTGGGTTAGGAGCTACTAAGGACAGAAAACTATAATTAAGTCCTTTGCATTCATTTAGTTGCATTAGTTCATGCATATATAAAAAAAAATTAAAAAATCCAAAATCAAAAAAAAAATTGTAAATTTAACTTGATATTTTTAAAAAAAAAATTCTTTTTTTTACCTTTTCCTTTGAAAATTTTCAATCAAAAATAAAAATCCAAAAAAAATATAAAATCTGTTAAAAAAAAATTGAAAATTCAAAAAAAAATCCTTTTGGTAAATATTTGAAAATTCAAAAAAAAAATTACAAAACCAAAAACATAAAAAAAAAACTTGAAAAACCAAAAACAAAACAAAAATCAAACTTTTCTTTTGAAAATAAATCTCACTTGTTAAATAGTTTTCTCCCTTGTAAAACAAGAAAAAATTCAAAAAAAAAGAAGCAAAACAAAAACAAATTTTCAAATCTTCTTTCACTCTCTAAACTCGATTCTAACTCCTTTCTCTTCTCGACTTTCACTTGTGCATGAGTACTTGGACTCGTGACACAACAACGAATCATTGGACTCGCGACCCTTCTACAAACCGTTTAACTCGAACAGACGATCCTCCTGAAATGGCGAACGAAAGCGCCCCTCGAACTCTTATGGATAGAATCTTTCCCGATAGAGTTTCTATTCCATCTTGCGTCACGTTACCCGCCCCTACGGGTAACCATTTCGAAATTCATTCGAACCATATTGCCACGCTTCCAAAATTTGGCAATTTCGAGCACGATGATCCATACATCTTTTTGACTAAATTCGAACAATTTTGTGCAACCATTAAACTCCAACAACTTTCTGATGACAGAATCAAACTTCGATTAATCCCATTTGCTCTTACGGATTACGCTGAAAAATGGTTGTACAGCTTACCTTCGAACTCAATTAAAACGTGGTAAGAATTTGTAAAAGCTTTCTTAAAAAAATTCTACCCCTTGGAAAAAACAAGTAGAATTCGAAACAAAATTGTAAATTTTCATCAATTCAAGGGTGAATCATTTGGAAAATATTTTGAAAGATTTAAAGAGCTTTTGATAAAATGTCCACACCGTAACTTTGAAAAATGGACGATTTGCCAAATCTTATACGATGGACTCGAAAACAGCTCACGAACCATGCTCGAATCAATGTGCCAAGGCAATTTTCTTGCCCAACATCATGATGATGCTTGGAAATTTCTTGAAAACCTCGTTGAAAAGTCGTCCCAATGGGAACGCTCGAACGAAAAATCAATCTACTCACGATCGAGTGCACACTCGATAGGATCTTCTGTTGCTTTGGAAGCTAAGATCGACGCAATGATTAAAAAATTCGATAACGTTTTCTCATCGAATCAAATGAACCAAGCTTCCCAACCGATGTGTTATAAATGCAATGATCCTAATCATATTGCCGATCAGTGTCCCAACTCTATCGAACAAATCAATGCTTTCAATAAAGCTAAAAACGACCCGTTTTCTCCAACGTACAACCCTGGTTGGAGAAATCATCCGATTTTTGCGTGGAGCCAAAACAATCCCAACACGAATACGATTCGTCCCAATTTTCAAGCATTTCCGAATAATGTTTCGAATCCTCCCTTTTAGCCCAATAATTTTCAACCAAACCTTGCGGGCCCGTCTCATAATCAACCACAACAACCAAATTTTCCACCAAATTTTGCTCATCCTCCACAAGACGATAAACGTTTAACTTCGCTTGAGAAAACTCTTGAAACGTTGGCTAAGGCAACCACTCAAAGCCTTC
Source organism: Allium cepa (assembly GCA_030765085.1). Lineage (NCBI taxonomy): Eukaryota > Viridiplantae > Streptophyta > Magnoliopsida > Asparagales > Amaryllidaceae > Allium > Allium cepa. Next base: position 165,916,451 of record CM060939.1, read on the forward strand.
AATCAAACAGCAATTTGCAAAATTTATTGACTTCATATATGCAAAACACAAACCAATCGATTGCAAAACTCGAAATGCAAATGAGTCAATTAGCCACGTCTGTAAGTGAACGTGAACAAGGAACATTCCCAAGCCAGCCCCTTCCAAATCCCAGAAATCAAAACGCAAATTCAAATCAAGCCCATGTTGTTCAAGATAGCAACGTCACCCAGTTGAATGCTATCACAACTCTCTGTTCTGGTAAACAAATCGATAATCAAGTCGTTAATCTAAATGATTTACCGAAAACTTTTCTCGACGCTTCTAAAACAACGAACGACTCAGAACAGAGCATGGAGCCAAACGTCGAATTGAACGACAATCAAAATTCTTCTTCTTCTACTCGAGTAGACTCGCCTACCGAGTATCGTGTTCCATTTCCACATCGTCTTTGACCAAAGAAACACTCGGACCAAATGGAAAAGATGTTGGAAATTTTTAAACAAGTAAAAGTGAACATCCCGCTTCTTGACATCGTTCAGCAAGTCCCCACTTACGTGAAATTTCTAAAGGACTTGTGCACCCAAAAGCGACACACTCAAGTACCCAAAAAAGTCTTCTTAGCCGCTAGTTTGAGTGAAGTCTTGTCCCAATCCATGCCCGTTAAATACAAAGATCCTAGCTGCCCTACGATATCATGTACAATTGGAGACAAGACGATTAACAAATGTTTGATAGACTTAGGCGCGAGTGTCAACTTGATCCTATACTCCGTGTACGAACAATTAGGCTTAGGTGAGCTCAAACCCACGAAAGTTACGCTTCAGTTTGCCGATCATTCCATTAAGAAGCCCGTGGGAGAAATCGAAGACGTGCTCATTGGAGTAGGGCAATTTATATTCCCCGTTGACTTTATCGTTCTCGAAACACAATCCGTGACGAATCCCTCGATTCAAATTCCGTTGATTTTAGGCCGACCATTCTTAGCCACCTCAAATGCCTTAATCAATTGTCGTAACGGATCAATGAAAATATCTTTTGGAAATATGACTTTGGATCTTAATATTTTCAATCTTGAAAGCCAATCGAATGAACCTTGTGACCAAACGTTGGAAGTTAGTGCCATTCACGAAAATGTTGAAAACAAACACTTGATCTTAACGATGAACGTTAGGCCGAGTATGAAAAATTGTTTCACAAAATTCCCAATGATATTGAATACACTCTTCCTTTTGAATCGCTTCTAGTTGAGTCCGAATCTCAACCCAATTCTTCGATCGAAAAAATTCCAAAGTTGGACCTCAAACCGCTTCCCGACCACTTTAAGTACGCATACTTAGGTGAAAATGAAACTTGTCCTGTCATCATTTCTAACAATCTTTCTCTTGACCAAGAAGCTTCTCTTCTCTCTATCCTTTCGAAAAATAAGGAAGCAATGAGATGGTCGATTTCCGATATAAAAGGAATTAGTCCCCCTCTGGTTCAACATCGCATCCATTTAATCGATGATGCCAAGCCTGTTCGTGACGCGCAACGAAGGCTTAATCCAAAAATGAAAGATGCGGTGCGTGATAAAATTCTTAAACTTCTCGACAACGAAATCATTTACCCAATCTCCGATAGTTCATGGGTTAGCCCAATTCACGTTGTACCGAAAAAGTCCGGGCTAACCGTTGTCAAGAATGATTCAAACGAGCTTATTCCAACTCGTACTCAAACGGGTTGGCGTGTTTGCATTGACTATCGAAAACTAAATGTCGCAACACGTAAAGGTCACTTTCCTCTTCCTTTCATTGATCAAATGCTCGAACGTTTAGCCAGCCATGAATTTTACTGCTTCCTTGATGGTTATTCTGGCTATAACCAAATTCCAGTCGCTCCCGAAGATCAAGAGAAAACGACTTTCACATGTCCATTCGGTACTTTTGCTTATCGACGTATGCCATTCGGACTATGTAACGCCCCTGCGACTTTCCAACGATGCATGGTTGGCATCTTTTCCGACATGATTGAATGCTTTCTAGAAGTTTTAATGGACAATTTCTCTATCTTTGGTGATTCTTTTTCCCAATGTCTACATCACCTCGAGTTGGTTCTGAATCGATGTAAAGAAAAACATTTGACTTTGAATTGGGAAAAATGCCACTTTATGGTCAAACAAGGCATAGTCCTTGGACATATCATCTCAAATAACGGCATTGAGGTAGACAAAGCAAAAATCGATGTCATTGCAAATCTACCCATTCCCAAATCTGTTAAGGACATTCGATCATTTCTAGGACACCCTGGCTTTTACCGTCGTTTTGTGAAAGACTTTAGCAAAATCGCCCGTCCTTTGACGACCCTTCTTGGAAAAGACGTTCCTTTCGATTTTAACTCTGATTAAATCTCTTCGTTTGAACTTCTTAAGAGCGAACTCATTTCTGCCCCAATCATTTGCGCACCCAATTGGGATCTTCCTTTCGAAATAATGTGTGATGCTTCGAACTTTTCCGTTGGTGCTGTCTTGGGATGACGCATCAACAATTCCTTCATGTCATTTACTACGCGAGTATGACCTTGAACGATGCTCAACTCAACTACACAACAACCGAAAAAGAGCTTCTAGCTGTAGTTTTTGCGCTTGAAAAGTTTCGACCTTACTTGATAGGTTCACACATTACGGTTTACACTGACCATTCTGCGCTTCGATATCTCTTCGCTAAAAAGGATGCTAAATCCCGTTTGATCCGTTGGATCCTTTTACTTCAAGAATTTGACCTTACGATCAAAGACAAAAAAGGATCCGATAATGTCATAGCCGATCACTTATCTCGTCTTCCGAACGCACCATCTTCCTTGCCGATCAATGAAAACTTCCCCGATGAACAACTTCTTTCGATTTCTATCGGTCCATGGTACGCTAATATAGTGAACTACTTAGTCACTAAAGAAACTCCCTCATCTTGGTCCAAACAGGACAAATGTAAATTCATGTCCCAAGTGAAATATTTCTATTGGGACGATCCATACTTTTTCAAATATTGTCCCGACCAAATCATCCGACATTGCATTCCGGATAATGAGATACGGAGTGTTCTTTCATTTTGCCACGATCAAGCGTGCAGTGGACATTTCGGTCCTCGAAAAACTGCGGAAAAAGTGCTTCAGTGTGGTTTCTATTGGCCTTCTCTTTTCAAAGACTCGTTTGAATTTTGTAAAACTTGTGATCGATGTCAAATGCTTGGGCGAATTTCTCGACGAGATATGATGCCTTTAAACCCCATTCTTAGGATCGAAATCTTTGATATATGGGGTATCGACTTTATGGGACCTTTTCCAAATTCTTTTGGAAACTTGTATATCCTTATCGCTGTCGATTACGTTTCAAAATGGGTCGAAGCCGTTCCTTGCAAAACCAATGACCATAGAATTGTTGTGAAATTTCCCAAAGAATACATCTTTTCGTGGTTCGGCACACCTCGCACAATAATCAGTGATAACGGAACCCATTTTTGCAACCGTTCTTTTGAAACTTTAAAGAAAAAACACTCGATAACCAACAAGTTATCCACTCCGTATCATCCTCAGACTTGTGGCCAAGTTGAAGTTTCAAATCGACAAATAAAACAAATCTTGGAGAAAACTGTCAATAAAAATCGAAAAGATTGGTCTCAGAAATTGACCGACGCGCTTTGGGCTTACCGTACTGCTTTTAAAACTAACCTTGGGATGTCCCCATTTCGTTTAGTTTACGGTAAAGCTTGCCATTTACCCGTTGAAATTGAACACAAAGCGTTGTGGACAATAAAAAACTTAAACTTGGATCATGAAAAAGCTGGCGAAAATCGAAAACTACAACTCAACGAACTAGAAGAACTTAAGAACGACGCGTATGAAAATGAGAAAATTTACAAAGAAAGAACCAAAGTTTTTCATGATAAGTCAATCCTAAGAAAAAAAAAATTCGCCTAACCAGAAAGTTCTTTTATATGACTCGAGACTTCATTTATTCCCTGGGAAACTTAAATCAAGGTGGACTGGACCATTTGTGGTACGAACTGTTTTTCCACATGGTGCCATAGAAATAGAAAACCCAAAGGATGGATCGATTTTCAAAGTCAACGGTCATCGGTTAAAACCCTTCTTGGAATTTCCCGGTAACCAAGAGGAGGAGCTCATGATCCTTCATGAGCCAAGCTACGCCTAGTAAGAATGTTAACCCCATTTTGTAAATATGTACATATTTTTCCCCATTACACTCATTATACCATGCATCGACTATGGGGACACAGTCAAAATTAAGTGTGGGGGGGAGTCTCATTTTCATTTTTTCTTTAGTTTTTCATGGCATTTTTGAATTTTCATTTTCTTCAAAAAAAAAATCTCAAAACTCCTAAATCTCAAAAAACATTTTCTTTCTACCATTTTGATTTATCTTTGAAGAAACACTATGGGATAAGTATAAGTTTTGGTTAATAAACTGAAATTTTTGAAAATTTATTTGTCTTAACAAAAAATAAAAATAAAGTTTGATTACAAATAACAATGGTTTTACTAGTATATAGGAAGGTTCATCTATGTTAATTATGAGGTATGTTCTAATTGAAAATCTTTGTTTAAAAAGTGGTAAATTTAAAGTAAGGATATAACATTTTTGTCTTCTAAGTTAAATGGTGCTAAGATGGTTTTGCAAAACTCTCTCTCTCTCTTATAAAAAAATATAAAAAACAAAAAACAAAATAATAACATCTAAAGTATTCACTCTCATTTAAAAGTCCCCACGGTTGTGCATGGGTGAATTTCTTGGAATCTTTGATTATGTGCTTTCATACTCATTTAAAAGTCCTCACGGTTATGTATGTATGGAACACATGCCCAAAAAAAACAGACTTAATAAAAGCCGCCTACGGTCGATAGGTGTATGCACGAAAGTGTGTGCACTCGCCATGCTCTGTACTCCCCTCACATAAGCCCGAAAGGCAATGCATGGGTGGTATATTTGGCCTCGGTTTACCTGAGCTAGATGTGTAATTTTTCTTGCAAATAATGAGAAAGCAAGCAATTGAAATCCTAGCACTATTTTAACTTGTTTGATTTAACTTGTTATTGAAAAGAAATGAAAATACCACTTTAATAAACTTTGATAATCAACTAAGGATCCATTTCATAATTACATTGTGTTATCAACCGAAACAACTAGCCAAACTATGGTCTATCTGTTATGACAACTTGATTTTCATTGGAAATTTTGACGAGTAAAATTTTCAAGACAATGACCAAAACTTGTATTTAACTTATTCATGTCAATTTAAAAATAAATCCTTCATTTGTAAATATTTTCAAAAACTCGCATTCATCTCTTTGTAAATAAATCTTGCATTTTGTAAATATTTTCATCCTGCATTTGGATTTTGTGGGTAGTATCCGCTGAAAACCCTCACGAGACAACACTCGTCCTACTAGGGACACGCAGAGGTTTAACGGCTTGTTGCATATGCTCAATGCAATCGTGCTCCCTATGAAAACGGATTTATCTTAGTTTTCCTTTATTCGAGGACGAATAAAAAGATAAGTGTGGGGGTATTTGATATGCACGTAATTGTGCATATATTTACATCCATATTTTATCTCTTTTTATTTAAGTAATCATCATATTTGGGCATTTTAACATGTTTAAAACCAAAATTCAATTATTCCCAACCATCATATTTTCATCTTCATTCAGGGGCAAAACGGTCATTTTGTGCATGTGTCAATATAAGAATTTTTACTTGGACATTTTTTGATAATTTTTATAGGAATTTGGATGCATATGGAAGAGGCTTATATGAAGATATATGCATGCACAAATGAATACAAAGGAAAGAATAGGGAAATAATTCAAGCCATGAACATGGAGGACCCCACCCACTTACCTAAAAGTACAATTTGGACCTAATGGACAACTAAGTGGAGGTTAAAGCTTCATGCAAAACAAATGATGGATTAATTAGTGGTTAATGGTTACTTGTTGGCCACACTTCCTAAAGGGCATTTGAGGTAGCCCCCTAAAAATAGAATTAGGGTTTTATGCATGTATATATAGCCCTCTTATGTATATGAAACTATCTTCATTTTACTTAGGAAATTAAGAAATCAAGGTGTAAGCTCAATGTTCTATGAAATAAAAATGGCTTCCAGGCCTCTTTCTTCTCTCTTTTCTACATGCTTTTCTTTGTTTCATTGTTAATGTTTATTTCTATGCTCTCTTTTCCTTTATGTTCATAGCTTAGATTTACATTTATGCAAGTAGTAAGTAGCTAATCTCTTTTGCTTTCTTTGCTTATTTTCTATTCTCTTTTCTTTTTAATGTTGAAATTTGTTTATGTTGCTTCAATGCCACAAATGAGTAGCTAAACCCCTTCAATTTAGGGGTGATGAAGCTCTCTAACTTTATGTAATTTCAACATTTTTATGACGTATGATCTCTTTGTTTATGCTTCATGAATGTGAATTTTGATGTAAGTTTATACAAGTGGGTTTGATAGCTTATATTGCTTATGCAAATGAGCTATTCTTACTCAACATAAACACAATTTACATCAACATTTGCTAATTAATTTTTGATTATGAAATGAAAGTAAAAATGAAATTTGATGATCTATGTTACTAGTTACAATAGTAAATAGATCATACTTAAAATAGTTTTTGCTTTGGCTTCTTTTTCATGAGAATTGTAAGTGGTATAATTGTTGTATTATAGTTTGATGGTTTGAGTTATGTTAACTAATAACATAAACAAACCATACTTATGATAAATGCAATGATTATTTCACTTAATATCAAAGTTAGAGATCATAAATTATGTGTTTGTTGATTTACAAAAATTTGAGAGTGGATTTGCCTCTAAATTGTTCTTTAGTCTAATAATTTTTGAATCACATTTTCTAGTTTTAGCCTCATAATTTCTAGTTAACAAATCCTCTTTGACTTTGGCATAATTTGATTGAATAGAATTTTAAAATCATCAATTCCCTGCAGATCGACCCGTATTCGCTGCGTGCTACATTCGTACACCATGCGCTTGCGGTAATTTTTAAATTTAAATTCGTTCGACGGTTTTCTAAGCCAATAGAATTTCGTCGACGATCAAGCACGAAGATGGGAGAAGTGGCCCAAGGCAGTTTCAATCAAGATAATGAAGGAATTAAGCTAAATGCCTATAAAATTGAACAGCTCAATTCAACTTGTGAGGCACAACTCGCTACGAAGTTGACCAGTAAAGTGTGAACGTGGCCACGATCTTCCTCCCAAGCCTCCTCCTAAACAAGGAGAATGTAGGTAGCAAATATCAGAGCTTATTCCGTTGATCTACTTCTATAAATAGGAGGAGAGGAGCACAAAATCGAGAACTTTTTTCTACACTCTGAATTATTTGATTTTACACTATTACTCTATTGGATCCTCACAGACTTGTGAGTATTGAGTTATAAGAACGCGGTCGGGAAAATCTCTCAAAAATCATTAACAAAGTTTAAGCAGATGTAGGCCAAAGTATTGCCAAACTAGCTTAAATTTTTATGTATTTACTTCTTTTTTCATTTAATTTCTTTACTTGTTCTCTACGTACAATCTAATCGAGTGTTTGTGCAACTTTTGGGCAAACAATTTGATACTTGCACTGAGAAAATTCCAATTTCTCACTGTTTGGATCTATCCTCAACCTTTGGATTATAGTAATTCATGAAGTAGATCTAAATGTTCTTATTAGAAGATCCATGATTACTTAGATTTCCATAAAATGTATCATAGGATCCTAGAAAGCTATGGCACCCAAAAACACTAAAGATAAGTCTACTGCTTCTAGACCTACTAATAATAATGCAAATAATGATATCTTCAACATAGGAAAGAGACCAATCAACCTGGTGCTGTAGAAATTTAGAATGCATCAGAAATTGTCACTATGGTTGATTTGGAGAGGATGATGTGGCAATAACTGATAGAGAGCCAAGTTGCTATGATGAAGCAAATAAAAGAGAATATAGAGTTATTAACCTAGCTGTCCTAAAGCCGTAGGAGGACCGAAAAGGAATTATCACTTTTCGATTCGAAAGAATTTTTTTCCTACAAGTCAGACAAAAACCATGGAGATGGAAAACAGAAAATGAAGAGGACGAAAGCTGGGACTTCCAAGTTTGAAACTGGAAAAACTCAGGTCGATAGGAGTCAACTCGGTACCGACCCAATGTTACAACTTGGTACCGACCCAGGGACCCAAGTTGTCAATGACGATGTGTATGTGGACTTGCAAGATGATGTTGATCCTAATGAGGGTCGTATTGCCGACGGCCAGAGTAGTGGAGTTCAACTGACTATTATTGAACCATCATATAGCGAACACAGAAGCCAGATGATTAGATGAATGGTTCTTCCAAAGATAGGAGAACCCAGATGTCATTGAACTAACCGAAACCGTTTGCAGAGCCAAACACTCCAGGTGGGCTATGATGATCGTTGTTAAGTCAATTCGATTGAACCAGAGATTTTAGCTGATATGCTAAGGAATCTCATGAATGAGAACCCGTATAAAAGTAATGTTGATTGGGGTTTTCTACTAGCAGTAACTCATTCGTTGAGGATATTTTATGGGAGGAGTATCTCAAGAGATTCGTAATGCATATGATATTGACTTACAATGGAACGTCTGATCCATGACGACATATTTTGAAGTACAAATGCACATGGATGGTGCCAGGGAAACACACACTATGAGATAAAGGTGTTGTTTGATATTTCTTGAAGGAGTAGCTATGATGTGGTTCGCGCGACTCCCACCATCCTCATTTGACCAATTGGGCCTAAAGGTTTATGGAGTAGTTCAGGTTGAATGCTGCTTGTCCTAAGGATGTCATGTCTCTATCCAACATTTTTTAGAGTCCTATAGTGTAATAAGCCACCCTGGAGCAGGCCTAAATTTTGACCCAAAAAAGGCCCATCGAAAATTAGATCCATTCTAAAGCAAGTTGTTAGTAGTAAAAAGAAATAACATTATAGAGCCATAACTAAATTTTCAGAACTCACAGTAGATGGAACAAATATAATAGCAAAGTGTACCCATTTATTTCAAAACCATAAAAGTGTCATAAAACAAAATTCTGTAAAAAAATGTAACATAATTTATGTTACAACAATTGTCTAAATCCATGGATATGCATAAAAGCAAAAAATAATAAATACTACCACAAGCTAAGATTCTCCATCTCTAAGCATCCTCACCACCATCACTCCGTCCTTGACCTGTGTTGTAATAAGGAAGGAGTCAGAACAACAAGTGTCTGGTGAATAAAAACCTCGAGTCTTACCTTTTCAGTATTTGGATGGTATATTTCAAAATAGGAATATGTCTACAAACATAAAACCATTAAAATCATTTAATACTTTTTTATAAGGAAAGGAGGCGAATCCAACCACTTAATACCTTCCATTCCAGAAGCAGGTTTCAAAATTCCAATATTCCAATCATATGTCATAAATAACTTATAGCGTAAGAGACGGTACCTAAGCCACTTAATACATTTTATTAGAAAACATGCAGACTTTGGTCGTTTAAGACCTAAATTAAGGCAGACCCCATCATTTAAGACCTACTTCCAAGGCGTGCTCCTTAATGGTACTATATAGCTGGCATCATATGGAATCTCATAGGCGACTTAGTACTTCCAAGTGGAAAATCGGCAGACTCTGTTCATTTATGACCTTAATTAAGGAAGATCCCATCATTTATGACCTATTTCCAAAAGAAGACCCCTGTAGAGTTACCACATAACGTGTCCCATTGGCCATTTAATACTTCATATGGGGAAAAGAGGTGGGTCCAACCACTTAACACCTCAAACCCTCGAAGCAGGCACTTCGTCTTATGGCTCATACTCAGAATGACGTCTTACATCAGTCCGCTATTCATAGGAACTAGTAATCAGATTAGCAGGATAGATTTCCCTTATAGAATTTGGGACCAACCTCGCATTGTTACAAATATTTATTATAAGGATATCTCACATCAATAATAGAGTATGCAACTCTTGGTAGCCTTAAAGTGAAGGGCAGGTTAACAACCCGCATATTTATCAATTGTATATTTAAATATTTTATTTAAATATTTTATCGTTCGTCGGATTTTGGTCCGAAAAACTACTTTTTGCAAAGAGTCGAATTAGGACTCGTGACCCCTTCCATTGAGTTCAAAATGCCGTTTGCAACCTTTTTGAGCATAAACTTCGATATGTTTGGAGTTAGCTAAAAATTTGACCTTTTTCACTTAGGGTTTGGGTTTGGGTTCAGCCCCCTAGCCATAATAATACCCCAAACTAAATCATCCCTCCCCATTCACTCTCACTTCCTCCTCTTTTCAGTTCTAAAGCAAAAATGGTGGAAGAGAATGGGAACTAGAAATCCAAAACCCTAGTTCATTTGCAAAATCCAAGATCTAGCTCCAAATTCTAAGAGAACCCATTGGTAAGCATCCTCTTCATCTTCTCCAACTCTTTATCCATTCCATTTCAGAAATTCCTAAACCTAACATAGGAAATATTTTACTTATAAGCTTAGATTGAAGCTTCTTGAGTTGTTATTGAAGAGGAATTGATCTTAGCTTGTTTTAAAAGCTTCTCCTTCATTGATTTGGGTTCAAGAGTGAGATTTTTATCTCACATCTTTGTCTATAATTATCTTCGATTGTTAGGTATGAATTCCCAACAATTATTCTTGTGCAATTGATTTTGGTTTGGATTGATTTGGTGTATATTCCAATTTTTGATGTTTTGAAATCAAAATCTATGAAAATCCTTTTATGGATATTTGGACATTGATATTTGAGGCGTATCGAAGGGCCGTTAAGGCTGGGTTGTCGCTAGATGTAAATCCTTAGTCGTCGTTGCTCGTCCGATCGCTTCCGGTATTTATTTCGGCCATTTTTGGTCTAGGTTCAGGGAATGCCCTGAACCCCAGTTTCAGACGTCTGAAATGTTAGATTCAGCCGTCTGAATATTATACTGGGAAGATTTGTATTCCCAGATTCAGACGTCTGAATCTATATTTCAGACGTCTGAATTAGTTTGTTTTGGACCAGAAAGGAAATAGGCTAAAAATTGCCTATTTCAGACGTCTGAAATATAGGGTTCATACGTCTGAAATATACTCTGGAAAACTTTTGGTTTTCCTGATTCAGACGTCTGAATACTTGATTTCAGACGTCTGAATCTGCAGTCTTTTGCCTATTTAGCTTGAATTTCCAACTTTTATCGATTTGTGTTGATTCCCTTTTTGTTGTTATCATTTATTATTGACTTTGATGACATTTTCTTCGTCATTTTTGGGAATATCCACTTCGATGGATTCCGTAATCGATTTCTTTGGATTTTATTCACATCTTCGAATGTGAATTTTGATGATTGATTGTTTCTACAATCATTTCTATGATTTGTCACTTTAAAAATATAAAGGTTTCAATACTATTAGTAAATATCAAAACTCTTTCATCAAAATGATTTCAACGCTACTTTATTACAAAGCTCGTTTCTTAAACCGTTTTCCAATCTACTAGTATATACAAACCTTTACCTCACTCGGATGAGAAATCTAATTAAACGACTTAGTAAAACAAGTGGTATGAAACGCTTGCGTTTGCTTCGTCGCTTAATTCTTGGACTTGTTCGATTGAATCTTTTGTGACAATTTCCTAGTGAAGATTTACAGTTTGTTAGTAAATATTTAAGTTAAGCAAGTGGTTATGGGACATGAAGCTAAACTTTTATATTTACTAACTTAGTGTAATTGACACTCCTCGGTGATCATGACGATCATTTTTATGATTTAGACTAGCAATTGTGTGATGTCTCTTTGACTGCAAGGTTAGACTAGGCCTCATCTGTGTGATTTCGACTCGCACCTATTTATCTGCGAGGTAAGTCTTGACACCATTTGTGTGATTTCGACTCACACATATCTTTTCTGTCTACAAGGTTAGACTAGACACCATTTGTGTGATTTCGACTCACACGTATCTCTTTGTCTACAAGGTTAGTCTAGACCTCATCTGTGTGATTTCGACTCACACATATGGGGTAGCTCCCCATGGTCTTCGGACCGTCATGTGATAGGCCTCTTTCTCTTTTTATGATTTCTGGATTTCGTGTGTTGAATTCTGGAGTTTATGCTTCACCAATTTTACTGATTTTCATTGATATGATTTATCAATTTTTGTGCATTGGTGAATTCGTGTGTCATTGACTTGTTGTGAATACAAGTTTTGGGTATGAAACCCTTTTTGGATCTTTGTGAAGATTCTTGTCATACTGAACGATCTTTTGTTGATCATCATTTGCATGCTTATAGTAGTATTCCATTATGGATATTATATGTTTATGCCATATCTTTTACTTTATATTATGTCATCTGATATTTATAGATAGACTGATCCGTTTATTATTTCCTTATAAATAATACTCGGGTCGGACCGAGATGTTACAGGTGCTTCTGTTTGACTTCTCTTCTGGGATTTGCTACTCTGACTTTTGGCTAACTATTTAGATTAGCAGTTTTTGTTGTATACACTTGAGATATAGACTCATAGTTGTATTCTTTTGTATAGAACGTGTTGCTATTCTTTTGTATTATTGTGGATCTTTTTGACCACTACTCTGATGTACACTTTCATGTGTTAGTATATATTCATATCTTCTTCCGCCTTTGTGATATGAATTATCTGTGACTGATTTATGTTATGTCTATTTCTATATTTGTTTCCGAAGATTATATATAGCCACTGTGTCATAGCTTTGAGTTTGTATCGGTATGTCGGATTTCCTCCTTAAATGAAATATGCTTTACTATCTGACATATCGGTGCTCGCACAAAGAAATTACACGGATGGTCGCTCCTCAACAGCGTCATTCTCCGTGCTAGTTGACAGCATTACTCCGTAGTGTCCTTGGTTAGCGTGGGTATAGAGATGGGGTGTCACAGCTTGGTATCAGAGCCAAACTTCGGAACAATGTAGAATAATTTAACAAGGATCATCGTCCTAAGTCATTCTTAGGAGTCGTGCCTTAGGATTTAATTCAAGTCTTCGTACCGATTCATCCTATTATCTTTATGATTCCTTGTTTTATCTATCAAGATTGCTTGATATCCATTTTGTGAATAACCTTTTTCTTCTTCTTTCTTTCTTTCTTTCTTTCTTAAAGAAGAGAAATGTTTAGACCTGGCCGTCCCAGCGTCGGTCAATCTAGTGCTACTCCCCAAGATGGAGTTTTTATGTCTGCCCAGCAGCTTCTTGATCTAGTAAAGAACGCTCAAGCAGCCGGTCCCATTTCAGAGCCTACTCATCCTAGATCCGGTTTTGCACGCTTGTGCAGAGACTATACCGATTTGGATGGATGGCCATTCAGGGGATCCGAGAGTGTTATAGAAATTCAAGCTTGGCTCAAATCATGCGATCGCATCTTTTCTCGCATGAACCTTATTGACCTTCATCGAGTCCAAGTGGCTTCTAGCATGCTCCAAGAAAGAGCGTTAGATTGGTATGAGCTTTTAATTTCTGAAATCGTTGAAGTGGATCTCACTTGGGAGCAATTTCGAGAAAGATTCGAATTGAAATTCGTGCCGAAGGCTGAAAAAGTAACTTTAGCACGGCATTTTATTGACCTTGTTCAAGGTGAATCTTTTATGACAGACTATGTCGCATCTTTCGAATCTCTATCCAAATACGGGGTTGAGTACATTAATACCCCATTGAAGAAAAATCAGAGATTTGTCTATGGCTTGAATAAGAATCTTAAGAAGCCATTTACTTCTGAAACTTGAGGTTTCATTTGATCAGCTTATTGATATCGCTCTTCGTCTTGAAGATGCCGATAATGAAGGTGATGTTGAAGTTGTGCGTGCCCAACAGAACTTCGACAATAACTTGAAGAGGCCTATCAAATTCAAAGGCCCCAATTCTAATAAGAAAGGGAAGCAACGAACTCAGTTAGCAAAGACTCCTACCTCTAGTTGTGGACGATGCTACAATTGTGGTTCCACAGACCACTATGCAGGGGAGTGCCTGAAACCCCTCTTTTGTCGCTATTGCAAAAATTCGGGTCATCTTTTATCTTCGTGTCCTAGGCTTCCATGCAAGAGAGAGGGAAAGCTGCAAGCCCCTAACAACTTTTCTCTTGGTCAAGGTATTTTTCACTCAATCCTTGGTGGCATTGTTTTATTTCGTGATCTTCTTATTTGAGTTCTTTTTGATATGGGTTTCATCTCCCTATTTTATATCAAAAGAAATTGTTAATTCTTTTTCTTTGAAAATATTTTGGGCTTAATGACTTCTTTGAGAGTTGCGAATCCGGATGGTTGATCCGCAACACTCAATTTGCTTTCTATTTATGTCGAAATTATTTTATGTGATTTTTCTTTCCGAGCCGATTTTTACTTAGGCTTCGGAATTGATTTTTGTAAGGATTGGCTTAATCGTTGTAAAGCCCATATCCTATTTTCCGTGTGGACTATTCATCTTCGACATTTTCTATCTGTTAAGCATATTTCTATTTTTCTTGAGATTCCGATTTCAAATTTTTGAAGGCATCATTTAATTCTTTAAGCCCTCAAGATGAGAAAAGTGTTATTTCTCTTATCTAACTAATTTGTGAAACTTTTTCGGTATTTTTGAGTTTGTCTTAGGATTATCACCTAAGAAATCTTGTGTGGTGTTAAGGTCTTTCTAGTTCGACCTAGCCATCGATTTTCATTTGGCTACGAGTTGCGGGAGTTCGCATTCCACTTATCGCATTCCGCACTCCTTATGATTCTTATGAATGACTTATTTTGTCATTCAGTTTGTCCAGCTTATTTCATCCACTTTATAAATCGAATATTCTATGAATATTTCGATGAGACCATTCTTGTATTTATTGATTTTGGATGAAAATAGCAATTTAAAAATTTTGCAAATCTTTTTCATAAGATTTATTTATAAGTACAATTTGACTTTGCTCTTAAACAAGAAAAGAATATTCTTAAAGGTTTTTAAGAAACATGTTTATTATATGGAAGATGATTTTGTGATTGTATTGCCCATTGAGTGCTTTAAGAATTCTGGTCGATACGCTTGATCAACGTTATCGATAGGAATTTCCTAAACGTTTTGATGAGACAATCAGACACGATATATTGACTTGTAAAAATGTTATTTTTTCTAGAAAGATTATTACATAAAGATTAATGTAATTTTGAAAGTTTTAACTTTTCAGGAAAGAAGACTATTTAAAAGAAACTCTTTCTTTTCGATACTCTTATTCTTGTGATTCCCGAGGGGAACCAAGACTTTCTCTTTTGTACCGATGCTAATCGTATTGGTTTGGATGTCGTTCTCTTGCAAAAGATAACGTGCTATCACTTGTGCTTCTTAATCATTAAAAGCCGATTGAGACTAGGTATGCCACTCATGATCTAGTGCTCGCGGCTATTGGTTTCACTTTTAGAATTTGGCATCATCATTTTTGGATGAGAAATTTGTTCTCTACCCCGATCATAAATCTTTGGAATATTTATTTTCTCATAAGGAACTTCATGTCGACTCGAGTTCCTGGCATCTTACGATCTTGATATTCTGGAAATATTGTTGCCAATGCGCTTTGTCGTAGGCAACAAGTTGTTGATTCTTTGATGTTGTCTGAATGGAATTATCTTTTTATCAAGTTCATCGGACGTTTTGATATACTTCGTTTTATTGAGCTTTATCTCATTTCTTTTATGGACTACCGTCCGATGTTCTTTTATGGTGTTCGGTTCATCGGATGTACTGTTATTATACTACATCGATGTTCCGTCTTATCTGGATCAATGGATGTACCATTATTATACTACACCGTTGTTCCGGTTTATCGGTTCATTCGACGTACCGTTTTTGTACTACGTCGGTGTTCCGAGATTGTTCGAGCGTACCGTTTTTGTACTACGCCATTACACCGGCTCAATTTTCAGCTATTCATGACGTTTTCTCACGTCTTTCTACTACGGTAATGCCTTAGGGATTCCGATTTTTATTCTTGGGGCCGACATTATTAAAGGAAGTGCAGTTTTACCAGATTTGACTTAGGAGTTATATTCTATTCGCATCATTGCTTTGGAGGTTGAGTGCCTTCGAAATAAAGATGTTCTTTTTTAGAGTTCAATGGTTCTCAAACCCTAGGGATTGCTCTTGGGAATCCAGAGAATTCACCGTGCGAACCCGTTCAGGCTTACTCTTTCATGCTCCTTATGGTGAACTTCCTGTTTCAAAATTTCTTTTGTGTTGATATGCTTCTATGGTTGTTACTCCTTATTTTCTTCTTAAGTATTGCGGGGACGCAATTTCTTTAAGGAGGGGAGTCTGTAACAACCCGCATATTTATCAATTGTATCTTTAAATATTTTATTTAAATATTTTATCGTTCGTCGGATTTTGGTCCGAAAAGCTACTTTTTGCAAACAGTCGAATTAGGACTCGTGACCCCTTCCATTGAGTTCAAAATGTTGTTTGCAACCTTTTTGAGTATAAACTTCGATATGTTTGGAGCTAGCTAAAAATTTGACCTTTTTCACTTAGGGTTTGGTTTTGGGTTCAACCCCCTAACCATAATAATACCCTAAACTGAATCATCCCTCCCCATTCACTCTCACTTCTTCCTCTTTTTAGTTCTAAAGAAAAAATGGTGGAAGAGAATGGGAAATAGAAATCCAAAACCCTAGTTCATTTGCAAAATCCAAGATCTAGCTCCAAATTCTAAGAGAACCCATTGGTAAGCATCCTCTTCATCTTCTCCAACTCTTTATCCATTCCATTTCAGAAATTCCTAAACCTAACATAGGAAATATTTTACTTATAAGCTTAGATTGAAGCTTCTTGAGTTGTTATTGAAGAGGAATTGATCTTAGCTTGTTTTAAAAGCTTCTCCTTCATTGATTTGGGTTCAAGGGTGAGATTTTTATCTCACATCTTTGTCTATAATTATCTTCGATTGTTAGGTATGAATTCCTAACACTTATTCTTGTGCAATTGATTTTGGTTTGGATTGATTTGGTGTATATTCCAATTTTTGATGTTTTGAAATCAAAATCTATGAAAATCCTTTTATGGATATTTGGAAATTGATATTTGAGGCGTATCGAAGGGCCGTTAAGGCTGGGTTTTCGCTAGACGTAAATCCTTAGTCGTCGTTGCTCGTCCGATCGCTTCCGGTATTTATTTCGGCCATTTTTGGTCTAGGTTCAGGGAATGCCCTGAACCCCAGTTTCAAACGTCTGAAACGTTAGATTCAGACGTCTGAATATTATACTGGGAAGATTTGTATTCCCAGATTCAGACATCTGAATCTATATTTCAGACGTCTGAATTAGTTTGTTTTGGACCAGAAAGGAAATAGGCTAAAAATTGCCTATTTCAGACGTCTGAAATATAGGGTTCAGACGTCTGAAATATACTCTGGAAAACATTTGGTTTTCCAGATTCAGACGTCTGAATCCTTGATTTCAAACGTCTGAATCTGCAGTCTTTTGTCTATTTGCCTATTTAGCTTGAATTTCCAACTTTTATCAATTCGTGTTGATTCCCTTTTTGTTGTTATCATTTATTATTGACTTTGATGACATTTTCTTCGTCATTTTTAGGAATATCAACTTCGATGGATTCCGTAATCGATTTCTTTGGATTTTATTCACATCTTCGAATGTGAATTTTGATGATTGATTGTTTCTACAATCATTTCTATGATTTGTCACTTTAAAAATATAAAGGTTTCAATACTAGTAGTAAATATCAAAACTCTTTCATCAAAATGATTTCAACACTATTTTATTACAAAGCTCGTTTCTTAAACCATTTTCCAATCTACTAGTATATACAAAACTTTACCTCACTCGGATGAGAAATCTAATTAAACGACTTAGTAAAACAAGTGGTATGAAACGCTTGCGTTTGCTTCGTCGCTTAATTCTTGGACTTGTTCGATTGAATCTTTTGTGACAATTTCCTAGTGAAGATTTACAGTTTGTTCGTAAATATTTAAGTTAAGCAAGTGGTTATGGGACATGAAGCTAAACTTTTATATTTACTAACTTAGTGTAATTGACACTCCTCGGTGGTCATGACGATCATTTTTATGATTTAGACTAGCAATTGTGCGATGTCTCTTTGACTGCAAGCTTAGACTAGGCTTCATCTGTGTGATTTCGACTCACACCTATTTATCTGCGAGGTTAGTCTAGACACCATTTGTGTGATTTCGACTCACACATATCTTTTCTGTCTGCGAGGTTAGACTAGACACCATTTGTGTGATTTCGACTTACACATATCTCTTTGTCTACAAGGTTAGTCTAGACCTCATCTGTGTGATTTCGACTCACACATATGGGGTAGCTCCCCATGGTCTTCAAACCGTCATGTGATAGGCCTCTTTCTCTTTTTATGATTTCTGGATTTCGTGTGTTGAATTCTGGAATTTATGCTTCACCAATTTTAGTGATTTTCATTGATATGATTTATCAATTTTTGTGCATTGGTGAATTCGTGTGTCATTGACTTGTTGTGAATACAAGTTTTGGGTATGAAACCCTTTTTGGATCTTTGTGAAGATTCTTTTGGTATTGAACGATCTTTTCTTGATCATCATTTGCATGCTTATAGTAGTATGCCATTATGGATATTATATGTTTATGCCATATCTTTTACTTTATATCATGTCATCTGATATTTATAGTTAGACTGATCCGTTTATTATTTTCTTATAAATAATACTCGGGTCAGACCGAGATGTTACATGTGCTTCTGTTTGAATTCTCTTCTGGGATTTCCTACTCTGACTTTTGGCTAACTATTTAGATTAGCAGTTTTTGTTGTATACACTTGAGATATAGACTCATAGTTGTATTCTTTTGTATAGCACGTGTTGCTATTCTTTTGTATTATTGTGGATCTTTTTGACCATTACTCTGATGTACACTTTCATGTGTTAGTTATATATTCATATCTTCTTCCACCTTTGTGATATGAATTATCTGTGACTGATTTATGTTATGTCTATTTCTATATTTGTTTCCGAAGATTCTATATAGCCACTGCGTCATAGCTTTGAGTTTGTATCGGTGTGTCGGATTTCCTCCTTAAATGAAATATGCTTTACTATCTGACATATCGGTGCTCGCACAAAGAAATTACACGGATGGTCCCTCCTCAACAGCCTCATTCTCCGTGCTAGTTGACAGCATTACTCCGTAGTGTCCTTGGCTAGCGTGGGTATGGAGGTGGGGCGTCACAGCAGGCTTCCATCATGTAACTCTATTAGCCTCACTTTAGCCACAAATCAATTACTCTCCATAAATATATATACATATTCATCTCATCGTTTCATAAATAAGGCCTTGTAAAGAGCCTTCCTTATTATGCCTTAAAATAATAATTAGGCTATATAAGAGTTTCTCTTATTTTCTCCTCACAATAATTGCCTTCCTATTAGGGGAAATAAACGTAAATAAGTGCCTAATTAACTATGCCATGAACGCAATAATTATACGTTAATTACGCAAATAGTGATAAATAAATATCATGCCTAATAAGTTCTAAACGCACGTTTTTTATGCTCTAAACTAGCCTTAAATGTCAATTCGCTAACCATTTATTACTACAAGTCCTTTTTCTTCAAATTCCCAAGATTTCATGGGATTCTAATGTCCAAATAGGGAAAAAAATATTCATAACCAAAACTGCAATAATAGACTTGTAAATAAAATAAAAACTCAATTTAGTACACCAATTTAATGGAATATCTTAGACAATAAGAATTGCAATCTAATCCCCATATTCTATTCAACTCCTCTTTTACAAAGCAATAGATAAGAACAAGTGGTGTAAAATATGGGTTGAATTTGTAATCTAAACCTCTTATTTTATTGAAGGATCACAATTTGACCAAAAGAAGAAGGAAAAGTGGAATAGACTATGAAATTATTAATAATTGCATAAATGAAACAAATCCTATTAAATTAATGTAAATCATTGGGAATCACAGCGTAGAATTGACATAACGAAATAAAAATGAATTTTGAAGAAGTTTATCTATCATATTTTCAAAATCTCAAAATCCCTAAGGAGTATTCAAATTCAAAATGAAATACACTAAATAATTGCTGAAAAATACTTAGGTTTCCACTTATAGATTAGCCTTAACTTCACTCTAATAGAATTGTGGCCTCTCGATTTCTTCCAGAATCTCTCTCTTTTAATACATACACACATAGTAGGGAAGAGGTATATATATTCATTCAATTTAGAACAATTGAAGAGGAATAGGATAAGAATAGATTGGAGGAAGAAGAAACAAATAGGAAATAAGTTGAATTCTCAACTGAGTTCACTACGGTGTTTCTGGATATTATTAAAGAGAGAAAGTAATAGTAGAATTTCATCATATTCCCCAAAATAATATAAATAAAAGTGGAGAGGATGAGGTTCTATCTATAGGGGTTGAAATGCACTAGAACCATAGGATGGAAGTAGGAAGGAAATGCGTAAATAGGGAGCATGCAGTTGAATGTAACATAGCTTCAAAACTTAGCCCCCACTGGCAACTTTTGTTGCCAATCGGTTGACCTATTATGGGTGACTGGTCGACTGATGCGGTCGACTAGTTGACCTATATAGGTCGACCGCTCCTCCATTTCGAGGAAAGTTTATTTTCTTCCGTTGCACAATTATTTTATTCCCTGATTAATTTTTTAAACGATAAACGTTAATTAAACGTTCACTTAGCCTCCATACTAATTTTTAAACTTTACACCCAAAATTTGATTTCTCATTTGAATTTGAATTCAATCTAAATGAATTTAAATCTGATAATTTCAAACGCTCATAACTTCTTTACTTAAACTCCGTTTTCAGCATGTTATATATGAAAATAGATCAGAATATTGCCGCGAACGCAGAAGAATAAATTTCATGGTCAGATTCAAACTTTTATAAAATTTTCATATTCAACCCTTATCATATTTAATTCAATTTACTTTATTTATTTATGGTTCATTTTATGAGGTGTTACATGGAGTATCTTTGAAAAATTTCCTATATAGATTTAATACAGCTTCGACTAAAGTGATCAACGCTAAAGTGGACATTATGTTGATGGCACTGATATGAGGAATTCATCCGGAAATGGATTTTGATAAGTGGTGGAAGATGAAACCGCCAACAACTACGGGAGAGTAATACAAGAAGGTGACCTAATTTCTATTCTTGGAAGAGGCATTTACAGCCACTGGAAAGGTTAATGGAAGGCCTTCCACTAGGGTAGTGTAGAGTAATGTTGTTGTGAAATAGACTAGTTAGATCGCCATAAATGTTTCTATTAACATTTAGAATAAAAACAACAGTTGCAAGAGGGGAAATCAGGATATTGGAGGTAGGAAGTTGGACTTTAAGAAATATTTGAGGTACCCGAAACATGAGGATTACTCCTCGCTTAATGACACTATAGGGAACATTTACCTTGCTATGCAAGGTACAAAAAATATAAAAAGCCAGCCCAATGTAATAGCCCGAAAGAGAGAAGATATATGGGAAGTATTGTCACTTCTAAGAGACCCACAAACACAATAATAATGAGTGTCAACATTTGTAGGATGTGACTGATGACATGATAAGGAAGAAAATGGTTTAGCATTATGTAAAAGACCCGTAGGATGGCGGGCAAGTGAACAATAGACCCCAAAGACAAATGACCCAATAGAGATAGGATGGCCCTAGTGAAGAGGATCTCGAGAAGACTAAACAAAGACCTATTATCAATACCATAACTGAAGACCTCATCCAGCTGAGAAAATATAGAACGAGATGGTATAATATGGTAGTTCATTTAAGCGTGTAGTACATGAGAGTTGCTTTGCTATAGAAGAGGGAGCTCCAGTAATGCAGTTAAGAATGATGATCGATGGTATAATGTTTAGAAAATATGATGCAGATGGGGTTAGAAGCACCAACGCTTGACCCTTTGGTGATTATGACCATGATTGGGCCGGCGATAGTGAAACAAGTTCTCATCGATTATGGGAGCTTAATCAATATTTTTTAAGAATACTTTTGACCAAATGAAGATGATGGCCGAGATCTAAAGCATTGTAAATCCCACATTCAAATATTATCAAAGAGGCTACAAATCTTGTAGGATATGTTGATCTTTCGGTGGTACTTGGTGAAGGTTACCATAGGAGAGTACGGGTTCAGACCTTCGTTGTTATTGAGACGTATTCTGCTTATAACGCCTTCTTAGGCCGATCATCCCTTGCCCATTTTAGAGTGGCCCTAACCACTTAATGCTTAATGATGAAATTATTAGCATAAAATGGGGTAGGAACCATTTAGGAAGATCAGAATATAAGGAATGAATATTACATCGTGGAGCTGAGAGTAGCAAAGTGATGCAAGAAGGGAAAGGATGTAGAGAAATCTCTTTGCATCAAATCGATTGATGCATAGCAACCATAGCCTAATCCCTAGCTTGGAAGATATAGTAAATTATAGAAATCTATAGATCCGATGAATGTGCCAGAGGATGTAAAGGTGGCCCCAGCTGAGCTGACAATTAATAGCCTATTCGATTAGGATGATCGATATGATCCTACTCGACTTCTGAAGATCGGATCTCAGCATAGTACGAACTGAAGAAGTAGTTAGCAGGTTTCCTCTGGAAAAATATGGATTTGTTTTCCTAGATGCATTCCGATATGTATGGAATATTACCAGAGATAGCATGCCATACAATGAATTTGAACCCTATATGTACTCTTATGAAGCAGAAACGGTACGTTGTGGGTCTGAAGCGATCTGCTGCAATGAAAGAGAAAGTTAATAAGCCATAAGCCAACAACTTCATCTGTAACGCTCTATACCCCGAATAGGTATCAAATCTAGTGTTGGTCAAGAAGCCTAGTGGAAAATGGTGGACATCGACTACTGAGACATAAATATGGTGTGCCCAAAAGATAGCTTCTCATTATCGAAGATTAACTGGCTATTTGTCTCCACAGCCGGACATGAGTTTATGTCCTTCATGAATGCTTATTCTGGCTACAATCGGACACCAATTCACATTCTAAATCAAGAGAACATCAGTTTCATTACAGACTTAGGACTGTATTGCTACTGTGTCATGCCGTTTGATTTGAAGAATGCAAGATCAACCTATCAGGGATTGGTAACTCGATGTTCAGAAATTAGATCGGACGTAGGATGGAGGTATATGTAAATGATATCCTGGTGAAGTCATAGCGATCAGCAAACCATGTGAAAGACCTCTTATGGATATTCGATATACTTTAAAAATATAGAATAAAGCTGAACTCGTTGAAGTGTTCCTTTAGAGTTGCATTCAATGAATTTTTAGGTTTTAAAGTGAACACGAGGGGCATTGAGGCTAATCTGGAGCAGATTAACACCTTGAGACATATAACTACCCCCAAGATAAAGAGGGAAATGCAATGCTTGAATGGAAAGGTTCCTATGTTGAGTCGATTCATCTTGAAGGAGATATTTAAGTATATGCCATTTTTTGATGCCCTCAACAAGGAGAAAGGAGAGTTTACTTGGAAAGAGGAATGTCAGAAAGCATTCCAAGCCTTACTTAATCACATGGAAAGACTGCCAGTTTTATCAAAACCTTTGGAAAGAGAGGGTATATCTGTCTATTTGGTAGTGTCTGTTCATGCACTGAGCGCTTCCCTGGTACATGAAGGATCTAAAATCCAAAAGCCTATGTATTACATCTGTTTGCAACCAAATTGGTCATAAACAACCAAGAACAGGTTTATGTAGAGAAGTAAATGAAGAAAATTAAATTAAAATAGAGGAATAGAGTAAACTAATAAGTAAAATGTTATCCCCCCTTTTGGCAAGGCCGTGACATTAAGAATTTGACTGGAAACCGAGGATAGTTCGTCCTGAAGATCGTTAATAAACAAGTCCACTATAGATATCGGTAACTTTTGTCCGAGTCTGAATTGAGCTGCAATTGATACGACAGGATAAGAAAAGCTATAAAAGCCGACGTTCTGAATTTCAAGTCAATCGGAGTTCGTATGCTCAAGATACGATCGATGCAATTTCAACAATCACATTGTTCGTATCCATCAAGCCTCGACTCATTGTATCCATCCACTAAATGGCCTTATTCGTATCCATCAAGCCTCGACTGTTTGTATCCATCCAATAAGAGGCCTTATTCATATCCTTCAAGCCTTAACTATTCATATCCATCCACTGAAAGGCCTTATTCATATCCATCCAGCCTCAACTGTTCGTATCAATCCACTGAAAGGCCTTGTTTGTATCCATCCGGCCTCGACTGTTTGTATCCATTTGCTGAAAGGCCTTGTTCTTATCCATCATATAACCACTCTCTTTGTATCCATTAACCAGTAGCGTCATTCCTAGTCTACTTGGCCATCGACATGAAGTGGAGTGCACAAAAGTGATACGAAGTGAGATGCAACCAATGGATACGAACAAAGTAGAGACTATCGATACGAATAGAGCAAGACTACTATCGATACGAACAGAGCAAGACTATCGCTATGAACAGAACTATAATGATCGATACTAACAGGACAATTCCAATTGATACGAACCAAACAGCCTATATAAAACCCAAATTTGAATCGATCATAACTCACAATCTACAAGTCCAAATGCTACCAAATTTTCACAGGAGCTTACGTACAACCTAAAGAAGTTCATGCTCAATTTCGATTTGATTGGGCCAAACCTTGATCAATATGAATTTGGTTTGTATAGATCACGGATCGAGGGTAAATCACATGGGATCGATCGCGTAGGTCCACACACATGCCAGAAGAGGTCTCTCGAGATCTAAGCGAGATATTTGCAGCCTACGCCTATAAATAGCATCCCAAAGCCTATAGAAAATGTACTTTTGATTCTGATACGTCAAGACTCTACCAAAATCACAATTTTACTCAAACTTCACTGCTTTACTCAAAAATTACTGCTATAATCCGCTGTAACCAGCGAGCAAAGTTAATAAAAGATTATTTTTTGAAGTGGACATAGGCCGGAGATAGCCAAACCACTATAAATCTTGTATATCTTTCTACTTCTTTTCATTTTAAGTTTGTTATTCTTCATTTTTATCCTCTATATTATTCAGATATGTAATATGTAATCATATACAGCTGATCTATGTTCATATACTGGTGCTTTCGTGATATTTGGGGTTTGTGACCAATTTTGGCGCAAACACTTTGGTGCTTTCATTGAGAATTGAACTCGGGGATTCTACCTCTTGGATATTGGAATTGAAGGCTTAAGGATTCGGATCTGAAAAGTATGACAAGGCAATTTAGTAGAAGACAGAGAGCAGAAAGGAGCCAACAAGGGGGAAGTCAAGAGGCCTCTTTTAGAGCTGGAGTAGGTCAAGCTTCGATCTACATCACTAGGGACGAGATGGAGGCTATGATGGATTCAATGCACGAAAGATTGCAGAAGAGCCAACAAGAAACGATGCATAGCTTCTTTGAGCAGATGAGAGCAGCCGGAGCATAGAACCTTGGACTGGCTACGGTTGCTGCCAACATAGGACAAGGAGCTAGAGTTACAGAGACCAATAGAGGTCAGATCCAATATCATAACGAAGAGCGTGAAGGCAATCAACAAGGACCTAAGGGCAGACCTTCGGGATTTGACATTAGAAGACCCATAGATGGATCTCAGCAGGCTAGAGCCAACGCCAATGTGAATGAGCCACATGAAGAAAATTACCTAGAATACCCTTTGGGATATGGAGGGCAGATGGAAACATGCTAAGGAGACAGCCCCTGGATGGGGACGAGCGAATGGCTTGACTAGTGTGACGGATTATGAGGGGAGGATTGCCGAGCGGAGGCTAAGAGGAAGTAAGTCGGAGTTCGTTCACTCTGAATATCATAAATGCAAGGAATCCTCCAAAATTCAAGCTACCCACGCTGGAAGCTTATGATAGAAAATCAGTCCCGATCATGCATATTACCAGATATATTAGGCATGTGAAAGTGCTAGGGGCATCCAAGGGAGTGATCGCACGATGTTTCCCTCTATATATGATAGATTTGGCTGCGCTTTGGTTTAGGCAGCTAGAGAATGGATCAATTAGAACATGGGGGGAGCTAGTGGAACGCTTCATGAGGCAGTTTAGGGTCCATGGGACGCGACCCAAGAGTGTGATGACCTTAGCATTGATGAAACAAAGGATCGGAGAGCCCATACAAGATTTTCTATTATGATTCAATGCAACGGTCGTTTTAGTGCATCGCTGGGATCCATCGATGATTTTTATGGCGGCGGTCGTAGGGGTTGCAGAAGGCACAGAGTTCAAGGATTCGCTAGCAAGAGACCCGCCACAGGACCTTGGAGAATTCTATCATGAAGCTGAAAGATTCATTCGATTAGAGGATTAACGCACCGAGAGGCAGGAAATAAACGCCGTGTAAGGCGAAGGAACCACCAAAGAACAGTATGGAACAGACAAAGGAAAGCGGAAGCAGGATGACAGATACGATGGTCCTAACAAACAGAAGAAATTTCGAGAACCAAGATTCAAACAATATGTTGACTTGACGGCAAACCTGGAACGGATTTACCCGGAGACTCGAGGGCAGCTCCCCTATCGGAAACCACCCAGGAGAGATCCTATAGAACAGGAACGTAGAAGAGGAAAGTACTGCCTATTCCATGAGCTATAAGGGCATACTACTGATGAATGCCGCCATTTGAAGGATGAGGTGGAAGAGAATGTCAAAGTGGTAGATTGCCACAATAAGTGAGAGATCAGACAGTGGCCATAGGACCTGAGCAACTACCCCCTGCATCCAACAGAACTAATCCTGGATAAGGATCATGACTCGTCATCAATTGATCATGTTGGCAAGGGCCAAGTTCAAGCCTTGAACTTTGGTCGATTACATAAATTCCCTAGATTTGATTTCAAAATAAAACGGCTATTCGCCTTACACATGTAAGGAAACCGGAGAAATCCCCAAGCATGCTTTGAGATGGCAACAGATTGCTCTACCTAGAGAGGCAGTATTTAACTTTTCCTTTGTTTGTGATTGAACATTTGGAATTTGAATTTAATAAATGAGATTGAATTTCATAAAATAAACCTTTGACAGGAAAGTTAAAGGATGAATATTGAAAGTCAATTTTAAATTGACCGCTTTATCATCCTACCCGGAGAGACGAGGTTCGGAGTGCAAGAAGTGAGCTGCTTCTTTGGAGAGCGACATGATCAACTCACTTAACGTCGTCCCCTATTCACCAGAGAGTGATTGGATCGCGGTTCGATAAGAGCCTGGAGTGGATACTACCGGCCTAGGATTTAGGCCAGGACATCGCTTAATGTTCAGGGACGCTGAACCAGAGTGCATGGGGCATCGCCGCTTCGCCGGAGAGCGATAGGATAGGCTCACTCGACACTGTATCCCCTTCACCGGAGAGTGATAGGACGGGATCCAGAAAGAGCCCGGAGAAACTATGATCGGTCTAGAAGGACCAAGACATCACTATATGCGCTCACTTGGGACAGAGTGCAAGGGGCAAAAAGCAACACCAAAGCATGGCAGGATCTTTCTATTCGATCGATAAGTTTGGAATGGACTTAGCAAAGGTCCGAAGTGGCCGACAATGGTCCAAGAGGCCATAGGATTTGATTACTGACTTCCACAAGTTGAAATGGACACTGATTCGGCTTCGAACAACCATGAACTTGATTGAGGGTACTATAGCTATGGATAAAACGTGGACTCACAACATTGGATTTGAAGCAATACAAAACACATCTTTTACCAAAAGACATGTTTTGAGGGGCAAATGTTAACCCACCTTTTGGCAAGGCCGTGATACCAAGAACTTGACTGGAAACCGAGGATAGTTTGTCCTGAAGATCATTAATACACAAGTCTATTATGGATATCGCTAAAAAAAATTTGAGTCCGGATTAAGCTACAATTATATGACAGGACCATAAAAGCTATAAAAGCTAACGTTTCGAATTTCAAGTCAATCGGAGTTCGTATGCTCAAGATATGATCGATGCAATTTCAGCAATCACCTTGTTCACATCCCTCAAGCCTCGACTGTTGGTATCCATCCACTAAATGACCTTATTCGTATCCATCAAGCCTCGACTGCTCGTATCCATCCACTAAAAGGCCTTATTTGTATCCATTGAGCCTTGACTGTTCGTATCCATCCAGCCTCTACTATTCGTATCCATCCACAGAAAGGCCTTGTTCGTATCAATCCAGCCTCGACTGTTCGTACCCATCCATTGAAAGGCATTGTTCATATCCATTAGATAACCACTCTCTTCGTATCCATCAACCAGTAACGTCATTCCTAGTCCACTTGGTCATCGACAAGAATTGGAGTGCACAAAAGTGATACGAAGTGAGATGCAACCAATGGATACGAACAAAGTAGAGACTATCGATACGAACAGAGCAAGACTACTATCGATATGAACAGAGCAAGACTATGGATACGAACATAGCTATGATGATCGATACGAAGAGGACAGTTCCAATTGATACAAACCAAATAGCCTACATAAAACCCGAATTCGCATCGATCATAACCCACAATCTACAAGTCCAAATGCTACCAAATTTTCACAAGAGCTTACGTACAACCTAAAGAATGTTCCTGCTCAATTTCGACTCGATTGGGCCAAATCTTGATAGATACAAAATTGGTTCATATCGATCACGGGTCGAGTGCAAATCACATGGGATAGATCGCGTGGGCCCACATACATGGCAGAAGAGGTCGTCCGAGATTTGAGCGAGATATTTGCAGCCTACGCCTATAAATAGCGTCCCAAAGCCTATCGAAAATTGAATTTTGATTCTGATACGTCCAGACTCTGCCGAAATCACCATTGTACTCAAACTTCACTGCTTATTACTGCTATAATCCGCTGTAACCAGCGAGCAAAGTCAATAAAAGATTATCTTTTGAAGTGAACGTAGGCCGAAGATAGCCGAACCACTATAAATCTTGTATCTCTGTCTACCTCCTTCCGTTTTAAGTTTGTTATTCTTCGTTTTTATCCTCTACATTATTTAGATCTGTAATCTGTAATCACATACTTCTGATATGTGTTCATACACTGGTGCTTTCGTGATATTTGGGGTTTGTGACCAATTTTGGCACAAACACAAATCAAAACAATAATTAAAACACCAGGATTTATAGTTGTTCAGCGTCATATGCCTACATCCACTTTGATGATTCTCTTTATTGATTCACTATTAATTTAAGTACAGCAGCAAACAATAAGAAGTAAGGAAAAAATTGATTACAGTAAAGAACTATGTAACAACAACATAAAGATCCTCAAAATGACCCCCTATGCCAGTATTTATAGGTGAAGGCGACCACCAATCTCTCTGGAACTTCGGCTATAGGACCTTCTTATCTGTATAGACCCTCCATAAGGTCGCTGGGCCTAATTCCTAATAAAGAGGGGTCGGTGTCGATCCATCCATTGGTTGATTATAGGGCAGCGATCAAATATCATGTTGATTTGATAAGTGGAACTCGTGCTTTTTTTCGATCTTTGGTTCATATTCACTTGGAGGTTATTTCTGTCGATCCCTTCTTAATGGATCATGTCGACCTCTCATGGTTGACTCCATACTTCCTATGCTGATCCTTATCATATGCTATAGTGATCCATCTACTTATTCAATCATACCGATCCATGCATACGTATTCATGCTTATCCCTGGAACTTCATTATATAATGTTGATCCCCCCTATTCCATAATGTTATGCTGAAGCCTTCAATATCAACGGATCCCTTCTATTGCATAAACTATGCCGATCCATCCTCTTCTGTATTTCTATGTCGATCCATCTTGCTTCACGAGGCTGTGCCGATCCCTCTTGTTCCACAAGGCTATGTCGATCCATAT
This sequence comes from Allium cepa, assembly GCA_030765085.1. Taxonomy (NCBI): domain Eukaryota; kingdom Viridiplantae; phylum Streptophyta; class Magnoliopsida; order Asparagales; family Amaryllidaceae; genus Allium; species Allium cepa. The sequence goes on from CM060939.1 coordinate 165,946,433, forward strand.
TACTCCATGAGGCTATGTTGATCCCTCTTATTCCACAAGGCTATGCCAATCCCTTGAGTTCCTTCCTAACTTCCATATTTATAGAATCCCGCATCGTTTATCTACTAACTTCGTTCAATCCTGGCTTCATATAACCATTTGAGCTCTGCTTTTGGGTTCTACAGCCGTTGATCCATGGTCATCCTTCTTGATAACAGTCCATCCATCTTGCGCAATCAGTCCAATATAGCAGGGTCAGGATACCGGGTAACACTTGCCTTCCAAAGTATGTCTTGTGAGTAACGTGACGTGCTTTGAATCAAAACAAATCTGAATTGCCAGAAAGAAGTCCATATAACTTCCTGACCGATGGTTATTCTTTTGTCGAATCATTTTCCAAGGCATTGAATTCTTTATTGGCCGTTAAGATGCTTTATCGACTTTCAATAATATAAGTCTGATGTCCGTCAACATATGCAAATCCAGTCATGCGAGACTTATATATCTTTTGTTATCTGATCCGGCCTCGAACTTGAAGGTTTCAGGTTTGATTCAAATTTATGTTGATTTCAGAAAGAGTGAACATTTAAATCACTCATGTGTATATTCATATACACGTTTCTATCGACGGCTCTCGAACGTCGTTCGAACATTCACAGGCCGTTGCCCATTTTTATAATATTTTATATGCTCGCGTTTATCGTCAAACCTTCATGAGCACTATCGTCATTCACTTTTCACTTATCCATCATTTCTTATTTTTCATTTTTCATTTCATTTCATAAAAGAATTATATATGTAGAGATCGGCATTTGACATGTCGATGCATTGCTAAGGCTATGCAAATAGTGATCGGCAGATCCCAATGCCAATCCCTACTCACCCTTTGACTTGTTCAGCATTCTCCTATGACCGATTCCTCTCCAATATCTTCATATATGTAAGCCATACTTTGTTTCTTTCCTAACTTTCTCATTTGACTTTTCTTTGCAACAAGTTTCTTTCGAACCCAGGCCCTCCACTAACACTCGAACCTTTAACCCTTTACAAATCCATCCATCTTCCCAATCTCCCCATCACCTTATTTTTCCTCGTCTTTCAATGTCTCGCTCAAATAGACACTGGCCTCCGTTCTAGCCCAAGCATTTATATCCTTCAATAGGTAAGGTTCAACGACATTTTTCTGCAATCATGTGATAAGGTTATTAACCTTGAAATGTTAGCGAGTATTTGAAGCAGTGATAGAGAACGATTTTAGCGAGGCCAATATTTGCTGGAGTATATGTTTGCTGGAATGAATTGGGTGTAGAAATCTCCAAGGAAGACGAGATGAGGGTTCGATGAAGGTTTTTGGTGGAGAGTTAAGAATGGAGAAACGTACTATTCAATCTACGATAAAATGGAAATGGTAAGATCGGCAAGTGAAGTTTCGATTGTTTAGCTGCTTTTAGTTGAGGAGATGATGGGATGAAGGAAGGTCGAAGTCTGGGATTAGAAAAGAAAAGTTCTGAGAGGGGTTAGTATAGGATAGGGATCAGTGTACTTTGACAAGGCAATGATAGGGACCGAATGCTTTAGTTGTGGAGAGGGGTCGGTGAGGAGGTTTAGGAAAGGGATCGGTATTGAGTAGTGATATATGGATCGGTATTTCCTAATTTGGTATAGGGTGTGGAATGGAGGCCTTAGATTGAGGGATCGGTAGGAAGGTCTTAGGGAAGGGATTGACAATCATGGTCAAGGGATCGATATTTACATTATAGACTAATCGATCTAACTCGTTCGAACACTTAAAGCCAGTTCGCCTTGCTAAACTCGAACACAAGATTACAATGAAAGATATAACATGCATACCTGAACTATTGAACTTGAAATCAATCAACCAAACTTTTGGAATTTTAAATATAGACTAGGCGATAAACTTGCTAATGAACTTAAGTAACAGACTTCATAATTTGACATGCCGAAAGTCGATCTTAAAGCCTTCATTGCCGATCAATTTTCTTGCCAATTGAGATGGTCAGTGATGACGGTCTCTCCGGACAAAAATCCATGTCTCATTGTTTTATTTTTTCCTTTCTGATTTAAAACTATTTTTGTCTCCTTCACACTACACTGCATTAGTCACACTTAACATATGGGAACAGGTTATTATTTCTAATTTTGATTATCTACTAAGTATAGCTGATATAGATTCCAAACGCATGAAGCGTTCAATTGACATGTCTTCTGATTCGGCGCAACGATGTATTGGTTCTGAAGCGAGTCCAGTTATGCAACTATATCTGGAAGGCCTTCTCCAAGCCATCATGTAGAACGAATAGAAGCTTCCAACCCACAAGCCGATCTGTTCTTCGATATTTCGGTCCTTCCAACGGAAATTATTATCCCTGCTCCTAAAGCTGTTGAGGGCTCCATTCTCCTTGATAATCCAGTGGATTCATAGGCTTCTCGAATTGGCGAAGCCACTCTTTGTCGATTATGCTCAATCCATGGAATTCCATTTGAGGACGTCTTGGTTCAAATAAGATAAGACAGACCTCATTTGCCCCTAGCCGGGTATACAGCACGCAACAAGTTTATGTGCTGGGCTAGAAGTGTTTCGCCTTAGAATTCCTTTGTCTAGTAGATGTTGAGATATCTTAGGATCACCCCTACACAATTGCATCCTAATAGTTATGCTTTTATTCATGGGAATTTCTTGTTACTCATGAATGTTCTATTTTGTCTGCCTACTTTTGAAGACATCAGATTCATTTATAATTTCAAAAGTTGATCGAGAATCCCCTCTTACATTTTCCTTGAACCTTATTTAAATTGCCAAGTCTTAACGGGCACTTGGAGAACACTTTCACTATTTAAACATTAATGGTTCTATGTGCGATGCTCCTAGATTAGCAAGACGATGGTTAGAAGTACGTAAGTACTTCTTCTACTTTTCTCCCATGTTTTCTGACCCAAGGGATAACTTTTCCTTTGAATCCACTAACATTCGTATTTCTTTTAGGTGTTTGAGCATGCCTTGAAGGCACTAATTTTTCTAGGACCGTCGCTGCCATTCATGCTAACCCCGTCGAGGATCGGGACATCAAACTCCTTATAACCGATTATTGCTATCTTTGTTCGGGTTGTTGGACAGCCGCAAGATCGGACTTCTTGGAAGCACGACATTACCACTGAATATTGTTAAACGAAGAGAGGACACAGTTAACCCCATCATGCCCTCTGCTGAGGGGACTCAGGAAGATACCGAGGAGGGAAATATTAAAGATTCCTAAGTCGAAAAATCGAGATGTCGATGCAGGCCTCGAAAAAGCACCAATGATTGAACTGTCGCAAGTCGGACAATCCCAAACACCTACAAAGAGAAAAAAGAGGTTAGCGTACAGGTTACATAGAAGAAAAACCACATCGGACATAGAATCTATTATTACTCCTCTTGAAGAGGAATCATCGTCTGAACATTTGGAAATTTCATTAAAGGGATTCTCTAAACTTCAAATTCCAGATGATATCACGTCTTACCACTTTCCAAACATTAACATCAAACGACTTAACTCTCCCACGAGAAGCGACGAAGGCATCCAACCTTCTAATAAAGGGGAGAATACACCAATAAGCAAAGCTACCATCACCGGTGTGTTGGGAGGAACACTAGGACATTCACAATCACTTTCACCCCACTATACACTCATTATTGATCTCTCATACAACAATTTCTAATACTCTCTTATTTGGTCTTTACAGGTGCAATGTCTCAATCAAGGGCTTTCGATCGTCTTCGAAGTTCCTCAGCATACCATCATCCGAGCTGGGATTTCGAGTCCACTGATGTAGAGAAAAGGATAAGGGACAGGGCAGGAATTACCACTCGAGGGAGTCTTCTTCCTCTTCTAAACAAAAATATCAATCTTATATGTCTCGCCAAGGCGAACAATCTCATTTTCCAGTTCAGATTGGAGAACAGCCTTCTTAACGTGGCCCTCATGTTGATGCATCTCACGAGCAACACTCCGGCTCTTCAAGCTCAAGACATCTCATGAGTGCCGATTAGGAAAACACCCACTCGCTACTTCTGATCCACCCCTGCCGGCTAATTCACCTAACACGTCCACTGCAGAGAAGTTGGCCGAGCTTATGGCCACTTTCCTAAAAATTTTCTTCAATGGCCTTAAATTCCTCCCTTCTATTCATATTATCCTAGGGCATGTCATGGAAAGTTCTCTAGCATGTGTGAACGACGTATTTATACAACATGAATCATTCATACACTTGGTAGAAAAAGTTTCTGAAGTTTCTATCAAGCGTTAACACGAAATAGATCATCTCAAGTTGGAAGCCATACATCACAAGGATATAACCAAGCACCAGTATGTTAAGTTGCTAGAATTCAAAACCCAGCTTTCTGAGGCGGAAAAGAACGCCAAGGAGATGGCAGAGGTGGTGAGCCGTCTGGAAACTTCTCATAAGAAAGAACTCGATGTGGCACTTCATCGCAGCAAGACACTCGCTTTAGAGAAGGAGTCCTTGCATAAGGAAAAAGATGCTTTAGCTCACCACGTTGAGGAACTTAAATAAATGTTAAAGAATTGCAGAAGTATTGCAAAGGAGAAATATGCTTTAGCCTAGGAGTAATTACAGAAGTATTGCGAAGAAGTCGTTGAGATTAGGAGCTTAAAGGCAAAACTTGACAAACAAAATTGAAGCTCTCGAAGTAGAGGCTCAAGAAGAACGCCAAAAAGAAATGATCGAACAAGTCAACTCCTAGGTGGAAGCCGCCTTGGAGTCCGGTAGGAACGAGATCAAGGACTTATTCAATCCGTTGATCATTGAATACAATACAAAAGTCCTACTCCACTAGGACTTAAGAGATCTTGGCGAGGGCTACCTTGATTCACTTGTTGAAGCTTGGGAGCATATTGATAAGATAAAGAAGAGTCTGGTGAAGCTGACTTTAATGAGAAAGAATTAGCGAGGGAGGTTCTTCGAGGAAATAAGCCTTTGAATCTGGCCGTTGTAGAACTTTAATTTTTCAAGGCTTCTGCATCAACTAAAGGAGAAGAGGGTATTTTTGAGTCTTCAAGAACTGATCTTAAGGGTTCCTCTCCAACCCAAGTAGCTGCACCATCAACTTCTCTTAACAAGGAGCAGAATCTCGGCTATGATCCGTATAAGCCTGGCTTTGAATCAAAAATGCTATCTCTCATCCTCGAAGGAGGCACCCCGACAACTACAGAAAGTCAATCAAATGCTGGTATCATACTTACTCCTTCATATATAAAATGGTTTATTCTTCACGTGCAATGACTTTTAGCTAACATCCCTATTTTACCAAATTTTGTAGGTCTTCCGAGTCCCAGTCAAACTCCTATAAGTTGCACTATTATAGAACAACACGATGGAAACTCCGGGACCTAATGCTTAAGTCATCGGTGCGCTTGATGAAGATAAGACTGAGGATCCACTTTCGACTGACAAATCTGATGAAGTGATAATTCTCGATGCCTCGAAACATACTGATAAAACTATCATGAGAGAGAGGATTGAGAAAGAGGAGATAGTGAAACGAAAAGCTAAAAGCGAGCCCGCAGAGGTGGAAGTTGATGATCCACATCTTGTATTGTTGCAGCTTATTCCACCGAGCTGGTCGATCCTGGTGAAATCCTTACTTCCACAAGTTCTTCGGCCAACCGTGGTAAAGGGTCTCAAAATAGAACTATGAGTGGCTCCACCACTGAAAAATCAAAAAGGGAAAGAAAATCGAAGAAGTGGTTATCACTTCATGTCATTGTATATAGTTTGCATACTTATTTCTTTCACTAGTCGTAGTTGTACGGGTATGAATCCCGATCTTTTGACATAACTTGCACCAAAATTTTGGCATTTGTAAATAATTTTTTTGTTTTTGGCTATGCTTCATGTGAATTGTTATTCAAGTAGATGAACAATTACTTTCCATCAATGTACTTGTAATTTGTTGCTTATGAGTTATGTTAACAATCCACCATCTCCATCTCAAGGCCTCCATGTGGTCTTGGCCTCAAGTCATAACAAACACCAGGTTCTGGCCTTATTGTTGCGCTGTCGGGTTCAGCCGTTTTTTAGTGAAACTGTGCTTTTGCTTCTGGCATCGATTTGGCAAGGCCGTAATTTAGATGTTCGAAATCCATCCTTAGCGAGTTTATACTCCTCTTGTTGATTTCAGATCGGAGTTTATGGAATAGAGAATAGTTGAAATCCATTCATCTATTCATAGAGTTTGTGAAATAGAGAACGGTCTAAATCCACTCATCTATCCACGGAGTTTGTAGAATAGAGAATGGTCGAAATCCACTCATCTATTCATGGAGTTTTGGAATAGAAAATGGTCGAAATCCACTCATCTATCATGGAGTTTGTGGAATAAGAATGGTTAGAATCCACTCATCTATTCATTGAGTTGTGGAATAGAGAATGGTCGAAATCCACTCACCATGGAGTTTGTAGAATAGAGAATGATCGAAATCCACTCATCTATTCATTGAGTTTGCGGAATAGGGAATAGTGGAAATCCACTCATCTATTCATTGTTATACTCCAGTCTGCTCTCTAGGGACTTGAAGTTATTTTGTAGCCAGTCGCTATCTGCCCAATTTGTGTTTATACTCCAGTTTGCACTTTGGGGACTTAGAGTGAGTTTGAGAGCAATTAGGTTGTAGTCCTTTTAGTTGATTGGTTTTATTTCAGTCCTACAGTCTAGGAAGGAATTTTTTAATCTCCAGATTGTCGACCATATTCGTTCCTCATTGTGTGTTCTATTCTCTAGATCATTTATAGGAATTGTTAAATGAGCAAATTAACCGAGCTCATCTTGTTTGATCCTATAGGGGGTTAGAACGATCGATCGATTTGAAACTCTGGGAGCTTGTTCACACATATCGATGTCAATCGATTTCATTATATACTTAGCATACAATGCAATAACAATCATAACTATAAAGGAAGCTTGAAACTTTATTCATTAAATGGAAAGGAAGAAAATAATATGTCTTATTAGATATATGGAAAATCAAATGCGAAAGCAAAACTATGAAAGTAAATAGAACTGAAATGTAAAGGAAATAATCTAAGTGAAATAGCATCGTAAATGCTCGCTATTCCATGCTCTCGGAAGTGTAAAGCCATCGACAGTCGCTAACTTGAAAGTTCCTTGTCCAAGCCTCTGTTCAATGACATATGGTCCTTTCCAAATTGGATTCATGTGTGATGGGCTAGGAAAAACCCATTTCAGGATAAGATCGCCAATTTCGAAGGTTCTTGATCGCACTTTAGTGCCGTAAAATATCGCGGCTCGATGTCGGTGTGCCGCTGCACTCAAATCGGCACCTTCGTGCTTCTCATCTATAAAGTCCAAAGATTCCAAGAGAAGATCTTTATTGGTTTTAGGATCATAGTAAGTCACTCGACTAGAAGGGACTTTGAGCTCGATAGGAATAACAGCTTCTGAGCCGTAAGTGAAGCCAAATGGAGTATGGACAACTGCGGACTTGTGAGTGGTCCTGTAAGCCCGAAGTGCTGTAGGGGGTTCATCCACCCACTTCCCTCTAGCCTTCTCCAAATGCTTCTTCAGAATTGACTTGATGATTTTATTTATGGCTTCAACCTGTCCATTTTCCTGAGGGTTAGCAACCGCTACAAATCTCTTTTCAATTCGGTATCTTTGGCAGAAGTCTTTAAACTCAGTACTATTGAATTGAGTCCCATTATCTATTACAATGGTTAGTGGGAGACCAAAGCGAAATATGATGTTTCGGATGACAAAGTCGATTACTTTCTTGGTCGTGATTGTAGCATAAGATTCCGCCTCGGACCATTTGGTAAAGTAATCAACTGTCATAGTAGCGTACTTCACGCCACCTTAAGAGATTGGCAACGAATCGATAATATCTATACCATACACGGCGAACGGCTAATGGCTGACCATTTGCGTGATTTCCGTTGGCGAAGCCCTCAGAACTTCTGCATGTATTTGTCATAGAGCACATCTTCTTACATAATCGACCGCATCTCGATTTATGATTGGCCAGTAATACAACCAACGGAGTATCTTCTTTGCCAAAGTTTGCCCTCCAGTATGATCATCGCATTCTCCTTCATGAACTTCTTTCAAAACACGTTTTATCTCGTCATGAGTGATATACCAAAGTAAAGGGACCGAGAAACCTCTCCTATACATGACTCGTTCATGCATAATATATCGTGAAGCTTTGCGATGGACCTGTCGCTTTTCATTTCTTTTATCAGGTAGGAACCCGTGCAGTAAATAGTCTTTAATTGGAGTCATCCACAATTCCTTTTCATATTCCACACTCAGTGCTTGATCAATTTCCATCATGTTTATACTTAGGGTATCTTGTACTTCGACCACCTATCTGCTGCGCATCGTCAGTACTAGCGAGTTTTGCCAATGAATCAGCTTCTCTATTTTGATCACGTGGAATATGTGAAATGCCATAGTATTCAGATTTAGTTAGCAACTCCTGAACTCAGGTAAGATAAGGGGCAAGCCGTTGTCCCTTAGCCTTATAGTCTCCTCTGACTTGATACACCTCCAACTATGAATCACAAAAGATTCTAAGAGATTAAACTCCAAGTTCTTTGGCGAGTTTAAGTCCAGCAATAAGAGCTTCATATTCATCTTTGTTGTTTGTCGCCGGGAAATCATGCTTCAGAGCATAACAAATCAACTGATTCTCAGGAGTCACAAGTACAATCCTAGCTCCAGAGCAATGATCATTAGACGCTCTATAATTATACAGCTTCCATCGTGGGATTTCACTTCCTTCTGGCAGATCATCCTGCCTAGTAAACTCTGCTACGAAGTCTGCCAAAGCCTGTCCCTGGTTGGCTCTCCAAGGGAGATAAGTAATGTCAAATTAACTGAGCATAATGTTCCACTTTAGTGATGCCCCAGACGTCTCAGATCATTATAGGACCCATTGTAATGGCTGGCTAGTGTAAATATTGATCTGATGTGCCTGAAAGTATGGGCGAAGCTTTCATGATGCTATTAGCAAGCAGTATGCCAGTTTCTCTATTTTTGAATAATTCCTTTCTGCTCCCGTCAATCGTTTACTGACGTCATACACCGGCCTATGGATTCGATTGTCCTTACGAACTAATGCGGCACTTATAACATGTGCTGATACAGCCAAATTAATGAACAACTCCTCATGATCTACCGGCTTTGACAAAATAAGTGGTCTCTCAAATGATTCACCAGGGATTGGAACGTTTCTTTACAATCCTGCGTCCATTCGAAGCTTCTTTTTCCTTTTTTAATCAGATCAAAGAAAGGAATGCATTTGTCAGTAGCTCAGGAGATAAATCAACTTAAAGCGGCAACCTTCCCATTCAGACTCTGCACTTGTTTAATGGTTCTTGGTGCTTGGATATTCCGGATAGCTTGAATCTTCTCTGGATTAGCTTCTATTCCATGGGCATTGACAATAAAGCCTAAAATTTTTCCTGATGCCACACCGAATGAACATTTCAAAGGATTGATTTTCATCTTGTAATATCGAAGGATGTCGAACATCTCTGCCAAGTCTTTGATGTGGTCGCTTAATCGTTAGGACTTCACGAGCGTATCATCGATACACACTTCCATTGTCTTTCCATTCTGATACCTAAACATCCTATTAACCAATCACTGATAAGTTGCCCCGGCATTCTTCAATCCAAATGGCATTACTACATAATAATACAAACCAACATCTGTAATAATACTAGTGTGCTCCTGATCGAGGATATGCATTGAGGTTTGGTTATAACCCGAATACGTATTCATAAATGATAACAATTCGTTTCCTGTAGTTGAATCAACTAGCTGATCAATCTTGGGAAGGGGGAAACTGTCTTTTAAACATGCATTGTTCAAATCTGTATAATCAATGCACATTCTCCATTTTCCATTCGCCTCATTCACAAGTACGCGATTAGATACCGACTCAGGATAGAGGGTGTCACGGATAAACCCGTTGACTTTTATTTTATCCACCTCCTCTTTAAGAGTAGAAGATCTCTCCAGATCCATGCCTCATTTATTTGCTTCATCGAAGCATACTTTGGATCAATATTCAATGCATTGCTCACAATATTGTGGGAGATTCCACACATGTCAAAGTGAGTCCAAGCAAATACATCAAGATTCGCTCGGAGAAAACAAGCAAGTTCTTTCATCATTGGGGTGCTGAGTTATGAACTAATCTTCATGACTTACGATGGGTCATCGTGGCTGACCATAATGTCAATCGTCATCTCAACAAGTGTAGCCTTGGTCTCATCAGGCTTCTCTTTATCATCTCTTAGATCTATATCTCTATAGAACCGACTATGGCACCCGAGCCAAGGCCTAGGCGCCGGTTGTCAATCTTCAGTGGTTAGGATGCAGACAGCTTTGTCCAAACCCTTTCCCTTCTCCTTACGTCGGGCTTCCCTCAACTCAGCTACACAACAGGCACGTCCTATCGCCTGATCATCATGAACAACTCCTATGCCATTATCTGTTGGAAACATCAAAGTTAAACACCATAGGTTAAGAGCTACCCGGAATTTAGCCAGGGTCGGACAACCTAGAAAAACATTGTACGGAGAGTCAAAGTCCAAAACAATAAATGGTAAGGTCCGCACTCTCCTTCGTTCATCTTCACTCGATTGAACTGGTAATTCCACATACCCAACGCCTCAGTCGCCATGCCATTAAAACCATGTATGCAAGCTTTAGATGGTTTTAAGTCTTTGGCCTCCATCCTCATCTTGTCATATGCCTTCTGGAAAAATATTTTAACCAAACTTCCACAATCATCAAAATTCTTCTTACCAATGCAGGGCCAACCATAGCTCAAATTACCATTCTGTCAATTGTTGGAGCCTCTACCTTGTCTGCATCCCTGCTTCTAAGCACAATACCATCCGCTATTGTGTGTTACTACTTTGCGAGAGCTCGGTCTTTCGTACTTGAACAATATTAAAAGTCTACATGCCTTATTGTGCTAGCATAACACTGTATCTCTTGCCAACTCCTGTTTGCAATGTGCGGTCCGCCAACTATCATATTAATCACTAGTCTTCCACAGGTCCACATAGGTTCCTCAGCCATATGCGGAGCTTGTCCTTGATTGGGGTCAGATGTCCCTTCTCCGCCATCCTGTGGAGTTTTCAAAAATTGCAAATTCTTTTCCCGGATCAATTTTTCTATCACGGCTTCCTGTATTGCATGGTATTATACATGGATAGATAAATGTTCTCCAGGGACGTGTTTAGCTGCGTGTAATTTTCATACATTGGAATCTTGGGCTTTAGTCTTCTAAAATCCCTCTTTCGCTCTCGATTCCTGTCTCCATCTTTCTTTTGTTGATTCGGCTTATTCTGAACATTCACCTGAACTTTCCCAGAATTGTCATCAGACAATTTTATTGCAATATTACTCTGTACTGCTTCTCTACTTGGTCCCATAATGTTCTTTTTTCTAGAGAACCTGGCCTCCTCCTTCCTGAAAAACTGAGCTGCCATTGCATAGAAACGCTCAAACATGGCAAGCGGTTTTCCTGCCATGCAGTCGTCAAATTTAGTTTCTGTATCAATCAATCTCGTCATGGCCATGAGTATAGCATGATCATTCAGGTTACTGGCCTCTGTGGTGGCGATATGAAATCTCTCCAAGTAATCTTTCAAAGATTCCCTTGGGGCTTGGATCACATTAGAAAGGGACATCACGTCTTTAGGACAAACTGCATGCATTTGGAATTCTCTACAAACTTGGTTGCTATCTTGTCGAATCTCAAAATTAACCGCGGAGGTAGTCTCGTGAACCACATCACTGCTATCCCAAAATGCGTTATGGGAAAGCATCTACACTTAGTTGCGTCGTTAGCTCTTGTAGAAGCCATCAACCATTCGTATCTCATGATATGCTGCCTGGGGTCGGTTTTTCCCTTGTAGGCAGACATTGATGGCATTTTGAATGGCTACGGGTATTCCGCATGCAATACGTTATTAGTAAATGTGGTATAGCTTCTTAAGGTTCCCCAATCATCATTAGTCAAGCCTTGATTCTCTCTCACCAACTGTCCGACCATGGTCGATAAGTCTGGCATCTGGATGGGTGGTGCCAAGCGGTGGTCGCACTCCACCTCATGCGAATGGTCTGGTCGATTGGCCATTTCATGCCTTCTTGGTTTACCATCCTCTTGATGTGCACCTTGAAGATTTACCACATCATTCCGACAGGATAACTATTCAGCATTCTATCGAGCTCCAACATACAAGCTTCTAGGAAGAACTCCAGCATGATTCCCTAAATGTAGTGGAGGCCCTCCTTTGGAGGAGGGTTCCGTACCGATCCCTAGGCAGGGATCGGCACTGATCAGTTTTGGCAGACCATATTGGTTTGCCAAGTAGCACTTCGATGTTTCTGCGTAATCTCCTTCAAGCCTACGATGCCTAAGCCTCTTTTATTCATCCAATGAGCTTGAACTTTCTGATGCCAAGTAAGGAGTGGGATCCCTCCTAGCCTTCCAACGTTGTTGTTGGGTAATCTAGTTCATTAGGCTAATATTGGTCTGAATCTGCTCATTTAGTTGTCGATGGCTTTTCATCAACTCTTTTATCGGATCATGAAATTTAGCTAGGGTTATAGAATCTTTAATGTTCTGAACTTTAACCAGATCAGCATTTAAACTTGCAGGATAGTTTCTTGGGCCTCCTTGTTGAATACTAGTAGTCTCATTCCCATCAACATTCTAAGAAGTGGAACTGATATGTCTCACTATTGTTAATATCCTTGTTTAGATTTTTGCAAATCTGAGTAGTGTAAGCAAGTTTTATGAAAATAGCTAGGGATCCCCCTTTGGGGGATTTTCTCAATCCAGTAGCAACAAAGGGGATCCTAACAGATCAAGAGTCTGGTTCTCAATGAAAGCATCAAAATGTTTGCAACCAAATTGTTCACAAACACCCAAGAATGGGTTTATGTAAAAAATTAAATGAAGAAAATTAAATTAAAATAGAGGAATAGAGTAAACTAATAAGCAAATCAAAACAATAATCAAGAATTCCAAGATTTATAGTAGTTTGGTGTTGTATGCCTATGTCCACTTTGAAGATTCTCTTTATTGATTCACTATGAATTTTATTACAACAGCAAACAGCAAGAAGTGAGGGAAAAAGTTGATTACAATAAAGAACTATGTAAGCAACAGCGTAAAATCCTTAGAATGACCCCTAGGCCAATATATGTAGGTGAAGGCGGCTACCAATCTCTCTAAAACTTAGGCTACAAGAATTTCTTATCCATATGAGCCCACCATAAGGGTCACTAGGCCTAAATCCCAATAAGAGGGATCAATACTGATCCCTCCATCTGTTGATTCTAGGGCAGCGATCCTTATAGTGTCTTCCTCATGTTTAGGCACACTAGCTCTTCATATATCATGTTGATTGGACAAGTGGAACTCGCGCTTTTGTTCGATCTTTGGTTTATATTTAATTGGAGGTCATTTATGACGATCCCTTCTCAATGGATCATGTTGATCCTCATGGTTGACTCCATACTTCCTACGCTGATCCCTATTATGTGCCATAGTGATCCATCTACTTATCCAATCATACAGAACCATCATACGTATTCATGTTTATCTCTTGAACTTCATTATATAATGTCGGTCCCTCCATTTCATAATGTTATGCTGAAGCCTTCAAAATTAGATATTCCTTTCTATTGCATAGACTATGTCGATCCATCCTCTTCCATAATGCTAAACGATCCATCTTGCTCCACGAGACTATGCCGATCCATCTTGTTCCACAAGGCTATGCCGATCCATCTTGCTCCACGAGGCTATGCTGATCCCTCTTGTTTCACAAGGCTATGCTGATACATCTTACTCCATGAGGCTATGTCGATCCCTCTTGTTCCACAAAGCTACGCCGAACCCTTGAGTTCGTTCCTAACTTTCATGTTTATAGAATCCTACATCGTCTACCTACCAACTTTGTTCAGTCCTGGCTTCATATAGCATTTGAGCTCTGCTTTCGAGTTCTACAGTCGTTATTCCATGGTCATCCTTCTTGATAACAATCCATCCATCTTGTGCAATCATTCCAATATAGCCGAGTCAGAATACCAGGTAACAACATCAGTAAGCAGTTTACGGGATTAGAGAGAAAATATCCTAAATAAGAGAAGCTAGCTTACTGCTTGTTGATTGCATAGAGTAAGTTACGACCCTACTTCCAAGCTCACCCGGACTAACTAGCCTTTGAGGCAGGTGTTGCACTGACACGAGACTTTAGAAAAACTACTAAAGTGGAACACAAATTGAGTTAGTACGATTTAACCTATCATCCCAAAAGGGCGATTCGGGGACAAACATTGGCTATTTTCATTGCTGAATTTACCACGCGAGATCTAGAAATAGAGGAAGATATGGAATGGCTTGCTCAATGGAGTTATACATAATTGTAACATCCATTGGACATTGCTCGAGGGAAGGATTGATCCTATTAACCCCTGAGGAATGAACAATTTGTTATGCTTTGAAGTTTGAGCTTCCTGTAAAAAAACAACTAAGCTGAGCTTGAGGCATGATCACAAGACTTAAGATAGTGAAGGAGATTGGAGTCGAAACATAGCATATATATATAGTGATGCTCAATTGATGGTTTGTTGAGTGAAGAAGGAATTTCAAGAAAAGGGAGCGAGATCAGCCCCTTACTTGACGAAGGTTTTGGAGATGTTGAATGACATCGTGTATTAACTAATCACACACATTCCAAAGGAGGAGAACACGAAAGCTGATTTATTGGCCAAGGTGGATAGATTTGGGGATGCATAACTTACGTGATTGGTTCCAGTGAGGTTTTATTGGCTTCGACCATTGATCGGATGGACGTTGATTAGAACTTGGATGTCGAGGTGGGAAATGAATCATGGATATCTCTGATTAAGGAGTACTTGCTGAAAGGAAATATTCCAAATGGAAGAAATGAATGAAGGAAACTCCAACATGTAGTACCGTGATTTATTGTCCAAGAAGGAGAGTTAACAAGAGAAGATTCTCTGCTCCCTAGTACGATGTGCCGCTAATGATGAAACTAAAAGTATCCCCACGGAGGTACATAAAGTAGCCTACGGTGATCACACGAGGCTAAGTTATAGACTGGTAGATGATTCCCTCTAACATGGAAGAATCTTCGATATAGCTATTTTTGGCCAATAATCAACCAGGATGTTCTTGATTACATCAGGAAATGCAATCTATGCTAAAGTTTTGCGAAGGTTCCTTAAGCACCATCCGTAGAAATCACACGAATGGTCAATCCACGGCCATTTGCAGTTTGGGAAATTGACATCAACGATGCGCTATCAATGTTGAAAGGAAGAGCAAAGTATGCCATTGATGTAGTGGATTATTTTATGAAATTGGCTAAAGTGGAACTGCTTTCCACGATCACTTTGAAGAATGTGATCAATTTTATAGTCAAGAACATTATATGTTGATTTGCAATTCTATAAACAATCATCTTTAATAACAGGACGTAATTTGGCGGTGTTGAATTCAAGAATTTATGCAAAAAGTACCAATTTAAGAAGAGACTTGCAGCTGTAGCACATCCATAAACGAATGGATGGTAAAGGCAACGAATAAGATTACCAAGTCCATCTTAAAGGGATGGCCAATAAAAGCCAAGGCCACGTGGGTCGATGAATTAACTCTATCATTATGGGATTATCAAATAGCTCACATGTCCATGATTAGCCCTACTCCATTCACCCTGGTGTACGAATAAAAGGTCATGATTTCCACTGAATTGGAAGTGCCTTCTTATCAGAAGATTCACTATGATCCCAAGAAGAACGAGGAAATCTTGCTCGATTACCTGGACATAATCGGTGAGAAGTGCAAAGAAGCTGACTTAAGGGTCACTGCTCACTAGAAAAGAGTAGCATGGAAATTCAATTCAAAGGTCAGGAATTAGACCTTTGAGATTAGCAATCTTGTTCTAAAATGAATCTTTCCTGGTTCAGTGGCCTTCGGGTCGAATCAGGAAGGTCGGTATGCCATTGAACACAAGCTTGGAAACGGAACACTCAAGTTGGAAATTGTTGATGGAATCTCACTTCTAAGGGTGTGGAATAGCGAGCACATGTGATACTATCTTGCTTAATTGTACCTTTGTAAGTATCCGACTAAGCTCAAATGTAACAAAGTAGAGTCTGTTATTCTTGTATATAAAAAATGAATTGGCTTTAGGGATCAATGGAATTGTATTCTCAATAATATAACTTTGCACCGTGGATAGCAACAACATTAAACATTCTGTATTTTCAAAATGCAGTACCTGCGTACCCATAGATTGATATCTGTAACACCCTGCATTTTTATATAATTGAATAATCAAATAGAGATGAATAGTGAAAACAAATATTTTCTAATTTTCATAATATGGCCTCGAAACTTATACCATTGTGTTCATGGTGATTTTTTGATCAATTTACATATATAATGTGTCCTGAATGGAGTTCGTATGAAAAATTTAGGTGAGTTTTTTAACCCACTGACAACTTTTAAAAGTTCTTATATGTGTTAAATTAATTTCAGATGTGATTAGAAATTTATTTGTTGCTAATTGGTACATTTTCATCATCATTCCAGTTAAATCGAATTTATTGAATTAAATTGGCATTCAATTTATTATTGCATATAAACTACCGGTTACATTAATTTATTATTGAATATAAACCGCCAGTAATCACTTGTTATTTATTATCTTTTCTATATTGATGTTATTGTTTGAATTGGATGATGATTAGTATAAATGGTTGATGATTGATATTGGATGAATGGATGCTGTATTTTATATTGTTATAAAACTGCATGTTGTTATGCATTTTATTCCATTTGGGATTGCGGTTTGAAATGATATATAACCATATTTTTATCTTAAATTACGGATTTAAATGATAAATATCCGTATCACTTGACCACAGGATAGAAAATTATATAAAGACACCGCGGTCTATATATATAAAAATAATTTGAAATTGATTTTTATGGTTTTGGAAAGAAATATACGATTTAAAAAATATTAATTTTTGATATTATTTCATATATATATATATATATATACACAGTTAGATTCTTGAATTTAAGCTTTATATAAATTCGTTTAATAAAAATAAGTTTAATAATTGAGTTTGATTGTTTTATATTATATGGTTTAGTACATGTTTAAGATATTGTATATATAGAGTTTTAATGACTGAAATAAAAATTTAAGGTTGGAGGATAAATATGAATTTGATTTAAATTAAAGTATTTAAGAATCATACTCGAACAAAATTGATGTGAAATTTAAATAAAAATTTAGATTTAAAGGGTATGATTTTTATAACTTGATTTTGGTTTAGAGTGATTTGAATAAATATTGAGTTTATTTAAATGAATATATCAAGTTAATCAAATTGAAAGAAAATCCAGTTATTTAAAGTTTGAAGGTTTTACTTAAATGATATTTGATTTATTAAGTAAACATTTCAAATCTAAATAGGGGTAATTGAATTTGATAGAAATGGGATTATTAAGGATTTAGTTTTGAAATGGTGGAATATTAAAAGCTTTGAAATATATGGCAATTAAAACGGTTCGAATCTGTATTTGGAATTTGATTTGTGAAATTTGAAGAAGTTATTTTATTATATAAGATAATTTAATATTTATGCCGTTTAAGTGGTGTAGTTATGTTTCAATGTTTTGAGTTTCAAAGTAATTTAGTTTGAGAGTGTTATATTTCAAGTGGTTTTGGTTCGAAGTATATAAATTTGAAAATGCTATGATTTTGGAAAAAGAATATATTTGAAATAAAAGTGATACTACATTGATTTGGGTTTTATAGAAATGATGTCATATTGATTGGGTTTAAAACAGAAATGATATCGTATTTATATGGTTTTGAATGGATATTATATTCCGGTTTTTAAGTATAATTATTTTAAAACGACCGCGGTGTTATAACAACGTATGGTTGTTAAAGAGACCGGGATCAGAAGTTGTCATACTCTCTGCCAACTCCGAAAACCACTTTAATAACCGTGTACGCGGTGGACATTCCAGAATGAAGTAGGATGGCGGCGACGTTCTATTAAGGTATATACGTGGACTCGACTCCCGTGAGTTATCATAAGGTGGCTAAAACAGGAGCGATTGATGGGCTAATGAGGTAGCTCCTTTGATCGCACACATCCCTTCGATATTATATTCTAACTTTTGGATTGCTTCGGTGGCCACTTTTGATTTTTTTTGATTTGGAGATGTGGCTCGAGGTGGGGCAGTAGCTGCGCGCTACGCGTTACCACCGGCTCGGAAGAGTAATTGGTACATCTACCGTGGCATTGCCTAGTTGTGTCGTGTCAGCTACCCTAGCGCGCCTTGTACGAGTTTGTTTTTCTCCCGTAGCCCGTAGGGTATTTAGGGTAGTCTCCCGATCTGGAGATGCGCTGATACTGGATGGACTATTGGGACTATTACGTGTAAAGTTGGAAAATGTAAAGCCTTAATGCTATTTAAAAGTAAGTTTATTTTACTATAGACATTATTATAATAGCGAAATATTACTACATAGTAACTAGTTTAACGGATCCTTAGGATGCGTGAATCCCCAGCATCTCTTAAGTTACTGCACTCGCGTTAGACACTGGATAGGAGATGTCAAATCCCGTAAACATCTCTGATGTCGTTCCACTCATATTTATTTTACCGTTGATTTAACTTACATAAGATCTTTTAGTTCTGACTCGAGTGTTTTGGCTTTTCAATTCGCTCGGGTCAGCCTAATTATTTCAGTATTGGAAGAACTTACTTCTGAAGGACGAAGACGAAGAGTTTATTATTATTATTATTATATTATTCCACTACATTCGTACTGTTCCGCTGCATTATTTATTATTCTCTGGTATGTGTAACTCTGATATGTATTGTGTAAGTATGATCAAATGTTTTTGTAAAACAGCTTCATGAACTGTTTATTTGATTATTATATTTTACCCTTCCGCTGCAAGATTCTGTTTTATTTTATTTCTTTCTTCCTTTTTCTTATTCACCCCAATAACAATTCGCCCTTTTGTATGGTTTAATTCTGACGTGTGTGGATTATCGTCGATTTAAAACATGCGAAAAGGAGGGACGTTACATCTAGTATCAAAGCTTTGGTTTAGCAATAAACCTTAGCTTTGTGGGGTCTGACTCTTTATTAATAGGGTAGTAATACCCTATGATGAGTTGCTGAGCGTATATATATGAGAGAGCATATTTCTTAGTGTTATAAAAGGTTTTAATATTGTGTTAATTTGTTCCGTTTTGTATTTATAAATTACGGTTGGTGCATGGGACACCATTATATCGATAAGGATTTCTAAACACTTAATAAGACAGTTCGACACAATATTTGTTTTGAATATGGGTGAATGAAATAATTTTGCCTATTATATTTTCTGTATATATAAAATAAATTTTTATAAATATGATATATATATTCGGTTGTATTATATTGGTTGTTAGGCAGTGAAATTTATAAATATTGATTGGAAACTAGAGTGAAGAAAATAAAATAAAATAAATGAAATTGGAAATTTAGAACTTAAGTTCCGGGGTTTTAAAACTTTCTTTTGATTGATTTTAAAATATAATAATAATATTTTAGAAGTATTTTCTGATATACATAGATCAACATAATTTGAAAGAATTGTTTTAAAGAAACTCTAGAAAGAAATAAGTTGTACTCTCCTCTCTGTCGCTGGAAAATAATTTCGGTAATGAGTGCACACATCATCGAAATTCATTTTCGAGTTTCAAAGTGGGAAGGCCACTTTTGTAGTTTTACTACAGATTTATCTTGATAAACAAATATAAATTTTAAATTGTTTTAAATATAATTGGATATATAAATTGCAAGTATATATTTATTTACTATTTCAAAATGATTTGAAATTAAACTCGGTATTTAGTTCTTAAATTTCCGTTAATTAACAGTTTAATTAGTGTAGTGAAATGGAATTTTTCCAATAACTGAAACCTCTAAATGAAATAAGAGATTTAATGCTAAGTTACAAATGGGATAAGGGAAAATTTAAAATTATAACATATAAAACAAAAGATATTATTATTGAACATTTAAGTTAACTAAAAGGAATGAAAATAAACTTATGTAACTTTCAATTGCATTCTTAAAAGCATATGTATAGCTTACCAAATAATAAAAGTTACAATGTTTAATAAGAAAATGTAATAGAATACTATACAAGTAAAATTTTGAAGTAATGAAAGTAGTCAATGAAATTCTTCAATAAATAAGAATATGATGTTGTAATTGTTTTGAACTTAAGTTATAATTGAAGTGTTACTGTAATAAAGGTATAGGAAGTAAGTATCGTAGGTATAAGATTATAAACTTTAGTAAATGAATTAATATGCAAAGAAATTGAATAAAATTATGAATACCATGGATAAATGAATGCAATGCAATAAAAAGGGAAATTTTGCAAGAAATAAATGTAAAATAAAAAGATAAATTAGTATATGAATGAAAAAGAAATAAAACAACAAATGTATGAATGGAATTAATAAGAATAAACTTAATCTGTTGTTTGAAATCGTTATTTGTTCAGTTATGGTTGTTTGGGCAAGGATACTTTAAAATTGTTTAGATGAATGAATAATCTATTTAGCTTCATCTAAGACTGTTGAGTAAATGGTGCACTAAGTAGTTTATTTTTCATTCTGTACAATTTGAAGTTTTGAACCCGAACAACTATTTGTTTTGTTTGATATGAATGAATGATTGGTTTGTATTGATTCTATGTGATGGCTGTATGCCTTGTTGCAAGTGATTGTTGTTTGTATTGATTTGTTTGTTTATGGTTGAAACAACTTTAAATATTTCATTTTATATAATTATTAACTCTTTTTGGATTATATAAGTGAAATACAGGTTATGGAAGCAATTGCTACTGCTTTTTGGTTTCATAATTAAGCGTAAATTGCTGACTAATAGGTACGTTCTCTGATTACGGTTTATAGCGTTATTATATTATTTTTCCCGGGTTGGGATATATATATATTATTTTGGAAAATATATGTTTTACATTGTTATATTTGATATTATATTTTCTCCCGAACCTCTCCGTACAAAGGAGACTCTGCCGAAATTTTCCATAAATTTTGGACTTACAAACTATTTTGAAAATGTTTTCCAAACTTTATTAATTTGAGTATACAAAGAATTAGTGGTAATAAATTGGCATATTTTATTCAAATTTATAAAATTTGTAAATTTACTTGTTTATAAAGTTAGTATTTTTGAATAAGATATATTGTTTACTTAATTCCTTCTTTCCCTCCTTTTTCCTTTTCGAGGACGAAAAGTTTTGAGTGGGAGAGAGTGTAACGACCCGTAAATTTCAATAATTAAAATTAGTTAAATTTTTATAATTAAACTTAGAAAGAAATAAAAATCTTATAATCTATATTGGAGCGAATGTTAGAAATTAAGTGTAGCAATTGTAATTAAAATTAACAATTTAAAATGAAGTTGTAATTAAATGAAATAATGTAAATTGTTGCACTTAGTTATAAAATTTAAAATAAGTAAATAAAAAGTAACTATTGAATTAACCAATGAAATATTTTATTGATTAATAATAGACTTAATAAAAGAGTTGAAATGAATCAGTCCATTTATTTGAAACTAATTAAATGGCATTCAATTTATAATAAATGGGTCTATTGTAAGAAATTGAAATTTGATACTACAGTGAATTGGAATTGAGATGAAATTGGGAATATTAGCGTAATAGATAAGTACCCATGTTGACATCACCTTTAAGATGGTAAGTTTATAATTGATTCATAATAAGATAAAAATCAAATAAATGGTTTTATTGGAATGGCAATTGACAATTTATGAATTTATTGAAATTGTAAAATTTTATTTGATTGAAATTTGTAAATTGGAAAATAGATTCAAAGTTATAATTAATTGATGAAATAATACGTAATAAGTGCAATTTGATAGAATCAATGTTAGTATAAGTTAAAGAAATAATTGAGAATTATATTTATGAAATAATAATGAGAATGTAAGGTAAACAATGCTAATTAAAGTTAATAATTAATGAACTTGAATGAAATTCTAATTATATAAAATAATTTAAATGTTATGTTTGGCTATTAATTGAACATAAGTGAATGAAATAAGTAGTATGAAAATAAATGGCAACATTGATTTTGTAAGTAATAAAAGCTTATTTACGTGACTAAAGGTCAACGTAACGATTAGTGTATGTTACCTATTTTGTAGCTTATTAATTTAGATTGGAAATCAGTTACAATAATTATAATTTAATATTACGTTAATGTTAATTAAGGTAATATTTAGAATTTATGTTAATGTTATTCATAATTGGACAATTTGTTCAATTATAAGAATGGGAATAAAGGTTTATTAATTTATTGGAATTTAAATATAATAACTGGATTAGTTGCAATTAAATGAAATTACAATATCTAAATATTACGTTATTTGAAATTAAGATGGAATGTGAGAATATTAATGTAGTAGATTTGAATCCAATATTTATTTTATCCGTTGACCATAATGAATTGAATAGTAGAATGAAAAATTATTTTATAGAATTTTTGAAAATTAAATTTATAATTTCTGAATTTAATGAAATTGTGGTTAATACCGAAATTGATAAATTAATCAACTCTAAGTTGACATTTAAATTTTGGTAAATTAGTGTAAATGATTTAGTAATTTAAAAATGATGAAATTTGTTAATTACAGAGTTGAAATGGAAAATTTGATTTAATTTGTTAATTTATTAATTAAATTAATTAAATTAATTAATGTAAAAATAGCTATTTTGGCCACCGACTCGGATTTTGACGAAACCAGTTTTATCGAATCCGTAACAATGAATTATTTTAGGATTTTAAATTTCGTAACGATCGGACTTGTCATTTGATCGTACGGATGCAAAAAGCCTAGAAATCAATTTACTGAAATCAATTGAAATCAGTTTGAAATAAATTAATTTTAGCATAACTTCTTCATACGACGGAATTTGGACTTAAAACCTATTCCATTGCGTTTAAAATATTTAAAAACATCTATTTTGATATATGGGTTGACCCAATTTCGTTCTGGAGTCGAAATGGGCTTTTTAGGCCATTTATCGTTCTACGCGTGTATCCAATCAATCTGATCCATCTATTCTATTTTAACCCTACCTATAAATACCCTGTTATAAACCCTAGCCTTTCTATTTCTCATCTGTCTGTATGTACGATTTCTTTTCACCTCCTCATTTCAATGGCGGACAAACCCTAATTCCAATTGCAATTCAAAATCAAAGCCAAATTTCAAACTCCATAAAATATAAATTTTATATGGATTCGAAGCTCTCGACGGACGCATCACAGATCTGTAATTCGTTTTTCAATTTGAATCACTGGTTATTCAAAAATTGATGGTTTCTTCTTGACCGTCCGTTGCATCGTAATCAACTGCGACGGATCATCAAATCGATTGAGGGGTTGTGTAGAGATCGCCGTGGGGTTTGCGTCAGCGTAGTTTATTTGATGGATTAACGGTCAAATCGAAGCCCAATATTCGATTAGGGTTGCATTTTTTCGATGGCGGCTGCATATTGGGCGTCGTGCTTCGCCGAGCACCGACCAGAGGGACGGCTTATTCCTGGAGTCGCGCGCGTAGCCGTGTCTGTGGCCATAGGTGGCGTACGACGTCAGATCTCGTGGCAGCCTGTAGCTGTGCTTCGTGTGTAGGGTTTCGACAACGAACTGTAGGGTTTCGGCAATGATAGAGAAGGATGTGATGTGGCAGTTTCTAGTGTGAGTTTGTTTATCTATTTTTAATTTTATTTTTGATTTCAATTCTTTTTATTCGAATATCTTTCACTTACGATATCTGATTTACGCGCGGTTTTCTCCACTAGGTTCGTATTAGAATTCCAGACATTTTGACGCTGGTATAGACGAATTTAGAGACTGTCCAATTTTTGGGCTTAAATTGGATTTAAATTCAATTTAAATTCAAAAGGTGAGTGTTTTAGCCCACTCATAACTTTTAAAAGTTTTTATGTGTGTTAAATTAATTTTGGATGTGATTAGAAATTTATTTATTGCTAATTGGTATATTTTCATCATCATTCCAGTTAGATCGAATTTATTGAATTAAATTGGCCTTCAATTTATTATTGCATATATACTTCCAGTTAAATTAATTTATTATTGAATATAAACTGCCAGTAATCACTTGTCATTTATTGTCTGTTCTATATTGATGTTATTGTTTGAATTGGATGATGATTGATATAAATGGCTGATGGTTGATATTGGATGAATGGATGTTGTATTTTATATTGTTATAAACTGCATGTTGTTATGCATTTTATTCAATTCGAGATTGCATTTTGAAATGATATATAACCGTATTTTTATTTTAAATTACGGATTTTAAATGATAAATATCCGTATCACTTGACCATAGGATAGAAAATTATATACAGACACCGCGGTCTATATATATAAAAATAACTTGAAATTGATTTCTATGGTTTTGGGAAGAAATATACGGTTTAATAAATATTAATTTTTGATATTATTTCATATATATATATATATATATATATACACACAGTTAGATTCTTGAATTTAAGCTATGTATAAATTCGTTTGATAAAAATAAGTTTAATAATGGAGTTTGATTGTTTTATATTATATGGTTTAGTACCTGTTTAAGATATTGTATATATAGAGTTTTAATGACTGAAATAAAAATTTAAGGTTGGAGGATAAATATGAGTTTGATTTAAATTAAAGCATTTAAGAATTATACTTGAATAAAATTGATATGAAATTTAAATAAAATTTTTGATTTAAAGGGTATGATTTTTATAACTTGATTTTGGTTTAGAGTGAATATTGAGTTGATTTAAATGAATATATCAAGTTAATCAAATTGAAAGAAAATCCAGTTATTTAAAGTTTAAAGGTTTTGCTTAAATGATATTTGATTTATTAAGTAAACATTTCAAATCTAAATAGTGGCAATTGAATTTGACAGAAATGGTATTATCATGGATTTAGTTTTGAAATGGTGGAATATTAAAAGCTTTGAAATATATGGCAATTAAAACGGTTCGAAACTGTATTTGGAATTTGATTTGTGAAATTTGAAAAAGTTATTTTATTATACAAAATAATTTAATATTTAAGCCGTTTAAGTGGTGTAGTTATGTTTCAAAGTTTTGAGTTTCAAAGTATTTTAATTTGGAAGTGTTATATTTCAAGTGGTTTTGGTTTCGAAGTATATAAATTTGAAAATGCTATGATTTTGGAAAAAGAATATATTTGAAATAATGATACTATATTAATTTGGGTCTTATAAAAATAATATCATATTGATTGGGTTTAAAACGGAAATGATATCGTATTTATATGGATTTGAATGGATATTATATTCCTGTTTTTAAGTATAATTATTTTAAAACGACCGCGGTGTTATAATAACGTTTGGTTGTTAAAGAAACCACGACCATAAGTAGTCATACTCTCTGCCAACTTCAAAAACAACTTTAACAACCGTGTATGTGATGGAGATTCCAGAATGAAGTAAGATGGTGGCGACGTTCTATTAAGGTATATACGTGGACCCGACTGCCGTGAGTTGGCATAAGGTGGCTAAAAAGGAGCGATTGACGGGCTAATAAGGTAGCTCATTTGATCGGACACATCCCTTCGGTATTATACTCTAACTTTTGGATTGCTTCGGTGGCCACTTTTGATTTTTTTGATTTGGGGGTGTGGCTCGAGGTGGGCGGTAGCTGCGTGCTACGCGTCACCACCGGGCCGGAAGCGTAATTGGTATATCTACCCTAGCATCGCCTAATTGTGCCGTGCCACCTGTCCTAGCGTGGTGTAAAGTCCCGCCTTTTCGCACGCTTTAAATCGACACACGTGCCAATTCAAACCATACGAAAGGGCGGATTGTTATGGGGTAAATCAGAAAACAAGAAAGAAATAAAACGAAATAGAATCTCACAGCGGAAGGATAAAATATAATAATCAATTATACAGTTTATAAATCTGTTTTACAAAATATTCAATTATACTTACACATTTATCAGAGTTACACATACCAATAACAATGCAGCGGAACAATATAAGTGTAGTGGAATATAATAAATAATAATAATAGACATCTTCGTCTTCGTCCTTCAGAGCTAAAGTCTTCAATCCTGAAACGCTCGGACTGACCCGAGCGAATTGAAAAGACAAAACACTCGAGTCAGAACTAAAAGTAAGTTAAATCAACAGAAATAAATATGAGTGCAGTAACTCAAAAGATGCTCGGGATTCATATCTCTTAAGGATCCGTTAAACTATTTACTATGTAGTATATTACGCTATTATAATAGTGGCTAATTGTAAAATAAACTTACTTTTAAATAGCGCTAAGGGGTTACCCATATGGCCCTTAACACAAATACTGCCAATAGTCTATACAGTACCGTAATACCTCCTGATCGGGAGGCTAACAAAGGATACTCCATAGGTACGACACAAATAGAAACTCGTACAAGGCGCGATAGGGTAGGTGACATGGCACAACTAGGCAATGCCAGGGTAGATATACCAATTACGCATCCGGGCTGGTGGTAACGCGTAGCTGCTACTACCGCCCACCTCAGACAAAACCCCCCCTAAAATCAAAGAAATCAAAAGTGGCCACCGAATCGATCCAAAGTCATAGTATAATATCGAAGAGGAGTATCCGATAAAGGGCGCTAACCCCCTTGGCCCGAGAATCGCTCCTGTTTTAGCCACCTTATGCCAACTCACTGGAGTCGGGTCCACGTATTTACCTTAAAGGAAACGCCACCACCATCTTACTTCATTCTGGAATCTCCACCACGTACACGGTTGTTAAAGTGGTTTTCGGAGTTGGCAGAGGGTATGACAACTTCTGATCCTGGTCTCTTTAACAACCAATCGTTATTATAACACCGCGGTTTTTCAAAATAATTTATACTTTAAAACCAGAATATAATATCCCTTTCAAACTATATAAATACGATATCATTAATATTTTTAAAACCCAAATCAATATGATATCATTTTTATTTAAAAAATATCTCTTTCCCAAAATCATAATATTATTCAAATATATATATACCTTGAAACCATAGCTTTGAAACATAACTTTCAATACTTAATGGTTCAAATACTATATTACTATATAAAATAAACAGCTTCTTCAAATTTCAAAATAAGTTCCCAATATCAATTTGAACCTCCAAATAAACCATTTTAATTCCCATATATTTCAAAGCTTAAATATTCTATATTTCACAACTTTATAGTTCATATATTTAAATCTTTAAATATTCCACTATTTCAAAATGGATTCTTTGAAAATTTAATATATATCAAATCCAATTCCTATTATTTAAATTTGAAATATTTACTTACTAAACAAATATTATTCAGGTAAAACCCTTAAACTTCATTAACAAGATATTCCTTTAATTAAATTAACTTGCTAATATTCCTTAAACAAATTTGATATTCGTTTAAATCCTCTACTCAAAAATCAAGTTATAAGATCATACCCTTTAAATTAAGTTATAAGATCATACCCTTTAAATCTTAATTTATTTACATTTCGAAACAAATTTTTCGAGGAAAATTCTTAGATACTTTAATTCAATCGTATTCACATTTATCTTCAACTTTACTTTTATTTGAGTTATTATAAACTCTATATACAATAAAATTTCAAATATATTCTTACCATATTATATAAACGAAATCAACTTCATTATTTAGCTTATTTTAAAATTCGAAACAAATTTATACATAGCTAAATTCAAGAATTTTATATATATATGTATATATATATATATATATCACAATTTAATATTTATTAAACGTATTCTTTCCAAAACCATAGAAAATCGTTTCAAATATAATTTTATATATATACACGGTGCCTGTATATAATTTTCTGTCATATGGTCAAGTGATACAGATATTTATCATTTCAGTCCACAATTTAAAAATAAAAATACGGTTGTATATCATTTCAAACCGCAATCCTGAATGAAATGAAAATGCATAATAATAACTTGCAGTTTATACAATATAAATACAGCATCCATTCGTTCATCATATCAATCATCAAACATTCATCAATTTGTCGTCCAATTCGAACAATCACAACAACAAATAATAATTAATTACTGATAGTTAGATTTCCAATAATGAATTAAATAACTGTTTAACTATAGTTTATATGCAATAATAAATAAATTTAACTAACATGTTATATGCAATAATAAATTTTACTTAATTGATAGTTTTAATGCAATGAATAAATGAATTAACAATTAACTGGCAGTTTTAAATGCAATAATGAATTAAATAACGCGTAAATTAAATGTATGCAATTTAACTGAGAAAATGATGAAATATATGCCAAACAGCTACAAATAAAATTTTAAACACATCATAAATCAATTTAACCAACATAAGAAATCTTAGAAGTTGTGAGTGGTTTAAAACACCCACCTTTTGAATTTAAATTGAATTTAAATTCAATTTAAACCCAATAATTGAATGGTCTCCAAATTTGTCCAAACTAGCATCAAAGTGTCCGGAATTTTATTACGATCCTAACAGAAAAAGTCACGCGTGAAACGGAGCTCGTATGAAAAAGTTAGGAAAATTAGAAGATTTGAAAATTCTGGTCCTGAATCGACTTCGGGTTGAACTTCGGTCCACCGCTTCGATTGCTCGGTGCTTGCTTGAAGTTTTGCCAAAACGACCCGGAGCGACCCGAGTAACTTTCTTCCTAACACGAAGTAGATGCAGCGTTTTTGCCTCTGAAACTCGAAGCGCGACCAGAAGTTGCTGCAGATCCGCAAATATTTTTTTTTGAAATTGAAATTGGATTAGGAAGATTAGGGTTTGCAGTGGAATGAGGAAGAGCATACGTTCAGAATGAGGAATAAGCAATGACCTAGGGTTTATAACCACATATATATAGGCAAACAGAATAGAAAGACGGGCTATGTTGGATTTGGGTTTTGAACGATAATTGACCCGAAAAGCCCGTTTCGATTCCGGAACGGAAAAGGGTCAACCCATATTTCAAAATATATGTCTAAAAATATTTTAAACGTGATGGAAAAAGTTTCACGTTCAAATTCCATCGTATGAAGAAGTTATGCTAAATTCAAAATTTTCAAATTGATTTCAATTGATTTAAATTGCATAAATTTCAAGACGTTTCGAGTCCGTACGATCAAACGACAAGTCCGATCGCTACGAAACTGAAAAAACTATTATAATTCACCATTACGGATCCGATGAAACTTGTTTCGTCGAAATCCGAGTCAGTGGCCAAAATGGCTATATTTCCATTAATTAAATAAATTGAAAATAAATAAATTAAATTAAATTTCGCGTTTAAATTCTGAAATTTGCAATCTTTATCACTTTAAAATTCTCAAACATTTACAATGATTTAACAGTTTTTAAATGTCAAGTTATTAAAGATTAATCAATGTAAATCTTCAATTTCATAAAGTTCAAAATTATAGATAAAATTTCCATTAAATTGAATTAATTCATAATTATTCCATTCATTAATTTCAAATAGAAGGGTTTACCATTGGATTTAAAATTATTACATAAATATTTCCCAATTTCAACTTAATTTTTAAATTAACGTAATAATTAAATATTTGATTTCATTCATTTGCAATAAATCTAATCGTTATAAATTAAATAAATTAACTCACTATTAAAAATTCAAATTCTATTATTCAATACACTATCATTAAACGGATAAAATATTGGATTTACAATTATTACCATAATATTCTTACATTCCATTTAACTTTCTATTAACGTAATGATTAGACGTTTGATTTCATTTAATTCCAATAAAACCTATTATTATACGCTAATTTCCAATATATTGACACAACTTAAATTTGCATTCTTTCCATTCAATATCAACTGTCTTTTTATAAGTAAAATTTACATTAGATTCATACTCATTACATAAATATCTATAATTTCATCTAAATAAATATTTACGAAATTTTTAAATATTAAATCCATTTAATTGCAATAAACCATATTATCGTGATTTAAATTCAAATAAATAATTAAATGTTGATTCCCATTCTTTTTATCCAAACAATCGTTATCCTATAAGCATATTTAACATTTGTTTACATTTAATTACACTGATACTTCTATATACCTCTTAGATTTGTATCAACCGTTATATTTAAAAATGTGAATCTTGTCAATTACGCGTATTAATTAAGGTTTTAAACTCAATTAACAAAATTACCTAAGTCAAATCCCTTTTTACCAAATTTGACAATCCCTAACCATTTGTACTACATTCCATATTAATATAATATTTATTGGATTTTATTTCAAATTAACGTACAACTTAATTTCCCTTAATTGAGATCTGATTCCCAAATTTTTATTTAACATACTAAATGAATAAATAACCTAAATAAATGGTCACCTGCTTACTTTCTTTCATTTATAAGTTTACTACTTACCCACCCAGGTATAAATCTCATATATAACACTAATTAATTTCCGTTAACACTGCATTATCCAATTATCATAAATTTGTTCAATATATACTCTTGTTTACTTATAAATAAATTTATGTTTTCTATCAATTCTCATTCACTCTTCCGTTACTAAATTAAAAATCATTAAGTAACGTTTCCTCAATAAAAGTACTAAAATTACTTAACATTTAAGAGGACTTTATTTCAAATAAATTGATTGACCAATAAATTAGGTAATATATAATAATTGTTATCATACCCTTAAGATTTACGCTTGTTCTCTTCTATTTGATTTATAGCCTAAAATAATATAAACAATCTTACTCCATAAATAAACTTATTTTATTACCCAAATTATACAGGGTTTGAATTCAATACTTACGTTTTTTCCTCTGTATTCAATTATATTCAGGTATAATACTTACCCTATTTCCTTTATTTCGGTTTCATTAAATCTATCCAAATTTTATTCGCTTCAATATTATTCCATTTATTACAATTGCTCATTTAAATTCTAACATTCACTTTATTATAAATTATAAGATTTTCTTCTCTATCTAAACATTAATACAAAATCATATTAAATTCCAGTTTTAAATCTTCAAAAATTTCAGGTCGTTACACGCGCCTTATACGAGTTTGTTTTTCTTCCGTAGCCCGTGGAGTATTTAGGGTAGTCTCCCGATCTGGACATGCGTTGATACTGGATGGACTACTGGGACTATTACGTGTTAAGGTGGAAAATGTAAAGCCTTAATGCTATTTAAAAGTAAGTTTATTTTGCTATAGACATTATTATAATAGCGAAATATTACTACATAGTAAATAGTTTAACGAATCCTTAGAAGATGTGTATCCCGAGCATCTCTTAAGTTACCGCACTCACGTTAGAAACTGGATAGGAGATGTAAAATCTGATAAACATCTCTGATGTCGTTCCACTCATATTTATTTTACCGTTGATTTAACTTACATAAGATCTTTCAGTTCTGACTCGAGTGTTTTGGCTTTTTAATTCGCTCGGGTCAGCCTGAGCATTTCAGGATTGGAAGAACTTACTTCTGGAGGACGAAGATGAAAAGTTTATTGTTATTATTATTATTATATTATTCCACTACATTCGTACTGTTCCGCTGCATTATTTATTATTCTATGGTATGTGTAACTTTGATATGTATTATGTAAGTATAATCAAATGTTTTTGTAAAATAGCTTCATGAACTTTTTATTTGATTATTATATTTTATCGCTCCGCTGCAAGATTTTGTTTTGTTTTATTTCTTCCTTTCTTTTTCTTATTCACACCAATAACAATTCGTCCTTTTGTATGGTTTAAGTCTGACGTGTGTGGATTATCGTCGATTTAAAACATGCGAAAAGACGGGACGTTACAGGCCCTTTTAATTAATATTTTATTAATTAAATTACTTTTCAAATATTCGCTTCAAATTATCTTCAAATGGATATAATTCCAAAACCATTTCAACATTGGAAAACATTTCCATATACTTATATCGTAGTATAAGCACATTCACAATTGTCTTAGGAAAGCTTAATATTTTTCAACACATGCTTTATTGGGTCAAAACGAATGTTGCGTAAAAACATTGTTACAACAACCCAAAAACATTAGCATAAGGATTCGATAATTAGACAGATATATTGTGACGCCCCACCTCTATACCCACGCTAGCCAAGAACGTTACGGAGTAATGCTGTCAACTAGCACGGAGAATAAGGCTGTTGAGGAGCGACCATCCGTGTAATTGCTTTGCGCGAGCATCGATATGTCAGATAGTATAACATGCATTTCTTTATCAAGAGGAAATCCGACATACCGACACAAACTCAAAGCTACTACACAGTGGCTAAAATATCTTCGGAAACAAATATAGAAATAAACATAACATAAATCAGTCACGGATAATTCATATCACAAAGGCGGAAGAAGATATGAATATTACACATGAAAGTGTACATCAGAGTAGTAGTCAAACAAGATCCACAATATCAAAAAGAATAGATACAAGTGCTAGACAAAAGAATAAGTATACATCATAGAGTCTGTATCTCAAATGTATACAACAAAAACTACTAAACTTAAGTAGTTAGCCAAAAGATCAGATGAAAGTCCGATAACGAGTCAAGAAGAAGCACCTGTAAAATCTCAGTCTGACCCAAGTATTATTTATAAGAAGAAAATAATAAATGGATCAGTCTAGCTATAAATATCAGAAGAAATGATATAGAATAAGAGATACGACTAAACGTATAATAATCACAACGCAAAGCTGTGATATATAAGTAATTGAAAATCAACAAGAGATTAATCAATATCACAATAACCTACTCAAGGATCAAAAGGAATGTCATACTCCTAATTTCATTCACCAAGCCACAATAATTGATAAATCAAATCAATAGAAATCACGAAAATAGGTGAAGCATAAATTCCAGAATTCAACTTACAAAATCCAGAAATCACAAGAAAAGGATGGCCAATCCATAAAAATGAGCCAGAGCTCCTCCTGACAGGGTATAGTCCCCCACTGCGGACATTGAGCCGAAGCTCCTCCTGGTGAACCGAAGTTCAATAAAAACGACGTACAGTCCTCCATGTGGACAAAGAGACATCGCACATTGCTAGTCTAAACCATAAATGATCGTCATGATCAAAGAGAAGTGTCAATTACAGTAAGCTAGTAAATATATGAGCTTAGCTTCATGTCCCATAACCACTAGCTTAACTTAAATATTTATGAACAAATTGTAGATCTCCACTAGAAAATTGTCGCAAGAGATTCAATTGAACAAGTCCAAGAATTAACCGACGAAGTAAACGCAAGCGTTTCATACCACTCGTTTTACTAAGTCGTTTAATTAGATTTCTCATACGAGTGAGGTAAAGGTTTGTATATACTAGTAGATTGGAAATCGGTTTGAGAAAACGAGCTTTGTAATAAAATAGTGTTGAAATCATTTGAAGAAAGAGTTTTGATATTTACTACTAGTATAGAAAACCTTTATATTTTTAAAGTGACAAATCACAAAGAAGATTGTAGGAACAACCAATCACTAAGATTCACATTCGAAAATGTGAATAAAATCCAAAGAAATCGATACCGAATCCATTGAAATGGATATTCAAAAATCCCTAAAAGGGAGTCATCAAAGTCATAACAAATGATAACAACACATAGGAAACAACACGAATCGATTAAAGTTGGAAATTCAAACAACTAGGCGAAATAGGCAAAAATGCTCCAGGTCGGTCGGCCGGCTACAGAGCTCGGTCGACCGGACCAAAAAAATAGAAATGCTTGGGGTAGCAGGTCGGTCGACCGGACCCTGTGTTCGGTCGGCCGGACCTGTAACCTGCACTTCCAACAGAGGCTGGGAAGTGCCTGGGTAACAGGTCGGTCGACCGGACCCTGAGGTCGGTCGGCCGAACCTGTAGTCAGCACCCCCCATGCCCAACTAATGAATGCCAATCTCTTCCAAATTTCTATCGGACGAGCAACGGCACTAAGGGTTTACGCCAATCGACTATCCGACCATAGAAGCTCCTCGGTTCATCACCAAAACATGATCAAAACATCAAAACTATGATTTTCAAAGAATTGAACCCAAAACATTAAAAATTGGAATATTCACCAAATCAATCCAAACCAAAAGCAAATGCACACGAATAAGTGTTAGGAATTCATACCTAACAATCAAAGATAAATATAAGCATAGATGTGAGATAAAAATCTCACCTTTGAACCCAAAAACAATGAATGAAAAGCTTGAAGACAAGGGGAGATCAACCACACTTCAATCTCAACACTAGAAGCTTGAATGTAAGCTTAAAAGAAGAACATTCCCTAAGTTAGGTTTAGGAAATTTTTGAAATTGAATGGAGAAATGTTTGGAGAAGAAGAAGGAGATGCTTACTAATGGGTTCTCTTTGAATTTGGAGCAAGAACTTGAGCTAGCAAGAGGAACTAGGGCTTGGAGTTTCTAATTCCCATTCTCTTCCACCATTGTTGTTTAAATCTTGATTGTTAGGAAAATAGAAAAGAAGTGAATGAAGAGGAGAGGGTTGGAACAGAGTTAAGTGGGGTTATTGGGCTCAGCCCAAACCAAAGCCCAAAGCAAAAGTAGCAAAATTCAACTTTCTCCAAACATATCGAAGCTTATACTCAAAAAGGTCGCAAACGTCATTTTGAACTCAATGGGGGTGGTCTCGAGTCTCAATTCGACTGTTTGCAAAAAGTAGCTTTTCGGACCAAAATCCGACGAACGATAGAATATTTAAATATAAAATCGATAAATATGCAGGTTGTTACATATATAAATCCCATATATTATACAAAACATCTCCTTTCGAAAATCATTTACTATAACAATAACGTTATAGTCCATGCTTTGCTTATTTCTCGAAAACGTCTATTTCAACAATGAATGTAGAAATCTATGTTTTCGATGCTCACACGTTTTAAAACATCTTCAAACCATTTAACTCCATTTAAAAGATTACTTTTCAAAACATTTATTTAATTAAAAAGATTATTCATCGTCCAAAATCATGAATATAATTCTCTAATCAAATTCATTACTTCTACACAGTTAATCAAAAGGATTATCCACTGTCCAAAATCATGAATATAATTCCTTTAATAAACTTTCATAATTAACTTATCAAAATAAGTTGATTTCGCATTTATAAAACAATGTTTATAAATCACATCTATATTTTAATAAAAACTTCCACTTATATAATCTCTTTATTAACAAATTCCATTTATCTCATTTATATGCCAAAATTCAATCATAAGTTAATTCACTTATAATCCTCTTATTTACAAACTCATTCTTTTTAAATCTTATTATTTATAAAATCCATTATAAATCCATTTCTAAATTTCAATTCCAAATCCATATATAAATTTGATAATAGATCCATTTTTAATATTTATGAAACACCATTTATAATAAGTTAAAAATCTCAATTTAAAATTCCAAAATATGGCCCAATGCTGCAACAGCATCGAATAAGGTGATTCACATCACTCATACCAATCCTGGCATCCAAAACGTCATATATCATATGATAACAGCATATATCACAATATATGTAAATAAAATCAACACCGATGAGGAATCCAATTGGATCCCTCCAACCTGTCACCTGCAACAAATATACATATGAGAAAATATGTATAGTGTCCGCTTCGAGGCAAATGTGCGTACAAAGGGTCACCCGCTCATACACAGGAACGTATACGGTCTCATCTGCTCCAATAGGCAAGAATATATCTAAATCAATCAATAAATATAATATATCATATATTATCCAAAAAATCATCAATCATTATAAATAAAATTTATTCTCACTTATAAAAAAACATAAGCAAGTCAGAAAGAGTGATTTGTACTCATTTTGATTCCAATAGCCATTTTAGTGTTTTATTCCAAATAAAATTAAACAAGCATTTAATTTTATCAAAAATTTTCACTAGCTCGGATTATCTCCAAACTAGCTTTAAAATGTAGTGCTCGTTGATATAAACCCAACACAATTTGTTTCGTCAATTTTTGACTTCGTATGAAGAAGTTATGATATTTTAAAGATTACATAATTTTTATATAATAATTTACAACAATTGTATTTTTATTTTTATTAAACCTTTAATCTGCCCGTTTGATTTCACTTCATCAGATTTGGACCGCAGCTCTCATCATCTCCATTGTTTTCACGTATGCGAGCAACGTCGCCTTCAAACCCATAGCCGCCGTTCACCAATCGATCGTCGCTCGCCTATAACACGATCAACCTCCACCGTGTCGTAGCCCTAGCCGAGATCTACCGTCGACCTTCACCCCTTGAAGCTCAGCCTTCCCATGACCCTAATAAACGTGCTCGAATGCACGATATACTTGGCCAAAATATGGCCTCTATGATGCTCCATTGATGATCATCACGGTATGGAGGAGCTCGTGAAGCTCTACAATGTTCTAGTTGAAAGTGGATTGATTTCGAGACATTGGGGGAGGAAGATTGAATGATTTCAGCTATTGGTTAAAGATAGCGGCAGCTGGAAGTGATTTAGGATTAGGGTTTTGTTTGTTTGCAAAGTATAAAATGTTGTGACCTTATACAGA
Source organism: Allium cepa (assembly GCA_030765085.1). NCBI lineage: Eukaryota > Viridiplantae > Streptophyta > Magnoliopsida > Asparagales > Amaryllidaceae > Allium > Allium cepa. The sequence continues at coordinate 165,983,286 of CM060939.1, forward strand.
AAATTTTGAAACACTATTCACCCGAAAATATTTTGAACTCCAAACGAAGTATGCTGCCTGGCGTTTATAATGTTTTACCCCTATTTAGAACACAATGGAATATATATTGGAAGCTAATTCGATTGTATTTGAAAGATAGGTTTTCGAATCGAATTGTTTTAAATTAAAATTTACTTAAACAAATTTCTACGCGTTTTAGATTCGTACGATCAAACCGTAAGTTTGATTGACACGATATTTAAAATCCTATAATAATATAACATTACAGTTCCAATGAAATATGTTTCGTCAAAATCCGAGACCGTATCAAAAATGACTATTTTTACACGTTAATTGAATATTAAAATATTCAATTTCTATAAATAATCCAATTTCAAAAGTTTTCTATATCATTCTAATTCAAATAGAATTTAATTCAACTTTATTAATTATTTTTATTCACATTAAATTAAAATTCAAATTATTTCTGCAATTTCAAATATGAAATTAACAATTTAATTACCTAATTAAACATTATATTCAAAATATAAGTTATTCAATTTATAAAATTTACTTGTGAATATTTAAAATCAATTAAATACGAATTTCAAATGACTGAAATTCTGAGTCGCTACAAAACGACCTTCGTACGAACGTTATGACAATCATGTTATATATTCATTAACATTATGACAATCATGTTATATATTCATTAACATTATGACAATCATGTTATATATTCATTAACATTATGACAATCATGTTACATATTCATTGTGTACTAGTGAATAATAGGTGATTAAATATCGTTAGTTAATAATAAGTTGGTGTAGGTTAATTATATAAACAAGTGATTATTATGCTACTATGTATTAATTTTATACAAGTATTTAGTGATCCATTATGTATTATTTACTCCTTCTAACGACACCGAGGTTGGTATTTATTTAGGGCTAAATATTATTTTATTTTGATTTTCTTTACATTGTTTTCATTTTATTTATTAGATTTGGATTATCTAACACAACCTTATTTTTCTTGTTGGAACTAGGCCAGCGTGCATTGGAAGTTATTGTTGAATTTTAAATTTTTATTATCCCATTGTATCTTTATTAGGCCCATGAAATGTAACGTCCCGTAGAATGAACTATGAGAAATGCGGAATATGGATCTTAAGGCTAGGATAGAGGGGGGGGATGAATAGTTTTTAAAGAAATTACTTAATCTTTTTTAGTTTTTGTTAATTTGAACACATCTGCAATATTCAGACACAGATATGATCACAGTATCAAACACAGATGCAAATATAAAGTAAAAGCAGTAAAGGAAACAACACACCGAATTTTATACTGGTTCGAAGTTACCTTACATCCAGTCCCGCGTATAAGTACGGATTTCCTTTCAAAAGCAATCTTTACAATTACACCCTCATTTCAAGACTATGAGGTACACCCTCCAGATTCACAATCCTTTGGGTAGAGATACTTGATTTCCCGGGCAACAAGTTCACCCAATTGATTTCCAAGGCTACAATCACACCTTTTCTCGCTTGATTGATTACAAAGAAGTCTATAACTCTGAATAGCACCGAGCTCTTGTTGAGGTAGTGATAGAGAATCAAATCAGAGATGATCTACTCAGATTCAATGTTGATTTCGGCAGAGTAATGGTAAGAATGTGTATAAAGAAATGTGGAAGAAGAAAAGGAGTGAAAACCAAAAAATATAATTAAAAATTCGTTGGGAATAGCCCCTATTTATAGAAGAACAATAGCCATGTCCATTCGTGAAGAGATATGACGAATAGACACTTCTTTTGAAATTTAAAATTTGAAATTAACTGACACTATGTCGACATGGGTACATTGAGTATGTAGACATCCCAAAGGAAATTTTGGTAGTTTATTTTTCTTTGAAAATAGATTTTATCTTATATTTAAACTATTTTAAACTTTTATAAATATACTAATATATAGTTAAAATATATAAATAAATATAGAGAATAATGTTTTGATGTATATGTATATATATATATAATTTTGCTATAATTTTATATTTAAATCTAGGTATAAATATTAAAAGTTAAATATATTATTATTAAAGATAATTTGAAACTAAGGATAATTTGATTTTGAAATTAAAGATAATTTTGAGGCTAAAAATATTTAAAATCAAGATAGATGTTTTTGATTCTTTTAAAAGGAAGGTTTTGAAATCATTTTGAAAACAAGATATAATTTTGAAAAACATTTGAATAAAAGTTAGCGGATACAAAACAATGTTCCACTAGACTTTTCGTAGGTTCCATCCTACTCAGGGTTCCATCCTTTTAACGGGCTCGAAGTGGATTCCATTCCACGAATAAATTGGATTTTAAGATACCAGCGCTTTTTTAGGAGTTTTAACAAAATTCGTAATTAAATTACTTATTCTTGAAATCTTGAACACTTGATAATCTTGATATTCTTGATACTCATGAGTCTTTAATCTTGATATCTTGAATCTCTATACTGTACAGTCTTCATTCTTGGAACCTGCATGGTTAAATCCTGCATATACGTATATATCTAAACTATATTGTTAGTATTTATATTTTTATAATCTATTATAAGGTTGTTGTCATCAAAACCATCATCTCAAGTACTAAAAATCTCCCCCTTTTTGATGATGACAACCTTTGTTTGTAAAATATTACTTCTACCCGAATAACTCCCCTTAAAACTAATAACTCCCCCTTAATCTATGCCTAACTATCCTATTTTATACTTCTTCCCCTTTGTCATCAACAAAAACTATCCTGAAACCATAAAACTATAAAACTCCAAACTATGTACCTCCAAACTATATAACTTCACCTTAATCTAATACTCTTTGATATGTGATTATAATTATAGTGTTATCATAAATAATCAACACTTATCTCTAAAACTTAAAACTTAGTCCTAAAATACTAACTAGCCTAAATAAGTATCCATATAATAATACTTTTAATAGAACACATATAAAAACACAATTTATTTATTAATCATATATTTATATTTACATTTTCGTGGGAAACTAAGAAAGAACATACAACAATAGGAAAAAGAGGAAAGAAACTAATGAGTGTCTTTGAAAATGGAAGATCTATGTACCGAACAATTTGGATAGTGGAAACAGAAATTTCCACGTTGTTCGACAAGATTTCCATCTTTGTCAAAGCACACTTCACCAACGCAAATGACTTTGTCGTCAACTTCCGCGTGCACTTCTTCCATGGGGGCTTCTTCTTCCTCTTCTTCTTCTTCCTTGCTGGCCTCTTGTACTTGATCTCCTGAAGAGTCTCTCTTGTTCTTTAGCCATTCGAAGTTGCATCACTTGGATTTCAGTCATTAAATGAAGTGCATCCTTTAGAGAATCCTTCATTTTCGTCACACGAGCGAGCGTTGTTCGTTGAAACGGTCCAGAAGTAGGAGAAGAGAACGAAAAGGTTGAATTTTTGTTTGATTTGGAAGAGGAGGCCATTGATTATTTAATTTAAGAAGATAGAACAAAAAAATATCAGAAAGAATGAATAGAATTCCGAAAATAAGAAGAATATATAACCAATTATTTGAATTTTGGTGGGAAAAATTTCAGAAATAAAAAATCGTTGTATGTCGACATGGAGTACTAGGGGATGTCGACATGGTTCTTGATTTTTTACTTTTTAATTTATTTTGATTTAATTTTAATTATACTTTGTTATTTATATTTTATATTTTAGTTATTGAACAAATACCTAATTCTCTTCTTAATTTAGTAAATATAGATTCATTTAAAGGTTTTGTTAAGATATCAACAATTTGATTCTCAGAATTGATATAATCTAGAGTAATTACTTCCTTACTTATATTATCTCTGAGAAAATGATGTCCGATATCAATATGTTTAGTTCGAGCATGTTGAGTAGTACTTTTGGATAAATTTATTGCACTAGTATTATCACAATAAATTGGTGAATTTGAGATAGTTAAACCATAATCTTTTAAAGTTTGTTGCACATATTGTAACGACCCAGAATTTTATTTAATTAAAATTTGAATATTTAATTAATTTTAGATATTAATAAGTGAATTTATAAGTCGAATAAATTTTATTTTGAATAATTGGATTTAATTGGATAATTAAATCGATAATTTAATATGTGAAATTATGGAAATAATTGGGTTAAATATGATTGAAAATGATTTGTAAAATTTTATTTTATCATGTTGGAGTTAGAACGATATTATAGAACTTTTAAAAATCGAATTAAAAGTTAATTTGTGAAAATTGAATATTTTAATATTTAATCGACTAGTGAAATTAGCCAATTTTTGAACAGTCTCAGAATTGAACGAAACCAGTTCCATTGGATCCGTAATAGTTAGTTATTACCGGATTTCAATTTTTGTGTCAATCGGATTTACCGTTTGTCCGGTACAAATTAAAACGCCTAGAAAATCGTTTAAATCGGTTTAATTTAAATTGAACGTTTGTTGCCATAACTCGCACAGATGTCCGAATTAGCTTCCGAAACCTGTTCCATTGTGTCCGGAATGTGGGGTAAACCCTAGAAACGCTGGTTACGGCGCGTAAATCGGAGTTTGGAATTTCCGGGATGAATAGTGTCGATCGATTTTCTTATAAATAGCCCCTGACTCAAATTAAAAATTTTTTTTTTTACAAAACCCTAATTTGTTCAGAGCCGCCACCCATAGCATTCAACGGCCAGAAAACATCCAAATTCATTCCTTAATCTCTTCAAATCCGTGAATCAATTCAAAGAACGTTCAACTACGAAGTTATAGAGCACATCGAGATCTTCGTGTTCAACGGTGGAGATCGTGTTTGGAGCTAGGGATCAACGGCAAAATGGAGATGAAGTCCACGTGTTGCGTGCACGTTTCCCAAGGAGGGAGGAGGCCGAGTTGGCCTATGCTCTGGCCGAGCATGGTGGTTGGGTCGGCCTTCGATGTGGTGTGCCTCGATCAACCTGGAGCTGCTTGTTGATTGCTCGAATTCAAACCCTAGTTCTATGTAAATGGGTTCTTGTGTGCGGCTATGGCCTGTAGATGGAGAACAAGAGGGAGATGGAGGGAATGCACGGTGATGATGGGGGGCAGTGGATCGAACGGCCTGAAGCTAGTGTGGGTTTAAAATTTTAATTTAAGTTGTAAATTCTATATAATTAAATCGTGTAAACTTCATAATATCATAACTTTTTCATACGAGGTCGAAAACGCGCGAAACCAGTTGCGTTGGAATCGTATGGACGAGCACTACGCGATGAAACTAGATTGGAGTCATTTGGAGTTAGTTAGAATTTCGGGTAAAATTAAACGTCCGTTTAATTTTATTCGAAATAAATCGCTAAAACGAAATAGAAATCAAGGTGAGAACTTCTCACTCAATCGAATCAGTTTCGATTTTATTTTAAATAGTTAGATTTAAAATATTTGAATGCATGTTTGAATGATGATTGTTATCTATTGATTGTTAAAATAGACATTATGCGTCGTTAGTAAGCGGATGTTATTTATTAAAAACATATACCGCGAATATTTCATAAACAGTGAAATTGGTATTATATATAATAGCAATATATATATTGGCATATGTATATATTGGAGTTAGTGATTTCCCGCATTTGTATAGCGGATGAGACCCTATTGCGCCGTCTATTAAGCGGATAATATTTTAAATCCCATATACCGCGATAATTCCGTACTGGAGCGGAATTGGTATTGTGCTAATGTTTTTGGATGCAGGAAAACAGGTTGGAGGGATCCAACTGGATTCCTCAACAGTATTTATTTGAATTCAGATATTTTGATATTTGATGGATTATCATATCGATATATGATATCGTTGTTGTCGTGATTGGCTGTTTGGTGTGTAGCATCATTGGACCAAATTTAGAACTTTAAAATGATTTTTAAAGTGATTTTTGAAAATATACTATATGTTTGGAATTGATCCATTTTAAATAAATAAACGTATAATTTTTAATGTTATAAAAATTATGATTTTTGAGGAATATAGTTAAAAGTTGATTTTTGAAAATATGAGGCTAATGATTTTATAAAAATAGTTAATCGAGATTTCTGAATTTATTATAAAAAGTGGAAAATATAGGATTTATAAAACTTGATTATTTTGTAAATCAAAATGATAAAATTTATAAAGGAGTTTAAAGATGTTTTAAAATAATAGTATAAATTGATTTTATAAAGGATTTATAAATTGATATTTATAAATTAAAACATTTGAATTATAAAACGAGTTTTATAAGTGTTTGAATGAAGTGAAAATGGATTGCATAAGTGAATGAAATTTATAAAATTATAAATGGTGAAGTTATAAATGAAATTTATAAATAGTAAGATTTATAAATTTTGTGAAGTTATTAAAGAATACATTTGGATAAATAATTGAATCTTATAAGTTATAAGATTTATAATTATGAAGTTTAAAAGAACGATTTTGTAAAATAATTGTTTATAAGCATTTAACTTATAATGTGAACTTTTGGTTTATAATTGAGTTATAAATTGAATAGGTTAATAAAGGAATTTATAAAAGGAAGTTGTTATAAAATAAATAGGAAAGGAATTTATAAACATTGTTTTATAAATTCGCAAACGACTTATTTTGATAAGTTAATTTTTATAACTTATTTATGAAGTTATATTCATGTTTTAGACAGTGAATAATCCTTTAAAATGAAATGTATAGAAATGACGAAATTGGTTAACGTAGTATATTCACATTTTTTTGAATAGTGAATAATATGTTAAAGAAAATGTTTAGAATGTGATATTTTAAATTGAATTAAAACGATCTAACGATGTTTTAAAATGTGTTGAGATTCGAAACCATAGATTTCAACATTTATTGTTGAAATAGACGTTTTCGAGAAATAGAAGGAAATGGTGGACTATAACACTGTTCTTATAGTAAATGATTTCCGAAAGGAAATGTTTTGTATAGTATTGGGATTTATATATCTATTTTAATTTTGAATCCCTATACTAGTGATTTTGGGTTGTCGTAACGATGTTTTACGTAACATTTCATTTTGGCCCAAATAAATATGTTGAAGAGAATGATTTCCTTAAAGAATGAAATATATACTTAATTTCGATTGAAGTATATAGAATATTTTCCAAGTGTTGAAAATAAATGGATTGAGAATTACTTAATAAGTAAGTATGGAAATGTTTTCCAATATAAAGTGAACATTTTGAGAATTTATCTTTTTGAAGATAAATTGAAATGAATAATTGAAATCGTATATGCATGGATATTTTGGAATATAAATTCACTATGGAATTTATAAATGAAAGGGGGAATTTGTTTTAAAAATAAATATTGATTTATTTTTGAGATATTGAATTATATATCTTGTAAAGATATTTTGGAAAATAAATAATTTGGAAAATTATTTGGAAACTGGTGATGTGTGCATATCCATTGATAGTTCAATAACCGACTATCAATATTTCCCTTTAAATGGGTAATTGATGTGATTTGTTTGAATTTGAATGCCACACTTATTTTTGAATAAGCGCTCACTATTCGGGTTAACCGGGAAAGCACCATGGGGTCGTATAACCCATTCCGAATATGTGATACGTCGTTATGAATTGCATTTGAAGATCGGTGTTGAAGACCGGGTATTTGCGAGAGCGATAGGATGACCTGTCGATTGACTCTGCACCGAGTTGCTCCGGTATAGAGTTCTCCATATGTGATGGTGAATCCGATCAGGATTGTGGATATCCGGATTGCAAGGACTTCTTTGCAAGTGCCTTCGGTTTTGTTCGAGCCCGGAACAGACTTGTATGGATTGTATGTCTGACGTTACAAATTGAGATATAAAGCAGATTTCTTTCAAATATATTTCTGTTGGTGGCGGAGAATTTATTCTTTTAGCTTAACACCCTTCTCTAAGACGTACGAGCTCAGAGGTTATGTAGTTGAAGGTTATCAGCGATATATTCCCAATTTGGTAATGTGACATGCTGAGTGTTGCTGTGAAATGATCATTGTGTTGATCATTTGTGATAGGATCATTTATTTGATCGTCTATCCTGGTGATCATTTCTATGATCATTTGTTGACCCAAAGCATGGCTTTTGTATAAAGTATGTTTTTGTGGACGTGACTTCGTCGAGCCTCACACCTCGGGAATGGTCAAAACAGGAAAGATGCGGCAAGGTTATGAGGGGTAGCGCCCTTTAGGGTATGTGCATTTCCTTCTGGAAAAGGGTGGTATCATGGTATGGAGCCCAGATACTTACTCATGTTGAAAACACTTTATGATTGTGTGAATTGATTACGAGCGCTCGGTTAAAGGTCCCAAAGGACCGGGGGATGGCATATTCGGTCAGTTGTTACTCAGTTAGGGGTAACCCGGCCTTGTGTTGGTAGAGATCCGGTTTGGTTCTCGGGGATGTCCATCCAGAGGCATTCTCATGTGGCAATGGGAAGTTCCTTGGCCTGATCATTCGTTGGAAATCCAAAGAAACAATACGAGACTTGTACGGTTTTAGTTGTAGAACCTGCCATTTAATATGGTAGCTATAGTAAGCATACTATAATGGTACCTATGCTGGCTAAGATTTATAGTCTACTTTCGAAATGTCTTCTACACTATGCACTAGCAATAATATCAAATGTTTCTTTTTAATGCGTATCAAGCATCTTTGACTAACATAAGAAGAAATCTCTTCCAAGTTTGCGTTTGCATTGTGTGTGTGGCGGGAGGTCTTATGGTAGTCTCATTTTTAAAAGCATTGCGAATTGACTTTAAAAATATTCCTCTATTTTGATTTTAAAGATAAATAAACTGTTTTGAGTTCCCAGACCAGTCACATGACTGACTCGGAGTTTATTGTTTTCCTTCCTAAACTCTGGGTGCCCACCAATTTCCACACGGGCAGTCAAGAGTTAGGTTTATCAGGATACTCTGGATATTCTGGAATTGCTGGAGGCAAGCTGGATGGCATGACGTATTACTAGTATATAGTATTTCTTTTTCCGCTGCACTGTTTGTTGTTGTATATTGTTGTACACTCTGATGATGATGTGATGTAATGTATAAAATGTAATAACAGATAGTTCTTTGGTTAAAGATTATTCATTTATTTATTATATGTTGTTCCGCTGCGAATTGTGAGATTCTGTTGTTCTGTTTTTCTGTTCCGTTCTATTTTCTATTTTCTTTTCCCTCTATCTTCTCCTCTTCTCTCTTCTTCTATCCTTTTTCTTTTTCTTAAAACCCTAAGTGTTCGGTTTTCCGTCATTCGATTGCTCGGCAGTCGATAAAGTGAGTATCGATGTTGAATTTTCGAAAGTCGAAGAATCCGGTCCTTACACATATATTACTTGAGAACAACCCAAAGCAGCAGAAATATATTCTGCTTCAGTTGTTGATAAAGAAACCGTGTTTTTCATTTCACTAAATCAGGAAATCAGATAATGCCTCAAAAAGTGACAAGTTCCACTTGTACTTTTTCGGTCTGATTTACAACCAGCATAATCAGCATCACATTAAGACGTTAAGTCAAAAGAATCATTTTTAAGGTAAAATAAGCCATAATCAGAGGTGTGTTTAACACATCTTATGATACGTTTTACGGCTATTAAGTGGGTCGTTTTAGGTTGGTATTGATATCTTGCACAGAGACAAACACTATACATGATATCAGGTCTACTAGCAGTGATATAGAGTAGTGATCCAATCATTCCTCTATATAATTTTTGATCTACATCTTTCGAGAGATCTTCTTTACTAAGATACTCATTGGTTGCCATGAGAGTGGGTTTTCCACTCGCAGTAGTCAAACCAAATTTATTAATTAGGTCTTTACCATATTTTTCTTGACTAATAAAGATACCATTATCTAATTGTTTTATTTGTAATCCTAAAAAGAAGTTTAATACACCTATATGAGTCATCTCAAACTCTTTTGTCATTATTTTAGAAACTTCTTTATTCATTTCAAAATTAGTTGATCCAAAAATTATATCATCTATGTAGACTTGTACTGGTTGAATATCATTTTTATTTCTTTTAATAAAAAGAGTATTATCTACTTTACCAATTTCAAATTTTAATTGTAATAAGTAAGATCTTTGTCTATCATACCAGGCTCTAGGAGCTTATTTTAGACCATATAAAGCTTTCTTAAGTTTGTAAACATGATTTGGTAATTTTTTCGTTTTCAAAAAGTGATGGTTGTTCAACATATACTTCTTCTTTTACAAATCCATTTAAAAAAGCACTTTTAACATCCATTTGAATAATTTGAAATTATTATGATTTGTGAAAGTAAGTAGAATCCTAATGGCTTCTAATCTTGCTACGATAGCAAAGTTTTCATCAAAATCTATTCCTTCTTCTTGACAATAACCTTGAGCGACTAACCGAGCTTTATTTCTATCTACCTCTCCTTGTTCATTCATTTTATTTTTATAAACCCATTTAGTTTCAATTATAGTTTTATTTTCAGGTCTAGGAACAAGTTCCTAAACATCATTTCTGGTAAATTGATTTAATTCTTCTTGCATAGCCAAAATCCATGAATCATCAGTTAATGCTTCTTTAGGACTTTTGGGTTCAATAGTTGATATAACAGCTACATTACTCATTTGACTTAGTTGATTTCTAGTTTTAACAACAAATTGCATACCTCCTAGTATATTTTCTATAGGTGATCTTTTAAAAGTATAGTCCTTTTAGTAGGATGATTGATTTCATTATTAGTTTTAGTTCACTCTTGATTTTGAGTAATTAAATCCTCTTCATCAATTGTATCTTCAAAACTTTTGAGATTTTCATCGAACGAAACATGCATTATTTCTTAAATGGTGTTAGTTCTTAAATTAATACTCTGTACTCTTTACTTCTATTAGAATATCTGATAAAGATACCTTTGTCAGATTTAGGATCAAATTTATCTAAGTTATCTTTAGTATTTAAAATAAAACATTTACTTTCAAAAATTCTAAAATAAGATACTTTAGGTTTCTTTGAGTGAAGAAGTTCATAAGAAGTTTTATCAGTTAAAGGTCTAATTAAAATTCTATTTAAAATATAACAGGCGGTAGCAACTGCTTCTGTCCAACAATTCTTTGGTAATTTACTATCTGAAAACATAGTTCTCGCACACTCTTGAATCGTCCTATTTTTACGTTCTACTACTCCGTTTTGCTGTGGAGTTCTTGGAAATGAAAAATTGTGAGTTATTCCCTTTTTATTGCAGAATTCCTCAAACTTTTCATTTTCAAATTCACCACCGTGATCACTACGGATGGTTATAATTTTTAGAGAAAGTTGATTTTGAATCCTTTTTGTAAAGTTCTTAAAACTTTCAAAAGTATCACTTTTATGTTTCAAAAATATTGTCTACGTAAATATAGAATAATCATCTACAATTACAAAAACATATTTACTATGATTTATTGACAGAATTTGAGATGGAGCAAATAAATCAAGGTGGAGTAATTCAAGAGGTTTTGAGTTTGAAATCATATCTTTTAATTTAAAGGAACTTTTCTGAGTTTTCCTAATTGACATGCATCACATAGACTATCTACTTTAAAATTCATTTTAGGGAGACATCTTACTAGATCATGTTTAGATAGTCTAGATAAGAGTTTGAAATTCAAATGTCCAAATATCTTATGCCAAATCCAAGGGTCACCTGTTTTTTGCCAAAAGACAAAAGTTATCATTTGAAATTTTCACGCTAAGAATATAAATATTCTTTTTCCTAATTTCCCTCAAATATTATGGTTAAATTATTATCTTCAATGTGACACTTATCTTTTTCAAATTTAATTTTATATCCTTTATCGCAAAGTTGACTTATACTCAGCAGATTATGTTTCAGATTCTTAACTAGCAAACATTAGTAATAATAGGAGTTTCTGAGTTACTGACTTTGCCGATGCCAATTACATATTCTTTTGAATTGTGTCCAAAGTTAACCAACCCTCCGTCTTTGTATATTACATCATTCAGCATATCTGGATTGCCAGTCATGTGTCTAGAGCATCCACTATCGAGTATCCATTTGTTCTTTTTGATCTGCATAATTTGTCCATTGTGAATTGATTCCTCAACCCCCATAAAGCATGTTTCCTGCACATCAAATAATTTTGATAGACAGCTTAAATTTGAACATTGATTATATGCAGACTCAATATACAATGATAATCTGGATATTTCTAAACTAATTTTAACAACCATAGCCATTTTAAAAACTTTTTCAAAAATCAGATTATGAAACTTTTGAAAACCTTGCTCTGATGCCAAATGTGAGAAATGCGGAATCCGGATCTTAAGGATAGGATTAACACTAGAGGGGGGGTGAATAATGTTTAAAGAAATTCCTAAATCTTTTCGAGTTTTTGTTAATTTGGACACATATGTATGCAATATTCAAACACAGATATGATCACAGAATCAAGTACAAATGCAAATATAAAGTAAAAGCAGTAAAGGGAAGAACACACCGGATTTTATACTGGTTCGGAGTTACCCTACATCTAGTCACGCACACAAGTACGGATTTCCTTTCAAAAGCAATCTTTATAATTACACCCTCGATTTCACGGCTACGAGGTACACCCTCCAGATTCACAATCCTCTGGGTAGAGATACTTGATTTCCCGGGGAACAAGTTCACCCAATTGATTTCCAAGGCTACAATCACACCTTTTCTCGCTTGATTGATTTCCAAGGCTACAATCACACCTTTTCTCGGTTGATTGATTACAAAGAAGTATATAACTCTGAATAGCACTGAAATCTTGTTGATATAGCGATAGAGAATCAAATCAGAGATGATCTAGTCAGATTCAATGTTGATTTCGGCAGAGTAATGGTAATAATGTGCATAAAGAAATGTGGAAGAAGAGGAGTGAAAACTAGAAAAATATAACAAAAAATCATTGAAAACAGCCCCTATTTGTAGAAGAACAGCAGCCATGTCCATTCGTGAAAAGATATGATGAATAGACACTTCTTTTGAAATTTAAATTTTGAAATTAACTGACACTATGTCGACATGGGTACATTGAGTGTGTCGACATCCCAAAGGAAATTTTGGTAGTTTGTTTTTTTTGAAAATAACTTTTATCTTATATTAAAACTATTTTAAACTTTTACAAATATAGTTAAAATATATATATAAATATGGAGAGTAATGTTTTGGTATATACATAATTTTATATTTAAATATAAGTATAAATATTGAAAGTCAAATATATTATTATTAAAGATAATTTAAAACTAAGGATAATTTGATTTTGAAATTAAAGATAATTTTAAGGCTAAAAATATTTAAAATCAGGATAGATGTTTTTGATTCTTTTAAAAGGAAGGTTTTGAAATCATTTTGAAAACAAGATATAATTTTGAAAAACATTTGAATAAAAGTTAGCGGATACAAAACAATGTTCCACTAAATTTTTCGTAGGTTCCATCCTACTCAGGGTTCCATCCCTTTAACGGGCTCGAAGTGGATTCCATTCCACGAATAAATTGGATTTTAAGATGCCAGTACTTTTCTAGGAGTTTTAACAAAATTCCTAATTAAATTACTTATTCTTGAAATCTTGAAATCTTGAACTCTTGATAATCTTGATATTCTTGATACTCATGAGTCTTCAATCTTGATATCTTCAATCTCTATATTGTACAGTCTTCATTCTTGGTACCTGCATGGTTAAATCCTGCATATACCTATATATCTAAACTATATTGTTAGTATTTATATTTTAAAACCTATTCTAAGGTTGTTGTCATCAAAGCCAACATCTCAAGTACTAACATGAACCATAAAAAAATAAAGTAGATTGACTTGAATATGATAAGGATTGGATATGAAAATTTTATAAAGGTTGGAATTTGACCATGAAAATTATTCTGCTGTGTTCGTAGCAAAATTCTGATTTGTTCCCATATATAATATGCTGAAAACGGAGCTCAAGCAAAGAAGATATGAGCATTTGAAGTTCTCCGATTTAAATTAATTTAATTTGAATTCAAATTCAAATGAGAAATCAAATTTAGGACTAAAAATTTAAAAATTAGCTTAGGCGCTAAGTAAACATCTAGCAAATGCTTAACATTAAAAAGTTAATTAGGGAATAAAATAATACGGCTATGGAAATAAAATAAACGACCTAGAATAAAAGAGCAGTCGACCGGTCACCCAAGGGCAGTCGACCGCTTGGCAATGACAGTTGCCAATGGGGCTAGGGTTTTACATTATTTTTTATTCGGCTATAGGCTCCATATTTACCATTTTCCTTCCTACTGTCATCCTACAGTTCTGGTGTATTTGAACTCCTATAAATCGAACCCTATCCACTCCACTTTTATTCATATTATTTAGGGGAATATGACAAAACTTTGCCATTGCTATCTCTCTAATAAGATTCAGGAACTCCATAAAGAATTCAAGTAAGGATTCATCCTATTTCCTATTTTTATTTTCTTCCTCCAATTTATTCTTGTCCTATTCTTCACCAATTATTCTAAATCTAACGAATATATATACCTCTTTCCTTTTTTGTGTCTATACATACATACATACATACATACATTCATACATACATACATACATACATACATACATATCGAAAGATAGAGATTCTGGAAGAGATCGGAAAGCTATAAATTCATTTGAGTAAAGCTAAGGATAATCTGTGAGTGGAAACGTTATTATTTCTTTTCAGCGATTATTTAGTGTATTTCTTTTGGATCTGAATATGCCTTAGAGATTTTGAAATTTCAAAAATATGATAGATAAAATCCCTCAAAATTCCTTTTTACTTCGAACCAATTCTATGTTAAGATTTTCAATTATTTACATTAATTTGATAAAATTTGTTTCGTTTATGCAATTTTTGATAATTACATTGTCTATTCCACTTCTCCTTCTTCTTTGGGTCAAATTGTTATCCTTCAGTAAAATAATGGATTTAGATTACGAATTCTATTCATAGTTTATACTACTTATTTATATCTATTTCTTTGTAAAAAGAGGAGTTGAATAAAATATAGTGTTTATATTGCAATTCTTATTGTTTAAGATATTCCGTTGAATTGGTGTAATAAATTGAGTTTCTATTTTATTTACAAGTCTGGTATTCCAGTTTTGGTTCTGAATATTTATTCCCTGCTTTGGACATTAGAATTCCATGAAAGCTTAGGAAATTTAAGAAAAAATACTTGTAATAATAATTGATTAGGGAATTGACATTTAACGTTAGATTAAAGCGTAAAATCTATGCGTTTAGAACTTATTAGGCAATAATATTTATTCATCTCTATTTACGTAATTAAAGTATAATTATTGCGTATATGGTGTAGTTAATTAGGCATTTATTTATATTTATTTCCCCCATTAGGATGGTAATTGATTCTGAGGCGAAAATAAGAGGAAACTCCTATATAGCCTAATTATTAATTTAAGGCGTAATAAAGAAGATTCATTTTAACTTATGAAACGGTGAGATGAGAGTGTGTCTGTGTGTATATATAGAGTAATTAATTCATGTCTAAGTCATAGGGATGCGAGGTCAATAGAGTTACATGATGGAAGTCTACCCTTCACTTTGAGGCTACCAACGATTGTGTACATTTTATTGATGTGAGATATCCTTATGATAAATATTTGTAATAACACGAGGTTAGTTCCAAATTCTATGGAGGAAATCTGCCCAGCTAATCTGGCTAGCAGTTCCTATGAATAACAAACTAATGTGAGATGTCATTATAAGTATGAGCCAAAAGACGAAGGGCCTACTTCAAGGTTTGTGGTATTAAGTGGTTGGACCCATCTTTCTCCCTTTGTGAAGTATTAAATAGCCAAAGTTTTACGTTAGGTGGTATCTCTATAAGGGTCCGCTTCTAGAAATAGGTCTTAAATGATGGGGCTCGTCTATTTTCCACTTGAAAGTATTAAGTGGCCCATGAGATTCCATATTATGTCAGCTAGATAGTACCATTAAGGATCACACATATGGAAATAGCCCTTAAATGACGGGGTCTATCTATTTTCCAATGGGAAGTATAAAGTGGCTTGGGTATCGTCTCTCACATTATTAGCTATTTATGACACATGATTAGGATATGGGATCTTCTTTTGGAATGGAAGTTACTAAGTGGTTGGACCCGCCTCCTTTCGTTATAAAGAAGTATTAAATGATTTTAATGGCTTTATGTTCATAGACATATTCTTATTTTGAAATATACTGCGTACGTATTGAAAAGGAAAGACTTGAGGTTTTTATTCACCAGACACTTGTTGTTCTGACTCCCTTTTCATTACAACGCGAGTTAAGTATGGAGTGATGGCGGTGACGATGCTTAAAGTAGAAGAAGCTTGGCAAGTGGCAGTATTTGTTATTATTTACTTTCACGTGTACCTATGGATTTAAACAATAGTTGTAACAGATTATTATATTACGGTTTTTTATGGGATTTTGTGTTTATGACATTTTTCTAGTTTTGAAATAAATAGATACACTTTACTATTGTATTTTGTTCCATATACTTTGAATTTTAAAAGTTTAGTTATGGTTCTGCAATGCTATTTCTTTTTATTACCAACCGCTTACATTAGAATTGATCTAAGTTTCGATGGACCTTTTTTGGATCGAAATTTAGGCCTGTTCCGGAGTGGGTTGCTACATTTGGTATTAGTGCCCTAAGTTAACCGATCAATGGGGAAGAACTATACGTATGAGAGATGTATTTGTTACTTTGAAAAAGGTTTTACAAAAATAATTTTCAAAAGAATTCTTACTACACACACCCTCTTCTTGAACATACGCACATACACTAGGCAAACTTTTCTTTTATTTCAACATGTAAATACTGTCTTAGAAAATTGTCACTATTTAACCTATATATAATTGATATGGATGGTAATCAATCTTCTTTCAAACAAGTGAACCCTACCCACGGAAGATCACCCATTCATGGAATACCAAAATTGTTTAAACAATATCTTAGGACTATTGAGTAGATTCCTATTCTTGCAGTTGCACCAGTAGCACCCTGACCATTGACGTAGAACCCTATCCTGCCGACTTTCCTAAGCTATGTAATGACATTCTCAATATGAGAGGGAAGACATACTTCGGAACTAAAGGATATTCAGAAGCTAAAGCATGAATTGGTAACCGAGAGAAGGTATTCAAAGAGCTTGGTTAGGATGATCAGCTAAGAAGAAGAATGGTAGCTTGGCACCTTAGGGAAGAAGCTTTAAATTGGTGGAACCTTGTGACTAATGAGCACCCATGTAGGATATTCTCTTAGGATGAATTCAAGTACCGATTCAAGGTGAGATTTATGTCTAGTGCAGAGCTTAGCTTGCAATTGGAAAAATTCATTCAACTGAGACAAGGAGATTCTACCCGTAAGGAGTACACATCTAAGTTTACTGAATTGACTAAATTCATGATGAGCCTTATAGACACACCTAAAAAAATGGCCATGAAGTTTGTGAAAGGCTTAAATTCCTTACTAAGAGAAATGTTGTTGACCCAAGTACCTATTTCGGCAACATATGAGATGCTGGTAGAAATGGCAATGTTGCACGTGGCCAATGAGGAAGATAAGAGAGAGAAAGAGAAGTCTGCACAGACCTAAAAGCAAGGCGGGTCTAAGAAGGGGAGCTTTTAGGCCAACAAAAAGTCAAAGGGGGGTTAAGAAGGAAGTAAAGGTGCGTGAGAGATGCCAAAGGAAGGGTCTAAGAAGGGGAGCTTTTTGGCCAATAAAAAGTCAAAGGGAGAGTTTAAGAAGGAAGTAAAGGTGTGTGAGAGAGGCCAAAGGAAGGGTCGTGAAGCTAAAGATTTTTGGGTGGGTCCGATAAAAAAGTTTTTAAAAAAAAGTGCTTTAACTACCACGAGGAAGGACATCACAAGAATCAATGTCCCAAGATTATTAAGGAAGGACCAAGTGTATATGCCTATGCCATTGAAGCTATCCCTATTGCCATTAAGCCACTAGAGACCAAGGAAAAGCAACTATAGATGGTATAACTCTTATTTTAGGGGTTACTATTTGTACTCTATTTTTTCCGGAAGCATCATATTCCATTATAGCTAGGGATGTAGTAAATTCCTTAAACCTTAAAACCCAGATGGTCAACAACCCAATAGAGATTTCCAATCCTATTGGGGGTCTGACCTATCTTTCTCGTATTTGCAAAGACCTAGTGTTAGGCATATGCGATGTTGATTTCATATGTACTGCGTACGTTCTAAATTTTAAGGGATATGGACTTATCTTGAGTATGGTTTGGTTGTCATATTATGGATCCATTCTTGACTTTGATAAAAGAGTAGTATAATTAAGGATTCTGGATGTCGTGACCTAGAAATTCTTTGTACACCTAAAGCTTTAGTTAATTCAAGTCATTTATACTCACTAAATCTATCTGTAGTTTGAGAGTAACTATCCGTACCTGTAGTTTGTGAATTTATTGATGTCTTCGAGGAAGTGTTGGGTCTCCCACCCCATAGGGAGATTGAGTGTCCAATGGATTTCGAGAAGGGTGCAAAACCCATCGTTATGCCTTTGAGACATATGGCCCTTAGAGAAAGAAGGGAGTTGGATAAGCAAATCTCAGAGTTATTGAAGAAAGGATTCATCTGTAGGAGTACTTATAAATGGGGAGCCCTTGTTGTTTTTGCTACTAAGCCAGATAGTTCTTTAAGACTTTGAGTCAATTATAGGGAGTTAAACAAGTTGACAAGGAAAAATAGGCACCCTCTACCTAGAATAGATGACTTGTTCGACCAACTTGTAGGAGCTAAAGTCTTTTTTCAATTAGACTTAGCAACGGGATTCCATCAGTTGAGGACTGTAGAGGAAAGCAAGCCAAAGACCATATTCCATATGCCAGATGGACTTTATGAGTAGAAAGTAATGGCTTTTGGACTGATGAATATCCCGACATACTTTGTGGATTTGATGAGTTGAATATTTAGGGGTAAACTTAATAAATTTATCATGGTGTTTGTTGATGATATCTTGGTTTTCTCCAAAGGCAAGAAGGAGCATGAGGACCAACATAGGGAGGTATTAGAGACTTTAAGGAGAAACCAACTCAAATACAAGGTTTCCAAATGCCACTTTTGAAAAAATGAAGTTCGGTTCCTTAGGAATATTGTTTCAGAGAAAGGATTGGCAGTGGACCTTACTAAAATGAAGCTGTCCACGGATGGAAGATTCCTAACAATGCATTGGTGGTTAGAAGTTTTCTAGGGTTGACAGGCTACTATAGGAAGTTCATCAAGAGCTTTGCACAAATAACAGCCCCTTTAACCCAATTAACTAAGAAGAATCTAGCTTTTGTTTGAGATGATAAATGCATCTAAGGCATTTAAGAAGCTTAAGGAGTCATTGACTAGGGCACCCGTGCTCGCTATTCCAGATGGAACCAAGCCTTTTACGGTTTTCATAGATGCATCTGGCATAGGATTAGGAGTAGTTCTTATGCAAGAAGGGAAGGTAGTTGCCTATGCTAGTAGACAACTAAAAGATCAGGAGAAGAGATATCCAGTGCATGATTTAGAATTGACAGCCATTGCTTTTGCCTTAAATATGTCGAGGCATTATCTCTTGGGGGAAGGAGTTTCACTAATAATAAATCATCAAATACCTATTTTACCAGAAAGATTTGAATCTTAGGCAGCGGAGATGGATGGAGTATATGGCATCCTTTGACTTTGGTATTTAATATACCCGTAGAAAAGGGAACATAGTTGCCGACGCCCTTAGTAGGAGACATGCTACCCTAGGTGCTATATATGAATGGAGATAGAGTTTCTCTCAAAGTTTAACCTCCAATCATAAGTAGAACCCATCCAAGTTTTTCTATCAGTTATGGAGGTTAGACCAGCCTTGGTGGATCATATAGGGCACAAGCAAATAAAAGACAAGGAGTTAGCAGATTTTTTTTTGGAAAAGTAAGAAAAATATAGAATTTTCCCCAAGATAGGAGGTATTCAGTTGATGAGAAGGGATATATGTGAAGAGATGGAGGTCTTTGTGTCCCAATGATTGATGACTTGAGGAGAGATGTGCTAATGGAGTGTCACCACTCAAGGATGACCATTCATCTTGTAGGAGATAAGATGTATAAGGACATGAGGAGATTTGGAATGGAATGAAGAAGAGCGTAATTGAGTTTGTTGCTAGATGTTTGACATGTCAAAATACAAAAGCAGAGTAAGGGAAGCTTGGTCGATTATTATTACCTTTGGAAATTCCAACTTGGAAGTAGGAACATATTTTGATGGATTTTGTGGAAGGATTGCCTAAAAGTCAGAAGGGCAATGAGGCTATTTGGATTGTTGTAGATAGACTCACCAAGTATGCTCATTTTGTTCCGATTAGAAGAAACAGGATAACCGCCTCTCTCGCCTAGATTTATATTAAGGAAGTAGTTTGTCTACATGGAATTCTAGTAAGCATAGTTAGTGATAGGGACCCCTTGATCACTAGCGAGTTTTGGAGGAGCCTACAAACAACTTTGGGAATTTCTTTGAACATTAGCATGGCATATCACTCGCAAACAGATGGACAAATAGAAAGGGTGGATAGAGTGACGACCCGCCTTTCCCAACCCAGAAAGACGTTTCATCATTAAGAAAGAAAGGGATAGAAATAGAAAAGAATAGAAAGAAAGAACAACAACATCAGAATCTCACAGCGGAATGGAACAAAATATAATACATCACATAACTATTACATAGTTATACATACATCAGAGTCATACAATATCACATAACAGGACTGTCATATACATATATGTCCATACATCCATCCAAAATACAGCATACACTAACTACACAGCGGAACTACATATATAGATACATACGTCAGGTCTTCTCCCCAAAAGAGCTCCTCCAGAAAATCAACCTCCCAAATACCTATCACTTGGCTACTCATAAAAATTTGAATACCCAAGAGTTTATGAAAAACAAAAATATAAACTCCGGGTCAGACATGGGTCTGATATGAGTAAACAGGTTAAAATTGCTTAACTTTGAAAATCATTTGAAAATAAAGGTATCATGTAAGACTCCCTACAAATAAATACGGGTAAGTTTTTACCTTACGCTAACCAAAATATTTTATAGGAAATTCAGTGATATTATAATAGTGTCTAGGGTTTTCAAGTAAATAGAAAATAGCCGATATTGTTACATTCATTAAATTCCAGCTACTAGCCACGAAAGTGGGTAATACAAATCAAAACCGCAGGGTCTTGTAGGGAAAATGGATTTCCAACAATGGCAGGGCTACTGGGGTACCGCCCGTCACAGTACGGGGCCTAGATCACCGTACCGAGGATCACTCCCGACCCCCTACAACAAAGGCCGGAACCATTCCTTACTGAACAGTCCCGAACAAGATAACCCCGCAGTTGTGGCCAGCAACTGCACACACAGGCGAAATAAAAAGGGACATCTAGACAGGGGAATATCTTGTCCTGCTTAGGCATGACCCACCTAACCTTGCTGCATCTCCCCTGTTTTAGCCATTCCCGGTTGATGAGGCTTGAGGCTACGATTACCTTTATTGAACATTATTCTTAGAATGCTCATCGTCCGCCTGACGATGTGTTGGAAGCATTCAATCCATGCAAGTTCGTTCCAGGTTCGAACAAAACCGAAAGCATTATCTCATTACACTCATTTTGGAATCACCATCATAGTCAACGACGATAACCCTTGCATTCTGAAACACCATCTCGATCTCCAATTGATAAGTCACGACCTATCGTTTAATTTGGATCGATGTGGTTTTCGGAGAATCAAAATTTGATTCTTCCGATCCCGGTCTCATCGGAATCGAAACGCCATTTTAAGGGCCAAGTTGTCTATTTAACTTAATAGTTCAATTTAATATTAAGAATTAATATAACAGATATAACAGATAGATCATACACAGTTATCATAGATATCCATAATATATCACAACATATCACAGAACTATCATCAAATGGATATCAAAGTCAATCAAACATAATTATCAATGCATACCAAACAGTTTGGTTTTACTTTACTTAATTTATTTGCTTAAGAATAAACTACTTCATTCTGCTTAATTAATTACTAATTCATTAACCTATTAATGATCAATTAATTACTTAGTTAATCATTTATTAATCATCTAATCTTTAATTAATTAATTAATTACTAAACTTTTATTCATTCACTGATACTTAATTACTCAGTTAATTAATTGATTCTTAATTATTAATTATTAAATTACTTATAAAAAATTAATTACTTATTTACTTATCACAAATTACTTTAATTAATCAATTATTATTAACTTAATTAATTAATTAATCTTTAGTTAGTCACTTAAGTTAATTATCATTTGTTAATTAACTTTTAAGTGATATGCTAACATTCTTAAGATTTAAATTGATTTAACATGTGATTAAATTTTAATTTCAAAATCAATTTAAAGTTATCAATTTAAAATTCAAGTATAAATTAATCAACATTCTAACTACTTACTGTTAATAACCTATCTTTACATATTTACCTAAATCATCCTTTAATTAAAATACTAACTTAACTAACTAACAATTGTTAACTTGACTTAGTTAAACACTTGTACAAAAATCATTATACATGTCCATTTGGGAAAGTACCGAGACCGCATCACCCTTTACTCGAGAAAACTCGAGTTTCCCTCGTGTCTCTCCCGTGTTCTTCTCTCTCACCCCCTCCCTGTTCTTCTTTTTCCCAGTTCTTCTCCTCATTATTTTTATTAGTATTAGTTGAAGTTATAAAAGAACAGCAGAAACCAATTCACGGGAACGACCCAGAGGCAACCCGAAGCAACCCTCACATTTACACGAGTACGAACACGCGACCGCCAAACCAACTCTACCGGCCATCACATCGCCACCGTGCACGTGCACGGTGGCTCGCCTCCCCTGCGGCGACTCACGCCAGTCCCCACAAACCACAAATCACCCGTAGAATCGAAAACAAAACTCAGATTCCAATCACAAGTTGAAAATAAAAAAAACGACCTGCAGCATGAACATGTGACGACAACGCCCACTGTCAAATTCTTCATGCGGCCACCACACATCACCGGAGGTGATGAAACTCCACCAGAACGTCACTCACATCCCCCCTAACTCCACCTAAAATCGTGTTCCACTCGGTTTCATGATGATGCCGAGATCAAAATTTTACAGAGCATAAAAAAAAAAGGCACTAAACCCTACATTTGATTCAAACTCAAAATTTATGCATTTGAAAAATAATTTGACATTTTTATAGTGTTAATACAACTTCAACCTTGCTTCATTCTAAATTCCAGAAATTAAAATTTACTCGATCTTCCAAAATTGACAAAAATTCAGTAAAGCTTCTTTTTAAAACTGCTCTGAAAATCTTTGCTTATAAATCAAAAATTTTATGGTAAAAATCCTATGTATATGAAATCTGATTATGTTATTAAAATTTCAAATTTAAACATTCAAAATTTAAACTTTAATTCTCATTTCTTGATACTTGAATAAACAGTATTGATAAAATACTGTTAACCCTCAAAACTAGATTGTAAGGCTTTGATTTTTGATAACAACTTAAGTTTGCATCAATATCCAAGTTTTAAAACATCTACATGAAGAAGTATTTACAACTTCCTTTGCTTTACTATGTTCAGAATCTTGGAACAAAACTGAAAAGAACAGACATATCAATTTACCAGAGCAACACAGAGTACTTAGTACTACTGTTTAACAGAGCACATAACATTTGTGAGTTAAAACACAAGTTTAAATTCGAAAATATTAAGTTTACTCACATAAAACTGTTGAACATAATTTATGAGTTGAAGAATTTGCAGTAGAATTCTCTGAAACTCTCCCTATTGGTTTTGCTGTTGAATTAAATCTAAGTTTGCATAACAAATCAATATTTTTCTCAGGTTTTTCTTTTAGTGTAAGTTTTTATAAACGAACTGAAAGTTTATAGGTGGATATATATAGATTGAAGCTACTTAACAATAGGTTGTAACTGGACAAAGTGTATTTGTATTGTCATTTTTATTTTTTTATTTTTTTATTTTATTGGTTATATGATATACACCTGCAGAATGAAGTGATAAGAAGATTTTGGATGCCTGTACTTGTTAATCAATATGTTATGCTAATTAATGCTTTTGCTTTTAATTATGACAACATGTACTTAATGTTTTACTGATAGTTGCAATTTGTACAAAAATACTTATCAAATTTCGGCCAGCATATATTTGTAAAAGATACAGATTTTTGTTTTATATTGAAGTGAACTTTGTTTTCTTATGCATCAATATAAACTGTATAACAACACATATATGTTTAGTACAGAAATATGTTTTATTTTGTACAAGACACAAATTTTGTTTCATTATATTTGAAGTAAGATCTTTTGTTTCCTTATGCATCAATATATTTAAACTTTTATTACCCAAAAATTCATTTATTTGTTCATTTATACCTATATTAATATTATAGTGTTCTCATGTTCATACACTTGTACTTATATAGTTCAAGTTATAACCTATATTTGTATATTTATATTGCTAGTTATATTTACTATGTTATAATTATGGTTTATACTTATGTTTATAATTATGATTCATACTTGTTTTGGATGTTTATGTTTATAGTTATTTATATTGTTTTATACCTATGCATTAGATTGCCATGTTTATGTTAATATTACTATATTTGTCTATTTTAAACATTATTATTTCAATTTCATTTTATAGGTATACTAGATTAAATATCAACCATAAAAAATCTTTGATTTTAGTGTAAAAGACGGATTTTGTTTTAAATGGTTTTCGAAGCATTCTATTTTAAAATTTTCAAATCAAAACCTTCTTTTACAAACATATATAACTGTTGAACATCCAGGATCTCATCAATTTAAACATTGACAAGCCTATATTTAATTTAAATTAGATTAAATATTTAATATGCTGTCAAAAATTCCGGGTTGTTACATTCCTCCCCCCTTAAAAGAATTTCGTCCCCGAAATTTAAACAACAGTTAAATCAAAAGGCTTATATATTAACAATCCAAACATACATATCATTCATACAATAATAAACAAACAAACAGCCTATTCTTAACAAACAACACTAGTTATCCGAACATAAATTCGGATAAGCATTCTTAAAGCTATCGAGAGTTTCCCAGGTACAGTCTCTGGGATCCTCACTCCATTGCACCTTGACGAGTTTCACCACTTTGTTTCTGAGTTGCTTCTCGTCTCGATCCACAATCTGAACTGGATTTCTGACCACAGTTAAATTGGGTTCTACTTCTAAATCTTCTTGAACTACCGGTTCTACAACCAATGAGGGATCATGAACAAATTTCCTCAAATGCGATACATGAAACACATTGTGAATCCCAGACATCCGCTCTGGCAATTCAATCTTGTAGGCTACAGTTTCAATTCTTTCCAATACTCGAAATGGTCCAATGTATCTTGGAGCAAGTTTTCCCGTTTTTCCGAATCTTATAGCACCTTTAATTGGGGAAACTTTAACAAAAACCAAGTCTCCGATCTCAAATTCCAATGGTCTTCGTCTTCTATCTGCATATTTCTTCTGACGATCTTGAGCAGCTTTCATCCTTTTCTTGATAAGCTCAACCTTCGCAGAAGCTTCTCGAATAAGATCGGGCCCGAGCACAAGACGATCCTTCGATTCAATCCAACAAGATGGAGATTTACACGGTCTTCCGTATAAAGCTTCATAAGGAGCCATCTTAATACTCGCTTGATAACTATTATTATAAGAAAATTCCACTAGATGAAGATGGTCCTCCCAAGATCCTCCAAAATCTAAAACACAAGCCCGTAGCATATCCTCAAGAATACGATTAAGCCTCTCCGTCTGTCCGTCCGTTTGAGGATGATAAGCTATACTTAATCTCAAATCTATTCCCATTGCTGATTGCAGAGCTTCCCAAAATTTGCTAGTGAAAATAGGATCACGGTCACTTACTATGTTGACGGGAACACCATGCAATCGAACTATCTCCTTCAAGAAAATTTCTGCCAAAGAAACCGCAGTACGAGTTGCCTTTACTGGTGTAAAATGGGCACTCTTAGTTAAACGATCTACAATAACCCATATACCATCATTTCCTTTCCTGGTTCTAGGCAAAGCATCAATAAAATCCATCGAGATCATTTTCCATTTCCAATTCGGGATTTCCAAAGGTTGCAATAACCTGGCAGATTTCTGTTGATCACATTTAACTTGTTGGCAGATGGCACAACTGTTCACAAATCTAGCAACATCCTCCTTCATACCCTTCCACCAAAAGACTCTCCTCATGTCTTTATACATCTTCAAGATTCCCAGATGAATATTCAATTTGGAGCGATGACTCTCTGATAAAACTTCCTGCTTCAACTCCTTGTCATTCGGAATATAGATTCTCCCGTTGATCCTTAGTGTTCCTTGGCCATCGATTTCAAAACTAGGACACTGACCTTTCCTGACTCTTTTAATGATCCTCCTCAACTTCTTATCAGATTCTTGCTTGCTTGAGATCCTTTCAATAAGAGATGGAACCACTTCCAGAAGAGATAAAACCGCGTTCCTACTTAGAGCATCAGCTACAACATTTGCTTTCCCCAGAGTGTACAGAATGTCCAAATCATAGGATGCAAGAAATTCAACCCACCGCTGCTGTCTCAGATTAAGATCTTTTTGAGATAATAGATATTTCAACGGTTTGTGATCCGTGAACAATTCGAATTTCTCTCCCAAACGATAATGCCTCCAAATTTTCAGATCAAAAACAATGGCTAGCAATTCAAGATCATGCGTAGCATAGTTTTTCTCATGAGGCTTCAACTGCCGATTAGCATACGCAATAACCCTTCCGTTCTGCATCAGAACTGCTCCCAAACCAACAATACAAGCATCAGTGTAAACCTCAAATTTGCTTTTCCCATCCGGAATAGCAAGTACTGGTGCACTAGTAAGCCTTATCTTCAATTCCTGAAAAGCTTCTTCTTACTGAGGTGTCCATTTGAATTTTGCTCCTTTCCTGGTCAGCTTAGTCAGATGCAAAGAAATCTTGGAATAATCCCTGATAAATTTCCTGTAGTAGCCAGCCAATCCTAGAAAACTGCGAACTTCCGTCGATGTCTCTGGCTGCTTCCATTCCAAAATAGTTTCAACTTTCGCTGGGTCTACAGAAATGCCTTCACCAGAAACAATGTGCCCTAAAAATTTAACCTTCGATTTCCAGAAATGGCACTTCGAAAACTTCGCCTTCAACACATGCTTCCTCAGAGTCTCCAATACAATCCTCAAATGTTCCCTGTGCTCTTCTTCGGATTTGGAATAAACCAAGATATCATCAATGAATACCAGCACAAACTTATTCAGCACATCCCTAAAGACTCGATTCATGAGGTCAACGAAATAGGCAGGAACGTTGGTTAATCCGAACGGCATAACCAACCACTCATAGAAACAATTCGGTCCCCTAAATGCAGTCAAGGGAATATTGTCTTCAGCTACCCTCAACTGGTGGAAACTTGAAACTAGATCCAATTGAGAAAAGATAGAAGCACCATGCAACTGGTCAAAAAGATCATCGATACGAGGAAGAGGATATTTATTACGGATAGTCACTTTGTTCAACTCTCTATAATCCACACAGAACCTCAGTGATCCATCCGATTTAGTCACAAACACTGCCGCTGAACCCCAACAAGAAAAACTGGGTCTAATCAATCCTGTGATATCCCGGAATTTCACACCGAATTTAAATATGATAATCTATATAATAAACTAATTTAAATTGATAAATTTGTTATTTTATTCAACGGCTAATAAATGGATTGTAAATATAAATTTATTCTAATTAAAAACTAGTACATATTTATGAAATTGATGTGTTAAAATTTTATTCATATCAAATTTGATTTTGAATTGGATTTTAAAGTTCAATTTGTGTTTGAATTGATTGAAGGATTTAAATTATGTTAATTTTTATTCTACAAATTAAATTTTGAAGAATATTCTCATGATTTTAATTATGTTATAACATTTGTTTTATCTTCATTCTTTAAAGGAAATTTATTTTATAGGAATTTAAAATATAAACTTATATAAGAAAATCATCTAAGAAAAACAATTTTATTTCTTTTTGCATGAGATAAACACATGTTAACATTCAAACCTATCAATAAAACATGTGTTAGAAATTTAAGTATTATTTTGACAAGTGTCATAATTTAGATTTTCTTTTCTTTAAATTTTATAAAACAAATTCTTAAAAAAAACATTCATGCATACTTTCTCATTTTATTAAAACAAATTTTACATTTCTTTCTCTTCAAAAATCTGAACTTCTTCAATCTTTGCATCTTCGACCAATTTCTGTAACAATCTTAAGTTTTTATCATCTATTAATTCAAGCTTGAGGCATCTTCAAAGCAACAACATCAAGAGATCTCAGTTTTTAAAGATTTGCAGTCTAAATTCATTCCTGCAGTTTGAATCTTCACATCAGAAAAAAAAGGTGAGTAAATTCTTAAATCAAACCTTAAAGTATAAAAGTTATATGTTGAATGTTAGTTATGAAATGCTTGCATGTCTTTTATTCTGTGAAGTATTTATTTTTAAGTTGAAAATCTTGCTGTGCATGTTTAAAAAATTTGTACCTCTCTGTAAATTCAAGAACAAAGTAAATTACTGAAACAAAACTTCAAATTTAAATTTAGCAAAGTGATAGTGAGTTGATATCATCAAGTGTGGAGTTTAAATTCAACATGATTTAAGTGATTAGTTAAATATGCAATGAAACAGATTAGAAAAAAAAAACTACAGAAAGTAAATATGCAGTAAAACAAAATTTTAGCATATAAATCTTGTTAAATTTTAATGAATCAAATATGTATACTGAATTTAAAATGCAAAATATGAATTTTAAGCCTGAAATCAAAATTTTTAACATACAAATGAATTTGAATTTTTAAATTTACTGAATTTGGGACTTTTGTCAAATTCATAAGATTGGGTTGATTTTAAGTTTTGAAATTTAAACAGAAGCTATGTTAGATGTTGTATAACACTAGAAAAATAGTGATTGAATTTATTTTGTAACATGGAATTGGGAATTTGGGTTTGTAGGGTTTTGAGTACTGTGTTTTGTGAGCTTCAGGAATTCGATCGCATGAAGTTTTGGGTTAATCGAGTTGGGGTTGGGTTGAGGGGGAGTTGCGTTTGGGTGTTGCGCACGTATGGCCGGAGTTTGGTGGCACAAGGTGGTCGACATTGCCGTGGGTGATGGGGTTTTCCTGACGTCTGCAGTTCGACTTTGCTTATAAATCAAAATTTTTATGCTAAAAATCCTAAGTATGTATACGAAATCTGATTATGTTATTAAAATTTCAAATTTAAACATTCAAAATTTAAACTTTAATTCTCATTTGTTGATACTTGAATAAACAGTATTGATAAAATACTGTTAACCCTCAAAACTAGATTGTAAGGCTTTGATTTTTGATAACAACTTAAGTTTGCATCAATATCCAATTTTTAAAACATCTACGTGAAGAAGTATTTACAACTTCCTTTGCTTTACTATGTTCAGAATCTTGGAACAAAACTGAAAAGAACAGACATATCAATTTACCAGAGCAACACAGAGTACTTAGTACTACTGTTTAACAGAGCATATAACATTTGTGAGTTAAAACACAAGTTTAAGTTCGAAAATATTAAGTTTACTCACATAAAGCTGTTGAACAGAATTGATGAGTTGAAGAATTTGCAGTAGAATTCTCTGAAACTCTCCCTGTTGGTTTTGCTGTTGAATTAAATCTAAGTTTGCATAACAAATCAATATTTTTCTCAGGTTTTTCTTTTAGTGTAAGTTTTTATAAACGAACTGAAAGTTTATAGGTGGATATATAAAGATTGAAGCTACTTAACAATAGGTTGTAACTGGATAGAGTGTATTGTATTGTCATTTTTTATTTTTTATTTTATTGGTTACATGATATACACCTGCAGAATGAAGTGATAAGAAGATTTTGGCTGCCTGTACTTGTTAATCAATATGTTATGCTAATTAATGCTTTTGCTTTTAATTATGACAACATGTATTTAATGTTTTACTGATAGTTGCAATTTGTACAAAAATACATATCAAATTTCGGCTAGTATATATTTGTAAAAGATACAGATTTTTGTTTTATATTGAAGTGAACTTTATTTTCTTATGCATCAATATAAACTGTATAACAGCACATATATGTTTAGTACGGAAATATGTTTTATTTTGTACAAGACAAAAATTTTGTTTCATTATATTTGAAGTAAGATCTTTTGTTTCCTTATGCATCAATATATTTAAAATTTTATTACCCAAAAATTCATTTATTTGTTCATTTATACCTATATTAATATTATAGTGTTCTCATGTTCATACACTTGTACTTATATAGTTCAAGTTATAACTTATATTTGTATATTTATATTATTAGTTATATTTACTATGTTATAATTATGGTTTATACTTATGTTTATAATTATGATTCATACTTGTTTTGGATGTTTATGTTTATAATTATTTATATTGTTTTATACCTATGCATTAGATTGCCATGTTTATGTTAATATTACTATATTTGTCTATTTTAAACATTATTATTTCAATTTCATTTTATAGGTATACTAGATTAAATATCAACCATATAAAATCTTTGATTTTAGTGTAAAAGACAGATTTTGTTTTAAATGGTTTTCGAAGCATTCTATTATAAATTTTTCAAGTCAAAACCTTCTTTTACAAACATATATAACTGTTAAATATCCAAGATCTCAACAATTTAAACATTATATTTAATTTAAATTAGATTAAATATTTAATATGCTATCAAAAATTCCGGGTTGTTACAATAGAATTTTGGAAGACTTGTTGGGAGCTTATGTCTTGGATTTCGGAGGACATTGGGAGCATTATCTACCTTTGATTGAGTTTGCGGATAATAATAGTTATCAAACTACAATTGGTATAGCCCGTTTTGAAGCACTTTATAGGTGAACATGCAAATCACTTAGTTGCTGGTGAGAAACCACCGAAAAAGTATCACTCAGACCCGATTTGATCCATGATACCATGGAAAAAATAGAGTTGATCAGGCAAAGGATGAAGGTAGGCAAGACCATTAGAAATCTTATGTGGATAAAAAGAAAAGAGTTTGAATCTAAGGTTGGAGATATGGTATTTGTTAAAAACTTCCCTCTTAGAAAAGTTGTTTGATTTGGTAAGTCTGGAGAATTGGCACCTAGATTTATTGGGCCATTCAGAATTATGAAAAGAATAGGAAAATTGGCATATCGTGTGGAGCTTTATGCAAGTTGACGGGAGTCCACAATGTTTTCCACGTTTCTTATCTTAGGAAATACCATCATGAGACCACCAACAGAGTAGAGCCTGATCAATTGAGGAATTTTGAGATGGAACCGATAGTACCTCGTTCCACCGCACACATTGTGGGGCACAGTACTAGGAGACTCCGCAATAAAATAATTAAGTTGGTCCGAGTACAATAGGGAGACAATTTGATGGAAAGCACATGGGAGACCGAGGAAAAGATGAAGAACAAATACCCAGTGCTTTTCACTGCTAATTTTTCTCTTCAAACTAATATTTTGGTTGCATCACAGTTGCTGGATTGGATGGTAGGAGATGGTCAGTACACTTTTTCACAAAAAATTTACACTCGTATAGAAATTTTTATGCATGTTTAGGATATTTTCATACATACTTATAGTTATGATTACACCCACGTTAGGATTGAGCTCATTTTAGCATGTCTGCAGCACATAATCAAATTGCACTATTGGTTGAGTAGATGGTTATGTAGAGAACTTAGTTGTATAACATGGATGTATGTATTGTGAATTACGCCGCTTGCCGCTTGTTAGATTTTGAGATCTAAGCAAAAGACTCTAAGATTGTAAGGCGCACCGGATCTACCATCCACAATGTCGAGGCCAATGAAACCGCTAGTGTCCAATAAGGAGGGCCGAGAACCAGCCATCTAATGCGAATGTGAAACCCCTTGCAGACCAGAATCATGCTGATTCAGTTACCAGGGCCGAATTCAATGACCCGATGAGGGAGCTAATGGAAAGCCGGAGACAGATAAACGAGCAAATTGAGGTAAATTCTAATATGATGAACCAGATTGCTCAACAGCAGCGTCAAAATGCTGAAGGAATTCCGTCTTCATACTCAGAGTCCGACAGATCAACTTCATCAGACGGGCACCACAGGCGTAAGCGTCGCAGAATTGATACGACTAAGCCAAAGCAATGGAGCAACTTATGGTAGACCACCACGGGCAGTCAACCTGGGTTGGAACTGATCCCTTAACCGACAGGATGGCTCCTCAACTACACCTGGGACACTACAAGAAAAACAGTCATTTGTAACACTAATTTATAATGCGTTGTTTCAGTCTGTTATTGTTTGTTCTGATTTTTATTATTTGGAGCCAGTGTTTGGTAGCATAACGCTTTCTACCGCCCATTATTTCCTTTGCCCGCATCCTCATCTAATTATTTTGCTCTTCCCTCTTCCTCGGATTATTTCCCTCTTTTTCTTCCCTCTCCCCTAAATCTCAAATTATTCTCTCTCCATAATCACAAAATCGGCACATCCCAAACCAAACTATTATCCTCCTTCGAATTATCGTCCTCACTTCAAAAGCTACACCATCCTAGCCAAAATGTATTGTCATCGGTTCATGTTGCCTTATTTATACCATCGAGTTTATTGTTGTTGTCGATTCTAAAGGTTGCATCATTTAGAACGCTTTGCTGTCGAGCCTGGAGATATCAATCTAGCATCTCGCCACACAGCTCCCTATCAATTTCACTTTCCATCATCTCGCCTAATTTCTTCGGTTGCTGCTCCTTCATAGCTTAGTTGGTTCTCAAGTTCCTTAACGCCTTCAATCACTAGTTTGCAGTTAGCTGGTTGCCGTATTTCATAGTTTAAATGGTCGCCATATTTCGAAGCTCCCTTAGGTACTCCTAAAAATGCCAGATCGATTTCCACTATTTTATTGGTCTTTATTTTTTATTTTTTTGATACAGATGACAATTTTGCACCATCGTTTGACAGTTTTGGACATAGCCTGTTTAGCGATGATATCAAAGTTAAGGTCAGTATTCCACTTCCGTGTAATAGTGATATCGGTTTTTTGATATTGAAGCTCCTATATTTTTGACATCGAAAACTAACAGTTAATTTTCTTGATATTGTTTGACAGTTAATCTTTGATGCTAATACTGATGCTAGTATTATACTTCAGTTTTGGAAATAGCCTATTTATTTTTTTGATATTAAAGCTCTCATCTTTTTGTTAGTCTTTTAACAGTTTTGGAATCAGGGTTTTAGGCTGTAACAATCTATACCTTATATGTAGCACAACATCAAGAGATGTACTTTGCAATAATTAACAAAATTAAGGTGTCTTTAATTAATAGCCACCCCCATAAATAAAACTAGTCAATGCATCCTTGTAAATTTAAAAGTGTTTTACTATCATAATTTCAAGGCAATTTGTAAAGTTCGCTCTTTCATGACTTGACCTTAAGCATGTATATTTTCCATATTTCAACATAGTGGACTTTAAATCTTTTCGCTCTTTCATGACTTGACCTTAAGCATGTATATTTTCCATATTTCAACATGGCGGACTTTAAATCTCACAGTATTCATAGATCTTGTGATGGGTGAATGAAGTTCGTAGTAAGTAAACTAAAAATTGGCTAATATTATATAAAATCAATCAACATGCATTTTTTCTTGGCCAGATTTTAGTTTGAAGTTTACAAAGAAGATAGATTTCCTTTACGAAAAAGATTTTTATATATAGCTATTTGATGATTTTATACTGAAAAATAAGTGAAAGGTTTTTTTAGTCCAAACTACATGAAGTTGTCTATTTTCCACAATGAGTTGTTTGTTTTCTGGTCTTATGGTTTGAATCTGTTTGTTTCGTAGGATTGTTGTAACCATCATTAGTTTTCTTCCTTATGTTTGAGAATGTATTTTATATTATGGCATTGGTTTATTAGTAAAATATTTGTTGGAAAGGAAGCCTGTTATTACATGATACACTTAAAGATTTCATGAATGGCGTGGCATTTATGGTATGCTTGATTACTATTCCCGTTCATTGATATTTCTTTACCTATTTCTCGAATGCATACATGCAACTTATAACTAGAAAATTGTAACCTTAAGCAAACAAGTTCATTTTCTTAACTACTAATTTACTTTCTTAACTTTCAAAGCTCATTTCAACCATGATTCAAAGTTTCTTGTGTCCTTTGATCCTAAAGGGCCTTGTAGGGTATGGGATCTGTTTACACATGTGGCTCGTGCTAGTTTACAGCGTGAAAATGTGTATTACTATTAATACTTGTTAATTTTTCCAAATACAAATTGGTCTTAACTATTAATGAATTTATAGGGTGAAAATCTTGGTTATTGCAAGTCTTGGTGATAATTCTCTTTGACAATTCCTTGTTTGGTTGTTTCATTTTTTTTTTGAATATTTTGCAGATGATGGTTGATATATTCCCATGGAGCACTGACTCTTGGCAAGGAGTTGGAAAAAGAAGATTACACGAAATTCAATCTGTGCATTTAATGTATAAGATGATGGCAAATACCTTGCAATGTAAGTTTCAATTTTTTTATTTTCATTTGATTATCCCCATCTGCATTGTAGTGAAATTTGTACTTATCAAGATTTGAAACTGAAAATCATAGAGAGACACCTTATGATGACACTGTAATCTTACCATCCTCCAGCTTGCAAGTGCTAAAATCAATTAAGAAGGCCCATCTTGGCATTGTTACTGTAGTGCCGTTGTCCTAGGATTCAAGATTATTATCTAATTCTAAACATTGTTATTTATGTTCTATCATCCACTAATGTCCTTTTAGATTATAATAATTCATGGGGTCTTATTTTAGTTCATGTTATTAGGGAACCATAACATTCTAAATTATTTTGTTTGCTAAAAGCTTATTATTTGTCTTAAAGCTTCAACTGAGTAGAGTCTAAAGTGGTTTACTTCTACCTTGTTTTTTCTTCTTCCATTTTTAGATATACCATCTTCAATGTTGGTTATTGCGAACAAATGCACAATCCAACACTGAAATCAACAATGCATTTGAAAATAAAGCTTAGAGTAGACTTATAGTATTGAAGCATATTGTGCTGCATCTACATGTGTTTTACTATCTTGTCATAAAATATATACGAGAGCTAGGCTCAATAGCCTCATTTATTTAGCATCATTTCGTAGCCTCATGATATCAGTAACAAGTTTCCATTTAAAATATTTGTTCTGCTTTAAATCTAAGCTTAAAATTGTATCTTGGTTTAAATTCACTCCAACATAATTGAGAATCGATTGTTTCATTGCCGATTTTGTCTTTTGATCTATAGAAGTGTAAAAAT
Organism: Allium cepa; assembly: GCA_030765085.1. Classification (NCBI taxonomy): domain Eukaryota; kingdom Viridiplantae; phylum Streptophyta; class Magnoliopsida; order Asparagales; family Amaryllidaceae; genus Allium; species Allium cepa. Next base: position 166,018,860 of record CM060939.1, read on the forward strand.
ATAATGTCTTCATAATATTATAAAAATGTATAGTGTCCTATGAAACATTTTAACATCCTAAATTTCCGTATTCACATATGACATACTTTGACTTTTGAGTTATTAATCAATTTAACTAAGTTAATTGAGTTACTAAGTTGGAAGGGAGACTGAAAGTTCGTAGTAAGTATCCAGATAAGGAAAATTTATTAGTTAGATTTTATGGGTATCCAAGCATGGCTTATAATAGTTTTAAATTAAGTATGTGCTTTTGGTTTTTAATTTAATGTATTTACAAAAGTTTTTTGTACTTACAAAGTAGAGTTTTTTTGTGAAAAATTGAAACCGATGGCAAAACGCATAATTTTTCGATGACATTGTAGAAGTTAGCATTTTGATATATGGATACATATTCCTGTATGTCGTTGCATAGTTTTGTGCATCTACATACACACATGCCACATCAATGCAAAAATAGACACGCACTGTATGTCATATGTGTTTATGTTTGTAATTCTATCTATTTATACATGCATGAATCGATACGGGTTGAAATAGAGGAGGGTGAGAAGATCTATTCATTCAACATAAATTCATTGTTCTGTTCCCGATGTATTGATATATAATAATTTATTAATTAGCTAATCTATATAGGCTAGGCAGTAAATAAGAAAAATTAACATACGGGTTAGCATTATCATCGTTAACCATCCCTAATGCCAGAAATGTAACTGACAGAAAGAGAAGCAAATAACGACAAATTCATATTTTTTTCCTTATTTAATTTGACACTAATCGAATGAACTATGGAAAGTTAGGAATATCTGTCAAAGTATTTTTGTTTTCAAAGGTTGTTTACATTAGTGGAAAAAGTTTAAAATCCTATGATAAAGGAATGGTCAGTAAGTAAAACATAAGTGTATACAGGGATCCATACCTTATTCAGATTTGAAACATTCCATTAACACATTGTGGATAAATAGTAATAGGCCAACTTGTAAATATCCATCATGCACATATGACTATAGCATGTATTTAACCAAAGTATGCATGCTTTCATAGATACTAAATAATACAACAGCTACAGTAAAGGCAGTTGTAATTGGGAAATTACTTAATCTGTTAAAAAAAGTAACTAAAACCTACAACATGCTAGCCAAACGGACGTCCCACTATAACTCAAGCTTTAAAGTATTTATATAAAAATAATAACAACAACAATAATTTATAAAAATTAACTAAATTTATAATAATAAAGTATAAAATATTAAGCAATTTAACTGCGTATAATTATAATAATTAACTAAATTACATCATATATCCTAAAATAATAAACTATATTCGGATAAGGAAATACACAAAATAACGAAATGAAAACAGCAAGTCTAAAATTATTTATACAATATTAACCAAATAAGTTTTGTAAAAGTTAACTAAATTTATTTAATAATAACAATAAATTAACTAGATTGGATGTTCATTAGATATCAAATTTTATTTACTTTACTAGTATTTGTTTGGGTCAAATAATAAACAATGAACAAGATTTACCAGGTTCATATACAATAATAATAATCCAAATTAGCTATGTTTATAATAACAATAACAACAACAACAACAATAATAAATTAACTATAAGTTTTACAAAAATTATATGAGTTTACAATAATTTAACTAATCTTGATGAGAAATCACTAAGTTGTTAATAATAATAATTTGATTAAAGTTTATGAAACTAAGTCTATAATAATAATACTACTAATAATAACAACAACAACAAAAATCATAAAGTAATATTAACAACCAATAAACTAAGTTTATAAAAATTAACTATCTTTCATAACAATTAACTAAGTTTATAATAATAACAACAACAGCAACAACAATAATACAATACTAATAAATTATAAAGTATAAAATAAACTAAGTTTCATAAAAAATAACCAAGCTTAGAATAACAACAACAACAATAATAATGGTAAATGATAAAGTATTAACCAATTTATCTAAATTTATGCATAATAATAATAAATCAACTAAGTTTATAAGAACTAACTTCATTAATTAAGGTGGAACCTAAATACTGCTTTCTACATGTCAATTTTCCAGTACAAGTTAAGGAAGTGGGACGAAGATGGGTATCATGAAAATACTGAAAATCCATAGGTTCCTGATTTAAATGGTATTGTCAAATATGAAAACTTCTTTTAGCTGTTCCAACTAACTATTTGAGCAACATGGCTCTTGCTTTGAGTCTCGATTCATGTAATTCATTCGCTATGGATCAATCTATAATGGTTTTATATGTTTATATATTCTATTCCTATGGAAATTAGGCAACATGTAATAACATTTAAATTCAAAATATGTACACATAACTGGCTTATGAAGAGAAGGAAGATTTTTGCACTTACAGGTAAGGCAACAGAAGTTTATTGATGTTAATTGGTAGTTTAATGTAGTAGAAAACTTTAGGGCAATATATGTTGCTTGATTATCACCATGGACCATTTGAGTTACATTGTACATTGCTATTCCTCAGCATCTTTTCCAATTACGTGTACATGGTTAAATAACTTAAATTGATTATCACACCATTCCTACATGATAATAGAGACAATGTCAAATTTGATATCACTTCTAGGTTTACTTGTCATTTGGCATGTCATGTTGGATGATGACGGTAATCATGAAATGACGATCAGGTAACTAGTTAAATGCATTTTGTAGTTTTTATTATTTATGAAAATAAGAAAAAACTAGTGCTGTCAAACTAGATATGATACATAATATTTATGTACAATGTTTTTTCAAACTGATTGCATTACTGATTTTGTTTTAGGTGATGATAGCAAATTTTGAATGTACTACGGTGGATATAGTAATTCTTGAAACATTGCATATTATGCATGATGGGAAAGTCTTACATCTATTTTGTTGTAGATAAAAGTGATAATTATTATTGTTTACTATTAGACTATAGTTACTAATAGGTACTTCTATAGTAATATTGATGGGAGCCTGCAATTGATCTCAGATGGCAATATCGTTGCTTCTGCAAATAACTCGTGCCGCTATTGCTGTGGTAATAGTCTGACTTATTTCAAAGGTCTTCTATGACACTTTTTCATGCTAATTTTATGATATAAGCACTGTACAGTATAGGATCTGACTTGTGTAGTTTATTTAACTATCCTTGTATTATTTCTTAGTTCATTAAATCCATAACATATCCAGTATTTCATTTAATGAAAGCCAATATACGTGACTCAGCAATTGGTTACCCACATATTTTTACTTGTTCATACTGACGGTAATTTATCCATTTTATTTAAGGGAGGCAAATTTCATTCAGGATTCATACAATGTTATCTGCTGTATTATGTGAACATCCTGTAATGGGATACTATATTCTTTCACAAAATTTGAACTATATGTATATATCTTCTTCGGTAATGTTATCTGTTAAATATAAGAAATATTATCGAGTTGCTTGAATATAAACCTTTTATCTTTGTATGTTTGATTAAACCACTGCTATATCAAACTGAGTATATGTCTTCTGCTAGTTGACAGGTCTTCATGTATGATTAACGTCAGAGCTTGACATTTAAACTAGAGTGAAGAATAGATTTCATATTGGTATTTCTTCCTCGTGTTTAAAGGCCGAAGGAGGTGGTGTTGGATGGCAACACCAATAATAGAAGGTACTACCAATAACCTGTAATTTTCAACACGGTTTTATATAATTATTTTCAAATTGTTCTGAATTTTTAGGAAATACTACCAATGACCAAAGATATGCATGAAGAAAGGCTTCGAGTAGTTCAAGTTCTTAGTAATGCATTCAGTAGTCGTAGACATTAAGTTTTAACTATGTTGTCTTTTGTTATCATGAATATGTACTGAATTGGGTAACTCATGTATTGAATTTATTTTTTGTGACGACCTAGAATTTTTGGATATTTAAAATCGGAATATTTGATCGATTTTAAATATTTGAAAGTTAATTTAATTTGAATTTCAAATATCACTGTTATTTTGCAATTAAATTATTGAATTTAATAATTGGAAATTGGTTAAAATAGTGAATCTTGGTTTTTAAGCCGGTTAAAAATAATTTGAAGACTTATAAAATTTATATTAATAATACTGGAGGTAATAGAATTTTATAATTAAATTTAAAATTGATTTGTTCAGTTTTAAAAATATACTGTTTAAATTGATATTTAAAAATAGCCATCCGAGGCGTAGTCTTGGATTTTGACGAAACCAGTTTCATTGGATCCGTAACAGTGTTTTATTATCAAATTTCAATTTTCGTAGCGTTTGCAGTTGTCATGTGATCGTACGGTAGATAAACGCGCTGACACTTATATCGAATTCAATATAAATAACTGGGTTCAAAAAGATATCTTATCCATACGATCGAATTAGGACACGAAATCTTTTCCATTGCGTTCATAATAGGGGTATAACATTATAAACGACTAGCGACATGTTTCGATAGGAAGTCAAAATTTTGAGTGGTGATTTCGAGATGATTTAGACCTAAAATTTAAATTAAATTATATATTGTGATCAGTCAAAAATAAATCACTATAGCTTGGAAATTCTTTCATGGAAAGAATTCCATATGCCATCTCTCTTTAAAGAACATGTCTCCTGCCTTTTCTACACGTGCATTTTCTTGTCCCTCTTTGTACTTTATAAACTTGAATCAGCCAAAATCATTTTGAGAAATAAAAATCAAATCGTATTCAAAGGGGCAGCATTCGATTTCCCTCTGCTAAATCGAAATACGGAACATCAACCTCCCCTTTTTCTCTTATTTTCAATTCGGAAGCCTACAAAATCGCGAGCTTGTTCCCTCCTACCCAAATCAAAATCGCACCTTTCCTCTTCAATCAGTTCGCGATCTGGTGTCAGGTAGTGGGGTAGCGCGACATTGGAAAGGAGAGGCAAGGGCCACATACGTGCGTGCATATGCATGGAATTGGGGTAGCGCGACGTCGGCAACTTCAAGCTCGGCGAGGTTAGGTTCTATTCAGATGGATGTTCAAGGGAGGGGGCCGATGTTGCCATGCTTGTCGTCGATGGTAGAGGATGGGTTCGGTAGGCAGTTCGTCTGCAAATTTGGGTTGGAGGTATTATCCTCATATTTAATTTTCATATATATATATATATATATATATATATATATATATATATATACAGTAAAAAAATATAATGTTGATATAAATACATATATGTATAAATTCACACACATGTTTAATATACTTAGATAAATAGAAAAGAAGAAGAAAGTTTACAGTAAAGGAATTCACTGTTTATTATTTACAGCAAATATATGTACATAAAGATTAAACAGAAATATATATTTTATAGTAAGGTTCATAAATCAACCCTGTTCTATTTCTACTCTAATATATATATATATATATATATATATATATATATATTGGGTTAAAGGGAATTTTATTCTATTAGTATTTAATGTATATAAGTTAGAAAGAATTTTATTTCAGTAAGGTATAAAATAATTTTGTTTTTAATTTAATAAATATATATATCCACATGCATGTTCTAATTTAAAATAGAATATATATATATATATATATATATATATATATGATTTTGGGAAGATATAGAAATTTTAAGATGTTGTAGAGATTTTATAAAAGTTAGATCTTTGAAATCTTTTTTATGAGTATATGTGTAGTCTCAAAAGTAAAATAAGTATACACTTACATATTTTAATTTTCTAGTTTGTTTTAAAATAATGGATTTGGTGAATGAATTGTTAAATTAACTTATTTGGTTATTTTAGGTACTAGAGATAACTTATTAAAGGAATTTAGTTTTAAATTAAATGATTAATTAATTAAATCTATAGGGATTAACTGTTCGATTAGTTCAAATATTAATAAAATGCATAATATTTATACAAGGTCTAAAATCATGAAGAAAACAAGCCGAGGTTGAAGTGGGTTGCAAACAAAATCAAAGGTGAGTTAATCTCACTCATTTGGAATACTGTTTAAATTTAAATTGTTAAATTTAAATTATTGGTTGAATGATTGAATTAATAAATGTGATATTATATATAGTAGTATATATATATATTGGAGTGATTGATTTCCCGCATTATATAACGGATAAGACTCTATGCGCCCCGCATAATAGCGGATGACCCTTTATACCGCGATATCCCCCTCAAAGTAGGATTGGTATTTTTATATTGTGCAAACATTTGTGGATGCAAGGAAACAGGTCGGAGGGTCCAATTGGATTCCTCAAAATATTGAATTTGTTTTCATAATCCGTGATATGATTCATTGATTATCCGTGATAGATTATCGATTATACTGGAAATTGAAAATATTGGATGCTATGGTTTGATTGAATATATTTGGGTACATTGAGTTATCAAAAATATAAAGACTTGATTTTTGAAGAGAAATAAAAAAAGAGATTTTTTAAGTAAAATAATTATAGAGAATTTGGATAAAGTAAAGAATGAATTGGAAAAGGATAAAAGCTGGGTTTTTTAATTCTAATAAATAAATCCCGAGTATAGGAAAGGAGATTTTTGAATAAATGGGAATAAATAAACTTTTTAACTTAAGTGATATTATTTAAAGGAATAAATAATTTATGTTTAAAATTCAAGGTTTAAAATAGTTGGAAGAGATAAAGAAGTATTTTGAAAAAAGTATGAAATTGGTATTTTCAGTTTAAATAAGATTTTAAATCATAATAAAGGAGTAAATCTGAAATTAATGGGTTTTGAAATAAATTTAGTAAGTAAAGGAATTTATTTTTAAAATGGAGTAAATTTTGGAAATCAATTTGAAAATTGATTAAATGTTTGAAACTGTGATTTAAAAGGAGAATGAGACTATAGAATTTATAAACTGGGTTTATAAAGTGAAATAAGATATCAGTGGATATTTGAAAGTATAAATTCACGATGGGATTTATAAAGGAATGGGTAATTTGTTTTAAAAATAAATAATGGTTTTACTCTTAAAGGTGGAAAGGAAAATTTACGGGTTTGCGACGTAAATTAAATTGGAATAAATCGAAAAGGATTTATTAACTGATTAAATAGACTATTTTGGAATGGAAAGTGCATTTTCCTGAAAAGCCAAGTATGTTTTCAAAGAGAATTGTTTTAGGTATAAGTTAAAGGTTTTAAAAGATGTATTAAAAGAATATTTTGAGCAATTATTTAAGTTTTTTAAAATTTTAAAAGGTAAATATTTATTAAGTTATTTATAGTAGTAAGTATTTTAAAGATTAAATTGGTATTATGATTTAAAAGGTAATTATTAAATATTTATATTTTATAAAGTAGCTTTATTTTAAAGTACTTTGGCTTAAGTTTTTATTTAGAAAATTAGTATAGAATTTCATAACTAGTATTTTAAATAAGGTGTTTTAATGTAGTTTTTATTTTAAGAGTTTTTTAAAGTATATATTTTGGATAAAGTGATTTAAATTATTTAAAAAATCTAGTATTAAGACTTGGTGATTTTCAGTGGAAATAAAACAATTTGGTGGAAATTTATTTCGCGAGAGAAAAAGTGATTTGAAAACTATTTTCAAAGGGCTGAAGTGTGGAAAAATATCCTGCGAAGATATTTTGAACTAAATAATTGAGGAAATTATTAAGGCCTGATGGTTGTTGTGGATGTTATTTGATAGTTAAATAACCGACTATCAATATTGGACATTGCTCTAATCGTTTCGAAGAGACCGAGATCAGGATTAATTTCCTAAAAACCACTTCGATCCGGTTTGAATGTTTTTGTAAGGAAGACAAGAGCTTGGAGTTGAAGATGGAGCAGTAAAGTGCAAGGGCTAATCGCTACTAATCCTGAGGGTGATTCCAAAATGGATGTAGTAGTAGTAGTGCCTTCGGTTTCGTTCGGACCGGGAACGGACTTGTATGGATGAATGCTATCCGAACATCGTCAGGAGGACAATGCGGATTCTAAGTGAAATGTGTTCTAAAAAGGTAATGCATAGCCTCGAGCCTCATCAACCGGGAATGGCTAAAACAGGGGAGGTGCAGCAAGGCTAAGTGGTTAGCAACCAATTAGGGTAAGGTCATCCCTATCTAGATGTCCCTTTTTATTCAGCTGTGTGGGCGGTTGCTGATCCCAATCGCGGGGAGATCTTATTCGAACTATCCAGTAAGGGGTAGCTCCAGTCTTGTATTGCAGAGGATCAGGGTGGATCCTCGGTACGGTGATCTAGACCACGTACTTTGACGGGCGGTACCCCAGTAGCCTTGCCATCGATGGAAACCCAATCTCCAATAAGTGCCTTCGGACTTGTTTGTATACCTATTATGCTGGAATTTAATGAATGTAGCAATTTCGGCTATTTGAATAAGTATTTGTTTATAGACACTATCATAATATCAGAGGATTTGATAAGAAATGTTTTGGTTATCATAAGGTAAAAGCCCGACATGTTTATTTATGGCGTGGTCTTACGAGATACCTTTGATTTAAAGGATTTTGAAAACTTTAATACTCCAATTGAGTGTGTTTTCTCACGCTGGTTTTCTAGACTGACTCGGGTGTTATTTTACTATAATGCTCGAGTCAGATCGAAACTATAGAGTACAGATTCTGAATGGACTGCTATGAAGCTCAAGGGATGTGCTCGATGGCTAGGCGTATCGCACGTACTCGGTATATATTACGATGTGCAGTATAAGCTGTATAGTAAGCTTTTGTAGGGACAAATTAATATAACTATCCAGTGTTTTGCTATTGAATGTGTTGTACTTTGATGACGTAATGCATAAAACAGATATAGTTCTTTTTGTTTAAAGATCAGTCATTTATCTATTATATATTGTTCTGCTGCAATTGAGAGATTCTAATATTGTGTTGTTTTTCTCTTCTTCTACCTCCTTCTTCTTTCCCTTACAGTTTGGTTTTCCGACATTCGATTGTTCGGCATTTAATACAGTGGACGTATTGATATCGATTTTCGAGGGTCGAAAAATCGGGTTGTTACATTTTTTGTTAGTTGATACTTTATTTTGTTATCATGAATATGCATTACATTTGCTGATTATTATGTTTTTTCGCTCATACATTATTCGAATTGCTATCTATTTAAATAAGATTCACTTTGATTGTTATTATTAAAATGTAATAGTGCGGTGCATTAAATATATAATAAAATAAAGCATAGCTCCTAAAAAGTGTTATAACTATATGACATAAGTTCTACAAAAGATAATGCAATGTATGAGGTTACTGTCAAAGGATAGCAGCAAATAGGCGTTATTGTATCTACACATTTCATAGCGGTATATATGCTGTAAAAGGATGTTGAATTTACTATTGATATATATCATGAAATAGGCATTATAGAATAACAATTTTATAGCGGCTACTTTATGCTATGAAATCATGCTCTTTTATGGCGGTTTTTTCGTGTGTTAGAAATGTTCAATTCTTTTTTATAACATGTCGATATATGGCGTTTATCAAACCATTATAGTTGTGATTAATAGTGGCTATATGCCGCTATAAAAGACTATTTTTCTTGTAGTGGGAAGTCTTCCTTGACTTGGAATAGGGAACTTGCGCATTGGAGCACACTTGGATGCTGATAAATTACCTCATCAGGATGATAATGAGGTGAATCCTAATGATATGCATCTAGGGGACAATATGCCGAGAAGGCATGAGATGCCCATTGGACGTCGGCAGAACATTCACGTGGAACGGAACCGACCTGACACCCCCTATCCAGACTTCGGACTTATCCTTAATGGTCAGTCAGTTTATGAGGGAAAACAAGGGCTTGACTAACGATGATTGGGGAGTATCTAGGAGTCATACTCCGTTCACCGATAAATTTTATGGCTGAATACCCTTGGAGGTTTAGCATGCCTATGATGCCCGCTTACGAAGGGAAGATTGACCCCCGACAGCATGTTGTGAGATATGAATGGTTGATGGACTTGGATAGAGTGAATGATGCAGCCAAATGCAAATGCTTCACCATAACTTTGTCTGGAATTGCTACAATGTGGTTCACAAGGTTACCTCTACGGTCGATCTGGAGATTTTATGAGCTGGCTATAAGATTCGTGGAGTAGTTTTGAATTCACTCTACTCGCACCAAAAATGTGATGTCGCTGTCCAGTGTAATTCAGGATTCGGGTGAATCACCGAAAGATTATTTATAGAGGTTTCACATTGCGGCTACTGAGGTTAGTACCCGGAGTGACCACACCACACTTATGGCTACGACAAGGGGGTTGACATTGAATCCGAATTCGGCGATTGGCTAGTTGGAAAACCGCCGGCTACGTTGGAGTGTTTCTACGAAAAGGCACACGAGTTCATGAGAAAGGAGGAGGCTAAATTGTCCAAAAGGAGCACTGCTTGCAGGACCAAACGGGGAAGCGGTATAAAGAAACATTGCAGTGAAGAAATCCGGTGAGAGCTCTGGAAAGGTTCAGGTCACGCCCAAAACAAGCTTGGTCAGTAGAAAAGGAGTGGAGAAGGACATTATGATCGAAAGTAGGGGTCCGAAAAGTGGAAGCCAAGAATCCCTACTTATAACAACTATATGCCCTTGAATGCCTCTTTAGAGAACATCTGCATGTCCACCTGTAACATTTTCCAGTATAGGAAGCCAAGTCCGAAGGAGTCGACCGAAGAATAGAAGCAAACCGGTAAGTACTATCGGTTTCACGAATCTTACGGGCACAACACTTATGAGTGTAGGCACCTTCATGATGCCATTGAGAAATTAATTTGCCAAAAAAAATTACAGCGGTTTGTCATGGGTCTGCGGGATGGTGGAAAAGGAACATCTGATCCTAGTCGAGTACAAGCTTCGCGTCGGCCTAAGGAGCCTGCTCAGGCCGGTGGTAGGTTGGTAATAAACACAATAGTTGGTGAACTGCATCCCGCGGACAGAAGTTGGCGGGAAATCTAGCGTTATGCTAGTTCGATGATACATGTGGACTTTGAATGTTGTTCGAACATGGAGGATGGAATTTTGACAAAGCAGCAATATATGATGTCGGACGATATAGTGTTAAGAAGTAGAGATGCTGATAGAGTGGAGGCACCTACTATTGATTTGATGGTTATCTCTGCAATGATTAGACCTACGCTAGTGAGAAGGATATTGATTAATTGCGAAAGTTCTATGAACATTGTCTTTAAAAAAGCTTATGATCAAATGAGAATGGAGGCTAAGAATTTGAAACCATCAAAAGCTCGCATGCGCGGTTTCAACAGTGTAGCTACCGAAGCAGTAGGTTTTGTTGAATTACCGATTGAGCTGGGAGAAGTGAATGTAAGAGGGTGCGGATCCTACCATTCATTGTTTTGGAAGTTTATTAGCCATATAATGTTTTTCTAGGCCGTCCGGCCCCGACTGATTTTAGAGAAGCTCTTGCCCCATGGTGCTCGAATTTGAAATTTCCTATAGATAATGGAGACGGTATTGTGCTTGGCGATCAGGCGACTGGCCGTGCTTGTTAGGTGGCTGAGTTGAGAGAAGCCCAACGGAAAGAAAAAGGAAAGGATATAGACCAGTCTGTCCCCATCCAAGTTACTAAAGATTGACAAATAGCGCTTAAGCCTGGGCTTGGGCACCATAGTTGGTTCTATAGAGATGTAGATCCACGAGACGATGAGGAGGAACCCAAGAAGGCCAAGGCAGCGCCGGCTGAACCGACGATCGATATCATAATCAACCATGACGATCCGTCACGAGTGTTGAAAATCAGATCACAACTCAGCCCTTCGATGATGAGGGAACTTACTGATTTTCTCCAAGCAAATCTTGTATATTTGCTTGGACTCATTCTAACATGTTTGGGTCTCACCTTCCATCGCGAGCCACACACTGAATATCGATCCACAGTATATCCCTGTAAAACAAAAGAGACGAGGCATGGACCCAGAGAGATCTATTGCTCTCAAGGAGGAGGTGGATAAACTTAAAGCCAACGGGTTTATTCACGACGCCCTCTATCCTAAATTGATATCTAACACTGTAATGGTAAGAAAGGCAAATGGGAAATATAGAACATGCGTTAATTATTCGGACCTGAACAAGGCATGCCCCAAGGATGTTTTTCCCTTGCCTAGAATCGATCAGCTGGTTGACTCGACAGTAGGACATGAATTTCTGTTGTTTATGGATGCATTCTCGGGGTACAATCAAATCCTAATGCACATCTTGGGTTAATAGTTCACCGGTTTTGTCATGGATGTTGGATTATACTGTTATGTAGTCAGCTGTTCGGGTAAAAGAGCATGGGAGTAACCTATAAACGTATGGTTAACAGAATGTTTAAAAATCAGATTGGTAGGACACTGGATGTCCATGTGGATGATATGCTCGTGAAGTCACGGCAATCGAACGACCACATTCGAGACTAAGCAGAGATGTTTGATATCCTTCGATTTTATAACATGAAAATCAACCCATTGAAATGCTCATTTGGTGTTGCACCAAGAAATTTTCTGGGCTTCATTGTCAATGCATGAGGAATCAAAGTGAATCCAGAGAAGGTTCAAGCCATTCGGAATATACAAGCACCTAGAACTATTAAGCTAGTACTGAGCCTGAACGCGAAGGTCGCTACTTTAAGTCGATTCATCTCTAGGGTAACAGATAAGTGCATTCCTTTCTTCGATTTGATAAGGAAAAGAAAGAGGAATTTCGAATGGACGCAAGACTTTGAAGGCACGTTCAGAGCTTTGGTGAATCATCTGGAGAGACCTCATATTTTGTGAAAGCCCATAGACCATGAGGAGTTGTATATTTATCTAGCTGTATCGCCGCATGCCATAAGTGCCGCTTTGATTCGTGAGGAGAACCGGATCCAAGGACCGGTGTATTACGTCAGTAAACAATTAAGGGGGGCATAAAGAAATTACCTAATGATAGAAAAGTTGGCGTACTACTTAGTGATCACGTTGCCCAAGCTTCGCCTGTATTTCTAGGCACATCCAATCAACATATACAGCGACTAGCCTTTGCGACAAGTTCTGCAATGGCCCGAGACATCTGGAAGGTTGCTTAATAGAACATCGAGCTTAGCCATTTCAACATTACCTATCTTCCTTGAAGAGCTATCCAAGGACAAGCATTGGCAGATTTTATAGCAGAGTTCTCTATATGGGATGAACCGAGTGGAACCGATGCGGTTCGTACCACACGATGGCCATAAAACGATGGAGCATCCAATGATCATTGTTCTGGAGCTAGTGTTATTTTTGTAACCCCCAAGAACCGATCGATCTGCTATTTGAAGCTTGATTTCCCCTCTGTGAACAATGAAGCCGAATATGAGGCGTTGATTACTGGACTGACGAAGCCTGCTAAAGAGCTCAGGGTGAATCGATCGAAACCTTTTGTAACTCGCAGCTGGTGGTGTACCAAGTTAGAGGGGACTACCAGGCGAAGGGACAATGGCTTGCCCCATACCTTACCCGAGTTTAGGAGTTGTTGGCAGACCTTAAATATTATGACATTTCGCATATCCGCGCGTGGGGAATAGGGAAGCCGACTCTTTGGCAAAGTTCGCAGGCACTGGCGATGCACGAAAAATAGGCTTGGTTGCGATCGAGACCCTACATACCCTGAGTATAAATGCGATGGAAGTTGATCCAAAAGTGAAAATCGAAAGGAAATCTGGATGTTCCTGTTTAAAGAATACTTGTTGCATGGAACCTTGCTAGAGAAAAGGAGCGAAAAGCGCCAAGTCCTTAGCAAGGTCTCATGGTATATTATGCGAGATGGGATTATGTATCGAAAGGGATTCTCTGTTCCTTTATTTAGGTGCATCGCCCATGACTAGAAACAGCGGGTCTTGTAAGAAATCCATGAAGGAGAATGTGGCGACCATACTAGAGGGCAGATGCTAGCTAGAAAGATACTCCGTTATGGGTACTACCGGCCAATCGTGAATCCGGATGCTGCAGATTATGTGAGATGATGTGACAAATGCTAGATATATGCGAAAATCCTAAGAGCGCCGCCGACATAAATGACGTAAATGGTTAGTCCATGGCCGTTTGTGATATGGGGAATTGATATTGTCGGCTCATTGCCGATTTTCAAAGGTGGTGCGAGATATACAATTGTCGCTGTTGAGTACTTCACCAAGTGGGCAGAAGCGGAGCCATTAGCTACAATCACAACCAAAAAAGTCATTATTTTGTTGTGCGAAACATTATATGTCATTTTAGTCTCCCGTGGACTACTGTAACTGATAAAGGAACTCAATTTGATAGTGCTGAGTTCAAGGAATTTTGTTGAAAGTATCGTATTGAGAAAAGGTTTGCAGCAGTCGCTCACCCCCGGACGAATGAATAGGTTGACGCTGTAAACAAGATAATAAAGTTCATCTTGAAAACACATTTGGAAAAGGCTAGAGGCCAGTGGGTGGACGAACTTCCTATGACACTTTAGGCATACAGGACCACTCATAAGTAAGCGACTAGCCATATCCCGTTCGCCTTGGCCTATGAGGCCGAAGCAGTTATACCCGTGGAACTCGAAGTCCCTTAACATCGGATAACTTACTACAATCCCAGAACAGATCAAGATCTCTTATTGGATTCGTTGGACTTTATTCACAAAAAGCGTGAAGAGGCTTATTTAAGAGCAGCCGCACATCAACACCGAGCCGCTCGATACTATAATATGAAAGTCCGACCAAGATCCTTTGATGTTGGCAACCTTGTCTTGAAGCAATCTTTTCGGTCCTATCGCACATGAACCGTACCTAGGAAGGGCCGTATGTTATTGAAAGGAGGCTTGGAGAATGAATGTAATGACCCTGGATTTTGGCCCTAGGTATTTTAATAAATATTCAAATCAATTTAAATAAAATGTATACTTATCCATTTGAAACGGATATGATTTTGAAATAATTACCATTGTTTATATAAATGGTATTTTTAAAAGGAAATTGATTTGAAAGTTTAAATAAATTATCTCAATAATATTCATAATAAAATTTGTCTTTTATGATTGAATTAAAATACCTTACTTTGTTTATATTTGGTAAGTATACATATGAATGATATTGTTTGAAATGAAATTTAATTCTATCAACATAAAAATCTAACATATGAATATAACTTAATTATTGATAAAATACAAATAGGAATGAATATAAATAAACCGTATTGAATATAACTTAAATATTATTAGTTAGAAATAAAAATAAAATAAAATGGAAACAAGGATTAAATATACAACATAATCCGAAGTTAATTAAAACACAATTGTATAAAACTAAAATAAGAACAAAGATAGGGTAGGATAAAAACAAAGTATAAAATAAAATAACATAGATAAACAAGCATACAATATAAACTGTTAATTTGAGAGCGTAAAATAAAATAAGCATAATGTATAAAATAAAAAAAATTAACTTCATATACACACATGAATATCTACCTGCAAATGTTATGCACAAACAAAAATAACAAAACAACTTATCTTCACTTACAAGACATAAGATATATAAGTAAACCTGATAACCATGTATATTGTAGTTCAAACTGAAAACTAGTAACAGAACAAATATTCATAAATATAATAGATCAAGTGTTGTCTGTAAGTACAAACTAGAAGCTGTCAAAAACAATTTTTTTTAAAACAAATGTCTTCATAAGCCAAATTTATCTGCAAATATGAAACAAAGAAACACAAGCCATATAACCTACCTGCAAATAAATACCTTTTCATAAATATTTATGAACAACAAATATTTTAATAACTATGCAAACCAATTAAGATATAAAAAATATATGAACAAATGGATAGCTTCATGTACAAGCTTTGTTGGCCTGCAAAATGATAAGTAATAAACCAATATCTTTGCGCATAGTACAACAAAATTATATACAAATATCTATGAGCAGCTAAACATAATGAGTATGTAAACCTATTTGGTAAACAAGGCATTAAATTACCAACCTTCTCAGCCAACTTTTGTCAATTCAAGATATTTATAAAATCTGATCAATCAAGGAAGCTGCTGACCAGTTAAATCCTCCCCATCCTGTTCTTTTATTATATATGTATTAATCTTGCTACTTCAAGTTCGTTGAAAAAAGGGAGAAACCAGAGGAAACTAAAGCAAGAAGAACAATAAAGGTTCAAGTTAAAAAAAAATTCAAATTTAAAAGGAAGGGCAGATTCATGAACAAAGCACCAGGCAGTTTTCAACTGCAGCTTTCAAGGCATCTAAGGGCTTTCTGTTCAACAGTTATTTGAGGTGAGTAAACATTAAATTTGAAGCTTTAAGTTCAATTTAAATCAGTTTATGATTCGAAGATCCTATGATATGGTATATACCTTATTTTGTATAATTATGTGTTGCTCTGTGCTCACTATGTTGGTAACAGTTTGAAATTTATTTTCAAAACTTAAATATATTTCATCTAATCATGGTAAATGTTAGAATTCCAAAATATACAAGAAGATTAAACTCTAGACTAAGATTTTTAACACTGTTTTAAACATGTTACAAGAATAGTATCCCCGGAAACTATGTTTACAAGAAATTAAATATAAATGTGATAAGTCTAAGTGATGTAAAAAGTTAATTCATGTTTATAATTTGAAATATTACTGGAATTCATGATTTTTGAAACAAAAACGAAGTCTTTTAATTAAGTATTTCATGAGAAGTTCGATGTTGAATAAGGATTGAATTTTTATCAAATTCTCGAATTTGATTCAATATAAAATGCTGAAATTCAAATCGAAGCAAGTATAAAGGTTAGTGATCTAAAGAAAAATATTCACTGGTTTATCCATTGCGTAGAATTTGGATACGAGATCGACATAGGGTTTTACTGCGTGTTTGTATTCATGCCAGTAAAATATGGTTTTGACTCGTACACGTGATCGAGTGATTCGAGGCTTGGGTGGAGGATTGCTTGGGTCGTTGACGAGGCGTGGTCGAGTTTTCATCACCTCCGGTGGACTGTGTTTTGGTGGCGAGACGTTTTGTTGCAGAGAGATCGTTCGTTTCTTTCGTTCGAAATGCATAATTTTGAATTTGAATTTTGGGTGGTATTTCGACTTTAGTTTTCTCGTGTTTGTGTAAATTGGGATTTGATTAAAGCCTCGGAAGTTCGTCGGAGCCACGTGCGACGCCGTACACGTGTACGGCACGGTGGCGTATCAGTGTTTGAAAGGGGCACAGTCTCGAGTCATTCTCGAGAATATTGGATGTTTGCTTCGGTTTTCTTTTGAGTTTGGGTGCGAGAAATCTTCTGATGTTTAATCTTTTAATTAAGTTTATATGAAAACTTGCTGTAAAATATATAAAAAAAAAAGATGAAGTTCGCGTACCTGGGTTGGTGACTCGGGTGAAGGGGACGAACTACTCGAAGTAGCGATTGAGTTTTACAGGGGAGATCTCGGGTTCTTTGTTATCTGAGTGTAAGATTTTATAAAATTTGTTAGTGAATAAAGGTTTCAGCAAAGTTTCACAGTAAAGTGAATACTTTTCAAGATTTAAGTAAAAATTTAATTCAAGTTTTGATTAACATAGTTAAGGTTTATTAACAGGTTAACTCGTGATTAATTATTTTAAATTAACTGATTACTTTTGTTAAAGCTTAACCATGTTTTAAAATCTTGTTAATATTAAGTAATAAATTAAGTAGATTAACAAATAATGTTTCAGTTAGTAATATAATTGATATCAAAATTTTAAGAAGACTTGAATGTTAATTAAGTGAATAATCAATATTAATTGATTAGGTTCAGAAGTAATTAAGAGTAATTACTTTGTAACTTTAATTAGTAGTGTATTATAAGTAATAAGTGAAATTGTAATTAACCACTTAATTAATTAATGAACGATTAATAGTTAATTTATCAAGTAATTTGATTAAGAATTAAGGAAGTAATTAGCAGTAAATAAAAAGGTAATCCGTTTTATTTAGATTGTTAATTAATGATTAACAAATAATTACTTAGGTAATTAAAGCTAGATAACTTGATTAAGAAAGTAATTAATTAAATAATGTGAATAAAGTAATTAAGTAATTATGACATAAATATTAATCAAGAAATGATTTATTGATTAAAAAATTTGAAGGGAAATAAGTGATTAAACAGGGTTAAGAGATTAATTCTCAAGTAATTGAATTAATCACAATAAGAATTTAAGATGATTGCTTATGAATGTTGTATGTGCAGAATATTTGTTTGTGATGTTTATTGATGATATTCTATGATGCTCACTGATATGCTGTAATATATCCATGGCAATTGTGTATGATTTGTCTGTCGTAAATGTTTTATGAATTCAATCATTGAATTAAACTGTTTAAGTTAATTAGACAACTTGGCCTTTAAAATGGCGTTTGGATTTCGATGAGACCGGGATTGGTTGTTAAATTTGATATTTTGAAAACCACATCGATCCAAAATTAAACGATAGGTCGTGAATTCTCAAGTGAAGATCGAGATGGTGTTTTCGGAATGCAAGAGTTATCGTCATTGACTCTGAGGGTGATTCCAAAATGAGTGTGACGAGATAATGCCTTCGGTTTCGTTCGAACCCAGAACGAACTTGTATGGATTAAATGCTTTCAGCACATTGTCAGGAGGACGATGAGCATTCTAAGAAATATGTCCTGTAAAGGTAATCGCAGCCTCAAGCCTCATCAACCGGGAATGGCTAAAACAGGGAAGGTGCAGCAAGGTTAGGTGGGTCATGCTCAAGAAGGACGAGATATACCCCTGTCTAGATGTCCCTTTATTTCGGCTGTGTGGGCGGTTGGATATGCGCACCAACTGCGGGGTTATCTTGTTTGGGACTGTTCAGTAAGGAATGGTTTCGGCCTTGTGTTGCAGGGGAGTTAGGGTGGCTCCTCGGTACAGTGATCTAGGCCATGTACTGTGACGGGCGGTACCCCAGTAGCCCTGCCATTGTATGGGATCCAATTTTCGATAAGCACCGTACATTTTGATTGTGCCCAACTACGTTGGAATGTGAGATGTAAGCATTTCAGCTATTTCTGTATTTTACTTGAAAACCCTAGACACTATTATAATATCACTGGATTTCCTATAAAATGTTTTGGTTAGCTAAGGTAAAAACTTACCCGTATTTATTTGTGGGGAGTCTTACGTGATACCTTTGTTTTTAAAAGGGTTTTCAAAATCAAACAATTTAAACTGTTTACTCATACCAGACCCATGTCTGACCCGAAGTTTGTATTTTGTCTTTATAAACTCTTGGGTACTCAAATTTTTACGAGTAGCCAAGTGATAGGTTTGGATTTTGATTCTGGAGGAGCTTGGAGCAGGAGTTT
This sequence comes from Allium cepa, assembly GCA_030765085.1. Lineage (NCBI taxonomy): Eukaryota > Viridiplantae > Streptophyta > Magnoliopsida > Asparagales > Amaryllidaceae > Allium > Allium cepa. The sequence continues at coordinate 166,038,200 of CM060939.1, forward strand.
CCAGACGTATGTAGATATCTATCTAGTTCCGCTGTGTTAGATGTATACTGTATCTCTGATGTATATAATGACAGATGTATGTATGATTGTCATGTGTATTGATATTGTATAACTCTGATATATGAAATCTATGTAATAGATATGTGATTTATTATATTTTGTTCCGTTCCGCTGTGAGATTCAGATGTTTTGTTCTTTCTTTTCTATTCCTTTCTATTTCTACCCCTTACTTTCTAAATGATGATGCGTCTTTCTGGTAGTAGAAGGCGGGTCATCACACTTGGTATCAGAGCTCTAGGTTGAGTGAATACCTAGGCTCTTGAGTGATTTCTTTCTTGAGAGAGCGTATTTGTAATTTTGATATATATATATATATATATATATATATATATATATATATTTCTACCTATTTATTGGGTTACCTGTTCGGGTATTCCAATATAAGTTACAAGGTAGATAGGGTAGTGGTGTGTGTAACACGACTACCGATGGTTGGAGTTTTGAATATTTGTAGTTGGAGTGTATCTGTTGAGACTGTAGACCTATTACCGTCTCGAGTGAGCTCTGGGTGATGTGAGGATTTCATTGTTGGAATGTAATTTTGGATGAGCTTGATTTTGGATCTGTCGGATGGACAGGAGCAAGTCATGATATCTTGATATCTCAGGGTGTAGTAGCTGTGCGATGGGACATAGTGATTTTGGGTGTCTCCGAAGATGTTTCTTTGGAACAAGTTAAGGAAGTATGTCTGTTTCGGAATTGTGACTAAGTTCAGTAGGGTATTTTTGTTTGGTTGAGGCCCGAGTTTCTCGAAGAGCTTTGAATAGAAGTCTTTGGCATCGAAGTTAGCCATATAGCTCGAAGTGTTCTGTGTGCTGTCAAGAAAGTTTTTTGATTAGCAGTTTTCTTGAGGTGATTTCAGAAGTAGCAGAGTGGATTCATTTCTTCGATGGATTGACCCGAACAGTATATGGCTGTTCTGGATTGTGAAGGGAGAACAATTTTGTTGCAAACTTATTTGGGTAGAATTGCCAGAGTGTTGTGCGACAATTCTGGAATTCATTTGTGTAATCTTTTACATGGAATTGTGACTTTTCAAGAGAAGATTTAAGTTATTGATGTGAACCAAGTTTTTCCTGGTGTATTTGAGAAGTTAATGGTTTGTCTTCCCATCGAGAGATAGAGTTGCATGATGATTTGATTCCAAGGGTAGTGCTGGTGATTCAGCCTAGTTGGAGGATGGTTCCGAGAAAGGAAGTAGAGTTAGTTGAGCAGATTCAGGATCTTCTGGGAAGGAGTAGATCAAGTCTAGTTTTTCTTGTTAGGGTTCTGTGACAGTATTGTCGCTAAATCGGATGGATCGATAAGGGTATGAATAAGTTTGTTTTGGTATATTCTACGTGTGAAGAAGAGCTCAGGCAGTATTTGAGAATAGTGTTGGAGACACTGAGGAGGCATGTTTTGAAGGCGAGTTCTCTAAGTGCCATTTTTGGAAATCAGAAGTTATTTTTGGGGCACATTATTTCGGTGAAGGTATCTCTGTAGATCCAGCAAAGGGAGAATCTATTTTAGAATGGAAGCAACCAAAGTAAGCGACGGAAATTAATAATCTTCTAGTTTAGCTGGCTACTACAGGAAAATTTATCAAGGACTATTCCAAGATTTCTTCACATCTGACTAAGTTGACAAGGAAAAAAAAAACTAAGTTCAAATGGACACCGGGTGTGAAGAAGCTTTCTAAGAATGGAAGACGAGGCTGACCAGTGCTCCAGTGATTGTTATTCCGGAAGGGAAGGGCAGATTTGGAATTTATACGAATGCTTGTATAATTGGTTTGGGAGCAGTGTTGATGCAGAGTGAAGAGTAACTGCGTATGCGTGTCAGCAATTAAATCAACATGAAGGGAACTACGCTACGCGTGACCTTGAGTCGTTAGCCATTGTGTTAGTTTTGAAGATTTAGAGGATAGATCTTTTGAGGAATTGATTCTTAAACTAAGGATGGACGGTGTTCAGATTTTAAGGTGGTTTAAGGATTAATGGTCGTTTGTGTGCTTGATATAGATGAATTGAGGCAATAGGTTTTAGATGAATGTCATCACTCCGGACTGAATATTCACCCGGAATCTTTAAGATGTATAAAGATATGAGAAGAATTTTCTGGAGACCGAGCATGAAGAGGGTCGTAGTTGCTTTCGTTTATAGTTGTACTTTCTATCAGCAAGTTAAGGTGATCATTAGAAGTTGTCCAAGATTATTGCAATCTTTAGAAATATCAGATGGAAGTGGGCGATGATTTCGATGGATTTCATCGACGGTTTGCCAAAAACCAAGAAAAGAAACGATGGAATATGGATTATTGTAGATCGATTAACTAAGATTGTTCATTCTATACCAGTTAAGGTAACTCGGACTACAGTTTCTGGCCAAAATTTTCTTGAGGGAAATAGTAAGATTGCTTGGTGTTCCTGTTAGCATAATAAGTGATCGTGACCCTATTTTTCACCAGTAAAATTCTGGAAGGCACCGCAATTGACTTTGGGGGCGAGTTTGAAATTTAGTTCAGCCTATTATCCTCGGACGGACAGAGAGACTGAACCGTATTTTAGAGGATATGCGGCAAGCTTGAGTTTTGGATTTTGGTAGATTGTGGAAGACTATCTTGTGTTTGGACCAGTTTTGTTTTGTGAAGTCTCTGCTAAGGTTGAGCTTATCAAGGGAAAAGATGAGAGCTTCTCAAGACCATCAGAAGAAGTACACAAATAAAAGAAGGAGACAATTGGAATTTGATATTGGTAATTTTTGTTTTGGCCAAAGTTTCCCGATTAAAGGAACTATTAGATTCGGAAGGCGGGAAAACTTGACCCGAGATATATTGGACCATTTCGGATATTGACAAGAATTGGAGCTGTAGCTTGCAGAGTTGGGTTGCCAGAACGGATGTCTGGAATTTATAATGTACTCTGTGTGTCCCATCTAGAAATTTGTTCTTGATTCACTATTAGTTGTAAGACCAGTAGTACAGAAAGACTTGGAAGTTGAGCCGGATGTGAGTGTGGACAGGAATTCAGTTCGGATTGTTAGTTAAGATGAGAGGCAACTCTGGAGTATAGTAGTGTAGCTTGTCATAGTATAGTGGAGCGAGGATTCTGGAGATTTCACCTGGAAACTCTGGATAGTTTAAGAAAGCTTATCTGGATTGGTGTCCGGATAGCTAGCGATTTTGTTAGGATAAATTGTTGGATGTTTGTTAATATACGAATGATATGTATGTTTGAATGGTTGATATGATAACTTTTAAATTATCTTTGTTTTAAATTTCGGGGACGAAATCCTTTAAAGGGGGGAGGAATGTAACGACCTTGGATTTTGGCCCTATTTATTTTAATAAATATTTGAATCAATTTAAATGAAATGTATACTTATCCATTTGAAATGGATATGATTTTGAAATAATTGCCATTGTTTATATAAATAGTATTTTTAAAAGGAAATTGATTTGAAAATTTAAATAAATTATCTCAATAATATTCATAATAAAATTGGTCTTTTATGATTGAATTAGAATACCTTACTTTGTTTATATTTGGTAAGTATACATATGAATGATAATGTTTGAAATGAAATTTAATTCTATCAACATAAAAATAAGTCTAACATATGGATATAACTTAATTATTGATAAAATACAAATAGGAATGAATATAAATAAACCATATTGAATATAACTTAAATATTATTAGTTAGAAATAAAAAATAAGATAAAATGGAAACAAGGATTAAACATACAACATAATCCGAAGTTAATTAAAACACAATTGTATAAAACTAAAATAAGAACAAAGTATAGGGTAGGATAAAAACAAAGTATAAAATAAAATAACATAGATAAACAAGCATACAACATAAACTGTTAATTTGAGAGCGTAAAATAAAATAAGCATAATGTATAAAATAATAAAACAAATTAACTTCATATACACACATGAATATCTACGTGCAAATGTTATGCACAAACAAAAATAACAAAGCAACTTATCTTCACTTACAAGACACAAGATATATAAGTAAACCTGATAACCATGTATATTGTAGTTCAAACTGAAAACTAGTAACAGAACAAATATTCATAAATATAATAGATCAAGTGTTGTCTGTAAGTACAAACTAGAAACTGTCAAAAACAATTTTTTTTTAAAACAAATGTCTTCATAAGCCAAATTTATCTGTAAATATGAAACAAAGAAACACAAGCCATATAACCTACCTACAAATAAATACCTTTTCATAAATATTTATGAACAACAAATATTTTAATAACTATGCAAACTAATCAGGATATAAAACAAATATGAACAAATGGATAGCTTCATGTACAAGCTTTGTTGGCCTGCAAAATGATAAGTAATAAACCAATATCTTTGCGCATAGTACAACAAAATTATATACAAATATCTATGAGCAGCTAAACATAATGAGTATGTAAACCTATTTGGTAAACAAGGCATTAAATTACCAACCTTCTCAGCCAACTTTTGTCAATTCAAGATATTTATAAAATCTGATCAATCAAGGAAGCTGCTGACCAGTTAAATCCACCCCATCCTGTTCTTTTATTATATATGTATTAATCTTGCTACTTCAAGTTCGTTGAAAAAAGGGAGAAACCAGAGGAAACTAAAGCAAGAAAAACAACAAAGGTTCAAGTTTAAAAAAAAAAGAAATAAATTCAAATTTAAAAGGAAGGGCAGATTCATGAACAAAGCACCAAGCAGTTTTCAACTGCAGCTTTCAAGGCATCTAAGGGATTTCTGTTCAACAGTTATTTGAGGCGAGTAATCATTAAATTTAAAGCTTTAAGTTCAATTTAAATCAGTTTATGATTCAAAGATCCTATGGTATGGTATATACGTTATTTTGTATAATTATGTGTTGCTCTATGCTCACTGTGTTGGTAACAGTTTGAAATTTATTTTCAAAACTTAAATATATTTCATCTAATCATGGTAAATGTTAGAATTCCAAAATATACAAGAAGATTAAACTCTAGACTAAGATTTTTAACACTGTTTTAAACATGTTACGAGAATAGTATCCCTGGAAACTATGTTTACAGGAAATTAAATATAAATGTGATAAGTCCAACTGATGTAAAAAGTTAATTCATGTTTATAATTTGAAATATTACTGGAATACATGATTTTTGAAAAAAAACGAAGTCTTTTAATTAAGTATTTCATGAGTAAGTATTTCATGAGCAGTTCGATGTTGAATAAGGATTGAATTTTTATCAAATTCTCGAATTTGATTCAATATAAAATGCCGAATTTCAAATCGAAGCAAGTATAAAGGTTAGTGATCTTAAGGAAAATATTCACTGATTTATTCATTGCGTAGAATTTGGATACGAGATCGACATAGGGTTTTACTGCATGTTTGTGTTCATGCCAGTAAAATATGGGATACAACTCGTACACGTGATCGAGTGATTCGAGGCTTGGGTGGAGGATTGTTGGGGTCGTTGACGAGGCGTGGTCGAGTTTTCATCACCTTCGGTGGACCGTGGTTTGGTGGCGAGACGTTTTGTTGCAGAGAGGTCGTTCGTTTCTTTCGTTCGAATTGCATAATTTTGAATTTGAATTTTGGGTGGTATTTCGACTTCAGTTTTTTCGTGTTTGTGTAAATTGGGATTTACTCGAAGCCTCGGAAATTCGCCGGAGCCACCTGTGACACCGTACACGTGTATGGCATGGTGCCGTATCAGTGTTTGAAGGGGGCATAGTCTCGAGTCATTCTCGAGAATATTGGATGTTTGCTTTGGTTTTCTTTTGAGTTTGGGTGCGAGAAATCTTCTGATGTTTTATCTTTTAATTAAGTTTAAATGAAAACTTGCTGTAAAATTAAAAAAAAAAAGAGAAGAAGATGAAGTTCGCGTACCTGGGTTGGTGACTCGGGTGAAGGGGACGAACTACTCGAAGTAGCGATTGAGTTTTACAAGGGAGATCTCGGGTTCTTTGTTATATGAGTGTAAGATTTTATAAAATTTGTTAGTGAATAAAGGTTTCAGCAAAGTTTCACAGTAAAGTGAATACTTTTCAAGATTTAAGTAAAAATTTAATTCAAGTTTTGATTAACATAGTTAAGGTTTATTAACAGGTTAACTCGTGTTAATTATTTTAAATTAACTGATTACTTTTGTTAAAGCTTAACCATGTTTTAAAATCTTGTTAATATTAAGTAATAAATTAAGTAGATTAACAAATAATGTTTCAGTTAGTAATATAATTGATATCAAAATTTTAAGAAGACTTGAATGTTAATTAAGTGAATAATCAATATTAATTGATTGGGTTCAGAAGTAATTAAGAGTAATTACTTTGTAATTTTAATTAGTAGTGTATTATAAGTAATAAGTGAAATTGTAATTAACCACTTAATTAATTAATGAACGATTAATAGTTAATTTATCAAGTAATTTGATTACGAATTAAGGAAGTAATTAGCAGTAAATAAAAAGGTAACCCGTTTTATTTAGATTGTTAATTAATGATTAAGAAATAATTACTTAAGTAATTAAAGTTAGATAACTTGATTAAGAAAGTAATTAATTAAATAATGTGAATAAAGTAATTAAGTAATTAAGTAATAAATATTAATTAAGAAATGATTTACTGATTAAAAAATTTGAAGGGAAATAAGTGACTAAACAGGGTTAAGAGATTAACTCTCAAGTAATTAAATTAATTACAATAAGAATTTAAGATGATTGCTTATGAATGTTGTATGTGTAGAATATTTGTTTGTGATGTTTATTGATGATATTCTGTGATGCTCACTGATATGCTGTAATATTTCCATGGCAATTGTGTATGATTTATCTGTGGTAATGTTATATGAATTCAATCATTGAATTAAACTGTTTAAGTTAATTAGACAACTTGGCCTTTAAAATGGCGTTTGGATTTCGATGAGACCGGGATCGGGTGTCAAATTTGATATTCCGAAAACCACATCGATCCAAAATTAAACGATAGGTCGTGAATTCTCAAGTGAAGATCGAGGTGGTGTTTTCAGAATGCAAGGGTTATCGTCGTTGACTCTGAGGGTGATTCCAAAATGAGTGTGATGAGATAATGCCTTCGGTTTCGTTCGAAACCGGAATGAACTTGTATGGATTGAATGCTTTCAGCACATTGTCAGGAGGATGATGAGCATTCTAAGAAATGTGTCCTGTAAAGGTAATCGCAGCCTCAAGCCTCATCAACCGGGAATGGCTAAAACAGGGGAGGTGCAGCAAGGTTAGGTGGGTCATGCCCAAGCAGGACGAGATATACCCCTGTCTAGATGTCCCTTTATTTCGGCTGTGTGGGCGGTTGGATATGCGCACCAACTGCGGGGTTATCTTGTTCGGGACTGTTCAGTAAGGAATGGTTCCGGCCTTGTGTTGCAGGGGAGTTAGGGTGGCTCCTCGATACAGTGATTTAGGCCACGTACTGTGACGGGCGGTACCCCAGTAGCCCGGCCATTGTATGGGATCCAATTTCCGATAAGCGCCGTACGTTTTGATTGTGCCCAACTACGTTGGAATGTGAGATGTAAGCATTTCAGCTATTTCTGTATTTTACTTGAAAACCCTAGTTACTATTATAATATCACTGGATTTTCTATAAATTGTTTTGGTTAGCGTAAGGTAAAAACTTACCCGTATTTATTTGTGGGGAGTCTTACGTGATACCTTTGTTTTTAAAAGGGTTTTCAAAATTAAACAATTTAAAACGTTTACTCATACCAGACCTATGTCTGACCCGGAGTTTATATTTTGTTTTTCATAAACTCTTGGGTACTTAAATTTTTACGAGTAGCCAAGTGATAGGTTTGGATTTTGATTCTGGAGGAGCTTGGAGCAGGAGTTTCCAGACGTATGTAGATATCTATCTAGTTCCGCTGTGTTAGTTGATGTATACTGTATCTCTGATGTATATAGTGACAGATGTATGTATGATTGTCATGTGTATTGATATTGTATAACTCTGATATATGAAATCTATGTAATAGATATGTGATATATTATATTTTGTTCCGTTCCACTGTGAGATTCAGATGTTTTGTTCTTTCTTTTCTATTTCTTTCTATTTCTACCCCTTACTTTCTAAATGATGATGCGTCTTTCTGGTAGTAGAAGGGCGGCTCATCACAACGAACTTTCAAGCTAGCAACTGTTGATGATGTAACGCTTCCTAAAGTGGGGAATAGTGAGAATTTATGTCATTATTTTATCTAGATTGTTTATTTTTCATTTCAGTAATAGTTGCTTTCAGTATTTTCTTTTTGTCGATTTTGTTTTTGATATATAATAAGACAAGTTATTTTGTCCCTATTTTTTATGATGAATAAAAGCTTGAAGCTACTTTTCTATGAAACTACTGTTATTTCATATTATGACGATTATGTGAGGGAATTAATTAATACAAACATTTATGGTTTATGAACACACACATCGAACTAAAAATCAATTAGTTATACCGACCCTCGATAAAAATGAACAGTGGGGATTGCTTGGTGAAGTTGGTTGGCTGGAGATCCTTTGAGTGAATCAAAAAAGAAATTTTTCGAATGAAAAAATCTCTATGTCCCCGGAGTGCGAATTAGAGTACTCTGAGTCTCCAGAGCATGGACTAGAGTATAAATGACTTGAAAAATTCTCTAAGTCCCAAAGTATGGATTGGAGTACTCTGAGTCCTCGGAGTGCGGACTAGAATATAAACGACTTGAAAAAAAATCTCTAAGTCCCCGGAGTGCAGATTAGGGTACTCTGAGTCTCCGGAACATGGACTAGAGTATAAACGACTTGAAAAAAAATCTCTAAGTGACCGTAGTGCAGATAGGAGTACTCTGAGTCCCTAGAGCACGTACTAGAGTATAAACGACTTGAAAGAATTTCTAAGTCCCCAATTGCAGACTAAAATTACAAATGATGTAAGAAAAGTTTCTAACTCAACAAGGTGGATGAAAAATGTCAAGTGTCCAAACAAGCAGATGGGCAAGAGAACTTTTGACCGTTCACTAACCCACGGACTCCGTCCTAAGATCGGTGGAAGATGCTCAAACTGTTAGCGACAGAATACGACCGTTGGTTACGACTCCAGCATGGAGTCGATGGCAACTTCCGATGAAGCCTGTAGAGGAGCTCTAGGATTAAGATAATAAATTATCAACAAAACCTGGAAAATCATCACAAACACTTAGAGCGGAAAGATTTACTCTACTATTGATATAGTTATATATTCTATGATTGGATAAGGAACAAAAAATATATTTACAATTCCAAAAATTCCTTACAACCCATCCAAAAGGTTCGGTGCCCACACCCGTACATGTATTACCAAAAAAAGGAGAAGAAGAAGGGAAAACGATTACACAAGTCTACTTATTTGGACCAAGCAAAATATTACAAGACCCCAACTATTTCTTCGTCTTCTTATCCTTCAATGGCTTTTCGTGGGTCATTTCGATCAAATGGCTCTTTCGATACCCCTTGCTACCTTGGGAGGAGGTACTTGAGGAAGAAGAAGGAACCGCGATCAGAATAGACCCACCAGGAGGGATGAATTGTAAAGGCTTATTAAGGGGGTCATCAACCTCCACCACATCGGGCTCACTCTTAACTTCGATCTTTGATTTCTCCTCTTTTTAAATCTTCTCCTTCAAGATGAACTTAGCGGTGTGCTCAGAAGCGCCCATAACTATAACATCATTATGCTCCGCTATAAGTGATGGGTCTTCAGGTTTATCCTCATCTAGCGCACCAACCACTTGAGCATCGGGCCAACGAATATCTCCGACAGCCGGAGCCTCGGCATCTTTTCCCTCCTACTCCATGGAGACGTTGCTCCTTGGAGTTGACTTAGGTCTAGGATGACCTACAAGCTTTTATGAAAAGCATATGTTAGATTACGACCGTTGTTTGTCGAGAATAGTGACTTTTTAGATTAGAAAGGACTCAAGGCAGTACCAATATCTGGTTGGCTTACGGTGGTCATTGGAGTACTCCCTTCTATGATTGGAGATAATGTATGTATGCTGAGTCTAGGCTTCTCCGTGTCATAACCAACATGTTGCTCGAGAGGTTAGAAAGACAAAGTTCCAACCGGTTGAATGGGAAAAGGACCCCAGGGCTCAGTGTCGGATGACCCAACGATATCTTCTTTTTCTTAGACAGTATGGGAGCTCTGCTGGATTGAAGCTTAGCATCAGCCAAGTAGTATGGCTCATTTCCTCGGAGCACTTCCTGTGCAAGTACCCCTTCGTCAAGCTTTGCCACCCCCAAGTCCACTTTTATGATCTTAATAAGAGTACCCCAAGCTTCAACAAGCGATTCAAGATAGCCTTCACCTAAGAAAGTTAAGTCGTGGTGGAGGAGAACCATTGCTTATTCAGCAATGAGTGGATCAAATAAGCACTTGATTTCCTCCCTACCAGACTCAGTCGCAGCCTCGATTCGAGAGTCGGCTTCCACGAGCACTGCTTTCTTGCCCTTTTTGCAAGAGGCTTCTGTCAACGCTTCAATCTAGGAGAGTTGCTCGTCGAGCTTCGCTTTCAAATTTCTCATTTCAATGATCTCCTCACAATATTTCTATGACTCCTCTTGTGCCTCAACTTTCTCCTCCCTCTCCTGAGATATCATTTTTTCCAACTCCTCCACGCGGTGTGCTAAAATATCTTTCTCCTTTTGTAGGGAGTCTTTTTTGCAAAGCCAAAGTGCTGCTACATTGGAGTGCACCATCCAGTTCATTTTTATGCAAAGCCTCCAAGCGACTGACTGCATCAGCCGTCTCCATAGCATTCTTCTTCGCCTCATCGAGTTGGGATTTAAGTGTAAGCGACTCAGTGCCCTAGAACTTAATAATGTCTTTATCATCGACGGCCTCCAACTTGAGGTGATCAATCTCGTGTTGGCGTTCGATAGAAACCTTGGAGACTTTTTCGACTAAATGAATGAATGCTTCATGTTGTACATACATGTCATTCACACAAGCCAATGAGTTCTCTTTTGCGGTTCCAGGAATAGGGTGTATGGCTGGGAGGAATTTTAGCCCGTAGAAGCAAATCTATGGAAAGGTAGCATTAAGCTCGGCTAGTTTCTCCTCCGTAGTCGAGTCGTGAACAGGAATTGGAGGGATTTGTTCCAATGAAATCAGCATTTTTTATCGTGCTCATGGGACTGCTTAGTTCTTGAGGAGCTAGAATGCTGACCATGGGGTGTGTCAGACTGAGAGCCATGATCTATGGGCTTATCTCCACCGCACGCATGAGGATTACTGGGGTTGCTTTGACGCGAATTGTGGCCTTGAGATTTCCTTTTGGAGGATGAGGATGATTCTTGAGAATGATAATCTCTCTCCTATCCTTCATCTCTCTCTCGGCGCCTTTTGAACTTGGAATCCCGACTTGAACGATGGAAGATAGAATTACCATGAAGGTGATCGAAACCATGTAAGTAAGACATTGCACTTATAAGAGAATCAAATGATAACATATTAATAGTTGATATGTCAAAAGTAAAGTGCAAGTGAATGGTCGGGGTAATGCTTTTATGTGTCCTACTGCATCCACCCAACGGTCTAGTGACATTTGCTTTACTCACAGGATTTCTTTCTCCTTGATTGGGAGGCTGCTTACCTTCGTCGCTTCTTGCAGGAGAGTTAAGCCCTTCAACGTCGAGGGTAGTGAAGTCATAATTCAATAAATCGCCCGGAATAGATATCTCAGAAAATCCCTTCAATGAGCTCTCCATTTGACGAGAAGATGAAACCTTTTTGATCGGTGTTATCATGAATTTTGTGATCTTTCCGGTCTCCTTTTTATTGATTCTGTGCACCCAATTTTTTCTCCTTTTTGGGGAAGGCTGCTATTGGCTTGTATGTGGTGCGTCGGCTGCTGGCACTTTTCTAAGGCCTGCATCTTCATTTTGTAGCCCGGCGTCTTCAGTCTCCCTTATCTCCCCTTCTTCGGTGCCTTCTTGCTTCCCTGAACATGGGGCACCATGGGGTTATCTCGTTCCCTCCTTCTCTCGGCAATAACCTTTGGAATCACCCTACTTCTTGGGATACCGATTCTGCGGCCATCCTCTTATAGCCCAAATAGTAAAAGCAGTTCATTAATGATGAGAAGTTTGATTTCTCTATCCTCCACCATAGTAGCACAGATACCCATGACTGCCTTGGAATATCTAACACCTTTGGGCCGAGAGCGAATACCTAAAAGGGTTGAAAGGATTCGCATGATTAAGAAAAAAGACGTGATTTGAGTCATCGAATTAAGGACAGAGACGGGGATAGTTCTTACGTCCTTCCAATCATCTTCTCATGAAGCTGGGAGGAATTCACATATAGAACCATTTCTGCTTAAACAAGGAGAGCTTATTCCATGCGCCTGTTAGGACTTGACATTTGCGCAGTGGATCAAGAAAGACATACGATGGGCTGTTGGCTCATCTTTTGAAGTTATAAATATACCGGATATCCTTGGGAGTAGGCGGATGGAATAGACTACTCATGAAAACTAGTAAGTACCATGGATAAAGGCATAGCTATTGGGATGCAATTGAGTGGGAGCGATTCCTATATACTTCAGCACTTCGCAAATAAAGGATTTGAAATATGGCACACTCCCGGCCCAGCACATGAACTTATTACATGCAGTATACCCAGCTGGGGGCAAATGAGGCTTGCCTTGTCTTGACGGGACCAAGACATCTTTGAAAGGAATCCCATGGATGAAGCACAATCAACGAAGGGCAGCTTCGTCAATTTTTGAAGCCTGTGAATCAGCTAGATTATTCAAAATGATGGCATCATCCATAGCATCGGGAGCTGGGTCTATAACATCTATAGGAAGAGTTGGGATATCGAAAAAATGTTCTCCCTGCGGATTTATGTCTCTACAACATCTCTTTGCTGGCTCGGTTAGTGCTTGTCGGGCAAAGTAGCAGAGCTTGATTTCCTATCTGATCTAGAAGACATCACAGTAGAACGCTTTGTATAACTTGATATCTGCGCTAGCTATACTCAAAAGACAATTGATATTAGAAATAATAATTTGTCCCCCCGTGCCATGTGTGAACTAGTGCAATGAAATGTGAAACGAATGCAAGCAGTTTAAAAACTAAAAAGAGAAAGTAAAACGTCTAAGCTTAGAGGTTTCGTCCAAAGAGACCATCATCATTGACCGTCTCGAACAACGTGAAAGGTGGTCGGTAACGAAAGCTTTAGGATGGGATGTCGACGTTCTGAATTATGATGTCCGTTACCCGAGTTTTTTGGGCTAGTTTTATACTTAAGTCATGCTGAGTGAATTGGGAATTTGTTAGTTCAAGTCAAGTCCATAGATTCGAATATGTTAAGTCATGTTATTGTTTGTCGATTTATGCTCGAGTAATAAAATATGCAGTCATATGTTCAAATAATTCGAGTTAGAATGGCTTTAGTTTGTCAACACCGATCCTAACCATCTATGCCAACCCCTACACTTTACCCCATAGTTGATCCCTCCCTTCTACGTATTGTGTCGATCCCTTTCACCGACTCATAGGTCGACCTCTTCTTCTCCATCCTGTATTAAAACGAACCCTCTCTTTAACCCTAACTACGCCCTTCCCATTTCCTACAATGTCATCACCGAGCTCTCATTTAAGATAACATACACCGATCCATAAACTCACACCAAACCCGTTTCTTATGCTTCCTCCACCGAATCCACGACCAACCAATACCAACTCATGTCGATGCCTCTTCTTCCACCTCTTTCTCTCTCACGCTTCTCGATGGAAACCCTATGCGCCTACTCAATTCTCAAACTAGCTCAAATTCGAAGGACACGACCCATTAATTCAAAGTGATCATACCTATATGGTTGTTTTGGGTTAATTGGGTGAGCGTTGGGACTCGAGGTCGAAGAGTGATAGGAAGTTTTTATGGGAAGGGGATCCTTTTTAAGAGGGGAAGAATGTAACACCCTATAAAATGAACCATAAATAAGTAAAGCAGATTGAATTAAATATGATAAGGATTTGATATGGAAATTTAGTAAAAGTTGGAATTTGATGATAAAAGTTATTCCATTGCGTTCAAGGCGAAATTTTGATTTATTTCCATATATAATATGCGGAAAATGAAGCTAAAAAAAGAAGTTATAAGCATTTAAAGTTCTCAGATTTAAATTAATTTAGTTTGAATTCAAATTCACATTGGAAATCAAATTTAGGATTTAAATTTCAAAAATTAGCCCGGTGGTTAAGTAAACATTTAATTAATACTTAACGTTAAAAAGTTAATCGGGGAATAAAATAATACAGCAATGGAAACAAAATAAACGTTCCTGAATAAAAGAGCGATCAACTTGAATTAGTCAACAGTTCGACCGGTCGCCCAAAGGCGATCAATTGCTTGGCAACAACAGTTGCCAGTGGCGGCAGGGTTTTATGCTATGTTTTATTTGGTTGTATGCTCCAGAATTAACCGTTTCCTACCTACTTTCATCCTATAGTTCTGGTGTGTATCTACTCCTACAAATAAAACCCTATCACCACCACTTTTATTCATATTATTTTAGGAAATATAATGAAACTCTTCCATGCTATCTCTCAAATAAGTTTCAAAAACTCCGTAGAGAACTCAGTTAAGGATTCTACCTATTTCTTATTTGTTTCTTCTTCTTCCAATCTATTCTTATCATATTCTTCTTCAATTATTTTAAATCTAATGAATATATATACCTCTTCCCAATTGTGTGTATGTGTATATCAAAAGATAGAGATTATGGAAGAGATTGAAAAGATACAAATCCATCGAGTAAAGCTAAGGCCAATCTATGAGTGGAAACCCTAGTATTTCTTTTCAGCAATTGTTTAGTGTATTTCTTTTGGATTTGAATATGCCTCAGAGATTTTGGAATTTCGAAAATATAATAGATGAAATCCCCCAAAATTCCTGTTCATTTTGAAATGTCAATTCTATGTTAAAATTCTTGATTATTTACATTAATTCGATGGAACTTGTTACGTTTATGCAATTTTTGATAATTTCATAGCCCATTCCACTTCTTCTTCTTCTTTGGGTCAAATTATGATCCTTCAATAAAATAAGGGATTTAGATTACGTATTCTATTCGTAGTTTATAACACTTATTCATATTTATTTCTTTGAAGAAGAGGAGTTGAATAGAATATGGGATTTACTATTTAAGATATTCCGTTGAGTTAGTGTAATATATTTAGTTTCTATTTTATTTACCAGTCTGTTTGGTTATGAATATTTATTCCCTAATTTTGGACATTAGAATTCCATGTAATTTTAGGAAATTTAAGAAAAAGTACTTGTAATAATAATTGGTTAGGGAATTGACATTTAACACTAGTTTAGAGCATAAATCCACGCGTTTAGAACTTATTAGGCGAAAGTAAGAGGAAAGTCTTATATAGCCAATTATTGAATTAAGGCGTAATAAGGAAGAATCCTTTTAAGGCCTTATTTATGAAACAGTGAGATGAGAGAGAGAGAGAGTGTGTGTGTGTAGAGTAATTAATTCATGAGTCTTTCCATATTTATCCAATAATTATCAGTACGTAACCCCTAGGTCCTCCCAGCAGCCATGAGTAATACACTACTGAACATTAAAATAGCGTTACGTACTCTAATCTCAACGGATACATCGATATCCAATATCGATGCATCTTGACTAAGAACATTTAAAATGGTACGATTATTTTTATTGTGATAAGTTACTCACAATTACAACACTTTGTAACTACAATCATAAAACATACCATTTATGGATTTTTATTAAATAACTTTTAATTAAATTAATTAATATAACCACATTATATCAAGTATATAAATAAAAGAATATACGTTTTTTTGAACAAGATTGGTTATTGAGTTAGATATTTATAACAAATTACATAATTGCCTCTAGGCCATACCACTAACTTTATCAATCTCCCACTTGCACTTGGGGTCAATTATGGAGTCTTAATCCAACTTCTCCAATCAATTTCGTCAAAACTGATCGGGTCAGTCCCTCAGTGAATGAGTATGCTAATATGTTTCAATTATCTACTTTGTTAATCAACCCTTTTCGATGCTGATAAACTGCCTGTATCATGTGAAGCAATTCAGAGTATGCCTCTCGACTTCCTATGAGCTCTATGTCCTCTTATGAACCATATAGTGACATTGTTATCATATAACAATTCAGCCCAACATTTAGAACCACCCTTGGCTCAGTTATAAATATTTACATTTATATTTATAATTTTTTTATTGTTGCGCTATTCAAGGCGATGTACTTAGCTTTGTCATTTGGAGCATTTCCAACTAAAAGATCTTTAACTTGAATTTTTTTTTGACATATCATACTCAATATCAACTATGAAACTTTGAATCTGAACATTTCTTCTTAAGGAGTTCGTTGTTTGTATAAACAATTCTCAAATATTTCATAAATACACGAGAACACTCTAACTATCATTTAGTGATATCAATTTAGATATAATATTTGCTTCATGTATCAAATACATGAAAAAAATCACGCTATCATAGACAACATAAGATGTATGGTAATTCCTATTGTCATGCATAAAGAATTCATCTCATATGTTCCATATTAAACAACTTAATAAGGTGTCTTTGCAAATCAATTTGGGACATTCTCAATATCTTTTATACCCGCTATAAAAGGCATTTACGCATCCAATATTAAGTATTAAAATAACCAAGGTTTGTTTATACAAATACATCGTTAAAATCAATAATATGTTGTTTACTTACAGTTTAGAAATGTCAATGTACCTCTAAACATTCTTTCTTATGAACACATGCTTCCTCTGCAGTTTGATGGATAATCAAACTATTTGATATTTCTATCAAAATATTTGTTTAATTCTAATGCTTATAAAATGATAATTTCAATCATTTCTTGGATCATATCCAAAAGACTTATAAAATCGATATCGCTCACACTGGCTTCGAGACACTTTGGTTGTTATGTGTAAACAACTTACTCTAAATCATTATTTATCATTTTATGTTTCAAAAACATAAAGTCATGCTAAGTGATAATTTTATGAGTAAACTCGAATTAACTTGAGCATGTTGAATATTGAATCTATTACAGTAATTTATACAATTGAAATTTGCGATGTTATTCTTATCAATGTTTCTCATTATATTCAAACTGCATTAGTCGTGCTCTTCAAGACACAATCATGACCGATGGATCATATCCCTTTCGGATATAACTATGGAAATCATATTTTGATAATGTACTTGGAATCTATTTCGAATTTGTGCACTGTACAATATCATAGAGTCAATACTCTTAATGCTTTAATTAAACAACCGATGATTATATATTTCGACATAGATAAGAAACTTCCAGCCTCTCTTCAATGTGCGAGGATACTTATTAGACACTCTAATGCAATGTGTTCATGTAGGTCAGTTAATTTCATTTCACCTCATGCAATTAGTTTTATCTTTGGATTGTATCTAGTTCCATTTTACTACCAATAATTTCTCCAGGAAATTTCTTCACTATGAAGTTGGTATTTCTTGAAACAATAATAGTTTCTCAGTGCAATGGAACATGCATTTATAAACATTTAATGAATTTCCTTATATAAAACTGATTTTGTTTTAGTTTACAAAACTTGTGTTCAAAACATAAATATGCTATCCAATGACATTCTTTCCCAAACTCCTTTTGGGGAGAATCATACAAGATCCCTTATGAACAGTTATTACGTGTAGACTTTTGATTTGCACAACCTGCCAACTCCTTATTCTAGCATATGTTGGGGTTTCTTATAAACCATTATCTTGTATGATTTTGAAAACTATTATTTATATTAAATAATATTAAACTTATGTACTACTCTTAAGTACACAAACTTATAGAAAGAAATTAACTCAACTTCACTCACAATAAATTGTACTTTTTCCAACAAAGTTCGATTACTCGTTATCGATACATCATTATGTACCACAAGGAGGAGTGACTTTTGAGATTGAATCTTTATTCATTTTAGGTACATTTGGAACTCTTTTTAATATACTCACTCATTCGATCAAATCGGATCATTTCTGTCGCATGTTATTTTATTACTTCTGTTTTGTATTCTATGAGCTTATCATAGACTAATGCATGTGTATCAAATACACATGTCTGCATCTGTGATAAGTCTTTGGTAAATATGATGAAGTACATGGAGTCGTTTTGGTATTAATAGAATTACAATTATGTATATATGTATGTATATATCAATCTGAAGAGTTCGTCAACTCTTATGACGCTTCCACTAAATGGGTGTATAGCCCTTAATTATTTGTGATATAATTTGTCAGTATCATATGATTAATAATCACATAATAAAAAATTATTTCTCAAAACTGCGGCTTATAATTCTAAAATAATTGTAAATAACTTTAGATACTTCATTATTTTCTAAATGCATCACTTTTGTTGTGATAACAAATACCATATTGTAGTTTTATTTCATTATGAATATTTATATTGAAATATAACTTTATGTATTTTTTAGTCGGCATCGATAAATAGTCATTATTTCATAATTAATGTTTGTATGTTTTATAAAACAATTTTCATAATTTGATGCAATCTGTAACAACCCGATATTTTCAACCATTCGCATCCGCACATGTCGGACTTGAATTGCTCAAAATACCGTATTGTAAATAAAATTTGGCAAATCTCAGAATATACAGTAAATAAAATCACAGATCACAGACACAGAGTATTTAATAATGCAGCGGAAGTAAAAGAAATAGTAGTTCATGAAGCCACTATATAAATATATCAGAGTTAAATAAAATACAACAGACTAAACAAAGTACAACAGAATTCTTAAGATGATAACCAAGTACAAGCTGAATAGAACAACAGAACTGGAATAGATAAAACTAGATAAGCAGATAATCTCCAGCGATTCCAATCTCCAGAAAGTGGAATCCAAATCTGTGAATAACTCAGGCTGACCCGAGCGTAAATAAAAATACAAACACTCGAGTCAGGACAATATATACTTATATAATGTAAACCAACTCAAATGAACTGTAATAAGGTACAAGTAACTTAAAGGATGCCTGAGACCGCCCATCCTTTAAGGATCCGTTAAACTATTTACTATGTAGTAATATTTCGCTATTATAATAATGTCTACAGTAAAATAAACTTACTTTTAAATAGCGTTCCGGGCTACCCATATCACCCTTCACACATAATAGTCCCAGTAGTCCATCCAATATCATGCCATCTCCACTCCGGGTGACTGTCAGAGGATACCACACGGGCTACGGGAGAAAAACAAACTCGTAGTAAAGGCTCGGTATGGTAGGTGACACGGCACACAAGGCAATGCCAGGGTAGATATACCAATTACGCACACGGGCTGGTGGTAACGCAGCAGCCACATACGCCCACCTCGGAACACACTCCCAATGAAAATCGAAGGATGGCCATCTAATCAATCACAAGTAAGAGTATAGTATCGAAGGAATGTGTCCGATCGAAGGAATGACCTCACTTGGCCCTAGATCGCTCCTGTTTTAGCCACCTTATGCCAACTCACGGGAGTTGGGTCCACGTAATATACCTCAAGAACGTCGCCACCATCCTACTTCATTCTGGAATCTCCACCGCGTACACGGTTGTGAAAGTGGTTTTCAGTATCGACAGAGAGTATGCCAGATATCTGATCCCGATCTCTTTGCCAACCAATCGTTATTATAACCCGTAGTTATAACTTTTAAAATAATGTTTATACTTTAAAATAGGATATCATTTCAAATCCAAATCTTTATCAAAATTATGATTAAATTAATTCCAAACCATTTTAAAACATCGTATCTTTCCAGAAATTCTTGTCAAATCATTTTAATATATCAAAATATCATATCTTTTCAAAACCACATTTCAAATCATTTTAATATATCAAATATCATATCATTTCAAAACCACATTTCAAATCATTTTAATATATCAAAATATCATATCATTTCAAAACCTCATTTCAATCATTTTAATATATCAAAAATATCATATCCATTTCAAGTCATTTCAATCATTTTAATATATCAAAAATATCATATCTTTCCAAAACTTCATTTCAAATCATTTTAATAAACCAAAATATCATATCTTTTCAAAACCACATTCATTTCAAATCATTATTCATTTTATTCAATTTAAAATACCATTTCAATTTACATTTCCAAACAGTTTATATTTCAAAAATCATTTTAAATCGTTAAAATGAAGTTATTATATTTAATAATTAAATTATTAAATTTCCAAAAATTTCAACTTCCAAAGTTCATTTATTCACTTAAGTTTATCAAAACAGTGAAAATTCACTTTTCGTAGAAAACGCTACGGAAAGTTACATTCAAAACAGTTCAATTTAACAAAAGACAGCATTTTTAAAAATGTTGTAATAGGGTTTACTTAATATTTCAAATAAACTTAGTTAAATTCAACAATTATAGCACTTAAAAAGATTGCTAAAATAGCCTTTAATTCAATTTAGCTTTTAAGTTCATTATCATCAACTACATCATTTACAAATGCTGTAATATCATTTAAATTGCAATTAATAGCATTTCAAAAATGCAGTTAATTAACTTCAAATATTCAATATAATTTCACAACCAATTATATTTTTATTTAAAACATTTTTAACTTATAAAATCATACATTTTCACATTTATAAACTGTAACGATTGCGGATTTTCGTTGCCGAAAAAACCGAATAGTTATGGGTTTTAAAAAGAAAAGAAAGGAAGAGAGAAAAAGAAGAAAGAAAAAGAAAAATAGAGGGAAAAGAAGATAGACAATTTTTTAGAAAACAGAGAATTAGAAAAACAGAAGATAGAAAATTTTAAAAATAGAACGGACAGAAAGGAAACAACAGAACAACAAGAACAACAATAGAATCTCACAATTCGTAGCGGAACAACATATAATAATAAATGAATAATCTTTAAACAAAGAGCTATATCAGTTATTACATTACAACACATTTTATTACATCATATCATCAGAGTGTACAACATCAAACAACATCAAACAATGCAGCGGAAAAAGAAAGACTATATAAACTAGTAATACGCCATGCCATCCAGCTTGCCTCCAGCAACTCCAGAATATCCAGAATATCCTGATAAACCTAACTCTTAACTGCCCGTGTGGAAATTGGTGGGCACCCAGAGTTTAGGAAGGAAAACAATAAACTCCGAGTCAGTCATGTGACTGGTGTGAGAACTCAAAACAGTTTATTTATTTTTAAAATCAAAATAGAGGAATATTTTTAATCAATTCGCAATGCTTTTAAAAATGAGACTACCATAAGGCCTCCCGCACACACACACATGCAAACGCAGAATCGGAGGAGATTTCTCCTTATGATAGTCAAAGATGCTTGATACGCATTTAAATAACATTTGATATTATTACTAGTGCATAATGTATAACAAATCATTTCGAAAATAAAGATATAAATCTTAGCCGACATAGACATTTCGAACTATGCCTACTATAGCTACCATCCAAACAGTGGTGACCACCATAAGTGAATAGCAGGTTCTACAACTAATACCGTACAAGTTTCGTATTGGGAATTGGATTTCCAACAAATGGTCAGGCCAAGGAACTTCCCATTGCCACTGAGAATGCCTCTGGATGGACATCCCCGAGAACCAAACCGGATCTCAACCAACACAAGGCCGGGTTACTCCTAACTGAGTAACAACTGACCGAATATGCCATCCCCCGGTCCTTTGGGACCTTTTTCCGAGAGCGCTCTCTAATCAATTCACACAATCATAACAAAGTGTTTTCAACATGAGTAAGTATCTGGGCTCCATACCATGATACCACCCTTTTCCAGAAGGAAATGGACACATCCTAAAGGGTGCTACCCCTCATAACCTTGCTGCTTCTTTCCTGTTTTGACCATTTCCGGGATGTGAGGCTCGACGAATTCACGTCCACAAAAACATACTTTATACAAAAGCCATGCTTTGGGTCAACAAATGATCAACACAATGATCACTAAGATAGACGATCAAATAAATGATCCTATCACAATAATCAACACAATGATCATTTCAGCATCACTCAGCATGTCACATTACCAAACTGGGAATATATCGCTGATAACTTCAACTATATAACCTTTGAGCACATGCGTCTCAAAGAAGGGTGTTAAGCAAAGAATAAATTCTCCGCCACCAACAGAAATATATTTGAAAGAAATCGGCTTTATATCTCAACTTGTAATGTCAGACATACAATCCATACAAGTCTGTTCCGGGCTCGAACAGAACCGAAGGCACTTACAAAGAAGTCCTTGCAATCCGGATATTCACAATCCTGATCGGATTTCCCATCACTTAGGGAGTCTCTATACCGTTGCAACTCAGTGCAGAGACAATCGATAGGTCATCCTATCGCTTTCGCAAATACCGGGTCTTCAACACCGATCTTCAATGCTATTCACAACGACGTATCACATATTCAGAATGGGTTATACGACCCCATGGTCCTTTCCCGGTTAACCCGAATAGTGAGCGCTTATTCAAAAATAAGTGTGCATTCAAATTCAATCAATTCACATCAAATACCCATTCAAAGGGAAGTATTGATAGTCGATTATTGAACTATCAATGGATATGCATACATCACCAGATTCCAAATAATTTTCCAAATTATTTATTTTCCAAAATATCTTTACTAGATATAAAATTTCAACACTTCAAAAATAAATCAATATTTATTTTTAACGACTTTCACTTTCACATATAAATTCCATAATGAATTTATATTCCCAAAATATCTATGAATAACCGATTTCAATTATTCATTTTCAATTTATCTTTTCATATTGGAAAACATTTCCATACTTATTTATTCATAAGTAATTCACAAATCCTTTTATTTTCAACCCTTAGAAAATATTCAATATACTTAAATCGAATTAAGTATATATTTCATTATATTAAGAAAATCCTTTCTTAAACATATCTACTCGGGCCAAAACGAATGTTACGTAAAACATCGTTACGACAACCCAAAATCACTAGTATAGGGATTCGAAATTAAAATAGATATATAAATCCCAATACTATTCAAAACATTTCCTTTCGGAAATCATTTACTATAACAACATTGTTATAGTCCACTATTTCCTTTTATTTCTCGAAATCGTCTATTTCAACAATCAATGTTGAAATCTATGGTTTCGAATCTCAACACATTTTAAAACATCGTTAGATCGTTTTAATTTTGTTTAAAATATCACATTCTAAAACATTTTCTTTAACGTATTATTCACTATTCAAAAACGTGAATATCCTACATTAACAAATTTCATCCTTTTTATTCATTTTACTCTAAGGATTTATCCACTATTCAAAAACGTGAATATAACTCAATTTATAAGTTATAACAATTAACTTATCAAAATAAATCATTTGTGAATTTATAAAACAACGTTTATAAATTCCATTTCCATTTATTTCATAACAACTTCCTTTATAAATCTTCTTTATTTACCTATTCGATTTATAATCTTAATTATAGACCAAAAGTCCAAATTATAAGTCAAACACTTATAATTTATTTATCTGGAAAAAATCGTTCCTTTGAACTTTACAAACTTTATAAACCTATTGTTTATAAAATTCCATTTATAACTTCACCGTTATATAATTCTATAAATTTCATTCATTAATGAAATTCATTTACAAATCATTCAAACACTTATAAAAACTCGTTTTATAATGTCTATATTTCAATTTATAAATATCCATTTATAAATCTCTTAATATAAATCAATTTATATTATTCTTTAAAAACATCTTTAAATTCTTTTATAATTTCATCATTTCGATTTATAAAATAATCAAATTTTATAAATCCTATATTTAAACTTTTATCATATATTCAAAAATCCAATCTAAATTATTTTATAAAATCATTAGTTCATATTTCTCAAAAATCGACTTTTAATCGTATTTCTAAAAATCAGCTTTTTAACTATATTTCACAAAAACCATAATTTTTATAACTTTAAAAATTATAACGTTTATTTATTTATAATGGATCAATTCCAAAAATATAGTATATTTTCAAAATCACTTTTAAAATCATTTTAAAATCCCAAAATCTGGGTCCAATGATGCTACACACCAAATAGTCAATCACGACTAACAACGATATCATATATCGATATGATAATCCATCAAATATCAAAATATCTGAAATAAAATAAATACTGTTGAGGAATCCAGTTGGATCCCTCCAACCTGTTTCCTGCATCCAAAAACATTAGCACAATACCAATTTCGCTCCAGTACGAAATTATCGCGGTATATGTTCTTAATAAATATTATCCGCTTAATAACGGCGTAATAGGGTCTCATCCGCTAAACAAAAAAATGCGGGAAATCAACAACTGCAATATATACATATGCCAATATATATATATTGATATTATATATAATACCAATTTCACTGTTTATGAAATATTCGCGGTATATGTTTTTACTAAATAACATCCGCTTACTAACGGCGCATAATGTCTATTTTAACAATCAATAATTTACAGTCATCATTCAAACATGCATTCAAATATTTTAAATCTAACTATTTAAAATAAAATCGAAATCTATTCGATTGAGTGAGAAGTTCTCACCTTGGTTTTAATTTCCGTTTTAGCTTTTATTTCGAATAAAATTAAACGCGCGTTTAATTTTACCCGAAATTCTCACTAACTCCAAACGACTCCAAACCAACTCCATCGCGTAGTGCTCGTCCATACGATCCCAACGCAACTGAGTTTGCATTTTTTCGACCTCGTATGAAAAAGATATGAATTTTTGAAGATCGTACACGATTTAATATAACTATATACAACATTTATTATAATTTTCTATACCCAACACATCCATCACCGTAGATCTCACCCCAAAATCATCTTGACCGTGCGTGCTTCCCCCTTCTCCCTCTTCTCATTTTCGTTACTTCCAGTAAATGATACGCACAACAAGAACCCATGCTCCAAGATTAGGGTTTGACATTACTCCATTCATACTCGACGAAATCTCGATCGGGGAGTGCCAAATCAAAGCCACAACCCTCCTCCACCTTCGGCCAAGATAGCCTGCAACTCGGCCTGCACAATCTCCTCGAATTGCGTGCGTTTGCTGATGAGAACGGCCTCACTTATCTCCCCCATCGTTGCACCATTTCCGATCAACCCCGTATGAAATCAAAGCTCTCTTCGTGCTCTCCAACCTTCGTGTTAAACACATCGGCTAAATCTTGATGGATTGGAAGAGATTAAGGAATGAAATTGGAAAAAATCTGGCCATAGAACAGAAAAGTGGCGGCTGTAAATGTAAATTAGGGTTTTGGAATATTTTTTTTTTATTTGTGTGTGTGTGGTGTATTTATAGAAAACCAAGCGTAAACACTATTCATCCCGGGAATTCCGAACTCCGATTTAGGCGCCCTAACCAGCGTACCTAGGGTTTATCCCGCGTTCCGGACACAATGGAACAAGTTTCGGAAGCTAATTTGGAAGTATGTGCGAGTTATGGCTGAAAACGTTCAATTTAAATTAAACCGATTTAAGTCGATTTCTAGGCGTTTTAATTTGTACCGGACAAACGGTAAATCCGATTGACTTGAAATTTGAAACCTTACAATAATATCACATTACGGATCCGATGAAACTGGTTTCGTCGAAATCCGAGACTTTTTGAAAAATGGCTATTTTGACTCGCCAAATTTAAATTAAAAAAATAAATCGATGCGTTTCGAGCTGCCACGATCAAACGATAACTCCGATTGACACGAAAATTGAAATCCGGTAATAACTAACTATTACGGATCCAATGAAACTGGTTTCGTTCAATTCTGAGACTGTTCAAAAATTGGCTATTTTACAGTCGATTATTAAATATTAAAATATTCAATTTTCACAAATTAATTTTTAATTCGATTTTAAAAGTTCTAAAATATTTCTATAACTCCAGTATGATTAAATAAAATTTTCCAAATTATTTACAATCATTTTTAACTCAATTTTCAATTATTGTCATAATTTAACACATTAAATTATCGATTTAATTATTCAATTAAATCCAAAAATTCAAAATAAAATTTATTCGACTTATAAATTCACTCATTAATATTTAAAATTAATTAAATATTCAAATTTAAATTATTAAAAATTCTGGGTCGTTACAATCTTTCCCCCTTAAAAGAATTTCGTCCTCGAAATTACAAGTAAGAAAAGTTACAAAATCTATTAATTTTTTTCCAAAATTTATAATTAAAATTCTTATAATTCTTTACTAAGTTTTCAAATCATACTTAGTTATCTTTTCAAAAACAAACTATATCATTTAACTTTCAACTCCAAAATCAAAGTGAAAGTTTTCAAAATTTTCAAATTTTCTCAAATTTTTCTAACGCCTTAAATTTTCGAAAAAATTCGCCATAGTCTCCTTTGCGCGGCTCGATCCGAAAAAAAAATGACAGTATATATATCACAAATATACATCTCATCAAGTAATGAGGCATCCCGCAGGGAAAAAAGTATAAAAGTACTGTATTTAATCCGAGATATGTACCTTATATTTTATTAGCAAGCATATACGGCTAATATAGCGCTAAAGCGAACTCCAAATGCGAAGCAAACGCGATCCGCACCTACTAAACTTAACAAACAACATGAGAATCATGCATATATGCAAATAATCTCAATATACAACATATAGCAACATAACAACTATATATGTCACATAGCAAATGCAACCAAACAACAAATGCAAACATCAACCAACTATCATCCATATCCAAATAAACATTCATTCATATTCTTATTCTCATTATATTCAATGAAATGGTTTTTCACTTTAAATCACATTTGATTCATTAACATTGGATTTTATCAACATTCATTCTCAATTTTAATTAGTTTGCATTCACTAATTAAATCCAATTCACTTTCAATTCTATTCAAATTTATTCACTTCTAATTTGAATTCAATTACATAGCTTTCAATTTCCTTAACACTTAATGAATTACATATAATCAATCAACAATCATATAACAACCAAAGTATATTAATTATAACCAAATTCCTTTGCTTATATTCATTCTCATTCAATTTATTCAACTTCTAATAACATTTGATTTCAATGAATTAATACTTTCATTCATTATTTCATATCAACTTAATTTTACATTCAATTGATTTACATTCAATCCATTCATTCAATTCAATTAATAAGTTGAATTTCATTCATATAACTCAAGTTCACATTTATTACTAACTTCATTAATTTACTTCGATACCAATATCAATTCCATTCAACTTCTCTTAAGTTATATTTCATTTAACTTTAAATTCACTTTTATTTACAACTCATATTCATATAATTTTACTTCTTGTATATATAAGTTTATTTCACAATTGTAATTCACTTTAATTATAACTCAATTCTTATAATTCTTTTGCTTATACAATTACTCTTTTATTTAGATTATTCAAACAACCTAACAATCAATTTATATACATTTAATAATTCTGAAAAATTATTTCTTTCATATATAAAATATAATCAAGGCAAAATTATTTCATTTACCCAATTTAAAAACAATATCGTGTCGAATTGTTCTATTCAAGTGTTTAGAAACCCCTTCGGCTCAGTTTCGAGGCTGTGCTGACGAAAGTTCATATACCACTCAATAAACCAATCATCACAATATAAAACAATTTCATATTCACTAACAAATACGCTCTCATAGCTATTATTACACTCAAACTCATTCTAGAGCACTGCTGACTCTATCTCTAATGAATTATACCCAACAGAACCATGGTTGTCGCTTAACCATCAGCTCTGATACCAAATGTAACGATTGCGGATTTTCGTTGCCGAAAAAACCGAATAGTTATGGGTTTTAAAAAGAAAAGAAAAGAAGAGAGAAAATGAAGAAAGAAAAAGAAAAATAGAGGGAAAAGAAGATAGACAATTTTTTAGAAAACAGAGAATTAGAAAAACAGAAGATAGAAAATTTTAAAAATAGAACGGACAGAAAGGAAACAACAGAACAACAAGAACAACAACAGAATCTCACAATTCGTAGCGGAACAACATATAATAATAAATGAATAATCTTTAAACAAAGAGCTATATCAGTTATTACATTACAACACATTTTATTACATCATATCATCAGAGTGTACAACATCAAACAACATCAAACAATGCAGCGGAAAAAGAAAGACTATATAAACTAGTAATACGCCATGCCATCCAGCTTGCCTCCAGCAACTCCAGAATATCCAGAATATCCTGATAAACCTAACTCTTAACTGCCCGTGTGGAAATTGGTGGGCACCCAGAGTTTAGGAAGGAAAACAATAAACTCCGAGTCAGTCATGTGACTGGTGTGAGAACTCAAAACAGTTTGTTTATTTTTAAAATCAAAATAGAGGAATATTTTTAATCAATTCGCAATGCTTTTAAAAATGAGACTACCATAAGGCCTCCCGCACACACACACATGCAAACGCAGAATCGGAGGAGATTTCTCCTTATGATAGTCAAAGATGCTTGATACGCATTTAAATAACATTTGATATTATTACTAGTGCATAATGTATAACAAATCATTTCGAAAATAAAGATATAAATCTTAGCCGACATAGACATTTCGAACTATGCCTACTATAGCTACCATCCAAACAGTGGTGACCACCATAAGTGAATAGCAGGTTCTACAACTAATACCGTACAAGTTTCGTATTGGGAATTGGATTTCCAACAAATGGTCAGGCCAAGGAACTTCCCATTGCCACTGAGAATGCCTCTGGATGGACATCCCCGAGAACCAAACCGGATCTCAACCAACACAAGGCCGGGTTACTCCTAACTGAGTAACAACTGACCGAATATGCCATCCCCCGGTCCTTTGGGACCTTTTTCCGAGAGCGCTCTCTAATCAATTCACACAATCATAACAAAGTGTTTTCAACATGAGTAAGTATCTGGGCTCCATACCATGATACCACCCTTTTCCCGAAGGAAATGGACACATCCTAAAGGGTGCTACCCCTCATAACCTTGCTGCTTCTTTCCTGTTTTGACCATTTCCGGGATGTGAGGCTCGACGAATTCACGTCCACAAAAACATACTTTATACAAAAGCCATGCTTTGGGTCAACAAATGATCAACACAATGATCACTAAGATAGACGATCAAATAAATGATCCTATCACAATAATCAACACAATGATCATTTCAGCATCACTCAGCATGTCACATTACCAAACTGGGAATATATCGCTGATAACTTCAACTATATAACCTTTGAGCACATGCGTCTCAAAGAAGGGTGTTAAGCAAAGAATAAATTCTCCGCCACCAACAGAAATATATTTGAAAGAAATCGGCTTTATATCTCAACTTGTAATGTCAGACATACAATCCATACAAGTCTGTTCCGGGCTCGAACAGAACCGAAGGCACTTACAAAGAAGTCCTTGCAATCCGGATATTCACAATCCTGATCGGATTTCCCATCACTTAGGGAGTCTCTATACCGTTGCAACTCAGTGCAGAGACAATCGATAGGTCATCCTATCGCTTTCGCAAATACCGGGTCTTCAACACCGATCTTCAATGCTATTCACAACGACGTATCACATATTCAGAATGGGTTATACGACCCCATGGTCCTTTCCCGGTTAACCCGAATAGTGAGCGCTTATTCAAAAATAAGTGTGCATTCAAATTCAATCAATTCACATCAAATACCCATTCAAAGGGAAGTATTGATAGTCGATTATTGAACTATCAATGGATATGCATACATCACCAGATTCCAAATAATTTTCCAAATTATTTATTTTCCAAAATATCTTTACTAGATATAAAATTTCAACACTTCAAAAATAAATCAATATTTATTTTTAACGACTTTCACTTTCACATATAAATTCCATAATGAATTTATATTCCCAAAATATCTATGAATAACCGATTTCAATTATTCATTTTCAATTTATCTTTTCATATTGGAAAACATTTCCATACTTATTTATTCATAAGTAATTCACAAATCCTTTTATTTTCAACCCTTAGAAAATATTCAATATACTTAAATCGAATTAAGTATATATTTCATTATATTAAGAAAATCCTTTCTTAAACATATCTACTCGGGCCAAAACGAATGTTACGTAAAACATCGTTACGACAACCCAAAATCACTAGTATAGGGATTCGAAATTAAAATAGATATATAAATCCCAATACTATTCAAAACATTTCCTTTCGGAAATCATTTACTATAACAACAGTGTTATAGTCCACTATTTCCTTTTATTTCTCGAAATCGTCTATTTCAACAATCAATGTTGAAATCTATGGTTTCGAATCTCAACACATTTTAAAACATCGTTAGATCGTTTTAATTTTGTTTAAAATATCACATTCTAAAACATTTTCTTTAACGTATTATTCACTATTCAAAAACGTGAATATCCTACATTAACAAATTTCATCCTTTTTATTCATTTTACTCTAAGGATTTATCCACTATTCAAAAACGTGAATATAACTCAATTTATAAGTTATAACAATTAACTTATCAAAATAAATCATTTGTGAATTTATAAAACAACGTTTATAAATTCCATTTCCATTTATTTCATAACAACTTCCTTTATAAATCTTCTTTATTTACCTATTCGATTTATAATCTTAATTATAGACCAAAAGTCCAAATTATAAGTCAAACACTTATAATTTATTTATCTGGAAAAAATCGTTCCTTTGAACTTTACAAACTTTATAAACCTATTGTTTATAAAATTCCATTTATAACTTCACCGTTATATAATTCTATAAATTTCATTCATTAATGAAATTCATTTACAAATCATTCAAACACTTATAAAAACTCGTTTTATAATGTCTATATTTCAATTTATAAATATCCATTTATAAATCTCTTAATATAAATCAATTTATATTATTCTTTAAAAACATCTTTAAATTCTTTTATAATTTCATCATTTCGATTTATAAAATAATCAAATTTTATAAATCCTATATTTAAACTTTTATCATATATTCAAAAATCCAATCTAAATTATTTTATAAAATCATTAGTTCATATTTCTCAAAAATCGACTTTTAATCGTATTTCTAAAAATCAGCTTTTTAACTATATTTCACAAAAACCATAATTTTTATAACTTTAAAAATTATAACGTTTATTTATTTATAATGGATCAATTCCAAAAATATAGTATATTTTCAAAATCACTTTTAAAATCATTTTAAAATCCCAAAATCTGGGTCCAATGATGCTACACACCAAATAGTCAATCACGACTAACAACGATATCATATATCGATATGATAATCCATCAAATATCAAAATATCTGAAATACAAATAAATACTGTTGAGGAATCCAGTTGGATCCCTCCAACCTGTTTCCTGCATCCAAAAACATTAGCACAATACCAATTTCGCTCCAGTACGAAATTATCGCGGTATATGTTCTTAATAAATATTATCCGCTTAATAACGGCGTAATAGGGTCTCATCCGCTAAACAAAAAAATGCGGGAAATCAACAACTGCAATATATACATATGCCAATATATATATATTGATATTATATATAATACCAATTTCACTGTTTATGAAATATTCGCGGTATATGTTTTTACTAAATAACATCCGCTTACTAACGGCGCATAATGTCTATTTTAACAATCAATAATTTACAGTCATCATTCAAACATGCATTCAAATATTTTAAATCTAACTATTTAAAATAAAATCGAAATCTATTCGATTGAGTGAGAAGTTCTCACCTTGGTTTTAATTTCCGTTTTAGCTTTTATTTCGAATAAAATTAAACGCGCGTTTAATTTTACCCGAAATTCTCACTAACTCCAAACGACTCCAAACCAACTCCATCGCGTAGTGCTCGTCCATACGATCCCAACGCAACTGAGTTTGCATTTTTTCGACCTCGTATGAAAAAGATATGAATTTTTGAAGATCGTACACGATTTAATATAACTATATACAACATTTATTATAATTTTCTATACCCAACACATCCATCACCGTAGATCTCACCCCAAAATCATCTTGACCGTGCGTGCTCCCCCCTTCTCCCTCTTCTCATTTTCGTTACTTCCAGTAAATGATACGCACAACAAGAACCCATGCTCCAAGATTAGGGTTTGACATTACTCCATTCATACTCGACGAAATCTCGATCGGGGAGTGCCAAATCAAAGCCACAACCCTCCTCCACCTTCGGCCAAGATAGCCTGCAACTCGGCCTGCACAATCTCCTCGAATTGCGTGCGTTTGCTGATGAGAACGGCCTCACTTATCTCCCCCATCGTTGCACCATTTCCGATCAACCCCGTATGAAATCAAAGCTCTCTTCGTGCTCTCCAACCTTCGTGTTAAACACATCGGCTAAATCTTGATGGATTGGAAGAGATTAAGGAATGAAATTGGAAAAAATCTGGCCATAGAACAGAAAAGTGGCGGCTGTAAATGTAAATTAGGGTTTTGGAATATTTTTTTTTTATTTGTGTGTGTGTGGTGTATTTATAGAAAACCAAGCGTAAACACTATTCATCCCGGGAATTCCGAACTCCGATTTAGGCGCCGTAACCAGCGTACCTAGGGTTTATCCCGCGTTCCGGACACAATGGAACAAGTTTCGGAAGCTAATTCGGAAGTATGTGCGAGTTATGGCTGAAAACGTTCAATTTAAATTAAACCGATTTAAGTCGATTTCTAGGCGTTTTAATTTGTACCGGACAAACGGTAAATCCGATTGACTTGAAATTTGAAACCTTACAATAATATCACATTACGGATCCGATGAAACTGGTTTCGTCGAAATCCGAGACTTTTTGAAAAATGGCTATTTTGACTCGCCAAATTTAAATTAAAAAAATAAATCGATGCGTTTCGAGCTGCCACGATCAAACGATAACTCCGATTGACACGAAAATTGAAATCCGGTAATAACTAACTATTACGGATCCAATGAAACTGGTTTCGTTCAATTCTGAGACTGTTCAAAAATTGGCTATTTTACAGTCGATTATTAAATATTAAAATATTCAATTTTCACAAATTAATTTTTAATTCGATTTTAAAAGTTCTAAAATATTTCTATAACTCCAGTATGATTAAATAAAATTTTCCAAATTATTTACAATCATTTTTAACTCAATTTTCAATTATTTTCATAATTTAACACATTAAATTATCGATTTAATTATTCAATTAAATCCAAAAATTCAAAATAAAATTTATTCGACTTATAAATTCACTCATTAATATTTAAAATTAATTAAATATTCAAATTTAAATTATTAAAAATTCTGGGTCGTTACATAAACAACATTTAATTTTCCTTAAGTTCATGATTTTATAAAGTTAAATTTCCATTCAAAAATCAAGATTTAATAATAATTCACTTATTAAATTTCAACATTCAAATTTAAATTGAATTAAATTTCAACTTAACACTTAAGTTTAAATTTCAAAATATAACTTAATTTCAATTTTATTCACTTAACTTAAAATTCACTTTTAAGCCAAATTCACAAATTCCCATTTGGTTATATTTCAAAATTTCAACTTAAATAATCATCCCTTTCATTTTTTTAACTTTACTCAAAAATCATTAATATATTATAAAATCATTTTAAATTCATTTTAAATTCAAATTATCATAAATTTATCATAATTTCATATTTAATTTAATTTCCAATTATAATTAAATCAAAATTTCCAAAATAACTTACATTTAAATTTTCTAACTTTTCCATAATTTATTTAACCTATAAATTTCAGAAAAAATCAATAATACTTTACAAAAATCATTTTAATTATGTTTTAAATCAAAATATTATAATATTTACATTTCAAACATATTTTTAAAAAATTTAGAAAAATATATTTTAACTACGGGTCTGTATATAATTTTCTAGCCTAGGTAAAGTGATACGGGTAATGTATCATTTCAACTCGTAATTTACAAAGAAAATACGGGTTTTATCATTTCAAACCCGCAGTCCCAAGTAAATGAAATAAAATGAAAATCGCTCAGGCCTATTATTTCAGCTCATAACGATTTTCCCCTATTCTAAAGTCCGTTCGGGTATGTATCATTTCAACCCATAGTGATTCTAATCTAAAGGGAACTTGCAGTGTGATAAACTGATAAAAATAACAGAACAACATAATATAACAGTAACAGATGTTATAATAGGTGTTTAAGCATGGGTGAACATCATATAATCATAATATAGCATATGTAACATGTTAATGCATTTTACAGATTCAAAAGGGGTCAATTTACTAGTTATATATGTACATATTGTCTGGTGAGGATAACTCACATGTTTGAGATGGAGACACAACAACGAATGCACGAATGAGATCCCAACAAGAACGATAACACGACACAAAGATGAGTGGGAGAGCCAAAGTATCAATTCCCTTAGATACATTCAACAAAACAAGTATAACAACACATAAGTTTCAACACAAAATACCATTAAACAATGATAGAATTGGATGCATAAAAAAATCCAAAGTGTTTGCACTTGCTTTCTACCACCTATGCTTCAGCTCCAGATCTGAAATGGCACGGCTAAAGGCATGGTTTAGATCTGTTCTGGGTTCCTAAAGGTCGGCCTAGCATGGGAAAATGATGGAGCAAAGTATGGTAGAGAGATAGGTGCATGGAACTAACACTACAATGCAACTACCATGGATCCTATGCAACATATGGGTTCGGCCACAAGCTAGCATGGTGCGGCCATCACTGTAGTGGGCTGTAGGATGGTGTGGCACCGGGTTCCAGGTCATCCATGGATGGTGGAGGTGGAGTAGGTGGCGGCCAACGGTTGGTTGAAAGTGATGAAGGTATAGGTGATTGGCTATGGTGCATATAGGTGAAGTTTGTGTAGATATTGTTGGATTTGGTCACATGGGTGCATGGACAGTGGCTTGGGGCTGTAGAGTAGGTGTGGAGGCTGGCTTAGGTGGTGGTGGTGGCAGCCATGGTGAAGGAGGAGCAAGGGCTGAGCTACAAGGGTGAGAAAGCAAGTGAAAACAACATAAACAAGTAGAAAAGCAATGGAAAAGAAAAAGAATTTTACCAAACTCTTGTAGATGATGGAGGCTAAACTTTTCAGAGATGAAGAGGAAGAAATTTCATGAAAAATGAAGAAAAAAAATACGGTTGAAGATGGTATAAGGAACAGCCCCAATTGAATGCATATGATGAAATTGAAAAGGCAGGGAGGTGAGAAGTCAAAGGTAAATGAAAGGTTTTAAACTCTTCATATTTCTCTAATTCTTTTTGTAATTTTAAATACATTTAAAATACTGATAAATAAAGATAAAATAAACTCAGAAATAAATTAAACAAGTAAACAAAATAAATAAATATTAATTACATATAATTTAATTAATAAAACAGCAAAAATTGCAAACTAGTCTTGAAAATATGAAAAATAAATGCAATGAACTTTGGAAAATCTTTATGTACTTGTAAAAATATTTATAACAAAGATAATAACATAAACTAAAATGCATTCACAAATAAATATATAAATTTTAATTTAAATATAATTTAAATGAAGAAAATAGCAAAGAAAATAGAAACTAGGCTTTAAAAATAGAAAATAAATTCAATAAGCTTTGGAAAATTTCAAACATCACTTTAAAAATATTTAAATGGTAAAAGTATATGTAACATAACATATAATACAATTTATAATAAGATATGACAAATAAAAATTATCTACATAATTTAAAATAAACAATATTGTTAAATAAAACAATTTACACCCAATTTTGTAAAAGCATAACTTTCACAGTATTATTCAGATTTCAACGAAACGAAAAGCATTGTTCTTGAAATTTTATTTACTTTCATAAAAAAAGGTAAAATTAAAATTTTAAAATTTAAATTTAAAAGTCAAAGTTTGACCAGATTGACCAAAATTCACTTTTCTGGAAATATTCAATTTATGCATGATTGAAATTCAAATCCACATCAAAATCAACATTTGTATTTCAATTAACAAAATATATTCATTTTAATAAATAAAATAAAGTTTTTTTAAATTAGGAATTTAAATTAAAATAATTAAAATATACAATTACAATAATCAGAAAATACAGGGTTGTTACACTCTCCCCCACTCAAAACTTTTCGTCCCCGAAAAGGAATGAGGTAAGGGAAAGCACAGAAAAAGATAGAATGAAATAGTATTAAGACAAGATGACAAGAAGATTAAAATCATACCTGATAACTGTTGCTATAGGTAAGTTTAACAATGTGGAGATGATCTTTCCAAGATCTTCCAGAATTCAAGAACACAAGCATGGAAAAAAATCTTTTAGAATCTGATTCACCCTTCCCGTTTGACCGACGGTCTGTGGATGGCAAGCAGTGCTTAGATTCAAAGATGAGTACCAAAGATTATTAAAGATTAAGAAAGATTTCTAAACAGACTGGTATATGCAATAGCCTCCCATTCTGTAGCAAGATAAGGGAAATTAGGACAACCAAAAGATAGTTTGAAAAACAAAATAAAATAATAAATTTGAAACCATAAAATTTCAACTTAAATTGAAAATTAATTTTACATAAGTCAAATAAATCTTAAGCATCTCTAATTTCATTATCTTATCATCCAATTATCTTAAATTAACAAATCCCTAAAATCATGTATTTGAAAAATCTTTTATTATACTCAAAATGTACCAAATAAAATTTAATTCTTCTTCACTACTAATTAAAATTAAATTTATTCCTCTCAATATATTTTATCACCTATGTTAAATATATTTACACTCATTGTAACTGCCTTAAATTTATTCTTAGTTCCTTTATCATCATTTTATATTGTAAATTATTCCATTACACTTTTTCTTTATTTACCTCTGTTAATCCTTTTATAACAAAAATTTAAGTATATAACATTTATAATAACCACTCAAATTTTATTTATAAAATCTTTTTTTTTTATATTGTACATTATCCAATTGCATATTCAACTTCTGAAAATTAAGGTAAGTTATATTGGAATGAAATTGTGTATTATACAAATAAAACTTTCTAATTCAATTATTTCAAGCTTGAATATTTATCCAAATCTCAAAATTATACTTAGAAATTATCCTTGAAGATAAAATTTAGGAATTAAATTTCCGATAAATTCCAAACTATTTAGAGATAAATAAATGCTCATATACACTATATATATATCCATTCAAATTCAAATCATATATCAGCATATGTTATAAATCCAGTCTTATTTTAGAAATTAAAATCAACAAAATTTTCCCAAATCAAAACTGTAGCAAGACTACAGAATGGTCACTTTACTTCGAAACTCGAAAATGAATGTCGGTGATGCTACAGTCATCACCGAAGTTATTTTCCAACGACAAAGAGAAGAGCACTAGTTTTAAACTTTAAAATTCTTTGGAAACAAATTTCTATTCCAAAATACTTTAAATAATATATCCTTTAAAACTTTAAACACCAAGTTTGAAATCCATCGGAAATTAAATTCTCAAATTCTTGTTTTACATTCATTTTAAATTTCCAAATAAATTTATAACCATGTTTTATAGTTCAATTAGATATATGAAACAATAGAAAATGATATATAAATCAAATATTATTTCTTAACAACCAATTCAAATAAAAATCCAGATAAAGATTTATAATATAGTTACAAAATTTATTTAAAAAATTTATTTCATTACTAAATTTTAAAAACATATTGTGTCAGTTTGCTCTGTTCAAGTGTTTTGGAAATCTTATCGATTGCGTTGATCAGACGAATCGATTAGAAACCCAAATCAACATCAACAACTCAAACAACACAATATATAAAACATTTTAAATATTAGTTTACAAATACACTTCAAGAATAATTTGAAAATAAGTTGGAAACAAAGATGAGATGATTAAATAACAGAATAGGGAGATGGATGAGTTTATATAAATCGCGGGCAACCTTAACCGGGTCAACCGTGACTTAAAGAATAAGATCGATGTGGATTTCTTGGGTAAATCGACATTCGATCTCAAGATGTAGAGTTCGAAATTATAAGAGATACTAGCATCTAAACTGAGGATATAGAATCTCTGGTGAATCGATGTTGTTGTAAAGGGGTTTTTCCCCTTTACAAATAAATTTGAGGTTGGCGAGACCGCCGACTCATTATGAAGATCTTTTGAAGTGGAGTTATGGGATACTCCAGAAACAAAAGAAGATAAATAGTGAGGGACATGAATGGATTTTGGAACCACAGGGAATGTTCCAAAATTCAAAGGAATCGAGTCAAAAAGG
The DNA here is from genome assembly GCA_030765085.1 of Allium cepa. NCBI lineage: Eukaryota > Viridiplantae > Streptophyta > Magnoliopsida > Asparagales > Amaryllidaceae > Allium > Allium cepa. Next base: position 166,076,732 of record CM060939.1, read on the forward strand.
AAGAGGTTTAAACTCGTATGAAAGTGATTCTGTAAATACATTTACCCTATATACTGAGTTTTGCCTAGAGCTACCAAAGCTCTGATACCAACTGTAACAACCCGATATTTTCAACCATTCGCATCCGCACATGTCGGACTTGAATTGCTCAAAATACCGCATTGTAAATAAAATTTGGCAAATCTCAGAATATACGGTAAATAAAATCACAGATCACAGACACAGAGTATTTAATAATGCAGCGGAAGTAAAAGAAATAGTAGTTCATGAAGCCACTATATAAATATATCAGAGTTAAATAAAATACAACAGACTAAACAAAGTACAACAGAATTCTTAAGATGATAACCAAGTACAAGCTGAATAGAACAATAGAACTGGAATAGATAAAACTAGATAAGCAGATAATCTCCAACGATTCCAATCTCCAGAAAGTGGAATCCAAGTCTGTGAATAACTCAGGCTGACCCGAGCGTAAATAAAAATACAAACACTCGAGTCAGGACAATATATACTTATATAATGTAAACCAACTCAAATGAACTATAATAAGGTACAAGTAACTTAAAGGATGCCTGAGACCGCCCATCCTTTAAGGATCCGTTAAACTATTTACTATGTAGTAATATTTCGCTATTATAATAATGCCTACAGTAAAATAAACTTACTTTTAAATAGCGTTCCGGGCTACCCATATCACCCTTCACACATAACAGTCCCAGTAGTCCATCCAATATCATGCCATCTCCACTCCGGGTGACTGTCAGAGGATACCACACGGGCTACGGGAGAAAAACAAACTCGTAGTAAAGGCTCGGTATCGTAGGTGACACGGCACACAAGGCAATGCCAGGGTAGATATACCAATTACGCACACGGGCTGGTGGTAACGCAGCAGCCACATACACCCACCTCGGAACACACTCCCAATCAAAATCGCAGGATGGCCATCTAATCAATCACAAGTAAGAGTATAGTATCGAAGGAATGTGTCCGATCGGAGGAATGACCTCACTTGGTCCGAGATCGCTCCTGTTTTAGCCACCTTATGCCAACTCACGGGAGTTGGGTCCACGTAATGTACCTCAAGAACGTCGTCACCATCCTACTTCATTCTGGAATCTCCACCGCGTACACGGTTGTCAAAGTGGTTTTCGGTATCGACAGAGAGTATGCCAGATATCCGATCCCGGTCTCTTTGCCAACCAATCGTTATTATAACCCGTGGTTATAACTTTTAAAATAATGTTTATACTTCAAAATAGGATATCATTTCAAATCCAAATCTTTATCAAAATAATGATTAAATTAATTCCAAACCATTTTAAAACATCATATCTTTCCAGAAATTCTTGTCAAATCATTTTAATATATCAAAATATCATATCTTTTCAAAACCACATTTCAAATCATTTTAATATATCAAAATATCATATCATTTCAAAACCACATTTCAAATCATTTTAATATATCAAAATATCATATCATTTCAAAATATCATATCATTTCAAAACCACATTTCAAATCATTTTAATATATCAAAATATCATATCATTTCAAAACCTCATTTCAATCATTTTAATATATCAAAAATACCATATCCATTTCAAGTCATTTCAATCATTTTAATATATCAAAAATATCATATCTTTCCAAAACTTCATTTCAAATCATTTTAATAAACCAAAATATCATATCTTTTCAAAACCACATTCATTTCAAATCATTATTCATTTTATTCAATTTAAAATACCATTTCAATTTACATTTCCAAACGGTTTATATTTCCAAAATCATTTTAAATCATTAAAATGAAGTTATTATATTTAATAATTAAATTATTAAATTTCCAAAAATTTCAACTTCCAAAGTTCATTTATTCACTTAAGTTTATCAAAACAGTGAAAATTCACTTTTCGCAGCATTTAGAAAACGCTACGGAAAGTTACATTCAAAACAGTTCAATTTAACAAAAGACAGCATTTTTAAAAATGTTGTAATAGGGTTTACTTAATATTTCAAATAAACTCAGTTAAATTCAACAATTATAGCACTTAAAAAGATTTCTAAAATAGCCTTTAATTCAATTTAGCTTTTTAGTTCATTATCATCAACTACATCATTTACAAATGCTGTAATATCATTTAAATTGCAATTAATAGCATTTCAAAAATGCAGTTAATTAACTTCAAATATTCAATATAATTTCACAACCAATTATATTTTTATTTAAAACATTTTTAACTTATAAAATCATACATTTTCACATTTATAAACAACATTTAATTTTCCTTAAGTTCATGATTTTATAAAGTTAAATTTCCATTCAAAAATCAAGATTTAATAATAATTCACTTACTAAATTTCAACATTCAAATTTAAATTGAATTAAATTTCAACTTAACACTTAAGTTTAAATTTCAAAATATAACTTAATTTCAATTTTATTCACTTAACTTAAAATTCACTTTTAAGCCAAATTCACAAATTCCCATTTGGTTATATTTCAAAATTTCAACTTAAATAATCATCCCTTTCATTTTTTTAACTTTACTCAAAAATCATTAATATATTATAAAATCATTTTAAATTCATTTTAAATTCAAATTATCATAAATTTATCATAATTTCATATTTAATTTAATTTCCAATTATAATTAAATCAAAATTTCCAAAATAACTTACATTTAAATTTTCTAACTTTTCCATAATTTATTTAACCTATAAATTTCCAAAAAAATCAATAATACTTTACAAAAATCATTTTTAATTATGTTTCAAATCAAAATATTATAATATTTACATTTCAAACATATTTTTAAAAAATTTAGAAAAATATATTTTAACTACGGGTCTGTATATAATTTTCTAGCCTAGGTAAAGTGATACGGGTAATGTATCATTTCAACTCGTAATTTACAAAGAAAATCCGGGTTTTATCATTTCAAACCCGCAGTCCCAAGTAAATGAAATAAAATGAAAATTGCTCAGGCCTATCATTTCAGCCCATAACGATTTTCTCCTATTCTAAAGTCCGTTCGGGTATGTATCATTTCAACCCATAGTGATTCTAATCTAAAGGGAACTTGTAGTGTGATAAACTGATAAAAATAACAGAACAACATAATATAACAGTAACAGATGTTATAATAGGTGTTTAAGCATGGGTGAACATCATATAATCATAATATAGCATATGTAACATGTTAATGCATTTTACAGATTAAAAAGGGGTCAATTTACTAGTTATATATGTACATATTGTCTGGTGAGGATAACTCACATGTTTGAGCTGGAGACACAACAACGAATGCACGAATGAGATCCCAACAAGAACGATAACACGACACAAAGATGAGTGGGAGAGCCAAAGTATCAATTCCCTTAGATACATTCAACAAAACAAGTATAACAACACATAAGTTTCAACACAAAATACCATTAAACAATGATAGAATTGGATGCATAAACAAATCCAAAGTGTTTGCACTTGCTTTCTACCACCTATGCTTCAGCTCCAGATCTGAAATGGCACGGCTAAAGGCATGGTTTGGATCTGGTCTGGGTTCCTAAAGGTCGGCCTAGCATGGGAAAATGATAGAGCAAAGTATGGTAGAGCGATAGGTGCATGGAACTAACACTACAATGCAACTACCATGGATCCTATGCAACATATGGGTTCGGCCACAAGCTAGCATGGTCCGGCCATCACTGTAGTGGGTTGTAGGATGGTGTGGCAGTGGGTTCCAGGTCATCCATGGATGGTGGAGGTGGAGTAGGTGGCGGCCAACGGGTGGTTGAAAGTGATGAAGGCATAGGTGATTGGATATGGTGCATATATGTGAAGTTTGTGTAGGTATTGTTGGATTTGGTCACATGGGTGCATGGCCAGTGGCTTGGGGCTGTAGAGGAGGTGGTGGAGGCTGGCTCAGGTGGTGGTGGTGGCAGCCATGGTGAAGGAGGAGCAAGGGGCTGAGCTACAAGGGTGAGAAAGCAAGTTAAAACAACATAAACAGGTAGAAAAGCAATGGAAAAGAAAAAGAATTTTACCAAACTCTTGGAGATGATGGATGCTAAAATTTTCAGAGATGAGGAGGAAGAAATTTCATGAAAAATGAAGAAAAAAAAAATACGGCTGAAGATGGTATAAGGAACAGCCCCAATTGAATGCATATGATGAAATTGAAAAGGCAGGGAGGTGAAAAGTCAAAGGTAAATGAAAGGTTTTAAACTCTTCATATTTCTCTAATTCTTTTTGTAATTTTAAATACATTTAAAATACTGATAAATAAAGATAAAATAAACTCAGAAATAAATTAAACAAGTAAACAAAATAAATAAATATTAATTACATATAATTTAATTAATAAAACAGCAAAAATTACAAACTAGTCTTGAAAATGTGAAAAATAAATGCAATGAACTTTGAAAAATCTTTATGTACTTGTAAAAATATTTGTAACAAAGATAATAACATAAACTAAAATGCATTCACAAATAAATATATAAATTTTAATTTAAATATAATTTAAATGAAGAAAATAGCAAAGAAAATAGAAACTAGGCTTTAAAAATAGAAAATAAATTCAATAAGCTTTGGAAAATTTCAAACATCACTTTAAAAATATTTAAATGGTAAAAATATATGTAACATAACATATAATACAATTTATAATAAGATATGACAAATAAAAATTATCTATATAATTTAAAATAAACAATATTGTTAAATAAAACAATTTACACCCAATTTTGTAAAAGCATAACTTTCACAGTATTATTCGGATTTCAACGAAACGAAAAGCATTGTTCTTGAAATTTTATTTACTTTCATAACAAAAGGTAAAATTAAAATTTTAAAAATTTAAAAATTTAAATTTAAAAGTCAAAGTTTGACCTGATTGACCAAAATTCACTTTTCTGGAAATATTCAATTTATGCATGATTGAAATTCAAATCCACATCAAAATCAACATTTGTATTTCAATTAACAAAATATATTCATTTTAATAAGTAAAATAAAGTTTTTTTTTTAAATTAGGAATTTAAATTAAAATAATTAAAATATACAATTACAATAATCAGAAAATATAGGGTTGTTACACAATCAATCAGTGCTATATGGCATGCTCACACTATTTCCACCGTTACTATAATAGCATGATAAATTAGGAGGTCCATCATTCACTTAATATAGATTATTTATTTCATATACTATAACTATATTATAATGGATAGTTCTTTGATCAAATATCTTGAACTTAAAGAAATAAATCTCCTAGAAAAACTCTTTCTAAATGAAATACATTTTGGAGTAGAAATTGTATTTCTCATTTCAATGTTAAGTATCAATTATTATTACTACAATTCCCATTTTCGATCTTTCTTTATGAAGCATAAGTGACATTCATTCTCTTCATCCCAATTGTACCTTTAAATCACACTTACTCTTGTATATTTGTTTTTCTTTCTAAATGGTCAAACCATTCAAAAAGGACACCTTTAGTACAACATCATAATGAACTCTTTATGAAAGTGCATTTATCAATTAAGGACACTAAATATGTTGAAATTTACGTGAAGTGATCAAACCGACACTTCAGTGATTAAGTTCTCAGATCTGTCTTGTAGTTTTGGTCTAGCGTAACATTTAACACAATATGATCTTTATTGTAATCAATCAGATTGAAAAATCAATCTCATAGTGCTATTTATTTGGTTGTTTCGAATGAACTAATTTCATCAAAGTACCGTACGTTACGAACCATGATCGTTCCCCATACAACATTTATATGCGATAATATGTGCATCGAATATCCATAGTCTTATATTGCTTTTAGAGCTCAAAACTCATTAAATGCAATACATGGTCTCGACTAAATAATAAGTAAGTGACTAAATTATGAATGAATTAAGTAGTTGTAAAATAAGTCACTTGCATGTGTATGAAACATTCACATGCAATAAGTATTTATTGTTAAGTATATTTTATATTTCTATTTGTCAATTTGCAATTCAGTTCATTTGTATATCTTAATTGATAAACGTATTATCAATCATTTGAAATGCATAGATTTATCAACGTAGATTTTTATAACATTATATAGCATATGTCCTTACAATATTAGAAATGTTAAATGTTATCATTTCATTTTCTGATAAGGCTCCCACCAGTCTTTTATGTTTCACCAAACTCTAGGCGAAACATAGAAGTCTTTCGACTTTACTAGTAGGTGTTAGGATTCATCCGTATTGGGATTCTAACCTTGAATCTACTCAACAAGTCATAGCTCTAAGGATAATGGATAACCTCTTATCAGTTATGTCATATACAACTCCTAAACCTATGGTACCTTGTCCTAATTCCAATTCGACCTTAAGTCTGCTCAACAAATAAAAACAAAATTATTCACTTGTATCTACCATACGCGATGGCCTTAGTATAATACATGTACCTTCAGTCTGCTCAACAAATACATATAGTTATCTTACCTTGTCTATTCAATACATTAATAATACTACACTTAACATACCTAGTTTGAGTCTGCTCAACAACTACGGAGTATGCATGTAATTTATTAATATATATATATATGGTAGATGACAACATTATATTGAAGATTCGTAATCTTTAATATTTAATATTGAGTAATACCGACTTAATGAGTACTATGATTCTTTATGAGTTACTCTCATCATTTAAGTTTCGGATATATCCAAAATCGCAGTATGCATACATTTACATATATATTTATTCCTTAAATCTATTTGGAATTTCTTAGATGTTCCACCTTCAGTTTATGTATTCATATTATATAATTTTTATTATTGTATAACTTTTATATTTTTATTAACTTATATAATATGTATAATAATATACTATTTCAATCTTATTTAAATCTAATTTAATTTAATTAATTAACTTTTTAATTAGTTTTGTATTATTTTAATATAACATTTATATTAACTATTTATTATATACTCTAACATTTATAGTATAACACATATATCTCATATATATGTGTTTTTATTTAATTAATTAACTTTTAACTAATTTACTTAGTCAATTAACCTTTAACTAAATTGTTTAATTAGTTAACCTATAAATTAATTTATTTAGATAAATAATTTTAATTAAATTATATTAATTTTCAAAATTATATTACATATATATATGTGTGTATACTTACGATATGTTAAACATTTTCAAATATAATAACATGTATCATATATAATACACGTATATATTTTTCATTAATCAACTTATTTAATTAATTTATTTGATTTTTTAATCTTATTAATCAATATAAAATTTTGAAATCAATGTTTAGTATTTTCAAACATTTTCAAAATTTTATTATATTATAACTTTTACAATATTGTATATCATATTTTTAATGTAGCTTTTAACTTTAAAATCTTATATTTTAAATTTCAAATAATTTTGAAAATTAGCCTAATGCCCAATTCAAATTTGGGCCTTTTCCATTAGGTACAACCTTTAGGCTGTGAGCTTAACAGTTAATCCTAACATGGCTAATTTAGATCGTATAGGATAATGGGCTCCGATTCCATTGTTGGAACTGGACTAGCCCATGGTGGAAGTTATAGGTGAATTTCAATTTTTTTTACCCTATTGTATCTTTATTGAGCCTATGAAGTCTAATTTATTTAGAACATTTCTAAACTTAATTTAAATAAAATCATATATTTCATTTAAATTCGCAAAATTGGTGATAGAAATTTATTAAATTTATTTTCAATTTATATATAAATATACATATGTATCATATACATATGTGTATGTGTGTGCTTGTTTAACATGATATTCCATGCAAGGTATAACATGCTCTTATATTGTCGTTTGGATTTGCATCGCAACGGACAAATTAGCTTATCCTATATGTATTGTACATTGTCCAAATATGTGTATATATTTATACTAATTATATATAAAAACCCAAGTGTGTGTGTATTATGAGAAAGTATTATGGATATATTTATGCATAAAATATTATAGTGTTGAGATTAAGTAAACATATATGTGTCTGTGTGAGTGTGTGCGCATGCAAGATCTTAGTTTATTTTTTATATTAAGTACATATAGGCATGTATATATATATGTATTAAAGTAACGTAATTACACATACATATATATAACAATATGTATATATAAATATAAATATAATTCCATACACTTGCCTTCCTCAATGTTGATGTATTTTACTTTTATATGTGCTAAAAATTCTCCTTAAATAAGACAAATCTTGCATGAATACATTCCTCACTTTGGTCAATCCTCTCATCCTTGCATTGTCATTGGAGGCTTTAATATCTCCTTCCTCTCCTTACATAAAACTGGTAGCAACCCATTGATACCGCGTGACCTATTTCCCTTAAATAATTCCATTGACAATGCATCTTTAATTGAAATACCTTCCTCTAGCTCTAATTATACATGGAACAGCAAAAGTCATATATGTCCTTGCACCCTCTCTAATATTGACCATGGTTTTATGAATTACAGAACACTCTCCTTCTGGCCATCCATTCATATTAATATCCCCATGCCTCTTCTTTCTGACCATTGCCCCTTAATTTTTTCCTTTTGGTGAAGCTGCCATATACTAACATGTTAACTTTAATTTTTTTGATGAGTGGACTCACAATAATAGTCTATTACATGTAGTAAAGGATGCGTGGATGATTCCAACATTTGGTAACCCTATGCTCAACTTGAAAAAGAAAACATAGAATACCAAATCTGCCTTAAGATTGTTGTATCGAAGCAAATATAGAGAAGGTAAGAAACTCTCATCTGACATAACCTTTAAACTTAAACTTGTACGACAATAAATACTACATTCAATCATAGATCCAAACCTTAATCATATTGAAAATGAACTCGTCTCACAACTTGACGCAGCCTTGAATACTGAAGCTAACATGTCCTTGCAAAAATAGAAACAAAACTGGGCAACATTTGGGCAATAGAAACACAAAACTCTTCCATGCTTTTTTAAAAATCAAACAAGCAAAGACTTTTATTCATCGGATCAATGAAATGCCTGGCGAATCTCAATCAACTCCTTCTATGGTCATGCTGCTTTCCTCGATTTTTTCTCCTCCTTGCTAGGTGGTTCCTCTCATCCTCTATCTGCTCTTTCCTAAACAACATCCCTCTTGCTAAACTATCCTTAGGTATGCAATTTGTTCTAATCTCTGCTATCACAGATGATTAAATTAAGAACTCTATCTTTACTATGACAAAATCTGCATCTCCTGGTCCTGATGGTTTCCATGCTACATTCTAAATCCACTGTTGGTCAATAATATTAACTTATGTACTATAAACTGTCCACAAATTTTTCAACAAAAGCAAAATGCTAAGCTCCATTAACTCCAAAATCCTAGCTCTTGTGCCAAAGACTACTATTCCAACTGATGTATCTCAATTCTGGCCTATTACCTACTACAATGTCATCTACGAGTCCATATCCAAAATTTTAGCCTCTAGGCTCAAAACTATGCTTCAATCCATAATCTCCTCTAACCATATAGCCTACCTCCCCAATAGAAGCATACTTGATAATGTTCTCCTAACTCATGAATTATAGAATGAGTACTCATCTCCTAATATCTCTCCTAGGGCTATGCTTAAAATAGACGTTAAAAAAGAATTTAATTCGGTTAACTGGATTGTCCTTATGCGCATTCTAAATAGGATGAACTTTCCTACAAAATTTTATAGTTGGATCTACTAATGTATCTCAACTGTTAGATATTATCTTGTTTTCAATGCACATACTGTTGGATACTTCAAAGGCAAGGAGACCCCATTTCAACTTACTTGTTCATAACAATCATGGAAACATTGACTTTAGCACTTGAGAAGCAAGTGGAAATCAAAAACTTCAAACTGCATCCCAAATGTAGAATGCCTACGGTTACTTCTCTGGCTTTTGCCGATGACTTGTTAATTTTCACCAAACCGATTCTAATCTCAATAATGAGCACTTTATCCTCCTTTTAATAATTCTCTGGCCTTTAGAAAAACTCTCATAAATCCCACATTTTAATTACTGTTATGCCCCTAGGTTAGGTATCTCAATGCTTGAAAATCACTAACATGCTTCCGCTTGAATCAGATATGACATACTTGGGAATACCTCTAGCTACTATGAGAATAACCATCTCTCAATGTGTTCCTCTTTATGAGAAAATAACTTCTGTTTTCTCCATATGAGAAAATCGATTTTTATCCCAACATGGTAGACTAATGATTATACGTGATGTTATTTTCTCTATGATAGTTTATTGGTGCAGGACGTTTCTACTTCCCATTAAACTTATTGCTTTGAACAAATCAACCATGATTAAATTCTTATGGTCCGGATCAATACATACGAAAAAAAATCACTTATTGCCTTTAATAAATTGGAAATTCCTAAATGTGAAGGTGGTTTAGGTATCAAAAGTCTAAAAAATTAGAATATTGCTGCCTTGTCCAAGCACTTTCATGACCTTGTCAACAGATCTAACACACTATAGGTGGCATAATGTATCAAATACGACATGAAAGATGATGATATATGGTTGTGACGCAGCGGATATTTCAAAACAAACTTCAATTGATGAAATATAGCAATCGGTGATTTGAAAATACTGCAATGCCCAAATTCGTTGATCCGAAGATACCGAATTTTAGCTATCTCTAACTCGTTGATCCGAAGATTCCGTGAAAGAGATCTACGATTCTTCAACGTTGATCTTGCGCACAAGATTCCGTGAATCGGCTTCACAAACGAAGATTCGAGCGCACTCGAATGACGTAGGTGGAGATAGGAGATCACACTCGACTACCAATTAGAAGAAAGCACAAAGCAATCAAAAGGAAATTTTATTCAATATTCATCAACTTTTCAACAATGACAATACATCCCTATTTATAGGGTTTATGACACAACACAAAGACTTAAAGAAAATTACAACACAATCAGTACACGCGACTTAAGAAATGCAGTGACTCGGCTCCTTCTTCGCGTTTTGAAGATGACTCGGTAACGGTTCATTAACCCAGCTACGACTCATAGAATGTCTCGGCTACGACTCATCAAAACTTCCTTCGCGTCTCAACAAACAGTTGCGCCCAAATAAGTCGTTCGCGACTTAAGGAAGGAAATGATTCGCGACTTAACAAACTTCATACTTTAGTAGGGATTGGCCTTAAGAAATGATTCGCGACTTAAGGAAAGAACTGATTCGCGACTTAAGGAAATTGGTCTTCGATTGCGATGTAGGCTTTAGGTCATTCGCGATTTATAGAGGAGGGGAAAAGTCATGTCTCGGTAGGGATTTGGAGCAGGCCGATGGTTTTTGGAGATGAATCGTGAGTCACGGAGAAGGGTGAGTCGTGGGTCGTAGGGTTGGATGAATCGTGGGTCGCGGAGAGGGTTTTGATGGGATGAGTTGGCTCGGTGGGGTTAAGTCGTGAGTCGGTGGTTGATGGTACTGGAGTTGACTCGGTAGGGTTAAGTCGTGAGTCGGTGGTTGATGGTACTGTGTCGTGGAGAAGTGGCGATGGGTTTGGCGATGGGTTTGGCGATGGGTTTGGCGATGGGTTTGGCGATGTGACGAGGTAACTACTCCATCATCCTTCCCTTGTTGGATAGAATTCGTCCTCGAATTCACACTCTCGTCACCTTCAATGAAATCCTCCCCACAATATGGAATTAAATGTTTGACATTGAAAACATCAGAAGTATGAACATTTTCTGGCAACTTTAACCGATACGCATTATCATTTATCTTCTTTAAGATTTCTAATGGACCACTTTTTCGTGCTTTCAACTTATTGTAAGCTCCAATTGGAAAACGATCTTTCGTCAAAACCGCGTAAACAAAATCACCCTCTTTGAAGACTACACTTCTTCGTTTCCTATCCGCCATTTGTTTATACTTCTCATTTGCCTTTTCCAATCGTTCCTGAACGATTCTATGGCATTCCGTCAACCCATCAACAAAATCAGCAACTCGTTTAACTGTCCTCTTCGGTTGTGGTACTACTGCCAAATCCAACGGTCCCCTGGGTAAATTTGAGTATACAATCTGAAATGGACTGAATCCTGTACTTCGGTTATTTGCATGATTGTGAGCAAATTCAGCTTGACACAACTTTAAATCCCAACTCTTCAAATTATCTTTCACAAGACATCGTAACAAGTTTCCCAACGATCTATTCACCACTTCTGTTTGCCCATCTGTTTGCGGATGATAAGCACTACTAAAATTCAGCTTCGTTCCGACCATCTTCCACAAACTAAGCCAAAATTGACTTAAAAATCTGGTATCCCTGGCGGAAACAATAGACTCTGGCAACCCATGTAAACGATAGATTTCTTTAAAGAACAACTGAGCCACTCGAACTGCATCCGCCGTTTTCTTACAGGCTATAAAATGTGCCATCTTCGAAAACCTGTCCACCACAACAAATATAGAATCATTCCCCCTCTGAGTTCTAGGCAAACCCAGAACGAAATCCATGCTGATATCAACCCATGGCTTAGATGGTACAGGTAGCGGCATATACAACCCTGCATTCGTTGCTGTTCCCTTCGAAACCTGGCAAATATGGCATCTCTCCACAAATCTTTTAACCTCTTTCCTCATCGACGGCCAAAAGTAAGATTGAGAAATCAACTGCAATGTACGATCTCTACCCACATGGCCTTCTTCATGCAACTCCTTGATAATTTTCATTCTCAAACTGCCCTCTGGAATACATAACTGATTTCCTTTAAACAAGAATCCATCAACCAACATAAATTCATCGGTGCTCCCTTCCTTGACTTTCTCAACATATTTCACAAAGTAAGGATCTTCTTCAATCATCTCTGGCAATAATTCAAATCCCGTCACTTCAACCTTCAACGTTGTTAACAAATGACTCCTCCTACTCAAAGCATCAGCCACACGATTCGTCACCCCGGATTTGTGTTTAACAACAAAGGTAAACTGCTATAAATATGCAATCCATGATGCATGTCTCGCTGAAATTTTATCCTGCCCCTGTAAATGCTTCAAAGCTTCATGATCAGTGTAAAGAACAAATTCCTTCTGAAACAGGTAGTGTCTCCAATGCTTAACAGCTTGCACAACAGCGTAAAATTCAACGTCATATGTACTGTATCTCATCTTTGCCCCTGATAACTTTTCACTGAAATATGCAATAGGTCTCCCCTGCTGACTCAACACTCCTCCAATCCCAACCTTTGATGCATCAGTGTGTAGCTCAAACAACAACTGAAAATTAGGTAAAACAAGAATTGGCGCTGTCGTCAACAGTTCTTTGATTCGTTCAAAAGCAATCCCGGCTTCTTCTGTCCACGAAAACTGTTTACCCTTCATGCAATCAGTAACTGGAGCCATTACGCCACTGAAGTGTGGAATGAATCTTCGGTAGAACGACGCTAGCCCATGAAAACTTCTCACTTCCGTAATTGTCTTTGGCTGTGGCCAATTCCTGACTGCCTCAACTTTACTCTGATCAACTTGAATACCTTCTCCTGAAACAACATAACCCAGAAATAAAACACTGTGCGTCATAAACACACATTTCTTCGTAGCAGCATAAAATTGTTCCTCACGAAGAATATTCAATACTTCCCTCAAATGTTGAACATGCTCCTCCGTACTCCTGCTGTAAATCAGAATATCATTGAAATAAACCACGACGAACTTCCTAATGAATGGTCTAAGGATTTGATTCATCACCCGCATGAATGTACTAGGTGCATTTGACAAACCAAATGGCATAACCAACCATTCGTATAACCCCTCTCTCGTTTTGAAGGCTGTCTTCCATTCGTCTCCAGGTCTAATCCGAATTTGATGATAACCGCTTTTCAAATCAATCTTCGAAAAGATAGTTGCCCCACTCAACTGATCCAGCAAGTCATCCAACCTTGGCATAGGAAATCTATATCTCACCGCAATATTATTTAATGCTCTACTGTCAGTGCACATCCTCCACGTCCCGTCCTTCTTCGGTACCAACAAAGCCGGCACAGCACATGGACTCAAACTTTCCTGCACACGTCCCTGCTCAAGTAACTCTTCCACCTGTCTTCTCAACTCTTCATGTTCCTTCGTACTCATTCGATAATGTGGTCTATGCGGTAATACTGCTCCCGGAACAAGATCGATTTGATGTTGAATGTCTCTCAGTGGCGGCAACTCCTTAGGCAACTCCTCTGGGAATACATCCTCAAATTCTTTCAAAACTGGTTTTGCTTCTTCTGGAATTTCCACCTCTTCGTTACACTCTCGTCCAATCAACAAGTACACTTCAGGTTCTTCTTCGACTTCCTTGACAAACTCCTTCAAAGTTAACAGAGTTTTCAATTCTTCAATTTCCTCCAGCTTGCTTTCTTTCTGTTGCTGCTTCTTGGGAACTAAAGTAATTTTAGTGCCTTCAAACATGAAACTATAGCTATTAGCACGACCATCATGTTGAACTGCTCTATCAAACTGCCATGGTCTGCCCAACAACAGATGACATACGTCCATGTCTACAACATCACACCAAATTTCATCCTTGTATTTTTTCCCAATTGAAAATTTAACACAAGCTCTCCTTCCGACTTTCACCTCACCTCCTTTCCTCAACCAAGCTAACTTGTACGGTTTAGGATGCTTCTCGGTTTTCAATTCCAACTTCTTTACTGCCTCTGTAGAGATAATGTTATCGCAACTCCCAGCATCAATAACGAATTTACAAACTCTTCCAAGAATAGTGCAAGTAGACTGAAATATGTTATTCCTCAACCAACTGTCTCCCTCCTCTTGCTTTGGTGTCAAACAACTCCTCCTCATCATCAGTGAATATCCTTCGTCTCCCGATAACAAGTCTTCCTCCTCAACCGGTAAGGAATTAGAACACTCTGCCTCTTCTTCCTCTTCTTCAACCTCAGCTATCATAGTTCTCTTCTTCGTCTTCGGACACTCGTTGCTTTTATGACCCATCTCCTGGCAATTATAACATTTGAATCCACTGTTAACCTTCGCCTTCTCAGTCTCCTTCACAACTGGTTTTGTAACAACTTTAGGAACATTATAACTTCCACTGACCCCCTTCACTTGATTGTTAGAATTAGTAAACACACCACCTCCACGCCTTCCCTGCTTCTTCCAAGCTAACGCTTTCTGATGTGCCTCTGCTACAGATCTTGGATCAAATATATTAACCATATCCTGGATCTGCATTCTCAATCCCCCAATGAATCTAGCAGTTAACTATTCTTCAGTCTCCATAATATCGTTCCTGGCAATGAGTTGGTAAAATTCATCAGCATAATCACTAACAGACTTTGTCCCTTGCCTCAGATTCTGCAACCTCTGGTACATAAGTGATTGGTAGTTGTAAGGTAAGAAAGTAGATCTCATCAACTTTTTCATCTTATCCCACTCAACAACCTTCGACTTCCCCATCCGCTCTCGTGTAAGTTTAGTTTGCTGCCACCATGCCAATGCTCTTCCCCTCAATCTAGTAGCAACCAACTTCACTCGACGATTCTCCGGCACTTCCTTGAAATCAAAGATTTCTTCAACATTAGATAACCAGTCTAAGAACTCCTCAGCAACCATCCCACCTTTAAACTCCGGAATCTCCATCTTCATTCCCGATTCCCATCGACGATCATCATCTACATCTCGATACTGACGTCGTGTTTGTTCTCTATCTCGATGCATACTCCCTCTGTCACCAACAAATTCCTCATCAAAATCTGAAGTATATCGTTGTCGTTCACGTCCTCCAACATCTCTACCACCACTCCTACTACCAACATCCCTTTGATCCCGATCATCAACATTCCTTCTACTTCGATTATCAACACTTCTATGCTCTTGACTTTCTCTCCTCTCCCGTTCTGAATGTGATGAAACTCTACTACCCCCACGGTTTGATTCAGGTGAAATTCTTCTTCTACTTTGATTCATTTCAAGCATCATTCTCTCTAATCGACCAATTCCTTCGTTCAACTTTTCAGTAAAGCTCTCGTGGATTCGTTGCTCCATTTCATCGGCCTCTTCTCTTCCATACAAGGCATTAATATTGCGATGACGTTGAGCTCGTCTCGGTGGCATGATTGAACTTCGCAAAATCTTTAAACAATAAACTTCAACAAATCAAAACTTCAACACAAAATCAAACAAGTCACGGTTCCTTAGCTTGGCTTCAAACTTCAAAACAACTTCACAAGGCTCGGCTACTTTTAAAGTATACACGGCCTTCCTTCAACAATAGTAGCAAAGTGATGCTTCAACTCTTGGCTCAAACCCCTTTTCAACTTTGATCCGAAATGAAATGGATCGAAAGTTCTCCTCTTGTTGCAACTTCAATATTAACACGACGAACACAAACTTCAAACTCCAAACTTCTCGACAATTTGCAAATTCGATCTCTAAACTTCAACTTCTCGAAACCCAAATCTCCAAATGATGCAAACTCCTTGCAATCTAGCTCTGATACAAAACTGACGCAGCGGATATTTCAAAAAAAACTTCAATTGATGAAATATAGCAATCGGTGATTTGAAAATACTGCAATGCCCAAATTCGTTGATCCGAAGATACCGAATTTTAGCTATCTCTAACTCGTTGATCCGAAGATTCCGTGAAAGAGATCTACGATTCTTCAACGTTGATCTTGCGCACAAGATTCCGTGAATCGGCTTCACAAACGAAGATTCGAGCGCACTCGAATGACGTAGGTGGAGATAGGAGATCACACTCGACTACCAATTAGAAGAAAGCACAAAGCAATCAAAAGGAAATTTTATTCAATATTCATCAACTTTTCAACAATGATAATACATCCCTATTTATAGGGTTTATGACACAACACAAAGACTTAAAGAAAATTACAACACAATCAGTACACGCGACTTAAGAAATGCAGTGACTCGGCTCCTTCTTCGCGTTTTGAAGATGACTCGGTAACGGTTCATTAACCCAGCTACGACTCATAGAATGTCTCGGCTATGACTCATCAAAACTTCCTTCGCGTCTCAACAAACAGTTGCGCCCAAATAAGTCGTTCGCGACTTAAGGAAGGAAATGATTCGCGACTTAACAAACTTCATACTTCAGTAGGGATTGACCTTAAGAAATGATTCGCGACTTAAGGAAAGAACTGATTCGCGACTTAAGGAAATTGGTCTTCGATCGCGATGTAGGCTTTAGGTCATTCGCGATTTATAGAGGAGGGGAAAAGTCATGTCTCGGTAGGGATTTGGAGCAGGCCGATGGTATTTGGAGATGAATCGTGAGTCGCGGAGAAGGGTGAGTCGTGGGTCGTAGGGTTGGATGAATCGTGGGTCACGGAGAGGGTTTTGATGGGATGAGTTGACTCGGTGGGGTTAAGTCGTGAGTCAGTGGTTGATGGTACTGGAGTTGACTCGGTAGGGTTAAGTCGTGAGTCGGTGGTTGATGGTACTGTGTCGTGGAGAAGTGGCGATGGGTTTGGCGATGGGTTTGGCGATGGGTTTGGTGATGTGACGAGGTAACTACTCCATCAGGTTGACAACTCCAAAAAATCTCATAGTTGGGTATGGAAATCTACTTATGATGAAAATTAGGGATACTTTACCGCCTTACACAATGCTACTTCTCTCCCCTGACAGTAAAGCAAAATTTTGGCTATTCTTTGGCTAAAAAACAGTATGATTTTGGAAAAAATGCTACCTTACGAAGATAGAATACAAAGTAAAGTTTCAGTGAATGCAAGAGATGTTAACTATATAAGAAATGGTATGCTCTCTTCCCTAGACCAGCAATAGCACAATCAATGCCTTATGGCACTCCTCCAATCATAAACCTTATGTTCATGCTCTTGATGATAAATATATATGGACTTATGAGCTCAAAGACCACTCTATCTAAATTGTGTACACTAGCATAAAGGGTATTTAATTTTTCTTGGCATAGAAGAATCTAGAACCCGCACTCCAATGAAAAGCTTAATTTTTTTTGCTTTGGAAGCTTTTCAAAAATGCTTTACACACTCTGGAAAATTTGGCTCACAAAGATAACTCTATTTCTACCACCTGTGTATTTTGCAACTCTAAAATTGAGGACATACACCATTTGTATTTCATCTTCTCTTTTACTCACTTCAAATGGAAGAAATTAAAGAGGTGGAGTTTACGATCAACCTGTATGGGATAGTGGAATAGAGTGGTTAAACATTTATAAGGTAACAAAGTGGAAATAATCTTCATCATACGAGCTACTTACTATTCTCAAGATTATGGTCAAAAGAATATGGAAAGAAAGGAACGACAGAATCTTCAATCAAAAGAAAAAAATCGAATGCAAATATACTACAACATATGCAGAGAAATACATTCTTCTATTTCTCTGTCCTCTTTTCCCTTTGATGCAGCGAGTTTGGTTAGGTGGTGCTAGCTGCGTTTGTTGTGTCCTTCTTTTATTCTATTTTCTGTTGTTATGTTCACTTCAACCTCTAGTCTAGTCTAGTTCATCCTTGTATCCTATTTATATTTGTAAGTCACTCTTATTATTATAAATAAATGGCAACACCACTGGCTTTGCCAAAAAATATATATAAATATAATAATAAATATGAATATGAGTTAGTATAGTTTATATAAATATATAAATTACAAAAATTAATTTTTTTTAAAGCATTTCAGATCGAATACGCTACAGATACAAATTTAATTATATTAATTTATATATTATGAATTAATTAGCTAAACAACAATAAATAAATGATAGAAAATATTTATTTATTAAATATTTCAAATTTTGAATTTCAAATAAAAAATCAAGAACGATATTTTATGGCTTACGAAATTTTTTCAATTTTTTCATGTCAAAATTTTATTTTCTATTAATTAAATCTTTCTATCGAATTTAAAATGATTTTTTAAAAATATAAAAAATGGTTTAAAAAACGTGATTTTTTGACCGAGAGCTTCTACAATGACAACTTAATTTTAGAAAATTTAAAACCAAATTTTATAAAAATTATTTTTAATCACTAAAATCATAATTGATGTAAATATACATTTAAAAAATATTAATTCAAATATTTATGTGATATATTTATATAATTTAATACAAACCATATAAATAAATTAGTTAACATATTACTATATGTATATAATAATTAATAAAATATTAGTAAACAAAATATGATGGTTTGGTTATGTATATCAGATCCTTAATGAAAAAATTGTTTTATATATTTATTTGATAAACATATACACATAACTAATCAATATGTGACAACATCAATACCTATAGGAATTTCACCTTACTAAACAAAACACTAATCACTATGTGTGTGTGTAATATAAAGTTATATAGAGGTTACGCATGATATATAAAACTAAACACTTACCTAACACTAATACCCTTAAGTCCATCTTGTAATGATGAGTTCTTCTTTCTTAGAAACCTTCTCGAATCGACCGATTGCTAGTCCTTGAACCATAGACCCTTTGATATCAAATAGCTATTAATTTGAATTGATTTGAGTTTTGTTGGAGCATTTTAGGTGGTGTAGTTCAGCTAAAATGCTGAAGATAGGAGGCAATAGAAAAAAGTCATTGCAAAGTTAAGTTTAGGGTTTCTTTTAAAATTGTTGAATCAGAGAGAAAAGTGGATCACATCACTTACCTTTTCTCACCAAATCTTAACCATCTGTTACACTCCCTTTACCCTATTTTTGGCTACCTCCTATATCATATGTTTGCTGCCAAAATACGCCTCTAACATCATGGCCTAATAGTTCATTTAAGCTTAAGTAAATATATTTAATTAAATCCAAATTAATTCCTTATCGATATCTCATATCGATCGCTATATTTGTAACTATTACAAATATATACAACATTATTTATTCCTCAAATCATATTCAAATTTATAATTAATATTATAAATATTTTAATTAATAATTTATAATGATTATAAACAAATTAAATCTTTGGTCTAAAGAGAATTCATCATTTTGGTTATGTGACTCGTGGGTGTAAATCAGGTCATCGAATAACGTTGAACTATTTGAATGTTAACATTACATGTCACTTAGCAGGTGATGTGAATTTGTTTTCCAAATTTATCGCTTACTTAGTTTCGGTAAAATCCAATTTCATTTTATTAAGTATTACTCGGTTTGACATTTATTTACACAAAATTCTCTTCATCAAAACTATATTACTTTGGACTTATGGACCTTAGTAATGTTCAAAATTCCAGTATTATCCATATTCAACTTTATAGTCCAAAAAAGTCCTAAGTTTGAAAATAACAATTATTATTAACCAAAATGTTCTGGCCAAGGACTTTGACTTTGAGTTGACTTGAGTTGACCATGATACTTACCCTATATAATCAAGGAGACGAATCTTCTCTTGAATGGTGCTTCATTTCCAATACTTCCACTCGCCCAACTATAGTCACTCGATGAATGCCCAGCCATGATTTGACTATAATCAAAGCAGAGCCTTCGTATTGAAGATCCATAGTATACTCAAGTCGAGAGAACTGTGTAAATCAATCACATCGATATTTTCTGCTTGACCTTAGTTATACTATCCAACAGAAAACTGTCGAATGGGTCGTTCCATAGTTCTCCAATAACTATCAGTATATTACTCCTAAATGCTCCTAGCAACCATGAGTAATACGATATCCAACATTTGGAGAGCGTTATATACTTTATTCTTAACGGATACGTCAATATTCAGTCTCGATACATCTTGAGTAGGAATGTTTAAAATGGTACATTTATTTTTACTGTGATAAACTACTCACGGCTAGAACATTTTGTAACTACTATCATAAAACATATCATTTATATATATTCTATTAAATATACTTTTAATTAAATTAATTGATTAATTTAACCATATTATATTAAGTATATAATAGAATGAAAATATCTTTGATTTCGAACAAGATTGGTTATCAAGTTAGATACACGTTACAAATTACATAATTTCCCCTAGAACATACCCTAACTCTTTCATTGCTTGATGCAAACATATACCTTATTTTGTCCATCTAATCCAATCTCATATTTGGTTGTGCATGGATTCAACATTTTCGAACAATACCCACATGGTTGGATGGAGTATTTAGTCCGACCTACCCAACCCAACCTTTATGCACCCTTAAGTAGTGCATCTACTAGTTGGGTCTTACTCTTCTTCTTCCTCATTTTCCTCTTAGCATCGTTTCGTTTTTATCTCTAGTATTCCTATAACTATATTTAGCTCATCATTCTAGTTCAATTTCTTATTATTATTATGCTTTATTAATAATCATCTCGAAAGTGCATATTAAATTAAGTTTATGTACAAATAAAATGGTATTTGCTTTAATACAAATTTTGTTAGGTTGAAATGGTTCAATAATTTTTTCCTTTCCACGATCATAGTTTCATAAAATCTAAAACCATAGGTAAAACATAAATAAAGCACCTTGACACTATAGTTACAACTTTTCAACGATTGATTTTGCCTGATTATCCTCGACCTTAGATAAATATCTTACCAATAAAGATGTATGCAATAAAATTATCATTAAGAAGAAGATGAAGAAATAAATAGAAGAACAGCGATGAAAACAAGGAAAGTGAACCAAGCATCGACTATAGGAAAATTAGAACAATCATACTTCTTATTCTCATCAGTTTAAGCAATGTCGGTAAGTCTACAATTTTTAGATGTTTTCTTTTAGTTTAGTGACAAGTGATTGTTAAAGGAGTACTTTTGGTGATAGGGAATCATAACTCACCCTGCTCTTCTCATAAAACCAGAAAGTCAGCAAATACTAGTATAATATTAATACTAAAAAATCTTGTATGCCTATTAGGACCATGCTATACCACTCACACATGGGTGTCAAGGGTAGCACTAACTGCTGCCAACACCTTCTGTCATAAATAAGATACCAGTCCTTATTACGTAACTATGATACATGATAATATACTGTAGGATCGATTTCACCCTAGAGGGGGGGTGAATAGGGTGATAGTATAAATTATAAAATTAATTGCGGAAGCTTATAAAATAATTTCAAAACAGATCACAGAACAATAGCAGCATAGATAATAGCAGAATAATAAATGCAGAAATAGAACGACACAGAATTTACCCAGCTTCGGCAAAACCCTGCCTATGTGCTGCCCCCAAGGTTTCTACTAGAAATTAGATAGTCCCTCGCTTACACACGTAAACTCGCGACACCCGCTATCGACTAAATCTAACTCTATGCTCAAAACCCTGCCACAACTCAGCCACTGAGTTGCGAATTCTCAAGCTACGCCACGTAGCTTGTCCCCTAGTCACACGACTAGGAAATTAAACGGTTTAAAAAAGAAAATATAAATTAAAAACAATTTAAAATAAAATAACCCTAAAATAAAAACGCCTTTTATAAAATGGCCGGCCCTTTGCTCTTCTTATATTTTTGAGTTCGGCCCGTTGTTTTTGTGATAGCGGCCCCGTTTGACTTTTATTTCCTCTGTTCCTTTTCGTGAATAATGGTGGCCGTTCCTCTTGCAAATTTGGGGCTTCGTTCTCTTCGGTCTGTAATTAGGGTTTTCTGAAGCGCCGACTCTAAATTGATCAAATCAGTGGTTAATTGCGTGAAGTCTTGTTCGATCGAATGCTTGTTGCTTACTTCGGCTGCTTCGTTGATCGAATTCTTTCCTTGCTTCGATATGTAATTATATGCATCTGCTTTACCGATTTTATGCTTGCTTGAATTCGATCACCAAAATTGTCGATGATGATTTCAATTTATAGGGTTCGATCCCCTAGTCTTTCGTTCGCACAAAATATATTTGATTTATTCAATCCTGTTTGATCGGCCATTCGATTAATTTTGATGTAGATGATTTTTCCTTGACTAATTCATATGCAAATTATTCTTGTTATTTCTTGGTTGACTTGATTTAAAATCGAAGGCTTTGAATTTATGTTTGATCATGGCTCCGTGAATTTCTCTGACTTGACTCGATGCCTTAAATTTGAGACGTTTGGTTATCACTGGTTTGACTTGGTTACACGGCTATGTGAATCGCTTTATTGCCAAGGCTCTGACTTTGAATCGTGAATTCAACTTCTTTTACCTGATGACTTCGGCCATTTTGAATTTTTAAACTGCTCGATATTGTTCGAGCTGTACACATGCTCGATTCTATTCAAAGTGTTGTTTACCTTGCTGCATATCACTGTACATGTTGTTGCTTTTGGTTACTGAGTTGTTTGTTGTGGATATTGTGGGATGCCATATTCATGTACTTGATTTGTGACTGCAGTGTCTTTTGGAGTTGTAGCTTGCACTGTGCACTGCATTCACGTCCTTGTTGTGTTGTCATCATGTTGGTTTGGTTGTGCACTTGCTTGTGTTTCACTGAGCTTTGGCATATGGTCTTTGCTGTGTTCCCATGTTTCTGGTGCATTCATTGGTCTGTATTTTTGAAACTCTGTTTTGTTGCCTGAACTCGAATGAATAATTGCCAGTGATGTTAACATGTGCATTTGTTGTTCAATCTGAGTATGTGTTCTGATTCTTGAGCTTGTGTTCATCTTATATCATGTGAGCATTTGCTGTTGTACATTGCTGTGTATTTTGATTCATCCTTCGAGTCAGTGAACATTTGTGGCTGCACTTCAGTCATCCCTTCATTTACCTCGGCCATGTGTTCATCTGAGTGTTGTTAGCTTTGTGCATTGTTGTGAGTAGTTTGTAGTTGTTGTTGGCTTTGGTTTTCACTGTCCACATGACACTGGTCTTGATACTTGTACTACCTGGTCTGGTTCTCTTGTGGTCTGGTTGACACTTGATGTCATTTGCTTCACTGGTGTATACTGTGTCATTTGAGTTGTTGTTCATTTGATTGTTGCAGTCCTATATATGCTGTTCTAGTTTGAGTCTTGTGAGATTGCTTTGCTGACATTACCGGTGTCTTTGTTTATGCTATTTGATACATGTTTGGACTGGCTTGTATTTATAAGCTGGTCTTTGCATTGTTTCAAACATGTGAGTTGTTGTCTGGTTGTTGTTTGATGAAGAGGTTGAACCTGTATCACGCTTGAAGTCGTAGCCTGTACACCTGCCCTGTGTTGAATCCAGCTAATAGTTCGGGTTTGACCTTGTGCGTGTGTTGTGATTTTATTTATATTTGCACCTGAGTTGAACCCGTCTTTTTATTTGGGTTTGACCTTGTGCTCACCTGTCCCTGTAGCATTATCAAGTGTATATCGGTGTGCACGGCCTTGTGGCATATACAGTGATACACTGTGTATGTCACAAGCTGTTCGTGTGTGAT
This sequence comes from Allium cepa, assembly GCA_030765085.1. Taxonomy (NCBI): domain Eukaryota; kingdom Viridiplantae; phylum Streptophyta; class Magnoliopsida; order Asparagales; family Amaryllidaceae; genus Allium; species Allium cepa. The sequence continues at coordinate 166,101,102 of CM060939.1, forward strand.
GAATTCAAATATAAATGATGACGAACAACCTAAATAACTGAGGCAAATAATATTTTCAAGAATTATATTTTATATTGCAAAAATATTTCTTTTTCAATTTTACTGCGTTAGTGAATATTTTTGCAGATTGCTCAGATGCTGGATTCTAACTGGAATGAAGTTGAAGATTAAATACGAATTGAGTGAATGAGTGGCGTGTAGTGAGGTTAAATGAAATTGTGATGTATTTGTAATCAAAATTGTATATGTATAGTGAGAGCTTGAATTTGTACTATTCAAAATTGTAATAAATATTTGTTTGAATAAAATTTCTGTTTGAATTCAAATTTCGTGTTATTTAATTTTATTCGGCAAATATTTATTTAATCTATGAAAAATAAAATAGTACATTAACAAATACGTTTAAACGAATGTATATATGTTTATTATCATCAAACAAAAATCATATAAGCGTATATTCAACATATACGAGTGTAGTTGTAACTCTACACTCTCGAGACGGGTGGTGATATAGATATCCTATAATAGATCTACCTTCGATGTCAAGTAAATAATACAAGCATACGAGAACTTCACAAATGATCTGTACCACCCACTATCTCTCATAGTTTGTATCCAAGCATAAGTTCAGCACTCAGGGCCAAATAGACCAGTTTGAGTTAAGCAACCTAATAAATATAGATAAGTTGAGAGAGTGTACTTATAATTTTCTTCTAGGTATTGCATACATCATACAACTCATGCACTTCAATTTATTTCTTTTGCAAGTTGTGAAGGTATCTTTGTTTCGTCTACCAATTAGTGGCCAGGTACACGAGTAGTTACAGCTAGCCAGGCAGTGATGCCTGATTGGCTTAGATATTTGTTAGCTACAGCACAGAATGCTCCATCACCCGCGAACATTCTAGCAGCTATTGTAAGCATTAGAGATGTTATAGCCCTAGGGCACCAGTATTTCCTACTCCACCAGATTTAGACTTTTCAAAGTTATGTCAAGATTTCCTTGACCTGGAAAGAAAGCCATATTTAGGTTCTGAGACTGTTGCTAAGACATGGCCATGGATACGTCCTTAAGAGAGGTATTTTTACCAGCCTGGACATAGGGAATGTTCTCATGTGAAGGATTGCTTCCCAAATTTTTAAGAAGGAGGCTTTGGCCTTGGGGGGCATAGTTTTTGAGGAGGTTGATAAGAAAACCTTAACTTGGGTTGATTTTAGATGTTACTTTGGGTTTCGGTTTATTTTTGAGACTGACAGCAGCATGCAGCTTGAATGTTTTATTCTTTAGCAGCAGGAGATATCTGGCCCTAGTTGGCTTACTGCTTGGGGGAAAGCAAAAAAGCTCATTCAGTGAGGCATGCCTTATTTATAAGATACTCACTTATGTTCTTTTTGATACTCGAGCTGTATATCCATCTATTGCTAGTGACTTGGTAGACAGGCTAAATGGGACTCCTTTCATAGTAAGTAAATTCTTTTATAATGTTAAACCCTATATGGGTTCCCTTTATTATTAAGCTAAGGTGTAGTGACCAAGAGTACTGCCATTCAAATTTGATGCATAGGCTTTCGAGTGGAGTGGAGTTGTCGATGAAGTTTGGCTTGGAGTTGGCATCCAAGTAGGATTCAATGGTTGCCTAATAACGAATAAAGGCCGAGCGAATGACTTATAAACTACTTGCATGGAGTCATTCATGTTAGAGGTGTTATCAACTATTAGGTGATAGGATTCATCCCATGAGATACATTAGTGTTTTCTAGTATCTATCCCTTCACATACCAGCTTCCAATCCTTAGTTCAAGCATGAGGCTTCTAGGTCATTTGCACCAATTAGGCAAGGGTTATTCACTCAATTCTTAAAGGTGAGCACTAGAGTTAGATTCTTCAATTAACATAGGGATTTTGATGCGTGACTGTAGAAGCGCTAGGAAATCTTAGTGGTCAGACAAAGGAAACAGACTGAAATTTTGCATGAGAGGTGTCAGGCGAGCGACCCTAACTTAACAAAGAAATCACATCAATGAACCAAAGATTGGACCGAGCTTTGAATATTATTTTGGATGATCTTTATACGTTGTGCAAATATAAATATTCATAATTTAGTTATGATAGATTGTGGTAGTTCGGGAAAAGACCTTTTGACTAGTAGTGTGACTATTCAAATAATCTTCTAAGTGGCAATATGATACTTGCCTAGAGAGCATCATAATGCACTTAGTATTTTATCCTTATTATTATTGTGCGCTTGAGGTGGGTTTGAACTGAGCAAGCCCAAGTAGTTCATAATTTAATATTTATTTAATTTGTAAAGTTTTCTCGTTAGGTGAATGAGTTCTGTTTGGGAGAAGAGGAAGGTTGAGACTTAGATTGCGTGATTAATTTTTTAATCGAGAGGAACGCTAATCAAACATATTGTATAAGTTTTATTTTTATAATAGGAGGTGTATGCTTGTCATTATTACTTGTTTTCTGTGTTTTGTTACTTATGTGCTAGTTGTTGTTGCTCGTTTTGAATGTTTGGTTGTTGTATGCTAGTTGTTGTTACTCATTTTGTGTGTTTGGTTGCTTGTATGTTTGCGGTTATTACTTGTTTTGTGTGTTTGGTTGCTTATATGCTAGTTGTTCACTCATTTTGAGTGTTTATTTGCTTGTATGCTAGTTTTTGTTACACATTTTGTGTGTCCAGTTGTCAGTATGCTTGTTGTTGTTACTTGGTTGATTTGTTTTGTTGCTTGTGTAATAGTTGTAGTACTTACTGGTTGTAACATGTCGGAGAAAGATGGCTATGGCTATTCAAATTGGATCATTTATCAACCATTCTTACTGTATATGTCGAGGTGGGATCTATACTAGTTTGTTGCATTTTGATGCGACTACAAGTCTATGGTATATTTAGATACCGATTTATTTTAGCTTAATTCTTCGATGAATAGTTAATATGATTATGGTAATATCTACACTAATTTATACATGTTTAAATATTAAGTCATTGTTGAGTTAGTGCATTATCCTCTTTGTAAGTACATGTTAGATAGTTGTAAGTACAGACCAGGTGCTATTACACGATAGTTTCGGTGCTTGCTTACTCTTCATTAATGGAGAGGTAAGTTTGGTTGTAAAAAGGTACATAAGGATTAGATAGAGAACATATATGTCTTTGTTGTTGTATGTATCCTTAGATAGGTGATTCCTTAGATATGAGATGTATATTTTGTTTTGTGAGTTTTCGGAATGCTAGCCACACAAAGGAGGCACTGTCAAAATTTTCCAAACTAGTTCTACTTAAAAAGCCTAAGGGTTTGAAGTCATTAACCCATTCTTAATATTTAGAGGACAAATTTTTTTAGGGGGTGATGTAACAATTTGTATTTTAATGAATGGATATTTAAATAATTTATTTAAATATTAAATCCTCAATTATTTGTGCGTCAAAATTACTCAACTTTTGGAGATGAATGAATTAGGTCAAGACAATTACCATTAGGATCATAACTCTGCCATGAGAAAAATGAGTATAAATTAGACTATATTCGGAGTTGATAAGTTTTACAAGTGAATATTGTTTTTTTTTGGATGAAGTGGATTTAGACTAAGGCCCATAAGCTAGCTTATAAGTAACTAACATCTTCATTCATTTCATTACACGATTCATTTCCTTTTCAATCTTCTAAGTTCTTCTCTAATCATTCCTTAGGCTCTAAACTTATATTCACTATTCCATACTTATATAAATTCCTATAAATACTGATAAAATTACAACAATTCCTCTCATCCTACTTCTCACACAAAAACCATCACTGGATTGGCTTGAAATAGAGTTTGGAGCTGTAACGATCCGTAAATTTTAATAATTTTATTTGTTTTATTAATACATTTAATCGAAAATTTTGTGAAATTTTAATAAAAAAAAATTTTGAAATATAAATTCGATATTTGGAATGCGTCTAGTTAAACATAGAAACTAGTAAATTTTCATCCGAAAATATGAAGTTTATTTTCGTGCGTAAATTTATTTCAATTTAATCAGTTAAAAATCGATGAAAATAAAACGTTTTCAAAACCAAAATACTTTTACATAGAAAAATTCTAAACCATCTTCTGAGCAAGATGTCATTTTTCGTTTTTTCAAATTCGGACATTTTTATCTTCGTTGATCTTATTTTTCTGCGTTTTTCTTGCATTTCCGCTAGTATAAAATTTGAATTTTTATAATTCAATCGTACCGTTAATATTTATGTACCGTTTTGGTCGTCTGGTCGAGCTGATCTCCACGATATATTTGTATGTTCGTTTCGGTGTCCAATTCTCGGCAAAACCGTGAAACGGTAAATCGTATCGGTACTCTCTTGTGCCTCTCTCGTTTGTTATGATCATTCGTTTGCCCACTGTATTATACCAACAGCTATTTGCATTTGAAAACTCCCTGAATTTATGCCGTGACTTTGTTTTCCTGTTTTCAAAGATATTATTCCTTGGTTAATTCCACTTTAACAGCTAATAGCATTCATTTATCGGCATTGAGAACTGTTCTCCTCCCTTGGAAGCGCTCGCACACTCATTTTCTCTGTTTCTTTTTTTGGTTCGCTTTCTTTATATACAAAAAGAAGAAGTGCTGTTTCATGCTAAGCCTGTAGTGTGCTCCCCCTTCCTTGCATCTCCTTCACCCATCTCAACAGCACAGCACAGACCCTCCTTCTTCCCATTTACCTCCACCTAGACTCTGGCCGAGGCCAAAGTTATCCATCCCCTGTTACCAAGATTCGCCACTCGCCTCGGCAGTTGCCTCTTCTGCCTAAGTTTCCCAACACCGCACCTGCGTTTCCCTTCACTGTTTGCTACTCCACATTAAATACCATGCAACCCGCCACCACCCATTGTCCCCTTCCCTGTAGCCGAGGCCGCTCAACACCTCACATCAACAACCCAACGACCGCTCCTCCTCCTTTAACCGTTAGCCGCCTGCAACCCTTCCTCCTTCTCTTCAACTTCACTCCTTTCCCAGCACCAAGTCGTGCCCCGCCATAGCCCTCCTCAAATCTACCCAAGCCCGAGCATCATCACCCCTCCTCACGTTCGAACCCAAGAGCCGATCTGGCCTTCCGTCCTCACTACTTCTCTTTGATTTTGGAAGCGTACTCTGGCACTAGCCTTGCATTCTACGAGGTATTTAATATGTATTTTTTTTAGATTTTTTTGTATCGTGGTATAAGGATTTGTATACATATGTTTTCTATTAGTTTTCATATTCTATTAGTTGTAAAAATATATATTCTATGTTATATACATAAGTCAGTTTAGATACATAGGCATTCAGGTATATGAGTTTACAAGGCTTGTTTATAGATTTCCTGTACATATACTTATGTACGTATCTTATTACTATGAAACAAGAAATTATTATTACCTTTATGCTCTACACTTGTTCAGATATACTTTCATAAAAAAAAGTTCCTTTTTGTCTTTAGCTGTTGGGTTTACAAAGTTTGTCTCTGTTTTATAAATGTGTACGTTTTAGTCGATATATATTATAATAAGATGTACAAATAAGTTCTGTAAAAATTATTTTGACTTTAAGGAAGAATGTAAGAGAGGGATTTGTTGGTTATATTTAAATAATATAATATACACGATGTTTAAAGAAAAGAATACTGTTCGATTTCTATGTATAAAATATTTACATTATTTTATAAATTATTATATATTAGCTTTTATTAGGAGATATCAATAATAATTGATATATGTAGCAGTACGTATAAGTTTATATTACACGTACCTTCTTGTGTGAGTTATTTATATTATAACTATTATCAAGCTCGGTTTTATTATAACATACAGAATAGTTGTTGTATATATCATTAAGTTTAGTTGATATTAATTATAAAATCTGGATTTTGGGATAACATGTATGTAAGTTCGATTATATGTTACATATTAATTTGTAGATTTTAAAAGAGTTAGCATTTAAAGAGTATATAATATGTTCCGTTCATATGTATTTAATTTAATTTAGTATATCCCACTTATATTTATCTTCACTAATCCAGTCATCGTGCCTTACTCTTGTCTCGCCAATGTCCAAGTTGGTCGCGGCACCTTTTTGATTTGCTCGTGTCCGTATCAGTGTGCATTTCATCTTCTTGTCTCTCTAGCCTCGGAAGGTGAACAATCACTCACGATTAATTTTCTTTTATTTATTAAATTTGATTTCAATTGGAACGACAATTGAAATATGCTGCTATTAGTTAAGTTCACCGTTATATATATATATATATATATATATATATATATATATATATATATATATATGTTATTACCTGTATCAGTTCACCTGTGACATCTTGTTGAGTCAAGATTTTTATAGAGTTTTGATTTCTGACAAAGGGATAAGCCGTGATCGACAAGACAAAGGGATAAGCCGTGATCGACAAAAAGAATTTATTCATTAAAGAGACACAAAGAGCTCCATATGTTAGAGGTTGATTATTTGGTATGTTAGTAATGTTATTTATGTTAAAATCTATCCTCAAATAATCTTATACCTTCAATCTTTGAATATATATATATATATATATATATATATGAATGAGTGCACATTAACTGTGCGATCTGGGCTAAACCGGTCGACCGGTTAAAACAAGGCCGTCGACCGTTTCTGCTCAGAATGCTCAGTTAACGTGCACAAGTGTACATAACATATATATATTCAAATTCCTTTCTACCGGTCCTTTTTGACCTGTCGACCGTTTTCAAACAGAAAGTACCTTTCGTATAGACACTTCATTTTCTTCAATGGTTGCTTCTCTTTCTCTTCACCAATGATCATGACCTTTGTTTGTACCTTTTCACAAAGGGTTACAACTGTTTATTTCTTATATAAACATCATGAAATCATTATTCCAATCAACTAATTCTGTTATTCTAATCTCCATTCTATTGATCTCAATCTTATACTCGCGCTCAAATTGCTCATATTCTATCACATATCGTTTTTGAATCCTGAAATTTATTTAACATTCTTTGGATTCAATACGATATCCACTTCCAAATCTTCATATATACAAATATTCTATTTGAGGATAAGGTTATAGGAAGTTTGTACTACAAGTGACAAAATAGTGTTAGCAAGAACACATACCGTCAACAAACAATTATTTTCATCTTTGTTGAAGTCCTCGGTGTTGTAAGAGGCAAGTGTTGAAGTCCTCGGTGTTGTAAGAGGCAAGTGTTGAAGTCCTCAGTGTATTAAAGGCGTGAAATCCCATTCGTCTGCTCGGGTGTTGTAAACCTGTTCCTCCGGGTGAAGCGAGGTAGTTGGTAGTGAAAATCCAGATAGAAGTCTGGGACTGGATGTAGGACAGTGCTCCGAACCAGTATAAAAATCTCTGGTGTGCTTTTTCTATTTTACTGAATTTTCTATTATCGGTGATTAGTCATATTTTTGTGTGTTATACATCATATTACACGATCCGTGTGTACTATATTAGCATGTACACATTTTCATTTGGTATCAGAGCACGGTCATCATATAACCGTAACACAGTTATTTGGTATATTCTTGTAATATGGCAAATAACGCAAGTACTAGCACTCAAAACACCACTTACACAGAAGGTCAATCGACACAAAGACCTCCATTTTTCAATGGTCTTAACTATAGCTATTGGGCAACACGTATGTCATTCTTTATGCAATCAAATAGTTATGATGCCTGGAATGCTACTCAAAAAGAAATAGTGAATCCAACAATTGATTATTCAGAATGGACAACGACTGAGAAAACGGCAGCAGCCGTAAATGCAAAAGCAATAAATATGTGGTTTTGTGCATTAGACCAAAATGAATATAACCGTGTTAGTATCTGCACTACTGCATATCAAATTTGGCAAACGATGAAAACCACTCATGAAGGTACTAACAAGGTTAAACAAGCCAAAATAGCCATGCTGAAAAGTCAATTTCAAAATTTCAAAATGAAATCAAATGAGACAATCAATGATATGTATTCACGTTTTCAAACTATCCACCATGCACTTATTGGCTTAGGACAAAAGTATTCTGATTTTGATGTTGTTTCAACAGTCCTACATTCTCTGACTAGTGAATGGGAAGGAAAAGTATTAGCAATTGAAGAAGCTAATGACCTTTCCGTCATGAAGCCAGATGAATTGATAGGAAATCTAATGTCCTATGAAGCTAACTTGCAGACTAGAAAGGAACAAAAAGAAGAAAAGAAGAACGTGGCATTCCATGCTGAAAAAGATGAAAATGAATCAGAGTCTGAAGATGAAGATCTGGCATTCATAGCAAAAGGTTTCAAAAAATTCCTAAAACAGCGAAAAGCCAGTCGTTATAACAGAATGAAATCTGGATCAAATAAACCAATATCATCCGCTATAGAATGCTTCAATTATCACAAAAAGGGGCACATGCACAAGGATTGTCCGGAGCAAAACAAGAAGTCAGAAAATGACAAATTGAAATATAAGAAGGACAAATCAAAGAAACGAGCATTCTCGGTAACGTGGGATGATACAGACTCATCAGAAAGTGATAATGATACGGAAGATGAACAAGCAAATGTCTGTTTCATGGCAACAGAAGATGAGGTACAAATTCCTACATTTGATGAAGTACTTGACATTAATGTTGAATTGATAGTCAAATATAAAGACATAAAACGACAGCTAAAAGAAGCCAAAGCAGATTTGAGCAGAGCAGAATTTGAACGAGATATGTTAAAAGACGAGAAGAAAATATTAGAAGAAGAACTTGAAAAACTTCAAGAATCATCATCTAATGTTGACTCTCAATTATCTCTTTTGAGTCAAGAAATTGAAACTCAAAAAGAGAAAAATGATGCTCTCGCTACTAAAAATCATGAGCTTAAGGCAAAAGTCAAAATTCTGGACCTAGAAAAGGCTAGTTTACAAAACAAAGTTAGATAACATTACTCAAAATGTTTCTAACTTTAACAAAGGACGAGAAAATTTGACAAAAATCATTGAAAGTTCACAATCTGTTTCAAATAAACAAGGTTTGGGATATAAGAAACAAGAAACCAAGAAACATCTTGGTAATGAAAGGAAGAAGAAAGTACAAAAGATTGAAGCTAAGAAAAATCTTAGTTTATTACATTCCAAACCAAAACTAGTTGTGAAATTTCAGAAGAAAAATGTCAAGACTATCAAAATATGGGTTCCTAAAACAAATAACAATTTGATTAGGAACAAATATATTCAGAATTTCATGAATACTGTGCATCTTAATACAAATTATATATATAAAGGGGATACCGGACCCGTATGGGTTTGGACTCCTAAGACCTAACTCTTAGGACCCCATAAAAAGTGGGTACCATGGACCTAATTTTATTTTTTGCAGATCCCACTTAAGAAAAGAGGAAAGTGGATATTGGACAGTGGTTGCTCGAAGCACATGACTGGAGACAAGAGCTTATTGACAATATTACATACTCAGATGGCGGCTCCGTCACTTTTGGAGATAATTCAAAAGGCTATATCATCGGCAAAGGCGATGTGAGCAATTGTCGTACATCTAACTTACCTCTCATTACTAATGTCATGCTAGTTAGAAATTTGAAACAAAATTTACTTAGTATTAGTCAGTTATGTGACAAGGGTTTTACAATTTCCTTTTCGGATAATAAGTGTAGTATTTTAGATAAAGACCATAATTTAGCTTTCGAAGGTTATAAAGACAGAAATATATATATTCTGAATATGAATATTAATCATAATTCAGATATGTGTCTTGTGGCTAATGATAATGATCCATGGTTATGGCACAAATGCTTCTGTCATATAAACTTCAGAACTATTGACAAGCTAGCCAAAAACGATCTAGTTAGAGGATTACCCAAAATAAGTTTTAAGGTTAACAACATCTGTGACGCATGTCAATTAGGAAAATTAACCAAATCATCTTTTAAATCCAAGAAAGTCATATCAACATTACAACCACTTGAGTTACTACATATGGATTTATTTGGACCTACTAGGGTTCAGTCAATAAATCACAGTCGATATGTGCTTGTAATTGTTGATGATTTCTCCCGTTACACATGGACATTTTCTTAAAAAACAAAAGTGACACTTTCGATCATTTCAAATCTTTCGTCAAAAGAATTCAAAAATCAAAAAGGGATAAAGTTAAAAATATAAGAAGTGATCATGGCGGAGAGTTTGAAAATAATGAATTTGAACATTTTTGTACAAAGAAAGGTATATATCATAATTTTTCGTTTCCCAGAACTCCACAACAAAACGGAGTTGTAGAACGGAAGAACCGAACTTTAAAAGAATGTGCAAGAACATTATTGAATGGAACCACCTTACCAAAGCATTTCTGGGCAGAAGCCGCCGCAACTGCCTATTATGTTTTAAATCGTGTGTCCATAAGACCTCTTACCAAGAATACTCCTTATGAATTATTTAACAAAAGAAAGCTTAAAATCTCATACTTCAAAGTTTTTGGTTCCAAGTGCTTTATTTTAAATACGAAAGACCAGCTTAGCAAATTCGATCCAAAAGCCGATGAAGGAATATTTGTCGGTTATTCGGAACGAAGCAAGGCCTATCGTATATTTAATAAACAAACCAAAACTATTGAAGAATCACTTCATGTCTCTTTCAATGAATTCTATCAGCATCCTCAAAATATATCAGATGATGATGAAACAATAGTCACTGATAATCCAATCATCACAAATGTTGATTCTGACTCGGAAATAATTATTGAGAATATTCCTCAAATATGTGAGTTACAATCACCACCAAGAATATTAAGAGACCATCCGGCCCAAAATATAATCGGTGAAGTAACATCACATGTCAGAACAAGGAGTCAACTCAACCAAATGGGTCATGTCGCTTTTCTCTCAAATATCGAACCTAAGAATCCAAAAGAAGCTGCTGCAGACGATTACTGGATCATTGCCATGCAGGAAGAACTAAATCAGTTTGAGCGCAATGACGTTTGGGAACTTGTTCCAAGACAAACTGATCAGTCAGTTAAATGGGTCTATAAAAATAAGGCTGACGAACAAGGAAATATCACCAGAAACAAAGCAAGATTAGTAGCACAAGGGTATAATCAGAATGAAGGTATCGATTATGAAGAAACTTTTGCACCAGTTGCTCGATTAGAAGCTATTAGAATCCTATTATCTTTTGCTTGTCACCATAATTTCAAACTTTATCAGATGGATGTCAAAAGTGCTTTTCTCAATGGATTTATCAAAGAGAATGTATATGTCGAACAACCTCCTTTGTTCGTACATGAAAAATATCCTGACCATGTTTTCAAACTTAAGAAAGCTCTGTATGGTTTAAAACAAGCACCTCGTGCTTGGTATGAACGACTATGTAGCTATCTTATTAACTCAGGATTTCAAATAGGCAAAGTCGATCAAACTTTGTTTATCAAACATTCTCAAAAGGATATTCTAGTTATTCAGATATATGTAGACGATATCATCTTTGGTTCAACAAACGATAAACTCTGCAAGGAGTTTGCAAATATTATGACCAAAGAATTCGAAATGTCTCATATGGGAGAACTGTCATATTTTCTTGGACTTCAAATCAAACAACTTCCGAATGGTATCATTATTAATCAAGAAAAATACTGCGGAAATCTTGTCAAACGCTTCGGGTTAAATAACACATCTGGTAAACCTACTCCTATGAGTACAACTACACATCTTGAAAAAGATAAAAATGGTAAGAATATTGACCAGAAACTATATCGAAGCATGATTGGTTCTCTTCTTTATCTTACATCAAGTCGTCCAGATATAATGATGAGTGTTTGTCTATGTGCACGCTTTCAAGCAGATCCAAAAGAATCACATCTACGAGCAGTGAAACGTATAATTCGTTATCTTAATAATACCAAAGATTTCGGACTTTTTTATCCAAAAGAATGTCCATTTGAATTAGTATCATATAGTGATGCTGATTTTGGAGGCTCTCGAACGGATAGAAAGAGTACAAGTGGTACGTGCCATTTTATTGGAAAATCACTTGTCTCTTGGTTTAGTAAGAAACAAAATTGTGTTTCACTATCAACATGTAAAGCTGAATATATATCAGTGGCTCTCGCTTGTACTCAAGTAAAATACATGCAACAAACACTTCAAGATTTTAATAATCATTTATCAAATTCTATTATATACTGTGATAACACAAGTGCTATAAATCTTTCTAAGAATCCAGTGAATCACTCCAGAACCAAACACATTGATATCCATCATCATTTCCTTAGAGACAATATTGAAAAAGGAAATATATGTCTCGAATATGTCCAAACTGATAGTCAACTAGCGGACATTTTTACTAAGCCTCTACTTGAGTCTAGTTTCATTAAATTTCGTAGAGAACTTGGTTTAATTTCTAGAAAAGAACTTGATAAGTAATCACTAAATGTTATATTCTTAAGTTCTTTTCGGATTATTTTTGCTATTGCTATATTAGGAAATTGAATATGAGCTTCTAATTTTTTCTACGGCCAAGTTTGCATGACAATTCTCATCCACAAGCTTATATATAAGAATTTTTTTTATATAAGCTTGAAAAAAAATATTGTTTTTATCACTTCCTATCTAAGCCTAAAAGTTTATACATATAGTTCATTATGGCACATATTTGTGATGAGTGTGCTCAAAAGTCCCATATTTCGGTCACAAGTTCTGTGCCAGAAGAATATTACTCTCCTGAAACTCCAAAACACAAATCAAAGTGTCATCACCAATGCATTCATACTCCTGGCAATACGCCAACTTCGAAATGAGCAAAAAAGGTGTTGTTTTGTTCACCCGTACCAGAGAGAAGATCAATGAGATTCATCATTATCAAAAACATCAAATCGATCTTCAAAGACAGCTGCATTATGAGCAACAACTGACTTCTGAACGACTATCTCTTCTAGAAAGAATGGCATCATTCTTTTGTGGTTCAAACAAACATGGCGTATACGAGCCAATGCCTCATGCACCTTCATCCTCTAGAAGCCCATATTCATGGGATAAAAACTATGCTTAGAATGAAGGAGCGAAAGAAAAATGGTCACCATGGAAACCACGCATTACCGATGTCAAAGAAGAGGCTTCAGACCATAATTCCTCCGCCTCTCATTAAATTTGTTTCAATATTATGATTGTATTCTCGTATTTGTTTTTATGAACTGATATATATGTATATCTATGTCATGTTTTGAATAAACTCAATATTATATGGACCGTTAACACTCAGAAATATAAGCAAGAAGAAGGAAAGACAACTCATAGGCAAACCAGTCGACCGGCTAGATACCACCGATCGACCGTTTTTGCTTCTATATGAAAACGATCGACTGATGATTTCAGGACGGTCGACCGGTTTCGAGCAGTTTTGTTTTTTTCAAAAAGGCACATATGGTTATTTTTTTTTCACTCCATCTCTTTATTTTTTTTCAACAAACTCTCATAACCTTAGAACTAAATTCTTCTACCAATCTCACCCAAATGGCTCCTCCACAGCAAGCTTCTACCTCCGAAACTCAACCAATCGATCTCTCTGTCAGGAAGTGGCTTGTGGATCCAATCGCAGTCAAAAGGTGGAATGAGATGAAGGATTTTACAATTCATCCAGGTTCTTTTGTTAAATTTTCAGATTTCTCTAGTTATCGTATTCTTGGCTTAGCAAAGGATGCCGACATTGAAAACCTAATTGACTTTGATCAAAACAATGTGGAAATTAACCATGTAATGATCAAATTATTCTATGCTAACCTAAATTTAGAGAAAAACAAGCCAGAGAATCCTAATTATTGTTTTTGATCCGTTGTTTGTGGCAAAGAAGTGTTTATCTCATGTTATAGGATGGCAACCGTTCTTGGTTCTTCGTTTATCGGTGAAAAATTCTCAAGTAATTTTTGCAATGTTCATGTCCGTAATCAAATTAGCCATCAATTTATTGAAGATGACAAGGATAACACTAAGTCTATTGGTTTACGGCCTTCTGCAAGAATTCTTCATCATACTCTTATGCACTCTCTATTACCAAGAATAGGAAATTTTGATGACGTCTATAAAGAAAATTTCAAGGTATTATACTCAATCTATGGGGGTATTCGTATAAATTGGATTGGTACGATCTTTGATGAGATCTTGAAAGTAAATGATTGCTCTAGGCTACACTTGTTCTATAACGAGTATATTATGCGTCTCTTGCTTGATTGTGGCATTGAACCTCCCAAGTCTTCAATTTCCAAACCAAAAGTCATTAACAAAGCATCAATTAAAAGAATGAAGCTTCCCGCTCCATACTTTAATATTATGCCTTTTGAACAATGGAAAGAACAAAGTCATAAAGAAGCTTCATCACGATCATCCCGCCCTAAACCTGAGGAAGTTAAACTTTTACGACCATCTTCCTCAACAAACGAATCACTTGACACTATTGCTCGAAATCAATTCCTTCTCGAAGCACGACTTAAGTGCATGAATACAAAAATGGATAAACGCTTTAACAAACTTAAGTCTTTCTTCGTTTCTATATGGGAAGCAATATCATGTGGTGCATCATCTTCATCAATGCAAGCTCCAGACCTTGGCAAGCACCCAACTCCTCCTACTTTTGCTTGGACATCTTCAGATGAGGGTACAAGCTCGGGAACTAGTCATGAACGTGGACACGGAAAATCTCAGCTTGTTGAAGAAGAAGGAGAAGAAGAAGAAGAGGGTGAGACGGAGTCAGATTAAGTCTCTTTTAGTTTATTTATTTTTGCGTTCTTATGACTTTAGTTTTTGCTTTAAAGACATTATCTGGCACTTGTACTAAATAGTGTCGTGTTTTAATTCGTACTAGATTTGTGTGTATTATCATCTTGTGTGAATGTTACTCTTGATCCATGGTAGTAGTTTTATGTTGCTTATAATCTCATTTACATCCTCCATTTAACAACTCCTTTTCGTCGATGACAAAGGGGGAGAAAATTGTGCTAACAGTATATATGCAGGACACAATCTCAGGGGGATATCATATACAGGGGGAGATTCATAACTATGTTGTCATCAATCAAAAAGGGGGAGAATGTTGAGTCAATATTTTTATAGAGTTTTGATTTCTGACAAAGGGATAAGCCGTGATTGACAAGACAAAGGGATAAGCCGTGATCGACAAAAAGAAGTTATTCATTAAAGAGACACAAAGAGCTCCATATGTTAGAGGTTGTTTATTTGGTATGTTAGTAATGTTATTTATGTTAAAATCTATCCTCAAATAATCTTATACCTTCAATCTTTGAATATATATATATATATATATATATATATATATATATATATATATATATATATATGAGTGCACATTAACTGTGCGAACTGGGCTAAACCGGTCGACCGGTTAAAACAAAGCAGTCGACCGTTTCTGCCCAGAATGCTCAGTTAACGTGCACAAGTGTACATAACGTATATATATATTCAAATTCCTTTCTACTGGTCCTTTTTGACATGTCGACCGTTTTCAAACAGAAAGCAACCTTTCGTATAGAAACTTCCTTTTCTTCAACGGTTGCTTCTCTTTCTCTTCACCAATGATCATGACCTTTGTTTGTACCTTTTCACAAAGGGTTACAACTTTTTATTTCTTATACAAACATCATGAAATCATTATTCCAATCAACTAATTCTATTATTCTAATCTCTATTCTATTGGTCTCAATCTTATACTCTCAAGCGCTCAAATTGCTCATATTCTATCACATATCGTTTTTGAATCCCGAAATTTATTTAACATTCTTTTGATTCAATACGATATCCACTTCCAAATCTTCATATATACAAATATTCTATTTGAGGATAAGGTTATAGGAAGTTTGTACTACAAGTGACAAAATAGTGTTAGCAAGAACACATATCGTCAACAAACAATTATTTTCATCTTTGTTGAAGTCCTCGGTGTTGTAAGAGGCAAGTGTTGAAGTCCTCGGTGTTGTAAGAGGCAAGTGTTGAAGTCCTCAGTGTATTAGAGGCGTGAAATCCCATTCGTCTGCTCGGGTGTTGTAAACCTGTTCCTCCGGGTGAAGCGAGGTAGTTGGTAGTGAAAATCCAGATAGAAGTCTGGGACTGGACGTAGGACAGTGCTCCGAACCACCGAACCAGTATAAAAATCTCTGGTGTGCTTTTTCTATTTTACTGAATTTTCTATTATCTGTGATTAGTCATATTTTTGTGTGTTATACATCATATTACACGATCCGTGTGTACTATATTAGCACGTACACATTTTCACATCTGACACCATTATCTGGTATTTATACGATGATAATCCAGTCTGGTTGATAAATGATTGATTGTTTGATATTGATATTGGATGTTAAATTGTTAATGTATGAAGTGATAAATAATTTATAATTGAAATTGACGTAGGAGTAAACAATTTGAAATTGATACATGTATTCAATTTAGTTAGATAGAATTTGTATAATATGACCCCTTTAAATGTTTAAATTATTTGACATGTAGAAATATGGTTAATTACACCTTGAACCGTTGAAAATTATATTGTATAAATTGATATAGTATGAAACTGAATAATTGATGTCAAGTGTAGAATTGCATTGAATAATTAGTGTAATAATCTTTAATCTACATGAAATGATAGTGTAGATTCTAGAAATAATTAATTAATTTATACAAACAACAATGTGAATTAATACAATTATTTCGGGATTGTTTGAATTAATTATTGGATGGTTATTGATGTTTGCTATTGCTTGTTTATTTACTTTGACACCATCCCAGTTATCACACTGCAGGTTCCCTTTGCTATGCTTTGATTTTGAATTGAAATGGAATCGGGTTGAAATGATAAATACCCAAAATGAACTTGACTTAGGATAGAGAATTAAATTAAACCCGATTGCTTAATAATTTGATTTAAATAAAATAAAGATTTTTATGAAAATTAATATGGTTTTGAAATAAAATTGGAATTTAAAATTTTAATGAAAGGAAATGTGAATATTTGAAATTTTAAACAAAATATTAACGTAGTAATTGACAAAAGAACATTGTTTAAAAATTTAATTATTTAATAATTAAATTTGGAATTATTTGATAATTATGTTTTGGAATTATTAATAATTAAGTTTGAAAATTAGTAATAATTAAGATTTGAAATTACTTGACAATTTATTGAGATTGAATTATTAAATAATTAAATTAAATTGAATTCTTTATTAAGTGAAATTAAACCTCTTGAATAAGTGAAACTAAGTTCTTTATTAATTGAGTTTGAAATTGTAACTAAGTAAACAAATAAATGAAATTGAATTCTTTAACGAGAAATAAAATGTAATTTGTTGAAACTAATGTAAGACTTGTTATTTAAAGAAATTTGATTTGACGAATTTAATTTAATTCAACTTGTAAGTTTTGATGTAATGAAATTGAATTTAAGTAATTGATTTAATGAATTGAAATTAAATAGAAATTGTTTTGAATGATAAATTAACTTAACGAATATTGAATGAAATCGATAAATGAGTTTAAATTGATTTGAACGTTAAATTGAATTTATAGAAAAAAATTTCAGAATGAAACTTATATACGAATTTAAATTAATATTTGAATTGTCTTAAATCAAATTTGAAGTTGAATCATAGCGTTTGAAATTATGAACTTGGAAGTTTGAAACGTAAATTATGGAAATTCGTTTTAAAAGGACAAATGAATGTTGGTTTATAAATTCTAAATGAAATTAAATTCGATTTGGTTTTGAAATTTATTAAACGACCAATCGGTGTTATAATTACGAAAGTTATTAAAGAAACCGAATTCGGTTATGGACATACTCTCTTCTAAACCAAAAACCACTTTAATAACTATATGCAAAGTGTGATCCAGAATGAAGTGGTTGGATTGATGTACGTGATGACTGAAGAAAGAGAACGATAATGGATAGCCTTGACACTTGTGTCAAATTGGAAATGACTAAAACAGGAGCCGTGTCGGGTCAAATGGGGTTAGCTACCTCGAGCGAAGACACTTCTTCGTAAACTACTCATTACTTGTTATTGATTGGTGCACCCTCGTATTTGGGAGTGTTGTTTCGCGGTGTTGTAATAGTTGCGGCGATGCGTTTTCACCAGTCCGGACCAGGCAAATGGTAGTTTCACTACCTTGGGTATTGCCTCATGTGCCTTGTCATACTTGTATCCATATATACGCGACCACTGCGAATTTGTTTTGTGTTATACCTATGGAGTACTCCCTGATATCCCACTAGTTGACGGTGGAGTTTAAAGTGCTGTATAGACTATAGCTTTTACAAAATGTGTTAAGGGTGATAATGGTAACGCCTTAACACTATTTTGATATTTTATATTACTGATAGACATTATCTATTTAGCGTACATTACTACATAGTTGATAGTTTAACGGATTCTTAAAGGACGGTTCTTCCAACGTCCTTTGAGTTACTTGTATTTCAGTTGTTATTTCACTTAAGTTGGATTTATTAATATAAGAATGTTCATCCTGACTCGAGTGTTTTGTGTTTTGCATTACGCTCGGGTCAGACTGAGTGTACCAGCATTCGAGACTCACCTTTGGAGTTGGAGCTTCGCTTGGAAATCCAGCTATCTATCCAGCTTTTAGATATTCAGTTGATTCCAGTAATGCATTCTGATTCTTGTATTTGACTATTGTATTCGAGACTTCTGTTGTAACTTATTTAACTTCGACACACACATATATATATATATATATAGTAGCTTCATGAACTACTATCTTTACTTCCGCTGCATTTATTACTCTGTGTATGTGATCTGTGATTACTTATTTACTGTATATGTTCAGTTTTGCCAAATTTAAATTAACAATTCGGTATTTTGAATTATTCAAGTACGACATGTGCGGATGCAAATAGTCTAAAATAGCAGGTCGTTACAGCTGGTATCAGAGCTTTGGTAGCTCTAGGCAAAACTTAGCATATATGGTAAATGTATTTACAGAATCACTTTCATTCGAGTTTGAATCTCTTCCTTTTTGACTCGATTCCCTTGAATTTTGGAACGTTCCCTCGATTTCGAAATTCATTCTTGTCCCTCACTATTCGTATTCGTCTAAATTCTGGAGTATCCAATAACTCCACTTCAAATGATTTTTATAATGGATTGGCGGTCTCTCCAACATTCATATGAATTGTAAAGGGGTGAAAGTCCTTTACAATAGCATCGATTTACTGGATATTTCTGTATCCTCAGTTTACGATGCTATCTATCTCCTGCTATACCCAAATTCTATCTTTTGAGATCGAATTTGGATTTGCCTCGGAATTCCACATCGATCTAATTTTTGAAGACACGGTTGACCTGGAAGGTTATCCGTGAATTAAATAAGCTTATCCATCTCCCGATTCTGTTATCGAATCATATTACCTTTTCTTTCGAACTTTTCTTCGAATCAGAATTCTCTTTAGTTTGAGTCCATCAAATTTGAATATCTGTACTTGTTTTGAAATCCATCCTTGTATCGTCAAGCGAGGAAGTGTATTTGTAAATTTATATTAAAAATGTTTTATATCTTGTGTTGTTTGAGTTGTTGATGTTGATTTGGGTTTTCGATCGATTCGTCTGATCAACGCTATCGATAGGATTTCGAAAACACTTGAGCAAAGCAAACTGACACAATATTGTTTTCAAATTTTGCAAATAAAATAAATTTTGTATGATTATATTATATATAAGTATAAATTTTTCCGCAATTAAATCGTTAATGAATTTGTTTTCTAAATAATAATATTTGATTTTAATTTATTATTTGTAAACCATTGACTATTGAATAATATAAATAAATGAATTTGTAAAACTGGGTTAAAATTGATTTGAAATTTAAATGGATTTAAACTAAAATTTGAGAATTTAATTTTCGGTAATTTCAAACTTTGATTTGAAAGTTTAAAGTGTACAATATTTAAATATTTTCAAAATTAATCATTTCAAAGAATTTAAAAGTTTAAATCAGTGCTCTTCTCTTTGTCGCTGGAAAATAATTTCGGTAATGACGGCCGCATCATCGACATTCGTTTTCGAGTTTTGAAGTGGAGAGACCATCAGTACCTAGCTACATTTTGTTTTGAAATGAATTTGATTTGAAATTTCTAAAGTATGACATGATTTAAAATATATATAAGTTTTTGATTTAGATTTGACTTGGATATATTGTATGTATATAATTATCTCTAAATTGTTTGAAGTTAATCGGAAATTAAACCCATAGAATTTGGGTAAAAATGATTTCAATTATAAATGAAACCAAAATTTTGAATTAATATTTAAACTTGAAAGAATTGAATTAGAAATTTACTTGTATAACACTCAATTTCATTCAATATAACCTACCTAAATTTTCAAAAGTTAACTATGTAATTGAACATTATACAGTAGAAAATGATATCAAAGGAATTTTTAATTAAAATTTGAGTAGTTATAATAAATGTAAATATACTTAATATATATGTGATAAGATATATTAAGTAAAATAAATTAAGTAATAATTTGGAATAAAAAAGAATTAAATCTGTCAAATAAAGTATGATTATAATAAATGAATTTTCAAATTTATGATCTTTGAAATGGTTGATTTAAGATAATTGGATAATATACAGTATAAATTGCTTTTATAAATAAAATTGAGTGCGTATAAAAATGTTATACACTTAAAGTTTAATTATAAAATGGTTAATAGAGATAAATAGAATACTAGATTAGTTGAATAATAAATGGATTAATAAAATAAATTGTTGTTTAAAATAAATTTTGTAACAAACAATGGATAAATGAGACAAATAAAATTAAGTTTGTTTTGAAGGAATCTTTTGACATCAAATATTAATAAATTGAAATTAAATCAACTTATTAAAATACCTTGAACTTTTAAATCAAATATTGAGTATTAATTAAGGTAAATTGAAATTTATATGGTTTGAATTAATTGTTATACCCTATTTTCAATCTATTTTCTTTATGGTTGTTTCTATTCTCCTACCTTCTTCATTTTCGGGGACGAAAAGTTTTGAGTGGGGGAGAGTGTAACGATCCGTAAATTTTAATAATTTTATTTGTTTTATTAATACATTTAATCGAAAATTTTGTGAAATTTTAAACAATAAAATTTTGAAATATAAATTTGATAATTGGAATGCGTCTAGTTAAGCATAGAAACTGGTAAATTTTCGTCCAAAAATATGAAGTTTATTTTCGTGCGTAAATTTATTTCAATTTAATCAGTTAAAAATCGATGAAAATAAAACGTTTTCAAAACCAAAATACTTTTAAATTGAAAAATTCTAAATCATCTTCTGAGCAAGATGTCATTTTTCATTTTTTCAAATTTGGACATCTTTAGCTCCGTTGATCTTATTTTTCTACGTTTTTCTTGCATTTTCCGCTAGTATAAAATTCAAATTTTTATAATTCAATCGTACCGTTAATATCTGTGGACTGTTTTGGTCGTCTGGTCGTGCTGATCTCCATGATATATTTGTATGTTCGTTTCGGTGTCCAATTCTCGGCAAAACCGTGAAACGGTAAATCGTATCGGTACCGTCTTGTGCCTTTCTTGTTTGTTTTGACCATTCGTTTGCCCACTGTATTATACCAACAGCTATTTGCATTTGAAAACTCCCTGAATTTATGCCGTGACTTTGTTTTCCTGTTTTCAAAGATAATATTCCTTGGCTAATGCCACTTCAACAGCTAATAGCATTCATTTATCGGCATTGGGAACTGTTCTCCTCCCTTGGAAGCGCTCGCCCACTCATTTTCTCTGTTTCTTTTTTTGGTTCGCTTTCTTTATATACAAAAAAAAGAAGTGCTGTTCCATGCTAAGCCTGTAGCGTGCTCTCCCTTCCTTGCATCTCCTTCACCCATCTCAACAACACAGCACAGACCCTCCTTCTTCCCATTTCCCTCCGCCTAGACTATGGCCGAGGCCAAAGTTACACATACCCTGTCACCGAGATTCGCCACACGCCTCGGTAGTTGCCTCTTCCGCCCGAGTTTCCCAACACCGCACCTACGTTTCCCTTCACTGTCCGCTACCCCACGTCAAATACCATGCAACCCGCCACCACCCATTGTCCCCTTCTCTGTAGCCGAGGCCGCTTGGCACCTCACATCAACAACCCAACGACCGCTCCTCCTCCCTTAACCGTTAGCCGCCTACAACCCTTCCTCCTTCTCTTCAACTTCGCTCCTTTCCCAGCACCTAGTCTTGCCCCGCCGCATCCCTCCTCAAATCTACCCAATCCCGAGCATCATCACCCTTCCTCATGTTCGAACCTAAGAGCCGATCTGGCCTTCCGTCCTCACTACTTCTTTTTGATTTTGGCAGCGTACTCTGGCACTAGCCTTGCATTCTGCGAGGTATTTAATATGTATGTTTTTAGATTTTTATGTATCATGGTATAAGGATTTGTATACATATGTTTTCTATTAGTTTTCATATTCTATTAGTTGTAAAACAGTTTATAAAATATACATTCTATGTTATATACGTAAGTCAGTTTAGATACATAGGCATTTGGGTATATGAGTTTACAAGGCTTGTTTGTAGATTTCTTGTACAGATACTTATGTATGTATCTTATTACTATGAAACAAGAAATTATTATTACGTTTATGCTCTACACTTGTTCAGATATACTTTGATAAAAAAAATTCCTTTTTGTCTTTAGCTGTTGGGTTTATAAAGTTTGTCTCTGTTTTATAAATGTGTACATTTTAGTCGATATATATTATAATAAGATGTACAAACAAGTTCTGTAAAAATTATTTTGACTTTAGGAAAGAATGTAAGAGAGGGATTTGTTGGTTATATTTAAAGAATATAATATACAAGTTGTTCAAAGTATAGAATACTGTTCGATTTGTATGTATAAAATATTTACATTATTTTATAAATTATTATATAGTAGCTTTTATTAGGAGATATCTATATTAATAGATATATGTAGCAGTACGTATAAGTTTGTGTTACACGTACCTTCTTGTGTGAGTTATTTGTATTATAACTATTATCAAGATCGGTTTTGTTATAACATACAGAATAGTTGTTGTATATATCATTAAGTTTAGTTGATATTAATTATGAAATCTGGATTTGGGATGACACGTATGTAAGTTCGATTATATGTTACGTATTGATTTGCAGATTTTAAAAGAGTTAGAATTTAAAGAGTATATAATATGTTTCATTCATATATATTTAATTTAATTTAGTATATCCCACTTATATTTATCTTTACCAATCCAGTCATCGTGCCTTACACTTGTCTCACCAATGTCCAAGTTGGTCGCGACACCTTTTTGATTTGCTCATGTCCGTATCAGTGTGCATTTCATCTTCTTGTCTCTCTAGCCTCGGAAGGTGAGCAATCACTCACAATTAATATTCTTTTATTTATTAAATTTGATTTCAATTGGAACGACAATTGAAATATGCCACTGTTAGTTAATTTCACCGTTATATATATGTTATTACCTATATCAGTTCACCTGTGACATCTGACACCATTATCTGTTATTTATGCGATGATAATCCAGTCTGGTTGATAAATGATTGATTGTTTGATGTTGATATTGGATGTTAAATTGTTAATGTATGAAGTGATAAATAATTTACAACTGAAATTGACGTAGGAGTAAACAATTTGAAATTGATATATGTGTTGAATTTAATTAGATAGAATTTGTATAATATGACCCCTTTAAATGTTTAAATTATTCGACATGTAGAAATATGGTTAATTACACCTTGAACCATTGAAATTTATGTTGTATAAATTGATATAATATGAAATTGAATAATTGATGTCAAGTGTAGAATTGCATAGAATAATTAGTGTAATAATCCTTAATCTACATGAAATGATTGTGTAGATTCTAGAAATAATTGTATTAATTTATACAAACAACAATGTGAATTAATACGATTATTTCGGGATTATTTGAATTAATTATTGGATGGTAATTGATGTTTGCTATTGCTTGTTTATTTACTTTGACACCATCCCAGTTATCACACTGCAAGTTCCATTTGCTATGCTTTGATTTTGAATTGAAATGGAATGGGTTGAAATGATAAATACCCAAAATGAACTTGACTTAGGATAGAGAATTAAATTAAACCCGATTGCTCAATAATTTGATTTAAATAAAATGTAGATTTTATTTGAAAAATAATAAGGTTTTGAATAAAATTGGAATTTAAAATTTTAATGAAAGGAAATGTTAATATTTGAAATTTGAAACAAAATATTAACGTAGTAATTGACGAAAGAACATTGTTTAAAAATTTAATTATTTAATAATTAAATTTGGAATTATTTGATAATTAAGTTTTGGAATTATTAATAATTAAGTTTGAAAATTAGTAATAATTAAGATTTGAAATTACTTGATAATTTATTGAGATAGAATTATTTAATAATTAAATTAAATTGAATTCTTTATTAAGTGAAGCTAAGTTTCTTTATTAATTGAGTTTGAAATTGTAACTAAGTAAACAAATAAATGAAATTGAATTCTTTAACAAGAAATAAAATGTAATTTATTGAAATTAATGTAAGACTTGTAATTTAAAGAAATTTGATTTGACGAATTTAATTTAATTCAACTTGTAAGTTTTGATGTAATGAAGTTGAATTTAAGTAATTGATTTAATGAATTAAAATTAAATAGAAATTGTTTTGAATGATAAATCTTAACGAATATTGAATGAAATCGATAAATGAGTTTTAATTGATTTGAACGTTAAATTGAATTTATAAAAAAAAATCGGAATGAAACTTATATACGAATTTGAATTAATACTTGAATTGTCTTAAATCAAATTTGAATTTGAATCATAGCGTTTGAAATTATGAACTTGGAAGTTTGAAACGTAAATTATGGAAATTCGTTTTAAAAGGACAAATGAATGTTGGTTTATAAATTCTAATTGAAATTAAATTTGATTTGGTTTTGAAATTTATTAAACGACCAATCAGTGTAATAATTACGAAAGTTATTAAAGAAATCGGAATCGGTTATGGACATACTCTCTGTCTAAACCGAAAACCACTTCAATAACTATACGCGGAGTGTGATATAGAATGAAGTGGTTGGATTGATGTACGTGATGACTAAAGAAAGAGAACGATAATGGATAGCCTTGACACTTGTGTCAAATTGGAAATGACTAAACCAGGAGCCGTGCCGGGTCAAATGGGGTTAGCCACCTCGAGCGAACACACTTCTTCATAAACTACTCAATACTTGTTATTGATTGGTGCACCTCGTATTTGGGAGTGTTGTTTCGCGGTGTTGCGATCGTTGCGGCGATTCGTTTTCACTAATCCGGACTAGGCAAATGGTAGTTTCACCGCCTTGGGTATTGCCTCATGTGCCTTGTCATACTTCTATCCCTATATACGCGACCACTGCGAATTTGTTTTGTGTTATACCTATGGAGTACTCCTTGATATCCCACTAGTTTATGGTGGAGTTTAAAGTGCTGTATAGACTATAATGCTTATATAAAATGTGCTAAGGGTGATAATGGTAACGCCTTAAAACTATTTTGATATGTTATATTACCGATAGACATTATCAATTTAGCGTATATTACAACATAGTAGATAGTTTAACGGATCCTTATAGGACGGTTATTCCAACGTCCTTTGAGTTACTTGTATTTCAGTTGTTATTTCACTTAAGTTGGATTTATTAATATAAGAATGTTAATCCCGACTCGAGTGTTTTGTGTTTTCCTTTACGCTCGGGTCAGACTGAGTGTACCAGCATTCGAGACTCGCCTTTAGAGTTGGAGCTTCGCTTGGAAATCCAGCTATCTATCCAGCTTTCAGATATTCAGTTGATTCCAGTAATGCATTCTGATTCTTGTTTCTGACTGTTGTATTCGAGACTTCTGTTGTAACTTATTTAACTCTAATATATATATATATATATATATATATATATATATAGTAGCTTCATGAACTACTATCTTTACTTCCGCTGCATTTATTACTCTGTGATCTGTGATTACTTATTTACTGTATATGTTCAGTTTTGCCAAATTTAAATTAACAATTCGGTATTTTGAATTATTCAAGTCCGACATGTGCGGATGCGAATAGTCCAAAATAGAGGGTCGTTACAGGAGCTTTATCTCAAATTTCGAAAGAGTTAGGAATGGGTTTTGGTGATTAGGAGAGCTTGATTTGGAGAAGAAAAGGCTGATGGGATGATTCTTTAATTACATTTACTCATTATACTTTAGGAACTTATTTAAATATGGTTACGAGTGATATGAAGCGGTTTTGTAACGACCCGCCTTTCATTCCACAGAAAGACGCATCATTATTTAGAAAGAAAGGGATAGAAAACAGAAAGATAGAAAAGAAAGAACTAAACAATATCAGAATCTCACAGCGAAATGAATAAATTATATTAATCACATAGTTATTTCATAATATACATCATCTATTAGAGTTACACAACTTAATGCATCACAAATTAGATAGTTATAAAGATCTGTCTATGTTACAACTCAAGTTCATACAAGACATCAACTCGGAGATCAACACAGCGGAACCACTATATATCTACAAACGCTGAAGCCTCCTGCTCCAATTCTCCTCCAGGATTCGTTAAAGCTAATCTGAATCCCTTGGCTACATGTAAAAATTTGAGTACCCAAGAGTTTAAGAAAACAGAAAATAACCTCCGGGTTAGACATGGGTCTGGTGTGAGTAAACGGGTTAAAGTTGCTTAACTTTGAAAATGGTGGAAAAAAATATATCTCGTAAGACTTCCCGCACATAAACACGAAAAAAGTTTTTACGTAACGATAATGAAAACATTTGATAGGAAATCTAGTGATATTATAGTAGTGTCTAAGGTTTTCAAGTAAACTATAGAAATAGATGGAATGCTTACATCTCACGTTCCAACATAGTTGGGCACAATCAAAACGTACGGCACTTATTGGAGATTGGATTCCATACAATGGCAGGGGTACTGGGGTACCGTCCGTCGCAGTACATGGCTTAGATCACCGTACCAAGGATCCACCCTAAATCTCTTGCAACACAAGGCCGGAACTATCCTTTACTGGATAGTCGAATGAGGCAACCCTAGCAGTTGTCGCGATCCAACTAGCCACTAAGCCAAACAAAAAGGGACCTCTAGACAGGAAAAAAATTTCATCCTACTTGGGTGCTACCCACTTAGCCTTGCTGCACCTCCCCAGTTTTATCCATTCCCGGTTGATGAGGCTTGAGGCTACGATTACCTTTTCAGAACATATATCTTAGAATGCTCATCGTCCTCCAACGACGATGTTTTGAAAGCATTCAATCCATACAAGTTCATTCCGGGTTCGAACGAAACCGAAGGCACTATCTCATTACACTCATTTTGGGATCACCCTCAGAGTTAACGACAATAGCCCTTGCACTCTAAATCTTCATCTCGATCTTCACTTGAGATTCACGATCTATCGTTTAATTTGGATCGATGTGGTTTTCGGATATCCAAATTTGGAAATCCGATCCCGGTCTCACCGAAATCCAAAACGCCGTCTTTTAAGGCCAAGTTGTTTTAAGTTAAAATAATTTAATTTATTATCTATATTCACACAGATAGATAATTCACATTTTCACAGATAGATAATCAATATTATCACCATTCAACCAAAGCATCTCATATCACAAGGCAAACATATCACATATCCGAGATATCACATAATCCAAGGCATTCAATAACATTCAATCATTCACAAGAAAGATTTATTGGTCACACCATCTCTAATTAATTTAATTAACCACCAATGAATTAAATTAATTACTTAAATTACTTTTAAATCCTGCTTACTTAACATTAATTTATTACAACCCAATTAATTAATCATCCTTTAATTATCCATCTTAATTAATCATTCTTAATTAATTATTCCTCAATTACATTAAGTAATTATTCTTTAATTAGTTATAGAATTAATTATTCTAAACCATTTACAGTAATTAACCCTTTGGCAATGCCGACGGGGTTAAATGGACCCCTACCATATTATTGCTACATTCGAAAGAGGAGGAAGTATAAGTCAAAAACTTGCAGAATTACACGAGAAAACAGAGTGCGACAAACACTGGGGATACACAAAGAAAACACAACATATAAGCATAAAAAAAAGGATAGCCTAGCAGAAGATACCAGGATCAAAAGCAAAAGAGACATTATTACATTAATTAATTACATTAATTAATGATCCTCTATTAATTAATTATTCTTCTACTTAATTTTATTTAATGATTAATCTTTAATTAATCACATTCATTCATACTTAATTAATCTCATGTAGTAATTAACTATCCTTTAATTGCTTACATTAGTTAATTAACTTCTTAATTAATTATATTAATTAATCCTTTAATTAATTATATTAAGTAATTAGTCCTTAATTACTTCCACTAAGTAATTACCCTTCTTATTAATTAGACCCAGTAATTATCCATTAATTACTTACACTAAGTAATTACACTTATTAATTACATTAAGTAATTATACTTAATCAATCGTCAAGTGATTATCTTTAATTAATTAAACTAGTTAATCAACTTAAATTAATCACATTAATTTAGTTAATCGCATTGAGTAATTAATCACTTTAGTTACTTCCATTAATTAATTGCTCTTTAATTAATTACCTTTAATTGCATAGATTAATTAACCCTTAATTAATCAAGTAATTAACTATCCTTAATAAATTAAACCTATTATCTTAAATTAATTACATTAATTAATTATCTCTTAATCATTAACTAATTATCCTTAAATCAATTCCCTTCATTAACTATCCTTTAATTACCTCCTTAAGTAATTATGCTTTGATTATTAACATAAATTAATTAATCATTATCAATTACATTAAGCAATTAACTTTTATTTAATTACTCACAACCTTGATTAAAAATAAATTCTTATCTTCATAAATTACTTAATTACATCATTAAGTTTATTTTAAAAAAAATCATTGGTAATTAATTACATAATTAATATAATTACCTTTAAAACAAATTTAAATCATTAACTTTAACATTTCAAATTTTGAAAACTTGTATAAAATTTGTTAAATACTTTGCTTTGGAAACTAAATTCACACTTATACTATATTTGAAAACTTCCTTTAAAAACTTCCATTTTTTTTCTTTTAAAAGCTAGTTAATATATTTTGAAACTAGATAGTTTTGCTTTGAAATTATTTTTATTTAAAATACACTTTTTAAAACTTAGTAACATTACTTTTTGAAAGCTAAAACATTTTAAACTTTAAAACTTACTTAATTCAATTTGAAAACAAGAATTTATTTAAATTACTTTGCCTTTTAAAAACCTGTACATACTTTGCTTAAAAATTTAAAATAGATTACAACACCAAAAACCAACCCGAGCCAAAGTCACAAAAACTCGAACATAATCCCGAGCTCAAACTTGTGTCACTCACGTCCTTACTTCCCTCGAGACTGATAAGCCATTCTACTCGAGAACGACCCGAGTGAAATGCTTCTTCCCCAAACTTAACAACCTAGATTCCTGAATGTGCACCGTGCACATGCACACACCATCGCCAGAGCTTCGACCTCCGCCGTGACCTTCGTCAAGACGACACTGACCTTGTCTACCCACTCACTCTCCTAGATCGACGAAACCACCAGCGTATCGAAATCAAACAAGTCAATCGAGCCTGGAACCAAAACACTTGACCAAAAACCTCCCGCCGACGTTGAATTCGACTATCGGATCCCACGTTCCTCCGACCAAAGCTACGTTGCAGACCCGAGAGACTATCCTATACCTCACGATCGAGTCCGGCTACACCATGGCGATGCACGACCTTGAGAATCAACACTGTCCAAATCCGGCATTTGAACCCTAGTTCGATGCCGACAAGTCGCCACAACCATCTAAAAATTCCTCCCTATTTTTCCTGTGATCATCAACCATCAAGCAATCTTTGACATCAATCATAGCCTTCGACTCGCCGCCGTTTATCGGAAATCAATGAACAACCCAAATCCGATCAACCTAAAATATCTCAATATATATGAGCTTAAAAATCTTGAAATGTTTATCAAAAATCATCATTTAATAAGGTGATTTTGTTTAGATAATCGAAGTATAGGATTAAGATGATTGATTTCTGACCTTAATTTAGTTATCACTGTAAAATTCATATTTTGAATTTATTACTTAATATAAACACATGAATTTTTTTTAAATATATTATAGTCTTCCAATTAGTTTCTCTTGAAAGATCAAACCCTAAAATTGATTAGAGAGAGAGAGAGAGATTGATATTTCTTTGGGGGAAGTTTGAACCTGACATAAAACAAAGTGCTATATATACATATCCATAGACATATCATAAATACATACAATGCATTCAAAATCGTACATGCAACAATTAACACTGCATTACCACAAGATTTTCATCATATATATCAAAGTTCAAACCAGATTAAAACTTTTTAAACAATTGTTTACTCACCTGTTTATAAAGGAGAACAGGCTTCTTGTTCTTGTTCCTAGAACTGATGTTTTTAAATTTAATCTTCTTTA
Source organism: Allium cepa (assembly GCA_030765085.1). NCBI lineage: Eukaryota > Viridiplantae > Streptophyta > Magnoliopsida > Asparagales > Amaryllidaceae > Allium > Allium cepa. Next base: position 166,131,772 of record CM060939.1, read on the forward strand.
GTTTTGATCTGCACTATTTGTTGAGTTGAATTTCTCAAGCTGAAATTAAATTCTATGATGTTGAACTGAAACTGATGTTGATTTACTTGAGTTTGCTTGTTTAAGTTGAATCTGAAATTTCTTGTTGAATTTGCTTCTTGTTATTTGATTAGTTTTTTTATTTCGGGGTGAAAGAAGATAAATTTGAAAAAGTTTAGGCTGAGATCAAGGGCTAGGTTTCACAAATTCTATTTATTATATAATTAAATTTGAAACGAGACACAATTTCCATTGGTTCATTTGCATGTTACTAAGGCTTACACATGTTTATTTGGAAAATAAATGTCAAAACAAAATCTTTTATGTTTAAACCCCTAATTTAAAAAGTACTTAAGTTTTTATAATTATGTGATATGAGTTTATAGTTATATATATATATATATATATATATATATATATATTTACAAACTATCTTAATTCATGAAATATTTAGAAAAAAGAATGTTTTAAACCAATGTATATAAATCCTTTTAGTTTTAAATGATTTTAAAAAAAGAAAGTATTTTAAAATCAAAAGAATTGAACCTTATATTAAATAATTTTCTTATGTTTTATATGTTTTAAATGTTTGTTTTATTATGGTTTAAACTTTTATATACATTAGATCAAGCAAATTTGAAAAAGAAAGTCAAACAAACCTTTTTATAAATCTTATTTAAATATTATGCTAAAATACTTTTAATTATAAATATAATGGTTTTGAAAATATAGAATGAAATTTTAACTAGCTTTGAAAATTAATATATTGAATTTTAAAACATAACTTTAAATGCCAATACATACATACATACATACATACATACATATATTGCAATTTGAAAACATAATCTTACATACATACATACATACATACATACATACATATATATATATATATTGCAATTTGAAAACATAATCTTTTATTAAAGTAAAACCAAAGACTTCCTATTTACAATATATATACCAATATATGTATACATTATAAATGGAAAACAATTTTATTAGCTTTAAAAGATAAAATTTACCTATTAAATATTTATAAAAGAAGATTATTAAACCAATTTAAATACTTGTTAATAAATATTATTAAATAAATATTGCCCAAAATTTCAAGATATCGCATTCCTCCCCCTTGAAAGAATTTTGTCCCTGAATTTTAAAAGCAAAGAAAATTTAATGATCCAACAAATATTTTATTTCCAAACAGCATAGCATACATATCAACCAGTTACCAACAACCATAGCAACTATTTATTCTAATATACAAATCCAACTATCCAAACAAAATTCTAGATAGGATTTCCTAAAACTATCAAGAGTTTCCCAGGTACAAACATTGGGATACTCGCTCTACTGAAATCTAACTAGCTACACTACTAATTTCAAAGCTCTTACTCATGTACAATCTGAACAGGATGTCAGACCATAGACAAGTCCGACTCAACTTCCAAATCCTTCCCGAACTGCTGGTTCAACAACCAGTGATGAATCATACACGTACTCCCTCAGAGATACGTGAAATACACTGTGAATCCCAATCATCCGACTGGAAATTCAATCCTATAGGTCATAGAACTTATCCATTCGAGAACACAGAAAAGTCCAATATACCTCGGAGCTAGCTTCCAGTCTTACCAAATCTTATTGCTCCTTTGAATGGAGAAAACTTATCCAAAATCAAATCTCCGACTCCAAATTCCAAATTCCTCTGTTTCTTATTCATAAAACTTTTCAGACGATCCTGGTCAGCCTACATTCTTTCCTGATCAGCTCAACCTACGCCGATGCCTCTCAAAACAAATCTAGACCAAGAACAAGACGATCTCTGGATCCTACCCAACAAAATGATCCTCTCAAGATCTACTGAAATCCAGATCACAAACTCTTCTCTACAAGCATCAGAAGACTTCGGACTTACAATTCTAATCCAAAAAAACCAAAACAGGTGCACTCAACAACTTCGCCTTCAGATCTTGAAAAACTTCCCGTAGGAGTCTGTAGTTGCTTCCGCTCTTGCACAGCTACTACCTCGCTTCCGCTGCGCAACTTTGATATGGAGTAGATGAAAATGCCTTCGATGAACACGAGCATAGACTTGTCCAACACATTCCGAAAAACACGGTTTCTCAAATCCATAAAGAGAAAACACAGAAGCTCCAAGAAGTCCTGAGCTGCTTTACCAAATCCTTTTTCTAGGAGACATCCTTCTACTTAGCTGAACCATCGGTATTGCTCCAGGAACCAAGTCGATATGAAAACTCAATCTCCTGATGCTAAGGCAAACCTTGACTTCTACGAAGACATCTGAAAAAATCTCCAAAAATTTTGATAGCTCCAACTTCTTCTTGAGACGCCTCGATCCTATGCAAAAGATTACACAAAAGAACACTCAACTAACACAAGTCACTTTTGCGATCGTACCCAAATCAATTTCCAAAGACACTGTTCTCTCTTCACAAATCAGAACAGCTTATGCTTGTCAAACATATCCATCGAAATTCCAAAACGAGGTCAAATCCCTAAAAAACACCTCGCCAATCAGAAGAAGCTGACGATCCACTATGTTGCTTCTGAATTCTACCTCTACGACACTACTTAGCCAGATGACTTCCTATCGCCACACAGAACACGACGAGTTGCAACGCTGCCGCTGATGCTAAAGACTTCTTATCATAAGCTCCTCGATCCTCAAAACCATATCATCCAATTCTACACAGAGCCTTGAGATGGGCAAACATCTCCTTAAGAAACTCGGGACTCAAACCAAACACAACCACTTTGCTGAACTTAGACTATTCACCGGTACAGACAAACCCCCTTGCCTGAGATCCAGAAAATCCTTATTCAGCCGAGTCTTCTCTGCGGTAGGTAAAGACTGCTCCTCACATACTTCCTTAAACTTGTTCCAAAAGAAAACACTTTTGGGAACATCCCTGGTCACTACGTCTTACCATGCAGCCGCTCCTTCCTGAAGTTGCCAAGATGCTATCACTCGCTTCTGCTCATCCGAGAGATCCAAATTCTAGAAAATCTTCTCACACGAGTGCAATCAAAGATGGACTCCATACCTTCTTAAAAAGACCATCCTCCGAGATTGGTGAAATCCTAACACAAAGATGCAAAGCTCTCTTAAGGCGGTATTGGATCTACAGCCTCGGCAAATACTCTTCCAATCTCAATCACTCAGACGTCTTCCATTAGTGGTAGTCGTGCTACTCACACTACCACCCCTCCTACCTCTAGAACTCATATTGGAAAACCCGAACAGGTAACCCAACAAATAGGGGTGTGTGTGTGTGTATATACACACAAGATCTCTTAAGAAAGATATCACTCCAAAGCCTAGGTATTCACTTAACCTAGCGCTCTGATACCACAATGTAACGACCCGCCTTTCATTCCATAGAAAGACGCATCATTATTTAGAAAGAAAGGGGTAGAAAAGAGAAAGATAGAAAAGAAAGAACTAAACATTACCAGAATCTCACAGCAGAACGAATAAATTATATTAATCACATAGTTATTACATAATATACATCATTCATCAAAGTTACACAGCTTAATACATCATAAATTAGATAGTTATAATGATCTGTCTATTTTACAACTCAAGTTCATACAAGACATCAACTCAGAGATCAACACAGCGGAACCAATATATATCTAAAAACGCTGAACCCTCCTGCTCCAATTCTTCTCCAGGATTCGTCAAAGCTAACTAGAATCCCTTGGCTACTCGTAAAAATTTGAGTACCCAAGAGTTTAAGAAAATCGAAAATAAACTTCGGGTCAGACATGGGTCTGGTGTGTGTAAACGGGTTAAAGTTGCTTAACTTTGAAAACCTTTGAAAACAAAAGGTATCTCGTAAGACTTTCCACACATAAACACGGAAAGGTTTTTACCTTACGATAACCAAAACATTTGATAGGAAATCTAGTGATATTACAATAGTGACTAAGATTTTCAAGTAAAATACAGAAATAGCTGGAATGCTTACATCTCACGTTCGAACATAGTAGGGCACAATCGTAACGTACGACATTTATTGGAGATTGGATTTCATACAATGGCAGGGCTACTGGGATACCGCCCGTCACAGTACGTGGCCTAGATTACCTTACCGAGGATCCACCCTAAATCCCCTACAACACAAGGCTGGAACCATCCCTTACTGGATAGTCTCGAATGAAACAACCCCAGCAGTTCTCGCAATTCAACTGCCCACTAAGCCGAATAAAAAGGGACCTCTAGACGGGGGAAAATCTCATCCTACTTGGGTGCTACCCACTTAGCCATGTTGCACCTCCCATGTTTTAGCCATTCTCGGTTGATAAGGCTAGAGGCTATGATTACCTTTTAAGAACACATATCTTAGAATGTTCATCGTCCTCCAATGACGATGTTCTGAAAGCATTCAATCCATACAAGTTCGTTCCGGGTTCGAACGGAACCAAAGGCACTTTCTCGTTACACTCATTTTGGAATCACTCTCAGAGTTAACGACAATAGCCCTTGCACTTTGAATCTTCATCTCGATCTTCATTTGAGATTCACGACCTATCGTTTAATTTGGATCGATGTGGTTTTCGAATTTCCAAATTTGGAAATCCGATCCCGGTCTCACCGAAATCCAAAACGCCGTCTTTTAAGGCCAAGTTGTTTTAAGTTAAAACAATTTAGTTTATTATCTATATTCACACAAATAGGTAATTCACATTTTCACAAATAGATAATCAATAATATAACCATTCAACCAAAGCATCTCATATCACAGAGCAAACATATCACATATCAGAGATATCAAATAATCTAAGGCATTCAATAACATTCAATCATTCACAAGCAAGATTTATTAGTCATACCATCTCTAATTAAGTTAATTAACCACCAATGAATTAAATTAATTATTTAAATTACTTTTAAATCCTGATTACTTAACATTAATTAATTACAACCCAATTAATTAATCATCCTTTAATTATCCATCTTAATTAATCATCCTTGATTAATTATTCCTCAATTACTTATGTAATTATTCTTTAATTAATTACATGAATTAGTTATCCTAAACCATTTACAGTAATTAACCCTTAATTACTCTCATTAGTTACATTAATTAATGATCCTCTAATTACTTTCATTGATTAATTATTCTTCTACTTAATTTTATTTAATAATTAATCTTTAGTTAATCACATTCATTAATCCTTAATTAATCTCATACAGTAATTAACTGTCCTTTAATTGCTTACATTAGTTAATTAACTTCTTAATTAACTATATGAATTAATCCTTTAATTAATTATATTAAGTAATTAATCCTTAATTACTTCCACTTAGTAATTACCCTTCTTATTAATTACACCCAGTAATTATCCATTAATTACTTACACTAAGGAATTACACTTATTAATTACATTAAGTAATTATACTTAATCAATCATCAAGCGATTATCTTTAATTAATTAAACTAGTTAATTAACTTAATTTAATTACATTAATCTAATTAATTACATTTATTAATTAATCCCTTTAATTAATTCCTTTAATTAATTCCTTTAATTAATTACTCTTTAATTAATTACCTTTAATTACTTAGATTAACTAACCCTTAATTAATCAAGTAATTAACTTTCCTTAATAAATTAAACCTATTATCATAAATTAATTACATTAATTAATTATCTCTTAATCATTAACTAATGATCCTTAAATCAATTACATTCATTAACCATTCTTTAATTAACATAAATTAATTAATCATTATCACTTACATTAAGTAATTAACTTTTAATTAATTTCACTAATTAATTACTCACAACCTTAATTAAAAATAAATTCTTATCTTCATAAGTTGCTTAATTATATCATTAACTTTATTTAAAAAAATCATTGGTAATTAATTACATAATTAATATAATTACCTTTAAAACAAATTTAAATCATTAACTTTAACATTTCAAATTTTGAAAACTTGTACAAAACTTGTTAAATACTTTTCTTTGGAAACTAAATTCACACTTATACTATATTTGAAAACTTCCTTTAAACCTTCCATTTTATTTCTTTTAAAAGCTAGTTAATATATTTTGAAACTAGATTTACTTTCTCTTTGAAATTATTTTCATTTAAAATACACTTTTTAAAACTTAGTAACATTACTTCTTGAAAGCTAAAACATTTTAAAATTTAAAACTTAGTTAATTCAATTTGAAAACATGAATTTATTTAAATTACTTTGCCTTAAAAACCTGTACATACTTTACTTAAAAATTTAAAACAGGTTACAACACCAAAAACCAACCCGACCCAAAGTCACAAAAACTCGAACACAATCCCGAGCTCAAACCCGTGTCACTCACGTCATTACTTCCCTCGAGACTCACCTGCCATTCTACTCGAGAACGACCCAAGCGAAATGCTTCTTCCCCAAACTTAACAACCCAAATTCGCGAATGTGCACCATGCATATGCACACACCATCGCCAGAGCTCCGACCTCCGCTGTGACCTTCGTCAAGACGACACTGACCTCACGGCCCACTCACTCTCCTAGATCGACGAAACCACCAGCGTATCGAAATCGAACAAGTCGATCGAGCCTGGAACCAAAATCCTCCCGCCGACGACGATTTCGACCATCGGATCTCATGTTCCTCTGACCACAGCTGCGTTACAGACCTAAGCGACTATCCTACACCCTGCGATCGAGTGCAGCTACACCACAACGACACATGACCTCGAGAATCAACAATGTCCAACCTAGCATTGGAGCCCTAGTTCGACGCCGACAAGTCGCCAGAGTCATCTAAAAATTACCTCCTTATTTTTTCTGTGATCATCAATGATCAAACAACCCTTGACATCAATCACAGCCTTTGGCTCGCCCCCATTCATCTTAAATCAATGAATAACCCAAATCCGATTAACCTAAGATATCTCAACATATAGAGCTTAAAAATCTTAAAATATATATCAAAAATCATCATTTACTATGGTGATTGTGTTTAGATAATCAAAGTATAGGATTAAGATGATTGATTTCTGACCTTATTCAGTTATCACTGTAAAATTTCTATTTTGAATTTATTACTTAATATAAACACATAAGTTTATTTAAAAAATATATATTACAGTCTTCCAATCAGTTTCTCTTTAAAGACCAAACCCTAAAATTGATTAGAGAGAGAAATTGAAATTGCTTTGGGGGAAGTTTGAACCTGACATAAAACAGAGGGCTACATATGCATATTCACAGACATGTCATAAATACATACAATACATTCAAATTCATAAATGTAACAATTAACACTACATTACCACAGGATTTTCATCATATATATCAGAGTTAAAACCAGATTAAAACTTTTTAAACAATTTTTTACTCACCTATTTACAAAGCAGAGAACAGGCTTCTTGTTCTTGTTCCTGGAACTGATGTTTTTAAATTTGATCTTCTTTAGTTTTGATCTGCACTGTTTGTTGAGTTGAATTGCGCAGGTTGAAATTGAATCCTATGATGTTGAACTGAAACTGATGTTGATTTACTTTAGTTTGCTTGTTCAAGTTGATTCTGAAGTTGCTTGTTGAATTTGCTTCTTGTTATTTGTCAGGTTTCTTCTTTTTTATTTCAGGGTGAAAAAGATAAATTTGAAAAGGTTTAAGCTTAGATCAAGGGCTAGGTTTCACAAATTCTATTTATTATACAATTAAGTTTTAAATGAAATGCCATTTGTTCATTTGCATGTTGCTAACGCTTACATATGTTTATTTGGAATACAAATGTCAAAACAAAAGCTTTTTTGTTTATACCCCTAGTTTAAAAAGTACTTATGTTTTTATAATTATGTGATATGAATTTATAGTTATACATACATACATACATACATACATACATACATACATACATACATACATATATATATATATGTTTACAAACTATCTTAATTCATGAAATATTTAAAAGAAAGAATGTTTTAAACCTATATATATGTATATGTATGTATGTATGTATGTATATATGTATATATATAAACCCTTTTAATTTTAAGTGATTTTTAAAAAAAGAAAGCATTTTAAAATCAAAAGAATTAAACCTTATATTAAATAAATTTCTTATGTTTTATATGTTTTAAGTGTCTATTTTATTATGGTTTAAACTTTTATATACATTAGATCAAGCAAATTTGGAAAAGAAAGTCAAACAAACCTTTTTATAAATCTTATTTAAATCTTATGCTAAAATACTTTTAATTACATATATAATGGTTTTGAAAATATAGAATTAAATTTCAACTAGCGTTGAAAATTATTATATTGAATTTTAAAACATAACTTTAAATGCCAATATATACATACATATTTATTACGATTTGAAAACATAATATTTTATTAAAGTAAAACCAAAGAGTTCCTATTTACAATATATATACCAATATATATACATTATATATAGAAACAATTTTATTAGCTTTAAAAGATAAAATTTACCAATTAAATATTTATAAAAGAAGATTATTAAACCAATTTAAATACTTATTAATATAGATTATTAAATAAATATTGCCCAAAATTTCGGGACATCATAGGTTTAAAGAATGATATGGTTTCATTAAGCTTATGTTTATGTTGTAAACGTGATTATATCAATAAATTATTAATTAGAAACCTTAATTATTATTTTTGGGAAAACTTAGCTTAGAAATGGATTTGAAGTTGATTAAATAGTGATTTGTAATGTTATGGGCTATGTAGTTAATATTGGATAATATCGTTGGTGTATCTCATATCGCTTCTTAACCAATACTTTGTCCAAAATATCGCTATAAATATCGTTATCGATATATCACCCAGATATATCGCTATGATATTAAGTGTAAAATCGTCGATATTTTTTAAGAATATCATTCATTATTATATGTCTTAAAGAAAATAAATTTACAAATAAATATCTTCATATTCTCAATGTTTTATTTTAGTATATGGTGAATGACAATACATAAAAATCCTGATGCACTAATTTTTTTAGTCTATTTCATTCATCTTTTAACAAAGAAAAACCTTATTTATTCCATTAATTTTATTTGTTTTATTTCATGAATACTTTACCATCAGAAACTTGATCGTTTAAGAGCTACTTCTCTTTTTAGATATATTTGGTTCACCATTTCTAATTGGTAAGTTCGATTATGACAATTATTTTTATTAGTTATTATCATGCATCAAGAACTAAAACTTGGAAGAGTGGTAAAGTTATATATTTGAGAATTTGATAAAGAACAAGCTAGAAGTTGTAATCGATGTCAAATCAATAGTAATTATTAGATAAGTCATCTGAAAATGAAAACAAAGAAACTATAAATATGGAAAAAAATTGCAAATTAATATAGATGATTAAATGACTTAAAAAATTAGTATAAAAATGAATAAAAATAAATAAAAATGCGCATTATATGAATTTCTTGATTTTTATAACTTATTCTTTGACCTGTGTTTAATAGCATATCCGGTAAGCATATTGCAATCTGCAAACTATATGCAATCACTCTTTAATAGTATTTTGGCAGTATTGATCCAAATATTTCAAAACATAACCTCATTATAACATTATAAAAAAATACAGTATGGTTTATAACATATTTACACATGTCCGATATATCACCGATATTATTTGATATTATCACGATAATTTTAAATATGTCATATCGGTACTTGACCAATACGCGCCGATACTGATATTAACTACTTAGGTTATTGGTTTATTTTGGGTCTAATTAGGTGATATAACTATGAATATATCCTTAGTTAGAATTAATTAAGCCATTTGAATTGGTTTTAGAAAGTTAGTAAGCTAATTAAGTGAGTTTGAAGCTCTACACTTATTATTAAAGTGGTTAAAGGTTAATGAAGTTTGATTAGTTCTCATAATTATTACTTAAATGACGAAATAATTTTATAAGTGAATGAAATAATTTTATAAGTGAATGAAATATTCTATTATATGGTTCAAAGGTTTTATAAAACAACTAAGAGATGAATACTAAATTCTATTTAAGAAATTATGTATCAATGGGCTTAGAAAAATGATTAATGAGCTATGGGTGTATTTCATAGAATAGCTATGTGATTTTATAAAGTAGTACAAAGAGATATTGGAGTTTTAAGAGGAAGTTTGATAATAAAAATGTAATTTTTGGATAAAATGGATGTTAAAAAAGAATATTATATTAGTTAGATTAATTGAATAATGTATGAATGTCGTTGAATATATTGTGTGGATTAAATAAAATGATGTGTGCACTGTTGATATAGCTATGCTATAGTGAATTTTCATGGCTATCTTTGGCAGTAGTGTTATCGCAGCAGTCTGAAAACGCTACTGCCACATGCAGTAGTGTAAAACAGTACTGCTACGGGGCAACAGCGTAAAACATTGTTTCCTAGTGGTAGCAGTGTAATCACTAATGCGTTAGGCAATACTATCTAACGCTAATACCTAGGCCAATGACACATCCATGAATTATTGCTTTAGCATTAGAGTGAGGTGGATGCATGACGAACCTTGCTTCGGCTATGTTGGAGCAAGGCGAAGCCTCAGATCCGATCCGGGGCAAGGTTAAACAGCGTTTCTGATTGGTGAAATCCGAGCAATTTATACCTGATTTCAATGTGATCCTTCTGATATTTAGTGAGCGAGTATTAGGGGGTGTGTGTGTAACATCCCAGAATTTCATTACATTCGATTTTTAGTATTTAATTAATTTTAAATATTCAAGTAATTTGTTTTTAAAGTTTAAAAACTTGAATTCAAATATAGGGATTATTTAAGTATTTTAATTGTGAACTATATATTAATTAAATGTATTAACCTTATATAACTCCTTCAAATTTATACATAATAATGTGAATCCATTTTGTAAATTTATTTATTGTAATAAATAGTATAAATAAATAACAAAAAACCATTTGTTAATAAAACGACTTGGTTTTTAAGTACGTATTTTTTATTGGATTTTTTTCATAATTTTTAATTTGGAAAATGTTGAAGTTTCCATTTGATGTATTTTATGGAAAATGATGTTTATTTTTGAAACTTCACAGAATAAAATAATTTGTTTATTTTTTCTTAATTTGTAATCATGTCGCATTTCGATGCAAAATCATATTTTTATTTCGTCATTCGCGCTTTGTACATGAATGAGATATTGTGTAGGGGAGTACCGCAAAAACTCTCTTTTCAAAAACATTTTAAATCAAATCATAATTCAAGTTTTTGGTCAAAATTGTGATTTAATATTGGCTAGCTTGAAAATTTTGTTTAACTTGAAAATTTTGGTTAGCTTGAATAAGACGTAAAGAATTTTGATTTGTTTGTAAAACTAGATAATTCACTTACACTTTTCCCTCTTTCATTTTCACTTTCCTTTCTTTATTTATTTACAATAAAACAAATAATGGCCTTTTCAATTAAAATTCAAGATCAAATAATATAAACAACTAAAAATACGACAATATCCATTGTACTCATATTGATGAGATCTTCAATTCTATGTGGGTTTCGCTGTGTGCAGTGAAATCTGATGATGATCGATATATTAATAGTTGACTAGGGTTTGCTATTCGAGGAGTTGGAGAGGGAGTTAGGAGATAGGGATGTGGACATAGTGTTTCTTGTACGGAGACAAGTATTAGGTGATCAACCGGGGTGGCACAACATCGAGATGTGGCGTGCGACAGTTGTACGGTCGACTTGCTAGTGTCACGTTAGAATAGGTGGAAATGGCCGTAGTTGATTTTGTGTGTACCATTGTACTCATGGCGGCATGAGGAGATGATCAATGGTGGTTGGAGGTGCTCTAGAGGCCAACGGTGAGATTCGACATTTGGGTTTGGAGGTGCAGATCTTCAGGTCGATTATCGAGGGAAGCGATTAAGTGTGTCGAGATGGGGGTTTCGATACATTCATAAGGAGAAATGCATTGGTGAAGCCGGATCCTCATTATGTTGAGTGTTGGTCGAGTATGGTGGTGCATGCACAGGGAGGTTGGGTGTATCCGCGTGAACTTATACAAGCGATGGGAATTTCTTTTAAAGTGGGGAAGAAGTATTAGTAGTGGGTCAGCCTTATTTGTGATCTTTTGAATAGGACTCGCATTGACGTTATCTGCACATTTGAACTGATTTCGTTGGATTTAAAGCTAGTAGAATTTTAAGCTAAAATTGAATGTCGTTCGATTTTAGATCAAACCGGAACACGAAAGCTACAACCTGGATTCAATGAGTTTACTTACCTCTAAATAAATTATATGATATCTGTGTTGCTATAAATTATAACTGAATGCTTGGATGATAGTTGATAGTTTTAATGAAGTATAATATAATGATAAAATTATAGTGGTTTAATTTAATTACTTTTAATGTAATTAAATTAGTCATACGTTGTTTGAAAATATATTTAGCAGAATAAAACAATATTCTGCTATAATTAAATTGAATAGATCATTTTGGACATCTATCGAGCAAAATAAATCACCGCTTTATACTTGCAAAGTAACAAAATTATTGTTTGGTTGGATGCTTGATAGCGGATGGCATAAAAAACCGTTGTGATTTAGGGGAAAAAAAGATGAAGTTGGAGTGTTTTCGTAGCGAATAAGTTGCTACATGACACTTTGAAGTGCATATATGTATATGAGATTTACATAGGGCTTTTGTAGAGAAACCTTAAGGGGTTTCTTGCCAATATTACTGTATTTATATTCTTATATTGCCTATATTAATGTTTGGTTGAAATATTGTTGACATGTTGTTTAATTTATGTAAGTCTTAATAGCAATCTTAGCCATACCGCACTTATCAACTGTCATCATCTTAAACCCTTGTGTGTGTTGAACTTGTGCTTGTATTATTACAAAATAAATGTTTGGTTGCGTTTTGCACTTTGAATGTTGTTTAAATTGTATTTTTAAATATTTTGAGAATTTTGGAAATGAAGGTTTAATATTTATTTAAAATTTATAAAAGAAGTTATAAATTTGATTAATTACCTTTTGGAATATTTAATGTTGCTTCAAATTTGTAAAAGATTATAAATTTGATTTATTTACCTTTGGGATAATTAATATTATTTAAATTTATAAATTTTATTTATTTTCATTTGAGATAATTAATGTTATTTTAAATTTATGAAAGAAGTTATAAATTTGATTTATTTTCCTTTGGAATAATTAATGTAGTTTTAAATTTATAAAAGGTTATAAATTTGATTTATTTTAGTATGGGGTAATTATTGTTGGTTAAAGTTATAAAATATTATAAATTGGATTAATTTTCTTTCGAGATGATTATCATTGTTTTAAGTTTATAAAAGTTTTTTTAATTGGTTTATTATCTTACAGGAAAATAAATGTTGTTTAAAAGTTATAAAAAATAGTTTATAAATGAAATCTTTAAAAAAAAGAATGTTTAAAAATAATTAAATGTAAATTGTGTCGTATTTATAATAAATGACGTTTCAATGACATTTTTTGACCCTTTCTTTTAACATAGAAATATAATTTTCTCTTTAAAAAGAATAATTTAAAGAGTGTTGTTTAAATGTTTTACAATATTCTATGATGTGAAAATCAAGAACAAGTGTGAATCAAATGTTTTAAATGTTTGATTCATTCATTTCTAAAGTAATATCATTTTGTTATTTTCGATAGTTGATTCGTTGGCTATCGATTCTTCTATCTTCTATGCATTTCGTTCATTCAAGATGAATTTATTGCTTGTTTGGGGAATTCGAAATCTTTCTATTTTTAAAGTTAAGAATGCTGTCAAGTCGGGTTAGGAAGTAACACTACCCTAACTCTTTCGGCTTTTGTTATTTTCCTAGCGTAGTACGAGTTTGTTTTTGAGATGATTCATCGACTATCGATTTTGGTATCCTTTTTTGTGCTTCATCAATCTAAGGCAATTTGTTTCTCATTTGAGCATTGGCTTCCAACACCATGGAAAACTAAAATTAAAGAGTGAGTGGGAGCCAAGCTAGTCGGATCGCACCCATTAGGGTATATTCATATTTATCTAGAGAATTGTTGGTAGCATGCATGCAGTGATGTGAAATATTCAGATGCTCATTTAAAGTGAGGTCCAGCTTGGAAATTACCAAGAGTGATGCTTGTTTGGCATAGGCTCCCAAGTATATTTACCTAGAGGTATACTTTTAATATATGGGTGCGCCTTCTATATTTAAACCTTATTTCGATTTGAACCTTGGAGTCAATGTTTTCTTAATTACATCGAGAAGTGCCTTGTATTCTCCTCTATATTTAATTATTCTGTCCTTTCTTTAAGTCTAAATTTTAATTTTCTCTAGTCTAACTTTTCAAATTTGGATTTTGAATCTTAACCCTGTTCATATCTTCATGTTTAGAATTTGTTTTGATTTGTTTTCCGTTCTCTCATGTCTGGATGTTGTTCTTGTAAGGTAAAAAATCGTTCCATGTTTAGCTGCATTGTCTCATTGTGTTTTATAGGTTTATCATATTTCTTCTTATGTTGGTTTTCGAGACGGATCCATGTGTTATTTTATATAATGCTTGGGTCAGAACGAGTATTTTTCTAGGCTGTCATTGGTAGGACATGAAGCTTATGGAGTCGAGCAGAATGTTCACCTACTGTAGTATTTCATTTTCTACTGTGTTATATTGTATACCAATCAGCAACTATGTAACGACCCATTAAATTTGATAATATTAAATGAATTAAATTAATATAATTTCTAATCTGATTTAGAATATAAAAAAAAGGCTTTAAGATTTATTCGAGAAAATGTAGTAATTTGTTATAGTAATTGGAATTTAATGTAACAATTTAATTTTTATGACAATAGTTTTGGATAATGTAATTGTCACACTTTGTTAAAAGTTAATGTTAAGAAACCAATAAATGTTGAATTAGTGAATATTAATAAAATATTTACTAGAATGTGATTCATTTAATATTAAAATAAATAGTAGGATTGTTTCATTTGGTGACCGTTGAATAAACCAATGCAATAAGTGTAGATAAAAAAATTTATGAATATTGTTCAATAATGAATGTACTTAAAAACGGTAATAAACTTAATATAAGAAAACAAAGGCAAATTGTGTATTAATTAATGAATTCATGAATCAGTGTATGGACTTAGTGTAACTATACGTAAATGTACGCAATAAGGTTGTGAAATACCAATGATTTGGATTTCCAATTTATATTAAACATAATGTTGGTAGAAATTGGAATTCACTGTTGTGTGAAATATATGAGAAATCAAGTCAAATGTAAATTATACCGTAGATGATATACTCTTTTAAACAGTAGGATTTTTAAATAAATAAACGTTTCATTTAGGTTTCAATTGGATAACTTATGTAGTTTAATGGAGAATCAATTGCAATTAATTGCGCCATAAATTTGTGATGATAGGGTAGTTTGATTTGGCCTTTAAGAAGCAAAGAAAAAGAAAGCCAATATTTATGAATTCATTTGTAATGTGAAATGCAAATCTTGTGGATTGTTTTTTTTACAAGTGGAATTAATATTTAACCATTACGTTAGTAGAGTCTGATAAGTTAAGGTAGATAATCAATGGTAATTTACCTAATTCAAAGGATATATTAATATAAATATGGGTAAAATGAGGTTAGACCAAGGATATAATATTAATTGATTTTTAAGGCTTAATTAATACGTGAAATAGACAAGATTCCACATTCAAACATTTATACAAAGCTAAGTTGTAAATAGAAGTACCAATGTAATATAATGTAAATAGATGGGAATCAACATTTATTTATTTATTTAATGGAATTTAATTTCTATAGTATGATAATCGCAATTAAATGAAATTGAAATAGCTAATTTATACGTTAGTTGAAATTTAGCTGGAATATGAGGATTTTTAATGAAATAGTGAAATCAAATGGAAATAAGGTTTCAATTATACATTGGAATTTATATTCACCATAAAAGGTTAATTGAAAACCAAAGGAGTTAATAAAGGAATCAAACTTTATCTATTAATTTGGATTTAAGATATGGTAAATTGGATTTATTGCAATAATTAATTCTATAAGATGAGGTTAATACTTATTCTATTTATAATTGGACCAAATTGTTGATATAGATTTTTAGAAAGCAGAATCTATAAATTAATTTGAGTATCAAATTCAATAATTGCGCTTATTGCATAAATAAAGGGAATTTAACGTTAAATATTACGTTACTGAAATTTAAAATAGACTTTAAGAATAATAATGTGAATCATGAACCAAAGTATGTAGCATCCCTATTTTGGATAAAAGATAAGTATACAAGGATTAAAAATGTAATAAATAGGTTTTGAGGAATTTATTTATAATTCCTTAATATAAGGAAGCGGAGGAATGTATACTGAAATTTGATAGACCTGTCAACTCTAATTCACAGCCAAACTTGTTAAATCATTTAAATTGATTTTAATTTACATAAGTAATAGAATTGGGACAATTTTAGAATATTCATATAGAATTGGATTTCAATAATTTATTTAATTTATTTAATGAATATTAAAAATAGCCTTTTTGGCCACGGACTCGGATTTCGACGAAACTAGTTTCATCGGATTCGTATCGGTGTATTATTATAGGGTTTCAAGTTTCGTATCGATCGGACCTGTCGTTTGATCGTACGGACGCGAAACGCCTTGAAAATCAATTTTATTAAAATCAATTTGAAATCAATTTGGAAATCTTGTTTTCAGCATAACTTCTTCATACGATCAAATTTGGACGTGAAACTTTTTCCATCGCGTTCAGAATATTTTAAAATACCTATCTGGATATATGGGTTTGACAAATTTCGTTCCGGGGTCAGAACGGGCTTTTTGGGCCTTAGTTTGTCATCTATCTAGTCTATCTACTCTAACCCAACCTTACCTATAAATATACAGTTATAAACCCTAACTCCATTCTATTGTCTATTTGCTGTATGTTCATCTTCTTCAAGCTTCTCTTCTTCTTCAATGGGGGCTAACCCTAGATCCAGTCAGTTCAAAAAAAAAAAAATCAATTTCAAAAAAAAAAAAAGAAAAAAAAAAAATTTGCGGATCTGCAGCAGCTTCTGGTCGCGCTTCGGGTTTTAGGGGAGAAAACCCTAGAGCAACTTCGGGTCAGGAAGAAAATGACTCGGGTCGCTCCGGGTCGTTTTGGCGAAAACTCCAAGCAAGCACCGGGGAATTGAGGCGGCGCACCGAAGTCGAACCCGAAGTCGACCCAGGACCAGAATTTTCCATTTTTCAAATTTTCATAACTTTTGCATACGAGCTCGGATTCGCGCGCGGTTTGTTTTGATTGGATCGTATCGGAATTTCTGACGTTTTGGCCCTGGTTTGGACAAATTTGGAGACCGTCAAATTTTTGGGTTTAAATCGAATTTAAATTCGATTTAAATTCCAAAGGTGAGTGTTTAAACCCATTCACAACTACTAGAAGCTTTTATGTTTGTTAAGTTAATTTTAGAAATGAATAGAAATTATTTATGAGTATTTGGCATGTTTATTTCACTCATATTTGTTGAATTGCATTTATTAAATTTAACTGTTAATTTAATTTATTTATTGCGTATTAATTGATAGTTAGAATTTATTTGTTTACCTATAAACTGCTAGTTAACAGTTATATAGATTATTACTGAATATAAACTGTTAGATTAATAGTTGTTAAATTTAATCTGAATAAAATTGCCAGTTACTACCTGTTATATATTATCAAATATAAATTGTTATTGATTGATATTGCTTGATGATTGTGATTGGATGATGGGTGATGTTGATGGATGTTTATTGGATATCATTAAATTGCAAATTATCATGCATATTTCATTTCATTCGGGATTGTGGTTTGAAATGATATATAACCGCAAATTTTTATATCTTTTAAATTGCGGATTGAAATGATAAATATCCGTATCACTTGACCATAGGATAGAAAATTATATACAGGCACCGCGGTCTATATATTACTATTTTAATGTGATTTCTATGGTTTGGATGGAATACGGTTTATAATAATCTTAAATTTTATATTGTATAAATATTTTTCTTCCATATATATATATATACATATGAAGTTGAAAATTTTGAAATTAAAAGGTGTATAAAAATCTTTATTAAAAATGGAAGAAAATTAAGAAAATGGAGTTTAATAATTTATATCATATGTTTAAATGTTAAGTTTGGAAATTTTAAGATATGATATTTATAATTGGATTTTTTCCAAAATAAATTGAAATGAATATTCTAGTATAATTTGAATTGGGAAAAATATATATATTTTATTACTAGAAATTGAAGTCTTATTATTTATGGATTTTATATGAATATTCAAGACTAATTAATAGAACAATTGATTTGTTGAAAGCATAAAATCCGACTTTAGTTTGAAATATTGATACTCAAAATGGATATACATATATATAAATAAATTGAAGTGGTTTTGGAACTTGAGGGAGATAATATAAATTTTGGTTTAGACTTTAATAAATAAATGTATTTGTAAAACCATGAGAACTATTTTCTTTACAAAGTAACATTTAAGTTAAACCATTTAATTCATACACCGTTGAATGTCCAAACCATTCAAGTTCTTAGAAGTTATGGTTTTAAATTATGACTTTCAAAATATTATGCTTTGAAATATTTGATTTTTAGACGTTATGAAGTTAAAGCATTATGATTTTGGAAAAGAATTATATTTGGGATAAGTGATAAAATATGGTTTTGGGTTTTGAAATGATATCGTATTCATGGTTATGAAATGGAATGTTTATTCTGATTTTTAAAGTATAACCTATTTTTAAATGACCGCGGTGTTATAATAACGATGGGTTGGCAAAGAGACCGGGATCGGATATGGACATACTCTCTGTCGATACCGAAAACCACTTTGACTAACCGTGTACGCGGTGGAGATTCCAGAATGAAGTAGGTGGTGGCGACGTTTCCTGTAAGGTAAATACGTGGACCCGACTCCCGTGAGTTGGCATAAGGTGGCTAAAACAGGAGCGATTCTCAGGCCAATGAGGTCATTCCTCTGATCGGACCCTCCTCTTCAATATTATACTTTGATTTTGGATTGATTCAGTGGCCACTTCTATATTTTGATTTTGGGGAGTTAGTCCGAGGTGGGCGGTAACTGCGGCTACGCGTTTCCACCAGCCTGGATAGCAATTGGTATATCTACCCTGGCATTGCCTAGTTGTGTCGTGTCACCTACCATACCGAGCCTTTACTACGAGTTTCTATTTGTGTCGTACCTATGGAGTATCCTCTGGTAGCTTCCCGATCAGGAGGTATTACGGTACTGTATAGACTATTGGCATTATTTGTGTTAAGGGCTATATGGGTAACCCCTTAACGCTATTAAAAAGTAAGTTTATTTTATAAATAGACACTATTATAATAGCGCAATATACTACATAGTAAATAGTTTAACGGATCCTTAGGAGATGTAAATCCCGAACATCTCTTGAGTTACTGTACTCATATTTATTTCTGTTAATTTAACTCACATAAGATCTTTTAGTCTGACTCGAGTGTTTTTGTCTTTTCAAATTCGCTCGGGTCAGTCCGAGCGTTTCAGGATCGAAGACTTTAGCTTTGGAGGACGAAGACGAAGAATCCATATTATTATTTATAGTATGCACCACACTCTTTCTATTCAGCTGCATTGTTTGTATTGGTATGTGTAACTCTGATATTTATTGTATAAAGAAGAATTAACTGTTTTGTAACCGTTTATGAACTGTATATTTATTATTATATTTTATCCTTCCGCTGTGAGATTCTATTTTGTTTTATTTCTTCTCTGTTTTTCTTATTTACCCCATAACAATCCGCCCTTGCGTATGCTTTTAATTGGCACGTGTGTTGGTTTAAAGTGTGCGAAAAGGCGGGATGTTACAGTTGGTATCAGAGCTTTGGTTTAGCGATAAACTTGGCTTTGTGGGGTTTGACTCTTTGTTAATAGGGTAGTAATACCCTATGGGAGTCGCTGAGTGTATATATATGAGAGAGCGTACTTGTTAGTGTTAATATTGTGTTAATCTGTCCCGTTTTGTATTTATAAATTCTGGTTGATGCATGGGACGCTATGTCATCAATAGGGATTTCTAAACACTTAATAGGACAGACCGACATAATATTTGTTTTTATATAGGTGAATGAAATAATTTTGCCTATTATATTTTCTATATATAAAAATATTTTATAAGGATATATATTTGGTTGCTATAGATTGGGTGTTAGGTAATAAAAATATTTATATTAAATTAAAGCTAAGTTGAAATTTTAATAAATCAAATTGGAGATTTTAGAACTTAAGTCCGGGATTTTTGAAAATCTTCTTTTAAAGGATTTATGAAATATAATGATTTGGTTTATAAGTAATTTCTTATATAAATATTTAGTATAATTCGGAAGAATTGTTTTAAAAGAAGATTTTGGAGAAAATAGATTTTGTACTTTCCTCTCTGTCGCTGGAAAATAATTTCGACGATGGCGGCCGCATCATCGACTTTCATTTTCGAGTTTCGAAGGGGAAAGGCCACTGTAGTAAAATTCTACTGCAGATCTATTTTGAAATTATCTAAAAATTTTAATTGTTTTAAATATAATTGAGATATAAAGGTTGTAGGAAACTAATTATCCATTATTTCAAAATAAATTGAAATTTGACCCGGAATTTAATTCTAAAATTTTCCATTAATTAATTGTTAAATTTTAGTGAAATAAAAAGTAAGAAATAAATGGATTGAAACCTCTAATTTTAGGTAAGAGAATTAATGCTAAGTATAAAGGAAGTTAAAATTTTAACTTATAAGTAATGGTAAAGATTTATTGAACAATCAATGAATTAGAAGAATTGAGATAAAACTTGTATAAGTTCAATTGCATTTTTCTTTAACATAAATAACTTACCAAATATAAAAAGTTGAAATGTTAAATAAGGGATTGAAATTGAATATTATACAAGTAAATTTTTGGAAATAATGAAGTACTCAATAAATTACTGTTATAAATAAGAATTTAATGGTATAAACTTAAGTTATAATTGAAATTCTACTAAAAATAAAGTTAAGTATTATTAATAGGTGATATGAACTTAAGTATATAAAGTGAAATTCTAAACAAAAAATTGATTGTAGGATTATTAACTTAAGTATGTTTTAATTTCCACTATTCTAATATAATGGAAAGTAGAAAAAAAAAATTAAATGACTGCAATCCATAGTTAATGAACAAGTAAAATCTTTCACTTATAGGAATGCAGGTTATAAGGTTAATAAATTAAGTGTAAGTAGAGGGTTACTGTAATTAAATATAATAGAAACGTAAACATTAAATAAAGGAATGAAATTAAGGGTAAGTTGAAATTGTAATTTATAAAACGAATATATATTTGTTGAACCATAAATTAATAAAAAGGAATTGAGAAGAAACTTGTAAATTTTCACTTACATTCTTAAAACATACATAACTTACCACATAATAAAAGTTGCAATGTTAGTAAGAAAATGTAGGGGAAATCTTACAAGTGAAGCTTGAGGTAATTAAGATATTCAATAAATTTGCTGTTAAAACTTAAGCTAAATCGGAAATTTTACTATATAAGAAAGGTAAGTAGAATAAATGGGTGATATAAACTTTAGTCAATAAATTGGAACACAAATATGATAATTTTGTAATAAATGAAAATGAAAATTGTAAGAAATAAAGAAATCCCTCCATAAATGAAAGAAAGAAAATCAAACCACTGAAGCATGAAATAAAAGTATAATAAGTAAAATTTTGGTTGTTGGTTTGAATTGTTATTGTTTGATTTATGTTTGTTGGGTAAGGAATTTGAAGTTGTTGGATGAATAAATAATCTATCTTTGTTCCATCTAAGACTGTTGAGTAAAAGGATGCACTTGATAGTTAATTTCATTTCATACGAATTTCAAGTTTGAACCCAAACAACTGTTTGTTTGATGGATTAAATGGTTGCTTTGCTTTGTGTATGTATGCTGTTTGTAAGGTTGATGGTTGTTGTATTGATTGGTTGATTAATGGTTGAAACCACCTAAACATTTCACTTTAATATAAATATTTAACCTTTTTAGATTATATAAGTGAAATGCAGGTTATGGAAGCAACTGCTACTGCTTTTGGTTCCATAATAATAAGCGTATTGCCCGACAAATAGGTACGTTTCCGGATTACGTTTTGTAGCGCTATTTTATATAATTTCTCCCGTGTTGGGATATAATATTTTGGATAATATATGTAATATATTTGTATATTTGGATATTATATTTTCTCCAGAGTCTCTCCGTACAAAGGAGACTCTGCCAAAATTTTCCGTAAATTTTGGACTTAGAATTTTGTTAAAAATGTTTTCCAGCTTTAATAATTCAAGTATAAAAGGTTATAATGACTATAAAACGGGCATATCTCATTTAAGGAAATTAATTTAGTAAATTATTGTTTATAAGTTAATATTTGAAATAAGATGTAATGTTTTATTCTTCCTTCTCCCTTCTTTTTCCTTTTCGGGGACGAAAAGTTTTGAGTGGGGGAGATTGTAACGACCCGTTAAATTTGATAATATTAAATGAATTAAATTAATATAATTTCTAATCTGATTTAGAATATAAAAAAAAGGCTTTAAGATTTATTCGAGAAAATGTAGTAATTTGTTATAGTAATTGGAATTTAATGTAACAATTTAATTTTTATGACAATAGTTTTGGATAATGTAATTGTCACACTTTGTTAAAAGTTAATGTTAAGAAACCAATAAATGTTGAATTAGTGAATATTAATAAAATATTTACTAGAATGGGATTCATTTAATATTAAAATAAATAGTAGGATTGTTTCATTTGGTGACCGTTGAATAAACCAATGCAATAAGTGTAGATAAAATTTTTTATGAATATTGTTCAATAATGAATGTACTTAAAAACGGTAATAAACTTAATATAAGAAAACAAAGGCAAATTGTGTATTAATTAATGAATTCATGAATCAGTGTATGGACTTAGTGTAACTATACGTAAATGTACGCAATAAGGTTGTGAAATACCAATGATTTGGATTTCCAATTTATATTAAACATAATGTTGGTAGAAATTGGAATTCACTGTTGTGTGAAATATATGAGAAATCAAGTCAAATGTAAATTATACCGTAGATGATATACTCTTTTAAACAGTAGGATTTTTAAATAAATAAACTTTTCACTTAGGTTTCAATTGGATAACTTATGTAGTTTAATGGAGAATCAATTGCAATTAATTGCCATAAATTTGTGATGATAGGGTAGTTTGATTTGGCCTTTAAGAAGCAAAGAAAAAGAAAGCCAAGATTTATGAATTCATTTGTAATGTGAAATGCAAATCTTGTGGATTGTTTTTTTTACAAGTGGAATTAATATTTAACCATTACGTTAGTAGAGTCTGATAAGTTAAGGTAGATAATCAATGGTAATTTACCTAACTCAAAGGATATATTAATATAAATATGGGTAAAATGAGGTTAGACCAAGGATATAATATTAATTGATTTTTAAGGCTTAATTAATACGTGAAATAGACAAGATTCCACATTCAAACATTTATACAAAGCTAAGTTGTAAATAGAAGTACCAATGTAATATAATGTAAATAGATGGGAATCAACATTTATTTATTTATTTAATGGAATTTAATTTCTGTAGTATGATAATCGCAATTAAATGAAATTGAAATAGCTAATTTATACGTTAGTTGAAATTTAGCTGGAATATGAGGATTTTTAATGAAATAGTGAAATCAAATGGAAATAAGGTTTCAATTATACATTGGAATTTATATTCACCATAAAAGGTTAATTGAAAACCAAAGGAGTTAATAAAGGAATCAAGCTTTATCTATTAATTTGGATTTAAGATATGGTAAATTGGATTTATTGCAATAATTAATTCTATAAGATGAGGTTAATACTTATTCTATTTATAATTGGACCAAATTATTGATATAGATTTTTAGAAAGCAGAATCTATAAATTAATTTGAGTATCAAATTCAATAATTGCGCTTATTGCATAAGTAAAGGGAATTTAACGTTAAATATTACGTTACTGAAATTTAAAATAGACTTTAAGAATAATAATGTGAATCATGAACCAAAGTATGTGGCATCCCTATTTTGGATAAAAGATAAGTATACAAGGATTAAAAATGTAATAAATAGGTTTTGAGGAATTTATTTATAATTCCTTAATATAAGGAAGCGGAGGAATGTATACTGAAATTTGATAGACCTGTCAACTCTAATTCACAGCCAAACTTGTTAAATCATTTAAATTGATTTTAATTTACATAAGCAATAGAATTGGGACAATTTTAGAATATTCATATAGAATTGGATTTCAATAATTTATTTAATTTATTTAATGAATATTAAAAATAGCCTTTTTGGCCACGGACTCGGATTTCGACGAAACCAGTTTCATCGGATCCGTATCGGTGTATTATTATAGGGTTTCAAGTTTCGTATCGATCGGACCTGTCGTTTGATCGTACGGACGCGAAACGCCTTGAAAATCAATTTTATTAAAATCAATTTGAAATCAATTTGGAAATCTTGTTTTCAGCATAACTTCTTCATACGATCAAATTTGGACGTGAAACTTTTTCCATCACGTTCAGAATATTTTAAAATACCTATCTGGATATATGGGTTTGACAAATATCGTTCCGGGGTCAGAACGGGCTTTTTGGGCCTTAGTTTGTTTCGTACGTTCATCTATCTAGTCTATCTACTCTAACCCAACCTTACCTATAAATATACAGTTATAAACCCTAGCTCCATTCTATTGTCTATTTGATGTACGTTCATCTTTTTCAAGCTTCTCTTCTTCTTCAATGGGGGCTAACCCTAGATCCAGTCAGTTCAAAAAAAAAAAAATCAATTTCAAAAAAAAAAAAAAAAAAAAATTTGCGGATCTGCAGCAGCTTCTGGTCGCGCTTCGGGTTTTAGGGGAGAAAACCCTAGAGCAACTTCGGGTCAGGAAGAAAATGAATCGGGTCGCTCCGGGTCGTTTTGGCGAAAACTCCAAGCAAGCACCGGGGAATTGAGGCGGCGCACCGAAGTCGAACCCGAAGTCGACCCAGGACCAGAATTTTCCATTTTTCAAATTTTCATAACTTTTGCATACGAGCTCGGATTCGCGCGCGGTTTGTTTTGATGGGATCGTATCGGAATTTCTGACGTTTTGGCGCTGGTTTGGACAAATTTGGAGACCGTTAAATTTTTGGGTTTAAATCGAATTTAAATTCGATTTAAATTCCAAAGGTGAGTGTTTAAACCCATTCACAACTACTAGAAGCTTTTATGTTTGTTAAGTTAATTTTAGAAATGAATAGAAATTTATTATGAGTATTTGGCATGTTTATTTCACTCATATTTGTTGAATTGCATTTATTAAATTTAACTGTTAATTTAATTTATTTATTGCGTATTAATTGATAGTTAGAATTTATTTGTTTACCTATAAACTGCTAGTTAACAGTTATATAGATTATTACTGAATATAAACTGTTAGATTAATAGTTGTTAAATTTAATCTGAATAAAATTGCCAGTTACTACCTGTTATATATTATCAAATATAAATTGTTATTGATTGATATTGCTTGATGATTGTGATTGGATGATGGGTGATGTTGATGGATGTTTATTGGATATCATTAAATTGCAAATTATCATGCATATTTCATTTCATTCGGGATTGTGGTTTGAAATGATATATAACCGCAAATTTTTATATCTTTTAAATTGCGGATTGAAATGATAAATATCCGTATCACATGACCATAGGATAGAAAATTATATACAGGCACCGCGGTCTATATATTACTATTTTAATGTGATTTCTATGGTTTGGATGGAATATGATTTATAATAATCTTAAATTTTATATTGTATAAATATTTTTCTTCCATATATATATACATATGAAGTTGAAAATTTTGAAATTAAAAGGTGTATAAAAATCTTTATTAAAAATGGAAGAAAATTAAGAAAATGGAGTTTAATAATTTATATCATATGTTTAAATGTTAAGTCTGGAAATTTTAAGATATGATATTTATAATTGGATTTTTCCCAAAATAAATTGAAATGAATATTCTAGTATAATTTGAATTGGGAAAAATATATATATTTTATTACTAGAAATTGAAGTCTTATTATTTATGGATTTTATATGAATATTCAAGACTAATTAATAGAACAATTGATTTGTTGAAAGCATAAAATCCGACTTTAGTTTGAAATATTGATACTCAAAATGGATATACGTATATATAAATAAATTGAAGTGGTTTTGGAACTTGAGAGAGATAATATAAATTTTGGTTTAGACTTTAATAAAGAAATGTATTTGTAAAGCCATGAGAACTATTTTCTTTACAAAGTAACATTTAAGTTAAACCATTTAATTCATACACCGTTGAATGTCCAAACCATTCAAGTTCTTAGAAGTTATGGTTTTAAATTATGACTTTCAAAATATTATGCTTTGAAATATTTGATTTTCAGACGTTATGAAGTTAAAGCATTATGATTTTGGAAAAGAATTATATTTGGGATAAGTGATAAAATATGGTTTTGGGGTTTGAAATGATATCGTATTCATGGTTATGAAATGGAATGTTTATTCTGATTTTTAAAGTATAACCTATTTTTAAACGACCGCGGTGTTATAATAACGATGGGTTGGCAAAGAGACCGGGATCGGATATGGACATACTCTCTATCGATACCGAAAACCACTTTGACTAACCGTGTACGCGGTGGACATTCCAGAATGAAGTAGGTGGTGGCGACGTTTCCTGTAAGGTAAATACGTGGACCCGACTCCCGTGAGTTGGCATAAGGTGGCTAAAACAGGAGCGATTCTCAGGCCAATGAGGTCATTCCTCTGATCGGACCCTCCTCTTCGATATTATACTTTGATTTTGGATTGATTCAGTGGCCACTTCTATATTTTGATTTTGGGGAGTTAGTCCGAGGTGGGCGGTAACTGCGGCTACGCGTTTCCACCAGCCTGGATAGCAATTGGTATATCTACCCTGGCATTGCCTAGTTGTGCCGTGTCACCTACCATACCGAGCCTTTACTACGAGTTTCTATTTGTGTCGTACCTATGGAGTATCCTCTGGTAGCTTCCCGATCAGGAGGTATTACGGTACTGTATAGACTATTGGCATTATTTGTGTTAAGGGCTATATGGGTAACCCCTTAACGCTATTAAAAAGTAAGTTTATTTTATAAATAGACACTATTATAATAGCGCAATATACTACATAGTAAATAGTTTAACGGATCCTTAGGAGATGTAAATCCCGAACATCTCTTGAGTTACTATACTCATATTTATTTCTGTTAATTTAACTCACATAAGATCCTTTAGTCTGACTCGAGTGTTTTTGTCTTTTCAAATTCGCTCGGGTCAGTCCGAGCATTTCAGGATCGAAGACTTTAGCTTTGGAGGACGAAGACGAAGAATCCATATTATTATTATTTATAGTATGCACCACACTCTTTCTATTCCGCTGCATTGTTTGTATTGGTATGTGTAACTCTGATATTTATTGTATAAAGAAGAATTAACTGTTTTGTAACCGTTTATGAACTGTATATTTATTATTATATTTTATCCTTCCGCTGTGAGATTCTATTTTGTTTTATTTCTTCTCTGTTTTTCTTATTTACCCCATAACAATCCGCCCTTGCGTATGCTTTTAATTGGCACGTGTGTCGGTTTAAAGTGTGCGAAAAGGCGGGATGTTACAAACTATAAGGCCGAAAATATATAGCAGTCCAAGGGATGTGGTTAGCTTTTAATTCTGATATACCTTGTATATTGGAGTGACAATTTATGTTATCTTTATTATAATATATATTGTAGTTTTCATTGTGAGATTTTGTTTTCCCTATTTGTTCTTTTTTTACCCTAACAATCTGCCTTTTCAATAATTGAATGTTCAACATTGGAATACCGTGAATGTATTTGGTGTCAACTTTCGATGGAGGAAAAGACGGGTCGTTATATTTGGTATTAGAGTTGAAGGTTAAGCATGAACCTTGGCTTTGGTAGCGTATGGCTCATTAGAGATAGAGTGAGTGACACCTTAGAATGTGTTGAGAGTATTATATATACATAAGCGTTTTTGTTATTACTATAAAAACGTAACATGTTAATTAGTCTACTGAGTTATTTATGATTTCTAGTCGACACGTGGGGCGCCATGGTATTGATAGGAATTTCTGTACACTTGAACAAGGAAATCATACATGAAATTGATTTTTGAAAACTGGTAAATGAAACATTTTACCAATGATTTTTATATATAAAGGAATAGTTAAATGATAATATTTCTTTGTTATCATTGGTTTTTGAATTGTCATGCTCGCATAGTTTAGAAGCATTGACTATTGTTTGTTGATTGATAATTTATGCTCGACTAGTTTATGAGTATTTATTATTTGATAATTGTAAGTACATTAAAATGAACCCCTTTGTGAATTAAGTTTCACGGTTCAATCATAAGGTGTTCGAAGAAAATGTTAAGTTAAAATTCATCTTTTAATTGTTTAATTTAACCTAAATAGCGAGATAAGACATTTAGAGGATAAACAATTGTGAAAAGTTTATTATATCAAAGGAAGGTTATTATAATGGGAGATGATTTTATATAAAGGCAATTTTTTATAAATTCAGAATATATAAAATGATTTATAAATGGTGCTTTATAAGTAAAAAGAGTTTTTGAGAATTTAAATCCTGATATTGGTTGAAATTATTTCAAAAATATATTGGAGAAAAGTGATAATGGTATTACTTGAAAGTGCTTATAAGTGTAAATACTTCAAAGAGAACTTTTAATAAAGGTACATTTCCTTTGGATAGTCCGGCGAAAACATCACAATTTGTTTTGTGGTAATCAGAATAATCTTCTAAGTGACGGTCAAATGTTTGCTTAGGCGAACGTTGTAGTGAACTGGGTAAATTATTCTCTTCATCATTGTGCAATTGAAAAAAGTTCAAATCCAAATGAACCCAAAATGAGTGTTAGTGAATACATTGTTAGAATTATTTTATTTGTAGAAATATCTATAGTATGATTTCCAAAAGGGTTTTAAAAGAAAAACCAGATATTTAGTTCTTAAGTTTCCTTAAAGAAAACCGATTTAAAATAAAAGGTATTTTGATAAATAATTTGATAAATGAAGAATTTTAAAATCTTGTATAAAGATGAGATAATTTAACTCAAGTTTTAAATGGGTTAAATTAGATATGAAGGTTTAATAAGCATTGTTTTATTAAAACCATAGTTTTTATTTATACATCTAATCTCATAAACTATTTGATGTTATTGGGCCATCTAGATAAATATCTTTACTTAGAATACTATAAGGTAAAAAGGTCAAAGTGGTCAACTCAGTTTTAAGACCTATATTTTGTTTTTATCTTCATTTGAATTTTAAAAAATAAAAATAAATAAATAAAATTGAAATTTGTATATACTTAGGATGTAGAATAGTATTTTACAAGTAAATAAAAGTAGAGCAAGTTTTTAATTTAATGTTTTATAAAGTTGTGTCTTTATAAAATGTTTATAAACTTAAGTGAACATTTATGGATTACTTCATAAATAATTTTAGTATTGAATGAAATATTATAAATATAAAATTAAAATGAATCAAAAAATAATTGGTGTAGTTAAGAAACTAATAAAATTAAGTATGTAAGTTGTAACGCCCCACCCCGAGACCCACCTTAGTGAAGAGAATTAACAAGTAATTCCGTCTACTAAAGCGGAGAATAAGGCTGGTTAAGGGCGACCATCTATAATTTTGTCTTAAACATCTATTGAATACGTCGATAAATGCAATATAACTTTTTTTCAACTCAAGTGGATCGACATACCCAGTAAATGCTTAATCCAAAACTATAGGTGGTTAACGGATCTATCAGAACAAAATACAATAACTGAATGTAAATCACATCACAGAACAGTAACCAACCTCATATGTATATACATATTCACTGATACATGTTTAGTACAATACAATATGAATACAATAAAGGTGGTACTCGACCACACCATAAATATCGAATCAAATATAACTACATCAGAGTACGCGAAAGAACAAAAACTACTCAAGAGAAAGAAGAGCTAATATCCAACATCAACTTCAAGCTATGTCCAATAGATGATACCTGAAACAACTCGGTCTGACCCGAGTATAAATACACGGGTCAGTCTAGCTACACAAATCAGTCAATATCGATAATATGAAGCAGAATGGATATAGTGATACGTCTTCTCGAATGAGGAGAAGGATTAGATAACTCATAGCTCAATACTTAAGTAACAAACGCTACCTAAGTGACAAAATACCTTGAAAGAGGTAACTCAAACTCAATACTCAAATAAAACACAAGTGCCTCATATCATTAGCGATAACTCATAATGAACTCAAATCAACTCATATAAAACTCAAGCAAAACTCAAATGGTTCGATGAACCATTACTCCAAAAGGGAGAAAACTCATCTCAATCACAAATAGAAGTCATGAAAGCAACACAAGACAACTCCATAAGAATGTGAGATCTTAAACTCATAAGTAGGTCAAGACGGCTAAATCTCACACATACATCTCAATCATAAAAACTCATGGAACTCGATACGAATTCAAACTCAATAAAGAATTCAATGCATGTTCAAAACTCAGAAAATCTTAACATTAATGCGCCAAAACGGCGAATTCAAAACTCAGAAAACCCGGATTGGCCATATCCCTGAATACAATACCGAAGCAATGCTGCACGTGCTAAACTCAGACGGCCGAAGCCTTAGACAAGGTCGCTGACACCTTCCAAAGCAGTTCGTCCTCATGACAAGGTCGCTGACACCTTTCCAAAGCAGTTCGTCCTCATGACAAGGTCGCTGACACCTTTCCAAAGCAGTTCGTCCTCATGACAAGGTCGCTGACACCTTTTCAAAGCCATTTTGTCATCCCTAACAAGGTCGCTAACACCTCCAAAGCAGTTCGTCCTCATGACAAGGTCGCTGACACCTCTCAAAGCAGTTCTGTTAGGTAAACATCGTGAATGTGTCACAAACTCACGGATAGGAACCCGAAAAGTGTTAACGTGTGTCCCATACCACACATTCGCACTCTACGGTTTACTAGCCGTTAGTTGATGCCACACTAAAAACATCATAAAACTCAGAAAATTATATCTCGCCTAATCTCATTGGCGAGTGATAAAGAGATACCATACTTGTCTCATCTCATCGACAAGTATTAAATGACATCATAACTTGTCTCATCTCATCGACAAGTGAAAAACATTATGATGGTTTCTCATAAACCATAAATCTCAAAATATGAAATCATAAACTCAAGACTTGCTTTATGTCTTTGGCAAGTAAATAAAACATCGTGATGGTTCTCATCGATCAAACTCCTACATAGGAGATCTCAAACCATAATACTTGCCAAATATTGGCCATCTTAAATAATTCCAATAAATAGGAATTATAAAACTCAAAATACGCCATAAAATGACAAAACATCTCAGAATTATTAAACTCAAATAGCTTCGATCGTACAAGTCCGGAATTAACCGAAATAGTAAACGCACATGTCCCATACCACGTGTTTTACTGAATCGTTTAATTCTCTTTCTCATACGTTCGAATAGTGTAAAAGTGTATGTTTTATATGCAAAATAGTTTACTAGAGAAAACAAGGTTTTAAAACTATTTCTTGAAAAGATTAATAAAACCAATATTTGAAATTCCTTTATTATAGGAAATAAATAGATTTTATATTAGAAAAATAATTTTAAAACTATATAATAATAATTTGAAATGTCCATTTATTTCAAAAATCACTTCAAAATAGTTTAATGAAAATGGCGCTCGAAAACAATGAAAAGCAAGAAAGATAACTCAAGACCGATAACTTGAATTCAATACGAATTCAATTCACATTTAACTCAAATCAATTCAAATTCTATTTAAATTTGAATTTCAAATTCACCAAATATAGCCAGCTTATTGATAGGAATCATAGCTCTCAAACCATTTCAAAACAACATCCAAATCGGACAAGAAACAAGGAAGATATGATCAATTTTCTAACTGTGTTCAGTTTGGATAACATAGTTACTAAAGTGATAGAGCTGAGAGTTTGCAACAGCATTTTGATAAACTTATGCTCATAATATGCAAATGTGTACAACATTAAAGTTGTCACATATAAAATAAGCTTTCCGGAACTTCAAAAATCATCCAAATCGGACAAGAAACAAGGAAGATATGATCAATTTACTAACTGTGTTCGGTTTGGATAACATAGTTACTAAAGTGACAGAGCTGAGAGTTTGCAACAGCATTTTGATCAACTTATGCTCAAAATATGCAAATTTGTACAACAGTAAAGTTGTCACATATAAAATAAGCTTTCCGGAACTTCAAAAATCATCCAAATTGGACAAGAAACAAGGAAGATATGCTCAATTTACTAACTGTGTTCAGTTTGGATAACATAGTTACTAAAGTGACAGAGCTGAGAGTTTGCAACAGCATTTTGATCAACTTATGCTCAAACTATGCAAATTTGTACAACAGTAAAGTTGTCACATATAAAATAAGCTTTCCAGAACTTCAAAAATCATCCAAATCGGACAAGAAACAAGGAAGATATGCTCAATTTACTAACTGTGTTCAGTTTGGATAACATAGTTACTAAAGTGACAGAGATGAGAGTTTGCAACAGCATTTTGATCAACTTATACTTAAAATATGAAAATGTGTACAACAGTAAAGTTATCGCATTTAAAATAAGCTTTTCGGAACTTCAAAAATCATCCAAATCGGACAAGAAACAAGGAAGATATGATCAATTTACTAACTGTGTTCAGTTTGGATAACATAGTTACTAAAGTGACAGAGCTGAGAGTTTCAACAGCATTTTTATCAACTTATGCCCAAAATATGCAAATGTGTACAACAGTAAAGTTGTCGTATTTAAAATAAGCTTTCCGGAACTTCAAAAATCATCTAAATCGGATAAGAAACTAGAAAGATATGCCTAAAAGAATTTCTGTGTTTTAAAGCTAAGATTAAAACACAAGACAGAAAGGTTACATCATCTTCAAACTCAAATTACTCTTAGTAAACAGCTTAATCACAAAAAGTAATAAACATAAAAGTTGTTTATTATACAAGCATCTTCCAACTAAAAAAAACTTAACTCAATTTCAATCTACCATTTCAAAATTAGGGTGATTTCAATATCAGGTTTCAACAAAAATATTGCACAGAGCAAAGCTGTGTACATCAGTTTCAAACCCAATTTCGACCCTCTAAACCATGGAATTTCTTAAAGTTATTAAAAGAAAACTTATAGCTAATAGAATGTTCTTTCAACTGCAAAAAGATTGAGCTAATTTGGATAAACTGGCTCTAAGATATCGCTGTTTTACTGCAGTGATATTTTTACAAACAATTTTCAGCAAACTACAACCATGCGATCATTCAAATTCAAGCAACCAATTCACTACTAATTTGAAAGCAATTCAACATCAAACCATCCAATTCAATTCAATTATCAACTGAAAATTATTCTCATAGATTAGAGGTAGTAGTGTGAGTGATTAACTCACCTTTTACTTTCCTATAGCTTGCTAAATCCTCTTTTAAGCCTTGCTAACCTCTTAGCTTCTCCACAATCACCAAAAAACTCAAGAACAAAATTTGGACAGCAAGCAGTTTGATCAAAAAGGGGATCAAAATCATTCTTTTAGAGTTCTAAAGGATAGAGATAGAGTTTAAAACACTTACTCTACATTATTGGACAAAATCCCTTTGATTTGAGCTTTGAATTTTGAAATTAGGAACTAGGGTTTAGGAAGAGAAGGCTGAGAAGGAGAATGAACGTACTGATGTTTGAGGAAGAGAAATATGTTTCTCATTTCTTTGCTAACAGGCCAAGTCAAGTATATTAATGGGCTAGAGTCCAATTTTTCAAGAAAATTAGCTTAGATTATAAATTAATCACTTAGTTACATGTTAACAATGCACACCTTCAAATTCAATCATCTATTCAACTTTATTTCATATCAAAAATTTATAAAACTTCATATTCATGATGATAAAATGTTATATACTCAAAATAGAAGATTATTTATATTTTTAAAACTTTTTATCATCATATTTCCTTTCCTTTTTATAAATAAAAAATCTACATCCTTAATTACAAATTCCATTGTAATTAACATTATAAATTACACAAAAATAATATTTTTGTGTAATAAAATTTTTATAACCCTTTTCAAATATAATTTTACACTTAAATTATATTTTTAAACTCAATTCCATCATTATTTTGAATATATCTCATCTTAAAATTAATCACTTCTTTTAAAATTCATTAAAAGAAGTAAATAGCAATAATTAACAAAATTATTGCATTGACTCTAAATAAAACACATTTTCCTCATTTTATTATCTCAAATCATGTTAATCAAGTTTTCAAAATTCTATTTTCTCATTTTTATCCTCAAATATATTGTTTATTCCAAATAAACAATTTAAATTCCTCGTTAGTTATTAATTTACACTATTAAATTATAACCGCCGTTATAATTTAATATTCTTAGGTAATCACTAAAATTAGGGTTGTTACAGACTCCCCCTCTTACAAAAATTGCGTCCCCGCAATTTTCTTGAAAAAGAGCTGTAAACAACATAAAAGATACAACCATCGAAGGATAAAGACATGCTTGAATTCCAAATCATTCATACTCTCAATATAGAATGGTCGAAAGAAATAATCAAAAACTCCCTTGGTTAATCCAATGGCTCATAAAATGCTAAAATAATGATTAGTAAACCATCGAATTTTCCAAGTAAGTCGAAATAATTTCGAAGATATCCCGTCTTTGATCAAAACTCAATAAGATTCTCAACAATTAATCAATCGAAAATGATTGATTTCATAAAAATCTACAAATAGAGTCGGGATCAAACTCACTTAAACCCGAACCCTAAGCAATAGAGAAGAACATCAATAAGATTTTCTGCATAAATATGCGGAAAGAACATCCTCACAACAGGGTAGACACGATAGACAAGATAGATAAATCACAAGATGGCTTCTCAAAAGGCCACCAAACTCGAATGACCGCGAAAAATGCACGTAGATAATAATAGCTCAAAGAAAGAATATACTCAAGAACAAGAATATAAGCTCAAATTATCTTTTAAATTTTAAAATCTCAATTTTCAACATTTGAAAAATTTATCAAACTCTTTACTATATTACTTAGTAAGTAATTTAAAACTCAAAGTTAAAATTCAAATTTCATCTCTTACTTTAAAATTAGTTTCCAAAAGAATTTTGTAAATCAATAATAATATTCCTCAAATAAATTAAGGGTTTAAATTCTCTTTACTCTTCTCTTAAAACGTCCAATGTACATAATATAGATTCTAAAATCTCAAAATGTACTTTCAATAAAGTATAGCTCAATAATTTTCTCACATATTCTCATCTTTATAATTTCAAATAAATATATATAAATAAATGGCATTGCCTCGCCATTGAATCTCTAATAAATTGATATGTCCGTTGGCTGCAGAGTCTATCAAAACTGCCTCGCCACTCTAATGCTCATCTCTAAAATCAATGGCTGCAATTACCATTCAAAAATAAATTTAATATTTAATCTCAAATATTATTTTCAAAATCTCAATTTTAAAACACAAACCACTGTGCCTGATTGCCTTATCATAGCATTTAGGAGATTCCTATCGATAACGTTGATCAGGCGTATCGACTAGAACTCTTAACTACTCGATGGATAACCCAACACTCTCAAATTATTTCCATAAAAGAAATACTACTCATGTAAATATATTCTCAAATAATATTTTATATAAGATAAGATGACATCAAACTCTATCATGGAATACTACGGAATACAATATATCTATATTCCTAGACATATTCCATCTCAACAATCCCAAAACTCAAAAAAGAATCAAGGCTCGATTTGAAAGCAAGCTCGAATAAAGAACAATGATTCACTCGTATTGTACTTCGATGTATCATGATATACGTACTTTTCTGTGTTTATTCTACTTTGTTCTGACCACAGCTCTGATACCAAGCTGTAACGCCCCACCCCGAGACCCACCTTAGTGAAGAGAATTAACAAGTAATTCCGTCTACTAAAGCGGAGAATAAGGCTGGTTAAGGGCGACCATCTATAATTTTGTCTTAAACATCTATTGAATACGTCGATAAATGCAATATAACTTTTTTTCAACTCAAGTGGATCGACATACCCAGTAAATGCTTAATCCAAAACTATAGGTGGTTAACGGATCTATCAGAACAAAATACAATAACTGAATGTAAATCACATCACAGAACAGTAACCAACCTCATATGTATATACATATTCACTGATACATGTTTAGTACAATACAATATGAATACAATAAAGGTGGTACTCGACCACACCATAAATATCGAATCAAATATAACTACATCAGAGTACGCGAAAGAACAAAAACTACTCAAGAGAAAGAAGAGCTAATATCCAACATCAACTTCAAGCTATGTCCAATAGATGATACCTGAAACAACTCGGTCTGACCCGAGTATAAATACACGGGTCAGTCTAGCTACACAAATCAGTCAATATCGATAATATGAAGCAGAATGGATATAGTGATACGTCTTCTCGAATGAGGAGAAGGATTAGATAACTCATAGCTCAATACTTAAGTAACAAACGCTACCTAAGTGACAAAATACCTTGAAAGAGGTAACTCAAACTCAATACTCAAATAAAACACAAGTGCCTCATATCATTAGCGATAACTCATAATGAACTCAAATCAACTCATATAAAACTCAAGCAAAACTCAAATGGTTCGATGAACCATTACTCCAAAAGGGAGAAAACTCATCTCAATCACAAATAGAAGTCATGAAAGCAACACAAGACAACTCCATAAGAATGTGAGATCTTAAACTCATAAGTAGGTCAAGACGGCTAAATCTCACACATACATCTCAATCATAAAAACTCATGGAACTCGATACGAATTCAAACTCAATAAAGAATTCAATGCATGTTCAAAACTCAGAAAATCTTAACATTAATGCGCCAAAACGGCGAATTCAAAACTCAGAAAACCCGGATTGGCCATATCCCTGAATACAATACCGAAGCAATGCTGCACGTGCTAAACTCAGACGGCCGAAGCCTTAGACAAGGTCGCTGACACCTTCCAAAGCAGTTCGTCCTCATGACAAGGTCGCTGACACCTTTCCAAAGCAGTTCGTCCTCATGACAAGGTCGCTGACACCTTTCCAAAGCAGTTCGTCCTCATGACAAGGTCGCTGACACCTTTTCAAAGCCATTTTGTCATCCCTAACAAGGTCGCTAACACCTCCAAAGCAGTTCGTCCTCATGACAAGGTCGCTGACACCTCTCAAAGCAGTTCTGTTAGGTAAACAGCGTGAATGTGTCACAAACTCACGGATAGGAACCCGAAAAGTGTTAACGTGTGTCCCATACCACACATTCGCACTCTACGGTTTACTAGCCGTTAGTTGATGCCACACTAAAAACATCATAAAACTCAGAAAATTATATCTCGCCTAATCTCATTGGCGAGTGATAAAGAGATACCATACTTGTCTCATCTCATCGACAAGTATTAAATGACATCATAACTTGTCTCATCTCATCGACAAGTGAAAAACATTATGATGGTTTCTCATAAACCATAAATCTCAAAATATGAAATCATAAACTCAAGACTTGCTTTATGTCTTTGGCAAGTAAATAAAACATCGTGATGGTTCTCATCGATCAAACTCCTACATAGGAGATCTCAAACCATAATACTTGCCAAATATTGGCCATCTTAAATAATTCCAATAAATAGGAATTATAAAACTCAAAATACGCCATAAAATGACAAAACATCTCAGAATTATTAAACTCAAATAGCTTCGATCGTACAAGTCCGGAATTAACCGAAATAGTAAACGCACATGTCCCATACCACGTGTTTTACTGAATCGTTTAATTCTCTTTCTCATACGTTCGAATAGTGTAAAAGTGTATGTTTTATATGCAAAATAGTTTACTAGAGAAAACAAGGTTTTAAAACTATTTCTTGAAAAGATTAATAAAACCAATATTTGAAATTCCTTTATTATAGGAAATAAATAGATTTTATATTAGAAAAATAATTTTAAAACTATATAATAATAATTTGAAATGTCCATTTATTTCAAAAATCACTTCAAAATAGTTTAATGAAAATGGCGCTCGAAAACAATGAAAAGCAAGAAAGATAACTCAAGACCGATAACTTGAATTCAATACGAATTCAATTCACATTTAACTCAAATCAATTCAAATTCTATTTAAATTTGAATTTCAAATTCACCAAATATAGCCAGCTTATTGATAGGAATCATAGCTCTCAAACCATTTCAAAACAACATCCAAATCGGACAAGAAACAAGGAAGATATGATCAATTTTCTAACTGTGTTCAGTTTGGATAACATAGTTACTAAAGTGATAGAGCTGAGAGTTTGCAACAGCATTTTGATAAACTTATGCTCATAATATGCAAATGTGTACAACATTAAAGTTGTCACATATAAAATAAGCTTTCCGGAACTTCAAAAATCATCCAAATCGGACAAGAAACAAGGAAGATATGATCAATTTACTAACTGTGTTCGGTTTGGATAACATAGTTACTAAAGTGACAGAGCTGAGAGTTTGCAACAGCATTTTGATCAACTTATGCTCAAAATATGCAAATTTGTACAACAGTAAAGTTGTCACATATAAAATAAGCTTTCCGGAACTTCAAAAATCATCCAAATTGGACAAGAAACAAGGAAGATATGCTCAATTTACTAACTGTGTTCAGTTTGGATAACATAGTTACTAAAGTGACAGAGCTGAGAGTTTGCAACAGCATTTTGATCAACTTATGCTCAAACTATGCAAATTTGTACAACAGTAAAGTTGTCACATATAAAATAAGCTTTCCAGAACTTCAAAAATCATCCAAATCGGACAAGAAACAAGGAAGATATGCTCAATTTACTAACTGTGTTCAGTTTGGATAACATAGTTACTAAAGTGACAGAGCTGAGAGTTTGCAACAGCATTTTGATCAACTTATACTTAAAATATGAAAATGTGTACAACAGTAAAGTTATCGCATTTAAAATAAGCTTTCCGGAACTTCAAAAATCATCCAAATCGGACAAGAAACAAGGAAGATATGATCAATTTACTAACCGTGTTCAGTTTGGATAACATAGTTACTAAAGTGACAGAGCTGAGAGTTTCAACAGCATTTTTATCAACTTATGCCCAAAATATGCAAATGTGTACAACAGTAAAGTTGTCGTATTTAAAATAAGCTTTCCGGAACTTCAAAAATCATCTAAATCGGATAAGAAACTAGAAAGATATGCCTAAAAGAATTTCTGTGTTTTAAAGCTAAGATTAAAACACAAGACAGAAAGGTTACATCATCTTCAAACTCAAATTACTCTTAGTAAACAGCTTAATCACAAAAAGTAATAAACATAAAAGTTGTTTATTATACAAGCATCTTCCAACTAAAAAAAACTTAACTCAATTTCAATCTACCATTTCAAAATTAGGGTGATTTCAATATCAGGTTTCAACAAAAATATTGCACAGAGCAAAGCTGTGTACATCAGTTTCAAACCCAATTTCGACCCTCTAAACCATGGAATTTCTTAAAGTTATTAAAAGAAAACTTATAGCTAATAGAATGTTCTTTCAACTGCAAAAAGATTGAGCTAATTTGGATAAACTGGCTCTAAGATATCGCTGTTTTACTGCAGTGATATTTTTACAAATAATTTTCAGCAAACTACAACCATGCGATCATTCAAATTCAAGCAACCAATTCACTACTAATTTGAAAGCAATTCAACATCAAACCATCCAATTCAATTCAATTATCAACTGAAAATTATTCTCATAGATTAGAGGTAGTAGTGTGAGTGATTAACTCACCTTTTACTTTCCTATAGCTTGCTAAATCCTCTTTTAAGCCTTGCTAACCTCTTAGCTTCTCCACAATCACCAAAAAACTCAAGAACAAAATTTGGAC
Source organism: Allium cepa (assembly GCA_030765085.1). Lineage (NCBI taxonomy): Eukaryota > Viridiplantae > Streptophyta > Magnoliopsida > Asparagales > Amaryllidaceae > Allium > Allium cepa. Next base: position 166,172,108 of record CM060939.1, read on the forward strand.
AGCAAGCAGTTTGATCAAAAAGGGGATCAAAATCATTCTTTTAGAGTTCTAAAGGATAGAGATAGAGTTTAAAACACTTACTCTACATTATTGGACAAAATCCCTTTGATTTGAGCTTTGAATTTTGAAATTAGGAACTAGGGTTTAGGAAGAGAAGGCTGAGAAGGAGAATGAACGTACTGATGTTTGAGGAAGAGAAATATGTTTCTCATTTCTTTGCTAACAGGCCAAGTCAAGTATATTAATGGGCTAGAGTCCAATTTTTCAAGAAAATTAGCTTAGATTATAAATTAATCACTTAGTTACATGTTAACAATGCACACCTTCAAATTCAATCATCTATTCAACTTTATTTCATATCAAAAATTTATAAAACTTCATATTCATGATGATAAAATGTTATATACTCAAAATAGAAGATTATTTATATTTTTAAAACTTTTTATCATCATATTTCCTTTCCTTTTTATAAATAAAAAATCTACATCCTTAATTACAAATTCCATTGTAATTAACATTATAAATTACACAAAAATAATATTTTTGTGTAATAAAATTTTTATAACCCTTTTCAAATATAATTTTACACTTAAATTATATTTTTAAACTCAATTCCATCATTATTTTGAATATATCTCATCTTAAAATTAATCACTTCTTTTAAAATTCATTAAAAGAAGTAAATAGCAATAATTAACAAAATTATTGCATTGACTCTAAATAAAACACATTTTCCTCATTTTATTATCTCAAATCATGTTAATCAAGTTTTCAAAATTCTATTTTCTCATTTTTATCCTCAAATATATTGTTTATTCCAAATAAACAATTTAAATTCCTCGTTAGTTATTAATTTACACTATTAAATTATAACCGCCGTTATAATTTAATATTCTTAGGTAATCACTAAAATTAGGGTTGTTACATAAGTTATACGTAGATCATTTTTTTCGCACAGTTTTTGTAGCAACTCGTAAATTTTGATAATTAAAACTATTAAATTTGATAAGATTTTAGAATTTAAATATTGTGAGAAAAAGGAAATTTGATTTATCGATGAGAAAATAATTGAATATAAATTTAATTTTTGCTGTTTGTATGTCATTGATAACCATTTAAGCAAGCTAATTTATAACTCTTATATGTAAACAACAATTCTATAAAAGTATTTAAGTTACTGTAAAAAAATATTCTGAATGTTTTAATTATCTTATGTGTAAACAAAAATTCTATAAATGTATTCAAGTTACCGTAAAAAGAATCCAATTGTTTTAATTATCTTATGTGTAAACAACAATTCTATAAATGTATTTAAGCTACTGTAAAAAGATTTCAATTATTTTAATTATATATCCATTAATTATGTTCCATTTTAAGAATCCAATTGTTTTAATTATCTTATGTGTAAACAACAATTCTATAAATGTATTTAAGCTACTTTAAAAAGATTTCAATTATTTTAATTATCTATCCATTAATTATGTTCCGTTTTAAATTTTAATGTTGAAATTTATTACCGTTAATTTGACTTGGAATCTTTCAATAAATGGGAAAGGGAATTTAACTGAAATTAATGACGTTTAATGAAAGAAATGTACCATTGTTAGGATCTGCTTTAAAGTGTAATTTTGAAATTATTTACAGTTATGTCGATTTGGAATCCTTTAATATTATACGAGCAAAAAACAAAACATGTTAATTGTACTTAATGGATTTAACGAAAGAAACATATGTTATTGTTAAAATAAAAAGGACGGTTTAATGAAAAAAATGAATGTTATTGTTTTTAAAGTAAGTTTAATTTTATAAAAAGAGAAATATTGAAGCAACATTTTACGGTCGATAAATAGTAGTCTTTGGCAGCATAGATGTAATTTTAATGCCAAACGTAAAATTTAGATTAATTAAATTTTTATGTTCATGATTGTGCACTGGAAAACACGTCGACTTTGATTTGAATTTGGAATCATGAATCACCTTTTATTTTATGTAGCGGTGGTCCCCGTTACCTTGGTTGGTGTGTTCAAATTTTATTTATTGTATGTTAATAAAGCTGGCATAAATTTGAGTTGATTTGGGGATAACGAAATTAATTGAACTGAAATACATTTCCGTATTAGATTAATGTGGTGTTATATTTGTTTTGAAGTATGAAAGGTGATGTTCATCACGAATTCATATTCATGCACATTTCATATTCTATTGCTTTTTTCTAACTACCATGTTATTCATATTTTTCTGCCTTATTCACTTTCACATTTCAACTATTAAAAAAACAAAACAAAACCTCTCTCTTTATTTCATAAAACTTTCATTAAATCTCTTATATTCATTTTCCATTCTTATTATTAGCTATACATTCTCTTACCTACTTTTATTCAGATAATTCTTATATACCTCTTGTATTTGCATCTAAGCATCTATTTTTACATGTTACAACTTTTAGTATTCATTCTTTTTCATAACTTCTGCTTATGCACTAATTCATCCATTAACAATTCATATTTAATGCACGTGCATCATTCATGCTAGCTTGTTCTTGTTCATATTTGTTAAAAATATAACCACATCGTTTCTTTGAAAAGCTAACTGTATTTTTGTATTCTTTTGATACCTTCTCACTTTTCCACCTGTTGACTTTTCAGTTTCCCGCTAGAGAACAAAACCAAAGTACGTATAGATTTATTACTCTATCTAAAGCTTTCTGCTCACACCTTATCTTTCTTCCTCAAAACTGCATAAACTCCAAAATTCCTAAATCCACAAATTCCCAAACTCCATCCTTTCTCTTTTCAAATTCCAAACTCCATCCCTCCTCTTTTGCTTCATCTCTCTAAAAAAAGAAAACTCAGTTTGGTCGATTTGCATTGTCGTGCTTTGCTTTGCTATTGGATTGTTTCTATGGATAAGTTTGGTTAGCTTGTCGTGTTTGGATTTCAACTAGGATCTATCTATTTGTGTTGTCAAAAACTCTCTAATCTCAGGTGAGCAATCACTCATGATTAACATTTTTATTATTAGGTAAATAAATATTGACTGAAATGTTATGAGAAATGTTTGTTTTAGATAGAAATATGTGATATATGTTATTATGTACCCTTGAATTTGTGTTATAACATTCACATGCACATGTTGTTTTACATGCCACAAATAGTATGTTATGTTGATTTGATTAATTGTCACATATGTATGTTAAATATGCTGCATATGATATGTAAAAAAATGTGTTAGAATTTTTTTTATATGCCATATTGAAATACTTCGCATATGCCATGTTGAAAAAAATGTGTTAGTTAATAAAATCATATGTTGCACATGTATGTTAATAAATGTCACCTATGCTATATGGAAATTACGTGTTATGTTTGGAATAAATGACATGCCATGTTATTTTAGTGTAAATCACCTTGCAAGTTCCTTGTAAATATGTCATGTCATATGTTTTTATGTTATGTTAGTGTATGACATGTCAGAATTTGAAATATTCACTTATGTTGTTTACGATATGTGACACATATGATATGTTAGTTATGCATGTTTATATATTAAATTGTTAATTATGCACATAAGTTGGTCAGTGACATGCTATGTTATGTATGTTATTATTGTTCTCACACTTCAAGTTCCTTGATAGTTAGCAAAATCACTTTGGATTGAAACGATGTATACCCGATATAAAACCACTTTGGGTTTAAATAAATTGATTTAGAAATAAAATTGGAATATTGTAAGTTTAAATTTATGTTTGAACTTGAAATTATGAAATTGAAATTTAATTGATTTAATGAATATTTTAGTTGGATTTTTAGATTCAAACTTATTTGATTATAACTTAATAGCTTTAAGAGAAATATTGAAATCTAAAGTTGGATTTAATAATGAATCGATTGGAAATGAACATAAAGTCGGTATTTGAATTGAACCGATTTATAGTGTGAAAAATGATGTTTCTTTAACCCTAACCATTTCACTTATTGAATTCTCTGTACATTTCACTTAAGATGACTTACTTACATAAGAATGTTAGTCTTAACTTAAGTGTTTTTGTTCTACTTTACGCTCGGATCAGACCAAGTATTTCATTTTAGCGAAGACACTTATTTCTGAAGATGAAGATGGAGTCGAGGACCATATCTACTACTGTTATAGCAATTGTTTATTCTGCCTGAAAAAATGTAAATTCTAATTTTGTTAAAAATAGTTTCATGAACTGTTTATGTATTTATTTTGCGTATTATATTTCTTCCTTCCGCTGTGAGATTCTATATTTTTCTCTTTTGAATCTTATTTTATTTGGACAATCCCATTAATAATCCGTCTTTTGAATAGTTTGAGTTAGACATGTGTGGTTTATTATCGACTTAAACTGTCCGAAAAGGCGGTCTCATTCTTTTGGTATCGGAGCTTTGGTTCAGACATACCTTAGCCTACTGGGTTAACTCGTCAGAGATAGGGTAGTGATATCCTAGAATGAGTTTGTCTGAGTGTATATATACGAGAGTACGTATTTGTTAGTGTTATAAGAAGGATTTTATATAAATTTTGAAATGGAATAATTTTCCTAATATTATATGCTATATATAAGGAATAAAATTTTATAAATATTATAGTTATTTGCAATGTGTTTGTTTTATGAAATGGTAATATTTAATTATTATCATTTATTTGGATTGGTTGTATTTAGTCAGTTTATATGCATTTGCTGTTATTGTTGATTGAGTTTATGAATTAAACACTAGTTTAATAATGGTGTATTAAAGAAAATAAAGTGAATAATTAGGATATTCGGTTATGAAGTTGAAATGTTTTGTTGTATGAATCTTGTTGTTTCGTTGAATGGTAGTTTCAGCTATTGAAATAAAATGGAATATCTGGATATTTTGGATAGTCGAAACTTTTGAATTAGAATATGAGTTGAAACTTAATAGTTGTGTTAAATTATACAGTTGAAATCGATCACCTTAATTTGAAAGCAAGTGAAATAAGGTTTAATTTGTTATATCTATGTTTTAGTAAATGGATAGAATTGTCGTATTCCTTCTTGGAATGTAATGTACTAATATATAAGAGGGAACTTATGCCTTGGCATGTTTAAATTGAAATTGTGATTAAGGAAATGCTGTCAATGAGTTTTTAATTTAACTAAAAAAAAGTGTTTATAAACTTAATTAAAATTTATGAAATGTGTCATAAATAAATTTAAAAAGTAAAAGTTGAAAACTAATTGGATAAACAAATATGAACTAAAAGTGAAATGATTATAAATAAAGTCATGACTTGTAAATTTTTTATGAAACAAATGGATATGGCAATAAATGGTTATAATTAAAACTGTGATAACATTAAAGTCGAATAATGTTTTATAAAGAAGATAAGCTTTTATGAATTGGTTATGAACTAAAGAAAATTTCTTATGAATTGATTCGTAAATAAATGTAATATTAAATGAGAAATATTACATGTGAAATTGAATATAATTTAAAATTGAAGAGAAATACAAGCAATGTATGAATATATTAACATTTTGTGTCAATTAGAGAAATTCTATGAAACCAATATTAAAGTATGAAGTGATATTTATGTTAATCAATGAGATTTATAATGAAGTTAAATTGAAAATAAAATTGTGATGAAACAAGTTGGAATAGATACGTAAGTTGTAGGTATATTGTTTTATTTGCATAATTAATTTGATTCAGATTTGAGTATACAATTTCGAGGTGAATTACATCATTTCGTGTTAGGATTTTTCATTTGATTCTTGAAGGCGAATATTTGATATGGATTTTGGTTTGATTTCAGAATTCTCTGTCATAGATATGGCTATTCAAGGAGAATAATGGTTTCTAGTCAAGAAACCATATCGAAGTCCGCATTAAGGAAGTCCAATGGACAATACTAGTTCGAAAACGAACTTGTGCGATCGAGCAAGGGATCGAATGTGATTTTGCGAAATGATGACATATGTACATCTTATATTCTAATGTTATTGATATGCTTTGAAGCTGAAACTGAAAGTTATTGGGTTGGATATCTTTGTAATTTAAATTGGAATTTTTCTTTTATGCAAAACTGCTATAAATTTAAAACCATTTTACAAAACTATTTTCTTTTATTTTTCTTAAACAAACTATTTTATTCTATTTTACATGCAAACTATTTTACAAACTATTTGATTTACAAAACTATCTTACAAACTATTCTATTTACAAAACTATTTTGCAAACTATTTTATTCTATTTTACATACAAACTATTCTATTTACAAAATTATTTTGCAAACTATTTTATATACAAAACTATTCCACAAAACAATTTTTATATACAAAACTATTCTAAATTCAAAACCTTTAATAAAGCAAAGATGTTCAATCTCATATTGCTCTTCATGTAGCGTAATTGATTTTAGGAAAATTTTGATTCTTATATAAGATGAACTTTATATAAGTATAAGGTGATTTTGAAAATCGTTGATTTTGGAAAGTACTCTATCTGAAAATGAAATCTTATATATAATGGAATTTATATAAGTATGATATTTGAAGTTATGATTTTGAGAGGGTACTATCTATAGTATGACATATTTTGAAGTAAATAATATAAGAAGTACCTTCCATTGAACCCCTTTGGTGGGTCATTTATCGAACCCCTGGGTCATTTATCGGATCCCTTTGGTGGGTCACTTAATATATTCATTTGATATTGTTGGATAAAGAAAATCGAGGGGCAGGATGCCTACAGCTACAAGTGATTCAACCAGGAAAGCGGCCTAACCATTGCGTAACTGCGATCTATCAACCATGGCGCAATTCGAGGAGTGGGATGCCTATAGTTACAAGTGATTCCCTTGGGATAACGACGTAACCATTGCACTGCGATCCATGAGGGAATGTACTTTCCATATCTGTTTTTAATGTTTTTTAAGTATTTTCACTTGATGTTAAAATAGGTCTACTAAGTACTTGGAGAATTCTAGCCTTGCGCTTGATCAACACATGACTAGAGTCTGCAAGAACAAGGCTAAACTTGTTAAAACATCGAGTTGTAAAAGTATTTTGATAAAGTATTATATAAATGATATTTTGGTTAGTTTTTTCTTTTCTAAATGCTTTTAAAATGTTTAAAATATTATTTATTTATTATGTACAACTTGGTTTAATAGTAATTATCAATGTTGTAAATATTGTGAGGGGTTATTGATTCAATAAAACATATTTAAAGTTAATGATTATTGATTTATTAAAGATGTTTGAAAAGAATTTTAAAATTTAAAGCTAATAAATTTACAAATAATGGATTTAAGGTTTCTAATAACTCCTTTTTTAAATATAAGTAATGATGTGAATAATTATTTTCAAATAGTTTACATATATTTATAAAGATGTTACTTAAGATTTTTTTAAATGGTATGGATAAATAAAGCAAAAATTTTTATAGATGAATTTTTGTGAAGTATTAAAGTCCTAAAGATGATTGATTTGCAAATGAAGCTTTCAGATGAATATTTCAAGTAAAATTTATGTTTGTTTCTTTAAATGTATAATTTTGAAGAAAATAAATGATCTGGGAAATTTATTTTAGTAATATGCTTGAAACTAATCTAAAATAGAATTTGATAACTTCGGTTCCGGATTGAAATTTGTTTTCAAGATATTTTGGAATATATTACTTAAATTATTTGGAAGTATTCTATATAAATATTCTCAAATATGATTTGAAAGAATTGTTTTAAAAGAATTTTCAAGGAAATAAGTTCTGTACTCTCCTCTTCTATCGCTGGAAAATAATCTGGGTGATGAGTGTATGCATCATCGATGTTCATTTTTGAGTTTCAAAGTGGGAAGGCCATTGTAGTAGTTTTAATACACCTTTGTTTTGAAAAACAAATCTTAATTTTAATTTAAAAATGTGATTGGATATATAAAGCTATGCGTGCGTGCGTGCGTGCGTGTGTGTGTATTATTTCGAATGATTTGATATAAACCCAACATTTAGTTCTTTAGTTTATATAAATGATAGAATTAAATTATGGTAATGAATGAAATCTTGACTATCTTAATAACTGGAAACTTCTAAAATGAGAAATAGTAAAATTAGATGCTAAGTGATTAATGAAATATATAAGAAATTGAAAATTTGTAACTTGTAAATCGAAAGATATGAAATATTGAACATTTTGTTAACTAAAATGAATAAGATAAACTTGTGTAACATTCAGTTACATTCTCTAAACATATATATAACTTACCTGAAATGTTTAAAAAGTTGAAATGTTAAATACGAATATGTAATAGAATTTTTTACAAGTAAAACTTAAGTAATGGAAGTGTTCAATGAAATTATTTATATAAATAAGTATTTTTATTAACAAGTAATGGTATAAATGTAAGAATAATGTGAAATAAATTGCAATAAAATGTATGTGATACTTAAATAATGAATTCTTTGATTATTTTAGATAGAAATGTGAAATATTTATGTAAATACACGAAAGAAAAGGAAAAAAAGACATTATGAATGAATGGAAATAAATAAAAAAAGTAAATAATGATGTGAAAAGAAACCAATTAAATAAACTTAAATAATGTGTTGAAATTCTTGGTTGTTTTGGCTTATGGGATGTTTGGAAAGGATACTTCTAAATGTTTAAGGTTATATGGATAGTCTATTTAGAAATTATCCAAGGCTGTTGAGCATATAGTACACTTGATAGTTTTTTTTTCACCAAGCATAATTAAAAAAATTTGAACAAAACAAACCATTGATTATGGTAGCATAAATGGTTGTATTGTTTGCTTGACTATGTTTTATATTGATTTGATTTTTCGCAAATTCAAACAAATAATTTGTTCTCTTGTACATAATTCACACTATTTTGAATTATATAAGTGAAATACAGGTTTATGAAAGCATTAATAGTTACTACTTTTGGTTTTATAAATAATTTTTTTTGCCCGAAAATAGAAACGTTTTTGGATTACGGTTTTATAGCGGTATTATATTTTTTTCGTCTGGGATGTTTTATTCTTAAAATGTGATATATATATATATATATATATTGTAGTTTTTGATATTATTGTTTTTCTAGACCTCTTCGTACAAAGGAGATCCTGTTGAAATTTTTTTGAAAGTGAAAATATTTTCAAACTATTATTAAACTTGAATATGAAAGATTTAATTGTTTACAAGTTGATATATTTTATTTAAAATACCTAATGATGTAAAATTTAAAGTGTTTATTGATTGAATAATTTGAATAAAATTATATCATGTTTCTTAGTTCATTCTAATTTCTTTTCGAGGACGAAAAGTTTTGAGCGAGGGAGAGTGTAACAACTTGTAAATTTTGATAATTAGAACTATTAAATTTAATAATATTTTAGAATTTAAATATTGTGAGAAAAAAGATATTTGATTTATTGATGAGAAAATAATTAAATAGAAATTTAATTTTTGTTGTTTGTGTGCCATTAATAACTATTTAAGCAAGTTAATTTATAAGTCTTATGTGTAAACAATAATTCTATAAAAGTATTTAAGTTACTGTAAAAAAAGAATCTGATTGTTTTAATTATCTTATGTATAAACAACAATTCTATAAATGTATTTAAGTTACTGTAAAAAGAATCCAAATGTTTTAATTATCTTATGTGTAAACAACAATTCTATAAATGTATTTAAGTTACTGCAAAAGATTTCAATTGTTTTAATTATTTATCGATTAATTATGTTCCATTTTAGATTTTAATGTTGAAATTTATTACCATTAATTTAACTTGGAATCTTTCAATAAAAGGGGAAGAGAATTTAACTGAAACTAATGACGTTTAATGAAAGAAATGTACCTTTGTTAGGATTCGCTTTAAAGTGTAAGTTTGAAATTAATTACAATCATGTCGATTTGGAAACTTTCAATATTAAAGAGGCAAAAAAATACATTAATTGTAATTAATGGAATTAACGAAAGAAACATACATTATTATTAAAATAAAAAGGATGTTTTAATGAAAACAAAATGAATGTTATTGTTTTTAAAGAAAGCGTAATTTTATAAAAAGAGAAAAACTAAATATGGAAACAACATTTTACAGTCGATAAACAGTATTCTTTGGTAGTATAGAGGTAATTTTAATGCTAATCGTAAAATTTAGAATAAATTAAATATTTTATGTTCATGATTGTGCACTGGAGAAAATGCCGACTTTGATTTGAATTTGGAATCATGGATCACCTTTTATTTTATGTAGCAGTGGTCCCCATTACCTTGGTTAGTGTGTTCAAATTTTATTTATTATATGTTAATAAAATTTGGCATAAATTTGAGTTGACTTGGGGTTAACGAAATTAATTGAATTGAAATACATTTCCATATTAGATTAATGTGGCATTATATTCATTTTGAAGTATGAAAGGTGATGTTCATCAGGAATTCATATTCATGCACGTTTCATATTCTATAGCTTTTTTCTAACTACTATCCCATTCATATTTTTCTGTCGTGTTCACATTCACATTTAAACTATTCAAACAAAAAACCTCTCTCTTTATTTCATTAAACTTTCGTTTATTCTCTGTGTATTCATTTTCCATTCTTATTATAGCTATACATTCTTTCACCTACTTTTATTTGGACAATTCTTATATACCTCTTGTATTTGCATCTAAGCATTTATTTTTGCACGTTACAACTTTTAGTATCATTATTATTCAAAGCTTCTGCCTGCACTAATTCATCTATTAACAATTCATATTTAGTGCACGTGCATCATTCATGCTAGCATGTTCATGTTCATGTTCATGTTCATGTTTGTTAAATACATAACCACGTCGTTTCTTTGAAAAGCTTACTGTATTTTTGTATTCTTTTGATACCTTCTCACTTTTCCACCTGTTGACTTTTCAATTTACCACTAGAGAACAAAACCAAAGATTGTTTCTCATTACTCTATCTAAAGCTTTCTGCTCACACTTTCTCCTTCTTCCTCAAAACTATAGAAACTCCAAAATTTCTAAATCCACAAATCAACAAATTCCCAAACTCCAAAATCCATCCTTTCTCTCTTCAAACTCCAAACTCCATCCTCCTCTCTTTCTTCATCTCTCTATAAAAAAGAAAACTCAGTTTGTTCGATTTGCGTTGTCGTGCTTTGCTTTGCTATTGAGATTTTGCTATGGATAGGATTAGTCAGCTTGTTGTGTTTCGATTTCAACTAGGATCAATCTATTTGTGTTGTCAAAAACTCTCTAACCTTAGGTGAGAAATCACTCACGATTAACATTTTTAATGCTAGATAAATAAACATTGATTGAAATGTTATGAGAAATGTTTGTTTTAGATAGAAATATGTGATATATGTTGCTATGTACCCTTGAATTGTGTTATAACATTCACATGCACATGCTGTTTTATATGTCACAAGTAGTATGTTATGTTGATTTGATTAATTGTCACATATGTATGTTACATATGCTACATATGATATGTAAAAAATGTGTTATACTAGAAATTTTTTTATATTCCATGTTGAAATATGTCGCATACGCTATGTTGAAAAAAATGTGTTAGTTAATAAAATCATACGTTGCACATGCTATGTTAATAACATGTCACCTATGCTATATGGAAATAATGTGTTATGTTTGGAAAAAATGATACGCCATGTTATTCTATTGTAAATCACCTTGCAAGTTTCTTGTATATATATATATATATATATCATGTTATATGTTTATATATTATGTTAGTGTATGACATGTCAGAATTTGAAATATTCACTTATGTTGTTTACGATATGTGACACATGTGAAATGTTAGTTATGCATATGCATATATTAAATTTTTAATTATGCACGCATGCCGGTTAGTAACATGTTATCTTATGTATGTTATTATTGTTCTTACACTTTAAGTTCCCTAATAGTTATCAAAATCACTTTGGATTGAAATAATGTATACCCGATATAAAACCACTTTGGGTTTAAATAAATTAATTTAGAAACAAAATTGGAATATTGTAAGTTTAAATTTATGTTTGAACTTAAAATTATGAAACTAGAATTTAATTGATTTAATGAATGTTTTAATTAGATTTTTAGATTTAAACTTGTTTGATTATGACTTAATAGTTTTAAGAGAAAAATAGAAATCTGAAGTTGGATTTAATAATGAATCGATTGGAAATGAACATAAAGTCGGTATTTGAACTGAACCGATTTATAGTATGAATAATGATGTTTATTTAAACCTAAGCATTTCACTAATTGTGTTATCTGTACATTTCACTTGAGCTGAATTACTTACATAAGAATGTTAGTCCTGACTCGAGCGTTTTTGTTTTACTTTACGCTCGGGTAAAACCGAATATTTCAGTTTAGCGAAGATACTTATTTCTGAAGACGAAGACGGAGTCGAGGGCCGTATCTACTACTATTATAGAAATTGTTTATTCTCCCTAATAAAAATGTAAATTCTGATTTTTTTGAAAATAGTTTCATGAACTGTTTATGTATTTATTTTGAGTATTATATTTCATCCTTCCGCTGCATGATTTTGCATTTTGTTCTTTTGAATCTTATTTCATTTGAACAATCCCATTAATAGTCTGTGACGTAGCGGATTAACACTTTGACGTGCTATTAATGTTTTGATACAAATTGACGCACTTTCTTCCTCACGAAATGAATTCGTGTCAAGTAAATTTATAGAACGATAAATGCCCAAATCCATTGATCTATCGAGATACCGGACTCTAGCTATCTTCAACACGTTGATCGCGCACAATTCCGCGTTAGAAGATCTACGATTCTTCAACATTGATCTCGCGCACGAGATTCCATGAATCCGATTCAAATTCATTGATTCGAGCGCACTCGAATATCCGAATATGGAAGAAGAAGGAGATCACACTCAACTTCAACAAAAGTGGCAAAAGAACACAAACAAATTTTATTCCAAAAATCAACTCCCTTTACAAGTGAAACAACACCCCTATTTATAGGGATTACAACTCAAGACAGCCGAATCAACACACGGGCAACCTACGACCTAACACAATACAACACGGTATACGACTTAACAATCATTCACGACATACGACATAACGATACATCACACGACCAACAACAATGCGACGTAACAGAATTACAATATACACGACATAAGAACATCACACGACTTAACACAATACATCATCACGCAACTTAACAAATCAACTGTATACGACTTAACGATATAAGCTTCAGCGACATAAGAAATCCACGCGGCATAGTTTGAGCGACTTAAGGCTTGAGTGACTTAAAGAGAGCAGCTTAAGGCAAGCAGCATCAGGAACGACTTAAGAAACATGCGGTCTAACTGAACGACCTAAGGAATGCGCGACTTAAGACTGAGCAACTTAAGTGATGCGGTTTCAGGAAATGACTTAAGTGATGCGGCTTATCTTTAGGTGACTTAAGAAGACATCGACTTAAGGACCGAGCGACCTATAGTATAACTTGCTATGTCGTTCGAGGCATAGTGCGCTGCATCATCCTCACCTGGTTGAAAAGAATTCGACCCCGAATTTGCACTTTCCTCTTCTTCGACATGCTTATTCATCTTCTTCGACATGCTTATTCCCATGATACGGAATCAAGTGTTTGACGTTGAAAACGTCAGCAGTATGGATATGATCCGGCAGTCTCAACTGATAAGCATTCTCATTAATCTTCTTTATGATCTCCAAAGGACCAATCTTTCTAGCAGCTAGCTTGTTGTAAGCACCAATAGGAAATCAATCCTTAGTCAATGCTGCATATACAAAATCTCCTTCTTTGAATTCAGCATGTCGCCGTTTGATATCTACAGATTGCTTATATTTCTCATTCGCCTTAAGCAATCGTTCTTGCACAACCTTGTGGCATTCTTGCAATTCATTCACAAAATCACTAGCTCGTTTGATCACTCCTTTCTGCTGTGGTACTATAGATAAATCTAATGGTCCTTTAAGAATAGTTGAATAAACAACCTGAAATGGACTGAACGCAGTGCTACGATTAACTGCATGGTTGTGCGCAAACTCAGCTTGACACAGCTTGGAATCCCAACTCTTCAAATTATCATTCATGAGGCATCACAATAGATTACCTAGGGATCTGTTCACAACTTCTATCTGTCCATCCGTCTGTGGATGATAAGCACTACTAAATTTCAGCTTCGTCCCGACCATTCTCCATAGACTCGTCCAAAAATGACTCAGAAAACGAGTGTCTCTATCTGAAACAATAGATTTAGGCGACCCATGAAGACGATAGATCTCTCTGAAGTATAACCGTGCGACATTAACTGCATCTGCCGTCTTCTTACATGCAATGAAACGTACCATTTTTGAAAAACGATCAACCACCACATAAATAGAATCATTGCCACATTGCGTCCTCGGCAAACCCAGTACAAAGTCCATACTAACATCCACCCATGGTTTAGTAGGTATAGGAAACGGCAAATATAAACCTGGATTTGTCGAGGTCCCCTTTGAAACTTGACAAATATGGCACCTCTGAACAAACTTTTCAACTTCTTTTCTCATTGACGACCAAAAATAAGACTTTGCGATTAACTGCGTAGTACGGTCGCGGCCCACGTGTCCTTCTTCATACAATTCTTTGATAATTTTCATTCGTAAACTGCAATCTGGAATACACGATTGATTTCCTTTGAATAGAAAACCATGAACCAACATATATCCATCCATGCTTCCCTGTTTGACTTTGTCTAGGATCTTGAAAAAATAAGAATCTGATGTAAGCAAATCTGGAAGTAAACCAAAACCCATCACCCCTACTCGCATGGTTGTTAGTAAAGTATTCCTTCGACTCAATGCATCTACGACGCGATTAGTTACTCCAGACATATGCTTGACGACGAATGTAAATTGCTGCAAATAAGCTATCCACGATGCATGCCTAGCTGCAATTTTATTCTGCCCTTGTAAATACTTCAATGCTTCATGATCCGTATACAGAACAAATTCTTTATGAAACAAATAATTCTTCAATGTTTCACATCCTGCACAATAGCATAGAACTCCACGTCATAAGTATTGTATCTCATCTTTGCTCCAGAAAGTTTTTCACTGAAATAAGCAATTGGACGACCCTTCTGACTCAACACTCCTCCAATTCTAACTTTAGATGCATCCGTGTGTAACTCAAATAGTAGCTGAAAATCTGGCAACACTAGAATCAGTGCTGAGGTTAAAAGTTCCTTGATTCGCTCAAAAGCAAATCCTACCTCTTCCGTCCATAAAAATTTATTTCCCTTCATACAATCTGTAACAGGAGCCATCACACTACTAAAGTGTGGTATAAATATTCGATAAAATGAAGCTAACCCATGAAAACTTCTGATTTCTGTTATAGTTTTGGGCTGTGGCCAATTTCTGATTGCGACAACTTTACTCTGGTCCACTTGTATTCCCTCCTTGGACACGACATAACCCAGAAATAAAACACTTGGCATCATGAACACGCATTTCTTTGTCGCTGCATAGAACTGTTCTTGACGAAGAATAGTTAACACCTTCCGCAAGTGTTGAATATGCTCTTCTGTGCTCGCACTATAGATCAAGACATCATCAAAGTAAACAACAACAAACTTCCCAATGTAAGGTCTAAAAATTTGATTCATCGCCCTCATAAATGTACTTAGTGCATTGGATAGACCAAACGGCATAACCAGCCATTCATATAATCCTTCTCGAGTCTTGAATGCTGTCTTCCATTCATCATCTGGTCTAATACGAATCTGATGACAACCACTCTTAAGATCGATCTTTGAAAAGATTACAGACCCACTAAGTTGATCCAATAGATCATCAAGTCTTGGCATCGGAAATCTGTATCTGACAGTTATTTTGTTGAGTGCCCTGCTCTCTGTACACATCCTCCATGAACCATCTTTCTTCGGCACTAACAAAGCTGGTACAGCATAAGGACCGAGACTCTCTCGAACACGCCCTTGCTCAAGCAACTCCTCAACCTGTCGCCTCAACTCTTCATGCTCCTTTGGACTCATCCGATAATGTGGCCTATGTGGTAAACCAGCACCTGGCACTAGATCAATCTGACGTTGTATGTCTCTCAGCGCGGTAATTCCTTGGGCAATTCCACAGGAAAAACATCTTCAAATTCATCCAACACCGGTTTAACCTCCACCGGAATTTCAAGAACTTCGTTTGTTTCATACCCAACCAACATAAATAATTCAGCACTA
This sequence comes from Allium cepa, assembly GCA_030765085.1. Taxonomy (NCBI): domain Eukaryota; kingdom Viridiplantae; phylum Streptophyta; class Magnoliopsida; order Asparagales; family Amaryllidaceae; genus Allium; species Allium cepa. The sequence goes on from CM060939.1 coordinate 166,188,359, forward strand.
TCTTTCACTTCTTCAACAAACTCTTTCGAAGATAATAGACTAGTTGATTCCGCCTTCTTCTCTACTTGCTTTCACTTTGTTCACCTTCTTAGGAACCAAAGTAATTTGAGTACCTTCGAACATGAAACTGTAGCTGTTGGTGCGACCATTATGTTGTACAGCTCGATCATATTTCCATGGTCTTCCCAATAGTAAATGACACACATCCATATCAACCACATCACACCATATATCATCTTTGTACTTCTTCCCAATAGAAAATGTAACAAATGCTCGTCTTCCCACTATCACTTCTCCACCTTTCTTTAGCCATGCCAGTTTATAAGCTCTAGGATGTTTTTCAGTCTTCAACCCTAACTTTGTGACGGCTTCTTCAGAAATAATGTTATCACAGCTTCCTGCATCAATAACAAATCGACAAACCTTCCCCAAGATAGTACATGTAGACTAAAAAATATTGCTTCTTAGCCAACTAGAATCATTCTCATGCTTTGGCACAAAACAAGACCTCCTCATCATCAAGTTACATCCTTCATCTCCTGACACAACTTCTTCATCTTCATCTTCATCAAACTTCGATGGTTGAGGATAATTAACTTCAGCTTCCACATTCTCATACTTACATTCCTCTGCAACTAATGCTCTCTTCTTTGGCTTTGTAAATTCATTACTTTTATGGCCCAACTCCTGACAATTATAACACTTGATACTGTTGTTGACCTTCGCTTTAGCGGCTTCATTGAAAATTGGTTTACTAACTGCCATGGAAACATTAGCACTGCTACTAGCACCCTTATTCTGATTGTTGGAACTCGTAAACACACCACCTCCTCGTGTCCCTTGTTTCTTCCAAGCTAAGGCTTTCTGATGTGCTTCAGCAACAGACATTGGATTAAACATATTCACCATGTCTTGAATTTGCACTCATAACCCTCCAATATATCTAGCCGTTAGCTCTTCATCGGTCTCCATAATATCATTCCTTGCAATCAGTTGATAGAATTCATCTGCATAATCATTCACTATCATCGTCCCTTGTCTCAAATTCTGCAAACGTTGATATATAAGAGATTGATAATTGTACGGCAAGAATGTTGCTTTCATCATCTTTCTCATCTTCTCCCAAGTGACAACTTTCGATTTTCCCATTCTCTCCCGAGTTAGTTTAGTTTGCTATCACCATGCCATAGCTCTTCCCCTTAGTCTTGTAGCAACTAACTGAACTCTGCGATTCTCTGGCACTTCTTTGAATTCCAAAATTTCTTCTAAATTCGACAACCAATCAAGAAATTCTTCTGCTTGCATACCACCTTTGAATTCTGGAATTTTCATCCTCATACCTGACTCCCATTTACGATCATTTTCCGAATCCAAGTATTGATTTCGCACTTGGCCTCGATTTCGATAATGCATACTACCTCCATCACCATATTCCTTAGAATCATATGTATTTCGATATCGATCTCGACCATCTACATCTCTATGACTATGCATATCCCTTCTATCATGTCTTTCAACATCATGATATGGATCGTCTTCAAATCCACGATGAGTTCTTCTTTCTTCATTTCGATACTCATGGCGTTCTCGCCTCATTGAAACTGATGATTCTCTCCGATCTCGATAAGATTGGGGTGACATTCTCCTTTCTCCTGAAACTGATGGTGCAACCCTGTTTCCACTCTGGTGCGAAACTGGTGAAGTTCTCCTTTGATTGTGATTCATATCTTTCATCAACTTCTCCAACTTTCCAATACCTTCATCGAACTTCTCATTGATACGTTGCTCCATCCGCTTAGCTTCTTGTCTTCTATATACATCCTTAACATTATGATAACAATTAGCACGTCTCGGAGGCATGATCTTCAAACAATCTCGGTTCTTGGACTTGGCTCCGATCTAACTTGACTTTAACTCGGCTTTGACTTAGCTCGGCTCTGAACTAGCTTGTACGGCTTTAACTCGGCTTCAACTGGATCTTACTTAGCTCTCGGCTTTGATACGGCCTTGATCTTACTGAGCTCTCGGCTTTGATACGGCCTTGATCTTACTTAGCTCTCGGCTTTGATACGGCCTTGATCTTACTTAGCTCTGAAACCAAATAAGTGACGCAGCGGATTAACACTTTGACGTGCTATTAATGTTTTGATACAAATTGACGCACTTTCTTCCTCACGAAATGAATTCGTGTCAAGTAAATTTGTAGAACGATAAATGCCCAAATCCGTTGATCTCTCGAGATACCGGACTCTAGCTATCTTCAATACATTGATCGTGCACGATTCCGCGTTAGAAGATCTACGATTCTTCGACGTTGATCTCGCGCACGAGATTCTATAAATCGGCTTCAAATTCATTGATTCGAGCGCACTCGAAAATCCGAAATGGAAGAAGAAGGAGATCACACTCAACTTCAACAAAAGTTGCAAAAGCACACAAACAAATTTTATTCCAAAAATCAACTCCCTTTACAAGTGACACAACACCTCTATTTATAGGGATTACAACTCAACACAGCCGACTCAACACACGGGCGACCTACGACCTAAAACAATACAACACGGTATACGACTTAACAATCATTCACGACATACGACATAACAATACATCACATGACCTACAACAATGCGACATTACAGAATTACAATATACACGACATAAGAACATCACGCAACTTAACACAATACATCATCACGCGACTTAACAAATCAACTGCATACGACTTAACGATATAAGCTTCAGCGACATAAGAAATCCATTTGGTATAGTTTGAGCGACTTAAGGCTTGAGTGACTTAAAGAGAGCAGCTTAAGGCAAGCAGCATCAGGAACGACTTAAGAAACATGCGGTCTAACTGAGCGACCTAAGGAATGCGCGACTTAAGACTGAGCGACTTAAGTGATGCGGCTTATCTTTAGGCGACTTAAGAAGATGGCGACTTAATGACCGAGCGACCTATAGTATAACTTGCTATGTCATTCGAGGCATAGTGCGCTGCATCAGTCTGTCTTTTTAATAGTTTAAGTTAGACATGCATGGTTTATTGTTGACTTAAACTGTCCAACAATGCGGATCGTTATAGCTTTTGATCTAGGATTCGAATATTTAACTTCGAGTTGATTCACATCTGTTCGAAAAAGGATTTCTCATGTAATAACCCACCTTTTTGGATGGTTTAACTCGACAATAAACCACACGTGTCTAGTCAAACCATTCAAAAAGAAGGATTGTTAATAGGGTAAATAAGAAAATTAAAGAAAAGAAGGAAAACAAAACACAGAATCTCGCATCGGAACGGAAAAATATAATAATCAAATAAACAGTTCATGAAGCTATTTCACAAATTACATTTGATTACACTTGAGATCACCCGACTTTCTCACCATAGAAAATCGTATCACCTTGAAGAAAGAAAGGGACAGAAAAGAGAAAAGAAAGAGAAGAAAGAAGAAACAACATCTGAATCTCAACAGCAGAACGAATAAATTATATTAATAACATAATATTACATAGTTTACCACCATTATTAGAGTTACACAGATTACACATCACATACTAGACAGTTATAAACACCTGCCTAGTTATACAACTCAATACAATACAAGGAAACTACTCGGAGAAACCAACACAACGGAAAACTATATATCTACACGTAGAAGCCTCCTGCTCTATTGCTCCTCAACAATTCGTCAAAGCTAACCTGAATCCCTTGGCTACTCGTAAAAATTTGAGTACCCAAGAGTTAAAGAAAACAGAAGATAAACACCAAGTCAGACATTGGTCTAGTGTGAGTAACAGGTTAAGGTTGCTTAACTTTCAAAATCCTTTTGAAAAGAAAGGTATCACGCAAGACTTCCCATACATAAACATGGAAAAGTTTTTACCTTACGCTAACCAAAACATTTGATAGGAAATCAAGTGATATTATAATAGGTCTATGGTTTTCAAGTAAAATACAGAAATACCTGGAATGCTTACATCTCATGTTCCAACATAGTTGGGCACAACTAATACGTACGACACTTATTGGATTTTGGATCCCATACAATGGCGGGGCTACCAGGGTACCGCCCGTCACAGTACGTGGCCTAGATCAACGTACCGAGGATCACTCCCAATCCCCTGCAACACAAGGCCGGAACCCTCCATTATTGGACAGTCCTGAACAAGACAACCCCGACATTTGGAGCTCACAACCGTCCACACAGCCGAAATAAAAGGGACCTCTAGAGAGGGGAAAATCTCATCGTACTTGGGCATGATCCACTTAGCCTTGCTGCACCTCCCCTGTTTTAGCCATTCCCGGTTGATGAGGCTTGAGGCTACGATTACCTTTAATCAGAACACATCACTTAGAATGCTCATCGTCCACCTGACAATGTTCTGAAAGCATTCAATCCATACAATTTCGTTCCGGGTTCGAACGAAACCGAAGGCATTATCTCGTTACACTCATTTTGGAATCACCCTTAGAGTTAACGACGATAACCCTTGCACTCTGAATCTTCATCTCCACTTGAGATTCATGACCTATCGTTAATTTGGATCGATGTGGTTTTCAGATATCCAAATATGGAAACCCCATCCCGGCCTCATCGAAATCCAAAACGTGTCTTTTAAGGCCAAGCTGTTTTAAAATTTAAAATAATTCAATTCAGTATCTATATACACACAGATGGATAACTCACCAATCACAATTGATAATCAACATTCTCATAATAAACAGATGATCCACATTATCATCAAAATAGATAATCCATACTATCATCAAAATAGATAATCTATATTATCATCACAATGCTACCAAAGAATTCATACCACATAGTGTTACTAATCTCATTTCTGAGATCATAACCATTCAAGGAAATCAATATTATCCATTCATACATAAGCAAAGATTTACTTAATCACAATATAATTAATTTAAAATGAATTAAATTAATTACCTCCATCTCTAATTAATTTAAAGTGAATTAAATTAATTACTTCATCAATATAAATCATGCTTATCTAACCATTAATCAATTACAAATCAATTAATTAATCATTCAAATTAATCACCTTAATTAATCACCCTTGATTAATTATCCATTGATTACATTCATGTAATTATCTTTTAATTAATTTCACAAATTAATTATTCTTAACCAACTCAGTAATTAACCTTTAATTACTTCATTAATTAATTAATTATAATTAATTACATTAATTAATTACACTAAATGACTTATCATTTATTATTTAATCTTAATTAGTCAACTTTAATTACATCATTAATTGTATAAATTAATGATCCCTAATTATATTTTAATTAATTACTTTGTTTAAATTAATTACATAAAGAAATTAACCACAATTATTAATCATTCCAGATTAATCACATTCAGTAATTAACTAACCTTAATTACTTCATTAAAACAAATTAATTATTCCTTAATTAATTTCATAATTAATCCCTTGATTAATTACAAAGTAATTATACACAAATTACTTCCATTCTTAAAACATCTTCAATAAATTACATACAGTAATTACCAATTAATTACTTCACTATGTAATTTCCAATCCATTAATTACATTAAGTAATAATCATCAAATCATTTAGTGTTTAAAAGTAATTAAACTTAATTAATCAATTTAAACAATCACATTAAACTCAATTAATTACATTAAGTAATTAATTTTTTAATTACTTCCATTAAGTGATTACACTTAAACAATTCACAAATGATTATCATTAAATTAATTAATCTAATTAATTATTAAAATTAATTACATTAATTAATTATTAAATAATCCTAGTTAATGACCTTCATTAACACTTCTTTAATTACTTTCATTAGGTAATCAACTTAGATTAACCATTATTAATTACAATTTAATTTATCTCTAATTATTCATTAATTAAAATCTAATTATTTAATTAATTAAGTATTATCTGTAACTTAATGAATCCTTAATTATTTGATTAATTAACCTTGATTATAACTTAATTGCTTAATTAATAATTCTTTAATAATCAATTAATAATCATTAATTATATAATTAATTATCTTAATTACAAATTGATTAATCCTTAATCAATTATTTATCAATCCCAAATTAATCGATTAATTAAATTAACTAATTATTCCTTAATTATTCCATTAATTTAATAAATTTCAAAACATTAAATCTTAATTAAATTTTAAGACAAAACATTTCTTAATATGTTTAAATTGTCATTAACAAATTTATTTGAAAACAATTTACTTTTGAACTTACTTTTAAATTTCATTTCAAATACAAGATTTAAAATGAATATAATTTAACTTAACAAAGTTTAAACAATTTAAACCTTTTTAAATTACAAGGCAAACAAATTCTTGCCTTATAAAAGAAATTCATAAGAGTTTAAAACTAATTCATTTTTTTATTCAGTTATTTAAATTTACACTTTAAAATACAAAGTTGTTTAAATCTTTCAAATTTAAAAACTTCTTTTATTTCAAAAACAGAAATACATTTTTAAATCTTTGATTTTCAGTTTTAAACTTAACTTTAAAAACTCACTCAAATTTTCTAAAACTTCATTTTAAAAAAAATATTCAAACTAATTAACCTTTTTTTTTAAAATAGTTAAATCAATTCAAATTTAAAAACTTACCTTTATTTTGAAAATCAAGATTTAAATTTTAAACTTGGATTCTAGATTTCAAACTGGAATTTAAATCTTAGTTCAAACTCTTGTTTACATTTAAAATTTTTAGTTTTAATTTTTTTTAAAACAATAGTACAGGTTTGCCAAAACCTGTAACTTTCTTAAAACTGAGACACCCACACAAAACTTCGAGTTCCAACCCAAACTTTCCCGAGCAATCTACCCAAAAACTTCAAGTCCAACCCAAAATTACTCGAGTACAAAACCATCACTACAACAAACTACATCAGTCACCAGGGCATGGTGCACATTCACGTTTCCGACCATCATCTCCGATCATCAGAGATGATCACCCCATATCCAAAAACATTCCATCCCCTCAACGTGATCATCAGAATGAACCGAAATCCTCGAAATCAAATTCGAATACCAATTTCCAAACCTGGAAACACAATCAAGTCCCCCCTTCAAAATCTGTCAACACCACAACCTCGCTGCTCCGACCACATGAAGGTCAGCCAATCCGGCCTCGACTTCAACCATGACCCAACTATCAATCCCCAAAAACTCAGAACACTCGAACAACCCTACAAGCCGTGGCAATCAAAACTCTTCACCTTGTTAAAACTAGGGTTTCCAGAAGAAAACTCACAGTAGCAACTTCCACAACGATTTCCATCACCAACAACGATTTTTCTAGCAACTCCTAACTCTCCTCTATCATCATGAAGAAACCCAAGTCCTCAAAATACATATATCACCAGAGAAACCAAATGGTTCATATTCAGTTCATCTCTTAACTGCTCCTTAACCTCTCTACTAAAAATTATAATTTTTGTTTTAAAAATCATATTATGATTTTAGTATTCAATTTATATTCATGAATCCAGAAAACAGGATGATTAAATTTTCAGTTAACTTTGAACTTGCTCAATTGTTTTGTTTTCCAGAGCTAATCCAAGTTTATTATTGACTTAATTCAATTTTAAACTTACTTTATAACTTAAACAAACAATTATTGTCTGTAATCTAAATCCTAACAGAAAATTGGATCAAAAAGAATATGTATTTAAAAAAATAGGGTTACTGGAAAAACATAAACAGAGGACATTCAAATATCATGCATACAAATACAATTTCACATCAACATTCACACATGCAATACTTATTTATTTCTATATACAAGCATGAAACCAAGTTACTCACTCGTTCCAGAAGAAGACAGAGCCTGGAAACAAGACAGAGCTCCATATAAAAATGCTTTTGAAATTTGTTGAAGACTTTTGCCTAAGACTTGATTTCCAGATCTAAGAAAATGCAGGCTCCTCTTTCTTTTTAAAACTTATTTTTAATCTTGCTTTAGTTTCATGTGTAGATGATTTTTGTTTGAAAATGGCAGGTGCAGGGTTTTGAAAATGCAGGTTTGATTTGGAGATGCAGACTACAGATTTTCTAATTTTCTTTTGTACATGAACTACAGGTTTTACTTTTTGGTTTGAAGATGTTTACTTGGATTTAGAATTTTGATCTGAAGAGTTTGAATTTGGGTTTGTATGTTTCAGATTTGTTTATAGGGGAGTGACTTTCAGGTTTAAGAATAAACAAGTTGAAATTTCTTTGATTAGGAAATAAGAAAAAGGGATAGGAATGAAAGATGATTACTTATATAGGCAAATTTTAAGATTTTATAAAATAAAAGAAAATTAAAATAAAATGAGACACTTGTATAAATTTCAACATTTGTCAATTTAATATTTTTATCTTTTAACATTTGTTATAAGAGGCTTTAAGAAACAACACATGTCCTATTTAAAAGTAATTTGTATTTTAATTTACATGTTAATATATATGTTAAGCCTAATTGATTAGTTGATTAGAATTTAATATGTATAGAAATTTTTTAAAAGAAATAAAAACAAATTATGCTTATAAATAAAGCTTATGCATGTAAAAAAGTCAAAACAATTAAAAATCTATACTTTGGATTTTAAAACTTTATATTCAAATTCAAATCAATTTCTAAAAATCTAATATTTAAAAATCAATTTATATATACAAATTAAATTTGAAATAATAAATGCTATTTTTATTCTAAATCTAATTTGTAAAGACAATACATTATTAATATTATTTTTAGAAATAACTCATTATTAAATTAAAATAATTATAAAAGAAATTATTTCTTAATTAATAAATTACTTATTTTATTAAGCTATGTTTTAAAAAGAAAACAAAACAAATCTTTTTATTAATTCATTTAAATTTAAACTTAAGCCAAAATCATTTTAAACATTTAAACATCTTCCTTAATCAATTTAAAATTATATACTTATTTGTTAAATAGTTTTGAAAAACTTAATATTAAATTAAATCAAAATTTCCAAATTATATATATATATATATATATATATATATATATTAGAATTTTAAATCAAGATTCATTTATTAAATTTAAACCAAGATTATTTACTTAATAACTTTGAAAAGCTTATATATTAAATAAAAACAAATTCTCAAATTACTAAAAATATTAGAAGTAGAAAATATGCTTTATTTATTAAATTTAAAACAAAGCTAATCTATTTACAATATAAACCATATATATTTATATTATAAATAGAAACCAGTTTATTAGCTGTAAAAGATAAAATCTACCAATTTAATATTTATTAAAGAAGATTATTAAATCAATTTGAATTATTATTAACTAAATTTAAATATCAATTTAATTTTTAATATAGATTATTAAATTGATATTGTCAAAAATTCCGGGATGTTACAATCCTTTCCTCTTAAAAGAATTTTCGTCCCCGAAATTTAAAACAAAGGTAATTTAATAATCTTCTTAAAGAATTAATTTTAAAACACAAGCATGTGTCAAACATATGCTAACAACCATAACAACCAATTCATCCAATCAAACAAATCTCACCATCCAGACAAAATTCTGGATAAAATTTCCTCGAGTTTCCCTAAGTATATACAAATACCGGGATACTCGCCCTATAGAATCCAAACAATCAAAAATACTAAGCTATAGAGCTCCTATTCATCTATATCTACAAAACTCGACAGGATATCAGACTACAAACGAATCTGACTCAACAACCACAACTCCTGAATTGCTGGTTCAAAAATCAAAGATAGATCATACACGTATTCCCTAAAAGATACATGAAACTCATCGAATCCCAGTTATCCAAACTAGAAATTCAATCCTGTAGATCAATCACTTATCCCTACAAGAAAGATCCAAACACTTCAGAGCCAGCTTCCTAGCCTTACCCAATCTTATAGCTCACATTCGATCGGAGAAAACTTATCCAAAATCAAATCTCTGACTACGAAATCCAAATTCCTCCGTCTCTTATCCACAAAAATCTCCATATGATCCTAGGCTGCCTATTTTTACCTTACTGATCAGCTCAACCTTCGTTGATGCCTCTAGAAACAAACAAAACCAATCAACTCAACAAAATGATCTCCTCAAGATCAATCCAGATCAAGAACAATTCCTACTCCTCAAACAACAAGAAGACTAAACTCACTTCTCCTGTCCAAAAAAGAAAAGCAGATGCACTCCAAACTGCTTCCACTGCACAACTATAATCTGAAGTAGAAGAGAATGCTGAAGAAGAATACGAGCACAAACTAGACAACACATCCAGAAACATGGTTCAACAGATCTATAAGAAAATCTCAGAAGTTTCTCCAAAACCCTGAGCTGCTTCACCAACTCAATCTCTAGGAATCATCCTTCTACTAAGCTGAACCACCGGTTCCATTCCTGGAATTCTAGTCGATAAGAAAACTCAATCTCCAGATGCGGAAAAACCTCTGAATTCCTGAAGACATCTGGAAAAATTTTGATAATCCCAGAGAATACTTAAAGAAATCGCAAGTCGCTTTTGCGATCAATCCAAACCAAATATCCAAAGAAAAACTGTTCTCTCTTTTACCCAACAGAACTGTTTACACTTAACTAGCCAATCCATTGAAGAAAAGGATCTACTCAGCTGTTTCCGAATCCACTTCCAGAAAAACCTCTAAGCCAGAAGACTCCCTGCCGACACAGAGAACACTCCAATCTGCACTGCTGCCACAGATGCCAAAGATCTCCTAATCCAAAGCTCTTCGAGAAACTTAGACCTCAAACCAAACAGAAACACCATGCTGAACTCAGCCACAACATCGAAGAAGACTCACTTCCTTTAACTTGTTCTGAAGAAAACTTCTTCGGAAACATCCATAGTCACTGCATCTCATCACGCAGCTACTGCTTCCTGAGGTATCAAAATACCATTACTTGCTTCTGCCTAACCGACAGATCCAAGCTCTATTCATCCAACTTCAAAGATAGACTACGAACCTTAACAGGTTTCCTTCAGAGATTGATGAAATCCTTCATCACTACAAAACTTACTCGAGACGGTATTAGGTCTACAGTCTCGACAAATACACTTCCAACCTCAAACATTCAAACTCCAACCAATGGTAGTCATGTTACACACACCACTACCACATCTACCTTTATAACTTATATTGGAGAACCCGAACAGGTAACCCAACAGATAGGTAGAAATATATATATATATATATATATATATATATATATGTATGTATGTATGTATTTAAAATTACAAATATGCTCTCTCAAGATAGACACCACTCCAGTGCTTAGGTATTCACTCAACCTAATGCTCTGATACCAACTGAGACGACCCGGCTTTGTCACCACAGAAAATCATATCACCTTGAAGAAAGAAAAAGATAGAAAAGAGAAAAGAAAGAGAAGAAAGAAGAAACAACATCAGAATCTCAACAGCGGAACAAATAAATTATATTAATAACACAAATATTACATAGTTTACCACCATTATCAGAGTTACACAGATTACACATCACATACTAGACAGTTATAAACACCTGTCTAGTTATACAACTCAATCTAATACAAGGAAACTACTCAGAGAAGCCAACACAGCGGAAAACTATATATCTACATGCAGAAGCCTCCTGCTCCATTGCTCCTCCACAATTCGTCAAAGCTAACCTGAATCCCCTGGCTACTCGTAAAAACTTGAGTACCCAAGAGTTTAAGAAAATAGAAGATAAACTCTGGGTCAGACATGGGTCTGGTGTGAGTAACAGGTTAAGGTTGCTTAACTTTCAAAATCCTTTTGAAAAGAAAGTTATCACGTAAGACTTCCCACACATAAACATGGAAAAGTTTTTACCTTACGCTAACCAAAACATTTGATAGAAAATCCAGTAGTATTATAATAGATCTAGGGTTTTCAAGTAAAATACAGAAATAGCTGCAATGCTTACATCTCACGTTCCAACATAGTTGGGCACAACTAATACGTACGACATTTATTGGATTTTGGATTCCATACAATGGCAGGGCTACCGGGGTACCGCCCGTCATAGTACGTGGCCGAGATCAACGTACGGAGGATCACTCCCAATACCCTGCGACACAAGGCCGGAACCCTCCCTTACTGGACAGTCCCGAACAAGACAACCGCGATAGTTGGAGCTCACAACCGTCCACACAGCCGAAATAAAAGGGACCTCTAGACAGGGGAAAATCTCGTCCTACTTGGGCATGACCCACTTAGCCTTACTGCACCTCCCCTGTTTCAGCCATTCCCGGTTGATGAGGCTTGAGGCTACGGTTACCTTTAATCAGAATACATCACTAAGAATGCTCATCATCCACCTGATGATGTTCTGAAAGCATTCAATCCATACAAGTTCATTCCGGGTTCGAACGAAACCGAAGGCATTATCTCGTTACACTCATTTTGGAATCACTCTAAGAGTTAACGACGATAACCCTTGCACTCTGAATCTTCATCTTCACTTGAGATTCATGACATATTGTTAATTTGGATCGATGTTGTTTCGGATATCCAAATATGGAAACCCGATCCCGGTCTCATCGAAATCCAAAACGTGTCTTTTAAGGCCAAGTTGTTTTAAAATTTAAAACAATTCAATTCAGTATCTATATACACACAGATAGATAACTCACTAATCACAATTGATATCAACATTATCATAATAAATAAATGATCCACATTATCATCAAAATAGATAATCCATACTATCATCAAAATAGATAATCTATATTATCATCACAATGCTACCAAAGCGTTCATACCATATAGCATTACTAATATCATTTCTGAGATCACAACCATTCAAGGAAATCAATATTATCCATTCATGCATAAGCAAAGATTTACTTAATCACAATATAATTAATTTAAAATGAATTAAATTAATTGCCTCCGTCTCTAATTAATTTAAAGTGACTTAAATTAATTACTTCATCAATATAAATCTTGCTTATCTAACCATTAATTAATTACAAATCAATTAATTAATCATTCAAATTAATCACCTTAATTAATCACCCTTGATTAATTATCCTTCAATTACATTCATGTAATTATCTTTTATTAATTTCACAAATTAATTATTCTTAACCAACTTAGTAATTAAAATTTAATTACTTCATTAATTAATTAATTATAATTAATTACATTAATCCTTAATTAACTACATTAATTAATTACACTAAATCACTTATCATTTATTATTTAATCTTAATTAATCAACTTTAATTACATCCTTAATTGTATAAATTAATGATCCCTAATTATATTTTAAATAATTACTTTATTTAAATTAATTACATAAAGAAATTAACCACAATTATTAATCATTCCAGATTAATCACATTCAGTAATTAACTAGCCTTAATTACCTCATTAAAATAAATTAATTATTCCTTAATTAATTTCTTAATTAATCCCTTGATTAATTACAAAGTAATTATAAACAAATTTCTTCCATTCTTAAAACATCTTCAATAAATTACATACAGTAATTACCAATTAATTACTTCACTAAGTAATTTCCAATCCATTAATTACATTAAGTAATTATCATCAAATCATTCAATGTTTAAAATTAATTAAACTTAATTAATCAATTTAAACAATCACATTAAACTCAATTAATTACATTAAGTAATTAATTCTTTAATTACTTCCATTAAGTGATTAAACTTAAAAATTCATAAATGATTATCATTAAATTAATTAATCTAATTAATTATTAAAATTAATCACATTAATTAATTATTATATAATCCTAGTTAATGACCTTCACTAACTCTTCTTTAATTACTTCCATTAGGTAATTAACTTAGATTAACCATTATTAATTACAATTTAATTTATCTCTAATTATCCATTAATTAAACTCTAATTATTTAATTAATTAAGTGTTATCTGTAACTTAATTAATCCTTAATTATTTGATTAATTAACCTTGATTATAACTTAATTGCTTAATTAATAATTCTTTAATCATCAATTAATAATCATTAATTATCTAATTAATGATCTTAATTACAAATTGATTAATCCTTATTCAATTATTTATCAATCCCAAATTAATCAATTAATTAAATTAACTAATTATTCCTTAATTACTTCATTAATTTAATAAATTTCAAAACATTAAATCTTAATTAAATTTTAAGATAAAACATTTCTTAATTATGTTTAAATTGTCATTAACAAATTTATTTGAAAACAATTTACTTTTGAACTTACTTTTAAATTTCAATTCAAATACAAGATTTAAAATGAATATAATTTAACAAAGTTTAAACAATTTAAACCTTTTTAAATTACAAGGCAAACAAATGCTTGTCTTATAAATGAAATTCATAAGAGTTTAAAACTAAATTCATTTTTTTATTCAATTATTTAAATTTACACTTTAAAATACAAAGTTGTTTAAATCTTTCAAATTTAAAAACTTCTTTTATTTCAAAAACTGAAATACATTTTTAAATCTTTAATTTCCAGTTTTAAACTTAACTTTAAAAACTCACTCATATTTTTTAAAACTTCATTTTTAAAAAAAATTCGAACTACTTAACCCTTTTAAAAAAAAATAGTTAAATCAATTCAAATTTAAAAACTTACCTTAATTTTGAAAATTAAGATTTAAATTTAAACTTGGATTCTAGATTTCAAACTGGAATTTAAATATTAGTTCAAACTCTTTCTTTACATTTAAAATTTTCAGTTTTAAACATTTTAAAAACAATAGTAGAGGATTGCCAAAACTTGTAACTTTCTTAAACCCGAGACACCCACACAAAACTTCGAGTTCCAACCCAAACTTTCCCGAGAAATCTACCCAAAAACTTCGAGTCCAACCCAAAATTACTCGAGCACAAAACCATCACTACAACAAACTACATCAGTCACCAAGGCATGGTGCACATGCACGTTGCTGACCATCATCTCCGATCATCAGAGATGATCGCCCCATATCCAAAATCATTCCCTTACCTCAACGCGATCATCAAATCGAACCCAAATCCTCAAAATCAAATTCGAGTACCAATTTCCAAACCTGGAAACACAATCAGGTCCCCCCTTCAAAATCTGTCAACACCACAACCTCGCCGCTCCGACCACATGAAGGTAAGCCAATCCGGCCTCGACTTCAACCATGACCCAACTATCAATCCCCAAAAACTCAAAACACTCGAACAACCCTACAAGCCGTGGCAGTCAAAACTCTTCACCTAGTTAAAACTAGGGTTTCCAGAAGAAAATTCACAGTAGCAACTTCCACAACAATTTCCATCACCAACAACGATTTTTTCTAGCAACTCCTAACTCTTCTCTATCATCATGAAGAAACCCAAGTCCTCAAAATACATAGATCAAAAGAGAAACCAAATGGTTCATATTCAGTTCATCTCTTAACTGCTCCTTAACCTCTCTACTAAAAATTATAATTTTTTTTTAAAAATCATATTATGATTTTAGTATTCAATTTATATTCATGAATCCAGAAAACAGGATGATTAAATTTTCGGTTAACTTTGAACTTGCTCAATTGTTTGGTTTTCCAGAGCTAATCCAAGTTAATTATTAACTTAATTCAATTTTAAACTTACTTTATAACTTAAACAAACAGTTATTGTCTGTAATCTTAATCCTAACAGAAAATTGGATCAAAAAGAATATGTGTTTAAAATAAATAGGGTTACTGGCAAAACATAAACAGAGGACATCCAAATGTCATGCATACAAATACAATTTCACATCAACATTCACACATGCAGTACTTATTTATTTCAGTACAAAAGCATGCAACCAATATTTAAAATTTTAAAATTTTTAAAGCCACTCACTTGTTCCAGAAGAAGACAGAGCCTGGAAACATGACAGAGCTCCATATAAAAATGCTTTTGAAATTTGTTGAAGACTTTTGCATGAGACTTGATTTCCAAATCTAAGAAAATGCAGGCTTCCCTTTCTTTTTGAAACTTATTTTTAATCTTGCTTTAGTTTCAGGTAAATGAATGAAGATGTGTAGATGCTTTTTGTTTGAAAATGGCAAGTGCAGGATTTTGAAAATGCAGGTTTGATTTGGAGATGCAGACAACAGATTTTCTAATTTTCTTTTGTACATGAACTACAGGTTTTACCTTTTGGTTTGAAGATGTTTACTGGGATTTAGAATTTTGATTTGAAGAGTTTGAATTTGGGTTTGTATGTTTCAGATTTGTTTATAGGGGAGTGACTTTCAGTTTTGAGAAATAAACAAGTTGAAATTTCTTTGATTAGGAAATAAGAAAAAGGGATTGGAATGAAAGATGATTATTTATATAGGCAAATTTTCAGATTTTATAAAATAAAAGAAAATTAAAACAAAATGTGACACTTGTATAAATTTCAACATTTGTTAGTTCAATATGTTTATCTTTTAACATTTGTTATAAGAGGCTTTGAGAAATCAACACATGTCCTATTTAAAAGTAATTTGTATTTTAATTTACATGTTAATATATATGTTAAGCCTAATTTATTAGTTAACTAGAATTTAATATGTATAACTTTTTTTAAAAGAAATAAAAACAAATTATGCTTATAAATAAAGCTTATGCATATAAAAAAATAAAAACAATTAAAAATCTATACTTTGGATTTTAAAACTTTATATTCAAATTCAAATCAATTTCTAAAAATCTAATATCTAAAAATCAAGTTACATATACAAATTAAATTTGAAATAATAAATGCTATTTTTATTCAAAATCCAATTTGTAAAGACAATACATTATCAATATTATTTTTAGAAATAACTCATCATTAAATTAAAATAATTATAAAAGAAATTATTTATTAATTAATAAATTACTTATTTTATTATGCTATGTTTTAAAAAGAAAAAAAAACAAATCTTTTTATTAATTCATTTAAATTTAAACTTAAGCCAAAATCAATTTAAACATTTAAACATCTTCCTTAATAAATTTAAAATTATATACCTATATATTAAATAGTTTTAAAAACTTAATATTAAATTAAATCAAAATTTCTAAATTATATATATTAGAATTTTAAATCAAAATTCATTTATTAAATTCAAACCAAGATTATTTATTTATAACTTTGAAAAGCTTATATATTAAATAAAAACAAATTTTCAAATTACTAAAAATATTAGAATTAGAAAATATGCTTTATTTATTAAATTAAAACAAAGCTAATCTATTTACAATATAAACCATATATTTATATTGTAAATAGAAACCAATTTATTAGCTATAAAAGATAAAATCTACCAATTTAATATTTGTTGAAGAAGATTATAAAATCAATTTGAATTATTATTAACTAAATTACAATATCAGTTTAATTTTTAATACAAATTATTAAATTGATATTGTCCAAAATTCCGGGATGTTACAACACTTTTACAAATTCAAATCAGAGTTACACATACATCATAAATAAACAAATATTGCAGCAAAACACAAAATGTCATGGAATAATAAATAAGTAGTAATAATATACTGACTCTTCATCTTCGTCCTCTAGAAATAGTCTTCAACATTGAAAATTTAGGTTGACCCAAGCGTAATGAAAAAACTAAGGTCAGAACTAAAAGATCTTATCCAAGTCAAATTAATCTAAAATAAAATGTGAGTGGAATGGCTTCAGAGATATTACGGGATTTTTCATCTCCTATCATGTGTACAACGTGAATATATTTATTTAAAAGGTTTCAAATAATTCGAAATATCAATCTTAATCATCTAATTAAAACAAATCCGAAGATTAAATTAACTTAAACCCTTTATATAATTCAGTTCCAAATAAAATCCAAACTCAAGAAATTATATGGGTATATGTCATTACAACTAGTACCATAAATCAACAATTTCAAATCAATGAAAACAATTCGGGCTTATCATTTCAACCCATAACGATTTTTCCCTAATCTATAAGATCGTTTGGATATGTATCATTTGAACCCATGGTGATTTTCAAGTTATAATAATTAAGGGAACTTGCAGAGTGATCACAATATATAAATCAAACACTTCATCCAATCAACTAATATTTAAAATCAGACATCTATCATAATTATCATTCAATTCAAACAATGCATATTCACAATTTACAGTTTATTATTTACAAGTTATTAAGTGGAAGTTATAATTTTAATACTAATTTAAGTGACAATTTAATTCAAACTAATTCAAATTAGCAGGAATAACGAATTTAAATATACCAAACAGCCATAAATAAATTCCTAATCACATCAGAAATTTAATTTAACTAACATAAGAAATTTTAAAATTTTGGTTGGGTTAAACACTCATCTTTGAATTTAAATCCAATTTAAACCAAATATTTAAGCAGTCCCAGAATTTGTCCAAATCAGAGTCAAAACGTTGGGAATTTCGATGCGATCCCAACGAAGAAAACTGCGCGTGGATTGGATCTCGTATGTAAAAGTTATTTGTATTAAAACATTTAACGATTTAAATTATAATAAAATAGAAATAAACAAAAAAAACTAATACATCACCTTCTTCCATTCGTCCACTCGTAACCCTAAGTAATCCAGTCGAACAAATGCCACCCATCCTTACGCACATCACCGCTAAAATCGAGACGCCACAGCATAGAATCATGACCAACCTTCCCCCCGAGCCTCGCCGGACCATCCCCCTACTCTACGATGACCATACAACGAGCTTGAGCTCAAATCCCATCAGCCGCCGCCAAACATTCATGCACGAATCGAATTTGCCGCCAATTCGACCGTTGAATCAACGAACCACGTACACTGATGAACAACGTGCGGCGATCTCCACAGCCCCGTACTGTTTATTTGATGGTCGGTCGACGATTGATGAAGGCGCAATGGATGACCGTGACTTGATCATCCAATTTTGGCCACATAGCAACCTCGATCGAAAAACGAATCACATACTTGACTTGCGCTCATCGAGAGCTTCAAACCGATATATAATTCTATATATATTGAGGAGTTAAATTTTTTATTTGGTTTCGAAATTGAATTCGAGGGTTTGGAGTTTGAATCTGTTTCTGCCATTGAGGAGGATAGGAGCAGAAAGAATTGTACGTACTGTCAATGAGAAATAATTAGGGTTTATAACGAGGTATATACAGGCAGAATAGAAAAATAGAATGAATGGACCAGATTCATTTGGAAGTTGAACGATAAACGACCAAAATGCCCGTATCGTTCCCCAAATGGAAATGTGTCATCCCATATATCAAAATGGATGTTTTTCATAATTTAAAAATCAATAGAACATGTTTCAAGTCCTAATTCAATCATATGAAGAAGTTATGATAAAAATCATGTAACGATCCGGAATTTTCGATCCCGAAAATTCCAGATAGTTAAGAAAAGAAGAAAAGAGGTAGAAGAAGAAACAGAAAACAAGTCACAGAATCTCACATTCAAAGCGGATCAAAATATAATATTAAATAATAAAAGTTATACAAAAGAAAATTGTATCTATCAGTTTACATTTTAGTACATCATAGTTACAACCATTACACAGCACGAGACAGTTAAAATCAACATGTCCCAGATAAACAACAATATATCTCAGCGGAAACACTCCATACATTCCTGCCATCTAGCTCGCCTCCTGGCTCCAAAATGTCCTTACCTAAAAATCTGTAATACTCAGTCTGACCCGAGCATTACATCAAAGTAACACCCGGGTCAGGCTGTAAACCAGCGTGAGTAAACCCAACTAACCAGAAATATTAATTCATAAAACTTGTCTAAAACCCGGGGTAACCTTACTACGAGTTCTTAACTTTCCATGCACATCTTACAATCATATCTAAGCATTATTACCCATATTAAATGACCAAATTTACATCATTTATTCCATTCTAGCCCTTTTATTCCAAAATCAAATCCATGAAGAATTATTATAAATTGCAAATCGAAGTGGTTTCGGGCATTTACTGATACTCAACCCCGGTCTCTTTGAATCCAATGTCATTCTTATCCTAAGTATTTAAGTGAATATAGTTCAAATTTTAAATACAGAATGCCAATTATACAGCAATCCATCATCGATAGATAACCACATTATCTCTATATAACCCAACATATCATATCACAAAACATTTTATATCAGAGATATCAACCAATTCAAGGCATTCCATGTAATCCAATAATCCATAAGCAAGATTAATTAGTCACACCCTTTCTAATTAATTTAAATAAAGTAATTTAATTTCTTTAATCACTTTTAATCCTGCTTACTTAACATTAATTAATTACAAACTATTAATTAATCATTCCTTAATTATCCTCTTTAATTACATTAAGTAATTAGCTTTTATTTAATAACACAAATTAATTAACCTTCACCCATTCACATTAGTCACATTTATCGTTAACTAATTACTCAAATTAATTATCCTTTAACCACTTACATTGATTAATTATCCTTTAATTAATCACACTCATTAATTTGTTAACCCTTAATAAATTTCCTTAATTAATCAACCTTTAATTAATTACACCAAGTAATTAATCCTTAATTACTTCCCTTAAGTAATTTACCTTTAATTACTTTCATCAAGTAATTTTCCTATTAGTTAATTATCCTTAATTAATTAACCTTTATCATTAATTAATTTAACTTTTAGTTGCTAATTAAATTAATTAACCCTCAACAACTTAATTCTTTAATTACTTACATTAAGTAATTATCATTTTAGGAATAAATCTCTAGTTACTTACATTAATTAATTCCTAGTTATAAATTAATTAATCTTAATTACATAATTAATTGTCCCTTAATTACAACTTAATTACCTAATTAATTAATCTCTAATCATTAATTAATTATGTCCAATTATCTAATTAACAATCCTTATTTACAAATTAATTATAATTAATTAACTTATAACTCTTAATTACAAATTAGTCAATCCTTAATCATTAATAAATTAATTTCTCTTAAATTACTTAATTAATTAACAATTAATCCTTAATAATTAATGAATCTTTAATTATCAATTAATTAATTAATTACACTTTAATTACTCAAACTAATTTTATTAAAGATGAACCCCTTTATCTTAATTTCTTTCTTAATTATCTTTTTTTTAAATCTTATTTAATAATCTTGGAATTATTTTATCATTAACTGAGAATTTAACTTAAGACCATTAAGTTTAATTAATGACAAAACATTTATTCCCTTTTTCCTACTTAATCACATCTGTGATTAAGTCTAAATAAACTTAGGATCTATCTTAGTTAATTAAATGTTAAAATAAATTACATAACTTTTAATTACCCAACCATTTTAAATAACATTTATTATTTAAAAGAAATAGTTTAAGAATCAGTTTACATTTGATTATCATTTAACTATTAAACTTGTAAGCCTCAACATTTAACCCGAGCCCAAACTATCATCACCCAAGTCCAACCCGGCTTCTTCCCGTGTCAACCAAACTCAAACCCACCTGATCGAAACTCGAGTTCAACCCCGAGTCATTCATCATTCTTCCCCAAGCAACCAACATAGCGACAACAACAGGCATGGGTTGATCCATGTGCACGTGCACAGTCGCACGAGTCCACTTTGACCATCGATACCATCACCGATCAGTCAACCCCGACCTTACTATTCGACAACGATCACCTGTGCTTGAAATCCAACTCAGTAACAAAATCGAGTCTGCATGAACCCATAATTGGAAGAACCATCACCCAAGATCCCCCTATGCTACCACCTCCGATCACCCGGCATATCGGTGATCAGCTCTTCTTCACAGGCCTACGCGCCTATCCCCTACTCACGATCAAGCCCGAGGCTCTATCGACGTCGCAACAACCAAATTCCCGACATCGACCAAAAAAAACCCTATTTCGCCGCCACTACGCCGCCACATCATTCGAGAATTACTCCAATCAATTTTTCCGATAGCACGCACCTCCAGACTTACTTCACCCAAAAACTCACGACTCCAAATTTTCCCGATCATCTAAAATCTCTCGAGAACCCAATTCCGATCAACATGCAATATTACACAATTTACAAACCTCAAATTCATGATTTCAATCATAAAAATCCTAGTTTTCAAAAACGAAATTGATTTTATACCTGAAACAATGAATTTTTGGAAACGAGATTTTGGTATGTGTGAATTCCTACCATAATTTTTACTTAATGTTAAAACTACCCTTAAAATCTTATCTGAAAATATTTTTATATCAAGTACCTTGTCATTACAAACAAGTTTTGTTCATAAACCTAAGTCTAAAAAGAATCAGATGAAGAGCAGTTAATTTTTAAGTTTCATTTTGCGACTTGGAAATGAAGAACGAAGTAGAAAAGATACTGAATCACAGATATGCACACAATATATTCATATGTATATATAAATAATCATACAATCAATCATGCTATCAAATATCATCAATTAAATTCAAGTTTTATTTCATGAAGTCAAGATTTTTAACAGAGTTGATGCTTGCATACTCATAGTAGGTTAAACAGAAAAGCCTTATTCTGAAACCTGGAAATTGCTAAATCCTTTGAAACTTGAAACTGGAATTGATCTTGAAATATGTTGAATGCTACTAGATTTTGATTCCAATTTGAAACTGAGTTGAATTGGTTTCTAGCTTAGCTTGCTTCAGGTTGTATTTGAAAAGAGGTTGCTTTGAATTCTTTGTTGAGTTGAAGTAGTTTAGATAGAATTCTTTCTGGTTTTTGTTGTTACAGGTTTGGCTTATTATTATTTTTTCTTTTGGGTTTTGTAACTAAAGTTAGAAAAGAAAATGAGAGAGAGTATAGATGTATTTGTAGCTTTAATTATGATTTTTATAAAAATAAAAGAAAAACAAAATAAATTGGTGTCACTTGTTTAAAAATTTAACACTTGTCTTTTACCATACTTAGTTCATTTACACTTGTTATTCAAGAGAATTATAAGCTAACACATGTAATTTGCATGAATTTATTAATTTTTTAATGGTTTAAAAAGCTTTTAAAATTAATTTCCTAATTAATAAATACATATCTTAATTTATATAAATGAAATCTTTTAAAAGAAAATAGAATAAAACAAACTATATTCTAAATTAAATCATATATATTATATTTTTAAATCCAAAATGTATTTTAGATATATGTCTTTTGAATTTCAAATTCTAATCCAAATTCAAATTAAAATACAATTTAAAATCCAATTTTTAAATCAACACAAATATGTCTATGTATATATATATAAACAAACACAAATTCAATTTGTAAATAATAATTCTATTTAAAATCTATATAAATATATAAACAACACATTATTATTTGTTTTAAAATAATAATTTGTCAATTTTAAATAATTATATTAGGAGATTATCAAATAAATATTTACCCCAATATAAATATTTATTACCAGATTTATTTGTTCAACTTATGAATCAGTGTTTACAATAGTTAAATTAGATATTTATCCAATTACCTGATGCCCAAAAATCCCGGTTACCACATTCCTTCCCCCTTAGAATCTTTTCGTCCTCGAAAAGGGCAAAGCCAGAATTTTTTTAAAATGATTATTATTAGAAAAATTATTCTTTGATAAATTTTAAAACACTTTAAAATATTATAAAATAGTTTTTTATAAGGATCTTTTTATAACTCGATGTCTCAACCAGTCTATCCTTGTTCTCACAGAAATTCGGTCATATGTTGATCAGGCGTAAGACTGAAAATCTATAAGTACTTGGTAAACCCATTTTCAACACCCAGTGAAAATTCTTGGACAATATTTTTTTGAAAATATAGAAAACAATTTTGAAAATAGAGGAAACATCTTTGTTGAGAATGCTTTGGAAATCATCACCCTCATCCATGGTCACAGTTAACCCGATGGTTACGTTGCCATCCCGGCAAAATCCATAGATAACTGTAGGCACTCCGCGCCCCTCGATTACGCTATGGTAACCGCCATAGATCGCAACTACATCTGTAGTTACGTTGCAATCACAGAAAAAACCCATATAACTGTAGGCATCAGCGCCCTCGAATTCCGTTGCCGAAAAATGAAACTTCTCCACTCCACTCGACTATAGATCGCAGTATATTGATGTTACGTTGCATTCCCGGAAAATCAAGTGTAGACCATTGACACTCACCTCCACGCGATTTCTGCTATAGTTCACAGTAGATCGCAGCGACATTGAGTTACACTGTCATCACAGCATAACCCAAATGCCCCTGTAGGCATCAGTGCCCTCGACTTTTGCTACCCAATAATCCTCAGGAACTTTAGTTTTCCTCGACTTCCTCACAGGATCCACTTTAGAGCCTCCCCCTTTGAGGCTCAAGGCTGTACGAACCTATGGTACTCCTGAGAAGTTCATTTCAAAGGAGCGCCTTTTTCCCCAGAGCCATTTTCGAAACACTTTATACTATACACATATAGTATTTTCCAAATCACACACCTTGTATGAATCCCATATAATTTTTTTTCTTAAAATCGATTATCCCAAAATCGATAATTCTCAAACAAGACTTTCCAAACTCCAAAATTTATTCTTCCCCCAAAAATCAAAAGCCTTTCCAAATCGAAAGGTTACAAAAACCTTTTCCCAAAATCATTCTCATAAAATCCTTTATATATATATATATATATATATATGGGTATATATATAACCTTGAAAAATCTTTGAATCACTTTATACTTGTATAAATTCCCTTTTGATAATTTAAATACTTTCAAAAAGGCTTTTCTTCTAGCAATAGATTCAACAAAGGAAGTTTGTCAATTATACATACATAACTTTGTTTATGACGAATCAATATTCAAACTTGATAACTCTATAAAGTTACTTACCATATTACTTACTTCTATAAAGTAAATTTCTATCATTGAAATATCCAATTTCCTCTTCATTTCTTCATATATTTCATAAAACATACTTTTCATTTCAAAAACCATTTTACAGTTCTTATCCACAAATTTTCAATATCAATTTCAATCAAACCCGTACGATGTACACATATCATCCGTACGCTATATCAATCTGATCGCTCACTCGATCACGCAATTTCACTTCCGAACTAGTATCGTCCACTCGACTTCCTATTGCGGACTCCGATCTGGTTTCTTGATCAGAAACCATCATTCTCCTTGCATAGTCTTAACTATGATAGAGAATTTCGAGAACCAATCAAAAATCCATATTCAGGTTCGTCGTCGAAAATCGAGTGAAAAATCCCAACTCGGATCGATATATATTATCTCGAAATTCTGTGCTCGAATTTGGATCAAATCATTATGCGAAAAGAATAAATACGTCGCCCTACGCATTTAACTCTATTGATTATTAGCCAAATCAATCTCCTTTTCTATTCACATTCACTTTAATTTCTATCCACTTATTCACAATTGTTTCAATTCCATTTGGATTATCACTTTAATCCTGATCTCAATTGGTAATTAATCATAAACAGTTTGCACTCTGATCAGATTGAATTTAGAAAATAGCTTAAAAGGTTAAAAAATAGATAAGTAGTTGAAAAATAATTATTAGTTGCAAAATAGTAGTAGAATAGTTAAGTAATTATAAAATAGTTGCAAAACAGTTAGATAATTGCAAAATAGTTGTAAAATAGTAATTAGTTAATAAAACAGTTGTAAAATAGTTAAATAGTTCCAAAAATAATTATAAAATAAGCATAAAATAGTTTGGCTTTAAAAGATAGATTGTATAGTAAGTAGCTTGGGAAAATAGGTTTATATTAAAACAACTTATTTTGAAAATAGTCCAGAGCAAAACTGTATAACTTCCCAATCTCCATTTCCAATCAATTGCTAATTTCCATTTAACTTTCAATTTCAATTCAAATTAAGTTAACTTCCATTTGAATTTGAACTCATTCAACTTCAATTTCATTTCAAATTTATCCAATTCAAACTTATCCATCTTAAATCATAATTCCAATTAATTCAAATAAATTTCAAATTGAACCAATTTTAATTCATTTCAACCAATCTCCACTTTTAAATCATCGCGAATTATATAAATTCGAGTTAAATTTTCAATTGCATATTTAATTTTCTTAAATCCAATTAATGTTTACTTTAATTTAACAATTAAAATTTTAAACAATTAAACTCTCAGTCCAAATTTCAAAATTCCATTTTAAATTTTCTTTACTTAACTTATTTCAAAGTTCAAATAAGAATTCAAAAACAATTTAGTCTTCAAATTCTAATTTATTATCCATTTTTAACTTCAAAACCAATGCTCAGTTTCATAAATTATTTATAACAATAGAATGATATTAGGATAAATAAACATCCAAATTTATCCAAACACCAATTAACAACATCCATTTTCAATTACCAAATATCAAACCCATTTTGAGATCACTCATAACTCCCATTTTAAATCTACCATTTAACTTTCCAAGTTAAATTTCAAATTCATCTTGAAATTTCCAATTCAGGTTGCTTATTCCAAACTTATTTAACTTCCCCTTTAGTTGAATTCAATTAAATCTTGTTAACCTTAGTCAAATTTGAATTCCCACTTCAAATTTCTAAATTTTTAAACTAGTTATCAATATTCTTTTATAAGTTCAAAACTATATCACTTTGGGTTATCACACTTCAGGGAAAATCAAACTCAACACTTTAGAATTTATTTCAAATCATTTTTGATATTATGTATATCCCTCATTTATACATATTTATTTCCTTTACACACCAAGTTATCCTTAAATTTTAAACCGCCTTTGGTTTTTAATTCAAAACAAAATCCTTTAAATTTTCAAACAACTCTTGTTTGAAATAGGACCCTTTCATTCAAATACATTAAACAATTTTCAAATTTTTGGACCTAGATTTAAAACTTCGTAATTTAAATCATCTTCAGTTCTAATTTATAAGTCATACTTACCTAAATGTTTTACTTCCCTAAAACATTTCATTTTACTTACTCATTAACACATATATCATTATTAAATACAACAATCATTTATGATAATTACCAAGATTATCATATCTGGATACCCATTTCACTATTATCTTATTCTGAAATCACTTCTACAAATTCAAGATTTTAGTTTCAGTTTGGATTCATTTCAAACTTATCTTTATTCAGTTTTCAATTTAGTTTTATTATTACCACCTAATTATTTTATTTAATTCCTATTTTGATATATATATATATATATATCACTTAATTCTTTACTCAACTCAATATCCAACAACCTATTATTGCTTTATATATAAAATGTAATATTTTATAAAAATCATTCATTAAAACCATTTTTAAAACCTTTATATAAGAAAATAACAAGTACACACACACACACACACACACTCAACTCATTCTAGGGTACCACGTGCCCTATCCTTAATGAGTAAACCCACCAGAGCCGAGGTTTTTGCTTAACCTTCAGCTCTGATACCAAATGTAACGACCCGGAATTTTTGATCTCGAAAATTCCAGATAGTTAAGAAAAGAAGAAAAGAGGTAGAAGAAGAAACAAAAAACAAGTCACAGAATCTCACATTCGCAGCGGATCAAAATATAATATCAAATAATAATAGTTATACAAAAATCCCTGTATTTGCCAATTTACATTTTAGTACATCAGATTTACAACCATTACACAGCACTGGACAGTTAAAATCAACATGTCCTAGATAAACAACAATATATCTCAGCGTAAACACTCCATACGTTCCTGCCATCTAGCTCGCCTCCTGGCTGTAGAACGTCCTCACCTGAAAATCTGTAATACTCAGTCTGACCTGAGTATTACATCAAAGTAACACCCGGTTCAGGCTGAAAATCAGCGTGAGTAAACCCATCTAAACAAAAATACTAATGCATAGAACTTATTTCAAACCTGGGGTAACCTTACTACGAGTTCTTAACTTGCCATACAAATCTTACAATCATATCTAAGCATTATTACTCAGATTAAATGACCAAATTTACATCATTTATTCCTTTCTAGCCTATTTATTCCAAAATCAAATCCATGAAGAATTATTATAAATTACAAATCAAAGTGGTTTCGGGTATTTACTGATACCCAACCCTGGTCTCTTCTAATCCAATGTCATTCTTGTCCCAAGTATTCAAGTGAATATAATTCAAATTTTAAATACAGAATGTCAATTATACAGCAATTCATCATCGATAGATAACCAAATTGTCTCTGTATAACCCAACATATCATATCATAAAACATTTTATATCAGGATATCAACCAATTCAAGGCATTCCAATTATCCAATAATCCATAAGCAAGATTAATCCGTATAATCCAATAATCCATAAGGAAGATTAATTAGTCACACCCTTTCTAATTAATTTAAATAAATTAAATTAATTTCTTTAATCACTTTTAATCCTACTTACTTAACATTATTTAATTACGAACTATAAATTAATTATTCCTTAATTATCCTGTTTAATTACATTAAGTAACTAGCTTTTAATTAATAACACAAATTAATTAACCTTCACCCATTCACATTAATCACATTTATACTTAATTAATTACTCAAATTAAGTTTCCTTTAATCACTTACATTGCTTAATTATCCTTTAATTAATCACACTCGTTAATTTATTAACCCTTAATAAATTTCCTTAATTAATCAACACTTTAATTAATTACACCAGGTAATTAATCCTTAATTACTTCCCTTAAGTAAATTACCTTTAATTACTTTCATCAAGTAATTATCCCATTGGTTAATTATCCTCAATTAATTAATCTTGATCATTAATTAATTAAACTTTTAATTGGCAATTAAATTAATTAACCCTTCATAGATTAAATCTTTAATTACTTACATTAAGTAATTATCATTTTAGGAATAAACCTCTAATTACTTATATTAATTAGTTCCTAATTATAAATTAATTAATCTTAATTACATAATTAATTATCCCTTAATTAGAACATAATTACCTAATTAATTAATCTCTAATATTAACTAATTATGTCCAATCATCTAATTAACCATCCTTAATTCCAAATTAATTAATCTTTAATTAATTAACTTATAACTCTTAGTTACAAATTAGTCAATCCTTAATCATTAATAAATTAATTTCTCTTAAATTACTTAATTAATTAACAATCAACCCTTAATTAATCAATTAATCTTTAATTATCAATTAATTAATTAATTAATTACACTTTGATTACTCAAACCTAATTTTATTAAAGGTGAACCCCTTTATCTTAATTACTTTCTTAATTATCTCTTTTTAAAATGTTATTTAATAATCTTGGAATTATTTTATCATTAACTAAGAATTTAACTTAAGACCTTTAAGTTTAATTAATGATAAACCATTTATTCCCTTAATTCCCACTTAATCACATCTTTGATTAAGTCTAAATAAACTTAGGATCTATCTTAGTTAATTTAATGTTAAAATAAATTGGTGACACTTGTTTAAAAATTTAACACTTGTCTTTTACCATGCTTAATTCATTTACACTTGTTATTAAAGAGAATTATAAGCTAACACATGTAATTTGCATGAATTTATTAATTTTTAAATGGTTCAAAAGGCTTTTAAAATTAATTTCCTAATTAATAAATACATATCTTAATTTATATAAATGAAACCCTTTAAAAGAAAATAGAATAAAACAAACTATATTCTAAATAAAATCATATATAATATATTTTTAAATCCAAAATGTATTTTAGATATATATCTTTTGAATTTCAAATTCTAATCTAAATTTAAATTCAAATTCAATTTAAAATCCAATTTTAAAATCAACACAAACACAAACACACACACACACATATATATATTTAAACAAACCAAATTCAATTTGTAAATAATAATTCTATTTAAAATCTATATAAATATATAAAAAACACATTATTATTTGTTTTAAAAGAATAACTTGTTAATTTTAAATAATTATATTAGGAGATTATCAAATAAATATTTACCCCAATATAAATATTTATTACCAGATTTATTAGTTCAACTTATAAATCAGTGTTTTCAATAGTTAAATCAGATATTTATACAATTACCCGATGTCCAAAAATCCAGGTTATCAGAAATCAGCTTATTTCAAATTGATTTGAATCAAATTAAATTCTAGGCGTTTCGAGGTCGTACGATCAAACGACAAGTTCGATCATTAAGAAACTTGAAATCCTATAATAATCCACTGTTACGGATCCGATGCAACTGGTTCCATCGAAATCCAAGTCAGTGGCCAAAATGGCTATTTTCACGTTAATTAAATAAATGAATGTTAAATTAAATTAAATAAATCACATTTTTATTTCCAATTTAATAACTAACAAAATTCATCATTTTTGATTACTTGGACATTTATAATAATTCAAAACAAGTTTGCACATCAATTCAGTGTTAATTGTTTCAATAATTATAGTGTTCAATTTCTATTGTAATCAAATCCAATTAATTATAATTAATTTCAATAAATTGATTTTTACTCAATTCCAATCTTTTTGTTAAATCCGTTATTACCCTATAAACAAAGTTAACATTTGTTTTATATTTCATTACATGAATATACTTCAATTTCCATCTTCTATTCGTATTAACTATTATATTTCAATTTTATTGTCATTTAGTCGATTTTTCACATTAATTAAATTGAAATCCCAATTAAATTTATTTATCTTGATTCCTATCCTTTATTAAATCAATCGTTTCCTTATGAACAATTTTTTTTACATTTATATATTTAATTACATTACAGATTGCAGTTATTTTCTAAATTCTCATTAATGAATGTTTAAATAAATTAATTGCAATAAATTTATTTATTATAGATTAAATTCTAATAAATAAATCAGCCTTGATTTCAATTCTTCTTATTCACTCAATTATCACATTATGAATAGATTTACATTGGTTACATCTTATTGAATTAACATTCTTAAATTTTCAATCCAATCTACCTAACTGCACTAATTAAGTCAATTAACTGCAATTGTTTTCAAATTAAATTTATGAACTAAACAAATAGGTAACTTATAACAATTTTTACCATTAAATTTTAATTACATTTATATGTTCATTGTTTATAGTTATTGTTACAATAACTCTAATTTTATTCAATTACCATTTATTATACCATTTCATTACATAATTAATATATTAGTTTTATTATACTGAGCTTATAACCAAGTTATAACATTTACATAAATTCAATTGGTTGGAATCCCTTTCAAGTTATTAATAATTAACTTTAATTGACATTGTTACCTTTCATTTTAGTTACTATTTCATTAATACATCACAAATTCATGTTTCTCTTAATATTAAATTACCAAAATCTATTAAATTAACAAATTCTATTATCAAAAATTTACGGGTCGTTACACTCTCCCCTACACAAAATTTTTCGTCCCCAAAAAGGAAAAAGAAGGGAAAAGAAAAATTAAATAGTCAATATCTTATTCAATATATTAAATCTATAAACAATTTATTACAGAATAAATAATTTGAATAAAATAGATCGATTTATAATTAAATTCTTTTATATTCAAATCATCAGAAGTTTGGAAAAAATTTCACAAAATTTTTTAGGTCCAAAATTCATGAAAAGTTTCGGCAGTCTCCTTTGTACGGAGAGGCTTGGAAGAAATCATAATATCAATACAACAATATATATCATATATTTTCAAGATAATATATCCCAACAGCGGGAAAAATAATATAAAATTGCTAGAAAACCGTAATCCGAGAACGTACCTGTTTGATGGCAAATAACGCTTATTTAATGAAACCAAAAGCAGTAGCAATTGCTTCTATAACCTGTATTCTACTTATATAATCCAAAGAGGTTAAAAATTATATAGAAGTGAAATGATTATATTGTTTTAAATTAATAGCAAACAATCAACATAACTATAATATCCCGGAATTTCACACCGAATTTAAATATGATAATCTATATAATAAATTAATTCAAATTGATGAATTTGTAAATTTTTCAACAACTAATAAATGTATGGTAAATATAAATTTATTTCAATTAAAAACTAATATAAGGAATTGAATGTGTTAAGATTTTATTCATACCAAATTTGATCTTGAATTGGATTTTTAGAATTCAAATTTTGTTTAAATTGATATATTGAAGGATTTAAATTATATTAAATTTTATTCTAAATTTTACTTTGAATTTTGAAGGATATTCTCATAATTTTAATTATGTTATAACATTGGTTTTATATTCATTATTTAAGGAAATTGATTTTTCTAAGGATTTAAATATAAACATATATATAAAAGAATCAATTAAGTAAATATTTAAATTTCATTTTTGCATGAAATAAAACACATGTTAACATCTAAGCATATTAATAGACATGTGTTAGGAATTTAACCACTAATTTGACAAGTGTCATAATATAGTTGTTCTTTTCTTTAAATTTTTATAAAACTAATTTCTCATGCATACTCTCTCAATTTTACTAAAAAGAAAATTTTCATTTCTCTCTCCAAAAACTGAACCTCTTCAATTCTTTTCATCTTCAACCAAATTTCTGCAATAATCACAAAGTTTAGCATCAACTTATTCAAGATTTAAAGGCACCAACAATCAATTCATCTCAGTTTTAGAAGCCTGCAGTTCACATAATTTGTTCCTGCAAATTTGAATCTTCATCAGAAAAAAATAAGGTGAGTAAATCTTTAAATTAAAATCTTAAGTTTAAAAGTTGTATGTTGAATGTTAGTGATGAATGCTGCATGTTATTTGATTTCTGAAAATGTTGTTTACAGTTCAATTACTTGACTGTGCATGTTAATGAAATTGTGATCCTCTCTTGCTTCATGATCAAGCAAATTTTCTTAGCAAATTTTAAATTAAAATATAGTATGGTGATGATTGATATATATTTTCAAATATATATAAGTTAGAGACAATATGTTATAAGTATTAAATATATATATTGATAAACAGTAAACTGCAGGAAGTAAAGCATATGCAGTAAAACAAAGGAAAATCATAGCATGTAAGTTATGTAAATTTTGATGAATCAAATATATAGGTTGGATATATAATGCAAGTTATGAATTTTCAAAGTGGAATCAGAATTTATAACTTGATATTGAATTCGAATTTTAAAGATTTCTATATTTGGGGCTTTTGTAAAATTCTCAAGCCTGGATTGATTTTAGTTTTTGAAAATTTAAATTGAAGCATTGTTACATGTTATATAACACCAGAAAAATACGAATTGAAATTGTTATACAACATAGAATTCGAAATTTGGGTTTGTAGGGTTTAAGATACTGTTTTTTTTCGAGCTTGATGTTTTCGATCGCGGAAAGTTTTGGGTTGATCGAGTTAGGGCTGGTTCGAGGTGGAGCTGAGTGTGGGTGTTGCGCATGCATGGCCGGGGTTTGGTGCTGGAACGAGGTACGGTGGTCGCGGTTGATGGATTTCCTTCTAGCGTCTGCAGTTCGAATTTTGGCTCGAAACTCTCGATTTTGTTTGGGATCGTATTGTCGAATTCTGGGTTTAGATCTTGGGTTGGGAATCGAAGAGTGGTTTGTGCGTGAGGGCAGGGGTGGCGATGGTGGCGCGGTGGCACTGTGCAGGTGCACGTCGAGGCGAGTGTCTGTGTTTGTGTGTTTTCGAGTGTGCATGAGTTGATGCTCGAAGTCGCGCTCGTGATGGACTCGGGAGGATCGCGTGTTGTGCTCGGGTTGAGGAGGGGTTGTGCCCGAATGTGCGTATTGTTGGGTGATGTTGCTTGTTCGAGTGTGGGTTCAGGTGGAAGATGAAGTTGGGTCTGGGTAGCTTGAACTTGGGCCGGGCTTTATGCAATAAGTGAAGACAAGGCTAAACTTGTTTAAAATGTAAATTTGGTTTTAAGTTAAATTTAAAACTTTATATTTCACTACTTTATAAAATGTCAATATTTTATTTCAAAAGAAAACCACAATTGATTTGTTAAAGTTTTGAAATAATCTTTCATCTTTAAATCTAACCTTTTAAAAAGTAATTTGTTTTAATAAATTGAATACTTAAATATGTAAGAGTTTAAAGATGAATGAACATTGAATTGTTTTGAAGTTAATTTAAGTTACTTAAATTTATTAGTGATGGAATTAATTAATTAATTTTGGTTAATTAATTGTTAAGCTTTAATTAATTAATTATGGGTAATTAAGGATTTAATTAGATGACAATTAATGGGTAATTAATTAATTATTTAATTAATTTAAGGTTAATTCTTAAGTGGTTAATAATTGATTAATTAATTGATTAATGATTAATAAATTAGTGATTAAGAAGTTAATTAATAAATTGATTTAGAGTTAATTAATCAAGTAAATATACATTAATTAATTTATTAATTATTTATTATTAATTGTTAATTAATTAAGGGTTAAGGTTTAATTAATTAAATAATTTAGGTCAATTAATGAATAATTAATTATGTAATTAAGAAATTAATTTGCAATTAATTAAGAATTAATTAAGGTAATTAAGAAGTAATTAAGGTTAATTAATTATAAATTAAGAGTTAATTAATAACCAATTAAGGAATGATAAGTTTTTAATCAAAGTTAATTAATAAATAATTATAGTAATTAATTGATAATTAAATAAATATTATTAATTAATTTAATAGTAATTAATTAATAATAAGATAATTAAGAAGTGATTGATTAATTAAATGGTTGTGATTAATTAATTAATGTTTGTTTAAGCAAGATTAAGTAATTAATTCTTAAGTAATTAATTTAATTTAAATTAACTAAATTAATTATGATATGAATTAAGTTGTGCTTGTTTGTGGACGATAGTTGGTATTGATATCTGTTGAATGATAGTTGAGTTATATTCTGTGATGAGATGTTGTATATCAGTGATAGATATTGGTTAATATCTATTGATAATGTTATGTGATGTTTAAATCTGAATTGAATTGTTTAAACTTTAAACAACTTGGACCTAAAAGACACGCTTTGGATTTCGATGAAACCGGGATCGGGTTTCCATATTTGGATGTCCGAAAACCACATCGATTCCAAATAATGTTAGGCCGTGACATCTCAGGAGAGGATCGAGATGGAGTTTTATATTGCAAGGGTTATCGTCGTTAACTATGAGGGTGATTCCAAAATGAGTGTAACGAGATAATGCCTTCGGTTTCGTTCGAACCCGGAATGAACTTGTATGGATTGAATGCTTTCAAATCATCGTCAGGTGGACGATGAGCATTCTAAGAGTTGTGTTCTTTATAAAGGTAATCATAACCTCATGCCTCATCAACCGGGAATGGCTAAAACAGGGGAGGTGCAGCAAGGTTTCGTGGGTAGCCCCCACTTGAGAGTGAGATTTACCCCTGTCTAGAAGTCCCTTATTATATATTCGGTTGTGTGGGCAGTTGTTGGCCACAACTGCGGGGTTATCTTGTTCGGAACTATCCAGTAAGGGATGGGTCCGGCCTTGTGTTGCAGGGGATCAGGAGTGATCCTCGGTACGGTGATCTAGGCCCCGTACTGTAACAGGCGGTACCCCAGTAGCCCTGCCATTGATGGAAACCAAATTTCCCTACGGGACCCTACGGTTTTGATTGTATTACCCACCATCGTGGCTAGTAGCTGGAATTTAATAGATGTAACAATTTCGGCTATTTTCTATTCACTTGAAAACCCTAGACCCTATTATAATATCACTGAATTTCCTATCAAATGTTTTGGTTAGCGTAAGGTAAAAACCTACCCATGTTTATTTGTGGGAAGTCTTACGTGATACCTTTTGTTTCAAATGATTTTAAAGTTAAGCAACTTTAACTGATTTACTCACACCAGACCCATGTCTGACCCGGAGTTTATTTTGTTTTCATAAACTCTTGGGTACTCAAATTTTTATGTGTAGCCAAGTGATTAGGTTTGGATTAGCATGTTTTGAAAGCTGGAGCAGGAGTCCTGACGTACTATCTATCTATATTCGCAGTAGTGGCATTTTGGGTGTTATGTTTTGAGTTGTTTGGTTTGTAAGAACTATTATGAATGGCTGATGTAATGGAGTAGTATTATTTTGTGAACTCTGATATGTAAATTATGTAAGGGATATATGTAATATTATATTTTGTTCGTTTCCGCTGTGAGATTCTGATGTTTGATTTCTTTCCATCTTTCTATTTCTTTCTCTTTCTTTTCTTATTGATGATACGTTTTTCTATGGAATGAAAGACGGGTCGTCACAGTTGGTATCAGAGCAATGGTTGAGAAACGCCTAGGCTTTGAAATAGTATCTATCTTGAGGGTGCGTATTTGTAATTTTCTAATATAACTATATCCCTATCTAAATTGATTGGATTACCTGTTCAGGTAGCCAATATGAGTTCACGAGGCCGAAGGGGAAGAGTTATTGGGAGTGGATCAACTGGTAATAGAAGAGAGCAGGCTAATGATGAGCCTGTTAATCCAGTTACGTCTTCAGCCAGTTTTGCTGCATTATGCAAGGATTTTGTTCATCTAGGAGGGAAACCATTCCAAGGATCTGAAACTATAATAGAAGTTCAAGAATGGATTCGCTCCTGTGAGAAGATTTTTAAGAGCATGAGGCTATCAGACGAGCAGAAGAGAATAATGGCTGCGTGGCAATTGCAGAGTGGTGCTGCAGTATGGTGGAATTCAGTGATTGCTAATATCTCGGAGGAGGGTATGTCTTGGGAAGAATTTAAGGAGAGGTTTGAGGAAAAGTATATGCCTGCTGCATGAAGAAATCGTCTTTATCTAGATTTTCTGAATCTGAAACAAGGGAATATTTCCATAGCTGAATACGAGACAAAGTTCAATGAGTTATCTTGCTACGGACCAGGACTTATAGACACACCTCTTAAGAAGAACGAGATGTTTGTCCAAGGGTTGAGGCCTGAGTATCATGAGAGAATGACTGCACATCTGAAAGGGTCTTTTGTGGAGCTTATTGATATGGCATTAAGGTATGAAGACTTGATGAAGAAGAAGTCAGTGGCACAAGTTGCTGCATCAGGAGGAAATTCTTCCAACCAGAATAAGAGGAAATTCAATCCTAACTGGAAGAAGCAAAGCAAGAAGAAGTCTGGGAACAATAATGAACCCCGAAAGTGTTATATTTGTCATCAAGAAGGCTATCTGGCAAACAAGTGTCCCAGCAAAGGATCTCAGCAGCAGCGGCAGCAGTATAGTGGATCAGGGTCAGCCTTAGTTCAGAAGTCTCTTTGCTTTAACTGTCACCAACTGGGACACATGATTAGAGACTGTCCGCTCCTTCATAAGGTTCAACAGAACAAAGTATTTGCTTTGGAAGGCGCACCATCAAACTCATCCAAGGGCAAGGGAGTTTTAGAAGGTACTTTACTTTTAAATGGAAAGTATATTAAAGTCTTATTTGATTCTGGTGCTTCTTTAAGTTTTATTTCCTTGGGAACTGTAGAGAATTTCT
The DNA here is from genome assembly GCA_030765085.1 of Allium cepa. Lineage (NCBI taxonomy): Eukaryota > Viridiplantae > Streptophyta > Magnoliopsida > Asparagales > Amaryllidaceae > Allium > Allium cepa. The sequence goes on from CM060939.1 coordinate 166,225,855, forward strand.
TACTTACTCCTAGTATCGTAGACAATCCCATTTGTGTATCAAATCCTATAGGAGGGGTAACCAAATTGGATAGGATTTGTAAGGATTTGAGAATCTCCTATCTATCCCATAGTTTTTCCTGTGATCCTTATGTATTGGATTTTCAAGGTTTCGACCTTATATTGGGAATGGATTGGCTTGACAAATATAAAGCTATCTTAATTGTGATGAAAGAACAGTTTCGTTGGAAACTGATCTGGGTAGGATTGCCAGAGTAATGTGTGATAACTCTGGAATCCACTTGAGTAGTCTTTTACATGGAGTGGAGACTTCTCAAGAAGAGGTTGTAAACATTGTAGTAGTCCGGGATTTCTCCGACGTATTTGAGGAAGTTAAATGTTTGCCTCCGCATCGGGAAATAGAGTTCCGTATAGATTTGGTTCCTGGTGCAGTACCTGTAATTCAACCAAGTAGGAGGATGGCTCCAAGAGAAAGGGTGGAATTAGTGAAGCAAACTCAAGATTTATTGGAGAAGGGTTTGATTAGACCAAGTTTTTCCTATTGGGGTTCTGCTGCAGTTTTTGTCACTAAATCGGATGGGTCGCTAAGGTTCTGTGTAGACTACCATGAATTGAACAAGGTGACCATTCAGAATAAGTATCCTCTTCCTCGCATTGATGATCTCTTCGACCAGCTTCATGGTGCATCTGTCTTTTCTCAGCTAGATCTAGCATCAGGTTTCCATCAGTTAAGGGTAGCTGAAGATAGTATTCCCTTAACCGCATTTAGGGGACCTAATTGTTTTTATGAGTGGTTGGTTATGCCTTTCGGGTTAACCAACGCTCCTGCATATTTTGTTGATCTGATGAACCGAGTCTTTAGAGATGTTCTAAATAAGTTTGTTTTGGTCTTCATCGATGATATTTTGGTTTATTCTAAATCGAAAGAAGAGCACAAGCAGCACTTGAGAATAGTTTTGGAAACTTTGAGAAGGCATGTGCTGAAGGCGAAGTTCTCTAAGTGTTATTTTTGGAAACCTGAAGTGAAATTTTTAGGCCACATTGTTTCTGGTGAGGGAATCTCTGTAGATCTAGTTAAAGTTGAGACTATTCTGGAATGGAAGCAGCCTCGGACTCCTACAGAAGTTCGCAGTTTTCTTGGATTGGCCGGTTACTATAGGAAGTTTATTAAGGATTATTCTAAGATCTCTTCTCATCTAACGAAGCTGACAAGGAAGGGAGCTAAATTCAAGTGGACACCGGAGTGTGAGGAAGCTTTCCAGAAACTAAAAACAAAGTTGACAAGTGCTCCTGTATTGGTTATTCCTGATGGTAAGAGCAAGTTTGAAGTGTATACTGATGCCTGTATTGTTGGATTGGGAGCTGTTCTTATGAAGAATGGTAGGGTTATTGCGTATGCGAGTCGGCAGTTGAAGCCACATGAGAAAAACTACGCTACGCATGAGCTGGAACTGTTGGCTATTGTTTTTGCTGTGAAGATATGGAGGCACTATCTTTTAGGAGAAAAGTTTGAGTTATTCACGGACCACAAACCGTTGAAATATCTTTTCTCTCAGAAAGATCTTAATCTAAGGCAGCAGCGATGGGTTGAGTTCTTGGCATCATACGATTTGGATATTCTATATACTCCTGGGAAGGCGAACGTCGTGGCAGACGCTCTTAGCAGAAATGCGGTTCTTTCTCTTTTGGAAGTGGTTCCATCTCTTCTGGAAAGGATTTCAAGCAAGCAAGAATCTGATTTAATGTTGAGGAGAATTATCAGAAGAGTTAGGAAGGGGCAGTGTCCTAGCTTTGAGATTGATGATCAAGGAACGCTAAGGATTAACGGAAGGATCTGTGTTCCATATGATAGAGATCTGCGTCAGGAAGTCTTATCTGAAAGTCATCGTTCCAGATTGAATATCCATCCAGGAATCTCGAAGATGTACAAAGATATGAAGAGAGTTTTTTGGTGGCCGAAGATGAAGAAGGATATAGCCAGATTCGTCAATAGTTGTGCAACCTGCCAGCAAGTGAAGGGAGATCAGCAAAAGCAAGCCGGTTTGTTACAACCTTTGGAGGTCCCAACAAGGAAATGGGAGATGATTGCGATGGACTTCATCGATGGACTGCCTAGAACTAAGAAGGGTAATGAAGGAATATGGGTGATTGTGGATCGTCTTACCAAGAGCGCCCATTTTATTCCAGTTAAAGCAACCCGTACTGCAGTTTATTTGGCAGAAATTTTCTTGAAAGAGATTATGAGATTGCATGGCGTTCCAGTCAGCATTGTAAGTGATCGAGATCCGATTTTCACCAGCAAATTTTGGGAAGCATTGCAATCAGCTTTGGGAACTAATTTGAGATTGAGCACAGCATATCATCCACAAACAGATGGACAAACAGAAAGACTTAACCGAATTCTAGAAGATATGCTGAGAGCCTGTGTATTAGATTTTGGCGGATCTTGGGAGGATCATCTACATCTAGTGGAGTTCTCGTATAATAACAGTTACCAAGCAAGTATCAAGATGGCTCCTTATGAAGCATTGTATGGAAGACCGTGTAAATCTCCAGCTTGTTGGATAGAATCGAAGGATCGTATTGTGCTTGGACCAGATTTGATCCGAGAAGCATCTGCTAAAGTCGAGCTGATCAAGAAAAGAATGAGGGCTGCTCAGGATCAACAAAAGAAATATGCTGATAAGAGACGAAGACAATTGGAATTCGAGATTGGTGATTTGGTCTTTGTCAAAGTTTCCCTTATTAAAGGAGCTGTAAGATTTGGGAAGTCAGGGAAACTCGCTCCGAGATTCATTGGTCCATTTAGAGTTCTCGAGAGGATTGGTGCTGTAGCATACAGGATTGAATTGCCAGTCCGGATGGCTGGGATTCATAATGTTTTTCATGTATCTCATCTACGGAAATATGTGCACGATCCATCTCTTATTATGGAGCCAGCTGTGCAGGAGGAATTGGAGGTTGAGCCGGACTTGTCAGTTGTCCGACATCCTATTCAAATTGTTGATCAAGATGAGAGACAGCTCAGAAGCAAGATTGTGAAGTTTGTTAAAGTCCAGTGGAGTGATGATCCCAGAGATTATACCTGGGAGACTCTGGATAGTATTAGGAAGGCTTATCCGGATATGTGCCCGGATAGTTAATGGTGTTTGTATTGGATGTATGATGGTTTGGATATTTGTTTGATGGTTGTTTATGTATGGATATTATGTATGTTTGAAGTGTTGAATGAAATGAAATTTTTGGATTATCTTTTATTTAAAATTTCGGGGACGAAATTCTTTTAAGGGGGGAGGATTGTAATATCCCGGAATTTCACACCGAATTTAAATATGATAATCTATATAATAAATTAATTCAAATTGATGAATTTGTAAATTTTTCAACAACTAATAAATGTATGGTAAATATAAATTTATTTCAATTAAAAACTAATATAAGGAATTGAATGTGTTAAGATTTTATTCCTACCAAATTTGATCTTGAATTGGATTTTTAGAATTCAAATTTTGTTTAAATTGATATATTGAAGGATTTAAATTATATTAAATTTTATTCTAAATTTTACTTTGAATTTTGAAGGATATTCTCATAATTTTAATTATGTTATAACATTTGTTTTATATTCATTATTTAAGGAAATTGATTTTTCTAAGGATTTAAATATAAACATATATATAAAAGAATCAATTAAGTAAATATTTAAATTTCATTTTTGCATGAAATAAAACACATGTTAACATCTAAGCATATTAATAAACATGTGTTAGGAATTTAACCACTAATTTGACAAGTGTCATAATATAGTTTTTCTTTTCTTTAAATTTTTATAAAACTAATTTCTCATGCATACTCTCTCATTTTTACTAAAAAGAAAATTTTCATTTTTCTCTCCAAAAATCTGAACCTCTTCAATTCTTTTCATCTTTAACCAAATTTCTACAATTATCACAAAGTTTAGCATCAACTTATTCAAGATTTAAAGGCACCAACAATCAATTCATCTCAGTTTTAGAAGCCTGCAGTTCACATAATTTGTTCCTGCAAACTTGAATCTTCATCAGAAAAAAATAAGGTGAGTAAATCTTTAAATTAAAATCTTAAGTTTAAAAGTTGTATGTTGAATGTTAGTGATGAATGCCGCATGTTATTTGATTTGTGAAAATGTTGTTTACAGTTCAATTACTTGACTGTGCATGTTAATGAAATTGTGATCCTCTGTTGCTTCATGATCAAGCAAATTTTCTTAGCAAATTTTAAATTAAAATATAGTATGGTGATGATTGATATATATTTTCAAATATATGTAAGTTAGAGACAATATTTTATAAGTATTAAATATATATATTGATAAACAGTAAACTACAGGAAGTAAAGCATATGCAGTAAAACAAAGGAAAATCATAGCATGTAAATTATGTAAATTTTGACGAATCAAATATATAGGTTGGATATATAATGCAAGTTAAGAATTTTCAAAGTGGAATCAGAATTTATAACTTGATATTGAATTCGAATTTTAAAGATTTCTGTATTTGGGGCTTTTGTAAAATTCTCAAGCCTGGATTGATTTTAGTTTTTGAAAATTTAAATTGAAGCATTGTTACATGTTATATAACACCAGAAAAATAGAATTGAAATTGTTATACAACATAAAATTCGAAATTTGGGTTTGTAGGGTTTAAGATACTGTTTTTTTTCGAGCTTGAAGTTTTCGATCGCGGAAAGTTTTGGGTTGATCGAGTTAGGGCTGGTTCGAGGTGGAGCTGCGTGTGGGTGTTGCACATGCGTGGCCGGGGTTTGGTGCCGGAACGAGGTACGGTGGTCGTGGTTGATGGATTTCCTTCTAGCGTCTGCAGTTCGAATTTTGGCTCGAAACTCTCGATTTTGTTTGGGATCGTATTGTCGAATTCTAGGTTTAGATCTTGGGTTGGGAATCGAAGAGTGGTTTGTTCGTGAGGGCAGGGGTGGCGATGGTGGCGCGGTGGCACTGTGCAGGTGCACGTCGAGGCGAGTGTCTGTGTCTGTGTGTTTTCGAGTGTGCGTGAGTTGATGCTCGAAGTCGCGCTCGTGATGGACTCGGGAGGATCGCGTGTTGTGCTCGGGTTGAGGAGGGGTTGTGCTCGAATGTGCGTATTGTTGGGTGATGTTGCTTGTTCGAGTGTGGGTTCAGGTGGAAGATGAAGTTGGGTCTGGGTAGCTTGAACTTGGGCCGGGCTTTATGCAATAAGTGAAGACAAGGCTAAACTTGTTTAAAATGTAAATTTGGTTTTAAGTTAAATTTAAAACTTTATATTTCACTACTTTATAAAATGTCAATATTTTATTTCAAAAGAAAACCACAATTGATTTGTTAAAGTTTTGAAATAATCTTTCATCTTTAAATCTAACCTTTTAAAAAGTAATTTGTTTTAATAAATTGAATACTTAAATATGTAAGAGTTTAAAGATGAATGAACATTGAATTGTTTTGAAGTTAATTTAAGTTACTTAAATTTATTAGTGATGGAATTAATTAATTAATTTTGGTTAATTAATTGTTAAGCTTTAATTAATTAATTATGAATTAATTATGGGTAATTAAGGATTTAATTAGATGACAATTAATGGGTAATTAATTAATTATTTAATTAATTTAAGGTTAATTCTTAAGTGGTTAATAATTGATTAATTAATTGATTAAGGATTAATAAATTAGTGATTAAGAAGTTAATTAATAAATTGATTTAGAGTTAATTAATCAAGTAAATATACATTAATTAATTTATTAATTATTTATAATTAATTGTTAATTAATTAAGGGTTAAGGTTTAATTAATTAAATAATTTAGGTCAATTAATGAATAATTAATTATGTAATTAAGAAATTAATTTGCAATTAATTAAGAATTAATTAAGGTAATTAAGAAGTAATTAAGGTTAATTAATTATAAATTAAGAGTTAATTAATAACCAATTAAGGAATGATTAATTTTTAATCAAAGTTAATTAATAAATAATTATAGTAATTAATTGATAATTAAATAAATATTATTAATTAATTTAATAGTAATTAATTAATAATAAGATAATTAAGAAGTGATTGATTAATTAAATGGTTGTGATTAATTAATTAATGTTTTTTTAAGCAAGATTAAGTAATTAATTCTTAAGTAATTAATTTAATTTAAATTAACTAAATTAATTATGATATGAATTAAGTAGTGCTTGTTTGTGGATGATAGTTGGTATTGATATCTGTATATGGTTGATATCTGTTGAATGATAGTTGAGTTATATTCTGTGATGAGATGTTGTATATCAGTGATAGATATTGGTTAATATCTATTGATAATGTTATGTGATGTTTAAATCTGAATTGAATTGTTTAAACTTTAAACAACTTGGACCTAAAAGACACGCTTTGGATTTCGATGAAACCGGGATCGGGTTTCCATATTTGGATGTCCGGAAACCACATCGATTCCAAATAACGTTAGGCCATGACATCTCAGGAGAGGATCGAGATGGAGTTTTATATTGCAAGGGTTATCGTCGTTAACTATGAGGGTGATTCCAAAATGAGTGTAACGGGATAATGCCTTCGGTTTCGTTCGAACCCGGAACGAACTTGTATGGATTGAATTCTTTCAAATCATCGTCAGGTGGACAATGAGCATTCTAAGAGCTGTGTTCTTTATAAAGGTAATCGTAACCTCAAGCCTCATCAACCGGGAATGGCTAAAACAGCGGAGTGCAACAAGGTTTCGTGGGTAGCCCCTACTTGAGAGTGAGATTTACCCCTGTCTAGAAGTCCCTTATTATATATTCGGCTGTGTGGGCAGTTGTTGGCTACAACTGCGTATGGATTGAATGCTTTCAAATCATCGTCAGGTGGACAATGAGCATTCTAAGAGCTGTGTTCTTTATAAAGGTAATCGTAACCTCAAGCCTCATCAACCGGGAATGGCTAAAACAGGGGAGTGCAACAAGGTTTCGTGGGTAGCCCCTACTTGAGAGTGTGATTTACCCCTGTCTAGAAGTCCCTTATTATATATTCGGCTGTGTGGGCAGTTGTTGGCCACAACTGCGGGGTTATCTTGTTCGGAACTATCCAGTAAGGGATGGGTCCGGCCTTGTGTTGTAGGGGATCAGGAGTGATCCTCGGTACGGTGATCTAGGCCCCGTACTGTGACGGGCGGTACCCAGTAGCCCTGCCATTGATGGAAACCAAATTTCCCTACGTGACCCTACGATTTTGATTGTATTACCCACCATCGTGGCTAGTAGCTGGAATTTAATAGATGTAACAATTTCGGCTATTTTCTATTTACTTGAAAACCCTAGACCCTATTATAATATCACTGAATTTCCTATCAAATGTTTTGGTTAGCGTAAGGTAAAAACTTACCCATGTTTATTTGTGGGAAGTCTTACGTGATACCTTTTGTTTCAAATGATTTTAAAGTTAAGCAACTTTAACTGATTTACTCACACCAGACCCATGTCTGACCCGGAGTTTATTTTGTTTTCATAAACTCTTGGGTACTCAAATTTTTATGAGTAGCCAAGTGATTAGGTTTGGATTAGCATGTTTTGAAAGCTGGAGCAGGAGTCCTGACGTACTATCTATCTATATTCGCAGTAGTGGCATTTTGGGTGTTATGTTTTGAGTTGTTTGGTTTGTAAGAACTATTATGAATGGCTGATGTAATGGAGTAGTATTATTTTGTGAACTCTGATATGTAAATTATGTAAGGAATATATGTAATATTATATTTTGTTCGTTTCCGCTGTGAGATTCTGATGTTTGATTTCTTTCTATCTTTCTATTTCTTTCTCTTTCTTTTCTTATTGATGATACATTTTTCTGTGGAATGAAAGACGGGTCGTCACAATAACATAACAATAATCATTTTTAACCAAAAGCATACCATCCTCAAACAAAATCAAAATAAATCAATAAAACATAACAACAATCTTTTGCAAACAAGCATACAATCTTCATAAGGGGCCAAAGTAATCAACCATTTCTGAAGTTACAATCATTAAATTTAATGTAATTTTCATTTTATTATTTACTTTGATTATCAATAGCATCAGCATTAACTTAAGTTCACAAATCTTTCCTTACCATATTCACTTTCTATTTCATTTTATTTAGTAGCACTACAATTACAACTCAGGTTTATAACTATTTTCATATCAAATTTTCTTATTTATAAAAGTAAATTTCATTGAACACTTTCGTTATTTAAGTTTTTCCTATACAATATTCCATTACATATCTTTATTAACATTATAAGTTTTAATATTCTGTTAAGTTATATATATGTTTCTAAGAATGAAATTGAAAGTTACACAAGTTTATCTGATTTCATTTTAGTAAATAAATGTTCAATAGTCATTATTTCTTATTTTCATATCCTTTTTGTTTACAAGTTATAAATTCCAAATTCCTTGTATATTCCATTTATAACTTAGCATTTAATTTCTTACTTTCTTCTTTAGAAGTTCCAATTATTAAATAGTTAAAATTTAATTCCAAAATAATTGAAATTCTAATTTAAACTTAATTTAGTTTATTCTATTGGTTTTTTTCTCATTATTTACTCTTCCATTCATTTATTTATATAAAGATCAATCACTTGCATAATTTGCTTTCCATTATGGATTTAAGTCATTAATGAATCATTAAAAAAAATATTACTTAAGCTTCTACTGCCTTACTTAAGTTTATAACTTAATTTGGTTATTGAATAAAAATTTATGTTTTTGGTATTCGCCCTTGAAGAGAAAAGAAATATTTCAATATATCTAAAAATTCAATTAAAATATTTAACCTCATTCACTTAGTAAAAATATAAGATATATTTAAAACATCTCATAACATTATGTAAAGATTTTTCAAAGTCTAAAATAGTGTTTGAAATTTATATCAAAACATTATAATAAGCTTTAAAATAAATTTCCTTAAATCCGAAGATTTATTAGACTCATTATTTTTAAAATAATTATAAATTCATGATTATTAAACTGAAACTAATGGTATACTCAAATCTTACATTAAATTTCTAAATCAAAGTCTAAAATTTCATATCTTCATAATTTTCTTTTACACACTTGTTTTAAAATGAGTATTCAAACCATGAAAAATATTTATTACGGTTTAATATAAAAATTCAAACAGTAAATAAACCAATGAATTTACTATTAGTACTTCGAAATCAAGTAAATATTCCAAACTATACTTCCAAAATAGAGATTCAAATTTACTTGCCAAGTATATTACTATAAATATACTTCGCAAATCAAAAAAAATTTCATTTATATAATATCTTTAAATTATACATTCAAAGAAACTTATATAAATCTTGCTTGAAATATTCATTTGGAAACTTCATTTGCAAATTAATTATCTTTAATGCTTTAATACTTTGCAAAAAATTCATCTATAAAATTTCTTGTTTCATTTATATATACCATTTAAATATCTCAATAACACCTTTATAAATATATATAAACTATTTGAAAATAATTATTTACATCATTACTTATATTTAATAAGAAGTTATTGAAAACATTAAATCCATTATTTATAAATTTATTAATTTTATCTCAAGATATATTTCAAGCTTTATTAATAAATCAATAATCATTTACTTTAAATATGTTTTATTTAATTAATAACTTCTAAAATATTTACAACACTAATAATTTACTATTAAACCATGTAGTATATAAATAAACAATGATTTAAACATTTTAAATTATTTAGAAAGAAAAAAATGATCAAAATATCCTTTATATAATACTTTGTCAAAAATTCTTTTATAATTCAATGTCTTAACAGGTTTATCCTCATTCTTGCAGACTGTGGCCATGCGTTGATCAAGCGCAAGGCTAGAATTCTCCAAGTACTTAGTAGATCTGTTTCAACACCTAGTAAAAAAAATACTTAAAAATAGGTATGAGAAGTACCGCTCAAAATCCAATGTCAAATGATAATAATACGATAGCAGTGGGCCGCTGATGATCCAAAATTCTAAGCAATGGACACAAAACTTTCCAGAAGATCCTTTTACCTTTTGGATTCTAGAAAAATATCGTAGCCAGTTTGTCAACAAGGGACCATCGACCCCTGCTCTATTAGTACACTGATGGTTCAATGATTTACGCAATGGATGCACTTCCTTCCCGGAAGATCCATAAACAACAGATCCTTGGATCGAAACGCCTCCATTGGGTAAACTAAAGAATCATCTACCTTGAAAAAAAAATCAAGGAACTTATGAGTTTAAGTCAGGACAACCATATCTGTTCAAATCCATTTCTGAATTCACCCAAGTCGATTAGGGTTTATCGGTCGAATCCATTCCTGGATTCCCAAAGTCCATCTGGGTCGAAGCATATCATACTATACTTCTTCATGAAGGGCACTTCCCCATACCTCTTACTTCAAAATATAACACACCATATATAGTACCCTTACAAAATCATACTTTCAAATATCGTACTTATATAAATTCCATTATATATAAGATTTCATTTTCAGATAAAGTACTTTCCAAAATCAATAATCTCAAATATATCAAATCGTTCTAATATAAATTCCATTATATATAAGATTTATATCTTCAAATCGAATACCTTCCAAAATCAACAGTTTCAAAATCGCTTGTACTTATATAAAGTCCATCTTACATAAGAATCAAAAATTTCCCAAAATCAATTTCGCTGTATGAAAAGCCATGTGGGATTGAACATCTTTGCTTTATAAACGGTTTGAATTTATAATATTTTTGTATAAAAATCATTTTGTGAAATAGTTTTGTATATAAAATGGTTGTGAAATAGTTTGTAAATAAAATAGTTTGTAAGATAGTTTTTGTAAATAAGATAGTTTGTATATAAAATTGTCTGAAAAATAGTTTGTAGGATAGTTTTGTAAATAAAATAGAATAAACAGTTTGTACAAGAAAAATAAAAGAAAATAGTTTGAAAAATGGTTTTAAATTAATAGTAGTTTTGCATAGAAGAATATTCCAATTTAAATTACAAAGATATCCAACACAACAACTTCCAATTCAAGCATCAAAGCATATCAATAATATTAGAATATAAGATTTACATAAGTCATCATCTCGCAAAATCACATTCGATTGCTCACTCGATCATACAAGTTTGCTTTCGAACTAGTGTTATCCCACTTCACTAATGCGGACTTCGATATGGTTTCTCGACTAGAAACCATCATTCTCCTTCCATAGCCATATACTATGATAGAGAATTCTAGAATCAAACCAAAAATCCATATCAAATATTCGCCATCAAGAATCGAATGAAAAATCCTAACACGATGTGGTGTGATTCACATAGAACTTGTGTACTCAAATATGGATTAAATTAATTTTGCGAATAAAATAATATACATACAAATTATGTAATTATTCCAATTTGTTTCATCATAAATGCCTTTCAATTAAATTCATTTTTAATCTCATTTATTAACATAAATATCACTTCATACTTTAATACTTGTTTCACAGAATTTCTCCATTTAAAATAAAACATTAATATATTCATTCTCATAATATTGCTTATATTTCTGTTCAATTTAAATTACGTTCATTTCACTTGTAATATTTCTCATTTAATACTATATTTATTTGCAAATCATTTCATAAGGAATTTTCTTCAATTTATAACCAATTTATAAAGGTTTTATTCCTTTTATAAGACACTATTCGAGTTTAAAGTTATCACAACTTTATTTATAATCATTTATTGCCACATCCATTTATTTCATAACAATTTACAAGTCATGGCTTTATTTATAATCATTTCACTTTTAATTTATATTTGCTTATCCTATTTAGTTTCACCTTTACCTTTCAATTTATTTATGACACATCTCATAGATGTTAACTAAGTTTATAAACATATTTTTTCAATTTGATCTCATTCACAACATTTCCTTAATCACGGTTTCAATTTAAACATCCCAACACTTAAAGTTCACACTTTTATTTTATCATATTACATGCCAAGAATTTATACCATAATTCTGGTCACTAATTAGACATAGATATAACAAATTAAACCTTGTTTCACTTGCTTTCAAATTAAGGTTATCAAATTCAACAGCATAATTCAACACAATTTCTACATTTCAACTCATATATTAATTTAGAAGATTTGATTGTCCAAAATATCCAAATATTCCTTTTTATTTCAATATTTTAAACTACCAATCGTCAAAAAATAAGTTCACAAAAAAACATTTCAATTCCATAAACAAATATCCTAATTATTCATTTTTTTCTCTTTAATGCACCATTATTAAACTAGTGTTTAGTCTATTAATTCAATCAGCAATAATTAGCCAATGTTTATAAACTGATAAAAACTAAACTAATCCATAATAAATGATAATAACTAAATATTACCATTTAATTAATCAAACACATTACAAATAACTTATTAGTTATAAAAATTTATTCCTTTATATATATCATATAATATTAGGAAAAATAATTTCATTTCAAAATTTATATAATTTTTTTTATAACACTAACAAATATGCGCTCTCGTATACACACTCAGACAACTCATTCTAGAGTATTACTACCATATCTCTAATGAGTTGACCCCAACAGACAAAGGTATGTCTAAACCGAAGCTCCGATACCAACTGTAACGACCCACCTTTTTGGACGGATTAAATCGACAATAAATCACACATGTCTAATTCAAACCATCACTACACCAAAAAAGGCAAATCTTAACATTTATAAGTGTTACAAATAATTTCAGTAACACTTTTTAAGTGTTACTAATGGACTGTGAGGAATGAAGCGGCCAAATTTGTGACACTTATAAGTGTTACGAACATACGTATTACTAACACTTATAAGTGTTGGTACAGAAATATACGGTAACACTTATAAGTGTTGGTACAGAAATATACGGTAACACTTATAAGTGTTGGTACAGAAATATACGCAACATAGAAATATACAGTAACACTTATAAGTGTTGGTACAGAAATATGCAGTCACCCTTATAAGTGTTGGTACAGAAATATGGGGTAACGCTTATAAGTGTTGGTACAGAAATATCCGGTAACGCTTATAAGTGTTGGTACAGAAATATACGGTAACGCTTATAAGTGTTGGTACAGAAATATACGGTAACGCTTATAAGTGTTGGAAAATGATTGTCTAGTAACAATTAATATTTAATTCTTAAAACAAATGAATATAATATCTCATAAATGATGATTTCCATATCATATATAATTCATCATATCAATTCAATATGAAGTCTAAAATGCTTCTATATCTCAAATGCAACAATATCATATTTAGATAATACTATAATATGAGCTACAAACTTTCCAATTTCAAAATACCACAATATCATATCCAAATTACAATAGAATTTTAGATACCGCGGTGACGAAACACATGCCATATTACAAAGCCCCCATCTGAAAATTCACAAAGCTTGTAGTGCCCATTTTGAGGACCATCGTAAATTGGTGCTTCCGGTTCTAAAACTTTTGTTATCCAAACAACTTTCTCATTATTTGGAACTATCTCTCTGAAATGACACGTAGTTTGTGTTCCAATATAAGCTTTTGCTACATCCTTCTTCATATCCTGTGATAGTAGCATTACAAATTGTTTACTTCTTGTAGATGATCCAACATCATTTGACGAAATACTAGCAACTCCAATATTCGAAGGAGATTTATTCAAGTTAGAAGCGGTTTCAGTCATAGGCGTCACATTACCACCATTAAGATTATGTTGTAACCCCGGTACCATAGTTAAGAAAGATGAAGCAAATGATTTAAGAGCCTCATTGATTTGGCTCGACACTTGATTCGCCACTTGATTTGCAACTTGATTTGCCACTTGGTTTTGTAATTCCGATGACCATTGACGAAAATCATCCTTTTTATTCTTATCGGCAATTGCTTTTGAAGCTTGCATCAACTTTACTTGTTTTGCAGAGGAAGTGGAGGCTAATTGCACGAAAATAGTTTTTCTTTCTATCGGACCCAAAAACTTTAGAGATGGGATCGTTGCCAAGGTCGTATGTGTTTGCTTCCTCGTTACCGCTACATTCCAACTTCTGTTTTTCTTCCTCTTCCTCCATAAGTGCCTGCATTCAATACGTATAGAAGATTAGCGGTTGAGAAGCAATAAGATAAACAATAAACTGTAACAACCCATTATTTTGTACCATTCAAATTCGACGATAACTAAAACTTGTCAAACTTGAATAGTTCAAAACAATAGATTTTAAATAAATTTGGAGCAATTGAAATCAAATGACAGAATCACAGACACAGAAATCAGAATACTCGCAGCGGAATTTAAAATAACTTAGTTGTTCATGAAGCCACTATAAATAGTTTCAAAAACAACAAAGTTTTACAAAGTCTTTAAACCCAAATAGTTTGAAACCAATCATAACATTCTCAATATCCAATAGTCTTGATTTCAAAATTTAAGATGAAGAAACTGAAAAGAAAGTTCGCCAGCAGCTTGACAGGTGGTATATAGAAGTCCTAGCTCCGTAATGAAGACTGAACTGCAACTTAGGCTGACCCGAGCGTAAAATAAAACATAAACACTCGAGTCAGGACATACATACTTATATATTGTAAGCTAATTCAAGTGTACTGTATTATAGAGCAAGCAACTTAAAGGATGCTTGGGATCGCCCATCCTCTAAGGATCCGTTATCTATTTACTATGTAGTAATACTTCGCTAATATAATAGTGTCTATTAGTAAAATAAACTTACTTTAAAATAGCGTTAAGGAGTGACCCAATATTCCCCTTAACACATAATATATTCCCATAGTCTATATAGTACCGTAATCTCCCCCGTACTGGGCGTCGTCAAAGGGCACTCCATATGTATGGTACAAAACCAAAATCGTATAAGGCTCGCTATGGTAGGTGATACGACACAACTAGGCAATACCAGGGTAGATATACCAAATACGCTTCCGGACTGGTGGTAGCACATAGCCGTAGCTATCGCCCACCTCGAACAAACTCCCCAAAAATCCAAAAGTAAAAGTGGCCACTGAATAAATCCAAAGTCAGAATGTAGTATCGAAGAGGAGTGTCCGATAAAGGGCGCTAACCCCCTTAGCCCGTCGATCGCTCCTGTTTTAGCCACCTTATGCCAACTTACAAGAGTCGGGTCCACGTACA
Source organism: Allium cepa (assembly GCA_030765085.1). Taxonomy (NCBI): domain Eukaryota; kingdom Viridiplantae; phylum Streptophyta; class Magnoliopsida; order Asparagales; family Amaryllidaceae; genus Allium; species Allium cepa. The sequence continues at coordinate 166,241,072 of CM060939.1, forward strand.
TATCTATATAGACGTCACCACCATCCTACTTCATTCTGGAATCTACACCGCGTTCCCGGTTGTCAAAGTGGTTTTCGGTATCGACAGAGAGTATGCCCATATCCGATCCCGGTCTCTTTGGCCACCAATCGTTATTATTATTACTCGTGGTTATACATTTCAAAATAATGTATATATAAATCTCAATACTTCGTTTATCTTTCAAAGGTGAAATTATAAAATTTCAAATCAATATTCAAAATCTCATTTCAGCCAACGACAACACTTAACAAGTGCTACTGTAGCCCTCTTATTTATTCGGGTTTAGTTAAAATTCCGCAACCACAACACTTACCAAGTACTACAATAGCTTTTAATTAATTTCAGCCTTAAAGTTCATTTGCATCAACTATGGCACTTACAAAGTGCGGTAATATCCTTTACAACAGAATTTAGGTAAATAAAATTCCGGGCTTACATATAGATTTATAAGTAATTAAACTTTGATTAAAACCATTTAACTTATAAAACCATATTTCCACCTTTTTTTAAATAGTCATTTAAATTTCTAAAATATGTGATTTATTTGAGGTAGATTTCATAAATGCACATCAACTTCTTATGTTCACTTATTAAAGTCAAATCAAGATTTTCTATTCTTCGCATTCAAAATTTACATAGAAATTAAGTTTAATTATTACACAACCATTTCCAAATTATTTCTTAACTTACCCATTCTTAAACTAGACTCTCTTTCCTAAGTTAACATATATTCAAAATTTTATTTTTTGGTTCTTACCAATTAACTGTTTAATTTATAAGAAAATTACACATCGCCCTTTTTATTATTAAATTTCAGTTTATCAAATATACTTTATTTCATTCCTTTACAAAATTAAACTCCGAAATGAATTTTATATTCAAATTCCAAATAAATCCTTTATTTATGTATATTTAATTGCATAAAATTTCAAAAAAAAAATCATTTTTACTAAATTCAAATCAACAATGGTATAATGTACAAATTTTAAAAATACTTAAATTTTTTCCAGAAGCTATATATATAAATATATATATAACCACGGGTCTGTATAATGTTTTCTACCTAGGTCAAGTGGTTGGGATAACATATCATTTCAACCCGTAAATTTCAAAGAATATCCGGGTTCTATCATTTCAAACCCGCAATTCAAAGTTAAATAAATAACTGAATAAATAAATATATAAATATCGTCTAGGCCTATCATTTCAGCTCGAACGATTTCTATTTTATAGGGAACTTGCAGTGTGATTAACAGTAAATAAGAATTAAATAGTATAACTGCAATAATATAACAATAGATAATACAACTGATGATGTGTAAATCAAATAATGGCGTTTAACATCATACGTTTATATTATAGTCAGATAAAATTAAATAATAAATTTACAATTACACTTGCGATAAATTCACTGAAATATAGGTATGTTGTCTGGTGAGAAATACTCAACTTTTCGCTGCTGAAGATTCAAATCAAACAACGGTATCTATCCCTAAAGAAATGAACAGAGGCACGATAAATCCAGCAGATGTGACACCTCAATTTCCAACTTGAAAAATAAACGAAAAATAAATTACGCGATTATGAAACGATCAAAGCAAAATTTAATAACAACCGAAACACGATTTAAAAGATATTTGACACCCGCAGCTCGACCACTCCATCACTCAAACTGTTCAGCATCTCCAATCTCTTCCCTTTTCAAATTTGCTTAAATGCTTTAGGGAAAATGTTTTCGTTTTTAAAAAAAAATGCTTTGTTAAATCAAGTAGGCTGAGTCTTGAAACAAACGTTATTAGATTTGCAAAAATTTAAAACACTTTGGGAAAAAATGCACACAGGCACTTATGCATGGGCAGGACCCTGAGTTGTTCCACACGCAACTACTACATATCACAAAGTAATTTCCAGCTGGCTCCATTACACCATATGTTTTCTAATATTCATTCAAGGTGACTCACATATTTCACAAACAAAGGTGATAACAATCTAAACGAATGGCACGGTCAGTACACTATTTGTTTGCCTAAATTCCTAAAGTGACCCACTCAAAGACTCACGTATTCAACTCTCTTTTTTTCCCCTTTTTTTATTATTTAAAATGACTCACGTATTGAATTCTTGTGGCCATAAACAACATATATCACATGATGGCCAGAGACGTATGCATCAGCATATTAACACATGCATTTAACCTATTAGCGGAAGTATAAAGGAAGGAGGAGGTTCCTAAAGATAACCAATATCAACTACAGGCACATATCTTTCTGTTTATTCCCCTTTTTTTTGAATGACGCATGAATTTTCTACAGAACACAATAACTAAGCTTGACTTCCTATTAACATGACATGCACGGCAAAAAATCATGGCAACAATATCAAGGAGGGAAAGAGACGTGTACTTAGTCAGGGACGTTAGTAATATGAAGTGAGAAGCGGGGTTGCCGGGCAAGGTGGATAAAAGAAAAAACTGAAGAAGGAAAAAGAAAATATAAAGGGAGGAGAAAAGTGTGCATACCTGGTTCTAGTGCTTCACACGAAGAAGAGAATGTTGATGAGAATTGGATATTGCGTGTGTTATATAAAGTTGAACCAGAGAGGTAGCACAATTTAAGGAGAAGAAGACGGCAAGAAATCATCTTGTTTTGAAAAGGCAATTTATTATAGCGTTGATTTAGATGAGCAGTTAGGCAAGAAAATATAATATTGATTGATTTAGCACCGATTTCTTGCTATACACGGCTGCTGATTTTTTTATCAATTGAACGCAAATGGCTATGAATTTAAAGCCAAAGAAACAGGTAGTCAAGATTAGATATTTTCAAATAATATTGAATGCATTTTAAAGTACATGTTTGATGGGAACAACAGCAAGAATTTTAAAAAGGTGAACGGTTATAAAGTTTGTAAGTAACGTTCCCATTAAAATGAAAAGTGCATATATTTAGAATGCGTACAATGGACGCAGTGATATTTGTCTAAATAAAAATGAAAATGACGGGTTTAAATTTTGTACGTTTTCTCGTGTGTGTGTGTGTATATATATATATATACACACACACACATTATTTACTCCACCAAATAACGCGCCCTTTAAACACGTAATTAAATAGTTTATCTACACTATAAATTTTGAAACTTTTTACTTAATAAATATGATGTGTTCACATTGGGATTCTATTCATTTACTAAGAAATTGGTCACACCAGTGTATATAAGTATCAATATAAATTATTAATTTAAAAGGTTTGAAATTTTGAATTTTTAAAGATTTATAACTTCAATAAGTGTTAAATTTTTAACCAAAATAAGATTTTAGAATTTACTTATTTTAAATAAAATCTTAGGTGATTATTTATACTTATATTTAGAAATTCATCTTTCGTGAAATAAAACCCCGGATAAATAAAGAAAAAAAAAATTGCTAAAATTTTGGCTGTTACATTCTCCCCCACTCAGAACTTTTCGTCCTTGAAAAGGAACGTAGGAAGGAAACAACGGAAGATAAGACAAAAGAGCAAAGTACTATAAATGAATAATTCTGGATTCGAAGCACGAATGCTCTTCTCCGTCTCCCAGGTGCAATCCGTCCATCAGTGCCCCATTGCACTTTGACCAGGCAGACATATCTTCTTCTTAGCTGTTTCGTACCTCGGTCAACGATACAAGCGGCTTCCTTTCAATAGTTAGGTCAGGCTCGATGTCCAAACTATCAAGAACAGAAGGCAGGATAAAAAGAGACGGGTCATGAAGACAGCAACGAAGGTGGGATACATGGAATACATTGTGTATTCCAGCAAATTTCTCAGGCAATTCTAGTCGATAAGCAAGAGACCCAATTCTTTCTAAGATGCGGAATGGACCTATGAACCTAGGAGCAAGCTTACCCCCCTCCGCCCAAACCGAACCACATTTCTTAAAGGGGAGACCTTAAGAAAAACCAAATCACCTACTGCAAACTCCAAGCTTCTTCTACGACGATCCGCGTACTTCTTCTGTCTGTCCTGAGCAATCCTTAACCTCCTCTTAATCTCCTTGACTTTCTCCGAAGCTTGCAAAATCATATCTGGCCCAAGAACTAAATGATTTCCGGATTCGATCCAGCAGGATGGAGATTTACAGGGTCGCCCGTAAAGAGCAGCAAAAGGGGACATCTCAAGGCTAGCCTGAAAAGATAGAGTAAGACAGATAGAGGATTTAGAAAAGATAAGAACAGAGGATTAGAATTTATACCTAATAACTTTTGTTATAGGTGAATTCCACAAGATGGAGATGATCTTCCCAAGATCCTCCATAATCCAAGATACAAGCACGGAGAAGATCCTCAAGAATCTGATTCACCCTTTTCGTTTGACTGTCGGTCTGAGGGTGGTAAGCAGTGCTTAGATTCAGACGAGTACCCAAGGATTCTTGGAAAGCTTTCCAAAATTGGCTGGTGAAGATAGGGTCTCGATCACAAACTATGCTAAAGGGACCGCCATGGAGGCGAACAATCTCCATCATATAAATCTCAGATAAGCTTGAAGCTGTACGGGTAGACTTGGCCGGAATAAAATGAGCGGACTTGGTCAGTCTATCCACGATAACCCAGATGCTCTCATTAACCTTCCTAGATCTTGGTAAACCATCTATGAAATCCATAGAAACTTGCTCCCACTTCCAATCCGGAATCTCCAGAGGCTGCAATAAACCTGTAGTCTTCTGATGATCCGTCTTGACTTGCTGACAAGTCGAACACCTACTGACGAATATAGAGACATCACGCTTCATACCTCTCCACCAATAGAGCTTCTTCAAATCCTGATACATCTTCGCTACACCAGGGTGAATGGATAGTCGGGATTGATGATGTTCCCGAAGTAACTCCTCCCTTAGACCGTCAACATTCGGGACATAAATCCTTCTATTAATTCTCAAAATCCCTTCATCATCAATCTGAGCTCCACTACCATCAGAATTACCACCACCTCTGCTAAACATTCTCCTTCATACTTCTAACCCTCACATCCTCATCCTGCCTAGCCTTGATACGGTCCAAAAGAGGAGAAGAAACAACAAGCTGGCACAACAAAGATTTCTTCCTACTCAACGCATCTGCCACTACATTCGCTTTTCCAAGAGTATAGTTAATGTCGAGATCGTACGAAGCAAGGAACTCAAGCCACCGAACTTGTCTCTGATTTAAATCTTCCTGGGTGAAGATATATTTCAAGGACTGATGATCGGTGAAGAGGTCAAACTTAGCCCCCAAGAGATGATGTCTCCAAAGCTTCAGATCAAAGACAACAGCCAGCAATTCTAGATCGTGAGCAGCATAATTGGCCTCATGGGTCTTCAACTAACGACTGGCATATGCAATTACCTTCCCATCTTGCATAATACTGATCCCAAACCTTCTCGACAAGCATCGGTGAATACCATTAATCTCTCATTTCCATTCGGAACGGTAAGCACTAGTGCGGAGGTAAGCTTGTCCTTCAACTCTTGAAATGCCGCTTTACACTTATTGCTCCATATAAACTTAGCATTCTTCCGAGTCAGAGCAGTGAGAGGTGTAGAGATCCGAGTGAAGTTCTCAATGAACCTCCGATAGTAACCGGCAAGGCCAAGAAAACTGCGGATATCAGTTGGAGTCTTAGGTTCTTCCCAATCTTTGATCGCAGTGATGTTGACTGGATCGACAGAAACTCCTTCACTAGAGACAATATGTCCGAGGAATCGGACTTCCGCTTCCCAGAAATGGCATTTAGAGAATTTGGCTTTTAACCGATGACTTCTAAGGGTCCCTAAAACAAAACTTAAGTGGGATTTATGTTCTTCTTCGGACTTAGAGAACACAAGGATGTCATCAATGAAGACTAGAACAAATTTATTGAGCACTTCCCGGAAAACATGATTCATCAAGTCGACGAAGAAAGCAGGAGCATTAGTCAGCCCAAAAGGCATAACTAGCCATTCAAAGAAGCCATTCTCAGTACGGAAAGAAGTTTTGGGAATGCTTTCCTCAGCGACTCTAAGCTGGTGGAATCCTGTGGCTAGATCAAGCTGAGAGAAAACAGTCGCTCCATAGAGTTGATCGAACATATCATTGATGCGGGGCATAGGATATCTGTTTTTCATAGTGAGCTTGTTCAGCTCCCTATAATCAACACAGATCCAGAGAGAGCCATCAGATTTGGTGACGAAAACCACGGTTGCTCCCCATTCTGAAAAGCTAGGTCTGATAAGACCTTTAGAGTACAAGTCTTCAATTTGATTTCTCAATTCGATCTTCTCCCGGGGTGCCATTCTTCTGGATGGAAGAACTACAGGTCGTGCTCCCGGAATGAGATCGATACGGAAATAAATTTCTCGTTTCGGAGGTAGAGAGATGACTTCACCAAATACGTCGGGAAAAAAATCTAACTACAGGAGTGGACTCAATATCACCATGGAAAGTGTCGAGGGAATAAATGAAGCTACCAGCGAATTCCAGAGGCAAGCTACACTGAATTACTAGAGAATCACCCTTATCACCCACAAGTGATACAGTTCGAGTACTATAAGAAATATGGGCATCATGCTTTTCTAACCAGTCGCTTCCAAGCAGTAGATCGAAAGCGTCATACCCCAGAACATAGAAGTCCTCATTGAATCGATAACTATCCAGGAAGAGTTTCACATTCCTACAAACCTTGCTCAGGTTTGTAGGGCCACCGATGGGGTTTGAAACACATAAAGGCATAGAAGAAAACTCAGGAGAAAGGATATGCTCAAATTTATTACAGAGACCTGACGAGATGAAGCTGTGGGAAGCCCCGGTATCGAATAAAACACGAACAGGATATTCGAAGAAAGTAAAAGAACCCTGAAGTGTACCTTGAGAATCGCTAGGAGCGGGAGCGGGTGTCGGTGTAGGTGTAGGGACTGGCGAAGGGGCTGGAGAAGATGCCGATGTCACAGCAAAAATCCCCGATGCCTTGCCCTTCTTCTGAGTAGGGCAGTCTCTCTTGAAGTGTCCCGGCTGAAGGCAGATGTGGCAGAGGTCTCGTCTATCAAACTGGGAAGGAGGTGGAATAGCAGCACCCAAGGTCGGACATCTATTTGCGTAGTATCCCTTCTGGTGGCATTTATGGCAAGTGATGGTAGAAAGGTCCACAGGCGGCCTCTGAGATGCAGACGACGACGATCCTAGCCCTGGAGTCCTATTTCTATTCTTCTGGCGTTGCTGAAAATGGGGCTTCCTCTTCTTTGAATTTCCAGAATACTGAGATGGGGCAGACTGGGCAGCAGGAGAAGCTCTGGAGGTAGGGTTCTCATATCGGATAGCCATATCCATCAGAGCGGTGAATGTCCCATGCACGTGGGTAATGAGTCGATCGTAGTACTCGGGACGTGCTCCAGCAATAAATTTCTCGTTCTTCTTCAGCGGGGTGTCTATCAGATTTAAGCCATATTGCGAAAGCTCATTAAATTTTCTCTCATACTCGAAAAAGGACATATCGCCCTGCTTCAAATCCATAAAGTCTCGATATAGCTGAGACTTGCCCGCTTCGGGCATCCATTTGCCAATAAAAGCCTCCCTAAAGCACGATAAGAGATATAAGAAAGATTTCAAAAGAAAATGACGGGATTTATGGATAATCGAAGAAGATACCTAAATTGCTCCCAGGTGATGTCAGCCTCATCGGTGTGAGTAGTAACTGACAGCCACCAATTCAATGCGGCTCCTTTCATCTTCCAGGCCGCCAATTGCCTCTGCTGGGCATTAGTGATTTCGAGACAGGAGAAGATTCTCTCCAAGTCTCTCGGCCATTGTTGGGCTTCTATTATGGTTTCAGACCCCGTGAACTTGGTGCCACCAAGCTCGGCATAATCCTTGCATAGCTTAGTAAATCTAACTGGGCAGCGGGAGGGGGAGCTGGGGCAGCAGCTTGTCCCCTACCTCTGTTAATTCCTCGATTCATCCTGAGAAATCAAGGATGAATTTTTAGGGCAGAGGATAATATAGAGGCAAATATAGATTAGATAAGATAAAGTTTACTAGAAGGGTATTCAACAAAGGACCTAATTATATAAAGGGAAAGTAGTTGGAAAATTTTAAATCTTCAAAACAAGAAAGATTTTATATCAAAATACTTTTTGAAAAACCCTTTGAAAAATCATTTTATACTTTAAAATACGCTCTCTCTCAAAGAAAGGATTCAAAGATTTGACTTCACTCATTCTAGGGTATGGCTACCCTATCTCTAATGAGTTTTGCTCCTTAGGCTATGGTTAAACCTGGCTCTGATACCAACTGTAACAACCCACTATTTTGTACCATTCAAATTCGACGATAACTAAAACTTGTCAAACTTGAACAGTTCAAAACAATAGATTTTAAATAAATTTGGAGAAATTGAAATCAAATCACAGAATCACAAACACAGAAGTCAGAATACTCACAGCGGAATTTAAAATAACTTAGTTGTTCATGAAGCCACTATAAATAATCTCAAAAACAAAAAAGTTTTACAAAGTCTTTAAACCCAAATAGTTTGAAACCAATCATAACAATCTCAATATCCTATAGTCTTGATTTCAAAATTTAAGATGAAAAAATTGAAAAGAAAGTTCGCCAGCAGCTTGAAAGGTGGTATATAGAAGTCCAAGCTCCGGAATGAAGACTGAACTGCAACTCAGGCTGGCCCAAGCGTAAAATAAAACATAAACACTCGAGTCAGGACATACATACTTATATATTGTAAGCTAATTCAAGTGTACTGTATTATAGAGCAAGTAACTTAAAGGATGCTTGGGATCGCCCATCCTCTAAGGATCCGTTAATCTATTTACTATTTAATAATACTTCGCTAATATAATAGTGTCTATTAGTAAAATAACCTTACTTTAAAATAGCGTTAAGGAGTGACCCAATATTCCCCTTAACATATAATATATTCCCATAGTCTATACAGTACCGTAATCTCCTCCGTACTGGGCGTCGTCAGAGGGCACTCCATAGGTATGGTACAAAACCAAAATCGTATAAGGCTCGCTATGGTAGGTGACACGACACAACTAGGCAATGCCAGGGTAGATATACCAAATACGCTTCCGGACTAGTGGTAGCGCATAGCCGCAGCTATCGCCCACCTCGAACAAGCTCCCCTAAAATCCAAAAGTAAAAGTGGCCACTGAATAAATCCAAAGTCAGAATGTAGTATTGAAGAGGGGTGTCCGATAAAGGGCGCTAACCCCCTTAGCCTGTCGATCGCTCCTGTTTTAGCCACCTTATGCCAACTCACGGGAGTCGGGTCCACGTACATATCTAAATAGACATCACCACCATCCTACTTCATTCTAGAATCTACACCTCGTTCCCGATTGTCAAAGTGGTTTTCGGTATCGACATAGAGTATGCCCATATCCGATCCCGGTCTCTTTGCCCACCAATCGTTATTATTATTACCCGTGGTTATACATTTCAAAATAATGTATATATAAATCTCAATACTTCATTTATCTTTCAAAGGTGAAATTATAAAATTTCAAATCAATATTCAAAATCTCATTTCAGCCAACGACAACACTTAACAAGTGCTACTGTAGCCCTCTTATTTATTCGGGTTTAGTTAAAATTCCACAACCACAGCACTTACCAAGTACTGCAATAGCTTTTAATTAATTTAGCCTTAAAGTTCATTTGCATCAACTACGGCACTTACAGAGTGCGGTAATATCCTTTACAACAGAATTTAGGTAAATAAAATTCCGGACCACATATAGATTTATAAGTAATTAAACTTTGATTAAAACCATTTAACTTATAAAACCATATTTCCACCTTTTTTTTTAAATAGTCATTTAAATTTCTAAAATATGTGATTTATTTGAGGTAGATTTCATAAATGCACATCAACTTCTTGTGTTCACTTATTAAAGTCAAATCAAGATTTTCTATTCTTCGCATTCAAAATTTACATAGAAATTAAGTTTAATTATTACACAACCATTTCCAAATTATTTCTTAACTTACCCATTCTTAAACTAGACTCTCTTTCCTAAGTTAACATATATTCAAAATTTTATTTTTTGGTTCTTACCAATTAACTGTTTAATTTATAAGAAAATTACACATCGCCCTTTTTATTATTAAATTTCAGTTTATCAAATATACTTTATTTCATTCCTTTACAAAATTAAACTCCGAAATGAATTTTATATTCAAATTCCAAATAAATCCTTTATTTATGTATATTTAATTGCATAAAATTTCAAAAAAAAAATCATTTTTACTAAATTCAAATCAACAATGGTATAACGTACAAATTTTAAAAATACTTCAAATTTTTCTAGAAGCTATATATATAAATATATATATAACACCACGGGTCTGTATAATGTTTTCTACCTAGGTCAAGTGGTACGGATAATATATCATTTCAATCCGTAAATTTCAAAGAATATCCGGGTTATATCATTTCAAACCCGCAATCCCAAGTTAAATAAATAACTTAATAAATAAATATATAAATATCGTCTAGACCTATCATTTCAGCCCGAATGATTTCTATTTTACAGGGAACTTGCAGTGTGATTAACAGTAAATAATAATTAAATAGTATAACTGCAATAATATAACAATAGATAGTACAACTGATGATGTGTAAATCAAATAATGGGGTTTAACATCATACGTTTATATCATAGGCAGATAAAATTAAATAATAAATTTACAATGACACTTGCGATAAATTCACAGATATATAGGTATGTTGTCTGGTGAGAAATACTCACCTTTTCGCTGCTGAAGATTCAAATCAAACAACGGTATCTATCCCGAAAGAAATGAACAGAGGCACGATAAATCCAGCAGACGTTACGCCTCAATTTCGAATTTGAAAAATAAACGAAAAATAAATTACGCGATTATGAATCGATCAAAGCAAAATTTAATAACAACCGAAACGCGATTTAAAAGATATTTGACACCCGCAGCTCGACCACTCCATCACTCAAACTGTTCAACATCTCCAATCCTCTTCCCTTTTCAAATTTGCTTAAATGCTTTGGGGAAAATGTTTTCGTTTTTTTAAAAAAAATGCTTTGTTAAATCAACTAGGCTGAGTCTTGAAACAAACGTTATTAGATTTGAAAAAATTTAAAACACTTTGGGAAAAAATGCACGCAGGCACTTATGCATGGGCACGACCCTGGGTTGTTCCACATGCAACTACTACATATCACAAAGTAATTTCTAGCTTGGCTCCATTACACCATACGTTTGCTAATATTCATTCCAGGTGACTCACATATTTCACAAACAAGGTGATAACAATCTAAATGAATGGCACGGTCAGTACACTATTTGTTTGCCTAAATTCCTAAAGTGACCCACTCAAAGACTCACGTGTTCAACTCTCTTTTTTTCTCCCTTTTTTTATCATTTAAAATGACTCACGTATTGAATTCTTGTGGCTATAAACAACATGTATCACATGATGGCCAGAGACGTATGCATCAGCATATTAACACATGCATTTAACCTATTAACCGAAGTATAAAGGAAGGAGGAGGGTCCTAAAGACAACCAATATCAACTACAGGCACATATCTCTCTGTTTATTCCCTTTTTTTTTTGAATGACGCATGAATTTTCTACAGAACGCAATAACTAAGCTTGACTTCCTATTAACATGACATGCACAACAAAAAATCATGGCAACAATATCAAGGGGGAAAGAGACGTGTACTTAGTTAGGGACGGCAGTAATATGAAGTGAGAAGCGGGGTAGCCGGGCAAGGTGGACAAAAGAAAAAACTGAAGAAGGAAAAAGAAAATATAAAGGGAGGAGAAAAGTGTGCATACCTGGTTCTAGTGCTTCACATACAGAAGAGAATGTTGATGAGAATTGGATATTGCGTGTGTTATATAGAGTTGGACCAGAGAGGTAGCACGATTTAAGGAGAAGAAGACGGCAAGAAATCATCTTGTTTTGAAAAGGCAATTTATTACAGCGTTGATTTAGATGAGCAGTTAGGCAAGAAAATATAATATTGATTGATTTAGCACTGATTTCTTGCTATACACGGCTGCTGATTTTTTTATCAATTGAAACGCAAATTGCTATGAATTTAAAGCAAAAGAAACGGGTAGTCAAGATTAGATATTTTCAAATAATATTGAATGCGTTTTAAAGTACATGTTTGATGGGAACAACAGCAAGAATTTTAAAAAGGTGAACGGTTATGAAGTTTGTAAATAACATTCCCATTAAAAAGAAAAGTGCATATATTTAGAATGCGTACAATGGACGCAGTGATATTTGTCCAAATAAAAATGAAAATGACGGGTTTAAATTTTATATGTTTTCTCGTATATATATACATTATTTACTCCACCAATAACGCGCCCTTTAAACGCGTAATTAAATAGTTTATCTACACTATAAATTTTGAAACTTTTTACTTAATAAATATGATGTGTTCACATTGGGATTCTATTCATTTACTAAGAAATTGGCCACACTAGTGTATATAAGTATCAATATAAATTATTAATTTAAAAGGTTTGAAAATTTGAATTTTTAAATATTTATAACTTCAATAAGTGTTAAATTTTTAACCAAAACAAGATTTTAGAATTTACTTATTTTAAATAAAATCTTAGGTGATTATTTATACTTATATTTATAAATTCATCTTTCATGAAATAAAACCCCGGATAAATAAAGAAAAAAATATTGCTAAAATTTTGGGCTGTTACATAAACAATTGGACACGTTGGGATTACATCAAATGACATAAAAGTTTGTATTAATTTGAGGGTTTGGTCAGGGTTTTATTATTGACATACACATGTATATTCTTTAGAGTAAAATTAACAATAATGAAATAGACTTTTGTTACATGCAAAACAGAAAACGAACCACCTAGTTGAACATCTTAAAAGCTGCATCCAGATATATAACATGGTGCATAACAACATTTTCAAAGTTCAACCTACAGACTACTGTTTATTCTTACTACAGGAGGTTAAACTAAAAAAGAAGAAACAGTAAAACAAACTACAAGCATCTTTTCTATAGTTGCAGGCTTACTGATATCTCCATTCTCAACTGACCATAATATACACTACATACATACCAACAAACCACCTCTTCTACCTATCAATCTACCCACTGTCACCATAGACTCCATCTGCTGACCTCTGATCAGCCACTTCCTTCAAACATTGCCTGCACAGATCCATTTAACCGCAACATTTCACATTGTATATTCATCACCCTCTTCAACCAACTAGCCTGCATATACCACCAACATCTACTGCCCACGCCACTGTTCATAACCACTTCATCATCCATTACAACTTCACTCCCCTACCTCAAACAACATCATTCACTGACCAACAGCCTGACACAACCCCATCTTCAAAATTTCTTCCCTCACTGCCTCGAACCATCTTCAAAACTTCTATAATACAACTTCAAAACTTCTTCTGTCTACCACATATCATCTTCACTCACCATCCATCATCAATATTGCCATGCACCCTTCAACCTCTCCACAATAGTAGTCACAATTTCCAACTCATACATACACCTCTTCCTTTCTGCCTGCAACCAGTGCAAGAAACATACTCCCCATATCACTCGTATACCACTGATACAACCACTGCAGCACTTCCACCAAACCAACCACCTTCAGCACTAACAGACTTCAAACCTTCCACCTTCATACAAACTACTGCATCACCCACTGAACCAAAATCCCACTGCCTCAAACTAATACAGCAACGACAACTCCTATACCAAACTCCTCATCACCTAATAGCAATTGCACTGGGACCATAATTCCACCATTGCATTTCCATCCTCCCATTCAACTTCCAATACCAATTCACAACAATTCAACAACCCCCCACCACTTCATAAAATACAAACCAAACTTCCCATCCAAACAATACATCACGACTGTCCACTATCTGCCATCAGTCCTACCACCATACCACCTGAAGCTACATCAAAACATCTCCTCTAAATCAACTACAGTGCAGACAACCTTTCCAACTTCACTACTCCCCTCTACAAACATCCGCTTGAAACCACCCACCAACCATCAACATCTTGTCTATCACTGTCAACAAGCATTGCTACCACTCTTTCACTTACATCACCTGAAATAGCTACTGCTACCTCCTCCTTCATCTGGCAGTACCATATACAGTTATATCAAACTACTGTGAATGTCACATAACAACCACATCTCCATATACATCAAGCTTTACTGCTATTGCAACAATCGTTCCTTCGACAACTCGCGCCAGCAATTCACCCATCTTCAACCACAAATCCAACAAGAAAAAAAACTTGCCTGTAACAGACCCTTCTCTGCTATACCACTTAACCATCAAACTATCACCAATTTCTGCAACCACTTGCCTACTCCTCTTTGATATCCACTTGCATTCGCCTAACATCCACCACTCTACTACCAGCAACTACTTGCATCCCCTGCAGTCCATTTTCACTGCCACATTGTCTTTCAACTTAATCTCCACTACAGTGCGCACACTCCTGACCACACCATATACATCCTCCATAAACATCCTCGAACACAGCATAAACATCCTACCACCATAAATATCCTGCATAAACATCCTACTCATTGACCACTAGAGTTCACAGCATTTCCATTTCCTACCACCAAGTGCGCATCACACCCATTTTTCATCAGCACTACATACCATAAAAATAAACTTTCACAATATCGACTTCACATCAGAGCAACCACAATCGCCTGCACGAAACCGCGACCACCAAATCCAGCCTGCAATAGCCTCCATCATCCAATTAGAAATCATCGAAACCCTCCATCCTAATCGCAACCAGCCCCCCACTTTGAACAATCAGCCATCATCTCGTCTGCCACAGCATCAACAGCCCTTGACCATCCACTATACCCAAGCTTCATTACCAAATCACCTCCCCAATTCCGCAACGTAATTAGACATATTGTACATATTGTACTTATTGTACTTATATACAAATTACTTTAATGCCAATGATACCGAATTTAAGAGCAGACGACTTTTAACGTAAATAGACATATTGTACTTATTGTACCATGAATTAGTCTCATGCGGAATCAAAATAACATGGGATCCATGTGGACTTAGACATAAACAAGTATTATCCAAGAATCACATGGCTACTTGCTTATATGTAGAGATATTTTATGTTTTTTTGAAACTTTGCCATCTAATTTCTAATTATACTAGTACAATGATTAAAAAATCATTAGCAAATAAGCATTCATTCTAAAGTTCTTTATTCTAAATCTGACAGTTAGTCAAATTAATTGTTAATTAGCAGCTTTGTGCTTTTGAAGCACTTCAAAGCTTGATTCTCTGACTGTAAATACAGAAAAGAAAAGATGCCACAATATTTTGTTTTCATACATTTTGGGTTTATGGGAGGTGCATGCATTTGACGATTGGAATAGATTTGCGACATATTGTATTTAAAGTTAATGCTAGAAATCGATATAGAGTTGTCTTGCCTTTGAGTCTGTAATCTGACACTTTGTAGCAAAAACTGGAGCATATCCATGATGATTCTTTCATTATTCGCAATAACTAATTCTACTACTGCAAATGGGAAAAAATAACCACATTGCTAATCAAACAGAAATCGTTCAACACCAATATAGTATTGTTTTTAACGCTGGTTGTAGGGTTTGATGCTGAAACATTTAATGTTTAACAACATAATGAATCTCTTAGTCGTAAAAGAAAAAAAAGAAAGGGGTGAACTTAAATGTATATGGAACAACGTATGAAAACACAGTTGACTAGCATTCTATTATATGGAATAAATTAAGTGCAAAGGAGATGCCAATGTATACATATAAAGCTTTATCGAAATTTTTACAATTGATCAATAATTCGTACTAAAGTAAAAATACTTGCATAGGCTTTTGCCGCAGATGGAAGAACTTGTCCAGATTTCTTATTTATATGTCCCGCCTTCCAAACCATTGTCCGCGTAACTTTCTCTTTCGGATTTTTCTTGACCTGCAAGAACAAATATTTTTAAACTAATTAACTATTCATTATTAATATTTACAAGAAATATTTTTTAAACTATTTCTTACCATTTCGTCGTAAACTCTAGGATATGATTTTCTTCCTAGTGTATGAGTGATAGTATTTTTAGCTTTGGCTTCGACGTTTTTCTACGGTATAGTGTACAATCTAGTCAACCTTGGAATTATAGGGAAATGTCTTAGAACTTTCCTCGGTTGGGTTGTCATTTTTTTATGCCTAACGCATTTTCCTTATATTTAAATCTTGGTGTATGACAATGAGGACATTCTACTATGTTAGCGTTCTCTTTCCAAAATAACATGCAATCGTTTACGCATGCATGAATGCTTTTTACCTTCATTCCTAAATCTTTTAACCTTTTTTTCATGGTGGGATACTTGTCGGGTAATGTATTTTCTTTTGGAAGACATTTTTTTATATAATTTCAACAATTCCGTCATGCTATTTCCTGACCAGTTAAATTCTTTTTTCAAGTTCTGAAGCTCAGCCATTACACCTAAAGTTGTAAGTCCATCTTCACAAGAAGGATATATTTTCTCATTTGCTTTACTTCTGTATTCATGGTACAATTTATGAACATGTATCTCTTCAAAATTCACTTCACCGCTAGCCTGTGGCATATCATGCACTCTAAATGCATCGTTAACGAGATTTCCAAGAGCGCCTTCAATAGGCTCTTCTACTTGCATTTGGTCTTGAATAGGTAACTCTTCGGCGGAATCTGATGCACGAGTCATTTGTACTATAGCATTGTTTCTCTCTCCATGAAAGAACCACACATCATATGTCGAAAGCATACCAAAAACTATCAAGTGTTTCTCAACTGTTTCTATTGAGATTTTTTTGGAGTTTTTACGCTTCTTACAGGGACACACACATAACTGGATATCTTGTGGTGAGTGTTGCTTTACAAAGTTGATGAAGTTCTGAACACCTTGCTTTTATTCATCCTCATTTCTACGTGGATTTTTAATCCACCCACTTGACGTTTGTTCTATCATAACTAAAATAATATGTAATATTACGTTAGTGCCATATAGATTTGCAGAGAAAAATAATATATGTTTCGCTAATTCTCACACTCGAATCACGATGCAAAAAACAAAAACAAAAAGAAAGAATTTTTTAATGCCTAACCGAGAAAAAAGAAAATAAATAATAATTGGAAGAAACTAAAGCTCACAGCTTTAGTATTTATAGGTATGACATGCACACCATGAGTAAAAAAGAATACTTGATTCATAGGATAGTGCAACCTGTTAAGGGTTTTATATTGTTTATATGGTGAGCTTATCGTATAATATGCTATATTTGATATCACAAGTCTCGTTGCATCATGGTTTCTGTAGTAAAATTCTCCATACATGTGTGTTGAATAACCCAAAGAAAGGAAGCGAGAAAGAAACCTTTAAGGATCACATCACAGATCATACCACAAGGAATAATTTCTAATGCAAAGATATTCTACTAAGTGAATAAGTGAAATACTTCCTAATGCTCGACCTAACACGAATTTTGCACATAATTATACATTAAACAAAATAGCATATAGCTCTAGCCCTTGTGTATAAAAAGCTTGTGGTACAAGAGATACATTGCCAATAATAAGATACAACAAAAAATCATGTAATCTCTAATCTCCATTAGCTTTTGACAATTTCAGATACAACCTTTAGGTGTTCCAAAACATCTAGCCTTACAGTAAATAGTGGAATAAAGTCATAATGCTTTCAAACAGGAATAGAAATTTACTAATTTCCATGAAAAAGATGCACAATGACAACAAAATACGGAACATAAATGAAACAAGCAGAAATAGTTTTGCGTCATTAGCATGGTTTGTACAACTAACATCACAATAGATAGTTCAACATTTTCATTATAATGTTATTACAAACCCATCAATAATTAGTTATTGTTACTCGGACAATAAGGAATTTGATTGTTGCAAGTCTCTGGTCATCTTTGATGTTCGATTCCATTCTCCAAATAGCATGAAGCCTACAAAATGGGTATACAAACATTGTCGGTCTATACACAATACTTCCATTTCTTGCACTGATGACCATTTCATTTCCATCAGTGCAGCAGCCTTAACATCCCTACCAGTCACAACTATAGACCATCAGCCTCCAAAACCCCACCCTGCTTCTTTCATTTGTTCCAACAGTGCAGTCATCTTCACATTGCAACCGAGCATATTCATCTTCCTTTGTCAATTTTAGTATTCACTGCCTTCACATTGCACAAACCATCACAATCTCACTACAACTCCTTCCATACAAACCCTTGCCACTGTCACCAAACTGCACTGTACGAAATCGAAAAACCACTATTGTCGAAGCCATCCACAATTCCCCTCGACCAACCACTTCACCAAAATATGACTACTGCTATCTGTAACCTACATCAAACTGCAGCCTATCGAACATCACCAAAATGCTTTTTTTTTACTTTTCACATATAGACTAATTGATTGATAAGATCAATTAGCTTTTTTTTTACTTCTTTGGCAAATATTTAAACCATCTAAATTTAACATAAAATTCTATAACAAATCATGAAACATTATTAAAGAAGAAGAATAGGAAACCTTTAAGTTAATGTTCGCACTTAAATTTTGGCATAGAGATAACATCTACAACCTCCGTAGAGCTCTTAACACAAACACTATGAACTCTTTGAGATATCTCAGGTTCGGTTTAAATTAGGCAACGATTATCAAATTAATTGAATTTTTCCAATAGTAAGCAATCTTATTATAAATAGTTAAAATGTTCCCATATATGATGCTTTTCCATTGTATGATGCTTTTACTAAAGAAACTAGATTTTGATTGTTAGAGCACAATAACGCACATTTGATCTTGATTTCAATCGACTAATAGATTCAAAGGACATTTTGTCGTCACTCGCGTTTTCTTTGTTTTGTTGAATGTTTGTGGTATCCAACTATCCAATTTATCTATAATTTCATATGTAAGAAATAAACTACAGTTTTAGTCACAATGAAAAGACCATGAAATAGAAACTCGATCTCGTTGTTGAAACAAAAAAGGAGAGAAATACTTAAGGAAAATTCTCTTATATTACAGATATAAGGCAACCCTTACTATGTATACCAAAGCAGTTATTGAAATTATCCCCAACCCATAAACAAATACCGAATTGTCGAATTTTGAAATTATCAAGTGATTTAATTTTAAACATTATTACACTTTTGATTTTTTATGGCATGTGAGGAAGAAACGGTTGAGAATATGTTGTCATGCCAAAACAGGCTCGAAAACTGACTTGGAAGCATAATGGACATGAGAAAGACAGTATTATCCTTAATTTTTTATTGTTATCATATGATAATAATAAGGAGATTTTTGATAATTAGAGAAAGGCTTCAATTAGTAAATTGTAAAGTATTTTCTTTATTATATGTATGTACGTACACAAAATTGGTAAATGATATCCAAGATATTTATGTGTGTACACATATGTATATACATATGTGTGTATTCTAAGCAGCCATTTTCTTTGGTTAAAAGAAAAATACACTAAATAAAAAGAAATAAATTATAATAGACATAAGTACGACATGAAGTTGTCATAGAAAAATTGATCAGTAGAATAGCATCACAAATTCTTAAGCATAACGCAATAGATAAATAAAACCTGCTTTGCCCAAAAATAAGAAGAACCTCATCGCATCTTCCCTTATAGTCAATGAAATGCAAAACGTTTTCCCTCTTTTGCCGACATGTTTCATTCATCAAACATTTTTTAGATTAACCAAAATATAAAAATAAAGGTCATAGAACTAACTCATTGGACAATTGCCAAAAATTAAATATAAAAAATTGGATAGTTATATATATTTTCCATTATATGAGGAACAGCATAAAACAACCTCAGCAAACCTGTTGTAGATTTCGTTTTCAAACTTCGCAAAAAGGAAACTATGTACACAACTTAATACATATGATTCTAATTCTATTTCTGTTTGGTAATTGTGATACTTTCAATGGATTCAGCAAAGCAATGATCGATATGGTTGATATTCATATCAATATCTTCTTCCAGGCATGACACTATCAGTATCTTTTTGAGCATGCTATTATACAAAATGGAATGGATGATGATAAATAAGTAAATCAATTCAAGAGAAATTTAAATCTTCAATTTCGTTTGGCCTGAACAATTTGCCATCGAACAAATATAAATTGAACAATCATAACTAAAAGAAAATACCTGATTCAAGGTTTGAAATCGAACAAGAGATTGCGAGAAGAAATGTGTTGCGAGAAGAACTGGACGCGAGAAGAACTGGAGAGTTGCGAGAAGAATGATGCGCGAATGCGAGAAGAACGATGCGCGAATGGGAAAGTGGGGAACGCGGGAACCCTAATTAGATTAAAAATTAGGCGGCCGATAGTGGAGATTGAAGGGAAAGTGTTAGAAAAATGCTTCATGTACAAGATTACAAAAGGAACCAATTTTTAGTGAGTTATTTACAAATTTACCAACTGTTCTAACATTTATAAGTGTTGTAAATTATAGCACATGTGTTGGAAAGTCTATAAAAAAAACATTATTTATATTTCCCAACACTTTTTCAGGTATCCTAACACTTTTTTATTGTCACTAGGTTGTAACACTTATAAGTGTTAGAAATTAACAAATATAAAATGTTGCAAAATCCCTGTTTTTGTGTAGTGCATTCAATAGGGAGGATTGTTAATAGGTGAAACAACCCGCAAATCCGTACCCCTTAAGTCAACACTATTCTACCTAAATCAACTCAAGTTGTACAGAAATACGAACCATTTGGGTTTAAGAAGAAGAGGTAGAAGAAGAGAAAACAAAATCAACATCAGAATCTAACCATCGCAGCGGAATAAATATAATAGAGAATTAATAATCTTTACTCAAAATCAACTATATCAGTTTACATATATTACATCATCAGAGTACATCAGTCACAGCTCACATCAATAACATACAATGAGTACACAACAACTCAACACAGCGGGAATATATATATACAAGTACGAGAATACGTATCGTCATCCAGCTCGTCTCCTGAGCTCCACAGCATCATATCCTGTATCCTATAATACTCGGTCTGACCCGAGCATTACAGTTAAATAACACCCGAGTCAGTCTGGAATACCAGCGTGAGAAAATCACACCCAATTGATTATTAAAGTTTCAAAAATCCTTTGAAAACCAAAAGCATCTCGTAAGACCACGCCACAAATAAACATGTCGGGTTTTTACCTTACGATAGCCAAAACAATTTTTATAGAAATCCTCTGATATTATAATAGGGTCTATATACAAATACTTATAAAATAGCCGAAATTGTTACATTCATTAAATTCCAGCTACTAGCCACAAAAGTGGGTAATACAAACAAAACTCGTACAAGGCTCGTAGGGAAAATGGATTTCCAACAATGACTAGGCACTGGGGTACCACCTGTCACAGTACGGGGCCTAGATCACCGTACCGAGGATTACTCCCTTCATCCCCTGCAACACAAGGCCGAAACCATTCCTTACTGAACAGTCTCGAACAAGATAAACCCCGTGGTTGGCGCGACCAACCACCCACTAAGCCGAAATAAATAAGGGACATCTAGACAGGGGAATTATCTTGTCCTGCTTGGGCATGACCCACCTAACCTTGCTGCATATCCCCTGATTTTCAGTCATTCCCATTTGATGAGGCTTGAGGCTAAGCGTTACCTTTAGAACGTTTTCACTTAGAATGCCCATCGTCCTCCTGACGATGTTTCGCAAGCATTCATCCATACAAGTCCGTCCCGGGTTCGAACGGAACCGAAGGCACTATTCCTACTACATCCATTTTGGAAATATCCTCAGGATTAGTAGCGACTAGCCCTTGCACTTCACTGCTCCATCTTCGACTCCGAACACGTTTTCCGCACGAAACGTACAAACCGGATCGAAGTGGTTTTCGAAAAATAAATCTCGATCCCGGTCTCTTCGAAACGATCAACGCAATTGGCCAATATTGATAGTCGGTTATTTAACTATCAATTAACATTCACAAACACCCATCAAACAATAAATAATTTTCCAAATTATTTATTTATCTCAAAATATCTTCGCAAGATATATTTTTCACCTTTCAAACCCCTTTTGAAAGCAGTTTCAAATTTATCTTCCTTTTTCAGAATAAACTTTCCCAAATATTTTCTATCTCCTCTGAAATCACCAAGTACAAAACTAGAATTTAAAATAATTTAAAACACTTTATTTTGAAATATATTTTAAAACATTTAAATTAAAGCAATTTTAATAATTTGTTAAAAATACATACTATATAAATATTTGAAATAAAGTTACTTAGTAAATATAAAACAAGATTTCTTCTTTTAAAAACAAAATACTAAGTCACTTCTTAATAATTACTACTAAAATAGATTAAAAGAAAATCTTACTTGAGACTTTAAATATTCGAAATAATAAATTTTACATAACTTACTTTCCTAAAAAAACAATTTTAAAACATTTAATTTATATTTAAAAGTTTACTTTTTTTAAAAACATGTTCTTGGCTATCCAGAGAAAATTCCAACTTCAATCACTTAAATCAATTTCCCAAATTGATTTCCAATTTATTCCCTTTAAATTCAGAATCTATTAATTTCAGATCTCATTTCTTGATTCCAATTTTTATTTTTATTTTAGATATCTCAATTACTTCTTCGTTCCTTTAAATAAATTTAAACTTTAAATTTTAAATAATTCTTCATTTCTTTAATTAATATAACTTAAGTTTACAATTCATCGATTTCATTTTATTCAAAATTCCATTTCTCTTCATACTCGAAGTTATTTAATATTATTTTCATATTACTTCTATTTCTCTCCAATTCATTCTTAATTTATTCAAACTTTCTATAATTATTTCGATTACAAATTTACTTCTTTTTAATTTCTTTTCAACAATCCAATTCATATAATTTGGTAGTTCATTATACCCAAATATCCAATCAAACCATAACATTCAATATCCAATATAACTCATCATAAGATATCAAATAATCACAACAGAGAATATTGAATGATTTAAATAAATGTGAGGGGTCCAGTTGGATCCCTCCAACCTGTTTTCCCTGCATCCACAAATGTTAGCACAACATAATATACCAATTCTAGAATATATCATACTATAGCACATCAATCAATCAACTTCAACCATTCAAACAATTATTCAAAATTTAATCATTTAAATTTAAATTTAAACTGAGTGAGATTAACTCACCTTTGCTTTGCTGTTCGCAATCCATTCCGAACTGGCTTGTTTCCTTGATTTTTAAACCTTGTATAACAATTCACGGTTTATTATTATTTGAACCAATCAAACAATTATTCACCATTTATTTATTTTGTTTACAAATAATTAAATTTTAACCTTAAATTAAATTTAAACGAAGTAGTACATTTTAAACTAATTTTCCTTTGTATATTTTAATTCAATTTAAATAATTTTTTACTTCTATACACATATTTAAGTTTACCTATTTATTCTAGTTTTAAAATAGCTATCGATTTCATACATATACAAACACAATTTAAATTTTTTTTTCTTCTAAATCCTTATACTTTCAAACCTATAATAATTTCTGTTTAACTATAAAATTTTAAATTTCAAAATAAGTGTACCAATATAAATATATTTAAAACTTGTTTCCTGTAAACGGAAAGAATTACAATGGTATTTATACCTTTCTGTGTACACATAAACAGATTTATCAATTGAAGAATTAAATTGTTTTTATCAACCAACTGTTGATTTTATCTTAACAAATTTATTTGACCAATTTACAGGTATATTTCCAGTTTTAAAGCTGATTGTATGAAACTGAATTTATATTAATTTACATTTATATATAAATACAGGTATATCCATATATACAAGTACCTTACAGGTATTTCAGTGATATTTACAACAGATTTACAGGTATAAATCACTGATAAATTAATTTCAAAAATTTGTAACTTCAAATAAATTCAAACAAATAAAATGAAGGCCAATTTATCCCATCCATACTTAAATTTATTTGAAGAATTAAATTTGTTATATTTCTACTTTCTTTGATTACAGTAGGATCACTGCACGTAAACATTTAAAATAGGTAAAAGACGATACCTCACTCACAGCTCGCACGAGCCCTAGCCTCTTACTGTCGCACGCGAGCACGAGCCACACTAATCGCAACCCCATGTCCACGTCGCAGCCTCCCCCATGCGCCAGAAAACCGATGCGACACCCCCCTTTTCCCCCTTCTCGAACACGAATGCATCGGTCATCACCGTCGCCTAGCACGAGCCCACTCCTCAGCTCGATTCAATAAGGTGATGACGCATCAAGCGATCGCGAATCTGAGCGGTGGCTGGTGAAGTGGATTTGAGCGAAGTCGCGTTACCTTGTGGAATAGATTTGAGAATGAGAAAGGTGGGAAATGGATTTCATAATTACGATTTTGAGGACAACGAAATTTTGGGAATTTAGATCTTGAGTGGCTTGGAGTAACGAGGCTCCGTCCTCACATTTAAACTCAATCAGCCATTATTAGAGTATATTATTATTTTCTGTTGAACGAAATTGATTTCGTGATTGCTTAAATCTTAGTTCGATCTCGAGATGAAGAGGGATTGTTTTATACAGGTGAAACCGTGGTTTTAATGAAAAACAAGGGGTGGCGTATAAGAGAAGACTTGATTTTGATTTCTTTTTTAAATAATTAAATTAAATTCTTCAATGCATTAACGGATAGTACGACCAAACGGTACTTCCGAACGTTGCGAAAATTGAAATCCGATAATAATTCAATATTACGGACTCGATGGAGTTGGTTTCGTCGAATTCCGAGACTGTGCCTCAGAAGGCTATTTTTAAATTCAATTTAAACGGTATAAATTTCAAAACTGAACAAACAACTTCCAAATTTAATTTTAACACTTTTATTGTCTTCACTATCATCAATATAAATTTTATAAGCCTTCAAATTATTTTTAATCGGATTAAAATTTCAGATTCACGTTTTATTCAAATTCAAGTTATTTAATTCAACAATTTACCCAACTTCAATTATTTAATTTAATAATTCAATTATCGAATAAATTGTGATATTCGCAATTTAGGTTATAATCGCTCTATTGGATATTTAAAATCAATTAATATTCTGAATTTTTAATTGCTCGAAAATTCCCGGTCGTCACATTCCTCCCCCCTTAAAAGAATTTCGTCCCCGAAATTACTGGTTAGGAAGAATAGTTCAATACCTGTTACCTTTCCTCAAAACCAAACAATTCAATATCCAACCAACTATCTTCTATAAAAGACTATTATCATTCTTATAAACTTTCCAATCCTTTCCCTAGTTTGCAAACCATCCTATTCGCTAAATCATTCAAGTTTTATTCTTAAAATCAGTTTTGAATTATCAAAATTTCTCAAAAATTTTCTAACTCTTTAATTTTCCGAAAAATTTCGCCAGCGTCTCCTTTGCGCGGCTAGCTTGGTACGACTACAAAAGGGCTCTACGGCCTCCCAAATCCAAAAAGAAAACAAAAGGCCAAGTGGCTCAATCCAAATCCAAATCCCAATCAAATTCCATACCAAATTTAAATACATACCTTATTGTCGGGCAATTCAAATTTATCTTCTGAATCAAAAACCAATTCTCTTTTCCCCTTTTACAATACCTGCATAACCTGCTTGGTACTAATATCCAATCACAATATTACAAAACAATTTATCGATTTTCTTACAAAATGTCAATATCTATTCATTTCAATATTATCTTAGATTATATTTGTAATATCAATTTCCAATCTAGAATTTACCATTCCTTTCTTAAGTTAGTACAAACATTTTATATGTTTCTTATCTTTATTTCTCTTTACCTCTTTTAGTTTATATCTATTTCTATTCAAATCGATTTCCACATTACATATGTATTTCATTTATTTTCAACTTTGAACTTTTAATTTTTTTATCCTTCATTTATTCCTAATTTAAGTCATTACTTTAATTAGTTTCATTTACTAACTATTTTAGTTTCCCATTCTAAATAGTTTTGTCGTTAACAAAATTTTCCAAAATTTTCAAAAATTTTCTAACTTCCAAAATTTCTGAAAATTTTTGGCAGAGTCCCCTTTGTACGGAGGAGCTTTTGCAATTTGACAAAAGAGATAAATATATATACATCGACCCACACGGTCGGAAAAACCAAAAACAGTTCATATTTCCTATTTTTATTGCGTAGGCGTACCTTATTTAGCATTTTAAGCAAGCAGCTTATTATTTTTAGCAAGTAGCACTACCAAATCCAGCCTCACGGCTTCCAGGTACCTGTACTTACTCAATTTAAACATGTAAGTGCCAAATATGTGCAGTTTAACTATATTTCACTTATTTATAATAGTTAAAACATATGGATTCTAAAAGAAACTCATACCAAACATTTTCCGTAAGCTATTTATATAGTTTCCAAGCAAATTCAACTGTTTCAACTTATTTACAAACCATTTTCATTAAATTTGAATGGTCTTCCATCTATTCGTACACAACTTCATCAATTTGAATAATTTAAAACTCAATTGCTTATATTTAATTTATTCTTGAGCAAACTGAACTCATATTTAATTCAATTGTTTTCAAAATCAATTTATTTTACTTCTATCAACTCATAGAATTTTAATTACTTCCATTTACATCCAACGATAACTTATTCCATGCAATTCGACGAGATCTATGTGAATAAATAAGTATTTATGTTTATAACCAATTTAAATTGATTTCATCTCAACTTATACTAAACTTTATTCCATTTTCAGTTTATTCACAATCCATATGTTCTCATTTTCATTGCATTTCAGATTTGAATCTATTCACTCGCATTCCATTTCAGATTTGAATACATTCACTTGCATTTCATTTATTAACCTAACTAGTTCCATTATTCAAACAAGTTCCATTCAAAACCATTAACAATTTAGGTTCATCTTATTTACCAATTAATCTTCCCTTTTATTTTAATCCATTTACAATCATTTATTTAGCTCGACACATTCCATTTAAATTTTATTTACGATTCATTCCAAATTTGTTTATTCCAAACTATTTTATTTAGCTCGAAGACAATCCAGGCTATTTCATTCAATAACCATTTCTCAACTAATTTAAATCACGTTTCATTTGATACTTATTTATTTCATCCATTTATATTTATTCAATAATATTAATTTATCCACATTCACTTAAACCATTCTAATAAACTTGAAACATTCTATTTTCCCTATTTTCTCCAGTTATTTCAATTCCTTAATACTTTTTTTTAAATGGTTTACAATTATTTATTCTGGAATTTCATTCCATTAATATTAGTTAATACTCATCGAATTTTATTTCGATTAACAATTTATTTTCACTTAATTTAAATCCAACCCAATATCATTAAACTCGGTTCAAGTTGAATTCAATTCAACTCTCCTCCATTCATTTATCTTAAGTCAATTTACTTCAATTTATTCGAATTTTATACTTAAGCTCATTTCCATCTTACAAGTATACTTTCTCTTTTATACTCAGCTTGACTCAATTTATTACAGAGCCATATCCAATTTATTTCCACATATTTGGATTTTATTTGCAATTTATACCATTACTATTTTAAATCCAGATCCATTTTTTTTTTCGATACATTCCCAATTATTTTTAATTTGTTAACACTTCAAGTTAAATTTTAATTAATAACTCAAGTTCTGATTTCACCATTTACATTTTAACTTACCATCCAATTTATTAACTTACATTGCAATTTGGTTCACAAATCAATTAATTAATTGCAAGGCCACTTTCCATTATATTTTCTTCATCGACAATGTAAGTCGAATTTAATTATAACTTGAGTTTTATTTTCAAACCTCATCATAAACTCACAATTCAATTTCATTAACTAATTTATTATCCAATTAGTTCTCCCATTATTCATAATCCAACACTTGAAATTTTATTTAAAATATCACTCCATTTAATTTTCTTAAGTTCAATATTTATTTTATACTTCAAGTTTGGATCCTCATTTCATTTTTCAATTTATCAAAATATTGATTTTGGGCATTGTATTCCATTTTCAATTAAATTTTAACTCAGATTTATTTAATCCAATTCGATTTCAACTTATTCAATCAATCTCAATCCAATGAAATCTTTATTTCCAAATCCAAGTTAATTCCATCTTTAACTTTTCTTTAAAATTTAAGTTCCAACATTCAAAGCTTATATTCCATTTCTGATTTTAAAAATCATCTCAATTTATAAGCTTACAACTTATCTCATCAGAATTTTATACACTCGGCTTTTGTCTTCAAATCATTTTGAAATCTCCAATATCCCAAATCACACTTCTCAAAATTTAAACCGATCCTGGTTTTTATTTCCAACAAATTTCCTTTGGAATTTCAAAAACAACTTGCTTTTCTAAACAAAATCAATTTGGTAGCATTACTTCACTTAGAAATTCGAAAACGAGTACTGATGATGCGGCCGTCATCATCAGAATTATTTTCCAATAATCCAAGTGATTTCAATGCCATATCACCTTCAAAATCCCTTTAAAACAATTTCCTTTCAGAAATATCTCCAAAACGACAATACTATTATGTATCTTCAAAACACTTCCAAAATCTCCGGGATTTTAAACTTTCAAATCCTGCTTAAATCAAATTTAAGTATAATTCATTTGCATGGTTTATGTTCATACAAATTCTCATTTGGTTTTATTTCAATTCATAAATTACCTTTATAATTCATATTTATAAATTTCATTTATTACTTGAATTTATTTTCTTTATCTTTGGTTATAATTTCAATTTCTAATTGAAATTTCATTGTTTTTTTTTCTTATCTGTTCAAAATATTATCATCCAAACATCCAAATAATTTATAATTTAAGAAAATATTTCTTTTATATCAAAATATATTTTGGGTAAAATTATTTCATTCACCCACATTTAAAACAATATTGTGTCAATTGTTCTATTCAAGTGTTTATGTAACAACCCGCCGCTCTGACCGCCTCTAGTCGGTAATTAAACCAACTAGAAACGTTCAAAATGACGGATGGTTATTTAGTTTATGACGCTTAAACAGAATCAGCTACAGAATCACAGAAAACAATAATATATTTTATAAATAAACTTTTCTTTTATATACAAGTATCAGAGTTATACAATAGATTACATTTTATACAGCGGAAACAATTTATTTTATTAAGTACAAAAAAAGAAATTTCTGAAAAGCTTTAGTGGAGTGCTTTAATCCCCCTCTCTCAAACTTCGCTGCCTGAAAATCTTCAAGCTGTAAAAATACTCGGTCTGACCCGAGCGTTAATTGCAAAACAAAAAAACACTCGAGTCAGGATTAATCTTAATTCAAGTAAATAAATTTGAAATGAATTGAAATAAAATGGTAACAGAGATGATGAAACAAATGAATCAATTTAGATCTATTAGAAATTTTCATATTAACAACTTCAGATTTAAAATCTATCAATCCCGTGTGGCTGCAGTACACACGTATATTTATACACATGTGCACTGCCTCGCCAACACGTGTGCACCAAACCAAAAACACGGCTATCAGATCGAAACAAAGCCAATGCACAGACAAAGGAATCATGAAGACATCAGACAAAGCAATACAACAGCAATGTCAAAGCAGGCAATCAAGACAGAGGCTCAGAAATGCCCAAAGACACGAAGGCATAAACAATAACAACTGCAGGACCAGCTGCAACATAAAGTGCAGACCAAAAAAAAATCAAAGACATCAAGTGATGAAGCACTGCAACTCAAAGAGCTCAAATGCATGGAACATGACAGCAAGAACAAATCTGGGCAGCAACTCATAGGAACATGACTTTGGACAATGCAAACTAAATGAAACAAAACACAGTACTCAAATGCAAGTGAACAGCTAGACCCAAGTTTTCCCAATTCCTAATGCCACAGTGATTTATAAATTGAGTTTATATTTTTCCTAAGTCCACCGATACCCCAGCTAGCTTCACCAAGAGTCACGGCCTACAGTTCGCCGTAGATCACCAGAGCTTGACAAAATTTCACTTCCCAGAATATCCCAAATACCCCAATGATAATTCAATGAAAAATTTGAATTTTAGTTTCAAAAATCACCATTTTTAGAGTGCTTCATTGTTTACAGGAAGAAAGAACTGTGTATGTTACTCTAATTCATTACTGGCAAACATAACACAAGTTTGAATAAAAACTCCAACTTATTTCAATTATTTACAGAAGAAATGAGGGAGAGAGGTTTAGATTTGTTTGGATATTGGTTAATCTGTAAATCAAAAATTACTGTATTTTTAGTTCCCAGAAAAAAAAAGAAAATTTCAACCTGCTTTGATTAATTACTGTAATGTAATACAGGTTCTTAAAACAACATTTCAACTTATTTACAATCCTTGTCAGAATCAAAGAGGGAGAGACATTTAGATTTGTTTTGATATAGATATGACTGACCTGTTTGAACTTGTGTTTGATTCATTTACTACATCTTACTGCATGCTTTTGTTTCCAACTTGAAATACATTTTCTTTCAAAAATTCATCATCGACATTATAAACATACTTACAGATTTTCAAAGCTGGTTTTATATTCAGTGTTTATTCACCAAAATTTTAAACAGAGAAATGATCCTCGTTTCTAGGCATGCATCCATTTATACACAGGACATCACATACATACATGCATCCATACACATAAATATAGGCAACCACATTCACACATAATCATCATCAGCATCAGGTTAGGATCAAAGGGTTTAAACTATTTTTAAATTTTAGTTTACTCACAGATTTTGTTGCACAGAGAAGATGTACCCTGACTCATAACAGGGATATGCATTGATACATACTCATACATTTACATCCTTAAAGATGTGTGAATTCAAACATGCAATCATCTAAACCATCATACTTCAAGAGTCAACCATAAAATCAGAAACATGTAGGTAGATAAATGAGTTTGCTCACAAGCATGAAAACAGAGAAGCAATTAACAACAGAGTTTTATATATGCATCAAATAAAGAGGATGAAGGACTTCTCACAAATAAACACATGCAAGCAATAACATATATCAGAGAAGAAAATAAATGCAGGCATCCACGCATGACAGATTTAAGGCCAAGTTTAAATAGCATCTGTTCTCATCAGATTTAAAAGCAAAATTACAAATAGCATCTGTTCTTATCAGGTTAAAAAGCAAGATTACAAATAGCATCTGTTCTTATCAGATTTAAAAGCAAGATTTGATTGCATCTATTCTTATCAGTTTAAAACAAATTTAATAGCATCTGTTCTTATCAGATTAAATCAAATTATCAGAGCAAACGATAGCAAATAACACCAACAACCATACATGCAGAGACTTATATGTCCTTATCAGTTTTAAAGTAAATTAGCCGAGCAAATGATAACGAATAACACCACAAATCATAGCATGCAACCAAGCATTCAATTCAAACAGATCTAAATACTTGAATAAAAGATTAATCGTGAGCAGAGAACTCACCTTATCACGAATTGGAGCAGCCGCGAGCTACTGAAGCCGAGGCCTTCGATTTGAAGTCAAAGCCGTGAAGGTCGAAGAGATTGAAGCATTGCCCTCAAATTCAAGTAGATTTTTTTTCGAAGCCCTAATTTTGAAAAAGAGGACGAAAGAGAACGAGATGAGTTGAAGCCGCCATAATTTTTATTTTCTTTCGTGATTTTTTTGTTTAGGGTTTAAAAAATGGAAATGGTAAAGTGAAATAAAGGGAATCGGGTATCGGGTTGAAAGTAAAGGCAGTGGTTCTTTTCTTCTTTATTTTATGTTTATTTTATTCTTATTATTTTATTTTATTTTTATATATTTTTCTTCTTTCATTCTATGTTTATTTTTCTATTATTTTTTTTTTTCTTCTTTCATTTTAAATCCAATTTGTTTTGTGTAATTTATTTTCTTTACTTTGTTTTGTAAATCTTGTTTAAATTATGTTATTAAAATTTCTCCAATATAGTTACATTATGTTTTTCATATTAAACTTGAACAATTCAAATTACTTCACAGTTTCCAAATCAAAATTTAATTCAATTTTTTTTAAACATCAAATTTTATTTTGTACACAAACACCTTGTTTTGTTTTTGTAGATATTTACTTTTGTATTGATTTTAATTTTTTTATTTAAGCTAAAGAAAAAATGTCATTAAAATTTAACCATTAATTTACTAATTTACAAAAATAAAAATTTTTAAATCCAAATTATCTTCTTAAGTTATTAGTTTAAATTTATAATACAAATTTAATATTCAATTTCAACTCCAAAGTCAAGTTTAAATTTTTATTCAGCTTTGTATAGATTAAATTTTAAAGTTTAATCGCCAAATCATAGAAATGTTTTATATAGCATTGGGAATTCAATTTAAATCATCACTCAAATATTTAAAATTAATTAAATATTCACAATTTAAATTGTTCAAAATTTAGGATCGTTACAATCTCCCCTCCTTAAAAGAATTTCGTCCCGAAATTACAAGTAAGGAGAAATGATTGTTGAAATTTCACTAATATTTATATTTTACACACTTTTATCAAGTTTGAAACTTATTAAAAATAAATGAATGCAGGATTCATTCTATTTGTTTTATCTTACTAGCTTTGTTTATTAACTCATTTGTCTATTATTTTCTACAATCAAGACACAAAAATCTTTACTAAAATTTCCAACTTACAAAAACCCAAATTTTAAATTTGAACTTCTTCATTTAAGAAATTTACGTAGTATAACTTTTCCAAAGCTGTGGACTTTTCAAAACATTCCAAAAATCCTCTCCCTTAATTTATTAAGTTAGAATTTATGTCACTTTAATTTCAGATAATTGATTTTCTATTTAAAGTTTGAAAATACTTGCTAACTCGAAATTTAACAAGTCTATTGTCGTTCTTAAAGACATTAGGCATACGCTGGCCAGGCGCAAGTCTAACAATCTCCAAGTACTAAATATACTTGCTTCGATTCCCAGTGAAAATACCTTTTTAAAAATTCTTTTAAAAATGGATATGGAAAGCACATTCCCCCATGGATCACAGTTTACTCGGCGGTTCCGCTACTATCCCAGTAGAGTCGCTTGTAACTGTGGATATCTCATCCCTTGAATTTCGCCTTGGTTGTTGCCAAAGATCGCGGTTCACACGGCGGTTACGCTACTATCCCAGTAGAATCGCTCGTGACCGTAGGCATCTCGCCCCTCGAATTACGCTTTGGTTTGTAGATTGCAGTTTACACAGCGGTTACGCCACTATCCCAGTGGAATCGCTTGTAATGGTAGGCATCACGCCCCTCAAATTACGCTACCACCCGAGTGTAACTAGATCGCGGTATACACGGCGGTTACGCCACTATCCCAGTGGAATCGCTTGTAACCGTAGGCATCTCGCCCCTCGAATTACGCTAGCACACTATACCAGTCCAAAAGGACATTCCAACTAATGGAAATACTACGTAGCTACGATTTTCAAATGGACACTCATCTCGAGTTCCAACAACCTTCACAAATGTTTAAATGGAAGGTACTTTTCCATATCCTCAATTTGGAAAACATAATATTATACATACATATATAATATTTCATTTCACATTTAGTACATATCATACTCATGTACTTACATAAGTTTTCCATAACAATTACTTTTCCAAACTAATTGGTTTTCGAATTAATCGTATTCACACATATACGTTATGAAAACCACAACATTTCATACCCATAACAAATAGAGGATTCACAAATTTTCCATTTCATTATCCATTTAAAATTTTCCTCTAAGCCGATTTGGAAATTTAAGGTTATCTCAAACCTAATTCACATTCATAATCCAATTTATTATCGACTTCACACTCGATTTGGATTTCACGTTACATCGTCAATCCTCAACACATAATTGATGTCTATCGATATATAACCTCTGAGCTCGTACGTCTCAGAGAAGGGTGTTAAGCTAAGAGAATAAATTCTCCGCCACCAACAGATATATATTTAATAGAGATCAATTGATATGTCGTCAATTCACGACGTTAGACATACAATCCAAATCATCCATTTAAAATTCAAAGTTCAACTTACATTGTTTTTGTGTGTCAAAGTTAAACTCAATTTAACTCAAAATTCAATCACTTTGAAATTTTTCCAAGTTGAACTAAGTGTTCAAATTTCCCAAAAATAATATCTTTACAAGATATAAATTTTTTTCTCACTTAACCATTTGAAACAAATTCAAATATTCATTTTTCAATTTATCTTTAAAAGATAAAATCTCAAAACATTCACTTTTCACTTTATCTTGAAAAGATAAAATTTCAAACCTTTCGTTTCATATTGGAAAATATTTCCATACTTATTCAATAATAAGTAATTTACAAATCCATTTATTTTCAACATTTTTGAAAATATTCGATATACTTAAACCAAAATCAAGTATATATTCCATTCTTAAAAGAAATCATTCTTTTAAACACATTTATTTGAGTCAAAACGAATGTTGCGTAAAACATCGTTACGACGACTCAAAATTACTAGTATAGGGATTCGAATTTAAGATAGATGTATAAATCCCAATACTAAATAAAACATTTCCTTTTGGAAATCATTTACTATAACAACAGTGTTATAGTCCACCATTTCCTTTCTTACTCTCGAAAACGTCTATTTCAACAACGAATGTTGAAATCTATGCTTTCGATTCTTAACACATTTTCAAAATGGATTACTTCATTTCATAGTGTTGCTTCCCAAAAAACATTCTCATTTAAGTTTTTCAACTTCAACTTAATTCATAGTTTGAATTCTGCATACATTTCAAAATATTGGTTTTAAACCAACTTCAAATTTCCAATATTAAGTTTTCCACTTAACTTATTTCCATGCCCATTCAAATTCAAATTCTTCATTGCATCAATTTAAATCTCTTATAAATTTTCATTAGATTCATATCTCTTTTTATATCTCATTTATTGTCCAAAACCATAGATATAACTCCTTTAATAAGTTACAACAATTTACTTA
This sequence comes from Allium cepa, assembly GCA_030765085.1. Taxonomy (NCBI): domain Eukaryota; kingdom Viridiplantae; phylum Streptophyta; class Magnoliopsida; order Asparagales; family Amaryllidaceae; genus Allium; species Allium cepa. Next base: position 166,276,320 of record CM060939.1, read on the forward strand.
TCAAAATAAGTCATTTGCGGATTTTACAAACATCTTTAGAAATTCCATTTCTATTTATAAAACTTCGATTTATAATCTCCTTTACTAATTTGATTTAAACCAATTTAGACCAATTCATTAATTCACTTAAATCATATTTCATTTTCCATAACTCTCAAAAATTCGATAATGAGTTTCCGAATGATCGAAACTCAAGTCTAACGAGACCTCACCGAAGAGAAACGGTCGCAAACCTAAATTTAGAGAGGGGAATCTTCAAAATAATTCTAATTTTCAAAATACTTTTTATTTTAAAGAAAACAATTTTAAACTTCTTTAGATTTGAAAACACTTTCTTTGAAGTGGTTCTAGTAACTATTCATATTAAACGCCATAAACTAAGCTTTGTGTAAACCAAAGCTCTGATACCACTTTTGTAACAACCCGCCGCTCTGACCGCCTCTAGTCGGTAATTAAACCAACTAGAAACGTTCAAAATGACGGATGGTTATTTAGTTTATGACGCTTAAACAGAATCAGCTACAGAATCACAGAAAACAATAATATATTTTATAAATAAACTTTTCTTTTATATACAAGTATCAGAGTTATACAATAGATTACATTTTATACAGCGGAAACAATTTATTTTATTAAGTACAAAAAAAGAAATTTCTGAAAAGCTTTAGTGGAGTGCTTTAATCCCCCTCTCTCAAACTTCGCTGCCTGAAAATCTTCAAGCTGTAAAAATACTCGGTCTGACCCGAGCGTTAATTGCAAAACAAAAAAACACTCGAGTCAGGATTAATCTTAATTCAAGTAAATAAATTTGAAATGAATTGAAATAAAATGGTAACAGAGATGATGAAACAAATGAATCAATTTAGATCTATTAGAAATTTTCATATTAACAGCTTCAGATTTAAAATCTATCAATCCCGTGTGGCTGCAGTACACACGTATATTTATACACATGTGCACTGCCTCGCCAACACGTGTGCACCAAACCAAAAGCACGGCTATCAGATCGAAACAAAGCCAATGCACAGACAAAGGAATCATGAAGACATCAGACAAAGCAATACAACAGCAATGTCAAAGCAGGCAATCAAGACAGAGGCTCAGAAATGCCCAAAGACACGAAGGCATAAACAATAACAACTGCAGGACCAGCTGCAACATAAAGTGCAGACCAAAAAAAATCAAAGACATCAAGTGATGAAGCACTGCAACTCAAAGAGCTCAAATGCATGGAACATGACAGCAAGAACAAATCTGGGCAGCAACTCATAGGAACATGACTTTGGACAATGCAAACTAAATGAAACAAAACACAGTACTCAAATGCAAGTGCACAGCTAGACCCAAGTTTTCCCAATTCCTAATGCCACAGTGATTTATAAATTGAGTTTATATTTTTCCTAAGTCCACCGATACCCCAGCTAGCTTCACCAAGAGTCACGGCCTACAGTTCGCCGTAGATCACCAGAGCTTGACAAAATTTCACTTCCCAGAATATCCCAAATACCCCAATGATAATTCAATGAAAAATTTGAATTTTAGTTTCAAAAATCACCATTTTTAGAGTGGGTTCACATAGTTTTATTGATATTAAAATTTATGAAGTTTCAATTTCTTGAAATTTTTTTGAGTTTTGACAGTGCTTCATTGTTTACAGGAAGAAAGAACTGTGTATGTTACTCTAATTCATTACTGGCAAACATAACACAAGTTTGAATAAAAACTCCAACTTATTTCAATTATTTACAGAAGAAATGAGGGAGAGAGGTTTAGATTTGTTTGGATATTGGTTAATCTGTAAACCAAAAATTACTGTATTTTTAGTTCCCAGAAAAAAAAAGAAAATTTCAACCTGCTTTGATTAATTACTGTAATGTAATACAGGTTCTTAAAACAACATTTCAACTTATTTACAATCCTTGTCAGAATCAAAGAGGGAGAGACATTTAGATTTGTTTTGATATAGATATGACTGACCTGTTTGAACTTGTGTTTGATTCATTTACTACATCTTACTGCATGCTTTTGTTTCCAACTTGAAATACATTTTCTTTCAAAAATTCATCATCGACATTATAAACATACTTACAGATTTTCAAAGCTGGTTTTATATTCAGTGTTTATTCACCAAAATTTTAAACAGAGAAATGATCCTCGTTTCTAGGCATGCATCCATTTATACACAGGACATCACATACATACATGCATCCATACACATAAATATAGGCAACCACATTCACACATAATCATCATCAGCATCAGGTTAGGATCAAAGGGTTTAAACTATTTTTAAATTTTAGTTTACTCACAAATTTTGTTGCACAGAGAAGATGTACCCTGACTCATAACAGGGATATGCATTGATACATACTCATACATTTACATCCTTAAAGATGTGTGAATTCAAACATGCAATCATCTAAACCATCATACTTCAAGAGTCAACCATAAAATCAGAAACATATAGGTAGATAAATGAGTTTGCTCACAAGCATGAAAACAGAGAAGCAATTAACAACAGAGTTTTATATATGCATCAGATAAAGAGGATGAAGGACTTCTCACAAATAAACACATGCAAGCAATAACATATATCAGAGAAGAAAATAAATGCAGGCATCCACGCATGACAGATTTAAGGCCAAGTTTAAATAGCATCTGTTCTCATCAGATTTAAAAGCAAAATTACAAATAGCATCTGTTCTTATTAGGTTAAAAAGCAAGATTACAAATAGCATCTGTTCTTATCAGATTTAAAAGCAAGATTTGATTGCATCTATTCTTATCAATTTAAAACAAATTTAATAGCATCTGTTCTTATCAGATTAAATCAAATTATCAGAGCAAACGATAGCAAATAACACCAACAACCATACATGCAGAGACTTATATGTCCTTATCAGTTTTAAAGTAAATTAGCCGAGCAAATGATAACGAATAACACCACAAATCATAGCATGCAACCAAGCATTCAATTCAAACAGATCTAAATACTTGAATAAAAGATTAATCGTGAGCAGAGAACTCACCTTATCACGAATTGGAGCAGCCGCGAGCTACTGAAGCCGAGGCCTTCGATTTGAAGTCAAAGCCGTGAAGGTCGAAGAGATTGAAGCATTGCCCTCAAATTCAAGTAGATTTTTTTTCGAAGCCCTAATTTTGAAAAAGAGGACGAAAGAGAACGAGATGAGTTGAAGCCGCCATTATTTTTATTTTCTTTCGTGATTTTTTTGTTTAGGGTTTAAAAAATGGAAATGGTAAAGTGAAATAAATGGAATCGGGTATCGGGTTGAAAGTAAAGGCAGTGGTTCTTTTCTTCTTTATTTTAAGTTTATTTTATTCTTATTATTTTATTTTATTTTTATATATTTTTCTTCTTTCATTTTATGTTTATTTTTCTATTATATTTTTTTTTCTTCTTTCATTTTAAATCCAGTTTGTTTTGTGTAATTTATTTTCTTTACTTTGTTTTGTAAATCTTGTTCAAATTATGTTATTAAAATTTCTCCAATATAGTTACATTATGTTTTTCATATTAAACTTGAACAATTCAAATTTCTTCACAGTTTCCAAATCAAAATTTAATTCAATTTTTTTTAAACATCAAATTTTATTTTGTACACAAACACCTTGTTTTGTTTTTGTAGATATTTACTTTTGTATTGATTTTAATTTTTTTATTTAAGCTAAAGAAAAAATGTCATTAAAATTTAACCATTAATTTACTAATTTACAAAAATAAAAATTTTTAAATCCAAATTATCTTCTTAAGTTATTAGTTTAAATTTATAATACAAATTTAATATTCAATTTCAACTCCAAAGTCAAGTTTAAATTTTTATTCAGCTTTGTATAGATTAAATTTTAAAGTTTAATCGCCAAATCATAGAAATGTTTTATATAGCATTGGGAATTCAATTTAAATCATCACTCAAATATTTAAAATTAATTAAATATTCACAATTTAAATTGTTCAAAATTTAGGATCGTTACAGTTTAGAAACCCCTTCGATACAGTTTTCGAGGCTGTGCCGACGAAGGTTCATATACCACTCAATAAACCAATCAACACAATATAAAACCATTTTATATTCACTAACAAATACGCGCTCATATCTATTAATACGCTCAAACTCATTCTAGAGTACTACGGACTCTATTTGAGTAATTCCCAACAGAGCCAAGGTTATCACCAACCTATGCTCTGATACCAAGTGAAACAACCCGCAAATCCGTACCCCTTAAGTCAACACTATTCTACCTAAATCAACTCAAGTTGTACAGAAATACGAACCATTTGGGTTTAAGAAGAAGAGGTAGAAGAAGAGAAAACAAAATCAACATCAGAATCTAACCATCGCAGCGGAATAAAATATAATAGAGAATTAATAATCTTTACTCAAAATCAAATATATCAGTTTACATATATTACATCATCAGAGTACATCAGTCACAGCTCACATCAATAACATACAATGAGTACACAACAACTCAACACAGCGGGAATATATATATACAAGTACGAGAATACGTATCGTCATCCAGCTCGTCTCCTGAGCTCCACAGCATCATATCCTGTATCCTATAATACTCGGTCTGACCCGAGCATTACAGTTAAATAACACCCGAGTCAGTCTGGAATACCAGCGTGAGAAAATCACACCCAATTGATTATTAAAGTTTCAAAAATCCTTTGAAACCAAAAGCATCTCGTAAGACCACGCCACAAATAAACATGTCGGGTTTTTACCTTACGATAGCCAAAACAATTTTTATAGAAATCCTCTGATATTATAATAGGGTCTATATACAAATACTTATAAAATAGCCGAAATTGTTACATTCATTAAATTCCAGCTACTAGCCACAAAAGTGGGTAATACAAACAAAACTCGTACAAGGCTCGTAGGGAAAATGGATTTCCAACAATGACTAGGCACTGGGGTACCACCTGTCACAGTACGGGGCCTAGATCACCGTACCGAGGATTACTCCCTTCATCCCCTGCAACACAAGGCCGGAACCATTCCTTACTGAACAGTCCCGAACAAGATAAACCCCGTGGTTGGCGCGACCAACCACCCACTAAGCCGAAATAAATAAGGGACATCTAGACAGGGGAATTATCTTGTCCTGCTTGGGCATGACCCACCTAACCTTGCTGCATATCCCCTGATTTTCAGTCATTCCCATTTGATGAGGCTTGAGGCTAAGCGTTACCTTTAGAACGTTTTCACTTAGAATGCCCATCGTCCTCCTGACGATGTTTCGCAAGCATTCATCCATACAAGTCCGTCCCGGGTTCGAACGGAACCGAAGGCACTATTCCTACTACATCCATTTTGGAAATATCCTCAGGATTAGTAGCGACTAGCCCTTGTACTTCACTGCTCCATCTTCGACTCCGAACACGTTTTCCGCACGAAACGTACAAACCGGATCGAAGTGGTTTTCGAAAAATAAATCTCGATCCCGGTCTCTTCGAAACGATCAACGCAATTGGCCAATATTGATAGTCGGTTATTTAACTATCAATTAACATTCACAAACACCCATCAAACAATAAATAATTTTCCAAATTATTTATTTATCTCAAAATATCTTCGCAAGATATATTTTTCACCTTTCAAACCCCTTTTGAAAGCAGTTTCAAATTTATCTTCCTTTTTCAGAATAAACTTTCCCAAATATTTTCTATCTCCTCTGAAATCACCAAGTACAAAACTAGAATTTAAAATAATTTAAAACACTTTATTTTGAAATATATTTTAAAACATTTAAATTAAAGCAATTTTAATAATTTGTTAAAAATACATACTATATAAATATTTGAAATAAAGTTACTTAGTAAATATAAAACAAGATTTCTTCTTTTAAAAACAAAATACTAAGTCACTTCTTAATAATTACTACTAAAATAGATTAAAAGAAAATCTTACTTGAGACTTTAAATATTCGAAATAATAAATTTTACATAACTTACTTTCCTAAAAAAACAATTTTAAAACATTTAATTTATATTTAAAAGTTTACTTTTTTTAAAAACATGTTCTTGGCCATCCAGAGAAAATTCCAACTTCAATCACTTAAATCAATTTCCCAAATTGATTTCCAATTTATTCCCTTTAAATTCAGAATCTATTAATTTCAGATCTCATTTCTTGATTCCAATTTTTATTTTTATTTTAGATATCTCAATTACTTCTTCGTTCCTTTAAATAAATTTAAACTTTAAATTTTAAATAATTCTTCATTTCTTTAATTAATATAACTTAAGTTTACAATTCATCGATTTCATTTTATTCAAAATTCCATTTCTCTTCATACTCGAAGTTATTTAATATTATTTTCATATTACTTCTATTTCTCTCCAATTCATTCTTAATTTATTCAAACTTTCTATAATTATTTCGATTACAAATTTACTTCTTTTTAATTTCTTTTCAACAATCCAATTCATATAATTTGGTAGTTCATTATACCCAAATATCCAATCAAACCATAACATTCAATATCCAATATAACTCATCATAAGATATCAAATAATCACAACAGAGAATATTGAATGATTTAAATAAATGTGAGGGGTCCAGTTGGATCCCTCCAACCTGTTTTCCCTGCATCCACAAATGTTAGCACAACATAATATACCAATTCTAGAATATATCATACTATAGCACATCAATCAATCAACTTCAACCATTCAAACAATTATTCAAAATTTAATCATTTAAATTTAAATTTAAACTGAGTGAGATTAACTCACCTTTGCTTTGCTGTTCGCAATCCATTCCGAACTGGCTTGTTTCCTTGATTTTTAAACCTTGTATAACAATTCACGGTTTATTATTATTTGAACCAATCAAACAATTATTCACCATTTATTTATTTTGTTTACAAATAATTAAATTTTAACCTTAAATTAAATTTAACCGAAGTAGTACATTTTAAACTAATTTTCCTATGTATATTTTAATTCAATTTAAATAATTTTTTACTTCTATACACATATTTAAGTTTACCTATTTATTCTAGTTTTAAAATAGCTATCGATTTCATACATATACAAACACAATTTAAATTTTTTTTTTCTAAATCCTTATACTTTCAAACCTATAATAATTTCTGTTTAACTATAAAATTTTAAATTTCAAAATAAGTGTACCAATATAAATATATTTAAAACTTGTTTCCTGTAAACGGAAAGAATTACAATGGTATTTATACCTTTCTGTGTACACATAAACAGATTTATCAATTGAAGAATTAAATTGTTTTTATCAACCAACTGTTGATTTTATCTTAACAAATTTATTTGACGAATTTACAGGTATATTTCCAGTTTTAAAGCTGATTGTATGAAACTGAATTTATATTAATTTACATTTATATATAAATACAGGTATATCCATATATACAAGTACCTTACAGGTATTTCAGTGATATTTACAACAGATTTACAGGTATAAATCACTGATAAATTAATTTCAAAAATTTGTAACTTCAAATAAATTCAAACAAATAAAATGAAGGCCAATTTATCCCATCCATACTTAAATTTATTTGAAGAATTAAATTTGTTATATTTCTACTTTCTTTGATTACAGTAGGATCACTGCACGTAAACATTTAAAATAGGTAAAAGACGATACCTCACTCACAGCTCGCACGAGCCCTAGCCTCTTACTGTCGCACGCGAGCACGAGCCACACTAATCGCAACCCCATGTCCACGTCGCAGCCTCCCCCATGCGCCAGAAAACCGATGCGACACCCCCCTTTTTCCCCTTCTCGAACACGAATGCATCGGTCACCACCGTCGCCTAGCACGAGCCCACTCCTCAGCTCGATTCAATGAGGTGATGACGCATCAAGCGATCGCGAATCTGAGCGGTGGCTGGTGAAGTGGATTTGAGCGAAGTCGCGTTACCTTGTGGAATAGATTTGAGAATGAGAAAGGTGGGAAATGGATTTCATAATTACGATTTTGAGGACAACGAAATTTTGGGAATTTAGATCTTGAGTGGCTTGGAGTAACGAGGCTCCGTCCTCACATTTAAACTCAATCAGCCATTATTAGAGTATATTATTATTTTCTGTTGAACGAAATTGATTTCGTGATTGCTTAAATCTTAGTTCGATCTCGAGATGAAGAGGGATTGTTTTATACAGGTGAAACCGTGGTTTTAATGAAAAACAAGGGGTGGCGTATAAGAGAAGACTTGATTTTGATTTCTTTTTTAAATAATTAAATTAAATTCTTCAATGCATTAACGGATAGTACGACCAAACGGTACTTCCGAACGTTGCGAAAATTGAAATCCGATAATAATTCAATATTACGGACTCGATGGAGTTGGTTTCGTCGAATTCCGAGACTGTGCCTCAGAAGGCTATTTTTAAATTCAATTTAAACGGTATAAATTTCAAAACTGAACAAACAACTTCCAAATTTAATTTTAACACTTCTATTGTCTTCACTATCATCAATATAAATTTTATAAGCCTTCAAATTATTTTTAATCGGATTAAAATTTCAGATTCACGTTTTATTCAAATTCAAGTTATTTAATTCAACAATTTACCCAACTTCAATTATTTAATTTAATAATTCAATTATCGAATAAATTGTGATATTCGCAATTTAGGTTATAATCGCTCTATTGGATATTTAAAATCAATTAATATTCTGAATTTTTAATTGCTCGAAAATTCCCGGTCGTCACAATAGGGTAAATAATAAAACTAAAAAAAGAAGGAAAATAAAACACAGAATCTCGCAGCGGAACGACAAAATATAATAATCAAATAAACAGTTCATGAAGCTGTTTTACAAATAACATTTGATTACACTTTTACAAATTCAAATCAGAGTTACATACATCATAAATAAAAAAATATTGCAGCGGAACACAGAATGTAGAGGAATAATAAATAAATAGTAATAATATACCGATTCTTCGTCTTCGTCCTCCAGAAATAATCTTCAACACTGAAAACTCAGGCTGTCCCGAGCATAATGAAAACAAAACACTCGAGTCAGAACTAAAAATCTTATGTAAATCAAATTAATATAAAATAAAATATGAGTGCAATGGCTTCAGATATGTTATAAGATTTTCATCCCCTATCAAATGTGCAACGTGAATATATTTATTTAAATGGTTTCAAATAATTCAAAATATCAATCTTAATCATCTAATTAAAATAAATCCAAAGTTTAAATTAACTTAAACCCTTCAAATAATTCAGTCTCAAATAAAATCCAAACTCAAGAAATTATATGGGTATTTGTCATTTCAACCAGTACCAAAAATCAACAATTCAAATAATTAAAAACCGTTCGAGCTTATCATTTCAACCCATAAAGATTTTCCCCTAATTATAAGATCGTTCGGCTATGTATCATTTCAACCCATGGCGATTTTCAAGTAATAATAATTAAGGGAACTTGTAGAGTGATCATAATATATAAATCAAACACATCATCCAATCAACTAATATTAAAAATCAAACATCCATCATATATAATTATCATCCAATTCAAAAAAGGCAAATTCACAATCTATATATTATTATTTATAGGTAATTAAGTGGCAGTTATAATTTCAATAATAATTTAAGTGACAATTTAATTCAAACTAATTCAAATTAGCAGGAATTACGAATTTAAATATACCAAACAGCCAATAAAGACATGTAATTTTTATTTGTTTTAATAATATATTTAACTGCAATTTTATGAAATTTTAAATACTTGAATTTGGAAAAAAAATTAATATTTGAAATACATCTAATTAAACATAGGAAAGGGTAAATTTTCATCTAATAATATTGAAGTTTATTTTCTTGTGTAATTTTATTTCAATTTAAATCAGTTAATAGTTGATGATAATAAAATGTTTTCCAAACCTGAATATTTTTACACAATAAATTTGTAAATCATCTTCTGAGTGAGATGTCATATTTCGCTTCTTCAAATTTGAACTGTTGTTGCTCCGTTTATCTTATGTCTGATTTTTTAGCAGCATTTCCAATACCGATTGTCGACTTTTGATAGGATGATCGTACCACTGATATCTGTATACCGTTTTGATCATCTCGTCGTGCTGATCTCTGCCGTATATTTGTTGAATATGCAAGTACATGATTTTTGTTTGATGATAATAAACATATATATATATATATATTCATTTAAATGTATTTGTTAATGTACTATTTTATTTTTCACATATTAAATAAATATTTGCTGAATAAAATAAATAACACAAAATTCATATTCAAACGGATATTTTATTCAAACAAATATTTATTACAATGTTGAATAGTAAAAAATTTCAAGCTCTCACTATATATGTACAATTTTCAATTATAATACAAATTTGACTACATCACATTTTTCGCATACATTTGGACCTCACTACATTTCACCCGTTCACTCGTATTTTGTGACGACCCGGAATTTTCAAGCATTTAAAATCTGAATATTTATTTGATTTTAAATATTCAATAGAGTAATTTTGACTTGAATTAAGACTATTGCCATTTAATTGATAATTAAATAATAGAATTTAATAACTAGAAGTTGGGTAAATTGTTGAATCTGGAATTTTAAGCTGGTTAAAAATAAATTGAAGGCTTATAAAATTTATATTGATAACATTGAATATAATAAAAGTGTTAAAATGGAATCTAACACTGAATTGGTCAGTTTTGAAATTTAATCGTTTAAACTGAATTTAAAAATAGCCTTCCGAGGCACAGTCTCGGAATTCAACGAAACCGATTCCATTGGATCCGTAATATTAAATCGTTATCGGATTTCAAATTTCGTAGTGATCGGAGTTGTTGTGTGAGTGTACGATATGTAAACACGTTGAAAATTTTATCGAGATAATTTAAATTCAAATATATTATATTCCTACTTATCAAATTTCCTTTCAGCCGAATTTTAATCGCCATCAGCTGCCTTTCCTTCAGTCGCTGCCTCCTCTCGTACATACCATCATCATCGTGTTTTCCTTTCTCTTATCACGCAAGCTTCTTTTCCCTTTAATAAATTCACCGAGGCCTCCTCCTTCAAAAAAAAAATCGAATACTCAATTTAAAAAAAAAAGATAAAATAAATGGCGAGACGAATCGAATAAAAATCAAGTAAGGGGGAGGACCGAGCAAATTTCCTCTTCATTTCCAAATCGTTTTCGCATCAGGAAAAAAAATGGCGGAGTGATTCACGAGGCCGGAAGAGGGGCGACTCGACTATGGCCAGTGGTTTCATGCTCGTGATCGAATTTGCGTTAATCTCGATTCAACTCGAAGCAGTTGGGGCGGCGACGAGAGGAGAAGCGGAGTCAAGTAGATGGCACGGTGGTAGGAACGAAGTCACGTTCGTATGAACGAGGTCGAGATTGGGTTCTAGGAGAGATTCGCGAGAACTAGGGTATGGGAATCTGGTTGGGATCGAACAACGGTGGTTCGGCTGTGAGTTAGAGACGTCGCGTGCAATTGGGTGGCATGCGTTCATGCCTGCGCGAGGTCGTACTGTTGGGGTTGGTCGGCATCGTATGGAGGGGGATGCTCGAAATATGAGGAGGGTCGCTGTGTTCTTACTTTCTGGAGGCAGTAAGGTATTAGCTTGTCATTTTATTTAAGTTTAATCAGAAATACATATATGTATATATTTGTAAAAAAAAAAATATGTAAGTTACAGTAAGGTTTAAAAAGGGGAAAGCCGAGTTAAGGATTTAATAGTAAACTCAATTACTGTTTTATTTGTGCAGAAAAGAAATTACATAGGACTTAAAAAAAATATAATAATAACAATAACCATAAGTATGCACATGCACATTTTAAACTTACCAGTTGAATTTAAATTAATGTATTAAAGTGGTTTGCTTGTTTAATTTGCTCATTTAAATTTTTAGTTACTTAAAGTAATTATAAAAAGAATTGGGTTAAATTTACATTAATTGCGTAGAAGAAAATTTGCTAGTTTGAAATTTAATTAATTGTTCAAGTCGTTCGAATATTTATTAAATCATCCAATATTTATTCAAGGTAAAATCGAGAAAACCAAGGGAATATTGTAGTGAATGGCAAATGCAAAATAAAAGGTGAGTTAATCTCACTCAGTTGAAATTTTAATTTAAATAATTAAGTTTAAATAATTGATTGTATGGTTGGATTGATTGATGTGATGTAGTATAGTACAATTTGGAATTGGCATATTATGTGATGCTAATGTCTGTGGATGCAGGGAAAACAGGTTGGAGGGATCCAACTAGACCCCTCAACTTTTATTTAAATTATTTTATATCCTCTGTTCTGATTAGTTGATATTCTATGATGAATTATGTGGAAGTATTGAATGTTATGGTTTGGTTGATATAATGGGTATAATGAAGTACCAAAAATATAAATTTGAATAAAAATAAAAGAAGTGAAATTGCAAGTAAAATAATTATAGAATAAATTTAAGAATGACTTGGAAAAGAAATAAAGTGACTTTAAAATTATAATAAATGAATCCTGAGAATGGAAAGGAAAATTTGAATAAACAGGAAGTTAATGAATTTTAAAATGCAGTATTATTAATTAAAAGAACAAACATTTATTTAGAATTTAAGATTTTAATTATTGAAAGAGTAAAGAAGAAACTGAAAAATAATAATAACAAAAGTCCATAACTACTAAATTTGGAAATGAACTGATAAGTAAAAGAATTTATTTCAAATAAAATAATTTGGAAATCAATTTGGGAAAAATTGATTTAAGTGATTGAAGTTGGAATTTTTCTCTGGATAGCCAAGTACATGTTTCAAAAAGTAAAATTTTAAATATAAATTAAATGTTTTAAAGTTGTTTTTAAAGAAAAGAGGTTTTGTAAAATCTATTATTATTTCTAAAATTTAAAGTCTAAAGTAAGTAATTTCTTTAATTTATTCTAGCAGTAATTATTAAGAAGTAACCTAGTATTTTGTTTTAAAAAAAATAAAAATCTAGTTTTATATTTTATTTAGTAACCTTATTTTCAAATATTCATATAGTATGTATTTTTAACAAATTATTGAAGAAAATTTATCCTAAATGTTTTAAAGTATATTTTAAAGTAAAGTGTTTTAAATTATTTTAAAAATCTAGTTTTGTGCTTGGTGATTTCAGAGGAGATAGAAAATATTTGGGAAAATTGATTTTGAGAAGAAAGATGGTTTTGAAACTGTTTTCAAAGGATTGAAAATAGAAATATATCTTGCGAAGATATTTTGGGATAAATAAATAGTTTGGGAAATTAGTTATTGTTTTGATGGATGTTTGTGAATATAAATTGATAGTTAAATAACTGACTATTAATATTGGGCAATGCGTTGATCGTTTCGAAGAGGCCGGGATCGAGATTTATTTCTCGAAAACCACTTCGATCTGGGTTGTACGTTTCGTGAAAACGATTTTGGATTCGAAGATGGAGCAGTGAAGTGTAAGGGCTAGTCGCTACTAATCCTGAGGATATTTCCAATATGGATGTAGTAGGAATAGTGCCTTCGGTTCCGTTCGAACCCGGGACGGACTTGTATGGATGAATGCTTGCGAAACATCGTCAGGTGGACGATGGGCATTCTAAGGAATATGTTCTATAAAGGTAACGCTTAGCCTCAAGCCTCATCAAATGGGAATGACTGAAAATCAGGGGTTATGCAGCAAGGCTAGGTGGGTAGCACCCAAGCAGGGTGAGGTCATTCCAGTCTAGATGTCCCTTTTTTTTCCGGCTTAGTGGGCGGTTGCTGATCCCAACCACGGGGTGATCTCACTCAGGACTGTCCAGTAAGGGATGGTTCCGGCCTTGTGTTGCAGGGGAGCGGGCGTACTCCTCGGTACGGTGATCTAGGCCCCGTACTATGACAGGTGGTACCCCAGTGCCTAGTCATTAGTTGGAAATCCATTCTCCCTACGAGCCTTGTACGAGTTTTGTTTGTATTACCCACTTTTGTGGCTAGTAGCTGGAATTTAATAGATGTAACAATTTCGGTTATTTCATAAGTATTTGTATATAGACCCTATTATAATATCAGAGGATTTCTATAAAAATTGTTTTAGCTATCGTAAGGTAAAAACCCGACATGTTTATTTGTGGCGTGGTCTTACGAGATGCTTTTGTTTTCAAAGGATTTTGAAACTTTAGTAATCAATTGGGTGTGTTTTTTTCTCACGCTGGTAATCCAGACTGACTCGGGTGTTATTTAACTGTAATGCTCGGGTCATACCGAGTATTATAGAATACAGGATATGATGCTGTGCAGTTCACGAGACGAGCAGGATGTCGATACGTACTACCGTACTTGTATATATAGACATATTCCGCTGTGTTGAGTTGTTATGTATCCATTTGTATGTTATTGATGTGAGTTGTGATTGATGTACTCTGATGATGTAATATGTATAAACAGATATATTTGATTTTGAGTAAAGATTATTTATTATCTATTATATTTTACTTCGCTGCGATGATTAGATTCTGTTGTTGTTTTTTATTCTCTTCTTCTACCTCTTCTTCTTTATCCCAAATGGTTCGTATTTCTATACAACTTGAGTTGATTGTTGTAGAATAGTGATTGACTCAAAGGGGTACGGATTTGCGGGCTGTTACATTTGGTATCAGAGCTTAGGTTGGTGATAACCTTGGCTCCGGTGGGAATTACTCATTAAAATTAGAGTCCGAAGTACTCTAAAATGAGTTTGAGCGTATTTATAGATATGAGCGTGTATTTGTTAGTGAATATAAATTATTTTAATATTGCGTTGATTGATTTATTGAGTGGCATATGAACCTTCGTCGGCACAGTCTGCGCAACTGTATCGAAGGGCTTTCTAAACACTTGAATAGAAAAATTGACGCGGTATTGCTTTAAATGTGGGTAAATGAAATAATTTTACCTAAAAATATATTTTGATATAAATAAAAGTTTGTAAACATTTAGCTAATAGATGGTGGCTTGGATGTTAGGAAGAATAATATTAACTTGTTATCATAGTTAAGTAAACATTTAACTAGAAATTGAAAACATAACCAAGGGTTAAGGGAATAAATCCATTATAAAATGAAATTCATAAATATGAATTATAAGTGTAAATTATAAATTGAAATATAATTAAATGAGAATGTGTACGAGCATAAGCTGTGCAAATGAAGTATATTTAAAATTTATTTAAGCAGGCTTTAGAAGTTTAAAATCCCAGAGATTTGGAAATGTTTATCGAAGTGTTTTAATGATAAATGATGGCATTATTTTTTTGGAGATAATTCTGAATGTAAATCTGTTTTAAATGGATTTTGAAAGTGAAAAAGCATTGAAATCACTTGGTTTATTGGAAAATAATTTCGATGATGACGGCCGCATCATCAGTATTCATTTTTGAATTTCTAAGTGATGGATTGCTGCCAAATTGATTTGTTCAGAAGAACTAGTTTGTTTTTGAAAAATTTCAAAAGGAATTTGTTGAAAATAAAAGCCAGGATTGGTTTAAATATTTGAGAAATGTGATTTGAGATGTTGGAGATTTCAAAATAGTTTGAAGCCAAAGGTCGGGTGTTTAAAAATCCCGAAGAGATAAGTGGTAGGCTTATAAATTGAGATGTTTTTAAATTAGAAAGGAAATATAAGCTTTGAAGGTTGGAATTTAAATTTAAAGTGAGAAGTTAAAAATGAGATTTACTTGGATTGATGAATAAAATTGAATCGAATTGAGTTAAATAAAACTGATTTCAAATAAAATTGAATTGGAATAAGAATTCAATTGAATTAATGAATGGAATTAAATTCTTACCTGGATAAATGAAAAGTAAATTGGATAAGAAATGGGAATTGAAATAAATAAATCAGAATAACTTATAAGAGAATTAAAAATCCATAGAAATATAATATGCTTGGGCTATAAATGAATAACATGCTTGAGTTAAAAATAAAAGATGAACATATTTAAGCCTAAAATGAATGGGATTGTGTAAACAATAAGTTATGATTTATTAATTTTGAAGGTGTGATAGAAAACCCAAAAAAATAATACTTTTGATGAATTGGAAAATGAAAAGAAAATCCAAACTTGAATTATATAATAAATTGAACTTAAGACAATTAAATGAAGTGATATTTCAAATTAAAAATCAAGTATTGAACTATAAATAGGAGAGAACTAATTGTATAATAAATTAGTTAATGGAATGTGTAAATGGGAAGTAATGCTGTTTAATAGAAGCTGAATTATGAATTTATGATAAAAATTGGAAATAAAACTCAAGTTATAAATTGAATTCGACTTGAGTTGTCAGTAAAGTAAATGTAACTAAATTGTGAGTTCATGAAATTTGGTGATAAATTGAAAATGGATAGTGGATTCAGAACTTGAGTTATTAATCCAAATTTATCTTGAAGTATTAGCAAATTAGATATAATTGAAATGTATCGGAAAAAAAAGGGAAATGGGTTTAAATAGTAATGGTTTGGATTGAAAATAAAATCCAAATAAGTGGAAATAAATTGGAAATGGCCATGTAATAAATTGGATGGACTGAATCTGGAAAGGTTAAATTTCATAATAACAAATCAAATGAAATTGTAAATTTTAAAAGGGAGATCAAACTGAAATAGAATTAAATTGAATGGAAGAGAAAGATTTACTTGAAATGAAATGAGCTTAAGTATAAAATTGGAGTGACTAAACTTAAGCTAAAAGATGGAAAAGAGTTGAATTGAATTCAACTAAAAAATTAAGTTTAATAATAGTGGATTGGATTTAAATCAAGTAAAAATAAATTTTAATTGAAATAAAATTTGGTGAGTTGCCGATAATATTTAATGGAATGAAAATGCTTAAATAAATAGTTGTAAACCATTTAAATTATTAAGGGATTGAAATAACTTGAGACAATAAGAACAATAGAATGTTCCAAGTTTATTAGAATGGTTTGAGTGAATGTGGATAGACTAATTATATTGAATAAATAAGTGATGGAATAAATAAGAATCAAATGAAATGTGGTTTAAATACGTTGAGAAATGGTTATTAAATGGAATAGCTCGGATTGTCTTCGAGCTAAATAAAATAGTTTGAAATAAACTAACATGGAATGAAATGTAAATAAATGGATTGTAAATGAACTTTAATGGAAAGTGTCGAGCTAAATAAATGATTGTGAATGGATTAAAATAAAAAGGAAATTTAATTGGTAATGGCGATGGCACCTAAGTTGTTAATGGTTTTGAATGAACTAATTTGGTTAATAAAATTGAAATGCAATGAGACTCAGAATATATGGATTGTGAATAACTTTTCAAATAGAATAAATTGTCATTGGATGTAAATGGAAGTAATTAAAATTCTATAAATTGGTGGGAGTAAATAAATTGATTTTTTGAGATCAATTGGATTAAATATGAGTTCAGTTGCTTAAATATAAATTAAAAGTAAATGGTTGAATTTTAAACCATTCAAATTGGTGAAGTTGTATATGAGTGGATTGAAAACCATTCAGAATTGAATGAAAATGGTTATAAATTAATTGAAACAGTTGAATTAGCATCGAAACTATAAAACTTTCTTACGGAAAAATTTGATGTGCATTTCTTTTAGTATTCATATGTTTTAACTATTGCTAATAAGTGAAATGTAGTTAAACTTCATTTATATGGCACTTACATGTTTAAATTGAGTAAGTACAGGTACCTGGAAGCCGTGTGGCTGGATTTGGTTGTGCTATTGCTAAAAATAATAAGCTACTTGCTTAAAAATGCTAAATAAGGTACGCCTACGCAATAAAAATAGGAAATATGAACTGTTTTTGGTTTTTCCGGCCGTGTGGGTCGATGTATATATATTTATCTCTTTTGTCAAATTGCAAAAGCTCCTTCGTACAAAGGAGTCTCTGCCAAAAAATTTCAGAAATTTTGGGAGTTAGAAATTTTTTGAAAGATTTTGGAAAATTTTGCTAACGACAAAATGATTTTAAACTAGAAATTGAAATAAATTAGTAAATGAAACTAATTAAAATAATGACATGAATTAGCAATAAATGAAAAACAAAATTTAAAATATTCAAGGTTGATGATAAATAGAATTCATATAGAAATGGGAGAATCAATTTGAATAGAAATAGATATAAACTGAAGTGGTAAGATGGAAATAAATAAAGAAACATATAAAATGCTTATGTTAACATAAGTAAGGAATGGTCAATTCTTAATTGGAAATTTAATATTGCAAATGTATTCTAAGTTGATATTTAGATGAATATTGACATTTGGTAAGGAAGTCGATAAAATGTTTTTGGAATGTTGTGATTGGATATTAGTGCTAAGTAGGATATGCAGGCATTATAAAAAGGGAAAAGAGAATTGGCTTTGATTTCAGATGATAAAAATTGAATTGCTCGACAAAAAGGTATGTATTTAAATTTTGGTATGAAATTGGATTGAGATTTTGGAATGAGCCACTTGGCTTTTTGATTTCTTTTTGGATTTGGGAGCCCGTAGAGGCCTTTTTTAGTTGTACCGAGCTAACCGCGCAAAGGAGACGCTGGCGAAATTTTTCGGAAATTTAGAAAGTTAGAATTTTTTTTGAGAAATTTTGAAATTTTAAACTTGGTTTTGAATTATAATTTGAATAGTTGAATAATTAAAGTTCGTTGGGAACTAAGGAAAAGTTTGAGAAGTTAATAAGAATAATAATGGGTCTTTTATAAGATAGTTGGTACAATGTTGAATTGTTAGAAACTATTTGGTTTTGGGAAAAGTAAACGAGTTTTGGACCATTCTTCCTAACTAGTAATTTCGAGGACGAAATTCTTTTAAGGGAGGAGGAATGTGACGACCCGAAATTTTCAAGCATTTAAAATTGGAATATTTAATTGATTTTAAATATTCAATAGAGTAATTTTAACTTGAATTAAGACTATCGCCATTTAATTGATAATTAAATAATAGAATTTAATAATTAGAAGTTAGGTAAATTGTTGAATCTGGAATTTTAAGCTGGTTAAAAATAAATTGAAGGCTTATAAAATTTATATTAATAACATTGAATATAATAAAAATGTTAAAATGGAATCTAACACTGAATTGGTCGGTTTTGAAATTTAATGGTTTAAATTGAATTTAAAAATAGCCTTCCGAGGCACAGTCTCGGAATTCAACGAAACTGGTTCCATTGGATCCGTAATA
This sequence comes from Allium cepa, assembly GCA_030765085.1. Taxonomy (NCBI): domain Eukaryota; kingdom Viridiplantae; phylum Streptophyta; class Magnoliopsida; order Asparagales; family Amaryllidaceae; genus Allium; species Allium cepa. The sequence goes on from CM060939.1 coordinate 166,295,527, forward strand.
TTAAATCATTATCGGATTTCAAATTTCGTAGTGATCGGAGTTGTTGTGTGAGTGTACGATATGTAAACACATTGAAAATTGTATCGAGACAATTTAAATTCAAATATATTATATTCCTACTTATCAAATTTCCTTTCAGCCGAATTTTAATTGCCATCAGCTGCCTTTCCTTCAATCGCTGCCACCTCTCGTACATACCATCATCATCGTGTCTCCCTTTCTCTTATCACGCAAGCTTCTTTTCCCTTTAATAAATTCACCGAGGCCTCCTCCTTCAAAAAAAATCGAATACTCATTTTAAAAAAAAAAGATAAAATAAATGGAGAAACGAATCGAATAAAAATCAAGTAAGAGGGAGGACCGGGCAAATCTCCTCTTCATTTCCAAATCGTTTTCGCATCAGAAAAAAAAATGGCCGAGAGATTCGCGAGGCCGGAAGAGGGGCGACTCGACTGTGGCCAGTGGTTTCATACTCGTGATCGAATTTGCGTTAATCTCGATTCAACTTGAAGCAGTTGGGGCGGCGACGAGAGGAGAAGCGGAGTCGAGTAGATGGCACGGTGGCAGGATCGAACTCACGTTCGTATGGACGAGGTCGAGATTGGGTTCTAGGAGGGATTCGCGAGAACTAGGGCATGGGAATCTGGTTGGGACCGAACAACGGTGGTTCGGCTGTGAGTTGGAGACGTCACGTGCAATTGGGTGGCGTGCGTTCATGCCTGCACGAGGTCGTACTGTCGGGGTTGGTCGGCATCGTGTGTAGGGGGATGCTCGAAATAGAAGGAGGGTCGTTGTGTTCTTACGTTCTGGAGGCAGTAAGGTATAAGCTTGTCATTTTATTTAAGTTTAATAAGAAATACATATATGTATATATTTGTAAAAAAAAATATGTAAGTTACAGTAAGGTTTAAAAAGGGGAAAGCCGAGTTAAGGATTTAATAGTAAACTTAATTACTGTTTTATTTGTACAGAAAAGAAATTACATAGGACTTAAAAAAATATATAATAATAATAATAACCATATGTATGCACATGCACATTTTAAACGTACCAGTTGAATTTAAATTAATGTATTAAAGTGGTTTGCTTGTTTAATTTGCTCATTTAAATTTTTAGTTACTTAAAGTAATTATAAAAAGAATTGGGTTAAATTTACATTAATTGCGTAGAAGAAAATTTGCTAGTTTGAAATTTAATTAATTGTTCAAGTCGTTCGAATATTTATAAAATCATCCAATATTTATTCAAGGTAAAATCGAGAAAACCAAGAGAATATTGGAGTGAATGGAAAATGAAAAATCAAAGGTGAGTTAATCTCACTCAGTTGAAATTTTAATTTAAATGATTAAATTTAAATAATTGATTGTATGGTTGGATTAATTGATGTGATGTAGTATAGTACAATTTGGAATTGGCATATTATGTGATGCTAACGTCTGTGGATGCAGGGAAAACAGGTTGGAGGGATCCAACTGGACCCCTCAACTTTTATTTAAATTATTTTATATTCTCTGTTCTGATTATTTGATATTCTATGATGAATTATGTGGAAGTATTGAATGCTATAGTTTGGTTGATATAATTGGGTATAATGAAGTACCAAAAATATAAATTTGAATAAAAATAAAAGAAGTGAAATTGCAAGTAAAATAATTATAGAATAAATTTAAGAATGACTTGGAAAAGAAATAAAGTGACTTTAAAATTATAATAAATGAATCCTGAGAATGGAAAGGAAAATTGGAATAAACAGGAAGTTAATGAATTTTAAAATGCAGTATTATTAATTAAAAGAACAAACATTTATTTAGAATTTAAGATTTTAATTATTGAAAGAGTAAAGAAGAATTTGAAAAATAATAATAACAAAAGTCCATAACTACTGAATTTGGAAATGAACTGATAAGTAAAAGAATTTATTTCAAATAAAATAAATTGGAAATCAATTTGTGAAAAATTGATTTAAGTGATTAAAGTTGGAATTTTTCTCTGGATAGCCAAGTACATGTTTCAAAAAGTAAAATTTTAAATATAAATTAAATGTTTTAAAGTTGTTTTTAAAGAAAAGAGGTTTTGTAAAATCTATTATTATTTCTAAAATTTAAAGTCTAAAGTAAGTAATTTCTTTAATTTATTCTAGCAGTAATTATTAAGAAGTAACCTAGTATTTAGTTTTAAAAAAAAATAGAAATCTAGTTTTATATTTTATTTAGTAACCTTATTTTCAAATATTCATATAGTATGTATTTTTAACAAATTATTGAAGCAAATTTATCCTAAATGTTTTAAAGTATATTTTAAAGTAAAGTGTTTTAAATTATTTTAAAAATCTAGTTTTGTGCTTGGTGATTTCAGAGGAGATAGAAAATATTTGGGAAAATTGATTTTGAGAAGAAGATGGTTTTAAAACTGTTTTCTAAGGATTGAAAATAGAAATATATCTTGCGAAGATATTTTGGGATAAATAAATAGTTTGGGAAATTAGTTATTGTTTTGATGGATGTTTGTGAATATAAATTGATAGTTAAATAACTGACTATCAGTATTGGACAATGCGTTGATCGTTTCGAAGAGGCCGGGATCGAGATTTATTTCTCGAAAACCACTTCGATCCGGTTTGTACGCTTCGTGAAAACGATTTTGGATTCGAAGATGGAGCAGTGAAGTGCAAGGGCTAGTCGGTACTAATCCTGAGGATATTTCCAATATGGATGTAGTAGGAATAGTGCCTTCGGTTCCGTTCGAACCCGGGACGAACTTGTATGGATGAATGCTTGCGAAACCGGTGGACGATGGGCATTCTAAGGAATATGTTCTATAAAGGTAATGCTTTGCCTCAAGCCTCATCAAATGGGAATGATTGAAAACCAGGGGTTATGCAGCAAGGCTAGGTGGGTAGCACCCAAGCAGGGTGAGGTCATTCTAGTCTAGATGTCCCTTTTTATTTTTCGACTTAGTGGGCGGTTGCTGATCCCAACCGCGGGGTGATTTCACTCGGGACTATCCAGTAAGGGATGGTTCCGGCCTTGTGTTGCAGGGGAGCGGGCGTACTCCTCGGTACGGTGATCTAGGCCCCGTACCGTGACAGGTGGTACCCCAGTGCCTAGTCATTAGTTGGAAATCCATTCTCCCTACGAGCCTTGTACGAGTTTTGTTTGTATTACCCACTTTTGTGGCTAGTAGCTGGAATTTAATAGATGTAACAATTTCGGCTATTTTATAAGTATTTGTATATAGACCCTATTATAATATCAGAGGATTTCTATAAAAATTGTTTTAGCTATCGTAAGGTAAAAACCCGACATGTTTATTTGTGGCGTGGTCTTACGAGATGCTTTTGTTTTCAAAGGATTTTGAAACTTTAATAATCAATTGGGTGTGATTTTCTTACGCTGGTAATCCAGACTGACTCGGGTGTTATTTAACTATAGTGCTCGGGTCAGACCGAGTATTATAGAATACAGGATGTGATGTTGTGGAGTTCAAGAGACGAGCAGGATGTCGATACGTACTACCGTACTTGTATATATAGACATATTCCGCTGTTTTGAGTTGTTATGTATCCATTTGTATGTTATTGATGTGAGCTGTGATTGATGTACTCTAATGATGTAATATGTATAAACAGATATATTTGATTTTGAGTAAAGATTATTTATTATCTATTATATTTTACTCCACTGCGATGATTAGATTCTGTTGTTGTTTTCTATTTTCTTCTTCTACCTCTTCTTCTTTAACCCAATTGGTTCGTATTTCTGTACAACTTGAGTTGATTGTTGTAGAATAGTGATTGACTCAAGGGGTACGGATTTGCGGGCTGTTACATATTTTATCTTCAACTCCAGTCCAGATTGAATCCAGCATCTTAGTTATCTGCAAAAATACACATTGACATAATAAAATTGAAAAATAAATATTTTTGCAGTGTAAAATAAAAATGTATTTCAAAAATATTATTTGCCTCAGTTATTTGGGTTGTTCATCATCATTTAGTTTTGAATGCATCATACATGAACAGCTTGTGACATGCACAGTGCATCACTGTACATGCCACAAGGCCGTGCACACCGATACACACTTGATAAATTACAGGAACAGGTGAGCACAACGTCAAACCCAAATCAAAAGCTGGGTTCAACTCAAGTGAAATAAATACATCCATGATTTGAGCACAAGGTTAAACCGAAGCTTTAAACCTGGATTCAACACAGGTGCAGTCCGAATATACAAATTTAATAAAATGGTCAGGAGAAAGACAGTCAAAGTTTACACATGAACCAGAATAGTTCGACTCAAGACAGTGACTCAACCAGACATAATCATCATCAATGAATCACAAATGAACAGTACAATAAAATAGTCAAAACGACCAAAATGGCAACAACATCATAATTCAGACTATAGTTCAAATCAAGTGAAGTCACAATGAAACTACACTATCCAACTCATGAATAAAAGTACAAACTTGTATCAAAACAGTTCATTAGGCCTTAACATGTAGTTCAACGACATATATGTCGAAGTCGTGAAACAACATCCTCAACATCAAAGACCAGACCCAAAGTACATAAAACAGTGGTGAACCATGAAATCAAGTCAACTACAAGTCTATAGTTCAAGTGGACCAGTAAATGACACAGGTAAAAGATGAAATCACATACACACATACATAAATATACGTACACAAGTGGATGAATACATATGCAAATGCCACTGTGATTTTGACAAACCAAGAAAAGTTGATATGCACATATATACACACAATCATACAATTATAGGGATGCAGTGTTCAAGGATGAGACAAACTTAAGCACCATACTCGACCAAGACTACAATGTATACAAGTGCAGTGCAACTCGATGCAAACTCAAGTCTGCAACATATAAATGAAGTGCAGTTTATCATAAACAAGATCAAGTGAACCAATGGCCAATATCAATCAAATACTCCAGACCAGACCAACATTAAGTACAAACCAAGTGCACAACGAACACATGAACAAATGCAATAATGAATATACAGTGTGTCATGAAGACTACAAGGAGATGTACAAAGAAGTGATACTAAGTGCAATAGAAAATCAAAATAGTAGTTTTGAATAATGACAGATAAATACCGAAGTCAAATTCAAATTCAAATGCCAATTTTGTCAAAGCCGAAGTCAGGTGTATCGAAGTCATAACATCAATATACGTGAAGTATGAATACATGGACATGTACACAATGACAACCAGAGCATAGCACAAAATTGGAACCAAGTCAGTCTCATTTCAATGTTAATTCGTAGAGAAAAATTCAAATAACCAAAGTCAATTTTGAAAATGTCAGAGAATCAAAACGGTGATAGCAAGTTCCAACAAAACAAAATCAAAGTGGGTCAAAAATCCAAGTAGAAAATCGTCAAATCAAGTCAAGCCGTGGTAGCCATGAAATCGATCGAAGCCATGATTATCAAGTAAACATAGAAATATACGAATTTGAAAAGGTCAGAAATCATCACGTTCATCCATAAGAAATCAAACGGCCGAGCAAATTAGCAGATGATTGAAAATAAAGGGATTCGAACCCTATATAAATAATTAACATCATCGGTATTTGAATATTTGAGTCCAAGCAAAAAGGAATAATCATTCAAATCGAATCAAGATCAAGTTCAAGCAAGCTAACGAGTAAAAGCAGATAAGCATAAATTACATACCAGATTTTACGAATTGAACTCAATCATTGAAGCATCTGAAGCAAGCTACAAGGAGACGGTCGACCGACAGAGCAAGGAGTGAAATCATCTTTCGATCAAGCTACTAAAAAAAGGAGCCTTCAATTTCCAATAAAAAACCTAAATCTAGAAAAGGAAAGAACGAGCAACGGTAATTTTCACAAGGAAGAAGATAGAGCCAAACAAATCAAAGGGAAAAGAGGAACAACGTTACAACTACTTTTAATATTGGGCCAGCTTAATTATATTTTGGCTTAATTTTTAAATTTAGGGTTTTGTAATTTTAATTTGTTTTTTAATTTTTTTTCTTCTTTAAACATTTGTAAATTCTAGCCGTGTGTCTAGGGGACGGACTACGGTGGTGTTATTCGAGAATTCGCAACTCAGTGGCTGAGTTGTGGTATGGTTTTGAGCGTAGAGTTAAGGTTAGTCGATATCGGGTGTCGCAAGTTTACGTATGTAAGCATCTGACTGCTTAATTTCTAGTAGAAACCTTGGAAGCAGCACGTAGGCAAGGTTTTGCCGAAGTTGGGTAAATCTGTGTGTTCTATTTTTGCATTTTTATGTTCTACTACTATCTATGCTGCTATTATTCAACTGATATCTGTGTTGTGATTATTTTATATACTTCCGCAGTTTTTTTTATAATTAATAGTATCACCCTATTCACTCCCCCTCTAGGGTGAGATCGATCCTACAAGTGGTATCAGAGCTAGGAATAAAAGCAATTTTAAAAAAAAAATTGATTTGTTTTCCAAAACCAATTTTTGTTTTAAAATTAAAATTTTTAAAATGACTTGTTTCAATAATGCTTTTGTTGAGAGTCAGTCCATAGTTAGACCACCAATGTTCAATGGTGAATATGCTTGCGGAAAAATAGAATGAAATTTTTCCTAAAAACCATTGGTGCTTGGAATATTGTTGTGGCAGGTTACAGAGCGCCAACTATAGTAGTAAATAATCAGGAAATTGAAAAACCAATTGATCAATGGACAGATCTAGAAAATAAGTTACATGATGCTAATGCTAAAGCCATGAATTCTATTATTTGTTCATTGGATCATATTGAATTTAATCGTGTCTCACATTGTCTAACTGCGTAGGAAATATGGCACACACTAGAAGTGACTCACAAATCTCAAGCCAAGGAATCTCTCCTTGCCATGCTTAGTAGCAATAAGAGAATTTCAAAATGTCCAAGGATGAAAATCTCATAGAGATGATTGGACGGCTTTCCAACATCGTACACAAATCAAAAGCTCTTGGAAAATCATACACGGAATTGAAAATAGTCCGAAAAATTCTCAGAGTCCTTCCACGAAGTTTTAAAGCAAATGTACTGCCATTCAAGAATCAAAAGATTCGAAACAAATCAAATTTGAAGAACTCATGAGAAATCTCACCACTTATGTGCTAGAAATGAAATTCAAGGAAGAGCGTGAAGGAGGAGATACTCGAAAGAAATCAATAGCTCCCAAAGGAACAACTGAAAGTGATGATGATGACGATGATGATGGAGCAGCACAGCTGGCACTATTAATGAAGAGATTCAAAAAGTGGAACCGCAAGTACGGAAATCCAGCCCTAAATCAAAAATTAAAAAGTAGAATATTCAAAGTTCTAGATAACCCGAAAGTGCAAGAAATCATTTGCCACAAGTGCAATCAACCTGGCCACATCAAGTCCAATTGTCCTCGAAATCGACGCGACCAAGAAAAGAAATCAAAAAGAAGAAGTTTTGCAGCCATGTGGAATACAAGTGATGAAGATAATAAAAGTACTAGAAGTGAGAGTGAGAAAGCAAATATGTTCCTTCGAGGTGATATAACTGATAGCGACGATGACGAGTCAAGCGATGTATCAAAACTCAATCATTTAGAGTTACTTATATATATTTCCCTGAAGCAAATGGCTGTTTTGAACGACTTAGGGAGAAATACGCCAAATTTGAATCAGAAAAAGATAGTTCGATAGAATTAAATAAATATCTTGACCAATTAGTTAAAAACTATCAAAGTAGGATCCCTAAGTGTGATAAGTGTCCAACATTCAAAGAAGAGACTAAAAAAATCAAAAATTAAAATTAAATCCTTGAAAATGAAATTATGATTTTGAAAGATAGTGAAAACACGAGGAGAGAAAATTCTATTAAAAGGTGCACACAATTATTAAATGAAAATTAATCTCTCAAAACACAAGTCCAACAATTGTCTACGACTTTAGGAAAATTTTTAAAAAGTAAAGATCGTTAAATATGCTTTTAGGGAAAGAAAATGTTAACACAGATAGACACGGACTTAGATATAATCAATCAGAATGTGATAGAGGTGAAATTAAACAAGTCGATTCTATGTGTACAATTTGTAGAAAATTTGGACACCATCAAAATAATTATTGGTATAGACCCAAACACGTGAAAACTATACCAATTTGGGTTCCAAAAGGCACAAATATAAAATCCCTCAATGTTAAACAAATCTGGGTGCCAAAAGGGACATATATAAATAGTTATGGGTCTCCGCAAAATTATTTTTTCAAAATATTCTACCACTAACAACCATGGACCTATAAAAACAAATAGGTCACAAAAATCTTTTATCGTGTAGGTGTTATGGCAGGCTAAGGAACAACAACAGTGTTATCTTGATTTTGGCTGTTTCAGACACACAACAGGCGACAATTCAAGTTCCTTAGCCTAATACAAAGGTGACAAAATCACAATGGTTTACAACGAAAAATTATGCTAAAGGTAAAACGGGTAACAGTATATGTATCTTGAACGATATATGTGAATATCTGCACCATAATCTGATAATTCAGCCAGTTATTGGTAAAGAAATAAATGCCAATTTTCATTCTGACTTATTCAAAATGTTGACCAATCATCTTTTCATCTTTGAACTAATTCATATAAATTTGTTTGGACTAATAATGATGTTTTATTGATTGATGATTACTCATGCTACAATTGGATATTGTTTATTTTATCTGACTCTATATTCACGGTTTTAGTTTATTGGCACGACTTCAGTTAAAATCCAAAAGAATTTCATTGTAAAAATATTTTAAGGTAATTGTTGCAAATTTCACGGTCTGGTCTATGACATTCAATTAATGATAATCTCGAGTGAAAGAAAAATTCAGATGCAGATTACACTGGTAATCTAGTTGGTGGAAAAATTACTAGTGGAACGTGATTTATGTAGAGACATTATGTAGCTGCATCGTTTTTTTCGAAGAAAATATATGCATATTTTTCATTTCAAACAATATTCAATTAGTAGACATTTTTCTTGGAAAACCCCTTCTAGAAAATCATTTTTGTTGACCTTGTTTCAGATTAGTCATTTTAAGAAAATCTGATTTTATAATTATTTTTGGATTTGATTTTAAATGACTATACTGAGTAATCTGACCCCTACAGATTATCAAAAAGATAAATAGTGATTGAAAAAGTGATGAGTGTTGATATTAATCATATATTATAATTTGAGACAGTATAATTAGTAAATTTATTTAGAAATTTAAATAAGAGTTATAAAACTTTTTGTTGGTAAAAATTCCATGAACATCTCTATTTCTATCACATTTCTAATGACCATCACTCATCAAAATTCAACATAGTTTGTCAACATGTGGTATTTTAAGTAGGAAATCATTCATTTTTCATTTTATATAATTTTTTTACAAAAAGATCCAAAGTATTCACTCTCATTTAAAAGTCCTCATGGTTATACATGGGTGAATTACTTGAAATTTTTGATTATGTGCTTCCATGCTCATTTAAAAGTACTCACGATTATGTATGTATGGAACGCATATCAAAATTGGTTGATTAAATAGGCAAGTTGACTCTAATCCCATTTAAAAGTCCTCACGGATGCGTGGTTAGAAGATACTTGAATTCATTTTTTTAGAATTTGGAATACTACTAATCTCATTTAAAAGTCCTAACGGTTATGCATGGTTAGTAGATATTCAAATTCCTAGGATAAATATACCATAAATAGATATAACTATATGGTTTTTGCATCATCCCTATCACTCTAAAAGTGGAATATGCGTCAAACAAAGTATTTATGATTTATGTTTGATTTTTTTATTGAAATTTAATATTTATACTCTATTGGATATTGATGTTGTATTAATGTCTATCACTTTATCTCTATTTTTCTAACACTATTACTCTTTTGATGATAACAAAAGGGGGAGAGAAAGGTTAAGATTTTGACAAATAAAAGTCAAATATTTTATTTTCTATATACATCTAGGTTCATTTATTCATTTACATATCTTTATGCATATATGAAAGGGGAACTTTGTGTAGAGAGGGAGCATTCAAATAGAGGGAGCAAATTGAATAATCAAATATATTTAATATATTCAAAATCTAAATATATGTTTGTTATCATCAAAAGGGGGAGATTATGGAATATGCGAGTATATGATTTTTGTTTGATGATAATAAACATATATATATATATATATATATATATATATATATATATACATTCATTTAAATGTATTTGTTAATGTACTATTTTATTTTTCATAGATTAAATAAATATTTGCTGAATAAAATAAATAACACAGAATTCAAATTCAAGCAGATATTTTATTCAAACAAATATTTATTACAATGTTGAATAGTACAAATTCAAGCTCTCACTATGTATATACAATTTCCAATTACAATACAAATTTGACTACATCACATTTTTCACATACATTTGCAACTCACTACATTTAACTCGTTCACTCATATTTTATCTTCAACTCCAATCTAGATTGAATCCAGTATCCGAGTTATCTGCAAAAATACACACTGATGCAGTAAAATTGAAAAAGAAATATTTTTCAATGTAAAATAAAAATGTATTTCGAAAATATTATTTGCCTCGGTTGTTTGGGTTGTTCGTCATCATTTAATTTTGAATGCATCATGCACGAACAACTTGTGACATGCACAGTGTATCACTGTACATGCCACAAGGCCGTGCACGCCGATATACATTTGATAAAATTACAGGGACAGGTGAGCACAAGGTCAAACCCAAATCAAAAGACGGGTTCAACTCAAGTGAAATAAATACAGCCACGATATGAGCACAAGGTCAAACCTGAGCTTTAAAGCTAGATTCAACACTCATGTAGTCCGGATATACAAGTATAATAAAATGGTATGTAGCAAGCCAGTCAAAGTGTACACACGAACCAGAATAGTTCGATTCAAGACAGTGACTCAACCAGACATAATCATTGAATAGTACAATAAACTGGTCAAAACGACCAAAATGGCAACAACATCATAATTCAAACTACAGTTCAAATCAAGTGAAGTCACAATGAAACTGCACTGACCAACTCATGGATAAAAGTACAGACTTGTACTAAAACAGTTCACCAGGCCTTAACATGTAGTTCAATAGCATATATGTCAAAGTCAAGGAACAGTAGCCTCAACATCAAAGACCAGACCCAAAGTACATAAAATAGCGATGAACCATGAAATCAAGTCAACTACAAGTCTAGAGTTCAAGTGAACCAGCTAATGACACAGGTACAAGATGAAATCACATACATATATACATAAAATGTATGTACACAAGTGGATGAATACAAATGCAAATTCCACTGTGATTTCGACAAACCAAGACAAGTTGATATGCACATATATACACGCAATTAGACAAGTACAGGGATGCAGTGTTCAAGGCTGAGACAAACTTGATCACAGACTCGACCAAGACTACACTGTGTACAAGTGCAGTGCAACTCAATGCAAACTCAAGTCTGCAACATATAAATCAAGTTCAGTTTATCATAAACAAGATCCAGTGAACCATTGGCCAATATCAATCAAATACTCTAGACCAGAACAACATTAAATACAAACCAAGTGCACAACAGACACATGAACAAATGCAATAATGAATATACATTGTGTAATGAAGACTACAAGGAGATGCACAGAGAAGTGATACTAAGTGAAAAAGAAAATCAAAATAATAATTTTGAACAAAGATAGTTAAACGCCGAAGTCAAATTCAAGTTCAAATGCCAGTTTTATCAAAGCCGAAGTCAGGTGTATCAAAGTCACGGCATCAATATACATGAAATATGAATACATGAACATGTACACAACGACAACTAGAGTATAACACAAAAACTGGAACCAATTCAGTCTCATTGCAATGTTAAAGTCATAGAGAAAAATTCAAATAACCAAAGTCAATTTTAAAAATGTCAGAGAATCAAACGTTGATAGCAAGTTCCAACAAAACAAAATCAAAGTGGGTCAAAAATCCAAGTAGAAATTCGTCAAATCAAGTCAAGTCGTAGTTGCCACGAAATCGATCAAAGCCGTGACTATCAAGTAAACACAGAAATATACGAATTTGAAAAGGTCAGAAATCATCATGTTCATCCATAAGAAATCAAACAACCGAGCAAATTATCAGATGAACGAAAATAAAGGGATTCTAACCCTATATAAATAATTGACATCATCGGCAGTTGATATTTGAGTCCAAGCAAAAAGGATTAATCATTCAACTTGAATCAAGATCGAGTTCAAGCAAGCTAACAAGTAAAAGAAGATAAGCATAAATTACATACTAGATTTTACGTATTGAGCTCGATCATTGAAGCAGCCGAAGCAAGCTACAAGGAGACGGTCGATTGACAGAGCAAGGAATGAAATCATCTTTCGATCGAGCTACTAAAAGCGGCGCCTTCAATTTCCAACAAAAACCCTAAATCTGGAAAAGGAACAAATAAGAAACAGTAATTTTCATAAGGAAGAAGATACGACCAAACAAATAATAGGGAAAAGAGGAATAACGTTTACAACTATTTTTAATATTGGGCCGTCTTAATTATATTTTGGCTTCATTTTTAAATTTAGTGTTTTATGACTTTAATTTGTTTTTTCTTCTTTAAACATTTGTAAATTCTAGTCGTGTGACTAGGGGACAAACTGTTGCGGTGTAGTTCGAGAATTTACAACTCAGTGGCTGAGTTGTGGCAGGGCTTTGAGCGTAGAGTAAAGGTTAGTCGATAGCGGGTGTCGTGAGTTTACGTGTAAGCGTCTGACTGCTTAATTTCTAGTAGAAACCTTGGGGCAGTACGTAGGCAGGGTTTTGCCGAAGCTGGGTAAATCTGTGTGTTCTATTTCTGCATTTTTATAATTTGCTATTATCTGTGCTACTATTATTCGACTGATATCTGTGCTGAGATTATTTTATATTTCCGCAATAATTTTTTTAATTAATAGTATCACCCTATTCACACCCTATTCACCCCCCTCTAGGGTGAAATCGATCCTATAATATTCAATTCCGTGTTTCGAAGTCCGATAAACAATGGAAACCGTGACAACGAGTAACCATATCGGCACCTATTTTGAGCTTTTGATATTCAGTGGCCATTCAAATTTCAAATGGCCACTAACAATTATTTATTTTTAGTTTTGACTTTTTCTTTCCACGCTGGTTCCAATGTTTTCTGATACGTTACACTTCAATTTTATTAATAAATGGTACGTTTATTTATGTCGTTCCTTCCACTTCTTTTTTTTTTGTTCGCCATTTCAATATCAATTTTTGAATAGCTATATATCTTACGGAAGCTTGCTTGTATTCCTCTCCCATGTCATCTTCTTCATTTTTCGAGATCCACTCCTCACCTCTTCTTAAAAAAATAAAATAGAAAGCATTTTGCCTGCATCGAGGCACATCACCGAGCCGACCAAGCATCCCCTATTTTCTTTCCACTTCTCCGCTGCCCAGCTCATCCCCTCCCACCATGCACTGCCATACGTCGAGCATGAAACCAGCATCGCCTCCCTCGGCCTCATCTTCTTTCCCAAATCCACTTTCAGGCATGCGAGCAGTGTGGCACAACAGCACCCCTATGTTTTACGTAAGCTTCGCTCATCATATTCGTACCAGTCTAGCTTGTTTTAGGATTCGTGATTGGATTCGTAACTCATCTCATTCTCCTTCTTCACTAACCTCAAAAGACGAGCAATCACTCATGATTCAACGTTCTTATATTTATTAAATTTGATTTCAATTGAAATTACAATTGAAATATGCCGCTATTAGTTATTTATATTGCTATATATATATTCTATTATCTGTATCTGTTCACCTATAGCATCTGACACCACTATATGTTATTTATATTGAGGATATATGCATGTTATATTATTATCATATCTGTTATCACTCAGCAAGTACCCTGTTAATATAGAATTCCATATGGTTGAAATGATACATACCCGAACGATCCGAAGAATATGAGAAAATCATTATGGGTTGAAATGATAAACCCAATCGATTTTCATTTGAATTGAATGTGGGATTGCGGGTTGAAATGATATATATACCCATATATATTTAGATTACGAATTGAAATGACAAATATCCGTATCACTTGAACTTGGGACAGAAATTTACATACAGACACCGTTGGTCTATATATAAAATGATTTCTATGGTTTTGAAAGAAAATATGTATGGTTTTGTTTATACTGAAATTATTTTATATATAAATAAGTTTTAATATGAAATAGATTTGATAATAAGCTTTAATTTAACAAATTTTTTTTTAATTAATATACAATATCTTTAAGTGCTTACTTAAAATTTTAATTTAAAAATAGATTTTTATAATGATTTTATAAGTTAAGGTTGGGAAGATAAGTTTGGATTTATTTGAAATTGTATTTAATTAAGAATTTTATTTTGTTAAATTGATTTGAAAGTTATTGAATTTGAGATTTAAGATACGAGTCAATAACTTGATTTGATTTAAAGTAATAAATCGAATATTTCAAGTTTAAATATATTGAAGGACTATTTAGTTTATTTCGAATGTAATTTAAAGTTTGTTTAAATGATATTGGATTTATTAAGTGAATGTTTCAAAACTAAATAATAACGAAGTAAAATTTTGATATATATGAAATTATCAGATCTAGTTTTAGAACGTTTGAATATTAAAGCTTTGAAATATACTGAAATTTAAATGGTTTATTTTGTGGTTCAAATCTGTATTTGAAATCGATATAATTTTAATTTGTTTATATAAAAACTGAATTGAATTGGAATTGATAAATTGAGATTGAATTAAATCTGAATTTGGAATTTGAGTTGATTTGAATCGATTTGTGAAATTTGAGAAAATTATAAATATTTTACTTTATAAATTATTTAATATACATATGATATTTTAATAAAATATTTTTAATATAACTATATTAATATACATATTATTTTAATATAAACTATTTTACTTTATAAACTGTTTTATTTTACATACTATTTTTAATATCTAAACTGTTTAAGTGGATGAAGTTATGATTTCAAAATTAAGGTTTTCCAATGTATTATGATTTCAAAGTGTTTTGGTTTCGAAAGGGTTATAACTTTGAAAGTGCTATAAATTGAAAATAGATATATTTGAAATGGAAACGATATTTTGGTTTTAAAGTATAAATTATTTTGAAATAATCACGATGTTATAATTACATTTGGTTGTTAATTGCGTATATTACTACATGTTAGATAGTTCCATGGATCCTTAGAGGATGGGTATCTCAAACATCCTTTAAGTTATTTGTATTTTAGTTGATATTTCACTTGAGTTGGATTTATTGGCATAAGAATGTTAATCCTGACTCGAGTGTTTTATGTTTTTCTTTACACTCGGGTCAGACTGAGTGATAAAGCATTTGAGACTAACCTTTGGAGTTTGGAGCTTCGCTTAGAGATCCAACTATCGATTCAGCTTTTAGCTTTTCTAGTTGATTTGTTCAGAGATGTCCTCAGTCTGTGTTTGAGATATTATGTTGATATTATTTCAAACTCTGTTTTTTATATAGTAGCTTCATGAACTACTATTTATCTTTTCCACTGCGTTATTTCATATTACTCTATGTTTGTGATTCTGTGATTGATTTACTTACTGTATATGCTGAGTTTTTGCCAAATTTAAATTAACAATCTGGTATCTTGAGCAATTCAAGTTTGATATGTTCGGATGCGAATGGTTGAAACTATCAAGATGTTACAGTTGGTATTAGAGCTCTGGTTTAGGCAAAACTCAGCATATGTAGTAGATCTAATTACAGAATTACTTACGTTCATGCTTGAATCCCTTCCTTTATGATTCGGTTTCCTTTTAATTTTGGAACTATCCCACTTGTTATGAAATCCATTCTTGGCTTCCCTTATTTGTATCCTCTAGATTCTGGAGCAACCCATAACTCACTTTTGAATGATCTTTATAAAAATCAGCGATCCCACCAATCTTTGAATGATTTGTAAAAGGGTGAAGCTCCTTTACAATTGGCATTGATTCATTGAAGATTTCTATACCCTCGGTTTAGATGCTGCTATCCCTTGATATGCCGAATTCTATCTCTGGCGATTGAATGTCGATTTACCTTATAATTCCGCATCGATCATATTCCTTAAGTCACGGTTGACCGGTTAAGGTTATCCGCGATTATATAAGTATATCCATCTTCTATTTTTTAATTTAATTATCTTATCTTCGTTCAAGCTAATCTTTGAATCAGAATTCTATTTGATTAGGGTTCCTTTAATTTGAATCTGTATCTTTATTTTGAAATCCATTCTTGAATCATCCTTTGAAAAATCATGTTTGTATGTATTTTAGAAATTGTTTTATATATCGAAATGATTATTTTGATAAGTATGATTATATTCTATATATAATAGTGAAAATGTTTTCGATAAGGATTATATATCTTTTAAAAAAACGAGAATTTGAAGTTTTGAAAGGACCTGAAATTTTGAAAATTACATAAGAATTTGATTTATATAAAAATGATTTATAACAGAAGGGTTTCAAATTGGAAATTCGAGAGATTGAATTCCAGTATTTTGAAATTGGTTTTAATATTTTTAAGATATATAATAATACTATTCGAAAGTATTTTTCGAATAAGAAATGTTTCAAATGACTTCAAATGAGTTCCTATGATTTCGAAGAAATTTCAAAGACGTTTTCAAGAGAATAGAAGTCCAAAATTCACTTATGTAGCTGGAGAATAATTTCGGTGATGAGTGCACGCATCATCGACATTGATTTTTGAGTTTCAGAGTGGGAAGAGGCCACTTTAGTAGCTTTGTTATGCGATTGATTTTGTGAAGCCAATTTCGATTTCAAATTCCAAAGTATAATTTGATATTTTCAGAAGATATATGTATATATATTTGAAACGATCTGAATTGAGCTCGGTGTTTAGTCCTCGAGTTTTGGATTTGATTTTGTATAACCCTATTTATTGAAATTGATTTACTGATTTGTTGCTAATTTCCAACTCTTGGATTGCAAATTTGATTTCTCCAACTATTTTGAATGTTCGAACACTTCCAAATCGGGGTTTAATTTTCAAATATAAGTAATTTTGAAAAGTATAAATTATTTGATAAAGTATATTAGTTTAGTTTTGTATGCTTAAGTATGGAGTAATATGATTTAAATAAGTTTGAAAATATTTTGTTAAGTAAATGAATAAGACTATTTTGAATTACACTGATATGAATTTTAGTTTTGAAATGTTTGGAACAAAATTTAGTTTTAAATGTTTTAACTTAGTAACATCTTTTATAAAACCATATACATATATATACATATATAGAATAATAATTTTCAAAAGGTAAATTGGATCTTTCAAATAGAAAAAAATAGTTTAAAGATTTTAAAGGGATGGTTATAAATTTGGTAATCATTTTTGGGTATAATTGATTTTGAGAAATATATTTAGTTTTAAAAATAGATTGGAATTTAAAACCTAGTATTTATATGATGATTTTGGAAATGAAATTATTTGACCTAACTTATGCTGATTTGAAAACTAGGATTATTTTCTAAACCTATGATTTTGAAAACTTTGAAACTGAAGATATTTAATTTGGAAGAAATAATTTGGTGAAATCGTATATGATTTTGAAACTGAGCTAATACTGAAACGAATTGAAATTGAGAACCTTGTTATACTAAATACTTGATTTGGGAGTTATCGAACTTATATAAAGTTGATTTGTATGTGTATGAAGTTGGATTCAAAACTATTAATTTGGAAAGGTACTCAATTTGAAAAGCGAAATCTTATGTAATCGAAGTCTATATAAGTGTGATTTGATATACTATTGATTTTGGAAAGTATTCGATTTGAAAATGAAATCTTATAAATAATTGACTTTATATAAGTATGATATTTGAAATTGATTTGAAAGGGCAATATATGATACATATTTTCGAAGTAAAGTTATGGATAGTGCCTTCTGCTTGATATTCTCTTTGTGGCCACATGTTGGATTCATTATATCGATATTATTCTCTCTGATTTGGGTTTTTCGAATATAATACTCGAGTATCCTTCGAATTCCATGGCGTTACCGATGGCCTTACGAACTCGACTGCATAGCGCAATTCGTAAGGCAGTGATTTCTTAAAAGGTACGGATGTTTCCTGGGGGATCCAGACGTAACCATTTTGTATCTGCGATCTATGGTCATTTTAATAGCGTAATCCGCAAGGTAGAGATTGCTTAAAGGGTACGGATGTTTCCTGGGGGATCCAGGCATAACCATTGTGTATTCGTAGTCTACAGTTTTTTGTTATCGTAGCATAATCCGCAAGGCAGAGATTACTTAAAGCGTACGGATGTTTCGTGGGGGATCCAGGCATAACCATTGTGTATCTGCGGTCTACATTTTTTGGTTATCATGGAGAATATCGCAAGGCAACGATAGCTTAAAAGGTACTGATGTTTCCTGGGGGACCCAGGCGCAACCAATATGTATCTACGATGCATGATTCGATTCAATTCGGTTGATTTGTTAAGATTGTACTTTCCATATCGGTTTTGAAGGTTTTTCGAGTATTTTCTTTGGGCTTTGAAACAGGTCTACTAAGTACTTGGAGAATTATAGATTTGCGCCTGATCAACGCATGGCCAAAGTCTGCAAGAACGAGGATAAACTTGTGAAGACATCGAGTTATAAAAGTACTTTGATAAAGTATTATATAAAGGATATTTTGATCATTTTCTTTCTATATAATTCAAAATGTTTAAAATATTGTTTATTTATATACTACATGTTTAATAGAAAATTATTAGTTTTTAAAATATTTTAGAAGTTTTTAATTAAATAAAACATATTTAAGGTAAATGATTATTGATTTATTAATGATGTTTGAAAAGTATCTTGAGATATAATTAATTAATTTTTGAATTATGGATATAATAAATGGGTTTAACCAAATTACTGAATATTAATTAATTTAAATTGAAATTTATATAGCTTTAAATTCATTGTTTATCTTGCCTTTCAATATATTTTTCTTTCTGGTTGTTTCTATTCTCCTACCTCCTTACTTTTCGGGGACAAAAAGTTTTGAGTGGGGGACAGTGTAGCGATCCGTAAATTTTTAATAATTTTTATTTGTTTTAATAATATATTTAACTCGAATTTTGTGAAATTTTAAATACTTGAATTTGAAAATAAAATTTTAATATTTGAAATACGTCTAATTAAACATAGGAAAGGGTAAATTTTCATCTGATAATATTGAAGTTTATTTTCTTGTGTAATTTTATTTCAATTTAAATCAGTTAATAGTTGATGATAATAAAATATTTTTCAAACCTGAATATTTTGACACAATAAATTTGTAAATCATTTTCTGAGTGAGACGTCTAATTTCGTTTCTTCAAATTTGAACTGTTGTTGCTCCGTTTATCTTATTTCTGATGTTTTAGCAGCATTTCCAGTACCAATTATTGATCTTTGATAGGATGATCATACCACTGATATACGTATACTGTTTTGATCGTCTTGTCGTGCTGATCTCTGTGGTATATTCAATTCCGTGTTTTGAAATCCAATACATAGCGGAAACCGTGAAAACGGCTAACCATATTGGCACCTATTTTGAGCGTTTGATATTCATTAGCCATTAAAATTTCAAACGTCCATCAAAAATTATTTATTTTCAGTTTTGACTTCTGCTTTCCACGCTGGTTCCAACATTTTCTGATACATTACATCACTTCAATTTTATTAATAGCTGGTTCCTTTATTTATCTCGGTCCCTTCCACTTCTTTTTTTCGTTCTGCTATTTCAATATAAAATTTTGAATGGCTATGTATCTTGCTGAAGCTTGCTCGTATTCCCTTCCCATGTCATCTTCTTCATTTTCCGAGATCTAGTCATCCCCTCTTCTTAAAAAAATAGAAAGCATTCTGCCTGCATCGAGACACATCACCGAGCTGACCAAGCTTCCTATGTTTTCTTTCCACTTCTCCCCTGCCTAGCTCGTCCCCGCCCTCTAGGCACTGCCATACGCCGAGCATGAAACCACCATCGCCTCCCTCAGCCTCATCTTCTTTCTCGAATCCACTTTCGGGCATGCGAGCAGTGTGGCACGCAACACCCCTATGTTTTACATAAGCTTCGCTCGTCAAATTCGTACCGGCCTTGCTTTGTTTTGGGATTCGTGCTTGGATTCGTAACTCGTCTCATTCTCCTTCGTCTCTAACCTCGAAAGGTGAGAAATCATTCACAACTTAATGTTCTTATATTTATTAAATTTGATTTCAATTGAAACGACAATTGAAATATGCTATTTTTAGTTATTTACATTGCTATATATTATATTATCTGTATCTGTTCACTGTAGCATTTGACACCATTATCTATTATTTATATTAAGGATATATGCCTGTTATATTATTATCATATCTTTTATCACTCTGAAAGTTCCCTGTTAGTATAGAATTCCCTATGGATTGAAATGATGCATACACGAACGATCTGTAAAATAGGAGAAAATCGTTATGGATTGAAATGATAAACCCAAGCGATTTTCATTTGAATTGAATGTGGGATTGCGGGTTGAAATGATTTATACCCGTATATATTTAAATTATGGATTGAAATGATAAATATCCGTATCACTTGACCCTAGGACAGAAATTTATGTACAGACACCGTTCGTCTATATATAAAAGGATTTCTATAGTTTTGAAAGAAAATATATATGGTTTTATTTATATTGAAATTATTTTATAAATAAATAAGTTTTAATATGAAATAGATTTGATAATAAGCTTTAATTTGATAAAGTTTGATTTATTTAATATACAATATCTTTAAGTGTTTACTTAAAATTTTAATTTAAAAACATATTTATATAATGATTTTATAAGTTAAGGTTGGGAAGATAAGTTTGGATTTATTTGAAATTGCATTTAATTAAGAATTTTATTTGGTTAAATCAATTTGTAAGTTATTGAATTTGAGATTTAAGATACGATTCCAAAACTTGATTTGATTTAAAGTGGTAAATTGAATACTTTAAGTTTAAATAAATTGAAGGAATATATAGTTTATTTCGAATATAATTTAAAGTTTATTTAAATGATATTGGATTTATTAAGTGCATGTTTCAAAACCAAATAATAACGGAGTAAAATTTTGATATATGAAATTATCAAATCTAGTTTTGGAATGTTTGAATATTAAAGCTTTGAAATATATTGAAATTTAAATAGTTTATTTTGTGGTTCAAATCTGTATTTGAAATCGATATAATTTGAATTTTTTTATTTAGAAACTGAATAGAATTGAAATTGATAAATTGAGATTGAATTAAATTAAAATTTTGAATTCGAATTGATTTGAATCGATTTGTGAAATTTGAGGAAATTATAAATATCTTACTTTATAAATTATTTAATATGTATATGCTATTTTAATATAAACTGTTTTTAATATAAACTATTTTAATATAGTAATTATTTAAATATAAACTATTTTATTTTATAAATTATTTTATTTTATATACTGTTTTTAATATCTAAACTGTTTAAGTGGTGGAAGTTATGATTTCAAAGTTATGGTTTTCCAATGTATTATGATTTCAAAGTGTTTTAGTTTCAAAAGGGTTATAATTTTGAAAGTGCTATAAATTGAAAATAGATGTATTTAAAATGGAAATGATATTTTGGTTTTGAAGTATAAATTATTTTGAAATGACCATGGTGTTATAATGACCTTTTGCTGTTAATTGCGTATGTTACTACATGTTACATAGTTCCACGGATCCTTAGAGGATGGATATCCCAAACATCCTTTAAGTTATTTGTATTTCAGTGGATATTTCACATGAGTTGGATTTATTGGTATAAAAATGTTAATCTTGACTCGAGTGTTTTGTGTTTTTCTTTACGCTCGAGTCAGACTGAGTGATACAGCATTTGAGACTCACCTTTAAAGTTTGGAGCTTCGCTTGGAGATCCAACTATCGATCCAGTGTTCAGCTTTTAGAGTTGATTTGTACCGAGATGTCATCAGTCTATGTTTGAGATATTCTATTGTAATTTATTTCAAACTCTGTTGTTTATATAGTTAGCTTCATGAACTACTATTTATCTTTTCCGCTGCATTATTTCATATTACCGTGTGTCTGTGATTCTATGATTGATTTATTTACTGTATATGTTGAGTTTTTCCCAAATTTAAGTTAACAATCTGGTATCTTGAGCAATTCAAGTCCAACATGTGCGGATGTGAATGGTTGAAAATACCAGGATGTTACAAAGCCATAAATAAATTCCTAATCACATCATAAATTTAATTTAACCAACATAAGAAATTTTAGAAGTTGTGAGTAGGTTAAAACATTCACATTTGAATTTAAACCTGAAACTCAAACAATTTCAGAATTCGCCCAAACCAGCGTCAAAATATCTGGAATTTCGATGTGATCCTAACGAAGAAAACCGCGCTTGAATTGGACCTCATATGAAAAGTTATTCATATTAAAACATTTAATGATTTAAATTACAATAAAATAGAAATAAACAAAAAAATAACACGTCACCTTCTTCCATTCGTCCACCCAAAACGGTAAGTAACCAAGTCGAACAAATGCCTCCCATCCTCATGAACGTCGCCGCCAAAATCAAGACACCACAGCAAAGAATCGTGACCAACCTTCCCACCCGAGCCTCGCCGACCATCCCCTACCCTACGATGACCGGACAATGAGCTCGAGCTTGAATCCCATCGGCCGCGGTAAAAAATTCTGCCCTAATCCAATTTATGCCGCCAATCCGACCATTGAATCAATGAACCACCTACACCGATGAACAGCGTGCGACGATCTCCATAGCCCCTACAGTGTATTTGACAATCGATAGATGCTTGATGAAGGCGCGATGAACGACCATGGCTTGATCTTCCAATTCTAGCCACACAACAACCCATATCGAAAAACGAATCACATAATTGACTTGCGCTCGTTGAGAGCTTCAAATCGATATATAATTCGATATATGTTGAGGAATTTATTTGGTTTTGAAATTGAATTTGAGGGTTTGGAGTTTGAAACTGTTTTTGCCATTGAGTGGGAGAGGAGCAGAAAGAATTGTACATATTGTCAATAAGAAATAAGAAATAGTTAGGGTTTATAATGAGGTATTTATATGCAGATCAGAAAAATAGAGTGAATGGACCAGATTCATTTGGAAGTTGAACGATAAACGACAAAAATGTCCGTTTCATTCCCGAAATGAAAATTGGTCATCCCATATATCATAGTGGATGTTTTTGATATTTCAAAAATTAATGGAACAGGTTTCAAGTCCTAATTCCACCGTATGAAGAAACTATGATAAAAATCAGTTTATTTCAAATTGTTTTCAATTGATTTCAATTAAATTGAATTCTAAGTGTTTCGAGCTCGTACGATTAAACAATTAGTCTGATCATTATGAAATTTGAAATCCTACAATAATTCACTATTGCGGATCCGATGCAATTGGTTTCGTCGAAATCCGAGTCAGTGGCAGAAATGGCTATTTTCACAATAATTAAATAAATTAATATTACATTAATTAAATCACATTTTTATTTCCAATTTAATAGCTAACAAATTTCATCATTTTTGATTACTTAGACATTTATAATAATTCAGAGAAGGTTTACACATCAATTCAGTGTTAATTGTTTCAATAATTACAATGTTCAATTTGTATTGTAATCAAATCCACTTAATTATAATTAATTTCAATAAATTGATTTTTACTCAATTCCAATCTTTTTGTTAAATCTGTTATTTCCCTATAAATATAGTTAACATTTGTTTTACATTTCATTGCATTAATATGCTTCAATTTCCATCTTCTATTTGTATTAGCTTTTTTATTTCCATTTTATTGCCATTTTGTCAATTTTTCACATTAATTAAAATTGAATTCCCAATTAAATTTATTTATCTTGATTCCTATCTTTTATTAAATCAATCCTTTCCTTATGAACAAAAATATTTACATTTATATATTTATTTACATTACAGATTGCAGTTATTGTCTAAATTCTCATAAATGAATGTTTAACTACATTTAATTGCAATATATCTATTTATTATAGCTTAGATTCTAATAAACATATCAGCTTTGATTTCAATTCTTCTTATTCACTCAATTATCACATTATGATTAGAATTTACATTGGTTACATCTTATTGATTTAACATTCTTAAATTTTCAATCCAGTCTACACTAACTGCACTAATTAAGACAATTAACTGCAATTGATTTCAAATTAAATTTTATGAACTAAACAAATAGGTAACTTATAACAATTGTTACCACTAACGTTTAACTACATTTATACGTTCATTATTTACAATTAATGTTACATTAACTCTAATTTTATTCAATTACCATTTATTATACCATTTCATTACATAATTAAACATTTACATTGGTTTTATTATACTAACTTATAACCAAGTTATAGCATTTACATAAATTCAATTGGTTGGAATCCCTTTTAAGTTATTAATAATTAACTTTTTGACATTGTTACCTTTCATTTTAGTTATTATTTCATTAATATATCACAAATTCATATTTCTCCCAATATTAAATTACCAAAATCTATTAAATTAACAAATTTAATTATCGAAAATTTACGGGTCATTACATCTTACTTGATTCTTGTCAACATACACTTGATTTAGATTCTTGATATGATATCGAGGTTTTCTATCATAGTATATAGCTATGTAAGAGAACAAATATTTCCAATCAAGGAACCTGATCGAAGTTTGCACTAGAGAGGTCGAGTGAGCGATACTAGTTCGAAAGTAAAGTCTATATACGCGAGCAAGTGGTTAGATCAAATATTGCATACGGATGATTTATAGACATGACACTGGCTTAAGTATGTTAGTATACTTTGTTATATAGCTTAGGAAAGTTGAGGAGTGACTTTTAATATTTTTTGAGGAAGATTTGATAATCTTCTAAGCAATAACCAAAGGCTGATGAGCATAACAGTACGCTTAGGAAATTACCTATATCCTTAGACGATCGAGAATGTTGTGAAACTAAGCAAAATTCTAAAACTTTTTTGATAGTGATTTAACATTTTAAAAATGTTGAGTATTAGTTTATTCTTTTAGGGAATTTGATTTGAACGATAGTGTGATTTTATAGACTATGGTTTATAAATTTATTGCTTGTTAGGGCTTAAATCCCAATGCTTTTGTTTCGAAAGAATTTATGGAAGAAATAATAATAAAGTTATTTTAAAAACTTTGGTGAAGTATCATTACTTCAAGATATTTAAAATGAGTTTTTACGAAGTAGTTTTTCAAAAAAAATTGATTGTGATTAAAGTTGGGCGATTTGGGATTTTCTGATTTGGAAGATCCACTGGGTGTATTTGTTTACTCTATTTGCTGTTTTAGGAGGAACCAGAATGCCACTAGATGGTCTGTATTGTTTTGATTTAAGGTTATACCATGATTCGATATGAGGAGCCCCCTCCTTGTCATAATTGATTTTGGTTTTGATATATTTCTCTTTGGAATTTGAAAATATATTTTGAATATGAAAACCTGGGCATTTAGTTGTAATTTATCTTTTGAAATGATTGGATTCTTAGTATTTTATTAAAGAGTATTCTCCGTACTTTTGTTGCATGTGGTTGTTATATTGTTTATGTCACTATTACTTATGATAGAAATAGCTTTTGTATTGCTCTTTGTTAGCATGATTCTCTTTTGGATTATGTAAGTACAAAATAGGTACAGTGATGCAAGAGATTACTATCTCTTGCGCACCAACGTTCGCATCGAGATAGTAAATTGCTTATCAAAAATCAAACGTAAAAGAGATACATAATATATTTAGATATTGGTAAGTGACTGATGATTTTATGCCCCAAATATGAGAAGCCACTTGGTTTTTGTTTTCTTTATTGATTTGGGCCAGTTGTGGCAAGTTCTTAATGTGCTAAAATCCGATAATAATCTACGAAGGTTTCCACTAGAGGGTTGTAATCCAGAAACTATGTAAACCTAGGGATGCCCTAAGTATACGATCTCGATAATAAACCACCTAACTATGTATTGAGCAAACATTCTTTGCGGGTAAATCACTTAAGCTGTACATGCTCCAAATATACTTCCAATGCCCAAGCACAAAGTCCCGATGATAACTTGCCACTAAAGCATGGCATAAGCAACCTCATTATTTCTCCTATCCTATGCTTTATATCATATAACCTACAACAAAAAGGTTGATCCATAATTTGACTCCCACGTAGGTGCATCTGCTTATCTGTTCGCCCATCCTACTATTGGCAGACGTCTTTGCTTCCCTCCTCCGCAGTCAATCGATATGTGACTAAAGACGGCTACGGTAATAAAAAGATCATCTAATTGTGGTATAATTGCACGCCACATTAAGTGATACAGCGTCATGAATTGTGAACCTAGGTACGTCACCAAGTGTCAAACTAGTCCAACATGTTATATAGCTCCATGCAGTTACATGACCCTCGAAAGTCAAGGAAATGGCAACAAGTTTCCCTAAATCACGATGGCTTGCACCAGGTCAAGGTTTAACCTAGGCTTCGTACAACAATTTAGATATATGAACACATCATTTATATTTATAGACATCTCTCAGACGTGTGATTATTTAGTTTAGACATTTAAATTCCTATACTAGAACATCTATAGGTTATTAGATGTCTCAATTCATTTCTAGACATCTAACCCCTAGTTTAGACATCTGAATCTTGGTTTCAGACAACTAAACTTAGTCAAATGTCAATGTTTATCGTTTAGGTTTCATTTTATTTTAAGCCAAATGTCTTAACCTTAACTCCAGACGTCTGAGACAAATTATCAAACATTTGGACATCCTTTCAGTTGTCTAGACTAGGTGCATTTTTTTGGCAAAGCCAGCTAGGTTGAAAGGACCCCTACCTTTTTTTTATAGCAAGTAAAGAACATTACAAGTATAAATAAGGGAATACAGAGAGAGACAAGAAAGTAAGAAAAGAAACAACAAAAGATAGCTATCAGCACTTGACATAAAAAATTGCATTAAATGAGAGACCAAAAACCCTAGAGGAAATACGAAGAAAAGGCCTTCAAAACTACAAGAGATCGAAGGGCAAAGTGAATAAGAGAAACCAAAGCAGTGAGTAGACACAAAAACCCAAGCAAAACCTGAAGCTAGACCCGAAGCATAATGGCAAAAACCTCCAAGCACATGACAAAACACAGGGCATTGAGCATAAACAAACTGACTAAATCGGCCTTACTAAGGTAAGAAAGAGATCATGTTTAGAGGTAGATTTATCTGAAAACACCGGAGAATTTATTTCATCCCAAATATGATGGTTAAATAATTTTAAAATTTTCAGAAGAAATGTTGCTCTTGTAGTTCTCTATCTGGTGGCTTTGAAAATGTAGTACCATTAAATTCCAGAGTCTATATTTTGAGAGTGTAAGTTGTAGTGTCTCAACAGACGTTTCCAGATAAAGAATGAGTATGGGAGTGTAAAAAATATATGCTCAATGTTTTCCATAGAGCTGGTACACAGAGGGCAAGATGAGTGGGCAATCAAACCCAATGCAAATAGCTTTTCACAAGTATGAAGGCATCCTCTTTTGACTTTTCAAAAAAGCAAATTATGACTAGGAGGAGAGTTCTTAGTCCAAATTCTTGTATTCCAAGGGAAGAGGCCATAGTCTTTTAGTAAACAAAGAAACTTATTCACACTTTTAATTGAATGAGGGCAGGTTCCCCAAGAAGTGGCATAATTAAGTTGCTGGAAAATTTTACATTCAAGCTTTGCACATGCAGTCCTGACCAAGAATGAATTGGAGAGGGAAGGGATATCCTATTATCAATGATGTAATTGCAAACTGCAACAACCCTATATCTTTCAAATATTTTTAAATTAGATTTTATTTCATTTTTAAAATATTTTAAAATTTATTTTATTTCAAGATTTTATTTTAAATTTTTTTAAAAAGTGTAGTGGTAATTTTCCAATACTTATTGTATATAGTTTACAATTTTAAATTCTAGTTTCAATTTAATAACTATTTTCTTACTTATTTTCTATTTTTCCTTAAACTATTTATTTATTTTCCTTTCTACTTTATTTTGTTTTCATTTATCTATTTTATTTACTTACTTTTATTGGTTTAATGTGAATAAAAGAAAGTGGAAACTCAAAGAGACAAGCCTTTTCATTTTCTGGTGACTTTTCATTTACTTTGCCTTTTCATTTTCTTTGCCTTTTCATTTTATTCTTTGGCCGTACATCTCTCTAGCTATAGCCGTGTATTCTCATTTTTCATTCACGTGAAAAAATCCTTCTCATTTCAAAACTCACGGCCAAAAGAATTTTTAGGTAATGGATTCTTCCATTTTCTACTTTTCTTTTCATTTTTTCATTGATTTGCCTTACTTCTTTTCAAAGCCTTGCTCGACCTAACCCCTTCACACCTCCACCGACCACCACCTTCACTTACTTTGTCCAAATCTGGCCGTGACCACTAGAAGAAGCTAGCACCTCAAATTTTGCAAAACTCCACCAAAAATGCCTAGCCGATCTTATGTTTCCAACAACCCTTCCATTTCTCACTTCGGCTACACCCTTAGCCACGCCATCAGCAAGTGCACCACCTCTAGCCATTACTTGACCTCTGACCTAACCTGTACCTGACCATGGCCGAACCCAATGTGACCAGGCCGAGCCTAAATGTTGAACAAAACTTGTCTATTTTTCCTTGTCCCTGTGTATTCCTATGTTGTAACACCTAGCCCTTCACATGAACCTCTAGCCGTGCATATGTGATGCATAACCGAGCCTATAACACCATCATGGCCGAGCATATGAACCCCTATGGCCGAGCACATGAGTGGTTAAGTCAAGGTCAAGTCATCTTGTCTTTATTTCTTTTTATTTCAAATTGTTTTAATGTTGTTTTGTATGAAAATATATGTTTATATTGTCTTGTTTTGTTTGTTGTTTACAAGATCATCATCTTGGCTCTCCACTCACTTGAATCAAAAGTCGCGCTATCGTGCTTTCTGGATTTTATTCTGTGTGTTTTGTTTTGCTATCTCCAGTTGAAAAGGTGAGTATTCACTCATGACATTTATACCTATATAATTTGTGAATCGATAACAAGTGAATGTGTAGAATATTATATCATGTTATACCTACCCGTGACATGAATCATATGATGCTAACCTTGTTTGTAAACCTATCATGTCATCTGATACAGCTATATGTTGCTATATTGTTTATTTTATTCTGTTCTCACACTGCAAGTTTCCTGTAGAATAGAATCATTATGGGTCGAAATGATACATACCCGAACGGACTTTAGAAATAGGGAAAAATCATTATGGGCTGAAATGATAGGCCTAAGCGATGTTTATTTATTTTATTTAACTTGGAATTGCGGGTTTGAATTGATTGAACCCGGATTTTTATTTATAAATTCCGGATTAAATGATATATTATCCTTTTCACTTGACTTAGGTTAGAAAATTTTATATGGACCCGTGGTTATTTTATATATTTTTCTGGAAATTTTTTATGTATTTTTAAAAATGTAAATTTATGGTATTTTGATTTAAATTGAATTAAAAATGATTTTATAAAGTGTTAGTGATTTTTCGATAAGTTAAATATGTGAAATATAACTTAAATTTGAAATTTGAGAATTTTGTTTAAAAATGAAGTTAAAGTAAGAAAATAAAATGGAAATTAAGTTTATATTATGAAATGGAAATTAAAACTTATGTGTTAACTTAAGTTTAAAAAATATAAGGAATATAAAATTGTACCCTTGAATTTAATAAGTGAATTATTAATTTTTTTGATTTTATGTATAAAAATTTTCTTTATAAAAATCATAAGTTAAAGGATATTTAAATGAACATTTTTGAGTAGAAAAATATGATTTTTATAAGTTAAAAGGGTTAAAATCAAAGTTTAATTGTTTCTGAAATTGTATTGAAAAACTGGAAATTAAATTAACAACATTTCAGAAATGCTATCATTTCTGAAGTTAACTTGAAATCTGAAGTAAAGGATATTACAGCATTTTATAAGTGTTGTGGTTGACGCAAATGAACTATGGCTAAAATTTAACTAAGTGATATTACAGCACTCTGTAAGTGCTGTAGCTGTAGAAACTAAAACTTGAACCTGAACTATTACAGCAGTTTTGTAAATGTTGTCTTTACTGAATTGAACTATTTTTTCAACTAAAACTGAACTATTATAGCAGTTTTTAAATGTTGTCTTTGCAAAATTGAATTGTTTTCAAATGTAACTTATAGTAGCATTTTCTAAGTGCTGCGAAAGCTGAAATTTCACTGTTTTAACGTATTTAAGTGAATAAATGAACCATGAAAAGGCTAAATTTTTGGAAATTGAATATTTGATTTGTAAATATAATGACTTCACTTTTAAATGGTTTAAATGATGTATTTTTATTTTAAATATAAACTATTTTTGAAATTTATAACCACGGGTTATAATAACGATTGGTTGTTAAAGAGACCGGGATCGGACATGGACATACTCTCTTTTGATACCGAGAACCACTTTAACAGCTGTGTACGCGGTGGAGTTCCAGAATGAAGTAGGATGGTGGCGACGATCCAATTGTGGTATAAACGTGGACCTGACTCCCCTGAGTTGGCTTAAGGCGGCTAAACAGGAGCGATCTCGGGCCAAATGGGGTAGCACCTCTGGTCGGACACATTTCTTCGATACCATTCTATACTTTGTGATTATTTGGTGGCCACTTTTAGATTTGGAGTGTGTTTCGAGGTGGGCGTAGTGGCTGCTACGTTACCGCCAGCCCATGTGCGTAATTGGTATATCTACCCTGGCATTGCCTTGTGTGCCGTGTCACCTACCATAGCGAGCTTTACTACAAGTTTCTATTTGTGTCTTACCTATGCAGTATTTATGGTAGCCTCCCGATCTGGAGGTACGATGGTACTGTATAGACTATTGGCATTATTTGTGTTAAGGGGAATATTAGGTCACCCCTTAACTCTATTTTAAAGTATGTTTATTTTACTGTTAGATATTATTATAATAACGCAATATTACGACATAGTAAATAGTTAATGGATCCTTAGAGGATGGACGGTCCCAAGCATCCTTTAAGTTACTTGTTCATTTACTGCAGTTCACTTGAGTTGGTTTACATTGTATAAGTATGCATGTCCTAACTCGAGTGTTTTATGTTTTGCTTTACACTCGGGTCAGCCTGAGTATTCACAGCTTTGGATTTCTCTTTCTGGAGCTAGGAATCGCTGGAGATTTTGATTATCTAGTTATCTATCTATTTCAGTTTCCGTTGTTCTATTTCAGCTCTTGTATTAGTGGATTTCAATGTATTTGAGATTTCTATTGTGTTTGTTGTCAGACTGATATTATGTATTTTTTTTTGAGACTTTGTTATAGTTGCTTCATGAACTACTATGGTATTTTAATTTTAATTTCCGCTGCGAGTTATTATGATATTTCTGTGTCTGTGATTGATCTGATTTGCTCCAAATTTTATTACAATCTGTTACTTTTAATTATTCAAGTCTGACATGTGTGGATTATTGTCGATTTGAATGGTCCAAAATAATGGGTCGTTACAGTTGGTATCAGAGCTTTGGTTTTAGGCAAACCTTAGCCTGTGGAGCAAAAACTCATTAGAGATAGGGTAGGAATATCCTAGAACGAGTGAAATCAACCTCAGAATCAATTTCTTTATGAGAGAACGTATTTTCAAGTATAAACTGATTTTAAAATGATTTTTCAAAAGATTTTTCAAAGATTATTTTGATATAAAATTTTCTTGTTTTAAAGGAAAATTTTTCTAAACTTCCTTCCTTTCGTATCTACCTTGTTAGTATTTTCTTTCATTAGGATATTCATCCAAGTGAATTTTATCTTGTCTTATCTTTGTCTTCTATGTACCTTGTCCTAAATCCATTCTTGACTTTTCAGGATGAATCGTGGAAATGCCAGAGGTGCGGCTGGTGGTATTGCCCTAGCTCCTCAGCCTGTTGCACCTGTTATGTTTACTGTTCTCTATAAGGAATTCTCTCAACTTGGTGGAATCAAGTTTACTAGTTCAGAGAGAATTATTGAAGCCCAACAATGGTTGCGGAGTTTAGAGAGGATATTTACTGGTCTTGAGATTACTGATGCCCCGAAGCATCAGTTAGAAGCATGGCAATTGCAGGAGGCTGCCCTAGAGTGGTGGGAGTACGTTACGGCTAACACCATTGAGGCTGAACTTACTTGAGAGTAGTTTAGGTATCTTCTTACGTTTCTTTGAAATCTGTTTTTCTATCTCTTTCGTGCCTTTTCTAAGCTTATCTATCATCTTTTCAGGGATGCTTTCGCTTCCAAGTGGATGCCCGAGGCCAGAAAATTCCAGCTTTATAGGGAGTTCATGGATCTCAAGCAGGGAAGCATGTCTTTTTCTGAGTATGAGAGAAAGTTCAACGAACTTTCCGAGTTCGGTCCTAGCCTGATAGGGACGCCTCTCAAGAAGAATGAGAAGTTCATAGCTGGTGCTCGTCCCGATTATTATGATTGTTTTATTTCTCATGTTCATGGAACTTTTACCCAGCTTATGGATATGGCTATCTGATATGGGAACCCTACTTCTAAGGGTCCTGCTATTGTTGGTGCACCTTCATCTCAGTCTTCCTCTGCTAACTCTAAGAAGAGAAAGCTTAATTTCCACCAGTAGAAGAAGAATTGGCTCAAGAATCCGGATTTGGGATCTTCATCATCTTCTCCTTCTCAGAGGCAGCCTATTGACCTTTCTACCATCACCTGCTTCAAATGTGATCAGAAGGGACACTATGCCAATAGTTGCCCTACTTTAGCTGGTGCTGTTGGTCCTCCACCTACTCAGTTGATGAGGCGTGATCTCTACCATACCTGTCTTCAACTCGGTCATTTCAAAAAGGATTTCCCTACCCAGTAGAAGGGTAAGCGTTCTGCTATATTTGCTGTCACCTCTGCATCTTCTCCAGCTCCTGCTCCTAGTGCTCCTAGTGATGACCAAGGTACTCTTCAGGGCACCTTTTCTTTATTTCAGCATCTTGTTCTTGTTTTATTTAATACTAGAGCTTCCCATAGTTTTATTTCTGTTGATTTGTGTGATAAGTTCGAGCATCTCCTTTCTCCTGAGTATGCTTCTGTACCTTTATATGTTTCGAATCCCATTGGAGGCCCCACAAACCTTAATAGGATTTGTAAGCACGTGAAACTTCTCTATTCTGATCATTGCTTTAGTGGTGATTTCTACGTTCTGGGCTTCGATGCTTTCGATTTATTGCTTGGAAGTGATTGGCTTGGTAAGCATGATGCCCATATCTCTTGTAAAGCCCGGACTGTTTATCTTGTTGATGATCAAGGAAGTTCCTTGATTATTCAGTGTTGCATGCCTCAGGATTTTGCAGGCAGTTTTATTTATTCTCTCGATTCTTCTCCTGGTGATCTTCATTCGACCCATATGGTCATATTTTATTCTGATGTATTAGGTGAAGTCACTGCTTTACCTCCAAAGCGGGAAATTGATTTCCATATTGATCTTATTCTTGGACCTCGACCTGTAGTTCTTCCTTCTAGAAGAATGACACTCTGTGAGAAGGTTGAGTTGAGAAAGCAAATTGAGGACTTGTTCTCCAAAGCTCTGATCGGACCTAGCCATTCAGAATGGGGAGCAGCGGTGGTTTTCGTCACTAAGTCTGATGGATCCTTGAGGATGTGTGTTGATTATAGGGAACTGAACAAGCTCACTATGAAAAACAGATATCAAATGCCTCGTATCAATGATGCGTTTGATCAGCTTTATGGTGCCACTGTTTTCTCTCAGCTCGATCTTGCCATGGGTTTCCATCAGCTCAGGGTTGCTGAGGAAAACATTCCCAAGACTGCTTTCCGTACTGAGAATGGGTTATATGAATGGTTAGTCATGCCTTTTGGTTTGACTTATGCTCCTGCTTTCTTTGTTGATTTGATGAATCGTGTTTTTCGTGATGTGCTTAATAAATTTGTTTTAGTCTTTGTTGATGATATCCTTGTCTTCTCTAAACCAAGGATGAGCATGAGTCACATTTGAAATCTATTCTATAGACTCTTAGAAATCATCAATTGAAGGCTAAATTTTCTAAATTCCACTTCTGGAAGGATGAAGTCCGATTACTTGGACATATTGTTTCTAACAATAGAGTTTCTGTTGATCCAGTCAAGATCGCCACGATCAATGTAAGTCTTTCTTTCTCTTTTTCCTTCATCATTTAATTATTCTATCTTTTCTGTTTTCTTATTTCTCCCTATTCTGTTATAGGATTGGGAAACTCCTAAGACTCCTTCTAAGATTCATAGTTTTCTGGGCCTTGCCGTATATTACCGGAGATTCATTGAGAATTTTGCTTGGATTGTTGCACCTCTCATTGCTTTGACTCGTAAGAATGCTAAGTTTATCTTGTATAAGAAGTGCGAAGCTGCATTCGATGAGTTAAAGAGCAAGCTAACTTCTGCACCAGTTCTTACCATTCCAAATAGAAGTGAGGGATTGATGGTATACACTGATGCTAGTCATGAGGGATTTGGTGTTGTTCTCATGTAGGATGGTAAGGTCATTGCCTATGCCAGCTGTCAGTACAAAACCCACGAGGCAAATTATTTTGCTCATGATTTAGAGTTGTTTTCTATTATCTTTGCTTTGAAGCTTTAGAGGCATCATCTTCTAGGAGCGAAATTTGAGCTTTTCATCGATCATCAGTCTCTGAGATATATCTTCACCCAGAAGGATTTGAATCAGAGGCAAGTTCGTTGGCTTAAGTTTCTGGCTACTTACAACCTTAATATTAGCTATACTCCCAGTAAAGCTAATGTTGTGGCCGATGCTCTGAGTCGGAAGAAGGCTTTGTTGTGTCATCTTGTTGTTTCTTCTTCTCCTCTTTTGGATCGTACCAAGGCTAAGCAAGATGAGGATGAGATACTTAGATTGATGAAGGAGAGTGTTTGTAGTAGGTTTGGTGATAGTAGTAGTGGTAGTACTGGACCTCAGATCGATGATAGAGGGATTTTGAGGATTAATGGTAGGATTTGTGTCCTAAATATTGATGGATTGAGGCAAGAGTTACTTCAGGATCATCGATCCAGGCTTTCTATTCATCCTGGTGTGTCGAAGATGTATCAGGATATGAAGATGTTTTATTGGTGGAGAGGGATGAAGCGGGATATCTCTATCTTTTTAAGTAGGTGTGCGACTTGTCAGCAAGTCAGGGCCGATCATCAGAAGACCCCCGGTTTGTTGCAGCCCCTTGAGATTCCCAATTTGAAGTCAGAACAGGTTTCCATGGATTTCATTGATGGAATACCAAGGACTAGGAGGGGTAATTAGAGTATCTGGGTTATTGTGGATAGACTAAACAAGTCCTCTCATTTCATTCTGGTCAAGTCTACCCGTTCTGCTTCTAGCTTGTCTGAGATCTACATGAGACAGATTGTTCATCTCCATGGTGTTCCTCTCAGTATTGTTTGTGATCGTGATCCTATCTTTACCAATCAGTTTTGGAAAGCTTTTCAGGAATCTTTGGGTACTCATCTGAATCTGAGCACTGCTTGCCATCCATAGACCATAGTCAAACGGAAAGATTGAATCAGATTCTCGAAGATCTTCTTCGTGCTTGTGTGCTTGATTATGGAGGATCTGGGGAAGATCATCTCCATCTTATCGAATTCACCTACAATAATAGTTATAAGTATAATCTAATCTTCTATTTTAAACTTATCTTAGTCCTTTATTTATCTCATTCCATCTTTGAATCCAGGCCAGTATCAAAATGTCTTCGTTTGCTGCTCTTTACGGACGACCTTGTAGATCTCCATCTTGCTGGATTACATTCGGTAATCGTTTGGTTCTTGGTCCTGATTTGGTTTTGGAGGCTTTTGAGAGAGTTGAAGAGATTAAAAGGAAGTTGAGGGTTGCGTAGGATAGGCAGAAGAAGTACGCTGATAGGTGTAGGTAGAGTTTAGAGTTTGCTATTGGCGATCATGTTAGCCTTAAGGTATCTCCCTTAAGGAATGTCATTCTCTTTGGTCGTAGAGGGAAGCTTTCTCCTAGGTTCATTGGTTCTTTCCGCATTGTGGAAAGAGTTGGTTCTTTGGCTTGTCGTATGGATTTGCTCGAGAAGCTTTCTGGAGTGCATGATGTATTCCACGTCTCTCATCTTCGCCGGTATCTTCATGATCCATCTCTTATTGTTCAGCCTTCTGCTCTTGATAGTTTGGATATTGAGCCTAATCTGACTATCGAGAGGAAGCCACTTCGTACTGTCGACAGAGGTACGAAGCAACTAAGAAGGAAATCTGTTAGTCTGGTCAAAGAATAGTGACGTACTGATGATCGAGATTGTACTTGGGAAACAGAGGAGAGAATTCATGCTTTGAATCCGGAATTGTTTGTTTCAGGTACTATTTGCCTTTCTATCTTTCTTTTCCTTATTTTCCCTGTTCGTTCTTTTCGAGGACGAAAAGATTTGAGTGGGGGAGAGTGTAACAACCCTAGATTTTTGAAATATTTTTAAATTAGATTTAATTTCATTTTTAAAATATTTTAAAATTTATTTTATTTCAAGATTTTATTTTAAAACAATTTTAAAAGTGCAGTGGTAATTTTCCAATGCTTATTATATATTGTTTACAATTTTAAATTCTAGTTTCAATTTAATAACTATTTTCTTATTTGTTTTATATTTTTCCTTAAATTATTTATTTATTTTCCTTCCTACTTTATTTTATTTTCATTTTTCTATTTTATTTACTTACTTTTATTGGTTTAATTTGAAAAAAAAAAGTGGAAATTCAAAGAGACTAGCCTTTTCATTTTCTGGTGACTTTTCATTTACTTTTTCTTTTCATTTTCTTTACCTTTTCATTTCATTCTTTGGTCATACATCTCTCTAGCTATAGCCATGTATTCTCATTTTTTATTCACGTGAAAAAATCTTTCACATTTCAAAACTCACGGCCAAAAGAATTTTTAGGTAATGCCTTCTTCCATTTTCTACTTTTTCTTTTCATTTTATTCATTGATTTGCCTTACTCCTTTTCAAAGCCTTGCTCGGCCAAACCCCTTCACCACCTCCACCGACCACCACCTTCACTTACCTTGTCCAAATCTGGCCATGACCGCCAGAAGAAGCTAGCACCTCAAATTTTGCAAAACTCCACCAAAAATGCCTAGCCGAGCTCATGTTTCCACCAACCCCTCCATTTTTCATTTCGGCCATACCCTTAGCCACCACCAGCAGCAAGTACACCACCTCTGGCCATCACTTGTCCTCTGACCTGACCTGTTCCTGACCAAGGCCAAACCTAATGTGACTAGGCCGAGCCTAAATGTTGAACAAAACTTGCTTATTTTTCCTTGTCCCTTTGTATTCCTATGTTGTAACATCTATCCCTTCACATCACCCTCTAGCCGTGCATATGTGATGCATAACCGAGCTTATAACACCATCATGGCCAAGCATATGAACCCTATGGCCAAGCACTTCAGTGGTTAAGGCAAGGTCAAGTCATCTTGTCTTTGTTGCTTTTTATTTCAAATTGTTTCAATGTTGTTTTGTGTGAAAATATATGTTTGTATTGTCTTGTTTTGTTTGTTGTTTACAAGATCATCATCTTGGTTCTCCACTCACTTGAATCAAAAGTTGTGCTATCATGCTTTCTGGATTTTATTCTGCGTGTTCTGTTTTGCGCTCTCCAGCTTGAAAAGGTGAGTATTCACTCATGACATTTATACTTATATAATTTGTGAATTTATAACAAGTGAATGTGTAGAATATTATATCATGTTATACCTACCTGTGATATGAATCATATGATGTTAACCTAGTTTATAAACCTATCATATCAACCGATAATGCCACATGTTGCTATATTGTTTATTTTATTCTGTTCTCACACTTTAAGTTCCCTGTAGAATAGAATCACTATGGGTTGAAATGATACATACCCGAACGGTCTTTAGAATAGGGAAAAATCGCTATGGGCTGAAATGATAGGCCTGAGCAATTTTTATTTATTTTATTTAACTTGGGATTGCAGGTTTTTTAATGATAGAACCTGGATTTTTCTGTGATGACCCGGAATTTGTAAGCAATATCAATTTAATAATCTGAAATAAAATTTAAATTGATTTAATAATCTTTGCAATAAGATTTGAATTAATTTAATAATTCAATAAAATAAATAGTTAATTGATAGATCTTATCTTTTTAAATCTAAATAATTGTTTTATATTTATAATATATATAGAATATTGTATATTGTATATAGATCTTGTTTTAATCTGATTAATAAATATATCTTGTTTTCTATAAATTATATATCTTTATTAAAATTTTGAATTATGATTTTATTTAATAGTTAAACTTTTAAAAGGTTATTTCATAAATAAATAAGGTTTTAAATACATAAGATAAATATTGAAATGATTTAAAATATTTTTACTCAAGTTTAAATTTAAATAAATAACAATAAGGTTATTTTGATTATCATTTAAATATGATGTGATAAAATAAATAATTTATTAATAAGAAGACAATTTCTTTTAATAGTTATTTATAGTCATTAAATATTGTTATTTCTAAAATATAATAATACATTGTTTCAATGAATAAATTTTTTTAATAAAAATTATTGTTTTTTTTGAAAATTCAAAATTTGTAGTTGTATTTGTAAATAAACTGGATTTCAAAAATTTATTTTGAAACTTTAATTCAAAAGTTTTAAATCTAAAGTATAAATGTTTTTAATTTGTTTTGATTTTGAAATATTTGTATAAGTTTAATTTTATAAATATAGTTTGATTTATTTTATTTTAAAATC
Source organism: Allium cepa (assembly GCA_030765085.1). NCBI lineage: Eukaryota > Viridiplantae > Streptophyta > Magnoliopsida > Asparagales > Amaryllidaceae > Allium > Allium cepa. The sequence goes on from CM060939.1 coordinate 166,334,564, forward strand.
TATATACATGTAAATAAATGCATGTTAACTCATTAACTAAACATATCTTATATTAAACATCTAATTTAAAATACAAGTTAACTAAATATATAGCTTATTAACATTAATAACAAGTGTAAGAATATTAAGACACAATATAACACATGTTAGCAAATAAGGTAAGGAAATTGAAAATTGTTAAAATTTGAGACAAGTGTCATTTAATTTGGTTTTCTTTTATTTGTTTAATAAAGTTTAATTTCAGTTTTTACATATAAACAAATTCTCTTTCATTTTTATTTCTTTTTCAAATCTAAAGCTAAGAAACAATGGAAAACCCAAAATCTGAAACATATTCAATCCACTCCACAAACCTAAAACAAAGCCTGCATGCAAATCATTTTTTTTGTTCAAATCAAAATCTGTTCAAAAACAAAAATCTGTAAAATTCCCTTCAAAACCCAAAACCATCTTCAATTTGAAAATGCAAGTAAATCTGTAGCCTGCATTTCATATGCAAGCAATACTGCATATTCTTTTCAAATATAAAAGCCTCTGCATTTCTGGAATTCAAACAATCTTGCATATTTCTCAAATGTAAAAGCCCTGCAATTTCAAAGTTTTGAAACCTGCATTCTTATTCAAGCCACTGCAGTTTCAAATTTAAGAAACAAAGCATGCAAATCTGTAGCATTCAAATAAAAGCCTGCACTTTACCTAGAATCTGGAAATCTAAGCATGTATGCAGTTTCAAAGTAAGGGAGGAAACTGCAGTTTAAATTCTTAAGCAAAACAGAGGGGCAATCCAGTTTCAAGGCAAAGCATTTGTGGCTCTGTCTTTTAATTAACAGGTGAGTAACTTCTCTGTTTTCTAAAAAGTTTAAATTTGTAAATAAGTTGCATGATTAATTCTCTGTGATAAAATGTGTAGAATGTATACTTGAATACATTATGATGTGACTATATATGTTTGTGATTCCTAAAGAGTACTCTATGATTTTATATAGATCATGTGTTCTGGTTCTTGTTTTATAATTCAAACATATAGATTTATATCTCTGATTCAATTTGGAATTAATCAATTTTATTTGTTTATGATAAGTTTTAGTTTAAATTTTTAGTTAAGATAAAATAACCTATAAGCATCTGTGTAAACCAGAGTTTAATTAATCAAGTTTAAGAGTGTGAAAAATTATATTTAATAAATTATAAATTCAGTATTAAGAATTTAATACCAAGATCAAAACTTGATTTTTTGGAATAAAAATTGGGATTTTTAGTGGAGGGAATGTGGTGCTGTCCTGTGTTGAACTGTATAGGGGAAATTTGGGTTTTTGGGTGATCTTTACAAATGTGAGGTGTCGGGGTTCATCTGGGAGATCGTGGAATTGTCACCAATGTCAGGAAAATATTAGGGGGTGTTGCAATTGAACGTGGTGGTTGCGGTGATGTAAATTCAGGTAGAACCCTAGTTTAAGTTAGATAGGTTGTTTTGACCAGTTCATCATGAAGCAGGGATCGGGTTTGCTACATTACAGCGTGATAGGGGGTTCTCGCTTTGCGTTTGGTGGCGAACGGGAGACTCTTACCCCTACATGCCCCCGGGGGTAGTATAAGGCCTTTTGGGGTTGGTTGCGAGTTGAGAGGCTGGTCGTAAAAGCAAACCCGAGGTATCACTACGAGCCACAGCGGGGCTGGGATGGTTGAAAAGCCTACCGGTCGTGAGCCGTTGCTGATGGTTGAAAAGCCTAGGACATCACAGTGGTATCAGAGCATTAGGTTGAGTGAATACCTAGGCTCTAGAGTGGTGTCTATCTTGAGAGAGCATATTTGTAATTTTAAATATAATAATATACATTTATCTATTTCTACCTATCTGTTGGGTTACCTGTTCGGGTTTTCCAATATAGGTTATAAAGGTAGATATGGTAATAGTGTGTGTAACACGATTACTACCATTGGTTGGAGTCTGATGTTTGAGGCTGGAAGTGTATCTGTCGAGACCGTAGACCTAATATCGTCTCGAGTAAGTTTTGTTGTGTTGGAGTATTTCATCGATCTCTGAAGGAAACCGGTAAAGGTTCAGAGACATCTTTGAAGTGTTGAGCTTGGTGAGTAGAGTTTGGCTCTTTCAGTTGAGCTGGAGCAAGTGATAGTATTTTGATACCTCAGAAAGTTGTAACTGCGTGATGAGATGCAGTGACTATGGATTGTTTCCGAAGATATTTTCTTTGGAAAAAGTTTTAGGAGGAGTGTCTGCTTCGATGTTGTGGCTGGATTCAGCAGGATATTGTGGTGTTTCTGGTTGGCTTTGAAGTCCGAGTTTCTCGAAGAGTTTGGATTAGGAAGTTTGGCATCAATGTCAGCAAGACAGCTCGGAGTGTTCTGTGAGCTGACAGGGAGGTCTTAGCTGAGTAGTTTTTCTGGTGATGGAGTTCTGAAGCAGCAGATTGAATCCATTTCTTCAATGGATTGATTAGACCAGTGTAAGATGTTCTATTTGGTAAAGAGAGGACAGTTTTCTTTGGAAATTTATCTGGGTTGATCGCAAAAGTGACTTGCGATTGTTTGAGTGTTCTTTTGGATGGTTGGTGATTTTCTGGATGTCTTCTGAGAAGACAGAGGTTTGTCAGCATCTGGAGATTGAGTTTTCTTATCGACTAGGATTTCAGGAGTGGAACCGGTGGATCTGTTTAGTTGGAGAATGATTCCTAGAGATGGAGTTTGATGAAGTAACTCAGTTTTGAAGGAATTTCTGAGTTTTCTTTTATGGATCTGTAGAACCATATTTCTAGAAGGTGATGTCTAGTTAGTGTTTGTGTTCTTCGTCGGTATTTTTTTATCTACTTCGGATCAGAGTTGTGCAGCGAAAGCAGTTTGGATGTGTTTCTGATTGTCTTTTACGGATTAGGAGAAGTCTGTTGTATTCTGCTAGTTATGGAGTAGGATTGTGTTTTGGTTTTGGATTGATCTTGAGGAGATCATAATGTTGGGTTGTTTATGGTTCTGCTTGTTTCTAGAGGAATCAGCAAGGGTTGAGCTGATCAGTTTGGATGTTGGCAGCCCAGGATTTGTCTGAAACTTTTGTGGATAAGGGACAGAGAAATTTGGAATTCGAAGTTGGAGACTTCATTATTTTTGGAGTTTTCTCTGATTCAGGAGCTATAAGTTTTGAATAAGTCTGGGAGGCTAGCTCAGTGATGTTTGGATCTCTTCTCTGAGTTTTGGTTGGATTGGTGTTTGGTTTTTCAGGATTGAATTGTCAGTTTGGATAACTGGAATTCGATGAGTTTCAGTATCTCTGAGGGAGTACGTGTATGGTCTATATTTGATTTTGGAACCAGTAGTTTTAGAGGTTTGGTTGTTGAATCAAACTCGTCTATAGTCTGATATGTTATCTAGTTCTGTAGATATAGATGAATAGGAGCTCTGTAGTTTAATTGTATTGATTGTTTGGAATCTATAAAGCGAGTATCCCGATACTTTTACTGCGGAAACTCGTGAATGTATTATCCAGAATTTTTCTGGATAATTAGATTGTTTGATTGGGTGAATTGATTGCTATGGTTGTTAGCATATGATTGGTATATGCTTGTGTTTTAAAATTTAATCTTTAAATAGATTATTAAATTACCTTTGTTCTAAATTTCAGGGACGAAATTCTTTTAAGAGGGAAGGAATGTGATGACCTGGAATTTGTAAGCAATATCAATTTAATAATCTGAAATAAAAATTAAATTGATTTAATAATCTTTGTAATAAGATTTGAGTTAATTTAATAATTCGATAAAATAAATAGTTAATTGATAGATCTTATCTTTTTAAATCTAAATAATTGTTTTATATTTATAATATATATAGAATATTGTATATTGTATATAGATCTTGTTTTAATCTGATTAATAAATATATCTTGTTTTCTATGAATTATATATCTTTATTAAAATTTTGAATTTTGAATTATGATTTTATTTAATAGTTAAACTTTTAAAAGGTTATTTCATAAATAAATAAGGTTTAAATACATAAGATAAATATTGAAATGATTTAAAATATTTTAACTCAAGTTTAAATTTAAATAAATAACAATAAGGTTATTTTGATTATCTTTTAAATATGATGTGATAAAATAAATAATTTATTAATAAGAAGACAATTTCTTTTAATAGTTATTTATGGTTATTAAATATTGTTATTTCTAAAATATAAAAAAACATTGTTTCAATGAATAATTTTTTTAATAAAAATTATTGTTTTTTTCAAAATTCAAAATTTGTAGTTGTATTTGTAAATAAACTGCGGATTTCAAAAATTTATTTTGAAACTTTAATTCAAAGTTTTAAATCTAAAGTATAAATGTTTTTAATTTGTTTTGATTTTGAAATATTTGTATAAGTTTAATTTTATAAATATAGTTTGATTTATTTTATTTTAAAATCTATATACATGTAAATAAATGCATGTTAACTCATTAACTAAACATATCTTATATTAAACATCTAATTTAAAATACAAGTTAACTAAATATATAGCTTATTAACATTAATAACAAGTGTAAGAATATTAAGACACAATATAACACATGTTAGCAAATAAGGTAAGGAAATTGACAATTGTTAAAATTTGAGACAAGTGTCATTTAATTTGGTTTTCTTTTATTTGTTTAATAAAGTTTAATTTCAGTTTTTACATATAAACAAATTCTCTTTCATTTTTATTTCTTTTTCAAATCTAAAGCTAAGAAACAATGGAAAACCCAAAATCTAAAACATATTCAATCCACTCCACAAACCTGAAACAAAGCCTGCATGCAAATCATTTTTTTTGTTCAAATCAAAATCTGTTCAAAAACAAAAATCTGTAAAATTCCCTTCAAAACCCAAAACCATCTTCAATTTGAAAATGCAAGTAAATCTGTAGCCTGCATTTCATATGCAAGCAATACTGCATATTCTTTTCAAATATAAAAGCCTCTGCATTTCTGGAATTCAAACAATCTTGCATATTTCTCAAATGTAAAAGCCCTGCAATTTAAAAGTTTTGAAACCTGCATTATTATTCAAGCCACTGCAGTTTCAAATTTAAGAAACAAAGCATGCAAATCTGTAGCATTCAAATAAAAGCCTGCACTTTACCTAGAATCTGGAAATCTAAGCATGCATGCAGTTTCAAAGTAAGGGAGCAAACTGCAGTTTAAATTCTTAAGCAAAACAGAGGGGCAATCCAGTTTCATGGCAAAGCATTTGTGGCTCTGTCTTTTAATTAACAGGTGAGTAACTTCTCTGTTTTCTAAAAAGTTTAAATTTATAAATGAATTGCATGATTAATTCTCTGTGATAAAATGTGTTGAATGTATACTTGAATACGTTATGCTGTGACTATATATGTTTGTGATTCCTAAAGGGTACTCTCTGATTTTATATAGATCATGTGTTCAGGTTCTTGTTTTATAATTCAAACATATAGATTTATATCTCTGATTCAATTTAGAATTAATCAAGTTTATTTGTTTATGATAAGTTTTAGTTTAAATTTTTAGTTAAGATAAAATAACCTGTAAGCATCTCTGTAAACCAGAGTTTAATTAATCAAGTTTAAGAGTGTGAAAAATTATATTTAATAAATTATAAATTCAGTATTAGGAATTTAATACCAAGATCAAAACTTGATTTTTTGGAATAAAAATTGGGATTTTTAGTGGAGGGAATGTGGTGTTGTCCTGTATTGAACTGTATAGGGGAAATTTGGGTTTTTGGGTGATCTCTACAAATGTGAGTGTCGGGGTTCATCTGGGAGATGGAGGAGTTGTCACCAATGTCAGGAAAATATTAGGGGGTGTTGCAATTGAACGTGGTGGTTGCGGTGATGTAAATTCAGGTAGAACCATAGTTTAATTTAGATAGGTTGTTTTGCCCAGTTCATCATGAAGCAGGGATCGAGTTGATTGAGTCTCTGGGGGATGATAGTAGGTGGAGGGATGAACCCGTGACCGGAGGTGGAAGGTCTCTGATGGTCGGAGCACTGTGGGAAAGGGTTTGACAGGTTTGGGGGTGGAACATGTGTCTTCGGTTCCAAGTTTATGTTTTGAGCTCGAGTTGAAATTCGAGGTGGAAAGAGTAAGGAGATGGTCGTAGTGGACTAGGGAGTTGAACGTTGATGGGTAGAAGCCACCAGAGAGGGAGGTTGATGACCGGAGGCACGGTGCACGTGCACCGTGCAAAACTTTTTGGTCTGATGTTTTCTGGGTGGAGACGGTATATTTGTCTCAAGTTTTCCTCGGGTTTTTACTCGTGATTTTGGTAGGTTTACTCGAAGTACTTTAAACTCTGACTCGAAGCATATTGAGATTGGCTCGGGTAATTGCAATAATACATTTTCTGGAAAAACTGTCTGCAGCTTTAATTTTAAATCAAAATTTAAATAAATTTCAGTCGTTGTGATAAGATTTGAATAAGTTTAAATTTGCAGAAGAGTTTGGTTTTAAAGAAGTTTGAAATCCTATAAGTTTTTAAAAATTTAAAAGGGGTTTCAGCTTTTTAATAAAGAATAAAAATATATAGAACTTGCAGTTTTCTGTAAAATTTAATTTTGTTTTGAAATTTGAATCATGATTCAAAACAGCAGTTTGAATCTAAATTTAAGTTCATTTTTCTTAAGATCTTTAAATCTTCAGGTTTTAAAAATAAATTTATATTTTTAAATAAAGGATTTTAAAATCAAGGTTAAATTCAACAAGTTTAATTCAAGCTTTAATACAAATGATTTGAATAAGGAATGGTTTCAAGTGTATTGAATTAAAAATCCGAGATTTTGAATAAGTTTTTAAAGTTTGAATGTTTTCAAACTAGTTAAAATTTAAATTGTTAATTAGGAGTAAAATTGTTTTCAAACAAATACTTTAATTTGATTTTCTTTATGAATGAAGTCATAAAAAAAAGGGTTTATAAAGGAAAGTTAAGTGATTTTTAACTTGAATTTGAATTTTAAGGGTAATGTAATTTAACTTAATTTAAATGAAATTAAGCAAATTGATTAAAACTCATCTTATATAAGTTTTAAATGTTATTTACATTTATTCTAAAAAGAAATATAAATGAATTTAAGTTGGATAATGCTTTAATAAATATTATCTTGAATTTTAGATTCAAAATGAAATTAGAATTTAAATATTCTAAGTACACTTTAATATTTATATAAGGAATGGGTTATCTTAGAAATTATTAAGATATTAAATATAATTAAATAAATTGGATAATTAAGGAATAACTTATTTATTTAATTAATAATTTGGATTAATTTAAATTAGAGTTAATTAAGAAGTAATTAAAGAATAAATAATAGCTAATGATGGTCATTAACTAAAGTTTATTTAATAATTAATTAATATGATTAATTTTTAATAATTAATTAAAATGGTTAATTAATAATAATAAATTGTAAAATATATTTAAGTCTAATTACTTAAATGGAAGTAATTATGACATTAATTACTTAATGTAATTAATGGAGTTTATGGAGGTTGGTTTAAATTAATTAATTAAGTTTAGTTAATTTTAATCATTGGAATTGATAGTAATTACTTGATGTAATTAATGAAGTAAAATTACTCAGTGAAGTAATTAAAGATATTTACTGGATATAATTAATGAATGAGGTTTGGATTTTGAAAATAATTTAGATTAAATTATTTTGCATAATTAATCAAAGGATTGAATAAAGATTAGTTGAATGAAGTAATTAAAGTAGTTAATTACAGATTGAGATTAATCAAAGGTGATTAATAATTATGGACTAAGTGAGATTAATTACTGAAAGTAATTAATTTAATAGAGTAATTAATTAAATATAAATAAGAATCATTAATTAATATAATTAATGATGTAATTAAGATTGATTAATTAATATTAATTAATGAATAATAAGTAACTAAGGATAATTAATTATGTTACGTCCCGCCTTTTCGCACGATTTAAATAGACACACGTGCCAATTCAAACCATACGCAAGGGCGGATTGTTATGGGATAAATAAGAAAGCAGAGAAAGAACAGAATCTCACAGCGGAAGTATAAAATATAATAATCAAATATACAGTTCATAAATCTGTTTACAAAAACCTTTGATTTATTTATACAATACATATCAGAGTACACATACCATATAACAATGCAGCGGAACAATATGAGTGTAGTGAAACCATATTATCTATAGTGATAATAATAAAATCTTCGTCTTCTTCCTCTGGAAATAAAATCTTCAATCCTGAAATGCTCGGACTGACCCGAGCGAATTGAAAAGACAAAACACTCGAGTCTGAACTAAAAGATCTTATGTAAGTTAAATTAACAGAAATAAATATGAGTGCAGTAACTCAAGAGATGCTCGGGATTTACATCTCCTAAGGATCCGTTAAACTATTTACTATGTAGTATATTGCACTATTATAATAGTGTCTAATTGTAAAATAAACTTACTTTTAAATAGCATTAAGGCTTTACATTTTCCACCTTAACACGTAATAGTCCCAGTAGTCCATCCAATATCATAGTCCCTCCTGATCAGGAAGCCACCAGAGGATACCACACGGGCTACGGGAGAAATCCAAACTCGTACAAGGCGCGATAGGGTAGGTGACACGGCACAACTAGGCAATGCCAGGGTAGATATACGAATTGCTATCCGGGCTGGTGGAAACGCGCAGCGCGTAGCTACCGCCCACCTCGAAAAAACTCCCCCAAAACAAAATAAAAGTGGCCACTGAATCAATCCAAAGTCAAAGTATAATATCGAAGAGGAGTGTCCGATCAGAGGAATGACCTCATTGGCCCGAGAATCGCTCCTGTTTTAGCCACCTTATGCCAACTCATCGGAGTTGGGTCCACGTATTTACCTTACAGGAAACGCCGCCACCAACCTACTTCATTCTGGAATCTCCACCGCGTACACGGTTAGTCAAAGTGGTTTTCGGTATCGACAGAGAGTATGTCCATATCCGATCCCGGTCTCTTTGCCAACTAATCGTTATTACAACACCACGTTCATTTAAAAATAATTATTCTTTTAAAACCAAAATAAAATATCCATTTAAAACCCATATAAATTCGATATCATTTATTCTTAAAACCCCAAATCAATACGATATCATTTTATTTCCCAATATATATTCTTTCCAAAATCATAGGGTTTCCAAAGTAAAATATTTAGAAATCAAAACTCTTGAATATAATATTTCCAAATTATACTACCTTGAAAAACATAGCTTTGAAACAAATTTCCATCTCTTAAATGGTTAAATATTAAACTACTTTTATAAAACAAAATAGCTTCTTTAGATTTCACAAATAAATCCCAAATATCGATTTAAACTTCCAAATACCATTTTAAATTCTTATGTTTCAAGGCTTTAAATATTTCACCATTTCAAACAGACTCATTTGACAATTCCATATATATATATATCAAATTCAATTACTTATTATTTAGACTTGAAATGTTTACTTAATGAATTCAATATAATTTAAGAAAAACCTTAACTTCATATAACTGGATCATCTTTCAATTTATTTTATATTAATTTAAATCAACCTGATATTCATTTAAATCACTTTACACAAAAATCAAGTTATAAAAATCATATCTTTTAAAATTATAATTTTTATTAAATTTCAATTTAACTTAATATTCATCTTCCAAATCTTATTCTCATTTAAGTCAATAGAACTCCAGAAATTAAATTTTAAATAAATTCTTAATCGTATTTGATCTCGAAAATCAAACTTTATTTTATACTTCAAATCAAATTTATACAAAGCTTAAAAACCAAAAATTTACTATATATATAAATAACCAAATCAATATCCCATAAACCATAAATATATATATATCTAGCTTTACAAAACCATAGTAAAACATTTCAAAAATAGTTTTATATATTTACCGCGGTGCATGTATAAAATTTTCTACCCTATGGTCAAGTGATACAGATGTTTATCATTTCAATCCGCAATTTAAAATAAAAAAATGCGGATATATATCATTTCAAACCGCAATCCCGAATGAATGAAATGCATACCAACTTGCAATTAATAAAATAAATCATCCATTCATCCATCAAATCATACATCCATTTATCATAGTCATCATCCAAATTTTCAAACAATCATCAATATGTATAATAGGTGATAAATAATGGTATTAATTATCAGTTTATACTCAAAATAAATTTAATAACTGTTAATTGGCAGTTTATATGCAAAAAAAACGTAAACTTAACTGGAAGTTAATATGAAATAAAATTCAACATAACTATGCCTGGCAGTTAATATGAAATAAATAAATTCTAACTGTCAAATTTATATGCAATAAATAAATAAATTTACAGTTATATTAAATAAATGCGTTTAAACAGAAATAGTGAATAAAACATGCCAAACAGTCATAAAAATAATTTCTACCGATATCTAAAATTAATTTAACAAACACAAGAAATTTTAGAAATTGTGAGTGGGTTAAAACACTCACCTTTTGAATTTAAATCGAATTTAAATCCGATTTAAACCCAAAAATTCGACGGTTTCCAAATCTGTCCAAACCAGTGTCAAAAGATCTGGAATTTTATTACGATCCTAACAAAAAAAATCTCGCGTAACGGAGTTCGTAGGAGAAAGTTATACGCATGAATGGTGATTGAAATTTCAAAAAGAAAAGAAAAAAAAGAATAGAAATAAAAGAACACCTTCAAGCGCCACGTCATCCCCCTTTCTTTCCCTCTCTCCCTCATGCGTTTTGCTTCCAGATTTTTCTGAGAAGTTTGAATTTTAGCTTTTGATTTGGTTTGGAATTTTTATTTGGATCTAAGATTTGTTTGTCTGCCATTGAGGAGGAGAAGGAGCTGATGAAATTTTACGCGCAGACAAATGAGAATAGGCGGAGGCTAGGGTTTAGCGGGGTATTTATAGATGAGGTTGGAATAGACAGATGGATCCGAATTTAAGTGAATTCACAATTTGTCAAATTTAAATTCCTATAATCCATTTATTTGATTTTTAGATCTTATTATGAATAAATGGTCAACTTACCATTCCTACCATTTCTGATTGCAATTAGCTTCAAATTTATTAACCAAACCTCCATATCAAATAAAGATTTATTGCAAAATTTTTAGTGTTTACCTTTAATTAAAGTAAATTCAATAAATTATAAAATCTTATTTCAATTGAAATTTTATACCATTCGTATTCAATTCTCTTTATTAAATCAATCATCATCTTATGCATATATTTAACATTAGTATATATCAATTTACCCCAATTAAATAAAATTTTATTCCCAAATTGATTTACAGCCTAATATAACATTTGAATTTTATTCCCAATTCATAAATTACTACCTTAACTAAATTTTACGTTTCCCTTTTAATTTACATTTTCACCTTACGTTACTACATTAATTATCCTTAAAGTAACGTCTATTATTAATAACAATATTATAATTACTTACCATTTTATTTCATAAATTAATCCATTTCATCTAAATTCTTATCTATGTAATATTTCAACATTTAATTTCATCAAATGTAATTGTTTTCCAATACGTTAATAACTTTATTTCCAAGTCTTATATTACAACAAACTATCCAATACGAAAGTCTTAACATTGTTACAAATACTACTTTAATTAACATTAACGCAATACTCAATTAAAAATTATTGTAACTGATTTCAAAATTGTAAATTAACAAGCTACCAAAATAGGCAACATACAATAATCGTACTCTAACCTTTAGTCACATAAATACGCTTTTATTTCTCAAAATCAAAGTTCCCATTTAACTAAATCTCCATAAATGAATTTGACGTTATCTTCAAAAAGTACTTTATATTAACATTAACGTAAAAATTTATTTATATTTATTGCAATCGATTTAGTATTATTTTCTCAATATTTAAAATGATTTAACAAATTTTATATGTCAATTTATTAAAGATTAAATCAATATAAATATTCAATTCCATAAAATCCAAAATTGTTGATAAATTTCCAAAACTTCCTTTTTTTATTGAATCAATCTATATTTATTCCTTTCATTAATCTTAAATATAAGGGTTTACCCTTTGGATTAAAAATTATAACATAAATATCCTATTTCAACGTAATTCTTAATTTAACGTAATAAATAAAAATTTGATTTCATTTATCTCAATAAGTCCTACTATTATAAGATAACCAATTGACTCACTATTCAAATTCACATTCTATAATTCAAAATTTTTCTATCACCTTGATTTACTTCGCTTTATAATTCCTTAGACAAATCTCTATCTCAAATCTTAAATGTAAATCATTCTACTAAATATAGTACTTAATATTTTCTTAAAAGAATCTTTCTATTACGCTTGAATCCAATTTATTAAATAAGTTTCAATTAGATCCAATTTCAACCTTGCACATAAATTTAGGTTATAATTAACTTATAACGTATACTTCCCTAGTTATTTCTTTACATACTCCCCATATTAATTCCACAATTAACCATTATTATTAGAATAACGCTTATAATAAATACTGTGACGCCCCACCTCTATACCCACACTAGCCAAGAACACTACGGTGTAGTGCTGTCAACTAGCATGGAGAATAAGGATGTTGAGGAGCGACCATCCATGTAATTGCTTATCACACGGTGGCTATAAATAATCTTCGAAAACAAACATAGAAATAATCATAACACAAATCAGTCACAGATATCCATATCACAAAGGCGGAAGAAGATATGAATATATAACTAACACATGAAAGTGTACATCAGAGTAGTGGTCCGTAAGATCCACGATAATACAAAAGAATAGCAACACGTGCTATTCAAAAGAATACAACTATGAGTCTATATCTCAAGTGTATACAACAAAAAACTGCTAATCTAAACAGTTAGCCAAAAGTCAGAGTGATGAATCCCTGGGAAGAAGTCAAGCAGAAGCACCTGTAACATCTCGGTCTGACCCGAGTATTATTTAAGAAAATAATAAACGGGTCAGTCTAGCTATAAATATCAGATGACATGATATAACATAAAAGATATGGCATAAACATAAAATATCCATAATGACATACCACCATAAGTATGTAAATAATGATCAACAGAAGATCAATCAATAAGAGATAATCAATATCACAAGAATCTTCTCAAAGATTCGGAAAGGGCATCATACCCCAAACTTGTACTCATAACAAGTCAATGACATAAATTCTAGAAATCAATGCAAGAAGTCCAGAAATCATAGAAAAGAGAAAAAGGCCTATCACATGACGGTCCGAAGACCAAGGGGAGCTACCCCACATGTGTGAATGGAATCACACAGATTAAGGTCCAGACTAACCAAAAAGCAAAAAGGTATGTGTGAGTGGAATCACACAAGTGGTGTCTAGTCTAACCTCGCAACAAGAGACATCGCACAGTTGCTAGTCTAAATCATCAGAATGATCGTCATGATCAACGAGAAGTGTCAATTACACTAAGCTAGTAAATATAGAAGTTTAGCTTCATGTCCCATAACCACTTGCTTAACTTAAATATTTACGAACAAACTGTAAACCTTCACTAATAAAATTGTCACAAGAGGTTCAATCGAACAAGTCCAAGAATTAACCGACGAAGTGAACGCAAGCGTTTCATACCACTTGTTTTACTAAGTCGTTTAATTAGATTTCTCATCCGAGTGAGGTAAAGGTTTGTATATACTAATAGATTAGAAAACGGTTTAAGAAAAGAGCTTTGTTATTAAAAATAGAGTTGAAATTGTTTGTTAAAAGAGTTTTGATATTTACTACTAGTATTGAAACCTTTATATTATAAAGTGACAAAACACAGAAGCAATTGTAGAAACAATCAGTCACAAAAATCGCATACGGAGATGTGAATAAAATCCAAGGAAATCAGCTCAATGTTTTTCAGATAAGATCCCCTACGGAGGGGGGGTCCAGGGGGGTGGCAACCCCCCAAGGTGGGGGTGCGGGGGCAACGCCACCGCTTACGGGGTCCGACCTGCCCGGTCAGGTCGCGGGGGTCCAGGGGGCAGCGCCCCCGGTAGGGTTCGGGGCAGCGCCCCGTCCAAAACGGTATGACCTAGTGAAGACAAAAAGGGGGTCTAACGACCTAAGAGGGATAGGGTCGAGCGACCTAACAGTTGCGACCTAGGGGTCTAAGGGGTCAAGCGACTTAGTGGTTGCGACCTAGAGGTGTTCGCGACCTAACGATGACTCACGACCCAACATGGCCGACTTAATAGAGGTCACGACCTAACAGGATAACTCGTGACCGACTTAAGAGTTGCGTGACTGAAGGGTTGCACGACTTAAGGGTTGCACGACTTAAGGGTTGCACGACTTAAGGGTTAGGCCAGGAGCGACCTAACGAGATAAGGTCCAACGACCTACGAGTTAAGGGTCCAACGACCTATCGGGATAACTCGTAACCGACTTAAGAGTTGCGTGACTGAAGGGCTGCACGACTTAAGGGTTGCACGACTTAAGGGTTGCACGACTTAAGGGTTAGGCCAGGAGCGACCTAACGAGATAAGGTCCAACGACCTACGAGTTAAGGGTCCAACGACCTATCGGGATAACTCGTAACCGACTTAAGAGTTGCGTGACTGAAGGGTTGCACGACTTAAGGGTTAACTCGTAAACGACTCACGACCTATGGATGAACGACTTAACTCCGAACGAGCTAAAAATGGCCAGAACGACCTAGGGTTAACTCGTAAACGACTCACGACCTATGGATGAATGACTTAACTCCGAACGAGCTAAAAATGGCCAGAACGACCTAGGGTTAACTCGTAAACGACTCACGACCTATGGACGAACGACTTAACTCCGAACGAGCTAAAAATGGCCAGAACGACCTAAGTGCAGAAAATTCACCAAAACGCTAAAAATTGGAGTTTTTCGCCAATCCAATCCAAACCAAATGCTAACATGCATGCAAAAATGATAGGGAATCATTCCCAACAGTCCAATATAGTTATAGGCTAGAATTGTGAGATAAAAATCTCACCTTTGCACCAAATATCAATGAAAATGAAGTTTTAAGCAAGCAAGAATTAATCCTTCTTCTATCTAAGCACAAGAAGCTTGAATCTAATGTCTTCTTCTTGAATTTGGAGTAGAAAGATGGATTGCAATTGAATTTGAGTTTTGGAATTTTAATTTCCCATTCCCTCCACCATTAATGCCAAAGCTTGATTAGTTAGGAAATTTATGAAGAGTGAGGAGAAGAGGGTTGGAACTTGGGCTTAATAGGCTAAACTAACCCAAAGTCCAAAGCGGGAAAAGTTAGTGAAATTTCACTAACTCCAAACCTATCGATGTTTATACTTAAAAAAGTTGTAAATGGCATTTCGAACTCAATGGAAGTGGTCTCGAGTCCTAATTTTATCGTTTGCAAAAAGTAGCTTTTCGGACCAAAATCCGATTAACGTGTTAATATTTAAATAAAATATTTAAATACAAACTCGATAAATATGCGAGTTGTTACAAATACAATCCTACAATTTACTCAACACTTAATTATTTCCTTTTCCACTAGGGTAACATTCCTTTATCTGATTATTACTTATTACACATTCTAATTCCATTAACAAGGAAGCAGGTAAATTATGATATATGCTACAAATTTTTAATTTATTACTATTCATTATTATTAACCTAAATTCAGCATTACTTACCTCGCATTAACCTTATTACTTAAAATCCTTATCCGATTGAAATTAATTCTCTAAATAAATAAATTTACTCCTTTCGTTATTTTATTAATTACAATTAAGGCACACCTAATTATCTTTATAGGTAAATAAGTGAATTTACTAGTAACCTACTATTACAACCTTTAATATACTTGTATATGGTTATTTTACCCTTTTATAATCCATTTATAAATATATGCGCATCTACAAATTAAGATTCTAAATCCAATTTCTTATTCCATCTAGGTTCCATTTCTTCACTTTATGAATAACTAGCATTTCCTATTCATTTGTTACATCTACTTATATTCACTTTATGAATAGTTTGATATTCCATTTATTACTAACTTTAATTATTGCAGTTTATTATCTACATACAATTTGAATCTATTTTCAAATTTTCACCTTCCAATAATAAATAAAAAGGATGTACTAAATAAAATTTTATTTTCATTAATGAATTCAATCCTTGCCTTTATTTTCTTATTTCTAAACTTATATCCCATTGCAAAAATTTCCACTATTACAATTAATTGCAATAAATAATTTAATTTGTACATTTTAATTACCCTTTACATCAAATTTTAACATTCTCTTTTATATAAATAAATAAGATTTTCATTCCTTTCTAAATTTAAATTAAAAATCCTATTAATTATATTCATTTTAAACATTGAATTTACACGGGTCGTTACACTCTCCCCCACTCAAAACTTTTCGTCCCCGAAAAGGAAAAGAAGGGAAAAGAAGAATTAAATACGATACATATTATTCAAAATATTTAACTTATAAACAATTAAATTTATAAAATTAATTACTTTAAATAAGATATCCTAATTTATATCTATTTAATCCTTTATATTTCAACTATTAAAGTTTGGAAAAAACATTTCAAAATATTTCTGAGATACTGCATTTCTTATATAATCCAAAGGGTTACAATTTATATAAAGTGAAATATTTAAGTGGTTTCAATCACTAACAACAAATAAATACAACAACCATCAATTTCAACAACAGTATACACAACAAATACAAAGCAACCATTCAATCAAACAAACGAATAGTTGTTCGGGTCCAAAACCTTTAAATTGTATGGAATGAAGAATAAACTACTAGCGCATCATTTACTCAACAGTCTTAGATAAAACTAAGTAGATTATTCATTCACCCAAATCCAATTTCTAAAGTATCCTTACCCAAACAACCATCAACCAAACAACAACAAATCCAAACAACAATCAATTTATCTTATTATTAATTCCATTTCATACCTTTGTTGTTCGATTATCTTTTTATTTATACAGTGATTCATCGTTTTAATTTATATTTACTCATTAAATGTTTTCTTCATTTATTTTTCTTATTACTTACAATTTTTCAATTCCATTAACTCGGGTCATGCAGTTCCTTTTTGTTTCGTTATAACGATTCATTCATTTATTATTGCATGTCCTCTTTATTGATTCCTTAATTTCATTGATTACAGTATTCGTCTTTCTGTTTATTAAGATAATTTACTTTAACATTTACTCAAGTTTATTGTCATCTATTTATGATACTTACCTTTAATTATATATAGTAAAATTCCAATTGTAGCTTAAGTTTACAATTTTTCTTTATTATATTACATTCATTTATAATTGCATGACCCCATTCATTTACACATTAATTACATAAGTTTATGATCGTCTATTTGTCCCATTTCTCTTTAATTATTTTTACTTGGTAAAATTTCAATTATAACTTAAGTTTATACATTAAATTCTCCTTTAATAGCAAATTCATTGAATACATCATTACCTACTTTTACTTGTATAATTTTCATTACATTTCTATTAAACATTTCAACTTTTAATATTTGGTAAGTTATATATGTTTTTAAATAATGTACTTGAAAGTTACACAAGTTTCCTCATTACCTATGATTAATTTGACGTTCAATAATAATATTCCTTATTTCGTAGGTTATAATTTCAAATTTCATTTAATACCATTTATAACCTATCATTAAATCTCTTATTTCCTTTAGAGGTTTTAATTTATTAATTTCCTATGTTTCAATTCACTACAATAATTGAACAATTTAATTAACGGAAATTTAAGAATTAAATACCGGGTTAAATCTTAAATCATTTAAAATAATAGATAGATATCTACACTTAACATATATATCAAATTATAATTAAAACGATAAAATTTCTTAACGATTCTGCAGTAAATTACTACAGTGGCCTTCCCACTTCAAAACTCGAAAATGAATGTCGATGATGCGTGCATTCATCACCGAAATTATTTTCCAGCGACCGAGAGGAAAGTACAAAACTTATTTTCTCAAAAATCCCTTTAAAACAATTAAATATTTATATCAGAAAATACTTATAACAATATTATTATATTCCAAATCATTTCAAAGAAGTTTTCAAAAACCCTGGAACTTAAATTCTAAATTCCCAAATTACATTTATTAATTTTTAATCTTATTTACCTATTATTTATAAATTTTATTCCTAACAACCAATATATTGCAACCAAATATAGGTATCATTTAAAAATTTTATTTTATATATATAGAAAATATAACAGGCAAAATTATTTCATTTACCTATATAAAACAAATATTATGTCGGTCTGTCCTATTAAGTGTTTAGAAATCCCTATTGATGTCATAGCGTCCCATGCACCAACCAGAATTTATAAATACAAAACGGAACAGATTAACACAATATAAAAACCTTTTTATAACACTAACAAATACGCTCTCTCATATATATACTCTCAGCGACTCCCATAGGGTATTGCTACCCTATTAATAAAGAGTCAAACCCCACAAAGCTAAGGTTTATCGCTAAACCAAAGCTCTGATACCAGATGTTACGTCCCGCCTTTTCGTACGATTTGAACAGACACACGTGCCAATTCAAACCATACGTAAGGGCAGATTGTTATGGGATAAATAAGAAAGCAGAGAAAGAACAGAATCTCATAGCGGAAGGATAAAATATAATAATCAAATATACAGTTCATAAATCTGTTTACAAAAACCTTTGGTTTATTTATACAATACATATCAGAGTACACATACCATATAACAATGCAGCGGAACAATATGAGTGTAGTGAAACCATATTATCTATAGTAGTAATAATAAAATCTTCGTCTTCTTCCTCCGGAAATAAAATCTTCAATCCTGAAATGCTCGGACTGACCCGAGCGAATTGAAAAGACAAAACACTCGAGTCTGAACTAAAAGATCTTATGTAAGTTAAATTAACAGAAATAAATATGAGTGCAGTAACTCAAGAGATGCTCGGGATTTACATCTCCTAAGGATGCGTTAAACTATTTACTATGTAGTATATTGCGCTATTATAATAGTGTCTAATTGTAAAATAAACTTACTTTTAAATAGCATTAAGGCTTTACATTTTCCACCTTAACACGTAATAGTCCCAGTAGTCCATCCAATATCATAGTCCCTCCTGATCAGGAAGCCACCAGAGGATACCACACGGCTACGGGAGAAATCCAAACTCGTACAAGGCGCGATAGGGTAGGTGACAAGGCACAACTAGGCAATGCCAGGGTAGATATACCAATTGCTATCCGGGCTGGTGGAAACGCGCAGCGCGCAGCTACCTTCCACCTCGAACAAACTCCCCCAAAACAAAATAAAAGTGGCCACTGAATAAATCCAAAGTCAAAGTATAATATCGAAGAGGAGTGTTCGATCAGAGGAATGACCTCATTGGCCCGAGAATCACTCCTGTTTTAGCCACCTTATGCCAACTCACGGGAGTTGGGTCCACGTATTTACCTTATAGGAAACGCCACCACCAACCTACTTAATTCTGGAATCTCCACCGCGTACATGGTTAGTCAAAGTGGTTTTCGGTATCGACAAAGAGTATGTCCATATCCGATCCCGGTCTCTTTGCCAACCAATCGTTATTATAACACCGCGGTCATTTTAAAATAATTATTCTTTTAAAACCAAAATAAAATATCCATTTAAAACCCATATAAATTCGATATCATTTATTCTTAAAACCCCAAATCAATACAATATCATTTTATTTCCCAATATATATTCTTTCCAAAATCATAGGGTTTCCAAAGTAAAATATTTAGAAATCAAAACTCTTGAATATAATATTTCCAAATTATACTACCTTGAAAAACATAGCTTTGAAACAAATTTCCATCTCTTAAACGGTTAAATATTAAACTACTTTTATAAAACAAAATAGCTTCTTTAGATTTCACAAATAAATCCCAAATATCGATTTAAACTTCCAAATACCATTTTAAATTCTCCTGTTTCAAGGCTTTAAATATTTTACCATTTCAAACAGACTCATTTGACAATTCCATATATATATATATATATCAAATTCAATTACTTATTATTTAGACTTGAAATGTTTACTTAATGAATTCAATATAATTTAAGAAAACCCTTAACTTCATATAACTGGATCATCTTTCAATTTATTTTATATTCATTTAAATCAACCTGATATTCATTTAAATCACTTTACACAAAAATCAAGTTATAAAAATCATATCCTTTAAAATTCTAATTTTTATTAAATTTCAATTTAACTTAATATTCATCTTCCAAATCTTATTCTCATTTAAGTCAATAGAACTCTAGAAATTAAATTTTAAATAAATTCTTAATCGTATTTGATCTCGAAAATCAAACTTTATTTTATACTTCCAATCAAATTTATACAAAGCTTAAAAACCAAAAATTTGCTATATATATAAATAACCAAATCAATATCCCATAAACCATATATATATCTAGCTTTACAAAACCATAGTAAAACATTTCAAAAATAGTTTTATATATTTACCGCGGTGCCTGTATAAAATTTTCTACCCTATGGTCAAGTGATACGGATGTTTATCATTTCAATCCGCAATTTAAAATAAAAAAATGCGGATATATATCATTTCAAACCGCAATCCCAAATGAATGAAATGCATAGAAACTTGCAATTAATAAAATAAATCATCCATTCATCCATCAAATCATACATCCATTTATCACAGTCATCATCCAAATTTTCAAACAATAATCAATATATAACAGGTGATAAATAATCGTATCAATTATCAGTTTATACTCAAAATAAATTTAATAACTGCTAATTGGCAGTTTATATGCAAAAATAAACGTAAACTTAACTGGAAGTTAATATGAAATAAAATTTAACATAACTACACCTGGTGGTTAATATGAAATAAATAAATTCTAACCGTCAAATTTATATGCAATAAATAAATAAATTTACAGTTATATTAAATAAATGCGTTTAAACAAAAATAATGAATAAAACATGCCAAACAGTCATAAAAAAAATTTCTACCCATATCTAAAATTAATTTAACAAACACAAGAAATTTTAGAAATTGTGAGTGGATTAAAACACTCACCTTTTGAATTTAAATCGAATTTAAATCCGATTTAAACCCAAAAATTCGACGGTCTCCAAATCTGTCCAAACCAGTGTCAAAAGATCTGGAATTTTATTACGATCCGAACAAAAAAAATCTCGCGTTAAACGGAGTTCGTAGGAGAAAGTTATACGCATTAATGGTGATTGAAATTCCAAAAAAAAGAAAAAGAAAAAAAAAGAATAGAAATAAAAGAACACCTTCAAGCGCCACGTCATCCCCCTTCCTTTCCCTCTCTCCCTCATGCGTTTTGCTTCCAGATTTTTCTGAGAAGTTTGAATTTTAGCTTTTGATTTGGTTTGGAATTTTTATTTGGATCTAAGATTTGTTTGTTTGCCATTGAGGAGGAGAAGGAGCTGATGAAATTTTACGCGCAGACAAATGAGAATAGGCGGGGGCTAGGGTTTAGCAGGGTATTTATAGATGAAGTTGGAATAGACAGATGGATCCGAATTTAAATGAATTCACAATTTGTCAAATTGAAATTCCAATAATCCATTTATTTGATTTTTAGATCTTATTATGAATAAATGGTCAACTTACCATTCCTATCATTTCTGATTGCAATTAGCTTCAAATTTATTAACCAAACCTCCATATCAAATAAAGATTTATTGCAAAAATTTTAGTGTTTACCTTTAATTAAAGTAAATTCAATAAATTATAAAATCTTATTTCAATTGAAATTTTATACCATTCGTATTCAATTCTCTTTATTAAATCAATCATCATCTTATGCATATATTTAACATTAGTATGTATCAATTTACCCCAATTAAATAAAATTTTATTCCCAAATTGATTTACATCCTAATATAACATTTGAATTTTATTCCCAATTCATAAATTACTACCTTAACTAAATTTTACGTTTCCCTTTTAATTTACATTTTCACCTTACGTTACTACATTAATTATCCTTAAAGTAACGTCTATTATTAATAACAATATTATAATTACTTACCATTTTATTTCATAAATTAATCCATTTCATCTAAATTCTTATCTATGTAATATTTCAACATTTAATTTCATCAAATGTAATTGTTTTCCAATACGTTAATAACTTTATTTCTAAGTCTTATATTACAACAAACTATCCAATACGAAAGTCTTAACATCGTTACAAATACTACTTTAATTAACATTAACGCAATACTCAATTAAAAATTATTGTAACTGATTTCAAAATTGTAAATTAACAAGCTACCAAAATAGGCAACATACAATAATCGTACTCTAACCTTTAGTCACATTAATACGCTTTTATTTCTCAAAATCAAAGTTCCCATTTTACTAAATCTCCATAAATGAATTTGACGTTATCTTCAGAAAGTACTTTATATTAACATTAACGTAAAAATTTATTTATATCTATTGCAATCGATTTAGTACTATTTTCTCAATATTTAAAATGATTTAACAAATTTTATATGTCAATTTATTAAAGATTAAATCAATATAAATATTCAATTCCATAAAATCCAAAATTGTTGATAAATTTCCAAAATTTCCTTTTTTTATTGAATCAATCTATATTTATTCCTTTCATTAATCTTAAATATAAGGGTTTACCCTTTGGATTAAAAATTATAACATAAATATCCTATCTCAACGTAATTCTTAATTTAACGTAATGAATAAAAATTTGATTTCATTTATCTCAATAAGTCCTACTATTATAAAATAACCAATTGACTCACTATTCAAATTCACATTCTATAATTCAAAATTTTTCTATCACCTTGATTTACTTAACTTTATAATTCCTTAGACAAATCTCTATCTCAAATCTTAAATGTAAATCATTCTAATAATTATAGTACTTAATATTTTCTTAAAAGAATCTTTCTATTACGCTTGAATCCAATTTATTAAATAAGTTTCAATTAGATCCAATTTCAACCTTGCACATAAATTTAGGTTATAATTAACTTATAACGTATACTTCCCTAGTTATTTCTTTATATACTCCCCATATTGATTCCACAATTAACCATTATTATTAGAATAACGCTTATAATAAATACAATCCTATAATTTACTCAACTCTTAATTATTTCCTTTTCCATTAGGGTAACATTCCTTTACCTGATTATTACTTATTGCACATTCTAATTCCATTAACAAGGAAGCAGGTAAATTATGATATATGCTACAAATTTTTAATTTATTACTATTCATTATTATTAAGCTAAATTCAGCATTACTTACCTCGCATTAACCTTATTACTTAAAATCCTTATCCAATTGAAATTAATTCTCCAAATAAATAAATTTACTCCTTTCGTTATTTTATTAATTACAATTAAGGCACACCTAATTATCTTTATAGGTAAATAAGTGAATTTACTAGTAACCTACTATTACAACCTTTAATATACTTGTATATGGTTATTTTACCCTTTTATAATCCATTTATAAATATATGCGCATCTACAAATTAAGATTCTAAATCCAATTTCTTATTCCATCTAGGTTCCATTTCTTCACTTTATGAATAACTAGCATTTCCTATTCATTTGTTACATCTACTTATATTCACTTTATGAATAGTTTGATATTCCATTTATTACTAACTTTAATTATTGCAATTTATTATCTACATACAATTTGAATCTATTTTCAAATTTTCACCTTCCAATAATAAATAAAAAGGATTGTACTAAATAAAATTTTATTTTCATTAATGAATTCAATCCTTGCCTTTATTTACTTATTTCTAACCTTATATCCCATTGCAAAAATTTCCACTATTACAATTAATTGCAATAAATAATTTAATTTGTACATTTTAATTACCCTTGATACATCAAATTTTAACATTCTCTTTTATATAAATAAACAAGATTTTCATTCCTTTCTAAATTTAAATTAAAAATCCTATTAATTATATTCATTTTAAACATCGAATTTACACGGGTCGTTACAAATTAATTGTAATTAATTAAGGTTAAATGTAATTAATTATA
Source organism: Allium cepa (assembly GCA_030765085.1). Classification (NCBI taxonomy): domain Eukaryota; kingdom Viridiplantae; phylum Streptophyta; class Magnoliopsida; order Asparagales; family Amaryllidaceae; genus Allium; species Allium cepa. The sequence continues at coordinate 166,358,723 of CM060939.1, forward strand.
GTTAATTAATTAATGAAGTAATTAAAGGTTAATTACTGTATTTGGTTTAGGGTAATTAATTTTGTGAAATTAATTAAAGTATAATTAATCAGGATTGATTAATTGAGATGATAAATTAGAGGTTAATTAATTAATTAATTTGTAATTAATTAATGATAATGTAAGCAAGATTTATATTGTGTAAGTAATTAATTTAATTCATTTTAAATTAATTAAAGATGATGTAATTAATTTAATTCAGTTTAAATTAATTATAAATAATATGATTATGGATCATTGCTTATGAATGGTTGTTATTGGTTACCTTGAATGGTTTGGAAAATCTCAACTACGAGATTAGTATTGTTGGTTGATATGGATGCATTGGTTGCATTATGATATGGATTATCTTTTGATAGTAATAATATGGATTATCTATTGTTATGATAATGACAATTATCTGTTGTGAATCTATGAATTATCTATCTGTGTGTATATAGATAATATAATTGAATTTGTTTTAAACTTTAAAACAACTTGGACCTAAAAGACACGCTTTGGATTTCGATGAGACCGGGATCGGGTTTCCATATTTGGATATCCGAAAACCACATCGATCCAAATTAACGATAGGTCGTGAATCTTATGTGAAGAGTGAAGACTCGAGGTGTAAGGGCTATACGTCAGTATAACTCTGTGGGTGATTCCGTAATGAGTTTGACGGAATAGTACTTATAGATTCGAGATGGAGATTCAGAGTGCAAGGGTTATCGTCGTTAACTCTTTGGGTGATTCCGTAATGAGTGTAACGAGATAATGCCTTCGGTTTCATTCGAACCCGGAACGAACTTGTATGGATTGAATGCTTTCAGAACATTGTCAGGTGGGCGATGAGCATTCTAAGATAATGTGTCCTCTAAAGGTAATCGTAGCCTCAAGCCTCATCAACCGAGAATGGCTAAAACAGGGGAGGTGCAGCAAGGCTTTGTGGGTAGCATCCACTGGAGAGCAAGATTGATCCCTGTCTAGAGGTCCCTTTTTGTTCGGCTTAGTGGGCATTTGTTAGTGCGCACCAACTGTGGGGTTGTCTTGTTCGGAACTATTCAGTAAGGAATGGGTCCGGCCTTGTGTTGCAGGGGCTCGCTACGTTGATCTAGGCCACGTACTATGACGGGCGATACCCCAGTAGCCCTGCTATTGTATGGAATCCAAAATCCAATAAGTGCCAACGGTTTTGATTGTATTACCCACTTTTGTGGCTAGTAGCTGGAATTTAATAGATGTAACAATTTCGGCTATTTCATATTTACTTGGAAACCCTAGACCTATTACAATATCACTGGATTTCCTATCAAATGTTTTGGTTAGCGTAAGGTAAAAACCTTTCCATGTTTATGTGTGGGAAGTCTTACGTGATACCTTTCTTTTCAAAAAAATTTTGAAAGTTAAGCAACTTTAACCTGTTACTCACACGAGACCCATGTCTGACCCGGAGTTTATCTTTTGTTTTCATAAACTCTTGGGTACTCAAATTTTTACGAGTAGCCAAGGGATTCAGGTTACCTTTGACGAATATTGGAGGAGCAATGGAGCAGGAGACTTCTGCGTTAGATATATAGTATTCCGCTGTGTGTTCTGTGATTGTCTCTGAGTTGTATTATGTTGTAAATACTAGACAGGTGTTTATAACTGTCTAGTATGTGTTGTATTTTCTGTGTACTCTGATAGTGGTTGTAAACTATGAAATATTTTATGTTATTAATATAATTTATTCGTTCCGCTGTTTAGATTCTGATGTATTGTTTCTTCTTTCTTCTCTTTCTTTCTCTTTTCTATCCATTTCTTTCTTATTAGCGATGCGACTTCCTGGAGTTTGGAAGTTGGGTCGTTACATTTTCTTTATAAATTGCGGATTGAAATGATATATTATCCGTATCACTTGACTTAGGTTAGACAATTTTATACAGACCCATGGTTATTTTATATATTTTTCTGGAAAATTTTTAAGTATTTTTAGAAATGTGAATTTATGATATTTTGATTTAAGTTGAATTAAAAATGATTTTTATAAAGTGTTAGTGATTTTTCGATAAGTTAAAATGTGAAACAAATGAATGGTTAAGTTGAAATTTGAAATATAACTTAAATTTAAAACTTGAGAATTTTGTTTAAAAATGAAGTTAAAGTAAGAAAATAAAATGGAAATTAAGTTTATATTTTGAAATGGAAATTAAAACTTAAGTGTTAAATTAATTTTAAAAAATATAAAGAACGGAAAATTGTACTCTTGAATTTAGTAAGTGAATTATTAAAAAATTTGATTTAATGTATAAAAATTTTCTTTATAAAAATCATAAGTTAAAGGGTATATAAATGAACATTTTTGAGTGGAAAAATACGATTTTTATAAGTTAAAAGGGTTAAATCGAAGTTTAATTATTTCTAAAAATGTATTGAAAATCTGGAAATTGAATTAACAGCATTTCAGAATTGCTATCATTTCTGAAGTTAACTTGAAATCTGAAGTAAAGGATATTACAGCATTTTGTAAGTGCTATGGTCAATGCAAATGAGCTATGGCTAAAATTTAACTAAGTGATATTACAGCACTTTATAAGTGTTGTAGTTGCAGAAACTAAAACTTGAACCTGAACTATTACATTATTTTTGTCTGTCTTTTCTTAATTGAACTATTTTTTCAACTAAATCTAAATTATTACAGCAGTTTTTAAATGCTGACTTTGTTGAATTGAATTGTTTTCAAATGTAACTTACCGTAGCATTATCTAAGTGCTACGAAAGCTGAAATTTCACTGTTTTAATGTATTTAAGTGAATAAATGAACTCTGAAAGGGCTAAATTTTAGGAATTAAATATTTGATTTGTAAATATAATGACTTCACTTTTAAATGGTTTAAATGAAGTATTTTGATTTGAAATGTAAACTATTTTTTAAATTTATAACCATGGGTTATAATAACGATTGATTGTTAAAGAGACCAGGATCGGATATGGACATATTCTTTGTCGATACCGAAAACCACTTTAACAACTATGTACGCGGTGGAGTTCCAGAATGAAGTAGGATGGTGGCGATGATCCTATTTTGGTATGAACGTGGACCCGAATCCGGTGAGTTGGCTTAAGGTGGCTAAAACAGGAGCGATCTCGGGCCAAAAGGGGTAGCATCCCTGGTCGGTCACATTTCTTCGATACCATTCTATTACTTTGTGATTATTTGGTGGCCACCGTTTGATTTGGGAGTGTGTTCCAAGGTGGGCGTAGTGGGTGCTACGTTACCTCCAGCCCGTGTGTGTAATTGGTATATCTACCCTGGCATTGCCTTGTGTACCGTGTCACGTACCATAGCGAATTTTACTACGAGTTTATTTGTGTCGTACCTATGCAGTATTTATGGTAGCCTCCCGATCTGGAGGTAGGATAGTACTGTATGGACTATTGGCATTATTTGTGTTAAGGGGAATATTGGGTCACTCCTTAACGCTATTTTAAAGTATGTTTATTTTATTATTAGACATTATTATAATAACGCAATATTACTACATAGTAAATAGTTTAACGGATCCTTAGAGGATGGGTGGTCCCAAGCATCCTTTAAGTTACTTGTTCATTTACTGCAGTTCACTTGGGTTGGTTACATTGTATAAGTATGTATGTCCTAACTCGAGTGTTTTGCTTTACGCTCGGGTCAGCCTGAGTATTCACGGCTTTAGATTTCTCTTTCTGGAGCTAGGAATCGCTGGAGATTCTGCTTATCTAGTTATCTATCTATTTCAATTTCCATTGTTCTATTTCAGCTCTTGTATTAGTGGACTTCTATGTATTTGGGATTTCTATTGTGTTTGTTTTAAGACTGATATTATGTATTTTATTTTGAGACTTTATTATAGTAGCTTCATGAACTACTATGGTATTTTAATTTCCGCTGCGAGTTCTTCTGATATTCTATGTCTGTGATTCTGTGATTGATTTTATTTGCTTCAAATTTTATTACAATTTGTTATTTTGAATCATTCAAGTCTGACATATGTAGATTATTGTCGATTTAAATGGTCTAAAATAGTAGGTCCTTACACTAACCTTAGCTACCTCAGGAATTCCAATCAATCTTTGCATGTTGTGTGGAATAACATTTGATAGAATTACACCCTTTTCCAACCAGGGGTCATGCCAGAAAGAAATGGAGTCACTGTTCTTCATGATATACTGGAAAGAAGGAAGGAAGAAGGGTTTTAGTTTAAGCATGTTTCTCCAAGTACCACTGCAGTCAGTGGGTATTTGCATAGTCCAAAAGTGATTTTTCGAGAAGGTGGATCCTACTACATTTTTCCCAGAGATTGTAATCCTGCTTTAGCAATTTTTCAATATAAGTGGAATGAGCAGCATTATTCCATTGCTTGATATTCATTACTCCCAGACCTCCCTTATCATAAGGACAACAAACAGATTTGGAAGATATTGGAATGAGCTTCCTGGAGACTGGTGCATTTTCCAGTTTCCCTTTTATTTTATTTACCTCTATTTCGAGATTAGGTATAACTATATAATTCATCTTTTAACATGCATTTATATACAGTTCCAACTCTATTTATTTTGAATCTTTTTACGTGGTTTATCCAATTTGTTGTATATAACCCATTTAATGATTCATCTGCATATATCCAATTTCATTCAAGGTTAGTTGAATCAAATCCAGGTGATTTTTGAAGGATATATACATAGATTTACTTTTATCAATTCAAATATATTACATAAATTAGATCGAAATAACTTTAAGGTTGAATTTATTCAATCTATCCTCTCCAAAAGTTCTATACCAACTACCTTCTTAAAAGCAGTGAAATAGGAATTTCCAAATATCCAATGCATATAGTTCTTTAATTAAAGATTATCAATTCAAATTAAAATTATATTTTTAAACCTAAATAGATATATAAATGAAACTTAAGTACTTACCAACATCATACTCGTGTTATAGATAAACTCACTCACCTTATACGTTGTTTTGAAGAAACCTCCCAGCAAAATTTTCAAGCTTTTCCTCTTTAATTTGATTTGTATATTAGCCTTCCTTCTTCTATTTTCCTTATTATGTTCCTAGACTTGATTTCTTTTTATTTTTTGTTTGATTTGAATTTTATTTGAAAAATTTTAGTTTAGAAATGTGAAATAAGGTGAAGAAAGAATGGAATTTGAAGCTACGGTTTTGTGGCGGCTCTAGAATGAGGAGGAATGAACATAAAATGACTTAGACTTATACATCCTTCTCTTTTATAGCCAAAATCCCAAAATTCCTCCTTAGTCCACCTGGACACCCTTTTCGCCTTGAAATGCACTCCACAGTGAATAATCCAAATCTACATCATTCGTTATCCATTTTTGACGTATTATATATGAATTTTAGCTAGGAAAATCTACTTGAACCAAAAGAAAAGTCAGATTCTTCAAATTCCTCCATTTGTAAAAATTCAATTTTTAGGCTTTATTAAAATTACTAAAATACGCTTTTCAATTAATTATTTATTTTAGCTAAAAGTATGGGTTGTTATAGATTTCTTGTTCTCTTCCATCTTTTTTTAATGTTTATGATATGTATATTTGTAATTATATATCTTCATTTGGTCATGTTTGCATTTGGGTGTTAATTTGGCTATTGGAAGCTTGGAATCAGTTATCCCTATGATTGCAACCTGGGCAATTGTTGTTTGAAATGTTTTTTGTGTTTGTTATATTCATCTCATGTCATACTGCTCATGTTAGTGTGATGCTTGTGTTTTTCTCATGTCATACTGCTCGTGTTATTATGATGCTTGTCTTTGAGCTTTGTAAGTGTGTGTTGTAACATAAAGTTGTTACGGTATTCAACCACATAATTATTTTAATTATTAATAAAGTGGATGGTCCACTACAAAACCAACTTGTTTGGCAAAAAATAATATTGTTTAGGTTTTTAAATTCAAAAAACCTAGTCTTGGTTATTAGAAAAATCTCAGCCCAATAGTAACAATGCACTATTAAACATGTAAAATAAGGCTACTACATCTTTATAGCTATCGATGTCTAATAGGCCACCATAAGCATAAATCTATCACATGAATTGCTATCACAATTATAATGTTATCACATGTATAGATGTTGCATTTCTAAAACCATGACCATCACACTTATAGAAACATGGCTATTGCATATATAACTTTAGTGCTATCGCACGTTTAAAACCTATAGCTATCTCAAGTACAATAACATATCTATCACATATTCAAAAAGCCAAATTTATATTTTATATTTTAAATAATTAAAACATAAAATTTAACCTTTCCTCAACTTCGTAAATTCATAAGAAAACCAAAGAAAACTCAAAAAAATATGAAATTAAAAATGTATCTTATGCTATAAACAACATATCAAAATTTTAAACCATTAAGAAGTCATTTATTTACGTTTTAAACATGAAAACCCTTTAATCTAATTCCACAACTTCATATATAATATCCATAATCATCATATGAATCCATTTAAGCCAAATCTACGTTTTGTTTTCACAGAATCATCACATAACATCATAGATGTATACAAATCTGATATTCAAACACAAAAACATTAGGGATGTTAATATTACTCACCTTGGTTAGTTGATAGCGGAGATATTCTCCCTTAAGCTTTTTTTCTTGAAGGTATTTCTTCTTCTTCTATTAGTGTAGAAAATAAATGGAGGTTTTCCTTTCTTTGTTTTCTATATTTTGAAATATGGTCAAACTTATAAGAGAGGGAAGGAGAGATGAGTTAGAGAAATAAAATAAATGCCTTAACCTTTCTACTTCTATTTCCTAATTAAGTTAACACATTCATTTCTTTCCTTTTATAAAATGCTATTACTCCATTTATCATCTAAATTCAAAATCAAATATAATGATAAATCTCCATACTTAATCGACTTTCCTACAATACTATTTAACTACCTACTAATTAAAATTTTGGAATAATATTCATAAAAAATAGTGATGGTACTTATTAAGTAGAAAATTACAAGAAAATTCCTAATAACTCTTTTTTCTTTCGTAAATTTTTTAAATCAAATTGTTATATTTGATATTAACTAACATTATTTTACATCTGATATTGCTTATTTTCACCTCTTAAAATTTAAAAGAAATAATTAATACATTATGAAATCATGGTATTAAAAACCCATCTCCAATTTAGTATCAAATCATCATACCAAAATTTAAAGCATTTGGATGTCGTTAGCAAGAGTTTTAAATTTGAAAACTTCATCTCCCTTTTTGCGACATTAATTAACATTTATCACCCTATTTTCATTTCGAAGATAATGTTTTGAAATATCATTTATTTATAATCTCAAACTATAAGTTACATTCAAAAATGAATTGACAAAGATAATGACAGTGATAAGTAGTTAGTGGGAGTTTTGGTCCGATTAGGCACATAAGGGAATGTTTTGGTCAAGACCCAATGGGACTAAACATTATGTTTTAACCTCTGTTGGAACAACTTTTGAGTGCGGATATCTGATTTTTGGATTAGTTGGAGATGCTCTTAGGCATGTAGACTAAGGAAGTAGATTAGGTAGGGAGTGAAATCTTGTTTAAGAATAGTAAGTAGTCAGTAGTGTATAGTCAAGTAAATATTAGGAGTCAATGTAAAACATAGATAGCTCGACGAGTAAAGTAAACGTCCGTAAATGATTTATATGCTAATTTGTGCTTATAATGTTATGTATTATATGATGATATTACATTGTGCTAAATTGGTGAACATAGATAAAAAAGGCGCACGTATGAGTTTATAGTTTATAAATTATATCATGTGTCATAATTTAGGAGATGTTTCAAAATTGCTCATACTAAATGTTATGTCTAGCCTGGGTGTTTTTTTCAATGTGACCTCTTGGTATACTTCTATTTTGAGTATTTTGCGAGGAATGAGTTTAGATATGAATGCATCCTTTGGGAAGACGTAAAAGTCTAGAGTTTTGTATGAATATTTTTATACTCAGTAATATGTGGCATAAGTGTACCTTACGTTGATGATGAATTTTCTAAACATTCATTTGGCAATGTTAGGTTCTCGATATGTGTTCCCATGACTTTATTGTTTTGGTTCTTCTTTGGAGTTATTTTGGTTGGAAATATTTTTGTGATACAGTATTTTATACCATAGAATTAGTGCTGTATGGGTAAATTCAAAAGAAGTTTACACGCATTGGTATAGTTGACTAAAATCAACACTAATAACCACGTCTGTAATAGAAATTTGAAATATTGTATTCTATGTATTATTCTTCACTTTATAGATAGTAATGTATTTATACAAGTATAACATACCGATGGGCTTTGCGGTTTGGCCCAAATACATTTTAATACAAACCGCATCTTATTACATATCAAATAGTATATGCAAGACTTATGTTTCTCTGGTTTCATTCTATTATGCCCCCTCAAACCCAACGCTATGGTTAGGGTTTGCGAATACTTGACATTTGGAGCCGCCAGAGAAAAATTGGCTTCTTCTACATCTCTGAAGAAATTTTCTTTCTTTATCATGGGTCAGCGAACTCAATCAACATACGGAATGGTTTGAAGTTTGCAAGATGATTTCACTTTTGGTTTAGCTATGACATGAGGCTTCGATGATCCTTGTTTTCGTCTTAATTTGCCTCTGGAATATAAATCCGTGCTTTAGATCTGAGGTTGATGTTGGCTTCGTCCACGTTGAGCTCTCGCCTAAAACTAATGAAGTTTAGTCGAGAGAGTGGCTTTGTTAGGATGTCGGCCTTCTGGTAAGTTGAAGGTATGTATCTTACCTCAATATTTCTGTTAAGTACTTGCTCTCTCACAAAGTATAAATCGAGTTCAATGCTCTTTGTGCGAGAGTGAAGTACTGGGTTTGCTGAAATTGCGATTGAACTTCGATTATCACACCAAATAATTGGCTTGTTGTATAGTTTGATCTGTAACTCACTCAGTAGTGAAGTTAACTACATGATTTCTGCGGTAGCACTAGCAATACTTCTGTACTCAGCCTCCGTGCTGGATCTAGATACAGTAGATTGTTCCTTTGCACACCAAAACAATGGGTTTTCCCCCAGATAAATGCAGTACCCCGTAGTAGACTTTCTGTCATCCAGATCTGTAGCCCAATATGAGTCACTAAAGTCATTTATACATAACGTAGGGCTTGCTTGCATAATTAGTCCTTGGTTGATTGTGCCTTCTAAATATCTTAGAATTCTTTTCACTGCTTTCCAATGTTCATCATGAGGTTTTTGCATAAACTGGCTTACTTTGTTTACACAGAAAGAAATATCTGGTCTGGTGATTGTGACATACTGAAGTGCTCCCACAATGCTTCTGTATTCTTTATCATTTAGAATTGGTTCACCTCTATTTTTTGAGAGATGACTATTGCTTGTCATTGGAGTGGGCAAGGAATTTGCTTTGTCCATTTTGGCTTTAACCAGTATTTCATTGATGTACTTTCTTTGGTTTAAGTGAATTTCTAATGTTGATGTTCTTTTGACTTCTATGCCAAGAAAGTAGTTTAGCTCTCCCAAGTCTTTAATTGAAAATTCTTCCTTGAGACATTGTGTAATGTTCATGATTTCTGAGTCGTTATTTCCTGTAATAACAAAGTCATCAACATAAATCAGTACATAGACTATTATGTTATTGAAGAATTTAATGAATAGGGAGTTGTCAGATTTAGTAGACTTGTAGCCTTGTTGTGCTAATGTTGTCTTCAGCTTGTCAACTAGACTCTTAGTGCTTGTTTGAGCCCATAGAGTGCTTTGTTGAATTTGCATACTAGCTGATTTCTGTTTCGTTGTATGAATCCATATGGTTGCTCTATATACACTTCCTCCTGCAATTCACCATTAAGAAAGGCATTATTAACATCTAATTGTCTGATTGGCCAATTCTTATGCAAGGCAATTGTTAATATAACTCTAATGGTAGTGGGTTTCACAATAGGGGAAAAAGTTTCATTAAAGTCAAATCCATTTTGTTGTGAATACCCCTTTGCTACCAATCTTGCCTTGTATTTAAGAATTAATCCATCAGGATTTCTCTTTAACCTAAAAGTCCATTTGCATCCAATTATATTTTTATTCACTGGTAGAGGTACAAGATCCCATGTCTTGTTTTTTATTAGAGCATTATATTCCTCTTGCATAGCATTGTTCCACTTGTCATCCAAGATTGCCCGTTGATATGTGTTGGGTTCAGTGATTTCAGACTCTATACTATATGTTTTTGGCTTGAATATTCCATACTTTGCTCTTGTCATCATATGGTGTCCAGTGTTTGCAGGTGGAGGTCTATCTTCATCAGCAACTTCTGGTTGAGTATTGTATGACCGAGTTTCATGCAATACTTGACATGGGTCTGGATGATGACTGGTATCTTGTGTTACACTGTCAGACCTTGTTGGTGCATCAGCACATTCTTGACCTGGTTCAATTGTGGGCACCGTGTGCTGAGAGCTGGTGTCACCTCCTTCATGATGACCAATGTCATTCATTAGTATGACAACTTCTGGTGAGAGTAGCACTTGAGGTATTGAAAGCTTTGAATTGCATACTTTATGATTTGTTTTGATTGCTACATTGCTAAAAGGAAACTCATTCTCATTAAATACAACATGCCTAGATATATATATTTTGCCATTGTCATCAAGGCATTTTTATCCTTTCTCATTAGTGGCATATCCTAGGAAGGTACATGGTTTTGATCTGTAGTCAAGCTTGTGTATGTTGTATGGCCCTAGGTAAGGAAAGCAAAGGCATCCAAAAGTCTTCAGACTTTGGTAATTAACACTGAATAGCACTTCCATTGGGCTTTTAAACCTTATAACTTTTGTAGGCAGTCTATTAATTAGATAGACTGCAGTAGAGAAGGCATCTGGCCAAAATTTCAATGGTAGAGATGCCTGTGCTAGCAATGTTAGACCGGTTTCAACTATATGCCTGTGTTTTCTCTCAATAAGACCATTTTGTTCTAAAGTATATGGACATGTAACTCTTTGTGTGATATCCTTCATTTTAAAGTAACTCTTCAGGGGCAAAAATTCTTAACCGCCATCTGTTTGTATGACTTTTAATTGATAGTTTGTCTGCCTTTCTGCATTAGAGAAAAACTGTAACACAGCATCTTTAGTTTCAGATTTGGATTTTAAAAAATAAATCCATACATATGTGGTAAGCATCAATAAATGAGATATAGTACTTATAGCCATAGTCAGTATGTATAGGGGCCGGCCCCCATAAATCCGCTGCAACAAGTTCAAGGGGTTTGTTGTAAATAGTCTTTGAGTATGTAAATACAAGCTTATGACTTTTACTCTATTTGACAGAATGTACATGTATAAGAATCAGGAATTTTGCTAATATGAGTATTGTCACAACTGCTCAAGACATGTTTTATTACATTCAAACTAGGATGTCCCAACTTGTAATGCCATACATCAAAATTTTCAACATTTTTAATTTCAGAAACATTACACCAATTTTTATTACTTTCAACACTTCTTGAATTTGGTGCATCAAATTTGTTAAGTCCTTTATGTTCTTTACCCTGCAAAATAACTTCATCAGTTATATTATCTTTAATCAGACAATATGTAGAATGAAACTCAAAGTACACATTATTGTCTTTGGCAAATTGTGACACACTCATTAGATTTTTTCTGATTAATGGAACCATCAACAGATTATTTAGATATAACTGTCTAGTTCCTTTAATATGCATTTCCTATATGAGAGATCTTAATAGATTTTCCATTTCCCATATATAAAGACTGTGTACCTTTATATTCTCTGCTGTCAAGATTCAAGTTGCTCATATTATTGGTTACATGATTGGTTGCACCAGAATCTAAATACCAGCTGTCATCATGTATGTCTTCATCTTTTGCTATATTTGTGTTTGTATTATCTGATGTTGACTCCTGTTGTGCACTGATCATGTTAACATTGGGATTTTGAGGTCCTGAATTACTATTGACTTGCTGTGCTGGTATAAAGTTGATATCAAATCTGAAATAACACTTGTTGGTAGTATGACCATATTTCCCACAAATTTGGCATCTTGGTTTGTTCTTGTTGTTAGAATTCCATCTGCCACCTCTTCCTTTGAATCTGCCTGATTTACCACCTCTAGAGTTATTTGGTTGGTTTATGTTGCCTTGATTCTTTTCTTGATTCTTGCTTTTACTTACTGATACATAATTGGCATTATAATCTCAATTTGCTGGTTTCTTTTGTTCAAGTCTTCCCTCATGTGCAATGAGAATGGGCTGAACACTTTGCAGTGATGGCAGATTTTCATTAGATAATATTATTGCAACTACTGCTTTATTGTCTTCATCTAATCCACTTAAGATGCACAATATTTGTTCTGTGTCAGTTACCTTGTGTCCAGCAGAGGCGAACTGATCACATATTGTCTTGGCTTTAGAGAGATATTCTCTCATGTTGCCATTATCTTTTCTCAAGTTTTGAAGTTGCCTCTTATATTGCATTATTCTGGCAGCTGATTGAGAACTGAATATTTGTTCAATAGTATGCCATATTTCATGTGTGGTTTCACACCCAGCTAGCTATGGCAGTAAACTTGCACTAATAGATGATAACAACCAAGAACTTATTAGACTATCTTGTCTTTCATGAATTGTATATTCAGAATTGCTTATAAGTTTTCCTTCATGGTCTGTAGTGAATCTTGGAGGAGTAATTAGAGTGCCAAGAACATACTCTTGCAACCCATATCCTCTGATGGCAGTTTCAATATGGAATTTCCAAAGCAAATAGTTTGATTCATCAAGTTGTATGGTGATGAACTGACTTTGTGGCTTAATTATGGATTCGATGAGTTCTTGGGTGGTGTTGGATTGATGTTGAGTGGTTCTTGATTGTTCAAGAGGTGTATTGGTGTTGTCACCGCCTCTTTCTGACATGATGGTGAAGAACTTATCAAGAAGATGATCAACAAGATTGAATTACAGTGATGCAGTCAAATTTGGGATGAAGTTGAGCCAGAATCAACTAGAGTGATGAATTAAGTCTGACTAGTGATTCTAGGCACGGCTTTTCAGGTATGTTCACCAGAATCTTGAAAATCTGATTGTGTCGTGGCAGCTAGGGGGATGATAGATGATGAATTATTTCTGATACCTCCCTTCTTGGCAAGGTAGCCTCTTTCAAATGATGGTAATCTTTCAAGATTCTTACACAGTTGTTAAACTGTGTAATCAAAAAATCTCAAATGATGAGATGATTCTGATGAGATTCAAGAGAAATTTTCCCTTCTTTTTTTTTTGGGAATTTGGATTGATTTGCTGTTAAGAAATTTAATTTGGCTCTGATACCATGTAATAGAAATTTGAAATATTGTATTCTATATATTATTCTTCACTGTACAGATAGTAATGTATTTATACAAGTATAACATACTGATGGGCTTTGTGGTTTAGCCCAAATACATTTTAATACAAACCGCATCTTATTACATATCAGATAGTATATGCGAGACTTATGTTCCTCTGGTTTCATTCTATTAACGTCCATTAATTCAATAACTTATGCATAGATTTTGATTGGCTTGTCTGTGTAAAGATAGTTTACATAATGATGTATTATGGGCTAGTTTAGCTTGTGAGATTGTTAATGTTGACCATAGTAGAAAATAGTAAGAAACATCATGGTGGAATAAGAGATATGGTTTGGCCATAATAAACGGGTTCAGGGATATATGCTTATAATCATTTTAAGAAGTAGATTCATTTCAATTTTGAACATTTATTTCCTAGGTAAAGAAGAGAAGATAAGAAGAAAGATATAATTTCGACATTTGTGATGAAAGGTTCAGATAATGACAATGATATTGATATTAGTTTTTATCCAATAATACTTTGATATGGTGAACATGGTGGGTGATTGATTTAGGTGCATCGTATCATATAACGCCAACCACAAGTTGGTTCTTTACATTCATAGAGTGCGACAGTGGAGAAGTTATTTTAGGAAATAGTGCATCTTGTCATATGATTGGCAAAATGAGTGTGAAGATTAGAATATTTGTGATAGAGTTATGGGTATGGCTAAGGGGCATTTATGTAATTTTATCATATAACATAACTCTTATAGCGAATCTTGTTCGAAATAAAGTAAGCTTTTGGTTTTACTTTCCATTTTATGTGTCATTATTGTGATATAAATAATATTTTAATTAATACATTAAATATTTACATGTAGAACCTTAGGAAAATTATTTCATCTATTGTAGTTATGATTGTTTTGTGACCATGAGTATTGAATTGTACAAATAAATAATTGTCCTTAAAATTTCCTAGTTAAGATGTATCAAGAATGAAGTGTCAATATATTTGTTAAAACTAGCGTATGTAACTCTCTCCATATGATAGATAGTGAATTACGCATAACCATTGAAAGCACCAAGAGGTTGCATACATATAGTTGTTTGGAACAATAATAAAGCGACTCACTGAGAGTCTTCTTTGGTTAAGAGAAAATATAAGATCTAACGTGATAATGTGAAGTACTCCTTTGGCTTGAGAATACTTTAAATCTTAAGTTTCTAAACTATGCATTAATTATGGTTATTAACCTAGAATTTTGGCTTAATTTCTATGTACTAAAGAAGAGGGATGATACTTTTGAAAGCCAGAAGCCTAGAGGACAAATATGAAAAATATAAATCTTGTAAGTCCTATATCGTAGACCTTGATTTTCACCTAATCAACCATGGAATTAATAAATCAAGCTTTAACAAAAATCTTGAGCTACAAATGAGATTAAGGGAGAAGATAATAGATAGAAAATCCCTGTCTTATGTGGGGGTACATGCCTATTTATAGTAAAATTATATCCTTTGATACTTGATACGTGGCGGTAGTAGTTCTGGACGGTCAAGTTTCTTTAACTGACTGATGATGTACCATACTGTAGGTGTGGCACATGGCATTCTTGGGACCACCTCTCCTTCTAAAAAAACTCTTGTGTTTTTTAAACGTGGCATGGATAGTCCAATAAGGTGACATAGGTGGACAATTCAGGTAGCTTATATAGAATTGATTTTTCTTTGTATACTTGATGGCTTTATTGAATCATTAGCACTTCCTTTATAGACCAGATAACATACATTGTATAAACCCAATAGCTTCTTCTTACGGACTTGATAGAATCTTCCTTTTATAAACTTGATAGCCTTTTCCAATAGATTCGATAACATCTTGCTTTTATAAACTCGGTAGCTCTTCTATTTATAAACTCGATATCCTTCTGTTATAGACTAGCTAGCATTCCTTGTATAAACTTGGTAGCACTACTGCTTATAGATACGATAGACCTTCCGCTATAGACTTGATATCCTTCTCTATAGACTTGATAGCTCTTTGCTTAAAGACTCAATAACCCTTTTGCTTACAGACTTGATGGCCTTCGTTTGTAGACTTAGTAGCCCTTTGCTTATAGACTTGATAGCCTTCTTTTATAGACTTGATAGCTCTTCTGCATATAGACTCGAAAGCCCTTCTGCTTATAACCTTGACAACCTTCTTTTATAGACTCGATAGCACATCTATTCATAGATTCTATACCCTACTTTTAGTATCGATAACATCCTTTATATAAAATCAATATCTCTTCTTCCTATAGACTTAATAGCCTTTATACTCCTAGTTTCGATTGCCTTCTTTTGTAGAATCGATTTGTAACATCCCCCAATTTAGAGGCCCAAAAATAATGGATACGGATACTATAGTCATCCATAGTTATCAATCCTTAGCGACCAAACACGGCGAAATTAGATACATTGATAAAAAAATACGAGTATATGGAAAAAATTCAAACAAAAAAAAAGTTCCACATTCCATTTCAAAGCATTCCAAATTGATTACATAATCCCAATTCACAGACCACGTTCAGATAACATATAATTATTACAAAATACGCCAAGGGTGACATATAAAGATACCCTATCACGACCCGGATTTCAGCGTTTGAAAATCGATGCCCGTACTTCACTTGTACTCGAATGACGCTGATTCAACCGTTGAAATCCGATTCGTGTCGGAGCTTATAACACAATAAGTACAACACAGCGGAAGAAAAATGAATGATTTTATTGATATACAATATTTGATACAACACATTGATACAAATAATATCAATATACATCAGAGATACACAACACCGGAAATAAAATACAGAAGAAAATATAACATCTTCAATGCTAACCTTCAAGAGAAAAGGAAAGAAAGAATCCAACACTACGACACCATTGCTCCAAAGCTCTAAAGACTTTCATCTCCAAAACCAAAAGCTCAAAGAACTCCCAAACCAATAAGCTCGAACCACCCTCATCATGTTGTATTAAACAATGAGAATACCGTCGAAATTCTATGGAATTAGAATTCCGTCGAAAAATTCAATTTAAAAATAACCGCAAGAGCACGGTGTACGAATATAGCTTGCAACATGAGAGAAAAAGAAAAGGAAAAGGAAAGCAAGATAAAGAAAAACTATTCTACTTGCATGATAAATAAATCTACACTACAACATGAAATTAAATAAGCATGAAAAATAAAGGAATATGTATTGAAGTTGCATAAAAAAAAGAAATTACATAAAGATAAATGGCTAAGTAGCCATGAAAATAAAGAGAAGCTTTTCTTTTATTTTGAGCCTAAACTAATGAAGAGGAAGAGAGAGATTACATGAAATATATGGGTATTTATACATGTATGAAACCCTAATTCATATATTTGGGGAATGCCCAAAATGCCCTTGAGGTAATGTGGAGGCAAAGTAATCATTAACTTCTACTAATCATGATTTAAGTGTGCATGAAGCCATTAATTCCATAAGCATGTGCATTAGCTTCTAACTTGTACATTAAGGTAGGTGGGTAAGTGGGGTCCTCCATGTTCTTCACTATGAATTATTTCCATCTTCTTTCCTTTGTAATTATTTTGTGCATGCATATGTCTTCATGAACCCACTCCTATTTGACATCAAATTCCTACACAAATATGTATAAATTTTCAAATAATTTTTCTTAAAGAAATATATGCACACAAATGACCTTTTTGCCCCTATATGAAAATGTATATGTGATGATTTGGAATTAATATGGATTTTGGTTAAAACAAGTTAAAATACCCAATATGATCATTTATTTAATTTAAATAGATTAAATATGTTGGTAAAAATATGCAAATTTATGTGTACATAACTACGACACCATTGCTCCAAAGCTCTATAGACTTTCATCTCCAAAACCAAAAGCTCAAAGAACTCCCAAACAAATAAGCTCGAACCAACCTCATCACGTTTTATTAAGCAAGCTCATCGTGAACGCAATCACCGAAATCCAAAGACTGAAGAAGATTTCCATGTGCTACCAAACCAGAGACTTCGAAAGATATCAAATCTACATCTATTTTCTGACTATCTGAAAAATCTAACTCCAGACTGCCCGTGAGGAAAATTATGGGCATCCAGAGTTTAGAAAGGGAACAATAAACTCCAGGTCGGTCATAGGACTGGTGTGAGCAAACAAAAACAGTTTTATTTGAAACAAAACAAACAAAAAGATTTAAAAAGAAATCTGCAATGTTTTTTTGGAAAATGAAACTACCATAAGGCCTCTTGCCACACACACAATGCAAACACACAATTGGAGTAGATTTCTCCTTATGATAGTCAAACATGCTTGATACGCGAAAACCATTTGATATTATTATTAGTGCATGTTAGTCCGTGAGATGATGGTTTCGATGACAACAACCTTAGAATAGATTATAAAATATAAATACTAATAGTATAAGTTTAGATATATATATGTATATGCAGGATTTGACCATGCAGGTACCAAGAATGAAGACTGTACAGTATAGAGATTCAAGATATCAAGATTGAAGACTCATGAGTATCAAGATTATCAAGAGTTCAAGAATAAGTATTTTATTAGGAAATTTTGTTAAAACTCCTAGAAAAGCACAGGCATCTTAAAATCTAATTTATTCATGGAATGGAATCCACTTCGAGCCCGTTAAAGGGATGGAACCCTAAGTAGGATGGAACCTACGAAAACTGTAACGACCCGGAATTTTGGGCAATATAAATTTAATAATCTGTATAAATAATTTAACTGTTTGATAATATTTCTTTATAATATTAATTTAAACGGATAAATTTATTCTTTTTATGGTTAATAAATATTTAATCTGATAATTGTGATCAATATCTTTTTAACAATTTAACATATTGATAAGATTTGTTTGTCAAAGCTAATAAAATTTTATTCTATTTATAATATATACATTTGATATATATATATATATATATATATATATATATATATATATTGTGAATATGAGATCTTTTGTTTAAAATTAAAGATGAAGTTTCAAATTGTTATATATATGTTTGTATATGTTATAATTTGAGTTATTTTGAAATTTAATTTAATCAATTCATAATTTATAATGTATGAATATTGTAGATTGAAGCTTTGTTTTAGAATCAATGTTTTCAAAAGTTAATTTAAAGATTTATTCATTTGTTCTAAAATATAAGTTTGTTATTTATTTTCAAATATGATAGTTTAAAAAATAAATTAAACAAGCTTTGTTTTGTTTTCTTTTAAAGTGCTTAATTTAAAATGTTATAAGTTTATAAAAGTTCAAGATTTTAAATAACATGTATAAGATGTATAATTATATTTGTATTTATTAGTTTTAGAATAATTTCTTTTAAAAGTAAATTTATAAATACTTACGTAAACATTTATTCATTTTGTAACTTAAGAAAGTAAGTTTTATTTACATTTAAATTAAATAAAAGTTTATTAAAATACAATGGCATGTGTAAACATGTCAATTACCTTAATATAACACATGTAAAGTAGTTAAGTGAATTTAATGACAAATGTAAATTTTATAACAAGTGGCACTACTTTCATTTATATTTTAATAAATGTATTAAGAAGAAGATTGGTTTTCTTTCTAAAACATTTCTTTTTCTTTCTATATACTTCTTAACTAAAATAATGGCAACTAGAAAATTTACTTCAGATCTGAAATGAAATCTGCAAATTCAAATGAACATTCAACTTCCAAATCTGCATTTTTCAAAATCTGCAACCTTCAAATTTAATTCAATTCTCTGAAAAGCTACCTTTTGATCATAGAATATGTCCTTTGGGAATCTATTTATTCACTATCTTTTATCATATCTTTTCACTCTCATTTTCAAATTCAAACTCTCTTCATAACTTCAAGCTCTCTACTCTCTACTTTAATGGCTTCTTCAAGCAAACCCTCCACCATGAGAATTTTCAAAAAAATAAAAGAGCAATTATTCAATGATCCGGAGGCAATAAAAGCATACATCAATTATGCTAACTATGCCAAAGTCCATCCCGGAAAGTTTGCTATTTTTTAAGATTTCTCTTCTTATGAACTTGGTTTTCTTTTTGCAAACAATGAAGTTCTTAGTCTTATTGATGCTTTCCAAAATGATTTTGTTTGCAATCCAAATCTTGTCAAAATTTTCTCTGCTAATTTAAACCGTGGATTTTGTAATGGAAATGAGGATGAAATTTGAAGTAGCGTCAAAGGCACTAAAATTGTTTTGAATTGTGATCTTTTGGGTGCCATTCTCAAATGCAAGAGTATGGGAATGGATCTTTCTAATTTCAAAATTGATGAAAATGATCGTGAGACATTTCATTACATTTTCAAAGGGAATGATAATTTTGAATTCAAAAACCGAAATTTTCGACCAAAAGCAAGAATTGTCAATCTTCTTTTGCAACATACTTTGACCCCAAGATCGGGGAATTTTAACAATCCTACGTCAAAAGTTTGCAAAGCACTTTTTGCTATTTTTGGAAAGCATCGACTATCCTCCTAATCCGTCCAACAAAACTCTTCTCAAAAACCAAAAGACTATTGTTGAGAATCAACGGATTCTTAAACGATACGTTAGTAAGAAGTTAGACAAAATTTCATCCAAGATGAACAAGTTCAGTTCCAAAGTCAGCAAGAAACTTGGACTTTCTTCATCATCATCATCCTCTAACTAGTTTTGTCTTTTCGTATTTTGTTGTATGTGTTTTAGCTTGTTTTAATTCGAAAGTTTATGTAGTTTCATATGTTTAATCATTGTATCATCTTAATATGCAATGAAATGAAATTTCTTTTCTGTTATCTAGCTTATCTTATCTCCAGAATAAATGTTAGTATATTACATAAATATATACACACACAATTATTCACAAAATCTAATTAGTCATATTTTTTAACTAACCCGTGTCGACATACCCCCTATGACCATGTCGACATGTACTGGTTAGAAATGACAATTCATTTTGAATTTGAAATTTGAATAACTACCATATATCTATTCATTTCAAACGAATTTCTACACCTATGAATACCTATTTCTTCCAGAATTCTTCACTAAAAATTATTTCTTATCTTCTATATCCTTCATTTCTTCCACAAATTCAAGTATGGCTAATCCAATGCACAATTTATCCGACAATCGTGAAGAAACTCTTAATTCGTTCAAGAATATCATCTCGTTCATTCTTCTTAATCAACGACACTTAGAATCGAGTCAAATGCAGATGATCAAGGAGCAAGAAAGGCATTTCGATGCAATACGATGGATGATTTCCTCCCTACACAAGGATGATAATGGAGCACATCCTCCAGTCTCTCTCACCAATGACAATGATAATTGGGATGCTGTTAAAGCAGACCCTATCTTTGGAGAAGAAGGATGGGAGAAAGTTCCACGTAACGTTTAATTTTATTTGGTTGCTTTGTTTGAATTGTTTGCTTTTATTGATTTGATTTCATTTGCTTTGGCTTGGTTTGAATGTGATTGATATTTAGTAATGGATTGATGTTTGTTGTACAAAACATGTATAATTATACATTAATATGTATATAATCTTTGATTCATTATTGTGACTACCAATATAATTATTTCTTAATTCTATATTCCATTGTACAAGGTTATTAATGCAGGTATATTAGTCCAAGAATGAGGGGGAGTTATATAGTTTGGAGATATAAAGTTTGGAGTTTGTTTTTATTGATGACAAAGGGGGAAAGTATAAAATAGGGTAATTAGGGGATAGATTAAGGGGGAGTTATTAGTTTTAGGGGGAGTTATTAGGATAGAAGTAATATTTTATAAACAAAGGTTGTCATCATCAAAAAGGGGGAGATTGTTAGTCCGTGAGATGATGGTTTTCATGACAACAACCTTAGAATAGATTATAAAATATAAATACTAACAGTATATGCAGGATTTGACCATGCAAGTACCAAGAATGAAGACTGTATAGTATAGAGATTCGAGATATCAAGATTGAAGACTCATGAGTATCAAGATTATCAAGAGTTCAAGAGTTCAAGAATAAGTATTTTTATTAGTAAATTTTGTTAAAACTCATAGAAAAACACTGGCATCTTAAAATCCAATTTATTCTTGGAATAGAATCCATTTCGAGCCCGTTAAAAGGATGGAACCCTAAGTAGGATGGAACCTACGAAAAATCTAGTGGAACATTATTTTGTATCCGCTAATTTTCATTCAAATGATTTACAAAATATCTTGTTTTCAAAATGATTTCAAAACTTTACTTTTAAAAGATTCAAAAACCTCTATCCTGATTTTAAATAATTTTATCCTCAGAATCATCTTTAATTTCAAAGTCAAATTACTCCTGATTTTAAACTATCTTTTCATATAATATATTTAACTTTTAAATATTTATACTTAGATTTAAAATATAAAATTATAGTTAAATTCTATATATATTATTCTCTATTTTTACTTATGAATTTTAACTATAGTCAAGTATATTTATAAAGTTTAAAATAGTTTCAATATAAGATAAAGGTTACTTTCAAAGAAAATCAAATCATCAAAAATTGCCTTGGGATGTCGACATACTCATGGTGACCATGTTGACATAGTGTCAGTTAAGTTCAAAATTTAAATTTCAAAAGAAGTGTCTATTCGCCACAATTCTTCACGAATGGACATGGCTGTTGTTCTTCTATAAATAGGGGTTAGTTTCAACGAATTTTATATCAGATTTTCTGGTTTTTCACTCCTCTTCTTCTTCCACTTTTCTTAATACATATTCTTACCATTACTCTGCCGAAATCAACGTTGAATCGAACTCGATCATTCGTAGTTTGATTCTCTATCACTATCTCAACAAGATCCTCAGTGCAATTCAGAGTTATAGGCTTTTTGTAATCAATTTAGCGAGAAAAGGTGTGATTGTAGCCTTGAAAATCAATCAAGCGAGATAAGGCAGGATTGTAGCCTTGGGAAATCAATTGGGTGAACTTGTTGCCCGTAAAATCAAGTGGGTGAACTTGTTGCCCGAAAAATCAAGTATCTCTACCCAAAGGATTGTGATTCTGGAGGGTGTACCTCGTTGCCTTGAAATTGATGGTGTAATTGTAAAGATTGCATTTGAAAGGAAATCCGTACTTGTGTTACGGGACTAGATGTAGGGTAACTCTGAACCAGTATAAAATCCGGTGTGTTCTTTCCTTTACTGCCTTTTATCTTATTTCTGCAT
Organism: Allium cepa; assembly: GCA_030765085.1. Classification (NCBI taxonomy): domain Eukaryota; kingdom Viridiplantae; phylum Streptophyta; class Magnoliopsida; order Asparagales; family Amaryllidaceae; genus Allium; species Allium cepa. The sequence goes on from CM060939.1 coordinate 166,381,381, forward strand.
CTGCGTTTGTTTTTGTGATCATATCTGTATTTGTATATTGCACACATCTATGTTTAAATTAACATAAACTCAAAAGATTTAGTAATTCTTTATAAACACTATTCACCACCCCTCTAGTGTTAATCCTAGCCTAAGATCTGTAATCCGCATTTCTTACAGTGCATAGTGTAGAAAGCATTTCGAAAGTATAATATTAATCTTAGCCGTCATACAACCATTACTGTATGCCTACTATAATTACCCTCTAAACAGTGGTGAGTACCACAAGTAAATGGCAGGTTATACAACTAAAACAATATAAGGCGCATATTGGTGATTGGATTTCCAACAAATGGTCAGGCTAAGGAACTTCCTATGCCACATGGGTACGCCTCTGGAGGGACGCCCCGAGAACCGAACCGGATCTCTTCCAACACAAGGATGGGTTACCTTTATAACTAGGTAACTACTACACGAGTAAGCCATCCCCCGGTCGTTAGCAACCTTTATCCAAGGATCCTCAACCACAAAGCAGCAACCACAAAGCAATAAATTTACAGCAACCACATAGGTTAAATATCTAGGCTCCATACCATGATACCACCCTTTTCTAGAAGGAAATGACATAATCTAAAGGGCACGACCCTCATAACCTTGCCGCACCTTTCCTGTTTCGACCATTTCCGGGTTGTGAGGTTCGGATGCAGTCTCGTCCACAAAGCTACGCTTTACACAAAAGCCATGCTTCGACCAACAAATGATCAGCAACACTTCGTATGCCACATTACCAAATTGGAAATGTATCACTAATAGCCATCGACTACATTACCTCTGAGCTCGTACGTCTCAGAGAAGGCTGTTAAGCTAAGAGAATAAATTCTCTGCCACCAAGCAGAAATGTATTTGATAGAAACCATTTTTACATCTCAAAGTGTAACGTCAGACATACAAGCATACAAATCTATTCCGGGATCGAACAGAATCGAAGGCACTTTAAAGAAGCTCTTGTAATCTGGATAATCCCTAATCACGTCCGGACTCACCATCACAAAGGGTGATCAAATCTCTATATCGAGGATCAGCCGGTGCAAAAACATTCGACAGGAAATCCTTTCGCTTTTGAAAATATCCGGTCTTCATCACCGATGTAACGACCCAGAATTTCTGTCATTTGAAATTTGTATATTTGATTGATTTTAAATATTAATAAGTAAAATTTGTAAGCTGAATAAATTTTAATTCGAATATCTGGGTTTAACTGGATAATTAAATCAATAATTTAAGATGTTAAATTACAGAAATAATTGGAATTTGGGTTTAAAATGATTAAAATTGATTTTTAAAGTTATAATATATCATATTGGAGTTAGGATGATGTTATAGAATTTTTAAAATTGAATTAAAAGTTAATTTGCAGAAATTGAATATTTTAATATTTAACCGACGAGTTAAAATAGCCATTTTTCAAACAATATTGGATTTCGACGAAACCAATTTCATCGGATCCGTAATGTTATATTTTTGTATGGTTTCAATTTTCATGTCAATCAGATTTAACGTTTGTTCGGGGCAAGCCAAAACGCATAGAAAATTAGTTTAATCGATTTAATTTAAATTGATCGTTTATTGCTGTAACTCGCACATATGATCGAATTAGCTTTCGAAACATATTCCATTGTGTCCGAAACACGGGGTAAATTCTAGAAACGCCAGCCGGTACGCTTCGTTTGGAGTTCGGAAAATTTCGGATGAATAGTGTTTTGTGAAATTTTCTATAAAAGCCCCATTTATTTTCATTTTTGCAAAAATAAGAAAACCCTAGGGTTTCAACAGAGCCGCCGGCTCCCTCTATTTCAATGGCCGAGAAACACCCTTCTTCTTCCTCTATTTCTTCAAATCTACACAACGATTTAAGAAGCTTCCAATTGCAAACTTGTAGAGCTTCGCGAGCTCTACGATTTCAACGGCTATGATCAAAATCGAGATGATGGATTGACGGCAAACTGGGCTCGAACGCCGTGCATCGCGCACGAATTTCCACGTGGATAGGAGACCGAGCTCAGCCGCATTTGGCTCAGGGGTGTTCGACGATGTGGGCTTTGACGTGGCATCTCCTGATCGTTGAGATGATCGATGGAGGAGTATAAATTCAAGAAAGGAGGCGGCTAATAGGTTCAAACGCACGCAATCACCTGGAGGAAGAAGAAGTAATTTCGGCGGCCAAGATCTTAGGGTTGTAAACGAACGGCCCTGATTCATTTAGGTTAAAATTGAAAATAATAGTTGTAAATTAAATTATAATATAATTCGTCAAACTTTAAAACTGTGTAACTTTTTCATACGAGGTCCGTTTCGCACGAAACGAATTGCGTCGGGTTCGTATTGACGAATACTACGCGATGAAGTTGGATTAGAATTGATTGGATCTAGTGAAAATTTTGGGTGAAATTAAACGCACGTTTAATTTTATTTGAAATAAAACACTGAAACTATTATTGGAACTAAGGTGAGAACTTCTCACTCAATCGAAATTGTTTCAATTTAAATTTTGAATAGTTAGATTTAAAAATATTGATTGTATGATTGAATGATAAATTTTTATATGTTGTATAGTAATAGACCCTATACGCCGTATATTAAGCGGATGTTACTTATTAAAAACATATACCGCGATGATTCCAACTTGAATGGAATTGGTATTATATATGTACTTGGAGTTGATTTTCCTGCATTATATAGCGGATGAGACCCTAATGCGTTGCATAATAGCTGTGACGAGACGGATTTTGCCCGCTCGAAAATCGACATCCATACTTCATATCGTATTCGAATGCCATAGATTCGACCGTTCAAATCCGATTCGCCGGAGCTTATAACAACATTAAGTAAATAACACAGCGGAATAAAAGAATAATACATTGATATACAGCTTTGATACAATATCTGATACAACAGATGATCCAATAGATATCAATATACATCAGAGATACGATACAATATAATAGCAGTGGAAAAGAAAAATAGATAACATCTAGCAGTGGAACAATATAACTCTAAGATAGTCTTCAAAAGAGAACTCCGAGAACTGCAACTCCATTTCCAAGAATCAATCCAGCAATAGCTCGAACTCCCAATAACGATGCACAAAGATAAGCAAGTGCGGTGTGGTCCAGAGACTGAACCAACTCCAGATAATCCACTACATATGACTATCTGAAAAACCCAACTCTAGACTGCTCGTGTAGAAAATAAAGAGCACCCAGAGTTTAGGAAAGAAACAATAAACTCCGGATCAGTCGTGGGACTGGTGTGAGCAACAAAAACAGTTTATCTTTAAAAACATTCAACAAAAAATTTTCAAAGTCAATTCGCAATGCTTTTTAAAAATGAGACTACCATAAGGCCTCCCGCACACACACACAATGCAAACGCAGAATCGGAGGAGATTTCTCCTTATGATAGTCAAAGATGCTTGATACGCATTAAAAAGAAACATTTGATATTATTACTAGTGCATAGTGTAGAGAAAATCATTTCGAAAATAAAGATATAAATCTTAGCCAGCATACGACCATTATCATATGCCTACTATAGCTATCATCCAAACAGTGGGGTGCCACCATAAGTGAATGATAGGTTCTACAACTAATACCGTACAAGTCTCGTATTGTTTCTTTGGATTTTCAACGAATGGTCAGGCCAAGGAACTTCCCATTGCCACATGAGAACGCCTCTGGAAGGACGTCCTCGAGAACCAAACCGGATCTCTGCCAACACAAGGCTGGGTTACCCCTAACTGGGTAACTACTGACACGAGTATGCCATTCCCCGGTCCTTTGGGACCTTTAACCGAGAGCTCTCTAATCAACATCACACCATAATAATAAGTGTTTCAACATGAGTAAGCATCTGGGCTCCATACCATGATACCACCCTTTTCCAGAAGGAAATGCACACACCCTAAAGGGAGCTACCCCTCATAACCTTGCCGCATCTTTCCTGTTTTGACCATTCCGGGGTGTGAGGCTCGACGAAGTCACGTCCACAAAAACATACTTTATACAAAAGTCATGCTTTGGGTCAACAAATGATCATAGAAATGATCACCAAGATAGACGATCAAATAAATGATCCTATCACAAATAATCAATACAATGATCATTTCACAGCAACACTCAGCATGTCACATTACCAAATTGGGAATATATCGCTGATAACCTTCAACTAGATAACCTCTGAGCTCGTACGTCTCAGAGAAGGGTGTTAAGCTAAAAGAATAAATTCTCCGCCACCAACAGAAATATATTTGAAAGAAATCTGCTTTATATCTCAATTTGTAATGTCAGACATACTATCCATACAAGTCTGTTCCGGGTTCGAACAGAACCGAAGGCACTTCCAAAGAAGCCCTTGCAATCCGGGTATTCACAATCTCGATCGGACTTCCCATCACTTAGGAAATCTCTATACCGGCGCGACTCAGTGCAGAGACAATCGACGAGTTATCCTTTCGTTCTTTGTGAATATCCGGTCTTCATCACCGGTCTTCAAATGCTATCCATAACGACGAATCACATATTCGGAATGGGATATATGACACAAAGGTCCTCTCCCGGCTAAACCGAATAGTGAGCGAAATAGTTCAAAAACATATGGATATTGGGATTTCAATTAAGTCACAACTTAAAATCCAAAATTTTCTTTAACTGGTTAAACAAATTACCATTTCAAATCTTTAAACAAAAAGATTTATCTCACAAAAATCAATTCATAGATTTCTAAAACAATTTCATTTCTATAGGATCAACCATTAAATCTTTAAATTAAAGATTTAACTTATAGCTTTCAAATCGTTTTCATAACTTGGAAATTATCTTCATTTCAAATTAGAGATCATTTTAACTCAAATTGGAAGTTCATTTCTTATGTGAAAGCTTTTATTAATTGAAAACAAACAGTTTTTGTTTCAGAAAAATCCAATTATATTTGCTCGAATTAAAGCCCTCTAATTCTCAAAATTAATATATTTAAAATGGTTTTAACTCATATATAACTGGTATAACCTCTTTAATTTCTAATTTCAAATCATAGAATTCAATTTCAAATCTTGAATTTAAATTTAAATCAAATTATTTAAATTTCAAACTTTAATCAAGTAAATTAAAATAAACTTGAAATTCCATTCAAAAAGCTTTTTACTTTTATTTCAATTCCATTTCCAAAACATTTTGAATTTAAATATTCAACTTTTAAAAATCATTTCAGAATCTGTGACTTAACTGATTTCCTCGTGAAATCCATAATTGTGTGTGTATAGGTGTGGTCCAGGGGTTTAACACAATAGTGCAACATCATTCAATCATCACAGATCAAAAACAACAATATATTCGATAAGCGATATAAATTATAACGCTTATCGTTCATTCACATAACACAGATATGTATATCACAGATAATAAATTACATCATAGATAATTAATTACGTTACAGATCACAACATAAATCAGGATGTAACACAAAGCATCACATATCAGAAAATATCAAACAATTCACCATCCAATAAAATCTAAACATCCATAAGTAGGATTAATTTAATTATTTGATTAATTTAAATCAGATGTAACTACTTATGAATAACACTAATCCTAGCTGATTATTTATAAATTAATTACAAACCATTTGAATTAATTATCCTTTAATCATTAGTTAACCTTTAATGAATTATTATTATTATTATTATTTGTCCAAATTAATTACGTTAATTAATTAATCACATAAATAGATTGACTTTGAGTTAATTACAAAAATCAATTACCCCTTAATTTCAAATTAATTAACCTTTTAATCATTTATTTAATTTACCTTAATCAATTTTTTTTAAATTAATCTTTGATTAACCTTTAATTATTAAGTAATTCTTAATCACCAATTAACTAGTCATTTAATTCTTAATTAATTAATTAATTAGTTAACCACTACCATTTATTAGTTAATTAATTAACTTTGAATGGTTAATTAAATAATTTATTACAAATTGATTTCCACAAGATTATTAAAATAAATCTTTAATTACAAATTTTAAACCTTATTTATATTTGTTTTAAAACCTGAATTATTTACAAATTCAAACTTCTTTATTTTTAAAACTTGGACACTCGGTTAAAACAATTGTTCTTGAAAACCATTTACTTTCATAGGTAAGACTTGGTTTACCTTTCTCTACAACTTAGAATTTTTTTTCTTTGAAAATCAAGTTCTTTTTATTTAAAACTTCCTGTAACAATTTCTTAAAGCCTGTTCAACCCAGTTACACAATCAAACACCCACATTCCCACCGAGGCAAACACGCGAGCAACTTGAGCTCATGTACCTTCTTCCTTCCTAGTTTTCTTTTTTTTCCTCTTCCCATTTCTTTTACCTGAAATCAACATGCACATACTAGCACGTACACGTGCACACTGGCTATGATCGCCTCCCATCACTGCCGTGATCACCAGCAAGTCAACGACGTCGCCTCGAAGCCCCGCGACCAACCAAACGCTTGAGGAGATCATCAAATCAAAATCGAGCATATAACCCCAAACCTGGAAACTCGAGACAACTCACTCCAAACCTGTTATCACCCTACCCTCGCCACCTCGACCACCTAAAACTGCCACGCCACCGTCCATTCCCTTGTCTACGCCTCAGGCATACCCCCTCCTTATTTGACCACACTCGACACATTGAGGCATGCGCACGAGCCCAAAACCCAAATGCCATTGTTTACAGTCCTTAAACCCTAGTTTCCATTCGTTCTCCCATTTCTTGCAATCGAAATTTTTTTTCTATTATTTTTCCTACACTCGCCATCAAACGAACCACCTTCAGACCAAGAATTGGCCAACTCCATCACGTTGATCATCAACAATCGCCCAAAATACCCAAAACAAACTTTTCAAAATTCCCAATCGATTATCAATTCAAAAATTACAAAATGTATATTAAAAATCGTGATTTTCGATCACGAACACCTTCATGTATTTCAAGACAGAAATTGAATTTATTGATTTTTACCCTATATATAACATTACTGTTATTTTTATTTTCTGAAATAGTTTCACAATATTTCTTTTTGGAATTATTTTTAAAAATAAAATCTGGTTGGTATTAACATATTCTTTTTGAAGATTAGGTTCTTTGGTAGATTGGAGGAAGAGAATTTGATTTTAAAACAAATTTGGTCTAGAAGAAAAACAAACAGAGGCTGAAGAATTCATATATCCTGATATGCAAATATCATATCCAATGTACATATAACCATGCAGGCAAACAAACAAAACATTTTCCTGACATACTTCCATCATAAATCCAGAATATCAAGAAACATAGATAATTTTAGTGAATTTGCTCACCTATGGGTTTTGAAACAGAGGCCTGGAAACTTGCATGCTTTGATTTTGCTTTTACTTTGATTGATTTTGTTTGTGATCTACAATCCCAGGTTGAAGATTTGCATTGTATTTTTTCCTTTGTTTTTGACTTCTATTATTTTTGGTTTGCTTCCATTTTACTCAGTTGTGATAAATGAACTGAGATGAGGATTGTTGATATAAAGTAGAAAGTGTACAGGTGATGTTATCACTAAAGTTATGGCTGCATTATATTTTTAAACAATTCGAACTGACTATTTGTGCTGCTGAGATGATGGAAATAAATGCATGTCCCCCCTTGCTTAGCTACAACATAACCTATCTGTATGTATTGCTATATACACATCCTATTTTGTTGTGTTTTGTTTTCCCTACTCAGCCTAAGTACTTTGTTCTTTCTAGCCTATACCTATTCAATTTTGCTTGTACAATAGATATTTACTGTCTTATGCTTTGTTTTGTACAAACATTTTTTATTTTGTTTTATTGACTTCGGCTGAGAAGATGTTGCTTTGGTTTTGTTTTAAGTGTACATACTTGCATTTTATTTTGGGTGGCTGTAGATCACTTGTTGATTTTCTTTGTACTTTGCTTGAGTTAATTATATGTTTAATAGATATTTATTTTACTTTATGTACATATTATATTGCCTACAAATACTTTATTACTTGTTTGTATACATACTTTGTTTTGGTATTCTTTGTTAAAGTTTTGTTTTCAAGTTTAAGTGTATTTATTACTTTTGTGCTTATATTGTATTATATGTCTTATTTTATATTTTTTCCTAATTTATCTTATAGTCTTGTATTCTATTTATCAAAATAACTCAATATTAACTTTTTTAAAAAAAAAATTTATAAAAGAAACCGTTTTCTTATTAATAAATAACTCAAACCATTTGAATTTAGAAAAACTCCAATCGACTATCATTTAATTTCAAAATTTTAAGTCAAAAGTAAATTTAATTATCAATTTAAAATAAATTAAAATTCGGGATCGTTATAATAGCGGATAATATTTTATAAATCCTATATACCGCGATATTCTGTATTGATACGGAATTGGTATTGTGCTAACATCTGTGGATGTAGGGAAACAGGTTGGATGGATCCAACTGAATTCCTCACCCGTATTGATTTATTTACAGATATTGTTATATATTCTGTTATCATATGATATATGATGTTTTGGATGTCGTGATTGTTATATTTACTACTGTTGCAGCATTGGGCCTATTTTTGGAGTTTTAAAAATGTTAAAGTAACGATTTCGAATTTAAAAGGATTTTTAAGTGATTTTTGAAAGTATACGTTTTATTGAATTTTGGAATTCATTCATTTTTAATAAATAAACGTTATAATTTTTATGTTATAAAAATTTATGATTTTTGAGGAATATAGTTAAAATGTGATTTTTGAAAATATGGAGTGATGAATTTTATAAAATAGATTAAATTGAGATTTTGGGATTATTATAAACGGTTTATATAAAAGGATTATAAGATTGATATTTACAAATTAAAAATATTGGAATTATAAAACGAGTTTTTATAAGGGTTGGAATGAAGTATAAATGGATTTCATAAGTGAATGGAATTTATAGATTTATAAATTATGAAGTTATAAAATGACTAGATTTTGTAAAATAAAAGATTTATAAGTAATTTACTTATAAATTGGATTTTGGCATTTAAGTGAGATAAAAATAGAATTTGTTAATTAAAGTGATTTTATGAGTTGAAGTTGTTATAGAATATAAATGGAATTCATAAACGTTGTTTTATAAATCCGAAATCGACTTATTTTGATAAGTCAATTATTTTAGATTTTTAAAGGTGATTATGCACGATTTGGGACATGGATAATCCTTTAAAATAAAATATGTAGAAATAATTAATTTGGTTAACGAAGTATATTCACATTTTTGGACGGTGAATAATATATATATTAGGAATGTTTTAGGGAGTGATATTTAAATATAATTAAAACGATTTGAAGTTGTTTTAAAATGTATAAGTGTCGAAACCATAGATTTCAACATTTATTGTTGAAATAGACGTTTTCGAGGAATAAAAGGAAACGGCGGACTATAACACTGTTGTTATAGTAAATGATTTTCGAAAGGAAATGTTTTATATAGTATTGGGATTTATATATCTATCTTAATTTTGAATCCTTATACTAGTGATTTTGGGTTGTTGTAACGATGTTTTACGCAACATTCGTTTTGACTCAAATAAATGTGTTAAAGAGAATGTTTTCCTTAAAAGGATAAAATATATACTTAATCGTGTTTTAAATATATCGAATATTTTCTAAGTATTGAAAAAAAATGGATTTGTGAATTACTTATTGTTGAATAAGTATTTGGAAATGTTTTCCAATGTAGAAATTGAAAGGGTTTAGAGAATATATCTTTTCAAAGATAAATTAATTGAATATTTGGCAAGTTATTTAATCTATGGAAGATTAATAAAAAGGGCCTAGTGATTGTTATGGTGCTGAATATTTGTTGGTTTGATTTGATAGTTAAATAACCGACTATCGATATTTACCTTTAAATGGGTATTGGATATGATTTACTTGAATTTGAATGCTACACTTATTTTAAAAATAAGTCCTCGTTATTCGGTTAGTCGGGAGGGGACCTTTGTGTCATAAATCCCATTCCGAATAGTGATACGACGTGTATGGATAACATTAAAGACCTGTAACAACCCGCATATTTATCGATTTTTATATTTAAATATTTTATTTAAATATTTTATCGATGCTCGGAATTTAGTCCAAAAAGCTACTTTTTGCATACGGTCGAATTAGGACTCGGGACCACTCCCATTGAGTTTAAAATGTCGTTTACGACCTTTTTGAGTATAAGCTTCGATACATTTGGAGAAAGTTGATTTTTGCTACTTTTTCACTTTGGGTTTGGGTTTGGGTTCAGCCTTATGTTTAACTTATACTCAAATCTGAGCCACTCCTCCCCATTCACCCTCACTTTCTCCTCTTTTCAGTTCTAAAGCATCAATGGTGGGAGAGATGGGAAATTAAAACTCCAAACCCTAGTTTTCTTTTGCAAATCAAACTCTAGCTCCAAACTAATTGAAGAACCCATTGGTAAGCTTCTCTTCTTCTTCTCCAACTCATTCTCTTATCAATTTCAGAAATTCCTAAACCTAATTTTGGGAATGTTCTTCTTTTAAGCTTAGAATCAAACTTCTTGAGTTCGATTTGAAGAGTGGTTGATTCCCCTTTTGCTTTCAAGCTTCATCTTCATTTGTTTAGGTTCAAAGGTGAGATTTTTATCTCACATCTATGCTTATATTTATCTTCGATTGTTAGGTATGAATTCCTAACACTTATTCTTGTGCAATTGCTTTTGGTTTGGATTGAATTGGTGAATATTCCAATTTTTAGTGTTTTGGGTTCAAATCTTTAAAAATCCTAACTTTGATGTTTGAATGTGTTTTGGTTATGCATCGAAGAGCTTATAGGGCCAGGTAGTCGATTGGCATAAACCCTTAGCGCCGTTGCTCGAGCAAATGAAATTTGGTCGAGGTTGGACTTCATTTGGATGGGCTGGGAAGAGACTGGCAACAGGTCCGGTTGACCGAGCCTTGTAGCCGGTCGACCGACCTGCTTCCAAGTGCATAAGCACTTCTCTGTTTATGGTTTGGTCGACCGACTATAGGGTTCGGCCGACCGACCTGCTACCCCGAACATTTCTGTTCTTCTGGTCCGGTCGACCGAGCTCTGTAGCCGGCCGACCGACCTGTTGCAATTTTTGCCTACTTCGCCTAATGGTTTGAATTTCCAACTTTAATCGATTCGTGTTATTTCCTATTTGTTGTTATCATTTATTATGACTTTGATGACTCCTTTTTAGGGATTTTTGAATATCCATTTCGATGGATTCTTTATCGGTTTCGTTGGATTTTCATTCACATCTTCGTATGTGAATTTTAGTGATTGATTGTTCCTACAATCTTCTTTGTGATTTGTCACTTTAAAAATATAAAGGTTCTGAATACTAATAGTAAATATCAAAACTCTTTCTTCAAATGATTTCAACACTATTTTATTACAAAGCTCGTTTCTTATACCGTTTTCCAATCTATTTGTATATACAAACCTTTACCTCACTCGTATGAGAAATCTAATTAAACGACTTAGTAAAACGAGTGGTACGAAACGCTTGCGTTTACTTCGTTGATTAATTCTTAGACTTGTTCGATTGAATCTCTTGTGACAATTCTATAGTGGAGATCTACAGTTTGTTCGTAAATATTTAAGTTAAGCAAGTGGTTATGGGACATGAAGCTAAACTCATATATTTACTAGCTTAGTGTAATTGACACTTCTCGTTGATCATGACGATCATCTTTGTGGTTTAGACTAGCAATGTGCGATGTCGCTTTGTCTGCGAGGGAGACTAAACCCCATTTTGTGGAGTTTCGACTCAAATTGGTGGGGTAGCTCCCCATGGCCTTCGGGCCGTTCGTGTGTCAAAAATTAATGGCTAGCTACCATGAGATAGCTTCTCGTTCGTGTGATACATATGTTGGTGAGCTTTAATGCTCCCGTTCGTGTGATAGGCATCCCCCCTTTTCTTGTGATTTCTGGATTTCGTGTGTCGAATTCTGGAATTTCTTCTTCACCTATTTTTTTGATTTCTATTGACATGATTTATCAATTTTAGTGCATAGGTGAATTCGTGTGTCATTGACTGGATTTCTTGAGATGATTTCTAGAATTTGTGTTTCACCAATTTTCGTGATTTCCATTGATAAGTTTTATCAATATTTGTGCATTGGTGAATTTGTGTGTCATCGACTTTCGTGATTGACATTGATATAATCGTCAACATTTATGGTTTGGTGAACGAAATAAGGAGTATGACATTTCTTTGATTCTTGTGTAGATTTTGTGATATTGATTAATCTCTTGTTGATTTTCAATTACTTATATATATCACAGCTTGGCATTGTGATTATTATGTGTTTAGTCATATCTCTTACTCTATATCGTTTCATCTGATATTTATAGTTAGACTGATCCGTTTATTATTTTCTTATTAAATAATACTCGGGTCAGACCGAGATATTACAGGTGCTTCAGCTTGACTTCTCACTTGGGATTGATTTCTCTGACTTTTGGCTAACTACTTAGATTAGTAGTTATTTTGTTGTATACACTTGAGATATAGACTCATAGTTGTATTCTTTTGTATAGCACGTGTTTCTATTCTTTTGTATTATTGTGGATCTTTTTGACCACTACTCTGATATACACTTTCATGTGTTAGTTATATATTCATATCTTCTTCCGCCTTTGTGATATGAATTATCTGTGACTGATTTATGTTATGCTTATTTCTATATTTGTTTCCGAAGGATTTATATAGCCACTATGTAGTAGTTTTGAGTTTGTATCGGTATGTCAGATTTCCTCTTGAAATAAAATGCATGTTTTATTATCTGACATATCGGTGCTCGCACAAAGCAATTACATGGATGGTGGCTCCTCAATAGCCTTATTCTCCGTGCTAGTCGACAACATTACTCCGTAGTGATCTTGTCTAGCGTGGGTATAGAGGTGGGGCGTCACAGCTTGGTATCGGAGCCAAACTTCGGAACAATATGGAATATTATAACAAGGATCATAGTCCTAAGTCTTTCTTAGGAGTCGTGCCTTAGGATTTAATTCGAGTCTTCGTACCGATTCATCCTATTTTCTTTATGATTCCTTGTTTTATCTTCCAAGATTGCTAGATATTCATTTTGTGAATAACCTTTTTCTTCTTCTTTATTTCTTTCTAAAGTAAGATAAATGTTTAGACCTGGCCATCCCAGCGCCAGTCAATCTAGTACTACTCCCCGAGATGGAGTTTTTATGACTACCCAGCAACTTCTTGACCTTGTTACGAATGCTCAAGCAGCTGGTTCTAATCCGGAACCTACTCACCCTAAATTTGGATTTGCACGCCTGTGCAACGACTACACTAATTTGGGTGGGAAGCCATTTAAAGGTTCTGAAACTATTATTGAAGTCCAGGCTTGGTTAAGGACATGTGATCGAATCTTTTCTCGCATGAACCTCATTGATCTTCACCGAGTTCAGGTGGCTTCTAGTATGCTCCAAGAAAGAGCATTGGACTGGTACAAACTTCTTATTTCTGAGATTAATGAAGCGGATATCACCTGGGAGAAATTCCGAGAGCGCTTCGAGTTAAAATTCATACCAGAAGCTGAGAAGGTGACTTTGGCTCGCCGTTTTATAGACCTTGTTCAAGGTGAATCTTCCGTGACAGATTATGTCGCGTCTTTTGAATCTCTCTCCAAATACGGGGTTGAATATGTCAACACCCCATTGAAGAAAAATCAGAGGTTCGTCTATGGCTTAAACAAAAATCTCAAGAAGCCATTACTTCTAAAATTTGAAGTTTCTTTCGACCAACTCATTGATATCGCTCTTCGTCTTGAAGAGGCGGATAGGGAGAATGATGTTGAAGTGGTGGGTTCCAAACCAAACTTCAACAACAAGAAGAGGCCAAACAAATTCAAAGGCCCTTATCCCAATAAGACAGGGGGGCAAGCAACTCCTGCTGAAAAGACCTTTTCCTCTACTCAAGGGAAATGCTATAATTGTGGTTCGAAAGACCATTACGCGAACAAGTGTTCAAAGCCTCGCACTTGTCGCTATTGCAAAAGCCTGGATCATTATTTATCTTCTTGCCCCAAGCTTCAGGACAGGAAGGAGGGAAAGTTAAACGTTGCTCAAGCCCCTCGCAACACATCTCGTGGCCAAGGTATCTCTCATTCCATTCTTGATGGTATTATTTTATTTCATGATCAACCTATTCGAGTTCTTTTTGATACGGGTGCGTCCCATTCTTTTATATCAAAAGAACTTGTTGATACTTTTTCTTTGGATGTTTTGTGTTTAATGACTTCTTTAAGAATTGCGAATCCGATTGGTGGATCCGCAACAATCAGTTTATTGTGTAAAGATGTCGAGATTATTTTGTGTGATTTTTCCTTCCGAGCCGATTTGCATGTCATGCGTTATTTAGGTTTTGGAATGATTTTGGGAATGGATTGGCTTAATCGTTATGAGGCTCATATCCTATGTCTTGAGCGGACTATTCATCTTCGACATCCTCAATCTGTAAAGCAGATTTCTATTATTCATAAAAATTCGGATTATGCTTTGGTTGCATCTTTATATTCTTTAAATCCTCATGATGACGACGATGATGATGAGGGTGATATTATTTCTCTTATTCACGTCGTTCGGGAATTTTCCGACATATTCGAGCCCGTTTTAGGATTACCACCTAAGCGAGCAATTGAGTTCAGAATTAATCTCATTCCTGGAGCTCAACCTATCGCTCGCCCTCCTTATCGTATGTCCAATAAAGAAAATGAGGAGATGCGGAAACAATTATCCGATTTGGAGACGAAGCAATTTATTCGCTCTAGTTCCTCGCCTTGGGGAGCTTCAGCAATTTTTGTGAAGAAATCCGATGGTACGCTTAGGCTTTGCGTTGACTACCGCAAGCGTAATGACCTTACTATCAAAAATAAATATCCTTTACCTCGGATTGATGATCTATTCGATCAGCTTAGTGGTGCTAGAGTCTTTTCACAATTAGACTTAGCTACCGGTTTTCATCAGCTTCGTATTGCTAAGGATAGTATCCCTTTGACATCATTCCGTACTCGTTATGGATCTTATGAATGGCTTGTTATGCCATTTGGGTTGACGAATGCCCCAGCTTATTTCGTTGACCTTGTGAATAGAGTTTTCAAAGACTTCCTCGACCGGTTTGTTCTCATCTTTATTGATGATATTCTTGTGTATTCACAAACCGAGGAGGAGCATGAAAAGCATCTTCGGATTGTGTTGGAAACTCTTAGGAGTAATCAATTAAAGGCAAAGTTTTCTAAATGCCACTTTTGGCAATCTCGTGTGAAGTTTCTCGGTCATATTATTTCCGAATCCGGAATTTCCATGGATCCTTCAAAGATTGAAGCGATTCAAGATTGGAAGAGACCGGAGAGTGTGATAGAGATTCGCAGTTTTCTTGGATTTGCGGGTTATTACCGCCGTTTTATCAAAGACTTTTCTAAGATTGTCGTGCCTCTCACTAGTTTAACGAAGAAAGGTGTTAAATACATTTGGTCGGACAAATGTGAAACTTCTTTTCAGAAATTAAAAGAACTCCTTTCTGATGCTCCTATTCTTGTTATTCCCGAGGGGAATCAAGATTTCGTTGTTTATACCGATGCCAATCGTGTTGGTTTGGGTGTCGTTCTTATGCAAAGAGAACGTGTTATTGCTTATGCTTCTAGGCAATTGAAGCCTGCTGAGACTAGATATGCCACTCATGATTTAGAGCTCGCGGCTATTGTTTGTGCTCTTCAGATTTGGCGTCATTATCTTTTAGGAGAGAAATTTGTTCTTTATATCGATCATAAATCCTTGAAGTATTTATTCTCTCAAAAGGAACTTAATTTGCGTCAACAGCGTTGGCTCGAATTTCTTGCACCATATGATCTTGATATTCTTTATACTCCCGGTAAGGGTGATCGTGTCGCTGATGCTCTTAGCCGTAAACAACAAGCTGTTGTTTGTATGATGATATCCGAATGGAACGATCTCGAGATTTGATCCACTTGCGAAATTCGAGACCGTGTTTCCGATTTATGTTCATCTCTTGTTTTATGTAGCCTTGAGGCTCATCCTTTTCTTTTTGATCGCATTCTTGAAGCTCAAAGGCTAGATCCTAAATTGGCTCTTCTTGGCCAAAATATTAAGGATAAAATTGATATTGAAGGTTTGAAAGACTTTGATATCGATTCTCGTGGCGGCATTCGGAAATTTGGTAGACTTATCGTACCAAATATTAGTGATCTTCGTAAAGATATTTTAGAAGATTCATATCGTTCTAAATT
This sequence comes from Allium cepa, assembly GCA_030765085.1. NCBI lineage: Eukaryota > Viridiplantae > Streptophyta > Magnoliopsida > Asparagales > Amaryllidaceae > Allium > Allium cepa. The sequence continues at coordinate 166,397,728 of CM060939.1, forward strand.
TACCATTCATCCCGGAAATAGTAAAATGTACGCGGATATGAAGCGACTTTATTATTGGGAGGGAATGAAACTTGACATCGCTAACTTCGTTAAGCGTTGCATGACTTGCCAACTCGTTAAGGCCGAACATCAAAGGCCCGGTGGGTTATTGCAACCTTTAGAAATTCCAATTTGGAAGTGGGACCAAATTTCCTTGGATTTTACAGATGGCCTTCCCCGTTCTCGTTCGGGTCATGATAGCTTATGGGTGATTGTTGATAGACTTACTAAATCCGCCCATTTTATTCCCGTTCGGTCTAATCGAACCGTTCCTCTTTTGGCCAAACTCTTTATCAAAGAGATTGTTAAATTGCATGGAGTTCCTACTTCTATTGTTAGCGACCGTGATCCATTGTTTACTAGTGGATTTTGGAAGAGTCTTCAAAAAGCTTTAGGAACGAAGCTTAATTTTAGCACCGCTTATCATCCCCAGTCTGATGGCCAAACCGAGCGTGTGAATCAAACTCTTGAAGATCTTCTCCGTGCTTGTGTGCTTGATTTTGGTGGAAGTTGGGGAGATCATATTTCTCTTGTTGAGTTTTCCTATAATAATAGCTTCCAGTCTAGTATTGGTATGGCACTTTTTGAGGCACTCTATAGAAGGCCATGCCGATCTCCTTCTTGTTGGCTTGAGGCTGGTGAGAAGCTGGTTTTAGGTCCAGATTTTATTCGTGATCCCACAGAAAAGATTGAACTTATTCGACATAGGATGAAAGAAGCCCAGAGTAGACAAAAATCCTATGCCGATAACCGGAGAAGGAAGTTAGAGTTTTCTGTGGGAGATCTTGTGTTCATTTGTGTGTCACCTATGAACGGTGTTGTACGTTTCAGCCGATCGAGAAAATTGGCGCCTCGATATATTGTGCCATTTCCTATAACTGAACGTATTGGTTCCATGGCTTATCGCCTTTTATTACCGGCTCAATTTTCTACTATCCATGACGTGTTTCACGTTTCTCAACTTCGGAAATGTCTTCGAGATTCCGATTCTATTCTTGAGCCCGGTGTTGTGGAAGAGATTGAAGTTTCGTCTAATTTAACTTACGAGCAACATCCTATTCGTATCATTGCTTCGGAAGTCAAACGACTTCGAAATAAAGATGTTTCGCTTGTTAAAGTTCAATGATCTTCAAATCCTAAGGATTGTTCTTGGGAATCTAGAGAGTTCATCGAGCGAACACATCCGGACTTACTTTCTCGTGCTCTTTGAGGTGAACTTCTTATTTCAAAATTCTTTTGTGTTGAATATGCTTTTATGGTTGTTACTTTATATTTTCTTCTTAAATATTGCGAGGACGCAATTTCTTTAAGGAGGGAAGTCTGTAACAACCCGCATATTTATCGATTTTTATATTTAAATATTTTATTTAAATATTTTATCGATACTTGGAATTTAGTCCGAAAAGCTACTTTTTGCATACGGTCGAATTAGGACTCGGGACCACTCCCATTGAGTTTAAAATGCCATTTACGACCTTTTTGAGTATAAGCTTCGATATGTTTGGAGAAAGTTGATTTTTGCTACTTTTTCACTTTGGGTTTGGGTTTGGGTTCAGCCCTATGCTTAACTTATACTCAAATCTGAGCCACTCCTCCCCATTCACCCTCACTTTCTCCTCTTTTCAGTTCTAAAGCATCAATGGTGGGAGAGATGGGAAATTAAAACTCCAAACCCTAGTTTTCTTTTGCAAATCAAACTCTAGCTCCAAACTAATTGAAGAACCCATTGGTAAGCTTCTCTTCTTCTTCTCCAACTCATTCTCTTATCAATTTCAGAAATTCCTAAACCTAATTTTGGGAATGTTCTTCTTTTAAGCTTAGAATCAAGGTTCTTGAGTTGGATTTGGAGAGTGGTTGATTCCCCTTTTGCTTTCAAGCTTCATCTTCATTTGTTTAGGTTCAAAGGTGAGATTTTTATCTCACATCTATGCTTATATTTATCTTCGATTGTTAGGTATGAATTCCTAACACTTATTCTTGTGCAATTGCTTTTGGTTTGGATTGAATTGGTGAATATTCCAATTTTTAGTGTTTTGGGTTCAAATCTTTAAAAATCCTAACTTTGATGTTTGAATGTGTTTTGGTTATGCATCGAAGAGCTTATAGGGCCAGGTAGTCGATTGGCATAAACCCTTAGCGCCGTTGCTCGAGCAAATGCAATTTGGTCGAGGTTGGACTTCATTTGGATGGGCTGGGAAGAGACTGGCAACAGGTCCGGTTGACCGAGCCTTGTAGCCGGTCGACCGACCTGCTTCCAAGTGCATAAGCACTTCTCTGTTTATGGTTTGGTCGACCGACTATAGGGTTCGGCCGACCGACCTGCTACCCCGAACATTTCTGTTCTTCTGGTCCGGTCGACCGAGCTCTGTAGCCGGCCGACCGACCTATTGCAATTTTTGCCTACTTCGCCTAATGGTTTGAATTTCCAACTTTAATCGATTCGTGTTATTTCCTATTTGTTGTTATCATTTATTATGACTTTGATGACTCCTTTTTAGGGATTTTTGAATATCCATTTCGATGGATTCTTTATCGGTTTCGTTGGATTTTCATTCACATCTTCGTATGTGAATTTCAGTGATTGATTGTTCCTACAATCTTCTTTGTGATTTGTCACTTTAAAAATATAAAGGTTCTGAATACTAATAGTAAATATCAAAACTCTTTCTTCAAATGATTTCAACACTATTTTATTACAAAGCTCGTTTCTTATACCGTTTTCCAATCTATTTGTATATACAAACCTTTACCTCACTCGTATGAGAAATCTTATTAAACGACTTAGTAAAACGAGTGGTACGAAACGCTTGCGTTTACTTCGTTGATTAATTCTTAGACTTGTTCGATTGAATCTCTTGTGACAATTCTATAGTGGAGATCTACAGTTTGTTCGTAAATATTTAAGTTAAGCAAGTGGTTATGGGACATGAAGCTAAACTCATATATTTACTAGCTTAGTGTAATTGACACTTCTCGTTGATCATGACGATCATCTTTGTGGTTTAGACTAGCAATATGCGATGTCTCTTTGTCTGCGAGGGAGACTAAACCCCGTTTTGTGGAGTTTCGACTCAAATTGGTGGGGTAGCTCCCCATGGCCTTCAGGCCGTTTGTGTGTCAAAAATTAATGGCTAGCTACCATGAGATAGCTTCACGTTCGTGTGATACATATGTTGGTGAGCTTTAACGCTCCCGTTCGTGTGATAGGCCTCCCCCCTTTTCTTGTGATTTCTGAATTTCGTGTGTCGAATTATGGAATTTCTTCTCCACCTATTTTTGTGATTTCTATTGACATGATTTATCAATTTTAGTGCATAGGTGAATTCGTGTGCCATTGACTAGATTTCTTGAGATGATTTCTAGAATTTGTGTTTCACCAATTTTCGTGATTTCCATTGATAAGTTTTATCAATATTTGTGCATTGGTGAATTTGTGTGTCATCGACTTTCGTGATTGACATTGATATAATCGTCAATATTTATGGTTTGGCGAATGAAATAAGGAGTATGACATTTCTTTGATTCTTGTGTAGATTTTGTGATATTGATTAATCTCTTGTTGATTTTCAAATACTTATACATTTCACAGCTTGGCATTGTGATTATTATGTGTTTAGTCATATCTCTTACTCTATATCGTTTCATCTGATATTTATAGTTAGACTAATCCGTTTATTATTTCTTATTAAATAATACTCGGGTCAGACCGAGATATTACAGGTGCTTTAGCTTGACTTCTCACTTGGGATTGATTTCTCTGACTTTTGGCTAACTACTTAGATTAGTAGTTATTTTGTTGTATACACTTGAGATATAGACTCATAGTTGTATTCTTTTGTATAGCACGTGTTGTTGTTCTTTTGTATTATTGTGGATCTTTTTGACCACTACTCTAATATACACTTTCATGTGTTAGTTATATATTCATATCTTCTTCCGCCTTTGTGATATGAATTATCTGTGACTGATTTATGTTATGCTTATTTCTATATTTGTTTCTGAAGGATTTATATAGCCACTGTGTAGTAGTTTTGAGTTTGTATCGGTATGTCGGATTTCCTCTTAAAATAAAATGCATGTTTTATTATCTGACATATCGGTGCTCGCACAAAGCAATTACATGGATGGTCGCTCCTTAACAACCTTATTCTCCGTGCTAGTCGACAACATTACTCCGTAGTGTTCTTGTCTAGCGTGGGTATAGAGGTGGGGCGTCACAAGACCGGTGGTGAAGACCAGGTATTTTTGAGAACGAGAGGATAACTCGTTGATTGTCTCTGCACTGAGTCGTGCCAGTATAGAGATTCCCTAAGTGATGGGAAGTCCGATCGGGATTGTGAATACCCGGATTGCAAGGGCTTCTTTGGAAGTGCTTTCGGTTCTGTTCGAACCCAGAATAGACTTGAATGGATTGTATGTTTGACATTACAATTGAGATATAAAACAGATTTCTTTCAAATACATTTCTGTTGGTGGCGGAGAATTTATTCTTTTAGCTTAACACCCTTCTCAGAGATGTACGAGCTCAGAGGTTATGTAGTTGAAGGTTATCAGTGATATATTCCCAATTTGGTAATGTGGCATGCTGAGTGTTGCTGATCATTTGTCGATCGAAGCATGGCTTTGTAAAAAGCGTAGCTTTGTGGACAAGAATTCGTCGAACCTCACACCCCAAAATGGTTGAAACAGGAAACATGCGGCAAGGTTATTGGGGGTAGCGCTCTTTAGGTTATGTGCATTTCCTTCTGGATAGAAGTGGTATCATGGTATGGAGCCCAGATACTTAACTTATGTTGATATCACAGATATAGATATTACTTTGTGATTTGTTGCTGGAGCCCCAGATAAAGGTCGTTTACGATCGGGGGATGGCATACTCATGTCAGTAGTTACCCAGTTAGGGGTAACCCGACCTTGTGTTGGCAGAGATCTGGTTAGGTTCTCAGGACGTCCTTCCAGAGGCGTTTCCATGTGGCAATGGGAAGTTCCTTGGCCTGACCATTTGTTGGAAATCCAAAGAAACAATACGAGACTTGTACGGTTTTAGTTGTAGAACCTGCCATTTACTTATGGTGGCGCCCCACCGTTTAGATGGTAGCTATAGTAGGCATACGATACTGGTCGTATGTTGGCTAAGATTTATATCATTACTTTCGAAATGTTTTTCCTACACCTTGCACTTATAGTAATAATATCAAAGAAAATTTCTCGTATCAAGCATGTTTGACTATCATAAGGAGAAATCTCCTCTGATTCTGCGTTTGCATTGTGTGTGTGTGCGGAAGGCCTTATGGTAGTCTCATTTTCTAAAAGCATTGCGAATCTAATTTTAAAATATTTCTTTGTTGACTTTTAAAGATAAACTGTTTTAAGTTCTCATACCAGTCTCATGACTGACTTGAAGTTTATTGTTCTCTTCCTAAACTCTGGGTGCTCACCAATTTCTACACGGGCAGTCTAGAGTCAGGTTATCAGGATATTCAGGAATTCAGGAGTTGCCGTAGAGCTTTGGAGGCAGGCTGGATGGCTTGGCGTATCAACTAGTATATAGTATTTATTTTCCGTTGTTTGTTGTTGTAAACTCTGATAATGTAATGTAATGTGATGTAATGTAATAACTGATATATTTCTTTGTTTAAAGATTATTCATTTATCTATTATATGTTGTTCCGCTGCGATTGCGAGATTCTGATATTGTTTCTGTTGCTTTTTCTTTCTTCTTTCTTTCTTCTTCTATCTTCTACCTCTTCTTTAACCCTAAAGGCACGATTTTCTGGCCTTCGATTGCTCAGCAGTTGATATAGTGGACGTATTGATGTCGGCATCCGTGGACCGAAATCCACGATCCTCACATTTGGTATCGGAGCATATGGTTAAGTGACAACCTTGGCTCTGTTCGAAATTACTCATTAGAGATAGAGTCAGCAGTACTCTAGAATGAGTGTGAGTGTAATAATAGCTATGAGAGCGTATTTGTTAGTGAATATAAAGTTGATTATATTTCATATATAAAAGGAATAATTTTTCAGAATTATTAAAATGTATACAAATTGATTGTTTGATCGTTGAAAATATAAGAATATATATAAGTTAATTAAAAGATGTTTAAATAAAACATATTGTAAAAGAATAAATTGTATAAGTAAATGAATTATTAAGTATAGAATTTTGATTATTATGATTTACAATTGTGGAATAATCTTATATATAAGAAGTGAAACTATATGAATATATGTATAAATATGAGTTCTAAATAAAAATAAAATAGAATTTACTTTAGAATCAGAATCTGAATTGGATTTGGAAATTTAAGTTAAGTTAAACAAAAGATGTTTAAATGGAATATAACTTGAGGAATGTTGAATAAAATTGATTTTGGTATCGAAGTAAATTAATAAAGTGAAGTGATGAATATGAACTTGAGTTATGTAATGAAATTCAACTTTTGTGGTTAAATGAATTAGCTATTGAATTAAAAAATGAATTAAATGTAGATAAATTGATATGAAATAAAGGATGTAAGTGTTAATTCATTTAAAGCTAATTAAAAGTGATGAACCAAATTGAATATAAGCAAAGTAAATGAATTTGGTTGTATTGGATATACATTGCTTGTTGGATTGATTGTTAGTTGATTTATAAAAATCCATATGAAATTGAATTAATGAAATTCAAAGCTAAAGTAATTGAAATCAAATTGGAAGTAAGTAAATCTTAAATAGAATTGAATTTGATTTGGAACTGAACCAACTTGAATATGAATTAGTGAATGTAAACTAATTGAATATGGATAGATGAATGTTAGTAAAAACATCAAATGTTAATGAATCAATTGTGATTTAAATTAGAAAACCAATTCATTGAATATTAATGAGAAGTGCATGAATATTGATTTGGTTATAGATGTTAGTTGAATGCTAGTTGGTTGATGGTTGAATTTATTGCTTTTGTTGCATTTGTTATATGGACATATATAGTTGTTGGTATATGTTGTATGTTGATATTACTTGCATAAATACATGTTCTCATGATTTTTTGAGTGTTTAGTAGGTGCGGATTGCGCATTGCTTCGCATTTGGAGCTCGCTTTCGCTTTATATTAGCTGTATATGCTCGCTAATAATATATAAGGTACATATCTCGGATTACATATCGTACTTTTACACTTTTTTCCCTGCGGGATGCCTCATTAATTAATGAGATGTATATTTGTGATATATATACTATCATTTTTTTTCGGATCGAGCCGCGCAAAGGAGACTATGGACAATTTTTCTGAAAATTTAAGGCGTTACAATATTTTTGAGAAAATTGGAAAATTTTGAAAAGATAACTAAGTATGATTTGAAAACTAAGTAAAGTTTTATAAGAAGTTTAACTATGAATTTTGAGAAAGTTAAACACTTGAGAGATTTGTAAAATCTAAATTTGAACGGTTGTTTTTGAAAAGTTAATGGATTCTATAATTTTTTCTTACTTGGTAATTATGAGGATGAAATTCTTTTAAGGGGGGAAGTTTGTAACGACCCAGAATTTCTGTCATTGAAATTCGTAAATTTTATTGATTTTAAATATTAATAAGTAAAATTTGTAAGCTGAATAAATTTTAATACGAATATCTGGGTTTAATTGGATAATTAAATCGATAATTTAATATGTTAAATTACAGAAATAATTGGAATTTGGGTTTAACATGATTAAAATTGAGTTTTAAAGTTATATTATATCATATTGGAGTTAGGATGATGTTATAGAATTTTTAAAATTGAATTAAAAGTTAATTTGCAAAAATTGAACATTTTTATATTTAATCGACGAGTTAAAATAGCCATTTTTCAAACAGTCTCGGATTTCAACGAAACTAGTTTCATCGGATCCGTAATGTTATATTATTGTATGGTTTCAAATTTCGTGTCAATCGAATTTACCGTTTGTTCGGGGCAAGCCAAAACGCATAGAAAATTAGTTTAATCGATTTAATTTAAATTGATCGTTTATTGCTGTAACTTGCACAAATGATCGAATTGGCTTTCGAAACATAGTGTCCGGAACGTGTGGTAAAACCTAGAAACGCTAGCCGGCACGCTTCGTTTGGAGTTCGGAAAATTTTGGGTGAATAGTGTTTTGTGAAATTTTTTATAAAAGCCCCCTTTATTTTCACTTTTGCAAAAATAAGAAAACCCTAGGGTTTCAACAGAGCCGCCAGCTCCCTCTATTTCAATGGCCGAGAAACACCCTTCTTCTTCCTCTAATTTCTTCAAATCTACACAACGATTTAAGGAGCTTCCAACTGCAAACTTGTAGAGCTTCGCGAGCTCTACGATTTCAACGGCTATGATCAAAATCGAGATAATGGATTGACGGCAAACTGGGCTCGAACGCCGTGCGTTTGCGCACAAATTTCCACTTGCATAGGAGGCCGAGCTCAGCCGCATTTGGCTAGGGGGTGTTCGACGACGTGGGTTTTGACGTGGCATCTCCTGATCGTTGTAGAGATGATCGATGGGGGAGTATAAATTCAAGGAAGGAAGCGGCTAATGGGTTCACACGCACGCAATCACCTGGAAGAAGAAGAAGTAATTTCAGTGGCCAAGATCTTAGGGTTGTAAACGAATGGCCCTGATTCAATAAGGTTAAAATTGAAAATAATAGTTGTAAATTAAATTATATTATAATTCTTCAAACTTTAAAACTCTGTAACTTTTTCATACGAGGTCCGTTTTGCACGAAACGAATTGCTTCGGGTTCGTACTGACGAATATTACACAATGGAGATGGATTGGAATTAATTGGAGCTAGTAAAACTTTAGGGTAAAATTAAACGCACATTTAATTTTATTCGAAGTAAAACACTGAAACTATTATTGGAACCAAGGTGAGAACTTCCCACTCAATCGAAATTGTTTCGATTTAAATTTTGAATAGTTAGATTTAAAAAATATTGATTGTATGATTGAATGATAAATTTTATATGTTGTATAGTAATAGACCCTATACGCCGTATATTAAGCGGAGGTTATTTATTAAAAACATATACCGCGATAATTCCAACTTGAATGGAATTGGTATTATATATGTACTTGGAGTTGATTTTCCCGCATTATATAGCGGATGAGACCCTATTGCGCCGCATAATAGCGGATAATATTTTATAAATCCTATATACCGCGATATTCTGTATTGATACGGAATTGGTATTGTGCTAACATCTGTGGATGCAGGGAAACAGGTTGGAGATATCCAACTGGATTCCTCACCCGTATTGATTTATTTACAGATATTGTTATATATTCTGTTATCATATGATATATGATGTTTTGGATGCCGTGATTGTTATATTTAGTACTGTTGCAGCATTGGGCCTATTTTTAGAGTTTTAAGAATGTTAAAGTTACGATTTCGAATTTAAAAGGATTTTTAAGTGATTTTTGAAAGTATACGTTTTATTGAATTTTGGAATTTATTCATTTTTAATAAATAAACGTTATAATTTTTATGTTATAAAAATTTATGAATTTTGAGGAATAAAGTTAAAATGTGATTTTTGAAATTATGGAGTGATGAATTTTATAAAATAGATTAAATTGAGATTTTTGGGATTATTATAAACGGTTTATGTAAAAGAATTATAAGATTGATATTTATAAATTAAAAATATTGGAATTATAAAACGAGTTTTTATAAGGGTTGGAATGAAGTATAAATGGATTTCATAAGTGAATGGAATTTATAGATTTATAAATTATGAAGTTATAAAATGACTAGATTTTGTAAAATAAAAGATTTATAAGTAATTTACTTATAAATTGGATTTTGGCATTTAAATGAGATAGAAGTAGAATTTGTCGATTAAAGTGATTTTATGAGTTGAAGTTTTTATAAAATATAAATGGAATTTATAAATGTTGTTTTATAAATCCGAAATCGACTTATTTTAATAAGTCAATTATTTTAGATTTTTAAAGGTTGAAGTTGTTATAAAATATAAGTCAGTTATCCACGATTTTGGACATTGATAATCCTTTAAAATAAAATGGGTAGAAACGATGAATTTGGTTAACGAAGTATATTCATGTTTTTGGACAGTGAATAATATATATATTATAAATGTTTTAGGGAGTGATATTTAAATAGAATTAAAACGATTTGAAGTTGTTTTAAAATGTATAAGTGTTGAAACCATAGATTTCAACATTTATTGTTGAAATAGACATTTTCGAGGAATAAAAGGAAATGGTGGTGTAACGACCCGAAATTTTCGAACCCGAAATTCCAGATAGTTATGAAAAAGAAGAAAGAGATAGAAGAAGAAGAACCGAAATCCCAACATCTCACATTCGCAGCGGATAAAATATAATAATAAATAATAACAGTTTACAAAAGAATACTATATCTGTCGATTACATTTAATATACATCAGAGTTTTCACATATATACAGTCACTGAATATATACAATTATCATGTCTCACATACTCCAAAATATAATACAGCGGAAATATTTTATACGCTATAGCCATCCAGCTCGTCTCCTAAGCTCCAGAGCGTACCTACCTGAAAATCTGTAATACTCGGTCTGACCCGAGCATTACACCAAAGTAACACCCGGGTCAGGCTGGAAACCAGCGTGAGTAAACCCAACTAACATGGAATACCAAAGCAAACAACTTATATAAAACCCGGGTAACTTATATCAATTTAGCCAATTCACACTTTACTATAGACAACATCTATTTCACATATAATTCTCTAAGTACCAAACTTAGATATAATAAACTGATTCACTTAAATCTCTTCATTTCATCGTATTGATTTCACAAATCAATTTATAAAAATTCGAAATGGTTTCGGGCATTTCCCAATACCTGACCCCGGCCTCTTCGCAACTCATGCCACACTTACCCAAATTATCCAAATGAAATACATAATATTTCATATCAGAGATATAAATTCATCCAAAGCATTCAATACCATCCAATCATTCATAAGCAAAACTTAATCACTTCCAAATTAATTAAATTAATCTTGATGGAATTACTAATACCATCCACTTCCATTCCTTCATTAAATATTAATTGATCTCAAATCAATTAATTAATCAACCCTTCATTTTCATCTTAATCAATCACATTGGATTTAATTGTCTTTCGATTGCATTCAAGTAATTATATTTAATTAATTATCACGATACAATTCTTCTTGAACACAATCAATAGCAATCTTGATTACCTCATGAATTAATTCACTGCTTTAATTACAGTAATCCGTAATAACTTATATTACTTAACTTCATAAGTCTCTTTTATGGGTTAATCAATCTTAATTAGTCAATCTTTGATTTCATCATTAATTATATAAATTAAGGATTTCAATTTTAATTTAATTTATCATAAACAAATTTAATTTCATTAATTCAAACCACAGTATTAATCATTTCGATAAATCCCAAAACTGTAATTAACTATCTTCATTCTACTTCATTCATATATTATTTACTGTTTACTTAACTATCTTAATAAATCTCTTGATAAATTTCACAAAGTAATTTTATTTTATTAATTACCTTCAGTGATTATCTAACAAACTATCCATTGATTATTTTAAATTAATCAAACCTAATTAATTGACTTAAACTTTCATTAATTAATTCAAAACCCTTAATTACTAAATAAATCAACCCGAATCATTAATTAATTAAATTAATTAACTATACATTTTAATTACCTTCAAATTTGATGAATCATAATTCATTAAGCTTTTACTAACAATGGAAACATTTTCGTAATTATGACTTAAGTGTAAGATAATTTTAAACCCCAAATACTTCGAGTCAATCACAATTAACTCGAGAACAACCAAAAACTAAATCACCAAATCATCAGTACACATCCAAACAATTCAATCATCCATCTAATTATTTAAATTTAATCATTTAAATTTAAAAAAAACCCCAACAACGTGAGATTTACTCACCTTTAAATTTCTTTAAATTTGCCAATTCAATTCCCCTTCATCGCTATGAGCAAAACTCGACTTGATTTCATAGATTTGAACCTCGTATGAATAGATTAAAAACTTAATTAGCTATCTAGATCTATGTCTATATATCTTTCTTCAACTACTAATTATAAAATTAATTTTAATTTCAGAAAAATACCTCTACGACTCGAAGAATACGGGAACCCCTACAATCGACACCCAGACCGAAGATACATTACCAAATCGTACACCACAGCGCCTCGCCCGCTGCCTTCCCCATCGAACAAATCTCGCAACCCAAACTACTTCAATCTAGAGCCCACGCGATCGCCTCGCCATCACGAACGACCTCGCCAGGTCGCCGCTTTGTTCGAGAACACGAACTTGAACAGCATCCCTCCACTGCCTCGAGCTCGCGATTTCACCTCCCCATAAGCGCCGCGAACTCCAAATCGATTCTATCTCCACTTCGCGCGCACAGATGCGAGTCCCTCATCACGGTGAACGGCCTGAAATCGAGTCCCCCCTTCCCTCTCACGCGTCTGCGTCTCTCGCCATCGAGTTCGAGCTCGATTAAGATGCGTCGCCATTATATTCTTTTTCTGGGTTTTAAAATTTGATTTTCGAGGTGAAGAGAGCATGGCGTAGAAATAAATCGAAAGAGGAGTATTGGTTTCGCACAGGTAAGGTGAAAGAAAAAGAGGGTCACGATTTACAGAAAGAAGGAGAGTGGAGCGAGGTAACTATTCCGCCATTCTCTTTTATTTTTATTTTAGAATTCGATCTTCTGTTTGAAGATTAGAGAGGGAGACGGGAATAATATAGGGATTTGGAGAAGCTTCTTGAGTATGCGTTGGAAAAAATATCTCGGATCATATGTATTTCAGATTTTATTATATTATAAAATTTTAAAATGTCTCGCTAATCGTCAATTAAAATTTTGAACTCCCTTTAAGGAATCCTGTAGGCGATTATAAGGTTTTACCCACGTCCCGAATACAATGGAACGTGTTTTGGAGGCTAATTTGACTGTATGCGCGAGTTACGGAAGTAAATGATCAATTTTAAATTAAATCGATTAAAATAAATCTAAGCGTTTCGAGCTGCCAGGGTCATACGACAACTCCGATTGCTACGAAAATTGAAATCCGCTAATAACTAACTATTACGGATCCAATGGAACTGATTTCGTCAAATTACGAGACTGTGCCTCGGAAGGCTATTTTTAAAATATCGATTTAAATGATATATTTTCAAAACTGAACAAATCACCTTTAATTTAAATTTCATCCATTCTATTATCTTCAGTATCCTCATTATAGATTTTACAAGCCTTCAAATTATTTTAAACGGGCTTAGAATCTCAAATTCAACAATTTACCCAATTTCAATTATATAATTCAATACTTTAATTACCTAATAAATATTAATATTTGGAATTCAAGCTAAATTAACCTTTCAAATGTTAAAAATCAATTTGTTATTCCATTTTAAATCGTTAAAATTTCCAGGTCGTCACATTCCTCCCCCCTTAAAAGAATTTCATCCCTAAAATTACTAGTTAGGAAGAATGGACCAATACCCGTTTACCTCTTTCCAAAACTCACTATTCAACATCCTACCAACTATCTTTTAATAAAAACCTATTATCACATCAACCAACTTCTCAAAACCTTTCATAGTTTCAAATCATATCCCTTTACTCAATTATCTAAATTTCAATTTTAAATCAAATTTTGAATTATCAAAAATTTTCTAACTCTCTAAATTCCCGAAATTTTTTGCCAGCGTCTCCTTTGCACGGCTAGCTCGGTACTACTACAAAAGGCCTCTACTGTCTCCCAAATTCCAAAAGAAAAACAAAAGCCAAGTGGCTACATCAAAACCCAATCCAATTTCATTCAGAAATTTTAAATACATACCTTTTTGTCGGGCAATTCAAATTTATCTTATGATATCAAATCCAGTTTCCTTTTCCTTATAATCCCTGCATCTCTTATTTAACAATAATATCATATCATAGCCCTTTCAAATCTTTACATACTTATCCTTATAGAAGTTTTCATATCCTTTCCTATTCAAACTAGTTTTCCCCACTTTATACGAATTCAATTTACTTTAAATCTTGAATGTTCAATTTTATCTTTCAAGGATATCTGATTCATATTAGTTTCATATACTAATTTACCTTAATTCCCAATTTGAAATCGTTTTGTCGTTAACAAAAAATTTATCAGAAATTTTCTAACTCCCAAAATTTTCGAAATTTTTTGGCAGAGTCTCCTTTGTACGGAGGAGCTTTTGCAATTTGACAAGAGAAATAAATATATATACATCGACCCACCCGGTCGGAAAAAGCAAAAACAGTTCATATTTCCTATTTTTATTGCATAGGCGTACCTTATTAAGAATTTTAAGCATGCGGCTTACTTATTTTAGCAATTAGTGCATCCAAATCCAGCCAAACGGCCTTCAAGTACCTGTACTTACTCAATTTAAATATGTAAGTACCATATATGGAGAATTTATTAACATCTCACTTACTTTTAATGGCTAAACACAAGCATTTCAAAAGCAACAAACACCAAACGCTTCCCATAAGTGATTTATATAACTTTGAAGCTAATTCAATTGCTTTTAACCAATTCATAAGCCATTTCATTCAATTTTTAATGGTTTGCAACTCAATTTCTTACATTTAATTGATTTTTAAGCCAAACAATCTCATATTCTCTTCAAATGATTCAAATTCAATTTCATTAAATCTTTATCAACTCATAGTATTTTAATTACTTTGGTTTACGCTAAACAACAATTATTGTTATGCAGTCTTGACGATATTCGATTAATAAAGTATCTATTTTAGTTTATAACTATTTCAAATTAATTTCAACTCATTCTGAATTTAATTTCGTTTCATTTCTAATTTATTAATCAACCATTCATTGCATTTTATCCCATCCCCACATTGGATTCATTCAAAACCATTTATTAAGCTTAGCACATTCAAACTTATCGATTAATAACCATTTTCAAATTAATTTAATCCAAGTTTTTATTTAATGGGCTTCCACTCTTATTCGAGGCCAAACTTCCATAAATTTTAAACTTTAAGTTAATTTACTTTAATTTATTCCAACATCGAACTTAAGTTTACTTCTATTTGATTCTCAATTAATCAACTTCCATTAAATTTAGTTAGCCCATCCATTTTAAATTTAATTTCAAATTCACCTTCTCAATTTATCAGAATAATATTCAAGCACAAACACAACTCATTTATTCTTCAAATTAATATACCAACAAATTTAAGTTCAGTCTGATAATCCAATTCCAATCACAACTTTGATTTAGTTTTATTCAACCAGACTTCATCCATTTATTATTCAACTTAATTAACCCATTTAAAAATTTTAATTTACTTACTTAATTCGTTATCGAATTTATTTTATCAATATAAGGTCATTCTCAATTTATTTCTATTCACTTGGGTTTTGTTTTGCAACTCAAACCATTTCTATTATAATCACTTCTCTTATATCTAATTTACTTACAAATTTCACTAAATATTATTCAAATCACCCTTGAATTTTATTTTTATTTCATAACATTTCCTCTCTTTAATTCATTATCAAATCTAAGTCGAATTCTATTCAAAATTCGAATTCATTTTCAAACCCATTATCATTTACAACCCATTTATTTAACCAAGTTAAATTCTATTAATATACTCAACCAAATAATTATTTAGCTAATTAGTTTACTTTCAATTTTTATTACAAAAATCACTTTATGTAAGTCTCTTGAGTGCCAAAATTTTTCATAATTCCAGTTTGGATTCTCCTTTATTTTTCCCAAAATTCCAAAACTTTTATTCTAAAACTTTAGAAATGTCTTTAAATTCACATAATACTTATTAAAATAGTTCTTTATAAAAATATTTCTTATAACTCGATGTCTCGACCAGTCCATCCTTGTTCTCACAGAAATTCAGTCATACGTTGATCAGACGTAGGACTGAAAATCTATAAGTACTTGGTAAACCCGTTTTCAACATCCAGTGCAAATACTTGAAAAATAATTTTATTGAAAATATCGCAAACAGTTTTTGAAAATAGAAGAAATATCTTGGTGAGAATGCTCTGGAAATCATCACCCCCATCCATGGTCACAGTTACGTACCAGGGTTACGTTGCAGTCACAACAAAAGTCCATGTAACTGCAGGCTCTCCGCGGCCTCTCAATTACGCCATGGATCCCACACAACAAATCACAGTTACATCCAGGGTTATGTTGCCGTCACAGCAAAAGTCCTTGCAACTGCAGGCTCTCCGCGGCCTCTGATTTTTGCTTTCAAAATGAAACTTCTCCACTCCTACATAGGTCGCAGTCTGCCGATATAAAATCAAACACAGACTGTTGGCTATCAGCGGCACATACGACTTTCGCTATGTTATACCATAGGTTGCAGTCTACCGATATATAATCAAACGTAGACTTTTGGCTCTCAGCGGCACACACGACTTCCACTATGGTATACACTACTCATAATCCTCAGGAACTAGTTTTGTCTGGACTCCTCACATGATCAACTTAAGAATCCCCCCTTGGGGCTCAAGGCAGCACCACCCAGTGGCACTCCTGAGAAGTCCATTTCAAGGGAGCGACTTTTTCCCCAGAGCCATCATCAAAACACTTTATACTATACATATAGTATCTTCAAATCATACACCTAGTATGAATGTCATATAAGGCTCCTTTACACAAAAATCGATTATTCCAAAATCGATAATTCTCAAACTAGGCTTTCCAAATTCCAATATTTGATTTTACCCAAAAATCAAAAGCCTTTACAAATCCAAAGGTTCTCAAAACCTTTTCCAAAATCCTCATAAGATCCTTTATATATATATATATATATATATATATATATTCAAATATACATAACTTTCAAAAATTTGGATCATTTCAATCTCGTATAAAACTCCCTTTTATACTTCAAACATGTTCAAAAATCCTTTTCTTCTAGCAATAGATTCAACAATGGAAGATTTGTCTTATATAACAAAGATATATAACCTTGTTTGTCCAAAATCAAATATTCAAATTTGATTACTTTTTTTTTCAAGATCAATTTCCTTTCTATTCACGTTTCCTTTAATTCCCATTCACTTATTTACAATTGCCTTAATCCCCATTTGGATTATTACCTCAATTCCTATCCCAGTTGGGTACTTAATCAATAACAGTTTGAACACCGACCAGTTTAGAAAATAGCTTGAAAATTTTCTTTTAAATAGATAAGTAGTTGAAAATAATTACTAGTTTGAAATATAGCTGTAAAATTGTTAACTAATTGTAAAATAGTTGGAAAATAGTCGAATAGTATCAGAAATTTTAGATAATTGCAAAAGAGTTGTAAATTAGTAACTAATTTGTAAAATAGTTGAAAAGTAGTAGTTAGTTTAGAAAACAGTTGAAAAATGGTTAAATAGCTCCAAAACAATTGTAAAACAAATATAAAATAATTTGGCTTTAAGAAAGAAAGGTTGTATACATTTAATAGCTTGAAAAAAATAAGTTTATATCAAAACAATTTGTACTGAAAATGGTCTGGAGTTAAAACTGCTCACTTCCCCAACAGTTTAATTTAAATTTCCACTTCCATTTAAATTGACCCAATTCCAATTTAAATAATCTTCAATTTCCATTGAAATTGATTTAACCCCAATCCAAGTTGAATCAATCCTGATTTCTTTCCCAATTCAAATCAAATTCCATTTGATCTTTAAACTTGTTCAACTTTAATTATAATTTCAATTTTCAACTTCTATTTATAATCAATTACATTCACATTTTGCTTTTAACTCGGAATTATACATTTTATTTAGCCAATATATTTTTATTATCCCATAAACATTTTAACCAAGATTACAGAGTTTAAACAAAATTCCAAAATTTCAATATCACCTTAGAATTCAACTATATTCAAATTTCTTTGGCAAATTCAGTTACCCCTTTGAATTTCAAAACCAAACCCAGTAAACAATTTCCAATTTAAAACAATTTGGTAGCAATTTCTCTTCTAGAAACTCGAAAATGAACCTCGATGATGCTGCAATCATCACCGTCGTTGTTTTCCAGTGGCCGAAAGAGTTCAATGCTTTTATCTCCTTAAAAACATTTCCAAATATTTTCAATTTCAAATCTCCCGGATTTCAAATTCAGCACAAAAATATTTTTGAAATAATGCTATTATTTCTCCCAAACCTTCGGAAACTACTCTCAAATCCAAAGGGATATTAAATTTTCCCAAAAATTCCCAATTCCCAATCCCTCCCATTCATATTTATACATTACTCTGGAATTTCCATCTTACTTTATTTCAAATATTCTCTGGAATTCTATTTCAAATTATAATCTCATTTATTTATGAAGTTTATTTCAATTTATAAATTACATTTACAATCAATATTTCAAATTCCATTTTGTTTTATAAGTTTATTCTTCAACTTTGGTTATAAGTTTTAATTTAGTCGTATTTATATTACTTCTTAACTTAATCCAATAATTTAACAACCAATCACCTAAATATTCATTAGAAGGAAATGTTGCTATATATATCAAAATATATTTTTATATAAAATCATTTAAAATCTTTATAAGCAAATAACAAGTACGCTCTCATATATATATAATTCTAGAGTACAACAGACTCTATTCAATGAGTAATCCCCACCAGAGCCAAGGTTCTCGCTTAACCTTTCAGCTCTGATACCAACTGTAACGACCCGAAATTTTCGAACCCGAAAATTCCAGATAGTTATGAAAAAGAAGAAAGAGTTAGAAGAATAAGAACCGAAATCCCAACATCTCACATTCGCAGCGGATAAAATATAATAATAAATAATAACAGTTTACAAAAGAATACTATATATGTCGATTACATTTAATATACATCAGAGTTTTCACATATATACAGTCACTGAATATATACAATTATCATGTCTCACATACTCAACAATATAATACAGCGGAAATATTTTATACGCTATAGCCATCCAGCTCGTCTCCTGAGCTCCAGAACGTACCCACCTGAAAATCTGTAATACTCGGTCTGACTCGAGCATTACACCAAAGTAACACCCGGGTCAGGCTGGAAACCAGCGTGAGTAAACCCAACTAACATGGAATACCAAAGCAAACAACTTATATAAAACCAGGGTAACTTCTATCAATTTAACCAATTCACACTTTACTATAGACAACATCTATTTCACATATAATTCTCTAAGTACCAAACTTAGATATAATAAACTGATTCACTTAAATCTCTTCATTTCATCGTATTGATTTCACAAATCAATTTATAAAAATTCGAAATGGTTTCGGGTATTTCCCAATACCCGACCCCGGCCTCTTCGCAACTCATGCCACACTTACCCAAATTATCCAAATGAAATACACAATATTTCATATCAGAGATATAAATTCATCCAAAGCATTCAATACCATCCAATCATTCATAAGAAAAACTTAATCACTTCCAAATTAATTAAATTAATCCTGATGGAATTACTAATACCATCCACTTCCGTTCCTTCATTAAATATTAATTGATCTCAAATCAATTAATTAATCAACCCTTCATTTTCATCTTAATCAATCACATTGGATTTAATTGTCTTTCGATTGCATTCAAGTAATTATCTTTAATTAATTATCACGATACAATTCTTCTTGAACACAATCAATAGAAATCTTAATTAACTCATGAATTAATTCACTGTTTTAATTACAGTAATCCGTAATAACTTATATTACTTAACTTCATAAGTCTCTTTTGTGGGTTAATCAATCTTAATTAGTCAATCTTTGATTTCATCATTAATTATATAAATTAAGGATTTCAATTTTAATTTAATTTATCATAAACAAATTTAATTTCATTAATTCAAACCACAGTATTAATCATTTCGATAAATCCCAAAACTGTAATTAACTATCTTTATTCTACTTCGTTCATACATTATTTACTCTTTACTTAACTATCTTAATAAATCTCTTGATAAATTTCACAAAGTAATTTTATTTCATTAATTACCTTCAGTGATTATCTAACAAACTATCCATTGATTATTTTAAATTAATCAAACCTAATTAATTGACTTAAACTTTCATTAATTAATTCAAAACCCTTAATTACTAAATAAATCAACCCGAATCATTAATGAATTAAATTAATTAATTATACATTTTAATTACCTTCAAATTTGATGAATTCATAATTCATTAAGCTTTTAATAAGAATGGAAACATTTTCATATTTATAACTTAAGTGTAAGATAATTTTAAACCCCAAATACTTCGAGTCAATCACAATTAACTCGAGAACAACCAAAAACTAAATCACCAAATCATCAGTACACATCCAAACAATTCAATCATTCATCTAATTATTTAAATTTAATCATTTAAATTTAAAAAAAACCCAACAACGTGAGATTTACTCACCTTTAAATTTCTTTAAATTTGCCAATTCGATTCCCCTTCATCGCTATGAGCCAAACTCGACTTGATTTCATAGATTTGAACCTCGTATGAATAGATTAAAAACTTAATTAGCTATCTAGATCTATGTCTATATATCTTTCTTCAACTACTAATTATAAAATTAATTTTAATTTCAGAAAAATACCTCTACGACTCGAAGAATACAGGAACCCCTACAATCGAAACCCAGACCGAAGATACATTCCCAAATCGTACACCACAGCGCCTCGCCCGCTGCCTTCCCCATCGAACAAATCTCGCAACCCAAACTGCTTCAATCTAGAGCCCACGCGATCGCCTCGCCATCACGAATGACCTCGCCAGGTCGCCGCTTCGTTTGAGAACACGAACTTTAACAGCATCCCTCCACTGCCTCGAGCTCGTGATTTCACCTCCCCATAAGCGCCGCGAACTCCAAATCGATTCTATCACCACTTTGCGCGCACAGATGCGAGTCCCTCATCGCGGTGAACGGCCTGAAATCGAGTCCCCCTTCCCTCTCACGCGTCTGCGTCTCTCGCCATCGAGTTCGAGCTCGATTAAGATGCGTCGCCATTTTTTTTCTTCCGGGTTTCAAAATTTGATTTTGGAGGTGAAGAGAGCATGGCACAGAAATAAATCGAAAGAGGAGTATTGGTTTCGCACGGGTAAGGTGAAAGAAAAAGAGGGTCACGATTTACAGAAAGAAGGAGAGTGGAGCGAGGTAACTATTCCGCCATTCTCTTTTATTTTTATTTTAGAATTCGATCTTCTGTTTGAAGATTAGAGAGGGAGACGGGAATAATATAGGGATTTGGAGAAGCTTCTTGAGCATGCGTTGGAAAAAATATCTCAGATCATATGTACTTCAGATTTTATTATATTATAAAATTTTAAAATGTCTCGTTAATCGTCAATTAAAATTTTGAACTCCCTTTAAGGAATCCCGCCGGCGGTTATAAGGTTTTACCCACGTCCCGAATACAATGGAACGTGTTTCGGAGGCTAATTTGATTGTATGCGCGAGTTACGGAAGTAAATGATCAATTTTAAATTAAATAGATTAAAATAAATCTAAGAATTTCGAGCTACCAAGGTCATACGACAATTCCGATTGCTACGAAAATTGAAATCCGCTAATAACTAACTATTACGGATCCAATGGAACTGATTTCGTCAAATTCCGAGACTGTGCCTCGGAAGGCTATTTTTAAAATATCGATTTAAACAATATATTTTCAAAACTGAACAAATCACCTTTAATTTAAATTTCATCCATTCTATTATCTTCAGTATCCTCATTATAGATTTTACAAGCCTTCAAATTATTTTAAACAGGCTTAGAATCTCAAATTCAACAATTTACCCAATTTCAATTATATAATTCAATACTTTAATTACCTAATAAATATTAATATTTGGAATTCAAGCTAAATTAACCTTTCAAATGTTAAAAATCAATTTGTTATGCCATTTTAAATCGTTAAAATTTCCGGGTCGTCACAGGTGGACTATAACACTGTTGTCATAGTAAATGATTTCCGAAAGGAAATGTTTTATATAGTATTGGGATTTATATATCTATCTTAATTTCGAATCCCTATACTAGTGATTTTGGGTTTTTGTAACGATGTTTTACGCAACATTCGTTTTGACTCAAATAAATGTGTTAAAGAGATTGTTTTCCTTAAAAGGATAAAATATATACTTAATCGTGTTTTAAGTATATCGAATATTTTCTAAATATTGAAAATAAATGGATTTGTGAATTACTTATTGTTGAATAAATATTTGGAAATGTTTTCCAAAATAGAAATTGAAAGGGTTTAGAGAATATGTCTTTTCAAAGATAAATTGAATAAAATATTTGACAAGTTATTTAATTTATGGAAGATTAATAAAAAGGGCCTAGTGATTGTTATGGTGCTGAATATTTGTTGGCTTGATTTGATAGTTAAATAACCGACTATCTATATTTACCTTTAAATGGGTATTGGATATGATTTACTTGAATTTGAATGCTACACTTATTTTAAAAATAAGCGCTCGTTATTCGGTTTAGCCGGGAGAGGAACTTTGTGTCATAAATCCCATTCCGAATAGTGATACAACGTGTATGGATAGCATTGAAGACTGGTGGTGAAGACCAGGTATTTTCGAGAACGAGAGGATAACTTGATGATTGTCTCTGCACTGAGTCTCTCCGGTATAGAGATTCCCTAAGTGATGGGAAGTTCGATCGGGGTTGTGAATACCCAGATTGCAAGGGTTTCTTTGGAAGTGCCTTCGGTTCTGTTCGAACCCAGAATAGACTTGAATGGATTGTATGTTTGACATTACAATTGGGATATAAAACAGATTTCTTTTAAATACATTTCTGTTGGTGGCGGAGAATTTATTCATTTAGCTTAACACCCTTCTCAGAGATGTACGAACTCAGAGGTTATGTAGTTGAAGGTTATCAGTGATATATTCCTAATTTGGTAATGTGGCATGCTAAGTGTTGCTGATCATTTGTTGATCGAAGAATGGCTTTGTAAAAAGCGTAGCTTTGTGGATGAGACTTCGTCGAACCTTACACCCCGAAATGGTCGAAACAGGAAAGATGCGGCAAGGTTATTGGGGGTAGCGCCCTTTAGGGTATGTGCATTTCCTTCTGGATAGAAGTGGTATCATGGTATGGAGCCTAGATACTTAACTTATGTTGATATCGTAGATATATATATATATATATATATATATATATTACTTTGTGATTTTTTGCTGGGGCCCCGGATAAAGGTCGTTTACGATCGGGAGATAGCATACTCGTGTCAGTAGTTACCCAATTAGGGGTAACCCGACCTTGTGTTGGCAGAGATCTGGTTAGGTTCCCGGGACGTCCTTCCAGAGGCGTTTCCATGTGGCAATGGGAAGTTCCTTGGCCTGACCATTTGTTACAAATCCAAAGACACAATACGAGACTTGTAGGATTTTAGTTGTAGAACTTGCCATTTACTTATGGTGGCGCCCCATTGTTTAGATGGTAGCTATAGTAGGCATACGATATTGGTCGTATGTTGGCTCAGATTTATATCATTACTTTCGAAATGTTTTTCCTACATCTTGCACTTATAGTAATAATATCAAAGAAATTTTCTCGTATCAGGCATGTTTGACTATCATAAGGAGAAATCTCCTTCGATTCTGCGTTTGCATTATGTGTGTGCGGGAGGACTTATGGTAGTCTCATTTTCTAAAAGCATCGCGAATCTAATTTTAAAATATTTCTTTGTTGACTTTTGAAGATAAACTATTTTAAGTTCTCACACCAGTCCCATGACTGACTTGGAGTTTATTATTCTCTTCCTAAACACTAGGTGCCCACCAATTTCTACACGGGCAGTCGAGAGTCAGGTTATCAGGATATTCAGGAATTCAGGAGTTGCCGTAGAGATTTGGTGGCAGGCAGGATGGCTTAACGTATCAACTAGTATATAGTATTTATTTTCCGCTATTTTTTGTTGTAAACTCTGATGATGTAATGTGATGTGATGTAATGTAATAACTGATATATTTCTTTGTTTAAAGATTATTCATTTATCTATTATATGTTGTTCCGCTGCGATTGTGAGATTCTGATATTGTTTCTATTGTTTTTCTTTCTTCTTTCTTTCATCTTCTATCCTCTACCTCTTCTTTAACCCTAAGGGCACGGTTTTCCGGCCTTCGATTGCTCGGCGGTTGATACAATGGACGTATTGATGTCGGCCTCCGTGGACCGAAATCCACGATCCTCACAATCGATCTTCAAATGCGATCCGTAACATCGTATCATTATTTGAAATGGGTCATATGACACAAAGTCCTCTCCCGGCTAAACCGAATAATGGGCGCAATATTTTAAAAAGCATATGGATATAGTGGGACCTTAGATAAGTCACAACTTAAAGCCCAAAACCTTTCTTCAAATGGTTTAAACATATTACCATTCTAAAATCTTTAAACAAAAATATTCACTTCTCAAAGTTCACTAATCTTCCACAAAGATTAATTCATAGCTTTCGAAACAATTCCATTTCAAATCTTTTATACAACGATACACCTTTAAGATCCTCTTTAATTTCAAAACAAAGTTCAAAAATCTTTCACAAAGATTCAGTCATAGCTTTCAAAACTATTTCAATTCCAAATCTTTTACACAAAAGATACACCTTTAAGATCCTCTTTAATTTAAAAACAAAGTTCAACTATCTTTCACAAAGATTCATTCATGGCTTTTAAAACAATTCCATTTCAAACTTGAAATCTTTTCAACACATATTGGAAATCCTTTCTTTATATGAAAGCTATTATTACTTGAAAAACAATCCTTTTCGTTTCGGAAAAATCCGATCAAATATGCACAAGTTACATCTTTAAAGTATAAACTTGGGTTAAATTTAAATTCCCAAAAATAATACTTTTTATAATACTTTAAAGATGGTTTAAAAATCCATATATATATATTATAACTTGTATAAAACTTTCAAACCAAATTTCCAAAATAATTCCCAAACTTAAACAAGATAAATTATATTCAAACTAAATTTCAATTTCAAACTTCCTTTTCAAAATCTTTTCATATTCAATCCAATTCCATTTCCAAAACCATTTGGATTCAAAATTCAACGTCTTTTAAAAATAATATTTAGATTTCAAAACATCTGTGACTTAACCGATTTCCTCATGTAATCCATATTTGTGCGTGTATGGTGTAGTCCAGGGGTTTTACACAATGGTGCAACATCATCTATCATCACAATCCAAACACTGCAATATCGATAAGCGGTATAATCCTATAACGCTTATCTTCATTCAAGATTCACAGATAAATAATATACATTCATCACTGATAAATAAATTATTCATCACAACTCAAATCAAAATAATTCATATCACAAAGCATCACATATCAGGGATATCAAACAATTCAAAGCATTCAGTACAATCCGAATGTCCACAATTAAGTTCAATTAGTCACTTGATTAATTAAAACTAGATTAATCACTAATCCTGGTTGGTTAACATTAATTTATTACAATTTATTTTAATTAATTATTCCTCAATTATTTAGTAATTAACTTAAATTTATAAATTAATTAGCCTTTAATTATTAATTAATAAATCTTAATTAATTAATCAATCAACCTTTAATCATTAAATAATTAATCTTAATTATCCTTTAATTAATTACCCTTAATTAATAAATTAATTAATTAATTAACCCTTAATTAATTACTATTTAATTAATTACTATTTAATTAATTATCCTTAATTAATTACAATAAAATGATTATCCCTAATCACTTTAATCAATAAATCACAAATTGAGTAATTATCCTTTAATCACTTGATAAGTCAACTCCTAATCACAAATTAATTATCTTTAATTAATAACATGAATTAATTAATCAACCTTTAATTAATCACATTAATTAATTAATCACATTAATTAATTAATCACTTTGGTTAATTATCCCTTGATTTATCACTCTAATTAATTAATTAATTAATTATCCTCAAATTAATTCCCTTAATAAATTAATCACATAAATTAATTATCCTTAAATTAATTATTCTTTAATAATTTAATTAATCAACCTTTAATTATCCATTTATTACCTTTAATTAAGTAATTAGCTTTAAATTATTAATTACCCTTTAATCATTAATTAAGAAATTGATTAATTATTCTTTAAATTAATATCGTTAAGTAATTAATCATCAAATTCTATTTGAAAAGCATTTAGAAACTAACATAATTATCCTAACATATATCACTTTAGAAACAAATCAATTTTAAACATTTAACTTAAAAATTAAACTTTGAAACTTTGTTAAAAACTTGTTTTAATTTTCATTTTAGCTTCTAAAACATATTTAATATATTTCAAAAATTTGGTTAAATTTAAATATCAAAACTTGTTACTTTCTTCCTTTTGAAACTTGCCATTACTTCAAAAACCCAAGCCAAAACTTCTTTTACTCGAGCTCAACTTCGGGTTATCCCTCATCTTCTTTTCCCCGAGCTTCTTGATGAAACTCTTCGAGTCGAACCCAAGTTCAACTCTTCTTCTCCAAACCTTTAATCAACATCTGATACGATCGTGCATCGTGCACCTGCACGAGAACTCCAACCATCTACGGTCATTGCCC
The DNA here is from genome assembly GCA_030765085.1 of Allium cepa. Lineage (NCBI taxonomy): Eukaryota > Viridiplantae > Streptophyta > Magnoliopsida > Asparagales > Amaryllidaceae > Allium > Allium cepa. The sequence continues at coordinate 166,424,452 of CM060939.1, forward strand.
CGACCACCCATACGACGACGATCACCCATTCAAATTTCCCGATCACCCAACACTCGGAATTCAGAATCGAGCAACTCAATTCAACTGTAACTCAAAAACCCATCAACGAAACCCAATCACCACGCCACCTCCGATCACCAGTTGCCTTGCCGTCGTGCCTGAAGATGCGCCTGAGTCTCCCCTCACGTTTCCCCTACCTGCGATCGATCCTGGTTCACCATCGACAGTGCATTATTCCAGAATCCAAAGTCGACCAACCCATGTGATTAAACCCTAATTCACCGATGCTAGACTACTACAGTGGTCGAGAAACATTCTGACCATTTTTTCCATAATCCTTGATTTCCCGGTAAACTGCACCCACGACCCCGAGACGACAGGTCCTCGCGATTACCAGAGATTGATAAAATTACTATTTCCGATCACCTCAATATAACTCGACCCAAACAACTTTAAAAATTGTAATAATATGAACAATATTCTTCATTTTCAATTTTGAAACAGATTATATAATTAAAACTTATAATTTCGAAACCTGATTTTTCTGACTTATAATGATTTTTACTGTAAATTTCCAATTTCCAGATAATTTGCTTAATAATTTTACTTGTTTTTATTTTTAGAATTTGTATTATATAAACACAAACAAATTCCGTTTAAACATCTTGTGTTCAAAGAGATTAGGGAAAGGGATATTGAATTTTGAATTTAATCAACCTTGTAAATTTTTAACAGGGGCATGTATATGCCCACATATACATGTAAATATTGCCTGCATGTGCGTGTGTTTTTGTGTGTGTGTGTGTGTGTGTGTATGCAAGCAATATTTACAGCCATACAAACAAATTTTACTCATATCTTCAAAGATTCATCCCATACAAACAAATTAGACATTTAAAACCTTATGAAGAGAGTTTACTCACCTATCATGATGTAAAACAGAGAAGCAGGTTTTGTTTTTCTTTTTGATTTGGACTAAATGCATTCGATCTGCAACCTTTTCTTGCTTTTGAAAACTGAAAACGGAATTGATTTTGAACTTGTTGCTTTGATCTATGCTTTAAGTTTTCCTGATCTAGAACAACATTTGAATCTGCTGCATGCTTCAGATTTGAATTTGAACCTGACTTTGTTTCAGGTTTTTCTTTCTGGTTTATAGCTTTTGAATTTGAACTGGAAATTGAACCTGATCTAATCTGTTGAAGTTGAGTCATGATCTGATGATGTTGCTCAGATTGAATCTTTGTGATGGAATCTAATCTTTGCTTTGATCCCAGGTTTTGAGTTGAATTAGTTCCAGGCTTTTGTATTTTTGAAAAGAGATTGTTATTTACCTTTGATTTGAAACAGGTTTGCATGTTTTGATTTTTTTGGCTTTTGTTTTCAAATCTGTAATCTTTGAATATATGGAAGAAAGTTGAGAAGAAGGGATGTAGATATATTTATAACCTTGACTTTCTTCTATTATTTGAATTTGGAAAATAAAAAGAAAATATAAAAGTATGGCACTTGTTTATTCATGTTAACACTTGTAATTACAAATCATGTTATGCTTACATTTGTTAATCTTATGTTTTAAAAATGTTACACTAGTTAAAAATATCAAATTTATGTTTAAGACCTTATTTTAAATTAATTTAAAACTTTGTTTTAAACCCCTACTTTATTATAATTTATGAAACATATTTTTATGGTTTATGTATATATAACTAAATTTATACCATATGAATTTTTTTTAAAAGGATATTAACCTTTTTAAATAACCTTAATAAAAATGATTTGAAATCAAATTATACTTTTAACACTTGAAGATAATAATAATATTTAAATATAACTTCATATTATATATATTTTTCTCTTATTTAGATAAGTACATTTTCCTTTATTAACATTTATTATTGAATTTCAAACCCACAATTCAATTTAAAATCAATTCATATACAAATATCTTATTAAATTTGGAAAAGTTCACATTTATTTATAATTTGATTCCAAAAATAAATTAATTACCAAATTAATCTTGGCTTAAAAAGGGGAATGTTATAGATTCCCCCTTAATAAAATTTCATCCCTGAAATTTGCTAGACAAGGAGATAACAAAGAACAAATGAACACACAGAGAAGTGGTTCACCAGATCCAACTGAACATCTATTCTGCATTTGGCTACCAAATCAGAATATCATCAATAAATATGAGAATGAATTTATTCAATATTTCATGAAGCACTCGGGTCGTCCAGTCTATGAAATATGCAGGGGCACTAGTTAGTTCGAAGGATAACTAACCTTTCGTAGAATATATCTGGACCCAACAGAACAGGCAAATAGATTCAGTCTTCCACAATTCTCATATACTAGGTATGGATTCCAAACTCAGGTCGGAATATCCCAAAGTTTACACCGGTTTGTCCCTCTTTGGCCTTTGATCCTTACAAGAAATAACAATAGAATTTCAAATTTGGTTCTAATCGAAATCGTTTTATCGATACAATCAAATTGAACTTCATATTTTAATTAACCAATTTATTCAACTTAAAATTTCAAATTTAAGAAGAAAAGATGATTGGGAACCGATGAAGAGAATATGAAATAGGAAGTTATCTACACGTTTCGTAGGGCCATCATCACACCAAAGCTCCTTCTTGTAGCTGCCACGAAGCCATCAAAGAATTGAGATTGGATGAAGATCAAAGAAGATCGATAAAAAGTTGTTTCCGTTGTTGCAGGGTTTCGACCATTTGTAGTGGTACTCCCCTGTCCCCTACCTCGTCCTCTTCTTGCACTCATACTCACTTTCAGTGAATAGTAAGGGAATTTACTCAGGCATTTCAGAAGGATATCTTAGGGATATACTCATTCTAGGGCATTTGTAACCCTATCTCTAATGAGCTACCTAATGTGCTGTACTCCTGAGCTAAAGTTCAACCTTCAGCTCTGATACCAAAATATCAAGACCCGGATTTCAGCGTTCGAAAATCGACACCCGTACTTCACTTGTACTCGAACGCCGTTGATTCAACTGTTGAAATCTGATTCACTTCAGAGCTTATAACACATTAAGTACAACAACACAGCGGAAGAAAAATGAATGATTTTATTGATATACAATATTTGATACAACATATTGATACAAATGATATCAATATACATCAGAGATACACAACAGCGTAAATAAAATAGCACAAGAAGAAAAGATAACATCTTCAATGCTAACCTTCAACAAAGAAGGAAAGAAAGAATCCAACACTACGACACCATTTCTCCAAAGCTCTAAAGAATTTCATCACCAAAACCAAAAGCTCAAAGAACTCCCATAACAATAAGCTCGAACCACCCTCATCACGCTGTAATAATCAAGGTCAGTCGTGAATGCAATCACCGAAATCCAAAGACTAATAAGATTTTCAAGTGCTACCAAGCCAGAGACTTCGAAAGATATATCTACATCTATTTTCTAACTATTTAAAAAATCTAACTCCAGACTGCCCGTGTAGAAAATTGTGGGCACCCAGAGTTTAGAAAGGGAATAATAAACTCCAGGCCAGTCACAGGACTGGCGTGAGCAAACAAAAATAGTTTTATTTGAAACAAAACAAACAAAAGGATTTAAAAAGAAATCTGCAATGTTGTTTTGGAAAATGAAACTACCATAAGGCCGCCCGCCACACACGCAATGCAAACGCACAATTGGAGGAGATTTCTCCTTATGATAGTCAAAAATGCTTGTTATGCGAAAACCTTTTGATATTATTATTAGTGCATAGTGCAAAAAACATTTCGAAAGTATAATATTAATCTTAGCCAGCATATAACCATTATTGTATGCATACTATAGCTACCATCTAAACAGTGGCAACCATTATAAGTAAATGGCAGGTTATACAACTAAAACCATACAAGGCGCGTATTGGAGATTGAGTTTCCAACAAATGTTCAGGCTAAGGAACTTCCAATGCCACATGGTACACCTCTGGAGGGACGCCCCAAGAACCTAACCGGATCTCTGCCAACACAAGGCTGGGTTACCCCTGTAACTAGGTAACTACTACACGAATATGCCATCTCCCGGTCGTTAGCGACCTTTATCCGAGGATCCTCGACAACAAAGAAACAGCCACAAAGTAATAAATTTGAAGGAACCACATATGTTAAATATCTGGGATCCATACCATGATACCACCCTTTTTCAGAAAGAAATGACATACCCCAAAGGGCGTGACCCTTATAACCTTGCTGCATCTTTCCTGTTTCGACCATTTCTGGGTTGTGCGGTTCTGATGCAGTCTCATCCACAAAGCTACGCTTTACACAAAAGTGATGCTTCGACCAACAAATGATCAGCAGCACTTCGTATGCCACATTACCAAATTGGAAATGTATCACTAGTAGCCATGAACTACATAACCTCTGAGCTCATACGTCTCAGAGAATGGTGTTAAGCTAAGAGAATAAATTCTCCGCTACCAAATAGAAATGTATTTGATAGAAACCAGCTTTACATCTCAAAGTGTAACGTCAAACATACATCCATAAAATTCTGTTCCGGGTTCGAACAGAACCGAAGGCACTTCAAAGAAGCCCTTGCAATCCGAATATTCCCTAATCACGTCCGGACTCCTCATCACAAAGGATGATCAAATCTCTATACCGGGGATCAGCCGGTGTAGAGACATTCGACATGTAATCTTTTCGCTTTCGAACATATCCGGTCTTCACCACCTGTCTTCAAATGCAATCCATAATATCGTATCATTATTTGGAATGGGTCATATGACACAAAGTCCCCTCCCGGCTAAACCGAATAATGGGCGCAATATTTTAAAAAGCATATGGATATAGTGGGATCTTAGTTAAGTCACAACTTAAAGCCCAAAACCTTTCTTCAAATGTTTTAAACAAATTACCATTCTAAAATCTTTAAACAAAAAGATTCACTTCATAAAGTTCACCAATCTTCCACAAAGATTAATTCATATCTTTCGGAACAATTCCATTTCACTTCTTTTATACAAAAGATACACCTTTAAGTTCCTCTGCAATTTCAAAACAAAGTTCAACAATCTTTCACAAATATTCATTCGTAGCTTTCAAAACTATTTCAATTCCAAATCTTTTATACAAAAGATACACCTTTAAGATCCTCTTTAATTTCAAAAAACGTTCAACAATTTTTCACAAAGATTCATTCATAGCTTTCAAAACAATTCCATTTCAAACTTGAAATCTTTTCAACTCAAATTGGAAATCCTTTATTTATATGGAAGCTATTATTATTTGAAAAACAATCCTTTTCGTTTCGGAAAAATTCCATCAAATATGCACAAGTTATATCTTTAAAGTATAAACTTCTGTTAAGTTTAAATTCCCAAAAATAATACTTTTTAAAATACTTTAAAGATGGTTTAAAAATCCATATATATATATATATATGTGTGTGTGTGTGTGTTTATATATATTATAACTTGTATAAACCTTTCAACCCAAATTTCCAAAACAATTCGAAAACTTAAACAAGATAAATTATATTCAAATTAAATTTCAATTTCAGTTTCAAACTTTTTTTTCAAAAGCTTTTCGTATTCAATCCAATTCCATTTCCAAAACCATTTGGATTCAAAATTCAAATTTAAAAAAAAATAGATTTTAATATTCGTGATTTAACCGATTTCCTCGTGCAATCCATATTTGTGTGTGTATGGTGTAGTCTAGGGGTTTTACACAACAGCACAACATCATCAATCATCACAATCAAAACACAGCAATATCGATAAGCGGTATAATCCTATAACACTTATCTTCATTCACAGATTCACAGATAAATAATATACATTCGTCATAGCTCAAATCAAAATAATTCATATCATAAAGCTCACATATTAGGGATATCAAAAATTCAAAGCATTTAGTACAATCCAAATATCCATAATTAAGTTCAATTAGTCACCTGATTAATTTAAACCAGATTAATCAATAATCCTTATTGATTAACATTAATTAATTACAATTTATTTTAATTAATTATTCCTTAATTATTTAGTAATTAACTTAAATTAATAAATTAATCAACCCTTAATTATTGATTATCAATCTTAATTAATAAATCGATCAACCTTTAATCATTAAATACTTAATCATAATTCTTTAAATATCCTTTACTTAATTACCCTTAATTAATTAATTAATTAACCCTTAATTAGTTACTATTTAATTAGTTATCCTTAATTAATTACAATAAAACGATTATCCCTAATCACTTTAATCAATAAATCACAAATTGAGTAATTATCCATTAATCACTTGATTAGTCAACCCCTAATCATAAATTAATTATCTTTAATTAATAACATTAATTAATTAATCAACCTTTAATTAATCACATTAATTAGTAAATCACTTTGGTTAATTATCCTCAATTAATCACTCTAATTAATCAATTAATTATCCTCAAATTGATTCCCTTAATAAATTAATCACATAAATTAATTATCCTTACATTAATTATTCTTTAATAATTTGATTAATCAACCTTTAATTATCAATTTATTACCTTTAATTAAGTAATTAGCTTTAGATAATTAATTACCCTTTAATCATTAATTAAGAAATTGATTAATTATTCTTTAAATTAATATCATTAAGTAATTAATGATCAAATTCCATTTGAAAAGCATTTAGAAACTAATATAATTATCCTAACATATATCACTTTAGAAACAAATGAATTTTAAACATTTAACGTAAAAATTAAACATTGAAACTTTGTTAAAAACTTTTTTTATTTTTCTATTAGCTTCTAAAACATAGTTAATATATTACAAAAACTTGATTAAATTTAAATTTCAAAACTTGTTACTTTCTTCCTTTTGAAACTTGCCATTACTTCAAAAACCGAGCCAAAACTTCTTTTACCCGAGCTCAACTTTGGGTTATCCCCCTCTTCTTTTCCCCGAGCTTCTTCATGAAACTCTTCGAGTCGCCGAGTTCAACTCTTCTTCTCTAGACCTTTAATCAACATCTCATACGATCGTGCACCATGAACCTGCACAAGAACTCCGATCATTTTCGGTCATTGCCACAGCCACCCACACGACGACAATCACCCATTTAGACTTCTCGATCACCCACTACCCTCAAACTCGCCGGAATTCAAAATCGAGCAACCAATTCGACTGGAACCTAAAAACCCATCAACAAAACCCGATCACCATGCCACCACCGACCACTAGTTGCCTTGCCGTCGCGCCTGAAGATGCGTTTGAATCTCCCCTTATTTTTCCCCCACCTACGATCGATCCTGGTTCACCAACAACAGTGCATTATTCCGGAGTCCCAAGTAGACCAACCGAGGTGATTAAACCCTAATTCGCCAATGCTAGACTACTACAGTGGTCGAGAAACGTTCTGACCTTTTTTCCCATAACCCTGATTTCCCAGCAAACTTCACCCACGACCCTGAGATGACAGATCCTCACGATCGCCAGAGATTGGTAAAATTACAATTTTGGATCACCTCAATATAACTCGACCCATAAAACTTTAAAAATCGTAATAATATGATCAAAATTCTTCATTTTCAATTTCGAAACAAATTATATAATTAAAATTTATAATTTTGAAACTTAATTTTTCTGACTTATAATGATTTTTACTGTAAATTTCCAATTTCCAGATAATTTGCTTAACAATTTTACTTGTTTTTATTTTTAGAATTTGTATTATATCAACACAAACCATTTCCTTTTAAACATCATGTGTTCAAAGATACTGGGGAAAGAGACATTGAATTTTGAATTTAATCAACCTTGTAAATTTTTAACAGTGGTACGTATATGCCTGGACACAGACATGCATTCAATTTCTTGCATATATATATATATATATATATATATATATATATATATATATATATATATACAGGCAATATTTACAGCCATACAAACAAATTTTACACATATCTTCAAATATTCATCCCATACAAACAAATTATAATAGATTTAAAACTTTATGAAGGGAGTTTACTCACCTGTCATGATGTAAAACAGAGAAGCATGTTTTGTTTTTCTTTTTGATTTGGACTTAATGCATTTGATCTGTAACCTTTTCTTGCTTTTGAAAACTGAAACTGGAATTGATTTTGAACTTGTTTCTTTGATCTATGCTTTAAGTTTGCCTGATCTGGAACAGCACTTGAATTTACTACATGCTTCAGATTTGAACTTGAACCTGACTTTGTTTCAGGTTTTTCTTTCTGGTTTATAGCTTTTGAATTTGAACTGGAACTTGAACCTGATCTAATCTGTTGAACTTGAGCCATGATCTAATGATGTTGCTCAGATTGAATCGGTTGTAATTGATTCTAATCTTTGCTTTGATCTCAGGTTTTGAGTTGAATTAGTTCCAGGCTTTTGTATTTTTGAAAAGAGATTGTTATTTACCTCTGATTTCAATCAGGTTTGCATGTTTTGATTTATTTTTTTCTGGATTTTATTTTCAGATTTGTAATCCGTGAGTATATAGAAGAAAGTTGAGAAGAAGGGATATAGATATATTTATAACCTTGATTTTCTTCTATTATTTGAATTTTAAAAATAGAAAGAAAATATAAAAGTATGACACTGTTTATTCATGTTAACACTTGCAATTACAAATCATATTATGCTTACATTTGTTAATATCATGTTTTAAAAAATTTCCACTTGTTAAAAATATCAAATTTATGTTTAAGACCTTATTTTAAACTAATTTAAAACATTGTTTTAAACCCCTAATTTATTATACTTTATGGAACATATTTTTATGGTTTATATATATATATATAACTAATTTATACCATATGAATTTTTTTTTAAAAATATTAACGTTGTTAAATAACATTTAAGAAAAATGATTTGAAATCAAATTATACATTTAACTTGAAAATAATAATAATATTTAAATATAACTTCATATTATATATGTATATATATATTCTCTTATTTAAATAAATACATTTTCCTTTTTTAACATTTATTATTGAATTTCAAACCCACAATTCAATTTAAAATCAATTCATATACAAATATCTTATTAAATTTGGAAAAATTCACATTTATTCACAATTTGATTCCAAAAATTAAATTAATTACCAAATTAATCTTGGCTCAAAAATGCGAATGTTACAGCCCTCCTGGTAGATCAGAGTATATACAAAGGCAAGAAAACAATTTGCCTTTACAGACAAAACACACAGCGAAAATAAAAGAACTCTAATAACAAGCTTGCCTCCTACACGTCCTTGGAAGCTTTATTCGTCTAAAAGAACACCTGGAAACCTTAACTCTTAACCTCCTCAAAATCAATTGAGTACCCAAGAGTTTAAGAGAAAAAACTTCGAGTCAGACATAAAGCCTGGTATGATTAATAGTTTACCATATCAAACAGTTTAGATATCTGGTGTGACCACACCGCTTAGCGGAACGGTTTTTCCCTCACTAGTATCCTAAAACAATAATATGACCATATATTGTTCTCCTACATCTACAATGGTTAAAACATAGTATTTCAAAAAATTATGATGATATGCAAAACAAATAAATCAATTCTGGATTACCCATCACCATTCATTCTGACTACCCGTCTCAGTTATAGTTTCTAGGGTTACTATTAACCTGTTAAATGTTAAGGACTATATGTCCAATTACTTAGTTTTCATGGGATCACTAAGAACCTATTGGTAACTTCAATGTCTTATTTTTTATCCTACTTTTCATAGGCTAACTAGGAACCCAATGGCTAACTGCCAATATCTTAATATGGGTATAGTTTTCATGGGCTGACTACAAATCTACTGCCCCTGCCAGTATCAAATCATACTTTTCATGGGCAGAATATGAACCTATTGGAACCTGCCAATATCATACAGTTTTCATGGGCTTATTGTAAACCTATTGGCACCTGACAATATCTTTAATTAAGTATTTAACATCTGTTAAGTTATATTCACTACTGGGTCAACCTAACTGGTTATTCTGCCCTTTCCCGAAAATACACTTATGGGTTAATAACATTGTGAATAACATTTCCAAAATCTTTATTTGTGCCATGGTTTTTCCCTAAAAATGATAATGGGTTATTTTTTTTGAAACCTTAAAACATCACTTTCGAAACCTCTGAATGACTCCTTCAAAAGCATAGAATCTTCTTTTCAAAACTCTAAGTATATGCCTTTCAGAATCAATAATACCTTTCGAAGGTATCAAGGAAACATTCTTTAAAAGATATTTTCGAAATACATAAAGTACCCTTTCGATAGCATTGGTTTGCTATTTAAAAGCATCATTTCGGTCAAAGTGGTTATATACGAAAGTATCTCTTTCGAATCCAATTAAACCAAATTTGGAGAAATGTTGATTGTGTCGGAACCATCTAGTCGAAAGCAAAAGACTTTAAAACTCAAAACTTTGAAGGACAGAGCCGAAACCCCCTTTCGACACCATCACCTTCGAAACCATCAACCCCTTCTAAAGCCATTAGGAAGTGGCTAAATTTGGTTAAAAAAGAGATAACCTTTCAAAAGCATCACAGTCGTAAGGTAGCATAAGAGCTAGGTGTCGACTAAGTCGGAACCTACTCTTTTGAAAGCTCTTTTTAAGGAAAAAGGCGCCTCTTCGAAAGCTAATACTTTAACATAATATGACAATCTTCTTCAAAAGATAATTATAAAACCCTTTCTAGAACATACGTTTCGACTATATCGAAAGCTTGTAGTAAAAAAGGCAAGAATTTTAACTTATGAAAACAAAGCTGGGGTTCGACCCCATCGGAAGCTAACCTTTCGACACCAAGGCTTCCTCCTCTCTCCCAATCCACTGCATATAATCTAAGTGATATCTCGTATATCGATTTTGACTACATGGTTTTCGATTATGTTGATTTCGACTAGGATGAGGCGGAATCAATAGAGTCGAATGGTGCTTACTCATACAGGCGGAACATCTTTTTCTAATTTAAAGACTGAAATATAGTAACTTTAGTAATTTATTTTTAACAACTTGCCTATTTGTTAAGCACTGATTGGCTGCCATAAAACTTTTCAAATACTTTATATTTGGAACCCCTAGATTTATTCAGATCCAAATCAAAGGATTTTAACGTTAAAACATTTCTATATAACCAAAATCGACATTTGTAGAAAAGCTCTTCTTTTAAAATAATTTATTTTCCCTTGTAATTCAATTGGGAAAAATCCTCGAAAATCACAGAAATTCAATTTCCTAATGTAATCAAACATATTTAAATTTAGACCCAATTTCATCCTTAAATATTCAAAGTAAATTTTAAACCCGACTATATCATATTTTCCATTAAAAATTCATAATAAAATTTACACAGCTTGGAAAATTCTAAAATTAAAACCCATCTCCAAAATCATGTTTTACTTAACATAAAAAATTTCCCTGGCAATCTGAAATCATATACTCTCGGTTTACATCAAAACCATGCAAATTCATATGCGTATGAATTAAAATAAATCAATGTAATATAACTTAAGCATATCGTCATCCATTTTATCACAAATACGAACTTATATCATAAATTCAAAACCTTATAATCATAGAATAAAAATAGAGATGGTATAAGATTATTATTCACCTTAAACTTGATAAGGAATTTGAGATTTGTTGTTGATTAATCTCTTCTAGCTTTAGATCCTTAGCTTTAGATAAATTTCTTCCTTTATTCCTTTTTAATGGATGGTTAAGGTTTAGGTTTTATATTTTTCGTTTGAGAAAGTGGAAATTGAAATGTGAATGGGCAATTACGAAAAGATATAGCCGTGCGTAATAAATTAGCTAATTTACTAATAAGCCAATTGTAGTTTAATTAACCAATAAACCAATTTAAAGCTTATCTTTATTGTTAATAAGCACGACCATATATATATAATTTATTCAATCTCAATCTCCTTATCATCATTATTCTATTTAATTTATCTAATTAAATCTTCTAAATAATGTTATCAAAAAAATTAAGGTTGTTACAAGCTCCCCACTTAAAGAATTTCGTCCTCGAAATTCAGTAAGGACTGGATACTAAACATAGCAATCATTTGTAACAACTCCTAACAACTATACTAGTCTAACTTACTAGCAACTATCTATATAAGTCTATGATAGACATACCCTTAAAGTAGACCAAGATAAGTATCTCTAATCCTGTCCTATGTCTCCAAGTACAGTCCTTCTCGTTGTCGCTCCACTGAACATTCACCAACATGGCTGTCTTTTTTCTTAATCTTTTCTTATCTCTAACCATAACCCAAACTGGTTGTCTAACAAAAGTCAAATTAGGCTCTACCACTAAGTCATCTAACCCTATCGGAGGAATAGTAGTCTCTGGGTCATGCACGTACTTGTGAAGATAAGACACATGAAATAAATTATGGACACCTACCATGTTGCTTAGCAACTTTACTCTATATTCCAATCCTCTCAATAATCTGGAATGAACTTATATATCGTGGAGCTAACTTTACTGACTTTCTAAATCGTATCACACCCTTCATAGGTGATACCTTAATAGAAATCCTATCTGCAACTGAGAATTCTATCTCTTTACGCCTCTTATTGGAATAACTCTTATATCTGGACCGAGTTTCCTTCATCCTTTCCCAGATTAACTCAATCTTCTCTGATGCCTCTCTAGCCAAATCTAGACCAAAGGCCAATCTGTCTCTAGTCTCCAACCAACATGCTGGTGATTTGCATGGCCTTCTATACAAAGCTTCAAATGGCTCCATTCCCAAACTGTTCTAGTAACTATTATTATAGGAAAACTAAACTAAATGTAGGTGATCCTCCCAAGATCCACCAAAGTCTAATACATAAGCTCTCAGTAGATCCTCGAGTACTTTGATGACTCTCTCTGTCTGCTGATCTGTCTGAGGATGATACGCAGTATTCATATTAAGCTATGCACTCATCAATTCCTATAGACTCTTCCAGAATTCACTAGTGAACAATGCATCTCTGTCACCGACTATACTACAAGGAATTCCATGCAGTCTAACTATGTTCTTCGGGAACAACTTAGCTAAAACAGGTGCCATTCTATTTGACCTCACTGGAACGAAATGGGCACTCTTGGTCAATATGTCCACTACAAACCATATACTTTTATTACCTATATTTGACCTTGGCAACCCATCTATAAAATCCATAGATATCGAATCCCATTTCCAAACTAAAATCTCTAATGGTTGAAGTAACTCACTTGGTTTTTGATGTTCAACTTTCACTTGTTGATAGTTTGCGAACTGCTTAACCCACAAGCCAACATCCCTCTTCATGTCTTCCCAATAAAAGCTCCTCTTCATATCCCGATAAATCTTGGTTCCTCCAGGATGAATCGTAAACTTGGATCGATGACATTTGCTAAGTACTTCATTCCTCAAGTCCTCCATATTTGGAACATATAACCGTCCTTTCTTTCGTAGCCACCCTCTTTGGTCAAGGCTAAAATTCTTTAAATAATTGATCTCTGTTCCAACCTCAAGTATTTTGATTCTTTCAGCTAATATTGGATCCTCCTTCTGCTTAGAAGCAATTTTCTCAATCAATAATGTTCGTACTTCTAAACAAGAAAATCTGGCGGAACTCTGACTAGAACCAACAGTTGATCTTAACTGCACACCGCAACTGGCTAAAGCTTCCAAATCTTTCCACTCCGCCAACATAGCTAACACCATATTCCGATGTTTCTTGCTAAGAGCATCAGCCACTTTATTACCTTTTCCTCGTCTATATTCTATACCAAAATCATATGTACCAAAAACTCCAGCCACCTCTGATATCTCATATTTAACTCCTTCTGAGAGAATAAATACTATAAAGACTTATGATCGGCATACAACTCAAATCTCTCTCCTAAGGGATAATTTCTCTAAATCTTCAATGCGATGATCACCGCTGCTAACTCCAAATCATGACTAGGATATCTAACTTCATGCGATCTAAGCTGCCTAGATGTGTAGGCAATGACTTTACCACTCTACATCAACACCGCTCCCAATCTAGTTCCACATGCATCAGTATACACCACCAATCCTTGTTTCCCCTCTGGAACTACTAACATGGGTGCAATGGTCATCAAATGCTTTAACTTAAGGAATGCCTCCTCACATTATTCAGACTTAACAAATCTCACTTCTTTTCTGGCTAGCTTAGTTAAGGGTGCTGCTATCGGCAAGAAATCCTTAATGAATCTTCGGTAGCAGCCAATAAGTCCAAGAAAACTCCTAATCTTAGTCACCATCTCTGGTCTCTTCCAATTATTCATGGCTTCGATCTTATCTTTACCTCTTTCTTTCAAAAATGACACTTGGTAAACTTTGCCTTTAGCCGATTCTGCCTTAGCTTCTCAAATACTACTCTAAGATGAACTTCATGCTCTCTCACATCCTTAGAGTATACTAGAATGTCATCTATAAACACTAGTACAAACCTATCCAAGTACTCTCGACAAACTCGATTCATCAAATCTACGAAGAAAGCATGTGCATTTGTCAATCCAAATGGCATCAACAACCACTCATACGAACCATATCTAGTCCGAAATGCTGTCAAAGGAATATTATCATCTGCCACCCTTAACAGATGGAAACTGTTGCCAAATCCAACTTAGAGAACACTCTGGCTCTACTCAGCTGATTGAACATATCATCTATTCTAGGCAAAGGGTACTTATTCTTAATTGTCCTTTCGTTTAACTTATGATAGTCAATACACATCCTTAACGACCCATCTGGCGCCTTAATGAACACTACGGTTGCTCCCCAAGGTGAAATATTTTGTCTAATAAAATTCTTTCTTTCTAAATCCTCTTCCTGCACTTTCAATTCCTTCATCTTGGTTGGTATCATCCTACTAGGTAGTCTACTTACAGGTTCAGCGCCTGGCACAAGATCTATTCTAATCTCCGCAACTCTTTTCAGGGGTAGTCCAGTGATTGGCTCAAAGATATCTGCAAACTCCCTTGCTACTCGAACCTGACATAACTCATTTCCTACCTCCACAGCATTAAGCAAGGTACTAGCACTCCGGTCAGTATTCTCTACTGAGAATATCACTCGGTTATGACTGCTTGGGCTTGGTGATATTTTCCTATCCCAACAAAATATTCTAGCCTCATACCTAGTTAACCAATCTATACCCAAAATGATCCCAAAATCTACGAAATCAATATCATACAAACTGCATGCAAATTTATAACCCAACCAATCAAGTTCTAACTGGTCACATCTTAACCCTATAGCTGCATAACCTCCTATTGGATTCGCAACCCATAAGGAAGTAACAAGGTTGGTGGGTTCTAGACATAATCTATCAAACAAACACTGAGATATAAATGAATGTGATGCATCGACATCAAAAAGTACTCTAACTGAAATATTCTGTATCAAAAGCTTACCTTCCATTACAATCATTCCTTTATCAGCCGCAGTAGGCCTAGTTGATACAATATCAAAGATCTTTCCTTTTTCCTCCCTAACTGGCTTTGGAGAATAATTCTTGTAATGCCCAACTTGATCACAATTGAAGCATTTCACATTCTTCTTATTGTAGTTTTCTTCCCATTTCTTGACCGACATTCATTAGCAAAGTCACCCTTCTTGTCACACTTATATAAAACTACTTCAGCCTTTGATTTCTTAGCAGTTTCTCCCTTCTAGGTTCCCTTCTTCTTAAAGAACTTCCTCTTATTCTCCAAAGAACCCTGAGTTTCCACTAACTTCTCTTTAGCTAAATCAGCAAGTAACTCCTCACGTCGAATGGCCATCTCCACCATAATATTACAAGGATCACAGACATGTGTCATAGTCATCCTAGAAAGCTTAGGCCTCGGTCCTTGAATGAACTTCTTATTCCTTTTGACGTCAGTATCTATAATAGCATATTCATATCTAGACAGCTCTTCAAACTTGCATACTCAAATGCTGACATCTCTCCTTGCACTAAATCCATAAACTTCCTCATCGGCTCAGACTTGGCAAACTAAGATATAAACTTCTGCTTAAATATCATTTTAAAATCAGCCCAAGTTAACCACTCTTCTAGAACTCTGGTGGTGGCACAATTCCACCAATGTAGCATGGACCCCAGTAACTGTCTAGAGGGCAACCTTCTCTTTTGTCCATCATTCAGGCCTAAATCAGTAAATATATGCCCACAATGGCAACAACCTATCCTGAAATCCTACGACACTTTCAGTCCCCAAGAATGGCTTTTCACCTAAACTGGTGTAATCTCTACTCAGCATAGCAATATTCCCTGCTTGAGCCATAGGATTAGCTCCTCCTACATTTCCAGTAACTCCAGCAGTAGCTCCAGCTTGCATCAAACTGGCAAAGAACTGATACACCACCCCCATATCTACTGGTGGATTTCCATCACCTATATGGGCTTCAACATTTTGGTTACTTGCATTAGCCGGTCGATCCGGGTTTCTTCTGGTAGTGGATCGAGCATGCCCATTAGCTGTGGTGCTTCCACCATCGAGATTTCCTCTTCCATTTCCTGCTTCCATATCGCTTTCTCGTAAATCTACATAGGGACTTAATAAGATACAGAAGAATGATATAAGAGAGCGGGGGATACATACTTATATATATAAATATATACAGCAAATACAAGTACGTTACTATAGCTTTGACCCAAACCCCAATCTTATTACTTGATTCATTAGATTATGTTTGAAAAAATCTTAGGTTTGAGTTTTTTTTAAAGTTTCATAAACCTATGCTCTGATACTAACTTGAAACATCCCCCAATTTGGAGGCCAAAAACAAATGACTACGGGTACTGCAGTCATCCATACTAATTAATAATCGGCAACCAAAAACGGCGATATTAGAAACATTGATACAAAGAAACACAAGGTTATGGAAAAAATTTAAACAGCAAAACAAATTCCATATTCCATTTCAAAATATTTCAAATTGATTACATAATCCTAATTCGCAGACCACGTTCAAATAACATATAATTATTACAAAATATGCTAAGGGCGACATATGAAGATGCCCCCTTGGTAAATCAGAGTATATAGATAGGCAATGAAAAAATTTGCCTTTACAAACAAAACACACAGTGGAAATAAAAGAACTCTAATAACAAGCTTGCCTCCTGCACGTCCTTGGAAGCTTTATTCATCTAAAAGAACGGCTGGAAACCTTAACACTCAACCTATTCAGAATCAATTGAGTACCCAAAAGTTTAAGGGGAAAACAAAAACTTTGATTCTGACATAAAGCCTGGTATGAATAATAATTTACCATCTTAAAACATTCAGATATCTAGTTGACCACTCAGCTTAGCGGAACGGGTTTTCTCCTCACTGGTATCGTAAAACATTAGTAAAACCATATATTGTGCTCCTGAATCCACAATGGTTAACATAGTATTTCAAAACATTATGATGATACGAAAAATAAATAAATCAATTCTGGATAACTCATCCCCATTCATTCTGACTGTCTGTCTTAATTATAGTTTCTAGGGTTACTATTAAGCTGTTAAATATTAAGGACTATCTGTCCAATTACTTAGTTTTCATGGGATCACTAAGAACCTATTGGTAACTCCAATATCTTATTTCTTATCCTAGTTTTCATAGGCTAACTATGAACCAATTGCCTTTCATGGACTAACTACAAACCTACCGGCCCTTGCCAGTATCAAATCATAGTTTTCATGGGCAGACTATGAACCTATCAGCCCCTACCAATATCACACAATTTTCATGGGCTTACTATATACCTATTAGCCCTGTCAATATCTTTAATTAAGAATTTAACATCTGTTAAGTTATATTCACTACTGGTTCAACTTAACTGGTTATTCTGCCATTTCCCTAAAATATAGTTATGGGTTAATAACAACGTGAATAATATTTTAAAATTTTTTATTTATGCCATGGTTTTTTCCTTTAAAATGAGAATGGGTTATCTGTTCCAAAACCTTAAAACATCAATTTTGAAACCCTTGGATGACCTTCTTTGAAAGCATAGAACCATTTTTCAAAACTCTAAGTGTACACCTTTCAGAACTAATGATATCTTTCGAAGGTATCAAGAAAACATTCTTTAAATCATAGCTTCGAAACACATTAAGTACCCTTCCGATAGCATTGGGTTTACTCTTTAAAAACATCATTTGGGTCAAAGTGGTTATATACGAAAGTATGCCTTTCGAACTAAACAAAAAAAATTTGGGGAAATGTTAATGGTGTCGGAACCGTCTAGTCAAAAGCAAAAGACTTTAAAAATCAAAACTTCGAAGGACGGAGTCGAAATCCCCTTCGACTCCATCACCTTCGAAACCCTCAACCCCTTTGAAAGCAGTTAGGAAGTGGCTAACTTTGGTTAAAATAGAGATAACCTTTCGAAAGCATCATAGTCGAAAGGTAGCATAGCGGCCAGGATTCGACTAAGTCGGAACCCTACCCTTTCGAAAGCTCTTGTTTAAGGAAAAAGGTACTCCTTCAAAAGCTAATACTTTAACATAATATGAAAACCTTCTTCAAAAGCTAATTGTAACACCCTTTCGAAAACATACATTTCGACTATGTCAAAAGCTTTAAGTATAACAAGGCAAGAATTTTAACATATGAAAAAAGCATGGTTTTGACCTCATCGGAAGATACCCTTTCGACACCAAGGCTTCTGCCTCCCTTCCATTCCACTGCATACCATCCAAGTGCTATCCTGTTTCTTGGTTTCGACTACATAGGTTTCGAATATGTGGTTTTCAATTGGGATGAGATGGAGTCAATGGAGTCAAAAGGCTCTTACTACTAAAGGAGGAACACCTTTTTCTAATTTAACGGCTGAAATATACTTTACATTTAAAACTGCTGCATTTATTCAAATCCAAATTAATGGATTTTAATGTTAAACCTTTCCATATAACAAAAACCGACATTTGTAGAAAAGCCCTTCTTTTAAAATAATTTATTTCCCCTTGTAATTCAACTGGGAAAATTCCCCAAAAATCACAGAAATTCGATTTCCTCAAGTAATCAAACATATCAAAATGTTAGACCCAATTTCATCCTGAAATATTCAAAATAATTTTTAAACCCGATTATATCATATTTTCCATTAAAAATTCATAATAAAATTTCCGTAGCTTGGAAAATTTTGAAAATTTAAAGCTATCAACAAAATCATGTTTTAATTAACATAAAAAATTTCCATAGCAATCTAAAATCATGTATTCTCAGTTTTATGTCAAAACAATGCAGATTCATATGCGTATGAATTAAAATAAATCAACATAATATAACTTAAGCATACCATCATCCATTATATCACAAAAATGAATTTATATCATGAATCCAAAACTGTATAATCATAGAATAAAAATAGAGATGGTATGAGTTTATTATTCACCTTAAAATTGATAAGGAATTTGAGATTTGCTGTTGATTAATCTCCTCTAGCTTTAGATCTGTAATGACCCTGATTCGACCTTTGAAAATCGACACCCAAATACTTCACCCGTATTTGAATGCCGCGGATTAAAATGTCGACTCTGGTTCGCCGGAGCTTATAACACATTAAGTACAACAACACAGCGGAAAAAGAAATAAATATCATTGATACAACAATGGCTACAATATCTGATACAAATGAATATCAATATCGGAGCCAAAAGACAACAGTGGAAAGAACAACAACAGAAAAGATAGCACCAACATATGCTCCAAAAGAATCCAACATCCATACTGCAACTCCATCTCCAATGCTTCAAAATCAAATAGCTCAATCCAAAAGCTCAAAGACTTCCCAATCCAAAATCTCAAACTCCAAAGATTTCCAAAAGCTACACCTACTAGCCGACTATCTGAAAACATTGTTCTAGGCTGCCCGGTTGGAAAATCATGGGCACTCAGAGTTTAGAAAGGGAACAATAAACTCCAGGTCAGTCATGGGACTGGTGTGAGAAAACCAAAATAGTTTTATTTGAACAAAATAAAACAAAAGGAAATAAAAGAAATCTGCAATGCTTTTTAGAAAATGAAACTACCATAACGCCTCCCCGCAGACACGCAATGCAAATGCACATTTGGAGGAGATTTCTACTTATGATAGTCAAACATGCTTGATACGCAAAATCCTTTTTGATTTATTATTATTGCATAGTGTAGAAAACATTTCGAAAGTATAATATTAATCTTAGCCACCATACCACATTATAGTATACCTACTATACCTACCACTAAAACAGCAGGTCACCACCATAAGTAAATGGCAGGTTATACAACTAAAACTATACTGGGCTCGTATTTTTTGATTGTATTTCCAACAAATGGTCAGGCTAAGGAATTTTCTACACCACATAGGTACGCCTCTGGAGTGACGCCCCGAGAACTTAACCAGCTTTCTGCCAACACAAGGCCGGATTACCTCTGTAACTAGGTAACTAACTGCCATGAGTATGCCATCCCCCGGTCATCACCGAAATTTATCCGAGGGCCCTCAACACCAACAACCACAAAGAAACAACCACATAAGTTAAATATCTGGGCTCTATAGCATGATATCACTTTTTATCCAGAAGCAAATGAACATACCCTAAAGGGCGCAACCCTCATAACCATGTAGTATTCTTCCTGTTTCGACCATTTATGGGGTGTGATGTTCGACGAGGTCTCATCCACAAAGCTATGCTTTTCACAAAAGCATGCTTCGATCAATAAATGATCAGCAGCACTTCGTATGCCACATTACCAAATTAGGAATGTATCACTAGTAACCATCAACTACATAACCTCTAAGCTCATACGTCTCAGAGAAGAGTGTTAAGCTAAGAGAACAAATTCTCCGCCACCAAACAGAAATGTATTTGATAGAAACCAGCTTTACATCTCAAAGTGTGATGTTAGACATACATCCATACAGGACCATTCCGGGTTCGAACGGAACCAAAGGCACTTCACAAAGAAGCCCTTGCAATCCGGGTATTCACAATCCCGATCGAACTCCCCATTACATATGGAGATCTCTATACCGGAGCGACTCAGTGCAGAGACATTCGACAGGTAACCCTTTCATTCTCGAAAATACCTGGTCTTCACCATCCGTCTTCAAATGCTATCCATTTCGTCGTATCACTATTCGAAATGGGTTTTATGACATAAAGTCCTCTCCTGGCTAAACCGATTTAATTTTAAAAACATATGGATATTGGGATCTTAGTTAAGTCACAACTTTCAACCCAAAACATTTCCTTTCAAATGGTTTAAATAAATTTCCACTTTAATCTTTTAAACAAAAGATTCACCCTTTTAAAATCACTTTCAAATTGAAACAATGTTCACCAAAATCTTTAACAAAGATTCATTCATAGCTTTCAATATAATTTCCATTTCAAACTTGAAATCCCTTCAAAAAAATTAGAAGTTATTACTTTAAATGAAAGCCATTATTGTTTGAAAACAAATGCTTTTCGTTTTGGAAAAATCCGACTAATTTACTCAAGTTGTAGCTTTTTAAAGTACACATTGGAAAATCAGCGAACTGCCATATTCTCGGCAAGTTCTATTCGAATTAAATTCATATCTCCAAATAATTTATTTAGTATACTTCAGAATGGTTTAAAATCCACATATATATAATATATTATAACTTGTATACTCCTTTCAAACCATATTTTCCAAAATAATTTCAAAACAAGACATAATATATTCAAACTAAAAATAGTTTTCAAACTTCCTTTTCAAAAGCTTTTTATATTCAACTCAGTTTCACTTCAAACCAATTGGATTCAAAATTCAACTCTTAAACAAAATAATATTTAAATTCAAAATATATGTGACTTAACCGATTCCTCATGAAATCCATATTTGTATGCGTGGTGTAGTCCAGGGGTTTTACACACAATAACAACATATCGTAACCATCACCAATTCAAGCACAACAATATCGATATGGGGTATAATCCTATAACACTTATCTTTCATTCACAGATTCACAGATAAATGTAAATACATCACAGATAAATAAAACACAGTTCACAGCTTAATCATATCACAGCACATCACACATCAGGGATAAACAATTCAAAGCATTCAATACAATCCAATCTTCCATAAGTAAGATCAACTAATCACATGATTAATTTTTAAACCAGACTAATTACTTATGAATAAATTACTAATCCTGGTTAATTAATATTAATTAATTACAAACCATTTTAATTAATTGTCCTTTAATCGTTTATTAATTAACCTTTAATAATAAATTAATCAACCTTTAATCATTAAATAATTAACCTTTAATTATTTAATTATCCTTTAATTGGTTATCCTTAATTAATTTCATTACTTATTCCTTAATTAATTACCATTTATATAACGACCCTGACTCGACCATCGAAAATCGGCACTGAATACATCACCCGTTTTCGAATGCCGCAAATTCAAACGTCAAATCTGGTTCGCCGGAGCATATAACACATTAAGTATAACAACATAGCGAAAGAAAAAGATAATATCATTGATATACATAAATTGATTACAATGATACAACACATTGATACAATTGATATCAAATCAGAGATACAAAAATAACCGAGGAAGAAACTCTCCTTAAGATAATATCTTTAGAAGTCCTTAAGATAGATACTCCAATTAACTGCACCACCATTGCCAATGCTCCAAGACTAGAAAGACTCCAAACATCAAAAAGCAAGGACCACCATCAACATTGAAGTGAAACAACTCGATCCAAAAGCGATTGCCAATATCCAAAGATTGAATGCTATCGAATCTACCCCTACTATTCGACTATCTGAAAAATCCAATTCTAGACTGCCCATATGGAAAATTGTGGACACCTAGAGTTTAGGAAGGGAACAATAAACTCCAGGTCAGTCATGAGACTGGTGTGAGCAAACAAAAACAGTTTATCTTTAAAACTAACAAAAGAATTTAAAAGTGGAAATCCGCAATGCTTTTTGGAAAATAAAACTACCATAAGGCCTCCCCGCACATACACAATGCAAGTGCACAGTTGGAGGAGATTTCTCCTTATGATAGCCAAACATTCTTGATATGCGAAAACCAATTTTGATATTATTATTAGTGCATAGTGGAAAACATTTTGGAAGTATAATAATAATATTAGCCAGCATAGGTACCATTATATTATGCCTGTTATAGCTACCGCCTGAGGTGGAAGGTTATACAATTGCAATTGTAAAGGGCTCATATTGTTTCTTTGGATTTCCAACAAATGATCAGGCTAGGGAACTTTCTATTGCCACATGGGTACGCCTCTAGAGGGACGTCTCGAGAACTTAACCAGCTCTCTGCCAACACAAGGCCGGGTTACCTCCGTAACTAGGTAACTACTACACGATTATGCCATCCCTCGGTCGTTTGCGACCTTTATCCGAGGATCCTCAACCTTAAAGCAACAACCATAAAGTAATAAATTTGCAGCGACCACATGAGTTAAGTATATGGGCTTCATACCATGATACCACATTTTTCCAAAAGGAAATGACATAACCTAAAAGGCGCGATCCTCATAATCTTGCCGCATCTTTTCTGTTTCGACCATTTCCAGGTTATGAGGTCCGACGAGGTCTCGTCCACAAAGCTACAATTTTCACAAAGTCTTGCTTTGATCAACAAATGATCAGCAATGCTCAGCAGCACTCAGCATGCCCATTACCAAATTGGGAATGTATTGCTAGTAACCATCAACTACATAACCTCTGAGTTCATACATCTTAGAGAAGGGTGTTAACCTAAGAGAATAAATTCTCCGCCACCAAACAGAAATGTATTTGATAGAAACCAGCTTTACATCTCAAAGTGTAATGTCAGACATACATCCATACAAGTCTATTCCGGGTTCGAACAGAATCGAAGGCACTTCACAAATAAGCCCTTGCTATTCGGGTATTTATAATCCCGATCGGACTCCCTATTACATATGGAGATCTCCATACCGACGCGACAAAGCGTATAGAAATTCGAGGGGTTACCCTTTCGTTCTCGAAAATACCCAGTCTTCACCACCGGTCTTCAAATGCAATCCATAACGTCGTATCATTATTCGGAATGGGTTATATGACACATGGTCCTCTCTTGGCTAAACCGAATAATGAGTGCACCATTTAAAAATCATACGGATAATGGGATCTCAGTTAAGTCACAACTTATTACCCAAAACTTTTCTTTCAAATGGTTAAAACAAATTACCATTTTCAAATCTTTAATCAAAAAGATTCACTTCACAAAATTCACCAATCTTTCACAAAGATTCATTCATAATATCTAAACAAAAGATCTATCTTTGAGATCCTCTTTTGTTTGAAAACAAAGTTCACCAAATATTTCACAAAGATTCCTTCATAGCTATCGAAACAATTCCATTTCAAATCTTTAATACAAAAGATACACCTTTAAGATCCTCTCAAATTTCAAATAAGGTTCAACCATTTTTTTGACAAAGATTCATCCATAGCTTTCAAAACTATTTCAGTTCCATTTCAAACATGAAATCTTTCAATACAAATTGGAAATTCTTTCTTTACATGAAAG
This sequence comes from Allium cepa, assembly GCA_030765085.1. Classification (NCBI taxonomy): domain Eukaryota; kingdom Viridiplantae; phylum Streptophyta; class Magnoliopsida; order Asparagales; family Amaryllidaceae; genus Allium; species Allium cepa. The sequence goes on from CM060939.1 coordinate 166,449,046, forward strand.
CTATTACTATTTAAAAATAAAGGTTTTCGTTTCGGACAAATCCGATTACATTAGCGCAAGTCAAAGCCCTTCAAGTATAAAACTTGGGTTAAATTAAATTTCCAAAATAATATTTATAAAATGGTTTAAAACCTATATAAACACATTTATAACTTGTATAACCTTTTTAAACCATAATTCCCAAACATAGAATTCAATTTCAAATCTTGAATTCAAATTTAAATCAAACAATTTAATTTTCAAAACTTTATCAAGTTATTCAAAATAACTTTTATCTTTAACACTCCTTTTTAAAAGCTTTTCATATTTAAACCAATTCCATTTCCATAACTATTTTGGATTCAAAATTCAACTTTAAAATCATCTCAATATTTGAATTAAATTCAAATATCCGTGAATTAACAAATTTCCTCGTGCAATCCATATTTGTATGTGTATAGTGTAGTCCAGGGGTTTCACACAATAGTGCAACATCATCAATCATCATAGATTTAAGCACATCAATATCGATAAGCGGTATATTCCTATAACGCTTATTTTCTATTCACAGATTCACAGATAAATAATATACGTTCATCACAGATAAAAGTAAATTACATTCATCACAGCTCGAACCAAAATAATTTCATAACACAAAACATTACACACAGAGATATCAAACAATTCAAAGCATTTCATACAATTCAAATATCCATAAGTAAGATTAATTAATCATCTGATTAATTTAAATCAGATTAATCACTTAAAATTAATTTATTAATCTTGTTTAATTAATATTAATTTATTACAAACCATCTTAATTAATTAACCTTTAGTCATTAAATAATTAACCTTTAATAATTTAATTATCCTTTCAATTAATTACTCTTAATTTGATTAACTAATAAATTAGTTAACCCATAATCAGTTACCCTTAAATTAATTAATTATCCCTTAATTATTAATTAATAAACCTTAATTAAATTAACAAAACTTAATTACAAGTTAATTAATCCTTGATTACCAGTTGATTAATCCTTAATTACCGTTGGATTAATCCTTAATTATTTAATTAATTAATCTCTAATTGCTAAATTAATAAATCTTGATTACTTAATTAATCTTTAATCAATCCTTAATTAATTCTTTAATTACAAATTAATTATCTTCTAATTATTAATTAATAAGACTTAATTACAAATTAATCAACCTTTAATCATTTATTAACCTTGATTAATCACTCCTCAATTAAGTAATCATCTACACTTAATTAATTACACAAATTAATTTATCTTAATTTTATTGCCTAAATTACTTATCTTAGTTAACTAAGTAATTATACTTTCATTGCTATTGTTAATAAAACATGATTAAATTAATATAAATCATGTACTACATTAAACTCTTACCTACCACTTAAATTAAATTTAAAAGCTTGAATTTGATTAATTCAAATTCACCATCCTTTGATTATTAAAGTTAAATACTTTTACTTCACATTTAAATTCTAACAAATTACCCTTATAATTTGAAAATGTTTAGGGACAAATTTAAAAAAAAAATTAATGTAATATTTATATAAACCAAAACTAGTTTTAAAACAAAATTTAAAACTTTAAAATCCATACTTTAAAAATTTGAATTTGTTTAAACATTTTTCTAAACTCAAACATTTCATGCATTTTTAAAACTGGTTAAAGCTTTGTTTAAAATTTTCTTTGCTTTCAAAATTTGAAATTTCATTTTAGTTTAAAAAATCTAGACAGGTTTAAAAACTGGGAACAAAACGTTCCCAAGCAAATTAGCAAATTTCCTGGGACAAGCCCGAGTTATCTACCAAGCATCACTCGCATGCGTCTATCCCGAGACACTCTCGAATAATCCTTCGAGTAAACCTGAGTAAAACACTACCCAACCCAAACGAACAACCCAGACGAGAACAATGGTACACACGTGCATATGTAAGCCGCGGCCACCAGCTCTGACCATCGACGCTACCTCTAGCACATTGCCAAATCTCCCCTCTGTCGATTCCGACCACCCAAAATCACCATGAAGCCTAAAATAAAAAACGAGCTATTTCGACCTCACCTGAAACACACTGATTGACCGAACCCCACCTAGTTCAGACGCTGCCGACCACCAAACGATGCGCAGCCACGGTCAAACGTTCTCCGACCATCCCCGAAGCTCTTTTCACAGTTCCGATGAACTAGGAAGTTCTAGTGACGATGCAATAGCTTTCGAGAACAAAGTCGACTCACCACTGGTCTTAAACCCTACCTCAACGATTCCCCGTCGCCTCGACGATCAAAAAATTCAACGAACATTTTTCCTATGCTCTCCTACTTCCTTATCACCTCCGGTAGCAATCCTGTCTATCCCGAACTCACCGATCATCAGAAAAGACCCAAAACCCCCTTTCTGAACAACCTCAAATATCTCACTCAATACCAACTTAAAAATTATGATATAACTTTTCAAAATCCTAGTTTTCGAAGCCAAATCAGAGTATATAGGTGAATTCGAGGATCATCATGTTTGAGTTTAACATGTTCTTAAATATTTCACTATTTTTTAATTTTCCAGCTAATATATAACCTATTATACTTGATTTTAAATTTAGAACTTAAATCTTGATAATCCAAGCATACTTTGTCTAAATAATATAAAGTATAGAAGGTTTGAGGAAGAGAAGATTTTTTTTTATTGTTTTGAAACTGTAAAACAAAATAGAGGATACTTACATATATATATATATATATATAGGCATGCCTACTTAACAGATTTATATTTATAAACACACAAACATTATTTACATTTATGCAAGCAACTGTCACAATAATAATTCATATATACATCACATGCAGCAAGATAGAAACAGGTTAAAGCTTTTATATAGGTTGTGTACACACCTGATGCAAAAACGCAGAGGCTTGAAGAAAAACTGGAATGAACTTTGAAATGGCTTTGATCTTTGAAAACTGAATTAGTTTGATTTCTGAAAACTTGAAAAGCTTTGTAAAATGAACTGGAATGCTAGAATTTGTTTAGTGGAAACTTGAATGCTTTAAGACCTTTGATTTTAGGTTGCTTGAAAATGAAACTTTGCCACAGGCTTTGAAATTTTTAATTACAGGCTTTGTTTTACAGGTTTTTGAACTTGAAAAATATTTGCAGGGTATTGATTTTTGTTAAGGAATTGTTTACATGCTTGTTTTTCTCTAATTTGAATTTTTTTTTACAGGTTTAGAGTTCTTAGGTTTTTTTAGAAATGTGAAAATAAGGGAAGAGATAGAAGAAATGGGGTGTATGATTATATTATGTTAAATTTAGGATTTATTAATATTAAAGAAAAATGAAAAAGAAATGACACTTGTTATCACAACTTACATTTGTCATTTACCATACTTTGTTAAATTACAATTGTATATAAAAGGGATTAAAAATCTTACACTTGTCATTATTCATCTTTATTAATTTTAAAATAATTTAAAAGCTTTTGTAATAAATTTCCTAATTAATTAGTACATTTCTTAATTTATAAATGTTTTTTTAATTTATATAGATAAAACTTTAAAAGAAATAAAATAAAAACCAATTAGATTCTAAATAAAATCATATATAATATTTTTAATCCATTTTTAAATATTAATATAAAACTTTTGTATTTATTTACTATTAAATAAATACTTCCTAAATTTATATAAATAAGTTTCTGTAAGGAAAATAATATAAAACAAATCTTATTCTAATGAAAATCTTATCCATATATTTTTATATTCCAAATATTTTACAGATATATATTTAAATTCCAAATTTAAACCAAAATTTAAATTTAAATTCAAATTTTAAAATTTTAAAATTCCATTTATTTTTCAAATATATTCATTTTGAATTTCAAATCAAAATTCTATTTAAAATCAACTTATATTCATATATTTACATAACAAACAAATATCTTATATTATTTGGAAACTTTAAATAAATTCACCAATTAAATCCACAAATTTATAAAAATTATCACTTTAAATTTTACTCAAAAAATAGGATCGTTACTGATCCCCCCTTTAAGAAAATTTCATCCTCTAAATTTGCTAGACATGGAGACAACAAAGAACCGATGAATACACAGAGGAATGGTTCACCAGATCAAACTGAATATCTATTCTGTATTTGGCTTACCAAATCAGAATATCAACAATAAATACAAGAACAACTTGTTCGATACTTCACAAGATATTCGGATCACCAGATCTACGAAGATATACAGGGCATTGGTTTGTTCGAAGGGATAACTAACCACTCGTATAATATATCGAAACCCAATAAAATAGACAAATGGATACTCAATCTAGGTTGAAATATCCCAAAGTATACACCAACTTATCCCTCTTCGGACTTTGATCTTCACAAGAAATTACAATAGAATTTCAAATTCGGTTTTAATCGAAATCGATACAACCCAATTCAACTTTATATTCTTGTTTACCAATTTATTTTAATTTAAAATTTCAAATTCATTAAAGTTTAAAATGAAAAGTTGATAATGAGCATACGAGATAGGAACTTATCTACAGTATTCGCATGTCCACTACCACATCGAAACTTCTCCTTGCAGCCGCCACGAAGCAATCAAAGAATTTTAAATCAGATCAAAGGAGATTGATGAGAAAAGTTCTTTCCATTGTTGTCATAGGATATCGACCATTTGTAGTCATATTTCCCTGTCTCCTACCTCGTCCTCTTCTTGCACCCATACTCACTATCAGTGGATAGTAAGAGAATTTACTAAGGCATACGAACGGATATCTTAGGGAATACTCATTCTAGGGTATACTTTACCCTATCTCTAACGAGTTACCTAATGTGTTATACTGTTGAGCTATGGTTCAGCCTTCAGCTCTGATACCAATTATAACGACCCTGACTCGACCTTCGAAAATCAGTACTGAATACATCACCCATATTCGAATGTCGCAAATTCAAACGTCAAATCTGGTTCGCCGAGCTTATAACACATTAAGTATAACAACACAGCGGAAGAAAAGATAATATCATTGATATACAATCGTTGATTACAATGATACAACACATTGATACAATTGATATCAACATCAGAGATACAAAAATAACAGCGGAAGAAAGTCTCCAAAAGATAACATCTTTAGAAGTCCTTAAGATAGATACTCCAATTAACTGCAACACCATTGCCAATGCTCCAAGACTAGAAAGACCCCGAACATCAAAAAGTGAGAACCACCATAACACTGAAGTGAAACAACTCAATCCAAAAGCGATTGCCTATATCCAGAGATTGGATGCTATCGAATCTACCCCTACTATTCGACTATCTGAAAAATCTAACATTAAACTGCCTGTGGAAAATTGTGGACACATAGCATTTAGGAAGGGAATAATAAACTCCAGGTCAGCCATGGGACTGGTGTGAAAAAACGAAAACGGTTTATCTTTAAAACAAACAAAGGAATTTAAAAGTTGAAATCCGCAATGCTTTTTGGAAAATGAAACTATCACAACGCCTCCTCGCACACACACAATGAAAGTGCACAGTTGGAGGACATTTCTTCTTATGATAGTCAAACATGCTTGATACGCGAAAACCAATTTTGATATTATTATTAGTGCATAGTGGAAAACATTTTGAAAGTATAATATTAATCTTAGCCAGCAAAGGTAACATTATATTATGCTTGCTATAGCTAACACCTGAGGTGGCAGGTTATACAATTGCAATCTTAAAGAGCTCGTATTGTTTCTTTGGATTTCCAACAAGTGGTCATGCTAAGGAACTCCCTATTGCTACATGGGTACGCCTCTGGAGGGACGTCTCAAGAACTTATGTAACGACCCGAAATTTTCTAACCCGAAAATTTCGGATAGTTATGAAAAAGAAGAAAAAAGAAGAACAGAATCAACAACACCTCACTTTCGCAGCGGATAAAATATAATAATCAATAATATCAGTCTACAAAAGAGTATTATATCTGCTAATTACATTCTAATACATCAGAGTTTCACAATATATACAGTTACTGAATATTTACAAATATCATGTCTCAGATTAACAATATATAAATACAGCGGAAATGCTCTATTCGATATTGCCATCCAGCTTGCCCCCTGAGCTCCAGAACGTACCTGCCTGGAAATCTGTAATACTCGGTCTGACCCGAGCATTACACCAAAGTAACAACCGGGTCAGGCTGGAAACCAGCGTGAGTAAACCCAACTAACATGGAATACCAAAGCAAACAACTTAAATAAACCCGGGGTGACATATATCAATTTAACAAATTCGCAATTAGCTATAAACAATACTCATTCCACACATCAATTTTCTAAGTATCTAACTTAGATAAAATAATTCAATTTACTCAAATCATTTCATCCCATCCTATTTTTTTTTCACAAATCAATTTATAAAAATTCGAAGTGGTTTCGTGTATTTCTCAATACCTGACCCCGGTCTCTTCGAGACTCATGTTATTCTAACCCAAGTTATTCAAATGAAATACACATCATTTCATATCAGAGATTCTACTCATACAAACATTCAATACCATTCAATCATCCATAAGCAGAACTTAATCACATACAAACCAATTCAATTGATTCTAATTGAATTTCTAACCACGTTCACTTAGATTCCTTCATTTAATGTTAATTAATTCCAAATCACTTAATTAATCAACCCTCCCTTATTCATCTTAATCAATCACCCTGGATTAATTAATTTTCAATTACGTTCAAGTAATTACCTTTAATTCACTTCACGATATTAATTGTTCTTGACCCAAATCAATAGGAAATCTTAATTACCTCAGGAATTAATTAACTATTTTAATTACATTAGTCCATAATTATTTATATTAATTAACTTCTCATAAGTCACTTGTATTGATTTATTTTCTTAACTAATCAACCTCTATTTACATTATTAATTATATAGATTAATGATTTCTCATTTACATTTCCAATCTAATTTTAATTATATTAAATAATTAATCATTAATTAAAACCAATATATATATATATATATATCATTCTTGATTTATCTCAACCGGTGATTAACTATCTTTTATTTACTTTATTATATAAATTAATTACTCCTTAATTAATCATTTTAATTAATCTCTTGATTAATTCCACAAGGTAATTATATTTTTATTAATTCCATTAAGCAATTATTTATCAACCCACCCAATGATCATTCCAGTTAATTTAGACCCAATTAATTAACCCAAATCATAAATTAATTTAATTAATTAATTATTCCTTAATTATCCTATTTATTTAATGAATCACTAATCATTAAACCTTTATTGATTTTAATCTGAACCATTTTTCTTTTTACGATTTAAGTTTAAAACCATATAAAACCCAAACGTTTCGAGTCAAACAACATTCAACTCGAGAATCAACCAAAAAACCAAAATTAACAGGTCATCAATTCACAGTGCACATCAAATCAATTCAACTACTCAACCAAATATTTAAATTTAATCACTTAAATTTAAATAAAACTCCAACAGAGTGAGATTTACTCACCTTTTATTTTTCTGTTTGCAATCCATTCCAAACTATCTTGTTCCCATGTTTTTGACCTCGAATAACATTATATAATTTATTAGTATTTGAAACAAGCGAACAGTAAATTTCCATTTATTAATTAGATTAATGATTTAATTTTAAACTAGAAATTTTCCTCTTGTCGCTACTTATATATTTATAAAAATAATTTTTAGATTTCGAAATCTAACTTTTATAAATTCTCTTATATTCAAAGATCGTATTCATATATATATATATATATTTGTTTATTTATATATTTCCATTTCCAAACTGCATATAAAAATAGTTTATATGGGTTTTTTTTTAAAAAAAATCTTACCTTTATATAAACTTTTTATATTCTCCCAAAAAACTTATATATTTATATGTATTTACTGTTTTCTAATTAAAATATGGATGGGAATATATTTACACGTATATGTAGATATAAATTACAAAATCAATTTATACTTCCTGAAATAAAAATTCTTCTAACCTATATTAAATCAAGACGGCACTATTCTGAGATTAAAAATTTTAAATTCACTGTAAAACAACTCTTTTTTTTATATATATATAACATAAAATTCATAAAAAAATCTACCTTGCTGCCCCAAAATGATCACTCACACCCACGTAGCATTCCCTCCATTCAATTTGCTCGCTGTCGAATAGTTGAAATCGCACCTCGACCCCTTCTTTTTCAATCGATCGCCTCCACTAACCCTAGCCGATACTGCATCACCTCCTTAGCCACTACGCGACTACGCGTTCATCCCTGCTCAAACCCCTCGAGAATCACTGCCGAGATGACAAACTCTGCTACGGTCCCTTGTCCTAGCTCTCCCCACACCCCTAAAATCGATGGCGCCCCGCCACCTCGCTCCTCACGTGACCCACGACAAACCCTAGCCACACGAAATTCGATTCAAGCCGAGCCTTCCCCCACGACTTCGAACTAGAATCGAGCTTGAACAAAATGATTTGCTTGCTTTTTTTTCGAAACTGGAATTCGCGATTAAGGCCATGGAACGGAGCTTAGTTGCAAAAGATTGCTTTGGGTTTTCATCTGAGAGTGAATTTCGAAAAATATATGTGTACAGGAAGAAGGAAGTTTGGCCTCCTTTTTACCTTTTTTTTCTCTCGATAGTTTGATTACGGTCTGGAACTTGAGGGAGACGAAGATAAGATATAGATTTGAGGAAGCTTCGTGAGTATGATTGTTGGCAACAAAATATCTATGGCTAACGTACTATATAATTTATTATATTATAAAACTTCAAAATGTCCCGTTAAACGCCAATTAAAATTTTGAAATTTTCTTAATGAATGTCACTAGGCGATTATAAGGTTTTATTCGTGTTCCGAACACAATGGAACTTGTTCCGAAGGCTAACTCGATTGTATGCGCGAGTTACGGAAATAAACGATCAATTTAACATTAAATCGATTAAAATAGTTCTAAGCGTTTTGAGCTGCCGGGGTCAAACGACAACTCCGGTTGCTACGAAAATTGAAATCCGATAATAACTAACTATTACGAATCCAATGGAACTAGTTTCGTCGAATTCGGAAACTGTGCCTCGGAAGGCTATTTTTAAGTTCAATTTAAACAATATAATTTCAAAACTGAAAATATTATCTTCAAATTAAATTCCAATCATTCTATTATCTCCAGTATTATCATTATAAATTTTATAAGCCTTCAAATTATTTAAACAGGCTTAGAAATACCAGATTCAACAATTTACCCAATTTTCAATTATTAAAATAAATATTTAAACTATATAATTCAATGATTTAATTGTCAAGTAAATATTGATGTCAGGAATATAAGTTAAAATTAATTTTAAATATTTTAAAAACAATTAACTATTCAAATTTAAATTGTTAGAAATTCCGGGTCGTCACATTCCTCCCCCCTTAAAAGAATTTCATCCCCGAAGTTGCTAGTTAGGAAGAATGGACCAAAACCCGTTTACTTTTTCCCAAACCCACAATTCAACATCCTACCAACTATATTTTATTAAAGACTCACTATCACCTTAACCAACTTCCCAAAACCTTCTATAGTTTCCAACAACACCCCTTTTGCTCAATCATCTAAATTTCAATTTAAAACCAAATTTTGAATTATCAAAATTTTCTCAAATTTTTTCTAACTCTCTAAATTTCCGAATTTTTTTGCCAACGTCTCCTTTGCGTGGCTAGCTTAGTACAACTACAAAAGGCCTCTACGGGCTCCCAAATTCCAAAAGAAAACAAAAGCCAAGTGGCTACATCAAAAACCCAATCCAATTTCATCTAGAAATTTAAACACGTATCTTTTTGTCGGGCAATACAAATTTATCTTCTGATATCAAATCCAATTTCTTTTCCCTTATAATCCCTGCATATCTTACTTAACAATAATATCCAATTGTAACATTACAAATCATTTTATACATTCTCTTATATAGGTTCTCATATTTACTTCTATTCAAATTCGTTTTTCCCGTTTTAATATGAATTCAACTTATTTCAATTTTGAATATTAAATTTTATTTTCCATTTAAAACTGAGTCTTATTAGTTCCATCTACCAATCTATTTCAATTTCATATTTAAAATCGTTTAATTTCTTAACAAAAAATTTCTCAAAATTTCTCAAAAATGTTCTAACTCCCAAAATTTTCGGAAAATTTTAGCGGAGTCTCCTTTGTACGGAGGAGATTTTGCAATTTGACAAGAGATATAAATATGTATACATCGACCCACACGGTCGGAAAAAGCAAAAACAGTTCATATTTCATATTTTTATTGCGTAGGCCTACCTTATTTAGCATTTTAAGCAATCAGCTTATTAATTTAAGCAATTAGCGCAATCCAAACCAGCCAAACGGCCTCCACGTACCTATACTTACTCAATTTAAATATGTAAGTGCCATATATTGAAAATCTATTAGCATTTCACTTATTTTCAATAGCTAAACACATGTATATCATAAGCAACAAGCACCAAATCGCTTTCCGTAAGCGATTTATATAACTTTAAAGCTAAATCAATAGCTTCCAACCAATTCATATGCCATTTCATTCAATTCTAATGGCTTGCAACTCAATTTCTTATATTCAATTGATTTCTAATTCAAACAAGCTCATATTCACTTCAAATGATTCACAATCAATTTTATTTAATCTCTATCAATTCATAGCATTTTAGTTACTTTTATTTACGCCGAACGACAACTATTTTTATGCATTTTCGACGATATTCGTTTAATAGAGTATCCATTTCAATTCATAACTACTTTAAATTAATTTCAACTCACTCAGAATTTAATTCCATTTCATTTCAATTTATTAACCAACCATTTATTTAGCTCGACACATTCCATTCTTGTATACTTCTAACCATTCCCAAATTAATTCAATCCAAGCTTTTATTTAATGGGCTTTCACTCTTATTCAAAACCAAACTTCCATAAATTTTAAACTTAGGTGAATTTACTTTAGTTTATTCCAACATCAAACTTAAGTTTGCTTCTATTTGATTCTCATTTAAGCAAATTCCATTAAATTCAGTTAGCCCATTCATTTTAAATTTTAATTTTAAATCCACTTTCTCAATTTATCAAAATAATATCCAAACACATACTTAATTCATTTATACTTTAAATTAATATGCCACCAAATTTAAGTTCAGTCTGATAATCCAATTCCAATCACAACTTTGATTTAGTTTTTATTCAATCAGACTTCATCCATTTATTATTTAACTCAATCAACCCAATTTAAATATTTTAACTTACTTACTTAATTCGTTATCGAATTTATTTTATTAGCATAAGGCCATTCTCAGTTTATTTCTATTCATTTGGGTTTTGTTTTGCAACTCAAACTATTTCTATTATAATTACTTCTCTTATATCCAATTAACTTGCAAATTTCATTAAATATTATTCAAATCACCTTTGAATTTCATTTGTAATTCAAACCATCACATTTTCAATCCAACTCTATTTTATTTCCATTTATAGCATTTTCACTTATTCAATTCATTATCAAATCCGAGTTGAATTCTATTTACAATTCTAATTCACTTTTCAAACTCTATTATTAGTTTACAATCCATTTGTTTAACCAAGTTAAATTTTCATTAACATGCTCTATCAAATAATTATTTATTAACTTACTTCCAACTTTTAATTCAATATTAGATTTTAATTACAAAATCACTTCATTAAAATTCTAGTTTGGATTTCCTTTCTATTTCCCCAAAATTCCAACACTTTTATTTAAAATTTTAGAAATGCTTTTAAATTCACATCATACTAATAAAATAGCTCTGTATAAAAATACTTTTTATAACTCGATATCTCAACCAATCCGTCCTTATTCTCATAGAAATTCAGTTATACGTTGATCAGGCGTAGGACAGAAAATCTATAAGTACTTGGTAAACCCGTTTCAACACCTAGTGAAAATACTTGAAAAATAATTATATTGAAAATATTGAAAACAGTTTTTGAAAATAATGGAAATATCTTTGGTGAGAGTGCCTTGAAAATCATCACCTCCATCCATGGTCGCAGTTAACCCGATGGTTACGTTGCCATCCCGACAAAATCCATAGATAACTGTAGGCCTCCGCGCCCCTCGATTACACCATGGAACCCACGACGGATCGCAGCTACAACTGGGATTACGTAGCACAGCAAAAACCCATATAACTTTAGGCATCAACGCCCTCGAATTTCGCTGCCAAAAATGAAACTTCTCCACTCCACTTGACCATAGATCGCAGTCTACCAATGTTGCGTTGCCTTCCCGGAAAAATCAAGTGTAGACTGTTGGCATTCATCCTCCACACAATTTTGCTATGGTCCCCACAGTAGATCGCAGTGACATCGAGTTACACTGTCGTCACAGCATAACCCAAATGCCCTTATAGGCATCAGCGCCCACAACTTTCTCTACCCAATAATCCTCAGGAACTAGTTTTGTCCGGACTCCTCACAGGATCAACTTTAGAACCCCCCCTTGGGGCTCAAGGCAGTACCACCCGGTGGCACTCCTGAGAAGTTCATTTCAAGGGAGCGCCTTTTTCCCCAGAGCCATCATCAAAACACTTTATACTATACATATATAGTATCTCTAAATCATACACCTAGTATGATCTCATACAAAGCTCCTTTACACAAAATCGATTATCCCAAATCGATAATTCTCAACTAGGCTTTCCAAATTTCAATATTGCTTTTACCCACAAATCAAAAGCCTTTCCAAATCCAAAGGTTTCCAAAACCTTTTTCCAAATTCCTTATAAGATCCTTTATATATATATATATATATATATTTAGATATATATAGTTTTTAAAACTTTGGATCATTATCAAACTTGTATAAAACTCCTTTTATACTTCAAAACACCTTCAAAAATCCTTTTCTTTTGGCAATAGATTTAACAAGGGGAGTTTCATCTTACATATAACAAAGATATATAACCTTTTTTATTCAAAATCAAATATTCAAATTTGATTACTCTTTCCATTATCAATTTTATTCAAATCCGTACGATGTACACCTAACATCTGTACACTATACCAATCTGATCGCTCACTCGATCGCACAATTTCACTTCCGAACTAGTATCGTCCACCCGACTTCCTAGTGCGGACTCAGATCTGGTTTCTTGATTAGAAATCGCCATTCTCCTTGCATAGCCATAACTATGATAGAGAATATCCAGAACCAATCAACAATCCATATCCAGGTTCGCCGTCGAAAATCGAGTGAAAAATCCCAACTCGGATCGATATAACTATCTCGAAATTCTTTGCTCGAATCTGGATCAAATCACTATGCGGATAGAATAATATACGTATACCCTACGTATTTAACTTCATATATTATTAGCCAAATCAGTTTCCTTTCTATTCACAATTCCTATAATTCCCTTCACTTATTTAACATTACTTTAATTCTCATTGAACTATCACTTTAATTCTTATCTCGGTTGGGTATTTCAAATCAATAACAGTTTGAACTCCGACCAGTTTATATGTAGAAAATAGCTTGAAAATTTTAAAAATAGATAAGTAGTTGAAAAATAATTATTAGTTCGCAAATAGCTATAAAATAGTTAACTAATTTTAAAATAGTTGAAAAAAGTTAAATAGTTTCAGAAATTTTAGATAATTACAAAATAGTTGTAAATTAAAAATTAATTTGCAACATAGTTGAAAAATAGTAACTAGTTTAGAAAACAGTTGAAAAATGGTTGAATAACTCTAAAATAATTGTAAAACATATATAAAGTAATTTGGCTTTAAGAAAGAAAGGTTGTATATATTTAATAGCTTGAAAAAAAAAAGATTTGTACTAAAACAATTTACTTTTGAAAATATTCCAAAGTCAAAACTGTTCACTTTTCCAACAATTCAGTTTAAATTTCCACTCCCATTTAAATTGACCCAATTCCAAATTAAATAACTCCAATTTCCATTGGACTTGATTTATTCCCAAACCAAGTTAAATTAATTCTCAGTTTCTTTCCAACTTCAAATCAAATTCTATTTGATTTTTAACCAATTCAACTTTAATTACAATTCCAAATTATTCCGATCTATTTGGACTAATATCAATTGAAACCACTTCAATATCAAATCATTTCAATTTAATCCAATTTTTCCATTTAAATTTTTTAACTTATCCATGTTCAATCACGAATCCAATTAATTCAAATCAGATTCAATTTGAACTAATTCAATTCCAATCCTAGTTTTAAACCATCTCCAATTATATAAATTCGAGTTAAATTCTCAAAGGTTGATTTAACTCTTTAAACCAATTAACTTTTATTTAAAGTTTTTTAAACAATCTTAAATTTCTGAGTCCAATTCTTCATTTCAATTTATCTCTACTTATATATTTCAAGATTCAAATAAGAGCTCAATACAATTTTATTTGTTTTCAAAATTTAATTTATTATTCAATTTTATCTTCCAGTTTAAAGCCAGTTCTTAAACAAGTTTATTTTACAATTCAATTATTCAAATTTATTTTATTTATACACTACCATCTCAATTTAAAGATTTTTATTAACAATAGGATGATATCATCCAAATTATTTTTTAAACGTCCATCCATTTTCAATTTTTAAATCTCAAACCCGTTTTGAGATCACACAAATTCCCAATTCAAATCAACCGTTTAACTTTCCAAGTTAAATTCTAATTTTACTTAATCCAATCAACCGTACTCAATATGAATTCCCGCTTCAAACTTCAAAATCCTTTCCCTTTTATAAGTCCAAAACTTATATTACTTTGGGTTTTTACATCACTTCAGGGAAAATCAAAACTCCACCTCTTAATGTTTATTTCAAATTATCTTTGATATCATGTATATCCATACATATATAAATATTTATTTCTTGGCCCTCGCAGCCATATTTTAAAATTTTAAGTCACCTTTGGTTTTAAATTCAAATAAATTTTCAAACAACCCATTGTTTGCAACAAATTCCAGTTATCCAAATAATACTTATTCATTATTTTTCATTACTTTGAAACAAAATTTTCAAATTCTGGGACCAAATTTAGAATTTCATTTTCAATCCATTAAATTTTAATTTGGTTGTATTTCTATTTCTACTTAATTTAATTCCAATTCAAGATTTCAATTTGGTCGCATTATATTACTTCTTAATTTCAATTTCAATTATTTAACAACCAATTGCTTTAATATTTATTAGAATGAAATATTTCTTTATATATCAAAATATATTTTATATAAAATCATTTAAAACCTTTATATAAGAAAATAACAAGTACGCTCTCATATATATATATATATATATATATATATATATATATATATATATATATATACACACACACTCAACCCATTCTAGAGTACTACGGACACTATTAAATGAGTAATTCCCACTAGAGCCAAGGTTCTCGGTTAACCTTTCGGCTCTGATACCAAATGTAACGACCCGAAATTTTCTAACCCGAAAATTTCGGATAGTTATGAAAAAGAAGAAAGAAGAAAAACAGAGTCAACAACACCTCACATTCGCAGCGGATAAAATATAATAAAGTCTACAAAAGAGTATTATATCTGTTAATTGCATTCTAATACATTAGAGTTTCACAATATATACAGTCACTGAATATTTACAAATATCATGTCTCAGATCAACAATAATATAAATACAGCGGAAATGCTCTATTCGATATTGCCATCCATCTCGCCTCCTGAGCTCCAGAACGTACCTACCTGGAAATCTGTAATACTCAGTCTGACCCGAGCATTACACCAAAGTAACACCCGGGTCAGGCTGGAAACCAGCGTGAATAAACCCAACTAACATGGAATACCAAAGCAAACAACTTAAATAAACCCGGGGTGACATATATCAATTTAAAAAATTCGCAATTAGTTATAAACAATACTTATTCCACACATCGATTTTCTAAGTACCTAACTTAGATAAAATAATTCAATTTACTCAAATCATTTCATCCCAACCTATTTTTTTCACATGAAATACACATTATTTCATATCAGAGATTCTACTCATACAAAACATTCAATACCATTCAATCATCCATAAGCAAAATTTAATCACATACAAACCAATTCAATTGATTCTAATTGAATTCTAACCACATTCACTTAGATTCCTTCATTTAATGTTAATTAATTCCAAATCAATTAATTAATCAACCCTCCGTTATTCATCTTTATCAATCACCCTGGATTAATTAATTTTCAATTACGTTCAAGTAATTACCTTTAATCACTTCACGATATTAATTGTTCTTGACCCAAATCAATAGGAAATCTTAATTACCTCAGGAATTAATTAACTATTTTAATTACATTAGTCCATAATTATTTATATTAATTAACTTCTCATAAGTCACTCGTATTGATTTATTTTCTTAACTAATCAATCTCTATTTACATTATTGATTATATAGATTAATGATTCCTCATTTACATTTCCAAACTAATTTTAATTATATTAACTAATTAATCATTAATTAAAACCTATATATTATCATTCTTAATTTATCTCAACTAATGATTAACTATCTTTTATTTACTTTATATAAATTAATTACTCCTTAATTAATCATTTTAATTAATCTCTTGATTAATTCCACAAGGTAATTATATTTTTATTAATTCCATTAAGCAATTATTTATCAACCCACCCAATGATCATTCCAGTCAATTTAGACCCAATTAATTAACCCAAATCATAAATTAATTTGATTAATTAATTATTCCTTAATTATCCTATTTATTTAATGAATCACTAATCATTAAACCTTTATTGATTTTAATCTGAACGATTTTTCTTTTTACGATTTAAGTTTAAAACCATATAAAACCCAAACGCTTCGAGTCAAACAACAATCAACTCGAGAATCAACCAAAAACCAAAATCAACAGGTCATCAATTCACAGTGCACATCAAATCGATTCAACTAGTCAACCAAATTTTTAAATTTAACACTTAAATTTAAATAAAACTCCAACAGAGTGAGATTTACTCTTCTTTTATTTTGCTGTTTGCAATCCATTCCAAACTGTCTTATTCCCATGGTTTTGACTTCGAATAACATTATATAATTTATTAGTATTTGAGACAAGCGAACAGTAAATTTCCATTTATTAATTAGATTAATGATTTAATTTTAAACTAGAAATTTTCCACTTGTCACTACTTATATATTTATAAAAATAATTTATAGATTTCGAAATCTAACTTTTATAAATTCTCTTATAATCAAAGATCGTATTCATATATATATATATAGATATATATATATATATTTCCATTTCCAAACTACATATAAAAATAGTTTATATGGGTTTTTCTTTTTAAAAAAAATCTTACCTTTATATAAACTTTTTATATTCTCCCAAAAATCTTATATATTTATATGTATTTACTGTTTTCTAATTAAAATATGAATGGGAATATATTTACACGTATATGTAGATATAAATTACAAAATCAATTTATACTTCCTGAAATAAAAATTCTTCTTGCCTATATTAAATCAAGACGGCACTGTTCTGAGATTAAAAATTTTAAATTCACTGTAAAACAACTCTCTCTTCTTCTTTTTTATATATAACACAAAATTCATAAAGAAAAAAAACTACCTTGCTGCCCCAAAATGATCACTCGCACCCACGCAGCATTCCCTCCATTCGATTTGCTCGTTGTCGAACAGTTGAAATCGCACCTCGACCCCTTCTGTTTCAATCGATCGCCTCCACTAACCCTAGCCGATACTGCATCACCTCCTTAGCCACCACGCGACTTCGCGTTCGTCCCTGCTCAAACCCCTCGAGAATCGCAACCGAGATGACAAACTCTGATACGGTCCCTTGCCCTAGCTCACTCCACACCCCCCCAACATCGATCGCGCCCCGCCACCTCGCTCCTCACGTGACCCAAGACGAACCCTAGCCACATGAAATTCGATTCAAGCCGAGCCTTCCCCCATGACTTCGAACTGGAATCGAGCTTGAACGAAAGGATTTGTTTGCTTGTTTTTTTTTCGAAACTGGAATTCGCGATTAAGGCCATGGAACGGAGTGTGATTGCAAAAGATTGCTTTGGGTTTTCATCTGAGAGTGAATTTCGAAAAATATAGATGTACAGGGAGAAGGAAGTTCGGCCCCCTTTTACCCTTTTTTTTCCTCGATAGTTTGATTACGGTCTGGAACTTAAGGGAGACGAAGATAAGATATAGATTTGAGGAAGCTTCGTGAGTACGATTGTTGACAACAAAATATCTCTAGCTAACGTACTATATAATTTATTATATTATAAAACTTCAAAACGTCCCATTAAACGCCAATTAAAATTTTGAACTTTTCTTAATGAATGCCGCTAGGCGATTATAAGGTTTTACTTGCGTTCCGAACACAATGGAACGTGTTCCGAAGGCTAACTCGATCGTATGCGCGAGTTACGGAAATAAACGATCAATTTAAAATTAAATTGATTAAAATAGTTCTAAGCATTTTGAGCTGCCAAGGTCAAACGACAACTCCGGTTGCTACGAAAATTGAAATCCGATAATAACTAACTATTACGAATCCAATGAAACTGGTTTCGTCGAATTCCGAAACTATGCCTCGGAAGGCATTTTTAAGTTCAATTTAAACAATATAATTTCAAATCTGAACAAATTATCTTTAAACTAAATTCCAGTCATTTTATTATCTCCAGTATTATCATTATAAATTTTATAAACCTTCAAATTATTTAAACAGGCTTAGAAATATCAGATTCAACAATTTACCCAATTTTCAGTTATTAAAATCAATATTTAAACTATATAATTCAATGATTTAATTATCAAGTAAATATTGATTTCAGGAATACAAGTGAAAATTAACTTTTAAATATTTTAAAATCAATTAACTATTCAAATTTAAATTGTTAGAAATTCTGGATCGTCACAACTTAACCAGTTCTCTACCAACACAAGGCCAGGTTACCTCTGTAACTAGATAACTACTACACGAGTATGTCATCCCCTGGTCGTTTGCAACCTTTATCCGAGGATCCTCAACCACAAAGCAACAACCACAAAGTAAAAAATTTGTAGTGACCACATGAGTTAAGTATCTGGGCTCCATACCATGATACCACCCTTTTTCCAGAAGGAAATGACATACCCTAAAGGGCGCGACCCTCATGACACAGTGTAACGACCCTAGATTTTAATTTAATTTAAATTAATAATTAAATGAATTTTTGAATAAAAATTTGTAGAATGAATTATAAATGGAAGCGAGTTTCCTCGATTCAAATAGAAAATATGTAATGTCATATGGATTTGAAAATTTGTCTATATGTGAATATATATGTATATATTGGATTTTAAATAAATTCTTAAATAAATGATTTTGAAAAATGAATAATATACTTTGGACACAAGTATAAAAATAAATAAATAAATTGATTTAAAAATTTATAAATGATGATAATTTGAGTTATATAAAATATATGTGTACATAGAGAAATGTAAAACAATAATTTTTAAAGTAAAATTTATGATAAATATTTAAACTAAAAATAGAAGTAAAAAGAACAAGTAAAAGAGATAAGAATAAAACATAAAGTACATAAACAATTAAAGCTTTCATCTCAACCCAAATAAACAAATGAAGTATGGCTGAAAAAAGCAAATCTTTAGCACCATACCTCTAGCATACAAAAGAAATCATCAGCCGAGATCTTGTTAAATAATTAAAACCAAAACAAATGTCTCCATGCTTTGTGCAGCTGAAATGAAGGAGGGAAAGTGTGATTTGTACAACCTCATTAATGCAAACATGTTATGAATTCACATTTTTGTACAAAATATTGTCAAGTTTCTCTCAGCTGAAACAATATATTTCAAAACCCTGTAAACTTCCTTTTATATACATCAACATTTCATCCCATTTTCGTTCCTTTTCACTGAGAAAAAAATGTCTGAAGCAAACATCATTTTAAACCATTCAACTGAAACAAACTTCAATCTAAAAACAAATCAAACCAGAGAAGATTCTAGCAAAGGCTGTTTCAAAATTTAAAGCAACCTGGTTCAAAGTAGTTCTCTGTTCATTTCTAACCAAGTGAGTAACTTATTCTTTTTAGATACTTTGAAGTATAAAACTATTGCTTATATATATATAGGTATGTCTGTGAGCAAACTGACCTATTCTAATGATTGAATCTCTTTATATATGTGATACTTCTAGCTGTTGTGAAAGTTGCTTTGAACTATGATGTTCTGTGAGAATGCATGTCTGTGTGTATGTTTTATATTAACAAATGTATACTCTTTGTTAAATTTACAAGCTTATAAACCCATTACAAAAGAAAAGAAAAAAAAGATCAATTGCTACTTATATAAACAACAGTAGATTTTGGTCCATAAACAAAGAACGATTATGAAGCTATAACCTGATTTTAAAAAAAGAATATCTCAACAGCAAATCTAACAAAAACTCCCTGCTTCCAAACCAAAATGTGAGTAAACATACTCTTCAAATACTTAAGTATCATTACTTCTGTGCATGATATATGGAGTTTTGTGTATATATGTTCAAATTGTAGCTCTGTGAACATTATTGTGATTATTCTGGGTAAATTGAAAATGTTTGTTCTTTTTCTGGGCTACAGAGTAAAGTAAGGTGGAGTTAAAAATAAAATTATAATCTTCATGCCACATTTTTTTTTAGGTTTAGAATTTCAAATCTTAAACAAGTTTGTTTGAACCTAAATCATGGCTTGGGATTTATTTTAAGCTTGATGTTGAAGTATGTTTCTGTAAATTGAGTTTACAGTAAAAGTATGAACATATGAAAAATTTGAAAATCTTAATTCATCGATTCAATTATATAATTTGAAACTGCATTCGAAAAGAAGATTTTCAAAACAAAAACGAGAACTTTTAATCAAGTATGCTTCGAACAGTATGTAAATGAACCAAAAATGCTTTTTATCCAAATTCCAGCGATCAAAGGAAAATTGGATGTTGTAATCTTGCTTGAAGCTAGTTGAGCCATGGATGATGTTAGGAAAATTGTCTAAAAATTTTCTATTATGTGGGATGATGGAACGAGATCAACTTAGGGTTTAACAGCCTGTTTTATCGTCGAGTTTTCAAATGGGTTTCACGACGTCGAGACGAAACCGGAGTTGAACGCGAGGAGTGCTGAGGTGCTAGGAGATGTGGCGGAGCTACGGTGAAAGTGGTGGAGTTTCTAGCGGCAGGGATCATCGGTGGTGGCCAAATTTCGACAAGGCATGTACAGGCCGTGTGAGTTGTGAGGTCGATTTCATTTCTTAATCGAATCGAGCGGGACTGGTGATAGTATTGAACTGAGGGGGTCAACGATGACTAGATGGCGACGACAGTGGTGGCCAGGACATCGGTGGTGGATGATGCAGGTGCACATGTGTTTGCGTGTGTCAGTGATTATGTTTGGGTGGTTATAATTGGGAAGATGAAGATAACTCGAAGGAAGTATCGAGTAATATTGGGTTTGGCTCGAGTCTTAACTCGAGTACATTCAGTTGTGCGCCGGGTTAGATCAACACTTAAACAAAATTTTGAAAAAAAATACTCACACGGGTTGGTTTGGGGGAAAACTCGAAGCACTCAGGCATTTTTCTCGGGTAGGACTCGAAGCAGGAGTGATGTAGCTCGGGTATGTCTGGGTAGCAGGTTTTAATAACCAGATTTATCTCTAAACTTGAAAACTGAATTTAAATTATTTGGCAAAGTTAAAACAAGTTTAAATCTAAATTTAAATCTGATTAAAGATAGTTTGAATCTGAGTTTAAAAAGAAAATAAAGTTTTAGAATTTGAATTGTTTTTAACAACCTTAAATGTTTAAATAGGTTGAATTTGAAAATAAAGTTTTTTAATTGTAGATAAGTTTTTAGGTTAAATTTAAATCTGAATTAAAGATAATTTGAATCCTAGTTCTGAAATCAAAGAAGTTTTAATATTTAAATTGTTTAAATTTGCTTTGTGATGATAATTAAAACATTAGTTAGAAAATGTTTTAAATTTGAATTAGTGAAGATAAAATGATATGCACTCATTAAATTAGTTCAAGTGAATAATTGATTACTTTATTTAATCAAGAAATTAAGATTTGAGTTAAATTAATTAAGGTAAATTAATTTGTAAATAAGATTCATAAATTTAATAAAGAGTTGTCTTTTAAACAAATGATTAAGGTATTTAATCAAGTAATTAAGATTTATTAAGTTACAGTTAGAACTTAATTAATTAAATAATCAGTGATTAAATATATGATTTTAAAGGTTAATTAAATGATAATTAACAATAATTAAATTGAGTTTAATTACTTAAGAATAGTAATTAAATAATTATGAATAGTTAATGAGGATCATTTACTTGAAATTTATTTGATAATAAATGTGAAAAAAAAATTATTCATAGAAATTTAATCTGATTTAAATTTGTCAGATAATTAAATTGATCCTACTTATGAATGTTTGGATTTTATTGGATGTTGAATTGTTAATATCCCTGATATGTGATGCTTTGTGATATATCCTGATTTGTGTTGTGACCTGTAATTTATTATCGGTGACCTTTATGTATCTGTGATCTTTGAATGGACGATGAGCGTTATAGTTTATATTGCTTATCAACTATATTTCTGTGTTTTAATCTGTGATGATTGAATGATGTTGCACCATTGTGTTAAACCCCTTGACCACACTTATACACACACCAATATGGATTCCATGAGGAAATCGATTAAGTCACATATTTTGAAATGATTTATAAAATTGAATATTTGAATTCAAATGTTTTGAAAATGGATTGAGATTAAAGTGAAAAGCTTTTGAAATGGAATTTCAAAGATGAAATATAGTTTGGATAACTTGATTGAGTTTTGAAATTTAAATATTTTGATTTAAATTTGAATTCAATATTCGAAATTGAATTCTATGATTTGGAAACTAGGATATAAAGAAAAGTTATTCAAATTATAATAAGTTATATGGGTTTTTAAACCATTTTTGAAGTGTTATTTTGGGAATTGAATTAACCCAAAAGATTTAACTTGTATAAATAAGATCGAATTTCTTCGAAACGAAAACTACTTGTTTTCAAATAATAATAGCTTTCATTTTAAAGAAAGGATCTCCCAATTATGTTGAAAAGGTTTCAAGCTGAAATAGAATTGAAATGTTTTGAAAGCTATAAGTTGAATCTTTGATTCAACAAGTTAATCGAATTTTGAAAGCTATGAGTTAAATCTTTGATTTAAAGATTTAACGAGTTAATCCAATTGAAATGGAAATTGTTTTGAAATCCGTAAATGGAATTTTGTGAAATTAATCTTTTGTTAAAAAGATTTGAAATGGTAATTTGTTTAAACCATTTGAAAGAAACTTTGGAATTGTTAAGTTGTGACTTAATCGAAATCCCATATCCATATGTTTTAAATGTTGCGCTCACTATTCGGGTTAGCCGGGAAAGGACCTTTGGGTCGTATAACCCATTCCGAATATGTGATACATCGTTATGGATAGCATTTGAAGACCGGTGTTGAAGACCGGGTATTTGCGAGAGCGATAGGATGACCTGTCGATTGACTCTGCACCGAGTTGCTCCGGTATAGAGTTCTCCATATGTGATGGGGAATCCGATCAGGATTGTGGATATCCGGATTGCAAGGACTTCTTTGTAAGTGCCTTCGGTTCTGTTCGAGCCCGGAACAGACTTGTATGGATAGTATGTCTGACATTACAAATTGAGATATAAAGCCGATTTCTTTCAAATATATTTCTGTTGGTGGCAGAGAATTTATTCTTTTAGCTTAACACCCTTCTCTGAGACGTACGAGCTCAAAGGTTATGTAGTTGATGGTTATCAGCGATATATTCCCAATTTGGTAATGTGACATGCTGAGTGTTGCTGTGAAATGATCATTGTGTTGATCATTTGTGATAGGATCATTTGTTTAATCATTTATCTTTGTGATCATTTCTATGATCATTTGTTGACCCAAAGCACGGCTTTTGTATAAAGTATGTTTTTGTGGACGTGGCTTCGTCGAGCCTCACACCCCGGAATGGTCAAAACAGGAAAGATGCGGCAAGGTTATGAGGGGTAGCTCCCTTTAGGGTATGTGCATTTCCTTCTGCAAAAGAGTGGTATCATGGTATGGAGCCCAGATACTTACTCATGTTGAAACACTTATTATTATGGTGTGATGTTGATTAGAGAGCTCTCGGATAAAGGTCCCAAAGGACCGGGGGATGACATACTCGTGTCAGTTGTTACCTAGTTAGGGGTAACCCGGCCTTGTGTTGGCAGAGATCCAGTTAGGTTCTCGGGGACGTCCTTCCAGAGGCGTTCTCATGTGGCAATGGGAAGTTCCTTGGCCTGACCATTCGTTGGAAATCCAAAGAAACAATACGAGCCTTGTACAGTATTAGTTGTAGAACCTGCCATCTAATATGGTAGCTATAGTAGGCATAATATAATGGTACCTATGCTGGCTAAGATTTATATTCTACTTTCGAAATGATTTTTCCTACACTATGCACTAGTAATAATATCAAATGTTTCTTTTTAAAGCGTATCAAGCATCTTTGACTATCATAAGAAGAAATCTCCTCCAAGTCTGCGTTTGCATTGTATGTGTGGCGGGTGGTCTTATGATAGTTACATTTTTCAAAAAGCATTGCGAATTGATTTTTGAATACCTCTTGGTTTGTTTTTAAAGATAAACTATTTTTGTTGCTCACACCAGTCCCATGATTGATCCGGAGTTTATTGTTTCTTTCCTAAACTCTGGGTGCTCATTATTTTCTACACGAGCAGTCTAGAGTTGGGTTTTTCAGATAGTCAGATTAGTAGGTTATCTGGAACTAGTTCAATCTTTGGATATGGACTATACTTGCTTATCCTTGTGCATCTTTATTGGGAGTTCGAGCTATTGCTGGATTGATTCTTGGAGATGGAGTTGCAGTTCCCGGAGTTCTCTTTTGAAGACTATCTTAGAGTTATATTGTTCCGCTGCTGGATATCATCTATTTTCTTTTCCGCTGCTATTTATTGTATCATATCTCTGATGTATATTGATATCTATTGGATCATCTGTTGTATCAGATATTGTATCAAAGCTGTATATCAATGTATTATTCTTTTATTCCGCTGTGTTATTTACTTAATGTTGTTATAAGCTCCGACGAATCGGATTTGAACGGTCGAATCTACGACATTCGTGTACGATGTAAAGTATGGATGTCGATTTTCGAGCGGGAAAAATCCGAGTCGTTACATTTGGTTTCAGAGCTAAGTTTGAAACTTTAGCTCAGGAGTATAACATGTTAAGTAACTCATTAGATATAGGGTGAAGTATATCCTAGAATGAGTAATCCCTAAGATATCCGTTTGAATGCCTCGGTAAATTATCTTACTATTCACTGATAGTAAGTATGAGTGCAAGAAGGGGACGAGATATGGGACAGGGAAATACAACTATAAATGGTCAATACCCTGCAACAGTGGAAATAACTTTCTTATCAATTTCCTTTGATTCATTTCTAAATTCTTTTGATTGTTTCGTGACAGCTCCAGAAAGAAGTTTCGGTGTGATGATGGTCTTATGAATCATTATAGGAAATTCTTACTTCGTATCCTCATCAGTTTCTTATCAGTTTTTCGATTTAAACTTTAATGAATATGAATTTGAAAATTGAAATTGGAAATTTTGAATAAATTTGAAATTTTAAATTGAGTTAAATTGATTAATGGAATATGAAGGATAAATTTGAATAGTATCGATAAAACGATTTCGTTTAAAACTAAATTTGAAATTCTATTATAATTTCTTGTATCTATTATTGATATTCTGATTTGGTGAGCCAAATGCAGAGCTAATATCCAGTTTGATCTGAAAAGATATTTCTCTATCTTTGAATCTATCTCTGTGTTGTTTTCGTGCCTGCGAATTTCGAGGACGAAATTCTTTTAAGGGGGGAAGTTTGTAACGACTCTAGATTTTAATTTAATTTAAATTAATAATTAAATGAATTTTTGAATTAAAATTTGTAGAATTAATTATAAATGGAAGCGAGTTTCCTCGATTCAAATAGAAAATATGTAAAGTCGTATGGATTTGAAAATTTGTCTATGTGTGAATATATATGTATAAATTGGATTTTAAATAAATTCTCAAATAAATGATTTTGAAAAATGAATAATATACTTTGGACACAAGTATAAAAATAAATAAATAAATTGATTTAAAAATTTATAAATGATGATAATTTGAGTTATATAAAATATATGTGTACATAGAGAAATGTAAAACAGTAATTTTTAAAGTAAAATTTATGATAAATATTTAAACTAAAAATAGAAGTAAAAAAGAACAAGTAAAAGAGATAAGAATAAAACATAAAGTACATAAACAATTAAAGCTTTCATCTCAACCCAAATAAACAAATGAAGTATGGCTGAAATAAGCAAATCTTTAGCACCATACCTCTAGCATACAAAAGAAATCATCAGCCGAGATCTTGTTAAATAATTAAAACCAAAACAAATGTCTCCATGCTTTGTGCAGCTGAAATGAAGGAGGGAAAGTATGATTTGTACAACCTCATTAATGCAAACATGCTATGAATTCACATTTTTGTACAAAATATTGTCAAGTTTCTCTCAGCTGAAACAATATATTTCAAAACCCTGTAAACTTCCTTTTATATACATCAACATTTCATCCTATTTTCGTTCCTTTTCACTGAGAAAAAAATGTCTGAAGCAAACATCATTTTAAACCATTCAACTGAAACAAACTTCAATCTAAAAACAAATCAAACCAGAGAAGATTCTAGCAAAGGCTGTTTCAAAATTTAAAGCAACCTGG
The DNA here is from genome assembly GCA_030765085.1 of Allium cepa. Taxonomy (NCBI): domain Eukaryota; kingdom Viridiplantae; phylum Streptophyta; class Magnoliopsida; order Asparagales; family Amaryllidaceae; genus Allium; species Allium cepa. The sequence goes on from CM060939.1 coordinate 166,476,049, forward strand.
TTCAAGGTAGTTCTCTGTTCATTTCTAACCAAGTGAGTAACTTATTCTTTTTAAATACTTTGAAGTATAAAACTGTTGCTTATATATATAGGTATGTCTGTGAGCAAACTGACCTATTCTAATGATTGAATCTCTTTATATATGTGATACTTCTAGCTGTTGTGAAAGTTGCTTTGAACTATGATGTTCTGTGAGAATGCATGTCTGTGTGTATGTTATATATTAACAAATGTATACTCTTTGTTAAATTTACAAGCTTATAAACCCATTACAAAAGAAAAGAAAAAAAAAAGATCAATTGCTACTTATATAAACAACAGTAGATTTTGGTTCATAAACAAAGAATGATTATGAAGCTATAACCTGATTTTAAAAAAAGAATATCTCAGCAGCAAATCTAACAAAAACTCCCTGCTTCCAAACCAAAATGTGAGTAAACATACTCTTCAAATACTTAAGTATCATTACATCTGTGCATGATATATGGAGTTTTTTGTATATATGTTCAAATTGTAGCTCTGTGAACATTATTGTGATTATTCTGGGTAAATTGAAAATGTTTGTTCTTTTTCTGGGCTACAGAGTAAAGTAAAGTGGAGTTAAAAAAAAATTATAATCTTCATGCCACATTTTTTTAGGTTTAGAATTTCAAATCTTAAACAAGTTTGTTTGAACCTAAATCATGGCTTGGGATTTATTTTAAGCTTGATGTTGAAGTATGTTTCTGTAAATTGAGTTTACAGTAAAAGTATGAACATATGAAAAATTTGAAAATCTTAATTCATCGATTCAATTATATAATTTGAAACTGCATTCGAAAAGAAGATTTTCAAAACAAAAATGAGAACTTTTAATCAAGTATGCTTCGAACAGTATGTAAATGAACCAAAAATGCTTTTTATCCAAATTCCAGTGATCAAAGGAAAATTGGATGTTGTATTCTTGCTTGAAGCTAGTTGAGCCATGGATGATGTTAGGAAAATTGTCTAAAATTTTTTCTATTATGTGGGATGATGGAACGAGATCAACTTAGGGTTTAACAGCCTATTTTATCGCCGAGTTTTCATATGGGTTTCACGACGTCAAGACGAAACCGGAGTTGAACGCGAGGAGTGCTGAGGTGCTAGGAGACGTGGCGGAGCTACGGTGAAAGTGGTGGAGTTTCTAGCGGCAGGGATCATCGGTGGTGGCCAAATTTCGACAAGGCATGTACAGGCCGTGTGAGTTGTGAGGTCGATTTCATTTCTTAATCGAATCGAGTGGGACTGGTGATAGTATTGAATTGAGGGGGTCAACGATGACTAGATGGCGACGGTAGTGGTGGCCAGGACATCGGCGGTGGATGGTGCAGGTGCACATGTGTTTGCGTGTGTCATTGATTATGTTTGGGTGGTTATAATTGGGAAGATGAAGATAAGTCGAAGGAAGTATCGAGTAATATTGGGTTTGGCTCGAGTCTTAACTCGAGTGCATTCAGTTGTGCGCCGGGTTAGATCAACACTTAAACAAAATTTTGAAAAAAAATACTCACACGGGTGGGTTTGGGGGAAAACTCGAAGCACTCAGGCATTTTTCTCGGGTAGGACTCGAAGCAGGAGTGATGTAGCTCGGGTATGTCTGGGTAGCAGGTTTTAATAACCTGATTTATCTCTAAACTTGAAAACTGAATTTAAATTATTAGGCAAAGTTAAAACAAGTTTAAATCTAAATTTAAATCTGATTAAAGATAGTTTGAATCTGAGTTTAAAAAGAAAATAAAGTTTTAGAATTTGAATTGTTTTTAACAACCTTAAATGTTTAAATAGGTTGAATTTGAAAATAAAGTTTTTTAATTGTAGATAAGTTTTTAGGTTAAATTTAAATCTGAATTAAAGATAATTTGAATCCTAGTTCTGAAATCAAAGAAGTTTTAATATTTAAATTGTTTAAATTTGCTTTGTGATGATAATTAAAACATTAGTTAGAAAATGTTTTAAATTTGAATTAGTGAAGATAAAATGATATGCACTCATTAAATTAGTTCAAGTGAATAATTGATTACTTTATTTAATCAAGAACTTAAGATTTGAGTTAAATTAATTAAGGTAAATTAATTTATAAATAAGATTCATAAATTTAATAAAGAGTTGTCTTTTAAACAAATGATTAAGGTTATTTAATCAAGTAATTAAGATTTATTAAGTTACAGTTAGAACTTAATCAATTAAATAATCAGTGATTAAATATATGATTTTATAGGTTAATTAAATGATAATTAACAATAATTAAATTGAGTTTAATTACTTAAGAATAGTAATTAAATAATTATGAATAGTTAATGAGGATCATTTACTTGAAATTTATTTGATAATAAATGTAAAAAAAAATTATTCATAGAAATTTAATCTGATTTAAATTTGTCAGATAATTAAATTGATCCTACTTATGAATGTTTGGATTTTATTGGATGTTGAATTGTTAATATCCCTGATATGTGATGCTTTGTGATATATCCTGATTTGTGTTGTGACCTGTAATTTATTATCGGTGACCTTTATATATCTGTGATCTGTGAATGGACGATGAGCGTTATAGTTTATATTGCTTATCAACTATATTTCTGTGTTTTAATCTGTGATGATTGAATGATGTTGCACCATTGTGTTAAACCCCTTGACCACACTTATACACACACCAATATGGATTTCATGAGGAAATCGATTAAGTCACAGATTTTGAAATGATTTATAAAATTGAATATTTGAATTCAAATGTTTTGAAAATGGATTGAGATTAAAGTGAAAATCTTTTGAAATGGAATTTCAAAGATGAAATATAGTTTGGATAACTTGATTGAGTTTTGAAATTTAAATATTTTGATTTAAATTTGAATTCAATATTCGAAATTGAATTCTATGATTTGGAAACTAGGATATAAAGAAAAGTTATTCAAATTATAATAAGTTATATGGGTTTTTAAACCATTTTTGAAGTGTTATTTTGGGAATTGAATTAACCCAAAAGATTTAACTTGTATAAATAAGATAGAATTTCTTCGAAACGAAAACTACTTGTTTTCAAATAATAATAGCTTTCATTTTAAAGAAAGGGTCTCCCAATTATGTTGAAAAGGTTTCAAGCTGAAATAGAATTGAAATGTTTTGAAAGCTATAAGTTGAATCTTTGATTCAACAAGTTAATCGGATTTTGAAAGCTATGAGTTAAATCTTTGAATTAAAGATTTAACGAGTTAATCCAATTGAAATGGAAATTGTTTTGAAATCCGTAAATGGAATTTTGTGAAATTAATCTTTTGTTAAAAAGATTTGAAATGGTAATTTGTTTAAACCATTTGAAAGAAACTTTGGAATTATTAAGTTGTGACTTAATCGAAATCCCATATCCATATGTTTTAAATGTTGCGCTCACTATTCGGGTTAGCCGAGAAAGGACATTTGGGTCGTATAACCCATTCCGAATATGTGATACGTCATTATGGTTAGCATTTGAAGACCAGTGTTGAAGACAGGATATTTGCGAGAGCAATAGGATGACCTGTCGATTGACTCTGGTATAGAGTTCTCCATATGTGATGGGGAATCCGATCAGGATTGTGGATATCCGGATTGCAAGGACTTCATTGTAAGTGCCTTCGGTTCTGTTCGAGCTCGGAACAGACTTGTATGGATAGTATGTCTGACATTACAAATTGAGATATAAAGCCGATTTCTTTCAAATATATTTCTGTTGGTGGCGGAGAATTTATTCTTTTAGCTTAACACCCATCTCTGAGACGTACGAGCTCAGAGGTTATGTAGTTGATGGTTATCAGCGATATATTCCCAATTTGGTAATGTGACATGCTGAGTGTTGCTGTGAAATGATCATTGTGTTGATCATTTGTGATAGGATCATTTGTTTAATCGTTTATCTTTGTGATCATTTCTATGATCATTTCTTGACCCAAAGCACGGCTTTTGTATAAAGTGTGTCTTTGTGGACGTGGCTTCGTCAAGCCTCACACCCCGGAATGGTCAAAACAGGAAAGATGCGGCAAGGTTATGAGGGGTAGCTCCCTTTAGGGTATGTGCATTTCCTTCTGCAAAAGGGTGGTATCATGGTATGGAGCCCAGATACTTACTCATGTTGAAACACTTATTATTATGGTGTGATGTTGATTAGAGAGCTCTCGGATAAAGGTCCCAAAGGACCGGGGGATGACATACTCGTGTCAGTTGTTACCCAGTTAGGGGTAACCCGGCATTGTGTTGGCAGAGATCCGGTTAGGTTCTCGGGGACGTCCTTCCAGAGGCGTTCTCATGTGGCAATGGAAAGTTCCTTGGCCTGACCATTCGTTGGAAATCCAAAGAAACAATACGAGCCTTGTACAATATTAGTTGTAGAACCTGCCATCTAATATGGTAGCTATAGTAGGCATAATATAATGGTACCTATGCTGGCTAAGATTTATATTCTACTTTCGAAATGATTTGTCCTACACTATGCACTAGTTATAATATCAAATGTTTCTTTTTGACGCGTATCAAGCATCTTTGACTATCATAAGAAGAAATCTCCTCCAAGTCTGCGTTTGCATTGTGTGTGTGGCGGGAGGTCTTATGGTAGTTACATTTTTCAAAAAGCATTGCGAATTGATTTTTGAATACCTCTTGGTTTGTTTTTAAAGATAAACTATTTTTGTTGCTCACACCAGTCCTATGACTGATCCGGAGTTTATTGTTTCTTTCCTAAACTCTGGGTGCTCATTATTTTCTACACGAGCAGTCTAGAGTTGGGTTTTTCAGATAGTCAGATTAGTAGGTTATCTGGAACTAGTTCAATCTTTGGATATGGACTATACTTGCTTATCTTTGTGCATCGTTATTGGGAGTTCGAGCTATTGCTGGATTGATTCTTGGAGATGGAGTTGCAGTTCCCGGAGTTCTCTTTTGAAGACTACCTTAGAGTTATATTGTTCCGCTGTTAGATATCATCTATTTTCTTTTCTGCTGCTATTTATTGTATCATATCTCTGATGTATATTGATATCTATTGGATCATCTGTTGTATCAGATATTGTATCAAAGCTGTATATCAATGTATTATTCTTTTATTCCGCTGTGTTGTTTACTTAATGTTGTTATAACCTCGAGCGAATCGGATTTGAACGGTCGAATCTACGGCATTCGTGTACGATGTAAAGTATGGATGTCGATTTTCGAGCGGGAAAAATCCGAGTCGTTACACACAGCAGCACTCAGCATGCCACACTATCAAATTAGGAATGTATTACTAGTAACCATCAACTACATAACCTATGAGCTCGTACGTCTCAGTGAGGGGTGTTAAGATAAGAGAATAAATTCTCTGCCACCAAACAGAAATGTATTTGATAGAAACTAGCTTTACTTCTCAAAGTGCAATGTCAGACGTACATCCATACAAGTCTATTCCGGGTTCGAACAGAACCGAAGGTACTTCAAAAAGAAGCCCTTGCAATCCGGGTATTTACAATCCCGATCGGACTCCCCATCACATATGGAGATCTCTATACCAACGGGACCCACTGTAGAGACATCCGACGGGTTATACTTTCGTTTTCGAAAATTCCAGGTCTTCACCATCGATCTTCAAATGCAATCCATAATGTCGTATCATTATTCGAAATGGGTAATATGACACAAGGTTCTCTCCTGGATAAACCGAATAATGAGCGTAATATTTAAAAATCATATGGATAATGGGATCTCAGTTAAGTCACAACTTATTACCCAAAACTTTTCTTTCAAATGGTTTAGACAAATTACCATTTTCAAATCTTTAATCAAAAAGATTCACTTCACAAAGTTCACTAATCTTTCACAGAGACTCATTCATAGTATCTAAACAAAAGATCTATCTTTGAGATCCTCTTTTGTTTGAAAACAAAGTTCACCAAATATTTCACAAAGATTCCTTCATTGCTTTCGAAACAATTCCATTTCAAATCTTTTATACAAAAGATACACATTTAAGATCCTCTTAAATTTCAAATAAGGTTCAACCATTTTTTTACAAAGATTCATCCATAGCTTTCAAAACTATTTCAACTCCATTTCAAACTTGAAATCTTTCAACACAAATTGGAAATTATTTCTTTACATGAAAGCTATTACTATTTAAAAACAAAGGTTTTCGTTTCGGAAAAATCCGATTATATTTGCATAAGTTAAAGCCCTTCAAGTATAAAACTTGGTTTAAATTCAAATTTCCAAAATAATATTTTTAAAATGGTTAAAACCCATGTAAACACATTTATAACTTGTATAACCTTTTTAAACCATAATTCCCAAACATAGAATTCAATTTCAAATCTTGAATTCAAATTTAAATCAAACTATTCAAGTTTCAAAACTTTATCAAGTTATTTAAAATAACTTTATCTTTAAAACTCCTTTTTAAAAGCATTTCATATTTAACCCAATTCCATTTCCAAAACTATTTTGGATTCAAAATTCAACTTTAAAATCATCTCATTATTTGAATTAAATTCAAATATCTGTGACTTAACCAAATTCCTCGTGCAATCCATATTTGTATGTGTATAGTGTAGTCCAGGGGTTTCACACAATAGTGCAACATTATCAATCATCATAGATTTAAGCACATCAATATCGATAAGCTGTATATTCCTATAACGCTTATCTTATATTCACAGATTCACAGATAAATAATATACATTCATCACCGATAAAAATAAATTACATTCATCACAGCTCGAATCAAAATAATTTCATAACACAAAACATTACACATAGAGATATCAAACAATTCAAAGCATTTCATACAATACAAACATCCATAAGTAAGATTAATTATTCATTTGATCAATTTAATTCAGATTAATCACTTGTAATGAAATTATTAATCTTGGTTAATTAATATTAATTTATTACAAACCATCTTAATTAATTAACCTTTAATCATTAAATAATTAACCTTTAATTATTCAATCTATTACTTAAATAGGAAAGGAGAAACCAGCACATTTCTGTGATGACATCTATCCTTTTCAGCAAAAAAAATTGACGTGAAAACAAACATGTTGACCTGTACAAATGGGCCATTTGCATTTCAACAACGCATCCCCATTCCTCTTCTTTCAGTTTTTTTTTTATTTTTGAAAAACTGTAAAAAACTATCCTGCATCACGTTTGTTTGTTAATCCATGTCACTTACCCAAATTCACTGCCTTTTCAAAAAAACAAACCATCTCCATTCCTCCCTTTTCAATTTTTCTTACAATCTTGAGAAAACCTACCCATTGTAAATTTATAATTCATTCCCAAATTCACTGCCTTGATTTCACCTCCTTCATCTTCAATGAATTTTTTCACATCTTCTAATTTGATGAATTAATCTATGCTCTGCAATCAGTTTCTGCTTTCGTCTTAAGTCTCTTTACGCCATTGTCTACAACAACCGATATCAAATCAATTATTAAATTTAGCTACAGAGGTAAAAAAATATTAACCCGCCTCTTTTTTGCATGAAAATTTATTCAATGTTTTTTCGTGCAATTCCAATTTGGACCACTGCATGTTGCCACCTGAACCTTGGTATTGTCAGATTCTGGTTCACCTTGAATCAAATAAATTTATTTTGTTGACAGTCAGTGATGAAGTTAGCGGTCCTTGATTATTGGTTTTTGCTTGAATTAGTCGTTAGAGTAAGTATAATATGAGTACAAAGAAGACGCAAGGTATAAAAGAGTCTATAAGGTTAGTTGAATTTTGTTTGGGGAATGTGAAATTAAAATAAATGCATACTTTCCCACGTTTATACCTTATTTGGCTCAATTGTAAAAGTATTATTTCCATCAACGTATCGTGTACCCTATGCTCAGTTATTGTCTCAATAGTTATATTCTTCTTTTTATTAGGGCCAACGCATCTGGAATAAGGCGTCCACCACTCCTTATGTTGAGGTTGCATGCGCTAGCTATGGAATTCATTGTTAGTAAAGAAATACATATTCCTTAATTTTTATTTACGAATCTTATTTATAAGTCGTCACCATTATTTTTTACTATGTTTGTACCATGCTTTCATAATATAGAGTATATGAAACACACAGTCACTGCAAACTTAGAATTATAAAGTTGCCTAATTGGCAAAATAATTATTGAGCGTAATCCACATAAACATGGGATCATTACTTTGATTTTTCTTTTGATAGGTATCTTATTAGGGTTTATTATTATATTTATTATTATTGTTGTGGTTTCCAATAGAAACTTACTACCTAACTGTGACTTATACTTACACGTTACGTTTTGAACCTCTCTAACAGTTACAGTAGACTGTACTGATACTCCGCAAAGGATGATTTATTGGCAAATTTCAAAAAAAGGGTTTGTCAGTTCTGTAATCTGTGATTTTTTTAAATCTATTTTCTAACTGGTGATTTTTTTTAATCTATTTTTCAGTAAAAAAATTTCTACCTAATTAAATTGATCTAATTTCAACTATCAAGTTATAATTTCATCACTATTTGATAATTTGAATTATGCTTATACCTTTTCATTAACCTTAAAAGTTTCTGAGTGAATATTTCTTTTAATATAATAATGCACAATTTGTACAAAGATTTCTATTTGTTAACATTTGTTGATGATCTGAATTGCTCCTATAATTTGAAATCCTTTTAATTTATTTAGAAAAGTGAATTTAATTTATTACGTATCCCCTATATTTTATAACTTTGGTTTAACCAGCTGAGTTTATAAAAGCAATTCTTTTGCATTAACAACCATGTTTCTTATGCTACCAACATTTTTGGAGAAATAAACCGTATTACTTTAGTTTTACAAACCATTGTTTATGATATGATGTCTAGGTGGATAGGCAAATTTTATGAATTGAATATTGAAATATTTTGTCATCCCAATTTGATTCGCACTACGTATAGGTCGTCTCTTTTTCCAATGATTTTGGAAATGAATAGAGGTTAATGGACATGTATGTATTATATTACTATTACAAAATTATAAAATTGAGATTGACGGTTAAAATTTTGGAATGAAAATCTTGCTTCAGTACTATCATAATTTCCTTCAGTTACAGTTGAGGAAAATAATGTTTCTCCTAATTAATTCACGATATTTACATGTTTGTTTGGTTTAATTAGCTTATGTAAATTTATATTCATCACTAAGACTATTTTACCCCAGTTTATTATGTCATAATTATGTTAATCAAACCGTTTAATTTGTTGATGTGCTACATAATGACTGCAAATCTACCATTGTTGCATTTCCCCCTCTTCTCCACTTCACACTAACATTGGTTTTACGTGGATGATGCAAACTATATTTAAGTTGATATTATGAAATATTATTTTACAGATTATGTTATATATTGGTCATTAGTTTTTTAACTCACTGTAATAATTTGTGAATACAACGGTTGGTACTTCATATTATATTGCATTATAGTTTTAAGAACATAGTACACATTGTGGACAGTTTGTTTTATCATCTGACTACAATAGTAGAAACACTCATGCGTACTTCAAACTACAGTTTGTACTGCTACCTAGTCAACTTGCTCTATAAGCGTGTGCACTATTTACCAACTGAATTGTGGAATGGGTATTTGAAAATAAATTAGTCTATTATGGAAGTATTAAGAAATGATATACAAGTTATAGTTTACGAATAATAACATGTTGTAGTAATACTGGAATTTATAATTATTCTTCTTGACCGATGGATTTTAAACTATATTTCAATTCATTTTGTTAGGCATAATCTATATGCAATATGTTGCTTTAAATAACTTAACTAATACATTTGTTTTTGTAAATAATTGTATGGATGAAATTTACAGCAATAATTGTGCTTTTTGTGATTTTATCAACAAGCCATTCAAGTGGTTGGTAGTCATTTTAAAGAAAATCTTCATGGTTTTCCATCAAAACAACAGGCGGTAAGTGAACAATTGATTCAGTTTGTAGGCATATTAATTATAGTTTGGTCATCAAATTGTGTGCACCAAAATTTTCACTAGATTTTAGCTACTGATCCCATTTCAGTTTTCTCTGAATGAATGTTTTATTTAGTCACTTCAATATTGGTTGTTATCTTCGTTTTTACAATCCTATAAGTTGTAATTTCAGTGAGACTGATGTTTTCAAATGTGTTTGAGCTACAATTAGCAAATTTCATATCCATGACCTTCTGATTTGCATGGTAAGACAATGCTGTTTCCATAATTTTTATTGGTATTTTTCATGTCCGTTGGAATAAGTTAGTTAACATTAGTTTTATAATAATAGGAAAACATATTTGAATACTACTTTTAATATGGTATTTATGCATAATGAGCAGATTCATTTCCCCTTACATAAGTTCATGTCTGCATATCAGTTCACGTAATTCGATAAATTTACCGTTCTTTCTCCTAATTTCCAAAAGTAGCGTACAATGGTATCATGACATAATTTCAAATTTTGATTAATTGAGTGTAATATAACGAAATTGTTTTTAAATTAGTTTTCTGTTCTATAAAGAAACATTATGGATTAAGTTTTTTTTATCCCGTATTTTACTATAGTCTAATTATAAACTTAATTTCATAGTAGTGGAAACTTGGTTTTTTTCGCTTAATCAGTTTATGGTTAATGGAGTCACTACTTTATTCAAACTAAATACTTCGCTAATATTTCCTCTACTATAAAAGTTGGCGATTATTTTAATATCAAGCTGAAGTAAATTATTTCGTTTGCTTACATAGACTATTGTAAAATCAAATTTTAACTCCAGCAATGAGTTGTGTATGTTTTTGTTAGGAACTGAAATCTGTAGTCTATACATGTTCGAACTAAAATTTCCAGTAGACACTAAGTCATGACAGGTTGAGGTAAAAGAACAATCTACTTTGATGTTGTGATTGTGACATATGGTTTAGTAAAATAACATGATGCGCCAATTTCTACTATTTGTCAATTGTATCATAAACTGGTTACTGAAGTGGTTATGAATCGACTAATTACCTAGGTATGATTTGTGCTAATCCCCAAGTTGTCTATTGTAGTTTGCAACGAATCAATATTGAAGTTAGTAGCTTTTAAATATTTTTGTATATTAGTTGTACTTTTACTGGGGGAACCACCGAGAAACTCTGTACTCTACTAAGCAGGTCTATAAAGTACATAACAAATTAAATTATCACATACGAACCGCCGTACTTGGAAAATGTTTAAACTGTATACAAGTTGCATCCCTAAATAGATAAGTCTTTGATATTTTCAACTTTGATGCAATAGATGTAAAATAGATTGAACTGTGTATTTTATATTCCTGGTTTATTTATATGACATGGTAGTTGAATAAAAATATAGTAGTTCTCTAACTTCCTCTTTGTAGAAGGATACGAATTTAAAGAGCAGGTAAATGGAATCAAACATTCAATGGGACAGACATCTAGAGCTAGAGGTGGAATTGTCCAAATGTGAATTCCTTGATTTTATTTCAATACAAATCAGTCTTAGCATCGTAACAAAACTATTATTCTATTCTACAGATTGATGCTGAAAAAGACCAGCTTATGAAGAAGACCTGTAGCAGAAGTAAGGGGAAAAACAGAACCCATAGTTTTAAGGACCAATAGCTCTGCCTTACTACAATGTAAATTATTCCCTACTACATAGCCTATGTGTATTGTAATGTATATAATATGTCTCATATTTTTTACAAACTGCTCATTGAATCTACCAGTATGTTTAGTAACTATCCTTTGTATCTTCCATTTTATTTGTTAATGCAACCTCTACTTCAGCTACGTTACTTCTTCTGGATGCATTTACCAATTCTATTAGTTTATTAATGCCCAACTTTGCATGGTTACAAAATTTTAGTGCACATGGTAGCTCTGTATGGTAACAAGCTATTTAACAATTTTACTTGACTTCTTCATTTGTATTCTGTATTATATACAAGAATTATAGTACTTAATAATCATTAACGGGACCTGCTAGAAGGCCCCAAAAAGGGGTATGACTTTCAGCTTGAAATCATAGAAACCATTAGGTAAAATATACCGAATTAAAGGGCCATTAATGTTCTTTTCACGCAGTTCTTTTTGTTTTTTGGAGCCTTTGTCTTTTACGTTTTATATATGTGATTGCCCAAGGTAGAGTTGAGTTATATTTCTTTGACCACCTTTTAACACTTACTTGACTAAAGGTTTTGCTTATGCTTTACTATGGATGTGCTTCCACGACCGTATTTACTGCAACTACTTTACCTACTCAAACCACCATGCATAATGGCCAAAAACACTAAATCAACCATTCTAAAATTGTTGCATCTTAACTGATTAGGGATAATGAATACAAAAATCATTTGTAAACTAGAAAGAAAACACCATCAGCATCAATATTTACACATTAAATAAAACAATCGATAAATAAATACATGAACTGTTGCATGCTAACATAATCCTTCGAAGGGCTATAACGATTACATAATTATTCAAAAATATAAACCACAAATAAATATAATAAACTTTTAACTATATTAGTAACTCAAATGCCCGTGTGCGTAGCATGGGCCACACACTAGTTATCCTTTAAATTAAATACCCTTAATTGCTTCATTAATAAATTAATCAACCAATCATTAATTACCGTTAAATTAATTAATTAATAATCCCTTAATTATTAATTAATAAACCTTAATTATAAATTAACAAAACTTAATTAAAAATTTATTAATCCTTAATTACCAGTTGATTAATCCTTAATTACCGTTGGATTAATCCTTAATTATTTAATTAATTAATCTCTAATTACTAAATTAATAAATCTTGATTACTTAGTTAATCTTTAATCAATCCTTAATTAATCCTTAATTACAAATTAATTATCCTCTAATTATTCATTAATAAAACCTAATTATTGGCTAATAAAATTTAATTACAAATTAATTAATCTTTAATCATTTGTTAACCTTGATTAATCACTCCTCAATTAAGTAATCATCCACACTTAATTAATTACACAAATTAATTTATCTTAATTTAATTGCCTAAATTACTAATCTTAGTTAATTAAGTAATTATACTTTAATTACTATTGTTAATAAAATATGATTAAATTAAGACAAATCATTTACTACATTAAACTCTTACCTACAACTTAAATTAAATTTAAAAGCTTGAATTTGATTAATTCAAATTCACCATCCTTTGATTATTAAAGTTAAATACTTTCACTTCACATTTAAATTTTAACAAATTACCCTTATTATTTGAAAACATTTAGGGACAAATTTACAAAGTTTTGTTTAATGTAATATTTATGTTAACCAAAATTATTTTTAAAACAAAATTTAAAATTTTTAAATCCATACTTTAAAAACTTGAATTTGTTTAAACATTTTTTCTAAACTCATACATTTTTAAAACTGGTTAAAGCTTTGTTTAAAATTTTCTTTGCTTTCAAAATTTGAAATTTCATTTTAGTTTAAAAAATCTTGACGGGTTTAAAAACTGGGAACAAAACGTTCCTAAGCAAAACAGCAAATTTCCCAAGATAAGCCCGAGTTATCTACCAAGCATCATTCGCGTGCGTCTATCCTGAGACACTCTCGAGTAATCCTTCGAGTAAACCCGAGCAAAACACTACCCAACCCAAATGAACAACCCAGACCAGAACAATGGTACACGCATGCATGTGTAAGCCGCAGCCACTAGACTCTGACCATCAACGCTACCTCCAGCACGTCGCCAAACCTCCCCTCAGTCGATTTTGACCACCCAAAATCACTACAAAGCCTAAAATCGAAAAAAAGCTATTTTGACCTTACCTGGAACACATTGATCGACCAAAACCCACCTCGATCAGACGCTACTGACCACCAGACGACGCACAACCACAGTCAAACGTTCTCCGACCATCCCCGAAGCCCTTCCCATAGTTCCGATGAACACCTAAGTTCTGGTGACGACGCAATAGCTTCGAGAACAAAGTCGACTCAACGCTGGTGTTAAAACCCTACCTCAACGATTCGCCGTCGCATCGAGGATCGAAAAATCCAACGAGCATTTTTCCCATGCGCTCCTACTTCCTCGTCACCTCCGGTAGTGATCCTGTCCATCCCAAACTCATGGATCATCAGAAAAAACCCAAAACCCCCTTTCTAAACAACCTTAAATATCTCACTCAATACCAACTTAAAAATTATGATATAACTTTTAAAAATCCTAGTTTTCGAAGCCAAATCAGATTACATAGGTGAATTCGAGAATCATCATGTTTGAATTTAACATGTTCTTATGTACTTCACTATTTTCTTAATTTTACGGGTAATATATAAACCTATTACACTTGATTTTATATTTAGAACTTAAATCTTGATATCAAGAATATTTTGTCTAAACAATATAAATTGTAGAAGGTTTGAGGAAGAGAAGATTTTTTATTGTTTTGAAACTATAAAACAAAATAGAGGACACTTTCGTATATATACAGGCATGCCTACTTAACATATATATATTTATAAACTTACAAACATTACTTACATTTATGCAAGCAACTGTCACAACAATAATTCATATATACATCACATGCAGCAAGATAGAATAAGTTAAAGCTTTAATATAGTACTCACCTAATGCAAAAAGGTAGAGGCTTGAAAAAAAACTGGAATGAACTTTGAAATGGCTTTGATCTTTGAAAACTGAATTACTTTGATTTATGAAAACATAAAAAGCTTTGTAAAATGAACTGGAATGCTAGAATTTGTTTACTGGAAACTTGAATGCTTTAAGACCTTTGATTTCATGTTGCTTGAAAATGAAACTTTTCTACAGGCTTTGAAATTTTTGATTACATGCTTTGTTTTACAGGATTTTGAACTTGAATTTTTTTTGCACGGTATTGATTTTGGTTGAGGAATTATTTACAGGCTTGTTTTTCTCTGATTTGAAAAAAAAAGTTTACGGGTTTAGAGTTCTTAGGTTTATTTTTTTAGAAATGAGAAAACAAGGAAAGAGATAGAAGAAAGGGGATGTATAATTATATAGTATTAAATTTAAGATTTATTAATATTAAAGAGTAATGAATAGGATGACACTTGTTATCACTACTTACATTTTTCATTTACCATACTTTATTAAATTACACATGTACATAAAAAGGATTGAAAATCTTACACTTGTAATTATTCATCTTTATTAATTTTAAAATAATTTAAAAACTTTTGTAATTAATTTCCTAATTAATTAGTACATTTCTTAATTTATAAATGTTTTTTCTAAATTTGTATAAATAAAACTCTAGAAGAAATAAAATAAAACCAATTAGATTTTAAATAAAATCATACATAATATTTTTAATCCATTTTGAAATGTTAATATAAAACATTTGTATTTATTTACTATTAAATAAATACTTCCTAAATTTATATAAATAAATTTCTTTAAGGAAAATAATATAAAACAAATCTTATTCTAATGAAAATCTTATCCATATATTTTTATATTCAAAATATTTTTAAGATATATATTTAAATTCCAAATTTAAAACCAAATTTAAATTCAAATTTTAAAATTTTAAAATCCAATTTATTTTTCGAATATATTCATTTTGAATTTCAAATAAAAATTCTATTTAAAATCAATTTATATTCATATATTTAAATAATAAACAAATATCTTATATTATTTGGAAATTTTAAATAAATTCATCAATTAAATCCAAAAATTTATATAAATTATCAGTTTAAATTTTACTCCAAATCGGGATCGTTACAGTTTAATTAATTATCCTTAATTAATTACCATAAGTGATTATCCCCAATCACTTTTATTAATAAATCACAAATTAATTACATTGAGTAATTATCCTTCAATCACTTGATAAATCAATCATTAATCATTAATTAATTATCCTTAATTACTTTTATTAAGTAACTATCTTTAAGTAATTAATTACACTTGATTACTTACATTAATTAGTCTTAATTAATTATCCTTTAATATAATTACACAAAGTAATTATCTTTAATTGCATTAAGTAATAATCTTTTATTAATTGCATTAAGTAATTATACTTGATTTATTTCATTTAGTAGTTGACCTTTAAATTACCCATCATTGATTACTCAACTCATAACAAATAAATTATCCTTAATTAAAACCTTTAATTACTAACTAATTAATTAATCTTTAATTACCCAAGGCCTTAATTAACTTAAGATAAACCACTTATCTTAATCACTTACTTAATCACATCATCAAATTCTATTTGAAACATTTAAGAATATTTCTAAATAAATATCCCAGCATGATTACTCAAAATCTAAAACAATTTTAAACATATTTTTCTAACTTTAAAATCAAATCTTTGGAAATTGTTTTTAAAACTTGTTTATAATTTCTGATTTGAAAACTTGGTTTATATTTTCTTTAAAAACTTATTTACTTTAATATACTTTAAAACTTAATTTTAAAACTTGCTTTACCTTTAAAACTTCAACATTTAATTTTGTTTTTGAAACCTTTAAAGAAAAACTTGAGTCATCCTCACAAAACACTCGAGCCAAACCCCGAGCTATCCATGTCCTTCGTTTTCCCGAGACATTCATCACATGACTTTGAGACAATCCCGAGACCCTTACTTCTTCCCCAAATCATTTCGATCAACCCGTTACAGACGTGCACCTGTGCACGTGTACGACGAGTCTGGTCAATTCCGGTCATCATCTCGACCTTCAACCTATCGACCATGATCTCTTCGATGAACTCGGCAACCCATCTCCATGACTTCACCTCAAAATTGGAAACGAGCTATTCGACATAACAGAAATTCAAACTTGGTCAAGCAAAACCACTCGTCGACGATGATTTCGATCACCATCCACCTTGCCATCACAAACAAAGCTGCGTCAAATTCCCACTTTCCTTTCCCCCAGGTGCGATCAACTCTGATGCTTCACTGACGACGAACTCTCCTCTTAAACCTCATCGAGAAAAATTGGGTTTAAAACCCTAAAATGTTGTCGTCCGACCACTACGTGGTGGATAAATCCATCCACCATTTTTGACGACACTATAGACCTCCTCGTAAACTTCACCCACGATCCCGAGGTCCAAACACCCTCTGATCACCAGAATTTTATCAAAATCCAATTTACGTTCAACTCGTGAATGCTCGTGATTTCGTAACTTTAAAATCATGAATTTATTATTAAAATTCATAGTTTATGAAGACGAACAGGATCATGCAATCAAAACCCAAATTTTAATCGACTAAGGTTTTGACAAATTTGATTTTTACTATGTTTGTAAATTTCCTAGTAAACCCATTCATTTTTAATACTTAAAAGTATTTTTAAAATTTTGATCTTGCAAATTTAAGCATATATTGTTTAGACATCAAAGCCTATAAGTGAATAGAAGATGAGATTCTGAATTTTGGACTAGATTTAAACCTTGTAAATTTGAACAGAGGCCTGAGTGCCTGTACACAGGCATGCACTTCGATTATATATATATAAACACATGCAGGCACATTTACACAATCATACAACATATTTTCATCATAACTTCAAGTACCAATCCAAACACAAAAACATACAACAGGTTTAAGTGGTTTGCTCACCTGGATTGGATGTTTGAACAGGGAACTTTATTTATGCTTAGGCCTGGAACTTTAATTTGAAACAGAAGCTTGGTTTTGATGCTCTGATCCTTTGATGTTGAAGTGGAAATTGATTTCCTTGAGTTTAATCTTAAAATTGAGGTTGATACTTGCTTCAAGCTTTACAGGTTGAAGATTGTTAAAGATTAGTTTACTTGCACTTTTCTTTGATTTTGCACTATTTTCAAGTTTTAAAATCTGGAGATGATCTTTGTTTTAGGTTTGTATATTTTGTTTTGAATTACTACTTGAAAGTGTTATTATTTGATTTCAGAAAGCTTCTAGATTTTGAGATGAATTTGAATTTGAAAAAAGAAGAACTTAATTTTAGCTTCAGGTTTGATTAAATCGGAAACTTGTTTGCTTTGATCAGGTTTTACTGGTTTTGATTTCTTTTGAGTTTTTTTTTTAAGTTTGTATTTTGATTTTGTGAAAGAAAATGAGAAAGAGATTAGAGATATACATATATGAATAAAATCCTTTTATTTATTATTTTGAAAATAAATGAAACTAGGGACACTTGTTTAATTTGCATATCAAAATTATTACACTTGTTTACTATGTGTGATAATTATTTTACAAGTGTAAATACATGCATTTATAAATTTACAAATGTCATATACATGTATTGTGATGTCTAAACCCTTTACAAATTTTTATTTAATTTCATATTTACATAAGTTTATGTTTTCTTAATTATAGTTTTCCTTTTATTTATATATTTATAATCTTTTAATAAATTGATTTAAAATTAAATTACACCTTAATAAATAAACACATATATGTATAGATTATATATATAAGTCATTAGAATATAAATTTGACTTTAAACAACTTTTAAAAATTATTTATATCTAATTCAAAATAAAACATTCAAAATATATATTACATATGTATATTATAATTAGGAAACAAATTCCTACTAATATTAAATTATAGAATTTTCAAATCCAATTTATTCTTCAAAATGTTTGTTTTTAAATTTCAAATCCAAATTTTAATTTAAAATCAATTTACATACATATATATAAACAAATAAACAACAGGTATCTTATTAAATTTGGAAACTATAAAATTAATTCACAATTTAATTCAAAATTTTATATTAATTATCAAATTAAATTTGACTAAAAACCATGATCGTTACAAGATCCTTAACTTTACATAAATTTCTTCCTTTCTTCCTTGGTAATGGCCAGCTTAGGTTTAGGTTTTAGATTTTTTTTTTGTTTGAGAAAGTAGAAAATGAAACGTGAATTGGTAATTACAAAAAGATATAGCCGTGTATAATGAATTGGCTAATTACTAATAAGCCCATGTGTAATTTAATTAGCCAATAAACCAATTTAAAGCCCATCTATTGTGACGCCCCACCTCTATACCCACGCTAGCCAAGAACACTACGAAGTAATGCTGCCAACTAGCACGGAGAATAAGGCTGTTGAGGAGCGACCATCCGTGTAATTGCTTTGTGCGAGCATCGATATGTCAGATAGTATAACATGCAATTCTTTTTAAGTGGAAATCCGACATGCCGACACAAACTCAAAGCTATCACACGGTGGCTATAATATCTTCGGAAACAAATATAGAAATAAACATAACATAAATCAGTCACGGACAATTCATATCACAAAGGTGGAAATAGATATGAATATATAATTAACACATGAAAGTGTATATCAGAGTAGTGGTCTAAAAAGATCCACAATATCACAAAAGAATAGTTACATGAACTACACAAAAGAATAAGTATACATTATGGAGTCTATATCTCGAATGTATACTCCAAAATAAACTACTAATCTAAGTAGTAAGCCAAAAGCCAGAGAAATCAATCCCAAGAGAGAAGTCAAGCAGAAGCACCTGTAACATCTCGGTCTGACCCGAGTATTATTTAATAAGAAAATAATAAACGGATCAGTCTAACTATAGATATCAGATGAAACGATATAGAATAAGAGATATGACTAAACACATAATAATAACAATTTCAAGCTGTGATATATATAAGTAATTGAAAATCAACGAGAGATTAATCAATATCACCAAATCTACACAAGAATCAAAGAAATGTCATACTCCTTATTTCGTTCATCAAACCACAAATATTGACGATTATATCAATGTCAATCACAAAAGTCAATGACACACAAATTCACCAATGCACAATACTGACAATAATATCAATGTCCATCACAAAAGTCAATGACACACAAATTCCAGAATTCAATATGCGAAATCCAGAAATCAAAAAAGTCAATGACGCACAAATTCACTAATGCACAAATATTGATAAAACTTATCAATGGAAATCATGAAAATTGGTGAAACACAAATTCTAGAAATCATCTCAAGAAATCCAGAAATCACAAAGGGGGGAGGCCTATCACAAACGGGAGCATAAAGCCCACCAACACGTGTATCACAAACGGAACGCTAATTCCATGGTCGCTAACCATCACAAATTGAGCCGAAGCTCCACAAACGGCCCGAAGACCATATGTTGCTACCCCACCAAATTGAGTCGAAACTCCACAAAACGGGGTTTAGTCTCCCTCACAGACAAAGAGACATCGCACATTGCTAGTCTAAATCACAAAGATGATCGTCATGATCAACGAGAAGTGTCAATTACACTAAGCTAGTAAATATATAAGTTTATCTTCATGTCCCATAACCACTTGCTTAACTTAAATATTTAAGAACAAACTGTAGATCTCCACTATAAAATTGTCGCAAGAGTTTCAATCGAACAAGTCCAAGAATTAACCAACAAAGTGAACGCAAGCGTTTCATACCACTTGTTTTACTAAGTCGTTTAATTAGATTTCTCATACGAGTGAGGTAAAGGTTTATATATATACTAGTAGATTGGAAAAACGGTTTTATAAACGAATTTGGTATTAAAATAGTACTGAAATCATTTGAGGAAAGAGTTTTGATATTTACTACTAGTATGAAAAACTTTATATTTTTAAAGTGACAAAACACAAAGAAGATTGTAGGAACAATCAATCACTAAAATTCACATACGAAGATGTGAATAAAAATCCAAAGAAATCGATACTGAATCCATCGAAATGTATATTCACAGAATTCCCAAAGAAAAGTCATCAAAGTCAATAACAAATGATAACAACAAATAGGGAAACGACACAAATCGATTAGAGTTGGAAATTCAAGCAATTAGGCGAAAATGGGCAAATTTGCACAGGTCGGTCGACCAGCCTCTGGTCTCGGTCGACCGGACCTTGTTTTTAAAAAAACTTCTCGGCATCAGGTCGATCAACCGAGCCAGGGGGGTCGGTCGGCCGAACCAGAAACAGAAGTGCTATATGCACTTTTACAAGCAGGTCGGTCGACCGAACCAGGGGGGTCGGTCGGCCGAACCTGATGCTCTGCCCAATGATGCCCATAAATTTATATGTAAGCTCCACCAATTCGCATCCGATCGAGCACGGACTCTAGGGGATTATGCCCAACGGCTACCCGGCCCTATTGGCTCCTCGATGCATCACCAAAACACATGTTCAAACATCAAAGTTATGATTTTTAAAGGATTGAACCCAAAACACCAAAAATTGGAATATTCACCAAATCAATCCAAACCAAAAGCAATTGAACATGAATAAGTGTTAGGAATTCATACCTAACGATCGAAGATAAATATAAGCATAGATGTGAGATAAAAATCTCACCTTTTCACAAAATCGAACAATGAAGAAGCTTGAAAGCAAATGGAGAATCAACCTCTCTTCAACACAACCCAATTGAGCTTGAATCTAAGCTCAAAAACAAGAACATTCCCAAAATTAGGTTTAGGAATTTCTGAAATTGGTAAGAGAATAAGTTGAAGAAGAAGAAGAGAATGCTTAGCAATGGGTTCTCTTGAATTTGGAGCTAGGAAATTGAATTTGCAAGAAGAACTAGGGTTTTGGAGTTTTAATTTCCAATCTCACCCACCATTAATGACTTAGAACTGAAAAGAGAAGAGAATGAGGGTGAGTGGGGAAGAGTGGCTCAGATTTGAGCATAAGTTAACATAGGGCTGAGCCCAAAACCAAACCCAAAGTGAAAAGTAGCAAAAATCAACTTTCTCCAAACATATCGAAGCTTATACTCAAAAAGGTCGCAAACGGCATTTTAAACTCAATGGGAGTGGTCCCGAGTCTTAATTCGACCGTATGCAAAAAGTAGCTTTTCGGACTAAAATCCGACTAACGATGAAATATTTAAATATAAAATCGATAAATATGCGGGTTGTTACAGACTCCCCTCCTTTAAGAAATTGCGTCCTCGCAATATTTAAGAAAAAGATATGTAGTAACAACCATAAAAGCATATTCAACACAAAAGAAGTTTGAAATAAGAAGTTCACCTCAAAGAGCACGAGAAAGTAAGTCCGGATGTGTTTGCTCGATGTACTCTCTAGATTCCCAAGAACAATCCTTAGGATTTGAAGACCATTGAACTTTAACAAGCGGAACATCTTTATTTCGAAGTCGTTTGACCTCCGAAGCAATGATACGAATAGGATTTGCTCATAAGTTAAATTAGGCGAAACTTAATCTCTTCCACAACACCGGGCTCAAGAATAGAATCGGAATCTCGAAGACATTTCCGAAGTTGAGAAACGTGAAACACGTCATGGATAGCAGAAAATTAAGCCGGCAACAAAAGGCGATAAGCCATGGAACCAATACGTTCGGTGATAGGAAATGGCCCAATATATCGAGGCGCTAACTTTCCCGACCGACTGAAACGTACAACACCTTTCATAGGTGAAACACGAATGAACACAAGATCTCCCACAGAAAATTCTAACTTCCTTCTCCAGATATCGGCATAGGATTTTTGTCTACTCTGGGCTTCTCTCATCCTATGACGAATAAGATCAATCTTTTCTGTGAAATCACGAATAAAATCTGGACCTAAAACCAGCTTCTCACCGGCCTCAAGCCAACAAGAAGGATATCGGCATGGCCTTCCATAGAGTGCCTCGAAAGGTGCCATACCAATACTAGATTGGAAGCTATTATTATAGAAAAATTCAACAAGTAAAATATGATTTTCCCAACTTCCACCAAAATCAAGCACACATGCACGAAGAAGATCTTCAAGAGTTTGATTCACACGCTTGGTTTGTCCATCGGACTGAGGATGATAAGCGGTGCTAAAATTAAGCTTCGTTCCCAAAGCTTTTTGAAGACCCTTCCAAAATCCACTAGTAAACAATGGATCGCGATCACTAACAATAGAAGTAGGAACACCATGTAATTTAACAATCTCTTTGATAAAGAGCTTGGCCAAAAGAGAAACGGTTCGGTTAGACCGAACGGGAATAAAATGGGCGGATTTAGTAAGCCTATCAACAATCACCCATAAACTATCATGACCCGAACGAGAACGGGGAAGGCCATCTATAAAATCCATGGAAATTTGGTCCCACTTCCAAATTGGAATTTCTAAAGGTTGCAATAACCCACCGGGCCTTTGATGTTCGGCCTTAACGAGTTGGCAAGTCATGCAACGCTTAACGAAGTTAGCGATGTCAAGTTTCATTCCCTCCCAATAATAAAGTCGCTTCATATCCGCGTACATTTTACTACTTCCGGGATGAATGGTAAATTTAGAACGATGAGAATCTTCTAAAATATCTTTACGAAGATCACTAATATTTGGCATGATAAGTCTACCAAATTTCCGAATGCCGCCACGAGAATCGATATCAAAGTCCTTCAAACCTTCAATATCAATCTTATCCTTAATATTTTGGCCAAGAAGAGCCAATTCAGGATCTAGCCCTTGAGCTTCAAGAATGCGGTCCAAAAGAGAAGGATGAGCCTCAAGGCTACATAAAACAAATGATGAGCATAAATCGGATACGAGGTCTCGAATCTCACAAGTGGATAAGATCTCGAGATCGTTCCATTCGGATATCATCATAGAAACAACAGCTTGTTGTTTACGGCTAAGAGCATCGGCGACACGATTACCCTTACCGGGAGTATAAAGAATATCAAGATCATAAGGAGCAAGGAACTCGAGCCAACGTTGTTGACGCAAATTAAGTTCCTTTTGAGAAAATAAATATTTCAAAGACTTATGATCGGTATAAAGAACAAATTTCTCTCCTAAAAGATAATGACGCCAAATATGGAGAGCAAAAACAATAGCCGCGAGTTCTAAATCATGAGTGGTATATCCAGTCTCGGCAGGCTTTAATTGCCTAGAAGCATAAGCAATAACACGTTCTCTTTGCATAAGAACGGCACCCAAACCAACGCGACTAGCATCGGTAAAAACAACGAAATCTTGATTCCCCTCGGGAATAACAAGAATAGGAGCATCAGAAAGGAGTTCTTTTAGTTTCTGAAAAGAAGTTTCACATTTGTCCGACCAAATGTATTTAATACCTTTCTTAGTCAAGCTAGTGAGAGGCACGGCAATCTTAGAAAAGTCTTTGATAAATCGGCGGTAATAACCTGCCAATCCAAGAAAACTACGAATCTCCGTCACACTCTCCGGTCTCTTCCACTCTTGAATCGCTTCAATCTTTGAAAGATCCACAGAAATTCCGGATTCGGAAATAATGTGACCGAGAAACTTCACACGAGATTGCCAGAAGTGGCATTTAGAAAATTTTGCCTTTAATTGATTACTCCTAAGAGTTTCCAACACAATCTGAAGATGTTTTTCATGCTCCTCCACGGTTTTAGAATACACAAGAATATCATCGATAAAGATGAGAACAAACCGGTCGAGGAAGTCTTTGAAAACTCTATTCATAAGGTCAACGAAATACGCTGGAGCATTCGTCAAACCAAATGGCATGACAAGCCATTCATAAGATCCATAACGAGTACGGAACGATGTCAAAGGAATACTATCCTCTGCAATACGAAGCTGATAAATCCAGTAGCTAAGTCTAATTGTGAAAAGACTCTAGCACCACTAAGTTGGTCAAATAAATCATCAATCCGAGGTAAAGGATATTTATTTTTGATAGTAAGATCATTAAGCTTGCGGTAGTCAACGCAAAGCCTAAGTGTACCATCGGATTTCTTCACGAAAATAGCCGAAGCTCCCCAAGGCGAGGAACTAGAGCGAATAAATTGCTTCGTCTCCAATTCAGATAATTGTTTACGCATCTCCTCGTTTTCTTTATTGGACATGCGATAAGGAGGACGAGTGATAGGTTGAGCTCCAGGAATAAGATTAATTTTGAACTCAATTGCTCGCTTATGTGGTAATCCTAAAACGGGCTCGAATAAGTCGGAAAATTCACGAACGACGTGAATAAGAGAAATAATATCACCCTCATCGTCATCATCGTCATCGTCATCATGAGGATTTAAAGAATATAAAGATGCAACCAAAGCGGAATCCGAATCTTTAAGATTAATAGAAATCTGCTTAACAGATTGAGGATGTCGAAGATGAATAGTCCGCTCAGGACATAGGATATGGGCTTCATAACGGTTAAGCCAATCCATTCCCAAAATCATTCCAAACCCTAAATAACGCATGACATGCAAATCGGCTAGGAAAGGAAAATCACACAAAATAATCTCGACATCTTTACACAATAAACTGATTGTTGCGGATCCACCAACCGGATTCGCAATTCTCAAAGAAGTCATTAAACACAAAACATCCAAAGAAAAAGTATCAACAAGTTCTTTTGATATAAAAGAATGGGACGCACCCATATCAAAAAGAACTCGAATAGGATGATCATGAAATAAAATAATTCCATCCAGAATAGAATGAGAAATACCTTGGCCACGAGATGTGTTGCCAGGGGCTTGAGCAACATTAAGTTTTTCCTCCTTCCTGCCCTGAAGCTTGGGGCATGAAGATATAACATGACCGGGAACTTTGCAGTAGCGACAAGAGAGAGACCTTGGGCACTTGTTCGCATAATGGTCCTTCGAACCACAATTATAGCATTCCCCACGGCCAAAGGAAGAAGTCTTTGCCACGGAGGTTGCTTGCTTCCCTCTCTTGTCGGGATAAGGTCCTTTGAATTTATTTGGCCTCTTCTTGTTGTTGAAGTTTGGTTTGGAACCCACCACTTCAACATCGTTCTCCCTATCAGCCTCTTCAAGACGAAGAGCGATATCAACGAGTTGGTCGAAAGAAACTTCTAATTTTAGAAGTAATGGCTTCTTGAGATTTTTGTTTAAGCCATAGACGAACCTCTGGTTCTTCTTTAAAGGGGTGTTGATGTATTCAACCCCATATTTGAAAAGCGACTCGAAGGAGGCGACGTAATCAGTCACGGAGGACTCACCTTGAACAAGGTCTATAAATCGTCGAGCCAATGTCACTTTCTCAGCTTCTGGTACAAATTTCAACTCGAAGCATTCTCGGAATTTCTCCCAGGTGAGATCCGCCTCATTAGTTTCAGAAATAAGAAGCTCGTACCAGTCCAGTGCTCTTTCTCGGAGCATACTAGAGGCCACCTGAACTCGGTGAAGGTCAATAAGATTCATGCGAGAAAAGATTCGATCGCATGACCTTAGCCAAGCCTGTACTTCAATAACAGTTTCGGAACCTTTGAATGGCTCCCCACCCAAATTAGTGTAATCGCTACACAAGCGTGCAAATCCCGACTTTGGATGAGTAGGTTCCGGTTTAGCTCCTGCTGCTTGAGCATTTGTCACTAAATCAAGAAGCTATTGAGCAGTCATAAAAACTCCATCTTGGGGTGGAACACCAGATGGTCCAGCTCTGGGACGGCCTGGTCTAGACATTCCTCTTCCTTAGAAAGAAAGAAGAGCAAGAAGAAGATTATCACTAAATTGAATATCAAGAAATCTTGATAGATAAACAAGGAATCATAAGGAAAATAGGATGAATCGGTACGAACACTCGAATTAAATCCTAAAGCACGACTCCTAAGATGGACTTAGGACGATATCCTTGTTATAATATTCCATATTGTTCCAAAGTTTGGCTCTGATACCAAGCTGTTACGCCCCACCTCTATACCCACGCTAGCCAAGAACACTACGAAGTAATGCTGTCAACTAGCACGGAGAATAAGGCTGTTGAGGAGCGACCATCCGTGTAATTGCTTTGTGCGAGCATCGATATGTTAGATAGTATAACATGCAATTCTTTTTAAGTGGAAATCCGACATGCCGACACAAACTCAAAGCTATCACACGGTGGCTATAATATCTTCGGAAACAAATATAGAAATAAACATAACATAAATCAGTCACAGACAATTCATATCATAAAGGCGGAAATAGATATGAATATATAATTAACACATGAAAGTGTATATCAGAGTAGTGGTCTAAAAAGATCCACAATATCACAAAAGAATAGTTACATGAACTACAAAAAAGAATAAGTATACATTATGGAGTCTATATCTCGAATGTATACTCCAAAATAAACTACTAATCTAAGTTGTAAGCCAAAAGTCAGAGAAATCAACCCCAAGAGAGAAGTCAAGCAGAAGCACCTGTAACATCTCAGTCTGACCCGAGTATTATTTAATAAGAAAATAATAAACGGATCAGTCTAACTATAGATATCAGATGAAACGATATAGAATAAGAGATATGACTAAACACATAATAATCACAATTTCAAGCTGTGATATATATAAGTAATTGAAAATCAACGAGAGATTAATCAATATCACCAAAACTACACAAGAATCAAAGAAATGCCATACTCCTTATTTCGTTCATCAAACCACAAATATTGACGATTATATCAATGTCAATCACAAAAGTCAATGACACACAAATTCACCAATGCACCAATATTGACAATAATATCAATGTCAATCACAAAAGTCAATGACACACAAATTCCAGAATTCAATATGCGAAATCCAGAAATCACAAAAGTCAATGACGCACAAATTCACCAATGCACAAATATTGATAAAAATTATCAATGGAAATCACGAAAATTGGTGAAACACAAATTCTAGAAATCATCTCAAGAAATCCAGAAATCACAAAAGGGGGGGAGGCCTATCACAAACGGGAGCATAAAGCCCACCAACACGTGTTTCACAAACGGAACGCTAATTCCATGGTCGCTAACCATTACAAATTGAGCCGAAGCTCCACAAACGGCCCGAAGACCATGGGTTGCTACCCTACCAAATTGAGTCGAAACTCCACAAAACGGGGTTTAGTCTCCCTCGCAGACAAAGAGACATCGCACATTGCTAGTCTAAATCACAAAGATGATCGTCATGATCAACGAGAAGTGTCAATTACACTAAGCTAGTAAATATATGAGTTTAGCTACATGTCCCATAACCACTTGCTTAACTTAAATATTTACGAACAAACTGTAGATCTCCACTATAAAATTGTCGCAAGAGTTTCAATCGAACAAGTCCAAGAATTAACCAACAAAGTGAACGCAAGCGTTTCATACCACTTGTTTTACTAAGTCGTTTAATTAGATTTCTCATACGAGTGAGGTAAAGGTTTATATATATACTAGTAGATTGGAAAAACGGTTTTATAAACGAATTTGGTATTAAAATAGTATTGAAATCGTTTGAGGAAAGAGTTTTGATATTTACTACTAGTATAGAAAACCTTTATATTTTTAAAGTGACAAAACACAAAGAAGATTGTAGGAACAATCATCACTAAAATTCACATACGAAGATGTGAATAAAAATCCAAAAAAATCGATGCTGAATCCATCAAAATGGATATTCACAGAATTCCCAAAGAAAATAAGTCATCAAAGTCAATAAAAAATGATAACAACAAATAGGGAAACGACACAAATCAATTAGAGTTGGAAATTCAAGCACGTAGGCGAAAATGGGCAAATTTGCACAGGTCGGTCGACCGGCCTCTGGTCTCGGTCGACCGGACCTTGTTTTTAAAAAAACTTCTCGGCATCAGGTCGGTCGACCGAGCCAGGGGGGTCGGTCGGCCGAACCAGAAACAGAAGTGCTATCTGCACTTTTACAAGCAGGTCGGTCGACCGAGCCAGGGGGGTCGGTCGGCCGAACCTGATGCTCTGCCCAATGATGCCCATAAATTTATATGTAAGCTCCACCAATTCGCATCCGATCGAGCACGGACTCTAGGGGATTATGCCCAACGGCTACCCGGCCCTATTGGCTACTCGATGCATCACCAAAACACATGTTCAAACATCAAAGTTATGATTTTTAAAGGATTGAACGTAAAACACCAAAAAATGGAATATTCACCAAATCAATCCAAACCAAAAGCAATTGAACACGAATAAATGTTAGGAATTCATACCTAACAATCGAAGATAAATATAAGCATAGATGTGAGATAAAAATCTCACCTTTTCACAAAATTGAACAATGAAGAAGCTTGAAAGCAAATGGAGAATCAACCTCTCTTCAACACAACCCAATTGAGCTTGAATCTAAGCTCAAAAACAAGAACATTCCGAAAATTAGGTTTAGGAATTTCTGAAATTGGTAAGAGAATAAGTTGGAGAAGAAGAAGAGAATGCTTAGCAATGGGTTCTCTTGAATTTGGAGCTAGGAAATTGAATTTGCAAGAAGAACTAGGGTTTTGGAGTTTTAATTTCCAATCTCACCCACCATTAATGACTTAGAACTGAAAAGAGAAGAGAATGAGGGTGAGTGGGGAAGAGTGGCTCAGATTTGAGCATAAGTTAACATAGGGCTGAGCCCAAAACCAAACCCAAAGTGAAAAGTAGCAAAAATCAAATTTCTCCAAACATATCAAAGCTTATACTCAAAAAGGTCGCAAACGGCATTTTAAACTCAATGGGAGTGGTCCCGAGTCTTAATTCGACCGTATGCAAAAAGTAGCTTTTCGGACTAAAATCCGACTAACGATGAAATATTTAAATAAAATATTTAAATATAAAATCGATAAATATGCGGGTTGTTACATCTATCTTGTAAATAAGCACGGCCTTATAAATATAATTTATTCAAATCTTAATCTCCTTATGATCATTATTCTATTTAATTTATCTAATTAAATCTTCTGAATAATGTTATCAAAAAAATTAGGGATGTTACTCGATAGCCTTATTTTATAGACTTGATAACTCTTCTACTTATATACTAGATTTCCCTTTTGCTTATATACTTAATAGCTTTTCTTTTATAGACTTGATAGCTCTTCTATCTGTAGACCCGATAATCCTTTTGCTTAAAGATTTAATGGAATTCTCTAAATTTATATTATGCTTAGTAATTCTTCCCTATAGCTCCCTTTTCCTTATGAAAATTGGGTATAACATTTTCCCTTGAAGTGCTTATGCATTAGATTATAAAAACTTTTTATTCCTTTCTTTAACACCATCTAGCTTTTGCCCCTTGATTATACCGAGTAAATTTTTGCAAGTTTTACCCTTAGGCTAGACACCATATTCGACCAATAAATTTGTCAAATGCATTAGTAAATATTTCTTTTATAAAAAAAATTCATTCCATATACATGATTTCTTACTTCATTTAACTAGGATTAATTGGAACGAATTTTATGTGTTTACCTAGAGTGTCCATTTAACTATACATAGACTTATGGATTTTTCATATATTGGTCAAGCTAGATTTGGTAAATATGGTGATTTTCTTATGAATGAACGGTTGATCCGTTTCTAGAAATGGCTTTTTGACCACCCTCCAATTGGTTTGAGTTTTCAATGTTTGTCATCTTTCTTCTTTTTTTGTCCTTTATACTCATTCATTACATGGCTGCTTTAGCCTAGTTTGAGCGTTTGGACCAAGGGATCGCTTGGATCATTATCGGTATCCTCTACTGGACATTCGAATGGTTGTCGTAGAACCGATACCCAAGGGCTTCCCAAGTCCAAAGTTGGGTGCCTTGGAAAAGGACGGAACGAGTCCAAGAGCTTCAACATTGTTAGATGCAAAATTTTCCTTTGCCTAAAGGATCTCACCGATCTTGTTAGACTGAGGGCTTCATCAAATACGGTGCATGTTGAAATAAGAGCTTCCTAATTATTTAGACTCACTAAGGTAGATTTTTTGTGGATCCTTTCTTAGCAAGGTGTTTATCCATTACACCAAGAAATGTTTTTGGGAATTGATTTTTCAAATATTCTTTTCGAGAATTGGTTTTTGAAATATTTTCTTTTTAATATTGCCTTCAGCTGGTAAATCGAGGAACCTTTTTAGAAATTGATTGTTCAAAGATTCTTTTTTGAAAATCAGTTTTTTTCCTTTTTGAAAATTGATTTCTCTAAGATCTTTATTAGAAGATGGATTCTAAGCTTCAAAATTCCCTTTTATGACTAAGTATGGGAACCTTATTTGTTATCGAAATCTTATAAATGGAATAATAACCACTTTATTTCTGCCCCTCATTTTGAAATACAGTCTTGGCTTATTGCGATTGTCTTTCCTTCTAAAATTTTATACATCGTTTTCACATTTCTTTCTTACTGTTTATCCAATGTGAAGTATGGTGTCAAATGCTCATCATTCCATGTCCTATCAATGATATTGCCATTCGGTCTACTCCATTAATAAGTTTTGGGGGAATGTCTTCATGGATGACTAAGCGACTCTCCAATTTGCACCTGAGGGCCCATCTGTTTAATTTTTATTGCTTTCCATCGCCTTTAAGAACTAGATCTCCTTTTTGGGTTGCTTTTCCTCTTACTCTTATGTTGTAATATTTGGAGATTCTATATTGTTACTCCACCGTTCACATGGCGGCTTCACTTCTAAATTTATTGATTTAATTTAGAGATTTTTTTCCAGATCCTGATTTGACCCATATATGCATAAGCGATCCTTTGATGTGAAGGAACTTCAAACTCTAATGGCAACATAGCTTCAAATCCATATGTCAAAGAGAATGGTGTATGTCTAGTAGAGGTCTTAGCCGATGTTCTATAAGACTGTGAGACTAAGGGACGTTCTTCCTCATAATTTTCTTTAGCCAAATCGAGTCGTTTTTAAAGGTATTCGTAATGGTTTTATTTGCCAGCTCTACTGCTCCATTGGCCTTTGGATGGGTTACCAATAAGAAACATTTATTATCTCATTCCTATCACAAAAATGATGAGAATTGAGTCCAACTATCAAAAATGTTTTTGTTTGGAAAACTAAAATGTGTCACAATATTATTAATGATAAACTTCAAAACACTACTTGTAGTTATATTGGGTAACATTTCAACTTTGTAACGACCCATAAGTTTTCGACTATTTATATTGTTAAATTAATGAGTTCTAATAATTTAATATGAAAAGAAATAAAAAATTGTAATTTAATAATGAAATGTAACAATGGTAATTAAAACTAATAAATAACAATTTGAATGAAATTACAATTAACTGAAATATTGTAAATTGTTATACTTGGTTACAAATTGATAAGAAAACAAATGCAAACATTAAATTAATAAATGTAATAGTATGAAATAAAGACCATTGAATAAAATTTGGGTTACATAAGAATTGTAACATTTGTTTGTGAATAGTGAATTCATAAGTATGATTAAAATTTATAGTAACGATTGTTATAAGTTACCTGTTTATTTAGTCTACTAAATTTAAATATGAAATCAATTAGAATTAAATGAACTTTAATGTTAAATTAATGAGAATTAATGCAATAACTGAAGGTATGAATGTAATAAAATGAATGGAAATGTATATTTTATTCATAAGATAAAATAAAAGAATGAAACCAAGTTGAATAAATTATTTGAGATTGTAATCATAATTAATGTATAAATTTGAAAATTTTTCAAAATAAGTGGAATTATAGTGGTTGATACAAAAAAAACGGAAATAGGGTAAATTAATGTAACGAAATGTAAAACAAATGTTAACTTTGTTTATTTAATAATAATTGATTTAAATAAAAAGGATTGAAATTGAATCAAATTAATTTATTGAAAATAATTATAATTAATTGAATTTATTGAAATTGGGATTTAACATTATAATTAGTGGGGTATTCAATATCAAATTTATATAGGAATTTGCTATAAAGTATTATAAACTACTTAGTAATCCAAACTGATAGAAATTGTAAATAACTAAATATTGAATTGAAAAGTGATTTAATTTAATATTAATTTATTTAGTTAACTTAAAAATAGCCAATTTGGCAACTGTCTCGAATTTCGACGACACTAGTTTCATCGGATCCGTAACACTGAATTGTTGTAGGATGTCAAGTTTCGTAACAATTGGACTTGTCGTTTGATCGTACGGACTCAAAATGCCTGGAAATCAATTAAATTAACTTCAATTGAAATTAATTTGAAATAAGCTTATTTTAACATAATTTCTTCATATGATGGAATTGGAACTTGAAACCTATTCCACTGAGTTTACAATATTTTGAAAACATCTATTTTGATATATGGGTTGACCCATTTTCGTTCCATCGGCGGAACGGGATTGTTAATTGTTCCAATCCAAATCGATATGGTCCATTCTTTTTATTTTCAGCCCTACCTACAAATATCCTATTATAAACCCTAAATTGTTTCTATTCTCATTTGGCTGTACGTACATTCCTTCTCAACTCCTCATTCCAATGGTAGACAAACAAATTCCAGTTCAATTTCAAATCAAATTCCAGATCAAAAATTAAAACTCCTCAAACGATATCGAATTATATGTCGATTTGAAGCCCTCGATGAGTGCAAGTCAAATATGTGATTCTTTTTTTGATCTGGGTCTCTGTGTGGCCGAAACTGGGTGAAGAAGTCACAGTCATTCATCACGGTTTGATAATCATCAACCGATCGTTGAATCGAGGGTAGGGTCGTGTGGAGGAGACCGAGCATGGCTCATCGAAGTAGTTTATTCGTCGATTAGATGGTCGGATTTCTTGCCAAAATTCGATTAGGGCTTCGTGGGGGCTTGGCGGCGTGGGGCACTTCTGGAAATCGGAGGGGGTGCGATCGATGAAGGATGGGGTGGCGGTTTCGAAGGTCGTGATCGGCGACGTCCAGATGGCCGGTGGTGGTGTTTTTCGACGGTCAACGTTGGCTTTTGGGTTCGTGTTCGAGTGGATGCCGTGCGCTAGGTTGCTGGATGAAGAGATGACGTAGTGAATTCTTTTTTTCTTATTATATATATATATATATATATATATATATATATTAACTCATATATCTTCTAATTTCCATAACTTTCACATACGAGGTCCATTCACGCACAATTTCTTTTGCTAGGATTGTATTAAAATTCTGGATGTTTTGACGCTAGTTTGGGAGAATTCAGAGACTGTTCAAATTTTGGGTTTAAATTGGATTTAAATTCTATTTAAATTCAAAGATAAGTGTTTTAACCCACTCACAACTTCTAAAAGTTTCTTATGTTTGTTAAATTAAATTTATGATGTGAAGGGGAATTTGTTTATGACTGTTGGGTGTATTTTTAATCATCATCTCAGTTAATTTGAATTGATTTGAATTAAATCATTATTTAGTTTATTATTGAATATAAATTGCCAGTTAAATACTTGTTATTGATTATCAGTTCTATATTGATGTTTATGGATTGATTTGGATAATGATTGTGATGGGTGTTGATGGTTGATATTGGATGAATGTATGTTGTATTTTATATCATTATAAACTACAAGTTCACTAAGGGTTGAAATGAGACATACCCGAATGATCTATAGTATAGGGAAAAATCATTATGGGTTGAAATGATAGAGTCGAGAAATTTTATGGATATGATTTATTTTGGGATTGTGGTTTGAAATGATGTACAACCATAAAATTTTAAATTGTGGATTGAAATGATAAATATCCATATCACTTGTCCCTAGGGTAGAGAATTATATACGGACACCGAATTGGTTAAATTAAATGATTTTAAAATCCTAAATTTTTGAATGGAATAAATGATAGTTTGAAGTAAAATTTGATTTGTATAAATCGAAGTATTTTTGGAAAATCAAGTTTGGTGTTGAAATGTGAATTGGCTTAAAAGGAATTGTTTTAAGAAATTAAATTGAAATGGTCTGATTTTGTTGAAATGAAATAAATAGTTTTAAATTGATATAAATTCCAAACTCATGTTCTCAAATATAAACTGTTTTAAATTATGTTATTTTTAAGATTAGAACACAATATTTGATATAAATTCGGAATTCGACTTTGAAGGAAATATAATTTCGAACTATGATTTAAAAGGTGAATATGATTTTGAAAGTAAGTAATGATTTCGAAAGTGATATGGTTTGAATTGAATATGATATTTTGATATCAATTATGAAATGATTTTGGAAACAAAAAAGGACCATCCGGTGTGTAATAAGCGATTGGTTGACAAAGAGACTGGGATCGGATGTTGTCATACTCTCTGCCAATACCGAAAACCACTTTGACAACTGTATACGTGGTGGATATTCCAGAATAAAGTAGGATGGTGGCGATGATCCTATATGAGGTATATACGTGGACCCAACTCCCATGAGTTGGCATAGATGGCCAAAACAAGAGTGATTCTCGAGCCAAGTAAGGTCATTCCTCCGATCGGGCACACTACATCACTATTACGTTCTGACTTTTGATTTATTTGGTGGCCACCCTTCGATTTTTACTCAGGAGTGTGTTTCGAGTTGGGTGATAGTTTTGGCTATGCGTTACCAACAATTCGGATGCGTAATTGGTGTATCTACCTGGGCATTTCCTAGTTGTGTCGTGCCACCTACCCTAGCACGCCTTCTATGAGTTTGTTTTATGTCGTGCCTATGGGGTATCCTCTGCCGGCTCCAGTTTATGGAGAGTTACAGTACTGTACAGACTATTTGCATTATAAAATGTGTAAAAGGGAATATGGGTAACGCCTTAACGCTATTTTCATAGTTTACTTTATTATAAACATTATTATAGTCGCGTATATTACTACATAGTAGGTAGTTTAACGGATCCTTAGGAGGTGTGAATCTCGAGCATCTCTTGAGTTACTGCACTCACGTTAGACACTGGATATGTGACGTCAAACTCGTAAACATCTCTGACCCCATTCCACTCTATTTACCGTTGATTTAACTTATATAAATTATTTTAGTTCTGACTCGAGTGTTTAGTCTTTTTAATTCACTCGGGTCAGCCTTAGCATTTCAAGATTTGAAGACCTTATTTCTGAAGGACGAAGACGAAGATTTTACATTATTATTTATTATATTATTTCACTGCATCACACTGTTCCGCTGCATTGTTATTTATTTATCTCTGATATTTGTAACTCTAATTTTGTGTTGTATAAGTATAATCAAATATTTTGTAAACAGCTTCATGAACTGTTATTTAATTATTATATTTTGTCATTCCGCTGCAAGATTCTATTTTTTCCTCTCTCTGCTTTTTCTTATTTACCCCAATAATAATCCGCCCTAAGGTTTGAGTCGGCACGTGTGTCTGCTTAAGCGTCCAAAAAGGCGGGATGTTACAAACTTCCACCCATTTAGTAGTGTAATCAATTTCTATGATTGCAAATGTAGCACTACCTTTCAAGATAGGTAAAGGCCCGATCAAGTCAATTCTTTATACATGAAAATGCCAGGGACTTGTTATAAGCATTGGTTCACTTTATATTAATTAAGGGATCCTTAAAAGTCGTTGGCATTTATCACAGCTTTACACATGAGCTCTGATAACTTCATTCATTCAAGACCAGTAACACTCTTCTCTTATTACTTTGTTAGCTAGCTTTATTGCGACGACCAAGAATTTTGAACTTTTGAAATCAAAATATTTAATTGATTTTTAATATTTGGAAGTTACTTAAAACTTTAATTTCAAATATTACTATGAATTTGGCAATTAAATTGTTGAATTTAATAATGTGAAATTGGGTAAAAATTTAAATCTTCAGTTTTGAGCTGAACAAAATATTTTAAAGGCTTAAACAAATCTATAATGATAATACTGAAGATAATGGAAGCTTCAGAATTGAATTTGAAACTGTTTTTTTCAGTATTGAAATATATGTATCGTTTAAATCGATATTTAAAAATAGCCTTCCGAGGCACAGTCTCGTATTTCAATGAAACCAGTTCCATTTGATCTGTAATATTGTATTATTATCGGATTTCAATTTTCATAATGTTTGGAGTGATCGTTTGGCCGTACGATTAATAAACGAACTGAAATTTAAATCGAAAATTCGATATAATAACTGGTTCAAAAAGCTGTCTTCTTCATACGATCGAATTTGGACTCGGTACCTTTTCTATTGCGTTCGAAGTAGGCATATAACATTATAAACGCCTGGAGGCACGTTCTGATCAGGGTTTGAGATTGTAAGTTGCATTTATCGAGGCGATTGGATTTGAATTTGAATTTGTATTTAAATTTAAAATTGTTTTCACACGATGAATTATATACGTTTCCCCTCTTCTAACACGTTGCTGCCCGTTTCAACACTTGTCCACCATTTTTACATGCAATTCATTTGAAATAAAATATTGACGCAAAGCTCGTTCAAAGAAAAAAATCATCAAAAAAATTCGAGAGGAAAATAAATAAAACAATGGCGTCCCTCTTTCATTTTTGTAACGACTCGAATTTTGCCCGCTCAAAAATCGACATCCATACTTCAAATCGTATTCGAATGTCATAGATTCAACCGTTCAAATCCGATTCGCCGGAGCTTATAACAATCATTAAGTAAACAACACAGCGGAATAAAAGAATAATACATTGATATACAGCTTTGATACAATATCTGATACAACAGATGATCCAATAGATATCAATATACATCAGAGATATGATACATTAAAATAACAGCAGAAAGAAAAATAGATAAGATCTAGCAGCGGAACAATATAACTCTAAGATAGTCTTCAAAAGAGAACTCTGAGAACTGCAACTCCATTTCCAAGAATCAATCCAGCAATAGCTCGAACTCCCCATAACATATCACCAAGCTCAACAAGACTGGTGTGGTCCAAAGACTGAACCAACTCCAGATAATCCACTATATCTAACTATCTGTAAAACCCAACTCTAGACTGCTCGTGTAGAAAATAATGAGCACCCAGAGTTTAGGAAAGAAACAATAAACTCCGGATCAGTCGTGGGACTGGTGTGAGCAACAAAAACAGTTTATCTTTTAAACAATCAACAAAAGATTTTAAAGTCAATTCGCAATGCTTTTGAAAAATGAGACTACCATAAGGCCTCCCGCACACACACACATGCAAACGCAGAATCGGAGGAGATTTCTCCTTATGATAGCCAAATATGCTTGATACGCATTAAAAGAACATTTGATATTATTACTAGTGCATAGTGTAGAGAAAAATTCATTTCGAAAGTAGAATAGAAATCTTAGCCAACATACGACCATTATCGTATGCCTACTATAGCTACCATCCAAACAGTGTTGCGACACCATAAGTGAATGATAGGTTCTACAACTAAAACCGTACAAGTTTCGTATTGTTTCATTGGATTTCCAACAAATGGTCAGGCCAAGGAACTTCCCATTGCCACATGAGAATGCCTCTGGAAAGACATCCCCGAGAACCAAACCGGAACTCTGCCAACACAAGGCCGGGTTACCCCTAACTGGGTAACTACTGACACGAGCACGCCATTCCCCGATCGTAAACGACCTTTCTCACGGGATCCCGACAGCCAACAACCACAAAGTAATAAATTCGCAGTAACCACATAGGTTAAATATCTGGGCTCCATACCATGATACTACCTCTATCCAGAAGGAAATGTACATACCCTAAAGGGTGCTACCCCTCATAACCTTGCCGCATCTTTCCTGTTTTGACCATTTCCGGGGTGTGAGGCTCGACGAAGTCACGTCCACAAAACATACTTTATACAAAAGCCATGCTTTGGGTCAACAAATGATCAACACAATGATCACCAAGATAGACGATCAAATAAACGATCCTATCACAATAATCAACACAATGATCATTTCAGCAACACTCAGCATGTTACATTACCAAATTGGGAATATATCGCTGATAACTTCAACTATATAACCTCTGAGCTCGTACGTCTCAGAGAAGGGTGTTAAGCTAAAAGAATAAATTCTCCGCCACCAACAGAAATATATTTGAAAGAAATCGGCTTTATATCTCAATTTGTAATGTCAGACATACAATCCATACAAGTCTGTTCTGGGTTCGAACAGAACTGAAGGCACTTACAAAGAAGTCCTTGCAATCCGGATATTCACTAATCACGTTCGGACTCCCCATCACATATGGAGTCTCTATACCGGGGACCATTCGATGCAAAGACATTCGACGAGTTGTCCTTACGTTTTTGAAAATATCCGGTCTTCACCACCGGTCTTCAAATGCTATCCATAACGACATATCACATATTCGGAATGGGATATATGACACAAAGGTCCTCTCCCGGCTAAACCGAATAGTGAGCGCAATATTTACAAGAAATATATGGGCATTGGGATTTCAATTAAGTCACAACTTAAAACCCAAAACTTTCTTCAAATGGCTTAACAAATTACCATTTCAAATCTTTTAAACAAAAAGATTCATTTTCACAACCATTAACGGTTTAAATAATTTTCACATTTTAATCTTTTAAACAAAAGATTCATTCACAGATTTTCCAAATCAATTTTCATTTCAATTTGATTTAAACAAATCATCAATTTAAATCTGTTAAAAATAAACAGATTTAATTCATAGCTTTCAAAAAGAATTCATTCAAAACTTAGGAAAATCATTTCTCTATTCAATCTTGAAATCCCCCTAATTAACTGGAATCTCAGTTCTTATCTAAAAGTGTTTATCATTTGAAAACAACAGTTTTCATTTTGAAAATCTGATTCATTTATACAAGTTGAAATCCCTGGGTTAAATTTAAATTCCCAAAAATAATACTTTAAAAATGATTTAACTCATAATGACTAGTATAATATCATTAATCCCTAATTTCAAATTACAGAATTCAATTCGAATATTGAATTCAAATTTAAATTAAAGTACTTAAATTCCAACACTTAATCCAGTTATTCAAAATAAATTTCCATCTTTGAAATTCCATTTCAAAAGCTTTTCACTTCTATTCCAATTCCATTTCCAAAACATTTGAATTTAAAAATTCAAATTTAACTATTTCACAAATCTGCGACTTAAATCGATTTCCTCGTGAAATCCATATTTGTGTGTGTATGGTGTGGTCCAGGGGTTTAACTCAATAGTGCACAACCATTCAATCATCACAGATCAAAACACAGAAATATAATTGATAAGCGATATAAACAATACCGCTTATCATACATTCACAGATTCACAGATAATATACAAATATATCATCAATAAATGGATAAATACACATCTCACCTCACAGAACAAAATATCACAGATCAGATAAGAAGATCAATTCAAGGCATCTCATACAATACAACCATTCATGAGTAATTCAATAGTTATCTATAAGCAGGATTAATTAAATCGTTTTTAATCCTAATCAATTTAATTTATTTCCAAGTAAATTTATTACTTATAAATTAATTATCCAATCCTAATTTATTAATTACAAATCATTTGATATTGATAAATAAATCAATTACCTTGATTTATCTTGATTTATCACGTTAATTTAATTAACCTTCAGTAAATTACATAATCATTTAACCTTAATTAATTTCATTAAGTAATTATTTTCCTTTACAAATAAATCAACATTTATTTACATTAAATGTAATCTTATCTTAATCATTTGATTAATTAACTTTAATCATTACTTATAAGAGTTGATT
This sequence comes from Allium cepa, assembly GCA_030765085.1. NCBI lineage: Eukaryota > Viridiplantae > Streptophyta > Magnoliopsida > Asparagales > Amaryllidaceae > Allium > Allium cepa. The sequence continues at coordinate 166,516,453 of CM060939.1, forward strand.
TACCATTAATAATCCATTAATAAATCTGAATTATTTAATTAGGTGTTAATGGTAACTGAATTAGTTCTTAATTACAATTAATTTCTAATCATAAAATTTCTCATTTTCATTTCGAATTGAAATTCTTTCGGCACAAATTTTTGAAATCTATGATTTCTAATTACTCTTTAACTATCTCTTAATTGATTTACTTAAAACCTTAATTTATAAATTTAAACCCTTCTTTCATTTCGAAAATTTATTTATTTTAATTTATAAAGAGCTTTAACGTTGATTAACTTAAATACTTAACTTAAATTAAGTTATTTAGCTAAAGTATTACTTAGAAAACTTTGTTAAGTATTTGCTTAAAAAATTAAACTTGTCATAAAATCTTAGCTTGATTTATTAAACTTTGTTAAGTATTAATTAGAAAACTTTCTTTTCATTCGAATTGAAGCTGAGTTACTTCACCCTTCTTCCTATTTCCTTTTTTTTTCCCTTTTTTTTTTAGTTTATTTTGTTATTTAAGTTTCAGCATCAGGTGAACTTAATAACTTCACGATTTAAATCCCCCAGGCAAACACACGCGACCCCCCTTAGTTTCGAGTAAACCCAGTTGCTTCGAGTAACGCCCGAGACATTACCTCACTTGCTTCGAGTTTTTCGTGAATCTCTTTGAGTTTTCCCTGATGCCCAGCCTTCTTCCCCAACCCTGTAGAAATAACAGGCACGAACTATGTCGCGTGCATGTGCACATTTCACCCACGTCACTCCGATGGTCGATGAGACGTCCAGCAAGTCGTGACTGACCCAAACATCCATCTCAAGTCGAAGAACCACTCAATCAGTAGCCATCCCAAAATCGAGCAAATCAGTTCATCCTGGAACCGAAGTCCAAGCCTGTAACCACCTCGCACCGCCGCTACACAGTGCTGGAACGCACGCGCCTTCGCCACGAGCTTCCCCTATCGACCACTCACCGTCCCCCAGAAGCACGCTGCACTCGATCACGTCACGGTGGCGCAATCAAATTTTTACAGAACACAAAGAAAATTGGAACCCAAACCCTATTTTTGGATCGACCCCAAAATTTACGCATTAGAAAAATTCTTTGACATTTTTCCCATATTCCCGAATCAAAAATCTAACTTCACAACAAATTTCAGCATTAATTATTGATTAAATTGACAGGAATTGATGAAAAAGTATTTTCAGTTCTTAAATAAATTGCTCCTTGAATCCATGCCTAAAAATTATCATTTTTGGTTTAAAATTCCTACCTTTATATGTATGTTCAAGAAATGAAATCAAGTCGACAGTTTATGATATTCGAATTTTAAACATTCATTTGCTTTCTACTGTAAATTTGGATTCACAGTATGTATATCCCACTGCTAACCTCCAGACAGTTCCCAAACTTTGATCTTTAGTTTAAACAGGTTTATTTAACTTAAACTCCTAAGTCTAAAGTGTTTGCAATAAGAAACATTGAAGTTTCCATTTTTTTTCTCTGCTCTGTACATAACATTTTAAAGGATCAGAGCATAGAAAATTTTCCAGAGCAACAAAAATACACAGAGTTGTTTTATTTAAAACTATTCAGCAAGCATTTCAAAGTAATACACAAGTTTAAAACCTTATAAACAGATGTGCACTCACCTTCCAAATCATTGCTTAAATCCAGGAGTTTACAGGTTAGAGTTTGGTTGATCTGAAGCTTTTCTTTGCTTCAAACTGTCAGGCTTTGATTTATTTGAAAAATGTTTTATGTTGAATGATTGTTTGAGTTAAAGAAGGGCCTTTATACTTCAGTTTATAATGGTGAACAAAACTGAGATGAGAAGGTGATGTTCATAAAAATGAAGTTATAGGTGATGTTGTAGTGTATAGGGTGATGTTTATATTGTACAACAGTCATGGCTGAAGACAAATTTTAACCCCTATTCATATGTACTTTGGTTAGTCTTCATCATTTTGCAAGTGTGCATTCATATATACTTTCCTGTCATATTCATATCAAAGGTTACTTTATAAAGAAAAGGATGCAGTGATATTATACTGATATATTATTGTACTGTATTTTTTTTTTACTTTATTTTTATTTTTTATAAGCTTATGCCTTAATTCTTTTATTTATATTTTTGTTTTCCATGCTTGCTTTGTTTTCATTTACAAGTGTACATACTTGTATGTATTTTTGTTTTGTATTCTATTTGATTTCTTTCTTTCGCAAGCTACATACTAAAACTATTTATATTTGTTTGTATTTATTATGTTTGATTTGTTTTGTTATTGGTTATAACTTTAACTTATATAGGTACCAATATATTCTATTTTGTTCTTTCTTATGCATTTATATATATACTTTTATTTTGCTTACTTAAATGTATTTGCCTTATTCTTGCATCTTAAATTTACTTCTATTTTTAGTTTAAATGATTATAATAAATTTTACTTTAAAAATTATCGTTTTATATTTCTCTATATACACATATATTTTATACAACTCAAATTTATCATCATTTATAAATTTTTAAATCAATTTATTTATTTTTATACTTGTGTCCATGTATATACTTTAATATTTATTTTTCAAAATCATTTATATAAGAATTTATTTAAAATCCAATATAAACATATATATATTCTCGTATATACAAAATTTCAAATCCATATGACTATATATATATATATATTCTATTTGAATCGAGGAAACTCGCTTCCATTTATATTAAATTTTATAATTTTTATTCAAAATTTCTTTTAATTATCAATTTAAATTAAATTAAAATCTAGGGTCGTTACAAACTTCCCCCCTTAAAAGAATTTCGTCCTCGAAATTCGCAGGCACGAAAACAATACAAAGATAGACGAAAGATAGAAGAAATATCTTTTCAGATCAAACTGGATATTTTCAGGTCATTCATAATATATTTTATATTAAACACTACTCAAAATATTAGTACATGAGTTATAGTCATACATAACCCACTAACATCCAACTTTTACTACGATCTCAAGTCCAAAATACCTATATAAATACCCCAAAATGAGTCAAACTGGCCAACTACCAATCCTCACTCTCTGAACCCTCCCTCTCAGGCCCTGACAGGTCCATCACTTCAACCTCATTGTCTGTCTCAAAAATCTCCTCCGGATCAGATTCTTCCAAAATAAGATACCCACCATTTAACTCCTCGTCCTCAATGGGATCATCATCATCCACGGCATTATCTAAATCCCAATGAATTGCTTCGTCACCTTCGGACTCTTCCTCCACGTCAGGCTCTTCTTCCGCCTTAACCTCTTCCTCGAATTCCTCCTCAACTTCTTCTTCGAATTCTTCCTCGAACTCTTCTTCTTCGAATTCCTCTTCATTTTCTTCTTTGAATTCGTCTTCCTTTTCTTCTTCGAATTCCTCTTCATCTTCTTCTTCGAATTCTTCCTCGAACTCTTCTTCTTCGAATTCCTCTTCATTTTCTTCTTTGAATTCGTCTTCATTTTCTTCTTCGAATTCCTCTTCATCTTCTTCTTCGAATTCTTCCTCGAACTCTTCTTATTCGAATTCCTCTTCATTTTCTTCTTTGAATTCGTCTTCATTTTCTTCTTCGAATTCCTCTTCATCTTCTTCTTCTTCCACTGGTGGTTGGGGCTGCACTACAGGCTCCACTGGGAATTCCCTATGAACTGATGACTCACCTTCATCATCTCGTACCCTACTGGATGAAGCATAATCACCCACCCTCCCGACCTTTCCTCCTCGGCTAACGCTATTTGTTCTCTACAATTAAAATCAAAAGCCAAATATTAAGATCTTAAGTTTAGAGTTTTATATGTTGAGAAATACATCAAAGTTTATATTTCATATTTTATTCCACCCAAGAAGTTATAACAGAAATTCAAAATTTGTTCTCAACCAAAATCGTTTTATCAATACAATTCAAAAGAATTTGAGAACGAATCAAAGAAAATTGATAAGAAAGTTGTTTCCACTATTGTTACAGAGTATCGACCATTTATAGTCGTATTTCCCTGTCCTCTATCTCGTTCTCTTTTTTTGCACTCATACTTACTATCAGTGGATAGTAAGAGAATTTACTGAGGAATTCAAACGGATATCTTAAGGATTACTCATTCTAGGATTTACTTCATCCTATCTTTAATGAGCTACTTAATGTGTTACACTCCTGAGCTAAAGTTTAACCCTTAGCTCTGATACCAAATGTAACGACTAGTGGTCACAACCGGTAGGCTTTTCAACCATCCCAGCCCCACCGTGGCTTACACTGATATCCCAAACTTGCTTTTACGGCCACCCTTTCGAATGTCACGGCTTCGCCTAACCAACCCCGTAAAGAGGACGTGTGGGGGTAAGAGTCTCCCGTTCGCCACCAAACCGCGAAGCGAGAACCCCCCATCACATATCACCTAGCATAAGAAAGTCTCGTCCACAAAACATACTTTATACAAAAGCCATGCTTTGGGTCAACAAATGATCAACACAATGATCACCAAGATAGACGATCAAATAAACGATCCTATCACAATAATCAACACAATGATCATTTCAGCAACACTCAGCATGTTACATTACCAAATTGGGAATATATCGCTGATAACTTCAACTATATAACCTCTGAGCTCGTACGTCTCAGAGAAGGGTGTTAAGCTAAAAGAATAAATTCTCCACCACCAACAGAAATATATTTGAAAGAAATCGGCTTTATATCTCAATTTGTAATGTCAAACATACAATCCATACAAGTCTGTTCTGGGTTCGAACAGAACTGAAGGCACTTACAAAGAAGTCCTTGCAATCCGGATATTCACTAATCACGTTCGGACTCCCCATCACATATGGAGTCTCTATACCGGGGACCATTCGATGCAAAGACATTCGACGAGTTGTCCTTACGTTTTTGAAAATATCCGGTCTTCACCACCGGTCTTCAAATGCTATCCATAACGACATATCACATATTCGGAATGGGATATATGACACAAAGGTCCTCTCCCGGCTAAACCAAATAGTGAGCGCAATATTTACAAGAAATATATGGGCATTGGGATTTCAATTAAGTCACAACTTAAAACCCAAAACTTTCTTCAAATGGCTTAACAAATTACCATTTCAAATCTTTTAAACAAAAAGATTCATTTTCACAACCATTAACGGTTTAAATAATTTTCACATTTTAATCTTTTAAACAAAAGATTCATTCACAGATTTTCCAAATCAATTTTCATTTCAATTTGATTTAAACAAATCATCAATTTAAATTTGTTAAAAATAAACAGATTTAATTCATAGCTTTCAAAAAGAATTCATTCAAAACTTAGGAAAATCATTTCTCTATTCAATCTTGAAATCCCCCTAATTAACTGGAATCTCAGTTCTTATCTAAAAGTGTTTATCATTTGAAAACAACAGTTTTCATTTTGAAAATCTGATTCATTTATACAAGTTGAAATCCCTGGGTTAAATTTAAATTCCCAAAAATAATACTTTAAAAATGATTTAACTCATAATGACTAGTATAATATCATTAATCCCTAATTTCAAATTACAGAATTCAATTCGAATATTGAATTCAAATTTAAATTAAAGTACTTAAATTCCAACACTTAATCCAGTTATTCAAAATAAATTTCCATCTTTGAAATTCCATTTCAAAAGCTTTTCACTTCTATTCCAATTCCATTTCCAAAACATTTGAATTTAAAAATTCAAATTTAACTATTTCACAAATCTGCGACTTAAATCGATTTCCTCGTGAAATCCATATTTGTGTGTGTATGGTGTGGTCCAGGGGTTTAACTCAATAGTGCACAACCATTCAATCATCACAGATCAAAACACAGAAATATAATTGATAAGCGATATAAACAATACCGCTTATCATACATTCACAGATTCACAGATAATATACAAATATATCATCAATAAATGGATAAATACACATCTCACTCACAGAACAAAATATCACAGATCAGATAAGAAGATCAATTCAAGGCATCTCATACAATACAACCATTCATGAGTAATTCAATAGTTATCTATAAGCAAGATTAATTAAATCGTTTTTAATCCTAATCAATTTAATTTATTTCCAAGTAAATTTATTACTTATAAATTAATTACCCAATCCTGATTTATTAATCACAAATCATTTGATATTGATAAATAAATCAATTACCTTAATTTATCTTGATTTATCACGTTAATTTAATTAACCTTCAGTAAATTACATAATCATTTAACCTTAATTAATTTCATTAAGTAATTATTTTCCTTTACAAATAAATCAACATTTATTTACATTAAATGTAATCTTATCTTAATCATTTGATTAATTAACTTTAATCATTACTTATAAGAGTTGATTTACCATTAATAATCCACTAATAAATCTGAATTATTTAATTAGGTGTTAATGGTAACTGAATTAGTTCTTAATTACAATTAATTTCTAATCATAAAATTTCTCATTTTCATTTCGAATTGAAATTCTTTCGGCACAAATTTTTGAAATCTATGATTTCTAATTACTCTTTAACTATCTCTTAATTGATTTACTTAAAACCTTAATTTATAAATTTAAACCCTTCTTTCATTTTGAAAATTTATTTATTTTAATTTATAAAGAGCTTTAACGTTGATTAACTTAAATACTTAACTTAAATTAAGTTATTTAGCTAAAGTATTACTTAGAAAACTTTGTTAAGTATTTGCTTAAAAAATTAAACTTGTCATAAAATCTTAGCTTGATTTATTAAACTTTGTTAAGTATTAATTATAAAACTTTCTTTTCATTCGAATTGAAGCTGAGTTACTTCACCCTTCTTCCTATTTCCTTTTTTTTTTCCCTTTTTTTTTAGTTTATTTTGTTATTTAAGTTTCAGCATCAGGTGAACTTAATAACTTCACGATTTAAATCCCCCAGGCAAACACACGCGACCCCCCTTAGTTTCGAGTAAACCCAGTTGCTTCGAGTAACGCCCGAGACATTACCTCACTTGCTTCGAGTTTTTCGTGAATCTCTTTGAGTTTTCCCTGATGCCGAGCCTTCTTCCCCAACCCTGTAGAAATAACAGGCACGAACTATGTCGCGTGCATGTGCACATTTCACCCACGTCACTTCGATGGTCGATGAGACGTCCAACAAGTCGTGACTGACCCAAACATCCATCTCAAGTCGAAGAACCACTCAATCAGTAGCCATCCCAAAATCGAGCAAATCAGTTCATCCTGGAACCGAAGTCCAAGCCTGTAACCACCTCGCACCGCCGCTACACAGTGCTGGAACGCACGCGCCTTCGCCACGAGCTTCCCCTATCGACCACTCACCGCCCCCCAGAAGCACGCTGCACTCGATCACGTCACGGTGGCGCAATCAAATTTTTACAGAACACAAAGAAAACTGGAACCCAAACCCTATTTTTGGATCGACCCCAAAATTTACGCATTAGAAAAATTCTTTGACATTTTTCCCATATTCCCGAATCAAAAATCTAACTTCACAACAAATTTCAGCATTAATTATTGATTAAATTGACAGGAATTGATGAAAAAGTATTTTCAGTTCTTAAATAAATTGCTCCTTGAATCCATGCCTAAAAATTATCATTTTTGGTTTAAAATTCCTACCTTTATATGTATGTTCAAGAAATGAAATCAAATCGACAGTTTATGATATTCGAATTTTAAACATTCATTTGCTTTCTACTGTAAATTTGGATTCACGGTATGTATATCCCACTGCTAACCTCCAGACAGTTCCCAAACTTTGATCTTTAGTTTAAACAGGTTTATTTAACTTAAACTCCTAAGTCTAAAGTGTTTGCAATAAGAAACATTGAAGTTTCCATTTTTTTTCTCTGCTCTGTACATAACATTTTAAAGGATCGGAGCATAGAAAATTTTCCAGAGCAACAAAAATACACAGAGTTGTTTTATTTAAAACTATTCAGCAAGCATTTCAAAGTAATACACAAGTTTAAAACCTTATAAACAGATGTGCACTCACCTTCCAAATCATTGCTTAAATCCAGGAGTTTACAGGTTAGAGTTTGGTTGATCTGAAGCTTTTCTTTGCTTCAAACTGTCAGGCTTTGATTTATTTGAAAAATGTTTTATGTTGAATGATTGTTTGAGTTAAAGAAGGGCCTTTATACTTCAGTTTATAATGGTGAACAAAACTGAGATGAGAAGGTGATGTTCATAAAAATGAAGTTATAGGTGATGTTGTAGTGTATAGGGTGATGTTTATATTGTACAACAGTCATGGCTGAAGACAAATTTTAACCCCTATTCATATGTACTTTGGTTAGTCTTCATCATTTTGCAAGTGTGCATTCATATATACTTTCCTGTCATATTCATATCAAAGGTTACTTTATAAAGAAAAGGATGCAGTGATATTATACTGATATATTATTGTACTGTATTTTTTTTTTTACTTTTTTTTTTATAAGCTTATGCCTTAATTCTTTTATTTATATTTTTGTTTTCCATGCTTGCTTTGTTTTCATTTACAAGTGTACATACTTGTATGTATTTTTGTTTTGTATTCTATTTGATTTCTTTCTTTCGCAAGCTACATACTAAAACTATTTATATTCGTTTGTATTTATTATGTTTGATTTGTTTTGTTATTGGTTATAACTTTAACTTATATAGGTACCAATATATTCTATTTTGTTCTTTCTTATGCATTTATATATATACTTTTATTTTGCTTACTTAAATGTATTTGCTTTATTCTTGCATCTTAAATTTACTTCTATTTTTAGTTTAAATGATTATAATAAATTTTACTTTAAAAATTATCGTTTTATATTTCTCTATATACACATATATTTTATACAACTCAAATTTATCATCATTTATAAATTTTTAAATCAATTTATTTATTTTTATACTTGTGTCCATGCATATACTTTAATATTTATTTTTCAAAATCATTTATATAAGAATTTATTTAAAATCCAATATAAACATATATATATTCTCGTATATACAAAATTTCAAATCCATATGACTATATATATATATTCTATTTGAATCGAGGAAACTCGCTTCCATTTATATTAAATTTTATAATTTTTATTCAAAATTTCTTTTAATTATCAATTTAAATTAAATTAAAATCTAGGGTCGTTACAATTTTCGTTTGGTTCAAACGAAAGAACCCAAATAAATTCCCAAAGAAAAATTCAAAATCATAGTTCAAATAAAAATGGCCGAGAAAAAACTTATCTCCCTCCCTAAAATTAAATCAAGCTGTGAAAAATCACGGTCAAAATCGACTTCGCGGGAAGGGATTCGCAAGTTTCTTAGTCTTCATCAATTCGCACGGCAGCGTTGGGAGATGATCGCGGCCGATGTCAAGGTTGCAGCAGGATTCGATCGAACTCAATTTTGAATAGAGGCGGAGTCTCGACATTGGTAGCTCGAGCATGTGGGCGTCACGTGGTCGCTAGGGTTCACGATGCGTTCATTGGAGGGAGCTACAACATTTGGGTTTAGGGTTCGCGTTCGCATTGGGTTTCGGCAAAGCATGAGTGGTCGTGGTGGGCTTGAGGAGTTCGTCACGTTGGACTTGGGCAGTGCGACCTGGTGGCGTTCACGATGGGGAGCGCGTGCGTGGGGTCATGGGTTCGAGTAGGCATGGTCGCAGAAGATCTCGGGTTGTTAACAGTAAGGGATTTTCCTTTGGTTTAATTCAATGTATATATAAACTAAATTCATGAATGTTTTAATTTTTGAAAATAGAAAAAATAAATTTGGATATATGGGCCAATTTGATTTAGTTTAATATAATATATAGTAAGTTGTTAAAATAATTTATTTCTCCAATTTATTTATAAGGAAGAATAGTTAACTTAAATAATTAGTTAATTAAATCTATTTAAAAGAAACTGGTTATTCGATTTTTTTTGAATATTAATGAATTGTACAAATGTTTGTTACAAGGTCTAAAATGAAGAAACACGTAAAGGAATGGGAATGGATTGAAAATAAAAGCAAAGGTGAGGTCTTCTCACTCAAACAAATTATTTTGTTTAATTTTAAATAGATAAATTTAAAATTGTTGATTGTGTCCATGGATGATAAATTATTATCAGTTGTATTGATTTAGACCCTATGCGTCGCATAATAGCGGATGAAATTATATTAAACCTCTATACCATGATATTCCACCTTGAAGTGGAACTGGCATTATATATGTATTTGGAGTGATTTATTTCCCGCATTATATTGCGGATGAGACCCTATGCGCCGCATAATAGCGAATGATATTTTATAAATCCCATATACCACGATATTCCTCCTCGAAGTGGAATTGGTATTTAGATTGTTGTGCTAATATCTGTGGATGCAGGGAAACAGGTTGGAGGGATCCAACTGGATTCCTCAAAATATTTGAATTTGTTTCAATGTTGTGTGTTGATTATTTATAATCTGTGTGTGATCATATTGGTGATTGAAATCGTTTAAGGCTATAGTTTAGCCGAATATATTTTTGGTATCATAGGATACCGAAAATAAATAGAATTGGATTTTTAAAATTCAAGTTGAAAATTAATAGTAAAATTTATTTTGAGAATTGGACAAATTTAAAAGAAGGAATTTTAAAAGGATAAAGTTTTGTTTTTCAATCCTATTGAATAAATTCCAAAAGATATGGGAAAAAGGCTTAATAAATGGATTTCGGGTAATATTATTCAAAGGTTGAAGAATTTATTTAAAATACGGATTTTAAATAGTTTGAAAGAAATAAAGGAATTTAATTTAAAAGAAAATAAATTTTGAATTTGATTCGGTGTTTGAAAATAAATCATTAGGAAACCGTTTTAAATTGATTTGGTGTTTAAAAAATAAATTTTGGAAAATCCATTCTGAAATCGATTTGGTGTTTGAAATAAATGTTTAGAAAATCAAACTGGGATTTGATTTGGTATTTGAAATAAATTTGGAAATCAATTTGAAAATTGATTTGGTGTTGAAAGTGAATATTTGAGAATCGATTTGAAAATCGTATATCGGTGGATATTTGAAAATTTAAATTCACAATGGGAATTTTATGAAAGAAAGGGAAATTTGTTTTAAAAATAAATATTGTTTTATTTTTAAAACCGTGGAAAAGAATATACGGTTTTGGATCGTAAATTTGAAATAAATCCAGAAAGATTTATAAATTGATTTGAAATGATCAATTTGGAAAATGAAGGTGTATTTTCCCAGGAAAGCTGAGTATACTTTCAATATAGTTTATAGTTATAAATTGAAGTTGTAAAGATGGTGTTAAGGAAAGAATATTTTGGAGAAATTATCTACTTAGGTTGTTTTGAAAATCTTCAAAATAAAGATATATTTTAAATTATTATATAAGTTTTTATTTAAAGTTTTAATTGATATTTGTTTTAGAAAATGGATATTTAAATAGTTATATCCTATCTACTAATTTTATTTTAAAATTAGTTTGGATTTGAATTTTTATATGAGATATTAACATACTATTTTCATAACTGATATTTAAGCAAGCGTTTTAAAATGATTTTATCTTAAATGTTTCCAAGTATATATTGGATAAGTATTTTAAATTATTTTAAAAGTATTTGAACTCGGCAAATTTTCAGTGGAATTAAATAAATATTTGGAAATTTATTCCACGTGAGAAAGGTGATCTGAAGTTTGTTTTCAAAGGATTGAAGTGTGAAAAGTGATTTGAAATTTGTTTTCAAAAGATTGAAAAGTGAAAAGTGATTTGAAATTTGTGTTCAAATGGTTGAAGTGTTAAAATTATATCTTGTGAAGATATCTTGAAAATAATAATTGAGGAAAATTATTTGAAATCCAGCGATTGTTGTGAATGTTGATTGATAGTTAAATAACCGACTATCAATATTGGCCTTTTTAATGGCATTTGAATTTCGATGCGACCAGGGGTCGGATTCCAAATGGATATTCGAAAACCACATCGAACCTTTGTGATAGTGATTGATCTTTTATTTAAAAGGATCAAAGTGGAAATTTGTTGTGATTTGTTTGAAATCTGAATGAACACTTATTTTAAAAAAAATAAGCGCTCATTATTCGGATTAGCAAGGAGAGGACTTTGTGTCCTCAAACCCATTCCGAATAATGATATGACGAAGTGGATCGCATTTGCTACAAGTTCAGCATGATGGGGGGTTCTCGCTTCGTGTTTGGAGGCGAGCTGGAGACTCTTACCCCTACATGTCCCCGGGAAGGATTTGGCTAACCGGTTAGGTTGAGTGTCGAAAGGCTGGCCGTAAAAGCAAAGGTAGGGTACCATTATATGCCACGGCGGGGCTGGGATGGTTGAAAAGGCTATCAGTCCAGAGTGGCCGCTGTCAATGGTTGAAAATCCAAGACCGTTACAGATTGGTATCTGAGCATTTGGTTAAGCGACAACCTTGGCTCTGGTGGGGAATACATATTAGAGATAGAGTCAGTAGTACTCTAGATGAGTTGAGTGTAATAATAGATATGAGAACGTATTTGTTAGTGAATATAAAAATTATTTTGTATCGTGTTGACTTATTGGTTAATTGTTTATGGAGTCTAGTCGGTGCAGTTTAGCCAACAGTGTCGATAGGGGTTTCTAAACTCTTAAACAAGATAAACCGACACGGTATTGTTTTAAAAATCAGGTAAATGAAATAATTTTACCCAAATTATTTTTGTATATAAAAGGAATAATTTTTCCATAAATTATTATAGTAGTATATGGTTGCTTGGATGTTAGGAAGTGATAATATTAAATTCTTATCATTGATTATTGAATAAGAAATTGAAATCATAACCAAAGGTTAAGAAATAAATTTGTATACAAATGGATTTGTAAATATAAATTGCAAATGTGATTTATAGTTTGAAATAGAATTCCAGGGAAATATTTAAAAGAATTTGAAAGGATTTGAGAATTTTGAGATTTGAGAAAAGTTTAAATTCCTTTGAGTTTGAAAATGATTTCAAGGGTTTGGAAAAATGTTTTTGAAGGGATAAAAGCACTAAAATCTTTTCAGTCGCTGGAAACTAATTTCGATGATGATCGCGGCATCATCGGTGTTTATTTTCGAGTTTCCAAGAGAGGAATTGCTGCCAAATTATTTAAATTTGAAGTTGTTTGGAAAACTGGATTTGGTTTTGGAAGTTCAAAAGATAATTTGAATTGATTTAAAAAATGATTTTGAAATATTGGAAAGACTCTAGAATCTGATAAAAATATTTATGGAATAAAAATTGTGAATGAGTAAATGAATTTACAATTGCAAGTAAATGAAAGAGAAATTGAATGTTAAAATTCATTTCGAATTTGTAAATAAATGGAATTTTTTTAAGTTGGACTAAATGAAACCAAGGGTTGAAATAAAAAAATTCGTAAGTGAAATTAATTGAAGGGATGACAAGAAAATATGATTTAAAGTGAGTTGAATTCAATATTTATAAATAAAAGGTAAATTAAATTCATATGGAATTTGAAATCCAGTTTAAATATAAGTGGTTATAAACCAAAATGGTGAATTGAAAAATTAAATTTTTGGGAATGAACAAAAGACTAAAACTGGAATTGAAATTGAATATTGAAGACCAATTTGAATTGTGTAAAATAAAATGAAGTTGTAAAAAAATTAGCTCGAAGTGAACTAAAGATAATAAAGGTGGACAAAGAAGAAAAAAAAAGTTTGAGATAAAATGAATTGGAATTTGTAATGAATTAGTAAATGAAACTAATTTATAATAGTGATATGAATCAGTTGTGAATGAATGATAGTTGACAAAACTCAATATTCAGAAGATAAGTTGAATCCAAATAAAATTGAAAGTGTAAATTGAATTCAAATGAAATTGAAAATGTAAGATTGAATGAAAATGGATATATAACTTCAATAGTGAAGTAAAAAAATGGTATAAGAAGTAAGTATTTGAACTTTGTAAAGAAAAAAAATGCAAAATGGTTTTGAATGTTGTAATTGGATACTACTGCTAGTAGGATATATAGGTGATTTAAATGCAAAGGGAATTGGATTTGATTTTGTAGATAATTAAAATTGCTCGAAAAAGGTGTGTATTTGAATTTCATTATGAAATTTGATGATTTGTTGTCTAGCCACTTGGCCTTTTGTTTTCTTTTAAAATATGGGGGCCAATAGTGGCATTTTGTAGTCGTACCGAGCTAGCCACGCAAAGGAGACGCTGGCGAAATTTTTCGAAAATCTGGGGAGTTAGAAAATTTTTGAGAAAATTTTGAAAGTTTAAAATTTGAATTTAAATTTAAATTGCTAAAGAAAATAATGCTGTTTGGAATCTATGGAAAATTAGTTGAAATGATAATGAGTCTTTAATAAAAAGATTTGTTTTGGAAAGTCGAAACTGTTTGGTTTTGGGAAAATAGTCAACGAGTTGAGGGTCATTCTTCTTAACTAGTAATTTCGGGACGAAATTCTTTTAAGGGGGGAAGGATGTGACTACCCAGAATTTTGAACTTTGAAATAAAAATATTTAATTGCTTTTTAATATTTGGAAGTTAATTAAAACTTGAATTTCAAATATTCCTATGAATTTGGCAATTAAATTGTTGAATTTAATAATGTGAAATTGGGTAAAATTTTAAATCTTCAGTTTAAGCTGAATAAAAATATTTAAAGGCTTAAAAATTTATAATGACAATACTGAAGATAATGGAAGCTTCAGAATTGAATTTGAAACTGTTTTGTTCAGTATTGAAATATATATATCGTTTAAATCGATATTTATAAATAGCCTTCGGAGGCACAGTCTCGGATTTCAACGAAACCAGTTCCATTGGATCTGTAATATTGTATTATTATCGGATTTTAATTTTCGTAATGTTTGGAGTGATTGTTTGGCCGTACGATCAATAAACGCACTGAAATTTAAATCGAAAATTTGATATGATAACCGGTTCAAAAAGCTATCTTCTCCAGACGATCGAATTTGAACTCGGAACCTTTTCCATTGCGTTCAGAATAGGCATGTAACATTATGAACGCCTGGCGGCACATTCTGATTGGAGTTTGAGATTGTAAGTTGCATTTATCGAGACGATTGGATTTGAATTTGAATTTGTATTTAAATTTAATATTGTTTTCACAAGATGAATTATATACGTTTCCTCTCTTCTAACACGTTGCTGCCCGTTTCAACACTTGTCAACCATTTTTACACGCGTTCGTTTGAAATAAAATATTGACGCAAAGCTCGTTCAAAGAAAAAAATCATCAGAACAAAATTCGAGAGGAAAATAAATAAAATAATGGCGTCCCTCTTTCATTTTCCTTTCGTTCTAACGAAAGAACACAAATAAATTCTCAAAGCAAAATTCAAAATCATAGTTCAAAGCAAAATGGCTGAGAAAAAACTTATTTCCCTCCCTAAAATTAAATCGAGCTGTGAAAAATCGTGATCGAAATCGACCTTCTGGGCAGGGATTCGTGAGTTTCTTAGTCTTCGTCAAATCGCGCGGCAGCGTTGGGATATAATCGCAGTCGATGTCAGGGTGGCAGCAGAATTCGATCGAACTCAATTTCGAATAGAGGCGGAGTCTCGAGATTTGTAGCTCGAGCATGTGGGCGTCGCGTGGTCGCTCGGGTTTGCTATGCGTTCGTTGGAGGGAGCTGCAACATTTTGGTTTAGGGTTCGCGTTCGCATTGGGTTTTGGCAAAGCACGAGAGGTCGTGGTGGGCTCGAGGAGTTCGTCGCGTTGGACTTGGGCAGTGTGTCCTGGTGGCGTTCACGATAGGGGAGCACGTGCATGGGGTCATGGGTTCGAGTAGGCATGGTCGCCGGAGATCTCGGGTTGTTAACAGTAAGCGATTTTCCTTTGGTTTAATTCGATGTATATATATAAACTAAATTCATGAATGTTTTAATTTTTGAAAGCAGGAAAATATATTTTTAGGATATACAAGGCCAATTTGATTTAGTTTAATATAATATACAATAAGATGTTAAAATAATTTATTTCTCCAAATTATTTATAAAAAAGAATAGTTTAACTTAAATAATTAGTTAATTAAATCTATTTAAAAGAAATTGATTATTCGATTTTTTTCGAATATTAATGAATTGTACAAAAGTTTGTTACAAGGTCTAAAATGAAGAAACATGTAAAGGAATTGGAATGGATTGCAAAATAAAAGCAAAGGTGAGATCTTCTCGCTCAAACAAATTGTTTTGTTTAATTTTAAATAGTTAAATTCAAAATTGTTGATTGTGTGCTTGGATGATAAATTGTTATCAGTTGTATTGTTTTAGACCCTATGCGCTGCATAATAGCAGATGATATTATAATAAACCTTTATACCGCGATATTCCACCTTGAAGTGGACTTGGTATTATATATTTATTTGGAGTGATTGATTTCCCGCATTATATAGCGGATGAGACCCTATGCGTTGCATAATAGCGGATGATATTTTATAAACCCCATATACCACGATATTCCACCTCGAAGTGGAATTGGTATTTAAATTGTTATGCAAATATCTGTGGATGCAGGGAAACACGTTAGAGGGATCCAACTGGATTCTCTAAAACATTTGAATTTGTTTCAATGTTGTGTGTTGATTATTTATAATCTATGTGTGATCATATTGGTGATTGAAATCATTGAAGGCTATAGTTTAGCCAAATATATTTTTGGTATCGTAGGATACCGAAAATAAATAGAATTGGATTTTTAAAATTCAAGTTGAAAATTTATAGTAAAATTTATTTTGAGAATTGGATAAATTTAAAAGAAGGAATTTTAAAAGGATAATGTTTTATTTTTGAATCCTATTGAATAAATTCCAAAAGATATGGGAAAAAGGCTTAATACATGGATTTCGGGTAATATTATTCAAAGGTTGAAGAATTTAATTAAAATACGTATTTTAAATAGTTTGAAAGAAATACAGCAATTTGTTTCAAAAGAAAATAAATTTGGAAATTAATTTGGAATTTGATTCGGTGTTTGAAAATAAATCTTTGGGAAACCGATTTGAAATTGATTTGGTGTTTAAAAAATAAATTTTGGGAAATCAATTCTAAAATTGGTTTGGTGTTTGAAATAAATGTTTGGAAAATCAATTTGGGATTTGATTTAGTATTTGAAATAAATTTAGAAATAAATTCGAAAATTGATTTGGTGTTGAAAGTGAATATTTGGGAATCGATTTGAAAATTGTATATCAGTGGATATTTGAATATTTAAATTCACAGTAGGAATATTTAAATTCACAGTAGGAAACCACTTAAATATTTCACTTTATATAAATCGTTAACCTTTTCGATTTTATAAGAGTTTATAAGTGAAATGCAGGTTATGGAAGCAATTGCTACTGCTTTTGGTTCCATAAATTTAGCGTAAGTTGCCTGACAAATAGGTACGTTTTTGGATTATGGTTTATAGCGCTATTTATATATTTTCCCGTGTAGGGATATATATTATTTTGGAAAATATTTGTGTATATTGTTATATTTATATTATATCTTCTTCCGAGCCTCTCCGTACAAAGGAGACTGCCAAAATTTTCCATAAATTTTGAACTAAAAAAAAAATTGAAAATTTTTACGAACTTTAACAATTTATGTATAAAGGATTTAAATGGGTATAAATTGGTATATTTTATGTTAAATTATTTTATTTTGTAAACTTATTTGTTTATAAATTTAATTAAGAAAGATATATTGTTTTCTTATTTCTTCTTTTCCTTTCTTTCCTTTTCGGGGACGAAAAGTTTTGAGTGGGGGAGAGTGTAACGACCCGTAATTTTCGTTAGTATAATTTGTCATTTTAATAAGATTTAGATAATATAATTTAGAAAGAAATAAAGATTTAGAATTAATAATGAGGCAAATGTTGGAAGTGAAATTAAACATGGAAATTTAAGCTATGTATTAACAGTCGATATAAAATGACGAATAAATTGGAGTGATGTGAATGGTTATACTAGGCTAAGAATTGAATATAAGAAAACAAGGGTAAGTAGTGAATTTATTTAATGAATTTATAATATTAGATAGTAAATTGAATTAAATCACTGTCCTGTATTAATTGGAGTATGGTTTGGGAATGAAAGCTTTTAAAGGAAAGCATTTAATTTACAAATGAAATCAATGCATTAAATTATTTGTAACTGAATGTAAAATTTTGAAATTTTAATAGGTAGTAGTTGCTGTGGAGAATAAATATACATGTATATGAAAGGTTATAATAGGGGGTTACTAGTAAATACACTCATTTACCAATAAAGATAATTAGATGTGTCTTAATTGTAATTAATAAAATAACGAAAGGAGTAAATGTATTTTAGAGTATTAATTACAATTGGATAGAGATTTTAAGTAACCTTGTAATGCAATGTGAGTAATGCTAATAATAAGGAATTGGGATGAATTCAAAATTTGTAACATATGGCTTGTAAACATATATTATTAATTACCTGCTTATTTGTTAATGGAATTTGAATCGGTAATAAGTAATACTGAGGAAGTAATACGTTATAAATTAAGTATAACCTAAACTTAAGTGTTGTAAAAGGTTTAAAATTGAATCTAATTCGATTAATTTGAAACTTATTGAAATAAATTGGATTCAGAGTGGAATAAAGGGATTATTTTAAGAAAGTGAAATAAATACTATAGTTGGTAAAATAATTTACATTTTAAGCTTGAGATAGGAATTTGTTTAAGGAATTATAAATTTATAAGTAAATCAAGGTGATAAAATTTATGAATTTTAGAATTTGAATTTTAATAGTGAGTTAATTTATTTAATTTATAATAATTGGATTTATTGCAAATGAATAAAACCAAATATGAAATTATTACGTTAATTTAAAAATTAAGTTGAAAATTGGGAAATATTTATGTGATAATTTTTAATCCAATGGTAAACCCTTGTATTTGAAAATAATGAATGGAATAAATACGGGTTAATTCAATTAAAAGGAAATTTTGGAAATTTATCTATAATTTTGAATTGTATGAAATTGAAAATTTATATTGATTCAATCGTTAATAAATTGAGATTTAAAAATTTGTTAACTCATTTTAAATGTTTGAAGATTATTAAGTGATAAAAATTTCCAATTCTAAATCTGGAATAAAAAAATTGAATTTATTTACTGGTTTTAAACTTAATTAATATAAAAATAGCCATTTTGGTCACAGACTCGGATTTCGATGAAACCAGTTTCATCAGATCTGTAACAGTGAATTATTGTAGGGTTTCAAGTTTCGTAGCGATCGGACTTGTCGTTTGATCGTACGAACGCGAAACACCTTGAAATCAATTTAATTGAAATCAATTTAAAATTATTGTTTTCAGCATAACTTCTTCATACGATGGAATTTGGACGTGAAACTTTTTCCATCGCGTCTAGAATATTTTAAAACACTTATTTGGATATATGTGTTTAACCAATTTCGTTCCGGGGTTAGAACGGGCTTTTTGGGCCAATTATCGTTCAGCACGTTTGTTTATCGGATCCATCTACTCTATCTCTAACGTACCTATATAAACCCAGTTATAAACCCTAGCCTCTATCTATTCTCATCTGTTTGTGCGTTCATTTCCTCAGCTCCTACTTTTCCCAATGGCTGCAAACCCTAGATCTAAATTCAAATATCAAAAATCAAATCAAAAGTCAAAATTTCAAAGTCCCTAGAAAATTCTTAAAAAAAATATATGTTGAAGCAGTCGATGTATACGTCACAGATCCGTAATTCGTTTTTCAATTAGATTCATCGTTCGTCCTGAAAATTGCAATTGATTTTCGGCCGTCCATAGGTCGTTGCCTCATCTAACGGCGGATTCGAGCCATGGAGTCGATCAAGGGACATAGGCGTGAAGTAGGGGTCGAGGCAAGTCCATCCATACGGTTAATTATCGAAATCATCGCCTTGATTCGCCTGAATCGAGCCGAGAACGGTAGCAGCAAGCATACGCTCGGGAGGAGCTAGAGGGTGCCGCGCGTCACGTCGAAGCATGGCTGTGGTCGGTCGAGGGAGGTCGTGGCGTGGGTGATCTCTGATCATCCCCAGAGTGGGAAGTGGCGGCACGAAACGATGGCGGCATCGAGTGGGTTTCGCGTCCTGTAGGATTTTATGGTTTCGGTTCCTGTAGCATGCCGATGACGTGGATGTTGGGGGTAGAGGTGAGCTTTTTTATTTGTTTTAAATTTTATAATATAAATTTTGTTTTCAAATCGTTTAAATCGAATAACTTTTGCATACATGATCCGATTGACGCACGATTTTTTTGTTAGGATCGTAATTAAATTCCTGATCTTTTGACGCTGGTTTGGACAGATTTGAAGACCATCGAATTTTGGGTTTAAATCAGATTTAAATTCGATTTAAATTCAAAAGGTGAGTGTTTAACCCACTCACAACTTCTAAGATTTCTTATGTTTGTTAAATTGATTTTAGATATGAGTAGAAATTCATTTATGACCGTTTGGCATGTTTTATTCATTATCCCTGTTAAATCGCATTTATTTAATTTAACTGTTAATTAATTTTATTATTGCATATAAATTTGACAGTTAAAATTTATTTATTTTGCATATAAACTACTAGTTAAACAGTTATTAATTTTTATTTTTGAATATAAACTGTTCGTTGATACCTGTTATATTTTATATGCCCTATTGATGTTTGGTTAAATTGATGATGATTGCAATAAATTGGTTGATGATTGATATTGGGTGAATGGATGATGTGTTTTATATTATATAAACTGCAAGTTATTATGCATTTTCATTTCATTCGGGATTACGGTTTGAAATGATATACAATCGCATTTTTATTTTCAAATTGTGGATTGAAATGATAAATATCTGTATCACTTGACCATATGATAGAAAATTTTATACAGGCACCGCGGTATATAATATATATATATATATGTATGTATGTATATAAAATTATTATTTTTTGAAATGAATTTTATGGTTTGGATAGGATACGGTTTAATAAATATTAAATTTTGGTATTATATAAATATTATTTTATAATTAAACATATATAGTTAAATTTTTAATTTAAGCTATGTATAATCTGCTAAATAAAAATGAATAAGTTGAAATGGAGTTGATAATTTATATTATATGATTAAGTACAGGCTTAGGATATAGAGTTTAAATGACTCAAATAAATTTAGGTTGGAAGGTAAAAAAAAAAAGAAGAAAAAATTTAATTGGAATTGAGCGTATTTAAGAATTAAACTCTATAAGTTGATGTAGAACCTTATTAAGCTTGAAAATTTTCAAAGGTAGGATATGTATAGCTGAAATTTTATTTCAAGATAAATTAAATGAATATTTTTAGCATAAATAAATTGAAGGGAATATTTAAGTTGTTAGTAACTGGAGTCTTAGTTTAAATGATTTTGATTTGTTATGTAAACATTTCAAAACTAAATAATAGATCAATGAATTGGTGAATATAAATTCCAACCTTTAGTTTTGAAATTGTTAAATACTCAAAGTTAGAAATATATTGAATTTGAAGTGGTTTATTTAACTGAAAGTGAATTTAAAATTTATGGATTTAGACTAAATATTTTTATGAATAAAATTGAAAGGTCACGGAAATTATTTTATTTTACAAAGTAATTTTAAATTCAAACTATTTTATTCTATATACCGTTTGAATATCCAAATCATTCAAGTTTTGGAAGTTATGGTTTTAAAGCTATGAATTTCGCAGTTTTGTGTTTTGAAAGCTATAATTTAAATGTTTGGTTTCCAGATATTATAAATTTTAAAGCAGTATGATTTTGGAAGAGAAATATATTTGAAATAAATGATATTATTGATTTGGGTTTTGTTAAAATAATATCAAAATGAGTTGTTTTGGAAATGGAAATGATATCGTACTTATGGGTTTTGAAATGGATAATTATATTCTGGTTTTAAAGTATAAACTATTTTAAAGACCGTGGTGTTGTAATAACGTTTGGTGGTTGAAGAGACCGGGATCGGAAGTTGTCATGCTCTCTGCCAACTCCGAAAACCACTTTAACAACCGTGTACGCGGTGGTGATTCCAGAATGAAGTAGGTTGGTGGCGGCGTTTCCTGTAAGGTAAATACGTGGACCCAACTCCCGTGAGTTGGCATAAGGTGGCTAAAATAGGAGCGATTGACGGGTTAATAAGGTACCACCTTTGATCGGACACATCCCTTCGATATTATACTTTGACTTTTGGATTGATTCAGTGGCCACTTTTGATTTCTTTGATTTGGGGGTGTGGCTCAAGGTGGGCGATAGCTGCGGCTATGCGTTACCACCAACCCGGAAGCGTAATTGGTATATCTACCCTGACATTGCCTAGTTGTGCCGTGTCACCTACCTAGCACGCCTTATTCGATTATGGATTTGTACCATACCTATGGAGTGCCCTCTGACGACGCCCAGTACGGGGGAGATTACGGTACTGTATAGACTATGGGAATATATTTTGTGTTAAGGGCTATATGGGTAAACCCCTTAATGATATTTAAAAGTAAGTTTATTTTATAAATAGACACTATTATAATAGCGCAATATACTACATAGTAAATAGTTTAACGGATCCTTAGGAGATATAAATCCCAAGCATCTCTTGAGTTACTGCACTCATATTTATTTCTGTTAGTTTAACTTACATAAGATCTTTTAGTTCTGACTCGAGTGTTTTGTCTTTCAATTAGCTCGGGTCAGTCCGAGCGTTTCAGGATTTGAAGATTTTAATTCTGGAGGACGAATACAGAGATTTTATTATTATTATTATATACTATATGGTTCTGGTACACTGTATTCCGCTGCATTAATATTTATTGGTATGTGAACTCTGATATTTATTGTATAAAGAAAAATCAAATGTTTTGTAAACAGTTTTATGAACTGTATATTTATTATTATATTTTATTCTTTCATTGTGAGATTCTATTTGGTTTTTTTTCTCTTCTCTGTTTTTCTTATTTACCCCATAACAATCCGCCCTTTTGTATGTTTTAAGTCTGATGTGTGTGGTTTATCGTCGATTTAAAGCATGCGAAAAGACTGGATGTTACAAAAAGTGAAATTTGTTTTCAAATGGTTGAAGTGTTAAAATTATATCTTGTGAAGATATCTTGAAATAATAATTGGGGGAAAATTATTTGAAATCCAACGATTGTTGTGAATGTTGATTGATAGTTAAATAATCGACTATCAATATTGGCCTTTTTAATGGCATTTGAATTTCGATGCGACTGGGGGTTGAATTCTAAATGGATATTCGAAAACCATATCGAACCTTTGTGATAGTGATTGATCTTTTATTTAAAAAGATCAAAGTGGAAATCTGGTGTGATTTGTTTGAAATCTGAATGAACATTTGTTTTTAAAAAAACAAGCGCTCGTTATTCGGATTAGCCGGGAGAGGACTTTGTGTCATAAAACTCATTCCGAAAAATGATATGACAAAATGGGATTGCATTTGAAGATGGTGTTGAAGACCGGGTGTTTTCGAAAATGAAAGGATTACCTATCGAATGTCTCTACACCGGGTTGCTTCGGTATAGAGATTTTATCACTCTTTGTAATAGGGATTCCGCACGTGATTAGTGAATATCCATATTTGCAAAGGGTTCTTTGAAGTGCCTTCGGTTCCGTTCGATCCCGAAACAGACTTGTATGGATGTGTGTCTAATGTTACACTTTGAGATGTAAAGTTGGTTTCTATCAAATACATTCCTGTTGGTGGTAGAGAATTTATTCTCTTAGCTTAACACCCTTCTCTGAGACATACGAGTTCAGAGGTTATGTAGTTGATGGTTACTAGTGATACATTCCCCAATTGGTAATGTGGCATAGGAAGTGCTGCTGATCATTTGTTGATCGAAGCATGACTTTGTGAAAAGTGTGGCTTTGTGGATGAGATTTCATCGGACCTCACACCCTGGAAATGGTCGAAACAGGAAGGATGCTGCATGGTTATTTGGGGGTAGCGCCCCTTGAGGGTATGTCATTTCCTTCTGGAAAAGGGTAGTATCATGGTATGGATCTCAGATATTTTACCTATGTTGTTGCTGCAAATTTATTATACTTTGTAGTTGAGGATCCTCGGATAAAGGTCGCAAGCGACTAAGGGATGGCATACTCGTATAGTAGTTACCTAGTTACGGAGGTAACCTGCCCTGGTGTTGGCAAAGAGCTGGTTAAGTTCTCGAGACGTCCCTCCAGAGGCGTATCCATGTGGCAGTAGGAAGTTCCTTAGCCTGACCATTTGTTGGAAATCCAAAGAAACAATACACGCCCTGTACGGTTTTAGTTGTATATCCTGCCATGAATTGTGGCGGCAACTTGCTATTGAACATGGTAGCTATAGTAGGCATGAAATAATGGTTGTATGTTGGCTAAGATTAATATTATACTTTCGAAATGTTTTCCACACTATGCACTAATGATAATATTAAAAGATTTGCATATCAAGCATGTTTGACTATCATAAGGAGAAATCTCCTCCAATTCTGCGTTTGCATTGTGTGTTTGGCGGGAGGCCTTATGGTAGTTTCATTTTTCAAAAGAATAGAGGATTTCTTTTTATTTTCTTTGTGAAAATAAATGTTTTTAAGATCTCACACCAGTCCTATGACTAACCTGGAGATTATTGTTCCCTTTCTAAACTCTGGGTGCCCGTAATTTTCTACACGGGCAACCTAGAGTCAGGTTATCAGTTACTCGGGAGCAAAGTCAAGAAGTTGCTGTGGAGATCTAGAGTTCAAGCTGGATGGCGAGACGTGCCACTTATACTATATAGTGTCCGTTGCGTTGGTTTAGTGCAAGTCAAATTTTCTTGTACACAAGTTATTATAACTGTCAGTTTTGTGTTGTTGTTGTAACTCTGATAATGTGATGTATAAACCAATATAGTTCTTTGTTTTAAAGATTATTCATTTGTCTATTATATATTGTTCCACTGTGAAATGTGAGATTCTGTTTTTTATTTCAGTTTCTTCTTTGACCCTAACGGTTCGGTTTTTCGGCATTCGATTGTGCGATATTTGATACAGTGGACATATTGATGTCGACTATCAGAAGTTGAAAAAATTGGGTCGTTTCATTTATCCTATTGGAATGATCTCCACAAAATCGTTCATGCGCTTTAACTAATTATTTCATTCCCTTTGCCCTCTTTTATGCATCACTGTTATAGAATTGAGTATCCTTTATTATTCCATCTATCATAGTAAATAAAAAGGGATGATATCTTACCTTTTTGACTCATACTTGTCTTTGGTAAATTCGCCTTCCCAGTGTTCTACTATAGGTGTCATCTAATTAATCATGTATTGATCATCATGAGCATTTAAGTTTGCACTTGCCTTTGGTCTTTCATTATTTATTCCCTGTTTACCATCTTTATCAGGTTGATTCTCATTCATTTGCAATTAATAAGGCCTATAATGAGTTACTACTAAAACTGACTCACTTGGTTATTTATCCTTCAGGATCCTTCTAGAACCTTATTGGGACAATCTTCACCCCAGGGGCCCCACATGTCCAAGTTATAGGATAAACTTGGCTTTCTTTTCCCTTTACGTTTGTTGCATAGAGAAATCTTCAAATAATGCAAACATTTCATGACTTTTCTTAACATATTGAGATAATGATGAATCTTTTTCTTGATAGATCTTGTATTTGATTAACCATTAATTAGAAATCGCTAAGTACTTCAATTTTTGGAATTTTTAGATATTAAGCTAAAGTTAAAGCGGTTATCATGGAGTCATATTTGATGACATTAATAATTGCAAAAACCTAACTTCTAACATAGTACGAACAATGTCCATATGGATTATTATCGTTAGTACCTTGGGTATTGGCTTTGATGATAACAACCACAGGGGATTATATATAATATAGATACTAATGTTTTATGAACATATATATAGTATATAGTGCTGGATATTAGATAGGTATTGATTAAGAAGATTGTGGAGTATCAAGATGCTGATATAAAGAGTAGATTCAAGATGCGGATATGAAGCATCAGGAGTTCAAGAATGAAGACTCATGAGTATTGAAGAGTTAAAGATTTTAAGATATTTTAGATAAGTTATAGAGTCATAGAATTAATGTTAAAACCTTGATAGCACTTTCCCGATCTCTTTCATCTTCTCTAATTTTGTTTTAAATTATTTTTTAAATATTCTATTTTTAAAATATATTTTTCATAATATTTCCCAAAATGATTTTCAGTCACTTACATATAAAGATATCATTTTAGTGTTTTTAAGTTTATATGTATGTATATATTGAATTTTTTTTTACATTTTAGTAAGTTATAATTATATTAAATTATATATATTATTGAATATTCTTATTAAATATTTCAAAATTATTTTATAAAGTATATTTAGTTATATTTTGATTAAAATTTGTGTAAACTACATTTAAACGATTCTACAAAGTATCAAAATATTTTACAAAGCAATAGATTTTCAAAATAACACTTTGAAAGTGTTTTTCAAAATACAAAGGGATATGTCGACATATCCTATCTATGTATATCGACATAGTGGCCGTAAAATTCAAAATTCAAATTTGAATAGAAGTGTCTTTTCATCGTATCTCTTCATGAATGGATATGACTACTATTTCCCTATATATACCAGACTTCTGAAACACCCCATATTTTTAGTGACATTATTTAGGATATTTAATTAGTTAAATTAAATTAAATACTGTGTTGATTATGGATTGAGATTTATGATCAAAGATTAAAGGGTAGCTGAGCCACGCGAATGAATAAATAAAAGAACTAATATGGAGTTAAGTGTCAAGAAAGAAGGAAGGGAAAAATAGGAAAATGATTAAACCTATATACTAAACCCTTAGGAAATCAAACAAACGTTCACTTCATTATTCTCAAATGAAAATACACTAAGGCTGGCCACCATTTTCAATCTTAAGAGAAGATAAAGCTAGGTTTTTCAAGAGGAAGAATTAAACCAATTAATCAAAATCAATCTAACATCCTAATCACAAAGCTAAGGTGAATAATGACTACATCTCACCTTATTATATGTTTTCAGTTTTAAGGTGAAATACGAGTTATCTTGCATGATTCAGCCACGATTTTGAAGAGCATGATTTTTGCATGTTCATATAGATTTTATGACTTTTTTGATGTGAAAACCCTATTTACTAACATCCAAAAGCCTTGTGATTTTATATGTAGACCAGAAATATTATTTCAGAGATGAGTTTCAGTTTTCATAATTTTCTAAATTGATGTGGATTTATATTAATTTTATAGTAAAGCAATTAATTTATTGGGTTATAAATTATTTACGGCTAAATAAAAAATTATTCAAGTCTAAAATTTATATATGTTATAAAACATATTTAATTTGATTTTTTGGAATTTTTCTAGATTATGGCTAATAGTTTAGATGAATATATAAAATTATTTAAGGTATAGGACTTAAATGTTTTATATATTTAATGAAGGAGAAGGGGCATTTTGCAAAATAAAATCATTGTTTGTTCCTGGACTAATTGGCAGCACTTTTCTAAAAAGTATTTAGCAACCAATGAAAATATGACAAATAAAGGCAGGTTAGTTGAAATGTTTTCTCCTTTAAGTTAAAAAATAACAACATGATTTTAGCATGTTCCGCCACTTTCGGCACAGGGTTCCGACCCAAACCTTTCACCATCAATGGTTCCGAAACCAAAGCGCATGGTATCAAGCTACTTGGTATGTAGCATTATGTGCAAAGGTGAAGGGGTACTTGGTTGAAACCTTAGGTTTCAAAGGGGTTGGAGTATGTTTGTTCAAAAAATAAAGTAGCATCTCCTTTGCTTTCGAAAGAGATAGGTTTCGAATCAATTGCCTTTGACTAGGTCAAATATTTTCAAAGGAATGGTTTGACTTTGTTGCATTCTTTTGTTTTAAGTAAAGCCTTCGAAGGAGTCGAAACCCCTAGTTGTCGGCTTTCTGCCTTATGAAGCCAATGGTTTTAACTTTAAAAAAATTTTGCCACTTCCACATGTTTCCTAAGGGATGGTTTTGACACCATTTCTTCTTTGCTTAGGAACAGGTTCAAAGGAAGGTTTTGGCTAAGATGCTTTAATTGACCCTTTTTATTCCGATTGAAGTACAACCCAAAGGTTTTCAAAGAGTTTACGGTTTTGATGCCTTCGAATGTTTTTAAAGAAGGCTTCGAAAGGGTGGTTCCCCTATGTTTTTGAAAGGTCTAAAGGGAAGGGTTTTCCAATGGTTTTGAATAAGTTTAAAAGGAATGGTTTTCCTATGGTTTTGAAAGGCAATGTTGAATGGTTTTAAAGAAGGACGTCTAAGGTTTTTGGTTTCAAAGAAAAAAAAAAGAAATTTCAGTGGTATAGAAAGGTTGTATGAATGGTTTCGAAAGAATGATTTGGCCTTTCGACCTAGATAAAAGGAAAGGGTTTTAGAT
The DNA here is from genome assembly GCA_030765085.1 of Allium cepa. Taxonomy (NCBI): domain Eukaryota; kingdom Viridiplantae; phylum Streptophyta; class Magnoliopsida; order Asparagales; family Amaryllidaceae; genus Allium; species Allium cepa. The sequence continues at coordinate 166,544,927 of CM060939.1, forward strand.
GATTATGGAAGGGGTACTTTCAATAAGATCGAAAGGGTACTTTCAAATGTTTAATGGTTTTCATCAACAAAGATTTGAGTAAAATATATAGCATGGCAAGATGGTTTTGAGTAAAGCATATAGTATTGAAGTTTTCCTTGCTAAGTTTGGTTTAAAATGTTTTAAATCAATTTCGGATGAAAAGATTTTCAAGGAAAATTATGGTAAGATATCCCTAAGTAAAATGACTCAGATATTAGAATATTAGATGGGACTGGTATAGAGTCACACCTTATACATTAGCTATTGGCCCTAGCTAGTTTAGTCCAAAATTCTAGTGTATAGGCCTTTTTCATAGGTAAGACTAAAATTATGATAACAAACAGAAAGGAATGTATGTTTGTATACCGATAGGTTATTGGTGAGCCCGTAAAACCATTTGGATCAGGTGACCCTGAGAGATGTTAAGTTAGGGACAGAGACAGATCGTCCAGAAAAGGTGTGTCTAATAGATGTTAGAAAAATTTGGTACTTTGTCTGGTAGGCCCAAGTCAGCCAAAGATTAATAGTAAGCCAAACAAAACTATAATGCTCAGATAGATAGTCCATTTGTTACCTAATATGCATGTTTACATAATAATGCTTTATAGCTTTAACCTTTTTTGGTTGCAGGATAAAGGATTGCAAAAGATATATTTTAAATGGATGTTAGTGAGGGGAAACCCGTTCTGCTAAGTGGCATGGTCTCACTTAACACTAATAATCGGAATGTATAGTATTATTCACACCAGGCTTTATGTCTGACTCGAAGTTTATATTTTTCCCTTAAACTCTCGGGTGCTCAAAATTAATTTGAGTTGGCTGCGAGATTAAGGTTATTTAGGTCTTAGTAGGATGATGAATAAGGTTATTGGAGGCAAGCAGGAGGCTAACAAACAGCTATTTAGGTGTGTAGTAGTTTGTTTTGTTGTTCATTTCCACTTGTATGTATTAGGTTAATTATGACTATATAGCTCTGATCATCCAAGGGGCATCTTCATATGTCGCTCTTGATGTATTTTTTTAATAAGTATATTTTATCATTTCCTAAGAAACGTTTAGGGTTATGTAATATGAATATGAACACCTATTTTGAAATGTAAATGGAAAATTTTATTTTGAAATATGTAATTTGTTTCATATTCAAGTGCTTCTGATATTATAGATACCATTAACGTAGCCGTATTTAGTCGCCGAAAGTTAATACTATAGATGATTGCAGCATCTCTAGCGCTTAGCTTTGGTCCTCTAGATAAGGGATGTTACAACTTGGTATCAAAGCAGGTTTATGAAATACCTTAATTAAAAATGATTTTTGAGAACACAATCCTTAGGAATTAGATATAGGATCGGCGTATGGAATAACAATATAGTAACATACTTGTATTTGCTATATAAATAAGTATACGCTTTATCTCTGGATTCATATCTTTGTTAAGCTATTCTCATGTATCTCATGAGTCTTGAATATAGATATGGACGAAAGAAGAGGCAGAGTCAATCTTGGAGAAGAAAACACCACTACAAATGGAAATTCCTGACCAAATGCTAGAAGAGATCATGCTCAGGCTGAGAATGTTGGTGCTGGGGTTCCCCAAGTAGACATGGGAGCCATGTATCGGTTTTTCGTAAACATGATGCAAGTTGGAATCACAGCTGGAGTTGTTGGAGGAGAAGTTCAAGAAGCTCTATTAGTCAATCAGTATGCTAAATTGAGCAGAGATTACACTAGGCTTGGAAGAAAAATGTTTATCGAAACAGAGGATGCTATTGAAGCAGAAAACTGGCTGCTACATTGCGAGAAGATCTTTGCTGACCTAGGGCTTATGAATAGAAAAGAAGACTTTCTTCAAAACAGCTTCAAGGAGTTGCTTTGTTTTTTTGAATACTGTAACTGCTGGTGTCTATGAAGAGACTATGACGTGGGCGGAGTTTAGAAGGAGGTTGAAAGGTTCATGTCAGTACTGGTACAGTCTAACTTGGTCAGGAAGTTTGCCGAGGTGGAACAAGGTGAAATGTCAATTTTGGACTATGCTAATAGATTCAAAGAGTAAGCTCGGTATGTGTATGTCACCATTGACACAATTTTGAAAAGGAACGAAAAGTTTGTTAGAGGTTTGAAGTTGAAGTTGGCTAGAGCTTCTTTACCACACATTAGAGATCCATGTGATGTGCTGGTGGAAATGGTATTGAGACATGATGAATGTTAGCTTGTTTGGAGAAGAAGAAAGAGAAGGAAGTCCATGTTGGTTAGGGCTAAAGGAGAAAGTTTTTCCCTAAAAAGAAGGCTCAGAAAGGGGAGGCTGCCAAGAAGGCAAAGGCTGCTTCGGTATGCTTCAAGTGTGATAAGAAAAGCCATTTTCTCATGAGTGTCGGACAGGCAAAGGAAACAAGGCTGTTGAGAAGAAAGGGATCGGATGCTTTGACTGTGATCAAATTGGGTAAGAACTAGTGCAATGAGCCGACTAAAGGGAGTAAATGCCAAGTGTTTTCATTGGAGCCTGCTATGTCAAAGCCGACAGCACATGAGAAGGGAAAAGCAGTATTGGGAGGTATGCTTTAGATCTATGATACGTCCATTAGTGTTTTTTTGATACCGGTGCATCACACTCTTTTATATCTTGATGTTTGGTAGATAAACTTAATCTAGAACCCTCATATTTAGTTACGTTCTTAAGGGTTGCAAATCCAATAGAAGGTTACGCGATGCTTGGGATGAAGTGTGACCAAATAAAGTTTGATTTTCCTGGTTACACCTTTGCTTGTAGTTTGCATACATTTTATTTTGTTGGTGTAACAACCCTGGTTTTAGTGATTACCTGGAAATTTAATTATAACAGTGGTTGCAATTTAATAATGGAGAAATAATAATTGGAGACTTAAAATTGTTTATTTTGAATAAGCAATGAATCTGGAAAGAATAAAATGTAGTTAATATGATAGTGTTGGTAATAAATGGCGGAAAATGAATATATTAATTTGGTAATTTGTTGGATTAAATAAAAGAAAAAAGCGTTAATTCAATAACAATTTGTTGAAATAAATATAAAATGTTAAGAATAAAGTTTTAAAAACTTTATTTTAATTGTCTGGATTCGAAATGAGCAATATATGATTGTAATTTGAGAAAATGCAATAATTCTAGCAGTTATTGCCAAATGTGGCATTTATTGATTTTTAAACAAAGTATTTAATTTAATATGTTGTTCGTTGTAAATAAAAAGGTGAAATATTGGATAAAAAATAATTTTTGGAAGTATGAATGGTGTTAAAATGGTTTGTTATATTTAACTATACAAGGAAATAACTTTTTTATAATTTTTGGTGTTAAAAATAAAGTTTTGTGTAAATTATAGTGTAAATTGTACATTTAATTAAAATAAGAGTTTTTAATAATGAAAAATATTTTTGTAACTAAATTATCATTTTAATTGTTGTTAAAATGTTTGTTAAACTTGAAAAATATGTTGTAATGATTTTATTATGTTAAACTCTTGTATATATATGTTGTTTTATTAATGACATAGGTGTGTGTATATGTGTTTAAGTGGTTAGAGAGTTAATTTGATTTTAGTTTAATTAAATATTGGGCTAGGCCCATTTTCATTCTAACCTGTAAAGAAATGAGAAACATCTTTCTCTTCCTCAAACATCACTATGTTCATTCTCTTTCACGGTAAAACAAAACTTAGAAACCATACCTCTTTCTAAACCCTAAATCTCTAAATCTTCAATTTTCTTCTTTCCTTTACTGAAAATTTATCAAATTAAAGAAGATTATTTAGGTAATCCATCCCAAAACCAAAATTCCCTTCATCTATTTCTGATTTTTGCGTGTTGTTGTTTGTAGTTGAGTTTTTGTGCTTGCATGTCTATACAAACTTCTTTTTCAGATTTTAGAAGCTAAAATCAAAGGCAAGCTTCCATCTTTCTTCGAATTTCCAAGGGTTTCCTCTTCAAAATTTCTAAGTTGAGTTGCAAACTCATATATCTATCTCTATAAAGTCTTAATTCTTTGAATTGAGTAATAAGTATCAATAAATAGTTGAATGGTTTGAGTAATTTGATTGAATTGTTGAAATTTACAAAGTGGTTGCTGAAATTTATTTGTGAACAATTACTGTAGTAAAACAGCAATATCTCAGTATAGAATGATCCGAATTCATTCATTCATTTTGTTTTTGAAGGATATTTAAATAAGCTATAAGTTCTATTTTGATCATTTTTCAAAATTCTATGTTTAAAAGGGTCTAAATTAAGTTCGATTTTGAGATGATTTGATTGATGTTTGTGATTTCCCTAGTGCATCGCCCTTTTCCAGAATTGGTGCTTTGAACCATTCGATATATATTTGTGGTGATTACCTTTCGGGAATTTGAATTCTTGGGAGTTATATTTTTGAGATTTGAATTGCCTACACTAGCGTTATATGAGATTTGTATTTTGGCGTTTACTTGAGATTTTATTCTCCTCTTTGGAGATATATTTGCCTTATGGCGTATTTGAGATGGGATCTCTTTATGAATGTTTTGGTTTTGCCAAGATGGCAAATTTAGGTTTTTCCCCTGACCACATTTGATGTTTTATGAATGCCGATGATATGAGGCTTGCTACTTTTAGCGTTTTATGAGTTTTGAGATTATACGTTTTTCTAGTGATACCATATCATCACATTATCCTTATACTCATATTATCGTTTATCCTTGTGAACTAATTTGTTTAGCTAGAATGATCCGTGTATTTTATACTCGGGTCAGACTGAGGTGTTTCAGGTTAGGTACATTTGGACTTAGCCTATTCTACTTCCGCATGAACTATTCTGCTAGCTCTTTTTGTTGTAGCTTTTTGAGAAGTTCTTTTGTTGCTACTCTGATACGTATTTTTTGACTCACTTGTATACTGTGATTGCTATACCACTTGACATGTACCATTTTATATACTCTATGATGTATCCGTATATGTATATATATGTGATGATCTACTGTTCTATGATGTGTTTTGTATTCGAGTTATTGTATTTTGTTCTGATAGATCCTATAGCCACCTATGACTTTGTATTAAGTATTTATTGGATATGTCGATCCACTTGAGATAGAAAAAATATATATAGCATTTGTCGACGTGTTTAATAGATATTTAAGACAAGGCTGTAGATGCTCACTCCTATCCAGCCCTATTCTCTGCATTAGCATAGAGTATTACCCAGTAATACTCTTTGTTAATGTGGGTCTCGGGGTGGGGCATCACAACTTGGTATCAAGTTGAGTTCAGAACAAAATATGATAAACACAGAACATAAACATGTATTACGAAACGTCTAAGTGTAATACAAGTGTTACGAATCTCTTACTCTTTGTGTCCTTAGCTTTCCCTTAATTATTTGGAGTGGTTAATTTGGGATATGTCTAGGAATATATTTTATTCCATAGTATTCCATAATTATTTATGATATCTTATCTTAGGAGTAATCCATTGGGATTATTGTATTTGAGTCCGCTTCAATACGGGTATGATACCAATCGGGTAATCGAGTATTATATTGACCTCCTTTCCTATTCTTAGTGTAACATCCCGCAATTTTGTATGCTTTAAATCAACGATAAACCACACACGTCAGACTTAAACCATATAGAAGGGCAGATGTTATTGGGTAAATAAGAAAAAGTAGAGAAAGAAAAAGAACAAAACAGAATCTTGCAGCAGAATGATAAAATATAATAATCAAATATACAATTTATGAAGCTGTTTTACAAAATATTTGATTTTATTTATATAATATATATCAGAGTTACACATACCAGAGAACAATAAATAATGTTGCGTAACAGTATGAATGCAGCAGAATAATATAGTATATAATAATAATAATACAATCTTCGTCTTCGTCCTCTAGAAATATGATCTTTAAACCCTGAAATGGTCAAACTGACCCGAGAGAATTGAAAAGACAAAACACTCGAGTCAGAAATAAAACATCTTACGTAAGTTAAATCAACGGTAGATAATATGAGTGGAACGGTTTCAGAGATGTTACGGGGTTTGACATCTCCTATCCAGTGTCCAACGTGAGTGCAGTAACTTAAGAGATGCTCGGGATTCACATCTCCTAAGGATCCGTTAAACTATTTACTATGTAGTAATATTTTGCTATTATAATAGTGTCTAATATAAAATAAAATTACTTTTAAATAGCGTTAAAGGGTTACCCATATAGCCCTTACCACATAATAGTCCCAGTAGTCCATCCAGTATCAGCGCATCTCTAGATCGGGAGACTACCCTAAATACTCCACAGGCTATGGGAGAAAACCAAACTCGTAGAAGGTGCGCCAGGGTTGGTGACACGGCACACAAGGCAATGGCAGTGTAGATATACCAATTATGCATCCGGGCTGGTGGTAGCGCGTAGCGCGCAGCTACCGCCCACCTCGAGCCACACCCCCAAATCAAAATCAAAAGTGGCCACCAATTAAATCTCAAAGTCAGAATATAATATCAAAGGAGTGTGTCCTATCAGAGTAATGACCACATTGGCCCGAGAATCGCTCCTGTTTTAGCCACCTTATGTCAACTCATGGGAGTCGGGTCCACGTATATACCTTAAAAGAACCTCGCCATCATCCTACTTCATTCTGGAATCTCCACCGCGTACACGGTTGTTAAAGTGGTTTTTAGAGTTAGCAGAGAGTATGACAACTTCCGATCCCGGTCTCTTTAACAGCCAAACGTTATTATAACACCGTGGTCATTTCAAAATAATTTATACTTCAAAACCAGAATATAATATTCATTTCAAAACCATATAAATACGATATCATTTTCGTTTTAAAAACCAAATCAATATGATATCATTTTTATAAAACCCAAATCGATATAATATCATTTTTATTTCAAATATATCTTTTTTCCAAAATCATAGCATTTTCAAATCATAATACCTTGAAACCCATAACTTCGAAACATAACTTCCAATACTTAAATGTTTTAATATTAAATCACTTTATATAATAAATTAGCTTCTTTAATTTCACAAATCAATTCCAAATAAAGATTTGAATCCCCAAATAAACCATTTCAATTTCCATATATTTCAAGCTTTAAATATTCCATCATTTCAAAACAAATTCTTTGATAATCCCATATACATCAAATTCAATTACTGTTATTTAGATTTGAAATGTTTAAGTAATAAATCTAATATCATTTAAGAAAACTTTTAACTTCACATAACTGGATATTCTTTCAATTTACTTAACTTGATATATTCATTTAAATCAACTTTATATTCATTTAAATCAATCTAAACCAAATCAAGTTATGAGAATCATACCCTTTAAAATCTCAATTTTATTTAAATTTCAAATCAAATTTATTCGAGTATAATTCTTAAATAATTCAATTCAACAAATTTCATATTTATCTTCCAACTTAATTTTTATTTAAGTCATTAAAAATTCTATATATACAATATCTTAAACAGATACTTAACCATATAATATAAAACAATCAGACTCCATTATTAAACTTATTTTTATTAAACAAATTTAAATATAGCTTAAATTCAAGAATTTAACTATATATATATATATATATATATAAAATAATGTTTATATAATGCCAAAAATTAATATTTATTAAACTGTATATTTCTTTCCAAAACAATAGAAATCAATTTCAAATTATTTTTATATATATAGACCACGGTGTCTGTATATAATTTTCTATTCTATAGTCAAGTGATATGGATTTCTATCATTTCAATCCGTAATTTAAAACATAAATACGGTTATATATCATTTCAAAACGCAATCCCAAAAAATAAAAATACATAACAACTTGCAGTTTATAACAATATAAAGTACAATATCCATTCATCCAATATCAATCATCAACCATTTATCACAATCATCATCCAATTAAAATAATAACATCAATATATAACAGATAATAAATAACAGGTATTTACTGGCAGTTTATATTCAATAATAAATTAAATAACAATTTTATTCAATAAATTCAATTTAACTAGAATGATGATAAAAATATGCCAAACAGTCATAAATAAATTTCTAATCACATCCGAAATTAGTTTAACACACATAAGAAATTTTAAAAGTTGTGAGTGGGTTAATACACTCACCTTTTGAATTTAGATTGAATTTAAATCCAATTTAAACCCAAAATTTGAACAGTCTCATAATTCGTCCAAACTAGAACCAAAGTGTTTGGAATTCCAATATGAACCTAGCGGAGAAAACTGCCTGTGAAACGGACCTCGTATGTGGAAGTTATTAGAGTTAGAACAATTGAATTGAAATTTAAATAAAATAAAAAAATAAAACAAAAGAAGCACACGTCACCAGAGCGCCACGTCACCGTCCCCCTTCCTCCAGCAAGCAAACGCATGCGCACAAGAAACAGGTCGATCCAAATTTCGACCGTTGGCCGAGCATCACACGCCGAGCCTATGCAGCGCCTATTGCCGTACGACACCCCCAAGGCCACCTCCACCTTTCCCCATGACGCCGGCCACCCAGGGCAACCCGCGACCCTAAAAATCACGCAGCCGCTGCATCTATTTCCAAACCCTAACACAAATTTTCATGCAAATCCAACCGTCGATTCACCAAATAAACTGCATAGATGAAGTCCCCTCGGTCCGCTCTACAATACCCAGAAATAGATTCGAAAATCGAACGATTTTCGTTCGCGGCGTGATGAACAGCTATGGATAGATCATCGATTTTCGGCACACCAAAACCCAGATTGAAAAACGAATAATATATTTGACTTACGCTCGTCGAGAGCTTCAAATCCATATATAATTCGATATAATTTAAAGAGATTTAATTTTGGCTTTGAATTTTATTTGAAATTGCAATTGGAATTTTGGGTTTGTCTGCCATTGAAATGAGGAGGTGAGAATGAATTGTACGTACAGACAAATGACAAGGAGGAACAACTAGGATCTTATAACGAGGTATATATGGGCAAGGATGGAAATAGAATAGATGGACCAGATTGAATACCACGTTGAACGATAAATGGCCCACAAAGCCCGTTTCGACTCTGGAACAAAAATAGGTCAACCCATATGTCTGAAAAGATGTTTTAACATATTTTAAAATCAATGGAACAGGTTTCAATTCCAGATTCCATCGTATGAAGAAGTTATGCCAAATTCAGTTTATTTCAAAATTCATTCCAATTGATTTCAATTTCATTGATTTCTAGGCGTTTCGAGTCCGTACGATCAAACGACAAGTCCAATCGCTGCGAAACTCGAAAATCTACAACAATTCACCGTTACGGATCTGATGAAAATGGTTTCGTGGCTATTTTTACATTAATTAAATAAATTAACTAATTAAATCAAATTCTTAATTTCAATTCTTTAATTGACAAATTTCATCATTTTTCATTTCTCAATCATTTACAATGATTTAAACAAATTAAAATGTCAATTTAGAGTTGACTAATTTATCAATTTCAGTATTAACCTCAATTCCATTAAATTCAAAATTATAAATTAAATTTCCAATAATTCCATTTAACTTACTTTTCATTCTATTATTCAATTCATTATTATCAAACGGATGAAATTGACATTAGATTCAAAATCTATTACATTAATATTCTCACATTCCATCTTCATTTCAATAATCGTAATAATTAAAATTTTAATTTCATTTAATTGTAATTACTCCAATTATTATAGTTCAAATCCCAATAAATTGATAAATCTTTATTCTCATTCTTATAATTCAACAAATTATCCAATTATGAATAACATTAACTTTATTTCCAACTATTATCTAAATTAACATTAACGTAATATTAATTATAATTATTGTAACCGATTTCCCATTTTAAATTAACAAGCTACATAAATGGGTAACATACGGTAATCATTACCTTTAACCTTAAGTCACATAAATAAGCTTTTATTACTTGCCAATTAATGTTACCATTTATTTTGCATAATACTAATTTCATCTAATTCCCATCAACTATCTATTATTTTCTGGTAAATCCAATATTTCATTTTTTCGCTTATGTTCCATTTATAGTCAAGTATAACATATTTTCATTAATTGGCATTTCATTCAATCCATTAATTATTAATTTTAATTAGCATTGTTTACCTTGCATTCTCGTTATCATTTCATAAATATGATTCCTAATTATTTCTTTAATTTATACTAACATTGATTCTATCAAATTGCACTTTATTGCTTATTATTTCATCAAGTAATATAACTTTGAATCTATTTCTCAATTTACAAATTACAATCAATTAAAACTTTACAATTGTTTCAATTAATTGAGATTGCACTAAATTAGTTATTTATCAACTTGCTTTAACATTATTACTTAAATTTACGTTCAGTTACTATTATTCAATATATTATTCATTGGTTAAATCCAACACTTACTTTTATTTACTTATTTACCATTTTAGCCAAGTGCAACAATTTACACTATTTCATTTAAAATGTGATTTCACTTCAATTGTCAATAATTATTTTTTTAATAATCATTGCTACAATTCATTCCTAACATTTACTTCAATATAAATTATAAATTTTTTATTTATTTCTAAATTTAATTACGAAAATCTTATTAATTTAACCAATTTAATTATCGAATTTTATGGGTCGTCATACTCTCTCCCACTCAAAACTTTTTGTCCTCGAAAAGGAAAAAGGAGGGGAAAAGAAAGAATCAAGTAGTCAATATATCTTATTCAAAATATTAACTTTATAAACAAATAAATTTACAAAATAAATAATTTGAATGAAATTACCAATTTATAACTACTAAATCCTTCTATGTTCAAATTAATAAAGTTTGGGAAACATTTTTCAAAATAATTTCTAAGTCCAAGATTTACGGAAAATTTCGGCAGAGTCTCCTTTGTACGGAGAGGCTTGGAAGAAAATATAATATCAAATATAACAATAGACAACATATATTTTCTAAAATAATATATCCTAACATGGGAAAACACTATGATAGCGCTAGAAAACTGTAATCCGAGAACGTACCTATTTGTCGTGCAATTAAAGCTTATTTATGAAACCAAAAGCAGTAGCAATTGCTTTCATAACCTGTATTTCAATTATATAATCTAAAGAGTTAATAGTTATATAAAATGTAATGTTTAAAGTTGTTTCAACCATAAACAAACAAATCAATACAACAACAATCACTTGCAACAAGGCATACAACCATCACATAGAATCAATACAAATCAATCATTTATTCATATCAAACAAAACAAATAGTTATTTGGGTTCAAAATCTTTAAATTGTACAGAATGAAAAATAATTACTAAGTGCGCCATTTACTCAACAGTCTTAGATGGAACTAAATATATTATTTATTCACCCAACAAATTTAAAGTATCTTTACCCAAACAGCTATAAGTTAAGCAACAAGTATTTCAAACAATAGATCAAATTCATTCTTATTAATTTCATTCATATAATAATTTATCTTTTTAATTTACGTTTGATTTCTTACATTTTCATTTACTTTTATTCATTTCTAACCAAATCTCATTTTCACTTGTTCATATCATGAAATTTTCCTTTTATTATATTACATTCATTTATTCACTGCTTAATTCCATTTATTTACAGTATTCATCTTTCTGCTGATTTTTAAAATAAATAACTTCAACATTTACTTAAGTCTATAATTACTTACTTACAACATTTACCATCTATCATATTTTATGATAGTAAGATTTCCATTATAACTTAAGTTTATAACCACTGCAACATCAATTCTTATTTATTAAAGAATTTCATTAAATACTTTCATTATTTCAAATTTTACTTGTAAAATTTCTCATTACATTTTCTTTTAACATTTTAACTTTTTAATAGTTGGTAAGTTATATGTATGTTAAAGAATGCAATTGAATATTATACAAGTTTATCTCATTTCTTTTTGAATCAATTAAATGTTCAATAATCATATCATTTTTTTTATAGATTACAATTTCAACTTTCTTTTTAATCCCATTTATACTTAGCTTTAAATCCCTTATTTCCTTTAGAAGTTTCAATTTGTTAGTTGAATTTCATTTCTACACTAATTGAAACTATTAATTAACGGAAACTTAAGAATTAAATACCGGGTTTTATCCAAATTATTTAAAAATAATAGGTAATGCATATACTACAACTTATATATCCAATTATATTTAAACAATTTGAAATTTTATATTTGTTTATCAAAATAAATCTGTCGTAAATCTACTACAGTGGCTTTCCCACTTAGAAACTCGAAAATGAATGTCGATTGTGCGTGCACTCATCATCGAAATTATTTTCTAGCGACGGAGAGGGGAGTGCATAACTTATTTCTTATCTTTAAAACAATACTTTCAAATTATATTGAAATATTTATACCAGAAAATACTTATAAATATTATTATTATTATTATATTCCCAAATCATTCGAAAGAAAGTTTCAAAGCCCAGAACTTAAGTTCTAAATTTCCAATCTTTCATTTATTTTATTTTCAATCTTATTTTCAACTTATATCTAAGTTTCACCACCTAACAACCAATATAACGCAACCATATATATATATATATATAATTTACAAAAAAAATTATTTTATATATATAGAAAAATATAATAAGAAAAATTATTTCATTCACCTATATTCAAAAAAATATTGTGTCGGTCTGTCCTATTAAGTGTTTAGAAATCCCTATTGTTGTCATAGCATCCTATGCACCAATTAGAATTTATAAATACAAAATGGAACAAATTAACACAATATTAAAATCCTTTATAACACTAACAAATATGCTCTCTCATATATATACTCTCATTATAGGGTATTACTACCCTATTAATAAAGAGTCAGACCCCACAAAGCTAAGGTTTATCGCTAAACCAAAGCTCTAATACCAGATGTAACATCCCTCCTTTTTGTACGCTTTAAATCGACGATAAACCACACACGTCAGACTTAACCATACAGAAGGGCGGATGTTATTGGGTAAATAAGAAAAAGCAGAGAAAGAAAAAGAACAAAACAGAATCTTGCAGCAGAATGATAAAATATAATAATCAAATATACAGTTTGAAGCTGTTTTACAAAATATTCGATTTTACATATACAATATATATCAGAGTTACACATACCAGAGAAAAATAAATAATGCAGTGAAATAGTATAGTATATAATAATAATAATAATAATAATAATACAATCTTCGCCTTCGTCCTCCAGAAATAAGATCTTCAAACCCAGAAATGCTTAGACTGAGCCGAGCGAATTGAAAAGACAAAACACTCGAGTCAGAACTAAAAGATCTTATCTAAGTTAAATTAATAGTAAATAATACGAGTGGAACGGCGTCAGAGATGTTTACAGGGTTTGACATCTCTTATCCAGTGTCTAACGTGAGTGCAGTAACTTAAGAGATGCTCGCGATTCACATCTCCTAAGGATCCGTTAAACTATTTACTATATAGTAATATTTCGCTATTATAATAGTGTCTAATATAAAATAAACTTACTTTTAAATAGCGTTAAGGGGTTACCCATATAGCCCTTACCACATAATAGTCCCAGTAGTCTATCCGGTATCAGCGCATCTCCAGATCGGGAGACTACCCTAAATACTCCACGGGCTACGGGAGAAAACCAAACTCGTACAAGGTGCGCTAGGGTAGGTGACACGGCATACAAGGCAATTCCACGGTAGATATACCAATTACGCATTCGGGCTGGTGGTAACGCGTAGCGCGTAGCCGTAGCTACCGCCCACCTCGAGCCACACCCCCAAATCAAAATCAAAAGTGGCCACCAATTAAATCTCAAAGTCAAAATATAATATCGAAGGAGTGTGTCCGATCAGAGGAATAACCTCATTGGCCTGAGAAATGCTTCCGTGTAGCCACCTTATGCCAACTCATGGGAGTCGGGTCCACGTATATACCTTAATAGAACGTCGCCACCATCCTCATTCATTCTAGAATCTCCACCACGTATACGGTTGTTAAAGTGGTTTTCGAAGTTGGCAGAGAGTATGACAACTTCCAATCCTAGTCTCTTTAACGACTAAAAGTTATTATAATACCGCGGTTATTTCAAAATAATTTATACTTCAAAACCAGAATATAATATTCATTTCAAAACCATGTAAATACGATATCATTTTCGTTTTAAAAACCAAATCAATATGATATCATTTTTATAAAATCCAAATCGATAAAATATCATTTTTATTTCGAATATATCCTTTTGCCAAAATCGTAGCATTTTCAAATCATAATACCTTGAAACCCATAACTTTGAAACATAACTTCCAATACTTAAATGGTTTAATATTAAATCACTTTATATAATAAATTAGCTTCTTTCATTTCACAAATCAATTCCAAATACAGATTTGAATCCCCAAATAAACCATTTCAATTTCCATATATTTCAAGCTTTAGATATTCCACCATTTCAAAACAAATTCTTTGATAATCCCATATAAATCAAATTCAATAACTATTATTTAAATTTGAAATGTATACGTAATAAATCTAATATCATTTAAGAAAACTTTTAACTTCACATAACTAGATATTCTTTCATTTTATTTAACTTGATATATTCATTTAAATCAACTTTATATTCATTTAAATTACTCTAAACCAAATCAAGTTATAATAATCATACCCTTTAAAATCTCAATTTTATTTAAATTTCAAATCAAATTTATTCGAGTATAATTCTTAAATAATTCAATTCAACAAATTTCGTATTTATCTTCCATCTTAATTTTTATTTAGGTCCTTAAAAACTCTATATATACAATATCTTAAATAGATACTTAACCATATAAAATAAAACAATCAAACTCAATTATTAAACTTATTTTTATTAAACAAATTTATACATAGCTTAAACTCAAGAATTCAACCATATATATATAAAATAATGTTTATATAATATCAAAAATTAATATTTATTAAACCTTATATTTCTTTCCAAAACAATAGAAATCAATTTTGAATTATTTTTATATATAGACCACGGTGTCTGTATACAATTTTCTATCCTATGGTTAAGTGATATGGATTTTTATCATTTCAATCCATAATTTAAAACATAAATACGGTTATATATCATTTTAAACCGCAATCACAAAAAATAAAAATGCATAACAACTTGCAATTTATAATAATATAAAGTACAACATCCATTCATCCAATATCAATCATCAACCATTTATCACAATCATCATCCAATTAAAATAGTAACATCAATAAATAACAGATAATAAATAACAGGTATTTACTGGCAGTTTATATTCAATAATAAATTAAATAATAATTTTATTCAATAAATTCAATTTAACTGGAATGATTATAAAAATATGCCAAACAATCATAAATAGATTTCTAATCACATCAGAAATTAATTTAACACACATTAGAAATTTTAGAAGTTGTGAGTAGGTTAAAACACTCACCTTTTGAATTTAAATTGAATCTAAATCCAATTTAAATCCAAAATTTGAATAGTCTCATAATATGTCCAAACCAATGCCAAAATGTCCGGAATTCCAATACGAACCTAGCGGAGAAAACTGTGCGTGAAATGGACCTCGTATGTGGAAGTTATTTGAGTTAGAACAATGGAATTGAATTTTAAATAAAATAAATAAATAAAACAGAAGAAGCACACGTCACCAGAGCGCGACGTCACCGTGTCCCTTCCTCCAGCAAGCAAACGCACGCGCACAAGAAACAGGTCGAACCAAATTTCGATCGTTGACCGAGCATCACGGGACGAGCCTACGCAGCGCCTACCGCCATGCGCTTCCCCAAAGGCCACCTCCACCTTTCCCCACGACGCCGGCCACCCATGGCAACCCGCGACCCTCAAAATCACGTAGCCACTGCATCTATTTCCAAACCCTAACCAAATTTTTCACGCAAATCCAACCGTTGATTCGTCAAATAAACTGCATAGATGAAGTCCCCTCGGTCCGCTCTAAAATATCCAGAAATAGATTCGAAGATCGGACGATTTTTGTCGTGGCGTGATGAACGGCCGTGGATAGATCATCGATTTCTGGCCACATCGAAACCCAGATTGAAAAATGAATCATATATTTGACTTGCGCTCGTGGAGATCTTCAAATCCATATATAATTCAATATAGTTTGAAGAGATTTAATTTTGGCTTTGAATTTTATTTGAAATTGCAATTGGAATTTTGGTTTGTCTGCCATTGAAATGAGGAGGTGAGAATGAATTGTACGTACAGACAAATGACAAGGAGGAAGAATTAGGATTTTATAACAAGGTATATATAGGCAAGGCTGGAAATAGAATAGATGGACCAAATTGAATACCACGTTGAACGATAAATGGCCCACAAAGCCCATTTCGACTACGGAACGAAAATAGGTCAACCCATATATCCAAAAAGATGTTTTAACATATTTTAAAATCAATGGAACAGGTTTCAAATCCAAATTCCATCATACGAAGATGTTATGCCAAATTCAGTTTATTTCAAAATTGATTCCAATTGATTTCAATTTCATTGATTTCTAGGCGTTCCGAGTCCGTACGATCAAACGATAAGTCCGATCGCTACGAAACTTGAAAATCTACAACAATTCACCGTTACGGATCTAATGAAAAAGGTTTCTTCGAAATCCGAGTCAGTGGACAAAATGACTATTTTTACATTAATTAAATAAATTAATAAATTAACTAATTGAATCAAATTCTCAATTTCAATTCTTTAATTGACAAACTTTCATCATTTTTGATTTCTCAATCATTTACAATGATTTAAACAAATTAAAATGTCAATTTAGAGTTGATTAATTTATCATATTAACCTCAATTCCATTAAATTCAAAATTATAAATTAAATTTTCAATAATTCCATTTAATTTACTTTTCATTCTATTGTTCAATTCATTATTATCAAACGGATGAAATTAACATTAGATTCAAAATCTATTACATTAATATTCTCACATTCCATCTTCATTTCAATTATCGTAATAATTAAATATTTAATTTCATTTAATTGTAATTACTCCAATTATTATAGTTCAAATCCCAATAAATTGATAAATCTTTATTCCCATTCTTATAATTCAACAAATTGTCCAATTATGAATAACATTAACATTATTTCCAACTATTACCTAAATTAACATTAACGTAATATTAAATTATAATTATTGTAACTTATTTCCCATTTTAAATTAACAAGCTACAAAAATAGGTAACACACAATAATCGTTACGGTTAACCTTCAGTCACATAAATAAGATTTTTTTACTTACCAATCAATGTTACCATTTATTTTCATAATACTAATTTCATCTAATTTCAATTAACTAACTATTATTTCCTTGGTAAATCCAATATTTCATCTATTCGCTTATGTTCCATTTATAGTCAAGTATAACATATTTCCATTAATTGGCATTTCATTCAATCCATTAATTATTAATTTTAATTAGCATTGTTTACCTTGCATTCTCGTTATTATTTCTTAAATATGATTCCCAGTTACTTCTTTAATTTATACTAACATTAATTCTATCAAATTGCACTTTATTGCTTATTATTTCATCGATTAATATAACTTTGAATCTATTTCTCAATTTACAAATTACAATCAACTAAAACTTTACAATTGTTTCAATTAATTGAGATTGCACTAAATTAGTTATTTATCAACTTGCTTTAACATTATTACCTAAATTTACGTTCAGTTACCATTATTCAATATATTATTCATTGGTTAAATCCAATACTTTTTTATTTACTTATTTTCCATTTTAACCAAGTGCAACAATTTACACTATTTCATTTAAAATGTGATTTCACTTGAATTGTCATTAATTATTTTTTAACAATCATTGCTACAATTCATTCCTAACATTTACTTCAATATAAATTATAATTTTTTTTATTTCTTTCTAAATTTAATTACAAAAATCTTATTAATTTAACCAATTTAATCATCGAATTTTACGGGTCGTTACACTTAGCCTTTAGGTCATCCTTCCACGAAGATGTCCACTGGGAAAATCAGGCAATCAATGAATTTATGTGGTATTGCCATTTTTACCCCCTTTTACGATATCCTCTTTAGATACTCACTTGTTGATATACTTTGTGGCATTACTTCACTCGAAGCATTAATTTGTTGTTAATGTTACTTCTCCTCATTTGAAAAGATATTTACCCTTGCTTTTATATCTTGTTTCTCTCTTTTTAATCTACTGTGTAGTGCTAGGTCATTCCTTGGCTTGACCCTACACTGATTTTTCATAAGCTATGAGTCACGGAAGATAACATTACTCTTACTGCATTCCGCACTCATTATAAGTCTTATGAGTGGTTCGTTATACCATTTGGAATAATGAACACTCCAGTCTATTCCATAATCTTAAGGATCGAGTATTCTGGGAATATCTCGATAAGCTGTATTTGTGTTCCTTGATTTTGAGTATAGTTAAAATTAAGTTTTCAAAGCTTTCAAATTGAAGATATGTTTCTACCAGAAGTTGGATTTTGTTTTTGGGAAAAACAAAGAGTATTTAGAGTCTTATATATGAGGTATTTCTTTTTAATGAAAATGAATTTTTGTGTTGGGTTGTCCGTCTAGTGTTTTGAGAATTCTGGTTGATGCGTTTGGCCAACATTATCGATCGGAATTTCCTAAACGCGGCGATAAGACAGTCAGCCACGATAAATTGAGTTTTAATATGTAAAGTTTGGAAATAATTAATATGATGGAGTATTACTTGTTATTTTAAGTGTTTAATGAAGCCATTAAACCATAGTGAGGTTGGACGAGTAACGAGGCAGTTTTCACCATTTTCAACTTTTTAGTCAATCGATGGGTTCATTAACTATAAATCAGTGGCGAGACAATACTCTTATAGTATTTGAAATTTGAGAAATAGAATATGGTGATTTGGGTTAATAAAGTAAATTAATTCTAATTAAGGAAATGTCTTTGTAACGACCAGTAAATTTCGATGTTTTAAAATTGTTAATTTAATATGATTTTGGGTGATTAAATCTGGAAAAAGTAAAAATTTGTAATTTGAGAATGAAATGATAACTAAAACAAAATGTAAAAAAGTTAACTTAAGCGAATTATTAATAATTTAATGGAATTCAAATTTAATAACATGATTGAAAGGCTATCTTTGGTTACAAAGTGAAAATAGGAAAACAAATGTAACTCTTTAAATGACTAATGAAATAACACATTGTTAATAGTAAAAGAATGTATAAATTAAATAGAAAACGTAGATTTATTTATAAAGTAATAAATTGGTAAAAAGAATGAAACTAAGGTAAATTAATTAAATGGTTTTAAACCTAAATTAATGTGTACAATTGATAAAATTACACATTTAGAAATGTAACATTTATACAAATTTAAGACGTAAATAGGGGTATATTAGTGTAATGGGATATAAAACTAATGTAACTAGGTATAAAGAGTAATAATGGACCTAGTATAAAGATGGCAATTAAACCAAATCAAATTATTGGAATTAATTTTAATTAATTGAAATGTAATCTATAATAAATGAATTTAATGTTAAGAAAATGAAATTAGTTACTATATTAATTGTAAACTAGGATGAAATAGGAATTGTTAATGTAATTAAAGTAAATCAACGATAATTTTACCCATAAAATAATAATGGATTCGATAACGAGATTTAGAAATCAAATTTATGGATTAATTGGAAATTTAGACTTATAATTACCGTAGTAATTAAAATTGAAATTAAATGCTGTAAATTATGAAATGTCCGATAATAAGTTAATAAGAGGATTTGTTTTAAAGGATTTTAAATTTACTAAATAATCCAAAGTGATAGAAATTGGAAATAACAACAATTGAATGGAAAAGGTGATTTATTTTAATTTAATATTAATTTAAATAATTGACTGGGAATTAGAAACTTTTGCCACTGACTCGGATTTCGACAAAACCAGTTTCATTGGATCCCTAACGGTGAATTATTGTAGGATTTCAAGTTTCGTAGCGATCAGACTTGTCGTTTGATCGTACGGACTCGAAACGCCTAAATATCAATTTAATTGAAATCAATTTGTGATAACTTGATTTTTGGCATAACTTCTTCATACGATGGAATTTGGACTTGAAGCCTATTCTATTGTGTTCAAAATATTTAAAAACATCTATTTTGATTTATAGCTTGACCCATTTTAATTTCGGAGGCAGAACGGGCTTTTGGGCCGATATCGTTCAATCAAATCTGATCTGTTCTTTCTATTTTCAACCCTACCTATATATATCCAGTTATAAATCTCGGCCACTCCTTATTCTCATTTGTCTGTACGTACAATTCTTTCTGTTGCTTCTCTTCCTCAATGGCCGACAAATTCTCAAAACCAAAATTCCAATTGCAATTTCAATTAAAATCCAAAGCCAAAAATTCAAATTCATCAAATACTATCGAATTATATATCAATTTGAAGCTCTCAACAAGCGTAATTCACTAGTGTGATTCATTTTTCAATCGGATTCACTTTCGTCCAGAAATTAGGTTTGAACCTCGATCGTCCATTTTAGGGTTTGAAGGTTCAAAGGCGGATCGTCGATTTCACGATGATTAGGGGGCATGGTCTTGTTGAGGTTGGCGGGTAGGGTGCATCGGCATGGTTCGTTCGCGTTGCAGGATATCAAGTCATTAGAAATTAGTGGGAATAGATGGCAGCGGTGGCTGCGTACGGTTGTAGCCAGAGGGCGCCGCGGCTAGGGCTGTCAATTTCCTACACGACCCGAAACCCGCATGGAAATTAGCAGGTTAACCCGACCCGTTTAAGTTGGCGGGTTATTTTCGAGTCAACTCAAATTCGATCCGTTTATAAACGAGTGGGTTTTGGGTTGACCCGCTAACCCGAAATTGACCCGTTAACAACCTGTTTATATTTATACGGGTTATACGGGTTGACCCGACCGTTTACGACCCGTTCCGACCTGTTTACAACCCATTTACAACCCGTGTCGACCCGTTTACGCCCCAATTATACCTTATAAGGGTTGACCCGACCCGTTTACAATCCGTTTGCACCTTATACGGGTTGACCCGACCCATTTACGACCCGACCTGACCTGACCCGTTTATAATAGGGTTACATGGGTCGGGTCGGGTCAACCCGTTTATAAACGGGTCGTGTTCGGGTTGAGTTTTTTTGACCCGTTTAATAAACGGGTTGACCCGACCTATTTAAAATCAACTCGAACCTGACTTGACCCGACCCAAACCCGATCCAACCCATTGACAGCCCTAGCCACAGCACACGGTAGTGGGCCAGGTAGAGCGGCCTAGCATGGGCGGGCGTAGGAGCTGTCGGATCTGGCCGATGGCGCTCGTGGACATGGCGTTTGGGTGATCTATGGTGGCGGCTCAGTATGACTTCGAACGAGAAGTTAGCCCTTTAGGGTTATGCGTGAGCAAAGCACGTGGCTGTAGCGTATGTTTCTTTTGCTTTTATTTTTATGTTTTTTACTTTAAATTTTACTCGTTCTAACCATCATAACTTTAGCATACGAGCCCGGATTTGGACGAGGTTTTTTACGCTGGGATCGTATTCAAATTCTGGACATTTTGGCACTAGTTTGGATAAATTCTGGGACTGTTCAAATTTTGGGTTTAAATTGAATTTAAATTCAATTTAAATTCAAAAGGTGAGTGTTTTAACCCACTCACAACTTCTGAAATTTCTTATGTTGGTTAAATTGATTTATGATGTGATTAGAAATTTAGTTATGACTGTTTGGCATATTTTGAATCATCATCTCAGTTTATTTGAATTTATTTGGATAAATAGTTTTTTAATTTATTATTAGATATAAACTGCCAATAAATACCTATTATTTATTATCTGTTCTATATGGATGTTATTGGTTAAATTGGATGATGATTGTGATAAATGTTTGATGATTGATATTGGATGAATGTATGTCATATTTTATATTTTCATAAACTGCAAGTTGTTATGGATTTTTATATCATTCGGGATTACGGTTTGAAATGATATATAACCGTATTTATATTTTAAATTACGAAATGAAATGATAAATATCTGTATCACTTGACCATAGGACAGAAAATTATATACAGACACCGTGGTCTATATATATAGAAATATTTTGAAATGATTCTATGGTTTTGTAAAGAAATATATGGTTTTAGATAATATTGATTTTAGATATTATATAAATGTTAGTTTATCCATGATTTTTAAGTTATGTATAATTTGTTTTAATATACAATAAGCTTGATAATAACTTTGATTGTTATTTATTTAAGATAATATGGTTAAGTATTTAAATTTTATTTTAATATAGAGTTTATAATGATTTAAATAAAATTAAGATTGGAAGATAAATTTGATATTTATTTGAAATTGTATTTATTTAAGAATTAAAATCAAATAAGCTTGATGTGAAATTTATTAAATTTAAAATTTTAGAGGGTATGATTTTTATAACTTGATTTTGGTTTAAGGTGAATTAAACGAATATTCTAAGTATAAATAAATTGAAGGAAATATTTAGTTATTTGTAATTTGATTTTTATTTAAATGATATTGGATTTATTAAGTAAAATATTTCGAAACTAAATAGTAGAAAATTGAATTGTTGAATCGTAATTACCAAACTTAGTTTTGAAATTGTTGAATACTTAAAGTTTGAAATATGTTGAATTTGAAATGGCTTATTTTGTGGATCAAATCTGTTTTGAAATCGGTAAAATTTGGAATAGTTTATTTGGACACTAAACCGAATTGAAATTTATGATTTGGGATTTGGTTAAATATGAAATGTAGAAATTCGAGTTGTTTTGGAATTGATTTGTGAAATTGAAGAAGCTATTGTATTCTATGAAGCATTTTAAATTTTTATACCATTTAAGTGATGGAAGTTATGTTTCAAAGTTATGAGTTTCAAAGTATTATGATTTGAAAGTGTTATATTTCAAGTGTTTTGATTTCGAAGCGTTATAGCTTTGAAAGTGTTGTTATGTTGGGAAAAGGATATATTTGAAATAAAAATGATATTATATTGATTTGGGTTTTTATAAAAATGATATCATATTGATTTGGGTTTTGAAATGGAAATGATATCGTATTTATATGGTTTCGAAATGGATATTATATTCTGGTTTTGAAGTATAATTATTTTGAAATGGCTGCGATGTTATAATAACGTTTGGTTGTTAAAGAGACCGGGATGGAAAGTTTTCATACTCTCTGCCAACTTCAAAAACCACTTCAACAACCGCGTACGCGGTGGAGATTCCAGAATGAAGTAGGATGGCGGCGGCGTTCCTTTGAGGTATATATGTAGACCCGACTCTCGTGAGTTGGAATAAGGTGGCTAAAACAGGAGCGATGTCGGGACAAGGAGGTAGCCCCTCTTATCGGAGACACTCCTTCGATATTATGTTCTGACTTTGAGGTGTATTTGGTAACCACTTTTGATTTTTGATTTGGAGGTATGGCTCGAGGTGGGCGGTAGTAGCTGCTATGCGTACCACCAACCCGTATGCGTAATTGGAATATCTACCCTGGCATTGCCTTGTTGTGCCGTGTCACCTACCCTAGCGCGCCTTGTACGATTTTGGATTTCTCTCGTTGCCCGTGGAGTATCTTGGGTAGTCTCCCGATCTGGAGATGCGCTGATACTGGATGGACTACTGGGACTATTACGTGGTAAGGGCTATATGGGTAACCCCATAAACTCTATTTAAAAGTAAGTTTATTTTACTATAGACATTATTACAATAGCGTATATTACTACATAGTAGATAGTTTATTGGATCCTTAAGAGATGTGAATACCGAGCATCTCTTAATTTACTGCACTCACGTTAGACACTGGATAGGAGATGTCAAATCCCGTAAACATCTCTGACGCCATTCTACTCATATTTATTTCTGTTGATTTAACTCACATAAGATCTTTTAGTTCCGACTTGAGTGTTTTGTCTTTTCAATTCGCTTTGGTCAGCCTGATCATTTCAGGATTTTGAAGATTTTATTTCTAGGGGACGAAGACGAAGATTTCGTTATTATTATTATATACTATATTGTTCCACTGTATTATTTATTATTTTATGGTATGTGTAACTCTGATCCGTGTTGTGTAAGTATAATCAAATGTTTTGTAAAACAGCTTCATGAACTGTTATTCGATTATTATATTTCGTCATTCCGCTGTGAGATTCTGTTTAGTTTTATTTCTTTCTCTGCTTTTCTTATTCACCCCAATAACAATTCGCCCTTTTGTACGGTTTGAGTCTGACATATGTGGTTTATCATCAATTTAAAACGTACAAAAAGGTGGGATGTTGCATTTGGTATCAGAGCTTTGGTTTAGCGACAACCTTAGCTTTGTGGGGTATGACTCTTTATTAATAGGGTAGTAATACCCTATGATGAGTCGCTGATGTATATACATATGAGAGAGCGTATTATTAAGTGTTAAAAAAGGTTTTGATATTGTGTTAATTTGTTCCGTTTGGTATTTATAAATTCTGGTTGGTGCATATGACGCTATGACATCGATAGGGATTTCTAAACACTTAATAGGACAGAAGCAAAAGAAGCTAAGTTTTAAAGCAAAAGCAATACAAGTTTTAAAAGTAAATTTGTAAATAGTTTTCTTAAACAAGTTTTAAACTTGAATTTAAAATTCAAATATGATTTGGAAAAATCGATGTGGTTTTGAAATAAATTTTATATTAAATTAATTATTAAATCTCTAAAAGTTTTCAAATGTAATTAATCGAAGTGATAATTAAGTAATGATTTAGTTTTAAATCTTGAGTAATTAAAGTTTGATTGATTACTTAATAATAAAGGGGTTAACTAAATAAATTAAGAAATAATTAATTGATAAAATTAATTAATTAAGGATAATTAAATGATCCAAGTTAAATTAATTTAATTAAAGATAATTAATTAAGGGTTTTTAATTACTTAAAGATAATTACTTAGTTAAAAGTAATTAATTGATGGTTAAGTTAATTAAGTAATTAGAGATAATTACTTATTTAATTTTACTGAGAATAATTAATTAAAGGTTTACTTCCTTAATTATTTAAAGGATAATTAATTTTTGTGATTAGTTAATCAAGGCAATCAATTTAGGAATAATTAATTAAAGGATAATTACATAATTAACGGTTAATCAATTTATTATTAATGGTTAATTAATAAATGAATAAGGGATAATTAATTAAAATGGTTTGTAATTAATTAATATTAATTAACCAGGATTAGTGTTTATTCATAAGTAATTAATCTGATTTAAATAAATCAGATAATTAATTGATTTTGCTTACGGATGTATGAATTATATGAATGTCTTGAGTTGATCTATAATGATTCTGTAATGTGGACTGTTTAGATTGATCTATGTGTGTGTATTATTTATCTGTAATGTATTTACATATTTATCTGTGATGCATTTACATATCCATATGTGAATCTGCGAATGATGATGAGTGTTATAGGATTGTACCTCTTATCAATAATTGCTGTGTTTGAATCTGTGATGATTGATGTTGTTGCACTATTGGGTAAAACCCCTGGACTACACCTTACATACACAAATATGTATTGCACGAGGAATTTGGTTAAGTCATGGATTTTTGAAATGGGTTTAAAAATTGAGTTTAAAATCCAAATAGTTTTGGAAATGGATTTGGGTTAAAGGTAAAAAGGCTTTCAAAAGAAGTTTTGAAGATGAAAGTTATTTTGAATAACTTACTAATGTTTTGAAATTTAATTAATTTGATTTGAATTTGAATTCAAAATTTGAAATTGAATTCTATGTTGGAAATTATGGTTTAAAAATGTTATACAAGTTATAAAAGTGTTTATATGGGTTTTAAACCATTTTAAAAGTATTGTTTTGGGAATTTGAATTTAACCCATGTTTGAAAGACTTTAACTTTTATAAATGAAATCGGATTTTTCCGAAACGAAAACTATTTGTTTTCAAATAATAATAGCTTTCATATAAAGAAAGGATTTTCAATTTGTATTGAAAGATTTCAAGTTGAATTGAAACTATTTTGAAAGCTATGAATAAATCTTTGTGAAAAATGGTTGAATTTTTTTTGAAATTGAAGTGAATCTTGAATGGTGTATCTTTTGTATAAAAGATTTGAAATAGGAATTGTTTCGAAAGATATGAATGATCTTTGGAAATGGTTTTGAAAACTATGGTTCGAGTCTTTGATTTAATGATTGGATAAGTTAATCCAATTTGAAAAGGGAATTTTTTTGAAATCCATAAATAAATCTTTGTGAAAGATTGGTGAACTTTGTGAAGTGAATCTTTTTGTTAAAGATTAAAATGGTAATTTCTTTAGACCATTTGTTTTGGGTTTTAAAGTTGTGACTTAACTGAAATCCCATTATCCATATTTTTAAATATTGCGCCCATTATTCGGTTTAGCCGGGAGAGGTCCTTGTCTCATATAACCCATTCCGAATAATGATACGACGATATGGATAGTATTTGAAGACCGGTGCTGAAGACCGATTATTTATGAGAACGTAGGATAACCTATCGAATGACTCTGCACTAAGTAGCTACGGTATAGAGATCTCCATATGTGATGGGGAGTCCGGTCGGGATTGTGAATACCCGAATTGCAAGGGCTTCTTTGGAAGTGCCTTCAGTTCTGTTCAAACCCGGAACAGACTTGTATGGATGTGTGTCTGATATTACACTTGAGATGTAAAACTGTTTTCTATCAAATACATTTCTGTTTTGCGATGGAGATTTATTCTCTTAGCTTAACATCCTTCTTTGAGACGTACGAGCTCAAGGTTGTGTAGTTGATGGTTACTAGCATTACATTCCTAATTTGGTAATGTGGCATACGAAGTGTTGTTGATCATTTGTTGATCAAAGCATGGCTTTGTGAAAAAGCGTAGCTTTGTGGACGAGACCTCATCGAGCCTTACAACTCGGAAATGGTCAAAATGGGAATTTTGCGGCAAGGTTGCAGGGGTCGCGCCCCTAGGGTATGTCCATCTCTTCTAGATAAAAGGTGCTATCATGGTATGGAGCCTAGATATTTACCTAGTGGTTGCCGCATACTTATTGTTGTGTGGTTGTTGGTGTCGAACGCTTGGATAAAGGTTGGTTATGACCGGGGGTGGCATATCTTAGGTGTTACTCCCGGAAAGGGAGTACACCGGCCTTGTGTCGGTAGGGAACCATTTGGTTCCCGGGGGCATCCCTCCAGAGGCATTCCATTTTTAAGGAAGTTCCTTAGCCCGACCATTTATTGAAAATACAATAATCCAATACAAGCCCTTTACGGTTTTAGTTTTATAACCTGCCATCTACTTACGGTGGCACCCTACTATTTAGATGGTGGATATAGTAGGCATAGTTCGAAATGTCTATGCTGGCTAAGATTAATATTATACTCTCGAAATGTTTTCTCCACTATGCACTAATAATAATATCAAAAGGTTTTCGCGTATCAAGCATTTTTGACTGTCATAAGGAGAAATCTCCTCCAAGTGTGTGCTTGCATTATGTGTGTGGTGGGAGGCCTTATGACAGTTTCATTTTCCAAAAAACAATGCAGACTTCAATGTTTTAAAATCTTTTGTTGTGTGTTTTAAAGATAAAACTGTTTTTGTTTGCTCATACCAGTCCCATGACTGACCCAGAGTTTATTGTTCCCTTCCTAAGCTCTGGGTGCCCACAATTTTTCATACGGGCAGTCTAGAGTTGGGTTTTTCAAATAATCAAATAGTAGGAGTAGATTCAGTATCATTCAGCCGTTGGATTTCGGCTATCACTTTGTGCTTCTCTTCCACATTTCAGACCGACCTTGCTTAGTACAACTTGATTGGGAGTTCGAGACTATTTTTGGATTGGTGCTTTGGAGATGGAGATTGCTAATATTGGAGTTCTTTCTTTGGAGTTCAAGTTTATATTATCTTTTCGATGCCATTGGTCGCAAAGGCTAGACCATCTACTTCTGTTATTTCCGTTGTTTCTTGTATCTCTGATTGTATTTGATATTCGATTATATCATTATTGTACTAGATATTGTATCCGTTGTATATCAATGATATATATTATTCATTTCTTCTGTTGTATTATTGTACTTAATGTGTTATAAGCTTCGGCATAAGTCAAATTTCAACGATCGAATCTGTGGCATTCGAGTACAAGTGAAGTACGGATGTCAATTTTCGAACGATGCAATTTAGGTCGTGACAATTTGGTATCAGAGCTGAAGGCTGAAAATTTAGCTCAGGAGTATAACACATTAGGTAACTCATTAGAGATAGGGTGAAGTATGCCCTAGAATGAGTATATCCCTAAGATATCTGTCTGTATGCCTCAGTAAATTCTCTTACTATTCACTGATAGTGAAAATGAGTGCAAGAAGAGGACGAGATAGGGGACAGGGGAGTACCACTACGAATGGTTGATACCCTGCAACAACGAAAACAATCTTTCTCTATCAATCTCCTTTGATCCAATTTCAGTTCTTCGATTTCTTCATGGCAGCTCGAGGAAAAAGCTTTGGTGCAATTGTAGCCCTGCAAATCATTGTTGATAAGTTTCTACTTCGTATTCTGTAACGTTTGCGATTTTTCGATGCTCGAAAACTGACATCAATACATCCACTGTATCAACTGCCGAGCAATCGATTGCCCAAAAACCGAAATGTTATGGTTAAAGAAGAAGAAAAAGATAGAAGAAGAGAGGAAAAGATAGAACAGAATAGAAAGAAACAACAGAACAATATCAGAATCTCACAATCGCAGCGGAACAACATATAATAGATAAATGAATAATCTTTTAACAAAGAACTATATCAGTTATTTCATTACATCACAGTACATTACATTACATCATCAGAGTTTACAACAAACAGCGGAAAAGAAATACTATATACTAGTAATACGCCATGCCATCCAGCTTGCCTCCAGATTCTACAGCAACTCCCGAATCTAGAATAACCTGATAACCTGACTCTAGACTGCCCATGTAGAAATTGGTGGGAACCCAGAGTTTAGGAAGGGAACAATAAACTCCAGGTCAGTCATGGAACTGTTGTGAGAACTTAGAACGGTTATTTATCATTAAAACAACAACAAATGAAGTATTTTAAAAATAGATCCGCAATGCATTTGGAAAATGAAACTACCATAAGACCTCCCACCACACACACAATGCAAACACAGACTTGGAGGAGATTTCTTCTTATGTTAGTCAAAGATGCTTACTACGCAAAATCAAATCATTTTTGATATTATTATTATTAGTGCATAGTGTATAAAATATTTCGAAAGTAGAATATAAATCTTAGCCAGCATAGGTACCATTATATTATGCCCGCTATAGCTACCATATTAGATGGCAGGTTCTACAACTAAAATCGTACAGGGTTCGTATTGTTTCTTTGGATTTCCAACAAATGGTCAGGCCAAGGAACTTCCATTGCCACATGGGTATGCCTCTGGAAAGACGACCCCGAGAACCTAACCTAACATTACGGTTAGATCTCTACCAACACAAGACCGGGTTACCCCTAACAGGGTAACTACTGACACGAATATGTCATCCCTCGGTCGTAACCGACCTTCATCCGAGGATCCTCGATTCCAACAACCACAAAGTAATAAATTTGCAGCAACAACATAGGTTAAGTATCAGGGCTTCATACCATGATACCACCTCTATCCAGAAGGAATGACATACACCAAAGGGGCGCTACCCCCTAATAACCTTTCTGCATCCTTCCTGTTTTGACCATTTCCGAGGTGCGAGGTCCGACGAAGTCTCGTCCACAAAGCCACGCTTTGTACAAAAGCCGTGCTTTGATCACATATGCTCAACAACACTTTGTATGTCTAATTACCAATTTGGGAATGTATCACTAGTAACCATCAACTACATAACCTCTGAGCTCGTACGTCTTAGAGAAGGGTGTTAAGCTAAGAGAATAAATTCTTCGCCACCAACAGAAATATATTTGATAGTAACCAGCTTTACATCTCAAATTGTAACATCAGACACACATCCATCAAGTCCGTTCCGGGATCGAACGGAACTGAAGGCACTTCCAAAGAAGCCCTTGCAATCTGGATATTCACTAATCACGTCCGGGCTTCCCGTCACTAAGGGTGATAAAACCTCTATATCAGAGATCAGCCGATGCAGAGTCATTCGACGGTAATCCTTCCGTTTTCAAAAATATCCGGTCTTCAACATCGGTCTTCAAATGCAATCCATAACGATGTATCACATATTCGGAATGGGTTATACGACCCAAAGGTCCTTTCCCGGCTAACCCGAATAGTGAGCGCTTATTTTGAAAATAAGCGTGGCATTCAAATTCAAGCAAATCACAACAAATACCCATTCAAGGGTAAATATTGATAATCAGTTATTTAACTATCAATAGATATGCATAACATCACCAGATTCCAAATAATTTCCCAAATTATTTATTTTCCAAAAATATCTTTACAAGATATATATTTTCCACACTTCACATTTGAAAACAAATTTCAATCATTTTCCTTACGCGGAAATACTTTCATTTCAAAATGGTTCATTTAAACCAATTAAATAAATCCTTACTGATTTATTTTAAATTTACGTTCCAAATCCGTAAATTTATTTCCACACTTCAAAAATAAATCAACGTTTATTTTTAAACAAATTTCCCTTTCTTTTATAAATTCCATAATGAATTTACAATTCCAAAATATCTATGAATATACGATTTCCAAATCGATTTCTAATATTCATTTTCAATTTATCTTTAAAAGATAAAATCTCAAAACATTCACTTTATATTGGAAAACATTTCCATACTTATTTAATAATAAGTAATTCATAAATCCATTTATTTTCAACACTTGGAAAATATTCAATATACTTAAATCACAATTAAGTATATATTTCATTATTTAAAGAAAACGTGCGCTTAAACACATTTATTTGATTGAAAACGAATGTTGTGTAAAACATCATTACGATGACCCAAAATCACTAGTATAGGGATTCAAAATTAAGATAGATATATAATCCCAATACTATATAAACATTTCCTTTTAGAAATCATTTACTATAAGAACAGTGTTATAGTCCACTATTTCCTTCTATTTCTCGAAACGTCTATTTCAACAATGAATGTTGAAATCTATGTATTCGATACTTAACGCATTTTAAAACATCTTTAAATCATTTTAATTCTATTTAAAATATCACTTCCAAAACATATCCATTTTATTTAATAATATATTCACTGTCCAAAATCATGAATATAATTCCCAACCAAACTCTTATTACCACAACATTTAACTTAAAGGATAATTCGCTGTCCAAAATCACGATGTCTCTCCTTTAATAAACTTCTATGTTTAATTCATCAAATTCAATTGATTTCGGATTTATAAAAACAACGTTTATAAATTCACATTTATATTTTATAACAACTTCGATTTATAAATCTCCTTTATTAGCAAATTCTATTTATATCTCATTTAAATGCCAAAATCCAATTTATAAGTTAATTCCTTATAAATCTTTTATTCTAGAAATTCATTCATTTTATAACTTCACAATTTATAAATCTATAAATTTCATTCACTTATGAAATCCATTTATACTTCATTTTAACACTTGTAAAAACTCGTTTTATAAATTTCAATATTTTAGTTTATAAATATCAATTTTATGAATATTTTTATATAAATAGTTTATAATAATTCAAAAATCCCAATTTAAACCATTCTTTTTAATAATTTACAAATCGTTATTAAAGCTTATATATAACTCCAAAATCATACTTAAGTATTATTTTCCAAAAATATAACTTTTATAATAATAATTATTATAACGTATATTTATTTTAACAATTCAAAATTTAATAAACGTATACCTTCAAAAATCACTTTAAAATCCTTTTAAATTCAAAATCGTTACTTTAATATTTTTAAAACTCCAAAAATAGGCCAATGCTGCAGCAGCAACAATATATCAATCACGACAATCCAAACATCATATATCAATATGATAATCAATAAATATCACAAGATCTGTAATCAAATAAATACTGGTGAGGAATCCAGTTGGATCCCTCCAACCTGTTTCCCTGCATCCACAGATGTTAGCACATTACCAATTCCGTTCCAATACGGAATATTGCGGTATATGGGATTCATAAAATATTATCCGCTATTATATGGCGCAATAGGGTCTCATCCGCTATATAATGCGGGAAATCAACTCCAAGTACATATATAATACCAATTTCACTTCAAGGTGAAATATTCGCGGTATATGTTTTTAATAAATAACCTCCGCTTAATATACGGCGTATAATGTCTATTTAACACAATAGATAACAATTTATCATCCAATCACACAATCAAGCAATTTTAAATCTAACTATTTAAAATTTAAATCGAAAAAGTTCGATTGAGTGAGAAGTTCTCACCTTTGCTTTTAAAATGGTTGTAGCGTTTTATTTCGAATAAAATTAAACACGCGTTTAATTTTACTCGAAATTATCATTAACTCCAAACGATTTCAAACCAGCTTCATTGCGTAGTGCTCGACAAAACGAAGCCAACGCAACTTGTTTCGCACAATTCCGGCCTCGTATGAACAAGATATCGTATTTTAAACATTATACAAATTATAATATAAACAAATTACAATTTCTTTATTAAATTTAAAACCTAGCAATATTCGGGTCGTCTATTTTTTTATTCTACCGATCCAAGCCGTCCCCCCTTCTTCTCCCCCAACCCAGTAACATGCACGTACACGTGAAACCCACGGCCACCTCTCTCTTCTCGAATTTCGCAACCACCTCGCCACGTCTGAAGACGATCAGCCATCACCCATTGAATGTCCATCTCGTGAGCCACCATCGCCGAGAACGACGGCCGGCTCGGTCGAGCCTTCTACTCGAAAATCATGAGCGAACCGTGTGACTTCATGGCCAAAATCGAGCGCCCACAATACTCCATCGTTGATCATCACGGTATGGATGGATAGCTCTCGCGATCCTCTACAACTTTGCAGTTGAAATCGAGGCGTAAAGGTTTGTAGATTGGAAGAGATTAAGGAAGAAAGTTTCGAATGATGGTGGCCATTGACGAAGTAAACGGCGGCTGAAGCCATAGGGTTTTAATTTCTTTGCAAAAGTGAAATTAAAGGGGGTTTTATAGAAAATTTCACAAATTACTATTCATCCGAAATTTTTCGAACTCCAAATCTCGCTCGGTGACTGGCGTTTCTAGGGTTTACCCCGTGTTCCGTACACAATGGAATAGGTTTCGGAGGCCAATTCGATCATCTGTGTGAGTTACGGCAATAAATGATCAAATTTAAATTAAATCGATTTAAACTAATTTCTATGCGTTTTGGCTTGCCCCGGACAAACCGTAAATCCGGTTGACACGAAATTTGAAACCATACAATAATATAACATTACGGTCCGATGAAACTGGTTCAACGAAATTCGAGACTGTTTGAAAAATGGCTATTTCTACACGTCAATTAAATATTAAAATATTCAATTTTCACAAATTAACTTTAAATTCAATTTTAAAAGTTCTATACCATCATTCTAACTCCAATATGATTTAATAAAATTTTACGAATCATTTTCAATCATATTAAATCCAATTTTCAATTATTTCTGGAATTTCAAATATTAAATTGTCGATTTAATTATGCAATTAAATCTAGATATTCGAAAAATAAATTATTCGACTTATAAAATTTACTTATTAATATTTAAAATCAATTAAATATACGAATTTTAATTGACAGAAATTCTGGGTCGTTACAAACTTCCCCCCTCAAAAGAATTTCGTCCTCGAAATTACCAAGTAAGAAAACGTTACAGAATCCATTAACTTTCCAAAACAAACCATTCAAATTGGATTTTCCAAATCTCTTAACTGTTTAGCTTTCCCAAAATTCGTAGTTAAACTTCTTACAAAATCTTTACTAAGTTTTCAAATCCAACTTAGTTTTCAAAATTTTCAATTCTCTCAAAAATATTCTGACGCCTTAAATTTTCGAAAAATTTCGCCATAACCTCCTTTGCGCGGCTCGATCCCAAAAAAAATGACAGTATGTATATCACAAATATACATCTCCTCAAGTGATGAGGCATCCCGCAGGGTAAAAAGTGTAAAAGTACGATATGTAATCTGAGATATGTACCTTATATATTATTAGCGAGCATATACGACTAATGTAGCGCGAAAGCGAGCTCAAAAATGCGAAGCAAGTGCAATCCGCACCTACTAAACACTCAACAAGCAATGAGAAACATGTATATATGAAAGTAATATCAATATACAACATATAGCAACAACTACATATGCCAATATAGCAAATGAAATCAAAAGCAATAAATTCAACCATCAATCAATTAGCATCCAACTAACATCCATTTATTCATATTCAATTAGTTTACATTCACTAATTCATATTCAAGTTGGTTCACTTACAAATCAAATTCAATTCTATTTAAGATTCACTTAACTTCCAATATGATTTCAATAATTTATAGCTTTCCATTTCATCAATTCAACTTTATTAACACTTAATGAAATATACACAATCAATTAACAATCATATAACAACCAATGTATATTCAACATAACCAAATTATTTAATTTACATTCGATTTGGTCCAACACTTTTAATTCCAATTGGTTAATATTAAATTGATTTTCATTCAATTATTCAACTTCTAATAACATTAGCTTTTAATGAATTAACACTTACATTCATTATTTCATATCAACTTATTTACATTCGATTGATTAACATTCAATCCATTTATTAATTCAAGTGCTAATTCATTTAATAAATAAGGTTGAATTCATTTATATAACTCAAGTTCATATTCATCACTTCTCTTGATTAATTTACTTCGATACCAAATCAACTTTATTCAACTTCATTTAAGTTTTATTCCATTTCAAACATCATTTGTTTAACTTAACTTAAATTCCCACTTATAAATCCAATTCAGATTTCAATTCTAAAGTAAATCTATTTAACTTTACCAAAGTCAAAATTTTCATCACCTATTCAAATTCAGATTTATTTTGCTTAACAAAATTGTTTAACCATTTATCATTTGGTTTCACTTATATTCAACTATTACAACTTGGATTTAATTGATTCACTTATACTTACTTTAATTTAACTTCATCCTTTAAGTTAAATTTATCCAACTTAATCCTAATCAAATCTCATTTCAATTTATAAAACTCATTTATACATTCACATTACGAATTACATTCCATTAATGAATTTTATTCCAACTTATAGATATTTTCAATTCCCATTTGTATATAAATTCATTCCTTTATCCTTTGGTTATTATTTCAATTTCTTATTTCAATTTCCATTTTAATAATGATAATATTTCTATATCATCACTTCTAAAAAAACAAGCAACCATATAGTGTAATAATTTACAGAAAATTTGTTTCTTTTAATATACGAAAATAGTTTGGGTAAAATTATTTCATTTACCCTATTTCAAAACAATACTGTGTCAGTTTATCTTGTTTAAGAGTTTAGAAACCCCTATCGATCACGGTTGTACTTCCCGCACCGACCAGAATTCATAAACAATCAACCGATAAGTCAAAACAATACAAAACAATTTATATTCACTAACAAGTACAAGCTCATAGCTATTATTACACTCAAAATCATTCTAGAGTACTACTGACTCTATCTCTAATGAGTAACACCCAACAGAGCCATGGTTGTCGCTTAACCATATGCTCTGATACCAGATGTAACGTTTGCGATTTTTCGACGCTCGAAAACTGACATCAATACATCCACTGTATCAACTGCCGAGCAATCGAATGCCGGAAAACCGAAATGTTATGGTTAAAGAAGAAGAAAAAGATATAAGAAGAGAGGAAAAGATAGAACAGAACAGAAAGAAACAACAGAACAATATCAGAATCTCACAATCGCACCGGAACAACATATAATAGATAAATGAATAATCTTTAAACAAAGAACTATATCAGTTATTTCTTTACATCACAGTACATTACATTACATCATCAGAGTTTACAACAACAAACAACGGAAAAGAAATACTATATACTAGTAATACGCCATGCCATCCAGCTTGCCTCCAGATTCTACAGCAACTCCCGAATCCAGAATAACCTGATAACCTGACTCTAGACTGCCCGTGTAGAAATTGGTGGGCACCCAGAGTTTAGGAAGGAAACAATAAACTCCAGGTCAGTCATGGGACTGGTGTGAGAACTTAGAACAGTTATTTATCTTTAAAACAACAATAAATGAAGTATTTTAAAAATATACCCGCAATACTTTTGGAAAATGAAACTACCATAAGACCTCCCACCACACACACAATGCGAACGCCGACTTGGTGGAGATTTCTTTTTATGTTAGTCAAAGATGCTTACTACGCAAAATCAAATCATTTTTGATATTATTATTAGTGCATAGTGTAGAAAACATTTCGAACGTAGAATATAAATCTTAGCCAGCATAGGTACCATTTTATTATGCCCGCTATAGCTACCATATTACATGGTAGGTTCTACAACTAAAACCGTACAGGGTTCGTATTGTTTCTTTGGATTTCCAGCAAATGGTCAGGCCAAGGAACTTCCCATTGCCACATGAGTACGCCTCTGGAAAGACGACCCCGAGAACCTAACCTAACATTACGGTTAGATCTCTGCCAACACAAGGCCGGGTTACCCCTAACAGGGTAACTACTGACACGAATATGTCATCCCTCGGTCGTAACCGACCTTCATCCGAGCATCCTCGATCCCAAAAATCACAAAGTGATAAATTTGCAGCAACAATATAGGTTAAGTATCTGGGCTCCATAACATGATAACACCTCTATTTAGAAGGAATGACATACACTAAAGGGGTGCTATCCCCTAATAACATTGCTGCATCCTTCCTGTTTTGACCATTTCCGAGGTGTGAGGCCCGACGAAGTCTCGTCCACAAAGCCACGCTTTATACAAAAGTTGTGCTTTGATCACCTATGCTCAAGAGCATTTCGTATGTCACGTTACCAATTTGGGAATGTATCACTAGTAAACATCAACTACATAACCTCTGAGCTCGTACGTCTTAGAGAAGGGTGTTAAGCTAAGAGAATAAATTCTCCGCCACCAACAGAAATATATTTGATAGTAACCAGCTTTACATCTCAAATTGTAACGCCAGACACACATCCATACATGTCCGTTCCGAGATCGAACGAAAACGAAGGCACTTCCAAAGAAGCCCTTGCAATCTGGATATTCACTAATCACGTCCGGACTTCCCCTCACTGAGGGTGGTAAAACCTCTATATCGGAGATCAGCCAATGCAGAGTCATTCGACGGTAATCCTTCTGTTTTCAAAAATATCCGGTCTTCAACACCGGTCTTCAAATGCAATCCATAACGACGTATCACATATTCGGAATAGGTTATACGACCCAAAGGTCCTTTCCCGGCTAACCCGAATAGTGAGCGCTTATTTTGAAAATAAGCGTGGCATTCAAATTCAAGCAAATCAGAACAAATACCCATTCAAGGGTAAATATTGATAGTCGATTATTTAACTATCAATAGATATGCACAACATCACCAGATTCCAAATAATTTCCCAAATTATTTATTTTCCAAAATTATCTTTACAAGATATATATTTTCCACACTTCAACATTTGAAAACAAATTTCAATCATTTTCCTTACGCGGAAATATTTTCATTTCAAAATAGTTCATTTAAACAAATTAAATAAATCCTTACTGATTTACTTTAAATTTACGTTCCAAATCTTTAAATTTATTTCCCTAGTTCAAAAATAAATCAACGTTTATTTTTAAAAAAAAAATCCCTTTCTTTTATAAATTCCATAGTGAATTTACAATTCCAAAATATCTATGAATATATGATTTCCAAATCGATTTCTAATATTCATTTTGAATTTATCTTTAAAAGATAAAATCTCAAAACATTCACTTCATATTGGAAAACATTTCCATACTTATTTAATAATAAGTAATTCACAAATCCATTTATTTTCAACACTCGGAAAATATTCAATATACTTAAATCATAGTTAAGTATATATTTCATTCTTTAAAGAAAACGTGCGCTTAAACGCATTTATTTGAGTCAAAACGAATGTTGCGTAAAACATCGTTACGACGACCCAAAATCACTAGTATAGGGATTCGAAATTAAGATATATATATAAATCCCAATACTATATAAAACATTTCCTTTCGGAAATCATTTACTATAACAACAGTGTTATAGTCCACTATTTCCTTCTATTTCTCGAAACGTCTATTTCAACAATGAATGTTGAAATCTATGTATTCGATACTTAACGCATTTTAAAACATCTTTAAATTGTTTTAATTCTATTTAAAATATCACTTCCCAAAACATATCCATTTATTTAATAATATATTCGCTGTCCAAAATCGTGAATATAATTCCCAACCAAACTCTTATTACTACAACATTTAACTTAAAGGATAATTCGCTATCCAAAATCACGAATATCTCTCCTTTAATAAACTTCTATGTTTAATTCATCAAATTCAATTGATTTCGGATTTATAAAAACAACGTTTATAAATTCACATTTATATTTTATAACAACTTCGATTTATAAATCTCCTTTATTAGCAAATTCTATTTATATCTCATTTAAATGCCAAAATCCAATTTATAAGTTAATTCCTTATAAATCTTTTATTCTACAAATTCATTCATTTTATAACTTCACAATTTATAAATCTATAAATTTCATTAACTTATGAAATCCATTTATACTTTATTTTAACACTTATAAAAACTCGTTTTATAAATTTAAATATTTTAATTTACAAATATCAATTTTATAAATCTTTTTATATAAATAGTTTATAATAATTCAAAAATCCCAATTTAAACCATTCTTTTTAATAATTTACAAATCGTTATTAAAGCTTATATATAACTCCAAAATCATACTTAAGTATTATTTTCCAAAAATATAACTTTTATAATAATAATAATTATAACGTTTATTTATTTTAACAATTCAGAATTTATTAAACGTATACCTTCAAAAATCACTTTAAAATCCTTTTAAATTCAAAATCGTTACTTTAATATTTTTAAAACTCCAAAAATAGGCCAATGCTGCAACAACAACAATATATCAATCATGACAATCCAAACATCATATATCAATATGATAATCAATAAATATCACAAGATCTGTAATCAAATAAATACTGGTGAGGAATCCAGTTGGATCCCTCCAACCTGTTTCCTTGCATCCATAGATGTTAGCAAAATACCAATTCCGTTCCAACACGGAATATTGAGGTATATGGGATTCATAATATTATCCGCTATTATACGGCGCAATAGGGTCTCATCCGCTATATAATGCGGGAAATCAACTCCAAGTACATATATAATACCAATTTCACTTGAAGGTGAAATATTCACGGTATATGTTTTTAATAAATAACCTCCGCTTAATATACGGCGTATAATGTCTATTTAACACAATAGATAAAAATTTATCATCCAATCACACAATCAAGCAATTCTAAATCTAACTATTTGAAATTTAAATCGAAACAATTTGATTGAGTGAGAAGTTCGCACCTTTGCTTTTAAAACGGTTGTAGCGTTTTATTTCGAATAAAATTAAACACGCATTTAATTTTACCCAAAATTATCACTAACTCCAAACGATTCCAAACCAGCTTTATTGCGTAGTGCTCGACAAAACGAAGCCAACATAACTTATTTCGCGCAATTCCGACCTCGTATGAACAAGATATCGCATTTTGAACATTATACAAATTATAATATAAACAAATTACAATTTCTTTAGTAAATTTAAAACCTAGCAATATCCGGGCCGTCCATTTTTCTATTCTGCAGATCCAAGCCATTCCCATCCCCCTTCTTCTCCCCCAACCCAGTAACACACACTTACACGAGAAACCCACGGTCGCCTCTCTCCTCTCGAATTTTCTGACCACCTCGCCACGTCTGAAGACGATCAGCCATCACCCATTGAATGTCCATCTCGTGAGCCACCATCGCTGAGAACGACGGCCGTCTCGGTCGAGCCTTCTACTCAAAATCATGACCGAACCGTGTGATTTTACGGCCAAATCAATCCCCCACAACACTCCATCGTTGATCATCACCGTATGGATGAATAGCTCCCGCGATCCTCTACAACTTTGCAGTTGAAATCGAGGCGTAAAGGTTTGTATATTGGAAGAGATTAAGGAAGAAAGTTTCGAATGATGGTGGCCATTGATGAAGTAAACGGCGGCTGAAGCCTTAGGATTTTAATTTCTTTGCAAAAGTGAAATTAAAGGGGTTTTTATAGAAAATTTCACAAATTACTATTCATCCGAAATTTCCCGAACTCTAAATCCCGCATGGTGACTGGTGTTTCTAGGGTTTACGCCGTGTTTCGGACATAATGAAATAGGTTTCAGAGGCCAATTCGATCATCTGTGCGAGTTACGGCAATAAGCAATCAAATTTAAATTAAATCGATTTAAACTAATTTCTATGCGTTTTGGTTTGCCCCAGACAAACCGTAAATCCGATTGACACGAAATTTGAAACCATACAATAATATAACATTATGGATCCGATGAAACTGGTTCGTCGAAATCCGAGACTGTTTGAAAAATGTCTATTTCTACACGTCAATTAAATATTAAAATATCCAATTTTCACAAACTAACTTTAAATTCAATTTTAAAAGTTCTATATCATCATTCTAACTCCAATATGATTTAATAAAATTTTACGAATCATTTTCAATCATATTGAACCCAATTTTCAATTATTTCTGGAATTTCGAATATTAAATTATCGATTTAATTATCCAATTAAATCTAGATATTCGAAAAATGAATTATTTGACTTATAAAATTTACTTGTTAATATTTAAAATCAATTAAATATACAAATTTTAATTGACAGAAATTTTGGGTCGTTATATATTCTCTTCATCAAATTTCTATCATCTTTTCGTTTTAACTTTAATCAATCTGAAATTTCAATTGAAATAAATTGGTTAATAAAATATGAAGTTAAAATTTATTTGTATCGATAAAACGGTTTCGGTCAAAACCAAGTTTGAAATTTTGTTGTAATTTCTTATGAGATCAAAGTCCGAAGAGGGACGAGCTTGTGTAAACTTTGGGGTATTCTGGCTTAAGATTGGAATCCATATGTAGTGTTTGAGAAGTATGGAAGATTGTATCCATTATTTGTTCTGTTGGGTCCAGATATGTTCTACTAGCGGTTAGTTATCCTTCAAACTAACCAATGCCCTTGCATATTCGTAGATGATGACTCGAGTATCTTGTGAAGTGTTGAATGAGTTTGTTCTCGTATCTATTGGTGATATTCTGATTTGGTAAGCCAAATGCCGAATAATTATTCAGTTTGATCTGGTGAACCATTTCTCTGTGTGTTCATCTATCTCTGTTGTCTCCCTGGCAAATTTCGAGGACGAAATTTTCTTAAGGGGGGAATTTGTAACGATCCCGATTTTAAAGCAAAATTAATTTAATAACTAATTTGATTCTTGGATTAAAATAAGAATTAGTCTGGTAATTAATATGAAATTTTGAACTAAATTGTGAATTTAATTGTGGAATTAAATTCAAAATGTAGGAATATATATATATATATATATATATATATATATATATATAAGTTTTTAAAATAAAGAATTTGATTTGAAAATCTAAATATTTTATAAATAAATTATAAATTGGAATTTGAATTTGAAATTCAAATACATATATGTCAAAAATGATTATTTGGAAAATAAATATTTGTGAATGGAATAAAATATATATTTATAAAAGGTATATTTGTTTATTCATTTATAAATACAAATTGATTGTATATTAATTTTTGAATTTCAAATTTAAAAATAAATATTTTGGATAACATATTAGATTTGAAAACCCCATATTTTAAAATTAATCTGCTTTCTAATATTATAATGTATATATAGGTATATATATTGATATATAATTCAAAAGTAAAAGTTTATAAATTAAAGTTAAAAAATCTTGATATTTTAAAAAATTTATAAATATGTATAATATAATTTGTCATTTATGTATAATTACATCTTTAATCATTTCTCCAAAAAGTTGTATAAAAATAAAATAATGGGAAATGTATATGTGAATAAATAAAAATAAAAAAAGGGTTTAAAGCAAAATTTTAAATAAATTCAAGGGAAGGTCTAAAACATAAATGTTCAATATTTTGACATATGTAAAATATTAGCAATATGAATTAACAGGTGTAGGCATATTATTATATGTAATTACATGTGTAAGTTTAATATGATTTGAGTTTAACAAGTGGCAAAATAAAACTTTCCTTTTGATTTGAATTAGTAAACATGCATAAGAGAAAAAGAGGGGAAAAAAAGCCAGGCTATGTTTATTTGTCTCAAAACCCAAAACTACGTAGTTAAAATAAAAATAAAAAACCAGGAAATGAAATTCAAAGCAAAACAAAGACAGTAAGACAAATCTTCGTAACATCTCAAATCTGAAAGTAAATTAAAATATGCAAACTTGGAAACTAAATCCTGTGAAGAATAATGCAAAGCAATTCAAGCAATTCAAGCTGAAAGCAGATTCAGCATCAAACAAAGGTAAGGAAAAGAAAAGGAAGAACAGAAACCTGAAATCAAAGAAAAAAAGGGAAGAAAAAGAAAAACTTCAACCTGATTCAGATTGCACAACTTCACTTGCAAATCTGTAAACTAAAAGCAAAAGGCTTCAAACAAATCTACTCAAGCTCAAAAACCAAAACTGCAGATTCAATAAACCAAAGACCAAAAATTAAAATTCCAGGCTCTGTTCTTCACATGACTGGTGAGCAAACCTCCATTCAAACTTGAATCTGCTTATGTGTTTGATTTTTCTTTATGTTGTATGCTTGTGTATTTGTGTGAAAGGTATTTATATAGAAGATCAATATGCCTACATATGACTTATATATGTGAAAAGGCGACTGTGCATGTTTGGTTACAAGAAAACAGGTTTCTGGTTTTAGTTTACAGGCCTAAAATATATTCAAAACTTAAAATCTTTTCACCTAAGTTCTTTTAAGTCATGGTGTATGAACAAGAGGTGTTTTATTAGCAAAGTCTTAATTTTAAAAAATTAAATTAAAGTAGAAATATTTGGTAAACTTTTAAGAATTGTAAAATAATAGTTAGAGCTTTTCAAAACATAAAAATCAATGATTATAATTTTAAGTTTGGACTTTATAATATGATTATTGTGTGTAAATCAAGAATTTTGGTATTAAGATCATGATTTATAAGTTTGGGAATGTTGGGAAAATTTTAGTTGAATGGAAATTGTTTTTTCGTAAATTGCCATCGATCGGAAATCAATTAGACGATAGGATTAGAACTGTAGATGATCGGGAAGTTTGTGATCATGGGAAAAATAGCCGACCAATTTATTGATGATCGGTGTGGCCTGGGTTTGATGAACTAGGGTTTCTCACCCAGTTCTGTTCAATGAAGAAAATGAGTCGATTCCGTCATCGACGATGGATCGGTGGGAAGAGGTGCGTGGGCGATCGGCGGAGTTCATTATCTCTTTTGTTAATTATCTTTTGATAATGAAAGAGATTAGTTATCTATTTCAAAATGAGTCATTTGTTGTTTGAAAAAAAAAAAACTTGTTTGTGTAAAGTGATAAAAGCATTTCCAATTAGTGAATTGTTTCTTCTAAAAGATGATTACATAAAGTTGATCATAATTTTGCATGTCTTTGCATTTTAGGAAAAATAAGATCATTTAATAAATGATTTAGATAAAATCTTGTTTGAAAATGTACTTTAAAATTAAATTGATTTGGGAAT
The DNA here is from genome assembly GCA_030765085.1 of Allium cepa. Taxonomy (NCBI): domain Eukaryota; kingdom Viridiplantae; phylum Streptophyta; class Magnoliopsida; order Asparagales; family Amaryllidaceae; genus Allium; species Allium cepa. The sequence goes on from CM060939.1 coordinate 166,589,019, forward strand.
TTTTTTTTTTAAAATTAAATTGATTTAAAAGCTGAGATTTGGTTTGGAAAATACTATGCTAAAACAGCGATAACTGAGATTTATAACCCCAAATGAGCTCAGTCTTTTTGTAGATGAAAGTACTTTTAGTAATCTATGAATCTTCTTTTTACCACTTTGAAAGATTTTGCATTTTATTCAGTCTAAAATGGGTTTGAAAATGGATGGGCATCTCTACCCTATTATGAAAATCTTTGAGATTTATGCTGAAAGTAAATTTAGCATAACTTTTAAACCGTGAGTCCGATTTCGATGACCTTATATTGCTGGAAAGCTTAAGCTCGGTAGAAAAACTTTCATTTTATAAGTGTTTTCAGATTTTAAGTTTGCTATGTCGAAATCTAAGTAGTTTGCAACAGGTCTGAAATGGAATAAAATGATTTGTCTGCCTTAATAGTCAAATGTAGTGCTTCTTATTTTATGAATGTAACCTAACATGATCTACATTAGTCAAGTACAGGTGAAAGATGATAGTGGGACTATTTTGAGCAAAAGCATTATATAAGATTAAGCTAACTCGCTTTAAAAATGATAAAAAGAAAGGTATGTTTTCGGATTAAATTTTCAAGTATTAGATGTTGACATATATTGTGTTTCCGACCAAATGGTCGATGTATATTATAAATCTTTTTTTGGTGATATTGTAAACGACCCTCCGTACAAAGGAGACACCGTCGATTTTTCAAAAAAATTCTAACCCTTAGAAAATTTAAGAAACAGATTTGAAAAAAATATGCATTACATATTAAAATATATTTATGGAAGAGTTAAAGAATAAACAGCTTAAATTTTATTTACCATATATAAAGAGTAATGTGTATAAATTAAAATTTAAATAAGAGTTTTGTAAATTTTCAGTTATTGAAAATTGAGATTATGATTATGGAGACAATGCATTTTGAAACTCTAAGAATTTTTGATGTAAATTAATATATATATATATATATATATATATATATATATATTGTTTCCTTGTGGTTATCTTGCCTTAATGCAATGGTCTAACGACTTGCAGTTATGTGGTCGTCCGTGTTTGGTGGCATTTGAAGAACCACCTCTTGGCAAAAAAAAATGATCTCTATTATCGTCAATCTAAAATCGGAGTGGCTCTTTCCGTAGTGACACATGGAAAGTCATGTCAATAATTATCTTGTTGATTGGAGTTTGGGATAAAGTGATGCTAAAATCCCGACTCAATTCGAGAAGCTTCTGAGAAATTAATCTCACTCTATTGATATTTTGTGTAGCATTTGATTTGTTTTTTTGTTTGGAATGTGAGACGCCTTAGAAATCATAATGTATTGCTCGCAGAAATTCAATGGTCCGCTAATCCTAGTAATTACACTGAGAAATCATTGAATTTATCGAGCAATTTTACCTTGGTTTTCTATCATCATAAGTTTAGGGCGAGAAATGTTTTTAAAAAACTCAAGCTTGTCTATCTTTCTCTTTGCTTGATGAAATTAAATCTTTTTGTTTACATCTCGTCTCTAGAAAATGCGAGGATGCAATTTTTATAAGGGGGAGTCTGCAACGACCCTGGTTTTGGTGATCACTTGGAAATTTAATTTTAACTATGGTTACAATTTAATAATAGAGAAATAAAAATAAATTGGTTATTTAAAATTGTTTATTTTGAATAAACAATGAATTTGGAAAGAATAAAATGGAGTTAATATGATAATGTTGGTAACAAATGGTGGAAAATGAATATATTATATTGTAATTTATTGGATTAAATAAAATAAAAAAGTGTTAATTCAATAATAATTTGTTGAAATAAATATAAAATTTTAAGAATAAAGTTTTAAAACTTTATTTTGATTGTCTGGATTTGAAATGAGCAATATATGATTGTAATTTGAGAAAATGCAATAATTATAGCAATTATTGCCAAATGTGGTATTTCTTGATTTTTAAATAAAGTATTTAATTTATTATGTTGTTCATTGTAAATAAAAAGGTGAAATACTAGATAAAAAATAATTTTTGGAAGTAAGAATGATGATAAAATGGTTTGTTATATTTAACTATACAAGGAAATAATTTTTGTGTAATTTTTGGTGTTAAAAATAAAGTTTTGTGTAAATTATAGTGTAAATTGTACATTTAATTAAAATAAGAGTTTTTAATAATGAAAAATATTTTTGTAACTAAATTATCTTTTTAATTGTTGTTAAAATGTTTGTTAAACTTGAAAATATGTCGGAAAGATTTTGTTATGTTAAAATCTTGTGTATATATATGTTGTTTTATTAATGACATAGGTGTATATATTGTTTAAGTGGTTAGAGAGTTAATTTGATTTTAGTTTAAATAAATATTGGGCTAAGCCCATTTTCATTCTAACCTGTAAAGAAATGAGAAACTTCTTTCTCTTCCTCAAACATCAGTATGTTCATTCTCTTTCACAGCAAAACAAAACTCAGAAACCATTCCTCTTTCTAAACCCTAAAGCTCTAAATCTTCAATTTTCTTATTTCCTTTACTGAAAATTTCTCAAATTAAAGCCGATTATTCAGGTAATCCATCCCAAAACAAAAATTCATTTCATCAATTTCTGATTTTTACGAGTTGTTGTTTATAATTGAGTTTTTGTGCTTGCATGTTTATACAAACTTCTTTTTCAGTTTCTAGAAGCTAAAATCAAAGGCAATCTTTCATCTTTCTTCGAATTTCCATGGGTTTCCTCTTCAAAATTTCTAAGGTGAGTTGCAAACTCGCATATCTATCTCTATAAAGTCTTAATTTTTTGAATTGAGTGATAAGTATCAATATATAGTTGAATGGTTTGAGTAATTTGATTGAATTGTTGAAATTTGCGAAGTGATTGCTGAAATTTATTTATGAACAATTGCTGTCGTAAAACAACAATATCTCAGTGCAGAATAATTCAAATTCATTCATTTTTTTGTTTAGAAGGATATTAAATAAGCTATAAGTTCTGTTTTGATCATTTTTCGAAATTCTGTGTTTAAAAGGGTCTAAATTAAGTTTGAAACCGATGTTATAGAACAACCATTTCAAATTTCGTGAGTTAATATCTGACAGTAAAATGGCCATATCTTTTTAGCCATAAATCCAAATTAAGTATACTTTATTTGTCATAAAGCTAAGACATTAGGGAACAATCTTTATGTTGTACGTTTCTGCCAATTCTATGATCTATAGAGTCGAAATTTGGTTTGAAACTGATACACATGCTCTGCTCTGTCGATTTTCTTAGTTGAAACCTAAAACTGAAATCACCATAACTTTTGAATGGTAAATCAAAATTGAGTGAGGTTTTTTCTTGTTGGATAGTTTATTTATAAGGAACAACTTTGTTCTTAACATTTTCAGTAAATCTACAATTTTGTAACCGTAATATGTGTTTGAAAAGAAGGTAACCTCTCTGTCCTGTGTTTTTAATTTCAACTTTGAGACATAGAATTGTTTTGTCCATATCTTTTTTGTATTAGATCGGAATATAATAATTTTTAACGTTATGAAATGCTTATACTTTTAGCTACAACTTTCATCTTTTATGTTTCGCTAAATTTTGAGCTTTATATAGTCAAAATCATAATTTTTGTCACTGCCCTAAGAATAAACGACGGCGACAATGAATTTAAATCTGAAAATTATTTCGATCATAACTTTTAAATCATAAATTCAAATTTAACGATCTTTTTCTTGTATGAAAGCTTAGACTTTTGCCTACAACTTTTATGTTTTAAGTTTTGTAAAATTAAGATATTTAGGTGGTCGAAACTATTTTACTTCGTAATACAAAGTCCGACTTTTCACTTTTACTTCATGTTTTGTGATATTCCTGAAATGTTTTTAGGCCATGATGGCTATCGGTAGACTAGCCAAATTCTGGATATTTTGAAGTTCAAATTTTGGATTAAATTTGAATATAATTTGATTATCGATTAGAGTGATTTCTTGGGTTTTTATTCATTTTCGAGCACGGACTATTTTCAAACCTTTTTGAAATAATTTTTAAAATAAATGGGCATTTTAAATTATTATTATATCATGTTTTTAAAGTATTTTCAAATATAGAATCTTTTTATTCTCGATAATAAGGGAATTTTCAAATATGGCTTTCAAAATTGGTATTAAAAGTTTGTTTTCTCAAATAAATTATTTTATATATAAAATACACGTTTTTGCACTGTTCAAGCGAATGAGAAGTGGAATTAAATGGTTCGGTAAAACACATGGTATGAGACACGTGCATTTATCTTATCTGTTAATTCTGACTTGTCTGATTGATCGTTTTGACCTTTAGGTCGAGTTTATGGATGAGATGAGGTAAACTTTTTACTCTTTTGAGTGTGAAATTTACTAGTGGTTAGTAAACCGTTTAGTACGAACGTGTGGTATGGGACACACATTGACACTGTTCGAGTTCCTATCCGAGAGTCTGTGACACATTTGTCTAAGAGACGTATTTGCTAGTACTAGAACTTCGGGTTATTTGTCCTTCGGGATGTTTGTCTAATGAGATGTTTGTCATTATGACGTATTTGTCCTTCCGGATGATGTTCTTGGGATGTTTATCTAAGAGACGTATTATTTTGTCCTTTGGGATGTTTGTCTAAGAGACATGGCGCCTTATTTTAGGAGAATAGTACTTGGCAAACTTTGGCCATAAGCACGTGCTATATCATTGAGATGATTTCATTGATGTTTGTGATTTCCCTAGTACATCGCCCTTTTTCGGAATTGGTCCTTTGAACCATTCGATATATATTTGTGGCGATTACCTTTCATGAATTTGAACTCTTGGGAGTTCTAGTTTTGAGAATTTATTGCCTACACTGGCGTTATATGAGATTTGCCTTTTGACCTTTACTTGAGATTTTATTCTCCTCTTTGGAGATATATTTTTCTTATGGCGTGTTTGAAATGGGATCTCTTTATGCATGTTTTCGATTTGCCAAGATGGCGGATTTAGGTTTTTCCCTAAACCACATTTGATGTTTTATGAATGCCGATAATATGAGGCTCGCTACTTTTAGCATTTTATGGGTTATTTTATCTCTTTAAAGATTATACGTTTTCGTAGTGAGACCATATTATCACATTATCCTTGTGCTCATATTATCATTTATCCTTGTAAACTGATTTGTTTAGCTAGAGTGACCCGTATATTTTATACTTGGGTCCGAACGAGGTGTTTCAGGTAGGTACATTTGGACTTAGCCTATTCTGCTTTCGTATTTTCTTATAGTTTTTTTGGTAGTCCTTTTGTTGCTACTCTGATATGTATATTTCTTGACTCGCTTGTATATTGTGGTTGCTATACCACTTGACATGTATCATTTTGTATACTCTATAATGTATTTGTATATGTATATATATGTGATGATCCACTGTTCTGTGATGTGTTTTGCATTCGAGTAATTGTATTTTTTCTGATAGATCCTATAGCCACCTATGGCTTTGTATTAAGTATTTATTGGATATGTCGATCCACTTGAGATTGAAAAAAATGACATTTGTCAACGTATTCAATAGATATTTAAGACAAGGCTATGGATGGTCGCTTCTATCTAGCCCTATTCTCTACATTAGCAGACAGTGTTACCTAGTAATACTCTTTGTTAATGTAGGTCTTGGGGGTGGGGCATCATAGTTGGGTTCGGAATTATATTGGGTATAGATTGGTTAAGTAAGTATGATGCAAGGATATTTTTTCTAGATAGGAAAATATCACATAGACGGCTGGATTGTAGTGATCAGATAATTTATACCGTAGAAAACCCCAGTTGTGAGGTGAATGTCTTATTGCGTGTTATGGAGTTGGGGGATGACTTGAATCACGTTTTTTAGTTAGAGAATTCACGGATGTGTTTGAACCTGTAGTTGGATTACCGCCAAAACGAGCCATTGAGTTTTAGATTGATTTCATGCCTGGTGTAGAACCAGTGAGTATGCCGACAAGCAGGATGGTACCAACAAAGACGAGGGAGTTAAAAGCCCAGTTGGTAGATTTGAAAGGAAAGAGTTTTATTAGACCGAGTAGTTCGCCTTAGGTAGCAGCCGCAGTCTTTTGTAAAAAGGCGGACGGATCGTTAAGGTTATGTATCGATTATTGTAAGCTGAATGAGAAGATGATAAAGAATCGATATCCACTACCAAGGATTAACTATTTGTTTTATCAGTTGAGCGGGACCAAGATATTCTCTCAGTTAGATTTGGCAATAGGATTTCATCAACTTAGAGTAACGGATAACTTTGACAACGTGCAAAACAAGATATAGGTGATACGAATTGTTAGATATGCTATTTGGACTCACTAATGCATCAACATTCTTTGTAGATTTGATGAGCCGAATTTTCCTAGAACACTTGGATAGATCCATGTTGGTTTTTATAGATGATATTCTGATATACTCTAAGGACGAGAAGGAGCATGAAGTTCATCTTAGAGTTTTGTTGTAGACGCTGAGGCAGCATCAGCTAAAGGCAAAGTTTTCAAAGTTCCATTTTTGAAAGAAGGAAGTGAAATTTCTTGATCACATGTTTCGAAGAAAGGATTGTTAGTTGATCCAGAAAAGATCAAAGCCGTTAACTATTGGAGAATACTAGAAAAAGTAATCGAGATAAGGAGATTCCTTGGAGTAGCATGATATTATCGAAGGTTTATAAAAGATTTCTCACGGATTGCAGCATCGATGACTAAGCTAACACGAATGGATGTAAAGTTTGTATAGATCGATAAGTGTGAGGAAGCATTTCAGAGCTTGAAGCACTTATTCATCCATGAACCTGTGTTGGTGGTTCCGGAGGGGAATCAAGACTTATTTGTTATACTGATGAGTGTGAACATGATTGAGAGTTGTACTAATGCAAAGGGGTAAAGTGATTTCCATGCTTCTTGACAACTTAGACCGCATAAGGTTAGGTATCCAATGCATGACTTGGAATTAGCTGCAGTTATATTTGCGCTGAAGGTGTGGAGGTTTTACGTTTTGGGAGAAAGGTTTGAACTTTATAAAGATCATAAGTCATTGTAGTACTTGGTCTCTCAGAAAGAGCTAAACATGCGTAGAAAAGATGGTTGGAGTTTCTAGCCGCTTATGATTTTGGAATAGATTACGCACCGGAAAAGGAAATAAGGCTGCAGATGTGCTCAGTAGGAAGCATCAACATGCAGTATTGGCTATGATAGCAGAATGGAAAGACTTGGAACCATTGTCAGCTTGCAGAATATTGTGGAGATCCAAAGCTGAATCTAGTGGAAGGTCTTCTAGGTTCTCTCGTTTAGAAGTTCGACCGGTAATAGTTGAGAAGATAGCTTCTAAATAGGAGGAGGATCTAGTTTTGGCTTAACATATCAGAAAGTTAAGGAAAGGAACGGAGACCGATGACTTGAAGGATTTCCATCTTGACCAAAATGGATGGTTGAGAAAGAAGGGAAGATTATATGTCCCAAATGTGGAAGACATAAGGAAAGAGATTTTGGAGGAATGCCATCGTTCAAATTTTACTATCCATCCAGGAGGAACGAAGATGTACCAAGATATGAAGAGAAGTTTCTTCTGGGAAGGCATGAAAAGGGATGTTAGCTTATGGGTGAAACAATGTTTGAACTGTCAACAGGTAAAAGCGAAACAACAAAAGCCAAGTGGATTGCTTCAGCCATTGGACATTCTAGTATGGAAGTGGGATTCCATCTCTATGGATTTTATTGATGGATTACCGAGATCTAATAGAGGGAATGAAAGTATATGGGACATAGTAGATAGATTGACCAAGAGCACCCATTTCATTCAAGTTAAGGAAAACAGGACGACACATGTATTGGCTAAGATATTTATGAATAATGTGGTTAGACTGCATGGAATTCCTAGTAGTATTGTTGGTGATAGAGATTCTTTGTTTACCAGCGAGTTCTGGAAAAGTCTTTAGGAAAGCTTAGGAACCAAGCTCAAGATGAGTACTACTTACCATCCACAAACTGATGAGAAGATGGAATGAGTTAACAAGATCTTAGAGGACTTGTTACGAGCTTGTGTATTAGACTTTGGGGGGTCATGGGAAGACCACCTACTCCTATTCGAGTTTTCATATTATAATAGTTATCAGACTAGTATAGGAATGGAACTGTTTGAGACTTTATATTTAGAGCATGCAAATCCCCCGCATGTTGGTTAGAAACCGAGGATAGATTGATTCATGGTCCTGATTTGGTAAAAGAAGCAGTAGAAAAGATTGAGCTGATATGGGCGAGAATGAAGGAAACTCAGTCCAGGAAGAAAAGCTATGCAGATAGAAGACGAACAGATTTGGATTTTTCTGTTGGAGATCATGTTTTCGTCAAAGTATCGCCAATGACAGGTGTTATCAGGTTTGGAAAGACATAGAAGCGAGCATCACGGTTCGTAGGACCGCACCATATCTTAGAAAGGATTGGGAAACTCGCATGCAAGGTAGAGTTACCGGGTAGTTTAACAAGTGCCCACGATGTTTTTCATGTATCTCATCTGAGAAAATGTGTTAGGGATTCAGTCACTACTATAGCACCGACTGTGTTAGAGGATTTAGTGGTGGAACCAGATATGACTATAGTTAGGAAGCTTATATGGATAGTCAAGAGAGATGAAAGAAATTGAGGAACAAGACAGCCAGATTAGCAAAAGTCCAGTGGAATGATGATGCTAGAGACTGTACATCAGAGACCGAGAGCAGGATTAGAGACACTTATCCTAATTTGTTTTGACGGTATGTTTTACCTTTGATGGATTGATGTGTTCCTTATCGTAATTTCAAGGACGAAATTCTTTAAGGAGAGCAGATTGTAACACCCCATATTTTTAGTGACATTATTTAAGATATTTGTTTAGTTAAATTAAATAAAATAACGTGTCGACTGTGGATTGAGATTTATGATTAAAGATTAAGAGGTAGCCGAGCCATGTGAATGAATAAATAAAAGAACTAATATGAAGTTAGTGCTAGGAAAGAAGGAAGGGAAAAATAGGAAAATGATTAAACTTATACCCTAAATCAAACATACGTTCACTTCATTATTCTCAAATGAAAATACACTAAGATCAGCCACTATTTTCAATCTCAAGAGAAGATAAAGCTAGGTTTTTCAACAGAAAGAATCAAACCAATTAATCAAGATCAAATCTCACATCCTAATCACAAAGGTATGGTGAATAATGACCACATCTCACTTTTCTATATGTTTTCGGTTTTAAGATGAAATCCGGGTTATCTTGCATGACTCAGCCATGATTTCGAAGAGCAAAATATTTATATATACATGTTGATGATTTATGCTTGTTCAAATAGACTTTATGACTTATTCTTATGTGAAGACCCTATTTAATGACATCCAAATGCCTTATGATTTATATGTAGACCAGAAATGTTATTTTAGAGATGTGCTACAATATTCATAATTTTTTGAATTGATGTGGATTTATATTAATTTTATAGTGGAGAAATAGTTTTATTGGGTTATAAATTATTTATGGTTAAATAAATAATTATTTTTGGTCAGAAATTTATATATGATAGAAAACATATTTAATTTGATTTTCTGTAATTTTTCCAGATTTTTGCTAAGTGTTTTGATGAATATATAAATTTATTTAAGGTATGAAACTTAAATGTTTTATATATTTAATTAAGGAGAAGGGGCGTTTTGTAAAATAAAATCATTGTTTGTTCCTAAAATAATTGGCAGCACTTTTTTGAAAATATTTAGCAACCAAATAAAATTTGATAAATAAAGGCAGGTCAGTTGAAAAGTTTTCTCCTTTAAGTTAAAAACAAAAATAACATGATTTTAGCATGTTCCGCCACTTTCGCCACAGGGGATTCCGACCCAGTCCTTTCGCCACCAATGATTCTGAAACCAAAGAGCATGGTATCAAGATACGCGGTACGTACCATTTTGAACAAATGTGAAGGGGTACTCGGTCGAAATCTTAGGTACTGAAGGGGTTGGAGTAAGTTTTCTTTAAAACTAAGGTTGCGTCCGCTTTGCTTTCGAAAGATATAGGTTTCGAATCAGTTGCCTTCGACTAGGTCGAATATTTTCAAAGGAATGGTTTTAACTTGGTTGCATTTTTGTTTTAGGTAAAGCATTTGAAGGGGTAGAAACACCTAGCTGGCGGCTTTTTGCATTACGAACCCAATGGTTTCAAAGGGTGTAATTAACTTCTAAAAAAATTAGCCACTTCCCTATGTTTCCAAAGGGATGGTTTCGAAACCATTGCTTCTTTTCTTAGGAACAGGTTCAAAAGGAAGGTTTCAACTAAGATGCTTTAATTGACCCTTTTTATTCTGATTGAAGTATAACCCAAAGGTTTCAAAAGAGTTGATTTATATGGTTTCAAGAGTTGTTTTCCACAAGTTTTAATTTGAACCCAAATTCTTTCGAAGAGTTTTAGGTTTTGATACCTTCGAAAGGTTTAAAGAAGGTTTCGAAAGGATGGCTCCCCTATGTTTTCGAAAGGTCTAAAGGGAAGGGTTTTCCAATGGTTTTGAATAAGATTAAAAGAATGGTTCTCTTACGGTTTCGAAAGGCGATGTTGAATGGTTTTAAAGAAGGATGTCTAAGGTTTTTGGCTTTCGAAGCAAAAAAAGAAATTTCAATAGCATTGAAAGGTTATATGAATGGTTTCGAAAGAAAGATTTGGCCTTTCGGCCTAGATAAATAGAAAGAGATTTACGTGGTTTTGAAAGGGGTACTTTCAATAAGATCAAAAGGGTACTTTCAAATGTTTAATGTTTTCATCAACAAAGATTTGAATAAGTATATAGCATGGCAAGATGATTTTGAGTAAAGCGTATAACATTAAAGTTTTCCTTGTTAAGTTTGGTTTAAATGGTTTTATATCAATTTTAGATGAAAAGGTTTAAGGATAATTACGGGAAGATATCCCTAAGTAAAATGACTCAGATATTAAAATACCAGAGAGGCTGGTATAGGGTCGTGCCCTATACATTAGCTATTGGCCCCAGCTAATTTAGTCAAAAATTCTAGTATGTAGGGCGTTGTCACAGGTAAGATTAAAATTATGATTACACACAGAAAAGAATATATGTTTGTATATAGATATGTTATTGGTTAGCCCGCAAAACCATTAGGATCAGGTGACCCTGGAAGATCTTAAATTAGGGACAGACCGTCCGGAAGAGAAGTATTTAACGGATAGTTAAGGAAAGATAGTCCAGAAGAGGTGTGTCTAACAGATGTTAGATAAATTTTGGTACTTTGTTTGGTAGGCCCGAGTCAATCAAAGGTTAATAGTAAGCCAAACGAAACTTTATTGTTCAGTCAAATAACCATTTATTACCTAATATGTATGTTTACATAATAATGCTTTACAGTTTTAACCTGTTTTGGTTACAGGATAAAGGTTTGCAAAAGATTTATTTTAAATGAATGCTAATGAGGGGAAACCGGTTCCACTAAGTGGCGTGGTCTCACTTAACATTATTAATCGGGATGTATCATATTATTTACATCAGGCTTTATGTCTAACTTGAAGTTTATATTTTACCCTCGAACTCTCGGGTGCTCAAGATTGATTTAAGTAGGCTGAAGGATTAAGGTTTTCAGGTTTTAGTAGGATGACGAATAAGACCACCGAAGGCAAGTAGGAGGCTAACGGATAGCTATGTAGAAGTGCAATTCTTTGTTTTGTTGTTCATTTCCACTGTGCATGTATTAGGTCAATTATGACTATATGACTCTGGTCATCCAAAGGGTCATCTTCATATGTCACTCTTGGCGTATTTTATAATATGTATATTTTATCATTGCATGGGAAACGTTTGGGGTTATGTAATCTAAATATGGAACACCTTTTTTGAAATGTAAATGGAAAAGTCTATTTTGAAATATGTGATTTGTTTCATATTCAAGTGCTTTTGATATTATAGATACCATTAACATACCCGTATTTAGTCGTCGAAAGTTGATACTATAGATGACTGCAACATTTGTAGCGCTTAGCGTTGGGCCTTTAGATAGGTGATGTTACAACTCCTAAACGAATTTCCATTAACTATTTTCTTATTTTTCTCTCCTTTCACTCTTTTGACTTCTTAATCAATTTAATCGAAACCGTGCCGAAATTTGACCAGAATCAAATTCAATCATTACTAGTTTGATTCTCTTTTATATACTCCTTGATTTCTCTTATCTCTCTCAAGATCAATGTGCTATTCAAGAGTAATAGGACCAATTATAATCAATATCAAAGATTTGAGTCTATAACTCCATCAAATCATGCTCTTATACTTTATGGTGTGCTTGGGATCCTTGAAATCCAAATAGGTGTGATTGTAGCCTGTTAAAATCAATTGGGTGTGCTTAGTAGTCCGTAAATCTAGTGGGTATGCTTGTAGCCCGAAAATCAAGTGACTCTACATAGAGGTCAAAATTATAGAGGGTGTATCTCATAACCTCTGAAATTGAGATTTTATTTGCATTTACATGTTGAACAAGGAGAGGTTGTGTGAAATAAAATTTGATTAATTGCACAAAGAAGAAGGTATAGATTTTGATGAAACGTTTACACCAGTAGCAAACTTAGAAGCCATACAAATTTTACTTGCTTTCGATAATCATAAAAATTAAAGATTATATCAAATGGATGTTAAAAGTGCATTTTTAAATGGTATTATTAAAGAAGATGTATATGCAGAACAACCCACGTGTTCTGAAGATAAAAAACTACCGAATCATGTTTACAAATTAAAGAAGGCTTTATATGGTCTGAAATAGGCTCCAATGGTATGACAAACTTAAATCGTATCTATTACAATCAAATTTTTAAATAGGCAAATTAGATAGTACACTTTCTATTAAAAGAGGTAAAATGATACTGAGATAATATAAATATATGTAGATGATATCATTTTTGGATCTACCAATGATAAATTAAATAAAGAGTTTTTAGAAATAATGACAAAGTAAATTGAAATGAGTCATATTGGAGATCTAAATTATTTTCTAGGATTACAAATAAAATGACTAATTAATGGAATTTTTATTTGTCAAGAAAACGTACTAAATTTGGTGTGCCAATTACCAGTGGTAAACCAACTCCAATGACAACTAATGAAAAATTAAATAAAGAAAATTCAAAAAATGTAGATCAAAAATTATATAGAGGAATGATTAGATTAGATCACTACACTATATAATTGCTATTAGACCTGATATAATGCATAGTTTTTGTCTCTATGCAAGATATCAATCTCAACCTATAGAAACTCATTTAAAATCCATAAAATGAATTTTGAGATATGTTAATAACATATTAGACTATGGACTCTTTTACCCAGAAGAAGACTAATTTGAATTAATTTCATATAGATAGGCCGACTATGCTGGTTGCAAATCAGACCAAAAAAGTACAAGTTGAACTGTCCACTTTTTGGGACACTCTCTGGTTTTCTAGTTTAGTAAGAAGCAAAATTTTGTATCTCTATCTATGACATAAGTAGAATATATTTCAGCAACATTAGCCTGTTCACGGGTTATCTATATGCGACAAACTTTAAAATATTTTAGTTTAAATTTTACTAAATCACCAATATACTGTGACAATACAAGTGCGATCAATCTATCTAAAAATCCAACTCATCATGCTAGAACTAAGCATATAGATATAAGACATAATTTTCTTAGAGATAGTGGAAATAAAGAAATAATATCACTTGGATTTCTAAACACTGAAAATTAGATACTGATATATTAACAAAAACATTTAATCAAACATCCTTTACTTAGTTAAGAAGAGAGTTAGGAATTCGTTTGCCATTGGAAACATAAAAATAATGAAGTACAAATTACAAAATGTAAAAAAAAAATGACCAAAATAATACTATGTATGTCGACATACCCTAACCTCATATGTTGATATATAACAGTAAATTTTGTTTATTATTTTCCCACTAAAATTCAAATTGTTGGTTATATAATAACCAAATTTTGATTTTCTTCTTCATTTTTCTGTATTCTTTCTATTTTAAACGTCTAAAATAAACAAACCATAACCTCCTCTAATCCCGAACGTTCTAGAGAAGAGATTTCCTCGTTTTCCTTTTTTTCTCCTACCCAAGGCCACTTCCAAAACACTACTATGGGCAAGATCACTAAAATGAAGGGTGAAATGAAGAATACTCTATGAATTCTCACTGGAATTAAAGTGGTGCAACTTCATGTGACCAAAGAACAAGGGACGCAAAACAGAATTCTTCGAAATTTGCAAAAAATCTATTGGATAATCCTACAAATCCAATAGTTACTAAAGATGATTCTGCAAATTTTGCTATTCATAACCCCGTTCTAGGCAGTGATGACAAGGAAGAAGAGGAAGAATAGAACACATGGAGGAAGATGACGAAGTTCGATGTGTCGGAGAAGCATGTTTCGACCGAGGTGGAAATCTCATCTAAAAAGGGGAACTTTTGCCTTCATTATCCTCATTTTTCCATTCACAAATCACCATTAATTTAAAATTCACGTTAGATAATATTTGATTTTCTTTGATTGCCTTGAATGTGTGGTACGTATATTTGATTTGATTTGACAAGTTTACTCCGAATTTATGTGTATAGTTTAAGATTTGATTGGATTATTATTACTTTGTATTGTGACATTGAGTGAATATATAGTTTAGTATGGTTACCATTAATGATTTGTGTTATCACCCATCATTTCTAATATATCATTTTTATCATTATTACTATAAGTATCTTAATTTGGGGGGTTATACTTAGCTATTTTTGTTGATGACAAAGGGGAGAAATATATAAAATTTTAGCATAGAATAAAGGGGAGTTATGATATATTTTATATACAGAGTTTTCATTATCAAAGAAGGAGAGATTGTTAGTACCTTAGGTATTTTTTTGATGATACCAACCATAGGAAATTATGTAAAATATAAATACTAATGTTTTATCAAGATATATATATAGTATATAGTGCAGGGTATTAGACAGGTATTAATTAAGAATATTGTACAATATCAAGATGTTGATATCAGTCTAGATTCAAGATGACGATATAAAGTTTCAAGAGTTCAAGAATGAAGACTCGTGAGTATTGAAGAATTCAAAATTTCATGATATTAAGGATAAGTTATATCATAGAATTAATGCTAAAACCTTGATAGCACTTTCCCTATCTCTCTCTTCTCTAATTTTGCTTTAAATTATTTTTAAATCATCTATTTTTAGAAAATCTTTTCAAAATATTTCCCAAAATGATTTCAGTCTTTACTTATAAAGATACCATTTTAGTGTTTAAGTTTATATACATATATATATTGAATTTTTGTTTATATTTTAATAAGTTAATTAATTTATATTTATATAATTGAATATTCTTATTAAATCCTTCAAAATTATTTTATATCGTTTTATTAAATTATATTTTGTTTAAAATGTGTATAAACTATATTTAAACGATTCTACAAAGTATCAAAGTATTTTACAAAGCAACGGATTTTCAAAATAATATTTTAAAAGTGTTTTTCAAAATACAAAGTGATATGTCAACATATCCTATCTATGTATGTCGACATATTGGCCGTAAAATTCAAAATTTAAATTTAAACCAAAGTGTCTTTTCATCGTATCTCTTCGCGAATGAACATGACTATTTTTTCCCTATATACACCAGGCTTCAAAACAAATTTTCATTAACTACTTTCTGATTTTTTCTCCTCTTTTAACTCTTTTGATTTCTAAATCAATTTCTATCGAAACTATGTCAAAATTCAACCATAATAAAATTCAATCATTACTAGTAAGATTTTCTTTCATATACTATATGATTTCTCTTTTCTCACTCTATCAAAGATCAAAGATTGATCGTAACTAAGATCAAAGATCTGAGTCTGTAAACTCTATTAAATCATACTTTTATACTTCGTGGTTTTCTTGGTATCCTTGAAATCCAAGTAGGTGTGATTGTAGCCTGTTAAAATAAATTGGGTATGCTTAGTAGCCCATAAATCTAGTGGGTGTACTTGCATCCTAGAAATCAAGAGGCTCCACACGGAGATCGGGATTCTGAAGGGTGTCTCTTGTTGCCTTTAAATGGAGATTGTGTTAGCATTTAATAGTTGAAAAGAAATCTATACAAGGAATTGTGCAAGAGTGGATGTAGGTTAACTCTGAACCAGTATAAAATCCTAGTGTGTTTTTTCTTTTTTACTTTTACTACATTTACTTTTGTTTGTACTTTGATTCTGTGATTGTTAATTACATCATTCAAAGTAAAATCTTATAGAATTTGAAAAATATTTATATAATCCTTTAGACACTATTCACCTTTCTCTAGTGTAAATTTAGCACTAAGATCCCTATTCCGCTGACTCACAATTATAACATATCCAACGTCAACTCCTTGCTCACTAAAGGCTCCACACATAAATGATTACAACATCCTTCAACCTTATACTCGTATAATATAAGGCTAGTTGTACTATATTTTCCACATTTATTAATACCAAGCTTATATTATGTTAGGTTATTACCATGTGCAAGAATGAATCATTCAGAATATTCAGAGGTTTTCCAAATAATTCTTCAATTTCTAGATTGCTTTGCGGCATTCACCCACCTATTCAAACGTCTTATGTTTCTTAATTATGTTAAAGAATAGGATACATTTATTAATCCCCTTTGATGTGAACCAATTGAGTGCGGCTAGCCTTCAGTTTAAACTTATTACATCCTCACTGGTCTTCAGCTCTAAAATGTCCCTACTTGCTTTTATATGGTCGGTGTTAGCCTCTATTCCACGTATACTAACTATGTATCCAAAAAATTTCCATATGGTATCTCAAAAAGCGCATTTTGTGGGTTTGATTTCAAATTTACTTACGCGAAATCCTAGTTATTTCCTTATATCCTTTACAAAATCAAGTTTTTTCTTCAATTTGACTAACATATCATCTACATAAACTTCTATAATTTTTTCCGATTTGACTTCTAAGCAGTATATTAATAATTAAATCAATTATAGTTGGTTGCAACATTCTTGAGCGCTAAAGGCATTACTTCGTAGCAATATGTTTCCCAATCAGTTACGAAGCCGACATGCTCTTCGTTGGGCTTGAACATTGGGATTTGATTATAACCGGAATACATGTCCATAAAAGATAGTAGTTTGTGCCTCTAATTGCATCAACCAATCGACCAATCCTTGAAAGTGGATAACAATCATTCGAACAACACTTATTTAAATCCATAAATTCAATGTATGTTCTCCATTTCCCAGTAGACCTCTTAACTAACACTAGTCATTTGCAATAATAAACCTCCCAAGTAAACCCATTTTTCAACAATCTTTTAAACTCTTTTTATAGAGAAACCGACCAAACCTTATTCAGTTGGCCTTTCCTTTGCCCGATTAAAGTATAGCTTGGATCTATGTTTAGAGCATGATGCATTATTGCAACTTCGATTCCGATCATATCTAAGTAGGTCCAGGGAAAGCCATCATTATTTAATTGAAGAAGCATAATTAGTTTCCCCTCGTATCTGTACCTATTTATATTCCTATCTTAACTGCTTTTGTTAAATCCAAAGGATCTATGGAAACATCCTCTAATTCTTCTATGGGCTTAACATTTCCTTGTGTAGTTCAAGTATCAATTACAGGAATAATCTTTTCTTTTTCTTCTTCTTGGTTCACTCCATGGTTTGTTACGGTTGTCTCACTATATCTTCCCTTTCTTCAAATTCCATTATCCTTTTGGTATGTACCTAGGTCTTATTAATGTGAAAGTATTGCCTAATTGCCTTGAACATTGTCTCCCGACTCTTGATGTCTACAGGCTTCTCATTTTCAATCCCGTTAGTTTTATTTAACATAGATTCATAATTGGATTTTCTTTCCTTTATTTAACTATTTTAGGGTAGAAAAATACATTTCATTAACACTAAACTACTTGCCCTTCACCATTTCCTATCCAGCTTTAGAAAGAAATTTTAAGATTAGATGCTTTAGCGCGATAAAAACATCCACTCCGTCCTATTTTGGTCTCCCAACAAAGGCATTGTAGTGCAAGTGCTAGTCCATCACTATGAAATGCATCTCAAAAGCCTTTATATCCTCAGGATCTCCCACTTGTACATATACCGTAATATGCCCTATTGGAGTTGATCCTTTATTATTGAATCCAAAGATTGGTACAAGCTTTTCCTTCGGAATATCCATCTGAACAAAGTTATGGTTAAAGATCACGTTAACTGCACTTCCCTTGTTTACCAAAACATTAGACACTAGAGAAAATTGAGTTTGCGTCGTGAACATCAGCGGATCATTATTGGGATGTCTTACTCCTCTTAACTCCTTATTAGTCATCACTAAGTCTAGAATTCCAAATATAAATGATTTATCAAGGGTTCCACTCAATAGTGTAAATTCCTTCCTTGACCTTCCTTATGTATCTAATTCTCCCTCCCTTGCTTTCCTTGATGAATATGGGCTTACATGAATTACATCTATATGGTTTATCGGTGATGGAAAGTCTTTTTAAGGCTTATTCCCATAAATATCAGCACTACTAGTGTGCAGAATTATATTAGAAATGGGTCATGGAACTTGTGGCCCGCCTTAACAAACGTCTTTAATTCCCTTTTCCTAATCATCCCTAGAATTATGGAGGCTAAAGCACGGTAATTATAGATCTCATGTCCATTAACTTTATGATAAACATAGTAATCTCCCCTTAGTTCGCCTGAGGTTGGTTGGGACCTACTATAGTATAGTATTCTATCTCATCATTAGCTACTGCACAGATGTATGACATTGTTTTTGATTCAAAGACATGAAATTTGTTTTTTGGTTTTATCTCATCTTCCTTTTTTGTTCGTAATTGGAAAACCAACTCTTCCCCTTTGTCGTACCTTTTTATTTTCATGAAAGATGTTATCAAATCAAACTTATTTATCAATTTGGAAATGAATGTTTTGCAAACCTCTACATCCATGAATATATAACTCTTTCCAGAGCATAATATACTCCATTAACCCTAATTTAACATCCGTAAGCTTCTCCCACTCTCACCTTCTCCGCTTTATTAGCTTGAGTGCAAAGAACCGGATTTTCAACCCTCAAAAATCGACAATAATATGACAACTTTTCATGCCGAATATTCAAGTGCCCGAAATAACAATCTGTTAGGGTGAATGAAGAAGGTAGAAGATAGATAAAACTAAAAAAACATAGAACCTAACAGCGCAGGGAATAATGTATAACACAACCATGATCTTTACGTAAAGGAAACTGTTAGTCCTTTAGATGATGGCTTTGATGACAACAACCTTAGGAATTGTAATAAAATATAAATACTAACATTATAGTTTAGATATATATGTATATGCAGGATTTAACCATGTAGGTATCCAAGAATGAAGACTGCACAGTATAGAGATTCAAGATATCAAGATTGATGACCCATGAGTATCAAGATTATCAAAAGTTCAAGATTTCAATAATAAGTAATTTAGAAATTTTGTTAAAACTCCTAGAAAAGCACTGGCATCTTAAAATCCAATTTATTCGTGGAATGTAATCGACTTCGAGCCCGTTAAAGGGATGGAACCCTAAGTAGGATGGAACCTACGAAAAATCTAGTGGAACATTGTTTTGTATCCACTAACTTTTATTCAAATGTTTTTTTAAAAAATTATATCTTGTTTTTAAAATGATTTCAAAACCTTTCTTTTAAAAAGAATCAAAAACATCTATCCTGGTTTTAAAATACTTTTAGCCTCAAAATAATCTTTATCTTCAAATTCAAACTATCCTTGGTTTTAAACTATATTTTAAAAATAATATATTTAATTTTTAATATTTATACGTAGATTTATAATATAAAATTATAGTAAGTCTTATATATATTAAAATATTATTCTCTATATTTATTTATGTATTTTAACTATAGTTAAGTATATTTATAAAAGATTAAAATATTTTTAATACAAGATAGAAGTTATTTTCAAAGAAAAATAAATTACCAAAATTTCCTTAGGCATGTCGACAACCTCAAGTACCCCTTATCGACAAGTTGGTAGTTGATTTCAAAAATTTGAATTTCAAAAGAAGTGTCTATTCGTCATATCTTTTCACGAATGGACATGGTTGTTGTTCTACTATAAATAGTGGCAGTTTTAAAGAATTTTCATTCATATTTTCTCTGATTTCACTCCTCTTTTTCTTTCACATTTCTTTATATATATTTTTACTATTACTCTGCCGAAATCACCATTGAATCTAACTAGATCATCTCCGGTTTGATTCTCTATCACTATCTCAATAAGATCTCGGTGCTATTAAGAGTTATAGGCTTCTTTGTAATAAACTAAGCGAGAATAGGTGTGATTGTAGCCTATGAAATAAATCAAGCGAGAAAAGGTGTGGTTGTAGCCTAGGAAATCAATTGGGTGAACTTATTGCCCGTAAAATCAAGTATCTCTACCCAGAGGATTGTGAATCTAGAGTGGTGTACCACATGGCCTTGAAATCGAGGATGTAATTATACAATTGCTTTTGAAAGGAAATCCGTACTTGTATGCGGGATTGGATGTAGGGTAACTCTAAACCAGTATAAAATCCGGTGTGTTGTTTCCTTTATTGCTTTCACTTTATTTCTGCATCCGTGTTTGATTTTGTGGTCATATCTGTGTCTGAATATTGCATACATTTGTGTTCAAATTAACATAAACTCAAAAAGATTTAGTAATTCTTTAAAACACTATTCACCCTCCCTCTAGCGTTAATTCTAGCCGTAAGATCCGTAATCCGCATTTCTCACATTTGGTATCAAAGCGAGGTTTTCAAAGTTTCATAATATGATTTTTGAAAAAGTTTTTAAAATGTCTATGTTTAAAAAACTTGATAATAATAGTTTAGAAATATTCAGATCATCGTTGTCTCTTGAGTCTGCATATAATCAGTATTCAAATTCATGTTGTCTACCAAAATTGTATGATGTGCAGCAAACATGCTTTATGGGTGTTGTAGAATCAATCCACAATGGACAAATTATGCAGATCAAAAAGAATAAATGGATACTCGATAGTGGATGCTCTAGACACAAGACTGACAATCCAGATATGCTGAATGATATAATATACAAAGACGGAGGACTAGTTAACTTTGGAGACAACTCAAAAGGATATGTGATTGGCATTGCAAAAATCGGTGACTCGGAAACTCCTATTATTACTAATGTTTTGCTAGTAAAGAATCTGAAACATAATCTGCTAAGTATTAGTCAACTTTGCAATAAAGGATATAAAATTAAATTTGAAAAAGAAAAGTGTCACATTGAAGATAATAATTCTGCCATAATATTTGAGGGAATTAGGAAAAAGAATATTTATATTCTTTGTATGAAAGTTTCAAATGATAACTTATGTCTTTTGGCAAATACAAGTGACCCTTGGATTTGGCATAAGAGATTTGGACATTTGAATTTCAAACTCTTATCTAGACTATCAAAACATGATCTAGTAAGAGATCTCCCTAAAATGAATTTTAAAGTAGATAGTCTATATGAGGCATGTCAATTACGAAAACTTAAAAAAAGTTCCTTTAAATTAAAAGATATGATTTCAACTTCAAAATCTCTTGAATTACTCCATCTTGATTTATTTAGTCCATCTCAAATTCTGTCAATAAATCATAGTAAATATGCATTTGTTATTGTAGATGATTATTCTAGATTTACATGGACAATATTTTTGAAACATAAAAGTGATACTTTTAAATGTTTTAAGAACTTTACAAAAAGGATTCAAAATCAACTTTCTCTAAAAATTATAACCATCCGTAGTGATCACGGTGGTGAATTTGAAAATGAAAAGTTTGAGGAATTCTGCAATAAAAAGGGAATAACTCATAATTTTTCATTTGCAGGAACTCCGCAACAAAACGGGGTAGTAGAACGTAAAGATAGGACGATTCAAGAGTGTGCGAGAACTATGCTTTCAGATAGTAAATTACCAAAGTATTTTTGGGCAGAAGCAGTTCCTACCGCCTGTTATATTTTAAATAGAATTTTAATTAGACCTTTAACTGATAAGACATCTTATGAACTTCTTCATAGAAAGAAACCTAAGGTATCTTATTTTAGAATTTTTGGAAGTAAATGTTTTATTTTAAATACAAAAGATAATCTAGATAAATTTGACCCTAAATCTGACAAAAGGTGTCTTCATCGGATATTCTAATAGAAGTAAAGCATATAGAGTGTTTAATTTAAGAACTAACACCATCGTAGAAACAATGCATGTTTCATTCGATGAAAATCTCAAAAAATTTGAAGATAAAAATGATGAAGAGGATTTAATAACTCAAAATCAAGAGTCAACTGAAACTAATAATGAAATTTATCATCCTAATAAAAAGATTAAACTTTTAAAAGATCATCCTATAGAAAATGTACTTGGAGATACGAAATCTGTTGTTAAAACTAGAAATCAACTAAGTAAAATGGGCACTGTAGCCTTTATATCAACTATTGAACCCAAAAATCCAAAAGAAGAATCAACTGATGATTCATGGATTTTGGCTATGCAAGAAGAACTAAATCAATTCACTAGGAATGATGTTTGGGAACTTGTTCCTAGACCAGAAAATAAAACTATAATTGGAACTAAATGGGTTTATAAAAATAAAATTAATGAACAATGAGAGGTTGTTAGAAATAAAGCCCGGTTAGTCACTCAAGGTTATTGTTAAGAAGAAGAAATAGATTTTAATGATACCTTTGCTCCCGTAGCAAGATTAGAAGCCATTAGGATTCTACTTGCTTTCGCAAATCATAATATCAAATGGATGTTAAAAGTGCCTTTATAGATGGATTGGTAAAAGTGGAAGTATATGTTGAACAACCACCACTTTTTGAAAATGAAAAATTATCAAATCACGTTTACAAACTTAAGAAAGCTCTATATGGTCTAAAACAAGCTCTTAAAGCCTGGTACGATAGACTAAGATCTTACTTATTACAATCAAATTTTGAAATTGGTAAAGTAGATAATACTCTTTTTATTAAAAGAAATAAAAATTATATTCAACTAGTACAAGTTTATGTAATTGATATCATTTTCGGATCAACTAATTTTGAAATGAATAAAGAATTTTCTTAAATAATGACAAAAGAGTTTGAGACGAGTCATATAGGTGAATTAAACTTCTTTCTGTGATTACAAATAAAACAATTAGATAATGGTATCTTTATTAGTCAAGAAAAATATGCTAAAGACCTAGTTAGTAAATTTGGTTTGACTACTGCAAGTGGAAATCCCACTCCCATGGCAACCAATGAGTACCTAAGTAAAGAAGATCTCTTGAAAGATGTAGATCGAAAATTATATAGAGGAATGATTGGATCACTACTCTATATCACTGCTAGTAGACCTGATATCATGCATAGTGTTTATCTCTGTGCAAGATATCAATCCCAACCTAAAGAGATCCACTTAAAAGCCGTAAAACATATCATAAGATATGTTAAACACAACTTTGATTATGGTTTATTTTATCCTAAAAATGATTCTTTTGACTTAATATCTTACTGTGATGCTAATTATGCTGGTTGTAAATCACACCGAAAAGGTATAAATGGAACTTGTCACTTTTTGGGCATTCTCTAATTTCCTGGTTTAGTAAAAAGAAAAACACAGTTTCATTATCAACAACCGAAGCAGAGTATATTTCTGATGCTTTAGCTTGTTCTCAAGTAATATATATGCAACAAACATTAAAAGATTTTTGTTTAAATATCTCAAAATCACCAATTTGTTATGATAATACTAGTGCAATAAATTTATCCAAAAATACTACTCATCATGCTCGAACTAAACATATTGATATCAGACATCATTTTCTCAGAGATAATATAAGTAAGGAAGTAATTACTCTCGATTATATCAATTCTGAGAACCAAATTGCTGATATCTTAACAAAACCCTTAATGAATCTATATTTATTGAATTAAGAAGAGAATTAGGTATTTGTTCAATAATTGAAATATAAAATATAAATAACAAAGTATAATTAAAAATTAAATCAAAATAAATCAAATAGCAAAAATATCAATCACCATGTCGACAACCCCCTCCTACCCATGTCGACATATAACAATTTTTTTGTTTTTGAAATTTTCCACCAGAATTCAAATAAGTGGTTATATATTCTTCTTATTTCCAAATTTTGATCATTCCCTCTAGTCTTTCTCTGTTCTAACTTCTGAAAACATTTAAACAATGGCCTCCTCTTCCAAATCAAACAAAAATTCAACTTTTCCATTCCCTTCTCCTTTCTCTGGACCATTTCCATAAACTACGCTTACATGAGTTATGAAAATGGAAGACTCCTTGAAGGATGCACTGCAACTAATGATTGAAATTCATGTAGTGCAACTTGGAATGGCCAAAGAACAAGAACGGCAAGGCAAAATCCTTAGAAATTTGCAAATGTTTCTAATGGACAATTATGCTAATCCGGTCTTGATTGATGAAGAGTCTTTAGGAAATCAAGTGCAAGAGGACAGCGAGGAAGAA
This sequence comes from Allium cepa, assembly GCA_030765085.1. Classification (NCBI taxonomy): domain Eukaryota; kingdom Viridiplantae; phylum Streptophyta; class Magnoliopsida; order Asparagales; family Amaryllidaceae; genus Allium; species Allium cepa. The sequence continues at coordinate 166,613,625 of CM060939.1, forward strand.
GAAGAAGCCTTCATGGAAGAAGAGCATGCAGAAGATGATGACAAATTCGTTTGCGTTGGCGAAGTGTGCTTTGACAAGGATGGAAATCTAGTCGAACAACGTGGAAATTTCTGTTTCCACTACCCAAATTGTTCGGTTCATAGATCTCCCATTTTCAAAGACACACATTAGTTTATTTTCTCTCTTTCCTATTGTTGTATGTACTTTCCTATGTTCTCCACGAAAATGTAAATATAACAATATATAATTAATAAATAATTTGTGTTCTTATATTTGAATTCTCACAATTATCACTATTATAAGTATTATCATATATAGATCCTTAGTTAGGATAGTTAGTAATTTAGGACTAAGTTTTAATTTTAGATTTAGGTGATGATTATTTATATAACATGTCATTATAATCACATGTCATATAGTATTAAATTAAGGGGGAGTTATACATTTTGGAGTTAGTTTTTGTTGATGACAAAAGGGGAGAAGTATAAAATAGGATAGTTAGGCATAGATTAAAGGGGAGTTATTAGTTTTAGGGGAGTTATAGGATAGAAGTAATATTTTATGAACAAAGGTTGTCATCATCAAAATAGAGGAGATTGTTAGTCCTTGAGATGATGGTTTTGATGACAACAACCTTAGGAATTGTTATAAAATAATACTAACGTTATAGTTTAGATATATATGTATACGAAGGATTTAACCATGCAGGTATCAAAGAATGAAGACTGTATGGTATAGAGATTCAAGATATCAAGATTGAAGACTCATGAGTATCAAGATTATCAAAAGTTCAAGATTTCAATAATAACTAATTTATTTAGGAATTTTGTTAAAACTCCTAGAAAAGCACTGGCATCTTAAAATCCAATTTATTCGTGGAATGGAATCCACTTCGAGCCCGATAAAGGGATGGAACCTACGAAAAATCAAGTGGAACATTGTTTTGTATCCACTAACTTTTATTCAAATTTTTTTACAAAATTATATCTTGTTTTCAAAATGATTTCAAAAACCTTCCTTTTAAAAAGAATCAAAAACATCTATCCTGGTTTTAAAATACTTTTAGCCTCAAAATAATCTTTATCTTCAAATTCAAACTATCCTTGGTTTTAAACTATCTTTTAAAAATAATATATTTAAATTTTAATATTTATTCTTAGATTTAAATATAAAATTATAGTAAAATCTTATATATATCAAAATATTATTCCCTATATTTATTTATGTATTTTAACTATAGTTAAGTATATTTATAAAAGATTAAAATAGTTTTAATACAAGATAGAAGTTATTTTCAAAGAAAAATAAATTACCAAAAATTCCTTAGGCATGTCGACAACCTCAAGTTCCCCTTGTTGACAAGGTGGCAGTTGATTTTAAAAATTTGAATTTCAAAAGAAGTGTCTATTCATCATATCCTTTCACGAATGGACATGGTTGTTGTTCTACTATAAATAGGGGAAGTTTTAAACGAATTTTCATTCATATTTTCTCTGATTTCACTCCTCTTCTTCTTCCACATTTATTTATTTTTACCATTACTCTATCGAAATCACCATTAAATCTAACTAGATCATCTCTGTTTTGATTCACTATGACTATCTCAACAAGATATCAGTGCTATTCAGAGTTATAGGCTTCTTTGTAATAAACTAAGCGGGAAAAGGTATGATTGTAGCCTGTGAAATCAATCAAGCGAGAAAAGGTGTGATTGTAACCTAGGAAATCAATTGGGTGAACTTGTTGCCCATAAAATCAAGTATCTCTACCAAGAGGATTATGAATCTGGAGTGGTATAACTCGTGGCCTTGAAATCAAGGGGTAATTGTACAATTGCTTTTGAAAGGAAATCCGTACTTGCGTGTAGGATTGGATGTAGGGTAACTCTGAACCAGTATAAAATCCAGTGTGTTCTTTCCTTTATTGCTTCTACTTTATTTCTGCATCTGTGTTTGATTCTGTGATCATATCTGTGTCTGAATATTGCATATATTTGTGTTCAAATAAACACAAACTCAAAAAGATTTAGTAATTCCTTAAAACACTATTCACCCCCTCCCCCTCTAGTGTTAATTCTAGCCTTAAGATCCGTAATCTGCATTTCTCATGGAAACATCTTTATTCATATATACAACATCAGTGTACATTAGACTTATCCTAAATTTTTGGACAGTTATAAAAACCTGTCCTCACATTGAAAAACATATAGATTCTATAATATTGAAAAAGTAAAAATACATGATTGCGTCTGCACTATGCACTAGTGATATATAAAAAAAAATTCGTATTAAGCATGTTTGAATATCATAAGGAGAAATCTCCTCCAATTCTACGTTTGCATTGTGTGTGTTGTGGGAGGCCTTATCGTCGTTTCATTGTCCAAAAGTATAGCGGATTTCTTTTTATTTTCTTTATGAAAATAACTTAAGATCTCACACCAGTCCCACGACTGACCTGGAGTTTATTGTTCCCTTACTAAACTCTGGGTGCTCACAATTTTACACACGGATAGCCTAGAGTCAGGTTATCATTATTCGGTAGCAAAGTCAAGAAGTTGCTATGGAGATCTGGAGTTCAAGCTGGATGGCGAGACGTTTGACTTATACTAAATAATATCCGCTGCGGGTGGTTTGTTGTAAAGTAAATTTCTATGTAGCAAGTTCTAATGAATGCCATTGTTGTATTGTGTCGTTGTAAACTCTTATATTGTGATGTATAAACTGATATAGTGCTTTTGTTTTAAAGATATTCATTTATCTATTATATGTTGTTCTGCTGCGATATGTGAGATTCTGTTATTGTTCTATTCTTCTTCTATCTTCTTCTTCTTCTACCTCTTTCTTCTTAAACCCTAACGGTTCGGATTTCCGGCGTTCGGTTGTTCGGATTGTTACACTGACTTTCCGCCAGTCTGTGCTTTTTGGATCGGACATGTATGGTTTATTGTCGATTCAAAGGGTACGGATTTGCTGACTATCACAGTATAAAACTTCTCTATATAGACATCCAAACCCATTTATCAAACATTTTTATAAACATTCAAAACTATTTCTAAAACCCCTTTTATAAATACCCCAAAATTATTCATAAACTTCATTACATAATATTCAAAATGATTGTTAAATCATTCTTCAAATATTTTGCTCAAAATAGAATAACATTGAAAACCATTTTAAAAGAAAATGAAATATTAACTTTCCAAAACCAAACGGAGGCTTAATGACTATAATGGATCATTACATTTGGGTTTACTTATCCAAATTATATCATGGGTATTGCCTAGCATCAGATATATAATGGATTCGCACATAACATACAATCAATCATAGATAGACGTCCAAGTTACAAATATAGATACATCCATTATCGATAAAAAATGTACATATAGAAGTATATTTTATATGCTTAAGTTACTATGATCCGCTTATTGATATTACCTTCCTTGTATTTATCATATTATCGATATTCAACAATTATGCTAAACATAAGTCAACTTACTTCGCATAAAACGTGCAAACATTTTATGATCACTACTTTAATTCATTTGGCTACTTAATGGTCCGGACGAGAGATACTTTAATTTGATTTCAATTAACGTTAAAAAGAAAACCGATTTAAAACATAACCGATTAAATTTAAAAATAGCTTTGAAAAGATTAAAGTATATTCAATTAGCATAAACCCTAATTATATCTTAATTAAATGAAGATTAATTCATAATTAAAGGTTAATTAACTTGATGGACTTGGTTAAGTCCTAATTAACTTTATAATGTATCTTAGTTGAGGTTTAAACAATTCAATATAAGTTAAACCCTATTTATATCTCCATTAATTAAATAATAATTAACCATAATTACTTCTTAACTTCATCAACCACTAATTAAAAACTTTATTAATCACTAATTAATCATTAACCTTCCTTAAGTGCTGCTAAACCTTAATCACTTACTTCATTACTAATTAAGTACTAATTTCCTTTACCTTTAATTAATTTATTAAATAAATAAATTATTAAATTTTATAAACTTAAATCTTTTTACATTACTAATCAAATTCGGAAAATTTTTGTAAAAATTTCCAAAAGAAAACTTTTTAAAGCGAAAATCGATAATTTTATCGAACTGCGCTCATAGCGACAAGTGCTATGAGGGCAGTTCGCTTAAACTTACTTTAAGCAAAATACTTTGCTTATTCCTTGCTATTACAAGTCTAGGAATCTATTTTCAAAGTTTTTGAAACTTAAAAATAAAGATAAAGACTTTGAAATCATTTCCAAAATTTAAAACTAGAAAACTTAATCTTGATTCTAAATCATATCTCATGTCTATCGCAACATACAAAGGTGTAAATTTTGCAATTCTTAAATAACATACAACACAATCATACCTTCAACATACCATACACCAACATCACATTCTTACAACCAAACATATCACTTTAAACATCCAAACATAATGCTTAACATCTAAACATAGTATTTAACATCCAAACTATGCTAACAATAAATCGCAAACGTATATCATTATCATAACATGATATTTTAATAACATGAACTATGGATTTCCACAACATATAAACTATGAAAATAAAGTTAGTTCTTTCTAAAAATGAGATAATATTACTCACTGAAAATCTTTGAAACTTGAAATGCCTTAGATGCACAAAAATCATCCCAAAAATATATTTTATCTTCCATGTGATTTTTGGATATATTACTCCCAGATTTTGAAAAGGCGATCAAAATAAAAGTTTTAGATTTCCATAAAATAAAAAAAAGAATCACTCAAATAAGATTCTATTTGAGGTAGATATGGTCAAAAGAAGGAGAGCTATTTTCCTACATTAATTTCTGAGTTTAAAAGTATACTAAAAACAAATGAGATTTTGACATACCTTAGCTTGAAATTAGAAAAGTTGTTAACATGAAAGTTGAAGCAACTGATATTGTATGAATTGAAAAAATGTAAATCTTTATTTGGTGTAAATAGAGGAAGTTATGGCCGAATAAAGTGAAGGTAAAATGGAGAAGAAAGAGCTTTAAAACAAGTTCGCATCTTTAAAACAATTTAGATCTTTTGATTTTAAAAAAACTTAAAACAAACACGGCATAAAATTATGAACAAAGCATTAGGGAAATGAAAATGGAGAAGTTAATGAAAATATGGTGAAGGTGAAGTATATTTATAGACAAAAGAAAGTAAGGAAATTACTACACTATCCTTTGAATTAATTAACATAACATGTCATGATTTTGTAAGGTCACATCACCACCTACTCCCCTTCTCAAGTCACGTCCATCATTCCCCATCTTGTTCCATCCCATAGGCTATGGTTTCATGCTTAATAATGTTTATGATGTTAAAGAAATAACAAGAGATAAGGTGTATTTTATATATATAGTCCATGTATATATATGTTATAATTTAAACCATGACTTGTCATATCACTATCTAAACATATTTAACATAAGATATTATATAATTAAGTGTATCATTATATTGTTAATTATCTCTTATTTATGTGTACATCCGGCGCACAAAGGCGATCAACGTTCTCAACAACTTTCTGGTGTCGAAAAGTCGGTATTCTGGAAAACGTGCTTCGATAACTTTTAAACCCATATCTAAATATTTGAAAAATAAATATAATTTATCCAAGTGATAAATTTGCGGGTCTTTACATTTAGCATTAAACCTTCTTAAGTAGTCTTTAAGCAATTCTCTGGGGCATAATGCTTAAGTCTATGGAAGGATCTTTTAAGGTGTAGACTTAAGCAGAGATCTCATATGTGAATTAACTCTATGAGTAGATTTTATTCCATGGTATCTTCTATATCACGTGCTAGAGGCTTCAAGAAAGGTTATTAGGACCAATCTGCACCTTACAACTCTTGAAGCATCAACTATGTCCGTTTGGCTTTCGCAAGCATAAATATGATCATCTAGATCCATAGATTTATTACAGCTTATTATTGGAATTATAATATATGAAGGAAGTCGAACCTCTATTATTTCATATATGAATGGAGCACCCCTTATATTGTTGTTGACTTTAGAATCCAAGATTCTTTTTCCTTTTAGATCCATTATATCCTTTCCGTTTTATGCGCCCATTCTTTCAAATATATTTCATCATCGTAATCTATCCTACTTTGCTTAGTCTTTACATCAGAAGTACAGCTACCAAATTACACATGAGGAGATTTATGAAAGACGTTGGGACATTTAGATGCTTTCTAAATTGGCTAAGTATTTGTCATGACGCCTCTTTCTACAAAGTGACTAAGCTTTGAAGGAGTTCTTATTACCTTTCCAACACCCTCTATTCCTTTCCCTTTTGATTTTGGAATCCCCTTACCAAGATCATGTTTCCCTAAAAGAACTACATTTTGGTCCCTTAAGGGGGATTCCACCTCCTCTCCAACATCCTTCGCAATTTGGGTTTTTGGGGATATCTGCAATATAAGCATTTTAATCAATTCATGCATAGTTTCAAGTTGCTTTTGCATTTTATTTGATGCCAAACTTACATTTTCAATTGCAACAGGTATAGAAGCTTGCCCGACTTCTAGGTTAATATTATAAACTACATCTCATTCTTAAATATTAAACTTCTTTAGTCATTCTATTTTCGCTTGAATTGAGATATGAAGATTGTTGACGATTTCAAATTTTTGGTTAACTTTCTCATTAAAAGTAAAGAAATGTTAAGTTGGAAATTTTGGCCTAACTTTGACCTATTAAAGAAGAGTATGAATGATACTTGTGTAAAAGGGAATCCACAAGGGCAAGTATGCAAACATAAATCTTGTATGTCCTTTATCATTATTCATAAATCTCGATTTGACCAAATCAGATATGGAATTAATAAATCAAGCTTTTATAAATATCTTGAGCTATAAATAAGATTAAGAGAGAAGCGAATTTAGAAGAAGCCCCTTCTTATGTGGGAGTACATGCTATTTATAGTAAAATTTCTCAATTGGATACATGACATGTGGCGGGTTGTAGTTCTGGATGGTTAAGATTCTTTGACTAAATGATGGCATGATACACTATGGATGTGACGTGTGGCATTCTTGGGACCACCTCTCCTTCTACTTTAATTCTTCCTACTTTATACTGACGTGGCATGAACAGTCCAATAAGGCATCAACACGTAGACAGTTTAAGTAGCATTTATAGAGTCAATGGCACTTTCATATACTCGATAGCTTTTTAGAATCGATAGAATTTCCCTTACAGACTTAATAGCATGTCCTTGTAAAAAAAAGGTAGCCACTTCTCACAGATTCGATAGAATCTTCCTTATACAAACTCGATAGAATTTTCTTATAGATTCAACGGCATGTTCCTTGTACAAACTCCATAGGTCTTATGCTTTTAAACTCCATAGTCGTCTTTTATAGACTCAATATATTTCTTTGTATAAAACTGATTACACTTTTTCTTATAGACTCGATAGCTCTTCTTCTTATAGATTAGACAAACTACTTTTATTGAATCAATAACTCTTTTGCTTATAGAATTGATAGCTTTATTTTACAAATTCGATAGCTCCTCTGCTTATATACTCTATGGCCCTTAAGCTCATATACTCAGTAGCCTTCTATTATAGACTTCTTGACTTAATATCACTTCTGATTATACACTCAACAACCCTTTTACTTAGAGACTCGATAGCCTACTTTTATATGAATCGATAGCTCTTCCACTTATAGACTTGATAACATCCTTTAATATATTCAATAGCCTCCTATTATAGACTCGATAGAATTCGTTATATGCATTCGATAGCTCTTCTGCTTATAGACCCGATAATTATTATGCATATAGACTCGTTGGCCTTCTTTTATAGAGGTGATCACACTTCTTTCTATAAATCTGATAGCCTTCTTATATAAACACAATGGGTTTTATGTTATAGACTTGATACCCTTCTGCTTATTAACTCGATAGCCTTTCTTTTATAGACTTGGTTCTCTTCTACTTATAGACTCGATATCCCTTCTACTTATAATTTCAATAGCAATCTCTTTTCATAATTTATAATAATACCTAGTAACTCTTACCATATAGATTTCTTTTTCCTCTTTATGAAAATGGGGTATAACATGTTAATACTCTAAGTATTGCTTTTGATGACAGCAACTATATAAATATTACAACTAATATTTCTTTGAGTTCTGTAGTATTTTCAAATATACTGCAGAGATATTTTACATAAATATATAAGAAACTTAGTGAATGAATTCAAGTAAACGAGTTATAATTATGAAAATTGATAGGAGAAAAAGAAAGATATAATAGACTCAAGATGAATGGAACTTAAATGCTTCAACTATAAAGAAAATAGAAGTGTTCAATAAGTTTATTCATTTTAAGAATTCTGTTATAAACCCTGTAGTACATTTCCTTAATATTCGTTTTTCATTTAACATTATTTTTAATCCATAACATCTTCTTATAAGGATACAATCCAAATTCCAAAACATGGAAGCACTACACCAGAATAGTCAATTTGCAATGGCCCAAAGCAGTTGCAAAATGCGTAGTGGCTAAAATTAGCAACGACTTTGAGCCTTTGATAATTTAACATTTACAAAGGCTCAGACTCGTTGCTAATTAGCATAATTTTTTTAGGAGGAATCTATAATCCTATGAAAGTATATCCCTTAGCCCATAGAAAGTTAATGATAAAGAAAATTTGGATTTGTCTATAGAAAATGATATGTCCAAGACAAACTTTCTAAAATGTATGATATAGTTGTTTTACTCAATCGCTACAAATAGTAAATGATCAAGGGAAACCCTCATTAAAAAATTTATCTAGCCTTTTGACCAGGTAGTATATATGTGAACATGACCAATCAAACTTGAAACCATCGAGGTAAAAGGCCCGGAGTGATAGCCTTAAAGTCCAGAAACCGAGATTGTAAGCTAAAACCTCAATCGAAGAATTTAACAACTGAATCCATCAACTTAAAGGATCGATATCGACCCATAGCCATGGATTGGTAACAGTCCATTGAACCTCGTCAAAATTACCCCGTTTTCCTCATGCTACTTAACCTCGATGCCAAAAGCCTATTCCTTGGTCCATAGATCGTTCACGTATCAATGGCTATCCAATGATCCAAGCACTAGAAGCCAACAAGTTTGATCCTCCACTGATTTATCCAATTGATTTGGAAATAAGCTCATAACTCTATAAACAAGATTGAAAACATAAAGCTAACGATATATCACTTCAATTCAATGTGGCTAGAACCACCCAAAAGTTGATCTTATGGATTGATACCGATCTATAGCTATTTGCTGCCACATCTTTTCAAGTACAACTACTACTACATCATAAAGAACTTAAAGGAGGATGAGCTATAGCTTTTCCCAGTGACCTGCAGCTATAAATAGGCATGGAGGGGCACCATTTTGGGAATCTTTAGCAATCTTCTACATATTTCTTGTAACTGGATGTCGAGTGGTACCGAACTATAAGAACTGTACTTGTAAATAGCCACTAAATTAGTAACAAAACTAAATGGACGTAGGCAATGATTAGCTGAAGTACAATCAAAGTTTTGCGTCTTTCTTTTGCTTTTTTTATTTAATTTTATCACGCTTTTCTCTACTATACTCGTTTGAGTGTTTATACCATTTTTGGTTTTAACATTTTGGTGCTTTCAATGAGAAATACTTCAACTCGCTAATTTGAGATTTGAAAAGGTTCAAAATGAGGAGACAATCTGCTAGGAAGACTACTGCTAGAGGAAATCAAAAATCGGGCAGCCAGGAGGTGTCCTCAAGATCCAACCCCCTATCCATCTATGTAATCGAGGATGAGATGAAGACCATGATGAATGAAATGTAGGAAAGGATGATAGCCTGTGAGGAAGAGATGATGGAAAATTTCTTTAGAAGGATGGGACAAACAAGACGGAGCAACATGGAACAAATCCCGATGGAGTTGTATGGACCGGTATCGATCCCCAAGGACCCACGGCACCAAACCCTAAGAACTCAGGGGCATACCCCATGTTGCCTTGGGTAGAAATGGTGCATGTCCAGTGAATACTGCCGAGCAATTGGATATGAAATAGAATGTAGATGCATGGCCGGAGGAGTACGTGCCAAAATTCCCTCATAGAAATGGAGGGCAAGATGAGAATGGGAACTTGAGAATTCCTTTGAATGACGACGACAGACTTTCTAAGATGATGAGATGACCTATGAGGGAAGGATTTCTCAACTGAAGCCTAGAGGATGTGAATAGGAGTCCATTCACTTCTAACGTTCGGTATGCTAGGAATCCTCTTGATTGCAAGCTTTCGACGTTTGAGACGTACAACGGAAAGACGGATCCAACAGTTCATTTGATAAGATACATACAACACATGGAAGTGTTGGGTGCGTTTGAGGAAGTGATAGGATAGTGTTTCAATTTGTACCTAACAGATTTAGCAGCATATGGTTTAGACAAATTGAGAACGGTTCCAGCAGCACATTGGCCGAATTGATAGATAAATTCATGAAACAATTTCAAGTCTATGTTTCACGGCCTAAGAATGTGATGACACTATCAAGTGTGGAGCAGAGGCCAAAGATACCCACATGCGTATTTTAACAAGATTTAAGGCGGAAGGTTCTGAGATTGATAAGTTAGAACCATCAATGATTTTGATAGCGCAGTTTTGGAAATAGCTTGTAAAATAAGTTTCATGGCTGCTTTGCAATGGAGTCCACTAATGGATTTCGTAGGATTTTATCATGAAGCCGAAAGGTACTTACGTGAAGAGGATAATGAAGCTGAGTAGAAAGAAATTAATGCTGTAGACAGCAGAGAACCGCTCAGAGAAGGATCCGGCAAAGGCAGAGGAAAATGAAAGATGGATGATGGCTTTGAAGGATCAAAGCAGCAAAGAAGGGAACCAAAATTATCCTCTTATACACATTTCAACGAGACCTGGAACAGATTTACCTTGGAACTTAGGAGTCCCCAATCAAAAGCCAGCGAGGAGAGATCCCATGGACTATGAGAGGATGTCCAAAAAATATTACCTATTCCATGAGCTGGATGGGCATAACACAAATGATTGTAGGAATTTGCATGACTTGATCAAGGAACGGGTTAGGAATAATCATTTACAACAGCATGTGAAAATCCAAGTTGCAATGGGGAAACAAGAGCAGTCATCATCCGTAATGATTGGAAATGGCCATAGATCGAGGTCAAGTATAGTCATCTCCTGATTGGGATGGTAGGGAATCAGGTTAATTTCCCGTACTTTGCCCATTTTATATTCCCAATAAATAAAAAGGTATTACAGCTGAGCCGCTTATACTTGTATGAGATAATGATCGATTCCCAAGCATGCTCTAAGTTGGATGCAAGGCTGTAATACTTGGATGAATGTTGTGATGTGTGTTTGGTGTTTAAGCTCGAACCCTATAAATGAATGCTTTATTTTATCCACTTAATTGTGTTGACTGATATTGAACGTGGTAATCCATCCCAAGAGATCGGGCGGTGACAGCAGTGCTTGAGTTCCCATGCCGGAGAGCGAGTTGATGGACTTGTACGATATTGATCGCGTTAAGTCTTGGCCGAAGAGTCATGATCGGAGTGCAAGGTACTAGTACCCCTGACGGAGAGCAAGTGGATTGGACCCATATGGAAAGTAAGTCACCTCGTCAGAGCGCGAGTGGATGGCTTGCTTTGGTTGCTGAATCCCTACATTGAAGAGCGAGTGGATTGGGTTCAATAAGCATCCGAAGAGACCATGGATTTAATTATTAGCCTTAAACAACCATGGATTTAATTATCGGTCATGATTGGCTATCGATTTGATTAATAATCCGAAGAGACCATGAATTTACTTATCGTCCCTGAACGACATGGATTCCATTGACGATCCGAAGAGATCGCAGATTTAGTCATCGGCCCAAAACGATTATGTATTCAACTTATGATCCAAGGAAATACTGAACTTAACTATCGGCCATGAATGTCCATGAATTTCATTCATGATCCAAAGAGACCGTGGACTTAGCTATTGGCCCTGAAAGGCTAAGAATTCAACTAACGATCCGAAGATATCAAGTTTCAACTAGTGATCCGGAGAGATCGAGCTTTTAACTAGTGATACAGAGCGATCATGAATGAAATCAGTTATTGAATGCATGACGCGGAGAAATTGAGGTCTAAACCTTAGCATTGAATGTAAGTTAGCCTTAAAGCAATACAGTAACGATTATCGAACCAAGCCATTGATTTCAACATGTGATTGCTAACCCTTAGATGAACACAGGATGATCCTAATTTGTGACGCGACCCTCGACTTACCAATTCATGGAGAACACGAAATCATTGTCTATGATTGACACTCAAGCAAGGACTTGAATTCATAGCTATCATGGTTTTGAACGACTTTTGATTTATAGACGAGCGGCTGTTAACCAGAAGAACCAATTACTAATATTCTATCGACTTCAACATTTGTTCTTGAGCAAAGCACACCTTATACCATTGATGTATTAGTGCCGACATTTGAGGGTTGAAAAGTCAGGTTGTTATACTTCCACTGATGGACCACCACTCATTAATGGTAATAATTATGCTTTTTCTACTATAGAATTAATTTTTTTTATAGTCAACCTTGTTAGATATTTGGAATATTACACAAATTGAATACATTAAACCCCAAATGGATTATGCATAATGGACCAATTGATAAATAGGCACAAGCACTCAAAAATAATGGCTATGAATATTATACTTTAAGCCTTGGAAAAAATGAGTGTAACAGAGTTACGATCCGTAAAAGTGCATATGGAATTTGAAGGACTCTAAAATAACACACAAAGGCATCAGTTTAAATAGACCAACATATCGATTTTAGCAAATCAATTCCAACATTTTAAAATGGAATAGAATGAATCTATATCTAATATGTTTTCTAGATCTCAAGATATTTTGCATGCACTTATGTCGTTAGGAAAGACTTTTTCTAAAGAGACTAAGTAAAAAGATTCTAAATTCACTCTCAAGTGAACAGGGTCAGAACACTTTCGCCATTAAAGAAGCAAATGACATTAGTACAGTGAAAGTTAAGAACTTATTGGAAATTTAGTTTCCTATGAAGTACAAAGTCAAGCTAGAAAATAAAATTGCGTAAATGAGAAGAAATTACCGGCATTTAATGCTACAAATGACAACCATAGGCTAGGTGATAATGTTGATGATGAGGAAATCACTTTCATGACTAAGAATTTCAAGAAATTCTCGAAATACAAAAAAATGAACAAACTTCAAAGAACTAACAATAATAAGCTTAATTCCAAAAAAGCAAATGCTGTCAAGTGTTTTCAATGTAATAAAACTGATCATTTTAAAATCTAAATTTGAAGAAATCAAAGTACTCGTCGAATACTGATTAATACAAAAGTGGAGGAAATAAGCTTTCATGGAAACTTAGGATGATTTAGACACATCCTCTAGTGATAGTGATTCAAAATCTAAAAATGCCAACATTTGTTTCATGGCAAATGATGACCAAGTATCCATTGATCATGCAACAAATATAAAGAAGAGAAATAGATAATGGACAATGGATGTTCAAAAAATATGATGAGAAATCCACAGTTAGTGAGTGATGCTACATACAAAGATGATGAAAACATTAAAGGGATGTGTCATTAGCATTGGAAACGTCCATAATTCTAAACTCCTCTTATTTCAAATGTTTTACTTGTTAAAAGATTAAAACATAATTTACTGAATACAAGTCTATTATTTGATAAAGATTTTAAAATAAGGTTTAAAAAGATAATTATTATATTTAGAGCATGAACCTAAAACTATTTTCAAAGATGTAAGAAAAAGCGTCTAGTGATGACAACATATGTCTTATGGCTAATTCGAATGATTGTTAGATTTCACACAAACGTTTTGTCATTTAAATTAAACATTTATCGAGAACTGCAAGATATGAACTTGTGAAAGGGCTTACAAAAATGAATTTAAAAGTAAACAATCTTTGTGATGCTTATGAGGTTGGAAAAATCCATAGAAATCGTTTAAATCTAAGGATATGATCCCTACCTCGCATCTTCTAGAACTCCCTTATTTAGATCTCTTTGGACCATTGCAAGTCAATCAATAAACTATAACAAATATTTTTTGTAGTTGCAGATGACTTTCCAAGATACACATGGAAAATATTTCTAAAATATAAAAATAAAGCCTTTTGGATTGTTTAAAACTTTTATTAAAAGAATTCATAATCCAAAATCAGTTAAAATCAAAACGATAAGGAGCAATCCTAGAGAAGAATTTAAAAACAATTTTTCTAAAAGTTTTTCTAATAAGAAAGGTATCACAGTGTAGTAGCCCTCCATTGTACCCTTACTATTAAAGAACACTATAACTAACGTCATCTAATAATATAGAGAACGCGGCTTGTTAAGTACGACCAAATGTGAATATATCTCTAAACTAACATTGACACGTCAAACTTACTACTTTTACTGAATCTCTAAAATCAAATTTTTTTTGAGATGTAAATCTTAGTCCAAAGTAATAAACACATCGGTTTCTAAAAATCAAAACAATATATCATATGAAGTAATAATCACAGATCAAACGGAATAACATAAGTCATATACAAAACATACCGTGAGTTTAGAAAATATACAATTAGTCTCGCATAATACACATCCAAAATGAATCATAATCTCAAAAAATAAATCCAATAATACAACATGTAAATATCCTACAGAAGATAAATTGAAATGTAACAACCCGCATATTTTACGATTTGATATTTAAATATTTTATCGTTAGTTGGATTTTAGTCCGAGAAGTTACATTTTGCATACGGTCTAATTAGGACTCGAAACCACTCCCATTGAGTTCAAAACACCATTATCTTTTTGAGTGTAAACTTTGATATGTTTGGAGTTAGTGGAATTTTGTTACTTTTTCACTTTGGGTTTTGGGATTGGTTTAGCCCATTTTCCTAAACTATTTACTCTAGCTCAACCCCCTTCCCTTCATAACTTTGCTTTCATTTCCTAACACTCAACTTCATCAAAAATGGGGGAAGGTATGGGAAATTAAAACTCCAAGCTCAAGATCATTTGCAAATCCAACATCCAACTCCAAATTCAAAGAGAAGACATTGGTTCAAGCTTCTTGAGTTGATTCTTCCTTGCTTTCAAGCTTCTTCTTCATAAATTTTGTGTAAAGGTGAGGTTTTTATCTCACATCTTTGTCTATAACTATCATTGATTGTTGGTTATGAATTCCTAACACTTATTCATATGCATTTTCTTTTGGTTTGGATTGAGTTGGTAAAAATCCCAATTTTTAGTGTTTTGGGTTCAAATCTTTAAAAAGATCCTAACTATGATGTTTGAACACGTTTTTGGTGATGCACCGAGTAGCCAATATGACAGGGTAGCCGATAGGCGTAATCCCCTAACGTCCGTGCTCGATCGGTTGCAAATTGAGTGAGATTTGGCATTTCTGGAGCTTAGGTCGCTCGGCCTGCACGCTTGAGATTCTCGGCCTGCATATAGCTCGTTCACCCTTAGGTCGTTCGGCAATAACTAGGTCGCTTTGTCTTAGGTCACTCGACCCATGTCACCATTTAGGTCGTTCGGCAATGCTAGCTCATTCCAGTTAAGTCGTTCCACTTTAGGTCGCTCGGCCTGTGCAACCATTTAGGTCGCACACCTTAGGCCACTAGGCCTATTTATCACTAGGTCGCACAACTCTTTAAGTCGCACGGCTATATCGCTCGGCCTTCCTACACCTTTAGGTCGCTTGGCACAGGCTCGTACCACCTTAAGTCGCTCGGCACTAGGTCGCTCACCCTGTTAGGTCGCTCGGCCTTACCACCACATTAGATCGCACCTCGTTAGGTCGCACCATTGCTTAGCTCGACCGTGTTAAGTCGCTCACCTCGTTAGGTCGCTTCAACGCTTAGCTCGACCGTGTTAGGTCGTTCACCCCCTTAGGTCGCGCCCAGTTAGGTCGCGCCAATTTTCTGTATTGAACTATGTATGTCGCAGGCGTATTTACACTTGGATAGCTTTGGAATTGATTTCTTTGGATTTTATTCACGTCTTCGAATGTGAATTTTTGTGACTGACTGTTTCTACAATCATTTTTGTGATTTGTCATTTTAAAAATATAAAGGTTTCAATACTAGTAGTAAATATCAAAACTCTTTCATCAAAGCGATTTCAACACTACTTTATTACAAAGCTCTTTTCTTAAAACCATTTTCCAATCTATTAGTATATACAAACCTTTACCTCACTCGTATGAGAAATCTAATTAAACGACTTAGTAAAACAAGTGATATGAAACACTTGCGTTTGCTTCGTCGGTTAATTCTTGGACTTGTTCGATTGAATCTTTGTGATAATTTTCTAGTGGAAATCTACAATTTGTTTGTAAATATTTAAGTTAAGCTAGTGGCTATGGGACATGAAGCTAAGCTTTTATATCTACTAGCTTATTGTACTTGAAACTTCTTGATGATCGATGATGATCATTTTTGTGATTATGACTAGCGATATGCTATGTTTCTTTGTCCACATAAGGGACAATACCTCGTTTTATTGAGTTTCATCTCATTTTTTTTATAGGCTAACGACCTATTTATTTCTTGGGGTTTCGACCCAATTTTTGTGGGCTAGCGACCCACGTTTTTATGGAGTTCGGATCTTCGGGCATACCATTGTACTACGTCGTTGTTCCGAATTTTACGAGTTTCAGGTTCATCGGGCGTACCGTTGTACTACGTTGTTGCAGAGGCTCTATGGTTAGCGACCATGGGATAGCGTCCCGTTTGTGATACACGTGTCGGTGAGTTTTCATGCTCTCATTTTGTGATAGGCCTCCCGCTTTTGTGATTGATCGTTTCTATGATCATTTTTGTGATTTCTAGATTTCCATTGATGATTTCTAGAATTTGTGCTTCACCAATTTTCGTGATTTTCATTGATATGTGTTATCAATATTTGTGCATTGGTGAATTTGTGTGTCATTCACTTTTTGTGAATGAAGATATTGAGTATGACATTCCTTTTGATCTTTGAGAAGATTCTGGTGATATTGATTAATCTCTTGTTAATTTTCAATTTTTATACTTATCACAATATGGCTTTATGGTTATCATATGTTATGTCATATCTCTTATTCTATATCATTTTATCTGATATTTATAGCTAGACTGATCCGTTTATTATTTTCTTATAAATAATACCCGGGTCAGACCGAGATGTTACATGCGCTTGTGCTTGACTTCACTTCTGGGATTATCATCTTGACTTTTGACTAACTACTTAGATCAGTAGTTCTTGTTGTATACCTTTGAGATATAGACTGCTAGATGTATACATATTCTTTTGTTTAGCACTTGTAACCATTCTTTTGTGATATTGTGGATCTTGTTTGACCACTACTCTGATGTACACTTTCGTGTGTTATATTCATACTTTTTTCCGCCTTTGTGATATGGATGTATGTGGCTGATTTGTGTTATGTTTACTTCTATGTTTGTTTCCGAAGAATATATATAGCCACTGTGTAGTAGCCTTGAGTTTGTATCGGCATGTCGGACTTGTACTATCTGACATATTGGTGTTCGCACAAAGCAATTACACGGATGGTCGCTCCTCAACAGTCTTATTCTCCGTGCCAGTTGACAGCATTACACCGTAATGTTCTTGGCTAGCGTGGGTATAGAGGTGGGGCGTCACAGCTTGGTATCGGAGCCAATCTTCGGAACAATGTAGAATAATATAGCAAGGATCATCGTCCTAAGTCCATCTTAGGAATCATGCATTAGGATTTCATTCGAGTCTTCGTACCAATTCATCCTATTTTTTTTGCGATTCCTTGTTTATCTACAAAGATTGCTTGATATTCATTTGGTAAATAACCCTATCCTTCTTCTTTCTTTCAAAAGGAAGAGAAATGGTTAGACCTGGCCGCCCCAACGCCAGTCAATCTCGTGCTACTTCCCAAGATGGAGTTTTTATGTTTTCCCAGCAGCTTCTTGATCTAGTGAGGAATGCTCAAGCAGCCAGATCTAATCCGAAGTCTACTCACCCTACGTCTGGATTCGCAAGTTTGTGCAGCGATTATACCAATTTGGATGGGAAGCCATTCAAAGGTTCTGAGACTATTATCGAAGTCCAGGCTTGGCTGAGATCGTGCGATCGAAGCTTTTCTTGCATGAATCTTATTGATCTTCACCGTGTTCAGGTGGCCTCTAGTAGCTCCAAGAAAGAGCATTAGATTGATATGAGCTTCTTATTTCTGAAATAGTTGAAGCAGATCTTACTTGGGAGATATTCCGAGAATGATTTGAGTTAAAATTTGTACCAGAAGCTAAGAAGGTGACTTTGGCTTGCCGTTTCATTGACCTTGTTCAAGGTGAATCTTCCGTGACAGACTATGTCGCGTCTTTTACATCTCCCGCTAAATACGGGGTTGAATACATTAATACCCCATTGAAGAAAAATCAGAGATTCGTCTATGGCTTGAATAAAAATATCAAGAAGCCATTACTTCTAAAGCTAGAAGTTTCTTTTGATCAGCTTGTTGATATCACTCTTCGACTTGAAGAGGCAGATAAAGAGAGTGATGCTGATATTGTTGGTGCTAAACCAAAATTCAGCAACAACAAGAAAAGGCCTATTAAGTTCAAAGGGCCTTATCCCAACAAGAAAGGGAAGAAAGCAATTCCGGTAGCAAAGGCTTCTGCCCCTAATAGTGGGCAATGCAAAAAATTGTGATTCTAAAGACAATTATGCCAATAGATGTCCGAAACCTCTCTTTTGCCGCTATTGCAAAAGTTCGGATCATTATTTATCTTCTTGTCCCAAACTTCAAAACAGGAAGGAGGGAAAGCTTAATATTGCTCAAGTCCATGGCAACACATCTCGTGGTAAAGGTATTTCTCATTCTATCCTTGATGGCATTATTTTATTTTGTGATCATCCTATTCGAGTTATTTTTGATACGGGTGCGTCCCATTCTTTTATATCAAAAGAACTTGTTGATACTTTTTCTTTGGATGTTTTGTTTTAATGACTTCATTGAGAATTGCGAATCCGGTTGGTGGATCCGCAACAATCAGTTTATTGTGTAAAGATGTCGAGATTATTTTGTGTGATTTTTCTTTCCGAGCTGATTTGCATGTTATGCGCTACTTAGGCTTTGGAATGATTTTGGGAATGGATTGGCTTAACCGCTATGAAGCCTAAGTCCTATGTCCTGAACGGACTATTCATCTTCGACATCCTCAATTTGTTAAGCAAACTTCTATTGACCTTAAAGATTCGGATTCCAGCTTGGTTGCATCTTTATATTCTTTAAATCCTCATGATGACGATAATGATAACGAGGAAGATATTATTTCTCTTATTCACGTTGTTCGTGAATTTTCCGACGTATTTGAGCCCGTTTTAGGATTACCACCTAAGCGAGCAATTGAGTTCAAAATTAATCTCATCCCTGGAGCTCAACCTATCACTAGTCCTCCTTATCGTATGTCCAATAAGGAAAATGAGGAGATGCACAAACAATTATCCGAATTGGAGAGGAAGCAATTTATTCGCTCTTGTTCCTCTCCTTGGGGAGCTTCGGCTATTTTTGTGAAGAAATTCGATGGTACACTTAGGCTTTGCGTTGATACTGCAAGCTTAATGATCTTACTATCAAGAATAAATATCCTTTATCTCGGATTGATGATCTATTCGATCAACTTAGTTGTGCTAGAGTCTTTTCACAATTAGACTTAGCTACCGGTTTTCATCAGCTTCGTATTGCAGAGGATAGCATTCCTTTGACGTCTTTCCGTACTCGTTATGGATCATATAAATGCTTGTTATGCCATTTGGTTTAACGAATGCTTCGGCTTATTTCGTTGACCTTATGAATCGAGTTTTCAAAGACTTCCTCGATCGGTTTATTCTCATCTTTATTGATGATATTCTAGTGTATTCTAAAACCGAGGAGGAGCATGAAAAACATCTTCGGATTGTGTTGGAAACTCTTAGGAGCAATCAATTGAAAGCAAAATTTTCTAAATGCCATTTTTGGCAATCTCGTGTGAAGTTTCTCGATCATATTATTTTCGAATCCAAAATTTTCGTGGATCCTTCAAAGATTGAAGCGGTACAAAATTGGAAGAGACCAGAGAGTGTGACAGAGATCTGTAGTTTCCTTGGATTGGCCGGTTATTACCGCCGTTTCATAAAGGACTTTTCCAAAATTTCCGTGCCTCTTACTAGTTTGACAAAGAAAGGTGTTAAATACATTTGGTCGGACAAATGTGAAGCTTCTTTTCAGAAATTAAAAGAACTCCTTTTTGATGCTCCTATTCTTGTTCCCGAGGGGAATCAAGATTTCGTTGTTTATACCGATGCTAGTTGCGTTGGTTTGGGTGCCGTTCTTATGTAAAGAGAACGTGCTATTGCTTATGATTCTAGGCAATTGAAGCCTGCTGAGACTAGATATGCCACTCATGATTTAGAACTCACAGCTATTGTTTTCGCCCTTCGTATTTGGTGTCATTATCTTTTGGGAGAAAAGTTTATTCTTTACACTGACCATAAATCTTTGATGTATCTATTTTCACAAAAGGAACTAAATTTGCGTCAACAACGTTGGCTCGAATTTCTTGCAGCTTATGATCTTGACATTCTTTATACTCCCGAAAAGGGAAATCGTGTTGTCGATGCACTTAGTCATAAGCAACAAGCGGTTGTTTCTATGATGATATCCGAATGGATTGATCTCGGAATTTTATCCACTTCTGAGATTCGAGATCGTGTTTTCGATTCATGTTCATCTCTTGCTTTATGTAGCCTTGAGGCTCATCCTTCTCTTTTAGACCGCATTCTTGAAGCTCAAAAGCTAGATCCCGAATTGGCTCTTCTTGGCCAAAATTTTAGGGATAAAATTGATATTGAAGGTTTGAAATACTTCGATATTGATTTTCGTGGCGGTATTCAAAAATTTGGTAGACTTATCGTACCAAATATTAGTGATCTTCATAGAGATATTTTATAAGATTCACATCGTTCTAAATTTACCATTCATCCTGGTAGTAGTAAAATGTACGCGGATATGAAGCGACTTTATTATTGGGAGGGAATGAAATATGATATTGCTAACTTTGTTAAGTGTTGCATGACTTGCCAACTCATTAAGACCGAACATCAAAGGCCCAGTGGGTTATTGCAACCTTTAGAAATTCCAATTTGGAAGTGGGATCAAATTTCCATGGATTTATAGACGGCCTTCCCCGTTCTCGTTCGGGTCATGATAGCTTATGGGTGATAGTTGATAGACTTAATAAATCTGCCCATTTTATTCCCGTTCGGTCTAACCGGACCGTTCCTTTCTTGGCCAAACTCTTTATCAAAGAAATTGTTAAATTCCATGGAGTTCCTACTTCTATTATTAGTGATCGTGATCCATTGTTTACTAGTGGATTTTGGAAGAGTCTTCAAAAAGCTTTGGGAACGAAGCTTAATTTTAGCACCTCTTATCATCCCCAGTCCGATGGACAAACTGAGCGTGTGAATCAAACTCTTGAAGATCTTCTTCGTGCATGTGTTCTTGATTTTGATGGAAGTTGGGAAGATCATATTTCTCTTGTTGAGTTTTCCTATAATAATAGCTTCCAATCTAGTATTGGTATGGCACCTTTCGAGGCACTCTATGGAAGGCTATGCCGATCTTCTTCTTGTTGGCTTGAGGCCGGTGAGAAGCTGGTTTTAGGTCCAGATTTTATTCGTGATTCCACAGAAAAGATTGACCTTATTCGTCATAGGATGAAAGAAGCCCAGAATGGACAAAAATCCTAAGCCGATAACCGAAGAAGGAAATTAGAATTTTCTGCGGGAGATCTTGTGTTTTCTCGTGTTTCACCTATGAAGGGTGTTGTGCATTTTTGTAACAAACAGGGATTTTCGACTTTCGAAAATTCAACATCGACACTCACTTTATCGACTGCCGAGAATTCGAAGGCCGAAAACCGAGATGTTATGGGTTTTTTAAAAGAAGAAAGAAGTAGAAGAGAGAAAAGATAGAAAACATAGAACAGAACAGAAACATAGAGAATTTGATAATAGAAGATAGAAGAATTTTTTTTTTAAAATAGAACGGGACAGAAAAAAACAGAACGGAACAACAACAGAATCTCACAATTCGCAGCGGAACAACATATAATAATAAATGAATAATCTTTAAACAAAGAACTATATCAGTTATTACATTATCATCATATTACATTACATCAAATCATCAGAGTGTACAACAACATACAACAACATAACAGCGGAAAAAGAAGTACTATATACTAGTAATACGCCATGCCATCCAGCTTGCCTCCAGCAACTCCAGAATATCCAGAATATCCTGATAAACCTAACTCTTAACTGCCCGTGTGGAAATTGGTGGGGACCCAGAGTTTAGGAAGGAAAACAATAAACTCCGAGTCAGTCATGTGACTGGTGTGAGAACTCAAAACAGTTTATTTACTTTAAAATCAAAATAGAGGAATATTTTTAAATCAATTCGCAATGCTTTTAAAAATGAGACTACCATAAGGCCTCCCGCACACACACACATGCAAACGCAGAATCGGAGGAGATTTCTCCTTATGATAGCCAAAGATGCTTGATACGCATTTAAAATAACATTTGATATTATTACTAGTGCATAGTGTAATAACAAATCATTTCAAAAATAAAGATATAAATCTTAGCCAACATACGACCATTATCGTATGCCTACTATAGCTACTATCCAAACAGTGGTGACCACCATAAGTGAATAGCAGGTTCTACAACTAATACCGTAAAAGTTTCGTATTGGGAATTGGATTTCCAACAAATGGTCAGGCCAAGGAACTTCCCATTGCCACATGAGAATGCCTCTGGATGGACATCCCCGAGAACCAAACCGGATCTCTACCAACACAAGGCCGGGTTACTCCTAACTGAGTAACAACTGACCGAATATGCCATCCCCCGGTCCTTTGGGACCTTTATCAACCGAGCGCTCGTAATCAATTCACACAATCATAAAGTGTTTTCAACATGAGTAAGTATCTGGGCTCCATACCATGATACCACCCTTTTCCAGAAGGAAATGGACACATCCTAAAGGGTGCTACCCCTCATAACCTTGCTGCTTCTTTCCTGTTTTGACCATTCACGGGGTGTGAGGCTCGACGAATTCACGTCCACAAAACATACTTTATACAAAAGCCATGCTTTGGGTCAACAAATGATCAACACAATGATCACAAGGATAGACGATCAAATAAACGATCCTATCACAAATAATCAACACAATGATCATTTCAGCATCACTCAGCATGTCACATTACCAAATTGGGAATATATCGCTGATAACTTCAACTATATAACCTCTGAGCTCGTACGTCTCAGAGAAGGGTGTTAAGCAAAGAATAAATTCTCCGCCACCAACAGAAATATATTTGAAAGAAATCGGCTTTATATCTCAACTTGTAATGTCAGGCATACAATCCATACAAGTCTGTTCCGGGCTTGAACAGAACCGAAGGCACTTACAAAGAAGTCCTTGCAATCCGGATATTCACAATCCTGATCGGATTTCCCATCACTTAGGGAGTCTCTATACCGTTGCAACTCAGTGCAGAGACAATCGATAGGTCATCCTATCGCTTTCGCAAATATCCGGTCTTCAACACCGATCTTCAAATGCGATTCACAACGACGTATCACATATTCGGAGTGGGTTATACGACCCCATGGTCCTTTCCCGATTAACCCGAATAGTGAGCGCTTATTCAAATATAAGTGTGCATTCAAATTCAATCAATTCACATCAAATACCCATTCAAAGGGAAATATTGATAGTCGGCTATTGAACTATCAATGGATATGCATACATCACCAGATTCCAAATAATTTTCCAAATTATTTATTTTCCAAAATATCTTTACAAGATATATAATTTCAACACTTCAAAAATAAATCAATATTTATTTTTAAACAATTCCACTTTCTTATATAAATTCCATAGTGAATTTATATTTTCAAAATATCCATGCATATGATTTCAAAATCCATTTCAATTTATCTTCAAAAAGATAAACTCTAAATATTCACTTCGTATTGGAAAACATTTCCATACTTATTTATTCATAAGTAATTCACAAATCTCTTTTATTTTCAACACTTAGAAAATATTCAATATACTTAAATCGAATTAAGTATATATTTCATTCTTTAAGAAAATCATTCACTTAAACATATTTATTTGGGTCAAAACGAATGTTACGTAAAACATCGTTACGACAACCCAAAATCACTAGTATAGGGATTCGAATTTAAATTAGATATATAAATCCCAATACTATACAAACATTTCCTTTCGGAAATCATTTACTATAACAACAGTGTTATAGTTCACCATTTCCTTTTATTTCTCGAAACATCTATTTCAACAATAAATGTTGAAATCTATGGTTTCGAATCTCAACACATTTTAAAACATCGTTAGATCGTTTTAATTCAATTTAAAACATCACATTCAAAACAATTTCTTTAACGTGTTATTCACTATTCAAAAATCGTGAACATACTTCGTTAACAAATTTCATCCTTTTATTAAATTTATTTTAAAGGATTATTCACTATTCAAAAATGTGAACATAACTCCATTAAAAGGTTATAACAATTAACTTATCAAAATAAGTCGTTTGCGAATTTATAAAACAACGTTTATAAATTCCATTTCTATTTATATATATAAAAACTTCCTTTTTATAAATTCCTTTATTAACATATTCCAGTTTATAAATTAATTATAAACTAAACGTTCATATTATAAGTTAACTACTTATAAACGATTATTTCACAAAATCGTTCCTTTAACTTCCCAAATTATTAATCTTAACTTATAAGATTGTTTATTTATCCAAAATTCATTCTTTCGATAACTTTATAAATTTTATAAACCTACTGCTTATAAAATTTCATTTATAACTTCACAGTTTATAATACTATAAATTTCATTCATTTAGGAAATTCATTTCCACTACATTCAAACACTTATAAAAACTTGTTTTATAATGTCCATAATTCAATTTATAAATATCCATTTATAAATCCCTTAATATAAATCAATTTATATTATTTTTTTAAACGTCTTTAAATTCCTTTATAATTTCATCATTCTCTTGATTTATAAAATAATTAAATTTTATAAATCCTATATTTAAACTTTTCGCAATAAATTCAAAAATCCCATTTTTAAACTATTTTATAACATCATTAACCCGTATTTTCAAAAATCAATCTTTTAACTATATTTCTCAAAAATCATAATTTTTATAACTTTAAAAAAAATTATAACGTTTATTTATTTATAATGGATCAATTCCAAAAATATAGTATATTTCAAAAATCACTTTGAAAATCATTTTAAAATCCCAAAATCTGGGTCCAATGATGCTACACACCAAATAGTCAATCACGACAACAACGATAACATATATCGATATGATAATCCATCAAATATCAAAATATCTGAAATCAAATAAAAACTGTTGAGGAATCCAGTTGGATCCCTCCAACCTGTTTCCTGCATCCAAAAACATTAGCACAATACCAATTTCGCTCCAGTACGAAATTATCGCGGTACATGTTCTTATTAAATATTATCCGCTTAATAACGGCGTAATAGGGTCTCATCCGCTAAACAAAAAATGCGGGAAAATCAATCAACTGCAATATATACATATGCCAATATATATATATTGATATTATATATAATACCAATTTCACTGTTTATGAAATATTCGCGGTATATGTTTATAATAAATAACATCCGCTTACTAATGGCGCATAATGTCTATTTTAACAATCAATAAATAACAGTCATCATTCAAACATGCATTCAAATATTTTAAATCTAACTATTTAAAATAAAATCGAAACCTATTCGATTGAGTGAGAAGTTCTCACCTTGGTTTTAATTTCCGTTTTAGCTTTTATTTCGAATAAAATTAAACGCGCGTTTAATTTTACCCGAAATTCTCACTAACTCCAATCGACTCCAAACCAACTCCATTGCGTAGTGCTCGTCTATACGATTCCAACGCAACTGAGTTTGCATTTTTTCGACCTCGTATGAAAAAGATATTGATTTTACAAGTTTGTACACGATTTAACTTATATAAATACAACATTTACAAACCCATTCTCCATCACAGCCACAAGATCCAGATCCAACGGCCCCTGTTCATCTCCTACACCCACGCACATCATCTCCAGGCAACACAATGGAGGCCGAACCCATCCTAGTGATTTAGGGTTTCATTTTTCTCCTTCATCAATCAACGAAACTCGATCAAACCACCGCCACCTCGAAGCACTTCGCGAGAGCTATCTCCACCTCCCCCACCATGAAGCTCGACCACCCATAGGCACGCGCGCACGTCCCTTAACAGCCCACAAACGCACCCCTGTAGCTCACTCCACACGACTCCGTTTCCGATCATAACCGTTGAAACTCTAGTACTCGATGCTCTCTACAATTCTCTAGTTGAACATTCCTGCTAATTGTCGACGGATTTGGGGATTTGGAGGGATGAAGTTCATGAGTTTCTGGCCGTTCAGAATGGGGGTGGCGGCTGTAGAAATAGATTAGGGTTTTGATATTTTTTTTTTTTTATTTAGAATGTTGGCTATTTATAAGAAAAGCTAGCGTAAACACTATTCATCCCGGGAATTCCGAACTCCGATTTAGACGCCGTAACCAGCGTTTCTAAGGTTTACCCCGCGTTCCGGACACAATGGAACAGGTTTCGGAAGCTAATTCGGAAGTATGTGCGAGTTATGGCTGAAAACGTTCAATTTAAATTAAACCGATTTAACTCGATTTCTAGGCGTTTTAATTTGTACCGGACAAACGGTAAATCCGATTGACTTGAAATTTGAAACCTTACAATAATATCACATTACGGATCCGATGAAACTGGTTTCGTCGAAATCTGAGACTTTTTGAAAAATGGCTATTTTGACTCGCCAAATTTAAATTAAAAATAAATTCGATGCGTTTCGAGCTGCCGCGATCAAACGATAGCTCCGATTGACACGAAAATTGAAATTCGATAATAACTAACTATTACGGATCCAATGGAACTGGTTTCGTTCAATTCTGAGACTGTTCAAAAATTGACTATTTTACTAGTCGATTTAAATATTAAAATATTCAATTTTCACAAATTAACTTTTAATTCGATTTTAAAAGTTCTAAAATATCGTTATAGCTTCAATATGATTAAATAAAATTTTACAAATCATTTTCAATCATATTTAACTCAATTTTCAATTATTTCCATAATTTAACGTATTAAATTATCGATTTAATTATCCAATTAAATCCAATAATTCAAATAAAAATTTATTCGACTTATAAATTCACTTATAAATATTTAAAATTAATTAAATATTCAAATTTTAATTACTAAAAATTCTGGGTCGTTACAATCTTTCCCCCTTAAAAGAATTTCGTCCTCGAAATTACAAGTAAGAAAAGTTACAGAATCTATTAATTTTCCCAAAATTCATAGTTAAACTTCTTACAATAACTTTACTAAGCTTTCAAAATCATACTTAGTTATCTTTTCAAAAACAATTACTATTGTTTAACTTTCAACTTCAAAATCAAAGTTAAAGTTTTCAAAATTTTCCAAATTTTCTCAAATTTTTCTAACGCCTTAAATTTCCGGAAAAATTCGCCATAGTCTCCTTTGCGCGGCTCGATCCGAAAAAAAAATGACAGTATATATATATCACAAATATACATCTCATCAAGTAATGAGGCATCCCGAAGGGAAAAAAGTATAAAAGTACGATATTTAATCCGAGATATGTACCTTATATTTTATTAGCAAGCATATACGGCTAATATAGCGCTAAAGCGAACTCCAAATGCGAAGCAAACGCTATCCGCACCTACTAAACACTTAAAAAACAATATGAGAACATGCATATATGTAAATAGTATCAATATACAACATATAGAAACATATCAACTATATATGTCACATAGCAAATGCAACTAAACAACAAATGCAAACATCAACCAACTATAATCCACAACTAATAAATATTCATTCATATTCTCATTAATATTTAATGAATTGGTTTTCAATTTAAATCACATTTGATTCATATACAGTGGATGTTCTTATTAACATTCATTCTCAATTAGTTTATATTCACTAATTCATATTCAAGTTGGTTCACTTCCAATTCAAATTCAATTCTATTTAAGTTTCACTTAATTTCCAATTGAATTTCAATTACTTTAGCTTCCAATTTTATTAAATCAATTTCATTAACACTTAATGAATTATATACAATCAACTAACAATCATATATCAATCAATGTATATTAATTTCAACCAAATTCCTTTGCTTATATTCATTCATTTTTTTATTCAACTTCTAATAACATTAGATTTTAATGAATCAACACTTATATTCATTATTTTATTAAATCCATTTGATTATTTACAACTCATATTCATAAATATATTAACTTCTTATATATATAAGTTTATTTCACAATTGTAAACACTTTAATTAAAATTTCAATTCTTATAATTCTTTTACTTATACAATTATTCTTTTACTTAGATTATTCAAACAACCTAACAATCAACTTATATACACTTTAATAATTTTGAAAAATTATTCCTTTATATATAAAAATATACTCAAGGTAAAATTATTTCATTTACCCAATTTAAAACAATATTGTGCCGAATTGTTTATTCAAGTGTTTAGAAACCCCTTCGGCATAGTCTTGTGGACCACGCTGACGAAAGTTCATATGCCACTCAATAAACCAATCATCACAATATAAAACAATTTTATATACACTAACAAATACGCTCTCATAGCTATTATTACACTCAAACTCATTCTAGAGTACTACTGACTCTATCTCTAATGAGTAATACCCAACAGAACCATGGTTGTCGCTTAACCATCAGCTCTGATACCAAATGTAACAAACAGGGATTTTCGACTTTCGAAAATTCAACATCGACACTCACTTTATCGACTGCCGAGAATTCGAAGGCCGAAAACCGAGATGTTATGGGTTTTTTAAAAGAAGAAAGAAGTAGAAGAGAGAAAAGATAGAAAACATAGAACAGAACAGAAACAATAGAGAATTTGATAATAGAAGATAGAAGAATTTTTTTTTTAAAATAGAACGGGACAGAAAAAAACAGAACGGAACAACAACAGAATCTCACAATTCGCAGCGGAACAACATATAATAATAAATGAATAATCTTTAAACAAAGAACTATATCAGTTATTACATTATCATCATATTACATTACATCAAATCATCAGAGTGTACAACAACATACAACAACATAACAGCGGAAAAAGAAGTACTATATACTAGTAATACGCCATGCCATCCAGCTTGCCTCCAGCAACTCCAGAATATCCAGAATATCCTGATAAACCTAACTCTTAACTGCCCGTGTGGAAATTGGTGGGCACCCAGAGTTTAGGAAGGAAAACAATAAACTCCGAGTCAGTCATGTGACTGGTGTGAGAACTCAAAACAGTTTATTTACTTTAAAATCAAAATAGAGGAATATTTTTAAATCAATTCGCAATGCTTTTAAAAATGAGACTACCATAAGGCCTCCCGCACACACACACATGCAAACGCAGAATCGGAGGAGATTTCTCCTTATGATAGCCAAAGATGCTTGATACGCATTTAAAATAACATTTGATATTATTACTAGTGCATAGTGTAATAACAAATCATTTCAAAAATAAAGATATAAATCTTAGCCAACATACGACCATTATCGTATGCCTACTATAGCTACTATCCAAACAGTGGTGACCACCATAAGTGAATAGCAGGTTCTACAACTAATACCGTAAAAGTTTCGTATTGGGAATTGGATTTCCAACAAATGGTCAGGCCAAGGAACTTCCCATTGCCACATGAGAATGCCTCTGGATGGACATCCCCGAGAACCAAACCGGATCTCTACCAACACAAGGCCGGGTTACTCCTAACTGAGTAACAACTGACCGAATATGCCATCCCCCGGTCCTTTGGGACCTTTATCAACCGAGCGCTCGTAATCAATTCACACAATCATAAAGTGTTTTCAACATGAGTAAGTATCTGGGCTCCATACCATGATACCACCCTTTTCCAGAAGGAAATGGACACATCCTAAAGGGTGCTACCCCTCATAACCTTGCTGCTTCTTTCCTGTTTTGACCATTCACGGGGTGTGAGGCTCGACGAATTCACGTTCACAAAACATACTTTATACAAAAGCCATGCTTTGGGTCAACAAATGATCAACACAATGATCACAAGGATAGACGATCAAATAAACGATCCTATCACAAATAATCAACACAATGATCATTTCAGCAT
Organism: Allium cepa; assembly: GCA_030765085.1. Lineage (NCBI taxonomy): Eukaryota > Viridiplantae > Streptophyta > Magnoliopsida > Asparagales > Amaryllidaceae > Allium > Allium cepa. The sequence continues at coordinate 166,644,152 of CM060939.1, forward strand.
CACTCAGCATGTCACATTACCAAATTGGGAATATATCGCTGATAACTTCAACTATATAACCTCTGAGCTCGTACGTCTCAGAGAAGGGTGTTAAGCAAAGAATAAATTCTCCGCCACCAACAGAAATATATTTGAAAGAAATCGGCTTTATATCTCAACTTGTAATGTCAGGCATACAATCCATACAAGTCTGTTCCGGGCTCGAACAGAACCGAAGGCACTTACAAAGAAGTCCTTGCAATCCGGATATTCACAATCCTGATCGGATTTCCCATCACTTAGGGAGTCTCTATACCGTTGCAACTCAGTGCAGAGACAATCGATAGGTCATCCTATCGCTTTCGCAAATATCCGGTCTTCAACACCGATCTTCAAATGCGATTCACAACGACGTATCACATATTCGGAGTGGGTTATACGACCCCATGGTCCTTTCCCGGTTAACCCGAATAGTGAGCGCTTATTCAAATATAAGTGTGCATTCAAATTCAATCAATTCACATCAAATACCCATTCAAAGGGAAATATTGATAGTCGGCTATTGAACTATCAATGGATATGCATACATCACCAGATTCCAAATAATTTTCCAAATTATTTATTTTCCAAAATATCTTTACAAGATATATAATTTCAACACTTCAAAAATAAATCAATATTTATTTTTAAACAATTCCACTTTCTTATATAAATTCCATAGTGAATTTATATTTTCAAAATATCCATGCATATGATTTCAAAATCCATTTCAATTTATCTTCAAAAAGATAAACTCTAAATATTCACTTCGTATTGGAAAACATTTCCATACTTATTTATTCATAAGTAATTCACAAATCTCTTTTATTTTCAACACTTAGAAAATATTCAATATACTTAAATCGAATTAAGTATATATTTCATTCTTTAAGAAAATCATTCACTTAAACATATTTATTTGGGTCAAAACGAATGTTACGTAAAACATCGTTACGACAACCCAAAATCACTAGTATAGGGATTCGAATTTAAATTAGATATATAAATCCCAATACTATACAAACATTTCCTTTCGGAAATCATTTACTATAACAACAGTGTTATAGTTCACCATTTCCTTTTATTTCTCGAAACATCTATTTCAACAATAAATGTTGAAATCTATGGTTTCGAATCTCAACACATTTTAAAACATCGTTAGATCGTTTTAATTCAATTTAAAACATCACATTCAAAACAATTTCTTTAACGTGTTATTCACTATTCAAAAATCGTGAACATACTTCGTTAACAAATTTCATCCTTTTATTAAATTTATTTTAAAGGATTATTCACTATTCAAAAATGTGAACATAACTCCATTAAAAGGTTATAACAATTAACTTATCAAAATAAGTCGTTTGCGAATTTATAAAACAACGTTTATAAATTCCATTTCTATTTATATATATAAAAACTTCCTTTTTATAAATTCCTTTATTAACATATTCCAGTTTATAACTAAATTATAAACTAAACGTTCATATTATAAGTTAACTAATTATAAACGATTATTTCACAAAATCGTTCCTTTAACTTCCCAAATTATTAATCTTAACTTATAAGATTGTTTATTTATCCAAAATTCATTCTTTCGATAACTTTATAAATTTTATAAACCTACTGCTTATAAAATTTCATTTATAACTTCACAGTTTATAATACTATAAATTTCATTCATTTAGGAAATTCATTTCCACTACATTCAAACACTTATAAAAACTTGTTTTATAATGTCCATAATTCAATTTATAAATATCCATTTATAAATCCCTTAATATAAATCAATTTATATTATTTTTTTAAACGTCTTTAAATTCCTTTATAATTTCATCATTCTCTTGATTTATAAAATAATTAAATTTTATAAATCCTATATTTAAACTTTTCGCAATAAATTCAAAAATCCCATTTTTAAACTATTTTATAACATCATTAACCCGTATTTTCAAAAATCAATCTTTTAACTATATTTCTCAAAAATCATAATTTTTATAACTTTAAAAAAAATTATAACGTTTATTTATTTATAATGGATCAATTCCAAAAATATAGTATATTTCAAAAATCACTTTGAAAATCATTTTAAAATCCCAAAATCTGGGTCCAATGATGCTACACACCAAATAGTCAATCACGACAACAACGATAACATATATCGATATGATAATCCATCAAATATCAAAATATCTGAAATCAAATAAAAACTGTTGAGGAATCCAGTTGGATCCCTCCAACCTGTTTCCTGCATCCAAAAACATTAGCACAATACCAATTTCGCTCCAGTACGAAATTATCGCGGTACATGTTCTTATTAAATATTATCCGCTTAATAACGGCGTAATAGGGTCTCATCCGCTAAACAAAAAATGCGGGAAATCAATCAACTGCAATATATACATATGCCAATATATATATATTGATATTATATATAATACCAATTTCACTGTTTATGAAATATTCGCGGTATATGTTTATAATAAATAACATCCGCTTACTAACGGCGCATAATGTCTATTTTAACAATCAATAAATAACAGTCATCATTCAAACATGCATTCAAATATTTTAAATCTAACTATTTAAAATAAAATCGAAACCTATTCGATTGAGTGAGAAGTTCTCACCTTGGTTTTAATTTCCGTTTTAGCTTTTATTTCGAATAAAATTAAACGCGCGTTTAATTTTACCCGAAATTCTCACTAGCTCCAATCGACTCCAAACCAACTCCATTGCGTAGTGCTCGTCCATACGATTCCAACGCAACTGAGTTTGCATTTTTTCGACCTCGTATGAAAAAGATATTGATTTTACAAGTTTGTACAAGATTTAACTTATATAAATACAACATTTACAAACCCATTCTCCATCACAGCCACAAGATCCAGATCCAACGGCCCCTGTTCATCTCCTACACCCACGCACATCATCTCCAGGCAACACAATGGAGGCCGAACCCATCCTAGTGATTTAGGGTTTCATTTTTCTCCTTCATCAATCAACGAAACTCGATCAAACCACCGCCACCTCGAAGCACTTCGCGAGAGCTATCTCCACCTCCCCCACCATGAAGCTCGGCCACCCATAGGCACGCGCGCACGTCCCTTAACAGCCCATAAACGCACCCCTGTAGCTCACTCCACACGACTCCGTTTCCGATCATAACCGTTGAAACTCTAGTACTCGACGCTCTCTACAATTCTCTAGTTGAACATTCCTGCTAATTGTCGACGGATTTGGAGATTTGGAGGGATGAAGTTCATGAGTTTCTGGCCGTTCAGAATGGGGGTGGCGGCTGTAGAAATAGATTAGGGTTTTGATATTTTTTTTTTATTTAGAATGTTGGCTATTTATAAGAAAAGCTAGCGTAAACACTATTCATCCCGGGAATTCCGAACTCCGATTTAGACGCCGTAACCAGCGTTTCTAAGGTTTACCCCGCGTTCCGGACACAATGGAATAGGTTTCGGAAGCTAATTCGGAAGTATGTGCGAGTTATGGCTGAAAACGTTCAATTTAAATTAAACCGATTTAACTCGATTTCTAGGCGTTTTAATTTGTACCGGACAAACGGTAAATCTGATTGACTTGAAATTTGAAACCTTACAATAATATCACATTACGGATCCGATGAAACTGGTTTCGTCGAAATCTGAGACTTTTTGAAAAATGGCTATTTTGACTCGCCAAATTTAAATTAAAAATAAATTCGATGCGTTTCGAGCTGCCGCGATCAAACGATAGCTCCGATTGACACGAAAATTGAAATCCGGTAATAACTAACTATTATGGATCCAATGGAACTAGTTTCGTTCAATTCTGAGACTGTTCAAAAATTGACTATTTTACTAGTCGATTTAAATATTAAAATATTCAATTTTCACAAATTAACTTTTAATTCGATTTTAAAAGTTCTAAAATATCGTTCTAACTTCAATATGATTAAATAAAATTTTACAAATCATTTTCAATCATATTTAACTCAATTTTCAATTATTTCCATAATTTAACGTATTAAATTATCGATTTAATTATCCAATTAAATCCAATAATTCAAATAAAAATTTATTCGACTTATAAATTCACTTATAAATATTTAAAATTAATTAAATATTCAAATTTTAATTACTAAAAATTCTGGGTCGTTACAATTTTAGTCGATCGGGAAAACTAGCGCCTCGATATATTGGGCCATTTCCTATCACCGAACGTATTGGATCCGTGGCTTATCGCCTTTTATTACCGGCTTAATTTTCTTCTATTCATGACGTGTTTCACGTTTCTCGATTACGGAAGTGCCTTCGAGATTGCGATTCTATTCTTGAGCCCAGTGTTGTGAAAGAAATTGAAGTTTCACCTAATTTAACTTATGAGCAACATCCTATTCGTATTATTGCTTCAGAGGTCAAGCGCCTTCGAAATAAAGATGTTTCGCTTGTTAAAGTTCAATGGTCCTTAAATCCTAAGGATTGCTCTTGGGAATCTAGAGAATTCATCGAGCGAACACATCCGGACTTACTTTCTCGTGCTCTTTGAGGTGAACTTCTTATTTCTAACTTCTTTTGTGTTGAAAATGCTTTTATGGTTGTTACTATATATTTTCTTCTTAATTATTGCGAGGACGCAATTTCTTTAAGGAGGGAAGTCTATAACAACCCGCATATTTTACGATTTGATATTTAAATATTTTATTTAAATATTTTATCGTTAGTCGGATTTTAGTCCAAGAAGTTACTTTTTGCATACGGTCGAATTAGGACTCGGAACCACTCCCATTGAGTTCAAAACACCGTTTGCGATCTTTTTGAGTGTAAACTTTGATATGTTTGGAGTTAGTGGAATTTTGTTACTTTTTCACTTCGGGTTTGGTTTAGCCCATTTGCCTAAACTATTTACTCTAGCTCAACCCCATTCCCTTCATAACTTTGCTTTCATTTCCTGACACTCAAGCTTCATCAAAAAAGGGGGAAGGAATGGGAAATTAAATTCCAAGCTCAAGATCATTTGCAAATCCAACATCCAACTCCAAATTCAAAGAGAAGACATTGATTCAAGCTTCTTGGGTTGATTCTTCCTTGCTTTCAAGCTTCTTCTTCATAAATTTTGTGTAAATGTGAGATTTTTATCTCACATCTTTGTCTATAACTATCATTGATTGTTGGTTATGAATTCCTAACACTTATTCATATGCATTTGCTTTTGGTTTGGATTGAATTGGTAAAAATCCTAATTTTTAGTGCTTTTGGGTTCAAATCTTTAAAAAGATCCTAACTTTGATGTTTGAACACGTTTTTGGTGATGCACCGAGTAGCCAATACGAACGGGTAGCCGATAGGCGTAATCCCCTAGCGTCCGTGCTCAATCGGTTGCAAATTGAGTGAGATTTGGCACTTCTAGAGCTTAGGTCGCTCGGCCTGCACACTTGAGGTTCTCGTCCTGCTTTTTGCTCGTTCACCCTTTGGTCGTTCGACAATAACTAGGTCGCTTTGCCTTAGGTCGCTTGGCCCGTGTCACCATTTAGGTCATTCGGCCATGCTAGCTCATTCCAGTTAAGTCGTTCCACTTTAGGTCGCTCGGCCTGTGCAACCATTTAGGTCGCACACCTTAGGCCGCTAGGCCTATTTATCACTAGGTCGCGCAACCCTTTAAGTCACACGGATATATCGCTCGGCCTTCCTACACCATTAGGTCGCTTGGTACAGGCTCGTACTACCTTAAGTCGCTCGGCACTAGGTCGCTTACCATGTTAGGTCGCTCGGCCTTACCACCATATTAGGTCGCACCTCGTTAGGTCGCACCATTGCTTAGCTCGACCACGTTAGGTCGCTCACCTTGTTAGGTCGTTCCAATACTTAGCTCGACCGTGTTAGGTCGTTCACCCCTTAGGTCGCGCCCTGTTAGGTCGCGCCAATTTCCTGTATTGAACTATGTTATGTCGCAGGCGTATTTACACTTGGATGGTTTTGGAATTGATTTCTTTGGATTTTATTCACGTCTTCTAATGTGAATTTTTATGACTGATTGTTTCTACAATCATTTTTGTGATTTGTCACTTTAAAAATATAAAGGTTTCAATACTAGTAGTAAATATCAAAACTCTTTCATCAAAGCGATTTCAACACTACTTTATTACAAAGCTCATTTCTTAAAACGGTTTTCCAATCTATTAGTATATACAACCTTTACCTCACTCGTATGAGAAATCTTATTAAACGACTTAGTAAAACAAGTGATATAAAACGCTTGCGTTTGCTTCATCAGTTAATTCTTGGACTTGTTCGATTGAATCTTTGTGACAATTTTCTAGTGGAAATCTACAATTTGTTCGTAAATATTTAAGTTAAGCTAGTGGTTATGGGACATGAAGTTAAGCATTTATATCTACTAGCTTATTGTACTTGACACTTCTTGATGATCGATGATGATCATTTTTGTGATTATGACTAGCGATATGCTATGTTTCTTTGTCCACGTAGGGGACAGTACCTCGTTTTATTGAGTTTCGTCTCATTTTTATTATAGGCTAACGACATATTTATTTCTTGGGGTTTCGACCCAATTTTTGTGGGTTAGTGACCCACGTTTTTATGGAGTTCGGATCTTCGGGTGTACCATTGTACTACGTCGTTGTTTCGAATTTTACGAGTTTCAGGTCCTCGGGCGTACCGTTGTACTACGTCGTTGCACCGGCTCTATGGTTAGCGACCATGGGATAGCGTCCCGTTTGTGATACACGTGTCGGTGAGTTTTCATGCTCCCGTTTTGTGATTGGCCTCCCCCTTTTGTGATTGATCCTTTCTACGATCATTTTTGTGATTTTTGGATTTTCATTGATGATTTCTAGAATTTGTGCTTCACCAATTTTCATGATTTTCATTCATATGTGTTATCAATATTTTTACATTGGTGAATTTGTGTGTCATTCACTTTTTGTGAATGAAGATATTGAGTATGACATTCCTTTTGATCTTTGAGAAGATTCTGGTGATATTGATTAATCTCTTGTTGATTTTCAATTTTTATACTTATCACAATATGGCTTTATGGTTATCATATGTTATGTCATATCTCTTATTATATATCATTTTATCTGATATTTATAGCTAGACTGATCCATTTATTATTTTCTTATAAATAATACTCGGGTCAGACCGAGATGTTACATGTGCTTTTGCTTGACTTCACTTCTGGGATTATCATCCTGACTTTTGACTAACTACATAGATTAGTAGTTTTTGTTGTACACCTTTGAGATATAGACTCCTAGATGTATACATATTCTTTTGTCTAGCACTTGTAACCGTTCTTTTGTGATATTGTGGATCTTGTTTGACCACTACTCTTATGTACACTTTCATGTATTATATTCATATCTTTTTCCGCCTTTGTGATATGGATGTCTGTGGCTGATTTGTGTTATGTTTACTTCTATGTTTGTTTCCGAAGAATATATGTAGCCACTGTGTAGTAGCCTTGAGTTTGTATCGGCATGTCGGATATGTACTATCTGACATATTGGTGCTCGCACAAAGCAATTACACGGATGGTCGCTCCTCAATAGCCTTATTCTCCGTGCTAGTTGACAGCATTACACCATAATGTTCTTGGCTAGCGTGGGTATAGAGGTGGGGCGTCACATGAAATGTCAAAATGTATGTCATCTGCTAGCACACATACCTAAAGCCTGAGCGTCCTAAAATATGAAAAGTCTCGGCGTGACCCGAGTATCAAAAAATAATAAACAGGTTAGACTACCTCTAAAAATCCAAAAGGCGAGAACAAGATATAACATAATGGTATATGGAAAAATAAATATACCCTAATCATTGAAATGATTTGACTCAGAATTTATCTCAACGCACAAGAATATTTAAATCATGAAACACTAAATAATTGTAAATCCTAAAACAATCTATACCGATCACCTTGATTGTCCTCACCAATCGCAATGGTTATCCAAACCATTAAAAACAAAAATGTGGTATCACTCATACCGATCTGATACCAAAGATCATCCGTACCATGAAAATAAAATCCTATCCAATCACAAGGGTTGTCTGTACCGATCAAAATGATCATAAAAACTTAGCACAAAAGCTAATATAGATATAACTCATGCTGAACATAAAGATCATAAAGAAATCCACGAGTATTTCTCTTAAGGATCTATCTTCCCCATGCCAAACACCAAAAGAGAATACGCTCTAAAGTGCCGAATACTATCACTTTAGCAATCATTAGAACTAAACCAAAACGTTCCATACCGCCTGGTGAAATTAAAGTATTTACTAGAAGCTAGTAATTCTCACTTATTACGGATACCACTTGAAAACTCGAAATATATTCTCGTAAGATTCTATCGGCCCCTGGCCTAACATTGAAAGAGAATACAACCCTAAAGTGTTAAATACTTACCTAAAAGCGATCATAACAATTTAACCAAAGTACCCCATACTACTCGGTGAAGTTCAAATATTAGCTAATGGGCTAGTAAGTACAACTCAAACATTCTATTAAATGAGTTTGTATAATTCTCGATGAAGCGTTACAGAGAGCATTTAAACCAATCGGTAACACTAAGTCGATTATTAGCATTCCCCATATTACAGAAGAGTTTATAATATAGAAATCCAATAACATAATTTTTCGTATAGGAAATGATTTCTATATACTTTATTTGTCATTAGATAAAATAAACATTTATTCCATTTATTCTCAATGTGTGTGTGTGTGGGGTTATCCTAAATGCCATAAAATTATATTATTCACAAATCATATTCCAAAGATCATATATATAGCCATTTATTTTATAAAACCATACTTGTTACTCTTCCAAACCCATGTTGATATAAATAACCATTTGGTTAGAAATAAATTAGTTTTATATTTCTAGAACCACATTTCAAAATCCTATGTCCATTTTGCCAGCAATACATAATATATGTAAACAATTTGTTAAAACCATTTATAATAGGAATTAGATCAATTTAGAAACAGGTCTGAGTTTTGTAAATATAAACAAACTCACTTTTATAAAATCACTTATATGTCAATATATATATATATATATATATATATAATAAATAGATATAAGTTTATAAATTTCCAACCCTTTTAAATCAAGGTGATTCCATGTCCATAACATAAGAGAACACACAACTATGCATCACAAGATCATAACAACAAATCAGTCCATGGGGTTCAACTTCAATGCCATCTCCTAACATATTATTATAATAAATGATTAATAAGTTGAAATGGCTACCATAAGAGCTACAACAGATTACTCAACAAAAAGAAAACAATTAGCATGAAACAATATAACAATGATAGGAAAAAATGGGCGAATCGAAAGATTTCTTGGAGCTGGAATAGTCCCAGGATACCCCCACCGGTAGGGACGAATTCTAGAGCTGTTCTAGCTCAAGAATCTCCTCCGTTTGAACCCTGGTGAAGGTTGTTTTGTCCTTGGTCTTGAGTAATTGTTCTAAGTTGATTTCTAAGTGTATGCTTCCATATAAATAAGTATAATTATACTATAAATAAGATCATAAGGCTAGGGTTTCACCAGTTTAGAGTTGAGCAATATGAAATATGAACAATATCAAAAGATTGAGGTCAGTACAATCGTATATTTATCCAATTCAACCACACAGTGAATCATACTTTCATTTAGAGATAGTTGTGTAAGGTTAACTCACATATATAACTTGAATTAATGATTAAAACCTGGACTTTCATAGGCTAGCTTCTCCTAATAACTACCTAGGTTATTTTCAGAAGTTGCAAAAGGAAAATTACAAGCAAGAAATAAAAATGAGATTAATAACCCTAAGTCATGTGCTAGGAGGTGTAGTAGATTAACTTCTTTCGATTTCTACTAGAATAAACTAAAGCCCTATGATTTACAACTTAGGGATTATTGGAGCAAGGGTTTTGAGAATAGGAGAAAGTAGGTTATCAAATTGTTAGCTGAAGAATGAGAATGAGAATGCAACGTACATAACTTGTTTCTCATTCCTTATTACTACTATTTAGGCCAAAAGGGTAAGATATGGACCTAGTAAGGAAAGGGTTATCATTTCTTTTGTTTTTACTTATTATAAAGCACTATTTTCTCCTTAAATAATTTTTTGTTTATCCTATTTTGATTTGTCAAGTTTACTAAAACCAATCAACAAGCTAAATAATTCCCATTTTCCTTAGTATTGAAATATCTTGTAAAATTAAATAAAACTTTTGAAAATAGAAGCCCTTCTCATTATTTTTAATAAGAAAATAAACTATAAATTATAAATTCTCATTTTAAACAAATAAATCTCAATATTAACATTTTATTCTAAATGCCAATTGATTTTAATAATATTTCAAATTTAAATTGGAATTCACTTTAAGAAATAAAAATCATTTACTAAAATAAATCAATTCAACAATTTTTAAAACTAGATTTAATTTCATAATTATATTTCACAAACCACACTTTGAAATTAATTATTCATAATTAAATTTAATTAATTAGGTAATTAATAACAAGGTTGTTACACACACATTTTCTTTTCGAAGAAATCCTCTACAAACTGGAGTTGTGCAACGCAAAAATAGAATTATTTAGGAGTATGAAATGACAATGCTAAATGATAGCAACTTATCATATAATTTTTTGTGCTGAACTAGTTGCTAGCACATGTTAAGTTTCAAATGGAATTTTAGTTAGACCATTAATTGGAAAAACTTCACATGAATTATTATTTGACAAAAGGCATAAATTTTCATATATTAAAGTTTCTATAAGTAAATGTTTTGTGTTTAATACAAAAGATAATTTAGACAAATTCGATGCTAAATCTGATGAAGGAATAGTTATCGAATATTCCAACAAAGGACAGAGTTTTAACAAGAGAACTAATATCATTAAAGAGATTTAAACATTTCATTTGATGAAAATTTTAATTTTGTTAAAATATATAATAATAAGGATTAAATTACTAACCCAAATGAAAATAACAAAAACACAAATAATGAAACAAGAATTAGTGATGATATTAATACAAATAAATTGCGAAAGCTAGAATTTTGAATGATCGTCCTAAAGAAAATATTTTAGGAAACATTGAATCTTTCGTAAGAACAAGAAATAATTGGAATATAATGAGCAATGTAGCATTCATCTCAACTAATAAACTAAAGGGGGTTTTAGGCTTAAGGAAAAAGTTAGAGAAAAATTTAGTTTCAAGGACAAGAAGTTTGTTTTTTAGGCTGAAGGACACTTTTTAGTGTAAATCACAGAATGATAGTCGTAACTATCATTTTCAGTTTACACTAAAAAGTGTCCTTCAGACTAAAATGCAAACTTGTTGTCCCTGAGACTAAATTTTTTTGTAACTTTTTCCTTGTGGCTATTTACCTGTTAACTAAAAACCCAAAAGAAGCATCATAAGTTGATTCATGGATTATTGCTATGCAAGAATAACCATTCAATTCACAAGGAATGACGTTTGTAAATTAGTTCCATAGTAGAAATATCAATATTATTGGAACAAAATGGGTCTACGGCAACAAATTAAATGAAAATGGGGTGGTTATAATGAACAAGGCATATTTAGTGGCACACCGATATAATCATGAATAACGCATCGATTTTGGTGAAGACTTTGCACCTATAACAAGATTTGAGGCCATAAGGATACCGCTTGCCTGTGCAATTATAATAACTTCAAATTATTCCAAATATATGTTAAAATTGCATTTTTGAATGGAAAAATCAAGGACAATATATATGTTAAGAAACCCCACTATTTGAAGATGAGAAATTTCCTAGTCATGTATATAAACTAAATAAAGCAATGTAAGGTTTAGAAAATGTACCTCATACTTGGTATGAGAGATTCAAATCTTAATTAATTAAGTTTGGTTTGAAATTGAGAAAGTTATAATGTGTTATCCATTAAAAGAATTGATAAAGACATTCAACTTATACAGATATACATATATGATATTACATTTGGCTTAATAAATGAACAATTAAATTTATAACATTTAAAAATAATAACAAATGAATTTGAAATGGGTCATATGGAAGAATTAACATTTTTCATAGGATTTCAAATTAAGAAACTAAATAATGGAATTTTTATCAGTCAAGAAAAATACGCTAAAGAACTTGTACAGATATTCGGTATGTTAAATACAAGTGTAAACTTACTCTTATAGCATCCGGAGCAACATTAAATAAAGAATAAAACTCTAAAGACATAGATACAAAATTATATCATGGCATGATAGGATCACTACTCCATATAACTGCTAGAAGATAAGATATAATGCATATTGTATTTCTCTATGCAAGATACCAGTCGAACCCAAAAGAAACGCATCTTAAAGCCATAAAACATAGCTTTAGACGTGTCAATAATAGTTTGGATTATGAGTCTTCTACTGTGACGCCCCACCTCTATACCCACGCTAGCCAAGAACACTCCAGAGTAGTGCTGTCAACTAGCACGGAGAATAAGGCTGTTGAGGAACGACCATCCATGTAGTTGCTTATCACACGGTGGCTATAAATAATCTTCGGAAACAAACATAGAAATAATCATATCACAAATCAGTCACAGATATCCATATCACAAAGGCGGAAGAAGATATGAATATATAACTAACACATGAAAGTGTACATCAGAGTAGTGGTCATTAAGATCCACGATAATACAAAAGAATAGTAACACGTGCTATACAAAAGAATACAACTATGACTCTATATCTCAAGTGTATACAACAAAAACTGCTAATCTAAACAGTTAGCCAAAAGTAAGAGTGATGAATCCCTGGGAAGAAGTCAAGCAGTAGCACCTGTAACATCTCGGTCTGACCCGAGTATTATTTAAGAAAATAATAAACGGATCAGTCTAGCTATAAATATCAGATGACATGATATAACATAAAAGATATGGCATAAACATAAACATCCATAACGACATACCACTATAAGTATGTAAATAATGATCAACAGAAGATCAATCAATAAGAGATAATCAATATCACAAGAATCTTCTCAAAGATTCGAAGAGGGCATCATACCCTAAACTTGTACTCATAACAAGTCAATGACATAAATTCCAGAAATCAACACGAGAAATCCAGAAATCATAAAAAGGGAAAGAGGCCTATCACATGACGGTCCGAAGACCATGGGGAGCTACCCCGCATGTGTGAATGGAATCACACAGATTGAGGTCAAGACTAACCAAAAATCAGAAAGGTATGTGTGAATGGAATCACACAAGTGGTGTCTAGTCTAACCTTGCAATGAAAGAGACATCGCGCAATTGCTAGTCTAATTCATAAAGCGATCAACAAGATCAACGAGAAGTGTCAATTACACTAAGCTAGTAAATATAGAAGTTTAGCTTCATGTCCCATAACCACTTGCTTAACTTAAATATTTACGAACAAACTGTAAATCTTCACTAATAAAATTGTCACAAGAGGTTCAATCGAACAAGTCCAAGAATTAACCGACGAAGTGAACGCAAGCGTTTCATACCACTTGTTTTACTAAGTCGTTTAATTAGATTTCTCATCCGAGTGAGGTAAAGGCTTGTATATACTAATGGATTGGAAAACGGTTTAAGAAAAGAGCTTTGTTATTAAAAATAGAGTTGAAATTGTTTGTTAAAAGAGTTTTGATATTTACTACTAGTATTGAAACCTTTATATTATAAAGTGACAAAACATAGAAGCAATTGTAGAAACAATCAGTCACAAAAATCGCATACGGAGATGTGAATAAAATCCAAGGAAATCAGCTCAATGTTTTTCAGATAAGATCCCCTACGGAGGGGGGGTCCAGGGGGGGTGGCAACCCCCCCAAGGTGGGGGTGCGGGGGCAACGCCACCGCTTACGGGGTTCGACCTGCCCGGTCAGGTCGCGGGGGTCCAGGGGGCAGCGCCCCCGGCGGGGTGCGGGGCAGCGCCCTGTCCAAAACGGTACGACCTAGTGAAGACAAGCAACCTAGTGAAGCCAAGCGACCTAAGGGGCCATGCGACCTAATGGGTCATGCGACCTAAGTTTAAAAAGGTGGGCGACTTAACAAAGTGGCCGAGCGACCTAACTGGAGCAAGTGGCCATAGGTCATGCGACCTAAAGGTAAGCGACCTATCACGGTCACGCGACTTAAGGGATAGGACCGACCGACCTAACGACCTAGGCAAGGTCGACCGACTTAATGGTTGCGAACTAAAAATACAACAGGGTCGAGCGACCTAGTGGGATGCGCGACCTAAGAAGGTACGCGAGCTAAGGGTGAGCGACCTAACAAGGTCGTGCGACCTAAGTGGTCACAATGCCAAGCGACCTAAGGACTTAAATACTCGCGACCTAGCGCGTGCATCGGCCGAGCGACCTAAGGGTTTAACACGCGAGCGACTTAAGGTTTTAACACACGAGCGACTTAAGGTTTTAACACGCGAGCGACCTAAAGTGATGCGCGACCTACGACCTAGCAGGATCGAGCGACCTAGAGCCGCCTTGTGATATAAGGTCGAAAACGACCTAATTCCGAGGCTAACGACCTAACGCTGCAGGAGGGATTTAAGGCCAGAAACGACCTACGACATAAAGTGAAACGACCTAACTCCGAAGTGAAGATTCAAGGCAGTGCGACCTAGCGCGATAACACGCGAGCGACCTAAGGGTTAGGTCGCGAGCGACCTATACGCGAACGACCTAAAGTCCAACGACCTACGACCTAAATCCGAGGCGAACAAAATATGCAGGCCGTGACTTTTCCACGCACGCGAGCTAATGATTCCGAGCGACCTAACCTAGGCAGAGCGACCTAAGTTCAGGAAATTCACCAAACAACTAAAAAATGGAGTTTTTCGCCAATCCAATCCAAATCAAATGCAAATGTACATGCTAAAGTGATGGGGAATCATTCCTAACAGTCCAATATAGTTATAGACTAGAATTGTGAGATAAAAATCTCACCTTTGCACTAAAGTTTATGAAGATGAAGCTTGAAAGTAAGGAGAAGCAATCCAAAGCTTGAATCCAATATCTTCTACTTGAATTTGGAGTTGAATGTTGGATTTGCAATTGAATTTGAGCTTGGAGTTTTAATTTCCCATTCTCTTCACCATTAATGCCAAAGCTTGAGTTAGTTAGGAAGTTTATGAAGAGTGAGGAGAAGGGGGTTGGAACTTGGGCTTAATAGGCTAAACTAACCCAAAGTCCAAAGCGGGAAAAGTTAGTGAAATTGCTATAACTCCAAACCTATCGATGTTTATACTTAAAAAATTGTAAACGACATTTCGAACTCAATGGAAGTGGTCTCGAGTCCTAATTTGACCGTTTGCAAAAAGTAGCTTTTCGGACCAAAACCCGATTGACGAGTTAATATTTAAATAATATTTAAATACAAACTCGATAAATATGCGGGTTGTTACAGACTCCCCTCCTTAAAGAAATTGCGTCCTCGCAATATATATAAGATGGAAATAAAAAGTAACAACCATAAAAGCATATTAACACAAGAGGAATTTTGAAATAAGAAGTTCACCTCAAGGAGCAGGAGTAAGCAAGTCCGGATGTGTACGCTCGATGAATTCTCTGGATTCCCAAGAACAATCCTTAGGATTTGAGGACCATTGAACCTTCACAAGCGGAACATCTTTATTTCGAAGTCGTTTAACCTCAGAAGCTATAATTCGAATAGGATGCTGCTCATAAGTTAAATTTGGCGAAACTTCAATTTCTTCCACAACAGCAGGCTCAAGAATAGAATCGGAATCCCGTAGGCATTTTCGTAATTGAGAAACGTGAAATACATCATGCATAGCAGAAAACTGAGCCGGCAATGCAAGGCGATAAGCCATGGAACCAATACGTTCAATGATAGGAAATGGTCCAATATATCGAGGCGCTAACTTCCCCGATCGACTGAAACGTACAACACCCTTCATAGGTGAAACACGAATAAAAATAGGATCCCCAACAGAAAATTCTAATTTCCTTCTTCGATTATCGGCATAGGATTTTTGTCTACTCTGGGCTTCTTTCATCCTATGTCGAATAAGTTCAATCTTTTCCGTGGAATCACGAATAAAGTCTGGACCTAAAACCAGCCTCTCACCGGCCTCAAGCCAACAAGAAGGAGATCGGCATGGCCTTCCGTAGAGTGCCTCGAAAGGTGTCATACCAATACTAGATTGGAAGCTATTATTATAGGAAAATTCAACAAGTGAAATATGATCTTCCCAACTTCCACCAAAATCAAGCACACAAGCACGAAGAAGATCTTCAAGAGTTTGATTCACACGCTCGGTTTGTCCATCGGACTGGGGATGATAAGCGGTGCTAAAATTAAGCTTCGTTCCTAAAGCTTTTTGAAGACTCTTCCAAAATCCACTAGTAAACAATGGATCACGATCGCTAACAATAGAAGTGGGAACTCCATGAAATTTTACAATTTCCTTGACAAATAGTTTGGCCAAAAGAGGAACGGTTCGGTTAGACCGAACCGGAATAAAATGGGCGGATTTAGTAAGTCTATCAACAATCACCCATAAGCTATCATGACCCGAACGAGAACGGGGAAGGCCATCTATAAAGTCCATGGAAATTTGATCCCACTTCCAAATTGGAATTTCTAAGGGTTGCAATAACCCACCAGGCCTTCGATGTTCGGCCTTGACAAGTTGGCAAGTCATGCAACACTTAACAAAGTTATCAATATCAGATTTCATTCCCTCCCAATAATAAAGTCGCTTCATATCAGCGTACATTTTACTACTACCGGGATGAATGGTGAATTTAGAACGATGGGAATCTTCTAAAATATCTTTACGAAGATCTCCAATATTTGGTACGATAAGTCTACCAAATTTTCGAATGCCGCCACGAGAATCAATATCAAAGTCTTTCAAACCTTCAATTTCAATTTTATCCTTAACATTTTTGCCAAGAAGAGCCAATTCAGAATCTAGCCCTTGAGCTTCAAGAATGCGGTCTAAAAGAGAAGGATGGGCCTCAAGGCTACATAAAACAAGCGATGAGCATAAATCGGATACGCGCTCTCGAATCTCACAAGTGGATAAGATCTCGAGATCGTTCCATTCGGATATCATCATAGAAACAACTGCTTGTTGCTTACGGCTAAGAGCATCGGCGACACGATTACCCTTACCGAGGGTATAAACAATATCAAGATCATAAGGTGCAAGGAACTCGAGCCAACGCTGTTGACGTAAATTAAGTTCTTTTTGAGAAAATAAATATTTCAAAGACTTATGGTCCGTGTAAAGAATAAATTTCTCTCCCAATAGATAATGACGCCACATTCGAAGGGCGAAAACAATAGCCGCGAGCTCTAGATCATGTGTGGCATATCTAGTCTCGGCCGGCTTCAATTGCCTAGAAGCATAAGCAACAACACGTTCTTTTTGCATAAGAACGGCACCCAAACCAACGTGACTAGCATCGGTATAAATAACAAAATCTTGATTCCCCTCAGGAATAACAAGAATAGGAGCATCGGAAAGGAGTTCTTTCAATTTCTGAAAAGAGGCTTCACATTTGTCCGACCAAATGTATTTAACTCCCTTCTTAGTCAAGCCAGTAAGAGGCACGACAATCTTAGAAAAGTCTTTAATAAAACGACGGTAATAGCCCGCCAATCCGAGAAAACTACAAATCTCTGTCACACTCTCCGGTCTCTTCCAATCTTGAATCGCTTCAATCTTTGAAGGATCCACGGATATCCCGGATTCGGAAATAATATGACCGAGAAACTTCACACGAGATTGCCAAAAGTGGCATTTAGAAAATTTCGCCTTTAATTGATTACTCCCAAGTGTTTCCAATACAATCCGAAGATGTTTCTCATGTTCCTCCTCGGTTTTTGAATACACAAGAATATCATCAATGAATATGAGAACAAACCGATCGAGGAAATCTTTGAAAACTCGATTCATGAGGTCAACGAAATAAGCTGGAGCATTCGTTAACCCAAATGGCATAACAAGCCATTCATAAGATCCATATCGAGTACGGAATGATGTCAAAGGAATGCTATCCTCAGCGATACGAAGCTGATGGAAACCGGTAGCCAAGTCCAATTGTGAAAAGACCTTAGCACCACTAAGCTGATCGAATAGATCATCAATCCGAGGTAAAGGATATTTATTTTTAATAGTAAGATCGTTAAGCTTGCGATAATCAACGCAGAGCCTCAGAGTACCATCGGATTTCTTTACGAAAATAGCCGAAGCTCCCCAAGGCGAGGAACTAGAGCGAATAAATTGCCTCGTCTCCAACTCAGATAATTGTTTACGCATCTCCTCATTTTCCTTATTGGACATGCGATAAGGGGGACGAGTAATAGGTTGAGCTCTAGAAACAAGATTAATTCTGAACTCAATTGCTCGTTTAGGTGGTGAACCTAAAACGGGCTCGAATATGTCGGAAAATTCACGAACAACATGAATACGAGAAATAATATCATCTTCATCATCATCATCGTTATCACGAGGATTTAAAGAATATAAAGATGCCACCAAACATGATTCTGAATCTTTAAGATTAACAGAAATCTGTTTAACAGATTGTGGATGTCGGAGATGAATAGTCCGCTCAGGACATAGGATATGGGCTTGATAACGGTTAAGCCAATCCATTCCCAAAATTATTCCAAAGCCTAAGTAACGCATGACATGCAAATCGGCTAGGAAAGAAAAATCGCAAAAAATAATCTCCACATCTTTACAAAGCAAACTAAGAGTTGCGGATCCACCAACAGGATTCGCAATTTTTAAAGATGTCATCAATGCAGTAACACTTAAGGAAAAAGTGTCTACCGGTTCCTTTGATATAAAAGAATGGGATGCACCCGTATCAAAGAGAACTCTAATAGGTTGATCATGAAATAAAATAATACCATCAAGAATGGAATGAGAAATACCTTGGCCACGAGATGTGTTGCCATGGGCTTGAGCCACATTTAACTTTCCCTCATTCCTGCTTTTACGTTTGAGGCATTGATGTATAAAGTGATCTGGGCTCTTACAATAGCGACAAGATTTGGGCTTAGAGCACTTATTCGCATAATGATCCCCAGACCCACAGTTGAAGCAACTCGCACCACTAGGAGAAGGAGACTTTGCCGCAAGGGTAGCCTGCTTACCCTTTTTGTTGGGATAAGGACCCTTGAATTTGTTTGGCCTCTTCTTGTTGTTGAAGTTTGGTTTAGCGCCTTCCACTTCAACATCACTCTCTCTATCAGCCTCTTCAAGACGAAGAGCGATATCGACGAGTTGATCAAATGCGACTCCTAGTTTCAGGAGCAGTGGCTTCTTAAGATTCTTATTTAAGCCATAAACGAACCTCTGGTTCTTCTTCAATGGGGTGTTGATGTATTCAACCCCATATTTGGAAAGCGACTCGAAGGCTGCGACGTAATGAGTCACGGAGGATTGACCTTGAACAAGGTCTATAAAACGTCGAGCCAAGGTTACTTTCCCAGCTTCTGGTACAAACTTTAACTCGAAGCATCCCTGAAATTGCTCCCAGGTGAGATCCGCTTCATTAATTTCTGAAGTAAGGAGTTCGTACCAGTCCAATGCTCTCTCCTGGAGCATGCTGGAAGCCACCTGAACGCGGTGGAGATCGATAAGGTTCATGCGAGAAAAGATCCGATCGCATGATTTTAACCAAGCCTGGACCTCGATGATATTTTCCGAACCTTTGAAGGGCTTCCCACCCAAGTTAGTGTAATCGCTGCACAAGCGTGCAAATCCCGACTTTGGGTGAGTAGGTTCCGGGTTAGCTCCAGCTGCTTGAGCATTAGTTACTAAATCAAGAAGCTATTGAGCAGTCATAAAAACTCCATCCGGTGGTGGAGCACTAGATGATCCAGCTCTGGGACGACCTGGTCTAGACATTCTTTTCCTTAAGAAATAAAGAAGAGAAAGAAAATAGTTATTCACCAAATGAATATCAAACATTCTTGACAGGTGAAATAAGGAATCATAAAAGAAATAGGATGAATCGGTTTGAAAACCCGAACAAAATCCTAAAGAAAGACTCCTAAGGTGGACTTAGGACGATGATCCTTGTCAAGTTATTCTACATTGTTCCGAAGTTTGGCTCTGATACCAAGCTGTGACGCCCCACCTCTATACCCACGCTAGCCAAGAACACTCCGGAGTAGTGCTGTCAACTAGCACGGAGAATAAGGCTGTTGAGGAGCGACCATCCATGTAATTGCTTATCACACGGTGGCTATAAATAATCTTCGGAAACAAACATAGAAATAATCATATCACAAATCAGTCACAGATATCCATATCACAAAGGCGGAAGAAGATATGAATATATAACTAACACATGAAAGTTTACATCAGAGTAGTGGTCATTAAGATCCACGATAATACAAAAGAATAGCAACACGTGCTATACAAAAGAATACAACTATGAGTCTATATCTCAAGTGTATACAACAAAAACTGCTAATCTAAACAGTTAGCCAAAAGTCAGAGTGATGAATCCCTGGGAAGAAGTCAAGCAGAAGCACCTGTAACATCTCGGTCTGACCCGAGTATTATTTAAGAAAATAATAAACGGATCAGTCTAGCTATAAATATCAAATGACATGATATAACATAAAAGATATGGCATAAACATAAACATCCATAACGACATACCACTATAAGTATGTAAATAATGATCAACAGAAGATCAATCAATAAGAGATAATCAATATCACAAGAATCTTCTCAAAGATTCGAAGAGGGCATCATACCCTAAAATTGTACTCATAACAAGTCAATGACATAAATTCCAGAAATCAACACGAGAAATCCAGAAATCATAAAAAGGGAAAGAGGCCTATCACATGACGGTCCGAAGACCATGGGGAGCTACCCCGCATGTGTGAATGGAATCACACAGATTGAGGTCAATACTAACCAAAAAGCAGAAAGGTATGTGTGAATGGAATCACACAAGTGGTGTCTAGTCTAACCTTGCAATGAAAGAGACATCGCGCAATTGCTAGTCTAATTCATAAAGCGATCATCAAGATCAACGAGAAGTGTCAATTACACTAAGCTAGTAAATATAGAAGTTTAGCTTCATGTCCCATAACCACTTGCTTAACTTAAATATTTACGAACAAACTGTAAATCTTCACTAATAAAATTGTCACAAGAGGTTCAATCGAACAAGTCCAAGAATTAACCGACGAAGTGAACGCAAGCGTTTCATACCACTTGTTTTACTAAGTCGTTTAATTAGATTTCTCATCCGAGTGAGGTAAAGGCTTGTATATACTAATAGATTGGAAAACGGTTTAAGAAAAGAGCTTTGTTATTAAAAATAGAGTTGAAATTGTTTGTTAAAAGAGTTTTGATATTTACTACTAGTATTGAAACCTTTATATTATAAAGTGACAAAACACAGAAGCAATTGTAGAAACAATCAGTCACAAAAATCGCATACGGAGATGTGAATAAAATCCAAGGAAATCAGCTCAATGTTTTTCAGATAAGATCCCCTACGGAGGGGGGGTCCAGGGGGGGTGGCAACCCCCCAAGGTGGGGGTGCGGGGGCAACGCCACCGCTTACGGGGTTCGACGTGCCCGGTCAGGTCGCGGGGGTCCAGGGGGCAGCGCCCCCGGCGGGGTGCGGGGCAGCGCCCTGTCCAAAACGGTACGACCTAGTGAAGACAAGCAACCTAGTGAAGCCAAGCGACCTAAGGGGCCATGCGACCTAATGGGTCATGCGACCTAAGTTTAAAAAGGTGGGCGACTTAACAAAGTGGCCGAGCGACCTAACTGGAGCAAGTGGCCATAGGTCATGCGACCTAAAGGTAAGCGACCTATCACGGTCACGCGACTTAAGGGATAGGACCGACCGACCTAACGACCTAGGCAAGGTCGACCGACTTAATGGTTGCGAACTAAAAATACAACAGGGTCGAGCGACCTAGTGGGATGCGCGACCTAAGAAGGTACACGAGCTAAGGGTGAGCGACCTAACAAGGTCGTGCGACCTAAGTGGTCACAATGCCAAGCGACCTAAGGACTTAAATACTCGCGACCTAGCGCGTGCATCGGCCGAGCGACCTAAGGGTTTAACACGCGAGCGACTTAAGGTTTTAACACACGAGCGACTTAAGGTTTTAACACGCGAGCGACCTAAAGTGATGCGCGACCTACGACCTAGCAGGATCGAGCGACCTAGAGCCGCCTTGTGATATAAGGTCGAAAACGACCTAATTCCGAGGCTAACGACCTAACGCTGCAGGGGGGGATTTAAGGCCAGAAACGACCTACGACCTAAAGTGAAACGACCTAACTCCAAAGTGAAGATTCAAGGCAGTGCGACCTAGCGCGATAACACGCGAGCGACCTAAGGGTTAGGTCGCGAGCGACCTATACGCGAACGACCTAAAGTCCAACGACCTACGACCTAAATCCGAGGCGAACAAAATATGCAGGCCGTGACTTTTCCACGCACGCGAGCTAATGATTCCGAGCGACCTAACCTAGGCAGAGCGACCTAAGCTCAGGAAATTCACCAAACAACTAAAAAATGGAGTTTTTCGCCAATCCAATCCAAATCAAATGCAAATGTACATGCTAAAGTGATGGGGAATCATTCCTAACAGTCCAATATAGTTATAGACTAGAATTGTGAGATAAAAATCTCACCTTTGCACTAAAGTTTATGAAGATGAAGCTTGAAAGCAAGGAGAAGCAATCCAAAGCTTGAATCCAATATCTTCTACTTGAATTTGGAGTTGAATGTTGGATTTGCAATTGAATTTGAGCTTGGAGTTTTAATTTCCCATTCTCTTCACCATTAATGCCAAAGCTTGAGTTAGTTAGGAAATTTATGAAGAGTGAGGAGAAGGGGGTTGGAACTTGGGCTTAATAGGCTAAACTAACCCAAAGTCCAAAGCGGGAAAAGTTAGTGAAATTGCTATAACTCCAAACCTATCGATGTTTATACTTAAAAAATTGTAAACGACATTTCGAACTCAATTGAAGTGGTCTCGAGTCCTAATTTGACCGTTTGCAAAAAGTAGCTTTTCGGACCAAAACCCGATTAACGAGTTAATATTTAAATAATATTTAAATACAAACTCGATAAATATGCGGGTTGTTACGTCTACCATATAGAAGACTAATCTAATTGGATATCATATGGTGATATAGATTATGCAGGCTGTAGGTTTGATATAAAAAGTACAAGTGCAACTTGTCACTTTTTGGGACATTAATGTGTTCCTTGGTTTAGTAAAAAGGAAAAAATGTCTCTTTGTTCAGAACATAAATTGAATATAAGTATGTAGCATTAGCCCATCGCAAGTCATTTATATGAAGTAAGTTTAAAAAAAACTAGATTAAATATCAAATAGTAACAATATATTGCTTTAATACAAGCTCCATAAATCTATCTAAAAATCCTATAAATTATGCTAGAACAAAACATATAGACATAAGACATCATTTTTTAAGAGATATTTTAACAAAACCTTAATAAAAAATACATTTATGCAATGATAAAGGGAATTGGGAATTTTTTTCTTTTAGTGAAACTTAAAATATTTATATATATATGGATACATACATAAAAACACCAAATAGACATTTTAAAAAAAATAAATGTCGGCATATACATTATGAGCATGTTAACATACATGTAGTTAATGGAAAACTTTCATTTCGATTTCTATTTTTCAAATACCACTTAATTACTAAAATAATTTCGTAATTGGAGGTATTTTTCCTTTCTTCTTCTGGAAAAACCTAAAAACTCAAGCTTTGATGGACCCAAGCAACTTTAAAAGGCCTAGAGATTGTAAAATGTGTTTTAGTGTTCTAATATTTTAGTATTTTAATAAAATATGTGTTATGTTTCATATAGCGTATTGATTTTGATTTCCCTTCTGAGTTTTATCGATAAACATCTATATATATCTCTATATATAAGCTATATATATATTTTTTAGTTGTGCTTCACCAGTCTTTTTTTCCCTTTTTTGTTGACCATAAAGCGGGAGAAAATGCATAGATATAATGGGCAAAATGATATAGGGGTACATAAAGTTAAAAGAAGAAATGTATAAAGAATATATGTTACCTTTCAAATATGGGTATCATCATAAAAAAAGGGAGATTGTTAATACCTTGAATATTGATTTTGATAAAAACAACCGTATAAATATTACTCCTAACGTTTCTCTGATTTGTGCGATATTTTTGGACATTCTATGGGGATATACTACTATACAAGTAACTTATTGAATGGATTCAAGTAAATGAGTTATAAATATAGAGACTAATCAGAGCAAATGGAAGATATAATAGACTTAAGACAAATGGAACACAAATGCTTCAACGATGAAGAAAATGGAAGTGTTCAGTAATATATCAAGTCTTAACCACTAGAATTTTGTTAAAACACCATAGTAGATGTCCTTGACATCCCTCTTTCATTTAATAGTATTTTTTATTCCCTAACATCTTCATATGAACATAAAATATAGATTTTAATATGAAGAAATCAAATTTGATTTTAGAAAAGAAAGCAAACTTTACAAAATTAAGTCGACATACTATTTGGGGATATGTCGACATAAAGGTAGTTCATCTGAAATTCAAATTTTAAATGAAATTTTTTTTACGCCAACCCTTCACCAATGGATGCATCCTTTTAGGGGTCTGGAAAATGAATTTTAATCAATAATTTTTTATTATTCTCTTACTCCTTCATCTCTATAACTTGATGAGAAAAACTCCTTTAAACATTTCCACTCTCTTTGCAAGTCCATACTTATTCACTCAAATTCTTTAAGTTCATGCAAACCACTCAAGATCAGAGAGTTTGTTTTGAATTCTTAGTCATTCTCTCTCTATTCTCATTATAATCCTCATCGAATTCGAAGACATATTCCTACTAGAGGTCTATATGATCATTAAACTTAAACTACAAGAATTTTTATTGGAGTCATAACTACCTACCATACTCTACTATTATTTGTGAAATAGATGTTCTTGCTGTCTATGGAAAGTCAAGAGGAAAGATGTACCTAACCAACCATGGAATTGTAAGATTGTAAAAGTGTTCTTGTCACCATCGAAAGTAAATGAGTTAAAATAGGATAAACATACATATATTTATTTATAAACAATATTTTTATATATAAAACATGTATATTCGAAGATTTCAATTTAATATATATACATATATATACATGAATCTAAAGTTGATAAATTTAAATCTTACTTTAAAATTAGTAAAGGAATCAAGTAAATTAAGATTTTTAGATAAAAATCCACTTATGTGTTTTAAACTGAAATAATTCTTACACTTATATAACAAAACAAAATTATTCAAACATAAACTATGTAGTACATGTTTTTATTTTAAAAGTAAGTTCGAACAACTAAAGTTGATTCAATGAATTAAAAATTATTTTCAATCAAAAATTAAATAAAAATTACTTTAAATTATTTTCAAGCAAAAACTAAAACAACCATATAACGTGCATATATTTAAATTAGGCAAATCCAAGAAAATGATTTCAAAATAATAACTAAAATAGCTCAAACGGTTTAGGCATATATAAATTCACATTAAATGATTCAATATCAAACTATATGAAAAATATGAATAAATAATCATATGAGATTAGGGATCTAAACTATATTAACATATTTGTCATATAATTAATTGAGGAATATTAAAAGGGTGGATCCAAATTATATTAACAATAATTAATTGAGATGTAAAATCGGGGATATGAAATTACGCTACAACATGATTGTACAAATATTTGATGTACAATATGAAAGGGCATCAAAGCATATGAGCATGGTTAATATATGAATAAATAGAATTGAAAATCACCTTACAATGTGGCCAAAATGTAACACCTTGAAGGATGAATAATTGCTCCTAGATTCTTAAATAAACATCTAGATTTTGAATGAACCAAGAGATAAAAACCATCTTTTTTATTTTACTTTTATTTTGTTTTGTGTAAGGACCCTGACTCGACCTTCAAACTTCAGCACTGAATACATCACCCGTATTCGAATGCCGCAGATTCAAACGTCGAATCTGGTTTGCCGAAGCTTATAAAACATTAAGTACAATAACATACCGGAAGAAAAATAATAACTTTATTGATATACAACACTTGATACAACATGATACAATGAATATCAATATATATCAAAGCTAGAATATAACAGCAGAAACAACAGCAGCGGGAAGAAATTCCCAACTTGATCTCCAAGAGAGAAAGAAGAATCCAATATCTGAATCTATTGCCAAAGCTCCAAAGATCTTCGATCTAATAAGCTCGGACCACCATCACATTGACTTAAGCAAGGTCAGTCCGGAATGTGATCGCCAATCCAGATACTTCAAAAATTGCCAAAATCCAAAGACTCCAAAGATTTCCAAAGCGAAAGCTGAAGGCTATCGAATCTACATCTACTAGCTTACTATCTGGAAATATGACTCTAAGTTGCCCGTGTGGAAAATTGTGGGCACCTAGAGTAAGGGAAAAACAAACTTTAGGGCACTCATGGGACTGGTGTGAGCAAACGAAAATAGTTTTGAACAAAAACTAACAATAAAAGAATTTAAAATTGAAATCCGTAATGTTTTTGGAAAATGAAACTACCATAAGGCCTCCCCGCACACACACAATATAAGCGCACAATTGGAGGAGATTTCTCCTTATGATAGTCAAACATGCTTGATACGTAAAATCCTTTTGGTATTATTATTTGTTCATAGTGCAGAAAACATTTCGAAAGTACAATATTAATCTTAGCCAGCATACCACCATTATGGTTACCTACTATAGCTACCATCTAAACAGTGGGTCGCCACCATAAGTAAATGGCAGGTAATACAATTAAAACCGTACAAGGTGCGTATTGGTGATTGGATTTCCAACAAATGGTCAGGCTAAGGAACTTCCTAGGCCACATAGGTATGCCTCTGGAGGGACGCCTCAAGAACTTAACCAGCTCTCTGCCTACACAAGGATGGGTTTCCTCTCTAACTAGGTAACTACTACATGAATATGTCATTCCCCGGTTGTTATCGACCTTTATCCGAGGGCCCTTAACACCAACAATCACAATGCACAAATTTGTAGTAACCACATAGGTTAAATATCTAGGCTCCATACCATGATACCACCTCTTTCCAGAAGGAAATGGACATACCCTAAAGTGCGCGACCCTCATAACCTTGCTGCATCCTTCCTGTTTCGACCATTTCCGGGTTGTGAGGTTCTGATGTAGTCTCGTCCACAAAGCTATGCTTTACACAAAAGCCATGCTTTGGTTAACACATGACCAGTAGCATTTCGTATGACACATTACCAAATTGGGAATGTATCACTAGTAACCATCAACTACATAACCTTTGAGCTCGTACGTATCAGAGAAAGGTGTTAAGCTAAGTGAATAAATTCTCTGTAACGACCCTGGATTTTTGGCCCCGTTTATTTTAATAAATTTTAATCTAATTAAATATAGAATGTGAATTGTTCATATTTAAATGAATATGATTTTGGAAATATTGCCATCTATTTATATAAACTGTATTTTAAAAAGGAGATTGATTTGGAAATTGAAATAAGTATTTCAATAATATGCCCAATAAAAATCTATCTTATATAATTACTTAAGATACTTTACATTGTTTATATTTAGTATAAAATAATATATATAGATAATAATGTTTGAAATTCTAAAATAAGTTTCTTAACAATGTTATTAATAAAATTTAACTCATTAAATTACAATGCTATACATTGTTAACATTTGTTAGATGAATGCATATGCTTGATAATGTTTGAAATTTAAAATTTAATTCTAGCAATATAAAATATAAATGTAAATAAATACAAATGAACCATAAAAATGAGAATAAGTGTAAATATAACTTATGACTCTAATTCAAAAATTAATGGGTAAAATAGAAAATATAAGATATAAAATATAAATTGATGATAATGTTCAATACAAAATATTAATATTTATGTAAGTCAAAAATATAAGTATAAACAAATAAGTAAACTCATGAATATAAGTTTATTATTTATAGCTAAAATATAAATGGAAATAAATACAAAGATAAGTATAAATAAGTAAATCATATATATTGTACATAATTAAAATATTGTTAGCTGAAGAAACATAACATTTAGATTGCTTCATCTCAGCCAACATTTACCTGCAAAAATAAAATAAAAATAATAATAATAAAATGCATATCTCCATACAAATATGTATGCTACAGTTCAGACTTGAAGTTAATAAAAAAAATATAATTTAGTAACAAAACAAAATATCTTTATAACCAAAGCTTCATACATAAGCCAAGAATTCACAGCAAATAAAACATATCAATACAAACAAAACCTGAGATATCTTATACAAGATATTTGTGTCAGCCAATACTAATTAGTGTATACAAATTCAAAGACAAAACAAAGTTTGCCAGCAGCATATTAGTAAAAACACAAAAGAAAAACTGCAAATATCTATATACAAATCCTTGTGTCAGCTAGCATTTGATTATGTGTTAACATATGAGTAAACATATACATTAATTAGCTACTGTTATATCTGGAAACATAATCTTTCAGCCGAAAATATGTCTTTCAATTCAGGTTTAGTACCTTAGTACATAATAAAAACAAAGCAAGATATTTTGTCAACAAAGCTTGTTCAAGAAGGCATAACTGTTGAAGGTTATATATATGTATTCATTATGTCTTATTTTATTTAGTTCAGTCTTTAACTTATGAAGACAAACCTGAGAAGGTGTAAAAGAAAATAAACAAAACTTTATATTTTCAAGTTCAAACAAATTCAGGAAAACAAGAAAAGTTACAGGGATTTAAACTTCAAGAACAGTTTTCTTTCTTCATCAAGCAACCTTGCCCTCTGTTCACAGATTATTAGGTGAGTAAACTTAATTTTTCAAGCTTAAGTTACTTTAAATCAGTAGAATAATTCATGAAATATTTATATCTGTATTGTATGCGTTTTATTCTCATATGAATCTGCAGTTTTATACAAGCTGATCTTAGGATTTTGGATATTCTGTTTCCCTGCTGTGTTTTATAGGGTTAGAAACAATTAAACCTTGAATTATTTCCATTTGATTATGATAAAGTTTAAACTTTCCAACAAACTTGTTGCTTGATCTTCAATCAGGTTTCATTTAAACTTGCTTCACAATATATTTGTAATATTTACTTCTGGAAACCCTGCTTTCAGTGAACAAGAACACAAAATTGGTAAAACTCGATCGTTAGGAAAAGCTAATTCAAATTTATGCCTTGAATACTTATTAAGATTCATGATTTTTTTTTTAAAATGAGGGTATATAGAATGGTATTTGATGAACAGTACGAAATTCAACAAAAATAGCCTTTTTGTAAATCTCTGGAGATTCAACAAATCTTAAATATTGAAACTTGTTGTATAGCTTGCTTGATACTTGTTGATAACAAAAAAAATTCTAAAGAATTTTTCGAATGCAAGGATTTTGGGATTTAATCAAAAGTAGGGTTTTAGTGTAAATGTTTTTATGCTCTGTAAATTTCGATTTTCGGCATCATGAGTCAACCGAGTGGAACGCGAGTTTAGGTGGAGTTGGGGGGGTGTGAACGACGTACTGGTGAAGTTTCATCACCTCGGATGATGGATGGTGGCCGCACGAAGGATTTGTCAATGGGTGTTTGTAGTTGCATATTCGAGCATCTGGTCGAATTTTGTTTTAAGCTTGTAATTGACAATCTGAGTATTGTTTTCGACGCTTAGGGTGATTTGTGGTTGGTGGGCGCTGGCGAGGGGCGCCGGAGATGCGCCGAACCACCGTGCACGTGCACGGTGGCGATGGTGGTGGGTTTTTGTTTTTCGGTTGTCCTGGGTGTGCTTCGTGTCGTGTTTGGGTTTTCTTCGATAGTTCCTTCGAGTTCGAACCCTGGTGTGTTTGCGAGATCGAGTGTTTGCAGTTTGAATTTGTGCTTTACTTAAGTTTTAAAACTTAAATACTTGTAGAAATGGATAATAGAAGGAAGGAAGAAGAAGTAGTACGGGGAAGGTCTCGGTAATATAGGGGGGTTTACTCGAAGTTGCAACCGAGTAAGAGTAGGGTAGTTCTCGGGTTCAGTGGGAAAGGCTCGGGCCTCTTGATTTGGATCTGCTGTTTTTTTTTTAAATATAAATAAGTGGAATTAATGTTTCACAATGTTTTTTTTATTTATTCTTAATCGCTATTTTAAATAAGGAATTAATTTGAATTAGGTATTAGGTTAACTAACAATTAAAGTTGTAGTTACTTCTATAATTGATTGTCAAGATTTAAAAGAAGATTTTTACATGTTTAATTTTGTTGAACATATAATATAAATAAATTATTTTAGAAAGGAATTAAAAACAATTACTTTTAAATCGTAATTAGCGATAGATTAACTAATGTTGAGTGGTGATTGGGAGTTATCACTTTATATCCAGAAATTGAATAAATAATTAAGGAAGGGGGGTAAATTTGAAATTAATTACTTAAAGTCAATGTCTAAATGATAAATAGCTAATTAATCGAGTAATTTAATTAAAAATTAATAAATGGTTAAGTAAGTAATTAGCATTAATTAAATGGTTAATTAAGTTTGATTAATAATTAAGACTGTTAATTAAATGATTAATTAAAGTAAATAACTGGGTTAAGGAGTAATTAGGTAAATGATAGTGTGAAATTAAAAGATTACGTAATTAAGACTTAATGATTAATTGAGAAAACATTAATCCAACAATGTGAAATGAATAATAATTAATTAATAATTAATGATAAACTAAACAGAGTTAAGTGATTAACTCTCAGGTAATTAATTCTAAATTGAATTAATTACAAATAAGATTTAAAGGTAATTGCTTATGAACTGTTGTGTTGAATATCTGATTGTGATATTTATGTGATGATATTCTATGTTACTCTATGGTACGCTGTGTTATATCTATGATGCTTGCATATGTTTTATCTGTGATAAAAGCTATGATAATTCAATTGTTGAATTTAAATTATTTAAATTGTTTAAGTTAATTAGACAACTTGGCCCTTAAAATGGCGGTTGGATTCGATGAGACCGGGATTGGAAGAATCAAATTTGATTCTCCGAAAACCACATCTACCTAATTTAAACGTTAAGTCATGAATTTTGAAATGAAGACGAGATGTGTTTTCAGAATGCAAGGGTTATCGTCGTCGACTCTGAGGGTGATTCCAAAACGAGTGTAACGAGATAATGCCTTTGGTTTCGTTCGAACCCGAAACGAACTTGTATGGATTGAATGCTTTCAGCACATCGTCAGGCGGACGATGAGCATTCTAAGTGATATGTTCTTTAAAGGTAATCGCAGCCTCAAGCCTCATCAACCGGGAATGACTAAAACATGGGAGATGCAACAAGGTTAGGTGGGTCATGCCCAAGCAGGACAAGATATTTCCCCTGTCTAGATGTCCCTTTTATATTTCGGCTTAGTGAGCGGTTGGTCGCGCCAACTGCGGGGTTTATCTTGTTCGGAACTGTTCAGTAAGGAATGGTTCTGGCCTTGTGTTGTAGGGGATCGGGAGTGATCCTTGGTACGGTGATCTAGGCCCCATACTGTGACGAGCGGTACCCCAGTAGCCCTGCCATTATTGGAAATCCATTTACCCTACGAGACCCTACGATTTTGTTTTGTATTACCCACTTTTGTGGCTAGTAGCTGGAATTTAATCATGTAACAATTTCGGCTATTTTCTATTTACTTGAAAACCCTAGACACTATTATAATATCACTGGATTTCCTATGAAATGTTTTGGTTAGCGTAAGGTAAAAACTTACCCGTATTTATTTGTGGGGAGTCTTATGTGATACCTTTGTTTTCAAATGTTTTCAAAGTTAAACAACTTTAAACCGTTTACTCATACCAGACCCATGTCTGACCCGGAGTTTATATTTTGTGTTTTCATAAACTCTTAGGTACTCAAATTTTTATGAGTAGCCAAGTGATAGGTTATGGACTTTGATTTCTGGAGGAGCTTGGAGCAGGAGGTTCTAGACATATATAGCTATATATATATATATATATATATATATATATATGTAGTCCGCCGTGTTAGTTGAGATGTATTGTACCTCTGATGCATATAGTGATAGATGTATGTATGGTTGTCATATGTATTGGTATTGTATAACTCTGATATATGTAAAAACTTTGAAATATTTATGAGATATATTATATTTTGTTCCGTTCCGCTGTGAGATTCTGTTGTTGTTGTTCCTTTCACTTCTTTCTTTTCCACTTCTACCTCTTTCTTTTCTTAATGATGATACGTCTTTCTGGTGTTTGGTGCATTTCTACCACCACCGGTCCAAAAGAAAGAGGAGAAGCCAAACCTCTCCGCCTCAATGCCGAGCCAAGCCTCCCCACAGCCGAACCAGACCATTCGGTACCGAAGCATTAAGTACTGGACCAGCCATCCCTCACTAGACTACGTACCACCGGTCCAAAACCCCTTGCCACCGAACCAGCCAACCACCGAACCAATCCTCTCCACCGAATCAAAGACACTCCAAGGCCTCACCAAACCAAGGCCTCCTCAACTCATCACCAGACCAAAGCACAGCCGGACCAAGCCTCTACCGAACCACCTACCACCTTTCCATCACACTACCGGACCATAACTCACTCCACCAACACCGGTCCACAGCACAGCCGAATCAATACGTGTCCAGCTCCATGCTCCTTCCACCGATCCAACCTTCTCCAAGCATGGCCGAACCGAGGCATACCGAACCAAATTACCAGGCCAGATCGCTTCAACCCAGGCCCGCCAGCAGCTATATACATCTAAGACCCCTGCCCCTAGCCTCACTCTATAAATAGAGGGGCAGGGGTACAACAATGGCAGACAAGTTTGAGAGCTCAAGCAAGGAAGGAACTTTCAAACAACTTTCTTATACTTGTACTAAAAGCTTTGTACTTGTAATCTGAAAGAAAAGAGAGAATAACATATAAAGTGGACGTAGGCACGTTCTGGCCGAACCACTATAAATCTGCGTGTCTTTTACAGTTTAGCCCCTGTTTTTTTTACATATTTGCATAAGTAACCTAAAACCTTGAAAATAACATATAATCAACTAAATCATACGGATTGGAGGTGTTTGTCCATTTTTTGTGCAAACATTTTTGGTGCTTTCACTGAGAACTTGGAACTCGAAGCTTCAGCTTCCCTCATTCAACCTTCTTTCCCAATAGCACCCTTCATTGCCTAGGAAACATGACTTCCAGGCTGAGAAAAGACGCCAACAAGGGAAAGAACATTGCAACCAGCAGCGCTCCAGATCCAGTGGATCCAGGTCAAGAGAACCATCCCACTATGACAGCAGATCAGGAAAATCCGACAGCCCCTACCGCGGAACAACCGGCAGCAATCACTAGGGCAGACCTAGACAGAGTAGTGGTTGAAGTGACTAACCGCTTCGCATCCCAACAAGAAGCTTTGGTGAACCAACTCATGTCACGCTTGAGGGATGCCGAAGAATCCAACCGCAATACTGAATCATGGGGTGAGTCTCAATCTGAAGGATCTCAGAGACAACAAAGGTCTTCCCTCTTCGAAGAAGCTATCAACAGGAACAACAATGATAGGGGCCGTGCCCGGACTCAGCCCGAACTCCGACTCGAGGAAGCGCTTGGAACCGAACCCAATCGGGGAGGCACCAGGCGAGGGTCGGATGTAGCTGAACCGGTCATGCCGCCTAATCATGGAAACCCCGCTGAACGGAGCCGAGCTAGAACCCAACCCGAAGTTGACCCCATGGAAATGCTCGAAACAGAACACCACAGGGGAAGATCAAGGCAGGGGGCAACTGTAGCTTGTCCTAGCATGCATCCGAGCAGCCAAAGACAGCCACTGGATAACGTCAGAAGCGGTAGGCTATACCATCCCTACATGTCATCTGGACGAGATCGATCCCGTAGGGAAGAACCAAGCTCTTTTTTGTCCGCTCCAAATTCTGATGAAAGAATGGCGCGATTATTCAGGGAATACGTCCGACGGGAGCAAAGGGATCGAGGGATAGGCGCTAGGGTAACCAGCCCTTTCACTCGCGACATCGAAACCCCCATCACCCCTCGAGAATGGAAAATGCCGACGATGGAACCGTACAAGGGAACTTCCGACCCCGTTGTACACTTGCAGAGATACACACAACATATGCTCATGAGCGGAGCAACGGAAGGAGTGTTGTGTAAATGCTTTCCGCTATTCCTAGCAGACCTAGCTACCTCCTGGTTCTGCCATTTACCCCAAGGATCCATCAGCTCATGGGAGATGTTGAAAGAAAAGTTCATTAGTTAGTTCCGCATTCATGTGGAACAACCCAAGGATGCTTATTCTCTATCTACTGTCAAACAGAAATCCGGAGAGACACTGCAACAATATCTAACCCGGTTCAACACCGCAGCGGCCGCAGTCCAAGATGCCGATGAGAAACTCACCCTAATGGCCCTCTGTAGTGGTGTACACCCAGATACCAAGTTTGCTAGAAGACTAACTAAAGAAAAACCAGCTACCTTGCCCGATTTCTTCCATGAAGCTGGGAAGTACATGAGACTCCAAGAGGCTGCCACTGAAAGACAGACAGGACCACAGGCTAAGACGGCTCATGGAAACGCCCCCGCCGCAGCGAAGGACATTCGGAAATACGACGCCAGAGACAATGCAGGGGGCAAGAAGGGAGAAAAGTGCTTGTACCGACCAGGACCGAGATTTGACGCTTACACTCCCTTGAATGAAACAGTCGAGAACATCTTCCTGGCCACCCAGGACGAACTTACATACAAGCGCCCCCCGTACAAAAAAGAGTCAGATCGTGCAATCCAGTCTGGAAAATTCTGCCATTTCCACGAGTCTCATGGGCACGATACCAATGAATGCCGTCATCTCCGGGACTTAAACGAAGAACACATCAGAAGGAAGAGGCTGGAACGCTATGTGAAAAGTCAGGATAGAACTCCAACCCCTGTAAGTGGAAACCCAAGGCCACCCCCTCGGAAACGGGTGGAGGAAATCGCAACACCAATGGCTCCAGTCAAGAAAAGATAGTGGTCCGCACCATATCAGGAGGGCCACACATCGCCGACAAAAGCTGGGCAGAGATGAATAGATATGGAAACTCACTCAGGAGCAAGAGAGACTGCGTCAATTCTGTTATGGAAGAACGCCACCCTAAGCGGAAGGAAGATAATAACATCACATTCAGTAGGCGCGACTTAGAAGGAAGGCAATACCCTCATATGGATCCGATGGTCATCTCTGCCTGGTTCGGCCCAGCTGAAGTTTTCCGAATCCTAGTAGACACTGGAAGCCCAGTGAATATTCTGTTCAAGCAAGCTTTCGACAAAATGAAGTTGTCAATGAAGGACGTGTCTCCCTACAACAAACCGCTACACGGTTTCACTGGAGAAGAAAAGATGCCCCTCGGACAATTGGATCTCTTTGTTGAATTGGGAAGTCATCCCCGCTCCGCCGTTCGGAAATAAACATTCGTGCTAATAGACAACCACTCAGCCTACAATGCCTTTTTGGGAAGACCAGCCCTGTCCGACTTCCAAATTGTCCTCGCCCCATGGTGCCTGAAGATGAAGTTCCCAACGGATAATGGAGTAGGAGAAGTAGATGGGGGTCAAGATGCCGCTCGAGACTGCTATGTAACCAAACTTCGCAATAATCGCAGGAGAGACAAAGGGAAAAATGCAGAGATTATTCTCTGCATGAAAAGCTTGGAAGCATAGCAACTAAAGAAAGCCCCTCCTCTTCGGTATACCAGTGATCCTTTCAATGAATTAGACCCCAGGGACAAAGAGGAGGAGGCCGCCGCCGAGCCTGCAGAGGCTATGGAATTCGTATCTGTAGACAAACGCGATCCAAGTAAACTGCTGAGAGTCGGATCTCAGTTAAAAAGAGAATTAAAGAATCAACTCATTGATTTTCTTCGCCACAACATGGATGTATTTGCATGGACGCACGCTGATATGACTGGAATCTCCCCAGACGTAGCATGCCACGCACTGAACATCGATCCTACCAAGGTACCGGTAAAGCAAAAGAAGAGAAGCATGGGAGCAGAACGATCAGCAGCCCTCAAGGAAGAAGTAAAGAACTTACTTGCCAATGACTTCATACGTGAAGCCATCTACCCGGAATGGATCGCCAACCCGGTACTGGTAAAGAAAGCTAATGGGAAGTGGCGAACATGCATCGATTTCTCCAACTTAAATGACGCTTTCCCGAAAGACTGCTTCCCACTCCCTCGAATCGACCAACTCGTGGACAGCACTGCCGGACACGAACTTTTATCCTTTATGGACGCGTACTCAGGATATAACCAGATCCCTGTGCACGCCCCCGATCAAGACCACACTAGCTTTATTACCGACCGAGGATTGTACTGCTACAAGGTAATGCCGTTCGGACTTAAAAACGTCGGAGCTACTTATCAGCGCCTCGTCAATAAGATGTTTGCAGAATTGATAGGACGAACTATGGAAGTTTATGTGGATAACATGCTGGTAAAATCAAGGAAAGCCAACGACCATATAAACCATCTGGACGAGATGTTTCAAGTACTTCGCCAATATGGAATGAAACTGAACCCTCTGAAGTGCTCCTTCGAAGTATCATCGGGAAAGTTTCTGGGATTCATCGTCCACGCCAGGGGGATTGAAGCAAACCCCGAACAAGTCGGGGCCCTGCAAGATATCAAGATGCCATCCACCCGGAAAGAAATGCAAAGCCTAAACGGGAAGGTGGCCGCCCTAAGCCGATTCATCTCTAAAGCAACCAACAAATGCATTCCCTACTTTGAAGCCCTGAAGAGAGACAAAGGAAAATTCGAGTGGACCGACGAATGTTCAGCAGCTTTCCTTAACCTAATCGAGCACCTCCAACGGCCACCAGTACTCTCGACTCCGAATGAAGGCGAAGAACTATACATGTATCTTGCTGTGTCATCCCATGCTCTAAGCGCCGCTTTGGTAAGAGAAGAAAACCGTGCACAACGGCCAGTATACTTCATAAGCAAAAGGTTCACGGGAGTAGAAGCCCGGTATCCCAAACTCGAGAAACTGGCGTACTGTTTACTAATCACATCAAGGAAGCTGCGACACTATTTCCAATCTCATCCCATCAGAGTCCTAACCGACCAGCCACTGAGGCAAGTGCTCCATCGTCCCGACACCTCTGGGCGACTGCTCAAGTGGTGCATCGAGCTAAGCCAATATGATATCACTTACCATCCTCGCACCGCTATCAAGGGACAAGCCATAGCTGATTTCATTGACGAATTCACTACTAGCGAAGGTAAGGACCAATCTGAAATAGAAAAAGATATCAAGTGGAATCTCTTCGTAGATGGAGCGTTGAACGAACAAGGCTCGGGGGCAGGTGTCGTGATAATCACCCCCAGGGGAAAGAAGCTGCACTACGCCCTAAGATTGGAATTCGCTGCCACAAACAATGATGCCGAATATGAAGCAGTAATAGTCGGATTAGAACTTGCACTAGAAATTGGAGTCAGTTCTTTATGTCTCCATAGTGATTCTTAACTTATTGTGAATCAAATACTAGGAGAGTTCCAGACTCGAGGAGAACGACTCACAGCATACCTAAAAAAGACCAAGCTGCTACTTAGCCAACTGGATTGCTATTTGATCAGACACATTCCTCGAGAGGAGAATCAAGAGGCCGATGAGCTAGCAAAGCAAGCTAGCATGGGAGATGATACCACTTCTGGAACGACAACTGTCTCAAGGCTACTAACCCCGAGTTTCGAGCAAGTACACCTGATAGCTGCAACCGAAGAAGAAACATGGATGACCCCTATCCGAGAATACTTACAAAACGGCACCCTACCAGACGGGCGAAATGAAATTAAGAAAATTCTAAGGAAAGCTTCCCGCTACACAATGCAAGAAGGCATCCTCTATCGGCGCGGCTTTTCTAACCCCTTATTGAGGTGCGTTGCTGGGAGAGGAGCCAGGGAAATTCTGTCCAATGTCCATCAGGGAAGTTGTGGAGACCACACCGGAGGGCAGACTTGGCAAAAAAGATACTCCGATATGGATATTTCTGGCCTACCTTGAACAAAGACGCCTTAGACTTCGGCAAAAAATGTGAAAGATGTCAGAAATTTGCCAAAATCCCTCGACCACCAACCAATGAAATTACTCAGATGACCAGCCCTTGGCCCTTCGCAATATGGGGGATTGACTTAATCGGCGAACTGCCAACGGGCCGAGGCGGAGCCAAATATGCTATAGTGGCAGTTGACTACTTCACCAAATGAGTGGAGGTGGAACCTCTAAATAAAATATCTTCGACAAAAGTTATTAACTTCTTGATCAAACATATTCTGTGCAGGTACGGAGTCCCACTCAAGATCATATCAGACAACGGACTTCAATTTGATAGCGAAGAATTCGCCGATTGGTGCCAAGAGCACGGAATTCACAAAAGCTTCTCATCTATAGCTTATCCTCAAGCAAACGGCCAAGTCGAAGCTGTCAACAAAATTCTCAAGACTCTAATCAAGAAGAAGCTTGAAAAGTCAAAAGGCGCTTGGGTGGACGAACTTCCTACAGCACTTTGGGCCTACAGCACATCCTACAGAACTTCAACCGGGCATACTCCCTTCTCTTTGGCATACGGATCGGAGGCCATGCTCCCAATTGAAACTATAGTGCCCTCTTACCGTAGGATCCACTACAAACCGGAAGAAAATGAAGAACTCCTCCACATGTCTTTGGATCTAATTGAGGAAAGAAGGAATGATGCAGCACTCAAAGCAGCAGCTCACAGACAAAAAGTGGCAGCACTATATAACTCCAGAGTCAAACATCGCAGCTTACAAGAAGGAGATCTTGTCCTCAAGCGAATCTTTCCGCGCCCAGGAGCGCTGGACCCAATCTGGGACGGACCATATGTAATTCATAAAGATCTCCACAATGGAGCTTATATTTTGTCAACAGTGGACGGAGAGGTGTTCCAGAGGTCATGGAACATCCGACACCTCCGTCGATACTTTTCTTAACTTGTACTACCCATATGAAGTGAATTAACAAAGAGAATCAGTGGACGTAGGCATTTTCGTGCCGAACCACTTTAAAAAACTTGGCTCTTGTTAACTTGTTCCTTTATATCTTGGCTACTTGTTAAGCTTTATCCTTTGCTGTTGAACAAAATCCTTTACAGATGACATTTCAATTCAGAGCTTCACAGCACGACTCCACCTGGACAAAATCTAACAGGACATGAAATAGGGAACGCTCGCTAATGGGAACAGAAACTTACAATCGAACGACGAGATACTCAACAGCATCCCGTGCTTAGTCTTACAAGGCGCACGAAGTTGCCGTCCACGGCCGAAACATGAAGGGCGGTACCTTCTACTTTTGTACATTAATGCATAACTGCAGTTCATATTCACACATCACATTTACATTGCAAAACGAGAAAATTATACTTTAAGCAAAAAACTTGGCATCAGGAACATGCATAGTTACATCACTTACACAACACAGCAAAATAGCAATAACATTCCAACATAAAAGAATCAGCTTATATTATGAAATTACATAACATCATTCATCACAAACAATATTATTCCAGTTACATCAATGTTTTGGACTAACATGAACAGCAATAAAAAGAAATCAAAAGGTGACCGGCTGCGTTCACGCTTCGCCCTCATCCTGCCAACTCTCCAGGCCTACTTTGCCGCAGGGTCGGAGCTCCCAGCATGTTGACCGGAAGTCCCACCTGTCCAATTCAGAAGAGGAATTCATTAAGCGAACAGTAAGCGATCAAGTTATGAAAATCTAAAAAGAAAAGAGAAAGAGAAGAGAGACTCACCAACGTCCGCCGCTTGATCCTCATCCGCCAACCGCACGCCCGCTTCCTCCGCAGCAAGCAGCCGCATCCCCTCCTTCACCGCTACCTTCTCCTCCTTCGAGAACTGGGCGGTTACCATGTCCATCCTGAATGATGCTCCACCTTCCTTATCCGCATCGGCCTTAGCCTCCTCCAAAGCCCGGAGATATATCCTAGCCATAACCCGGGGGTAGTCATCCATCCAGGATAGATTGCCCTGCTTCCAAATACGAAAGTACATATCCTGCAACATCTCATCCATCATCCCCTCATTCTCCTCAAACTCCCTCACCCGGGCCTCGAAGGACAGCAACTTAGCGGTGGCAACATCCCTCTCCGATCGATATCTCAAGCAGTCAGCCTGGAGAGACCTCCTCATTTCTTCCATCTCTTCCTTTAGCTTGGCCTGAGCAAGCTCTGCGGCCTCAAGCCTCCCAGACAACTCTTCAATCTGCTCGAGATACGCATTCCGAACCTCATCCACCGTCGCAATGGCCATATCAATCCGCCCCTTGCAAGCAGCCTCCATTTTTCGCAATTCTGCCCTGCTGGCCTTTTCCAGATTCTCCTTCAACTGCCTGGAGGCTGCCTCGTGCTGAGAAATCTGAATAGCCTGATCGGCAAGCTGTTTGGCCTGATCAGAAACCTGTAGCCGCAGCCAGATGTTAGCACTCCCAATTTCCTCCCCAGCCCTAGCCAGTCGAGCATGATGCTCCATCAATTTCTTGACCTCCTCCGCGACCCGGTCAATGTTGGCCTTGGCATTGTCCCCCATGGCAGCTATCCGAGTAGTGAGCACATCCAGATCTAGGGACTTAGCCTCATCAAGAATCCGAACCATGGGATTGCGGGGGAGAATATGCTCGCCCGTGGCCTCGTCAAATAATATATCCTGAGAACTGGGGTCTAAATCCGGGTGGCCGGCAAAGGGATTGCGAGGCACGTCGGGGCGCCTTATGCGGATAATGGTAGGATTTTCAGACGGATGCGGGGAGGGAATATGCTCAGTGTCCTCCTCCGTGATATCATGAATAGGTTGAGGAGGAAGCTGCGGACCGGGTGAAGATTCAAATAAGGAGCGACTCCTCTTCTTTTTCTGAATACTCTCTTCAATGACCCCAAGAAGATGACGATAGCTAACTACGTCTTCTGGACGACTAGTGGGAGGCTTAGGCTTGGCAGAAGCTCTAAGTAACTTGTATTGTTCCAAGCGGCGTCGAACGTCTGAAGTTTTGTCCACCTCGCCTGCCCCTGTAATAAAGAACAAGTGTTACGAACATACAAGGGTCCATAATTCAAGAAATATGTTAACTTAAAAAGAATGAGAAGGCACGTCTGTTATACAAACCCTGCGGAGAAGGAGAATACTGCAATAAGTCCTGAATCTCAGTCCAGGACGGAAGCAAACCACAAAATATTCCTAAGTCCCTATCATAAATGGAATCTGCAGAAGTCAAGAGTTCACCTTGAATCGCTGGAGCCACCTCAGCTGAAGAACTCTTAGGGAATGGGTCGGCGCCAGACCCAGCCTTGTCAACCTCCTTTGCCTTCTTCACCGAGGCTGATCCTCCCTCCAACCCTTCAAAAGCCTGGCGGAAGGCATCATCCGTCCACTCCTGGATCTCCCCTGCCTGCTCAGAAGGCAAAGCCCCGGCACCACTACCACCCTGTCCTTCACCTTCTCCATCTCCTCCGCTCTCCTCTTCGTCTCTTTCCTCCTCTCCACCTTCCTCTTCCGGAATATCTGGACATGTACTGGGAGAGGGTCCGTCAGACTTCTTAAGCTTCTTTCCCCCAACGGCTGAGGGTACCGAGAAAGGTCTCCTCTTGCTACTCTTCGCAGTAGCCCCATCCTTGGCTTTAGCAGCCCTCTCCTCGGCTGTATCTCTCTGTTTGACCACAGATTGATGCGGAAGAATCAAGTTATACTCCAGGAGAGTGGCATTTCTGATCAGGAAAGAAGCCGATCTATCCCTTCCCGAAATAACCTTTATTTCAGCAGCCATCCGCGCCAAGGAATCATTCTCCACAACCGCAAAGCCACCTGTTGCTAGCAAGAAGTAAAAGCATATAAGAAGAAGCATTGTGATCGGAGAAGGAAAATATAAATGAAGTTCAACTTACAGCCGGAAGTGAAAAGGCGGAAAGAAACATGGTCATCCCTAATGAAAAACCATTCCTTCTTGAACATACTAAACTTCGAGTACAAATCCAGAACAGGCTTAAAGGGCACGGCCGCTTCCAAACTGATATATGGATACCCCTTCTTGTAGCCTCTCAAGTTGTACAAATATCGGATCTCTCGGTTGGAAGGGGG